>OU862901.1:5000000-10000000 GCA_917880725.1 Selenia dentaria | reverse complement strand
TCTCACGGACTCAAAGTAAATCCTAGTAGAACGCAGGTTATAATTATTGGTAGTTCTAGAAAACTTTCTGATGTAGATTGGGGTTCGCTACCGCGTATTGTGTTTGATGGGGTTACTGTTCCATTTAGTGACAATGTAAAAAATCTTGGTATCACACTCGATAAGAACCAGCGTTGGGACCCACAACTAGCTGTAACTAGCCGGAAAATGTTTGCATCTGCCGGATCACTACGCAGATTACGCAATTTTCAACCGACTACCACTAAGATTGCGTTAGTACAGTCTCTCTTACTCCCTATTCTTGATTATGCTGAGGTCTGCTATCTTGATCTTAGAGAAGACCAGCTGAATAAACTTGAGCGTCATCAAAATTTCTGCATACGGTTTACATTTGGCCTTCGCAAATATGACCATGTCTCTGAATTCCGCAATAAACTCAAGTGACTTCCCATACATTGTCGCCGGAATGCTCATATATTGTTCCTACTTTATATTATATTCTTCAATCCCTCATTCCCATGCTATCTTCAGGAAAATTTTGAATTTTTACATCTTGGAAGCTCTTTTTCTCTAAGATCATCAGAGAACTTATTGTTAAATACCCCGATACACCGCACCACTTTTTTTGGTTCCTCCTTTTGTGTTGAAGCTGTTCGTCTATGGAACACTTTACCCTACGAAATTAGATGCGCGCCTTTTCTGGACATCTTCAAACAACGTGTCAAAGCATTCTACTTCGCGAAATAACTAACTGCAAACCTACTTATTATCTCATCATCATCATCATCTCAGCCGTAGGACGTCCACTGCTGAACATAGGCCTCCCCCATGATTTTCCAAAAGGACCGGTTGGAAGCGGCCTGCATCCAACGTCGTCCTGCGACCTTCATCAGGTCGTCTGTCCACCGTGTCGGTGGACGACCTACGCTGCGCTTGCCAGTCCGTGGTCTCCACTCCAGAACCTTTCGGCCCCATCGGCCATCTGTTCTGCGTGCTATGTGCCCTGCCCACTGCCACTTCAACTGGTTAATCTTCTGGGCTATGTCGGTGACTTTCGTTCTTCTACGGATCTCCTCATTTCTGATTCGATCACGTAGAGAAACCCCGAGCATAGCCCTCTCCATAGTTCGTTGTGCGACTTTGAGCTTTTCTATGAGGCCCAATAGTAAGAGACCACGTTTCAGTGCCATAAGTCATCACTGGTAATACACATTGGTCGAAGACTCTTGTCTTGAGGCACTGAGGTATTTTTGACGAGAAGACTTCGCGAAGTTTCCGGAACGCTGCCCAGCCGAGTTGGATTCGACGATTGACCTCTTTCTCGAAGTTGGACCTGCCTAGTTTGACTGTCTGTCCCAGGTAGATGTACTCGTCAACCACTTCGAGAACTGAGTTCCCAACTGATATTGGGGTAGGTATAACATGGGCATTAGACATAATTTTCGTCTTATCCATGTTCATCTTAAGACCTACCCGTTGGGAAACTCGATGGAGGCCTTCGAGCATTGTACTGAGGTCTTCCATGGATTCTGCCATGACTACAATATCGTCGGCAAATCGAAGGTGAGTGATGTATTCGCCGTTAATATTAATGCCAAGTCCTTGCCATTCTAGAAGCTTGAAGGTGTCTTCCAATGTAGCGGTGAACAGTTTCGGAGATATAACGTCTCCCTGTCTCACGCCTCTTTGCAATGGAATTGCCTTCGAACTCTGCTCCTGTACTCGGACTGACATGTAGGCGTTTTTGTACAAACACTTCAGCACTTCAATATACCGATAGTCAATACGGCACCGCTGGAGAGACTCAAGCACTGCCCACGTCTCGATCGAATCAAAGGCTTTCTCATAGTCCACAAACGCTAAACAAAGAGGCAAGTTATACTCTTTGGTCTTCTGTATAACTTGCCGTAGCGTGTGGATGTGGTCTATGGTACTATAGCCTTTTCGGAAACCGGCTTGTTCCGGAGGCTGGAATTCATCAAACCTGCGACTGAGACGGTTCGTTATGACCTTCGAAAACAGCTTATAAACATGGCTCAAAAGCGAGATGGGTCTGTAATTTTTAAGTAAAGTGTTGTCACCTTTCTTGAAGAACAGCACCACCACGCTTTTGTTCCATGCTTCTGGCGTTGAACCTTCGAGTAAGACGGTATTAAAGAGCTTCTGAAGGACTTTAAGTACCGTTGTTCCACCCGCTTTCAGAAGCTCAGATGTGATACCGTCGTCACCAGGCGCCTTGTTGTTCTTAAGCTGTTTCAAGGTCATTCTAATCTCGTACAGGCTGATGTCCGGGATATCTTCGGTATAATGTCGGGTCAGCTTGGCTCTTGGGTCTTTGGCCGAGCTGCTAACAGGTTTAGCGACCGAGGTGTATAGCTGTCCGTAGAAACTCTCTACCTCTCCTAATACTTCTGCTTTGGTCGACGCTACACTGCCGTCTTCTCTCTTCAGCTTCGTCAAATGGCTTTGCCCAATAGACATGTCTCTTGCAAAGACTTTGGAGCCTTTTTTCCGCTCTATCGTCTCTTTAATACGGTTTGTATTAAAGATCCGGATGTCGTGTCGCAAGGACTTCCATATTCGTCTATTGAGCAGCCTATATGCTTCAGCATCATGCGAAGACTGCATTTTCAGTGAGCGTCGTTCAGCCATGAGGTTGAGGGTATCGTTGGAGAGTTTCTGTGGCATATCTGTACGGTGGGGTTTAAAGTATTTGGAACCCACTGTATGGACAGTTTCTACTAACCTGTTATTGATCTCGTCCACTGAAGCGATGTTCTCAAGGCAATCGAAGCGATTAGATAGCTCAAGTTGAAAGCTCTCGGGGTCTTGTATATGGGCACGAGTGGGTCGGAGCGTAGACTTCATCAGACGAGACCTCTCCAGTTTGACATTAATATTCACCGTGCCTCTTACCATTCGGTGATCACTACCGGTTTTAACCCTGTTGATCACGGAGAGGATCAGTGAATATTTGCCTTTTGGTGGTCATAATGAAGTCAATCTCATTTCTCGTGGAACCATCGGGACTCAGCCAGGTCCATTTCCTGTGAGGCGGCTTCTGACTTATTATCTATGTTATAATAATTAAATGGTATATGTATAGTATGTATAGCTATGTCTATATTTTGTAGTATGTATAGTATAACTATATAATAGTTTGTATATATTTTAAGTAACTTTTTCTAGCTATATTTTTGAGTTTTGCTATATGTAGTGTATAGTACACTAATTTTATACACCACCGCCTTTGCGTGCATGGTTGTCTGGAAGAGATCGCGATAAAGACGGCGATAAGACCGCCCATTGTGGCACTTTTAAGTTTTTGTATTTAATAGTGAAATATATTTGATTGTATTTTTATTTTATACTTATTTCTTTATTTGTATTGTGGTGTTTTAATAAAGAGTAAATCTATCTATCTATCTATCTATCTACTTCATACTTTTTTAATCAATGAAACTATACCGAGGTTCTGACTCAAACAGGTTCTTTTCATTACAAGTGATGAACTGAAATGCGTCCATAACCCTGAAAAGTACCTATATTAGTTATTGTCTCATGTTCCTACAATTTCTGCGTTCAGGTAAACACAGTAATAAGTAAATTAAGTAAGGACTGCTTCATATCATCATTACTGCTTCACGGTAATGATGACAATACTTACATAATTTTCTTATTTTTTATGATGGTACTTTTTGTCATCCGATACAATACTTACCTAGAAAATTATACCTGAGTCTGAATTTACAGTCCGAGTCTGGTAAAGTAACAGCAGGATACCTATGTAAAGGGCTTTATACAATATATCAAGGTAAGCAGGCGCAGTTGATTTATTATTCTTTAGGCATTAAAGCGAAACTTCAAGTTTTTGCCGAATTAGTTTTATTTTACAGTAGATGACATAAAGATACATCAACACAACAAGTTTTAAACTAAATTTGTTGATATTAGGCTAACATATATAATATTACTTTTTAAAGCACTAACGCCTGCTTTAGCGATTGAAATTTATAGAGCGAAAAATTCCATCCTCGGACGGGATACGAACCCGCGTCTTTTGACTCTCCGTGTCAAACGCCATTGACCAACTAGGCCACCGAGGTCTGGTCTGGTCCGAGCATCGAATTTTCCGGTCCGGGTTCAAATCCCGTCCGAGGATGGAATTTTTCTCTCTATAAATTTCAATAACATATATAAGTTAATTCCATAATTACCACTCATGCTTTATATTTGAAATAAATTGGTACCTTCTTACTCACTAATATTTAATTTGTATGAATGGCATAACACGCACGC
The DNA here is from genome assembly GCA_917880725.1 of Selenia dentaria. Taxonomy (NCBI): domain Eukaryota; kingdom Metazoa; phylum Arthropoda; class Insecta; order Lepidoptera; family Geometridae; genus Selenia; species Selenia dentaria. The sequence continues at coordinate 9,995,701 of OU862901.1, read as the reverse complement.
AATCAGAACCCTATTGGCAAAAAAATAAGTTTACCTATTATAAAAATATTTATTCTATTATGATATTTACACCATCATTTCATTCGTATTCTAGAGTTACAAACTGTAGGGCTATTATGTATCTCAGTTGCTAACAAATGTTGATTGAAATCTAAAGCAATGGCGGCTTTATGTCAGCTTTGTCAGCTCCAGTCATCAACTTACTAACATTTTTGTTTACTGGAGTTGACAAAAGTGACATAGAGCTGCAATTTTTCAAGATTTCAATCAACATTTGTTAGCAACTGAGATACATAATAGCCTTACAGGACGATTTATAAACAACTGAATAGCAATCGATATGCCCACAACACAAAATTTGCAGTCGATATGCAACGATTTGAAACTCAGTTACCACATCAGAAAACGCTTTGATCACGATGTAAAACGGAACGACTGATTTACAACTACATAATAAATGCACGATAACAATATAAAATAAGCGATATCTTTTATTAATACAATATATTTTTCACTTCAGTAGCTCAAACATGTAAGTTTTGCTGCCTGAAATCAAAGAGCAAAATGCTATTTTGTTCACTCTGAGTGAGACAAAGTAACTTTTTACTAACTTTTTTTTAGATAGCCGCAAATATCTCTTTCAGCTTTTGGTTTATCATACAATTCGAAACATTCCCACTCTATCTCTTTCCCGCCATTATAAAGAGAGAGAGGCAAAGACCAGCCCTTTCGAAGTTCCGATTTTGAATTCGACCTCAAAGACAAACACACGTTCGGAATTTAGTACTAACTAAAGAAATTTTGCATAAAGATAATAATTATGTCTTTTAATGTAATTTATTGCATTGGTACCTCTACCTACAATGTTAATTATCTTGATTCACAATAAATAGTTATTTCAATCTATTCCTGTTTATTATTTTATCTCCTAAAGTGTTCTCGCTGCTGAAGTGAAAAGTTATGTGTGTTGCACGAGAGCAAAGTTTTTTGCATCTCGTGCCTTTGAATCCCTCACCACACTCAGGATTCAAAATCAGCACTCGCAGCAAAAATCGACTTTGAAACTATTCCCAATTCTCATTTCCGCACACTCTTGTTAACTTTTCCATAGATTTCCGGGAAGGCCACCTTGCAGTAAGCCAGGGAGTCTCTTACTTTATCATACAACGTGTGGTCGAACATTTGACGAAACTCTTCCCGAGTCGTGTATGTATCGGCGTAAAGCATTTGGAACCCATTGTGCTGGATGACGAAATTTTCCACTCGACGGGTTGATGATACCTGGGACAAAATTTATTTATTTTTAAATATTTCTTACAAAAAGTTTTTATTATTGTTAAACAAAAGAGGGATTGGTGTTTGGCAGTTAAAAGTAGTACCTACTCTTGATTTGGGCGCGTATAATTATGTTTTTAAAAACTAATTATTAATTTAATTAAAATTATAAAATAAAATACGTGTTGCCGATTTGGAGGCTAATATAATTATGATCTAAAGTACATGGGCAGTTCACACCTGCCGAGACACAGGCAGCTGTTTCTGCATAATGACAATCTTATGTTCTAAGAGTTTCTATGCTGAGTAAGCACAATAAAGCTTACTCAGCAGCTTAATCTAGTACGGAGGGGCCAGGTGCATCCATAACTCCTCCCTCCTTAAGTGTAAAATTATCGGAAGAATCCATTTTACGGTTATTCCGATAATTTTGCGTAATTGACAAAATTTTCGTTATTCTTTTTCGATAAACATAGAGAATAGAAATGAGAATACTTAAAATTAATAAGCTTAATGTTACGAATCCTAAGCCCGCACTAAAGTTATGTTTTTCATCAAAAACACTTTCTATCACTTTGTTCACTTCACTTTGTTTGAGCGAGTACGACATAAACTTCAACTCGTCGAGGGCGATCCCATGCATGTTAAGTGCACGTGCACTTCGTAGACTCACGTTCATAGGTAGCTGTGGTAATATTATGACTGGAAAGGGTTCTACTACACTAGTTTCCATAAAGATATGATGGCGAATCCAGATTCCGTTGATCTCTAGGTCACAAGGTTCATCTATCGTGACGAGGTAAGTCCCGAAAACAGGTTGTTTACTGACCTCGTAGTTACATTGCTTAGTTAGGGTTGTCTGCAAACGTGCAAATAGTATCCAACTGTCAGTGTTTACTCTTTGGATCTTGATTTCTTCGAGTTCGATTTCATGCTGTCTACAGTATGTTAGATCGTTGTCAAATCTCATCAGCTGTTCAATGCAACTGAACCCTTGATGCAGAGGTATATTATCTTCTGTGCATAGGAAGTTGTCGCCAGCGGAAAGTGAGCGGCACGGCTTATCTATTGGTATGTACTTCGTTCCTTTCGCCAAAAGGTAAGGATATTCTGGGATAATAGACGTGGTTATGTTTTTGGAATGGTGGAAAATTGGTAAGGAGTAAATCTTATAATAATTATAGGTACAATTATCAGTGAGTGGAACTTCCATAATAAACGTGATTTGGTTTTTCCTAATAAAACTTTTTACACAAATGGTCTCTTCTAAGTCTATCAAGTTCATTTCATTAGGTGGATATACTAGTGTTGCGAACTTAGATATTACTCGTAAGTGGTACAATAGCTCCGTAGAGTTTATAATCGATTGATGCATGATAGATACTTTACTTAATGCTAATGCTGTTTCTAGCTCACTTAGTCTAATAAATATAGTACGAAAACTGCTTATAAAGACATTAAACAAACCTAAAATATATGTAGAAAAAACCCAACTACTTTCTTTAGCAGCTAAATCTTGTAGCATTGTCTCTACTCTTTGGAGACGTTTATCCAAAATTACAGAATTTTGATTAATCGTTTCCGTTACATTAATAAAGCTGTCAAACATTTTAGAGACCAGAGTAAGCTTTTTGGAAATAATTACTTGATCTTCGCTTAATTGAAAAGTCATTTTGTCATATTTTAGAGCATCGTCATGGTCCAGGTTTCCCGTAATGATTTTAATAATTGATCCCAATGGATTTATAAGGCCTCTTTTTAAGCGTCGCGGAACAAGCTGTCGGTATTTTTCTATTGTTATATTACGTATAAACTCTGTATGCATTTTGATACTAATAAATTCTTCACGATAAGGTTTATTCCTATCGATTAGATTACATAGTTGTTTAAAACTGTTCGTTATATAATTGAGATCGCTATAAATTCTTCCTAGGTTTATAGTCTTTACTATAATCCAGTGCTCAGTTTGAACGTATGCTTGACCACTTTTAATCGGGAGTATCCCCGGGTTCCCTTCAAGAGATTGCAGATGAAGGGCCAGCGCCGGCACCGTCACCAGCAGTATGCACCACCTGTGGAGGGCGTTTTATATTTTTAACAGGAACTTTTGTTTCCCTTTCTCTTACTTGTACGGGCACTACATTCCTTATAGGCTTACCTAAAACTTTTGCTTTGACATATCTCGGTTTATCCTTACTTTTCCGTTTGTTTACATCTTTAGCGTAAATAGTTTTTCCTTCAGGAAACTCTATTTCTGCTTCTCCCCCTTTCTTCTCTCTAACCTTTTCTTTTATTGATACCATTTTCCCAGCTAATAATTCATACAAGACTCTTGTTCGCTTTGCGTGATCTTTAACTAATTGTTGCAAGTATTGCCTTTCAAAATTCATGCTAAAGGGGTTACTTGCATCAGTGTGCCCGAAAACCACTTCAAAAGGTGTTAGTTCGGTAACAGAATGGATTGTGTGATTGTAAGCCATTACTGAGTAAGTCATTACTGAAGCTGCGTCTGTACATCTCTTTTCATATTTGGCTAGTCTGTATATTTCTATAATCGTTGAGTGAAAACGTTCAATGAGACCCATTGAATTTGGATTGTTAGGGGTGCCAATGTGCAGATCAATTTTATGTAAGCCTAAAAACTCTTTCAGGAGCTCATTATTGAATTCAGTTCCTGGATCAGCACTTATCTTTTTGGGTATACCATAGTACGAAAAGTACTTCATTAAAGCTCTAATTACTTCGGGAGTTGATTTAGTTTGAATTTCTATTGCTTGTCCTAATTTGCTGAAGGCATCAATGAGAGTCAGGTAGTATTTCCCTTCAATACTAAAAATATCTATAAATACTTCTTGGAAAGGTGAATCTTGTGTTTGCGTTAATTGCAGGGTAGGTTTCATAGGTTTACGGTCATACTTCATCTTTTTACAGGCTGCACATGCGTTGATGATTGCAGTAACTGTTTGTTGCATGTTACTCCAGCCAAAACTTCTACGAATTCTAACCAATGTCTCTTTAATCCCACGGTGGCACGTTTTGCCTTCGTGGTATTTTAATACTATTGCTCTTTGTTCGTTTTCATCCTCAACATATACGACACGCTCTGTGCATTCATATAATCGAATCGTATCCTTTTTGAATAGTTGAACTATTATGTTACTAAATTGTTTTCGGTGTTCACTTTCCTCAAAATAAATAAAATATTTAATTTTTGGCCTAATGTATTTTTTTAAGAATTCTTTTATTAATTCTAGGTTATTAATTGGTAAAAACACTTCTAAAACCTTTTGTTGTTTCCCAGATTTGTCATTAACATGCATTTCATTTTTAAGCCATGAGTATACCAAAATTTGGTTAGGCTTGGTGTCTATAGCCTCATTTAAAATTGGTATTCCTGTTGAGTCTAAGTCACCAGCAGAATGTATGGTCTGTGTTCTGCTACTTTGGTCTGAAGGTTGTCTTACAGGGTATATAGATATATCTTCAGTATTAGAAAATGTTGAAGCGTCGGATATAGACATAGGACCAGCTGATATCGTACCACTAGAATCTGAATCTACTATTATAGGTTTATTTAATACAGGTGGCTTGGGACTATGTTTCTTTTTGGGTGAAAGTTGAACAATGCTTTGAACGACCTCCTCCATTTGCTCTTGAATTTTTCGTTCTCTCTCTACGTTAACTTTCATTGAGTTTCCATCGTCATCATCCGAGTCTACAACATTAACCCTAATGCGAGAGAGGGCGTCTGCGTTGGTATTTTGTTTACCCTTCTTATATATGATTTCGAAATCGAAGTCTTGCAGGCGCAATCTCCAGCGGGTGAGCTTACTATTTGGATCCTTAAGGGAATTAAGCCAAGCCAAAGGTCTATGATCCGTATAAATGTAAAACTTTCGTCCATATAGATATGGCCTAAAATGTTTCGTTGCCCAAATTATAGCGAGTAACTCACGTTCTATAGTGCTATAGCGCGTTTCTGTATCACTTAACGTACGGCTCGCGTAAGCAATCGGTTTATCACTACCTATTTGCCCTTGGGATAAGACTGCTCCTAAAGCGACATTCGAAGCGTCAGTAGTCAAAATAAAAGGTTTATCATGGTCAGGGTACTGTAACAATGGAGCATGAGTCAATAGCTCTTTACACTTGTTGAAGGCGTCAATGTAAGTTTGGTCAATGATGATCTTGTTTCGTTTTTTCAGGCATGATGTCAGTGGTTGGGTGATTTTGGCAAAGTTTTGTATAAATCGTCGGTAGTAACCGACAAGGCCAAGAAAACTTTTAATTTCAGTCGTAGTTTTAGGTAAAGGGAACTCAAGAACAGCTCTAATTTTATCGTCATTAGGTCGTAATCCATCTTTAGTTATAGTGTGTCCAAGGTACAGTACTTCTTTCCGTAAAAACTCGGATTTATCTAACTGTACCTTTAGATTCGTCTGTCTCAGTCTATCAAATATTAATCTTAGTTTTTGTAAGTGTTCCTCTAGACTACTTGAGTAGATAATTACGTCATCAAGGTACACCATGCAGTGGAGGCCTTGTAAGCCTCTTAACACATTGTCCATTGTGCGCTGAAAAGTTGCTGGTGCCGTTTTGAGGCCAAATGGCATACGGAGAAATTCAAAATGGCCGTTTTGTGTACTAAATGCTGTTTTCTGTCTGTCCTCTTCCTCGACTTCGATTTGATGGTACCCGCTAGCTAAATCTATCGTACTGAAGTAAACGCTTTTTCCTAACTTGTCAAATAAGTCGTTTATATTCGGCAAGGGGTATTTGTCGTCGGTTGTTAAGTCATTCAGTCGTCTGTAGTCGATCACCATTCTATATTTCACTTCTCCTGATGCGTCCATCTTCTTGGGCACCAGGTGTACAGGTGCGCTCCAAGGAGAATGAGACTCTTGTATAACATTGTCTGTCAATAACTTTTCTACCTGTCTATTTATTTCATTTTGTTGAGTCGGGGCCTGTCTGTATGGTTTAACGTATATCGGGTCTTCGTTTTTGGTGCGTATAGTATGTTTGACCTGATTAGTAAATGTCAAGGGTAGTTGGTCACAGTAAAATATGTCCTTGTACTCTAGACATAGTCTATAAATTTTCTCACGTTCTTCGTCGTTTGTATGGTCAAGTCTAATTTTGTCCAAATTTTCAGTAAGTAAATTGTCTGTGTCAATGTCTGTCATATTTTTCGTGAAATTAAGGTTGCATTCTGTTTCTTCAAATTGAACTACTGTTAAAGGTTGTTTTATAGTTATAGTCATAGAACGCTCTAAGGTATTCTGAATTACCGTAGATGCATAGCCATTAATGCAATTCACTATTGCACTAGGCATTCGCAAACCATCTGCAAATTCTTTGAAATCAAGAATAGCGTCACCTGAATGTTGGTCAATAGGCAGTTTGACTCGCTGTTCTGATCGTGGTGGTAGTTCAATAATGTAATTTAAATTATTGTTGATTATTGGTATACAAGCCGCATTAGTTTTTAATACTTTGTCCTTTAAATCAATAAGGGCGCCTAATTGTTGCAAAAGATCGTTTCCAATAAGCCCATCGTAACGTGCATCAACGTCATACAAATAAAATTTGTGATAATCGTTGCTATTAAAGGTAGGCATTAGGGGAATTTCTATAACCTCATCATGTCTACTCGATGCATGAGTACTGACTACTTGGAATGGTTCCTTACGTACAAATTCACCAAAATATTCATATGCTTTTCGAGGGCTTATGAATGATCTCATACTTCCTGTATCTATCATAAAATTTGAGTCTATTTCTTCTATATACACATACGGAAGTTTTAAATTTGGATCGCAATTTAGTTCTAAGATTTCGTGTCTGTCGAAGCAGTTCCGCAAAAATCCTGAGATTGAGGAACGTCAGTCTGTTCTAATGCTTCACTATGTTCGTCCGTGTTAGGTTCATCACTATAATAGTATGATCCGTCATCATAAGAGTATTCGTCTTGATAGTAATACACGTCATCATAGTTATTATGTCCTTCATCACTGTCTAATGTCAGTTCGTTTAGTCTAAAACCCTGTTGTGGCCTAAGAGGCGCTGTCCTCATGGATACGTCACTTACTTGCAATTGGGGCTTCTGTACCTGTGGTGGTGTATAGCCGAATTGTTGGGGTGGTCTATAGCCCATTTGTTGTGGTGGCCTATACCCAAACTGTTGAGGTGGCCTATAGCCAAACTGTTGAGGTGGTCGGTAGCCAAACTGTTGAGGTGGCCTATAGCCGAACTGTTGAGGTGGTCTGTACCCAAGCTGTGGCTGAGACCCCAGTTGTGGCTTATAGCCGAATTGTGGCTGCGGTCGGTTTTGACCTTGCATTTGCGCGTTAGGAGGAATACCGAAGTTAAATTTAGGTGTGTTAATAGGCATGATGGGTCTAAACCCAGTTGGTTGAGGTACGTTGCCAAATCGAAACCCTGGTGCACTTGGAGTATGCACGGTTATACCTATAGCTGGTTTTGAAACTTGGCTGTTGCTCTGAAATCGGTTACGCGCGCTATACTGCTCGAGGAAGTTAACTTCTTCGAGTACTATACTCAAAGCTACTTCCAATGTTGAAGGTGATTTTAGTCTGACTATACGAACCATATTTTCCGGAAGGTTGTATAAGAATACGTTCAGAGCTGTATTGTTGTAAATAGTTATTTTCGCGCGTTTCATTTCTGCGTCCGTAATTAAATTAACTTTTGAAATTAACACTGACCGAACACTCTGGATCCTGTTACAAAACTCTAGAAAACTTTCACCGGATTTTATTTTCATAGATTCTAATTCAATACTAATACATGCTTCGCTACGCGGATCTCCAAAATGTTGCTGAAGTAAGTCTTTTAACGCGGACCAATTGACGATATCGTCACGTTCCGATAACAGCGCAGCTGCGTTCTCCGTAAGCCTGCTAGTTATCGTGTGAAACACATATAGATTCTGCTCTTCATTGCCTCTACTATTAAATCTTTCTATGACATATTCACACTTTTTAATGTATAAATTTAAATGTCGCTTATCACCATTAAAAAGTGGAATAATTCTAATCACTTCGTTTGGAATAGAAACTATGGCTACATTTTCGACCGACATTGTAGAGCAGTTAAGGTATAGAGAGTACACAACACTTAATTATGAATAATACTATAAATTTAACACACACAAAAACACATGAAATAAAACAGTATAATACACACGTACACAAGAAAATATTTTTGTTAAATTTGTAAATGTGAAGTAATATTTTTATATGCAAATATAGTTTTAAATATTAATATTTTAATTATTTTATATCATATTAGCATAATATATGATTCAATTATTACAGAATAATGATCTATTTCGAGATCAGTTATTTATTCTATGCTAAATATGAGAGACAATAACAGAATCTAATTTATATTCTGTTTTGTCTGAATGTTTCTTTACTCTATGTAAATTCTATATTTAGATTATCCTTACTAAAAATTCATACTAAGAAAACCAAGCACGTTATATTGAGAGAGTTCCAATCTCAATAATAACAATCACGTTACTTAATTACACTAATGAGAAATACAGGAGGATTTAGGAAACAAAGGAATGGCGAAAATTTTGACTCACCAGCCGATGCTCACTCTTTCTCCCATACTCGTTTATACGCTTACTTTGACCCGATCAAAAAGAAATTTATTTGGTTCGACGGATCCACTCGCGGCTTACGCAGGGTTTTTCCAACGGTTTTGTACGTCGGGAAATCTCCATACACACTCGCGAAACTCGTGAAAATCCGGCACGGCTGCGCCACTCTTGATTTGGGCGCGTATAATTATGTTTTTAAAAACTAATTATTAATTTAATTAAAATTATAAAATAAAATACGTGTTGCCGATTTGGAGGCTAATATAATTATGATCTAAAGTACATGGGCAGTTCACACCTGCCGAGACACAGGCAGCTGTTTCTGCATAATGACAATCTTATGTTCTAAGAGTTTCTATGCTGAGTAAGCACAATAAAGCTTACTCAGCAGCTTAATCTAGTACGGAGGGGCCAGGTGCATCCATAACTACCTATTCATTACAGGAAATCAGTGAGTTGATCATTGTGGGCTTGTTTACTAACTAGCTGACTCATCAGCGGCTTCGCTCGCTCGGTCTTGGTTCAGTGGCGGTAATATTTAGATAACAATACTGTTAACGCGGCAGCTAAGTATAAAATATACAGCTGAGCACGTCTCCAAAAATCGCGGGGGAAGGATAGCTGGTTAAGATGGTGACGACTAACCTGGTCTCCCAACTGACACTGCACTTAGCGAGCAACGATCGTCGTTGTGTCCATATAGGAGGTCCAGCCTTGTAGCGCTTTTTCTCGGCTTCTTCAGGTAGTTTTCACCACCGCGGTTGTGGACTGTATTTTATTCGTGGGCTGTTGGAGGCCACTATTACGATGGCAGCTTCCAGTATTTTCTGTATTCCGGAGGATCCCGTCGAGTTACGCGATGGATAATTCCAAAGGATGGAAAATCCAGAACATTCGATATGAGCGCGGTGCGGTAGCTACGATGGGCAAGGGCCGTTCGCAGCGTCTACTTGCGGCGGCGGTGGCAAGCGGATTGCTTGCAGGTGCGGTGGGGTGACAGATAGTCGTCGAAGTATGAATAGGAATAGAGGGTAGAAATAAATAAAGGTGCAAACGTAAGTGGCACGAACATTGCCCCCGGCCTAAAACCCAATGGTTTTTACAAAAGAGAAGATAGAGGGATGACCGGGTGGCAAAGGAGTAATTTATTGGGTAGGAAGAACACATAACCGGACGACGGGTCTCTTATAGACACCAGTCGCGGTTTTAACTGAGGCCACTCTGCATATTGAATCGGTGCCCACATTAGTGACTACAACGATACCGAGAGGCCAAGATAGGGGTGGAATATTATCAGTAACGATAAGAACAACGGAACCCATCGTTATGGGATTTGAAGGAGTATTCCATTTTCCTCTAGACTGAAGCAAGTGAAGATACTCTAATAACTTCCATCGTTTGGAAAATGACTGAATCCTTTGATCCAATAAAGCGTAGCGTTTAACTAAATGAGCAGGTTCATCGGGAACCGCACTCGCAGGTAAATGATTAAGCGGTGCAGACATTAAAAAATGCGCGGGAGTTAATGCAGTGGGCTCAGAAGGATCCTCACTCAATAACGTTAGCGGGCGTGAGTTTATAAGACACTCGATCTGCGTAAGTACGGTTAACATTTCCTCATATTGGTGAGCAATTGTGAACCATTTCGGACAACGCATTTTTCGCGCCTACAAAGTTCCGGCCATTGTCAGAGTACATAACTGAAACAGTACCACGGCGAGCTAGAAATCGTTTAAAAGCTGATAGAAATGAGCTTGTACTGAGATCAGTAGTGAGTTCAACATGCACTGCGCGTACCACCATACATACAAAAATGCAAAGATAGGCTTTGATCGAACGTACGCCGCGTTTTCTGAAAGGAATGATAGGTATTGGCCCAGCGTAATCCGTAGCAGTAAACTTAAATACAGTGGCTTCATTTACGCGACATTCAGGTAAATCTCCCATCAACGGGAACGTAGGCTTAGGTTTTGCTTTAAAACAAAAGTTACATTTGTGTATTACGGAACGGACTATGTTTCGACAGGATAGGATCCAGTATCTTTGTCTTAAAATACACATTAAAGCGAGCGGGCCTGTGTGACAATTTTGATTGTGATAATAGGATATGATCAATTCTACGATGCGGTCCTTGCGCGGTAACAATATAGGATGCTGCTGTTCATAAGACAGATCAGAATTTCGGAGTCTCCCTCCAACTTTAATAAGACCGTCAGAATCTAGAAACGGCACGAGGCGTTGTATTGCACGTGAACAGCGGGCGTTAGAATGTAGGCTTTTAAGGACATCAGGGAAATGCAATTTTTGCAAAGCTTTTAGAATTTGTAGTTCAGCAAAATTAAGTTCGTCGGCGGTAAAACAGTTCGAACGCGGTAGTTTCTTAATGAAACGATAGCAGAGCAGTAGCCAGAAAGATACGCGGGTTGATAAGTCTAATATAAAAATAAAATATAATAAATAATAATCCTTGGGTTAGAAATTTCTTCGGTTGTATGAGTCGCGGGTAACGACATAATTTTCTTTGATTCGGGTAAATCCGAATTATCTTTAGCGGGAACCACAGTAGTGACTGGCCATTCACTAGGGTCTTGACGTAACCAAGTGGGACCAGTGAACCACATCGGGTGGTTCAATAGTTGAGCGGGTGACAGTCCGCGGGATAAACAATCGCTGGGATTTTATGAACTAATTACATGACGAAAACTGTCAGCGGGTACCGCGGAAACAATTTTAGTTACGCGGGTAGCAACGAAGGTTTTAAACCTATGCGGAGAACCAGTGATCCACTGTAAGGCAACCATGGAGTCGGTGAAACAATATATTTTATCGACGGAATGTCGTTTCCCGTAAGTATCGATTACGCGGCGGACTAATTATGCCATAAGCATACATGCGCATAATTCCAATCTAGCAATTGAAATCGTTTTGAGCGGAGCCACTTTGGATTTTGCACAAATTAAACGTGTCACTGGAGCAGAATCTGGAATTGATTGGGTTCGAATGTATATCACAGAACCAAACCCACTTTCGCTTGCATCTGCAAAGGACACAATGGAAATTTTTGAATTTTCCTCAACGCCCAGGTGGCGCTGGAAGCGTATTTGTTCGATACATGGAAGTTCGCGGGTATAATTTTGCCAAATACTAGTGATATCTGACGGCGGTTGTTCGTCCCAATCAAGCTTAAGACTATGAAGTTTTTGTAGAATTAATTTTGCGTACATGATCACTCGTGCTATGAGTCCCAGGACATCATATTGTCTTGCGATCAACGATAATATACTGCGTTTAGTAACTGGACGGTTTTCCATATTCACGGTGAACATGAATGCGTCGCAGGCAGGTGACCATTGGAGACCTAAAACCTTTAGATTACTATCAGGCTCATCGAAATTTATTGTAGTAATATGTCGATCAGTGATCGGAAGAGACTCAATGAGCTCCGGTGTGCTACTGGCCCATTTGACAAGTTCAAAGCCCCCGGCCTTGAGCAAGTTGCGGAGATCATCTCTAAGCTGTAAACATTGAGACAACGACGACATGGAATAGCAGACGTCGTCCATATATGTGTTGTTCTCAATAACGGCTGCAGCGAGTGGGAAGCGGGTGCGCTCGTCAGCGCATAGCTGACGTAGTACTCTCATTGCAAGGTACGGACTACTTCGTAAACCGAAACACACGCGGTTTATTCGATATGTGTCGAGCGGTAAAGCAGGATCGAAACGATATATAAATTTTTGGTATTTGCGGTCGTCTTCATTGACTAAAATTTGTAGGTACATTTGTTTGATATCAGATGTAAACGCGATTGGGTATAAGCGGAAATCCAAGAGGATAGTAAAGAGGTCATTTTGCAAATTATCACCGGCGTGCAAAATGTCATTAAGTGACACTTTGTTATCGGTGGTGGCACTTGCATCCATAACCATGCGCCATCTGGTGGTCGTTTTATCCAACCTGGCAATTGCATGGTGTGGAATGTAATAGCCTGATAAATGATCAGCATTATCTAAAAGTGAAATATATCCCTTTTCGATATATTCCCTTATAATAGCGTCGTACTCCAATCGCAGAGAATGTGAAGCTACGAGTTTGCGCTCGAGGTACATAAAGCGTTTTTTAGTGGTATTAAATGAATTACCTAAGGCGGCTGCGGAATCGCGTGAAAAAGGTAATGCTACAGAATAACGTCCGGTAGAATCGCGGGAGAAATTATTAATGAAAATATTTTCATTTTCAATAGCGGCTGGACTCGAAGTTCGTGTGCATTGCACCTATTCTAGCTGCCAGAACCTTTGAACAAGATTTTCCAAACGCGGACCTTCTGTGTAACTACATAGGGAAATTTGAGAGCAGGAGTTATCGTCAATAATTACAGAATTATCGGAGGCGACTGTGGAATTATTCGCGGGTGTAATGGGAGCGGTCCCGATTACAATATAACCGAAAATAGTTTCGAAAGCAGTAGGTGTACCAGGTGACCCAGCGACGCGGCCTGATAGCAGTATTTCTGCAAAGAGCGGAGCCCCAATGAGAATATCTATCTCAGAAGGCTCGTAAAAATTATCATCTGCCAGGAGTAGGCAGTTTAGGTATGACAGGCAGGATATATCAACTTTAACGGATGGTAAGTTGTCCGTAATGCGGTCGATAACGTAGGCGTCAATTGAAATAAAATTATCATTAATTCGCGAAGATAAAGTTATAGTTGCTGCCCCCTTGATCGGGTTGGACGCAGAACCTATGCCTTTCACCACAGTGTTTACCACTTTTTTGCATTTAATATTTAATTTTTGACAACATTTTGACGTTAGAAAATTACTTTGACTAGCAGAATCAATCAGCCCCTTAATAATGTGTCTATGACCTAAATCTGTAGATTTAAATGGTCATAGACACAGTGCTAGTTTATGCTACAGCATAAACTAGCACTGTGCCTAATAAACATGTGGTATCAGCACGTTTATCTGTAGATTGTGAAACAGGGCGTATGTTACAGAGCGAAACGTTTTGTTGAGGTGACTGATAAGCGGTAGGAATGTCTGGCGTCTGACCGACGGCAGCAGCTGAGCGCGACACAGGCTGCGAAGGCGCCAAAGCACGGGCGGTGACGTTGCCAACTAGCGCGCGGGAAGGCTGCGCCGGAGCGCGGCGCCAGTCCACACGGCGCGTTGCGTTGCGTTGCGTCGTCGCAGCGCTGTCCTTGCGTTGTTTTACATACAAATAACCAAGGTATTCACACGGCGCGTTGCGTCGTCGCAACGCACACATGACGGACAGCAGCCCCCGAGACGAAGCGAGAGGGGGTGTACTCGTGCGACGTCGGAGCGGCAGCGCTCAGTTGCTTGTGCGTTGACAGAGAGGATACACGGAAGCTCATTTCGTTTTACGTTTACGTTTTTGTATTTAGTTTTATTTGCAGGGTAAAATGAATACCATTGAAGAACTTGACATAGATTACTTGATTACATTGATACAGGAAAGGGAAATTATATGGGACAAGTCAAACGTAGATTTTAAAAATAAAAATTTAAAAACAAAAGCCTGGGAAGACATATCAAAAGTTTTATTTCCTCATTACGAGAATTTCACAGCTGAACGAAAAAACAAAGTTGGTGAGTTCACAGTACAGATATTTATGTTTTTTTTATTTAAGAGGGCTTTCAAGATTTTCTTGCACCGCCAATTCCGCGATCAGTACAAAATTAATATCTCGACACTCTAAAATTTTAAAGCTAGATTAGCGCGAGTACTATTTTATTACTTAGCTCAAAACTAACCTAGACTACGCTGAGTAGGTATAAAATATTAATTTTTTACTGATCGCGGAATTGGCGGTGCAAGAAAATCTTGAAAACCCTCATAATACAATTATACCTTATTTAGCTGCCAAGGCAGAGTTCCTCTAGTCATAAAATAGGTCGCATATTGCTGTCTTATGACATTCGGTGCTGTCTGTTCTTCATGTGCGGGTTGTATTGGGAGAAATTCATCAACACTTATAGCAAATTTATCTCTTTGTCTAAAACCATCTCGATCAGCGACAAAATTGTGTAATACACAACATGCTTTTATAATGTCAGTAGCGAAGTCATAGGACACGTCTATCGGTCTGTGAAAAATGCGCCCTTTGTTAGCCATAATCCCAAAAGCGCATTCGACATATCTTCTGGCTCTGCTTAGACGGTAATTGAAAACCTTTTGTTGTAAGTCGAGATTTTGACCGCCATATGGACGCATAATATGTTTGCTCAGTCCAAAAGCTTCGTCACCCACAAATACATACGGGGTTGGTATATTGCTACCAGAGAGTGGCTGGGGTTGAGGTAGTGGTAAGTTGTTGTTAATCATTAGCTCGTACAGTTTAGAATTTTGTAATATGGTTGACGCATTCTTTTCCGTATGCACCGATGTCGACAAATACGAATTTGTAATTTGAATCCACAATAGCTAGCAACACAATCGAAAAAAAGGCTTTATAATTAAAAAAAAGTGAGCCACTATTTGCAGGATTACACACGCGGATGTGTTTGCCGTCGATGGCACCAACACAGTGAGGAAAATTTGCCTTTACATCAAAACCCCTCGCTATTGTTTGGAAACTTTCAGTTGTCAGTTCAGGGATGTTGTCTCGAAGAAGATTGGTCCATATAGCACGACAAACTCTTTGTATCATATATGCAATAGTAGATTTTCCCCGTTTGAATTTGAAATGTAAAGCAGTTATTGAATTTCCACTTCCTAGGTATCTGAAACGAAAATAATTATTATAATATGCATTTATGAGATAGATAGATACCCGAAAAAAAATACTGACATATTCAGACATCGATAGCAAATAACTTTCTCTATGTAACCAATTAATTCTGGAATCGCGAAAAAAATAACAGCTGTTGCATACATTTTGATTCAGTAGGTATTGCTTTTTGTATGTAACAGCTGTTATATTTTCACGATTCCAGAGTTGGTCACATAGTGTTTGTTAACGATATCTGAATATGTCATTAAATTTTATCGAGTAATTCACTATGTATAAATTATTAAATCATGTTTACTATTGGTTTTGCAGGTAATGATTTAATAAAGAAATGGAGAAGTGTAAAAGATAATTACTTCAGATATTCAAAAAAATTAAAAGAAGCATCAAAATCAGGCTCGGGCGCTACGAAACTGAAGAAGTATCATTTATATAATCAACTTCTTTTTTTGAGAAAAGTGGAACAAAATGCCACCGAATCTAGCTTAGACTCGCCTAGAGAAATCAACAATGAATCTACGTCTACAAATGATGACATTACCACAGGCAACACTCCGCGCTATGTTCCAGTCGCGCGCAAAAGGGCAATGCAAATGGATGAGTTTGAAAGAGAAGGACTAAAACTTCTCAAGGAGCCGGAAAACCGCCATATGTCCTTTTTCAGAGCTATATTGCCATCTAATCAACCATCATATGTGTATCAAACAGCAAATGTTCAAAGTGCATACATTTCTGATTATAATAATTCAATTACATCTCCAGAAACATCTCAAGCAAGTAAAGAAACTGAATACGATTTTTCTAATTTTTAATTACTGGATGATATCTCTCTTAAATAATGTCTAAACTTAAAATTATGACAATTGCTGATTATTTGTGAGTTGATTACTAATTAAACAAACCAAAAAAACTGTTATATTTTTATTACTTAAATATATTTATATAGTTACCTTAAAGTAATTCCCAGCATTTCTACTGGTTCCACTGGATTCCTCATATTAGTATAGTTTTTTCGTATGTGTGGTTCTAAGGACTTCAATAAACATTCGAAGCTGGATACACTCATTCTAAAAAAATTATAAAACTTCTTTTCGTCTAATAGCAACTCCCGATATTCTAAAAAAAAACCATCACGATTTCTTAATGAAATGAAAGGACTGATCCAGTACCGTCTTGTGATCTTGCGTCGATTTCGGCGGTGACGTAGTAATAGGAGCAATGCTAGACGTCTTTTCCGATCCATGATTTGCTATAGACTGACTGCGAAATTTTTTCAAAATGCTTGCCGCAACTGTGCGTCGCCGCTGCGCCGACGGAACGTTAAGACTGCGTCATAGTAACGCTGCGATGGCGCAGCGCCCGTGTGGCCGGCTATGCGTCAAAATATTTGCGTTGCGACGACGCAACGCAACGCAACGCGCCGTGTGGATAAGCTCTTAAGTGGGTGATAGATGTACAAACTTAAAGTACGCGGTTTTAAAGATCGTGAACTTACTCGGCTCGACGTCGGTGACACACGTGAAACTTACTCACTCTGTATTGCGATGTCGTCGAGAGAAGAAGCTTTATGTTATTTAGAAATTATATCGTATGAACTTTTAATATCTTAATCTTAAATTTTTATTTATATAAAAACAAAATTAACAAAAATTACAAAAACCTCAAACACTACAAGCGTTGCGCGTCCACCAATTGGCGAAAAAAAAGGCGGCTCGTAGTGTTGCCACACGTACGAGTAAGAGCGGGGGCGGCTTACGAGCAAAATTTCAAACTTGTCGGATTGCCAGCCAACGAACTTACTCGGCGGTTTTAAAGTACGCGTACTTAGGGTGACACACCAGCGAAACAGGTCGTCGTGTCACAAGCTCGCGAACTTACTCGCACGTCTATCACCCCTCTTACGCACCACTATATGTAGCACGGTACGTGCGATCGTCATTGCGAGGGGAAGACTCTTTGCGGCATAGCATGGAGTGATGTTTACATCCACAGTGACGACAGTTATATTTAGAGTTACAAGCGGCGTTTATATGTGTTACACTCAAACAATTAGTGCAACCTTTGTTTTGTTTTATAAAAGTAAACCTGTCATCAATTGCAAGTTTATTAAATGCAGGGCATCTATACAAATTGTAATGTTCAGTTTGTTTACATAGCGGGCACTGAGTAGCGCATGACGCGGCTAATGAATGCGTAGACTTTGTAGGAACCTGTTTGTTATCAAAACCACGTATGTGCGAAGACTGCGTGGTCCTTTCTAATATTTTACTTTGCTCGCGGATGAATTTTATTAGTCATCATAAGTAGGCATAGATTTACCACGTATGTGCATTTCAAACGAGCGTGCGGTACTTGGATCTATCTTCTTTAATGCAAGTTGTAATAAGATGAAATCAGATAAGTCGTCGAGTTTGAGCGAATGCAAACTGGACACTGCCGTACAGAATTTGTCTAAAAATAACTCTAAGTTCTTAGTAGTTGCGGTATTTAAAGATTTAAAATCAAGCATATGATCCAAATACGCGGAGGCTAAACTACGCTTATCGTCATATTTGTTGATGAGCGTCTGCCAAATAAGTGAATAATTGTCTGCGTTAGGAACAATACCGGAACAAACCGATAGCGCTCGGCCCGTCAACTGGTTTATCAAATATTGAACGCGGTCGTGATCAGTGAAATCCGGATTTTCATGAATAGTTCGTTTAAATGATTCGTAAAATATCCTCCAGGTCATTGGATCGCCATTAAAGACCATCAACTCGAGCTCCGGAATTCGGATAGATTTACGTTGCGGTACAACATGAGAATTAGTACTTACTTTCTACCTGTGTCAATGGTGGATTAAGTTTATTATAAACAAATTGACAGCGGCAATACATAATCCTCGAACGTATTTATACATTGATAATTTACCGTAAACGTGGGATTAATAGTAAACTCGGTGACATTTAAGCAGTTTACAGTTTCCTTAAAGTCGGAACGTAAACGATCTAGCGAGATCATTCCACATAAAAATAAATCCTTATCAGTCTCATTTGTGAAAGCATTTAAGGAGCGATTATAAATATCTTGTAATCGTGCAAAAATGGCTTCACGCTTACCAATTAATGTTAATCTTTCTATTTGAAAAGCATCCAGAGGTTTTGGATTCTCAGATACATCCCTTTCTTTAGTACGAGAAGTCATTTTTGTTATAAAATATGAATCTATAAATTATAGTATTAACTAAAGAAATTCACGTAGTGCCTGCAACACGCACTGTTACGACGTAAGTACCTACTTGTCTACGTAAGACAAGTAAAATAAAACTTGTAAGTATGTAATAGTTAATAACCGGGCGGTATGATGTTCAGCACGTAGATAAGAAGCGCGAGATTACGTTCACTTGCCAGTAAAGTTATAAATTTAAGAAAATCGATATTGAAGCTAATTAGGTATGCGGAATACAGAAAAAATATCGCTAACAGCGTAGTAGGCAACAAAGAGATACCCAATGAGCGGTATCATTAAGCGGGAACACGATATTTGTAGCAAAATATCGTAGGTAAATTGTACGATTTGGTTGCGATAAGGAATTCTTTCGCAAGAAAAGTAGGAATAGGTATAAAATATCCGTGGTCGAAGAACCAGAAAATGTTAACGCGGCAGCTAAGTATAAAATATACAGCTGAGCACGTCTCCAAAAATCGCGGGGGAAGGATAGCTGGTTAAGATGGTGACGACTAACCTGGTCTCCCAACTGACACTGCACTTAGCGAGCAACGATCCTCGGTCCTGTATCTCCGTTAATTCGTCGTCGTGTCCAGATAGGAGGTCCAGCCTTGTAGCGCTTTTTTTCGGCTTCTTCAGGTAGTTTTCACCACCGCGGTTGTGGACTGTATTTTATTCGTGGGCTGTTGGAGGCCACTATTACGATGGCAGCTTCCAGTATTTTCTGTATTCCGGAGGATCCCGTCGAGTTACGCGATGGATAATTCCAAAGGATGGAAAATCCAGAACATTCGATATGAGCGCGGTGCGGTAGCTACGATGGGCAAGGGCCGTTCGCAGCGTCTACTTGCGGCGGCGGTGGCAAGCGGATTGCTTGCAGGTGCGGTGGGGTGACAGATAGTCGTCGAAATATGAATAGGAATAGAGGGTAGAAATAAATAAAGGTGCAAACGTAAGTGGCACGAACAAATACCGTGGTCCTGGGTTCAATACCCGTTATTGGCTTTCTCTGACAAAGAAATTCTCAATAGCAATCTGGAATCTGGAACAGTGCCCCTTAGATGGCAATAATGTTGTCTTTATTTATGCAACTTTAACAATGGCATAGATTGTTATGAAAAACGATGGTACCCGCGACAAAAAACTGTGTTATGTATAACTGTGTTATCCAAACTGTGTATGGATAACCGCTAGTGGCGTTGTTGACCGAGAGCTTCTTTGCTCCAGAGGGCAAGTTAAGCCATCAGTAGGTTATTTGTTTCAGGACGACAGCAGGATTTTGTTGGAAGCTTTTGTCTACACTGAGGCCGTGTCGTAGATCATGGCCCACATCCCTCTCATCCCTGAAAAGAAAGTTCTAATCCCAGCAGTGGGACGTAATTGGGGTTAATTAAATGTTATGTAAAATGGAAAGTATCTTTAAATCTCGCACTGACACTGACAGACATCATGATTTTTAATTCTAGGTTCCAGTTTTCTTAGTTAGTGTTTGTACTCACAGCCTCAAATCCTTTTGCTTTAGGCACACCATAGACACCGATATCGACGAACATCTGAGAGTCTCCCTCTTTAATTTTCAACTGGCCTGGGTTGTTGAACACCTTGAATGGACACAGCCAGATTGGGTACACCTGCAAAAGAAAATTGTAACGAGATTAATAAATAAATACCAGGTAAGATTGGAAGCTTGAGTTTCTTTGGTTGGCAAGTTTCGACGATCGCAGTTGCCCATTCTTTGTTATTTCTAGTACGTATTAATAAAACTTGTGAAAAATATTAATAATAATAAAAATCTAAGTTAAAGGTATTTTTCAATAGGTATATCACTTTTCATGCCGCTTGTGAAGGTCACGTATCCCGCTAAAAAATATGCCTCGCGTTTTTGCCTTCAAAATGCTCTTCTACGGCTGCCTTCGTTTGTTCATCATCTTGAAATCTTCGCCCTCGAAGTTCTTTCTTCAAATTCTAGAGTTGTCACCTAGGAGCCAGATCTGGACTGTAGGGTGGATGGTTTATTTCATCAATGCCAGTTTCTCGCAATGCCTGCTTTGCAAATCGCGCTGTGTGAACTGACGCATTGTCTTGCAAAAAAAAAGATTCCTTTGCTGATTTTACCCCTCTTTCTTTCTAAAATGACTTCGCGAACTTTTTTCAAATGTGCAGCATTTTGTCAGTGCAAGATTCAGCATTCGTCGTAGTTTTTTTGGAAGGTAGTGAGTTAATTAATAATACTCCTTCCAAATCCCAAAAAATGGCGGCCATTAGGTTCAAAGTCGACTTTTCCACCTTAAACTTCTTCGGCGGCTTTTCCTTTTTTTCTATCCATTGCATTAAAATCTCTTCTTTCGATTCTGGATCATATTGTCTAATCCAAGTTTCATATACAGTGACGATCTGTGGACAAATTTCATCCAAGTTGTCCTTGCGTAATTATAGAAACTCCAATGAAGGGTCAAGTCGACGCTGTTTGTCGAACGGTGTGAGCATTTTAGGCACCCAACGCGAATTAACCAAATTTTTATTCATGTGCAAATGATTGTGCAAAATCTCTCCAATTCATTCCTTGCTGATGCCTAACTCTTCTGCTACCTGCTATATTTTTATTCGATGATCTTCCCGTTCGATTGTTTTTACTTTTCCGGTGTTTTCGTCTGTGATGGCGGTGTTTAGGCGCTCAGGGCGGGCGTCGTCTTCCAAAGACTCTCCTGCTGGAATAATCGTGCATAACGTTATATTTTGGCAGACGATGGTCCAGATTCCTGGTATAACGTAGACATTTCTACAAAAAAATTATTTTGCGTTTTTCCTTTTTAACCAAGCATTTTGTGACGGCGCGATGCTCCAATTTTGTCAAATTCAGTGGTGAATCAAACATGCTGATGTTTACAGTTCAAGCTCAGACATTAATTATAACCCAAATTACCCGGAACTTTCCTTAAATACTAGGTGATTACATATCGCTCAACTCGTAACAGGTAGCAAGAGCAATTAGCACGACTGCAAGTACATTAGGCTCAGAAGTTTTCAGCCGCCCCTCGTATAACTCACTTTAAACTCATTCCAGAACTCCTTTTATGCATTCCTAAATACCTATCCTGTATTTTATGATAATAAAATAAAGAAACAATTAATTCTTCTTTCACTTTATTTTATTCTTATATTGAAATGTAAATATAATGATATTTCTGAGAATTCTCGTCATCCACATAACTGCTCTAACTAAGACAACTCACCTCAAACTC
Source organism: Selenia dentaria (assembly GCA_917880725.1). NCBI lineage: Eukaryota > Metazoa > Arthropoda > Insecta > Lepidoptera > Geometridae > Selenia > Selenia dentaria. The sequence continues at coordinate 9,973,584 of OU862901.1, read as the reverse complement.
ATTATGGAACAGCTCTATCGCCTTCCCCAAGTGGGCGATAGGCACCAGCATGTCCTGGATGACGTGCGCTTTCTCATACAGCTTGGCCACGGCGTCTGTTTGTGTCAACTTCAACAGCGCCACTTCTGGGGGCATCAGCCACCCGAATAGGTACCGGAAGATGGGGTTGTTGCCGAACGGGACGATGTCCTGGAATAAAATCAGTTTGTAAGGATCGTTGGAAGTTCGTGAGAATTACGTAGGTACTTATACTTAACTGTTTATATTATGAAAGCTTTCGAATTTAGCAGGAAAACCAAACTTTAAAAGTTCTTTTTAGGGTTCCGCACCCAAAGGGTAAAATGGGACCCTATTACTAAGACTCCGCCGTCCGTTTGTCTGTCTGTCTGTCCGTCTGTCATCAGGCTGTATCTCACGAACCATCATAGTTAGACAGTTGAAATTTTCACAGATGTTGTATTTCTGTTGCCGCTATAACAACAAATACTAAAAAAGTCGGACTTACGCACGAAGGTTTCCGTAAAAAAGGCAATAAATCATGTCTGTTGTATGGGAGATTTATAGATAATGGTACGGAATCGTGCGTGCGCATGCGCGAGTCCGACTCGCACTTGGCCGGTTTTTTTTTATTTAGGGTGGACTTACAATGTGCGATCGCTTTAGATTTGAAGAACATTCTTATATTATCGAGAAATATGTTTAACATGAATACAGCTAATCATGTAATTATCAGACAAAGTAGGTAAGTAAATCATTTTTTATATGTTTTTAACGCCTGCTTAGCAATACCAAAAATTCACATTCTCGGTTGGAATGCCGTATAAAAAGGTGTGCGTCTCGGAACGCCCGACAGAAGTGATTACAGCGCTGTGGGTTAGAGTGAAAGAGGTAGCGTGAGAGAAAGGGAAGCCAGACAGACAGGTGCCGTACCGCGTTACGTAACGAATCGGTTTTCCCTCCCGTAAGAAGTTATCACTTCTAATATTGCAAGGTTAAGTAATATGTTACTGTGTAGAATTAAAGTTGTTTTAACTTGTTAAAACGTTTTAAATTTGTTTTAACCACTACATAAGTTATTTCATACTTTTTGGTGTTGAAATGGGCTCCATTTTTTGTAAAAAAAAATATTAATTTTTTTCTTATATCTACAACCGAATCGGAACGCGACCACGACTGAGAAGATCCGGCAAGAAACTCAGCGAGCTTGTCTTTTTACATATTTTATTATCGCGACTTACTTAATTCGTTCCATTCATATCATTCAGCTACGGTTCGATTGTGATTTATTTAGTCAAATCAGCCTCCAGGATCGCACGTGGAGGAGTACGGCCTATACTACTCTCACTAAGAGGAAGAATCGAGTCCCAGCAGAGAGAAATAAAGGGACGATACTTTACTTTACTATATTGCTTCACAGTAGAATAAGAAGTGTAGCCACACACTACGAAAACTTAATATCAAGAGGAACTGCCTTAAAAAAATGACCCAATAAAAGTCGTGCTCAATCAATAAAATCGTTCACGCCGCTATGACTCGGCATAGCAACGACAACGTCATAGTAGACGTTGCAGCACGCGAGTGGACCAATCCCTGCTTTCCTTCTGAAATTTAAACCAATCACCGAACATGTCTATTTGTAACCTCGGAAGTAATTCGTATTTGGAATCATACGTCGTTTTCGGCAAATTTTATGCTATACATACCTATAGTTATAGTACACAACTCGCACAACGACATTAACTACATTGACAAGATTAAAAGAGCACGAAGATATATGAATTCTAGTTGTCAGAAAGGGATCAATATACAGGGTTATTGGTAATTAGACCGGATCCTTTTAAGGGGTGGTAGGGAATGCCATTTGCAACAATATGACTGTACATTGTGATATCCGGAAATGAATCATTTCTGTGATATTCTTTTTTTTATTTTTTTTTGGAAAATCCAGTTTTACTACTTTAAAATTCAATAAAAAAAAAGTAATCAACCGATTTCAATTCTGTTCGCAGTTTTAGAGAAACCTTGTTACAGCTCTTAATAATAAACAATAATATCGTACTAATGTAGATCCATCCAAAAACTAGAGGCTTTTTCATAATTTTTATTTGATAATTTTTGTAAGATGCTTTACAAAAACCTTTATTTTCTCTACAAAAACGATAGTAAATTAAGTCTGCATTTTATTTAAAAAACATCTACAAGTCTTTAGCTATCCAACGAGGTAAAAAAATTAGCACTTTATTGCACAATTGCAGAAATAATGCGATAACAAAGACTCAGGTAGAGACATTCCGAGAAAGGGTTTTAGACAACGGTATCCATGTTGAAAGCGCCGTCTCCCTCTCGCTTATGTTTGTTGAACGAGCAATGAGAACCCAGTTTGCTCAAGCGCATCGTACTGTTCAGACGCTCTTTGGCAACCCTTTATTACGATTAAATTTCGACCTTGATAACGTTATTGGACTTGTGTAACTTCTTTTTCTGTGATTCGGCTAGTGAACTGGACTTTTTGATTGATTGCTTACCCGACGACTTGGCTTGTACTAAAGGATCTGATCATGACTGCGGAATCCCACGACCATCTACCTCGGCTTCGAGAGTTCACAAACGAAGAGTATGCGGACATACTGTTTTGCTATGGTTTTGCCAACGGCGTCGCTACACATGCTCGAACGGAGTATCAGTCTCGATTTCCACAGCGCCGTTTACCCCATGTGAGTGTATTTGACGGAGTGTACCGGCGACTACGAGAAACTGGTCAAGTTCAAAGACGACAAAGTGATGCTGGACGATCTCGTATTTATCATTCGGATGAAGAGGAACAGATAATTCGCATGTTTGAGCAAGATCCTACGACTTCAACAAACATCATTGCACGACGTCTTGGCATGTCGCAATGGAAAGTATGGAACACAGTGCACCGCTCAAGACTCTACCCGTATCATTTGACTCCGGTACAAGTTATCCAAGACGGAGATCCTGCACGTAGAGTCGAATTTTGCAGATTCATGTTGAACACCGATATGGAAGATGCCAATTTTTTATTAAAAATCTTATGGACCGACGAATCCAAATTTGATCAGGATGGAATATCAAATTATCATAATATTCATTATTGGGCCCCGAAAGATGACGGTAACCCAAACAAGAAAAGATTACAAGTATCACAAAGAAGGTTTTCCGTTAATGTGTGGATGGGCATTATTAAGAATGAATTGATCGGCCCTTTCTTTCTGCCCAACAACCTCAATGGTGAAGCGTATGAATTTTTTTTGAGAAACGAACTTTATGAGCTACTCAGTGAAGTACCCCTTGAAACCCGCAGAAACATGATTTACCAACATGATGGTTGCCCCGCACATTTTAGTTTGAGCGTCCGTGAGTGGCTCAATCGTCAGTATCCCAATAAGTGGATTGGCAGAGGAGGACCCATTCCGTGGCCGGCCAGAAGTCCCGACTTGACTCCCGTCGACTATTACGTATGGGGTCACATGAAAAGTTTGGTGTACGACGATACTCTTGGACCTGTGGCAACCATCGAAGAACTGAAACAGCGCATAATAAATGCAGCAGAAAAAATGAAAATTAATTTAAATACAAGTGTTGTTAAAAGCAATTTACGCAGACGTATGCGTCTCTGCATTCAAAATTCTGGCTCACATTTTGAGAACGAACTGTAAAAATAATAAATACAGACTAATTACATCTACTCTTTTATTTCTTTAAAAGAAATTAAGTTACCAGAAAGTATTTCTTCCATAGCTACTTCTCATGGACTATTCTCATTCCTTTCTCGGCCTTTTGTAATCGCATTATTTCTGCAACTGTATAATAAAGTGCTAAATTGTTAATGCTTAATTTACTTTCGTTTTTGTAGAGAAAATAAAGGTTTTTGTAAAGCATCTTACAAAAATTATCAAATAAAAATTATGAAAAAGCCTCTAGTTTTTGGATGGATCTACATTAGTACGATATTATTGTTTATTATTAAGAGCTGTAACAAGGTTTCTCTAAAACTGCGAACAGAATTGAAATCGGTTGATTACTTTTTTTTTATTGAATTTTAAAGTAGTAAAACTGGATTTTCCAAAAAAAAATAAAAAAAAAGAATATCACAGAAATGATTCATTTCCGGATATCACAATGTACAGTCATATTGTTGCAAATGGCATTCCCTACCACCCCTTAAAAGGATCCGGTCTAATTACCAATAACCCATATATTAACAACGTTCGCCTGTGACCGACCGTTCGACCGACAATGACAGACTCGTTCTCTCTGTCGCTCGCTACTTGTCTCGTTCTCGTGGGTGGCGAAGCGGCAACGTCGCAGGAGTTATTTAAAATTAATATACAATTTTTGATTTTCCATTTTTGATAAATAACATAGAAAAACAATACTTACAAATGAAAAGATACATCATTTTTGTTTTTTACACTTGTTCCAGTATATGTTCTGCAGTTTCTAACGTGCTGCGTCGTTGCCAGACAGGCTGGAACTAAGTTGACTTGACTCAAGACAACTAGCTTGTGTTGATGTCGCCAAGCCGAGCGCAGTAAGGCGTTACCTTAGTTTATATTAACATCATTGGTATCATATTAGAAATGTACCTGCAATTCCCAAAACAAACTCTTGGTGTGCCTGTGGTAATAGTCCCGCAGTGGGATGTACTCCACGAACGGCCGCTTCCTCTTCAGATGTCGCTCCACTTGCTTGAAGAACCACTCCGCATGCCACTCGCCGATGGGGTTCAGCTGGAAATTTACATTTGTATAACATTATACATAAAATAAAGTATTGGACGTCTCTTTGTACATATTATTGTGTTGTTAAATAATTAAATGAAGGCGTTTCGGGCCTTTGTTTATCATATAAATACATAATAACGTCCGAGGATTACATACGTAAATACATTTTATTTATTTGAGCCCCAACATAATGTACACCGTTTCTTACAATAGGTTTAAGTAATGGAATTGTTATATGTGATATGTTGTGTGATCATTGAAATATCATTGGATATTTCAACGTCTAGGTACAGCCCGCGGCACGTAACTCTAGCGCTGACCGTTATTGCGCAGAAGTCAAAAATTGGGTATCACAGGGGGGCTAGAGGGACGAAGGACTCTTGTCATCTCTGGCACATCGAAGACGAGGGGCTCTTGTCTCTCTCTGTCACATGTGCGCGACTGTACCCATGCGCAGATATCCCCTCCACATTTCGCTCAGCGCTAGAGTTACGTGCCGCGGGTTATATCTCGAGTGAGGATAATTAAAATATTAAGAAAACGATAAAGTATATTCCGAAAAAATATTTGTATTATAACTTGTTTGTAATAACTACCTATGATTGTCAGCGAGTAATGTGAAATCGCCTTAATGACTTACCTTTCCATCCCTCCCGACCTCGTCCACCATGTCTCCAATCATCACCACACCAGTTTCCTTCGAGAACAGGAGCGTCTCCAGGAACTGATGAGGGTACTTCTTGAGGGCCTCCTCACTGAACCTCTTCGCGAGCTCGTCGAAACTCGTGTATGGATGGTACTGGAGTCGGACGTATCTGGGAAAGAAGCTAGAACTTAGAATCTATCTTTATATAACAATGCATGGTAGGTACTTAAATTGACAGTTTATGTTTGTTTAAGGATTAGGTACACATGCGGATAACAAAAATAAATACCCCAATTTAAAGAAAGTAGGTAACTACTTGGATGCCCGATCTTTGCTCGTAAGTAAACAATTTATTTTCTTGTTCTAACCTCAAACCAAACACTGTTGCTTAACAACGCCATCTATTGTCAAGTAGCTTTAGTGTTGCTAAGTCGGTAAAGCAGTTTTTCATTGCCTGAAAACACGGATAAAACGAAGTTTTCTTAAAATTAAACCTAGGGTCGATTAATCCCCCCAAAACCCCCTAGCATACTAATCATAAGCGGCCCATTTTGTTCCCACTGTTGGGACTCGAGCCTTCCTCTCAGAAAAAGAGGAGTTGGGCCATAATCCACCTCGCGGGCCCAGTGCGGCTTGGTGGATAGGTTAGTGGCCAACCCATGTCGAAGTTGTCAGGCCGCCCGAAGGCCTTAGACATAGCCTAACGACTGTTGTCCTAAGACAAACAACCGGGACCGACGGTTTAACGTGCACGAAGCACGGAAGCGCTCAGTTGAATAATGCCATTAGCAGTCACCCATCCAAGTCCTGACCGCAGCAAGCGTTGCTTAACTTGTTGATCGGTTAAGATCGCCAAGTCGAGCTCCGCTTCTAGCGCTTCTATATACTTATCTATATATTCTGCATACTATATTTAACGAAAATCGGTGGAGCCGTTTCCGAAATACAGAATATATACCTACAGGAACTGCTCGTTTAAAAAAGGTATTACTCGTAAATAAAGCTGTAGGGAGACCTCAACGAAGTCGTTATACTACGTCTGCAGCACGACCGTTTAGAGATCGTAGTACCTACACTTCGTTTGGGTCGACCTTGATTATATACATACCATATACATTCGAGTATCCATGGTATGTCACAGTTCTCCAGTATATAGTAAAGTGATTGAACATTGCATAGGTTATTCTAAAATAATGACTAAATACTATGTGTTGTGCGTATCCCAACTTCTTCATTAGTTGTGTCTTATAAGTAAGATCTAATATATCTGAAAATAACTAAATTCGTCCCTGGGGAATGGACTAGAAATGTCTAACCTAAGTTAACTTTCTCGAATAGAAAAAACAGTTATACGAGTCCTTTTCGTATATTCTTTACTTAGATTAATCATTGGTCTCGCTCTCGCTTCGACTAGATACCGCGCTATTTAAAAACAACGGCTCCGTGAATATGCGGCAACTCAATATTGTAGTGTGTGTAATGAAAATATGGAGGAAGCTAGTGTGCGTGAAGAATTGTGTTGCTAGCTATTAACTGTCACCCAATTAATGGGAAAAAATATTGTATGTTGTGATTAAGTATGTATGTTACTGGTTATAAATGTAGTTCATAAAAATACATTAGCCTTGTGTATAATGAGAAACTTAGCTCACTTATATCATAGTATACTATTAATTAACTATGCATTTATATATTTATATGAGAAGACAAATAACAAGTATTTAGTAATACTCGTACCTACAGTGCTTTCTTTTTCCATTCTACCAGTCAGTAATTTGGTTCTAATTTTGTACGTAACGTCTTAGGTTAATTTACAATTAATAAACAATTATCTTATAAGAATAGTTAAACCTAGTATTATGTACAATGGAGAGTCTAAAAATCATTATTATTAATTAAATATCACATTCAACTAACTTGTACTAGTTTACGATACATTTGCCTTTTGGAATTTACACTATATTTCTATCTCTATTATAATAGTATATAGGAGAAGAATATCGAAAAGAGAATTTGATTCAGCTAGTGGTTGAGAAGTGAATACTTGGTTAGCCGAATCATATAATTTTATATATAGCACCGTTATTTACTCCTCACGTCATTATATGCAGATAGAGAGTAAAAGTTTAGAACATAATTTCTTGAGTTCGTCAGTATAATATTTCGGTTTCGTATATTTAGTAGTAAAATATAATAACAATAAATTCACATTATTAAAATCTCAACCATAGGTACTTGATTCTTATACTCGTATTATACGGCAACACTGAATGGCGTTTAAGGTTGATGTTATTTTATGTTGATATTATATGGTATTTACTAATGGTATATGATCCTAGTGTATTAATTATGTCTTGTAGTATTTTTTTAACACATTTACACTTTGCAAACAGGCATTTTACTTTGGATTACGGCCAAAATTACGAAAAAACACTCGATACGTTGACACCACGCTGCTTGGGACGTGACTGGCTCGAGCGGGCTCGAGTACAGGCTACGCCGAATTCGGCGTAGTATTAGTTGCCGCATTTTGCAAGTACGCCGGCGGTATCTAGTCGAAGCGCGCGCGCGGAGACTAATCATTAATCTAAGATTCTTTCTTTATTACTTTATATACAGGTTGTCCCAAAAAGAGCACGCCACAGCGACACTGGAAGTAGTCTAGCCCTAGGTATATTCCACAAAAAATGGCTTAAGAAATGTCTCACGGTTTTCAAGATTTTAGATTTTTTTTATTTTTTGAAAATTACCCGAATTTTTTCCTTTAATGTTATAAAATTGTCACAAATACCTACTTATCTTTTATTTATTTTATTCTGAACTCATTACTATTAGTTGTTTGACTAAAGTAAACTAATCATTGGTCGGTCATTGGTGTAAAGTACAAATAAATGGCTGTTCATTCTAGACCAAGGGCTAGCCTACTTCCAGTGTCGCTGTGGCGTGTTTCATTTTGGGACATTCTGTATATCATTAGGTCTAGATTTTTCTTTAAAGCAGCAGGCACGGACATACACAATAACAGAAACATTCAAGAACCGAGAATGCTTCTGATATCTGTTGCGTGCTGCGTATCACACGAAAAATCTAGGTAGGTATATGGAATATATATATATATAATATCTATACTCACTTTGTAGCTGGAATGACCTTGATCACGACGGAAGTAAGGAATCCAAAGGTCCCATATGACCACGGAACTGAATAGTACAGGTCTGGGTTTTCTTCCTGTAATACGGTAAATAGGTATGATGGACTTAGGCTAAGCGTATAGGGAATAGCTAAGAGTATAGGGGCCCAGGATTATCGATTTTCGGCACATGACTTTTCAACTCATCGATGAGAGTTCTTCCTAATTCGTGATAGATCGTAATGAGTGTCCATGGTACCGCAACATCTGGGAAATACAAATACATGCACCCTAATACAGTGTTCTGCTGGGACATAGCGGTAACCTGCACCTATAACAGACGCATTTCGTCACAAGTGACGATATGCTCTGTGCCCGTAACCCTGAGTTAGGTGCCTGTATTTTAACCGGCACCCATACCCTTCAAACCGGAACACAGTAGCGCGAACATTACTGATTCATAGAAATATGTATTGTATATATTTTGAGCTGTTGATATTTCGGCACAGACGTTTTACTGCTTATCAACAAATGGGATGAAATCAACATTCTTTTTTATAATCAACAGCTTTACCTTACTGCAAGTGACGACGGAACCATCAGCCAGCACAAGCTCATACTGCGTGCAAATGTGCTGGAACAGGCCGTGAACGTGGGAGGAAGTCTCCACTCCGGTGCCCATCACTAGTCCACCCACGGTCAGCTGATCCAGCTCCGGGACGACGGCGAGTGCGAGACCCAATGGTTCCAGGGTGCGAGACAATTGGCCCATCGTGACTAGAGGTTCGCAGCGGACGGTCTGGGATGTTTGAAACCGTACTTCTGTTAAATTATTTTACTTCAAGATGGTGAAGGTATGGATACATATTTATTAATTATTACTAAAACGACAAAATATTAATAAAAATATACGAAGAGGTTGTTTCTTTTTCTGAAAGCGAGAGCCACTTTTGACCCTCATCCTCCCTTCCCAGGAAATAGTGCGCCAGGTGTAAAATGTTGGCATAAAACATCTTACTAGCTTCAAGGATGATTATACTACAGCTAGCTCGTAAACGTTAAAACTCTATGGGTAGATTAATAAAGACTATAATAATTTACCTACCTGCACATACTTAACTGCCTGCTACTAAGCAGGCTGCATCGCTTAACCACAGCATAAATAATAGTTAGTAAGCTCAACGCATCAAAATCCATGGTGAAGAAAGGTGCTCGGGTTTGGTTTCACAAACCACATTACATGATGTATACCGTAGGTATAGGCCTCCGCTGTGTGAACTGACGAAATCGCGAGAGTGGCAGAAACTCGATGGATGCAATTAGCAAAATTAAATAACCGTTCATTAAGTCGTTGAAAACGGATATAGAGGAAGGCATATGTTCAGTTGCACGTCTTTTGACTTACGGTGATATATATATATATATATATATGTGTGTGATGATGATACAAGATAATATAACAATCAGAAACCAGTATCTTGTTTAGTTACATGACTTTTAAATCCAGGTCAACCAAACGCAAGTCAACCGGTAAAATTATTCAGAATACTGAATTTCAAACAGGCAGTGTTAAAATAATGTAATCACGTAAAAGTAACGAATTTATCAGAATAACAGATCTCGCCAGACTGAATCTATAAATACACGAATAAATAAATATCACAATAAATCCACTCTACTTTGTAGCAGTATTTTTAGTATCTCAATGATGAAGTGCCTCTAAATTTACGAATAGATTACGTGGTAACCACGTATCTATTTTCCTAACCAGTACGAGTATATTATAGATTTATGATTGTACTTAGATACGAAGTAAATATTTTGTTATGCAGTTGAAAAGCTGGTCAGAATAATAGATTAGTCTCTATCTTGAAACACCGTCGCCTGAATTCATAAGCGAGCATTGAAATACTGTTTTTGTTTCGTAGATGTATGTCTTATTATGACCGTAGCAGGACGGCTGGTACTAAATACAATTATTCTTGGAATACTCCACTTCTGACAAGTTGTCATCTGCCACCCATCAAATGTAATAATAGTAGATACTAAGCCGAAACATTGTAAAAATCTTTATGAAAACGGTGTAAGTTCATACAGCTATAAACGTTTACAGACTAGTACAACATCGTACTACTACTCGTGTACTTTTTAGTGCCTGCCTGGATAGCCTGTGTACCAACACACATGATTGGTGATTGATGGCAGGTTGTGCTGCTGGTGCAGCTGTTCTATAGAGCGCAAGTCCTCATTGTAGGTCTACTGTTCCCTTGACCGCACCATCGCCGATTATCATGTGCGATAATGGTGATATTACATCAATATTATACTAATTAATATTAATTTGAAATTTACAGTTTGGATGTTTGTTACTCAACCACGCAAAAACGACGACGTGATTGCTTCGTCCACCTCCGAGGTTACGTTACTTGTCTATAAAACCTTTCAAGGAATCTATACATATGTTCCCGAGGTAGTTCGATCAACTAAAGATGCGAATGAATAATGTAGAAATTGTAGAATGTTCGAACGCCTGTAGATAAAATTGACCGTCAATTGAAGCATCATACGATATAGTAGACTCTCTTACCAAAGTCCGTCTTACAAAAGTCCGTGGTGGAAACCTCCGCAGTGCCAGCTGACTCTTTCAAGGTAAGTAGATTACTTGAACACAATACTCGTACCTACGTCGCTTTCACGAAAGCATACGACTATTTGAGGGACAATCAAATTCACCGACTTAATCTTTTTGGAAGCACTTGTTTAGTAAGTCAAGATACAGTTACTTTATCTCGGGGTAAGAACTGCATTTCATGATTTACTGACGGCAGTCGCGTAGGTACCATCTCGGTCACAGTATTACAAGTACAATTAGAAAAATTTTATACTGACTTCCATTCTATTCAGTTATTGGGGTGTACCTAACTCAAAAACTACTGCACCGAATTTGATGAAATCTAAAGGGGACCACACGGGAAGCACCAGCTATTGAACAAAAAGTAAAAATTTTGAGAATCGGTTTACCCAGTCCAAAATGATGAGGTAACAAACATAAAAAAAAAAATCCTTATTATAAATTTGGCACGTACCTATGTAAATACATTTTTACTATTAGATATACTTACATATGGTAAGTATGTACAATAATTTAAATGTTAACATATTATCATAATTATTAAACATTAAAATTCTTGGCTACCATGATACGACAGAAGACCTCTGAAAGACAAATTCTTTTCTTCCCGTATTTTGCACTTATTTTTAGCCTCGCATGACATGTGATATGCGTTACAAATAAAATTCTACAATACACAGTACATACATCAGCACAGTCTAGTTTCATAATATTTACGATTGTTATTATCAACTATACATCATATTATCCATATATGTATACGCTATTTAGCATGGTAGCATTAGTACGAATTCAATGAAATTGTTTTATAGTCCAAAAAGCCGGGAGTATAAAGGAGTCGCTCCACGCTAGGCCTGTGCTGTGGTGTGGACGCGTTTGGTCAGTACTAGTTATGAATAAAAAATATACTTTAAGAACATTATCTAAGTCCTTGTAACTTGCGGAATGTTATAAGAACTAGAATAAACTACAATAGCCAGTGAAGAGTTCAACTGAAGAACTATCCCAGCTTATATGAAAATCTGTTACCCTTTCTGGCTGTTTGTTGTTGCCTTGACACCACTACACGGCACAGGTCTTTGGTGATTTTTCACCACAGGTCCTAGAGGAGGCAGTACAGTACTTCTCCTATTCATCCATATTGTACTGCATCCCGCGCAGCATGCCTAATGTATGTCCGATTAGAAGTGTACGTCCATTACGATTAGTGACGCTTGCATCTCCGCTCGCTTACGGTTATATTTGCGCACAAGGACATGCAAATAATTATCATTATACAATACGTAAACCTAAGTAGTAATACATATGTAAATACCATTTTGAGTCTACAACTACTAATAAATATGAAAAATATAAAACTACTGTAAACTGAACTGATGTCCTACAAAATTTTGATTCGCATTAATACATGCAAGGCGAAATCATGAGTTCAAATTTCAGAAAGAATAAAATACAAATAACCAACGGTCTGCCGGCAAAGCGACAAAACGTATAGATATATTTATATCTGTATAGTCTACAACTTACCATGTTCTGTTGATCAACTTCCAAGATGTCAACAAGATCGATCTTGATGTTGGTGAAGGTTTTCTTGTAGATGGCTTGTCGGAAGGACATGGTCTGCCAAGTTGGACGGGCAGTGCAGAGCTGTGTGGAGCGGTCGCCTGAGAGCCATTCTTTTACCTGAAAACGCCCAGGTGGTCCTTTCATGTTTCTTTATACTATTTAGTGACGAGATGATCAATTCGACCGTCTGCCCATGACAGTTACTATGTGCGACTCAGATCAAATCAATAGATCAAAATTTTGAATTAAGAAGCAAAGCTCTCAGATAATATTATTATCATCATCATTATCAGCCGGAAGACGTCCACTGCTGAACATTATGCCTCCCCCATGAAATGCCACATAGAACGACTACTTACTTCCTGCATCCAGCGATTCCCCGCGGTTTAGACGACGTCGTCGGTCCGTCTAGCGAAGGGCCGGACTACACATCGTCTTTCGGTGCGGGTCGCCACTCGAGAACCCTTCTTCCCCATCGCTTATCGGTTCTGCCGAGTAATGTGGCCTGCTACCTCAACAATATTTTGAAAGCCATTTCGGTGACCTTAGTTCTCCTACGGATCTACCCATTTATAGGATCTTATCACGTAAGGAAACCCCAAGCATGTAGCCCTCTCCATTGCTCGTTAACCTTGTTAATGAGGCCAACAGTAAGGGACCACGTCTCAGTGCCATAAGTCAACACTGGCAACAACAGGTATTGAGATATATCTGAGGACGAAAAATGTATCGTAAGCGTCCCTAACTTGCGAAGCTTGCCCATCCGAGCTGGATTCTCGCTCGATTTAAGCGACAGATTTGTCTGTTATTTCACTTGCTACAGTACCTTTGAACCAACGGGTAATGCTTTAACATTTCAGCTTTGAATAGGAAAATATGTGGCTCTGTGCTGGTGTTACGCACCAAACGGACATCTTCAGAAGTGTCTACCAACTAATCCACCATCTAAATCTACCACCTAATTAATATTTGTCACGAACATGCGAAAGGTGAGGAGAGATCCACGGTCCACGGACGCTGCTTGGTAGATGTTTCATAGTTAACCGCTAGTAGCATTTTCGACTGAAGAGTCGCTCGGATATCACGTTAAACTCTCGGCACCAGCTGATACAATCGTCTTCAGACAATAGTCGACAATACAGCTGCCTTAAGATAATGCTACGAAGATGATGGTGATTTAAAACCTCTGACTTATAGGCACCATCGCACTTGAGCCCTCTATAATCTATATAATAAACTTGTGATTCTGGATTAGTATAGCTATCCAACTTTTTCAGTAAAGTTTTAAATCTGTTATTAAAGTGTGCAAAAAGAGAACAGTCGTCGTGGCGGTAATTTGATATGGCAGCCAAATCAAGCTATTAGTTCGTCCTGTCACGCAACTGTCAAGTGTGAACTTCGATTCGATAAAACTAAAAACAGTAAATTAGCATCATTTTATTCAGCTTTTTTATTTACTAGCTTTAAAACAGTAAACGCACACGTGCGACTTCAATGATTCCGAAGCCGCTTTTGTGCAGAGACTCTAAACGCTTGCAGGTGACAAAAACCAATCAATATAAATATTTCGACTGACTTTCAAGGGATACAGCGACTTATTATTAGTGCCTACATACACACGAGACAGATATATCAGTTTGCTTACCTGCCTTTGTATTTCCTTGACCTTTTTATCGTGATTCTTCGGTGCACTGTTCAGCCTAAACACCACATAGTTCCTGAGGGTGGACCAGACCTTCCATATCATAGAGAGGGGCAGCAGCGCTGTAATGACAAACACCCACCGGAACTCCACCAAGATGTATTCTAACAGTGTTTCGGTCTGCATAGTGATGTCCTGGAAAAGTGAGGACAAGAAATATACTTACTTATATAAAGTATATACTGTGTGTAACAAAAAGCTGCAATGTGTGGATTGTATAGGTACCTACCTAGTGAGGATTCTCATGGCAAGGTATCAAAACATTATATTAATCGCTTATAGTGTTGTACTTAAAAAGAAAATAAAATATTCGTTATTTTTTTGGACATCCCTATTAGACAATCGCGCTCTGCAATCCCCACGCCACCTATTAATTCACCTCCATCCCCGCTCCGCACCCCAGCCCAGGCCCTGCTTAAGCCCCGTGAATACCTAGTGTACGTTCTGAAGGTAATTGTGGTCTTTGGCCTAGTTTTTCAGGGCTGTACCTGCTTGAATATGAGAAATACTTTGGTTACACAAAATTCATTACTTCCTGCGACGCAGAATTAAGGTCCCAATTGCATGCAAGCTTCTGCGTGTATGGTTTTAGTATATCTACTTAAACAACCTTATCAAACGTAAATATATATATTATTATCTAGTTGTAGTTGATATGTCTCACCTGTCTGTTCAATCGATTAACTTTTAATGGAATGTGGAGATAATACAAATTATCGGTTTATCTTGTTGTACTTGTCGATACCTACCTTGAAGGCAACAATAATTTTCTAAAAGTAAATGCATAATATTGCATCGTTAACAAGTTTGAAAAACGCGTGTCGCTTGGTCGTACGAACTATGAGCCTTCTGTGCCACAGTTGTAGGTACTAACGGCCAATTTCAATATTCTACTCGTATCTATCCACCGTTTTCCTTACTACCGATAGAAATGTGACATAACGTCTATACAAATAGTGTCAAATATCTATCTCTAGTAAGGTAAACCGACGATAGATAGGTTATTGAAAACGGCCGTAAATAAATGACTAACGGCCGTTTTCAATAATCTATCTATCCACAGTTACCTTACTACCGATAGAAATGTGACATAACGTCCATACAAATAGTGTCAAATATCTAGCTCTAGTAAGGTAAACCGACGATAGATAGGTTATTGAAAACGGCCGTAAATAAATGACTAACGGCCGTTTTCAATAATCTATCTATCCACAGTTACCTTACTACCGATAGAAATGTGACATAACGTCCATACAAATAGTGTCAAATATCTATCTCTAGTAAGGTAAACCGACGATAGATACGTTATTGAAAACGGCCGTAAATAAATGACTAACAGCCGTTTTCAATAATCTATCTATCCACAGTAACATTACTACCGATAGAAATGTGACATAACGTCCATACAAATAGTGTCAAATATCTATCTCTAGTAAGGTAAACCGACGATAGATAGGTTATTGAAAACGGCCGTAAATAAATGACTAACGGCCGTTTTCAATAATCTTTCTATCCATAGTTTTCCTTACTACCGATAGAAATATGACATAACGTCCATACAAATAGTGTCAAGTATCTATCTCTAGTAAGGTAATGCGACGATAGATAAGTTATTGAAAACGGCCGTAAATGTAATTGGTATATCTACCTACGGCAAAGAAACGATTACGAGGCTTACAGGCACATTTAGCGGTTACAGAAAGGACTGATTACGAAATTAATCTTATTATCTACACATACATACATTCATTATATTATATATATAAGCGAACAAATTCGTCATACTTATTACATATAAAGAATATTTCAACGAAAGATGCATGGACTATGCAATTTGGCATAAAACGATTCATGGTGCGTTCGTTTAGCTTTTAGGGCATTGATGGCGTTGTCATTGATGGTGCTTTTGTTGAAGCGTTCGTAAAGCTTAAAAACGTTATTTATGCCTCTTTTGCCCACACACTACTCAAACGCTCAACTAAGCATAAGACCTAAAATCGCATGATTATACTGTCAAATACATAGTTGTCAATAAACGTTCACAAACAACCATGCTCCGGCCGTGGGTCAAAAATTGTAAAAAATGCAAATAGGTAACTCTTTTTTAGCTTTCCGAACGCTGAACGAAAAAAGACATAAATGACATTTTCACCCACAGATTCCCTATTCGAACGCCCTTGTGAGCGTTTTTATCCTTATTATAAGACAAAATTGGAAATCAGTATTTTCAATTTTAACAGAAATTATAGTCGTGTGAATGAAAACTGGTTGTCTAAGGGGCTATATTACCAAAAATATCTGCTAATTTAAAAGTCGTGTTATATACACTACACACTCTTCTATAATCGATATGTATATCATAATTTACAAGAACAATGTGTTTATTTCTATTTTGACTTAAGTTACTATATTTTTTCAGTTTTAGTTATATTACACTCAACACTGATTCTAAAAATATCATATACAATTAAACATAGCAATTAAACATGATAAACAAGACAAGGATAAAAATTTACAAAACAAATAAATCTGGAAATATACGAGTAAAATTTTATTGACCCCTATGCATCTTCTCCGTGTAACAAATCCGCGATTCTGAACAAAAATACCTACAGTTTCACCAAATTGTGAAGTGTGTGACACCCTTAAAGATGCTTACCACCTTCTCATGCAATGTCCGAGGAGTGGAAGAGAATGAGATGTGTGAAATAGTTTTAGTGTAAATAAATGAGTTTTTTTTTTATTAATAAAACTACACTCCAGACTCCAGGGTCCGTGCCTTTTTTTAACTTGAAGATTTTTGACAACTTACGATAAATTTATAACATACAACAAAATACATACATGAGGAACATATTTTTTTTTTATTAACTCATACATGTAACATAATACACTTAAAGTTATTGATACATTTTATTCTGAGTTGGTGCAAGCATTCACAGCAGACCAGTGCCCGCAATAAAGGAGATTATATAAGATTCATATTTTGTTTTACTGTATGTGCTGTATTAGTTGTTTTTACTGCCATTTTACTATGACGAGTTTTGTATTGAATTTATTTATGCTGTTTAGTTAACATTGCACTCGGGCCCCAAGATACAGGCCTAATTTGGGGTCCGCCGGTAATATATTTAGTTTGTACATACAATAAATACTAGTAAGTAATAGTAACTATACCTACTACTCGTTATTTAAGTTACTTTTTTCAATATTTTCATAACTTTTTTGGCAATAGAAACATCTTGTATCTTGTATCTATTTATACATTTTAGGTTCACCTGCGATGCGGCAAAAGCCGTATAATATCTTTAAGAAATAGTTTTTCAACTGTGGTTATGTATGTATCCGGTACAATGGGGCTGCAGTCCCATTACAACATGCAGGCCCTGTTAAGGGCTGTATGTCTAGGCTTCCCTTACAGGGGAAAAGCCCCTAATATAATTTAATAAACATTGATTAGGTAAAAAAAAGTTACAATTACAATAAAGTTTCCCAAATGTGCTAGGTCCACAGGACGCAGCTGTCAGGTGTTTAGTCGATAGTTTTATCTGAGCTATTCAGCTTTACCCACGTTATTGTTCTGCGATTATGATAAAACTTTATCGACGTAATTGGATTCCAATAAGGGACCTATCATAAAAGCGAACCTAATTTCTATGTTTATCCTTGTCATACGTTGGCACTTACGTAAGTAGGTAGCTACTTCGCTATTTTTTGTTAAAAATACTAACGTGGTTTTCACTCATTTTTAAATTAGAAATACGGGATTTCTCACGTACCTAATATTTATCTGACACTCCTTGAAAAAGACCCCCGAATGTGGTCGAAACCGATAAATATTACGCGAGTACGTAATCCCGTATTTCTAATTAAAAAATGAGCTACGTGTTCTCGTGTTTTCGGTGGGAAACCTACAGGGAGGGAAGGAATATGCCGACGGTATTATTTTCAACATACTTACAAAATTGGAGGATGTTGTTATTTCGTTTCTGTATTACCTCATAACTTTTTACTCAGCGTTCTTGTTTTGCAGTTCACTAGACTGTGGCCCGAGCCGCACTATATCGATGGTCTCCCTTCATCTCGCCTCCGTGGTCAAAATTGTTCTAAGCTGTCTCCTTTCTACGACTTCAGTTGCAACCATAAGATTATAGCGAACCGTCAACCACAATCCTTTGTCATAGGAATAAAAATATCTTCAGTAAAAATTCTATGGGTATAAGCAATATTTAGTCAACATTGCATTCAAATCTACTGGGTCGCTATATCGTGAAGTAATAATATAAGATATTATGCCTACACATTCACAAATTTTCACCTATCTATACACATAAGTGTGATCATCTAGTTTGTAGTTAGTAGGTGTGTCCATGCTGCGAGACATACGTAGACCGCACCCTTATATAGAGCATCAAGAACTTATCTAAGTAGGTAGGTACGCGGCACACGGGAAGGTATATTTATGGCTATACACCAAATATTTTGCATTTGCACAATAATTGGGGTAATTTATGACCTCCCAACTTAGCTTAATTACGTGTGACAAAATAGTTTATTTTCAAAACATTTTTTCAAGTGTACCTAACCTAAGTTTTGCATGGATAATTTATTTACCGTACATCGTGAGGTACTTAAAAAATTGCAAAAAATAGCCCATTACACCCTAGTAGGTACCATCAACTATCCTACATATTTTTATGAAAGATCTATCTACCTATAAATAAGTCTAAATGCTTGCTTGGCAGTCTCATATAAAGCATACTTATTTTATTTGTTTTACTAGACTGCAATCAATGTCTAGCAGGAAGTGCAAAAATTAGTAGGTATCTAACTAAATAGTAGCGGATAAATTTGTCTTCGTCTTGAGATCTCTTCTTAATTTTGATTCCTTCGCTACACTTCGTTCGGCTTGTCTCTAAACTCCCTTGCTACGCTCGGTGGTTACTAACTCTAGAATCCTTCGTTCAATTCAATATGATCATCGTCAGTATATCCAGGAAATAAAACAATATGTCACCTATCTTACCTAGTCCTAAGTAGGTATAATATTTCGCATAAAGTTCGCTTTATATAGCTTAATATTCCATCCATTTTTCCATTTTTCCAACGTGTCTTGTCATCTCTTCATTTTTCACGGATGTTGTCAAAGATGAAACGATGTTTGCTCTTACGGCCGGACCCAATAATCTATCTATCGCCGGTTTACCTTACTAGAGTTAGATAAGTCTACTAATCCACCAATCCAAACTGGGTCCACGTAGTGGATTATGGCCCAACTCCTCTCTCTGAGAGGAAAGCTTGAGCCCCAGCAGTGAGAACAAAATGAGCTGATATGTCGAAATTATACATACAACAAAAAAACCGCGGATAGATAGATTATTGGAATCCTCCATTAGAGAATCGCACAGCTGCATAGGCACAGATTGACAGACGGACACCGGTGTCAAGCCTATCAGCATCTTTGCCGATAATTGACTAATTACACTATGTAATGCTCTGGTCTACTACACCTTTTATGTAGAATAATCGAACCATACATCCTTTGATAGTCACTTACGATATACCTACCTACCGAGAATACTGTTCATGAATGAAAAGTAAGCTACATAATTATTTTTAATATTGTTCATAGTTGCTAACGAATGAGATTTGTAGATTCACGTACGAGTAAGTAGATAATAATAAATACGTTTACGTACCTCGGTTCGTTCCATTAGTTCTATGAGAGTTAATTTATTTATTCCATATATGTCCCTACATGATGTAATATTTAAGTAAATAATTTTATAAAAAAGAATATGGTCTTTGTACATACCTTCAAAAATCCCAGCTTTTATATGCACGTCTTTATCACTCCATAACTGTAAGTAAACTGAGCCAAGGTACGTTTATTCTATGGTCAAGGGTATTAGCTTTGATATGTGGGAGAGCATACCAAAGAAATAAATTTCTACCTTAGAATGTCCAGTTTAAGGTATATAATGCTTTAGGAAAAGAGATGATTCTGAAGCAAACTAGTAATTGTTAGTCAATTGGCCAGATTGGCGATAATGAATTATGTATGTGTATACTACAAAATTGATTATAATCTCTGTTCAAAAGCGTAATTAAGCACGGTAAACTTTCGAACACATTTTACAATTCCCGGTGAGTTTTTATTTTGTAAAGCAAGTAGGTAAACGACAATGCAACAATAGAAAACTCACTCAGCTTCTAGTTTTCACGATAAATATGTAATTAATAGCAATATTATCATATCGCCCGTAGATACGCTGAAATAATCATGTTATCTTCTAAAACCGTACAGCTTGTACCGTTGTTGCCAAACGTGTATTGTCGCAAATTTAGACTGATTAAAATCATCCAAATGATTCAGAACATTCATCAGAATATTTCTTGTTCCTGTGTCCTCCTAGCACCAGAATTCACTTTGTCATATCAAACTAATCCTTGAAGGATGATAGTGTCTAGGGAAATTCTTTTACTCCTTACCAACAGCATACAAGCGACTAAAATATGTAAATGGGGTTTTCAACTGCCGTCCACGCGGGACCCGTTTCTATATATTTGTCATTTTGTGACGTCTTTGCAGCTTTGGTGTCACGACGGAACTGGATCCGAAAGATAATTAGAATTTTAGATTTTTGTATGGTCACAACAAACAAGGCTTCTTTGTAAGGGTTCGACAGCAAAGCGATGCCAAAGACAAAAGCCAACGTTAGAAAAATAAACGAAGGAACTGATTTTAAAATTCACAACATAGGTACGAGTAGCTTCATTATGTAATTAAATAGATAGGTAATTCGATATGAATTAGGAATCCTAAGTTTGGGTTTGTAAAACGAATGGTTTGTTAACTTGAGTCAGTTTTCATCATAGCATCAAGTGCATTTTGATACTTTTTATACAAAAAGTGTCAAAATGCTGTTAACCAAAACAATTATTTCTGCTATTGAAAATTCAACCAATAATTATCTAACGTAAAACCATCTACGGCCATTTGGGGTCATATTAATATGTTTCGATATAATGAATGCCACGGCACGTAATAAATACTTAATTATGCCACAGTAACCTTTGAACATTAATGTTTTGTTGAATTTGGAGTGCTGTGGAAGTAATACGGGCTTGATTTGACATGGGTTTGATTAAATCTCATACGAACGGCTGTACAAGGGTCAAGTTGGAAAATAAAAACCATCCTATGGTATCCATTTTTTTATTTAGCATATTATTATTATTAGGCATAAAATATGGGCACTTGAATACTTAATATCACATAATATGTTATATAATGTTACTTATATCACAATATAATCACTACTTCTATCCTGACTTCATCGTCAACCCTGTGTGACATCAGTCTGCTATGACAAAAGAAAATATAAAACCTGTTAATTTTGAAAAAGACTGCGTAGGTACCTTGTTGAATTTCCACTTAAAGCCCCATAAAATACAGTATAATACAATATATACAAATATAATACAGTTAAACGTTTCTAATAAGTAGGTAACTTCCATATTCCCTTTCCTTGTTCCATAATATAGACGAAACATTCACTTATAGTTTAGATTTGTTTTTAGATCTACCATGAGAGACCGGTATCACTGTGTCATGTTGCAAGACAACTCTTGGAGCCGAAATGACGAGAAGACCATCCGGTGTCAGCCTCGACTCGACTTTATCCAATTTACAACCATCAGGAAGACGATATTTCCTCACAAAGTGTCTTGATATATAGCCGTACTCGTCCTTCTTCTCATCGTGTTTACCTTCAACTACCACGAAATCGTCTAATGTCTGTACTTTTATCTCTTCAGGCCTGAAGTCGTTCACACTCAATATAATCTCGTATTTGTCCTTGTGGCTATTCAAAGAGTTGTCTTGCCTCCAGGGAAAATTTTCCAGCCAGTCAATAGACCGTAAAACTACCTCATCACCGAAAATTGTGGGTCTGTACACGCCTGGTAGCTCTAACATGGTGGATTTTTAGATTTCTAGAACAAACACTTTGATAAACTAGGTCACGTGCAAAGGTTGTTATCTTGGTAAATATTGGCAAAAACTAACCTGTCCTTTTGGTTTATAAGTAGTAGTACAGATGGCGCTGATTTAGATACAGTACAGCTAGTAGATCAAGGTTACCACTGTTATCAATGCTTACGTTGTAGACTTGAATGAATGATAATGGAACAGACAAAGACGATATAAAATGAAGAGTATAGAAAATAACCCACAAATAATGTTTTTACCATTAATAAACCATTGATAGTTTGTAACTCAATTATATAGTAACAGCCGTTTCAAAGTAGCAAGAACTAAACTAAGTACATTCTGCTCAGTAAGAAAAAGGTTTTCACCAGTATTCGGTAAATAAATATACCTAACCAATGAAATATTTTTTTTTTAAATCTACACTACCTATCTGTTGATTTGAATTGAAGCTATTCTAGTAGCATTCGGAGATAACCTTACAAAATAACAATCGTCTCTCTGACACAATAAAATTACTAAGTTACAAATAAAGTTGTTAAGCTTTGGAAGAATCTCTTTGACGCACAAATTATTAACCTGTTAGCTTCTACATAGATGTAGGTATGTGATCATTGGTCCATATTCATAGTCTTTATAGTGTATTGAAGAGAATATTACTTATTAAAAATGTCTGAAAACAAAATTGCGATTGTAACTGGGTCAAATAAAGGACTCGGTTTCTATATAGTAAAAGAACTTTGTGAGAAATTCCTTGGAAAAGTATATTTAACATCCAGAGACGAGGAAAGGGGACTGAGCGCTTGTGAGCTCTTGAAGAAATCGGGCTTAAATCCACAATTTCATCAGCTTGATATCACGGATGCAATCAGCATAAATAATTTTGTCAAACATATAACAAATCAAGGAGAAGAAATAGATATACTAGTGAACAATGCTGGAATACTATTTCTTAAAGATGCAACAGAACCAAAAAAATACCGAGCAGAGCAAACCATTGCTATAAATTTCTCTTCTTTGGTAAATTTCACAGAAAGAATCCTACCAATGGTTAAGGATGGTGGAAGAATCGTGAACATTTCGAGTTCATCTGGACATTTATCTAGGATACCATCGGAAAGTTTGAGGAGTAAACTGAGTTCAGAAGAATTGACTTTACAAGAATTGAAGGATCTGATGAAGAGTTATCAAGAAGCGGTTAAAAAAAATGAGGAAATTAACGATGGTTGGGGAGACTCTGAGTATGTCGTCTCAAAAGTGGGAGTGAATGCGTATACGTTTTTGTTGCATCGGACATTGAAGCCTAGAGGTAAGTTTTAAGTTTAAACAATATTGCATACTTACTAGCCCTGCGGTTAAACCCGCGTGCGTGGTGATCGATGATGATGATGAAGAGTATCTTATATCTATGTTATTCCAGCGCCTCATCTATCTACATACCAAATTTAATTAATATCCATTCAGTAGGTTTTGCGTGAAAGAATAACAAATATTCATAGACATCCATACATACATTTCGCGTTTTTAATATTAGTAGGGTAAGTACTTAACTAACTATAGCTAGTACACGCACTTCGTTCACATGCAATAAGGCTATAGCGGCTATAGGAATATCTCGGGAATGGGGATTAAAAGTACCCTATGTGTTTATTCTAAGGTATTAGGTAAAACACAAGTTTTAATTAAGTAAATTCTAAGGTATAACATCTTAGTATTTTGCATGGCCACCGAGCTTTTAACACAGCAGCTATACGTTTTGACATGTTTTAACTCATTGAGTTGCGGCAATACAAAATCATAAAATGTGTAAAAATTGCATAGGATTGATACATTAGCGCACTTTTCCAAAAGTAGTAAAAACGTGTAATTTTAAAATGAAAACGAAAGGTTTTGCTTTTTTTAAAGGTTTTTTACTTAATCAAATAAATACTTACTAAGTATATATTTTGAAAAGATAGCTCAATAACCGACCTACCTACTTTGCGGCGTATCTTCATACTCTGGAGTACGTTTGAAGTAGAGCTTGGCCCGGAATCACCCGCGTAGTGATGGATGGCGACGAAAAGTAGGTACTATGTATACCCCAAGATGTAATCCTTGCCAAATTTTATTACGATCCATTGAGCCGTTTATTCGCTACCGCTGTGGGTAGCGAAAAATACCACGCGGAACTCGATGGGTAAATAGTATGAAGTTCCATAACTGCAGCGAAACTTGTACCGCCTATTAAGGCGGTATTTTCTCTTATTTGGCGAAACTAGTTCCGCCGGGCGACGCGCGAGCAAGTAGCGAGAGCGACATGCTTCCTGCCCTCGCCTCGCTAACCGTTGCCAACGGATATCTCTACCGCGCGCGGTAGCGATATCCGCTTTGGTGTGAACAGGGAAATTAACGCATACCCTTTCGGATTTCTTTATTGCTCGCAGTATTTAATAACGCTGAATAGGCCTTTAGGCGTGAAAGCGTAACAAACAAACAATCTTACTTTAGCATTTTAAATATTGTTGGTGGTAGCCAGATATTCTGCTGAAATTTGTGTTCAACTGGTATGACGAATCGCAGTGCGCTATTCAATCACAATACGAATAATTCAAACGGTGCCATGAAATGCATTTTGGACAACATACGTTCGACACACCCTATCTAACCAACTAATTCGAGCTGATCCAACTGCTAAATATATCCAATCTTAAATTTTCGGCCGTACAAACGCTGCTTAAATTTAAATAACGTTAAACAGCTCGCAATAATTTGATCTATGTAGTACTAAAACAACGTTTCAATTTAAGCGACAATTGTAAACAAGACCGTTTGTGTGTAATTACATCTTCAACTTGCAACTTACCTCTTCTCTTCCAGGAATAATTGTCAACTGTGTGCATCCAGGCTACGTAATCTCGGACATGACTCGTAACAATGGCAACGTCACTCCAGAGCAAGCTGCGAAGCTCCCAGTCCAGTTAGCACTGCAGCCCTCCAGCGGTGGAAACTACCTCTGGCATAACGGAACTAACGTGCCGTGGGATGGTACCGACCCAAGACTTTATATCGATGCGAAAAACTAAATAAAAATAGCTATAAAAGCTACATAATTCGTTATTTTTTTTGGTACTCCGAGCCGGATTATAATTTGTGTTATTTTGTATTATAGTTAGTTTAACCATTAGAAAATGAGATATGGATATGTGTGTGGTTAACACACAATTAGGTACTGTAAGAATTACAGTAAATTTGACTGTCTACTCAACATTTCAATCTTTTATTACCTACGCAGACTTCGAGTACATATGGAAGACCTGTGTTTGCCCAGAAAGAGGCCTTAGAGGAAGTACTCTATTTGAGCCATTTCATTCTATTGAATTTGGTTATAAAGATGTACATCCTTTTTTCTGTATTCGTCCATACTTTTATATCTTTGCTATATTATCGTTTTTATTCGTCTGCCCGACGGAGGGTGGAGTTGTATTTATGTTTGTATATGATCCTTGGTATATGCATGAATGTAGGTAGTATGAATTGGCGCTTTCGAATATTATTAGGTGCCTTCTACATGCTACATTTTGGAGTTTTTAAATTCCGTGGGCAGACTTGTAAATTTTGATTAACCCTTCATATACCGTGATAATTAAAACAAAAGATTTATGAATGAAACGCACGTACATTTACGTCAGTGGTACTCAAAGGATTAATGAAGTGGAAGGATCCAGGGAATCGTCTTTACCAACCACGAGTTATGGGTGTGATATATCACAGCCAAAAATGCTAATCTTAGCAACTATATTATATTCCCAATGGCATAAACGATTGATGTATGAAATGGAATGAATTACCATGCCTAAAAACATTTTGAGACTCGCACATTAAAAAAAATTACATTACAAATTATTTGGATGATCTAGATTATTTGAAATGTAGATTGTTTTTTGATTTGAAATCCACCTATCATCTGGATTTCAAGAATCTTACGCTTGTTTTAATTCTTTGCAAATTTGTATGCAGTCAGGATTTACTTTTTCTACTTTTTTTACCGTTTTTAAACGTTGTCTTAATAGTTAACTTACTAGTAGGCAACGTTATTCCTAAGTACTAAAACGACTCGACACATACAATTGGTTAAGCCTGCTTTCCGAATGAAGTCAAAATCAATTTTGACGATATTATTACTGTTCAATATAGCGCTTTTAACAAGTGAGATCTGTCAGCAGTTCGGAATGGGTTAAAATCACGCTCAGGTGGCTCACGGTGTGATTCGTTATACGCTTCTTGCAAGTATGGAAACAATATAATAAACTATGAAAAAACATTTGAAACAGGCCATTAAACTTTTGTTTTGCCGCAACGAAGAGGAGTAAACACACGCACACATCAATGAACTGACTTTTTTGACACATTGATTGATCAGTTCGTGGCGTGGTCGATGAAATCGCAATATGGCTTCCTCGGTGACGTAATGCATGACGTCATATGGGTCAATATTGTCGCACTTTCGTTGATTTGGAATAACGATCACAGTGCCGAAATCGATTTCGAATCCAATCGGAAAGCAAGGTTAGACACATAGCCCCGCCCTTTTTGAGTCGGCCCAAGAACAATACATTTACAAAACAACAGCCGCCCGTAATTATTACTATTATTATTTATTTCAGTTACTTTTATTATCAAAATAAAGGGATTTATCATACTGTTATTAATCGGCGTAACCACACACGTTGCAGTTCCTAGAAAAGTACGTTGATTTCTGCGAATTCTATTGTATTATTGGCTAAATATAGCGAATCGCGAGTCAACGAGTTAAGTTGACTGTAGTGAGAACTGATTTTCTTCTATGAACCAGCAAAGTTGTTCTCTGCTGTAAGTACTACATAAGTTATTATTTAAAATATGTACTACATCATTGTTTAATTTTTAGCTGTCCCTTTACTTAATTAACCGTATTGGTGCTGTATTTTCAAAGATGAAGGTGTATCATTAAAAGAATATGTATAATAATTCTTGCTTTAATTTTAATGATTTTTTCATGGTTAATGGCTCAGTAAGGTACAAATGGAACAGCGAAATATTGGCATCTCATTTTAATATAGAAAATATAATTTTTCATAACAGGAATATGATTCTAGTAAATATATATAATCAATAACGAATATACATACATTATGCGCAGCGAAACGAGAAAACAGAACGAGACAAAAGAAAAATATGATAAATTCTACCGAGGGACAGCGAGCCAAAACCGAGTGAAAAATGAATAATCAAAATAAATAAATCATTTTTTTTTAAATAAAACAAATACGTTAATTTATTTTACAAATTCCTTTGTTATCATATTTCTCTCGTTTAAAGTATGTTCTTAATACAAAGATTTATCGATCACATCTCCAGAAGTGAAAAATATAGGGTTGGTGTTTGTTCGCTTCGGGTTTACTTGGCATCAATGCACTCTGCTGGGTGCTGCGAGGCCTTGGCTGGGGCGAAGCCCGGGGGCAGCGGGATTGAGTTGTAAGGCGGAGTATTCCACGAGAGTTTCTGTGCTTGATGCGGCTGCCAGTGTGGTGGTAACGGGTGTTTCACACCGTTGGGCTGAACCCCGAGCTGGTTGAATCTCGCGAATAGCTCCTGTTGTGAGAGGCTGGCTGGGGCAGGAGCAGGGGCAGGAGCTGGGGCTGGTACGTTCTTGCTGAAGTTGATAGACATGATAGCGGGGTCCATCTGTGTCCAGTCCGAGAACATCGAGCTGTTTGTGTTTGTGTTGTTCAGATAACCTGCAATGACAATGGAAAAACATTATAAATTTTTGTTGAATGATATGTGTTGATCCAATTAAATAGGACCATAGACAAAATATTTTTCCAGATATTTGTAATGAGCTTTGCCATAAATACTGAAACAAAGAAAAACAATTTCGAATGCAAATAACATTTATTTCTTTTATAGTGTGTTAGTTTAATACATAAATATAAAACAATTTATAACATAAAAAGACTATTCGATATGGTCTCCATTGGATGCAATACAGTCCTTTAAATGCTGAGACCAGCAGCATACGGCATTCAACTCTGGGGATCAGCTAGTGCCTATAACATATTAATAATGCAAAGGGTACAGAACTACATTTTAAAACAAATATCTAATGCACCAAGGTTTATCAAGACAACAGAGATCCATGATATCTTAAATATTCCTATGGTCAAGGAAGAAATAAGTGCGCATGGCGGAAAATATAAAATTACTGCTTAGGCATCCAAATGAACTTGCAGGGCAGCATACTATTCCGGAAAGCAACCGCCGGTCAAAAAAGCGACGAGATATCTTTGACGAGATGAATCAGCACGAAGACTGATTTTGATCAAGAAAGGGCAGACTCTAATGGGAGTAGCACCCTACCCACACATACATACACCACATCTGCTCATAGTCGATGGACTGACCGTAGGATAAATAAATAATAAAAAAATAAGCTCATATCAATAGTCTTGCCTTTTTAACCATTTTTTGTAATAGATATTGTATAAGATAAATGACCATGTAACCATCCATCCAAAATGTTTCTGTAATTATACTACTTTGTACATTTTATACCAAACAGGCCTCTAAGTGTTGGCTACAGCCCCACATACGCCTTTGTAAAGAACCGGATAAAGCCCGAGAAAAAAAAAGAAAAGATAATATAATAATAGAGCCTTTTGTTCCGAATTTTCCATCTTGTCTTGACTGCATAAATTACTTTGCTACAATATGTCTCTTTGTTCGGTGTGCCTTACGACATAGGCCTCCTCCAACGTCTTCCACTGTTGTCTATCTGCCGCAACTCTTCGCCAAAGTGGATCTAGAGTCATTTTCAGCTCATACTCCGATCTTCTCACATTACGGCCTCTGCTCCTACGCCCATCTCTTGGGTACCAAACAGCCACCTGTTTAGTTTACTCCATTTTTCAAGTTTACAGTGAAGCATATGGCCTGTCCATCTCCATTTCAGTTGGTCGATACGTACCAGGATGTCTGTTAGTTTTGTTTTCCGCCTGATATTTATATTCCTAACCTTATCTTTTAGCCTTAGTTCTAGTATGTCTTTCTGGCATTTTGCAAGTTTGTCTCTGTGATTTTCCGTCAAGGCCCAGGTTTCACAGCTGTAAGTAATGCTGGGAATAATACAGGTAACTAATATTTTCTTGATGTTAATGCTAAGTTCCTTTCTTTTCATAAGTTCTTTCAGAGCCCAGAATTTCTTCCAGCCAGTGGCAATTCTTTTGTCAATTTATTTAGACATTTGATCACCTATTGAGACAATCTGGCCCAGATACACATACTTGTTTACAAATTCTAATTTTTGTCAGTTAATAATAATTATGTCTGTAGCCACTGATTTTGTCATCATTTTTAGTCTTGTTAGGGTTGATTTCGAAACCCACTTCTCAACTTCTATCTGCTAGGGTCTGTATCATGGATTCCAGTACTCTTGAGTTCTCTTGGTCCAACCAGGTCATCAGCAAATCTTAGATGATTCCACTCTAGTTTCCTAAACAGTTGTTCTAGCACTGCTGAAAATAGCTTTGGAGAGAATGGGTCACCTTGTCTGACTCCCCTGTTGATTGGAAAAGTGTCCCCTAAGGATTCCAACTTGATGCTAGCTTTACTTTGCTGTAGATGTTTCTGATGATGTTTATATAAGCATTTTGAATTCCCTTCTTTCCAAGACTTTGCCATACGAATTCCTGTTTTAGACTGTCTAAGGCTTTGGAGTAATTAATATATGAAGGCTAAATAGATAGGTTTGTTGTACTCATTATATTTTTGTATTAGCTGTTTGACTGTATGTATGTGATCGATAGTACTGAAGTTTTTCCTGAACCCTGTCTGCTCGACTGGTTGATTTTCATCCAGCCTGTTTGATATTCTATTCAGAATGAATTTCGCAAAAACCTTGTGCATATTGGAAATGAGAGATATGGGTCTGTAATTTCCAATATCGTCCTTTGGACCTTTCTTATGTAAAAGTATAATTAATGATTCTGTCTATTGGCTAGCTATGTTACCGGTAGAAAGTATCTTGTTGAAGATCTTTGCCAGCATCATACAAAAATTCATATACTTTTCCTCGCATGAGCGCATTTATAATTCTGTCCGGGCCTGGGGATTCTTCTCTACTTACAATTGTAGTATTTCTGGTACTTGGCTGATATCTTCTGTCTAAATCCTCCATCGGCGATACTATGCATGGCTGTCTTGAGTATAACAAACGGTAGTAGTCTGTTGCTATACTCAGGATTGTACTACGTGTAGTAGTTGACCGATCTTTATCTCTTAAATTTGGAATCCATTCTTTCCCCTTTTCGCGAAGTTTCTTGAGTCCAGTATTCTAGAGTTTTGATTTTCCTGATTTTCCGCATATGTTCCCGGATTCGTTTGCTTAGGCTCGAGATATCTTTAAGGTTTTGCTTCCTATTTCTTCTTGATATTAAATCTTTTCTCTCTTCTATTAGTTTTAGTGTTTCATAACTTAAATAAAATTCTTTGCTTTTGATTATTAATGATCATATCTGTTCCTTGAGCTTACTTTCTACTCTAAAATATTTTTAAAATAGCATAAGTGGTTTCCGAGATAATAGGTTGTGAAGCACTGATAAAACTTGCCGCTAATAAGACTATGTGCTCGCGAGGTCTAATGTTCGCAGAACTACTAGTTTTTAGAGTGTTTACATAAAGCGTTCTTCCCCAGTGGCTACCAGCTAACGGTCGTACATAATAGCGTCATTACCGTATGGAGTACCTTGTTGGTGTGGGTGGTGTCTGGGAGCCGAGAGTCCGAACGAGTTGACGTGGTTGAAACCGGGCGGAGGCAGTCGGGTGCGACGCACGCGGTCCATATTATCACTGGAAATGTTTATATCAATAAGTACTATAATTAAGTCAACATTAAATTACGCATTACTCTTTTTTATATATTGTTTCATCAAAGGGACTCCCTCTCGTCCGATGGAAAGCAGAGATGGAATCTAGAAGCGCTGGACATTAATGCAGCCGAAAGCTGCGTTAATCGCCACCCCTTGATTACCTGAGAGATGCATTTTCACGCCCCGCTTGAAAGACCCAGGGTCATAGTTGCAAGGAAAAACGTACGCCGACAGAGCATTCCATAATTTATTTTTAATACAGTTGCTCAAAAAATGGCGTATTGCAGGGACGTATAGCGTTCGGGATGTGGGCTATTACATACTCGTGCTTTTTTTAACCTTTCCCGAACTCGTGCGTTCTCTTTCCCAACTGTCAAAATAATGTCTATTAAAAAGAAAAACCAACCATGAAGTTTTTACTAAAAAAAAATAGAAGTTTTTATGATTCATGCAAATACGTATATTTCGAAAAAGAAGCTACTAATTTTGTTTCAATATCAGATTTAATGATTTGATTGAATGAGTTAGGTTAGGTTTCATTTCATTTCATCTCATTAAATTTCATTTCATATCAATAAAAAAAACTCTACTGAAGACTTGGCTGTATGTGCATAGTTCCCTTTGTCTACCAGAATGGGTGAAGAAAAAAAAATCTCTGCTTATATTCTACGGTTGGTGCCATTTTCCAGAAATTTTCTTTGCGAGTTTATTTTATTAAATTGCTTCATTTTTCGCAACTGTATTACAAATAGTCGTTCAGCACACGTGCGGAACCGTCATTGCAACTTGTTCCGACTGTCAACAACATACAACATCAAAGTAGACATTTGTCGGAACTCTTTGTAATGACAGCCTTTCCCCACTTATAATGAAATATACTATTACACACTGCCGTGTAAATAAATTATGTTTGTACTGTAAAAGTTTGGCAGTTCCTACCTCTTTGAGTAGAATCTGCCTAACTTTTTGGTTTGTTGCGATATGAAATTTAAACAGTATATGGATGGAATGCGGAGATCGCAATGGTGAGGAATTAATAAAATTAAAGAACAAAAGTCTTAGTTTAAGTAGTATTTAAACTAGATTGTAATTTAATAATGTAATAATAATAAGTTTCAATTTAGCGTGCAAGTTTGACTTGTTGGAGAGTGATGCGTTCTGTTATTATTTCTTCTGTGATAGTACGGAACCCTCGGTGGGCGAGGCCTGACTTACCCGCTAGATACTTGATTCTGCTTCATCTCGGTTTCCATTTGAGCGAACGCTTTCTGAGTTTCCTTGAATGGGTCGAAATCCAGGTCGTCATCTCCGTCGCCGGAAGCGCGATGCCCGCCTACGTCACCTGGACGCAAATTGTTCATTCTGCGAAGGTAAAAGGTAAAAAGGTTTATATGACAAAAGAAAA
Source organism: Selenia dentaria (assembly GCA_917880725.1). Taxonomy (NCBI): domain Eukaryota; kingdom Metazoa; phylum Arthropoda; class Insecta; order Lepidoptera; family Geometridae; genus Selenia; species Selenia dentaria. Next base: position 9,940,874 of record OU862901.1, on the reverse strand, counting down.
AGAAGGCAATGTAAGTAAATATCTATAAGTAGAATATCTTCCCTACTAGCGTTGATTCACGCAGGTTAGTGCGAGACATGTGTAGGGAGGTCAACATCGCATTTACGAACAAATCTTCGTGTCAACTTTTTTGTTGGAAGCATACCTACACAACAGAAAACAATGACATTTAAAAACTACCAACCCCGACCGCTCTGCCGGCACTCGCGTAATGATCGCCGGCAAGCGTCCTCCGCCCCCACCGCACCGCCTCTTCCCACTTTTACAGCTATTTATCGAGAAGACGTTCTACTTACTCGGGGCCGCGCGGTTCTAAAAATGTCAGTTGTAAACAAAAAGTGATCTGTCGGTGTTGTATAGTTACGTATACCAGGTGAATTTGAATTAATGGGCATACTTTTAAATTAAGACACTATTTTCATGATAATAATAACATTACGGCAAATATTACCTAAATCGAAAATATTATTAATGCAAGTATAAAAAACTAAAGTTGGAAATAAATTTATCAAATTATTATTGACCTCACTTGGGCGGGGTCATGGAGTTAGGTCACGGTCAAGGCACATCACCTACACCAGCATGCGCTGGATATACCGCGATGCACAACTGTTTGGTCTTGATACTTTGTTTATTTATTGCGTTTTTCATAATAATATTAATAATACTTATTATAATACACTTCCTAACAAAATAAAATCAACGAAGTCAATAATAAACTTCAAGTGTTTTACAGAAATGCTATCATAATATTGACGACTTTTTCAATGATAATACATTAAAACAGACTGGTCCTCTCCGCACAATTGAAACACCCCCAGTGAGTAATATGTGTCATGCACCTATTGTAAACCTCAAGCAACAAGACCTGCAATGTATATATTAACCTGACATAAGCAATAACGTGAATGGGTTTGAGACTCATATCGAACTAAGATCTTGATGTATTAAAGAAGAAATAATTCTATATTAAACTACTATTCACCGGCAGATCACGTTAGGGATCCAATACATCGACCCGGGTTTCGAGTAAATCATATGCTCATCTCCAGGGCGAGAGAGTAGCGGCTCTCGGTGCGAAAACTCTCTCGCCAGTGCACAGAAATAATAATTTGACATGTGTCAAACTTTCTAGCATTTCAATACAAAAATACATGTGTCAAACTCACTACAGAAATAATTCTCCTGTTTTTTTCTTTATCATTGAACTCGTACTTTACACATTGGCTTACCCTCAAGTAAATTTTATTATGTAATATTTAGTTGTCATTCAAACCTCAGTTTCATTAAAAAGTCCTTTAACAAGTCACTGTCCTATTCAAGTCAATTTCTAAAGTAGTAGATGCATTACTTATAAGGCGATTTGAGGAAAACACAAAAACACCGCTTCATGATTTTGTTCACTTTCCTGCAATCATTCTCATATTATACGAAGTGCTCGCAGCGAAGCTTGACTTGACGATCTTAACCGATCAATAAAGTAAGCAACACTTGCTGCGTGTTGGTGACCGCTTGTGGCATTGTTCAACTGAGCACTTCAGTGCTTCGGGCACGTTTAACTGTCGGTCCCGGTTGTTTGTCTTAAGATAACGGTCGTTAGGCTATGTTTAAGGCCTTCGGGCGGCCTGAAAACTACGACATGGGTTGGCCACTAACCAATCCACCAAGCCGAATTGGACCCGGGTGGTGCATTATGGCCCAACTGCTCTGAGAGGAAAGCTCGAGTCCCAGCAGTGGGAACAAAATAGGCTGATTATGATTCTCATATTATTATTTTTATACACTTTATATCTACTCTCCACAGACTCCGGGATCCGTGACATTTTTTACTTATTCTTGACTTTTCATAAAAAATTAAATATACTAAATCTTAGCATACAAAGGGGGAACATAGACTAACCTATTTTTTTTAACTACAAATATAAGTACAAACAGAACTGGACAAAACTAAATAAGGTACTTATTAGCATTCCAAGCAGACAACTACATGAGAGCAGGTATCCGCAGACAGCACCCGTTCACGAGTTGACGCATGTGGCAGCCATCGCCTTCCTCAACCATATTTGAGGGAAGATGGCGACCCGACACACGACGCCGCCACTTGCCAACACCTCTTTGTGAGCATGACAGATCGGAATGCCAATGTCTACCTATACCATTATTAGGTAATTACTGATGACTTATATTAATACATAGTTCAAACTAATGGCCTTACTTATAAACGCTGCTTAACTTTAAATGACGATATTTAGTACTGCGCAAAGGAAAAATGTTCTGCGCCGTACTAAATGACGTTATTTAAATTTAAGCAGCGTTTATAAGTAAGGCCGTTTAAGTTTCCGGAATTGACCACTTACATAAAGAATATTTAAAAGTTATTACTACATTTGAAAATGGAAATCTTTAGTCATGGAATAAAATTTGTTTCATCTAATTGTCAATTGTTTTCACATTGTGGCGCCATTTTAAAAATTGCGTGTGAAATGGATTTTACTCGGGAAAATTTCCGTTGCATGATTTTTTACGATTTTAAGTGTAATTTGAGAGCTAAGCAGAGCCTCGTTCGGCTTCAATGTGCTTTTGGCGAAGAAGCACTATGCAAGATGACCATTTATAGCTGGTTTATAGAATTCAAACGCGGTCGTGTCAATCTTCATGATGAAATTCGTGAAGGTCGCCAGTGCACCGCTGTGAAAAACAAGAACATCGATGCTGTGCGCCGTATGATGTGTGTGACATGTGAGTCAAATACAGTCAATCCGACACAAACATTTGGGTGTGAGAAAGCTGTATTCTGGATGGATCCCACACAATTTGACCGATGCTCAAAAAACAGCACGCATCACTTGGTGCCATGCTATGCTTGCCAGCTTCAACGAAGGGGCTTCAAATTTGGTGTGGGACATGGTAACAGGTGACGAAGCATGCATTTGCAGCTATGATCCCAAAACGAAACAGCAATCGAGCGTGTGGGTCTATAAAGATGAGCCGAAACCAACCAAAGTGGCGCGCGTGAAAAGTGCCTAGAAGCGGATGATTGAATCTTTTTTAATAAAATTAACGTGGCTACTGTTGCTTTAGAAAATCGTCGTACCCTGAATAGTGACTGGTACACGACCATTTATTTACCGGAAATTATTGGCAAACTCCGTGAAAATAACGGTAAACGCCGTATCATCTTGCACCACGACAATGCAAGTTCCCGCACGGCCAGACAGACAAATGAGTTGTTGAAGGCGAAAAACGTACAACGCGGTCACATTAACTCGACGCTGGAATGCGGGTCCCCGCCCGCTTCCCCCCGCATTCCCTTTTCTCGCCAGGCAAGTGTCAGTACAGTCAGCATCTTTGTTACCGATGCACGCTTCGATAATTTGGCTAATTTTCTTGCTAAATTTGGCTTGTTTTCTGTTTTTGTTATATAGTTTTTGTTTTGATTATTGTTTTGTTAAGTTTTTTGTTTCTGTTGTTTGTTGAATATTAACTGTTGAACTGTGTTCAAACCAGAATAACATGGGGAAAGTTATGCACAGTGAAGGGAGAAATCTCGTGTTAAAAGTGCTACAGTTCTTCGAGAATGCCAAATAAATAAATATTAATTGGGCATCAAATACAACATATATGTGTTTTTCCTATTTTTATGCTCAATATTAATAACGGTAACAGGTAGACACCTTAAATTTTCACAGAATATGTACCTAGTTGTATGTTACGTTTCAAAATATATAAATATTTTATATTCATTTAACAAACTTAATTTTTAATAAATTTTTACTCGATCTTAATAAAATACTTGGCCGTTTTTTTTTGCACACCATACTTGAGCGCCAAAATGACGTCACATGGTCAAGCGTCTAGTTAATGTGACCGCGTTGTACAACTTATGAGTCATCCGGCATACAGTCCTGACCTAGCACAGTGTGATTTTTTTCTGTTCCCAAAAATCCAGAACCAATTACGCGATCAACGGTTTTCATCATCAGAAGAGGCTGTCGAAGAGTATGAAAACACGTATCTGACGTCACCACGGAGGAGCGGCACAAATGTTTTAAAAATTGGTTCAATCGTATGAAAAAGTGAATTGACGCAAAGGGAGTATATTTTGAGAAACAATAAATTTATTTTTAACCATTAATAGTATTTTTTTATTATTGATTCCGGAAACTTTTAGTGCGCCCCACGTATACGTGGCTTTTTTTCTTGACTTATGGAAACATAATTTGATGATTGAGTATGTATTCACATTTAAGAAGACCCTCCATCACCACTCTGTTCCTTCTTTGATATTCTCATATTTTGACAGTGCTCACCTCTGTTTGTGCTCCATTTCTAAGCGCTCTGCGCTCAACATGTTCTGTGGGAAGAGATGGTCGCGATACCGTCTGTCGTCCGTTCCTCTGTTCAACTGCAATCGCAACTGCTGTGCCTTGTGGAAGTCTGTGAAGAATTTGTCCATGTTTTCTGCGAGATATCTTCCTTCGTTCTGTGGGTATAAACAACGTGTATTTAAAATAATACTTTCGCAATTTGCTAATAAATAATAAACGGTATTTTTTACGGGCGAAGTATATCACGCAGAACCGATGGCCAATAGGGCCGGAAGGTTCTGGAGTGTAGACCACGGACCGGCAAGCGCAGCTTGGTCGTCCACCGACAAGGTGGACAGACGAACTGATAGTGGTCGCAGGACGACGTTAGACGCAGGACGTTTCCAACTGTTCCTTTTGGAAATATATGGGGAAGGCATATGTTTAGCAGTGGATATCCTACGGCCGAGATGTTAATTTTTTTTAATGGTGCTATTTAATTGAAAAATTGGCATGGATGGTTCCATGTCATATTTTACTATGTTTTGATCCACGCTAAACTTGTTTTAAATGTGAGACTTGATAATAAGTTAATTTAATTATTCTTAAGGTCTGTGGATATTGTGAACTCAAATTTTGTAAAAACAAGTAAAAAAATATTTTTCATATATTGCCCGAAAAGAAAGCGTGTGAAAAAAGATATGCTAAACCGTTTAACAGGTATTAAAAGCTCGGAGGCAATACAAAATATAAAAACTTGTTTAAAGTGCATATTATTTGTACCGTAAGGCATTGTTCGAAATCTAGTGAAACATTGTTAAAAAGAAATCTTCCTATATTTGAATAAAACAAACTTTAAATTAGTTTTTAATTGAACATGGTTGCTCACATTTTTAAAACTTATCGCATTTTTAGAACCGACTTAAGACTTTCCTTGCGGACTACATTCAATAACAACTAGGTAAATAATCTTATTTCTAGGGCGCTTTTTAAATGTTTGCTGTATAGTGCCAGCATTCATCAGTAACAGGATAATCACGGATACAAAGTATGTGATTTTTTTTGAAATTTTTGAGCGAAGTGACCTGGTACCGGGTGTTTGAACCCACATATTCTGACTATTACTTAGGATAGGCCTTTGCGGAATCGCAAGGCAATCTTAATACCGTTGCCAAATAATCCATAATATTTAAGTTTAATGTGTTGCTTCATAATTACTTAGTTGGTAGCCATATGTAAGATTGTTAAATAAAGACTATTATTATTGTGCTTCCCGTGTGGTCCCATTTAAATTTTATCAAATTCGGTTCAGTAGTTTTTGAGTTACACTCCAATAACTGAATAGAATGGAAGGCGGTATTACATTTTTCAAATTGTGCTTGTAATCGACATCATGAATTGACAGCACCTTAACTTGAAAAACTCGACCAATATTTCTTGGTTGCATTTTGCGCCATCTTGAAATAAACGTTTCTTTTTTTTTCTTTTTTGCCGAGTTAATAATAATTTAGCTTCCCCTCGAGATAAAAAATATTGTTATGGAATAATTTGTTTATTGATTTTTATGCTCTATAATTTAGGTCCTTTAATCATATTTTACCTACCGTGTTCGTTGTTATAGAAATATCGATCGAAAAAGTCTAGACATACGATTATTCTATTCAAATGTGGGTAGTTTTACATCAGTTTGGACTAGAGTTTAGAGAGTACAAACTTACATGACGATAACATTATACTACACTACACATATTATTATATACATACTACTATAACTCCAATTACATGATGCGTTATATGCAATGCAATCGGACTTAAGTGTGAACAGAATAAGAAACACTAATAACCTATTATTCACTAAAAATAGAATTTAGTTCGCTAGTTTAGTTTGGTTTTCTGAACAAGCGAATTGCTACCAATGAAAGGGGAAAATTGTGCGTAAAGTGGGCCTAGCACGAATAACTGCGTAATTGTAACGTAACGTGTTGATCACGTGAAACATCGCAAACTGTCTATTATCTAGGGCAAATGTGACACAGATAACTCATAGTTTGTGCGCCGAAGCGTGACGTGTTGACGCTTACGATACGGATACTTCTACGCAAATGGTTTGTGCTAAAATATACGTCGTCATTATTGCGAGCATTTGCGTTTCACCATTATTTACGTAGAATATGAAATTCTAGCACACACATAAAAAAAATACAAAAAAGTATACTTACGTTCGACTGTGGAGTATCGAAGCCATTTAGTAGACCGGTCTGTGATAACTGTTGTTGGTTCTGTAACATTTGGTGTCCCATATGTGGCATGTACCCGCCGCCCATGTTCGCCGACATGTTCCCAGACATGTTGCCCGACATGCTCGTCGAAATTGAACTACCGCCCATAGAACTCGTGCCCATTGAACTGTCTACGCGCATACCAAACGGTGGAAGCATATTTGGATTTTGATGAAAATTAGCACCTGCAGATAAAACAATCAATATTTTCTTCTTCAAACAATATTCATTTTTTAGATGAATACAATAAAGCTTTTTATACACAATAGAGGCACATATTTTATGAAATTTATATATGTATATACACAAAAGTAAATGATGAAGAATTAGCTTATTATTTTAGAATAACAGTCATGTTTTATTTGACGGGCATTCCGTTTTGCACAAATATGATTATATATAACTACTATTTAGGGCTTTTACCAATATGCAATTAGCATAGAACGAAACAAAATTGCAAACTGGTCTAAGCCACAGCAAATTAACAAAATAAGTTCTTGTAAATACCTAATAGGGATGTTGACTGTTTTCTAGTATACGCTCAACATTTTTTAATCACAAAAAGTAATATGCAAAAATATTTTCAATAGGTTTTGACAATGATCACTAACGGACAGTGCCAATAATCTATCTATCGCCGGTTTACCTTACTAGAGATAGATATGTGACACTATTTGTATGGACGTTATGTCACATTTCTATCGGTAGTAAGGAAAACTGTGGATAGATAGATTATTGTGATCCCTCATAAGAAAGACGAAGCAGTATTTTTTTGTGAAAATAGTTGTTACTTTTTTGTATAGCAGGAAAGAGAACAATTAATGTTTAAATGCTTTGTTTTTGAACAGATTTCAAAGTTGATTTTCATTTGTTTAATTTGTTTCTGTTGACATCTGTTTCGTAAGAGTGTTGGCAACATCAATGTAATCAACATCCCTATTGGTGGAAGGAAAGTGATAAGAAATCAATTTAAATTTGAGCCATAGCCATGATGAGTTTACCACATTAATACAATTCTATACCAAGATGAAAAGGCCGGTAGAATATACAGTCTTCTTAAATACATAGAAGATTGTTACAATCTCGTGAAAAAATAGAATGCAGCACCAAAAACCACAAACACTAGCATGTTGCACACATTCTTACCTAATAAATCACTAGCAGACTCAAGTCCTATACTAGACGATGGCATATAATGTTTAGGCTCGACCATCACATTGTGTTGCCTCGCTAACATTTCATTCTGTCTCATCAACAATTCACTCTGGCCACGTTCCCTCATTAGGATGTCCTTCTGATCCATCAGACCTTGGTTAATTTGACTAATCTGTCTATCTAAGTAGCCCATATCCCGGTCTAGTAAACCGTATCCGTTTAACACTGGGCTCTTCATGTGTGGCATATTATCTACGAGTCCGGCAAGCATCTCTCTGTGCCTTTGCATCATCATGACCTCATTGTTTGCATCATTTAACAAGTTATGTGTGTTATCGTCCTCTAACAAACTGTGATCGCTGTTGTCTAATAGATCGTGGTTCTCTAACAAGCTATGTCTATCTGATTCCAATTCGTCCAATTCATTTGTGAGATATTGCGTTTCGTTTTCAAACACTGATGTGCTCGTTTGTGAGTTGTTGTACGTTTTTGTTTCTCTTTCTTCACTTGCTTTGTGTTCATCACTGTCTATATCGTTGCTAATACTATTGCTGGATTTCTGTTTTGATTTGTCTTTCTTCTTCTGTCCATTTGTGCTGTTTTCTTTATTTCTGTTTGATTTTGTTTCTTGTGTGTGTTTGGTTTTTGTTTGAGCCTGTTGTTGTGTTTGTAGTTGTGTGGGACTGGAAGATTCTGATGTGGAGGAAGCTGATGATGTGCCGTTTTCTTGTAACTTAACTGTAACAAAAATCAATGATAAAAAATGAAAGATTTTTATTCTCTAATAGACATCATTTTTTAGGACCAATCTTCCTAAGAAGACTAGTACAGCATAACATTGCATTATTGTATTGTATTGCAAAGTACAATGCAGCAAAGCGATACTTCTCTCAAAGAATAACCATTGTAATGTAACTACGCTTACGTTTAACGCTTTTTAGCCTTTCAAGGGATGTTTGTTTCCATACTATTAGCGTAATCATAGTATTGAATTAAAAACATATTACAGACATAGAAGAACTTATTCAGCATTACTAGCCTAAAGCTAGAGATAGCTATCCTAGATATTCTTCTAGTTTTAAAATTCTTTTTACGACGGATGCACGTTTATTATTCAGTTAGTTATACTTTAGAAAAGTCCACATACCCGAAGACTGTTGTGGTTTAGGACTGGGTTGCTTTCTGGCTGGACTGTCATTGGGTGGAGACGAACCGAGACTTGGCCACGCCTCTTTACCATTGCTTGTGCCCAAACTGCCATTACTATTACTACCATTCTGCTCTTTCTTAGATCTGAAATTAATAAACATTTTGATAAAACATAGATACAAACATTTTGGAACTAAAAGCCATATAATGTTTTATTTCGTATGAGTAAAGTGTTCCAAGTCCAATCAAAGTAATGTGTATTAAGAGACGATGTGAGGCTAACATATTCAATAACTAATTCATTCAATAATAGCCTTCATGTTGTTCAAATCTAATAGATAACTTTGATGTATACAACATATATGTCATAGTAAAATTGATTACAATAAAATTTTTAATATATATCTACCACCTTATTATAAAACGTGGACTAGACGGTTCCGAGTTTAAACCATAGTTTAAGAGAATTTCATATACAAACTTTGCTTAAGGCCCATAATATCATCCGCAGTTTAATCCATGACTCTAAGTTTAAACCATCTTTACCGTCTTTTCGTAATTGAATGGGCAGTTATTTTATTATCTCTTATCTTGTTTACACCATCAGAATCGGTCGAGGGAGGTCAGTTGAGAGGTCGTGGCTTTCGGCGGTGTATTGTTAGACTTGAAAGCAGAATATTATATTAATGGATACAAACGAAGTGATTAAATATATATTACTAAGTATACAATCTGGCGCCGCGCCGTCTGTCATATAGTGCGTTCGAATAGCCCCAAGTTTGCAAAATAACGCTAAAACGCTCACAAGGGCGTTCGAATTGGGAATCTGTGGTTGAAAATGTCGTTTATGGTTCTTTTTGTTCAGCGTTCGGAAAACTAATAAAGGGTTATTTTTGCCACCAAAAAGAGCAATATTAGACCCCCGTCCGGAGAATGGTTGTGTGTAATCGTTTTTTGACAACTATTTGACAACATAATCATGCTATTTTAGGTCTTATGTTCGGTTCTGCGTTCGAGTAGGGTGTGACCAAGAGTGGCAAAAGTAAAGCTTTACGAACACTTTAACAAAAGAGCCAACAATGGCAACGCCACCAACGCCCTCATTGCTAAACGAACGCACCTATAGTCCTTTTTTTACACAACTGACTGATAATAATGAACATTTTGACAAGTGTTGCTACATTTAAATTAATTAAACTCAATTTAGCTAATGGAACTGTGATATGTCATTGACATCAGAAGGGTAAGATTTTATCATTTGATTTTTTAACTCTGAGATAAACGGCGATTGATATTACGGGTCTAAATCATGGTTGGAGCTTGGGACTATCCCGGATCGAGGATATGTAATCTACGTTTTATAATATGGCGTATAAATGATGCATTTTTCACGAGAACATTATACATTTTGTTATAAGAATGGTACTCACTTAGATGAATTGACTACGTTTATATGTGACGATGTGACCACTGTTGTCGGTATAAAGTTCGATTGATTACCTGCAATGGAAAAGTTACATGAGTTTCGTTCACAAATCGAGAGAAACTAACATTATACGCATACATCCAGTTTATGGAACGTTTATCAAAGTTTGATCAGCTAACAGACGGAGTAAGACCGCTGATTTGTCACACATCGCGTCATAGAATACCATTGACCAATGAGCGTTTAGTAGTTAGTTGGTCAACTAATCAGGGTTTTAACAAACGTTCTAGAAACTGGGGGTATGTCTACGATACTTACCCTCTTTTGAACTGCTCTTGCTTTCATTCGAGCTAGAATTACCTGTGGATTCAGAAAAAAAGTAACTTGATTATATTATTTGATAAAAATAATTAATGATAACTTCTATTAACAATTAATTTATCGATTCGCAAATTGTCAGGTGTGATAATTATTTTTCACTTTCTACCGTCTTTTGACGACTTTTTGTACATTTGTCAAGACGATTTTCTAAAAGTTTGCCAACAATAATAAAGAATCTTTTTAGTACAGTTACATTGAGCTGGATAAAGTACTAGATAATATGGCGTTTAGTTTTCAAATCTAGCTTTATGAAAAAATATCAAAAAGAGGATAGGATGATTAAGAAGAGGATTTTTTCCAGGCTTTCTTTTTAAAATGTATTTAAAACAATACAAACAGTATTGTGTAAAATACACGAGTGCAAAATAAAATTACAAACGCCTAGAATTTTTTCTTAAAAAAATAACGTTTAAAATCTATATATTAGTAAAAGTAGATTTCCAAACAGTTTACACATCAAAATATTATCTCTTATTGTGTGTAGCAATGACATTGAGTTCCCTTTCGCATCATACATTTCAAACTGTTTTTTAATATATCAGTTAAGAGACGTAAACAAATTTTAGCAATCATTGAAATATTATTTAAATAAATTAATGAAAAACAATTCACATTCCCAATAAAGCGCGTACAGGGCAGTCCTGGATAATGAACTGCCACATCGACCCGCTCACTGTGTAGGTGGAGGAGAGTGTGTATTCTGTACACGAGTAGAGTGTGCTGTGTGTTCTATACACGAGTAGAGTGTGTGTTCTGTACACGAGTAGAGTGTGTGTTCTGTACACGAGTAGAGTGTGTGTTCTGTACACGAGTAGAGTGCGTGTTCTGTACACGAGTAGAGTGTGTGTTCTGTAGACGAGTAAAGTGGGTTTGTGTGTTCTTCACACGAGTAAGGTAGAGTACCTGATCCGTTGAGAGTCTTGTCGTGCGGCTTGTCCCGGGTGGCTTGCGCTAGCTGGTTGTGCAACTTGCGCTCGTACACCTGGTGCAGCCCAGCGTGCATCTCCTCCTTCGTGAACGATGCCTTCGGATCACCTGCAATGCGACACATAATACCTCAAATCACGCTATTTACATATACAATCTTTTTTACTATGTTTGTTTTGTTCCGTTTTCTTTTCTTTAAAGATACAGTACAGCTTCCTTTCTCAGATAAAGCCTTCTAGTGTCCATCATTTTTAGGAAACTATCACAAAACAGGAGCGTTTCGTTATAACCTTCATCATCATCATCATCATCACCAAAACACCAACATTACTTTAATACTATTTAACATTAGAATAGTTACACTGTGTGTCAAGTCATCTCGATTACTTTAATACTATTTCACATTAGAATAGTTACACTGTGTGTCAAGTCATCTCGCAGTACGCGAATTGAGTGAACTATTTGTTATAACGTCATCAAAAAGCCATAGCTATTTTAGGCTTGTTATATTAACCTGGAGGTACCAAATTTAGAGGTAAGATTGAAATATTACTACTTTAGGAAGCAGTGAGCCCTCAGAGTGACGTTGATGCTTTTCCACATGAAGCATAGAGTACTTACCTAATTCGTGAAGATACATGCAGTCCGGCTTGGGGCAGGGCTGGTTCTTCATAAAGTTGGCGCAGTACTTGGTGGTCCCCAGGGAGCCCTTGAGAACCCTGCCGTCTAGAGTGACGTTGTTGACCCCCTGGATGGCTCGAAGCGCGTCCGCCATAGACACGTACGTGACATACGCTGATGCAGACGGACCCTGCGGGAACTACGCTATTACTCACAACCACTGGTCTATACCAGTTGGGCGCACTTATAACCTAATCAGTATGGTCTTTTTAACTTGACCGGCCTGAACTTCGCGCGTTCTACTGTGGAGTATATTGTTTTAGCCCATAAATCCTCCTTGGTATACCAAACAAACCTTTCTTTAAGCCGCCTTGGTATATGGATATACCATGGCCAAAAAAATAACGGTCCAAATATAAAATAGATTTCGGCTTGTGGGTTGTGTTATTGATGCTGATAAGGACCTGTAAATCATTAACTTATCATTTGAAGGATGCCAAAGTGCGACAGTCGCTTGTTTTCGTCAACGATACGATTATGTTACACTTACGCAAATTATAGTGCTAGGCTTTACAGGGAACCGGAAACAGTGAGTATTGGCAGTCAACTAGGCAGTCGGGGATTCAAATCGTACCTCGGGCTTGAGATTTCAGTGCAGAATACATAGTGAGTATTCAAAACCTGATGAATCTTAGGCATCTGTTCTTGAGAGGCAGTAGCCTTTCTAGGTGTTGTGTTCTACCATAACTAACCATCAGGTGAAATAGTGGTATAACTTTAGTCTATCGACTATACAAAAATAGTATTCATACTCTGGAATAACAATAATAGGTGCGTCCGATTAACCACACACGTTGCAGTTCCTGGAAAAATAGGTTGATTTCTGCGACATCAATTGTATTATTGGCCAAATGGCGAATCGCGAGTCAACGGGTTAACAGTGTGGGCATTGATAGCGTCATTGATGGCATTCTAGTTGAAGCGTTCGTAAAACTTAAAAACGTTAATTTTGCCACTTTTCCCAGACCCTACTCAACGCTAAAAACCTATTTCTCTGAAAACTGTTTCACACTGTTTCTGCCACAATATTCATTCCGTACATACAGAGATACAAAGAGTCAATTCGTTTTAAAGAGATTTACTGTTTTCAGTCTTATGCACTATGGTTTTTGAGTCTATCACCTAGATAAGTAGAAGGATTCTCTAGAATACTCTAGATCTTAAAATAATCACCAAACTAGCGAGAATATTGGATTGTATTTTGGAAACAAAGCGAGTATAATCTCTCTAAATTTTAAATCAACCAAGCATAAGACCTAAAATCGAATGATTCTGCTGTCAAATAGTGTTATCAAAAAATTATTACAAACAACCATGCTCCAGACGCGGGTCAAAAATTTCTTTTTGGTGGCATTATTAACTCTCTTTTAGCTTTGCGAACGCTGAATGAAAACAGCATAAAACGACATTTTCATCCACAGATTCCCAGTGCGAACTGCCCTTGTAGGGGCGTCTTTAGCTGTTATTTTCGCTATCTTGGGGCTATTCGAACGCACCTAACATAGTCTGAAAATGGCAAAACTTAACTATCATATATATATATGAGGTTCTTACATATGAAACTGTTATTACGATGTTAATAATTAAACGATGAATTGAAAACAATAGTGGAATTAGGTTAGATTAGAATCATTTCGAACCTCATAATTGAGCGGGCACAGAATGAACTCACTGAAAAGAACAACAAAATGGCGTTGAAACTTGCCTTAACCTGTTGAATAAGCCCACAAACTTGTAACAGCAATGGCAAAAGTACATCGGCATTTACCCTTTGCGTCCCAGAGACGTAAATATACGTCAGTTTCGTTCATAAATCTTTTGTTTTAATAATTATTACGGTATAGGAAGGATTAATGGACAAAACCTAAATATAAGCTAAACTAATAAAACTTAATTTATTTATTATCATTCTAAAAAAATCATTACTATACACCCTATTTGTATAATTACCAAAAAAAAAGGGCGGTACAAAAGTGTTAATACATTGTAGATATGTAGTCAAATTTTTTTATTACTTCACAGTGAAATAATTATTAATTGTTAAAGTTTTCGAAAATTCCAAAAGTATGGACACCATCTTAACAAAAATACTACATGCCTATGCACAACTTATTAATGAAAACACATGATTCGCGTCAGTGAAAAAATATCTCTCTTACTCTTTCTTACACCACCCACCCGAGCGTTCGGTGTGAAAGAGATTGTCGACTTTCGGCTTTCGTTCGTTCGTTTTCGGAAGAAACAAAGGCCGCGCGGTGGCAGGGCGGAGGGTGCGGGGTTGGTCCGGTGGCCAGGTCTAACGAGCTAGGACGCGAGTTTGCCGAATGTTATGAATGAATGATACATTTCTATGTAGGGGTGTTAAGTTTCATGCATAAACCGCGCGCAGTATATTTTAATGAATAGTGGAAATGCCTAGAATAAAATTTGTAGGTGTGAATCAATCTAGACGTTTGACCAAATATTGATGATTATGTGGGTTTTTTTTTTAAGTAGTTTTAAATTTTCTTCCCATGTATGTATTAAGTACCAGCAGCATATAGTGCTGTTTTTTTTTTGTAATTATACAAATTAGGTGTATAAAACGATGATTTCATAGGTAAGGACCTAATACAACAATTATAATATTAATTTTAAATTATTTTAAATGTATATAATTACTAAAGGAACATAAATTGAAAGTAGAACTCCGATCCTCCCAGACAGTTTATTGATTTGTGACATCCGACACAAGGTTCAGCAGAAATTATTGCAATATAGAAGTGCCACTTTATTATAAAACAATAAATAAAGCGTTATTTGCTTGCAGTAAGGGAGCCCAAGAGAGGGTGTGGGGATTTACTCAAGATATAACATGTTGACCATACATGCTACAATCGATTTTAGTGGACCGAGGGAAAAATCAAACTGGCCACAAAGGTGCAAAAAAACGTTTTGACATTCTCAAGCGCGGTTGGTTTGTTTTTATTTAGATGGAAGTAATACATACAAAAGTAATTTAAAAAACACTGCCTATTTCCACAAGCTAGAGTAATAAATATCGTCTATGAAAATGAGATCGTGCAGCTGGAGTATGTACCCACGCCACACGAAATAAATTTCGTGCTTGTGGAGCACACTTGGAACATTCAGTAACATAAACCCAACATGGATGGACAAGTGTGATGGAAATTTGCAATTGACTTGACTCGCTGCTAATCAATTACCTGATGCACATGAGGATCGTGTCATGACACCAGCTAATAGATGCTTTTCCCATCAATGAAAAGGGAAACATAGCTATTTAGTCTTCCTATGAACTAACATATACAACCTAATAGGTCCCCACGACACTCGAATAAATTTCAATTCAGCATCATGGGCTTCCCTACTAGTGAATTGTTTCTTATATCCCTCCCTCTTTAAAAATATCTCTATTTTTAACAACAGAGACGCGAATAAAACAATGTCACAAAGTTCATACATGGCAAGAACAAAAAGGCCCTTAAATGGGCCCTTGTGGAAGGCCCATCCTAATTAATGCCCCGAAATATATAACCATAATCGGGGTTCTACAAATACACAGTTATGAAGAGTTTTTTTTACTCACCTGTGAGCCTGCATAAGTCGTACTTTGGTTTATGACTACTTTGTGAATTTTGCCGTATTTGCCAAAGTACTCCTGCCGTTTTAATATCTGAAAAGAAAACACTATAGTTTTCATTCTGACACGACAATTTACGTACAAAAAAATTAAAACAGCCAGAAAAATATCTTGAACCTAGAAAACGAATAGAAACATCTAGAACCTTGTAAGCATAGGTTTATGAAAGAATTTATAAACTCTAAAAAGTATTACAAGATCTTCTAAAATCTGGATGGTAAGTAGTAGTTTATATATTTTTCTGTAGAAGTAAATCCTGGAGGATATAGGCAGTTACCTCTGGATCCGCGAGACGCACGGGAAGCCCTACGACGAACACGAGGTTGTTCTGCACGACGCGCACGTTGGCGAGCGCTCGCCGCGACTCCAGAGTCTTGTTGCGTCGCTTCTGCTCGCGAGCCTTCTTCTCCGTCTTTATCGCCGCTACCTGGAATGTACCACAAGGGTTTTACACGGTTTAGTCTACAAACACATAATACTTTCAAAATATACTCATAAATTATAAAAATAACACATGAATAGAAATTTACATTTTAGGGAACATTGTAAACTACAAATATTTGTCTAAAACTCGAACTCGAACTTGAACAAGTTTTCTGAATTTCCACGCCTTATTTTTGTTCAACGTAGACGCTACGATTTTTTCCTAATGCTGAGGGCTCTGATTCTGTCACACATTTTGTCGTACTACTATTTTTCCAACATTGAAGCAACAAACCTTTACAGCATGCTTGCACATTGCAATAAGGCTGACCTGGAACCTCCTGGTTATTCGTACGCAAGTCTCTTGCTCGAGAAGCCTAACACAAAAAAAACCTGTCAGAGCAATTTTCATTGAATCATATTGAATACCAGTTACAATGATATTTCCTTCAACTAGTCGTAGATGATTAAAACCAAAGTCAATCACATACGGGTCCGGTTGTTAATGCCTACAAAGCAAAAAACCTATGTAGTAAATAATCCACATCTCATATTCTCTACTTCGTATTATGGCTACATCGCTGAATGACATAGTAGCAAAATGTCTACTTTTTTTAGTCAGATACGAAACTATTAACACACTGGCCACTTAAAGACACATAAAGGAAAATCTGTCCGGCTGTCAATACCTACTGTCATGTTGAAGTATGCCTGGTAACAATCTAATCTCGTGTAAAGCTATTATACTATTACAGCGCTATTAGAATGTTAAGACTTTTTAGTAATAATCTAAAATGTATAACAAATCAAAAGGGAAACCGGCTGTTCTTTATGATGGGTATTCGTAAAAAATAATAAAATGGGAAGCCTATGGAGATGGTCAATACAAATGAATGTTCAGCGACAGTGACTATGGATGAATGACATCTGATATCTTAATTGTTGAAATCCTCATAAAGCTACATTAATTTTATTTTTATATATAAAACGAAACGAAGCACGGCTTAAAGATATTGCCATTAAAAATGTTATTTCAACCAGTGACGTAGATTGCGACGTCATATATTCGTACAGTTCGGCAAAATGTATAACAATGAAGTCACTTCCCTCAACCAACAGAATATTAAAATTTTTGAAGAATACCATAATAATACGGAAACAAATTCTTCACCAATCGTGAATTATTCGCCTACATTGGGTTTTAACTGCAATACTACATGCAGTTAAAGTTAAGTATTTAACGTGGTATGTAGATTCTATGTATGAATAAATTGTATCTGTCCGAGTCGTTTTTTTTCTCGACTGTAATTTTGAAAAAGTAGGCATATTGCTACTATGTCATTATGCAATGTAGTTATAATGCTAAGTAGAAATTATGTGATGTGGCTTATTTACTACATAGGTTTTTTGCATTGTAGGTATTAACAACCGAACCCTCACCATTCAGTAATCTGTGCCCTCACATACGCAAAGATTCCATCGATCAGTGTAACTCAAAACTGAGGCCTCGAAGCTCGGAAGTTAATATTGACACCCGCGCTTCGAGTACTCATTCGAGTTTATTTGTTGAGTCGGCAATGGTGTACATATTGCCAATATCAATTCTGTTTTCTCATGCTCCGTATTCGTGCAAATATTACCTGCTCTTGGCTGAGCGGAGTGAAGTCTGCGGGGTTCTCCGGGTAAGCTTTCCGACACGCGGGACAGAGTCCGTTCTCGCCCTCCCGGATACGATTCCAGCAAAACCGGCATATCTGCAATATTACAACTGCATTTTAAACTTCCGCACTGGCATAAGTTTTTTGAACTGATATGGTCACTAATGCAATATTTTAGAAACGGGACATTTACCATGTACTTTAAATATCCCGTTTCTAAAATTAATTCTTACGCACTGACGTCTCTCTTGGGGTGTATTGTGCAGTTTCCCTGTCAAATACCATAGCCATCTCGGCCGCTTTATATATTGGAGTATAGCATATGGTTGATAGCAAAGCAGTAGCTAGTTTTGAAAATGATGAGAGATTAGATCTTAGATTATGGCTTCTGCGACTATAGTCACAATTCTGCCAGTGTCCATTGTGCTAGTTTCATAAGCCATCAGGAGAGTTAGCAATTGTTTAATAATATGCCCAGTGGGTATATAGGGAGAGTCACACTGAGAATAAGCCTCAAATTTGTAGAAGATGGAAGAATGGAGTAATATACAAATGAATATTAAAAGTATAGGCAAAATTAATATAATTTATTTAATAAAATTTATTTTTCAAAGAGTAAGAAAACAAAGTCGCATAATATATACATACTTGGTATCCGCATGTGCACGGGTAGAAGTGGAGATCGTCCACTTCCAAGGGTTCCATACACAGGGGACATTCCACCTGAAATCCAATAGAAATCACAACTAAATCTCCTTCCAATAGAGCCAAATAAGGATCACTTATACCTTTACATAACAATAAAAAAAACATTTATATTACATCATTAAATTTCCAAATTTTACTAATATCCTGCCTACTTGAAAAAACGTGGGCTGTGGACCAGAAGGCAGTAATTAAACGGGAATTATACAATGGTAAATTTAGTAGGTAGTAGGCATATAGTGCAAGAGGCCGTCTTAGTCGTGGCTATTGGAACCATTTCGACTCAACACCAATTCGACTCGCCTCGCAGTCGACTAGCGTACGCCGCATCTACCACCGGGCTATTGGATCGTTGATATGGCAACGTACAGACTGTCACATCAGTTGAATGAGTAGACCATCAGTTGAGCTGGTATGGAGTGTGAAATGCGTTCACGTGCATCGCCACGTCAGAACGGAGTGTCCATCATGTGCTAATAACTCTCTCTAATCTCATGGATATATATATATTATTATATACTCTTATTTCAGTAGCATTTACAGAACAGAACTATCAAAGTAATAAAGGACAGATCACACAGCTTTGGGACTAGCACGAATTACTGCGTAAGTGTAACGTAACGTGTCGTTCACGTGAAACAATACTAACTGTCAATTATCTAACGCATCTGTGTCACAGGTAACTCAGTTAGTTCGACAAAGCGTGACTCGTTGAAGTTTGCGATATGAATACTTTTTCGCAAATTATTTGTGCTACGGCCTCTTACACCGTGGAAGCACGATGTGAATTCCTACAATAGTTCTTATAGCGAACTGCCATTTTATAGTACTTACTAGTTTCGCTTGACACAGGGGATCCATGTTGTTTGCAGCGACCTAAATTCACAGTAATAATGCAAGATTTACCGGCTCTTCTCCACTCTGGTTCAGCACTGACATTCTAGACCCAACAGCAAGCGAGTCAACCCTCCAGTTACACTAGGTGAGCCTCTACTGTAACCTGAAACCAAGATATATTTTATGGTTAGACTTACATTTAATAACATAAGGCATAAATACTAAATATAAGTGTCTGATGCCCGCTTTCACCAACATTTTAGGTAACACCTAAGCAAAGTTAGGTGACTTTGTACTACTAAAGGCACGTCCCAATAATCTATCTATCCACGATTTACCTCACTACCGATAGCAATTTGACATAACGTCCATACAAATAGTGTCAAATATCTATCTCTAGTAAGGTAAACCGGCGATAGATAGATTATTGGGACCGGAGGTAAGTGTTACCTAGCTAACCTAGGTGTTACATAAAATGCTGGTGAAATCGGGCATAAGACCTGTATTTGCAAGGACTACTAAATGATTGTGTTGTCTAAACTTTAATAAACTAAACAATTACGTTGACTAAAATAATATCATATTATATCATAATTATATATTATATAATAATATATCAATTAATTAAATAACAAATTATTATAATAATATAATAATATATAATTATATAATAATATATAATTATATAATAATATAATAATATATAATTATATAATAATATATAATATCACAATTTATTTTGTAACTTTAAATCTTATGAAGTAGGTACTTCTGGCGGTAGTTAATAGTTTTTTGTTAATCTGTGAATAGCGTTGTGGGCTACAGATAAAATGTGAATTATATCACTATTATTGTATATATATACTTCAAAATGCAGCTGTTTGCTTTTCCTAATAAAATAAAATATAATAAATATAATTTTGGTATAATTAACCAATAGCATATAAGGAACAATTTTTTTAACCAAAAAAGTTTAAGGCTCGGTCCAATCCTAATTTTAAAACAATTTACGATGCTTGGTTGATAAGGTTGAGAATTGCTTATCTGAATGGACGGTGTAATGCGAAAATTCAATTGAATTCGTGCTAATACTTTTTATATTTGCATCGTACAATGGAATGATTAAATTTTAATGATAAAGGAGTCCATAGTTCACTAGTAAATTTCATTGGGAATTCGAATATGATACATTCAGTGAAATATATTTGCCCATAATTGAATAAAAATGCTTTTTCCCACGAAGCACGTAAGAAAAATTGCAAAATTTAGGGAATGTTGCCGATTTTTTTTCTATCGAGCCAAGTATGCTCAATCGTGTATTGGCTCCCATAGTTCATAAGAACGTATATTCAATTTACACTACGTTTTTTTTCGAACTTCGGTTATTAGGTTTAAGCGCCGAAAAACTTAGTTTTCGCGAAGTCGAATCATGGAATTTAGAACTCATTTCGCCTTAATAACCGACTTCCATTCTATCTATAATAAATAATTATCAAAAAAACACTGGTTAGATCTTGATCAAATGGGTCCACATGAGTAGCATGAGCAAATAAAAAAAATAAGAATACAAATCGGTTCACTAGGTAGTGAAAGTGAGGTAACTAACATACATAAAAACTACAGAAGAATTAAGAACCTCCTCCATTTTTGTAAGTCGGTTAAAAAGCGGGATTAATTCGTGTTATATGGAGTTGTAACATATCACAGCAACTATGTGATTCACGGATTGCCGCCTTTGAGATTGAAAGACAAAATTTACAAATCCGTAACAAGATCTGCCTCAATTTATCAATGGGAATATTTTGCAAAATATTATATATTTAATTGTCATAAATTTTCAATCATTTAATTTTTAGGCTAGAACTATCAAAACACAAATGCATGTACACGGTCAGATATCAAAACGATAGTGATACTGTTGAATCTTTGGCATATATCCAGACTATGGTAATAACCCCGAAAATGGAGCACATTCCTCTAACACTTATATACGGTGAGTTATCCTCATCCAAACTCATATTACCGCGAAGTATGGATAACAGCGGTAATGTAAAAATTTATTGGATGGTAGTGTGAAAATACACTGTGCAATTACTGGGCGAATTTCTTCGGTTCCAACTTTTGTGAGGTGTTACTCACTATGTTGTGATACTCAATAACCTCAAGTCTTAGAGCTGTTACACACGAGCGGGATGTTGCCAACGACAAAGGTTATGGCTGCTGTCGACCTATAGCGACACTTGCAGTTGTAGCGTGCCGTGTCCGCGGTTTTGTCAGTCAACTGCAAATAGTTCAAGAGTGCACATACGTCAGAAATTTGTAAAATGATTTCCGAGTATTAGCGACACTTGCAGTTGTAGCGTGCCGTATCCGCCGTTTTGTCAGTCAACTGCAAATAGTTCAAGAGTGCACATACGTCAGAAATTTGTAAAATGATTTCCGAGTATTAGCGACACTTGCAGTTGTAGCGTGCCGTATCCGCCGTTTTGTCAGTCAACTGCAAATAGTTCAAGACTGCACATACGTCAGAAATTTGTAAAATGATTTCCGAGTAGCGACACTTGCAGTTGTAGCGTGCCGTATCCGCCGTTTTGTCAGTCAACTGCAAATAGTTCAAGACTGCACATACGTCAGAAATTTGTAAAATGATTTCCGAGTATTAGCGACACTTGCAGTTGTAGCGTGCCGTATCCGCCGTTTTGTCAGTCAACTGCAAATAGTTCAAGACTGCACATACGTCAGAAATTTGTAAAATGATTTCCGAGTATTAGCGACACTTGCAGTTGTAGCGTGCCGTGTCCGCCGTTTTGTCAGTCAACTGCAAATAGTTCAAGACTGCACATGCGTCAGAAATTTGTAAAATGATTTCCGAGTATTAGCGACACTTGCAGTTGTAGCGTGCCGTATCCGCCGTTTTGTCAGTCAACTGCAAATAGTTCAAGACTGCACATACGTCAGAAATTTGTAAAATGATTTCCGAGTATTAGCGACACTTGCAGTTGTAGCGTGCCGTATCCGCCGTTTTGTCAGTCAACTGCAAATAGTTCAAGATTGCACATACGTCAGAAATTTGTAAAATGATTTCCGAGTATTAGCGACACTTGTAGTTGTAGTGTGCCGTGTCCGCCGTTTTGTCAGTCAACTGCAAATAGTTCAAGAGTGCACATACGTCAGAAATTTGTAAAATGATTTCCGAGTATTAGCGACACTTGCAGTTGTAGCGTGCCGTATCCGCCGTTTTGTCAGTCAACTGCAAATAGTTCAAGAGTGCACATACGTCAGAAATTTGTAAAATGATTTCAGAGTATTAGCGACACTTGCAGTTGTAGCGTGCCGTATCCGCCGTTTTGTCAGTCAACTGCAAATAGTTCAAGACTGCACATACGTCAGAAATTTGTAAAATGATTTCCGAGTATTAGCGACACTTGCAGTTGTAGCGTGCCGTATCCGCCGTTTTGTCAGTCAACTGCAAATAGTTCAAGAGTGCACATACGTCAGAAATTTGTAAAATGATTTCCGAGTATTAGCGACACTTGCAGTTGTAGCGTGCCGTATCCGCCGTTTTGTCAGTCAACTGCAAATAGTTCAAGACTGCACATACGTCAGAAATTTGTAAAATGATTTCCGAGTATTAGCGACACTTGCAGTTGTAGCGTGCCGTATCCGCCGTTTTGTCAGTCAACTGCAAATAGTTCAAGACTGCACATACGTCAGAAATTTGTAAAATGATTTCCGAGTATTAGCGACACTTGCAGTTGTAGCGTGCCGTATCCGCCGTTTTGTCAGTCAACTGCAAATAGTTCAAGACTGCATATACGTCAGAAATTTGTAAAATGATTTCCGAGTATTAGCGACACTTGTAGTTGTAGTGTGCCGTGTCCGCCGTTTTGTCAGTCAACTGCAAATAGTTCAAGACTGCACATGCGTCAGAAATTTGTAAAATGATTTCCGAGTATTAGCGACACTTGCAGTTGTAGCGTGCCGTATCCGCCGTTTTGTCAGTCAACTGCAAATAGTTCAAGACTGCACATACGTCAGAAATTTGTAAAATGATTTCCGAGTATTAGCGACACTTGCAGTTGTAGCGTGCCGTATCCGCCGTTTTGTCAGTCAACTGCAAATAGTTCAAGATTGCACATACGTCAGAAATTTGTAAAATGATTTCCGAGTATTAGCGACACTTGTAGTTGTAGTGTGCCGTGTCCGCCGTTTTGTCAGTCAACTGCAAATAGTTCAAGAGTGCACATACGTCAGAAATTTGTAAAATGATTTCCGAGTATTAGCGACACTTGCAGTTGTAGCGTGCCGTGTCCGCCATTTTGTCAGTCAACTGCAAATAGTCCAAGACTGCACATACGTCAGAAATTTGTAATATGATTTCTGAATGTACCTAGTCATATAATTTTAATAATTATTATTGTTCCTATAGGTAAGTTACTTGTTTTTTATTTCAAACTACAAGCTTTGCATATTGAATAAAAAATATGCCAAATGATATATGATCTCATTAAAGTAATAATCTAAATTACTTAGATCTATTTTTCCTCATCCCAGATCCCTTCCTCTTCCTTCTTCTTCTTTCTTGTCCGAAATCTTTCTCTTTGTTTCTTCGGGGAATCCATTCTGCAACCGACTCCTATACTATGTGAGCAGACGACGGCTGCCGCTGATCTTCGCTGTTAGAATGTCAAAGGCTGCCGTCGACGCGTCAACGACTGCCGTCGACGCGTGTCGTCGGCCGCAATTACCTCTGCCGTTGGCGACATGCCGCTCGTGTGTAATAGCTCTTAGGTTAACAAAATCGCAACAGTGAGGTGATGTCAAGGGACCGACTCCACTAACTAAATTGCAATCGAACCGTAGGTGAACGGCGACTTTTGTACGTTTTCTTATCTACTATTGAAAAACAGTCCAATTGCAGTTACGTTCCTGTTGACGCCAGTAATCAAAATTGTATATTCTGCTAGCTCGACAGATCATGAACGCGTCGCAAAATCATATACGCATAAAGTAGCGTTCAATCCTACTAATATTATAAACGCGAAAGTTTGTATGTATGGATGTTTGTTACTCTTTCACGCAAAAACTACTGAACGGATTTTAATAAAATTTGGTATGTAGATAGATGATGCGCTGGAATAACATACAGGATACTTTTTCATCATCATCATCGATTACCACGCGGGTATAACCGCGGGGCGCAGCAAGTCTAAGTATATATAATAACTAAAGTGGAGTCATTTTAATAGGTAACATTTGACAGTTCATTTGAGCAAAGAAAAATATACCTTACGCAAACTAAAGGAATAGAACTCAAGAAAACACATCAGTTATTTTAAAACAAATATTTATTTCGAATATTAGACTCTACTCCTGATGTATATAAGTAGCACTTTGCTTTGCATAAATGAACTGTCAAATGTTACCTATTCAAATGGCTCCACTTTAGTAGTGTTTAAGATGACGTTCCTTCCCAATTTATCCAACGAAATAGTAGATTAGCTTTTTGGGTAATTATCAAACGACAACTGGAGTCGAATAGAGATGCAGTGGGACAGTTCTTGAACGTTGTGAAATAGTAAAATTAGACTCCTACTGCTAAGGAACAATGAGGGGCTCGAGGCAAAGCTAGCCCAAACCTATCATACGCGTTCGTAACTGTTCAATAAAGTTAAGTTAACTTTCTCACGGTCAGCAATTAGATGGGTCACTATGATTTGCAAAGTGAGCGCTTCTATCGGAAGGCACTCTTAAGGCCTTTGGATCGATGGAATGAGAATTGGCTGTTTTAATTAATAAATGTGTGTATTAAATAAACTGTAGTGAGAACATAATGGTCGACCAGGCTGTAACGCTGCACCAGTGTGCTAAAATCTCAAGGTATTCAAAGTGTCCATGTTATGATAAATGTTTTTTATTTGAAAGTATTGTTGTTTTAATTTTTATAAATGCGCTAATAGAACGGCTAGTGTCAAACAAAAAAATTGTTAGCGAATGTTTAAAAAGTATTGGAAGATGTTTAACTCATACTAAGAGAAATAAACAACCGACAAAAAACGCTCAAACTACCATAATGTTTTAGTAGTTTCTACTCGTATTAGTATCTCATGAAACCTTTCACCTTTGAAAACCAAATTCAGTAGTCACAACATGAAAATACGATGATATCACAATTTTGTTGAACAGGGTTCGAAAACTGCAAAGACATTGTTAATCAAAATGATAAAAAAAAAAGTTGGGCGATTATCTATCTGATAATAATAACGATTAATTTTAGGAATACCGTTTAAGAGTTCATTAATATGTTTATTTTTTTATCTAAGGACTTTTAGGGTTATCACTCATCACTGTCACTATGAATTAATAATTTTAAAAAAAATTGCCATAAAACACATTCTAAATATACAGGGTGTGGCGTAATGAGTGGATAATAGGGTACCTGCGGGTAGGGGCCATTGTGTCGGTTCAGAAAAATATTTGTTATGCTCAGTAAAAGTGCCTCGGTTTTCGAGATATTCGACATTTTCGAAATTTAAGAAATATTTCACCCTTCGTCACTATTTTTGGCGCCAAGACTGCAAATGAAATTTTTTTTTCTATCTGTTTTTTGGATAGTATTCTTGGATAGATGTGCTATCGAATGGAAACTATTATTTTTATAACACAAGCACAGTTATGTTTTTAAAATAAGATTTCACTAAAATTTTACTTGCTTTCGTTTGTTTTCCTGACCTTTACCCTTCTGTGGTGTAAAAAAATGTATGGTCACTTGAATGCCAAATTTTAAAAAAATTAGCCTATTTCATCGAGATTCCGAAATGGTATATTACATGGTATTTCCACAAGTTGATTCAAAAGTAATTCCTATTAAAATGGGTAGAGCTAATTATTATAAAATTACAAATAGTACTAAAATTTACTTCATTACTTAAAATCACCTAAAAACGTTAGTTTAAAATTCGGTAATGAAATAAAACGAAACAATAAATTTTAAATGCATTTCATTTATTAAATTTACTATTACAAAAGGTGTTCGAAAAGGCCACCACGTGCTCTGATGCATGCTCTGCACCTTTTGATAAAAGATCTTTTAATCCTGTTCGCAATTCTTTGCTCTGTGATTTTCTGAGCAGCTAATCGCACACGCTCCCGTAGCTGGTCCACTGTATTGATTGGGTCTTTATAAACCTTTTCTTTAAGGCATCCCCAGTAAAAAAAGTCCAATGGGTTGAGGTCTGGTGAACGAGGTGGCCACAAAATTGTCCCCAAACGACCGATCCATCGTCGACGATATGTTTCATCGAGGTATTGTCGAACATTTCGGGCGTATTGAGCGGGGCAACCATCGTGCTGCAGCCACATTCTTCTTCTATTTTCTAATGAAACATCTTCTAATAAAAGTGGAAGTTCGTGCCGTAAAAAATGTAATCATTTTTCTCAGCATTGTTTGGCAAAATGCAACTCGTGCAGGGTAATCTCTTGGCTGCAAACATTGCACGCGCTGGTAGTGAAAAGGATGTAATTTTTCTCTTTTTAAAATTCGGTGCACTGTTCTTGCTGACATGCCAGTATTAGAGGCTATTACTACGCGCACAGATGTGGTCGGATCAGCAGCAATTTCATCAAGTACGTCCTCTTCATTATGTACTTGTGGTCTCCCAGAACTCGTGCCACCGATGCCACTTCCAGGAATTCGACCTTCCATGTAAGCATTGTGTACGCGAATAAACACACGATAATCGGGATGGCGTGCATTGGGAAATCTTTCCCGATACAGTGCTGCTGCTCGATTGGCGTTACCACCACACTCGCCGTAGATTAAATGCATTTGCGCATATTCAGACGCAGTGTATAGCTGAGGCATTGCAATCAATATGCAATACCAAAAAATCCAAGTTACAAAGCAAATCAAGTCCGAGATCACAGCACAAAATCGTTAGGTTCACAAAATTAAGACGTCCAAATCGCTAGGTAAAACAAAGTCCGAAATCACTGCACAAAATCGACGAGTATCAATCCCAAAACAGGATAACACGTTGTTGTACGGGAGTAGTATGATAGCACACTGACTCGAAAATCATAAAAATGCGTTACGCGAAACGATAGTTCTCTTTCACTCATAGCATGAAAGAGCAAGATAGACATAGTGTCGATTGCCGCTGGGCCGGGAACCAATCTGTTCCAAGAATTACTAGTAGTTCTGCGAACAGTAGACAATTATTGCTAATAATAGTTAAAATATTTCTTTAAATTACGCCTTGATAAGTTTGGTAGGAATTAATTTTGAATCAAGTTGTGACAATGATATGTAATATACCATTTCGGAATCTCGATGAAATAGGCAATTTTTTTTAAAATTTGGCATTCAAGTGACCATACATTTTTTTTACACCACAGAAAGGTAAAGGTCAGGAAAACAAACGAAATCAAGTAAAATTTTAGTGAAATCTTATTTTAAAAACATAACTGTGCTTGTGTTATAAAAATAATAGTTTCCATTCGATAGCACATCTATCCAAGAATACAATCCAAAAAACAGATAGAAAAAAAAACATTTGCAGTCTTGGCGCCAAAAATAGTGACGAAGGGTGAAATATTTCTTAAATTTCGAAAATGTCGAATATCTCGAAAACCGAGGCACTTACTGAGCAGAACAAATATTTTTCTGAACCGCCACAATGGCCCCTACCCGCAGGTACCCTATTATCCACTCATTACACCACACCTGTATATCATATTTGTATTTTAATATATAGGTACATCTTCAATATGTAAAAATAAACACACATACATAATTAATCTGATGCAATTTTATATGGCAACTAGATGCGCTCCACGGTTTCATCCGCATGGTGTAGGATGATGATGATGATGAATCATGTTCATTAATAATGCCTGTGTTATGATTGAGGGTGACGTGATAATCTTTCCGCTTTATAATATTAGTATAGGTATAGATTGACCTGACCGCAGACCGCATCAAGTGTGGAAAATCCTTACATGTTTAGGCTGAGACATTAATCGATGGTAAGGTGTTATGCGGGTAAAATTAGTACGTGCGAAATCGTATAAGCGGATAACGATTTCATGTGACAACTGAATTGAGATAACCCATTGATGATTTCTTTTATCTCGACCTCGAATAATAAGGGAATAGCGATTCCTCGAAAAAACCTAAATCTGGATAAAACCTAGCTCAAATGCCTGTCAATATTTGTACCAGTTTATGTTACTAGCTGCTCTCCGCTGTTTCACCCGCACGGTGATGGATGATGATGATGATGAATCTTATATAGCCTATGTTAGTCAGGGTGAATGTAGCTTTACGATGGTCAAATTTTTTTTGAAATCGGTCCTGTACTTTTTGAGCCAATTCGTTACAAACATACTTACATACAAATCTTTCCTCTGTATAATATTAGTATAGATACCATTTGCTGTCACTTATTAAATACGAACCTATAATTATTGTATTAGCTCCATACCATTCTTATCTTACAACCAATTACTTGTTATTGTAAACAACCTTAATATTGTAATAATATTGAAACAAATCTATATTTATACAGTTTTGGTTCATTTCATTGTTGCAATCATGCACCTGATAACTGTGCAATTTTTTGGTCTGCAAACATTATATATTTAACTACCTGTGAGTTAATGGATTATTATTGGATGAGAAGGACAGGATTGTCTTCCATAAGTTATAATTAGATTACAAGTTGCTTATGCATAGGCTCTTACATAGTTTCAGTTCCTGTTCCTGTTCCGTCCCATCGTGGTTAATAAATGCTCTTAATTATCAATCAGCATATTCCGAAATGTGTTTTTAAAACATTTATTGCGTCTAAAAATTAAATTAAACTGGCCAACAAAATAAGTAGTGACATAACTAATTATGTTTATAAGGCATTGCCTAATGCGACAGAGGATTATTTTCGTTCGTTCCCTTTTATTAATTAATTAAATAATTTAATTAATTCCCAGAAAATACGATTATCAGTGCAAAAAAAACGTTGCCCTATTGGCACTAAAGAAGGCAACATACTTTGTGCGTGCCTTCACCAATCATAGACCTAATTGGGAAATAATCATAAGATGCATAATAAAAAAAGACAATCGAAAACAGAAACAGCAAGCAACGTGACAACCCTGTGAATACAGAGTGGTTGAATACGTAAGTGCGGGCGATCGCAGGTGATGATGATGAGTTATGTAAAGTTAGAAAGGCGAATTCACTCTGCAAAGGTCACATACTGATAATTTTATTTTGCCATAGCCTTGCAAAACATCACGCCGTGTAAAAGATCTTTGAGAATAATTGTGAGTAGTTCTTAAACATAGGACTAATTGAATCTGCTAATATGTAATGTATGCTAGTTTTACCTACTAATACCATATTCTGCGACGGAGGAAATTTTCTTTAACTCCGTTCTCTCAAGGAGTAAATTATTATTATTAATAATAACATATTCTATACTACAATCGTGTGGTTTTTATAATATAAAAAACTAAGCACTACAGACTCAAGGTCAGTACTTTTTAAAATTTTTACATAAGATACTTTTATACAATGTTCTATAATTTATTTATCTACATCTCCACTAATGGTAGAGAGGAAAGATTCGATTGGTTGTAATAGATAAACTCCAAAAAATATAAAAATACTTAAACGTTTAAAAAATAAACTTACAAAAAAGAAAAGACTTTCACTGGCAGCTTATGTTTTAAGGAGTTTTAGGCTACTTTAATTTCAGAGTCCCCGTATCCTGAGATGCCATGCGATCGAAACCGTAGATGTATCAATGTTTTCATAAAACATACAAGTAAATTTTCCTTTAAATATCAACCCCCCTTCTCTCTTTGACAACCCTCAACTAATTTGGCTCATAAACAAAATTAAAAGTTCCATTGAAAAGAGCTACCTTTCAGCTTTATGTCAAATATCAACAATCATACTAACACTGAATTGTCTCAGAAGACTTGGAGACTCGCTTCGGTCAGTCATAAAACACTTTTTATAAAAAAATCTCGAATATGAATGTATTTCACGAATATTCGTGACTTAAACTCGAAGCACATGTATTTTGTTTTTAAACAAATGTGGAATCCAATGCAAACACCTCTTATCATTATGTCACTGATATTGAGTGTATTGATATAACAGTTTGGAATTAACAATTGATAGGTGTGATATTCGTGAGCGTATCACAGCGATGTTTATTAAATGATTTATATTAGTGGTCAGATATCTGAGAAACAATTAGATTTCAATTAGTAAGTTATTATTGGTATCTGTATTTCTTATTTTAGATAAACTATGCGTAAAGTATTCGCTTAAACTACTTATATCGAATCACTAGCTGCGGTCCGCGGTTTCACCCGAGCGGTGATGGATGATGATGATGATAATGATGATGATGAATCTTATATAGCCTATGTTAGTCAGGGTGAATGTAGCTTTCCGATGGCTAGTATAGTAACATACCTACTCAACTAAATTTGAATTTTCCTCCCATTACCAATCTCCTATAGTTATTTCATGCACTACCCCAGCTAGATCAGAATAAGTCATAAATATTTGTAACGCTATATATTTAAATTATATCTGCTACTGATAATGATACCATGAACATGCTTTAAATACATGCTATTCGAGCCATATATGAAATGAGTCTTGCGAATCTTTAAAATATTTATTTAAAGATACACTACGAATATTGAGAGTGTAATGATAATTTAACTTAAATAACAGTGATTCTCGCGCACATAAAAAATAATGAAACAACAACCCCTAATTTCTGACTAGTTCTTTTTTGGTTGTGGTTCTATTTATTATGGACCGCAGGGTATTTAAAAGACCATTTTTAAAATGTATGACACTAAAACTTAATGACTCTGCATCCTGTTTACACTAAAAACAAAAAATGATGAATGAATCAATGTCAACAGATATGTAAGGGTTACTGAAGCAACTGTCATTAGTTATATAGTTTCATTCCCCTAGAATTATTTAGTCATATGTACAGTCGGGTTCTTTTTATTATTTTAATTTATAATAGTAATTCTTCTTGTTCTTAGACTCATTACAGTCACGCCTACCTACAGTTAACTTCGTAAATCAACTTTATGCCTTTGGCCGTTCCCAGAAAAAGGTTCTGTCTAAAAATTAGACACAAACGAAAGGATTTTTTTAACAATACAAATCAAGTAATAAAACTAAGCATTTTGTTGAAAATAAACTTGCTATAATTAGGCACTTGCAATGAAGCATTCTATAAATTTAAGTTTTTCCTCATTGCATTACTATTAGATATTTGTAATTTATGTTTTTATCCTCAACCTAATATCCTTTACCATTAGTTGTAAGTTATCACAGTTATTACATTCTCTTTTCTTAACCTCTTTATTTGCTTGATGTATACCTCTATATAAAGAACCTTTATGGTAGATTCTATGAACTTATAATATTCCTATCACTTATAGAATAGTGCATATACCAGTTTACAATTAATTTAGAACAGAACAAATAATTAATCACAAAAATCTAAAGAGAGTGCAGTTGGACAGGACCTAATACACTATACTAGCTACATGTCACAGTTTCACCCGCGTGGTGATGGATTATGAAATGATGATGAATCAAATAGTCTATTTTACTCGGAAATAATGTAGCCATCTACTGGTGAAAGAATTGTTTTAATAGGTTAAGTAGTTCATTATTCATTCATTATTCATAATTTATTCATTACAAACCCACAATCACATTATTCCTGTGTATAATATTAGTGTAGTGTAGATAATCAGGTCATTATTATTAATCTGTCCGCATCAGGTTTACGCTATAACAAAAGATTTATGAATGAACTGGCGGCTTGCTGATTCGGATGGGTTAATCACTAGATGTGCCCCATGGCTCCGCCCCCGTGGGGTATGCCTGGGTATAAGTATCCCTCAGGACAATTTGTCTGGTTAATAAAATACTACATGTACCCTCAGACAAAATAAAAAAGCTAAGACAGAATGTTATGAACAGAGAAGTGAGGCCGGGTAAAACTACGCCTTGGCTCATTACCATGACAGTACCAAGTCACGCACATGTAGTTTAGAAAACCGGCCTCACTTCTCTGTTCACAACATTCTGTCTTGACTTTTTTATTTTGTCTGAGCATGTACCTAGTATAAAATTCAGCTAAAGTGCATATCTAATATTCAATCCTGCATCCACTCAGACACATGTTTACACATATATTCTAGTAAGTTTGTAATTTTTCATTGTTTCTGTCTTACTAGCTTGAGTTCTATGGAACATTTCACAATTCATATCAACTGCCTGAATCAGGAGATTAAATCATGTCTTCTTTTAAGAAAATACAACAATGCTGTTGTTTAAGAGATGTACCAGTTATAAAATTTAAATACCAAATTCAAACTTGCAAGATACATACGTTTTCGGAAACTAATGCAATATATGCAAGGGCAACTGCAGCCTTGAATTGAAAAATAACCCATTATACTGATGCACGAGTATGAAGACAAATTTGAAATCTGTAGTCAGATTTCAAATTGTTTGTTGTCTTGGTTGAATTATTTTGTGGAAATCATGGATCATTCCACCCATTCACATTCACTCTAATCAGTCTGTCTATGCCTAATTAATTAATTTGAATTAGGAATGCTCAGATTTAACTTTACATTTGATTGATTTTACATAACTTTTCTGGTGTTATTTTACTAATTGCATCAACAGTATACATTAGCTATTTTACAATTTTTTGTAACTAACATATTTGTGTAGTCATATTTATTATATTCAATACATAGTATGTATTTGCGTTTTGCCGTCCTGTAATTGTCCTATAAATGTTGTTTCATATAAAGTATCCTAAGACACAAAATTGTCAAATGGGCCAAAAACTACTGCTCTCTCTGCCTACCAATTATTCTCCATTGTTTGTTGTCCACTCTATCTGCGTGAACTGTTATTGCCTAAATTGTGGTTATGCAACACAAGCCATACAAACAAGAAGTCTATATCTACATTTAAATACTTCTGTTTACTTATAGTACTCACTTATTTATAAATATTAGCTTTATTAGTTTGTGTATCATCAATCACAATAAAATTAAAATAATCTGAAAATTACCACAGCTTTTTAAGAATATACTTGTGCCTGACACGTAAACATGCTCATCAATAAGTGCTGTTGGCAACTTTAGGCACTGTTCTGGGTAAATACTCATTTTTAAATATTAACTTGACTGAAGATTATATAGTTAATTGAAAATGAAGTTTACATCTGCATTACAGAACTGATTCTTAGAGCATCTTTCTACAATTAGGCAAACCTTAGTGAAATGAAATGAAATATAATTTAATTATGATGGCAGCATATAATATTGATTGATAAAAGTAAGAAAGTAGAATTACAATTTACTACTATGTCATAAAATGGTCCCCAACTCGGCATAATGCTGGTTTAAACCAGCGCTGGTCTTCCGTTGGAGCCAGCTTAAATTATTAAAAAACAAATGAACACTACAACCCAATACTTAGTTCTTCAATAGCTATTTGTATCCATCTACTTGTTCAATAAACTAAACTCTAGCATACTAAAATTTTACTATGGGCAGTCCCTACTCAGTATAATCCAAATTCATGCGACATATAGAGTAACATCTCCAAAAACAGGATCATTCTATTCAATTCCTGGTATTTCTACGACAGTTTGGCGAGCACTAAGTTATGTGACAACTAATCAACCTGAAATACACCCACAATTAGTCTTATTCTTATTTTCATTAGGGCAACAAGTCCTGCACTGACATCCCGCTTCAGACCCACACTTCAGGTGTAAACCTTAGTGTTCAAATAGTCCAAATTGCAACTTTTCAACGATAGATCTCTATTTACATTTAAGGCTTAATAAATCATGAAAGCTGGTTTGTAGTGACTTTCATGCAAAACCAACTTGATGCATCTAACAAGAGGACTAAAATAGTTCATAATCATTTAAAAAACGATAGCTGCACCCTGTGCCTACACCTATGTAG
Source organism: Selenia dentaria (assembly GCA_917880725.1). Lineage (NCBI taxonomy): Eukaryota > Metazoa > Arthropoda > Insecta > Lepidoptera > Geometridae > Selenia > Selenia dentaria. Next base: position 9,906,249 of record OU862901.1, on the reverse strand, counting down.
AAACTAAATGTACCACAAGAATTAACCGCAGCAAAAAGTAGCATATGTGTTACTCCTGGTTATTTAACTGCCTATGTCAAAAATTTCAACAAAATTGGTTCATTAATTTTGACATGAATGGATAACAAATATTCATTTATCCATTTAATCATCCAAACAAATATACTTTAATATTTATAACTTACTGAGTAGTATGTTACAATCATATATAAGTTTACTGCTTTTCGTAGACACATGATTAGCAAAGATTAACCAAATGCGATACCACAACCTTTGAATGGTTATTGACCTTATTATGTTTGTCACTCAAAAGAAGGTGCATATAAATAGGACACATAACAGTATTCAAAATCTTTATTAGAAACCCTAAAGTTCATTGTTTTATAAAATAGAAGCTATTCCTATCAGCCATCATTCTCTCTTATTAAAAATTCAAATGCTTTCACCTTGGTGTGCCCATTTAACATGATTGGTATAAATGATGGGCTTGTTTTTTATCTTTAACACAACACTTATAGTTATTTTAAGGTAAGAATGTGGAGACTATGTTTAAGTGGTAAGCTAGGTAATTGTATGAATGTAGGTACATAATATTATTACTTCAAGATGAATATATATATATATTATAAGATTAATGGAAAAGACGTTTTAGGCATAATAGATAACGGACACATATAGACAATGTTGATTTAACTTAATCAGTAGTTTAAGATCCAATAAGCACCTCTGTTTACTAACCCATATTTGAGAACTAGGTGAATGGAAATTTGAAGTCTTGTTTTATCAATCTATATTTTACAAAGGCTTTGTTCATTTAGTGATTCATCTTAGGACTAACTTGGAAATGGGGGACTTTACATAAACATTTTATTATAATTAGTAAGTAAAGTCAGGCAACAGAAGAGTAGTTATTATTTATGACTTTTCAGAGTATTAGCAAAGTCTAAATGTAAATAATGGTTATGATTCGCTTACATTAGTTGTAGAGGCGATAAGGTTTGGAAACAATGACTCAACCTAGCTTTGACAAGTTCACATTTGACATTTTTACCAAGAAAAAAACATCTCAAGATAACAATCAATTTACATCTGAATATCATTTCCTACCTTACAACCAATAACAAATAATCAAAATAACATGCAAAATACACAGAAAACGGTTTACGTTGCATTACATGTACCTACTCGCGTAACTAGATGTATGTCCGTCAGCTGCCATTCAAGAGTAGGTATGTGGCAAAAGTCAAACTTTCATTTCGAACAAGGATACACTATAAATACTTGAAAAACACTTTACTCACAACCTCGTATGTATAGAAAAATTTATTCTTCAGTTTCATGGCACGATTCCATTTTAGGATAAGAAATTAAAATCGATGTTTACCTTACGTCTTCTCTCAATGCAAATCTTTTCTTTGGAGATCCAAGACTGCAAGCAAACCCTTCCACAAAAGTCGAAGATGAATCTTTTTCAATAGACCTACTCTGCGGTTCACGATTCAATTTAAAGTAAAATGCAAAGCTGAAATAAATACAACTGTCCCGAAGATATTTTCTGCGAGTTACTATACATTTGTTTTATGAAATGGCCTAATCTTTTACAAGATTCTTCTGTATTTCCATAGACAATAATAGTTAACTTTTTAATTTTGAGTAGCTTTAACTGTAAATGTAACCCAGGCAATGTTAATTCTTGTGAAGGTTCCCTTCTTTTTTGATTTTGAGATTTCGAAAGGAAACATTTTTTTGGTGCTAAAGTTTCAACAATTTAAAGTTATAAATAAAAATACACCAAACGAAGTGTTTGGATTCTAGCTAAACCTAGCATTTCCTTAGAGATCTGTGGATATTTATTCTCTTTGACTACTTTGACTGATGTTTATCTTAGATATAGTCTGATTAATCTATGTGTTCATCCCACACAACGTCAATTTCTAAAGGATTTATTGGCCAATCAAATGTGTGGCTAATCCGTTATTACCATAAACACTTTTTAATATACTAACATAATGACCAATCAAATCATCATACAAGTGACAGTTAAAGAAGTTTGACCAATGGCTATTTTAAATCATTACTCATACTGGGCTGCGTTCCAGTAAGCTTTAGACCAAATAATGTTCGTCCAAGATTTGATCAAGCGCTGTTAAAACGTCTTTTACCATTTTCTGTCAAAAACGAGTTTGACATATATAACTTAGGTCTTAGCTTTGTTGGTTTCAAACTAATTTGAGGATATTAATTACTCTCCACTGGTCAAGAATATATAAATAAACATGTCCATACGTCGTGAAAATGCAACAAAATACTTTGTCACGATCAACACTGTCACTTTAAAGCCGACCAAGATTTGGCTCTCTCAAAAGGTAGTAAAATTTTGGGTAGTCGGGCCAAAATTTTTACCGAAAGGGTGTCGTGAAACGGGCGTGATCAAATGTCGATTCGTGCAAGTTTTGCCTTATAGGCGTCGTGGACCGGCAGTTTTGCCAAAGTTTGGCTTGTCTTGTGGCTTGCTGAAACGCAGCCCTGTTATCAAATATTTATTCGCTTCGCATCACACACGCGCGACTATATGGAATAACCAGTAACGATACTTGAGGAGGGCGGGAAAAAACCCAACAAAGGCTGTCGTTGAGTTTGTTTATTTTCTCTAGATTCGTGTTTCTTCTAGTTTTAATGTGTATTTGTTGTGGAATTTTAACCTCTAACTTTTCGTTATGGTGCGCGAAAGTAGGCAAAGTAAACACAATCACGTAATCGATGTTTGTGTGTTTTCATCGTCATTCTTAAAAGTTATAGTAATGGATCCACTCCGTTACTAGAACGTGACTTAGACTGGACAGAGACTTAATGCCGGACTTGTTTATATAAATGACTGTCTCTTGAATCTGACTAATGAAATGAAAATCTAACTTGATGTAACTTTATTAAATACGATCAACTTGAGAAATGGCAAATGTACAAACATACGAAGCAAAAAATACGCACATGTAGTAGGTACAGTACTTCTTCAGTTCTTCATCTTCTGTGTTTTTTTTTTAACGTTGGAAGACGTTAATAATAATAATAAGTAAAGGACAGGATGAAATCCGTGATTTATTTTGAATAAAAGGAATAATAATAATAATAATAATAATAATAAAACCGCAGGGGCGGCTTCGTGGCGAGCCGTCGGTGAGTGGCGACACCGTGGACTCTGATTCTCCCTGGGGCTAAATGAGACCCCTGACCCCCGCCTTGCCTTAATTGGCCGTCTGGGGGTGGAGACGCAAGAGCAAGTAACAAAAAGCTCCAAGGGTGGAAGTGTTAAAGGGCATAACGCCGGTAGTAGCGCTTTAGTGAAACCGCAGCACACCTCTCGACACCCTTTAGCCAGCCACACCAACGTTGCCCCTTCTGTCACCATTCATGGTGGCCTTTATGGGTGGCCCGTTTAGTGGGTGGCAAGTCACCACCTGCCCAAAAATTTTAAAATGAGACTGAATTTGGCAGGTGCCGTAGTCTCTTCCATAGCCCACTATCTTTTTATCACTAATAAAATCATTGCAATAGCCTTGTCATTTTACCCATTTTTATAATAGATATACCATGTCACCATCCATCCAAAAGTTTCGGTTTTTTTTTTATACTACTTTGTATTTTTATACCAAACAGGCCTCTAAGTGTTGGCTACAGCCCCACTTATGCCTTTGTAAAGGACCGGATGAAATCCGTGATTTATTATGAATAAAAGGAATAATAATAATATTTACAAAAAAAATTACAGATGATTATAACTATAATATAATGATCTTATTTTAATACACAATTATATTAACACGGCGAATAGATTAAATTAGAGTTAAATTATTACATTAATAAAATTATAATCATTATTTATTTTGTTGTGCGTCAGACTCCGGACTACCGGGATCCGGATCCGGAATATCGGGACTACCCTCCCGATTCCCGGAGTCGACTTCTTCCTGCGATAATTTAGTAGGTACCTAGCACAATAATAGATCAGAATACGATTGTATTCAATCCTATTATAACGGCAAAATGAGAAGCAGCAAAAAATCCTAGTACATTATTATGCTTAAATCTGTTAAAAAATTTCGTACTTACATTTATTGATTAATTATTTATAGACTTATAAAGAAGAAAGAGACGTTAATCTGGCAGTGTCATGCTCTTGCAGTTTTTGGCGGATACAAAAAGAAGATGATATTTTGCACTTGTATTGCACTTCTCCAGTATACATAGGTACTCTAGTCTGTGATTGTACTCCCGTGTACTGTAGGATACTTCTAACAACACGATTACATGAATACAAAACCACAGACCAACCAACCAATTTCAGAAGAATGTATGATGCCTATGAAAAAATTATAGAACGTAGGTAGGTAAACTGAATCCAGGTGGGATTAATTTTACTCACCTACATAATTTGGGTGGTAGTTGTAACAAAATTCGATTATTTTCTTAGGCCAATTTAAGTATTATTTCGTATTTTCTATACGTTGTTGCAGTCATGCTAGTCTTATAAGATATAATCTATATTTATTTATTATATCCCTTCAAGAGTCGTTATATTATAACAATGTAATTTATATTGTGTCTGGCCGCATGATGGCCTTGATGGAATATACTTTTTCTTTATTTATATACTTTACACACACGCACACAAACAAGTACACTCTTGCTCTTTTATTTAATTCTGTATGGTAGACAATACAATTTGGTTAAGGCATATTTTTTGTAACTTTTCTTAAAGTATTTAATATATCGTCTCTTTACAATGATAATGTGACATTTCAAAAACCCTAATTTTACAGGAGGCCACTTTGTAACTTTTCAATTTAGATAAAATCTAAAATATTGATATTTTTACTGTAGGTGTACAATTAATTTGTTAGTCTAATTATATAGGTTCCTAAAAAACACACAGAAAGCACATTCCAATAGGTTCTCAGCATACATTTGGTTATTGTAAAAAAAGAAGAACATATGTCACGTTTTCTTTGAATATATGTGAAAAAATACTTGTTATACATTGAATTATCACGTTGAAGATGACACATTTTTCTTAAGTACATCAATTCTGTATTTCAAAATTAAAAACGTGTCGTGAATAATGTTATAGTGTGACATACCTACACTTATAATCAACACAAGATCAATCGTAATGAAGAAAGTATGTATTTCTCTTAAAATTATTATTATATTTAACTATGAAGAAATTTACAAAAAGTTTTAACACATATATAACTTTTTGTTCTACCGAAGCGCACTATAAATGGTATTGTTAGTTACATATTTTTATTTTTCTTACGGGATAATTTTTTCTCATAGTTTTCTTTTTCAGCTTCAGCTCAGACCCACTAAATCAACTTCGACGAAACGATATTTTGGGGTAACTGTACCTATCTGTACATTGGCCCGTTGTTTCTTTATTTCACCGATGCTCCAGTAGTCGTTCAAAGTTTTCTGTCTCTGTTCTTCTGAAAACTTTGACCCACATTGGAAATTAAAATTAGCTTTTCAAGCAGAATTTAAATTACAATCTAGTATTATTTTTGATTTTAGTATATTCATAACACTTTCCACTATATCTCGGGCGTTTTGCAACATTTACCTTCCAGTTTGCTTAATTCGGTGTTTTTTTCTACTAGTTTTATTTGGGCTATTTGTAGGGGTTGTTGGAACTGTTGGGTTACTGCTAGGACTTTCAACGGCAGCAAATTCACTGTCTATCGCAAGAGAAACTGTTGTCACGCTCGGATTGTTGACGATAATTTCATTGTCTTTTGCAGTCATAACATCATTTCTTTAAAAAAATGTGTCATTGTGGTTACTTGAAATTATTGAAATTACATTATCTTTATCAACTCGGATATTACTCCAGTTGGCGGTGCCGTTTAGTTCTTCATCAGATCAGAAGAACACTCAACACGTTGCAGTCGGGTGAATATGTAGAATCGGGATCTTTAACTGAGATAATGCTATTTGTGTTTATTATATAGGTAAATTACGTATCATTGTATCATAATCCTGTTTTATCTTTAACACAACTACCTTCGCTACCATTATTAGACGGACCAATACTTTACCAATACGGATGAGCTACTTGAACTACTCGAAAAACTGCTGCTGGTACTAGTCGAATCACTATGAGGTTGAATTGAATGTAATGCATTGTCTTTGTCTATATAAAAATAACAAAACAATTATATGCTAGTTACCTACATAACAAACAAAAATGGTTTAGACTTTTTCGAGAAAATTTAATCAACCTTCTGGTGATGCTTTGAATATAATACTCGTATATTTTCTTAGTGTTTTCTATTGTTGGAGTGCTGGAAGTACCAGCATTTTAGATCTCTGCTCTACCCGAGTACCAATATTGCCTTGTGTTCAGTCCGGTTATTCATTTACAAATATAGATAGATAGATAGATAGATCTACAAATATAGTGTATTATAATAAATATTCAAGGTCAAGGACAAAAAACACAATAACATACCTTTTAAATTACAAAAGAAGACAATATTCATCAAAATCGTGAAGCCATCTCAAAAAATAAGTGCATATAGTAAAATTATTTTAGCATGTACAATGTAACAGTTCGGCTTATTTAACGTACAGAATGAAAGGATTTCGAGAAAAGCGGAATAAAATATAATATTACTATGCATTTTTAAATTATTTATCAACAACATCGTTTTACTATAAAATATCACCAAGAAAACGAGTTACATTTTCACGAATAACGTGTCAAGATAATTTATCTCAGCCTATGTAAACACACATTTTACAATAGGAACGAGTTAAATAGTTATAACACGTTATTATTAATAAAAAGTAGAAAAATACATTTGCAATAAAAACGTGGTATAATTGTGATCTCACGTTTTTTGTGAAAATTGGGAGCGTTTCACCTTGTAAGCGCGCAAGCCATACTAACTCGACGCGTTGTCGAAGTTAACCGCTTCACCGAAAGAGACAACGTGATAATGCCAATTGACACGGAGTTGTTGTCTCTTTTTGTTGTGCTTCGGCAACCATTCACTTAAAAAATACCGCGTTTTTGTGGATAATAAAATTAGAAACGTCGGTTTTAAATTTTCAATAATAAAAAAAAACGATTTTCATGAGATGTCACATTGTAATTGTAAAGAGGCTATATATTGTAGACATGTTAGCTGCACTAAATATTGGGAGAAGACCATGGTTCCTGAAACACAGTAACCACAAGTTCGGGAACCAGTGGCTTTCACATTTTTAATTGTAACATATTCTACAACAATAAATTGATTGATTGATTGATTATATCAATTAGGTAAAAAATAAGGTGAAAATCGTGTACTCACAAATGAAGGGCACACTGCGAAGTGTGCCCAACAACGCCCTAAAAGTTAAATGAATGCACCTTTGTTGAGCATTTTAAGCATTATTTTCGCCAACTTGGGGCTATTCGAACATTGGTACTCGTTGACAGCGTAGAAGCACAGTTTCTCTGTTTCTACTGTGGTAGAAGGTAGTAACAAAACCATCTCTGTGGTCCGACAATATTATCCGTTCACCTTTGAGAAAACAATATTCAAACAGTTCACCTAAATAAGCGTCATGGTATGATTTCATTCAAAACTGTTTATGTCATGTTTAAGAACTGCACGGAACTTGCATGGTTTTAACGAAGCTGATAAGTAAGGCCCAGTGTCTCCAATAATACGGACAGCGCGACGTTGCAGGTTAACCGGTTATGATCAGAGCTATGAACTTTTATGGATAAAAACGTTAGCTTTCACATTTCTTTTATGCGTTATTTAATAAAGGTATATTTTAGGCAAGCATACTCCACTATCAACAGCATCACCACTGACTATGAGATGAGACCGTGATTAATTCATAACGAAATATATGAAAAAAATTGTTAAAACGATTTTGAATCTAGTTCGGATTGTTGTCTGCAGCAATACACATTTTAATTGTTATAACCTCCTTTCAGTTTCTTTACTCTCCGGGTAATCGCTTTATATTAATGATTTTGGTTTTTAACGTTTTCATAATTTACTCGTATCTTATCGTATGTTTGCCGAGATAATGTAAGGATTATAACGATACCCTTTGATTATTTACTTGTCTAGATAGAGCGTGGCGCTGCAACGGCAATAAAAATAGATGGCCGGATACACGTGTGAGAGTGTTGACGCACACAGATGAATTGTCTTAAACTATAATTACTAGCGCGCTGAGTCCCATGTTTGTGTGCGTAATGTTGCCAGCTTTTAAAGAATTTCCACAAAGTTGACAAAATATGCCGTGATGTGAAATAATTTGAATAACCGACCAAGTACAAGATAGACCCGCGCATGAAGGGTTCCGTACCATCAAAGCGCTTTATCCGTGCTTTGATTGGTTATAAATAGATTTATACTGGTTATAGGGTATAATATAATGTTAAAAGTAAGACATTTTGTTACAATTTATTTATTTACATTTTTTTACATAATATTTACATTTTTTTATATATTTACATTTTTTACATATTAACATTTTTTTACATATTTTCATTTTCATTTTTTACTTACGGCTTGGCTTGACAGTGGCGTTACACTATACTATTTAGCTACTTCGATATCTGTATCCACGCAAAAGAGAAACTAATACTTGGCAAAGGTTATCAAAGTTAACTACATTAATATTTGGTGAAATCTAATGACCTTCTCTTTGTATTTGTTTTTTAAATAAGTTACGTTTCGATTTTACATCGTGGCTTATGTTGTTTATTTTAGTGTCATGGTAATAGCGCAAGTCCAAATATTTTTCAACAATCAATCTCATAAGATTTGTCTGATGGAGAAAGCCACAAACGTGATTTGTTTTCACTGGGAAATAATTTAGTCCTCCAACAAATTGTTTCATTGTACAAGAAACAATTTTCGAGTAGTTCGTTGGGGTCATTCGGAAATCTTGTCTAATAAATTTTCGAATGACGCTTTCAGTAGCTCTGCAAACAGAATATACATCCTGAGATGCATAGACAAGTCCGCCTTCGTCTCGCATCATAACAAGTTTTTGATATTTTGATTTTTCGGTTGTTGTTAAGCTGCCGAGACAATCGATACATTTAATTTTTTTACGCAAAGATCTAACTACACAACCTGCAATGTAGCCAACAATTTGTTCGATGTATTCAGATGTTTGATTAAAATCTAATTGTCCGATTGTGATATTTTCATCTTCGTTACAGTTTTCCGTATCGTCGTCGCTTTCTTCATCGTCTTTTCTGAAGGAGGGAACGGTTTCATTGATGCATTTCAATGATGAAGAGCACGATAGAATACTGATATTTTCAAGAGGAACACAATTTCCTGCTGATGCTGATTTTAACTCCAAGTGGCATAGCAATTTTTTATAAATGCCTTTAAACTGACGAGCATTGGGGTTATCATTATATCCCCCATGCATACGTACCGCACCAAAGAACAATTCTATGTGATCTTGACTGATGCGGTACGTGGTCAGATATTTTAATTTGCTTGAATCTATAAGATTTTCATACAAGTACTGAACGCTTTCTAGGCAGATAAGAACGCCGAGAAATCCAGTGAAAGATTGCGTTTTTAAAATTGGGACATAGCATTTTGTGACCAATTTTTTTGATTTTTCTTGATCTTGAAAAGTTATTTTTCTCGAAACTTTTAAACTAAGGTTTAGCATCAAATCTTTTGCATCTTCCAATACAGTAAATATTTCTTCTTTATTTCCGGGAAACAAAGGATGTTTGCATCCGTGTACTTTTAAATTTCTCGAATTAAATATGTCAAACATATTGTACATGGTCATAATAAATTTTTCTGTGGCTTCACTTCTCACGAATGCGGGTAGCTTTAGCTCTTCTCGACAAAATTTAATTGCCAAGGCCACACTTCTGCTAAGAAGCTGGGTCGCTAATTTGACATTCATTATTGAATTTCTGAATTCAATATGTCTTTTGGTAAGTCGGTTGGCCAGATGTAATCCGGTCTCATCTTGTAATTCGGCTAACTTTTTAACGAAATCCCACTTTATTTCATCCTCTTTGTATAAAAACACCTCTTTTGATTCGAAATGATTTCTTATTAATTTCAGCATATGGCAGAAGTCTAAAAATACTGCCACTTCATATTCAGCACATGGGTGCTTAAAGGTGGTTTTGAGTTCTTTCGGGTTTTTGTAATTGCAACCTAACACTTTCATGGCGGATAAATTGGAGCTATGGCCATCAAAAGTTAGCGATACGACATCCACGCCTACTTCATGGCATTTAAACAATATCGTTTTTAAAATATTAGCTTTCTGTTCTCCTGTCATACCATGTATTAAAAAATAACCCACAGGCAACTTCCATGACTCATTGAGACTTACGAGTAAAAACAAATATGCCTCTGACGCTTTCACTGTTATATTTTCTGAGGGGCCATTACCAATATCAATAAGACCTTCGTCCTGCATAGTCTTGCGATTAAAACATTTTTGTTGTCTAATAGCCATTTCGTCCGCGATCAATCCGCATATCATATTATGATCAGATTCATTTCTTTTGGCTTGTAGAATTTTAAATGAATCTTCTGTCAGACCCGGTGAGCCATCGATGTTTGCATACCACTTAGACAATGTTTTAGGATGCGGGAGACAAGTGTAAAATTTGCTTCTCACGTAACTGTAAGCCTTCGGTGATAGAAAATGCAATGTCAAGCAAAATTTTCTAAACTCGGGCTTGTATTTTTTAACAGGTCTCTTGGAACCTGAACACTTCTTTTTCATGTTTGAATAAAGGTCTGCTGCAAATACATTACTATTCAAAATGTTATGCATATCATTATCGATGTATCTTTCCTTTTTTAAAGTTTGAATAATTTGTTTTAAAGAAGATACCCTTCTTTTTAATCGTAGATTTTGTCTCCTCAATGACTGGATTTTCAGCGTATGTTTCTTTTGAAGTATTATTTTTCTTCGCAATTCTGTCCGCAATTTTGATTTTCTCGGTGTGTCAAAAATGGACTCCAGATCAGAAAAAAATTCTATGGCATTGCTTGTATTATTGTCTGAAGTTGGTGTATTTGGCGAAGGGATGTTTGTGATACCAGATAATTCTACTTTGTTAGATCCAGATGGTCCCTAAAAGTAAAAACAATAAGTGTAAATTTATATAAAGGATACGGAATAGCTGATTGAAGAAGTTATGAATAAATAAAAAAAGAATAGAAGAGAATATTTTACCATTTCATCTTGACAAGTTGTTTTGCGATCACTGTTTTTTCCTGCATTTTCGAGTGAATTAGCATCATTTTGTTCTTCGTTTGTTTCTGTTTTTGTTTCTTGTTTCTTGACAAGTAAATAATCAAAGAACGATACCATAGGTATAGATCGAAATCGGTCAAAACGATTTAGAAGTATGGTGGAATAAAGAAACTCACAATACAAATACCTACACATACTTTTATGCAGTCGTATAGTAAAACAAACAATATCCCAAAGAGAATATAACGCTATGTCATACCTAAACAAGTTTTTAAAACTGGAAAAATTTAGTACACAACTGGCAACGTTCCATCCGAACTAAGAGTGGGTAATTTGTATTCACAATTTTTTTTGTATTTTGGACGATTCAAGCATTTAGATCTAGCTTAGCTGTGAAATGTCACACCAGCTTAATATGCTGCTTCTTCTAAAGTGTTGTGGCACAATTTAAACAGACAAAATAGTAATTTTTTTACCGAGCTGCTACGAAGAAATAATAGTCAGGAACTGTAACTGCGTTAAAAAAATGACCCAACAAAAGTCGTGTTCAAGTAGGCGGGGCTTAAAAGTCGTGTTCAGTACGTCATCAGTCGGACATTTTACTTGCAAGCGACCACACTTCAAATCTTCGCGTACATTTTCATTTTTATCATTGTGAACTTCAGTTGTGGATCATCATGCCAGCATTCGTTGTGAAGTGGTGCAGGAGCAATACACGATTAAAATGTCCAAGGATCACTTTTACTAGTAAATAATAGCAAAATTATAATTATTCAAAGATGTTCAAATACGTTAATAAATCGAGATGGTCAATACTATGCAAAATAAAGTCAGTCAATTTTTATTTAATTTAGGATGTATATTTTTCTTCAAGACTAAATATTGAAATGTATGTAATGTGCACTGGTTTTGCTTGTTATGTTTTATTCTCGCTTGCTTGCCGATTCAATGCGGTAAAATAAGTGCCTAGCTGCACTTAAGCTAGAAAAACAAGAGTATGACTGCCTGTGAAAACCAGCATAGTTATACTACGTTAATTTCAACTGAAAACAATAAAATTATAGACAATAAAAAAAATATGGACCACGTTACACAAAACTGCAGTACATACCTACCAGTTGGTACAGTAAGTACTTACTGTTTTTTTAAATTATGTTATATAAAATATCATATTTATCTTTTTATGCTGATGATTTGTCCCGAAGAAACATCAACATCTTTAAGAGCCTTTATTCTGCGCAGCGCTGCGCGAGTTTAGGTATTTTACATTAGCGAGTTACTTACTAGCGCGCCCTGTGGCAGAGGCCTTACCGCTTGAGCAAAATAGTGCGCATTAATATTTGGATCTTTTTTTATCTACTTTAGTTTTTATGTCACAAATAGACGTAGGTCAAAAAGGTGAAAATAAAATATCACGCAGGACACATTTTATTTTTAATATCGACATTAATTAACATAAAATGGTTTTATTATTAATCAAGTAGGTACATGTTATCTACAAGAGCATAGACTAGTAAAAAGTAAGATTTAACTCATGTACCTACCAAAAAGAGATGAGAATAGCAAATAAAACAACTATTAAATAGTTCCTGCTACCAGTTTCTGGATCCAGCATCAGATCCTGGTCACCAGCTAGAAAAAAGGTATCGCGAAGACGATTCATACGATCCCAAACACAGTGTGTCTACTATTAACCATCATATAGGTAGTTCCTGCTATCAGTTTCCGGCTCCAGCATGGATTCTTGGATACCAAGTATAAGCATAAGAAATTTGGATACTAGCAAAATACTAGCCCTCAAGGCTCGATGTCATTATAACAATGAAATTTCTATTGTTGATGCACTAGATGTCATATAAAATTATTTGTTAGAATCCCACTTAGATATGTTACCTCAATAAGTATCAGGAATTTTTGAGCGCACTAATATTTAGTTGTGTAAGCGCGGGCGTCAGAGCGATACGTCCTCTGACCTTTCTCTAAGAGGCCTTAGCCGCGTCTGACGATTCGTGACTGGCGCGACTGGTTTAATGATTGATTTTAAAAACATGTGTGTGTAGAAACCGCTCGGCAATAACAAACTAATAAACAATTTCTAAATGTAGTCTATGGAACTTAAAATTGTTAATCAAATAATGTTCTATTACATCAGGTAAGAATAATTGACATAATCGCGATAATATATCAATCATTATTATGTGACCCTTCAAATACTCAGCAAAAACGCGTATTGGCGCTTCCAAAGCGTTTACGCTCTAAAGAGATACTACAGACAATGAACAATAAACTATTGCCTACAGTTGGTATGTAATATAGGTAACTATATAGCATTAAAAAAACTGTTCATTGTTTGGTCAAATTAAAGCACGTTTAATTTTTCAAGTTAATGAAAATTCACCCTCTGCAAATTTTAAAGTGGTTTAGCTGAGTTGCTAATTAATTTGTCAGTAATATCAACACAGTGCTTTTCTAAAGTAATTCTATAAATTGAATGAATTTTCTAAACTGATAATGAAGGTATTCTGTGCCCACTGAAAAACTTCCAGCTAGCAAGTAACGACTTTTTTTTATGGTAAAATGTATAAGCCTAAAATTTTTCATAATCTTTCTTTACACACACTTTACATTGCGACGAATCTCTTCTAATGTCTTCTAGCCAAAAATTAATAAATTAATCATATTTCGCGAGACATACGAGATTTACGATTGATTTATTATTGAGTTGGTCCAGTCCACTTGTTGCATAACATCGTCCACGCCGCTATAACTCTGATGTCATTGTAGACGTTGCAGCACGCGCGTAAACCAATCCCTGCTTTCCTTCTGAATTTAAACCAATCACCGAACATGTCTATTTGTAACCTCGGAAGTAATTTGAATTTGGAATCATACGTTGTTTTGATTTGAAGGGCCACTTTTTGTGTGGAATTTGTTCTGAATTATGCTTTCTGACTATTATTTCTTCGTAGCCGAGCTGTATTCTCTGTCACCAGAATGAGGCTCTGAAAGCGCGGTCGTCGTATGAAGCCATTTATGGCTTATATTCTATAGGTTATAGGTTTCTATAGGTAATTCTTCTAAGGTAGCAGCGTAGTAAATTAAATTTAAGCTATGGATATTTCAATGCCATTCACTTCGGGTTTTCCTAAACGGGTATTGTATTTTGCTTAGTAAAATAACTCATCTTTACTGACTATTGTATGCCAAAACATCTATCTAGTAGATATAATAACTAGGTGTCAACAATTAATATCATACACTTGCTCTTAAGTCTTGTCTCTTACTCCAATCTGGAGAACCCTGCGTTCATAGATATATGTAAATAGGGCGAATACTGTGCCTGCGTTGACTCGCTCACTGACCTTGTGATAGACTCATGGATATATTGCTGAATATGGACCTTGGCTTACGTGTTTTGAGAAGGTACAAAACGCCATCTGTTGGACAATGTGGAGGTAACTATAATTTGAACAAGTACTGCAGTGCAAGTACCGTGCAGTCGTTAAATTTGTCGAGTCGCTAAGATCGATAAAAAATCGTATCGCCACTAGCAAGTATGGAAGTCATATCGACGACTTATACGTTCGTCAAATTGTCGACAGTATATCGATTATTACAAATTGTTTGCATTCCACAATGCGTCCTTCTATCATTTGTAGATTTCTACGAGCATTTCGCTCTTCTACGATCAAAAGGCCGAAGTCTATTTTTATATTGAATAGCTGCGCCACGCGGTTATACCCGCATGGTGATGGATGATGACGATGTTGATGAAAATTATCCTGTGTGTTAATTCAGTTCCCCATCTACCTCTATACCAAATTTTATCAAAATTGGACCAGCCGTTTGAGCGTAAGAGAATACAAACATACATTCATCCATATATACAAACTTTCGCGTTTATAATAAGGTCTCCTGCGCTAAGATGGCCCGTGTTTTTACATAATTGTATAAAATGTCGAAAATAAGTTATTAATTAATTTAATAAAATCCACGATGTAGCTTGTATATATGACAAAGCAATAGTGTGTTCCTTTGTTTCTTATATGTAAAATACGTAGCTATTAATAACATTTTATTAAACATGGACTGTGGGCCATCTTAGAAACATAGCGACCCTTCATGGCGCGCTAAAAATCTCAATATTTACGTTAAATTTACGACTTTTTCATATTTTTAAATAAATAATAACATTTTAAAGCAATCAAATTGAAGTTAGAAGACCTTGTATTCTTTATTAACAATTTATAAAGAGCTGGGCCATCTTAAATTTATCAAAAATAAAAAAGTTTAAAAAACAAAAATTGTTTAATTAAAACTAAACAGTTTTCCGTGGTGTATAGTTTTATAACTTTTTTTTATAATTAAACGAAAACAAAACTGAATTCGGATCATTTATTTTGAAACGTAATTTTAGGTGGGCCTTCATAGGAATATGATATTTTTTATTGTGAACTTACCTATAAAAAAGTATAACAGCGTTTTTTTTAATACTTTGAACTGTCTTTATCAAGCATTTAACTATGTAACTATGAGATCTATAAACAACAACAACAATTAAAATAAAACAGTGGGCTCTTCAATCAACATCAAAAATAATTACTGACTGAGATGGCCCGGGCCATCATAAGTCATTATGATGTGGGCTATCATAGGGATATTTAACAGATGTAGGTAAATCAACAAAAATATACAATGATAAGATAAATTAAACTTACTTACATGAAACTCGATGCTAGAAAGATCGTTCTTTAAAGTACACTCAAAAAAACAACTGAATTTGCACTTTTAAAAGTCAAAATGGAAAAAAGTTTGTCGAAGTATTGTTATAACGGGCACGATTTTTTGGACGTCCAAGCCTAACTGACGCGCGATTTCTAAATGGCGTCTCGCGCGTTATTGTTCTAAGTTGCCATTTTGTGTACGATTTCATGGTAATCTAATAATTTTTGTCTTAGTGGAAGTTCGTTTTATAGAGAGTGGGCTATCTTAAGCACTGGGCTATCTTAGTGGATACCTTAATAGTAAATCAAACGCAACTAAACAATATCCCTATTCCCGTCGCCTGTCGATAATCGAGGTCATTTTCAAAGCTGATAAAACAATCGTTAAAATCGATTACATAGACGATCTCAAACGTAATTTAACAGTTCCGTGCTAGGATTATCGTTATAATCGTAAAGCTTTATCGAATTTGTCTACCGATCGCTTAATTTCGTTACTTACTTACAATGATCGACACAAGATCGATATAGCCAGTTTTTTCGAAGTATGACAAATTCATGACTCAAATTTATCGATCGGTATGTTCGGTACTTGCACTGTGTTACTTTATCGCCTCTATTAGTCTCTACTTAGATAGTGATCGCTGTACAACCGACAGACTGGCCATCGTAACGGGTACCGCTAACGTAAGATCATACTGTGGCGATTTAACAACTGTCGTTACGGTAGCTAACTCGTGCTAACATGTCGAGAACTAGTATTATATTTTCTTTGATGTCAACACTACTACCACTGTTCACTGTGAGTGCCCACTTCCATGTATTTTTCACTAGGTTTATCGTTCATAACTACTTTTATCTAAGTGGCGTGCAATTGGAGAGGCCTATGTCCAGCAGTGGACTGCTACAGGCTGATGATGAACTACTTTTACTTATTTTTAATATGAGAAACAAGCATCCCTCACGTAAATAAGTCAGATCTTTCAAACTATTGTTTCAACCACATGTGGTGATCTTTTTCAAGGAGAGTGCATAAAGCTCGCGGTTGCGTGTGCAGCGAGGGCGAGGTAATAATGTACAACCATAATAATGCACCAAATAATGTACAGCCAATAATTCGTGTACATGAATTTGAAATACATTGTCGGCTTTTCCTGGCTGCGTATTATTGCCCAATCAATATCAGTCCCTGTTGACAATTCAGGCATTTGTATTCTTCAGCCAATTATTCGAACCCATTACACAGAATATTGGCTGCGTATTATTGCCTGGACAGTACATGGTCACGAATTATTGGCTGTACATCATAGGGACTCCGGCGAGATGCACAAAAAACCACCGGAAGTGGTTGAAACCATAGTTAAAAAGATCTGATTTACGTGATTCCTGTTTGTCACACCTATTAAAAATTAATTACCCTAATTAATTAAAAAATGGGTTTCATATCCTATAATCCTGTATTACAAAACAATAATTCAAGTAAAACATGTGTTTACAAGCATATCATATATTTTTTTAATAATAATTAAGAATAAATTCTTACATCACGAGTTATAAAATAAATACATTTATTGCCTTAAATTAAGTCCAAAAGTACTCTGTACAATTATTGTTAGCGATGTACAAACGAGAACGACAAGTAAAAAATATCAAAGAAATAAAATAAAAAAGGGTCTTATCATGAAGTCAGTAAATTCTCACATATTCTCCATGTGACAAAACTACAAACAACTTAACAAACTGTGTCGGAATCACAACCAATAGTTTGCATCTTAATTTCCTCTCTTAATATTAATATTACACAAACTATTTTATATCATTGCTCTTCACTTATCCCTAAAACAAGAACCATTCTTTACCTTATTAATAATTACATTTAAATTAAGACTATCTAATCGCTAGCGGGTGTTTCTTACTGGACTGATGTTGCTCATTTTATTGTACCATACCTTTCTAATCTCGAGATCCTGATTCAGCGTAGACTGTGCGAAACGCAATATACAATACAAAATACCTTTATAAATAAATATTGCTTTGGCATGGAGTAATATGACGAAATATTATTGCAATTTGTATAAGTGAGCAAACTTACAGGATACAGTTTATCACAGTTCAACGTGACAGAATAGATACGATGAAACAAATGTTACATACACATTATAAGGCAATTACGGATTGATCATACAAGATAACCATAACACGATTAAAATACATAACAATCGCACAATCTACACAAGACCAAATGATAATTATTGCATGTTATTTTACCACGCTGGCATACCATCGGGTTTCAATTGCTTAACAAACAAGGCATTACCTATCCAAGGCCACTGTGAGGCTCACAATGTGCTACTAGCCTAGCATATTCATATGCGATATGCTAACTAACAAATAAAAAATAAAAAATTGTAGCGTGCCACATATCGGCATTGTTCACAGAATTACAGACGACAATAAATTAAAATAAGACGGTTTAACATATCACGAAATTAAATTCACGTGGCAAATAATATGGCATCAGATTTTTAAGTACTTTTATTAAAGAGCTACTCAAACATGCGTATGAGCAAATTTTAAACGAGTATTAGTACATTGCTGCACTGTCCCACACTTGTGTTAGAGTAAAGGTACTGGAAGACAGAAAAAAAACACATTGCTGTTCAGATCAAAAATTAAAATTAGTAATAAATTCAAAATAATTACTGGTACGATTTTAGAATTACTGGCATTAAAAGCCAAAATACGCCTAACGAAACCAATTCTACTTATGAATTACAACTAAATGGACAAAACATAAAGTTAATAAAAACATATTCTTGCTGTGTCGTCGGAAGTGACAAAACTGCGGATTCAATTGTTTAAGATCACATTTAAACACAGGATCGGGCTCCATTAATTTCAAAATTGACTAGATATCTGTGTGCATAGGAATCGTATATAAAATAGCTAAGTAAAGGAACCAATACACTGAAATTCTGGCATGTTTGTGTAAAAAAAACTTTCTTAAACTACTTTATTGCCATAAGCAAAGATTATGTCTAAAACTGTACTTTAAATTATGTAAAAGTCACATTAACACTCCTATACTTTGTACAATCTGTACAAACGCATTTCATCAACATAAAAAAGTCATCTTCAGTCGAGAGACCCAAGCGCACAAAGCGACCTAACCGAAAACGGTCCGGTCGACACAACGCAACGAAATCAGAACGACTCGACGACACCGAGTGAATCTCACAATACGCGGCTGAACGAAAGATCACCAACAGGTTTCGGATCGGCTCTGTTAGCGGTCGCGCGGCATCACTTGGACGGTTGGTACGGCGAAGGCGGGTAGGGTTGGTGCGGGGGCGCGGCACGCGACCCGGTCGCGTACAATTGCTGCTGGAAGTTGTGGAACTGGGCCGCGTATGTCGGATCAGCTGTTGATGGCACAGGGAAACCTTGGCCTTTAAACGCGCCCGGGCCTGGACCGCCCATGCTAGGCGGTAAAGGCTGACCAGCGCCCATTCTCACACCGGGCGGTTTCCCACCGCTCTGTCGAAACGGGCCTCCAAATGGATCTTGCATTTTAGGCGCGTCGGGGAACGGATGCGGGTAATGATGCGGCATTCGTAGCATGGGCGCTCTCGGCCCGGGCCCTCCAGCGTGTCGCATTGCGTCTAGATATCCAGCGGGCGCGGCCGGATGCGGATGTGGATGCGCGTGCTTTTCCTGCCCGTGCATTGGATTTGTCACACGTTGTAGGAATTCCAAGCTCGGAGGGCCGCGCGGGCCTGCGTTGCACGCCATGGCGGGCCGTGTCGGTAAGTACTGGATTGTATTTGGCGCGCTCGCTTTCACTTGTACGTTAGCGCCGTTGAATGGCGCCATTTTGCTCATGCGGGGTCCGAGCATGCCGGCTTCGCCCATCGGGCCCATGCCGCCGCCCATTGGCCCCCCGCCCATCTTCGGACTGAGGTTCATGTCTGGAGGGAACTCGCTGCCCATCATGCTATCCATAGGCCCGCCCATTCCTGGACCTCCCATGTTGTCCATGTGGCATCCTGAAATAAGAATTCAAAAATGAAGCCAAATCTTGAACATAAGTGGTCACTTAGATTCTTTCTCAGAAATTATAGATCAGGGGTTATTTGGATCAGACGGCACTTGGACAGATCTCTACCTCAGGCCTGAGTTCTCGCACTTTCTGGTGCCCGAATGACAAGCAACCCCGAAGTTTGAATGCCTACTTTTCAACAATTTTTAATAACATTTGTTTATATTATATCCCCGTATACAGTCGACGATGAAATGAAAGTTACTTTACCTACATCATCCTCTCCTCAATTACCAAGATCCAATCTAATACATACGGAAATGCTCTCAAGATATCATTGAATATACAAACACAATTTTGCCCTAAGTTAACTTGGAGACCACAATATGTTATGTATAATAATTCACAATTATTATACATAACATATTAATAATAATTCACAATTTGTAAATGAGCTTGTCCAGGGAAATACTGCCACCAAACTTATTTCTACCATGAAACAGTAATATTTGCGTTACTGTGTTCCGGCCTAATGGGTATGCTTGCCGGTGAAATCACAGGCATATGAGATTTAACAACATAATAACTTAAGGTGATGGGCGCAGTGCCGTTCGTCAATTGTGATGGATATATATCTGTCAAAGGAAGTAACCGCTTTACACCAGGTGGCCTCTTGTTTGTTGAGTAACCCAAGGGTATTAAAAAAAATTGAGAGGTGTCAATGGACACCCGGACGGAACGAAGTTCCTCATCAGAAAAAATAATGCTAAAAATACAAAACCATGGTAAATTCCAATAATAGGTACCGATAATCGCGCGTATAGGGTTACTTCAATAAAACTCCTTTCTGCGTATGGGAAGAGTTCAAAAATATATATTTCTCAAAAATTACATCCAGTGAATGAAATGCCTCCGCGAGCTAACTTTACCTGAGTCGCCATCTAGTATAAATTTACGGAACTAAATGGCGCCACTTGCTACGATTACAACATCTGGCTTGCTTTCTATAAGAGAGAGAGAGAGAGAGACAGACAGACAGCTTACTATAGCAAAAAGTGTCGTGACAACTTTTCGTAAGAATTTTTTCCGTCTAGCCCCCTTTCACAACGCGCGATAAGGAACTTCGTTCCAAAAACCCTCAGTCCCTTGTCCTCCTCATACTTATTTTGCTGAAATTACATGAAGAAAATAGTAAATTATCATAATACAAAGTATAACTAATACTCACCTAAATCATTCATCATCATATGTGGATGACCGTGCGGATGCATAGAGTGATGATGTTGCATATGATGGGGCCCCGAACCAAATGGCCCCATATTACCTCCATTGGGACCCATGGGGCCACCGCCGGGGCCCCCACCACCGCCGCCGCCCCCAACCGTATTCGTCAATTGCTGGGACATTTGTGCCAGTGAGGAGATGGGGTCGAAGGACGACGTGACGGGCCCCATAGGGCCTCCGGGGCCCTGGTTAGGGTTTATGGGGATGTTGTCCGGCCTGTTCATACTGCACGGCCCGGGGAAGGGCCCCGGCAAACTCGTGCTATTCGGCCCTCCTGATAATGTCGTCTGTCGAAACACATAGATAATGTCAATTCATGCCAACAATACTGCTTTTTCTTTGGGCTCTACTTTAACAATGGGGATTCATTCAAACTCTAAAATAAAACAATTAATAAGTAACCGAGCGAGCTAGAGGGGAACGAGAGGGCGGACGCCCTGGCTAAGGACGCAGCACTTAAAACCAAAATTCTCCATCGGTTATCAGTTCTTAACCAGCACTTAAACTTGCTAATTTTGAGAGCTATGTCGGTGACTTTAGTTCTCCTACGGATCTCCTCATTTCGGATCTTATCACGCAGGGAAACCTCAAGCATAGCCATAGCAATCTCCATTGCTCGTTGAGCGACTTTAGGCTTGGTAATGAGGCTGACAGTAAGGGACCACGTCTCAGTGCATATATTAAAATCAAATAAAATCAAATAATTTATTCTGTATTGGCCTACGGGGGCACTTACAAATTGTCATTTTACATAATTTTTTTCTTAAATCTTCAACCGGATCGGAACACAAACACGACTGAGAAGATCCGGCAAGAAACTTAGCGGGCTTGACTTCCCACATTTTTTTATCGCTAATTTCTCAATTGATATAACAAATGTTGGTTTATTTTTAGCTTCATATTGACTTGGATATTAAGAAATAGATATAAAATTTGTAAGGAATATTTATACATAATTTATTGATTCAGGCGTTACATTGCGTAAATCCATTAATAGAAGAAGAAAGAATTAGAAGAAATATTTAGTGAAGCGTCACTAAATATTTCTTCTAATATCGTTTTTGAATCTTTAAACAGTATGGAATTAGTTAAAGAATCTTTAAGAAGTATGATGAAAGAGAATACAGAACCTAAACCTCTGATCCTGTTAGGGTAAAAAACGAAATATACAAAAAATTACCGAGCGAGCGAAGCGTCTCTGCTTTAATTAGCCAAATTGACTTTCATCTGAATCTCATCTGGATTTGTTCGTATGTTTGTTAGGTAGTAAGGTGGTCTCCCTTAACATCGCATTTTTTAAACCAATCTTGAAGAAATTTGGTATGCATAATCTACTTACTATTCTTTTTTTCACTTCAGTAGCTCAAACATGTAGGTTTTGCTGTTGCTGAAATCAGAGAGCAAAATGCGTTTTTGCTCACTGAGTGAGACAAAGTAACTTTTTTTTCGGATAGCCGCGAATATCTCATTCAGCCATGAATTAATCATACAATTCGAAACATTCACACTCTATCTCTTTCCCGCCATTAGAAAGAGAGACAAAGACCAGCCCTTTTGAAGTTCCGATTTTGAATTCGACCTCAAAGACAAACACGTTCGGCATTTCGTACTTACTAAAGAAATTTTGTAAAAAAAGATAATTATGTCTTTTAATGTAATTTCTTGAATTAGTACCTCTACCTACAATGTTAATTATTTTGATTCACAAGAAATAGTTATTTCAATATATTCCTGTTTATTATTTTATCTTTTAAAGTGTTCTCGCTGCTGAAGTGAAAAGTTATGTGTGTTACACGAGAGCAAAGTTTTTTGCATCTCGTGCCTTTGAATCCCTCGCCAGACACAGGATTCAAAATCAGCACTCGCAGCAAAAAACGACTTTGCTCTCTTGTTGCACAAATAACTATTGTCGTCGGTGATTTTTGATCGGGGGCTAGTTTTCCTAAAAAGGGCGGAAGTTTGCTGCGGCGCTATTTACCGACCGATATTGATAAAATTTTGTACATACGTTAGGTATCTGACTTTTCGAATACGAGCACGTGTCAAGTGGTTGCCGAGATAAGAGGTTGTGAAGTTTAAAAACTGGAGGGTTTTGATAATATTCGGCATCCTCCAACTGCAGATAGAATGTGAAATATTGACGCAGATAAGACTGTGCTCGCGAGGTCTACTGTTCCCGGAACTACTAGTATATACCGGCCAAGAGCTAGTTTCACTCGCTACTCGCGCGCCAAGACTAAAGAATGTTTGTCTAAGTTTATCAACACTAATTAATAAAAA
The DNA here is from genome assembly GCA_917880725.1 of Selenia dentaria. NCBI lineage: Eukaryota > Metazoa > Arthropoda > Insecta > Lepidoptera > Geometridae > Selenia > Selenia dentaria. The sequence goes on along the minus strand of OU862901.1, from coordinate 9,882,654 downwards.
GTTCGAATAGATTGACTTGTTTTAACCCTTTACGTCCCAGAGACGTACATATACGTCAGTTTCATTCATAAATCTTATGTTTTAACTATCACGGTATACAAAGGGTTAAAGCACAACTGTTTGGATTCAATAACAAATATTTTTTTCTAAAACCGGACATAAATTATCTAATCATTATCTGCCTCTCCTTTCCCCACTCTATGTGGGGCTCATGTTGTAATATATTTAGACCAAAAAGGAGGAGTTTCTCAATTCGTCTGTATGTTATGCGATTACTCCGCTAATCGATTCGAATGATTATTTTTGTCATATGTAGGTACATATTTGAGGTGGTCCCGTTTAAATTTTATTTGATGATTATCTCCAGAGCTATGGCGATAAACATCTCAAACTTGCTACTGGAAATGACTCGCGCGTCATGTAAAGTCTAAGTATGTCATCTAAAAGTTTTTAGTTTTTAAACAATTTTTTTTATTATTATTGCTTTTGTTCACAGACTTAATCACCGTGACACCAAGACACCGTGGCATTGCTTACATTTATATTTTAAACTTATAATTATTTTTATAAGTACTAACGGAATACAGGAGGATTTTTTTTCTCTTATCTAAACTTACATAATACATTTGTGAAGGCCTGAAGTGCACTTTGAAAACTTACTTTGCCTGAAGGGCACAATACGATAAGAGCATGAAGGTCTAAAAGTTTTTTTTTTAATTTCTTATCCTGAGGGGCAAACTGTTATATTTATGGCTTTCATCTTTTTTTATGATATGGGTAGGAAACAAGTATTTTATCTCTAGCCTAGCCTACTTAAACTTATTTATCCTCAAATTTTACAATATTATTGTTACCATTGTTAGAAAGGGACAGGACGGTTAGTGTGGTATCTCCCTCTCGTCACAAATTTGCTGACAAGAGCTCATTCCTGTGGTAGGTTGTACTTAGCAGACCGTGGAAGCTGTGACGTCACAAAATGACAGTTTGGGTAAAAACAAAGACAAAAACGTACGTGATTTTAAATGATTACGCGCTTATTTTGTTGTAAAAATTAAAGAAAATGCCGTATTTTTTATGTCCGGGTGCAACCATGCCTCAAGAAGAGAAACCAGTAAGATTAACACAGAAGTTACCTTAAACAAAGAAGTGTCCTTTTTTAAATTGCTCTACAATTGTACTCAAGCTAACACTCCATGTCGTAGTATATATTTTAAACTTTGTAACATTCGAAGACATTTTAGAAACATGCTTTATCTAATAAAACGATATAAATCCCTTCTCACAGAAGTTTGTTTTTACTCAAAATGTCAAATACTGCCATTTGTGACGTCACACTTCTGCTGTCTATTATTCTGTTTTTTCCGAATAAAAGAAATTAATTGTCATTATTGGCGTTTGAATGACATTTTCTTGTAGAATCCTTTACATACCTCATTATTTCCCGCCATCGACTCATCCATACTAGCCGTAGTGTTGACAACCGAGCCGCTGGAAGCAACGACACTGCAACTACTTTTAGAACTAGCTGCACATGACGCGGCGGATGAGGAGGGCGCGTACGGACCCTGGCTGAGGTTCGGTTCCCGTTGCGGCGTTTTCGACGCGCTGTCTTGACTCGACCGATTTGATGATGGGCTTGGTCGTGATTTCTCGTCTGTGGATAGAAAATAATCTATATATATAATAATATATAAAAATGAACCCCTATTTCTCCTGGTCACGCTATAACTTGAGAAAGAATGGAACAATCTCGCTATTTCTTTTTTGTTGTGTTAATTATTGTCAGGAGAAGGTTCTTATGAAAGTAAAACCAAGAAAAGATTAGGGGTTATGGCGAGGCCGAAGGCCTAGCCTACTACACGAACGAAGTCGCAGGCAGTCGCTAGTATATATAAAAATGAACCCCTAGGTGTTCCTCCTGATCACGCTATAACTTGAGGTCGGCTTTACCGATTTCATTCATCTTTTTTTAAATGTTTTCTAACACTTCGTAGAAGGTTCTTACATTAAAACAAGGTGCTTCATCCACGCGGAAATACACTATAATGTTTATTCATATTTTTAATTTACATTCCTAAGTATTCTACGAGTATATTATACTTCTTTTATACACCACTGATAATGACTATACCTATTTGTTTCCATGCTTGGTTATCTGGAAGAGATCGCTCTGAGCAATAAGATCACCCATTGAGACTCTTAATTTTAGGTTTTTCATTGTTGCGTATTGTTTTTGGTGAACAAAATTATCGAATTATTTCTAATATTTTTGTACTGTGGCAATAAAATGTTTATCTATGAAACAAAATCTTATTTTGTCTTTTTTTAAATTTATTTATGTGACCTTTGTTTGACTAAAAAATCAGCTATTTGCCAGAGAAAGTCTCGTCAAAATCGGTCCAGCCATTTCGGAGATTAGTCGGAACACACAGACAAAAAAATTAATAATAGTTTTTTGTTATAAGTACTTACCATATATAATTTTATATCCATTTACTAAATCCTTGGTATTTAAATTATTAACAATTAGAGCTTTACTTATAAACGCTGTTTAAATTTAAATGACGTTATTGAGTGCTGCGCACAACAAAATTATTATGCGCCGTACTAAGTGACATTATTTAAATTTAAGCAGCGTACAATTTTTAATTAGAAATATGGGATTACTCACATAATATTTATCGGATAGGTCCGACTATAGTTTCGACCACATTCGGTATTATTTTTCAAGGAGTGTTCGATGACGTCTCGCTTAGCACTAAGTCGGACCTATCCGATAAATGTAACGTGAGTGATCCCGTATTTCTAATTAAACATGAGTGAAAACCACGTTAGTTTTTATAACAACAACAGTGTGCACATTTTCGTTAAAAATTGATTCATTTGTAATAGATGTTGATTAAGTTACCTTGTCCACATTGAGATCCTTTCGGCGTTTGCGGGTTGTTGAACTGTGGACTCTGCTCCATTGAAAACCGTCCGGCGCGTTGTTCGGATAACGAAGAGTGAGGCTCAGGAGTACCAGGCATCATTCTGTATATCAAACATATACATTTTGAATATCTAATTAGCTGAAAGATTGTATTGGCAAAATAAGTTTTTAAACTCACATGGTCACTAATGCAAGACTTAACTTATATAACGCAAAACGGGATATTTACCATATATTGTATGCATACCGTGAGTTGTGTGTCGAGACCCAGATCGAGTTCTAAGAGACCGTTATGTCATTGATAATAACGGACAAGAAACGTGAAAGGAAGAGGGTAGACCGTTTCGTCTGCTTATAACAACACCTACCCCCAGATACTTCAGTTTACTCGTGAACATGGCGCATGCAACTGTGCCGAAATATCAGGGTTCGAATAATCTGATATTATTTATAAATATCAAAATATCCGATATATATGAGAAATTTGATATATATCGGATATTGTCTATGACAGCCGTATTATAATTATATTGTATTATTTATATACTACTATATATACTGTTTGCGTATGTGTTTTATTTATTTAGGTAGGTGTATAAAACTAGAAAAATCTTCTTAAAAATCAGGAAAAATCAACTATAAGAGATAAAGTCTTATAATTTCTATTTAGTCAATGGCTTCATTAATTTCCATAAGTACCTAACTTGTAGAAGAAGTAAGAATTATTACAAATAATAAGTCAAGAATATAATCAAATCAAATAAGTCAGATAAATAAAATGGAAGTGTCTGTTTTTAATTCTAAATTAACAGCTTTTCACTAAATGCATATGATTATGTTGAACATTGTGTAATAGTAGAATTGACCTCCTGCTGTCCCTTAACTCCTAGTACTATGGGAGAACTCATCTATATACATATATACAAGAATTGCTATTTTAAAGATGGTAGATAGATGGATAGATAGATACTGCGGGATAGTGTTGAACGTTGTATACGGTACTTACATAAAAACATTATTTTAATAATTTGTCTGTCTGTTTGTTTGTTTGTTCTGGCTAATGAAACGGCTTGACCGATTTTATAGGAGCTTTCACTAGCAGTTAGTCGATGTTATTAGGAGTAAATTAGGCTACCTTTATTTTAGAATTTTTATTTAATAAATCTCTGTCTCTCTGTCTATTATTACCTTATCAGCCTAAACGGCTAAACCATCCTTAATGGCTGAACGGATCGTAACCAAATTTCGCAAGGTTATAACATTATAGGTTATGAAAAGTGACAACTTTTAAATAAAAAAAACTAAAAGATTAATAAACCTAAGACACGCGCTAGACAAAAATATTGTATGTGTACTACTCGTATATTGTAAAACCCGGTAAGGCACTCATATTTAATTTATCATTATTTTTTGCTTTGCTTTCAAAGGCAATTTATTTCGACTCATAAGAAAATCAATATCTAGTATAATATAATATTAATCATACATTATTAAGCCATTTTTTTTCATAACACTATTACGCTACTAAACAAATTTTATCATAACTAATATATAATTATGTTAAATATTATCAGTAGGGCATACACTTTTCATCTTTAACACACATCCTTCGCAAAAGAAATCTCGAGCACAGTATACTGTTTACATATCTTTTTTATATTATATAATATATATAATAGTTATTATAGTAACTTACCCAGCTGGTGATTTTTGATTTGAATTCGACTGTGGTGTCTGTCCCCCGCTATTCGAAGGTGGTCCGTTGTCTTTTAACGATGTGTTAGGCTGTTTCTGTATCGTTAATTCTTGACCTGTTTATAGCAACAAATATTTGTTATATCTTGCAGATATATTACAATGTTTGTGAAACGATGTAGAGTGAAGGAACGGAATTAGCCATAGAGTATGAGATATGTTAGCACATTTTCACCAACCACCACCAAATAATGAGAGTTCGAAACACGCATACATTTTCGATGAAACATATAATGATAAATATTAAAAAGTGCATAATTGTATTTTCTCGACTTGATGGCAGATTGTATTGGAATTCAAAATGTACATAAACAATGTTTTTTATGCGAAATGATGAATCAGTTTTGGTCTCAATATTGCAATAAAATAAAAGGTTTATTATTCTCTGTTGTGATTTCAAAAATCTGTCATCAAATTAGAAACACAATGGAAAAGAAATCCAAACAAACACTAAAAGTTACAAAAGCAGAAAAATCTTTAGAGAATACTTATGAAAAATAAGCCAGGGGTTACACTTGTAAGTTTTCAAGATTAGTATGGCAACATTTAGGCATATCATGCATCGCGAAGTGTGCACGCACTTTATGAACGCACACGCATAGGACTTGCAAACGTTTTAACTTTTGTGACGTGTGGTTTTTTGGTTTCTTTTCTCACAAGTGTAATCCCGGCCGTGTCGTTTGTCTCTGTCTGTTACCTTCAAACTGGTTGAGATAGGATATTTGCTGCGGCGACGGTACAGGCATCAAACTCGGTTCCTTTCCGTGCGTGGGTTGTTGGTTCTTTTGCTGTTGCGCCGCCAAGCATTGGAGTGTACGGACAAATACGCCATCGTCTAGTTTCTCTAGTATCTCTTTTGTGGCCAACATTTGATCCAAGTCATGCCAAGAATGCCAAATGTCCGATTCCGCAGTTTTTTTACGTTATTCGTTGTTATTGGTCACACGTTGGGATTTGAAGCGTCAAGCGTTTTGCGGGGGGAGGGGAGGGAAAACAAAAATACGCATTACAACTACAGAAAAACAAAAAAATATGCTACAAATCAAAAAAAATGTGTGGACTTTATTGTAATATAACAATATAAAATTGTCGTGGTTGGGAAAATGTCTAACACAGATTCGGAGAACTCTGCATGCTTTTCTACTACTATGGCTTCTGTGTTAAATATTCATGCGTAAATCAAACTTACCAATTACATAAATATATATTATTTACCTGTATATTTCTTATCAATTAAGTTATGAATTTAAAGGACCCTTAGTACTGATCCCTTTACAACATACAAAACTATACTTTTGGATACGATGCTTCTATTAATATACGTGCCAACGTAATGGATGTGCCAAAGTAACTTACTAACTTCACTCGTAACTTTTTCATTCTCAAACAATTCATTTTCAAATAGTTAATTTATTTGGTAAAATGTAAACGATACTGAAACGATAACTTAAAATTCTATTATTTTTAGTATTGTATGTTAGGTATAGGAATTTAACCTGTGACGATTTGTTAAATTATAAGCTAAATCAAAAATATTAATCGAACATATTTTCATATGTCATCGTAAAGACAATTTTATTAAGACGAAAATCCGCGTACTTTAACAATAAAAAAAATTGCGATCTCTTTGAAAAATCTTTTGAATGCCAGAAGTAAGAAAATGCCCTTTACTATTGACAGTTTATTAATGACACAACATTAAAACCCAATAAAATTAATAAAACTCCCCCCAGTATTTAACTATGATTATAAGACGTTAATTATAATTTTCAGTTTGAACTCATTGCAATACTGCGAAGGTTTGAGGAATATCCTCTAATTTCAGAAACTTTGTCTAAATATGACCGCTATATATCAAAATTAAAAAATGCTGTTAATACATTTAGATAAAAATAACATCGCCCAGAATACGGAATTGACACCGAAATTTTTAATTCGATTTAAATATAAAATTGCTCCGAAAACCAAATTAAAATCAGAAGAATTTAATTTTAGTTTATATACACTAATTTTAAGTGGTCGCATCAGAATCGTGGCCAATAAATAACTAATATATGTTTCCAATTATTACTATCTCGTCCTTTGAATTCACACACGCTCACATCCAGTTAGACATACAAAAGTGCAAGGTTAAAACTAACCTGGCGCGTCCTGTTTAGGTCCTTGTTTGCAATGTGCAGGACTGTTGAGCCCAGAGCCCGCTCGGGACCCTTCGGCTGACATCGGCATTTGTACAGAACCGTGACCGGGAGATTGTGTTGCTGGAGTGGAGAAATATTGAGTTTTTCAATGATTATTATCATGCTTTAGAAGAACAAGAGCTGGTATATGTTGTTCACACAGAGATGGGTGTCATACTGAATTTCGACAAGTCGCTTACTTCGTAAAAATTAAAAACTTAGTTCGACAGACATGTCATTGCTTTGACAGGACATTTATTCGACAATAATTTGATCCTAAGAGTGCTGCGATATATCATTATCGAGTTGTAGGTTAGCCTATTTCTGGCCGTTGTGGTCATCATTAAACTTGACTAAACGCCTAATTTAGTATGACATTTAGTTTTATGGATAGTTTTTTTTTTCAAGAAAGAAGTACAATAAAATTATAAAGTCGTAACCCGACGGAGCGCGGCGGAACGACCCGTACTGGTGCTATTACGATAGGGTGACACGATGCGCGTTTACAACAAGCATAAAATAATTAGTTAAAATTATATAATACAGAAAAACCATTTATATTATAAAAAATAATGACTCCGTTACAGTATTTTTATAAGTAAAGATGGTGTGTAGACGTGGGACGTTCCGTTTAAATATGTTCATAGATTAGGGTTTGTATACTGGAGAATATGTCTCGATACATATCGTAGTACTCACCTATAGGCACAGAGGCAGATCGGTGTAAAGGTGAAGCGCCGTATGGAGGTGGTGGTAGGCATCCGCCTCTTTCTGAACACGGTGATTTTACTTGTGTACCTGGAAAGGTAATAACATACGTGTAATCAACTAAAACTAAACTAGACTTTATATATCGTTGGGAAATTTGATAATACGAATTTTCACGAAAACTATGGACAATGGTAAAAATATTTCTCAATATTACTGATAAAAGGTAAGCTACTCGTATTATGAATCTCAGTTGCATTCAGAAGATAGAAACCAAAAAAAATGGCGGGTTTATGTCAGCTCAGTCATCAACTTCTTAATTTTACTTACTGGAATTATCAAAACTGACATAGAGCCGCCATTTTCAAGATTTCAATTAAAATTTGATTGTAACTTGAGATATGTAACTGCTTTGAGGGTTTTCGCAAAAAGCACGAGTCGTTCTAGTAACCTTTAATATCCTTAACTCTGGTTGGCTAGACTTTTGTTTACAAGTCTTCATCTGAACGGTTCCTCGTTTTAAGCTATAAGCCTGTATCATACTGAGTTTCAACAGTTCAATACTTCGTCAAGTTATTACTTACTTCGGATAAAACAGTATGGTTTCGCGAAAATATATTATCAAACCATTCTACGACACGAAGAAGGTAACGTGTTAGCGGTTATCACACTAACTTTATACATGTAAAAGTTTGTATTTTTGAATAAATTTCTACCCGGAATTATCGAATAGATTACTTTTTAAAACCGATTCCACAGATAGTTCCCGAGGGATGGAGATAACATTAATCCCCGAAAACAAAGTCACGTGCATAAACTAACTATTCATAAATTAAAAAATTTTTAAAACATAACATCGCGTGTATAATATTATTTCTAATATCTCCAAAATTTGAAAGATTGCTATTTCCGCCAATACAATGGGTATTTTATACACGCCAAGGTATGTTTTATTACTATTCGGCTCTTTAACTATCTCTATGGAAAAAATAGCTCCGATTGGTTGCACCTATTATTCTGCTGCAACCATCAAACACATTTTCATCCATATTAATTTTAATAACAATAATAATACCTACGATATTTTTTCTCTTACTTTGTATTGCGCTGCAAAATAAGAAACATTTTTTGTTGTACTTTAGTTTTACAACATATATTTCACCCTTTTTTAACGGATATTATTTCATTTTGCTACATAAATAGATAGATCATAAAAACTCACTTAATTCATTATCCATACTCTTGGGGTCGTCGAAGAATTGGTGGTGTATCTTTTGCCAGTCTATGTCTGCGCCGGCAGGGCTTTTAGGGCTCCGCAGGCCACCTTTGTGCATCACCCCGCAAGGACCACCAGGACCCAACCCTCCCGGACCAAGCCCACCGGGGTCGCCTGGACCCATCTAAGTAGGAAAAGAAGAGAAATGTATTGTCTATTCATGTATTTTATCTAAAGTAAACCTGAAAAGGTATGAATCGCCACTCTACACACTAAAAACATAGTTATTACATCTATCATCACAATCATGAGCCAGTAATGATATTGACATATTTTTTATTAATCAAACAAATGGTCTGTATTTTTAATCAATAATAGATAAGTATGCAATTATTATTTAAATAGTTTTGAAATAGACGACAATAATATATTGAAGTCTACAATTCAAAAGACAGCACTAGATATTTACGATGTTACATCTTAGTAACGCTATCTAAAGTGGGTTATGTAGTACGTATAAAATTATATTTTGCAAAAATGGAATGGCAATAAATCTTTGATTGCGGAAAAGTCATTGGTTTTCCAAACGGTTTCAATCATGTTTTAAACTCATGGCATCGTTTTAGGGCTCTCCAATATTTTTAAAAGAAATATAACACTGTTGGTATCAGTCAACATCTATAAACTATGTTTCTAATGACTTTAACCTCACGGTAGACAAAATATAAGTTGTACGAGACACCGCCAAGAAAACCGCTCTTACCATCCCATGACAAGGTATGTTTATATTGAATAGTATGCCGTTCGGTACTTACAGTTCTACCGCGATAGTCGTCACACATAGCCCGCAGACCCTGCAAACAAAAAACTCTTAACATCCCATGTCTAAGTATGTTCAAATACAGTACCACATAGATTGGTACTCAAAGTACTTCTACGATAATCCGATCTAAATACACAGTCCCTACAGTCTCTGCTGAGAAATCTGCACTTGTCATACATGGGTATGTTTATATTGAAGAAAATGTGCGACCAAAAATGCCGTTTTATAACATATTGATACTATTCGGATAATTCTCAAAAATACGCTGGAAAGGCTCTACGGACTTTGATGAAATTTAAAATAGAGATTGTTTAGGTAAATCCAAGAATAGCCCATAGGCTACCGTTTTGGAAACCTCGAGTCGCTCAGATATAATGTAAGAAAGATACTACAAGTAATACAACTGACTACTATATTTTAATCTCTAGATTATTTTATTGTATTCAGTCTACCTACATGACAGTATAATTTTACATACAATGTCAAAGTTTACATTGATTTGGTTTTTGCCGGTGGCACAGCTCTGCGCGCTCTGAGAATCATGCCAATGCTGCAAGTATTAATTATGGCGTATTTTCGTAAATTCTAGAGTTTTCGCATCGCGTAGTTATTTATAACTTCTGTATGTAGCAAAATTTGGGAAATTGGTATCTACAGAGTTGCTTCACAAAAATAAAACGCTAAAAAGTTTTTGCTTGCTCCTAAAATGGGATGAGATCCAATAATATGTTAAACGTAGTATTTCGATGACATCCTGTGATATTTTAAAATATAGCTGTTTATTTTCAGGAACCTCAAGAAGAAAAAGGAACATATTAATGGAATAACTTTTGTTGTCAGTATGTCTAATACCAGATACCTTTCCTCAAGAATGCTTGGAGGTATCAAGTTGAAATTAATATCAAACACTTTGGGTCTTTTAAGGTCTTCAATCTCTTTTGTTGGCTTGGTATTATGCAAGCAATGTTTCACAGTAAAATAAAGGAAAAACTTTAAAAATTTATAATTTGTAGTTCTATTATTTTAATAAAAATATCTCTATCGTGGTAACGGTGATACATATAAGCGTTATAGCGGGTTTGTTCTTCAAATGAGTTTCTTTACTAAGAAGTTATTTGGTATTATAAAAATGTTGCTGATACTCACGGATCTCCCACGGTATTCATCACACATGGGCCCATTGGGACCCACTCCGTGGTGATCTGGGCCACAGTCTCCACCAAGCATGCCTCCCATCATACTGCCGTCCATCATTATGCCGCCTGCAACACGAGCTGATGTTAAACAGCAAAGGCACAATATTAGTTATAGGCTGTAAAGAAATCTGTCCGATGGCGAGTATGTTCTTATGGTTTTTCTACAATATTAACTTTTATATTTGAAATTTTATGATAATTATTTGAGGAGATGATCACACCTTCTATTTTTTAAGGCAATAGTGATCGAAAAGATATTGAATCTCGATTATCTCTATTGAAAATCGTTTTTAAGTCAGTCTTCACCTAATAAATAGCTACACATATGAGGTTTACGGCTAAATATATTTGCGTTTTTTAGTATTAGATTTGACGTGGAGATAACGTAATACAAAATTTTGTAATTAAACCTTGATAAACTAGTAGTTCTGCGAAAAGTAGACTTCGCGAGCACATAGTCTTATCAGCGGCAATTTTTCGTAGTCCTTTACTAGTTCATCATCTCGGAAAGCACTTGACCAAATTATGCTCATATTCGAAATTCCTCATTAAAGTCAGGTGCCTAATGTGTGTCCAATTTATACCAAAATCGGTCAGTAAATATAGCAGCAGCAAACTTCTCCCTTTTTTAGTAAAAGTAGCCCCTTATTTTGAGTAAGGGTTGAGTACCTTACTCAAAATCACCGAAGCCAGAAAAAATAGTAGAACATGCATTCCAAGTTTCGTCAAGATTGGTTGAAAAATGCGACCTGTACAGGAATACCAACATACAACCTAACAAACATATAGACAGATGAAAGTCAATTTGGCCTGTTAAAGCAGAGACGCTTCGCTTGGTTGGTTAATAATACCATATGTCACTCTCTTAGCTCATTAGTAACAAACATTTAAAACGCCGTTTTCGGGCTGGCTGGCCAAACATTTGGTGTAGGCGAACGTTGACTGGAAGGTTGTGACGTTTTTTGGGCATAAAATTAGCATTGCCTTCCAGCTTGACAATCCTGCCAGCATTCTGGTCTCTCAATGGGACTTATAGATTGTTTTATTTTATATTTAAGTTCATTTAATTACAAACATAACTGCAAGATGAGATAAACTAAGCAGACTTTTATATCACTTCAATTTATTTTTACAATGCTCATGTTACTTATTCTGTTTAGACAAAAGATTGAAACTCACGTATATTTACGTATCTGGGACGCAAAGGATTAAGTAGCATGAATAAAAACTTACCATTCATTGCGTTTATGTTAGGTCCCCCCATCATTCTAGGTCCCATGTGAGGTCCGCCCATCATACACGGTTTTGGACCTCCCATCCCACCCATAGGATTGGGCATGCGCTGGAAAACAACAAATACAATTAGAAGCTGTTCAAATGCTTAGAAAACAAGCGAATACGTTCGGAAACAGTCCAGTAATTATGTAAATTAGTAGCTAGTTAGATAATTATGTTCAGAATGATTTGACGTGTTATAATTGTACAGCACATTGAAATATAATAACAGCATGAACCATGAGAGACAATTATCTATAATAAATCTTATGTCTAATGCTTCAATATTAGTCCTTTAAATAATACAGGTATATTTGAACTATCTGATTCAATGTCAAAATAAAGCTAATGCCAATTAAATTTAAATTTGAGAGTTGTGACTTACCCCCATAGGTCCTCCGCACCCTCTTCCCATATGAATATCTGTGCACATGCCAGTCTTCAAATCTGGCCCTCCACATGGACCTCTGATGCCCTTCATACCACACGGTCCCATCGGACCCATAGGCCCGTTAGGTCCCATCCCTCCCATCATAGGTCCGTTCGGTCCCATCATTCCATTAGGACCCATGGAGCCATGCCCACCCATTCCCATTCCCGGCCCGCCCATACCCCCCATGGGACCACCTGGGCCCATCGGACCTCCCATCGGGCCGTTCGGGCCCATTGGACCTCCCATCGGGCCGTTTGGTCCCATAGGACCAGACATAGTGCAACTGGGTCCTGAGTTCATGCTGTTGGACATTGAGACCATGGGCCCGTTCGGACCAGGGCCCATGGGTCCATTAGGCCCCATGCCAGACATGGGTGGGAATGACATATTCATGTTAGCTTGTGAGTTTGGAGGGTTGATGTCGTTGTTTTGCTGAGGGTTATCTTGGCCCTGGTTGGGGTTGTTTCCGCCGCTTTCTGGGAATAACATTTGTTGCATTTTTCGTATTGTTGCCAATTGTTCCTCGCGGTGAGCGCGCTGTTGTGGGGTTAGATTCTCATCGGGAATTTTCACGCCTGCAAAAAAAATACAAAAATTTTAGTTACTACAATACGTTCCTAAAATGTACTCTAAATGCTACAAAACTGATATAAGAAATTAAAACTGAAACAGCAAAAGAAATTTGCAAAGGCGATAAACATCAGTACATAAAACATCATCATCCCGTTTTTAACAGGCGCTCTAATATTTTTTCGACAATATTATAGTATTTCTTAGTAAGGATGTTATATTTTATTATGTGGTGTCGCAATAAAGAGTTTATCTATATATCTCTATAATCATTTATGTGGAATAATCAGACTAACAAATCTGCTATCGCCTACGACCCGACCTTATTCGGGAGCGAGCGATTAAATCTAGCTTTAACAACCCAAAGGTTCTCGCCACTGATTACATATTCAGCCCAAGTATTCGAGAACTTATTGAAAACATGGAGTACGATTTTTTTTCTCTACTAACAACGGTTCTCCTTACTGACCCTTGTTACTTACGGTATTCCCATTTACTGTCAATAAGGATATTAGCAAGATAGGCGAAACACTTTTCAGTTACTGGAGTGTAGCTCAAAAACAGCTTCACCGAAGTTGATGAAATTTAAACGGAAACCTCGGAAGTATACTCTTTTAAATAAAAGAATTTTGAGAATCAGTCCACAAATCGGTGAACATACGAGTACAAAAAATAAAATACAGACAAAAGAACATAGAACCTCCTCCTTTTTTTTGAAGTCGGTTAAAAAATGTTACATTACCGTAGAAATTAACCAATAACCCCGCTGAACCCAGAGAGTTGAAATACATAGAGTAGTTATATAGCAACAACACTGCTCTAAAAACAAACTAGAATTTACCTGTTTACAAGCACATGTATATGCAGTTTGTAATGACAAGGAAAGAATATTCAAATATTATACGTCATATCTGTTGTTAGAAAGAGATAATTAAGCAATTTGTGTTACGGTGTTATTAGCTACGAGTTGATTGGCCAGAGCGCCCGCTGGTGTGATGTTGCTGTGAAAGAGGAGAGTAGGGCAAAACAGACACTCTGATAGGTCGTATTAAAAATTGTTAGTGGGAGTGGTGTCTGTGAACCTAGTATAACAATTTCCAGAATCTCAAAATGTTTTCGGAGTTCTAGTAGCATCCCCAATAGTTCTATAGTTCCTGATAGTTATTTTGAATAGTTCACCTATTTTTGACATGAAAAATCGAATTTAAATAATGAGATGTTAACTTCGCTAACCCAGCATCACAAAATAATCAAATAAGCAGCAGCAAATCAAAATAACTATCAGGAACTATAGAACTATTGGGGATGCTACTAGAACTCCGAAAACATTTTGAGATTCTGGAAATTGTTATGCTAGGTTCACAGACACGTGGAGGTGTAGTCATTTTGCCATAGTTGTGTATGTGGTACGAAACATATTTGATGTGCGAATTATGATTAAAAAATTTGCAGTTGGACAGAACACATCAAATTTTCGATATATTTAAAAAAAATGAAATACATTGGTTTTATCGTAATAAAATATTTCATTACAATTTTAAATTCTTTCGAACAAACTCAATTTATTTGTTTTTGTCTTTTAATCATGTTTGCCATTTGGATTATTTTTGTGAGTATAATGTATACCAAATTTAACAAAAGTTTCTAAATCAAATCTGTATTAACTGTATTACATGAATACATAGGTTTAAATATATACTTACTATTAATTAAAGAAAATTATTCTTATAAGAATATAATATATTTTTTAAAGGCAGCAATCATAATGCATTTTTATTATAAAGTAAATCGACCCTAGTATCCCCTTACACAGTCATGTAATGGTCATCACGAGACGTTCCGATCACTATTGCGCTGCGATCTCTTTCACTCTCTCACACAAAATGATCCACACATCTCGCTCATCCATTTCATGGAGGCAACAGTCGCCCAAGATAAAACAAAATGACGATATTTTCTATTACAATCAAAATAGCCGTACTTATGCGTGAAATAAAACATTTTTCTTATCTCTCACAGTGTCTGTATAATTAGTGCAGTCTCTAAAGACACAGCAAGGCATTTTGTCCACAACTTTTTCCTAAAAAACACGATTAGCGGTGACGTATTTACCGGACGCTTGGAAGTGCAAGACTGGTAGCAACTACGGCAATTACCTTGCATTCGTCTAGTAAAAATGGGGAGTTCACAACTCATCTACAGGTAAAAAAATCTTAGGCTGAACCTATTAGTTTTTATTTTTTCCTATAAGGGTTAAGGTAGAAGGTGCTCTATGACCGTGTGTTTGTGAGTTTATGCACTAATAAAATATATAAAAATGTTACATTACCCTGGAAGTTAACCAATAACTCCGCTGAACTTATTAGGGTTTTTATTTATTCCTATAAGGGTTAAGGTAGAAGGTGCTCTATGACTGTGTTTGTGAGTCTATGTACTAATAAAATATATAAAAATGTTACACTACCGTAGAAGTTAACCAATAACCCCGCTAAACCTATTAGGGTTTTTATTTCTTTCCTATAAGGGCTAAGTTAGAAGGTGCTCCATGACCGTGTGTTTGTTAGTTTCTATTACTAATAAAATATATAAAAGTGTTACATTACCGTAGTTACCTTTAGGGCCGCCCTGACAAGGCTGGTCGGGGCCCGAGTCCTGTTGAGGGCCGGAATCCTGCTGCGTGGAGCCCGAATCAGAACACGAGTTCATCTGTCCCGCACCGTTGGGCATGCCGTTAGACATTACTGAGGGGTTTTTCTGTAAACAATGTAAATACTTTGAAAATTGTGGTTGTCGAGTTGAAAATTAGAGACGATACGAGTAAGACACTTTATTTTGCTTTTCCGTTACAGTAAATTGTTGTAAATTAACGAAAAAGAGTTGCTGTTGCATGGATAACTCCAATGATTTATATAAGGTATTTGTTAGTTAGTGCACAGTATTGAACGGGGTGGTTTGGAATCGATAACTGGTTATGAAAATAAAAGAAAATAATGACATATACTTTTCATTATTATAAACTCATATTCGCCACTCCACGTCTAAGAGCCATAGTGCGACTGAACGCACGACCCGACGCACCGCTACATCAGAGAATAGATATCAGTAAATACGCAAGACATACGTCCCCGCTTCGAATAGGTACAACGTGCGGACGATGACCCGCCCGGGCCAGCCGTCGTTTAGGCACAGACATCAGCTGCGTTAACATTAGCGAGTAGGTATGTTCATACGTAGATACGAGTACCTTTACCTATTCTAAGTGGGTAGGTATGTCTCTCGTAGTCAATGTTGTCTATTCTGTGATGTAGCGGCGCGCGGCCAGTAGCGCAATGGTTATTATATATATAGCTGCAGAGCAATGAATATGGGTTAATACCCCCCATTCGATATCGTGCACTAATTAACAATGACCTTATATATGTGATTACGTATGGTTTTTCACCATTTAGCGCTGAAACAGCAAAACAGATTTTTACGTAATTTGCCATATGTATTTGAGTTAGGAAATGCCTTACAGAATACTTTTATTGATATCCAATTGACGGAACCGCGTATTAACCTCTGAACTTCGACAAGTTCAATACTTTGACAAGTCGCTTACTTCGAAAAAATATTTACCGACAACACATATATTTCACAAGCATTTTATCCCAAAAGTGCTGCGTTATATTCTTATCGAGCTACCTGTAGCCTAATTTTGGTGCACCGACGGCCGCTGCCGCGCCACGCTCGCTCGGCTCGCGCGTAGTGTGGTTTCACCATTCAACCTAACGTCGCACCTATCGTGACTTTGCTCTGATTAGATGCTACGTTTTGTGGGAGTAATTCTTGTCGAATATTTGTTCTGTCGAAGCAATGACTTGTCGTACTATGTTTTTTCTAAGTAAACAACTGTCGAATTATTGAACATGTCAAAATTTAGAGGTACACCGGATCTTTATGCCTAATAACTAATAGACGAATAAACAATATGCCTTCTAACTTTATGCTTATCAAAATTAGGCCAGAAACTATTACCCCAAACTATGTTTATACTTACTGAAATGGTTTGACAAAAAACAATTATGTCAAACTATGATTATGACTAAAAAAAAATGCGTAACTCAAATAGAATAAATAATGCCAAATCAAATAGAACAAAAAACTTATGCGAAATAAAAGGCATCCCGAAACGTTGGGTCACGCGGTGGGAAGTATTGCCTTGTAATAAATGGAGGTAAACTTACGGTGTCCCAGGGCATTTCACCATCAGCACCGAGGCCGTCCATGACACCGCAGGACGGGGTGCCTCCTGGAAACCCATCCATGTGTCCCATGCTCGGCCCCATCTGACCCATCTGCCCCTTCATCATCATCATTTGACCTTGGGGCCCACTCATTCTATTAGGCATCATGCTCGGTCCCATGTGCCCCATGTTGTGCCCCATGGGCCCCATATTTGGCCCCATGGGACCACCCATCATATGGCCCATTTGGTTAGGACCGCCCATCATGTTAGGTCCGCCACGCATGCCTCCACGGGTCTTCGCCATAGCTAAGTTGTTGAGCCACTGTGCCGGGCTTTGTTTATTGAACTGGCCCATTTTTAAAGGGTGTTTCTGGAAAAATAATGGATGTTTGTAGCTCTTCATACTTACATTTCTATTAGATATAAATAATATCCCCATAACAGATTATGTATAATAATCCTACTAATATTATAAACGCGAGTATGGATATATGGATGTGTGGATACCGTTAAGGGTAGATGAAATGTAATGACAGTTTTTTCCATGGTGATATACTTTATATTTGTATGTGTGTAAGTCCTGTATTTTATTATTTATGTTTACTGATTGATATTCTAAGTATTTAGGTTTACTAATATAATACTATTATAGGAATGGCGTTTGACCATGTACATATTTTATGACGTTTAGTTATAAAGGTATGGCCTTAGAGAAGATAATAAGCTACTCGACATACTAATCCTGCGCAGACGTAGTCGCGGACACCAGCTAGTAGATTATAATTATATATAAGATCTTTATGTGTCTGTTTAGTATTAAGTATAATTTATACAATTACATTAGCAACCAATGTTAAAATGATACTTACGATCTTTTAATTTTCAATATATCATAATGCTTATTTAAAGACAACAGATTGATTAAATGTCTTTGATTCTATAGACGAGAAAAACATGAAGAGGATAAATGTGCTTAGTTTAAAACTAGTGAAGATAAATAAGTCCTTTTGGTGATCAGTGTATTTGTTCCGTATAAATTATACAAAATAAACAGATTTTTCAAATACTTCACTTCTGCAAAGTTCTCATATGCACCTTTTATTATTATATATAATATATATGTAACAAAAATAATATGTTGTATGCAGCTGTTTGAAGAAGAGTTACTGTTATTTACGATAGTGGTTCTATTTACTCTGGAACGAGGTGATAGATAGAATTTGTAAAGTATTAATATATTATTATGATTAGCTTTATTAAATAATTAATAAGAGCGATCTGGATGCTTGAATAAAATATATAAATTATGATAATTTAGAACGTAAAGGGAATTTTGTTCATTTTATTTCAGTTATAAAGTTATGGAAATTATTCTTTATGTACCGGCTATCATATTTTAATCATAACATTCCTGATGCACGCAGTAGTCACTCAGTGTCCAGAGCTGCGTTCCAGAAAGCCATAAGACCAAGCCAAAATTTGAGAAACAGCCGGTCCAAGATGCCTCCAGGCCAAAATTTACGCGGATCAAGATTTGATCACACCCGTTTCACAACACTCCTCGGCCAACACTTTTCTACCTATTGATGCCGTGGTCCGTTTTGCGATAATTTTGCTCACAGTGCTATCGTCTACCAAAGCTGGTCCGAGATAAATATCGCGATTTTGACAGCTCGTGGCACTGTAAGCGTGTTGTTAATTCGGACCAAAGTTGTAGCAATAACGAACCGTTTGCGCGCGAAAAACAAAAATCATAAAAATATCGTGCATAGTTTGAAGGTTAACTATGTAGGTAGTGTGTGGATTAAAAAGAAATAATGGAATGGATGGACCGACTTTTACATCAAAAAGAAGGGACACCAGTAAATACATTGTAGAAATAAACAAACACCTGTCACTTTTGACAGAACGCTCACGACGATTATGGTGTAGAGTATGGTTCATGTAATCGTCAATATGGCGGCAGTTAAGACGTCATCGATGACGTAGCGTGGGCCATCGTAA
The DNA here is from genome assembly GCA_917880725.1 of Selenia dentaria. Taxonomy (NCBI): domain Eukaryota; kingdom Metazoa; phylum Arthropoda; class Insecta; order Lepidoptera; family Geometridae; genus Selenia; species Selenia dentaria. The sequence continues at coordinate 9,863,334 of OU862901.1, read as the reverse complement.
TCACGCTCACGGTGAAAGGGACCGACTTTTATCGCGCTAATATCGATTATAGCCAATTGGGACCGCAGTGTGAGTGAGCCAAATCTTGGTTGGCTGTCAAAAGTGACAGTGTTGACAGTGATAAAGTGTTTTGTTGCATTTTCACACCGGATGCATAGGTTTATTTATTTGTACTAAACTCAAAGTGCCTAATTACATTTCCTTGAACAGTGGACAGTAACTAAAATCCTCAAATTAGTTTGAAACCAACAAAGCTAAGACCTAAGTTATATATGTCTAACTCGTTTTTGACAGATAATGGTAAAGGCAATCTAGCAACACTCGATCAAATCTTGGCCGAACATTATTTGGTCTAAGGCTTCCTGGTACGCAGCCCAGAGGTCTTGCCGTATTGTGCTATTGATGTAATCCGTTTAAAGTTGTTTAATTTCAATTTATAAAAATTGTGAAAGTCTAAGAAATAAATATGGATTTTGTTCATCTAGGCTAGGTAAAAACTGTAAGTGGGTAAGCTCACCTCCAAATATTTCTTAGTCCCTGGCTGTGCGCAATGATAGGATATGATGGAGTGGTGTTGACCAGATATGACTGCCTCGGCACCCTTGTTGGCCAGTAGTGTTGAGAACACGAAGATCTGGCTCTGCTGCTAGCGGAACACCCAAGAATATTTAGTTGGGAATTTAGTAGTGTTTGTTGACAGTTTAGATTCACATTTGGTGGTTTTTTTTATGTTATTAGTAAACGGTACAAGCACGAGAACCAAAGTGGTTGGTGGTGGTTGGTTAAGTGGTTGACAGGCCGGTTGACGCAGTTGGTAGTTCCCTGCCTTCTGAGCCGCTTGCCCTGGATTCGATCTCTGGACAGGTCAAACATTTGTGTTGCATTTGTGTACATGTCTGTTGGAATTGCGTCTGGGTGTGTATATGTATATAAATATGTATATCAGCCATCAGGTTACCACAGTACAGGCTCTGCCTAGTTTGGGACCTGAACATCGCGTGTGAAGTCTGTCCCATATTATATTATATTGAAATTTATAGAGAGAAAAATTCACATCCTCGGACGGGATTCGAATCCGCGTCTTCTGACTATCCGTGTCAGACGCCATTGACCAACTAGGCCACCGAGGTTCGGATCCGAGAATCGAATTTTAACTCTATCTGACTAACCGGCTTAGGGGACGTAGCGACATCTATTGAACAGGTTTGACAGTACTATCCATTATATTATATTATTAAAAAAAGTAACCTCTGCCTAAAACAGATGCATTTGCTCCCATGTGACGAAATGCACTGCACCCATAACTCTGAGACAATAAGTTGTTAAGTCTCATGTGCCTGTAATTTCGCCGGCAACCACACCCTTCAAACCAAAACACAGTATTGCGAACATTACTGCTTCACGGTAGTAAAGGTGTGGTGGCAGTACTACCCCGGACAAACTCATTCACAAAGAGTTCTACTGCTCTTAAAACCGGTGGTTGATGATTATGAAAAAATTAAGGATTAGCTTGGTATTTTGTGTCTTTAATTTCAGATTAAACTTTACATGTACTAGTTCGCATAAAACTAAGACCTTATAATGTACCGATTCTGCATCATTAGTGATATTTCTGTCGGTTTATTCTAATGGAAGACGGTTATATTTTTTTCCCATATAAGTGGAATAATACGTACGTACATTTGACATTCTGCAAGTTATATAAGTTAATACTTATACACTGTTTTAGACCTTCGCTGTTGTTAACTAAGTAATAACTAGTACTCACGGGAGTTTCCGATATTTCAGCACAGTTACATGCACCATGTTCACTATCGGTGATCGGTAGACTCAATCGGGACTAAGAGATAACGGAAACTCATAAATGTATTAATACGTGGTCTACATCCCGCAAGTACGTACACTTACAGATGCATTACATCAGAGTCACATAATCATCTCGCTGCTTACCGATCATTCTCCATCGTTTGTTGTCCACTCTATCCGCGCGAACTGTTATTGGCAAAATTGTGGTTACACCGCACAAGCCATACAAATAATAATAAGAAGAAGAAGAGTCACATAAATAAGTATAGTCATTAAGTCACTGTCCTGTTTAAGTCACGTTCTAGAATGCGGTGGATGCATCGCTAAAACGTTCCAATGCGAGTGACGAGGAAAATATAATAACAACGATTCATGAATTTTGTTCAGGGCATGTGATGCCAACACACACTAAAACTAACTTACTAACTTAAATTTAAATAACGTCACTTAGTACGGCGCAGAACATTTTTCCTTTGCGCAGTACTAAATAACGTTATTTAAAGTTAAGCAGCGTTTATAAGTAAGGCCGTAAACAGTTAATAACTTAATAATCCACCACTATTACACTACAAAACTTGAAAAAAAAACCAAAATCTAAGAAAAGAAATGAACCTAATCACCGATAACCATTGTTGGGATTTTTGCCCGCCATCCAAACTATAGTAGCCTATAATTATAGATTACTTTAGTTATAAATTCCAATGCCCATAAAGCACTGCGATACTGTTGACGTACAGTTATACAACTTTTTAGACTGGCCTATATAATCGCTGCAAATATTGCAGAAATATTCTCCCATGTGGAAACTTAATTGCCAGCAATAAACGTCAAAATCGATTCCATGTCCCGGTGGTTGCCAAGGCGTACAGCAGCTAATATATCCATCGCTTTCGGATTGATCAACAGAATCTAACCGTAAGCACAAATAATGTCAAACCCGGATGATATACCCAAAATTAAAAAAAAAACCGGATATAGACAACGGAGCCGTAAACCCGTAAACCACAGACTGAAGATACAATCATGTGAATTTAAACTCGATATTAATATAATCAGTGTTACCTCCATGCTCCCGGCTTGCTTGCTGATTACATTTGACGGCAGCGTCTGTTGTTCACTAGACATGGGGCCCATAGATACCCCTGGTCCCATGGGGCCCCCAGCGCCGGCCATACGGCACGATCCCATATTCTCCGGACCACCATTTGGGTTGCGGCAGTTTGGGTTGCCATCCTATAACAAGTTAATTATCGGTATCAGTAATCACATCAACATGTCCTCATATTAAAAAACAATGGATTTATAAACCATCACATGTTTCTTGCTATCCTTTTCTCAAGGACATTGTTTTGACGTGATCTTACGTCTTATAAATTGATGAACGCTGCAAATTCATTGTCACATTCCGCCTGAACCGAGCGTGCAAGCGAGAGCGCGGAACAAGCGATAGAGAGGCACGATCGGCTTGTCTTATGACGATATCACATAAAATTATCGTCCGTAAACAGACTTTGCAGATAACCATTTTTTATGTGGAATCTATGTAAAGTTACTCATGTGACACCAATTGTTTCTAATTGAAAATGTAAAAACGTCTCGAACATATTATGCTTAGTATCAACATATATCACTACTTACATATAATAAAACTGTAGATGTCGAATTTCTGTACAATGAAAAAGGCTAAAAACCGAGTCAGGGGGATGTAAGGAGTGAAATCGAACTAATTTTATTTTCAAATTTTTTGTTTCTCTGTTTGTCTGTCTGTTTGTACAGGCTAATCTCCGAAACGACTGGACCGATTTAAATGAAATTTTGTATGGTGGTAGCTTAAATCCCTGGTCAACATATAGGATACTTTTAATCCCGGTAAATTAAAGAGTTCCAGTGGGATAGTTAAAAACTGTAATTAAGCGTATCCCGCGAGGCCACGCCAGCGAAGCCGCTGGCAGGTCAGCTAGTTTTATAATATATTATATATGAACCCTTTGCGTCCCAGAGACGTATATATACGACAGTTTCATTCATAAATCTTTTGTTTTATTTATCACGGTATAGGAAGGATTAATGTTGTTTATAGCCAACATTTCCCATGTCATCCATATTTTATACATGCTGCTTATAAGAAAAACTGTCTGCATTGGTAACACCACTACGCTACAATTTCTACTTTTAAGAAGTACCTGGAGGCCTACTCCCAAAAAACGAGCTACAAAGTTTCGTTTAACGGATTTCACGATTTCTACTGCAAATACACAGTCAAGGGTGATAAAATATAATGGCATAGTAAAGTGATTAGTGTTTTATGTTATAGTGATGATGGTATATCAAATCTAAACATCATAATGTGTAATTTGTTGAAGTTTAATTTTGTGTTAGTAGGTGCTTAAACCGTCTTTAATATTTTGTTTAATAACTGTACTCATGTCAAAACATACTTATATAGAAAATATACAACATAATAACAAGTGAAATATGTAAAATATTTGCATGCCTAAACTACATACAGTAAAAGCTCCTTATACGCGGGGTATATGTTCCATAAATATGCCGCGAATACGGAATAGTAATTTAAATGGAATTATAGGGGATACGTTCCTAGGTGACAAAATAAAAAAAGCAATATATAAAAAAATCTATTTAATTAAAGTTTTTTACATTTTGATTAATTATCTTAAGGCTTAGGCAATGGTTTGAAGAATTTTGTAATTTTCTCTTGCTTGGCAGTTTTTAAAAGCTCCTTCAATTCAAACTGATATGCAGTAGTCGCACTAGCAATTTGCCTTATAAAAATAAGAGGCAAGATAGGTAGAGACGTGTTACTCGATCACAATTTATGTCACAAATGTAAAAGACGAAACAATAAAACACGCAAAGCGGCTTTTACCATAGAACAGAACAGCAACATTTTAAAATATAGTTTATTGATTGAGTAATAAGGTTCCTTTCATTATGTTTGTTTACATTCTCAAAAACACCGGTCGCGGCGAAGGCGGCTTATGGCAAAGTCCTCGGCGATATCATTTAACAACATACTATAGGCAAAGTTGTAATAAGATCTATTTTACTCTTTTTATTAGTCCATTTGATGGCATTTACAAAGGATGCTGGGTTGGATACCTATTCGAATCCTTTTATTATTATGTATGTAGTTATTAGATCCGCGAATAAAGAAATTTTGGGCGCGAATATAGGAATGGCGGTCGCAATTTTTTTAATCCGCGAATAGTGAAAACGCGAATGAAGGAAGCGCGAATAAGGAGCTTTTACTGTATAACAATTGCTGTACAGTATTATTATTAAATAATTTAGTCATATCATTAGATCAGTCAGCAACTGCCTATAAAATACTAAAATACAAATCACTCATCACCATCAATCAATTTCATCACTCTTGACTGTAACTGTGCTTTTTCACTTTTACAGTAGAAATTATGTAATCCGTAAAACTAAACTTCGTAGTTCGTTTTTGGGAGTATAGGCTTAAAAGACAAACATTTAATTGCATGTGTGAACCTTGACCTCATCGTTCCTTGTTCTCTCACCTGAATATTACCCGAGGAACCTCTAAGGCCAGTCTGTGGATCCAGTATGTCATTAGAATCTGATGATAGGCGTTCAGATTTCAAAGATCCTGGCCCACCAAGCTCGCACGTTGGAGATTTCGTGGGGTCACCTGTGCAAGAAAAGTTTATGTTTTAGCTACAAAAAAAATCAAGATTATTCATAATTCCATAAAAACTCCCAAAATGTAGTTTAATGTAAGATATCTCTAAAGGGATAGTCCTAACTCGCATTCGAACATTTTATGAAAATAAACATATTTATGTTTACGTTTCGAGTTGAGTTTAATTTATAGAATGTCTGTGAATAATCCTGGAGCCTTACTATCAGCTTTGTGATTCGTGCAAGTTACATGCAGTTCTTAAATTGGACTTAATTTTTTTTTAATGAAATCAAACCATGCCATGACTCTCATTTAGGTAAACTGTTTGCAAATTGTTTTCCTCAAATGTAAAATAAAAATGTTGCCTCTAGCTAGAAAGCCAGAGACAATTTATTATAACCAACATTAGTTTGCAAGCTGACAAACTGAGCGGATTTAGAGCGTCATGATAACGTCAAACCATACAAAAAAATTAGGTGAACGGTTTTGCTGCGGTGTTTGAATAGTAGGCCTGGCAGGCCTGCTATAATAATAATAATATAATAATATGGGACAACATCCACACAAAGGTCTTCAGGTCCCAAACTAGGCAGAGCCTGTACTATGATGCCTGATGACTGATATACATACTTAAATATATACACACCCAGACACAGCTCAAACAGACATGTTTGCACACAGATGTTTGACCTGTCCGGGGATGAACCCGAGACCAGCGGCTCAGAAGGCAGAGGTGCTACCAACTGCGCCAACCGGCCTTTTAAATAATGTTTTCATGATAATTTCAAGCCAGTCAGTTTTCTAGAAGTCCTGCTTTAAGAGCTACTCCTGGCCACGTACAAAACAACAATCCCACAATGACTACACGATACGTTAGTATATGATCCTTTTTTTAATTGGCGATTCAACTTGGTGTGTAGCAGAACGTGGACCATTGCGATGTTGCCCTTGCTAAACGAACAGCACTCATCATCAGCGCCATCATAGTGTGTGTGAAGGTGACTCCGAACCATCGATGACAAAATTATAGCTAGTACTCACCGTCACTATCCATGAGACCGTCTATCTCAGTCTTAATGCCGTCGACGCCGAGCTCTGCATTGGAATCCTCGCCTCCTGATTGACTGTGTGGCTCCATCTTGACCCTATGCTGTGGCTCGTCAGGTTCTTTTTTCAGCGCCGCTGGGGTCGGCAGCGACGCTGACGGTGGCCGGGAACCGTGACCTGGAAAAAATGAGAAACTTATTGAAAAGAAAATGTGAAATGTAATGTCTGACTTTTTTCACAGTGAGCTTTGGGGCTTGGGAGGACTCTTCAATGACTGCAATAAGCTAATTACAAGATTATTTCAAATGAATGTCAAAAAAATGAGAAACTTATTGAAAAGAAAATGTGAAATGTAATGTCTGACTTTTTTCACAGTGAGCTTTGGGGCTTGGGAGGACTCTTCAATGACTGCAATAAGCTAATTACAAGATTATTTCAAATGAATGTCACAATCTACAAGGCAGAAAAACGATCATATAATCAATCACATCAATCAAGCACGACGTCCATCTGGTGTTAGTGGAAACGTCTGCCTAGACCTTGAACGGATGCATTTCCGCATGAGACATTACGCTACATGATCTGAAACCAGTCTAACATCACCAGAAGATCGAACATCTTTAATAAATACCTCCGATTGATTAATTAAGTGTGAATATGAGAAATACTTTACCTGTCTTCTATAGCCGAAGTACTAAGCTTTCTATTTAACTGGTGCATGTAAAATGATTCATTTATTTTTCACACTTTAATAAGAAAACATCAGTTTATTGTAGTTCCAAATAGCAAATGAGATGAATCGATTACACGCTCGGCGCCACTCGATAATAATAATGTACGCTTTCACCATGTATAACTATTGTTTTAGTGTGAAAATAATGTATTCTTAGTGTAATGTTGTTTTTTTGTGGTCATCATCATCATCAGCCTGTAGCAGTCCACTGCTGGACATAGGCCTCTCCAATTGCACGCCACTTAGGTCTATCTTGGGCTTCTCGCATCCAGTTTTTGACAGCCGTCTTGCGCAGATCGTCACTCCACCGTGCCTCAGGACGTCCTACACTACGTTTGCCGAGACGCGGTCTCCACTCTAGAACTCGTTTACCCCAATGGTTGTCGGTTCTACGGCTAATATGGCCAGCCCACTGCCACTTCAGCTTGCTGACCCGGTGGGCTATGTCGATGACCTTGGTTCTCTGACGGAACACTTCATTTCTGATGCGATCCCTCAGAGAAACACCGAGCATAGCCCTTTCCATATATTTTTTTTTGTGGTAATTGAAGTTAATTAACAATTTGTTGCATGAGGATAATTAAATACTTTAACAGAACCATAAATAACAATAAGAATAAAGATGTCTAAATTTTTAAATTTAATTTGTTGAAAGAACCCGGAACATGTGTATGTATTTTGCATTTTGTATCAATTTTGCGTCAGCGTGAGTCCTTCTCGCCAGATGAAAAGCGGAGATGGAATCAAGAAGAGATGACCATTAGTGCAGCCGTAAGCTGTGTGATATTTCACGCCCCGCTTGAAAGACCCAGGGTCATAGCTGCAAGGAAATACGAAAGCCTGCAATTGCATATTTTGCGATTTTGGCGGTCTTTCTTGGTCTGTGCCTAATTCTTGCCGGTCTGTTTGGAGTCTTAATATAGTCAAAGACTTAATCCGCGTTACTTATGTATTTAGTGTTAAATAAAGGTAAATAAAGGTATTTTGTGCTGTATAAAGGTATGTTAAAATCTGGCTAATCACTAGATTAAGTAAAATATTCAGCCTCGATACTTACAATACCAATATTACTCAAACGATTATCTATACATAATTATATGTCCTGAATGAATAGCTGATTCATCAACGCAGAGCCTACACAATTGAGGCTACAAATTGAAATATTGCCAGTTGACGCCTTTAATGTTCTAAGCATCCAATATAAGGAATTTTATCCCTAATTGGGTGTTATCATTTTATTTCTGTGGCTTTGTGGTTAGACGCAACGAGCACACCGCACCTCTGCTGGGTCATGTAGTAGTTGAATATAAAAATCGATCATATGGTGCACAATCGAATTTTAGATACCGTCAAACTTAAAAACATAGCAAAATCAATTTGAACAGAAATAAAATGATATCACCCAATTAAAAAATTGGGTGATATCATTTTATTACTGTGGATTTGTGGTAAAACCGCTGCCGGGTCATCTAGTTGAATATAAAATTCTATCACAGTACAGTAGATATCACCCAATTAAAAAATTGGGTGATATCATTTTATTTCTGTGGATTTGTGGTAAAACCGCTGCCGGGTCATCTAGTTGAATATAAAATTCTATCACAGTACAGTAGATATCACCCAATTAAAAAATTGGGTGATATCATTTTATTTCTGTGGATTTGTGGTAAAACCGCTGCCGGGTCATCTAGTTGAATATAAAATTCTATCACAGTACACAATCGAATTATAGATACTGTCAAACTTAGCAAACATAGCAAGATCACTTCGAACGTTTTAATTGGGTGATATCATTTTATTTCTGTGGATTTGTGGTAAAACCGTTGCCGGGTCATCTAGTTGAATATAAAATTCTATCACGGTACACAATCGAATTCTACATACTGTCAAACTTAGCAAACGTAGCAAGATCACTTCGAACGTTTTAATTGGGTGATATCATTTTATTTCTGTGGATTTGTGGTAATACCGCTGCCGGGTCATCTAGTTGAATATAAAATTCTATCACGGTACACAATCGAATTCTAGATACTGTCAAACTTAGCAAACATAGCAAGATCACTTCGAACGTTTTTTTAATCTTCAAATCTAAAGTGTGAGAAAAAATAACAGTTTAAGCCATAAGGTTGTAACCGTGACTTTTGAGCTACTAATATAATACAATTTTTTCACATGTTCAACAAAAATTGCAACTCTCAAGGTAACCTGCGACACAGTATATCCAATAGTAGACATACGGCGAGTGTATTGTTTACATTATCATTTTGACCATGAGTGTTTGAAAATAATGTGGTCATTAGCTGTTATTTATGTTGCCGTAATAAGGTTTTCTGGTCAGCTGGCTTATTCATACAGATGCATATTTATTTAGTGTTTACAATACTTATTGATAAGAGCCTAAGTACACGGCGTATTTAATCCGCGCAGACGACGCAGAGTACCAAAATGGGTCTCAAAATCAATGTGGCTAAGACTAAATACATGTTAATTTCTAAAAAACCTCAACAAGACTCAATCCTTAAAATAGGAAAAGAAACAGTCGAAAGAGTCGCTAGTTCCAAGTACCTGGGCAGTTGGCTTAATAAAAATGGTGATCACTCACAGGACATACGAATCCGCATTGAAATGGCGCGGACCAATTTCTTCAAGATGAGTAAGGTGCTCTGCGACAGGAATCTCGCTTTGGCCTCGAGATTGCGCATAATGCGTTGTTACACATTATCCGTATTACTGTACGGCGTAGAAACTTGGACGCTTAAACAGGGTACCGAAAAGAAATTGGAAGCATTTGAGATGTGGATATACCGTCGTATTTTGAAAATCTCATGGCGTGACCAAGTTACTAACGTTGAAGTGCTGCAGAGGCTAAATAAACAGCTGGAGCTTATAAATACCATAAAGCGAAGAAAGTTAGCTTACTTTGTTCACGTCATGAGAAATGAGAAGTACAGAATCCTTCAACTCATTATTCAAGGGAAGATTGCGGGAAAAGAGGATCCGGCCGAAGGCGACACTCCTGGTTGAGAGATCTGAGGGAGTGGTTCGGCTGTAGTACCACCTCACTCTTCCGAGCAGCGGCTTATAAAATAAAAATTGCTAATATGATGTCCAATCTCCGATAGGAGTGGAACCTGAAGACGAAGAAGACGACGCGCATTTCACGAACGCGCGTTTTCGGCGTCGTAGATGCCCAGAAAGCTGATTGTTTATTTATTTGTTTATTGCATCATATGAATTACAATAGGTCTTACAAATGTCATGTTTTACAGAGTGTTGCATTTGTGTCGATTCAAACGCGCACAAAAAGCGATAAAAACGTGCGCGAAAAGCGCGTCCGAAATACGTTTTACCCGCTTTTGAATCGATTCAAGCGCGCGTAAAGTTATGTAAAGGGGCGGGAGAGGAGCGTGCTCTCACGGCACCGCAGTTACAATTTTGTTTTATTTTGTGTTTTGTTTTCTTTTTTTTCTTTTTAAAAGTAGTAATAGGCAGCATAAGCAGTGTTGGCTCAACCGATGCCATGGTACCACTGACGAAGAGTTCCTGATTGAAACGTAAAGATTTACGAGCGATTACAGCGCGTTTGTATCGCTGTATTTGCATGTAATATGACGGCATATCCTATTAATCCTACTAATATTATAAACGCGAAAGTTTGTAAGTAAGGATGTATGGAGTGTGGATCTTTGTTACTCTTTCACATTAAAACAGCGGCGCCAATTATGATGAATTTGGTATGGAGGTAGATGAGGCGCTAGATTAACACAGGATACTTTCATCATCAACATCATCATCCATCACCACGCGGGTGAAATAGCGTAATATTTTTGGGCACAGCATAGACAAAATGCAAGATCTCGGCCTACGTTAAGATCGTAGTAATGACAATTCTGCCCAAATTTGTGTAAGTTTCTGATAGCTTAGTCAAAAACACGCTATCATTTTGACAGCTCGATACACTAGACGTGCTCGGCGACCGTCAAGGGTGATGAAATGTAATGACAGTTTTTCCATGGTGATTAATTTTATATGTAGATAGCCTTTGGAGAAGATAATAAACTACTCGAAGTACTAATCCTGCGCAGACGACATCCCGGGCCACCAGCTAGTATTTAATACGCGCAGATGACGAGCGTTTTACGAACGCGCGTTTACAGCACCACTGGTTTTTTTACGTGTGCTTAGGTTACAAGACTGCGACTGAATCTCGTTTTTAACGCGCGTCATCTGCGCGCATAAAATACGCCGTATGCTTAGGCTCTTAGTAGAACCTGGTGATTACAATTTAGAGAACTATTTCAAACGGAATTTATTGCTGTTACACGGGCAGTTATTTCGACAGTAAAAGCCGCAATTGTATACCTGGACGAAATGTACAGCGACATAGAACAACACTGTTGACGTAACTATACATTACCTATTCTGGCTATATAATTGCAACAAATTATATCGAAATAATTGCTCGTAAAACGTCCGAGTGATCAGATTCACTGAAACTTAAATCTAATCTAATTACCTGCAAAATAGACGTCGCCTTGTTAACATTAAAATTATATGCAAAGATGTATATTTAAATAGTTGATTAATTAGTTAAGTTATGTAAATGTAAAAAAAATGGCACGGACCCTGGAGTCTACGGGTAGAAATATTAATATAATAAAAAAAAACATTAAAAGTAGTCCTACCAAGGAAGATACTATATATGGTCCTTGGTCCTACTAATATTATAGAAGCAAAAGTTTGTATATGTATATGGATTTTGTTACTCTTTCACGATAAAACAGCTGGGCCAATGATTTTTGAAATTTGGTATGGAGGTAGATGAGGTGCTCGATAACACATAGGATAGTTTTCATCATCATCCATCACCATGCCATCCATCCATCACCATGGGTGAAAACGCAACTAATCAGCTATAAACTCATACTTTGCAGTGCTAAAAGTTAGTTAGGATTTTAGACCCGACTTCAAGAAAGAAGGAGGTACTCAATTCGACTGCATGATTGTTACGCGATTACTCTGATATATGAATTGATTTTTTGGATTTTTTTGATTTGGCGGTAATCCCAAAATTTTTCGAAATTGATTCAGCACTTATTGCGAAAAAGAAAACAAACACAATAAAATCAGCCAAGTGCGAGTCGGACTCGCACACGAAGGGTTCCATACTATTACTTATTTTGTTAAATAAATAAAATAAAAAAAAAAAAAAATTACCTATAATAAATATTTCAAGGTTATTATTTTAACTTAATTATTTATTTTCAAAGTGAATAGGTAACACAACTCAATATTCTGTGAATACTTCAAGCGTGTACCTGTTGCAGTTTAAAATATAGTGAAAAACAAGCAAAAATATCACGTTTGTGGGAGCCCTGTTAAATAATTATCTACTTAATTTGTTTTTTAGTATATTTGTTGTTATAGCGGTAACAGAAATACATCATATGCGAAAATTTCAACTGTCTAACTATTACGGTTCATGAGATACAGCCTGGTGGTTGGACAGCAGTGACATAGTTGTAGTCCTTTGGGTATGTAACTCGTAAAAATATGTTCACATATGACGTTTTGGTTTCAGTGTATTTCAGTGATTTACATGTAATGTAACACCGAAAAATAAATAAATCATGTGAAGCGAAATAATGCTTAAACCAATGTATGCACATTTAGGGTTCAAAAGTATTACAAGAAGAATGCAGTTGGGCACAGCCAGTCGGCGCATTTGGTAGCACCCCTGCCTTCACATAACATCCCCGAACACGTCAAACATTTGTGTGCATGAACATATCTGTTTGACCTGCTTCTGGGTGTATATGTATATATAAAGTATATCAGTCATCAGGTTACCATAGTACAGACTCTGCCTAGTTTGGAAACTGAAGACCTTTGGATGGATGTTGTCCAATATTATTTTTATTATAGAATAAGCACACTTACCAGGCTCTGTAGGATCATTAGGTTCGTCCTTCAGACGGGCTCCACCGCCCTTCTCCTTCTCCTTTATCATACCCCTACGTGCCTTCGCCAACTTGACTGGAATGAGAAAATTAATGCCTTAATAATTATAAGAAAAGAGTAACATGGTACCTGTACCACCATTATTTATTTAAAACAGATAATTCTCCATCACTTGTGGATCTCGTAAGTATGCAATACTGGCAGAATTCATATCAATAGTCAAGGGGTAAGACTAAGACATCTACAAGGTCTACTTAAACTTACACTAGAATTAAAGTCCTAGATATCCTCAATTAATAAACAAATTACTTTTCCTCCTTTTAAATAGTTACTTGAACTCGTCATTCTTATGGTGAACAAAATTTGGTCAGGAAACAAGCATGCCTCACTATTTTGAAACTTATAAGCTTCTGTCTAAGCACATCTGGGGCCTTATTCACGATGACACATGTGCTGCTGTACAATGTCTTCAAGGAATGATCATGATGTCAATACAATTTTAGTATTGTTCCTTGTACATATCGTAGAAAGCATGAATGGTCAGATGCTATAAAGCACTAGGAGTAACTCTTAGTCCAACAATCTAGAGACAGGCCAATGGTTCCATTGAATGGGTCAATACAGGGACAAAAATTTAAAACAAAGGTTTTTGTTCAGCAAACTGAAATAATGTTTTGTTATTGTTATTTATGGTGCTTATGAGAACAAAAAAATATCATTTGTATTATTATCATCATCATAATCATCGTGGTGGTACATAATACAACATTATCACCTTGTATATGGTTTTCCACCCATAGATGTGGTAGGGGATGCGATATGGTTATAGGAATGTAAGTATTTGTACCATGTGATGCAGTTATGCTGTAACACTCGTCGCTCAGTATAAAGACACTGCAGTAAGTGAAATTCAGTATTCAATATTCAATGAGACCCAAATATGAATATCTCAAATTAACATATCTAGTGCAGTACAACAGAAAACTTAAACTGCAATTTAGAACTCTGGACTGCGATGTATCATGACATGTGCACTATCACATGATAACATTTATAAAATATGTAGTGTATATGCATCTACTTTTACAATAATAATAGGTAAGTACCTATATGTGCTTCCTAGTACATTCAAATAGCCCCAAAATGGCAAAAATAATGCAAAAAATGCTCACAAGGATGTTCAAATTAGGAATCTGTGGGTGAAAATGTTGTTTATGGCTTGTTTTGTTCAGCATTCAGAAAACTTAAAGTTATTTTTGCCACCATAATGTCAAATTTTTGAACCACATCTGGAGCATGGTTGTTTGTGATAGTTTTTTGGCAACTATGTATTTGAAAGCTTACTCATGCGATTTTAGGTCTTATGCTCAGTTTAGTCTTCTAGTAGGTGGCAAAAGTGGCAAAAATAATGATTGTGAGCTTTACAAACTCTTTAACAAAAGAGCCAACAATGGCAATGCCACCAATGCCCTCATTGCTAAATGAATGTACTTTATGATATAATATTGCCAATGTAATCTTCAATCATATATAGGTAGGTAGGTAAAAACTTTAATTAATGCAAACCACAAATGCTAGCGCTGTATAATAGAGTTTTAGCATATAACTAGACATTTGGGTGCGAAAAAATATGCCTTCTAATAAACAGCAATTCACTTTCAGTTAGTTGCACCTACTATGTAGTGGATAAGTATAAATTATGATCAACCAGTAATGACCAATTAGGAGTACTCATATCTCATTTGCATAAAATTAATCAGCATTTTTATTGGCACATCATAATGTGGATACTGGGGATCACTGGGGATTTTGATCTCAATGCATGTTTGTAAGGGATAAAATGTGAATGGAAACTGGTGCTAGCAGCCATGTGTATGCTCAATTACTAGTGATCTCCACTGACATAAACATTTGTTTTGTACACACAGAACTGATCACAGGCGGGTTTTCGTAACAACCACAACATTTGGCACATGTCCCACAAATCTATAGAACGGCACTTCATTACAAGAATGTCATTCTGCTGCACCAAAATGATCGGGATTATTAAAAATAGAGGACCAAAAACCTTGGCGCCGGAGGGACGCTGACGTCGCGCGCGGAACTTGTAAACACGACTAGACGACTCCGTCCACTCATCGGCCCATAATTTACACCAAAGTTAACATTATAGTCCAAGTTTTCTTCAAAATTCCTGAACTAAACTCCATACATAAACAATGAGATAGGTCGGGTGTAGACAGCGCGCACACGAAACGCACGTTTACTATGGCCGTTTTATTGCCTTCCCAGCGACGTACCAACCAGACTACACCGCCGGAGAAAGCGTCTAATATTATTTTATATCATTCGTGTGATCTAATTAAGGTTTTAACGATGGGTATGCAGCACGAAACAAAAAATCGGGATCGCTGACATTTTTGTTTATGGTACATCGACAGGATCCAGAATCCACAAATAGCAATAAAACGTACACGATTACCGCCTCCCGACGGATTCACTATCACTTGATAACACAATACACTGAGTTTCTTCACATTTATGTAAGTATCATCGTCAAAATAAATCAGGTTTTATTTAGAAATTCTTTCAATCAGCTATAACACAAATCACCACGCACACACAACACAACATAGGTACGTAAAATGTGTGCAGGGCTGCCAGCTCAGATAAAATAAATGGCTGCTAAACGCTGAATGAGTTCCCAAAAAGTGCTAGAATTTATGTTCATTTATAACCTTACATTACATAGTTCCTTAGCTTAAGCGGGGATGACTTTGTGACTGTAAGGAATGTGAGGTAGCTTTGTGACACGCAGACTTTGAAATCTGACATTGTTCACAATCTCATATTTTGAACGAGATATCAATGACTACATTTTATAAAATCCATGACCAATTTCCAAACATCTGCGAGCGTGTGTTTTCTTTGGACTTTTTAACCTATGACTGATAGTGACTGAAGTGAAAATTAAGTTTTACGGAAATCGGTAAAGTTTGTATACTCTGCAGAACAACCGAAGAAACTAAGTGATGTTCTAAGCTGTAGGTATATTTCAGGATGTTAAAATTAATAAAAGATAAAAAAATGGTATATCTCTATCGTGATACTGTCAGTCGTCAAGAGTACATTTGTAAAAAGAAAAAAACCTCAACGTGCAAGTTACCTATGTATGTGACAAATGAGACCACCATTAGTTGGTGCGATGAGTCCTAAATGAACTAAAACATTATGAATGTTATTCAATCCCAGATTAATATTATTTAGTTATGTTATTGTTTATGTTTAATATATATATATTAAATCATTACATAAATATTTATAAATAACTAATAGATATTAAGCCCAGTCAGGGCAAGCGCGATAAACTTTTCACAAAGTCGAGTTGAGTAAATATTTTTATTTTTATGAATTTTCTGGAAGAAAATATGTGTTTGAAGGTGATGTACTTAACTAACAAAATTGTGTAGCTATGCATTATAAAAATTGGAAGGCTTTTGTGGAATATATTCTTTATTTATTAAACTATTACCTGTAGTTTACTTTCCCGTAAAATGGAATAAGCGCGGCGTACGTTCATAAGCGCGTTATTTGTGAATACATACATTTAGATAAAATTTGTGTAATAGCCGTAAATGAGCTAAATAATACAAAACATAATAAACCTAATTAATAAATAATAAAGTCTAATATCGAGTAACAAATAAAAATGGGGTGAGTTCGCCATAATTTTACAGATCAGTGCTGTGGCAGCCAGCCTTTACCCAGTATATTAAGCTATTTATCTCTCAAGAACAAACACAAAAACAAACCTCTATTTTTGCAAATATTGCGTTTTGAGAGAATAAGACATAAATTGATTTAAATAAAGGACTTTTAAAACAGTATATGTATCGAGAAGCCTACGAAATCAGCTGGTAACTCTATACATATCAGACTATGATTTATAGACGATAAGAATGTTAACGATTTCATCTTTGCCGTCAAAATAAAGAAAAAACAGCTAATCATTAGTATGCATATATTTACTCTAGTATTTCGCTAAATACCTAGATTTAGCGAAATACTTCTGTCATAATATTGTAACATAAACGGTTTAATACCAAACGACAGCAATTAACAACATGCAAAACATCGATCAACTAACGTTTAGCAATAGTTATATAGTTTTTGTTAATAGAAATCAATCAAACTCAACAAAATGTGATATCAAAAATGTGTTGTGTGCTTAATCTAAATATAATTGAAACATCAAACCTAAGAAAATACGTCTAGTTTTGTTATGTAGTATGTTATCAAAACACTATTTTTTTAATGATGCTTGCTGCTTGTACACTATATGCACTAGATATTGACCAGGGGTTTGATATGTTTTTCTATTGACACCACACCCGTTATCGTTGCTCGTAGGAAAAGATAAAGGAGCCTGGCCGCCATAATAGTCACAAGTCGTTCAATAGTTTCTGAGAAATGCGTAAAATACATACCTACATACATACACCTTAAATGCTTATTACATACAAATATGTCGAATTGATAACCTCCTTTTTGAAGTTATTTAAAAAGGTTGACAATCTGTTAGTTGGGGGAAGCGCGACATAACAAAATAACGCACTTGCCTCATCAAGGCTAGACACACTTAACCCTTTACCTTTTACCTTTGAGCCGATAATTTGTAATCACTAAATCAAACAGTATGTTTATATATTATTAGCAAAAGAAGTATTGATGTCTAAAACTTTACTTTCGCAAAATAATATTACCTTTTATTATCTCGTAACACATTCAAAAAATCCAATATTTTCCGACAATTAAGTGGACAGCGGTCAACTGGACATTCAAGGTACAAATAATATTACACTATTATTAAAATGATGCCTTATGCCGCGCTCCGATGAGTGTTGCCATAAACAAATTGTATTATATACTAAAATTTGTTCCAAATTTCACGGTAGATGTCTGTTTAAGAAAATAATTAACTAGTTTTCAACAACTTCATTGTAGAGGCAATTGCCCTGTAGAGGCACTTGCCTCGGCTGACCTTGTATAATATTTTATAAATAATTTTATCATAGCAGTAATTTATATTTTTATAAAATCTTACTACGCTAGTTATCAATTTACTGCAAGGTAATGTTGATTTTATTATTTTTTGTAAAAAACAATTTAAAAGTAGAGGGATAGTGGGTAAAGTACGAGTATATGTCTGCTTAATTTTATCACAATACTTTTCCTCTGAACATCCCTCGTCCGTTTGAAAAGAAGATTGGTGGGCATGATTATAAAAATTATACTCAAGAGGTATTTAAAAACACTATCGACGATATCCTAAAAAGTTTACTATTGTTTCAGGAAGCGCAAACTAAACCTAAGATACATTGTAACACTCTTGACGACAAAATCAAGGAGAAACACTTAAACTCTACTCCAGGACGCCCAAGTATTTTCACTCCCTGCACTAGGATTCTAGGGGTCGTAAGAATAGACACATTGTATTAAATTAAAAATAAAGGGGGGGTTGGATCAAAGCTGCGGTGTGAAACGCAGCCCATGAAGCCAATCCTTACCTGGCCACCTGTCCGGTGAGCAGGTACGGCGTATGGTTATGGAAAGGAGCGCAGGTCGTGATGACATCCATAACAAGTCTAATATGTTACCTTCTCGTGGTGCCGCCTGTTATTGGTCTGGTCCCCTCAGGAACGGATATAACAAAAACACTAGGCGAATCTCATGTACACCCTCATCCCACCTACCTATTCCTATCCCCTCACCAACATATCCAATCCCATCACTTAGCCCCTCCCGCTTCTACTCTGAAAATTCCTTTCCGCTACAGAAACAATGTGGTCAGGTTTCTGTGGTCTTGCTTTCCCATATAAGCGTGAAGGCAAGAGGGGGGCTGACCACCCACGTGTTTTGATGCTGCACGTGGGGGCCCGTATGGGTGGATGCAACGATCCTGGAGGCTGAGCGCAGAAACGCAACACTCCTCTTTGGCGTGAATTTCATCCTAAACGGGGGGCCTAGAACTAGCCACGCTAGGCAATTCAGCATTGGTGGGCAGCCTTAAGCTCCTGCCAGGCGAGAGGTGGTGGTCAATGGGGTCTGCAGCCGGCGGAGCACGGAATGCTGCGTCTGGTTGGTGTGGTATTCTTTGCACCGTTTAGGCTCGTGGATTACATGACCGCTACGTCTATACCGGACTGGTAGCCCTGGTGTTAACATAACTGTTACACCCCCAGATGCGGGCTCGGTGGAGGGTGGGGAGCCAAGAAGGTGAATTAAATAAAAACATGGAAAATTTAGAAAACCCAACCAGAACACAAAACCCCCCCCAGGGTCAAGGGGATGCGGTGCGGGATCTCGTGGAGGCGTTCGCCGCCCCGGAGACCTGCTCTGCTAACTGGACGGTCGTAAGACCGAAAGGTAAAAACGGAGGGCGTAGAGGACAAAGGGCAACCGGAGACCATCTCACCACTCCAAACCCAGCAAGCCTACAAGCTTCTGGGTCAAAACTAAGCAAAAAACAGAGACATAAACTCTACCAGAAACAACGGAAACAACAAGTAGCGAACCCGGAAGGACAAAAGCCGAAAGCTGGAGACCGTAAACCCGAAGCGCAGCTGGCAGGTCAACGGCCAACGACCGAAGACCCCAGCATGTCGAGTTCCGAGGGACAAAAGCGTAAAGCTGGAGACCCGAAGACGACAATGCGCACGGATGGACAAAGGCCTAAGGCTGGAGACCCCGGAGTCAGCGAACGAAAACCTGGGCCTAGCCCTAAACCGGATGGCAAGCAGACGGTGGACCTTTTAAAGGTGCCAACCGAAACTAGCCATAAAGGTTCGGGCCAGGGCAAGCAACACGACATCCGCAAGAACCGGCAAAGGCGAGCAGCCAATGCTATTGCGAAGTCCGCACAGGCACCAGCCCGAACGGAACCGAGCAAGAGGTCGCGGATGGACGATACAGTTTCGCCGAGGGGTGACCACAAAAAGGCGAAACTCGACAGCTCACGTCGTGCTCCTGTCAGCTATGCAGACATCGTGCAGAACGATCTCTGCATAGCGATAACAGGGGACGACCATAAACAACTCACTGTTGAGCAAGCCAACGCCGTGAAAGGGTACCTGGAGGAGTGTATCATGGATGGTGCCAGGGACCCCGACAGCGACTTCTCCCCTGGCTTCAGAGGAAAACCCATCATCGCTGATGGTGCCCTGAAGCTGTGGTGCGAGGATGACGCTTCACTGCGATGGGTCAAAAGCACAATTGCCGCTGCTGCTGAGATCATCGGAATGAAGGTCACGGTAAAGCGGCAAAAAGAACTGACCAGGAGAATAAGGGCGGCCCTCTTTATACCTGACTGCAGAAGGAGCGTAGAAGACACAGGTCTAGTGCTCAATAAGCAGAATAGATGGGCCCAAATTAACTCCTGGACAATTTACTCCCATAGCAAGCAATCGGACAACACAATGTTCCTAACTCTGGGAATCCCAGAGAACATTGTGCCGTTGCTTATGAACAAGGAAAGGCGTTTGACACATAACCTGGGGAACGTCTATGTGAGGTTCTACGCTGCTAATGGCTCTCTACAAGATGAGCCACCGCAGGAGATGCCATCAGCAATGATGGTTGACCCGAAACCGGGACTCAGCGGTACCAAATATAGAGACCCAGACAAGGAGGACCCTGCCCCTGTGTGCTCAAAGAACGTGGCCCAGGCTGTGCCTCCGCAATCCTCTCCTATACCGTCAACCTCGCGGCTGATGGAGGGCAGGATCGTGGTTGACACGCCAAAGGGCAAGTTCTGGAGAGTGCCTAGGATGGTGGTAACGGATTCGTCGGAGGAAGAGGGAAACCTGGATGATGGTGACCCAAACCTCCACAATCTGTAAAGTCATCCAAAACAATCTCCAGCACAGCGAAACTGCTACGGCTAACCTGCGCAGAGTGCTGGGGATAGACAACAACGGGACCATAGCCCTAATCCAGGAGCCGTGGATTAGAGCAGGGCGTGTGTGTGGTCTCAATGATCTGAAGGGTAAGTTAATACTCGACAACTCCTGTACTAACCACAGAGCATGTATCTTTGTGCCACTTAACATAATAGCAGTGCCTATAACAGAGTTCTGTTCCAGAGACTTGGCAACAGTTAGGCTCCAGAATCCAGACGATGCGACGGACCTTGTAGTCGCCTCAGCGTACATGCCCGCTGAGGAAGATGCCCCTCCGAAAAAGGTCGTGGAGCTGGTAAGATACTGTGAACTAAATAAATTTCAACTAATTCTCTCAACAGATTCAAACGCCCACCACCCCATTTGGGGTATGGCTAAGAGCAACAAAAGAGGCAGAGAGCTAGTAGACTTCTTGTTTTCAACTAATCTCTCTATAGCTAATAGGGGAGCTGAACCAACGTTTGTAAACAGTCGTCATCGAACCATCATCGATCTCACCTTGGTTTCGGCTAACTCCGAGCTAGTCAAGAATTGGAGAGTCTCAGATGAGAACTCAGGCTCAGACCACAGGTGGATCAGGTATGAATTAACAGTAAGTTCCAGAACACCGGTACCAACGCGAAATCCTCGCAAAACGAACATAACCGTCTATGAAAAAACGCTCAGACAGTCTATGGTCAAGGCAAGTATGGAAACTAAACTCAACAGTACGGTTCAAATTGAACAGTCAGTATTAGAATTAACAGACACTCTAACAAAATGCTACGAGCAAGCGTGCCCACTGTCCCTGCCGCAACCCGGTAAAGGAGGTAACAGGGGTTGGTCGCGAGCATTGGAAAAACAAAGGAAACAGGTACGAAGACTATTTAACAGGGCCATGAACACATACCGGGATGACGACTGGGACAACTACAAAAAGGCAAGGTCGGTATATAAAAAACTGATACGTTCCAGTCGCAGAAGGTCATGGCGTAAATACACTACTAACATAGAGTCAAATGCACAGGCAAATAGAGTTAGGAAAATAATTGCAACTAACTCTAACCGAGACATAGGCTCACTCAAGAAACATGACAACACTTACACTCACTCTGTAACAGAAACTAACACTCTACTATTACAAACACACTTCCCTGGGTGCCACATAACAAATGAGATGAGATGGTGTGAAGAAACTGTGGTGTCACCCACGAAAGTAGATTGGACAGTTGCCCAAACCGTGGTAACGGAAGATAGAGTTAAATGGGCAATCAGAACATTCTCTCCATACAAAGCACCGGGAGTAGACGGTATCTTCCCAGGTTTACTCATATGGGGCGAGATACATATATACAAAACCTTACTACAAATCTTTAGGGCATGCATTGCACATCGGTATGTACCGAAAGCCTGGAGAGAAGTGAGGGTTCTATTCATACCCAAACCAGGTAAACGAGATTACACAGATGCTAAGGCCTACAGACCCATTAGCCTAACATCATGCCTACTAAAAACACTAGAAAGACTGAGTGATAGGTACCTTAGAGACAAGGTACTGACGAAAATACCAATGCACCCAGATCAACATGCCTGCCTATAGTTCAGGCAAGTCAACAGAATCGGCACTACATAAGGTAGTGTCTAAAATCGAACATAACATCCAAACTAAGGCGTTATGTCTAGGTGCTTTCATAGATATTGAAGGAGCCTTTGACAAAACGAGCTTCAATAGCATCCGAACAGCACTACTCAGACACAGGGTTGAAACAACACTAGTGGAGTGGATCATTAACATGCTTAAGTCGAGAGCCGTACGGATAGATCTTGATAGTTCGACCAAGGGAGTGGTGGCACGAGGCTGCCCACAAGGTGGTGTACTGTCGCCGCTACTATGGAACATGGTCGTAAATGATCTCATATCCAAACTCAACGCACAACGGTACTTCACGGTAGGCTATGCTGACGACCTTGCGATTCTCATACCTGGCCACTTCGCGAGTGTGGCCTGTGATCTTATGAATAACGCACTAAAGGTTGTCGAAAAATGGTGCATAGATAATGAACTATCAGTGAATCCTAACAAAACAGAACTTGTGATGTTCACAAACAAGATAAAGCTCGGCAATTACACTTTACCGAGCCTGTTCAAAACGCAGCTGAAATTGTCCGAAGATGTAAAATATCTGGGAATAACATTGGACAACAAACTTAACTGGGCCAAGCACTTAGATAACAAAATAACAAAAGCCAGCATTTCTTTTTGGCAATGCAAACGGATGATCGGTAAAACATGGGGGCTCAACCCAAAAATAACCATGTGGTTATACAATACCGTAATCATACCCTGTCTATCATATGGGGCTCTTGTGTGGTGGCCCAGAACGACACAGAGCACAACCATCGTAAAACTGAAAAAATTCCAGAGGCTGGCTTGCGTGGCTGCAACGGGATGCATAAAAACGACTCCTACAACAGCAATGGAGGCTCTTTTAGGAATCACACCGTTGCACCTACACATCCAGCAAGAAGCCGCAGCATCCGCGTTCAGACTAAAGGCTTTACATCTCTGGGAAAAGGATAGTCTGTCCCGTCACACAACCATCTTAGACGAAATAGCGACAGGCAATCCAATCATGCAATCAATATACGACAAACAGCACAAAGAATACTTCTTCACTAAAAGCTATAAGATACAGTTACACGAGGAGCCTAGTGATAGCTCAGGGCTTAAGGAAGTAAGAATATACACAGATGGCTCTAAAACTACAACTGGCACCGGCGCGGGTACGTTCTCGGATGATCTGAACATTCATATAACTACAGGCTTGGGTAAGTATAGCTCCATCTTCCAGGCGGAATGTGTGGGGATGATCCAAGCGGCAACAGCAGCACTAAGGAGGAAGGTAACTGACTTTAATATCAGAATACTCTCCGACAGTGCTGCAGTATTAAGAGCCCTACAACGGTACGATCACTCATCAGGGCTAATCAAACAGTGTCACAATCTACTGGAGCAAGTAAGTAAAACCAACCATGTCACACTCCAATGGATAAAGGGACACAGCGGATCCAGAGGCAACGATGCGGCAGACGAGTTAGCAAGGAGAGGTTCCAACTTATGTCCAAAAGGACCGGAACCAATGATCCCGTTACCATTCAGCCAAATCCGAGCATGGATACGTGACACAACCAAAAGAAAACATCAAGACTACTGGGCAAGTATCACAGATTGCAGACAGTCTAAAGAGGCGTTCCCGAAGCTCAACCCGAAGTACTCTAGACAACTCCGCAATCTGAAACGTGACAAACTACGACGAATGGTCGGTCTTGTCACGGGACACTGCTCACTAAACAAACACCTGTTTATGTTAGGTGTTACAGACAGCCCCCTGTGCCGAGGGTGTCTGGAGGCAGACGAAACGGCCGCGCACGTCATCCTGGAGTGCAGTAGCGTGGCGTCACAACGGGCAGAACACCTCGGAACACCGAGGACCGTCAAGGAGGCCTGCACCGGCATCAGCGAGCTGCTGGCCTTCTTCGACGACATCGGGTGGCTGGACTAACGCGCACCACCCGACATCACGCACAAAGTGCCGCATCGAGACGGCATGGATGCGGAAAACAGCCCGCTGACCAAGTACCAAGTACCAAGTAGTAGACACATTGTAACATCACAAACATCTAATGGCGACTGTACACACTCGTCTCGTCTCGTGGCGTCTCGTCGAGTCGCGTGCCTCCCGTCGAGTAAACGAGAGCGAACCATGTATATTAAACTCCAAAATTCCATAGGAAAACTCAAAAATAAATAGCTTGATGTTTAGTTTGACGTACGACCTTCTATTTTCAAAAGACACGTGCATCAATAATATCGTCAACAAATGACAGATCAATCTGTGGGTAGATTATAGAAAAATAAATACAAAATATAGATTTCTGTGAGGTAGTCATTACATTGTGAATATTTAACTTAAGCGGAATTAACTTTTTCGATTGGTTGTAGTTGTTGGTTAGTGACGTGTGGTTTAATAAATAGTGGTTCTCAAAATGCAGGCAAATATTATTTTTTAATGCTGAAGCGAGGGCGACTATTATTACGCTGCATAAAAGTGATCTTTATAGAAGAAAATAAAAGAAGAAACTGGAGTGAATGTGTTATATTTATGAATTGTAACTGAAGTTTACTAATTGTAAACTTTTATTTGAAATTGCTACCTACGATTATTTGATGACATATGGATATTCTTTTTTTGTTTTTTGCACTGCTGTGCGTGAGTGGTTTCACAAATTAACAATCACCCAGAGATAATTATTGTAAATATAAAATAACTATTATTATACCTTACGAAAATTAGCATGAATTATAAAGAAACCTATTACCTTCCTAACTGTTTGCTTAAATAACAAATAGTAAATGGTTTCAAAGAAATAACAATCAGCCACATATTGTAATAAACATATTATAAGATTCTACCTCGGACCTCTTTGATTGTGAATACATTTCTTAGCCCAAAATACCACTAGCACCTGACAGATATTACGCAAATTTTAGCAATGTAATGGTATGTACAGGTCGCCAAAAAGATGCATATTCTAAATACACTGTTATTTTGCGTGATGCGACGTCGACAGTTTATTAGTGTGTGTTATCTTCTGTGTTGAGACAATGACATACATGCAAAGCACACACACTCGCACTGGCTGAAATACAATGCTTTGCATGCCTATAGAGTTTTGGCCGCTTACTGTATACGCTCGTTGTGTCAAGCGAACTCCGGGCACTGTATGAAGCGCTTGTATGGCAAGATTATGACAAAATCATTAGATTTAACCGTTAATTCTGCAATATTTTATAAAATACTGTTGTTTGTCTTAAGACAACAGTCAATGAAAAAAGGCTATGTCGAAGGCCTTCGGGCGGCCTGGAAACTTCGACATGGGTTAGCCACTAACCTATCCAACAAGCCGCACTAAGCAAGCGTGATGGAATGTGGCCCAGCTCCTCTCTCTGAGAAGAAGGCTCGCAGTCCAGCAGTGGGGACAAAAACGGCTAATTATGAAGTACAAAATACAGGTAATCTACAAAATAAATCGTACCCGATATGCAAACATTATCTATATGAGAAACTAGCAGTTACGCGCAACTTCGTCCGCATTTACATGAAACAAAATTTACCATTAAAATAAAATTACGCAGCTATGGTGAAAAAGAAGGTGGTGTATGGTTACCGTATGTGATACCGTAACATAACCAATATATTCTAACAATATTTCGTTTTTTTGTTTTATAATTACAAACTACTTACTTAAGTACCATTAATTAGTGAGTAGCAGAATGTCATAAATGTTTTTTCAAACATAAAAAACGGTATTGTATTTATTTAAATGTTTATGTCTAGAAGTACCATGACAGATCATGTAGCTGCATGCATGTCTTCACGAGAACACAATTGGCGGGCAACTACGAATGAACGAGAGTGTATAGGCGCGCTTTCGTTTTGCGTGCGAGACCGAATGAGACTCGGGTGCAAAAAACCGACACGCTTCCGAGAGCAAACGAGAACAGCGACACGCAACGAGGGAACAATCTACAAGCTCGTACTCGGTCTGTCTCGTGGTGTCTCAATGATTTCAGTAAAATATGATTAAAATTTAAAAAAAAATACAATATTGACAACAGAATCATTAATATTACAATGCTCTCTTAGGCCATAACCTTACGTAGTATCCCAACTTTTTTTTGTAATTACAAGTACAGAACCTTATTACGTATCATAAAATAATTTTATAGATTTCCACATCAGCGACAAGTTGAGATATTGTACGTACCGTACATGGTCTTAGAGACAGAAACAAAACAACTGACAATCTTAAGAAAATTGCTTAAATAATATACATGTGCTTCTGTACATCTAAATATGCATTTATTTTGTACTTTCAAAGGCATGGGACATACATAAGCGTCGTGGGCGCGGCGCGCGCCACTTATGTATGTCCCACGTGTAAAATGATTTATGGGAAAGTGTTGAGTTCACATTGTTATTTGTGATATCGATATATTAATATTTTGGAAATCAATTGTTTCTTTGGTCATCCAGCCTACTGAACAATTGATTTTCAATAAACGTTGGGAAGGAATTCGGTAAAATTAACCTCACTACATTTAATATGTCAATTTTTGTATAATGTGCTGGAAACTTTGTAACGACCTCTGCCGCACCCGACTCACAGCTCATTGATTCACATGTAAACAAGCGCAGAAGCATAACTGACAACAATCATCATCCGTACTACCCTAGAAAGCAAACAGACGGCGCTAATATCAAAAAGCACACAGTGTTTTATATTACATAACTAGGCTCTACAGACTCCAAGGTCCGTGCCATTTTTAAGTTATTTGTAAATTTATTACATTCAAATATACGAGGGTCATTTGAAAAGTTCTTAGCCTAACATACTTAATGAAACCACGGGATTTTGAGTTTATTTTTATTTTTCAACATACTCTCCTCCGAGCTAAAAACACTTTTTCCATCGACCCGGTAAGGCTTCGATACCCGTTTCAAAAAAATCGTCTAACTCCTCAAAATAAGCGTCCACGGCGGCTATGACCTCTTCATTTGTAAAAAAATGTTTACCACCTAAAATTTTTTTCAGGTTTGGGAACAGATAAAAGTCGGACAGTGCTAAATATGGGGGATGAGGTAACAATTCGAAGCCACATTGATGGATTTCTGCCATGGATTGCACAGAGGTGTGAACGCGCGCATTGTCCTGATGAAACAAGTGAATCTGCCGGTGTGCCAGGAAACTGCAATGACTGCATGAGGGACGCTGTCGTGCAGCTTTATTTTACTCTTTGTTTACATGACTAGTAAACAGAAAATATTTAGAACGCAAAGTGACAAATGCCTAAATCACGATGATGAAATTACAGAGCAAATCAACCCATATACAACTTTCAAAAATGAACTATCGAACAGCTGTCCCTGGACCAACAACACCTGGCTCAGAGGGACGTACTTCCCTATTGGATCGAGGCACTTTAACGTGGATACTTACACCTACTACCTACCCATGTACGTATCAACCCAACTGACCTCCACAACTTGATAAATATAAAGAAATTGTAACATGTATTAACCAGAATTACTTTTATTACAATCTTAGACAAATTAAATTAAAGTTTGTAACTAAATACAAAAAAAAAATAGTCGGAGGAAAGCAATTGTCAATTAATCGGTGATGGTTGGCGATACATAAATTATTTTTACTTAGTGCCAAGTGTTGCTCATAGGGTTCGATTTCAAATCTAGACAATACAATTAGGCCAAAGTTAGCAAAGTAAGTACTCAGATTGCAACACTGAGACTAGTGGTGAAAAAGTCGATTTGACGCTACTGTATAAAAAATATCGATTTTAAAATTTACATCCCTTAAACCATAGATAGATCAAAAATAATAGCTTTTAAAAAAAATGTAGGGTGAGATGAGTCACACATCCGAAGCAAATAAAGTGATCAAAGCCCGAGCCAATGGAGGGGGCACAAGAAGACGACAGGCTTGAATTTCATTGCAAAGTCCATAGTTATAAGGCTTAAGTCTCATGAACACATGGAGCACAATGCCCGTACTCCGAATAGTGCTTGCTAGCTTAGCGCCTTGTGTGTCACTAACGCTTGTCAGCGTCTAAAGGAGTTTATTGGTCTTACGCTTACGTAGGCCACTGGCTGACTTAACATTGCCTCTCCCGAATGCCCGATACACAGTGTTCTCGGTTTTTAGTAAAGATTAAGAATATTATACCACATTGGATATTGCAAATAAAACAAAAAGTTTTATTGAAGTGGAATTTATCGTGATATGACAGGAAGTATAACTAGAGATTTAAAATAACTTAATTTTCTTTGGGTCTTCTATCAGCCTAGATAATGCTAGTTAAATTTGAGGCATATTTTGTCATATTCTTTATTGCACACGCAATACAAATACAGAGTTTCTAGGAATTGCAAAAAAAGTATGAACATAACCCTAAACATAATTACTGCATATTTTCTCTTTATGGAGTAAAGAAATACAAGGTTCAAATTCAAGATCTTCAGAACATTGATTGCTATGCTATAACGCTCAAACGTTTCACTTGCATTGATTATTGAAAACACAATAACATTTCTATTTCAGTTTTCCAAGCGATCCAGAAAAGAATTAAAAAAATGCGCAGCAGGAGATTGGTGGACGATGTGAAATAGTAGAATTGGCCTCCAAAGTCAAAATTATTTTTGACATTTGTCGCACATAATGCAAGACGACCTTCTTAATTCTAAGTATCTTTAGCAGTAAAGAAACAAAATTTGTGGATTTCTAAAAAAACTGTAATAATTATGGTGTTTTATTGGTAAAGTACTCAAAGGGATTTAGCATCGGTAGGCATACTTCGCTTATAATTATTCGTATGTGAATGAATTCGCTGTTTAATTTATAATCATACTAACTGAGCCACGCGGTTTCGCCCGCGTTGTGATGGATGATTATATAATCTATCTGAATGAATTAATCGTCATGAAATTAGGCAAGGGCCTAATTTCATGACGATTCATTCAGCCGTTTAGGCGTGTGAAGGTAACAAACAGAGTGGCAGAGTAACGACATTTATATAATATTAAGTATGAAAGTATGGATTGCAAAAAACGAAACAGACAAAATTACCTTGAGTTTTCCACTCTAAATTTACATTTATTTTTAAAATACGTGCATGCCTAGGCTACTAAATAAAATATGCAAGTACCTAGTATCCAACATAAGAAAAATCTTTGTCACCCTGATGAAAGAGATACAAGACATACGGGATGTATTTCAAGATTTTCAAGGTATTTTTTTTGTTCTCAACTTTTTTCTTCTAATTGCAATATCCAGTGTATTGTTTAATATTCTTGTTCCACGCTATTATTTATACCTACTTCTTGTAGAAAACTTTGTGCCATTCCCAGACAGGTGATACACGTAGCAATAATCGATACAATCCAAGTCGTATTTTGATATCACGTATTTTTTTTGTGTCTTGTTTAAGGCATTTGACTGCGTCCGACATGATATACTTGCCAGGAAATTACAACACTACGGTATGAGGAACATGGCTCTCAACCTTTTTACTTCATGTTTAGACGACAGAATTCAAAGGGTTGACATAAATGGTAAAAAATCGACTGGCTCTCTAATATCAATGGGCGTTCCACAAGGTTCAATTTTAGGGCCGGTCTTGTTTTTAATCCATATTAATGAATTACCTTATTATGTAATAAAGAATCACGAGATTGTATTGTTTGCAGATCACACTTCACTGTTATTTAAAATTAAAAGGCAGTTATTAAACTATGACGATGTTAAAAATGCACTAGCTCAAGTTGTTAATTGGTTCAATACAAATAATCTTCTCCTCAATGAGAAGAAAACTAATTGTATAAAGTTCTCAACACCAAATGTGAGACAAGTAGAAACCAATATACAATTGAATGGAACAGGGTTGGACCTTGTGGAGTCAACGGTCTTTTTAGGAATTACTATAGACGCTAAATTGCAATGGGGTCCCCACAATAAAAAAATGTCTAGTAGACTCAGTTCAGCGGTTTATGCTGTAAAAAAAATTAGACTATTAATTGATGTAGACACAGCTAGAATAGTTTATTTTATTTATTTCCATAGCGTTATGACTTATAGCGTACTGCTCTGGGGATGTTCTGTAGAGCTTAATTCTATTTTCATACTGCAAAAAAGGGCAATACGAGCTATCTACAGTTTAGCTCCCAGAGTTTCCCTTAGACAGAAGTTTAAAGATATAAACTTGTAACTGTTGTCTCTCAGTGTATCTATGAAAATCTAATGTACGTCAAGCAAAACTAGAACAGTTTTGAAAAAAAGGAGTGATGCTCATTCCATCAACACGCGGTATGAGCACAAGCTAACTAGTACATGTAACGCGTCTCCACAGCATAAGTCATTCTTATATGTGACTATGTATACGATTTTATTATAAACTTCCTAATGTTATCCGAGATTTGCCTATTAATCAGTTAAAATTACTATTAAAATTAAACTTATTATATATATATATTATACAAAGGTTATTATAAAATTTCGGATTACTTGGAGGATAAAATTGGAGGACTGATCACTCCAGGATCTGCCTACCTACTCGTGTATTACCATGTCAAAGTGTGGCGTGTCTTCCCCTACTGATACCATTATTATGGTCTCTTTTGTAAGACAACACACTGGAGCTAAAAGTAAACGAACATTTGTTATATGCATTAAGAAATTGGCGATACAAAAAAATGTAAAAAGACAAGCCCGCTGAATTTCTTGACGGATCTTCTCAGTCGTGGTCGCGTTCCGATCCGGTTGTCGATTGAAATATTAAATGTAATATGACAATTTGTAAGTGCCCCCGTAGGCCTATAGAGAATAAACGATTTCATTTTAATTTTAATTTTCATTGTATTGATGGAACTTGATACACATGGATTGATAGTCATTATAGATATAGAACAAATGAAGATTGGGGGATCTTTTGACCAACATTTTGTTTGGTTTGTTAGTCGGTCAGTAGAAGTTCACCATTGTTGGCTATGGCTAACTGAAAAATATTGCGTTGCTACAGCACAATCATATTCATTGTCTATGGGTGGATTTAAGTACGTGAAGTGAAGGGAGGAGGGACGATTTCGCTTGATAAATTTCGTGTCGCCTCAAAGATAATATTTTACGACGATTCGCGTTATTTAATATTGGACTGAATTAGGATACGTTTATTGGTGCTTATTTTGTGTATACATGTGGATGAAAAAGAATACTTGTTCTTTAGCGATATAGAATTGGACCGCTCCCTAGAATCAGATACCAAGTAGGTACGTCAGTCTCGTCGCGTATTTTTGTGCATGTTTGTTCTACCTACTCGCTTCAATAGGCGCTGCAAT
Source organism: Selenia dentaria (assembly GCA_917880725.1). Lineage (NCBI taxonomy): Eukaryota > Metazoa > Arthropoda > Insecta > Lepidoptera > Geometridae > Selenia > Selenia dentaria. The sequence goes on along the minus strand of OU862901.1, from coordinate 9,831,213 downwards.
AGTAAAAGCTGTTGGAAAGTGTATTTGCACGGGAAACGAATGGTGCAAAAACTATCTCAAGTTCCATTTATGAAGTGATTGTGGTGTCTGTGCATTCCCAAAGTTTGTGGCCATTTTCGGTGAGTATCTTGCTCATTTCGCTTGTGCGTGTCGATGTTTATGAGTTTTACGTGACGATAAGCGTCAAACGAGGTGATATGTGGGATAATCAGTTGTAGCAAAAGTGTAGCTATAAATGCTATGTTTCAATGGGCGCTTTGCAAAGTCCAATGCTTGACACACTGTCCTAAAAACATGCTGAATATGTTTTCTATCTTATTCAACAGTGCATTTATTTCATGAAATAAAAATCTAGACTAGACGAGCCCACTGTCTGTGCAGATAATTACAATCCACCATTTCTAAATAATAATAAATTTATAAAAAATAATATGTTTTTCCAATTCATAATAACCATTGTAATACATAATTTTGGTTTGAAAGGTTAAAAACCTCCACCAAACATATATACTTTTAAATTAGTAACATTGGTTGTACTATAAGGAGCATTTGTTTAGCAATGAGGGCATTGGTGGCGTTGATATTGTTGGCTCTTTTGTTAAAGCATTCATAAAGCTCAAGCCCACACCATACTTGAACGCTAAACCAAGCATAAGACCTAAAATCGCATGATTATGCTGTCAAATAGATAGTTGTCAAACAGCGATCACAAGCAACCATGGACATGGGTCACAAATAGCACTTTTTGGTGGCACAAAACTCTTTTTTTAGGCTTTGCGAATGCTGAACGAAAAGAGTCCAAAACTACATTTTCACCCACAGATTCCCAATTCATACACCCTTGTGAGCCTTTTTTGCGTTATTTTCGCCAACTTGGGGCTATCTGAACGCACTATACATATTAAATATACTAAGGCTTCAAATAGTGCAATGTTTTAATATGAAAACTAACGTGGTATATAAATACCATTTTTTCAGTTTTTCATATAAAAAATCTGTATTTATATACACATTCACACAAGAATCATTCACATAAATAAATTAATAAGAGCTACTATAGTTTCAACCACATCCAGTGGTCTTTTTCAAGGAGAGAAGAATTGCTTGTGGTTCTATCTTGCCTCGAACTCAATACAATGTCTGCGTGTATAAATTAATTGTACACATTAGTAATGCGTTCAAATAGGTTTTTTGTGATCGTTTTTAGCGAAAATAACGCTAAAAACGCTCACAAGGGGCAAGAATTGGGAATCTGTGGGTGAAAATGTTGTTCATGTCTCTTTTTGTTCAGCATTCGGAAAGCTAAAAAAGAGGAATTTTTTTCCACCAAAAATTACAATTTTTGTTCCACGTCCGGTGCATGGTTGTTTGTGATAGTTTTTTGACAAAAAAGCCATCAATGCACCCATAAGCTAAACTAACACACCTTAGTTGTGTTAACCACTTCTAATACATATAGTTTGACATTGAATCTTTGGTTTTCTTACACATCTGATGTCTGTGACATATATATTATACAAGCACTGTTTAGGCCTATGTCATACAGTGTGACTTTACGATACATGTGTAGAACATGTAATCATTAACATAATTTGCAGCCACCAAGTAATGCAGTTGTCAAGTGCTTCTGTTTTATAACACATAATGACTGTTTTGTGAATGTTTAGCCTTTATACTCACATACTCCATTAACCCTTCCTATACTGTGATAATTAAAATAATGATTTCTGAATGAAACTCACGTAAATTTACGTCTCTGGTATGCAAAGGGTTAATGCAAGCACTTTATGTTATAATTTCTAGTCAGTAATGGTACCTTATTCTAATTAAATGTTAATATAAATATGACGTTACGTAAAATGCTAAACAATACGTTATGTTTATCAAAAAGGTGCGCATATAACACATTAGTACATACAATAATAACAATTTTGGTAACATACAAGGATGAGCACATTTGATTTCTATTAAAACTACTTATTACTAACTGATAAGATGTGAACCATAATAAAAAAGTAAAGACACAAAATAAACAGAACAATACTGAAACATTTAGACAAAAAGCAACCTCGAGCCTAGTCTGGAGTATGGCGGAGTATGAGCACAAATAGCTTAGCTATGCCTCAATGTAGCATGGATAGGCAGGATGTTTTCTGTGTGATTGTAAGTAAAATTTTCTTTTAAAAATTTTTGCAATTAAAATTACCTATATATGTCAAATGTGCTATTTGCTCAATAAGTCAAGTCAATAAGTTTTGAAAGACAACAAATTCACATTGTCGTAGCTCTAGTGACAAAAATAAAATATAAAACTTACGTCAAATGTTACATTCATTTTTTGTTTGAAAGCTGGTGCTTCCCGTGTGGTCCCATTTAAATTGCATCAAATTCGGTCAAGCAGTTTTTTGAGATACACTCCAATAACTAAATAGAATGGAAGTCGGTATACAATTTTTCAAATTGTACTTGTTTTTTTTATGTTTATGTTTTTTTTATAATCAGTTCACCCAGTCGAAAGTTATGAGGTAACAAACATAACGAAAAAACATACAGTCGAATTGAGTACCTCCTCCTTTTTTTGGAAGTCGGTAGAAAATAATAATATAGCCATAGTATTTTTTATTTAATCAGTTGTTTTATTTTTCCTCCAATCGATTTTGCTTTGATATCTCTGTGACTGTGGCTTTGGAAAAATCTAAATCATGCATTATTTTCATCCATTGATCAAATTGATCAATGGTAAATGAAAATGTGAATTGTTGCATTAATAATGGCTACTACTTCAATAAATAAAATAATATGCTTTTATTTTATTTTTATTTTTAGATTCTTGGAAACAAACAGCTTAATTTAATTATACATGTGAAATGGAATTAGAAACAAATCAGCCTAATTAGTTTCCACTTAACTCTTCAAGAGTCGTTATATTATAACAATGAAATTTCTATTGTGTCTGGCCCTATGATGACCAACGACCTTTGATAGATTATGGCACTGTGTTTAATACAATATTGAGTTCGCCAGTGTTAAGTTTTACTTCTTTAAGACGCCGTCCCCAATAAGTAACCCCAATTTTTAAATAATTTACGATGCTTTACGTAAGGTTGAAAATCGCTTGTTAGATTGGACGATGTAACGCGAAAACGTGTTAATTTTCTACGTTTTCTTTATATTTTTCGATATATATTAACACAATTGAAAAAAACTGCTGGTCATTACTTTAGTACTATACGTTGGCTAAGTATTACCTTAAAAAAATATAGTGTTATCGCTGGAAACTCTGAGAGTTTGGAGGGGAATGTTTATTTTTGTGGCCCTACTCAGGATTTTTTTTCTGCTGAAAGAGAGTTATATTTATGTATTCAATTCGGTTATTACTTACTCTTTTCCTATTCCTTTTCTAACCATTGTATTTTTTTCATAATATACTTTCGATATGTTTCGTTACACTAGGTGTTTAAAAATTCTGCTTTTTCTTTAATCAGGGTACGAGCGCGCCTTAATGGTAAATTCATTGCTTAGAACCTAATAAGCAATTGCAAGGATATATTGTTGACAAAAACAATTAAGGTATCAAAATATATGAATTGTGATTGTTTAGAAATTGCATATTTCCAGATATTATTTGTTATTAGCTGTAGTTATAAACATATCACAAAGGCTATATCACCTCCGTTACAGCAAAGGTTGCACTTGAACTTTGTTTAGTTGCTTCCGTAACAATGGCCCCATTATTTGCAATTTGTGAATGAAGTAAGGCCACCCCATGACTGTAAGCAGTTATGCATGTTTGTATACAAATAAGCATAAATTAACAACACCATTCAGATTGGAGTATGTTGAGACATCATTTTGCCTTGTGCTTTACTTCATTTGAAGCTTTGTTAATTAATTGATACAGGTTTTACTTTTCGGAAAAAACATATTAAAATATTTCTATTAATATTATTTGCTTTAAATTGTATATAAAAATTAGAAGCATGATAGTGTCATCAAGAGGAGGCCATTTGATCTGGCTCCGACTTTCCGTGGTACAACTTTGCCGATCACTGACCACCTGGAGCTTCTTGGCATTACTCTGAACCCAACTCTCAACTTCGGTTCCTATATTGAGTCGAAGGCTCAATTGGCTGCCAAAAAGCTGGGTGTTCTCGCAAAGGTGCGACAGTACTTTAAGCCGGAACAGTTGCTTACCTTGTATCAAGCACAAGTTCGGTCGTGCATGGAGTACTGTTCGCACCTTTGGGATGGATCGGCTAAATGTCAGCTTCCGGCGCTGGAATCGATTGAGAAGAGAGCCAGGAAGCTCATAGGCAGTGAATCCCTTTGCAAATCTAAGCTGCAAAGTTTAGAACATCGTCGCAAAGTTGCTTGCCTTTCGGTTTTTTATCGGTTGCACTTCGGAGAGTGTGCATCGGAATTACACGATCTTATTCCCCCATCCCCATTTTATCACCGGACGAGCAGAGACACCTCAAGGCGTCACCGCTACATGGTTGAAGTTCCAGGGACTCGCACTAAGCGGTTTTCTGGCTCTTACATTGTGCGAACTGCCAAACTGTGGAACTTACTGCCGATGTCTCTGTTTCCTGATAAATATAATCTACGAGTCTTTAAGTCGAGAGTGAATCGGTATCTTCTAGGTAAGCGCGCTCCATCGTAGATCACAACTACGCTTAACATCAGGCGAGTTGTGGTCAAGCGCTAACCTATTGTACATAAAAAAAAAAAAAAAAAGCGTAAGAAATCCAACTGTATATGTATATGTATTGTACATAAAGTGTATATAGATAATTTATATTCAGGAAATTGGTAATGGAAAACAGGTATTTAAAGGAATTTAGACTAAGCAATTAAGTGCCTAGTAATATTTTTATAGTATTACTTTTTCAAAGCACTAACGCCTGCTTCAGCGATCTGAAACATTGAAATTTATAGAGTGAAAAATTCACATCGTCGGACGGGATTCGAACCCGCGTCTTCTGACTCTCCGTGTCAGACGCCATTGACCAACTAGGCCATCGAGAATCTGGTCCGAGCATCGAATTTTAACTCTCTATTTGACTAACCGTCTTGCGGGGACGTGAATTTTTCTCTCTATAAATTTCAATGCTTAGTAATATCTTAGTGTAACTTAGTCAACACAGATTTTACTATATTGTATGTCTAATCTGCCTGTAGTATAATGAGTATACAAGAATACAATATTTTACTAATAAGTATGTATCCTCAGCTATTGGTAGCGATTCACTTGTTCAAAAAAACTAAACTAAACTACCAAACTAAAATTTTTATATGGTGGTCCTTATTCTGTTAACAATAAAATCCAAAACTATTTAACACTTAGAATGACACTACTAAAAATATGATTATTCTATTAAATTTAGGGATATTTTAGGTTAGTTTAGCGAACACCAAGTTACGTGACAACTAAATTGTCTAAAATATGCCCACAATCGGAAGAGAAATGTCTAATTTTATTAGTGCTGTCATTCGAAAGTGTTATACTAATTTGGATTTAAGCCTAAACAAAATAAGTACTGCCTTAATTTAGAGATTTTTAGTTAAGAGAATGCTTACAGAATCGACACCACTGTCACATGAAATTACACTCAAATTCAACTTTTTGTGTATTTTTGGTTTTTGTATGGCTTGTGACAGCCTTATAACTATAAAATATGCTTGAATTTAAATAACGGCATTTAGTATGGTGCAGAACATTTTCCCTTTGAAAATAATGTTCTTTAAAGTTAAGCAACGTTTATAAGCTTCCGCTCGCACGTTCGTTTGCGCATGCCGTCAGATGAATTCTCCGATTTTTATAGGTTTGTCAACTGAGTGGTTATACGGGTAGCGGCAAAAATCGAAGACAATCACATTGAAATTCCGATTTTTTTATTTATTCACTCATGCAACGACTATGTCAGTCCCATAGTTTACTCGAAAAAAATATGTACACATCCTTGAGCATCCTATAATGTGGACTAATGGCATCCCAGCTGCATCAGATGTTGGCGCAGCTAAGATGCCCTCTGAATCAGGCCCACATCAAGTCGGTTAACGTTAATGACCTTCAATAGGTCATCTCTTATAGATGCACTCTGGATGCACTCCATCAGAAGATGGTACACATCATCGTACATACCACATGTGTCACAATTAGGGCTCATAGCGTTGTTTATTAGACACTTGAATCCATTTAAAAGCATGTGTCCAAAACGATACCTGTGATTAATCACTATAAGTTTACTGCTTAACTTCATGTGGGTGCACCATGGAATATGAGCCGGCTTACGTTAGAGAGTTCTATACCATATTCGTTTCTCTCGAGAGATAACATCTAAATACTCCTTCCACTGCGATTTTATTTTGTTTTTATGGGTAAGTACTTCTGTATATTCGGGTTTCAAGTGGACCTCTGCGCCACTTACTCTTTGTTTTCCTAGCTAGCCTCGTTTCCATGTATGTCGACATGTGAAGGAACCCATTGCAATCCTGAGTCGCTCCCCCATCCATCAGACCAAGAATCTTACTTAGTATGTTACCTATATGCTATCGATGCACCTCTGTGTTCAGAAACGCATTCAGCTATATGATGTAAATAACAATTTTGTTATAATAATAAAATTGAAATAACTCGCGTTCTACAAAGTGACAGTTAGGTTGTTGAGTATTATGGCTGAAATAATAAAAAAAACAACTCATATTGGAATCAAAAATAAAATCAGTATAAGTGGTTATTCAAATACTAGCGCCTCTCCGCGGTTTCACCCGCGCGGTGATGGATGATGATGATGATAATGATGAATCTTATATTGCCTATGTTACTCAGGTGAATCGGTCTAGTACTTTTTGACCCAATTCGTTACGAACATACAAATCTTTCCCGTTTATAATATTAATATTAGTAGAGCACATAACTGAAATTAATAATTTTATTTCGATATTTTTGTTGCATATTTTAAGGTGTTATTTTTAACCTTCTTATTCCATTGAGACTTTGGATCGAAAACTTGTTTTAGACACATCAGATGTCTCTGAAATACGATCAAGGTTTTTTTGGATTGTTTTAACTTTATAGATTTGGTTAAACAATGCTGAAGTAAGCGCTATTAGTGTTGATATACAATTATATTATAAAAACACATTAGGGATCTTAGCGATCACGCTCTTGGGCCGAAACCACAGCCGAAACGTAGCGGGTATACCTACCACCGCTACCACAGGGTTCCCAAGGCGGCTGGCGTCAAGAAGGCGACTGGTCATAAAACCAAAGCTAAAAAATCTATAAACAATGTGCACGAGTTAGCGAAAGTCATGTTTTCATTAGTAGGAAAATGATTAGTGCGTACAAATAATATGTGGTCGTTTATATAATTCGCTCACATTTAATTTGGTCCCGCACCAAAATCTCTTAATAAAAGAAAGCATTTGGCCATTGTAAATCTCCTGGAGTGACGTGCTGGATGTTCGGTGCATTCACAGCGCCTGCTTTAACGGGACCACAGAATATAATAATAGTAGTAACGGGGCTAATTGCCGGGGCAATTAACTCAAGAGTCTGGCTGTGGAGGCGATTCTAAATATTTATGAGATGACGGCGACCCTTGCGTGAATTGGAAGCTTCTTGATGCTGATAGCGGAATTTTTAAGAGTGTAAAAATATTGAGCACATGTACGGGCGTAATTGAATACGTTTTGATACTTGATAGTCCAAAAAATGAGTGTGAAGCATGTAGACTTATCGGTCTTAACTGTTCAGTTATGTTAACAGCAACATCTTCTATTTTGTTCTTAAAACCTATGCGTCTGAGCTATTCCTTATTCCGGCACGCCCTATTTCAACGATCAACGGATAATTGATAAAGAGCTGAAGGCAAATCTAATAAATTGTAAATGTATTTATTATACATGGTTATTGGTAAGTCGACCTATTCCCGTTAAGGGCGTGTAGTTTACATCGTTTCTGACTGATTTGACTATGCAACTCCCTATCCTAAACCTAACCGTTTTCGAGATATTTGAATTTAATTGTTATATTATTTATACGTTTTTATACGTTTTAATTATCTACAACGACTTATTTATTAATTTTACGTACAGTATTGGTTATTGAAGTCCTAAAACATCTAATTTTACATGTAAAAATCAAATAATATTAGTAATATATGTATATAGCTTACACATTTCAATTAAATTCAAATATCTCGAAAACGGTTAGAATTAGGTGTAGTTCACATCGTTTCTGACTGATTTGACTACCCTAGTGTTGCATAGTCAAATCAGTCAGAAACGATGTAAACTACACGCCCTTAACGGGAATAGGTCGGCTTACCAATAACCCTGTATATATAAGAAAGTAGGTTGTTGCAGTTTGCAACAAAACATGATATTATTCCATATTCTATCTATTTAGGCACGTAAAATATTCAATTGAAATAAAAAATGATACTAAATCTAATATGTCAACTTAACTCGTAGACTCGCCAATGGCCATGTTTGGCCCATAATACAATTGTTTCCTCACAAATCTTATTACTTTTCCAGTAATTGCAACATGTGTGGTTAAAATGATTTACAACTCTTAATTACATTTCATTTTAACTTAATTATTTCGCGCAATTTGTTACTTTATTAAAACCGAGTATACTCGTCTTTTAACCTACATTATCATAAAAAGAAATCACATTCTAACCAAATAGTTTGTCTAGTGCGTCTAGTTTGGCCTGACTTATACGAAAAGGAAACCTACTTCAATCCATCAATTCAAACTAAATTCTCTTTGTTCTAGGTAATCTGAACACCACACACCGGTTATCGCGACTCATAATGGCATTAATTTTTAATACATTACCGCGCCATTAGGCTATCTGCTCGTCGTCTAGAGATGATAATACCACTGCAGTCATGGACGGAGTGAAGAAAATACATTCTGGTACATTGTATCGGTAAGTGTTTATTCAGCTTTACCTTTATAACTAAGCCCTGGGGCCCAACTCCCACCTCTTAAAGTAGTCATGTTTCAACCTTACCATTAAATTGGTACCACCACGTGAATATAGCAAGCTTAAAATAATAATGGATTACGATAGACGTTTTGATGACGTAGTATCAAATATTTCACTCAATTCGCGTACTTTGACGTGACTTTTGACACTAAGTTTCACTGTTCCAATGTAAAATTTTTCAAGATACGTACTCCCATCTCTTATAGTAGTCATATTGCAACCTTACCTTTAAATTTGGTTAATCGTTTTGTGTCGGTGGGAGTACGATAGTAAGTATGATTATTCTAAGCTTATTACAAAACGCTCCAGATTTATGATAGTTTTGTAAAAGGTGGGAGTAGAGTAGACCCCCTGAACAGACCAGGTTTACAGTCTTAAGTTTCTCTCACGGTTTTCCTTGACTATCGGAATGCGAATAGCGCAGGTTTTTGACACGTGACAGCATATTCTTAAATTTAACTAGTTTAAATTTAACTTCGATTCTAAGGATCTTCGATTGTAGTGGATGAGCCAAAGACCACCTTGCGGGGTGATGTGCACTGTGATTATTTATTCATTACCAGGAGTAACTATTAAAATACATACAATAAATAATAATTTTCTCCGAAAATAATTATTTTAACCTACGTGGTGGATATAGTATAGTCGAATATCTTGACCGGTTTCGTGACCTTCCGGGTCACTTTTCCAAAGAGCTCTCACGCACCCGGCTGAGTCCGTGGCTTGCACTGGATCACTAAGGTACGGAGACCTCGGTGCGCAAGTCCAACATTCACTAGATTTTGATTTTGTGGGCTAAAGGAAATGAAACAATTGACTCATACTCGAGTGACAAGTCATCAAATGACTTTTCGGCTATCAAACTACTTTTGAGCAATATAACTACTTTTTTGCAATTAAACTACTTTTCAACTGTCAAACTACAGTGCAGCTATAAAACTACTTTTCAGATATCAAACTACTTTCAGCTATCAAACAACTTTCAGCTATCAAACTACTTTTCAGCTATCAAACTACTTTTCAGCTATAAAACTACTTTTCAGCTATCAAACTACTTTTCAGCTATCAAACTACTTTTCAGCTATCAAACTACTTTTCAGCTATAAAACTACTTTTCAGCTATCAAACTACTTTACTTTAGTCAAAGCTACTTACATATTATGCTTGACGAAGAAATGAAAATGTTTATATCCTCAAGATCTAAAAGCTCTGTGATTGAATAGACGCCTGCCAGGCGGCGCGTAATCCTGAATCCAATAATATTTTCGTCAGGTGACGACGCGGACTAGTACAGACTTATTTAGGAAAGGCTTTTATTTGCAAATTGTATGATATATTTTTCTACGTGTACATTTCGGGATCTTTTTATCAATCATTTACCCCCACCTTTCACCTATATGTATGATTATCTGCGACCCGCGTGCCGGCCCGCGCGCCAAATTACTATCCCATAGGAGGATTTTCCTGGGACTGAAAGTACCTTAGGTGTTATTCCAGGATGTAAAGTGCTAAGTACGGGTTTTGATATTTGGTACGTTACATTGAGCTGTTTGCAGGGCTGAGTAATAAACGCGCACACTTTTAAATTCATTAGAATATTAGTAGGATATACCTTGTGGCTCCACTTTTCAGAAATAAGAGGCATGTGCTTATCTAGAGGCCGTAGTAATGTGTATATGATGTGTATGTATTTGTATATATAATATATATGTATTTAAAAAATATATTTAATAAATAAATAAATATATTTATTTATGTTGTAAATATTTATTTATATTAAGTTATGTTTGTGTAGTTTATGTAATTTTAATATTATTTATATTTAGGTTTACTTTTGACGTTGTTTTTAAATACGAGTACATTGCCGTCTATTCGTGTATCATAATTTCTCTCCATCCAAAGGTTGTCTGGAAGAGATCGCTTATAAGCGATAAGACCGCCCATTGCACAACAGTATTAATAATTGTATATTAAATGTATCCACGTTTGTTTTATGTACAATACAGCGTTATCTATCTATCTATCTAGTACAAACAATTTGCGAAAAAGTATTCTTATCCTAAGTAACAACGTGTCACGCTTCTGCGTACAAACTCTGAGTTATCTGTGTCACAGTAGCCCTAGATACATTACAGTTTGTACTGTTTCTCGTGAACGTCACAATACGTTACAATTACGCTGTTGTTCTCGAGTTATTAACGGTGTCATCATCATCATATATTTCACATAAAAATTGGCGCGTAATAATTAAAATGCTAAAATATGTGATTTTTTTCGTCTTTATTTTTACACAAATTGCCATGTTGTGACATCACGGCTTCCACAGTCTATTAGTGCGTTCGAATAGACACCTTGTGAACATTTTTAGCGAAAATAACGCTAAAAACGCTCACAAGGGGCGTTCCAATTGGGAATCTGTGGGTGAAAATGTCATTCATGTCTCTTTTTGTTCAGCGCTCGGAAAGCTAAAAAGAGGAATTTTTGCCACCAAAAAGCAATTTTTGACCCACGTCCGGAGCATGGTTGTTTGTGATCGTTATTTGACAGCATAGTCATGCGATTTTAGGTCTTATGCTCAGTTGAGCGTTCGAATAGGGTCTGGGCAAAAGTGGCAAAAATAACGTTTTTGAGCTTTCCGAACGCTAGAACAAAAGAGACATCAATGAAAACGCCACCAATGTCCTCATAAGCTAAACGAACGCACCTTATGTAGTGAATTGTAGTGGTTAGTTCATGGGTTCGGTCGTATCGCACTTCTGATATCTACAATCTCACAGCTCCAGTTCTGCATTTCAATAGATGCCGTTCGTATTCAAAGCATGTCACATCACAAGTTGGTCTACTCGGTCTGTTCGCCACAGTATCCGTCTCAGCGGGCGGTGTACCGTTCGCAGAAAAATGACAATTATGTTACAAATTAAATATTAACGTAAAATGAGTACTTCCTTTCCCAATTAATCATTAGGTAATTATATTAAATACCTAAAGACTATATTATTCTAATGTTATCAGAAACATTCACGAGTGCCTGCTTGAAACTAAATTGAAAAAAATCCATAAGGAAAAATAACATTAAGGCTACGTTCCGGGAAGCGCCGAAATCACTCGCGGCGCTCGATACGTCATCAATGACGTCACTGAAAACGCTCACGCTGCGCTCACAACGCTCGCGGATCTTAGGTCTACGTGATCATTGCGAGCTGTCACTGTCAACCAAAGGGAACGGCAAACCGGGACGCGACAGTTGTGAGCGTTGAGGGCGCTTGCCGGAACGTAGCCTTAGTTTCTCTGTGGCAACCGTTATTATTTTATAATGAAACTGTATAATGCAAATGAGTATTTTAAATTCAAATTCAAATTTTATTTTTCTAATACACTTGCCTAATAATAGTCATTTACATCTCCGAAGGGATTGACAGACTACAACATCCTTCTTCACAAAGCACACCAGCTTGCTTGAGCTTGCACACTACTACTACTCAGAGACAGAGAAAATGACAGGGCCAGGACTGACTCTTGACGAGCAATTCTACCAGTTATCTGTAGCATAATATATTTCAGTTATCTGATGCAGTGTACACCCATTTTAATCTGTCCGCATCAGGACAAAAAATAACAATAGATTTATGAATGAAATTTGCCTCTAATGAGGCTTGCTGATTCGGACAGATTAACTGACTTCAAAAAAAGGAGGTTTCTCAATTCGACTTTATATTTTTTTTATGTGTGTTCGCGGATAACTTCGCCGTGAACATCATCATTGACGGTGTATCCCGTAAGAAGCAAGGTCACTAAAGAGGGAGTTTTTTTTATCAAAAAATAGAAGTCACTAAAAAGTGTAAAATAACTTGTCGAAGTCGATACCATTCAAGCAATATTGTGATAATAGGTATGTATAATGATTTATATAATTTCTCTACATCTCCATGCCATCTACGAAAGACCAGACTTACAGCAATGCGACGTCGCTACGTGTTTGAAATTTTATATGCGCCCGAATCATTTTGCTTCCGTATTCTTTATGTGTAGGCACGGTAATGTTATCATTACCTTGGTTTAGGGCTAAAGGGTGGATTCATTGGCTAGTTCTGTTTTCTATTATACCTTATTTGTATGAGCAGCAATCGTGACGGCAGATATGAAATACCACGCCTGTCAATGTCACTTCCAGTGGAATCCAGCGTTTCTAACGAAATTTTTGCTTATGCGCTCGTCACGCTGAAATATTGGCTTTAATCCTGTAATTTACTTGCTACACAACCCTTCAAACCTTACCAATAAGCAAAGTCTATGCAACTTTTTTCTTTCTAATGTATATTCAAGCAATATTATTCAACCGCACTGTACAAGGTCCAGTGGCCCGAGCACGAACATTTGCTAAAGTGTAACGTAATCGTATCATTGACGTATACAGTACAAACTATGAGTTATCTGTGCCACTATTGTACTAGATAAATAATAGTTTGTACTGTATACGTCAACGATACGATAACCTTACACTTTAGCAAATGTTTGTGCTCGGGCCATAGTATTTTTTACTTTCTTAAGTGGTTACTTACCGAAGCCGTAAGTTACGTCTTTATCTAGCATTGTTAGTACTAATGGCCGATAACTAGCACTTGTAGTAACACTTGATTTTCACCCTTAAGGTGCTGTCAATGCATGACGTCGATAAAAATGAGGGTTTTTTGAAGCAGTTTATCTCATAAACAGTGATTTATTTAAAATTACATAAAATATATGACATTTCTAAGGTTTTGAACACATTGACGGACTTAAAACATAACTTATGTTTATGTAAAAACATAATGTTTAACCTTTCATATGCCGTGATGATTAAAACAAAAGATTTATGAATAAAACGCACGTAAATTTACATCAATGGAGTACCATTGATGTAAATTAACGTGCGTTTTATTCATGTACAAAGGGTTAAATAGTTTTGCTCTTTATTCACAATTGTATTTATCATGAAACAGATATTATAAAATAGCAGTTTTGAATACACATTCACTGACGGATACTGTTTTTATTTGAATATTGAACATTATTTTTTTACGAGTTTTTGTACGTTTTACGAGATGCGCTTGCATGATTTCAAGTGAAAGAAATTCATAGAATTCAAACTCTGAACTGACAGCGCCTTAATGTTTTATTGTATCAATACAGTCAAAAATCCAATTATGTTAACAGCTTCACCATTCCAATGATTAAAATTAAAATTTCCTCTCTCGCCGTTTACATTATGATAATTGCGAGATACTTTAGAATTTTAATTGTTCAAACTTACAACGCTTGGAATAGTTAGAATCTCTCTCTTTTTACAAGACCATTGTTATGACAAGGAAAGTTAAGCCGTCAAGTTTTTTATTCCGAAAAGCAATTGAACAATGCTCGGGTAAAAGTCACCGAGCGAACGAAGATTTCATTAAAGATATACGAATCATGTGCAGGCTTTGCTGGGGCTGATTGATATTTTTTTTACCAAAGCGGTTTTAGAGTTGAAAAGAGTTTACGTGTTTGTGTGTTTACATCCATTTTCAACCGACTTCCAAAAAAAGGTACTCAATTCGACTGTAATTTTTTATATTTCGTTACCTCATAACTTTCGACTGTGGGTGGACCGGTTCTCAAATTTTTTTTTTTGTGTGAAAGCTGGTGCTTCCCGTGTGGTTCATAAAATTCAGTCCAGTACTTTTTGAGATACACTCCAATAACTGAACAGAATGGAAGACGGTATAAAATTTTTCAAATTGTACTTGTCATTGCACAAAACACCTTCGTTTAATATTAATAGTATATCGTTTTACGTGAAATTGGCGAAATTATGATCATCCACAAAAGCCACAAAGCAGGAGTTGTTTTTCGAATTGAGTACCTCCTCCTTTTTGGAAGTCTGTAGAAAACTATAATGCTTCATCATTATTCATAAGAGGTTCGTTGCATTCCCACAGGAAATTGTTTTCGGAATAGAATATGGCCATTTCCGGTCTACAGGCAGTGTTTGTGCCAAAGTTTATCAAAATTGATTAAGTAGTTTAAATGGTAGAGAAGGACAAACAAACTACAAGTCAACAAACACACGAGTGCATTTACAATTATGTTTTTATAATGTGCCAATAGTTACTATTACGTTAGTTTATATATATATATATACTTATATTTTTTATGTTCTATGTTATATTAATGAGTTATAGTTTTATATTTATACTAAACAATCGCAGAGTTGCATCTAAAACGACATTCGAATATTCTCAAATAATCTTATACTTTAACATTGTATTTCGTATTTAGTTGTAGTTAAATATTTTATCTCGTATGCATACAAAGCAAAGCTTGTCAACACAAGGTCAACAGAGTACATTATCAGACTAGTCCTAGATAGAAAAAGTACTTTCTCATAAATTAACCGTTTTTGGAATTATGCGCTCTTGTCCTATTTTGTATATGTACCTATGTCAAAATGCTGCTTTTCATTTCTCTATAATGTTAGCTGGTGTCAATGTATTTCAATATGTTGTTGATTTATCCGTATGTTGTTTCCTTTTTTGCCATTAGTACATTGTAGCCTGTAGATATATATTTCGGGCTATCTACCTTCGCAAACAGTTCCAAATTCCTAACTAAGCCAGTTAACACTAAGTATAGTTTTAATTAGGCGTCGGCTTTGCTACGGCGGTTGAGACTTTCAGAAAGTTACTGATTCTCTATTTTCGTACACAGCTCAGGAATTTCGTGAATTTTAGCAAGGTAGACAGTTTTGGGGTCCTCTAAGTAAGTAGGTATCGCCAGGGTAATTTTAATGTGTGGTAAAATGTAGAGCTCCGCTCCGTTGGATTATGGAATCGTGTTGAAATTTATAAAATAGATTTGATATTATTTCACATGGATCACGAAGGTGACAATACAATTTACCGCATTATAATAACAATTAAAATCATAAAATCCATTTGACCGCATTTAGTGCTCTGCGTCCATAATAGTATAATAAAAACGTTTGTAACTCTCTCACTTTCTCTCTCTGTCTGTTTGTCAAATTGCCTTATGTCAAATTACGCCTTATGTCAAATTTGGCAAGGAGATTGGTTATATTCCGGGGAAGGACGGAATACTTTCATCATAATCATCATCATTCATTACCATGTGGGTAAAACCATGGGGCGCCGCTAGTGATATATAAAGCATAATTTTCGGTACCTAACCAGGTTTCGAATTCCAATTAGATAGCTTATGAATTCGAAACTGTGGATTGGAAGTCTAAATCGATTATGTCAGCTACAAAAATAGGCTCACATCGATACGTAGGACCAACCACAATAGTCTATTGTGTAGTTGTGCTCGAACACGTATTGTGTATGCAAATGGTAAAAACAATAACTGACCAGATGGACTGTCCCGTTTGCACGTAAACTGGTCAACCACGACTTTGATAGTATAGAACTGGAGGCTAATTCTGTTATTTCACAACGTTCAACAATCTATCATGCTGCAACTGAAATTCAACTCTTGTTGTCGTTCGGTAATTACCCAAAAAGCCATTCTACTATTTCTTTATACAAAATGGAACGTAGCATCATGCGAACGTAACTCAAACGCTACATTATAATAAATATTTATTAGACACTAATGAATATGAGTTAACAACGCGTCTATCGAGCTAGCAGGGATAAGTTTAAAGTTGAGATCGAGCGCTGACGTCAATAGAGATGTAACTGCAGCTGTACGGGTTTTCAATAGGAGAATAAGAAAACGCATAAAAGTCTCCGTTCAGCTGCGGTTCGATTGCAATTTAGTTAGTAGAATCGACGCCCTGTAGCATAGAACTTGTAGATTTTATAGACGCTGTACGTCGTCGTATAGCGAGTATTCACCAATGAGAACAAACTTATTGGTTAAAGCCAGAAAGACTAGGAAAATTCTCTCGACTTACCACGAGAAAAGACTACACAAAACAAACGCACACAGGTTCTAGTGAATGGTAATGGAATGGAATGTTATGGTACATGTATGATGTGTTCAGGTTCGAACAGATCATCTTCTGGTTCGAATGAGCGGGAATACAGTACTGAGCTTTTCTTATAATATTGTAGACCATCTATATGTGCTGCACTGAACTGGCTGGACCTCTTCTAAGGACCATTTACGTGGAGATATATGTAGAACAGTCGACCTGACCTTTCGTTGGGAATAGGTATAGAGTTGGTGGGGCATTTAGAGCATTCAATCAAGTAAGGTGACATTCTCAATGCGGATTAGGAATGCAATCAAAAACTACTGCACCGAATCCAATAAGTCCTTTATATAATTATCTCCTAACAGGTCTATCATAACTCTATAATAAATTGCTTGTATATTTAATAATAATAATATATATATCCAACGTTGCCCCTTTCTTCCAACGTTGCCCCTTTCGTCCAACGTTGCCCCTTTCCTTCAATGTTGCCCCTTTCGTCGCTATTGATATCGGCCCTTGTGGGGGCTCCATTTAGTGGGTGGCAAGTCACGTGCATAAATATTTTAAGATGAGACTGAAATTGGCAGGTGCCGTAGTCTCGTCCAAAGCCATCTGTCTTCCTTACATATATCAGTTCCTATCAATAGTCTTGCCATTTAACCCATTTTGTAATAGATAATCCATGTCACCGTCATCCCAAATTCTGTTTATATACACTTTTGTATATTTTATACCAAACATGCCACTAAGTGTTGGCTATAGCCCCACTTATGCCTTTGTAAAGGACCGGATAACAAATCCGTGAAAAAGTTTAAATAAATGGATAATAATATATATCATATATGTAATATATATAATTGGGGGAGGCATATGTTCAGCAGTGGACGTCCTACGGCTGAGATGATGATGAATATATATCGATATAATATAATAATAATTTCGCCTTTGCTTCAGCAATTGTCTTATAACGTTCTACAATAGGTTATAACTCGAATGTAAGCAACGTCTAAGCTGAGATACACGTATTCGGATATTGATATTGACGAGAAACCTTCCGTAACGAAACACTTGCTCTCATGGGAACTCGATACGATAGTTTCTCGGATAAATCTTAACACTATCAGTCTACTGCAGTGAGCGGAGCCAACTTCGATATTTGGCAATATTTAAGGTGGCGCTCTATCTCCTATTCAATTTTAGCTGATTCTATTTCAGTTCTAATTTAGTTCTCCCTTTCCGCAGACTTTGATCTCTAGAGCTATTACTAAGCTCCGCCTGAGCGATCTTCTCAGTGCTGTAGAAACTACAAATAATAATAATAATATGGGACAACATCCACACAAAGGTCTTCAGGTCCCAAACTAGGCAGAGGCTGTACTATGGTAACCTGATGACTGATATACATACTTATATACATATACACACCCAGACACACATCAAACAGACATGTTCAGGCACACAAATGTTTGACCTGTCCGGGGATCGAGCCCGGGACCAGCGGCTCAGAAGGCAGGGGTGCTACCAACTGCGCCAACCGACCTGTCAATTAGAAATTGTAAATTGGTATAATTATATGTATGTAACTTCTAATGAAATAACAGTTTCGTAAACATATCACACTTATACATGCAAAAGGTAATGTGTTTATTTGTTTGTCCTCCTTTCACGCCGACTTTAGACGACATTGACAAAGCTTATCCAGGATAGTCACTAGGATATTCCTCTTCAACGCGGTCGGAGCCGCAGGGCAGATATGAATGTTAGACATATTGTGGCCAGTAATGCATAATGGGGCGTCAGGGGTAGATTCTATTGAAGCGCTCGCACCGGAGCTTGACTTGGCAATCTTAACCGATAAAGAAGTTAAGCTTGCTGCGGTCAGGAGTCGGATAGGTGACCGATAGTGGCATTGTTCAACTGAGCGCTTCCGTGCTTCGGGGGCACGTTAAGCAGTCTGTCCTGGTTGTTTGTGTTAGGACAATAGTCGTTAGGCTATGTCGAAGGCCTTCGGGTAGCCTGAAAACTTCGACTTGGGTTGGCCACTAGCCTATCCACCAAGTTGCACTAGGGCCGCGTGGTGGATTTTGGCCCAACTCTTCACTCTGAGAGGAAGGCTCGAGTTCCTGCAGTGGGAACATAATGGACTGATTAAGTAGGGATAAATAGTTTGTGACCTTTGATTTTTTTGAGTGAGTTTAATCAAGTCAAATGTGATAGATAACACTTTATTGAGACTGCACATTCATGACTGAAGCCTATCGCCCACCGCCAACTAATCTAAGATAGTTTAGCTTAGCTCACATAGTTGAACTAATTTTTCGTACATGTGCGTCCACCTAGTAGTTGTACAACTACGTGAGCTAAGCTAAATACTCGTAATTTAATGGCGGTGTACGTTCGGCTTTATTATTAGAAAACCCCTAAGGATGGTCATCGGACATGCCACCTAAGTCGATACAGTCGGCTAATTAAAGTCAGTTTTGATATTAAATCATATTATGAGTTTTAATCGTATTATGTCAAAATATCAACAACAACCTTTCTTTACATTATTTATCAGCCCGAGAGATCTCTGGAGATCAAATGCACCAACGATTTAAAGGATTTCTATTTCACTAACCTCTAGACATAGTGTGAACCTTTGATCTCTCTCATCTTGTAAGTCTATTCACCTGCTAACCCTGCTAAAGGTCATTGAACGATAACTGTCTGAAACAAAAGTTATGGTCACGTAGTAACTATTACTTAATCTATAGTTGATGTCTGAGACTATCCAATTATAGATCTCATCTAACATTGGATTTGTCTAGAAAGGGGCATTCTGACCTTGATAAAGTAACTGAAGCTTCAGTGAATTATGAATGGAAGTCAGTATAGAATGGTACCCTTCAGCTTCTCTACTCCTGGTCCCGGGTCACTTCTGGGAGAGTTTGTTATAGCTAAATTGTAGCTTCAATGTCAGCGAAGGCTTAAAATTACAAAACGCGGCACCGCACTATGCACATCATCCTGAGGTAGATTAAGTGTGTGCCTGCTAAAGTCACGCGTTCACCAGAGCGGAGCGTGCTGCGTTCGTGTTTAACACATACATATACTTGCAAGTGTGACTGATATAATTGAAAGTGACGCCCAGGTGGAGTGGTGAGAAGTGTGGTCTAGTTTATGTCAAAGGGGGCGTCGTGTGCAATATTATACCTATACGTGTGTAAATTAAAGAAATAATCCCCGATATATACTTTTTTATGCTTGATGGGAAGCTATCACCGTGGCCTATAGATATGTTTAACACTAGGGGCATCACTAATTCGTTGCCAAGCTTCAAAGACTCTGTTGACTCGGTTATCGAAGAGCCCCATATTGTAGAATCCCGGAAATACTGAAGGAGAAAGCTCATTGCACATAATGCTGGTGTAATGCAAAAAAGAATGCGTCAATCGCAGAGTATGTGCATTCCACGGGCTGATTATATGTGGATGAACTTTCTGGCGTAGACGGCTAGTGCGGTGACAAAACCACGACGCTGGCATAGGTTGAATAATTCTTCAGAACATTTTCCATTGTATATGCGATAGAAGATGCATAGAGGACCAATACCAATGTATCTTCGCTTACTGAGTGCTACTCTGAGTCAAGTAAGAGTCTTTGGAAAGCTTGGGGTTTTCGACAAATGTAAAACCTGCTGAGTGTTTTTACACAATCTATTTTATTAGTTAAAAAATAGAGTATGTAGAATATTGGCAAAAAGTATACATTAAACTACGAAACAGTTTACAACGAACGTTGCAGTTTACGAAACAATTTTTTCAGGAATTTCTCTAAATTGCTTATTTATTTTTATTAGTTTAATGTGAATTGAATTACAAACACATTAATATATGAATGATATGCACTATATTACTGTACAACACTGAGGTCACGACTATATATATATAAAATACGCAAGAAGCGGTGGACGAACGCGCTCTCATCGCTAGCCCGCTCCGCTGAACGCTCCGCCACATGCTTTTTCACTCAACTTGCACAAAATGTTTTAATCAGCCAAAAACTCGATTATAAAACAATTTACAATTATTATTCCATTAGTAACATCGTTTGTTGACTTTGCGACGGGTTCCAATTTTTCTCCTTTTTAAACTCCCGTGGAAATACAAAGGGAAATAATACGCGAAGCGAAAAACCTATTAATTTACCGTAAGGCAGGTTATTGGCAAGCTTCTTTAAACCGCAAAATAAATTACGCCGTGATATTGGTTTTGCACTATTGTTTTCTTATTATGTATTATCGTATTTGACCGCAATTGCTACTTGTTTCTTATACTCATGCATGTGAAAATATTTTATTATCAAATAATAAAAAAATACAATGATTGTGGTATAAAAATTAAATAATATGAAGGAAGTGGTTTATTTTGCTGGAAAACAGTATGTAATACTTTACATTGCAGTACAATAATTTCGCTATCAACGCTTTCTGTTACGAAAAATAAGTATAATTTGTATTTTTGAGTCGAGTTAATAATTTCTTTCTATTTTTGAAGCGATAAAAAATCAATTATCCAAACTTATCTAAAATAATATTTGTTATTAAATGTTTATATGCCTTAGCGAGACAATGTTTTGTAATTTTAGAGAAACGACCCCATTCGACGGTTAAAATCAAATAGAGTTCGATGGTCGGACAAGGCGAACTAGTGATCATGGCATCTGACACGAATTGTTGCAAGACGCGAGTTCGAATCCCGTCCGATGATATGTATTATTCTCTCTAAAATTACAAAAACAACCTTCAAGATCGGATACGATTGGCGCACAGAGATGTGTTCAACAGTGTTTTAAGAATACATTGGATTACATCTGACGCTGGATTGGATAGTAGGTTCAAATCTATTTCGTAGATAATATTTTTTTATAAAATTTCAATCTATATTTATATTATTCATGGTTTTGGAACAATAAAAATACATAAGCTCTGAAAGTTGTATTAATAATGAACTTCAAGGAATTCATGGCATACAGCTTTCTAAGCAAACAGCAAAAGCAAACGTTGTCTATTCATCTCTTTATTATATCTGCCAGCGAAATATACTCATAGATATATAGCGTTGAATAAATAAAATCCTTCCGGCTTCGAACTCTACATCCCTCTATTATTTCCAAAGATTATTCAAGCGAAAATCTTTTGTTAGCTAAATATTGCCCTGCCACGTAAGGTACAAAGTGGGATCGGCGGAATAGAAATACACCGCTTTCAAGTGTATGGTTGCAAGAATTGAGATTAAAAATAGCCCAGTTGTTTTCCAGTGAAATCCCAGGCGAGGGGTTACTCAAACACAGTATGGGCACAGACACTGAGTCGTTCTTGATTTGTATTTTCCTAGTAATGCAATACTAGCATTATTCTATTAGTTTAATAATTGATATTAAAAATACTTTAAAAAAGGAGGTTTCTCAATGTGACCGTATATTTTTGTTTTATTTTTATGTGTGTTCGTGGATAACTTCGTCGTTTATGAACCGATTTTGATAATTATTTTTTTTGTTTGATAGAATATACTTCCGTGGTGGTACAATATAAATTTTATCAAATTCGGTCAAGCAGTTTTTGAGTTATACTCAATAACTAAAAACTTTTTCATTGTCGGTGTATCCCGTAAATAGCAAGGTCACTAAAGGTTGAACATTTTTTTTAAACATAAATAGAACCGACTTCTACACTAAAAAGTTTGAAATAACTTGTCGAACTCGATACCATGCACGAAATATTGTGATAATAGGATACTTGCGAACTATCATGGTACCGACTAAAAACAAGTTATTTCACACTTTTTAATGTAGAAGTCGGTTCTATAATTTTTTTTTCAAGATCTTCTTTGACCTTGTGCTATATGTTTCTTTTAATCTATCCTTGTTTTTTTTTATGTAATTTACACAGATCCTAAACCACCGAGTCCACAAACTTCTAATTTTGGCAGTTGGTGTCTTTTATGTTGCAAGCATCCATAAAAAATAACTACTTTTTCATGCAGGCAGGGGCAGGAGAATTAAATGTATTTCTGTGTTCTGATCCTATAGAGAGGCTTCGTTAGTATTGGTCTATAGTATAGACCAATACTAACGAAACCTCTATTATCTGTACATATAATAAAAATGTAACGGATCGCTGTCTGTACATGAAAAATGTGTTGATGTGATGAAAAAAATGATTGTTAAATGTTTTTGTCTGTTTATCTATGCGTTTGTGCGTTGCATGCTAGTCTCAGCAACGGCTTATCCGATTTAGATGTGGTTGACACTAATATATTGTGGTAAGTGGTAAGCTAAACGTAACATTTATGTTTGTTTCATGTCAATGTGTTCATTGATAAAAACAGTTATCGAAATTTAAAGAATAAGTCTCTCGCCACTACATGAAGACCAAGCGAGCGAAGCCGCTGGCGGATCAACTAATCTATTTATACATTTGCAAATTCTTGTCTTTTCACGAAGCTTATAATTATATAGCTATATAATACCTTTTTCTTTTCTGAAAACTTTCAATTTTAGTCAGATATTGCTTTCAACACCTTTAGGTACATCCGCCTGTCAATGGGTATTGTTGCTCTTTAATGTATCACGGCTATTGTTTTTAGACTACCTTACTGTTATATGGACGAGCCTGCAAAATGTGGCGATTCAATCGGGGTTTTATTTTCTGAACGCTGTCTTTCAATTCATCCCGTTCTGTCCACATTTCGACGTCCCAGCGGTGGCAATAGTCTCTTTCAAATTGCTACGAATTCTGTTACTTACTAGTACGTTTTTTTTACGATGAAGCTATTGGATCTCTTTAAGACTATTTGAGAATGTTCCTAACGAAATTCTGCTTGGCGAGTTACGGACATTGACACATTTGAAGAAACGCTTTTGCTTACACTTTACCACGAAGCATCTAACCATCGTAGATATATATATTATTAGATTATATATATATTTATTACTAACAACTTGCAAGATAAATTTTCGTTATTGCATAAGTTACAACAACACATTAATAATGAGTCCTACAAATAATGTAATGGCCGGTGACAATATAAACAAACGTCTATTATAAACGTTGAATATATTTTGGGCTATGCTCGGGGTTTCTCTACGTGATCGAATCAGAAATGAGGAGATCCGTAGAAGAACGAACGTCACCGACATAACCCAGAAGATTAGCCAGTTATAGTGGCAGTGGGCAGGGCACATGGCACGCAGAACAGATGGCTGATGGGGCTGGAAGGTTCTGGAGTGGAGACCACGGACAAATGGAAGGAGGATCGGAACGTTTCAGATAAATACAAACATTCAGAAATAATTTCTTCCCAGATATTATCGTAAAAAAACATACCTTTTAATATCTACAGCCTGGAATACAATGAAAGCCACAAGAAACCGTTTGCAGAAACGAACTGTTCGCTAAAACGATCACAATAAAATTCCTATAGTCACTGAAAGTTTCTACTATAGGCAAGCCGACACAAATTTTGCATAATACAGCTTTTCAGAGACATGAATTTGCTACTCTACGACCGAATTCTAATAATTCTAACTACAATTGTAATATACATTTAAGGAGTAAGGAACATTTGATGTTTTTACATTAAAGAGCTCTTTGATATTTACGGTTTCATTACTCGATATGGCGTCATAATAATTGGTTCGCTAAACTCGTACAGTAAATGTTTTGCTGGAGTATGTGTGTCTTCTCTCTACTTTGTGTTTGTGTGCGAGAGTATATCGAAATTAAAACAATCTCTACTAAACAATATACTATGTAAACACAAGTACAATTTGAAAATTTTAATACCGGCTTCCATCCTATTCAGTTATTGTACTACTGGACCGAATTTGATAAAATTTAAATGGGATCACATGGGAAGCACCAGCTTTCAACAAAAAAATAATTTTGAGAATCGGTTCCCCCAGTCGAAAGTTATTGAGGTAGCAAACATAAAAAAGAAATACAGTCGAATTGAGTCCTCCTTTTTTTTGTAATCGGTAGAAAAATCACATGAATTTACATAGGCCTGTGTGCTTGTCCATAAAGGATAGATTTCATACCTCTTGGAGCATTGATACTCCACCTCCGTATCTCTGTAGAAGAAATTGAGAGTTTATTTTGATGATTTTTTTATACTTTTGTACACTTGAATATAAATTACTTTTTAGGATATAGATTGGCAAACGAGCAGGCGGCTCGCTTATGGTTAGTGATTGCCGTCGCCCACGGACATCCGCAATACCAGAGGTTTCGAGGATGCGGCATCGCAACGCCTTAGAGCAAGGAATAAGCTCTCTTCTTGAAGGTTCCCATCGTCCTTTCCATAGTCGTATCGGTTCAGAAAAACTTCGTATTGCTAAAATCTACTACTTACTGTGATGGCTTATTTTTAGCCGGTTTCTATAATCTAGCCGACGACAATCGACAACCGACGAGCTCTCCTACTAAGGATAGATATTATAAATTTTTCTACCGACTTCCAAAAAGGAGAAGGTACTCAATTCGACTGTATTTTTTTATGTTTGTTGCCTCATAACTTTCCATAGGATGAACAGTCTCAAAATTACCTATAATAAAAATCCTATATATTTTTTTCAGTTGACATGTTTTCAGTGTCAACAACAACAGTGACAATCATTTACAAATTTTAGTTATTTTCTACCGACTTCCAAAAAGGAGGAACTACTCAATTCGACTATTTTTTTTAAATATTTGTTACCTCATAACTTTCGACTGGGTGCACTGATTCTCGATTCTTTTTTGTTTGAAAGCTGGTGCTTCCCGTGTGGTCCCATTTAAATTTCATAAAATTCGGTCTGGTAGTTTTTGAGTTACACTCCAATAACTGATTAGAATGGAAGTCGGTATTAAATTTTTCAAATTGTACTTGTTTTATGGATGTCAAATTTATTACTGTATATTGTTGGGGAATCTGTGGATGATAGATAATGTATACCGGCCGTTAAAAACTCAACCTGCGTCATGGTGACAATGAAAAATCTCTCTATATTCTCTAACGGCCGGTCCCAATAATCTATCTATCGCCGGTTTACTTTACTAGAGTTAGATATTTGACACTATTTGTATGGACGTTATGTCAAATTTCTATCGGTAGTAACCAAAACTGTGGATAGATAGATTATTGGGATCCTCCATAATAAAGATCATATCTGTATCTATTTCACCGAATTGTCCGTCCACACATTTTGTTCAGGCCTTGAACGACATTCATGGAGGTGTAAAGAAACGTACTTAAGATACAGTATCAGAGTTGCCTTTCTATAGACGTTTTACGAACAAATTGGACTGAATCCTTACACTTTCAGAAGGACGTTATCAACTGGCGATAAATCGATTCCAACACTGTGTTAAAGCTACATTAGATACCTAAGTATGTACTTACATTGATGATGAAGAGTGTAGACATTAAAATCTATCCGATTCCTTTTTCAAGGTTTAGTACTTCAAGAGGAAATACTTTTATAGTATAATTTCGTTGTCCCGTCTATCTGTCGAGACTTTTTCTCATGAACGCGTAAAGGTATCAAGTTGAAATTAATAAGAAATGTTTAGGTCTACAATCCCTTGGTATACTATAAATATATATGTGTATGTATGATAATTGCGATTTTTAGCTTTTTTGTGAACACTACGGTTGTAAGCTCTGGGGGGCTCTACAGTTGTTACAGGCAAGCGTACTGCTTATCATCAGGCGCACGATTTGCCCTTGTCATCACTTGATATCATAAAAAAAATCTAATATATTTTTTTTTATCAATAAATAGGACCGACTTCTACACTAAAAAGTGTGAAATAACTTGTAGAAGTACCATAATAGTTCGAAAGTACCTATTATCACAATATTGCGTGGATGTTACCGACTTCGACAAGTTATTTTACACGTTATAGTGTTAGAAGTCGGTTCTATTTTTAGATAAAAAAAAATTGTTTCAATCTTTTTAGGGAACTTGCTACTTACGGGATACACCGTCAATGATCATATATCATCAAGATAAATCAACACTTTTCAGTTTTTGGAATGTAACTCAAAAAGTGCTTGACCGAATTTGATGAAGTTTACATGGGACCACCACGGAAGTATACTCTATCAAACAAAATATCAAAATCGGTTGATAAACGACGAAGTTATCCGCGAACATAAAAAATATACGGTCGAATTGAGAAACCTCCTCTTTTTTTGAAGTTGGCTAAAAATATTAAGGTTTTTGTTATATATGCTCTATCTATATCAGTACTAATATTATAAAAAGAAAAGATTTGCATTTTAATATGTTTGTAACGAATAAACTCAAAAACTAATGAATTGCGGTAGTGAAACCGCGGAGCACAGCTAGTATATAATATTAAGAGGAAAGATTTGTATATGAGTATGTAACAAATTAGATCAAAAACGAACAAATTAAAACCATCTTTCACCAATATAATGCTACACTATCCCTGATTCATCATCGCGGGTGAAACTGCGAAACACAGCTAGTCGCTAATAAAACGACTAAACGTCTACCACCTAGTAATGTATAGAAGGGCTGATAATATCTCAGTCGCTAACAAATGTTGATTGGAATAAAAACAAAAATGGCGGTTCCATGTTACTTTTGTCAGCTCCAGTCATCAACTTATTAATAACATTTTTGTTTAGTGAAGTAGTCAAAACTGTCATAGAGCCGCCATTTTTCAAGATTTCGATCATTATTTGATTGCAACTGAGGTACATAATAGCCCTGCTGTTGGTTTCCTCGGGTTTAGCCTTATTTCCTTTTCATGTAGAAAACTGACTTAGAATGAAAGCCTGTTGAATTACGAGTAGATATGGTATTATGATCATAACTGAAGATTATAATTAAACAATTATTAACCGGCAAAAAACTCACGTTAGGGATCGAATACGTCGCCTTGGGGTTCGATTGCATTTCAGATGCCTTATGATATTTATGGACCTTACAATAATAAATAGTGATATTCTTGACAGTGCTTTCGCGATTCTCATACATTGAAATTGAGGTAAAGTCTCCCCGTGACCGTTCACTGAAAACTGTTCGAAACATCGGGATAAAATAATATAAAATTGTACGCGATTTATTTTTAATTTAATTGTAAATAGTATAAATAGAAGGCACAAATATTTTGTGAGATGGTATGGCAATACAGAACCTTCCGTGTTCAACTCTTACCTAACCGTTTAAATTTTAGCTTTATTTGCCCATAAGTGATTTCTCATATATGCATTTCGTACTTACATGTATAGAAGTTGACTTGTTATTATATAGGTGCTATCATTCCCTGTACCTACACGCTCCATCTCATCCTGACATTATTAGGACGCCGTGCCCAGCGGGTCAAATATAATAATCCCAGACGTAGGGTACAAACAAACGAAACCCTTCTGATGTACCCTTACCTATCATTTTCGTCTGACGGTTCTATTACTTCTTCTGTAATGGTACAAATAAACCAAACTACAGTTATACGTATTTTATTCAAAAATAATCAAGATGCTAAATTATTATTATTCAGTTTGCTGATAATTTTTTCATTAAGCATTGTTTGATGCCTCTTAAGGTGCTCCCTTACATTGTTGTCACTAAAGGTGGTCCCTCATCTGGAGCATCCACTTGTAATGTAACATTTTAAATTCGATTTTGAGCACTTAGTTACAAATACAATAATGTCGCCCTGAATGCTATTAACATAAATCAAATTAAAATATTAAATCTCGCAGATATGAATCAAACGCCTCAATTCATCAGAACGTGTCCTATGTTTGATTTTAGTGTTTAGTGAACTACATACATACACCCAAACAATCTGTGTTCGAAATTGGCTCAGTTCTGAATTGAATTTACTGTCTGGCAAAACAAAGTTAACTCCAACGCAGGAACATTGCAGTTGCTTCTTGAGATATCGCTGTATTGATATTTTTACAAGAGCTTCTATTTACTTTTCAAACTAAGTTTGGCAGCGCGTGATTGGAAACGCAGCCGTCGAAGATTTACAGAGAAATAAATATCATTCTTAGTTTTTATTTATTTAACAGAGTTTCAGTTAACATCACAGCTGATGTTTGCGGCAACATATTCAACTTCAGGTTATAGGTTAGGATATTGGTTTATGAACATTCTTGTTGTTGAAAGCTGGTGCTATCTGTGTGGTGCCATTTGAATTTCATTAAATGTGGTCCAGCAGTTTTTAAGTTACACTCCAATCATTAAAAATTGCTTCGCCTATTTTTTGATCATATTATCATTGATGGTGAATGACAATCTATCCCGTAATTAGCAAGGGTCACTGTAAAGGGTGAAATAACATTTTTTTCACACTACCCCAACGATCTTATTTAATTCTCAAGTACCTACTGTTGGCTAAGAACAATTTCAGTTTAACGTAGTTGATTTTGGTTTTCGCTCCAATATAGAAATGATAATGAGGGTCTTGAAGCATTTATGTGATATAATGCTACTGTGACTCAATCGGTCCCACTGAATATTGCATGGGCATACCCTGCTTGTAATATACGAGACCAGCATGCCAAGTGGCTGGTTTATCATGCAATCGATATACCTTAGCCAACATATGCTTATATATCGGTAAATGCGTATAATAGTTGTATTTGACTATTCATAATTGATGCGATCTTTGTTCGGTATAAGTATTACATCTAGAACTGCAAAACACTTACTTATAATAAAGTAATTGGGATTTTGCTGAAGGAATATCGTGATGAAATCCCAGCGTGGTGGTAGGGCACTTCCTGGTGCTTGTCTATGGCTAGCTACCACCCTCAAGTTTGAAAACTTGTCGCTAAGCACCTAAAAGTGTGTTCCGGTAGCTGTCCTTAAGATTCAGTCGCTATTCTAGGTCTGGTGTGATACCACCTTCGATCACATCACGTGAGATAGTAGTCAATCACTAGTATCCTACTAATATTATAAACGCCAAAGTTTGTGAGTATGGATGTGTGGATGTTTGTTACTCTTTTACGCTCAAACGTTCGAGCCAATTTTGATGAAATTTGGTATGGAGGTAGATGAGGCGTTAGATTAATACATATGATACTTTTCATCATCATTATCATCATCATCCATCACCACGCGGGTGAACAACGTAATAAGCTGTTGTACTGGTCTGAATTTTGACGAATATTTGTCTTTAGGGTTGCTAAAGTTTGTGGTTTATTCTCACAAACCAGTGACTTTAAATATTTTTATATAAAAGCGTAATAAGCTTGGGCACACCATATACAAAACAATTGGATCTCCGCCTACGTCAAAATCGTAATGATGACAGTTCTGTCAAAGTGTGTGTCAGTTTCTGATAGCTTAGTCAAAAGCATGCTATCATTTTGACAGCTCGATTCAGTAGACGTACTCGGCGACCGTCAAAGGTGATGAAATGTAACACAAATACCATCAAGGGTGATGAAATATAATGACAGTTTTTTCCATGGTGATATATTATAATATATATGTATGTACGTGGGCACTGTATTTTATTATAAGTGTTAACGATGACATAAGTCTGATGAGGATATCTGTCCTTCGTTGAATCTGATATCACCACGAAATGTTTATGCTACAATATATATAACATTTTTCACTGGACGACTTATCTTATCATTGCATTTCTTATCGACAGGTATTCAATCAATTATTGTTTATTTTTGTAATTCCGTGACATAATCTACTGAAAATAAAATACCTACTCAATTCTTGAATCTTCTAGTTTTTTTTAATCACGTTGTTACTTTCACCGAAAGCTCAAAGCCAAGTAGATTTCGATCTGTGGATTCGATCTGTTGGTTCGATCTGTAGGTTTCAGCATACACAAATATACACACAAACACATACACTCTAAAACACAATCCACCTGGGTATTCAAATAAAATTGATTGGATCACATACAGCCTGAATCGTTCTTTTTACTAGCAGTATTATTATATACAATACATTTTGTTAAATACTCGTATAAAGCAGTTCTACATCCACTAAACATAGCTCAGTCCTGGGTCCTTACTGGTGGCAACTACAAATACATTAGCAAGTAAGTACACGTACATTATAAATGTATATTAATCAATATAATCTGATTTATCAGCTATGAACAAATATCCAATCCATTATCTGATATTCGATCACGAGAACGACGAGAAAACATTGCGGATTTAAATCTCCCTCAGCTCAATACTACCCCTGTTATATAATACGCGTCTGAATAATTTAGTGCCTTATAAAACACATTTCTGGATATTTCGTGATTCTGAACAAAGAATAATGTTATTCTTACACAACTCAAGTAAAATAGTAACGAAGTTAAACAAAAGCGTATAATGAATCTTATTCCCACAGAAACATTTTAAAAACTAGAAAATTCTGGTTACATTGAAACTGTTCAGTTTGTACCTATTGTAGACTTTATGTTGGTATAATTCGCTTTTTTGTTAAATTGTTGTAATTTTATTTTTAATGACGTCATACCTCTGGTTACCTTTCGTTACGGAGTACTTACCGAATACTGACTTATTATAGTATGCTTCGTATTATTAAAATAATGACATTTAATTAAATTATGTCTTATACAGACGGCGCATAAAATATATGGTCATTTCAATCAGATAAAAAAAAGCTTTGGGTATAGAAAATGAGATTGTTATCTTACTTGATAAGCTTACAGGTTTTGAATATCAAACTTTTCTAAAATACAGGGTTCTAGCGTCAATGCAAGTTTGAGCCCTCTTTAAAGTATCAGCACGCTTCTCGAAACTTCTGTTGTAATGATCTGAATGTTGTCGAATATTTTTCTTTAGGGTTGCTAAAGTTTGTGGTTTATTCTCACAAACCAGTGACTTTAAATATTTCCACATAAAACAGGTGACCTTGTGAGCCAATGCAAATTTCCAAATGGGAGAACATTACACTACCTGGAAAAGTGTCATTCAATAAGTTCATTCCACCCAAAATAATTATTCCTCATCCTTTTGAGTATACAGTGCTCCATTGTTGGTCTTATTTGATCCAGGCGGATGCTGTTTTAATGTAAATAATTTCGTATTATGTGGCGTGATTAGAAGAACAATTTAATTATACAATTATCAAGGGATGCATTTATTTTTTCCAATGACGCTCATTCTCGTGGGCCCCACGCAGTGGATTAAACACCAAGTCGAAAATGCTCCTCGGCAGTTAAATCTAAAGTAGCACATTATTAAAAAATAAGTACTAACTTGTAATAGAAATAATAAAGTTTTCATTCCAAATTATATATTATATATAACACAACTAGGTTAGTTACTGCTTTTGAATTGTAAAGTAAAGGCACGTTATCACTTATTTCGCAATATTAGTGTAGAAATAATAGCATATTTTCTATAATAATAAAAAAATATCTCTTTAATAAACCCTCGTTCAAATAGAAAAACAAAAAGGGTTCATGAGAACCCGGTGAGCTCCATGACTGAAAAAATGCGATCTAAAGGTTTAATTGACTTATTCAGAAATGATGATGATTCAAACTGTTGATTCAA
Source organism: Selenia dentaria (assembly GCA_917880725.1). Lineage (NCBI taxonomy): Eukaryota > Metazoa > Arthropoda > Insecta > Lepidoptera > Geometridae > Selenia > Selenia dentaria. The sequence goes on along the minus strand of OU862901.1, from coordinate 9,798,691 downwards.
ACGGTTGATGAGTCAGTGAGTTGAACTGTGATGTATAATATGCTTTGCGGTTTTCGCTTGGAATAATAATTTTAGAAATTAGGTATAATTCTTTAAAAACGTGCATGCATTGCATATGCCTATAGCGCGAATCCCTGAATCTGAAGTTCTTAGGAAAGTAATTTACTAAAGTGTTCAAGAACAGGTGAGATTTAGAAAAACAAAACCAATAACTTAGGTGTGTATTTATTTATATTACACTAAACATACTTCATTGAGGAGTAAATCGTATTTGGACAAAAGCACGTTGCTAATCACAACTGCTACATTGTTTTATGCATTAGAATAAAAAGGGAGATAGAAAAATGAAGTAATGCACAGTTTTGCCTTTCATCGATCCAAAGGCGCTGCAATTGCAACTTTTAGGTATTTGAGCCGTGTTAGGAACAACAAACGTACGTCTGTAAACACGATAACTTTTCGCAGTTTTAATTTGTTTAAAAATAAAAGAATCCACAATGGTAAAAAAGTAGATAGTTCTTTAATTTAATAAATTACCCTTATTCTGATTAATAAAATACAGTAGTTATCGCTCAAAATATTGAAAAATGTGCTACGAAAGTTTTTACTGCTGTTTTTTTTTGCAATTTTTTTAAGATAAGATATATGTAAGTCTGGTTTTTAAACACTATTTTTTTCAAGCTTGCATCAGTAACTAGTATGTCTAAACTGTGCTACGAAAAACATAGCGTTGTGGGCATATAATGTGCAAGTGTGGGTCGTCGCTGGAGAGGTGTTCTTCGGTTCATTCAGTTAGTGGCTGACACAATCCAATTTCGCCGCACTTTCGGGGTCAGCTACTCAATTGATGCATCGTGTTTCAAAGTCATCCTTTGATTTGTGAGTCAAACGTGTAACACGGGCGTGGTGCGGTACTATGGACCTAGCACGAATAACTGCGTCCAGTCAAATTAGGCGATATTTTACAAAAGAGTGGCTGTAATATGCGAACGTGGTTTTTTTTGTTTATTATGGTTTATTATGCTTTCAGAATCATGTTTAACTCAATACCAACGAAAGTACCTCCGGAAGAGAGTTAAATCGAGTAAAAACTTTGAACTGCATAACTGCATAATGCATAACTTTGAATTGCATAACTTCATTAAGTAAAGAGTGGTGATCGCTATATTTTTATATTATACTTAAAATATTATAATCTTAACTTTTACTATTTACCGGAAAAACACTCACGTTAGGAATCGAATACGTCGACCCGGGTTTCGAGCATGACCAATGCTCATCTTTAGGGCGAGTGCGCAGCGGCGTCTGCGAGCTCCCGGCGGGCTCATAATCTACTTTCTCACTAAGTATTTTTCAACCGACTACCAAAAACAGGAGGAATTTCTCAAAACTTTTTGTAGAGAGAGGCTGAGATTTTAATAGTTATTTTTTGTTTGGTAGATTATACGTCCGAGGTAGTCCCATATACATTTTATCAAATTCGGACTATCGTTTTTTGAGGCACAGTCTAAGTTCTTAACGACTCCATAAGAATCTACAACTATCACTATCAGAATTGTGTCCATATTTTATCCTTATTCGACTGGACTGTAAGTGTAACGTAACGTATAGTTTACGTGTAAGAGTACAAACTGTCATTTATCAACGGCAACTGCGACACAGATAACTCGCAATTTATACGCCGATTAAGTGGACGTGTTGACGATTACGATACGAATAGTTTTTCGCAAATTGGTTGTTCTACGGGCTCTGAAAATGAATCTCTAACATTTAAATCTTCTTGCTGCAATATTCCACCTTCATATGGCGACTATGTGAGTACAAAAAGGTGTTAAATTAAGACATTCTGCAGTTAATTATTGCCTGATTAAATCCCTCATTCGCTGTTTATTCAGCCGAAATAGGGGCACAGGTGTATCTCTATTAATACTCCGCTTATTAATTTTGCATGGACTGCGGCCGTTGACTTCTCGATGGCTAGACATCACGCGTTTACTGCTCGGTGACGATCAGTTCTATATAAAGTTTTGTGACACGATATTTATTACCCATTTAAGTAAACCCTTAATAAACTTCTAAATAAAACAAACGTAATGTTGACGTCCAATCACCGTATTCATACATCATAAGTCATGTAGCATACCAATATATAGTATTTATCTATGCTAATGTATGTAATAAGCGCGGGAGCGAGACTCAATAAAATCTTACAGAACGGTTTGACAGCCCCAATTTGATTTTTTACCTTGCAAGAAATTGTCCAAATTACGAAAAAAGTGGCAATTCGTTGGAGGACGTTCGTTCGGTTTGATCTGTAAGTCAAAATTTCCAGAAAATACGTACAGTTATGTTTTTTACAGTAGCTAATACACATCATTTAATCCTTCTAGCTGTTTCTGTTGTGTTGGTACCACGATATAACTCATATTCGTAAATAACGTAATATTCTAAGTTTTCCATATTATGATCAGACTGATGTCAAAGAAAAATAAATTGGCGTGAATACAAATGAATCGCAAAATTAGAAACACAAATTATTCACATGCCTAAATTTGTAGTACATTTGAATTTGAAATTCCTAGCCAAACGCCAGATATTTGGGATCAACGTGGTCAGAGGATGTAGTACAAATTGCGAAAAAGTATTCGGCGTACAAATAATGAGTTATCTGTGTCACAGTTGCCCTAGATAAATGACAGTTTGTACTGTTTCACGTGAACGACACGTTTCACTTACGCAGTTATTCGTACCAGGCCACTGTTCGACAAAACGCTACCTTTATATCTTTAACATAGAATACAATGTTAGTTGGCTACTGTGTATTCCATTACTTCCTGGCTAGACTCATCTCTGGCCACAAGCCCGTCTTATGTCTACAATATAAAATAACACACGATCCAAACAAACAATAAAAATCCAAACAAGGAGGAGTGATACGCTCTGATCACAAACAAAGCGCATTGTTTAACCAAGAAACAAACAAGTACCTCAAGCTCATGTAATATTAAGTGAAAACGAGGGAATATTCCAGTTGGGAGTGTTTTAAAACTCGTGGAGTGAAGATTCCTAAATTAGATTAAACAATTTGACTGAAAGCTGTTTAGTATAAACAGTATTTGAACTTACCACGACTTGATTTAAGTACCGCAGCGCGGGAGTTTTAGAGTAGGTATGTGTAGAGATATTGGCGTTGATATAAGCGTTAAGTTTAATAAAATGTAAACCCATGTGTTACAAACAAAGATTAACAAGATTGGTTAGTACGATTTAAAGCATTAACGCCTGCTTAGCGATACCATTGGAATTATAGAGAGAATAATCACATCCTCGGACGGATTACGAGGGTCCTAAGTCAAATTGAGAGTTAACATTCGTTGCTTGGACCTCGTGCCTCGGTGGTCTAGTGGTCATGGCGTCTGAAACGGATTGACGGAAGACGCGGGTTCGAACCCTGTCCGAGAATATTAATTATTCTCTCTTAAACTGCAAAGCTGCAAAGGTTAGCTTCTGATCAAATTAAATTATGAAATTAGGTATGTCAACCAAAATATTAGAGTACAATGTAATGTTTCTGTCATATTCCTTGATCGACAGTTTGCTTTTCTAATCGATAATAAATCTTATACTATAAAGCATTACTCGATGATTAGTTATATACAACTCCTCATCTAGTTTTATATGCCATATATGCCATTGTGACGGGCAAGTCGTGTTAAACACTACTTTTCCCATTGCAGTTGCAGTGCCACCCAGAGCTTACAACTGTAGTTTTGCGTACCACTGCACTCGTCACCCCGAGGCATTATTTTTTAGGTCTTTCGCTCAGTAATTTCATTTGCTACAGTGCCCTTCACACTCTAACACCGTAATGCTTGCGCACTATTGTTTCGCGGTAGATTATCTCGCACTGCGATGGTGCCAACCAAGACGAAATCTTGAACGAGATACATACTACAGATATTATAATATATATGTACAAAAGATAACGCAAACGCGTGCTCTTCCCGTGTCCGAACCCCGACCAAGCGTCTAGGTTGGCCGCCGCTACTTACAGTCCGCGCGCGTCTGTTGCAGCTGGACGGTCGCGAAAACTATATTGCATGATAATAAACATTTCGAGCCGCCAAAGGCAAGGACATTTTTCCCATCGCAGTTAAAATTATATTATTTCTTAAACAATTTTTAAAACATACTACTGCGTTATCTATTGTGCATATACATCTGTGGTACCTACCCGACTTACTAAATGGGTTTCGTTGCCTCTTACGATTCGCATCCCGACGGCGTAGTGATTATTCTGAGCTTTACCCTCTCGGAGAAATAGTCCAGAGAATAATCTGATTTCAGAAGAGCGGGACCAGAGATACTGTTCACCCCTTCTTTGTTTAATCAGAATGAGCAGTTCGGAAGTTCGCCTCCGCAAGGCTGTTTCGGAGGAGACGCGCCGCGGATTGGATCATCGATTTTGAGAAAAAGTTTACTAAGTCGTAGCTTTGCGGATAACATCGAGTTTAGATTGTAGGATGAAGTTGTGGGAAGGTTACCAGCGAAATTTTGATGGTAGAACCAATACAATTAGGAAAGGTTTCGATGTGAGGAATTTCTGATTACAAAGGAACTTTTGAACTATTTTGAACTCACGGCTATGACGATAACGTATCGGTCTGGGGTGAGACTTAATAAGGAAGGTTACTCGTCGTGTTTTCACAAAGTGCCAATATAATTATTGATACGCACTGCATTTTTATACTAGCGCGGTTTTTTGTAGTGCTACACCTAAAAATTGTAACTGATGTAAATTACCGTAATATTGTTCTCTTAAAACAGAAAAAGGACTTCAATACTAAAATTAAATAACTTTATGAATTCGGTACCTTGATAGTTCAAAAGTAGGTAGGTACATTTTATCACAATATTGTGCGCAAAAAGCAAAAAAAAATACACATAAAAATATATACACACGAACATAAAATATCCTCCTTTTTGAAGTCGGCTAAATATGAGTATACGACAGTCTTTTCTGTTTCTCTAAAATCAGGCCATTCGATGATTCACGAGAGTTTACAAGAGAGATTGTGAGATTTACAAGAGTGTCGATTTATTTAATTAAAATACCAGGTAAACATTCCTTTGCTAACCGACGAAAACACTATATATCCTAGCGGCCTACTCACACCTTTTACGAAACTATCATAAATCAGGAGCGTTTTGTAACAAGCTTACAATAATTATACTTACTATCGTACTCCCACCGACACAAAACGGTCGAACATATTACTTCAATACTATTTACGGCGTGTTCCTTTTTTAGCCGAAATCGATTCTAATGGTACGCACCAGGGTCAATACCTATAATGCCCAACCCGAATAGAACACTAACGCAGTTGCAAAGTACGCGAATTGAGTACACTATTCGATAATACCAAAACGACTATCGTATATTATTATTATAAGCTTGCTATATTGACGTGGTGGTACCAAATTTAAATGTAAGGTTTAAATATGATTACTTTAAGAGGTGGGAGTAGGGCCCCAGATCGTTGTTACTAACAAAAAAAAACTCACATCGCAAGGAACCCTAAAAATTAACCCATTTCGAGGCTTGTAATACGAATGATTAGTCTATATAATAAATCTTATTAATACGAACGACCTATCTCTAAAACAAGGTAAATCGCATTTTTCTAAGAGACTAGCAGGTCAATTCTACTATTTCACAACATTAAACAATCTATCCTTTTTTTTGAGAGGAGAAATGCTTGCCTCTTTAACTCAAACCCATTAACCCGTTAAACTAATATATTATAAAATAATGAATAAACAGCGAGAGCTGTTTTTAATCCTATTCATAACCCCATAAGAGTGCGTGTTTACGACGACGGCAAAATAGTTACGAATGAAATCTGGACCGCCAGGAAATCGTGGTTAAGGCTATTTGAAAGCAGTTTGGAATATTGTATTATAAGGATTTGTTATCATAACATTGAGCAGGCTTATCGAACTGTGATATCGACCTTACAATGACGTCAACAGTGTTACAACAAACTCATAATGTTCCAATGATAAGGCCCATCGGATGCAACATATAGGGGATATAATTACAATATTTTCGTAATCGTTTTTCTCGCTACCTTTTGTACTTTATTTAACAGAAAAATATACTTTTAGAGGTGAAACTTTTGTACTACTTTATTAAACAGAAAAAATATACTTTTAGAGGTGAAACTTTTGTACTACTTTATTAAACAGAAAAAATATAGTTTTTAGAGGTGAAACTTTTGTACTACTTTATTAAACAGAAAAAATATAGTTTTAGAGCTGAAACTTTGGTACTACTATATTAAACAGAAAAAATATACTTTTAGAGGTGAAACTTTTGTACTACTTTATTAAACAGAAAAAATATACTTTTAGAGGTGAAACTTTTGTACTACTTTATTAAACAGAAAAAATATACTTTTAGAGGTGAAACTTTTGTACTACCTAATTAAACAGAAAAAATATACTTTTAGAGGTGAAACTTTTGTACTACTTTATTAAACAGAAAAAATATACTTTTAGAGGTGAAACTTTTGTACTACTTTATTAAACAGAAAAAATATAGTTTTAGAGGTGATAACTTTTGTACTACTTTATTAAACAGAAAAAATATACTTTTAGAGGTGAAACTTTTGTACTACTTTATTAAACAGAAAAAAATATACTTTTAGAGGTGAGTACTGATACTTTGAATACTTTTGATTTTACTTGAATAATGAGAAAATAAATCGTAAAACGTTCTCCAAATAGCTCAACATTTTCTAGCTTGAACCATTTCGATCCATCAATATAATTAAAATTTATTCAAATTAATATGAAACAGCTGGGCTATTATGTATCTCAGTTGCTAACAAATGTGGATTGAAATCTGAAAAAAAATGGCCGCTCTATGTCACTTTTGTCAGCTTCAGTGATCAAATTACTAACATTTTTGCTGACTGGAGTTGCCAAAACTGACATAGGTCCGCCGTTTTTCACGACTTCAATCAACATTTGTTAGCAACTGAGATACATAATAGCCCTGCAGATATCATAATGACAAGTAGTTTGGCATTGTAGTTTAATATTTAATTAAATAATGTGCCTAATTACGCATTTTTGGCCGAGGTCCAGTGGACCTAGTACGAGTAACGTAACGTGGTCATTCACGTGAAACAGTACAAACTGTCATTTATCTAGGTAATTGTGACACAGACAACACATAGTTAGTACGCCGAATCGTGAAGCGTTAAATACTTTCGTAAATTGTTTGTGCTAAAGCCTCTGTAAGTAACAGATTCGCCAGATTCTAGATAGCTTCAGTATGAAAGTATCGTCAAACTACCTTCGATTTGCGCATCGGCCGGCATAAAGGTACTCGGTGGTCAGACTCTTTCGCCTCAAAGACTTATGTAATGACAACATTTTAGCCTATCATTCAATGAGACTCTGTCAAACATTACATAATTAGCTAAATGTCTCACAGATATTCTTTTTCTTCTAACGATGGTGACAATGCTGCATGTCATATATAGTGTAATTGACCATCCGCACAAGCCATATGAATAAAATAAACAAGTACAATTTGAAAATTTTTATACCGTCTTCCATTCTATTCAGTTATTTGAGTGTATCTCAAAAACTACTGGACAAAATTTGATGAAATTCCACACAGGAAGAAAGAACACCAGATTTCAAACACAAAAAGAATTTTAAGAATCGGTTCACCCAGTCAAAAGTTATGAGGAACCAACATAAAAAAAAAACAGACGAATTGAGTAGGTGTCTCCTCCTTTTTTTTGGAAGTAGAAAAGATAAGATAATTGACCGATTATTTTCAAAAATTTATCCATGAGCATAGGTAGACGAATTTATTTTAAACCTCTAGATTTTATACTCTTAATTAATATTTAACAATTGTTCTTTTTAATTAGCATTAAATATCCATGTTGTGTCTCAACTGCTGTAAAAATTCGCATTTTTGAAGCGGTTAAAATTTAGACTCGCGACAACAACTTACTTGAACTGTAGCTGACCTTTTGTTTTTATTCTTCTTAGTAATATAAGGCCGAAGAAAAAAGATAAAAAGAAATATATGGCCCGCTGGATGCCTTGGATCCTTGATGACGTCACCGTGTGAGGAATGCACTCGCGGATTGTGATCGATATCCGATCAGCTCAAGGATTTTAATATTATGTTCTTGAGTTATATTTAGGTATCTTTTATGAGGTCGTTCAACAGCAACTCATTCCTTGTTGAAAATGAAAAGCACTAGTTTATTCATTATATCACAAACTAAAATGAGCTTTTACTTATGTTTTCAGTCGTCTTCTCCAAGGTACAATATTTAATAATTTTTGTCATTAATAAAAATAGGATATACTTTCGTAAACTGTCAGTATGATAAATAATCTATTTTTGGATTATATAACTTGTTCAATTTTATATAAAAGTTCGCCATATAATAGCTACGTATCTCTACTGTTGATATATATATATATATATATATTATACTATTCATCTAGTATTCAGCTCATACTGAGTAAAAATACCCCATACATCCTACTTTGTTTATATTTTGACTTTTGGCTAAAACCATTTCGACCTTAAACTCATACGCACAAGAGCAAATATAGCATAGTATGAAGACACTAAACTTCCTCAACTGTACCTATTTTCCTCCAACGTACGTGATTGCGACGGAAGGCGCACCGTGGTCTGTAAAGGAAAGGCTTACACAGACGAACTGCAGCTCGATTGGATTCAAACTAACGTCGTCGAAACGATGTGGGCGCGAATGCAGTTTCGTTGTAGTAGGGCTGTTCAATCAAAAGTAAACAAAAGTATCACGCCTATTGAGCTGGTGCTTATGATGGGGGAATATTAAATGTAGTTTTCCTGTACGTGTCGAGGCTCCACACCGACACTCAGTTCATTTATACAAGAAATATGATTCGTGAAGATGACCCTTTGACTCATAAAAACGGAACCTGGCTAAAACCACAAGTTTATTAAAAATTGATTTTTAAATGCTAGGGTATCAGCTGTGTGCTATATTTTTTTTTATATATAGGTACGTAAAATATATAATGTCGATTTGCCATTGAATTACATTTTTAGAGTTGGTTTTTTGAAATACACATTTTGCTTGAATGGTATAGATAGGTACTACAAATTAGTTGATTTCCATATAATATATTAATAGGCATAAGTAATAAGAAATCATGAAAAGCAAGGAACTGAGCATTAAGAAGAAAACGTTTGATACCTGTATTCTTCCCTGCATTAAATACGGCTGCGAAACCTGGGCTCTGACAGAACATCATAGAGAAAACTAGCAAGATGCCAGAGAATGGAAAGAAATGGAAAGAAGCATCCTGGGCTCTGTCAGAACATCATAGAGAAAACTAGCAAGATGCCAGAGAATGGAAAGAAATGGAAAGAAGCATCCTGGGCTCTGTCAGAACATCATAGAGAAAACTAGCAAGATGCCAGAGAATGGAAAGAAATGGAAAGAAGCATGCTAGGTTTGAAACTAATAGGCAAAGTTTCAAGTAAAGACATCAAAAGGCACAGAACTCAACTAACAGACATAGTGTCACGCATGGGCCAAACTAAATGGCGGTGGACTGGTCATATGCTCCGCTGCAAGAAAGAAAAGTGGAGTAAGCTGGTGACAGTATGGTACCCGAGGGGCAGCACTAGGAGCCGAGGTCGTAAAGCAATAACATGGAAGGATGACCTAAAAATGACCGTAGCGATGAGAGTATAGCGGCAGACAGAAAACACTGGAGAGAGTTGGAGGAGGCCTTTGCCGTAAGGCAAACCGAATTAAGAGATATTTTATAATATAAGTGCAGCTTTAGTCTTTAAAATGTTTAACTTTCCCCTTTTAAATTATTTCTATACAGGGCGTTTGGTAGAGGGACCGACAAACCAAATGAGCGTGTGCGGGGGCCCACTTGGAGAATACAAGTTGCCCAAAAAAATCCCCGACACCCCAATTTTTTTTAAACTAAATCAATTAGTTAGCTCTGTTTTGTATCCAATTTTGCTTTGCGTGGCCTGAAGGTGTATTAGAGACCAAATTCAACTAAAACATCCGGTCTAAAACAGATTTTACAAATGTTATGGTGGTAAATTGGTACAATTTCGGAGAAAATGGGAAAAATCACAAAAAAAACATAATGGGGGGTCGGGGATTTTTTTTTGGGCAACTTGTATTCTCCAAGTGGTCCCCCAAACACGCTCATTTGGTTTGTCGGTCCCTCTACCAAACAGCCTATATAGTTTTATTTTTATCTAAAAATTTAATTTAAGACACATAATGTAAAAATTATCTAATATTTCGGAAATAAAGGCTTTATTATTATAAGTAATTAGTAGAGGTTCATGTAACTTTTCAATTAGGTAATTAACTGTGGTATGAAAAAAATAATTGTATACATATCGTCGTTTGTTTAGAACCGACTTACATTTTTGGATGTGAAAAAAACATCGCTCTGAGTTAAAACCAATGCGGCAATGTATACTCTGTAACGTCTTATAATCTTTTGTTATAGTTCATGAGGAACCATTCGTTTTAATGATTTTGATCGAAGCAAACTTCTCAGTTCTTCCGTAGTTTATGAGCAGCTCGTCTGCAATCGCCATCGTGGCGTTTACAGTAGCGAGTACCGGGTGGTGGCGTCGTGTCACGTCCACTGCATTCGCAGCCCTGAATTACATTCGCACACAAGTCCACAATTAGCGCTATGGTGCTCGTCGCGTGCTGTTGCACTTACGGTACACTAATGCCACCTACACGTGCTTAGTTCTAAGGTATGACATTGAATTAGTGACAATAGATAATAGTCACAGATTAAGTAATAGTATAACATAGTCATAGAAAGATCGTGCGTTATAAAAATACCTACGGTTATAACATGGTGTTGATAACGTACAGTTTCTCGTTTTACAATAGAATTTCGCGAAGAATGGTAAGATGACCATAGACTCATCCCTGAGTCTAAAACAACTTTGGTGAAATGTTAGTTGAAGAGATGTAAAGGCTAATTGTATGTATGGTACAAAGGCCGTAGCACCAACTATTTGCGAAAAAGTACTCGTATCGTAAGCGTCAACATGTCACGCTTCGCTGTATAAACTATGAGTAATCTGCGTCACACTTGCTCTAGATACATAACAGTTTGTACTGTTTCACGTGAACGTTACAGTTTACACTTACGCAGTTATTCGTGCTAGGCCCACAGGGATCGAAGTCTTAAACTTTGCAGTTCTTTCATGGATCAGGTTAAACGATGTATCTAGAAAATATTACTAGCATTTTTAGTTCATTCAACCTACTACTCAGTTGGCTGCTACTATACTCAGTTCTATAGATATACAACTGAGTAGGTAGTAGGTGAGTAGTTTAGTAATGAGGTCGACTGTGATTAACCGATGACCAATGCTCTGATTGATAGCACGCATCAAGTACCAAGATTATCGCTAAGCTGTACCGTTACTAATACTTACCACAGAATAAATTATAATAATTACTAACAGTGCACTTTGTACGGTACCTAGTCTAGTAATAAGTGAGTGTTGTTATTGACCACGCCTGACACAGATTCGTATTTAGTTGGTATATTTTGAAACTAGTGCCAACCCATTTTTTTGCTACATTTCCTCAGAGAGAAATTAAGGTATACGTTTGTATGGAGAAAACGTCAAAGATAAATACTTAGTAATCTATCTTTTATAAGCGCATCGGCCTAAAACGCGTTTTGGCGTCCGATACTAAAAGATCCCTCCATCTGTATTTGGACCGGCTGACTAGGTGTCGCACTTCCGATAATCCCAAGTAAGCGCGCCTAACCGCTCGATCCTCTCTCAATCTCTGGAGATGTCCAAGCCAACGAAGTCTGTGGGACTCTAACTCGCCTATAATATTAGGCCTCCACTAGCTCTTCTATTTCGTTGTTCTTGCGGATCCTCCGACTGCCGCCCTCTCGTCTAACTGGTCGTCTGGTTAGACGAAAGGTTGGCTGTTGGAGGATACGAGCCAAAATAAAATACTAATCTATGGACCCAGATATAACTCTTTAACGATGACCCAGTTCAAGATGTAGTATGCAAGTAAAAAGATACTAAACTCGCGATTCCGAAACTCCAAGATTTGTATCAAGAGCCGATTTCCAAAACAACGCTTAGTAGTGATACGCTTGAGTACAGCCGTACAATTTTCTAATGATTCATCGTTGCGCTCGTCGACGAGCTCACCGATGTAAAATACTTTGAGATATCGCCCTTGTACATAAGATTGTTTTCCCAACGTTTCTTGTCGTCTCGTCATTTGTTTCATGGATGTTGTCAAAGATGCAACGATGTTTGCTCTTACGGCCAGTCCCAATAATCTATGTATCGCCGGTTTAGCTTACTAGAGATAGATATTTGACACTTTTTGTATGAACGTTATGTCAAATTTCTATCGGTAGTAAGGAAAACCGTGGATAGATAGATTATTGGGATCCTCCATTAGAGAATCGCACTGCTGCGAGTTGCTTTTTGACACCCGCTTGAAAGATGTCATAGCTGCAAGGAAATGCGTACGCCGGCAAAGCATTCCACAATTTAGTTACACGACAGAGGTAGGAACTGTTGAACTTTTTGGTTCGTCAGTATCAGAGAATCGAGAATGCATGGCATTTACTGTCAAATCTCCACATATGTCGAGATTCACAACTGAGCGAGTTTCTGGAATACTGCCCTTAAATAGTACATACGTTGAAACCTTTTAGATAGTCATTCATCATTTGACATATACCATCAAGTAAGCGTGACATCGTAATAGTGCTGACTAATATGTATTTTGGAATGTTGAAACCGTTTCATCGTATCTGACATCACAACAATCAGGACCGACAGTGAAACGTGGCCTCCGAAGCACCAGAACGCTCTTTTGATTGGCCACAGGCGATTACCCATCCAAGACGTGACCGCAGTCATCTAAATGGCCAGCTAATTAAAACAAGGAAAACCCTGATACGCGCTCCGTATTCGCTGATATTAGTAATCAGGCTGCAAAATATAATAATTACGTTAATTATGGTTTTGAATTATGACCACGTATGAGCGATATATATTTATCCTGTAGCGGAAGTATGTATAAAAGAAAACGTCGACGAAACTTTTTGGTGTAATTCTTTGTGCCGTCTCTTATTTTTCGCGAAAAATTACTATTTTGTGTGACCTTATTTCTGTGATGTATAAAATTCCCAACAGCAGTGACGCCAAAGGTCCTTTGCGTGTGTCACTTATGAGTGTGCTGTAAGTAGAATGCAACAGTATGGAATCTCTACGGAGATGTGCCCCTGCTTGTAGTTTTTAACAGACTTCAAAAAAGGAGGCGGTTATATATGTTCGTGTGCATGTATTTTTTATGTGTAACATACACAGCTGATTTCTCCCCCATTTGTAGACCGATTTTCTCAAAATGTTTTTTTTGTTCTGTAGTGTATACCAAGTATACACTATTGACAGTTTCTAGATTATGATCCGTTCAGCCTTTTAGGCGTGATAAGGTAATAACAGACACACAGAGTTTTTTTTCTAAAATTAAAGTAGCCTAAGTTACTGTGTATAACTTTAGCTATGTGTCAGTGAAAGCCTCATTAAAATCGGTCCAGCCGTTCCATTAGCCGGACCAAACACATACACAAAATTTAAAAGATAAAACTGATTTTACATGTAATATAAGTACCATATACACTTTCATATGCATTTTAGTAAAAAGCTGTTAATTTGAAATTACAAACAGTCATGACAATTTTATTTATCTGTACAGAAATAGAACAAGACTTAAATGATTTGATTACATTATGCTTGACATATTATTTTTAATGTTTCTTGTTTTCCTATAAGTTAGTTACTTATGAAAATGAATAAAGCCATTAACTGATTAAAATTTAAAGATTGTATCTTTTTGACTTTATTTTTCCTTCATGATTTATAAGAAGATTATATGATTATGAGTTAATTTTTCTGATACAAGTACCTACCTAAATAAATAAAACATACCTATATGCAAACAGTATACTTATAAATGTCAATCAAATAATAATACTGCTGTCATACAAAATGGATATATACCTATCACTATATTGATATATATCGGATATATATTATAAATATCCGATATTTTCGAACCCTGTATTCCATTTAAATTTTATCAAAGCAGTCTAGCAGTTTTTGAGTGACACTCTAAAACATGAAAAGTGTTACGCGTATCTTGATGATATCATCATTTACAATCGATCTCGTAAGTTGAGGGTCACTAAAATGGTGAAAAAAGTTTTTTACCAAAAAATGGAACCGACTTCAACACCAAACAGTGTTAAATAACTTGACGAAGTCGGTACTATGCGCACAATATTGTTAGTAGTTAATAGGTACCTACTTTTGAACTGGTTATTAAATACATTTTGGTGTTGAAGTCGGTTCCATTGTTTGGTATTTTTTTTAAATAGACCATAACGACTGTCCCCTTTCGGTGAGGGCTTCAGAAGCGCCATCGGGATTCGTGATCGATAGCAATGCGAGAAAATGTGTCAATGCTTATTTAAGATTATTTTCCTATCCTTATTCTAATCAGATCAGTATAAAGAGTAGATAGACTGCATGCAACGTATACTTTTGCTACTGCAGAAGTATACGTTGCAGTGGGAAGACAGGTTACTACCTGATCTTGGACTTTTGATTGCGGATGGTATTAGTTACTGTTATGGCTGGTAGGAGAGATAAAGATATTGATAATCATTCTTCTGGATATAAAATAATTTACAAGAGCATAACACTGGCATATAGCATACGATTGGTGTTTTGTATTTACTAATTCTTGGTAGGCAAGCGTTTAGTTTTTATATTTAATTAGTGATTGTTCACTATGGTTCTCAGAAAACACTAACATTTTATCTGTCCTTTCGTAAGTTCAAATTGATTTATCATTATTTAGCTCGTGGTCTAGACGAATACGTAGACCCGTCTTTCAAAAGGACACTCGGTTGCAAATCGCGACTTGAGACTTGACTAAAATTTGGTTGCGAATTCCATACAAAGCTTTGTTATATCTATGCATTCAAGGCTAAATTATCTACTGGGCGACCTTTTGAGTATACTAGAATAAATTTATTTTTTACCAAAAAATGGAACCAACTTAAACACCAAAAAGTGCGAAATAACTTGTTGAAGTCGGTACCATAATAGTTAAAAAGTGCCTATTATCACAATATTGTGCGCATGGTACTGAATTCGACAAGTTATTTCGCACTTTTTGCTGTTGAAGGCGGTGGGAAAAAAAATCTCAATTTTTAGTGATCCTTGCTACTTACGAGATCGATTGTCATTAACCTATATTACCTATTAGATTAGCCTGATATCATCAAGATAACGCGTAACACTTTTCAGTTATTGGAGTGTAACTCAAACTACTTGACCGATTTTGATGAAATTTAAATGGGACTACCTCGGAAGCATACTCTACCTAACAAAAAAAATATTATTGAATCGGTCCAGAAATGAAGAAGAAATCGGTGAACATACTCAAAAAAATACACACAAGCGAACATTAACATAACATAACCTCCTCCTTTTTTGAAGTTGGTTAAAAATTGTATTTGAGTGGGGATTTGAGAGCACTCAGATGTGTCAAAATTCACTACTAAATCACACTGCCGGAAACTATATGAACGAGAACTTCGTACAACTTGTGTAGTTTACGATATTGGTTCAGTTTGAGTCATATGTTTTCACATTTTGTCTCCTGATCGTCCATACTGCTGTACTAAGTCGACACAGTCCAACGCAATCTCATCCACAACTCGCAATTTCTAAAAGTATCCCTCGCCATTTTACTTCCATGAAATCCATTGCCGTTTCCTGAAGTTGTGCTCAATCGCTGTGCAAATCTATTCCCTGATCTTTTTATAATATATCACTTTACTTTATATCAGCAGCAGGAGTCTGTCTCTGTCGAGACGGGATATCTTTAGGGAATGTCGTTATAAACTTAAGCGCATAGGAACCCGTCTATGTGTTACTAAATAATAACCGCCTAAATGGTTCTGCAAGTGACCAAGTGCATGTTGTGGTCACAGTGGTACGCCTACTGTACATACTGTGTTTAGGCTCAAACGGTGGTACAATAAGCGAATTTGGTGAATTAATGAATCAGCGTTGTTGAAGGAATAATAATTGTATTAGAATGTTCCCTGCATACATCATCTGTTCAAGATCAAGATCCTAATGGCGACGACATCCTAAAGGAAGGAGGGGTTGGGAACATTCAGTCGACATCTGCAGCTCTTCCTAACAAATACATTGGATACCACTGCATCTGTATGCGATTTGTTCAGTTAATAACAAAAGAAGGTAGACTAGACAAATACGGAAAACTCACCTATCGTATGAGCAAACTTTTATTTTAACACCATCGCGGGCACAAAGTTGTTTCAAGCGATTCAGATTTCTTGCGTAACGTGGTGTTTGGCATTGCTTCTTTAAGTTTATTGAGGCCCTCTTAAAGTAATCACATTTAAACCTTACATTTAAATTTGGTACCACCACGTCAATATAGCAAGCTTAAAATAATAATGGGTTACGATAGACGTTTTGGTGACGTATTATCGAATAGTGTACTCAATTTGCGTACTTTTGCAAGTGCGTTAGTGTTCTATTCGGGTTGGGCATTATAGGTATTGACCCTGGAACGCACCATTAGGATCGAATTCGGCTAAAAAAGGAACACGCCGTAAATAGTATTGAAGTAATATGTTCGACCGTTTTGTGTCGGTGGGAGTACGATAGTAAGTATGATTATTGTAAGCTTCTTACGAAACGCTCCTGATTTATGATAGTTTCGTAAAAGGTGGGAGTAGGCCCCCTGGTTCTTCGACCTTTGTATTGTATATCAGGTCAAATACAATAAACAAATCAAATGTAAAGTCTGCATCCAAAAAAATACTCGCCTGCTCAAATACTTGTCTAAAGAATGAGAAAACTTTTAACATGATCGCCAGCATAAAGTTCTTGTTATCTTGTGGTACTTAGAGTTTCTCCTGTAAGTATGAAATACATTATATACACATTAAAGCTACTCGCTGCATGGGAACAAGTTAAATGCATAAAAGCTCGTAATTAAATCGTAACGTCTTTCTCCGGCAGCCATGCTCTCTCCATTCCAACTTTGTCTAACCACAAAACACACATTCTCATTTGTAACACTTTTACTGCGAATTTAGAAACAATAACAAGCTACTCCTTTTCACAAACCTAGATAAAAATAAAGCGCTTGACACGTCTCAGAACCGTTTAATTAAAAATGTCGGTACCTTGTCCCCACTCCAGTAGCGGTCCCCTTTCATATTGAAGGAAAAACGCTGCGCTAACTTGAGCCGTACAGAAAATGCGGTACATTTCCTGGGCCCAGTACCTAGTTGCGAATAGTTGGCAATCAAGTGACGATTCCAGTTAGTGCTAATGGAAATCTAAAACGATAAAATGCTTGTCGAGTGTGGTGTCGTGGACTAATCAAGCTTTGATGGAATTTGTTTAGTCTAGCTTGCGAAATTTAAGTATAGTATTGTGTATTTTTCGCTATGGATGTTATGACTAGAACATTCTTACATATTACTAGCTGCTTTCCGCGTTTTCACCCGCGCGGTGATGGATGATGATGATGATGAATCAAATACAGCGTATGTTACTCAGGCATAATATAGCTACTGCAATCACTGAATAGAATGGAAGTTGGTATTAAATTTTTCAAATTGTACTTGTTAAACTGCTTACCTTAATACGGAGACCTTAAAAAATTGTTAGTAGAAGGTGATTAAACCCAAATTGAAACCTCGCTGCTTAAGAGCTCTATCTCGGTGCTATAAAAGCTTCTAATACTATAACTAGCTTGTTTTCCTCTCCAAGCTTCAATTTGATAACGGTAACAAGTTGAGGTGATTCAGTTTGCAAAGTGAATCAGCATAGTTTGCGACAATGCATTACTATGATTGGGTGCATACCGTTCCCCGCTCTTCGTTAGGGTAGTGTTCACACGGGCCATAATACTGATGAACATGCTTGATGTGACTGATGCAATTTTATAGTTACTTTTCAACAATACGATCATGATACTTCTACGTATGTTGAAACTGTAAGTAAGTGAAGGAAACTAGTTATCAGTATATTTCCTGTGGAAGAAATATTATGGTAATTTTGGTGGGGTAGTGGATTGTGAGGGTGGTCCTGTGGCACTAAAAGAGTCTTACTGGTATCTGAAATATTCCTACTTCCATGCAGTTTTCCCTTTTTAGAATTTCTTACCTGATGGTACGTATTAATAGACTTATACGGCTCCTAAGGGAACTAGCTTATTTCAGTATTGTGATGTTTCTACGCTTATCCCACCATTGAGGGTGCCATATTTTTAAAGGTTTTCTTTTCTTGATTGGCTACCTAAGCTGATTCCTGCACTGTACATGACTGATATTAAACAACGCCCTAAATACTCAAATAAGTAAAAAACTGTTCACAGGAGCCCGATGATCTCCATGACAGGAAAAATGCGATCCAAAGATTTAATTGACTTATTCAGAAATGATGATGATTCAAACTGTGAGTCAGTGAGTTGAGCTGTGATGTATAATATGCTCTGCGGTTTCTGCCTGGAATAATAATTTTAGAAATTAGGTATAATTCTTCAGTTACTCCCAACAGTTGTTTATCAAAGGATGCCAAACAATCTGTTCTGCCCGAAAACTTTCAACCCCCAGAGTGACAGATTTTCACTGCAAACAACTCTAATTTAGCAATAGTTGCAATTTAACCGTATAACTTGGTTGGACTAAGTTTAGTTGGATATTGCAAGCCTTTGTTGCGTTGGAAGTTTACCTATAGCCTTAAGGTTTCTTTCAAAGGACTTTGAATAGCGTACAGACAGGATGTTACATGGACATTTGAAGTTCAAACTTAGTTCAAAGGAAACAACAACAAGAGTAATGAGAACAACGTAGGAAAATCGAATCCGTTTTCTTTGTTATGTTCGTAATTAAACCTTGCGATGCGAGAAGCTTGTGTTCTAACAATTCTTTATACAATAGGTGCCTATAGAACACACACCATATTAAAAATTTAGAATGTTTATTTCTTACTCGTGGTTTGATGATCTCTGATTCTGATGGAAACTTGAACCATATTTGAAAATATTTTATATTAAATACATCATAAATATTTATACTATTTGTCTATCCTCAGCAGTGGACGTCTTACGGCTGAGATGATGATGATGATGTTTGTGTAATAATTTCTGCAAACCTGATTGAATCAGTGTTGGGATCGGCAGAATGTTGGAAAACGCCTAATGCTGTTGGACAGAAATTTTAATAGAAGTCTTTGGAGCACCTTTAACTTCCTCATTTGAGAAATCTAATATTTATACAGAGATGATTTCTTGTGCTCGCCTGGTTCACTGGCCACATCTGCCGCTAATCATTATATTACTAAGCCTTATATTCCTTTATTGTTCCGGCATTGCGGCTCTCAGGACGACTGCCGCTCTACAGGTCAGACCTATAGGTCTAGTGTCCACCTTGGACTACATATTCACTAATCATCAACGCGAGACAAGGATCAAACGATTCTTCATCATATAGAAGAAACATAAATGTTTATTACGCTACTGCTGGAACTAACTTGGCTAATTACCACGTAATTGTTTAACGAGTTTATTCATACAAATTAGTGACCTTTTTAGTACACAAGGCCATTTTGTTATGGAGTGTGGTGCCTAATTATTATTGTAATTTGGAACGTGTGACGGTTTTCAATGAACCATTCAAATTTATTATACGTTGGATGTTTGTTGTGTCTACACATAAAGACATGTGCTCGGAAGAAAAAGGCAGGTAGCAGTGTTTAACCCGACATACCATAACTATACGAGATAAAATTCTAATTCGTCATCATCATCATCGCTATCATTATCTGCTTACCCTTCTCTCACCTGTGGTAACTGAGTAAATAAACGGAACAGAGGCAAAGTTTCTTAGTGCGAAATTGTTACATATTCTTCTAGGGTTGTTACGATAGGTGAAGACAAATAACACAAAACATTTGTTAAATACTCTTAAGGCCTATGATAGAATACTCTACAAATTACTTAATCTAATATTTTTAGATTTTTTAATAATTTATTGATTCTTTTAATGTTGAGGTAAATTCTGAATCTAACATAAAGTTTTTAAAGTACCTACTTAATCTAACGAGAAACACTCGCATGACATATCAAATTTACAATCTTATATATGTTTAAGTATTTCGTTGCCCAAATTGACAATATTTATTTCAATATCGAAGTATTCGCGAAATTTTCATGATCATAGTTATATATGTGTTGAGGAGTTCCCTCGTGAGAAGACTATCCTGTCTGCAGCAGCAGTACCGGTGCAGGGACCGGTAGAATATGTCGTTCTCTTTCATTCCAATCATCTATTCAATTTTATCTCCTTATATGAGAAAGTGAAATATCATAATTTTCAACGGAGTAGCTGTCGGTGTCGATTGTTATCTTTAGAACAAGAGGCTGGATGGATGATTCAAAATAATTTGAAGCATCTTCATCATTCTTATAACGTGGGATGATAATAATGTATTGGATGATGAACTTTTGACTTACAATTCCGTACAGTAATATGTCGAATTACAACCAGGCATGTTTAAGACGTCTAATGGAATGCAAAACTGCATGCACTGATGCAATTTCCTATGCAGCAAGAGGTTGTGACACGCAGAAATAACTTGGGTAACTCCTTAATAAGACAATTATGTGGTCACATACATCTTTTGAGAGAAATTAAATTACTTATTACTATAGGGTAACAGTTAAAACAGTATCTTTAAGTACATATTATTATATACTTTGCAATGTTAGAGAGAAAAAATATTTCCTTCTAATATTGCTTGAAAAAAAAGGTTAGTCTCGCTAAGTAGGTGTTAGTGTTTTAAAAATCATATAGTAAAAAATACATATCTATAGGTACTTATGTGAAATACCTTCGTCTACAATTTTTCCATTTGTTATGTCGTAATTCTACATTCCAAAGGTTTTTACGAAATCCGAACTCTCGGTATTAACCAGTGGCCCGAGCACGAATATCTGTTTAAGTGTAACGTAATCGCATTGTTAACGTATTTAGTATAAACTGTCAACAATAGTGGCACCGATAACTCGTAGTTTGTGCTGAATATGTAAACGTTACGCTTATGCAGATTTTCGTGCTCGGCCTACAGTTCTATTACTTACATTACTTTTTGACTCTCATTCATCGTTCAGTAATTTCACATGCTACAGTACCCTTCACAAAGTACTATTGCTTCGGGGTGTGTCAAAAATAAAAAAAATATCAAAATTTGTCTTGATCTAAGGTTGTAGTCACGTTCACTATCTATATCTATATAGATTAATACGATTGAAGAGTCCGTGGGCCGAGCACGCAAATCTGTTTAAGTGTAACGCATTCGCATTGTTAACGTATTTAGTACAAACTGTGATTTATCTAGCTAGTGCAATAGTGGTACAGATAACTCATAGTTTGTACTGAATACGTAAACGCTACGATAACGTAACGTTACACTTACGCAGATTTTCGTGATCGACCCACTGTTCTAATTTCATATTAGCTTCTCACTGAATACATATGAAAGTATACGGTACTTACATAAAAATAACAATTTTAAATTTTTTGTCTGTTTTTTCCGGCTAATCTCTGGAACGGATGTACGGATGGAACGGATTTAACGGGACTTTCACTGGCTGATAGCTAGAATTATAAGGAGTTTAGGCTAATTTTATTTCATCATCATCCATCACCACGCGGGTAAACCCACGGGGCGCAGCTAGTCACAAATATAATATGGAGACGTTTTTCCGAAAATAAATCCGACACCACAATAAAAGGATATACTGCGAAGTCGCCGCTCTGATCCTTCGAAATATAGGATTATCTCGACCACGTCTCGAGTCCACCATCGCAAACCAAAGTGCATCTAAATAATAAAGCTTTGCATAACAAAGTGCCTTAGTTTGGCATACCGTCTATAAAGTCCACTATATTTATGGTGCTGCTAGCTAGCCAGCTTGTTTGCTCAAAGTTGTAGTACAGAATAATTTCGGCCGTTTTAGGATATACCTACAGACTTTATGGGATAACGATTTTCGTTAGCATTTGAGAATATGCCAAAAGCTTACGCAAGCCGTTTTGGGTTTAATTAAAAGACTTTAGTTCAGATTTATGATTACAACGAACGAGACTACTCGTAGAGTTTGGACATTTTAATCAACTTAACCTAAAAAGTTTCTTTCTCTCAATGTGTTGTCTTTTTTCCATTTTGGTATTTTTCTTAATGATCCAATCGCGTAATACGTTTGAGAATTAGCGGGATTATTTCCGGCTGATATTGTTTTTAGATAAGATGATTACTTTTTAAATCACAAAGGAACTAAACTGTGTTACCAACGGTGGATCGCGCTACGTACCATTAGACATCATATCAAGTTCATAGTATATTGTAAACTAGCTGGTGCCCGCGACGTCGTCTGCGCAGCATTAGTACTTCGAGTAGCGTATTATCTTCTCCGAAGCCATATCTATCTTTATACCAAAATGTCATAAAATAGTTACATATGGTTGTATGAGTAAATTTAAATACTTAGTAAATAAATCAGTAAACATTAATAATAAAATACAGTACCTACGTAAATACGCATATCAAATTAATCACACATGGATAAAAATCTGTTATTACATATCAACACCCTTGACGGTCGCCGAGCACGTCTAGTGTATCAAGCTGTCAAAATAATAGCCGCTTTTGACTAAGCTATCAGAAACTGACACAAATTTTAACAGAACTGTCATCATTACGATCTTAACGTAGGCTGAGATCTTTTTATTTTTTCTATGCTGTACCCAAGAATATTTCGCTATTTCACCCGCGTGGTGATGCATGATGATGATGATGAAATGTATCCTATGTGTTATCCAGCGCCTCATCTACCGCCATACCAAATTTCATCAAAATTGGCCCCACAGTTTGACCGTGAAAGAGTAACAAACATTCACACATCCATACTCACAAACTTTCGCGTTTATAATATTAGTAGGCAGTAGGATGGTATGTACACAGATATCCTTCCATCAAAATATTGATTAAACTCCGTGAGCGGACGGAGTTTAAAAATACTCCCATTCGCCGGCGGTGTGCCCGACCCGACTTACTAGGTGGCCCTACTGCGCCTCTTGGGCCGTCTTGGTAGGTACCAACGCAGTATCAGATGTTCTACTGCGAAGCAATAAGGTGTGAGCACTACTTTGTTATGGAGTGAAGGGCATCGTGGCAAATCAAACTACTGAATGAATGAGACTCGAAAAATCTTACCCGCAAATTAAGACGGTTATAAAATTGGTTTTTATATAGAACGACCCAGATTTCCTTGTTAACTTTTGTTTTTTGTTCACACGTCCTCCAAGGGTATTATTAACTACTAACTTCGCCCTGTGGTTTCACCCGCGTGGTGATGGATGATGATGATGATTTAGTAAAAAGCAAAGTAAGTAAAGCCTAAGTTACTTCTTATAACATCAGCTATATGTCATAAAAAGTCCCGTTAAAATCGTCCCAGCCGTTTCAGAGATTAGCCGGAACATACAGACAGACAAACATTTTGAAAATTGTGTTTTTTATGTAACTAGGTACCGTATATACTCTCGTAATGCATTTAGTAAAAAGATGTTAATTTGGGATTACAAACAGACACTTCAATTTTATTTATCTGTATAGATGTACAAATTTGTGATAAAAATCAGATAAACCAAGTAACTGATTGTATTCTATGTCGAATGCTTAATACTAGCACAAATCATATTCAGCTTTTATAATTACTAGATTTTTTTATAGTATTACTTTTTAAAGCACTAACGCCTGCTTTAGCGATCTCAAACATTGAAATTTATAGAGAAAAATTCCATCCTCGGACGGGATTCGAACTCGCGTCTTCCGACTCTCCGTGTCAGATGCCATTGACCAACTAGGCCACCGAGGTTCTGGTCCGAGCATCGAATTTTATTATAATTAATTTTTCTCTCTATAAATTTCAATTGCTAGATTATTATTGGATGCTTACATAATCCAATCAACTGTCAAAATATCAAGTTTGTAGCCCTTGCTAGATTAGGCTCTGCGGTAATAAATGACTAATGGCCGGTCCCAATAATCTATCTATCGCCGGTTTACCTTACTAAAGATAGATATTTGACACTATATGTATGGATGTTATGTCAAATTTCTATCGGTAGTAAGCAAAACTGTGGTTAGATAGATTATTGGGATCCGTCCTTAGCCAGGATAAGTAATTAAGTATACATATATACTTAGATAAAGTATAATTTTATAATGATTTCAAAGTTCTTTTCGGCGGTAGTGCCACGCTGTACCGTAACCCCACAGCAGAATGGGCCGGCACGACTGGAGAAGTACCACACTCCCACATAACACTGACGTAAAGTAACATAGCTTTCTATTGCGTTTCGTCGGTTTGTCCGATTCCTCTCTTCCCCATTATGCCTTTCTTTCACCCTCCACCCCCACCCTCACCCCTTCTATCTCATCCTTCTTATTATCCTTGATCCTTCCTCAAAGGTCGGCAACGCATCCTCGAGACCTCTGGTATTGCGGATGTCCGTGGGCGACGGTATCACTTACCATCAGCTAAGCCGCTTCCTCTTTTGCAAACCTATTCCATAAAAAAGTAAATGAAAGCTACCTTATTATTATTACGCTATTTGAATTTATATGCTCCAATTCTCAACATTCGCGAGACGATCTCTGGCCAGATTAAAAGTCTGCAGACAGCAGTTCTTGTGACACGAAACTTTCCTAATTTTCTCCTTCGTAAACTTGTTTCGAACAGTTCTTGCATCATGTACCTGCTTCATCTATTGATCAATGTACTTACTATTTGAATATGCGGTTACAAAACGTGATAGCACGTGGTTTGAGGTGAAAGCTTGCATGCGTGCCAAAAGATCAACACGTACGAACATTGGTGACCCCTCCAACTAAAATGAGCACGCCCTAAAAAATATCTTTAATTAATTTTACCTGATAACGAGACTGGCAAGTCTTATGTGAAGCAACACGCCTGCTAAATCCCTTCCTATACCGTATATATATATACACTCGAGAGCAGTGAATCCGGGTCACTTAAAGAATCCTAAAAATCTCGGAAACTAAAAATGCTAGGTTAATGCAATAAATTGTATTTAATAGACAATGTAATACTCCTTAAATGAAGGTATTAAAACTTCTTAGTTATTGTAAAGTTATATCATAAAAAAAACAAATTTGAAAAAGGGCCACTTTCGAAGATGGAACTACGAAATTACAGCATTTGGTTTTGCTTTTGTTTGTAATCTCTCATTTATGTGGGTACATAAACCATGTTGATAGTGCTCTATATTCATTATTCAAGCTGAAATTATGTCGCTTACGCCTGAAGAATGCACCAGAATACTTACAATGCTGGAAACCGGCCGGAGTCAGCGCGATACAGCCAGGACTGTCGGTGTGTCGCTGTCAACAGTACAAAGAGTTCTCCGACGTTACGAAGAAACTGGTTCTAACCTACGCAGACCAGGAACGGGCAGAACCAGGTGTACCACAGCACGAGAAGACCGATACTTGGTGAACACCATGCTTCGAAATCGCTTTCTCACAGGAACTGAACTCACAAATCAGTTTCGACGCCTCGGAGGAAGTAACCCAAGTGCATGGACAGTAAGACGTCGGCTTGCTGAATCTAACTTAAAACCCCTTAGACCTGCAAACGGCCCTAAACTGGAGCGTGGGCATCGTATTTCAAGACTAAGATATGCCCAGAGCCACGTAAATTGGAGTATTGAAGATTGGTCAAAAGTTATGTTCTCCGACGAATCAAAATTTATGCTCTACAAGCACGATGGAAGACACAGAGTGTATCGAAGACCAGGGGAAAGATTCAAGCAAGCATGCATCGAAGAAAAAGTAGCCTACGGTGGTGGGTCTGTACTTGTGTGGGCCGGAATTTCTTCTGAAAGTCGCACAGAGCTGGTGATCATAGAAAACGGCTCTTTAACTAGCGAAAGATATGTGGAAGAAATCCTCAATGATCACGTTGGTCCATTTATGGTCAATTTAGGTGAGGATGCTATATTTATGCATGACAATGCCCGACCTCATACAGGTAGGATTGTGAATGACTACCTTCAAGAGATGAACATTACTCGTATGGAGTGGCCAGAGCGCAGCCCGGATATCAACCCGATCGAGCATGCTTGGGACGAGCTAGGCAGATGCGTAAAACAACGAAACCCTCTCCCAATCACGCTTCGTGAGCTTAAAATTGCTCTCACAGAGGAATGGGAGAATATTCCCCAAAATCAATAATATCAATAATCAATAATCGTATAAGGAACTTGGTGTACAGCATGCCAAACCGCGTAAACGCAGTAATGGAAGCACGAGGAGGCAATACGAAGTATTAAAATTCAAGAAAATCGTAATAAAGTATAAAAATTTCATGTTTCCTATTTTTGTTTTAAGGAGAGATCAGCAGTTTTTTTCTTTATGTAATTTTGTGTTAATAAAATGTATGGTGACTCATATTTTTTTTACTTTCATTTAAGGAGTATTACATTGTCTATTAAATACAATTTATTGCATTAACCTATCATTTTTAGTTTCCGAGATTTTTAACATTCTTTAAGTGACCCGGATTCATTGCTCTCGAGTGTATATATACTTCCTATATATATATATAATTAAAACAAAAGATGTATGAATGAATCTGACGTATAAATAAACTAACAAAGGGTTAAGAGGATTGCATAGCTAGTACTTTCCATGAAACTCTTTTCTACCTCTTAACATTGTCCGATTTCAGTGAGTTTTATTTCATGGACTCATGGAATTTTTTACTATTCCCGTACGTTTTGATTTTTTCAGTTTTTTTTAAGTTCAATAAAAGGAAATTTCTCGTACTTTGAAAAACTAAAAAAAACAAAACGTGCGGGCATAGTAAACAATATCATGATTCCATGAAATAAAACTCACTGAAATCGGACAATGTTAAGAGGTAGAAAAGAGTTTCATGGAAAGTACTAGCTATGCAATCCTCTTAAGACGCTGCCAAAAGACAAAAATGCGTATTAAACACTATGTTTTTCGTCGCATAGTTTAGACATACTAGTTACTGATACAAACTTGAAAAAAATACAGTGCATAGTTAGGAGTTAAAAAAAGAAGACATTCTGGCATCTTAAAGAAAAAAAATCGTAAATAAAACGACAGAAAAAAATGTTTAGTATCGCATTTCTCAAGCGTCATTTTGAGTGACAATTATTTTATTTTTAATAATCAGAATAAAGGTATAAATTAAAGAACTATATATATTTTATACTATTGTGGCTTCTTTTTTATTAACATATTAAAATTGCAAAAAGTTATCGTGTTAACAGACGCACGCTTGTTCCTGTCACGGCCAGTGCTTCACTCCTCAAATACCTAAAAGTTTACTGTTGCAACGCCTTAAACCGCTACTCTCGTGACCCCATCTCGCCCTACCTTGGCGAAGGACTGCTCACGGTGGGGTTTTAGTGGGTTTGAGCCCCACATACCCCCTTTCGCCACCTTCGCGGCGGAAGGGATGTGGACAGCATTTCCCCACCTCAAAAAAAGCTACAGCTACTCTGAGATTAAAAAACTTTAAGTCTCTTCGACTGGGCTACTGCTCTGCGCCTGTCAGCATAGAATGCGAAATTGTTATCTAGTCCCCGTTTTCTATGTGATTTGTCTTGCTACTGTACCTTTCAAATCTCAACACAACACTACTATTATTTACTGACACTATGCTTGAACTGTACTGTTTGGTTGGAGGCAGAATATCTAGAGTTTATAAAACGATATTAAAAGAAATATTTAGTAACACTTCCGCTGTGAAAATGCTTATGGTACAGATGCAGTGTACTCTACCCTCCCTCCCGCTTAAAATACAAATAGGAAGTATACATAATAAACAACACACAAAATAACCCAATCAACCAAACACGATTCGACACGTGTTTCGCCTCTACACGAGCCATTTTCAGGACGATGTTGACTCGTCAAGACCTAGACTAGACCGACAGGTTGTTCGTTGGATAATATCGTTTAAAATGGATTTCCGCAAAGTAACGTCTAAAATCAATAAACTATCTAGAGTGTTTATCAGACTTTTACAGGACATGCAGTATCATCTTATAACATTGCAGGGATCATGGGTAGGGATTAGGTAAAGGGAACTAGCACGGAAGTGAATGACAATTTCGTCATTGTGTGTGGTACACACCAGTATTGTTGCTAACTCACGTATCACAACATAACTATTGTTTCAGCTTATTCCGTAGGGCGTAAGCCTCCTGAGCCATACTCCTTTGTTATCAGCTAAATCAGTATCACTAACAGTTCTCTAATCCATACATACACCCATTCAAGTATGGTATGGATATAGAATATGGATATAATATAATATAAAATGGGGCATACATTTTAAAGATATGGCAATTAAGTATGGTAAAAATACCAAGTAAAATTTGAAAAATTTAATACCGACGTCCATTCTATTCAGTTATTGGAGTGTAACACTAAACTAATAGACCGAATTTGATGAAATTTAAATGGGACCACACGCAAAGCACTACTAGCTTTAACAAAAAAAAAATATGTTTTTTACCTCATAACTTTCGACTAAGTGAACCTATTGGCAAAATTCTTTTTTTGTTTGAAAGCTAATGCTTCCCGTGTGGTCCCATTAAAATTTTATCAAATAAGGTCTTATAGTTTTTGAGTTACACTCCAATAACTGATTTTTACAAACGTAATAGAATGGAAGTCGGTATTAAATTTATCAAATTGCACTTGTTTTTAATGTGCTCTAGTATGTAATTTTTTTTTGATTCCGTCAATGTGTACTTAGAAGTCTTATAAATGTCACATTATTTTTTGGAGTTTTCAATTAATCGCTGCTTGAGTTAAATTGCTTTAAAAACCCTCATTGTTATCGACATCATCATATGACAGCACCTTAAAAATCGGTCTCTCAGCCAGCGATCAACAACTCCAGCGAGGCAGCATTTCTTGCACTCGTTCAACTAATCTTGTGCACAAATATCTATTAGATTTTTATATCTGTTATTTTTGTCCGACTTTAGACCAGAAACGTAACACCTTGTGTCATTTCACCAATAAATATTCAATTCATTTCCAAAATAGGAGCATGTTTTCAGGACAATGTGAATATTTTCTTTATACATGTATTGCCACGAATAAAGTGAACGTATAGGTTGAATGTTGAGTTATGCTCAATAATAGAAATCAGTACTTGCATAACTAGATAACATTATACTCCCTAAAAATGCTACTTATATATGTAGCATTTTTGACACATTTCTTATTTTGCAAGAGTCAAGGTTCGTTTTTAAATAATAAATAATTAAAGCCAATAACTGGCCCTTGTTGGCGACACAATTTATGAATATCTAACCAAAGTTTTTTTTAATTTTTTTTCGATTCCTCAGTTTCGGATTTGGCCATACAGTGTCATCTCAAAAGTACACCTAGTAATATTGGTCACATTTCTAATACACTGTCTATACTGTCGATTTTTCTTTAGCCACATAATGTACTTGCATTCTGAAATCCTTCTCCGCGTATGACATAATTTATTGATGGAAATGTCCTGTGATGTGTGTGGTGTATTAAATGTACATTAAAGTGCCCCGTCACATTAGTGCGAAAGGAAACGTGCACAACCAGCAGCAACTGCCACACGGTAATGGCGGGCAATTTAGTTGCATAAATGTGAAAGTTCGGTTATATTTTTAGCGTAGAAATTCTTGCAACACAATCTTTATTCTCAATATCAATAGAGCCAAGGCATGGCTTGGTAATGTTGATAAGCAAAGTATCTGTACAATACGAGCCAGGTATCGTTTTGTACAAATAACGCTTAGCTATTTTATTATTATTAAATAGCTTTTTAGTAGTCTATCCTTACTTTCGACCTATACATCCAGCTAGAATTTTTGGGTAGGATTTCATAATAAATGCAAATATGAGAAATGTCTGATGTAAAAAATATTCTGTTATACTTACGAATACCATGGGCGAAATAGCAAGAAAAAGTCTGTGGACATATTTTCCTTGTTAACCAAAATGAACATATTCTCCGATTGTTATAATTTATCTTCGATTCGTATTATTGGATCCAATACGTACTTAGGGCTTTTCCTTTTTATTAACCGTTGTTCACATCAGGCTTGACTATATTCATCCAGTCGTTGAATAAGCAGGCTTATCAGCTTATCATACAATCACATCACATTTTACATTAATATCTTTAATGTGAAAGTTTTTATGGCTATGTTTTATCTGTACATCTCAATGGCTGAACGGATATAGATTAAATTAAAAAAAATGGGCGCAACTTACACCCAGTAATAGTCTATGTGGTATAGTAACGATTACCGTCGTATAGTTTCCCTGCGGATCCCGGGCATACCTAGTATAGGTACATATTAATGTATAGAACACACTATACATAAAGGAAATCATGAAATATAGCTGACAATGAGCTACTGGTATGATCAAAGATAATGTATAGGTCGAGGCACGAAAGTTGAAATCAAAAACCATTCCACTCGCCTGTCTCCTTAAAGTTGGTTGAGGCCTTGTCATTTTCTTGAAATTAAATGTAATGATCACACATTTGACAGATGTATAACTCGAAGAAATGAAACCTTTTCGCGCGATTGTACTACAGGGTCACACGGAGCGTGCGCGGGTAGTGAGGTGCGGAGTGTGATTGTTTGTCGCCGCGTTGCTATGGTTACGCACGGCCCCTCGCCCCACATCGCATACCCCTCTTCGATTGAGACCCGAAAATGTGTTCTGAGCATAGTTAAACTTACGTGTCGCGACCTATACTTGAGTACGTTTATACTTCAAGCTAATACTGAGATGCCTATTATTCTTCAAATAAAGTTCATGAGTTCTGATTTTCGAAGCACCTAATGAGTCCGCCTTCCGCGAACCCCTGGCGCCTATATTTGCACTCAGTATCCATTCAATCCACCCATCCAACCAGCGTCGAGCATCCAACCGGTATGTGCTATGATGCTGTATAGAACCTATATGCCATTATCGGAACGAAGCTTCTCATGTTAGAACTGATCAACTAGGTTAAACAAACCACGTCACTGTGAGATGGTGTGGTGAGGATTGGTGACCGGCTGCGGCATTTTCAATTGAACGCTTTCGTGCGTCGGCAGGCACGGCTGTCGGTGCCGGTTGTTTGTCTTAGGACATAAGTCATTTGGTCATGACGGCGCATGGCTTTTGGATGGTCTGAAAAGTCCCACAACACTCACTGGTTGCATCATGGATATTCCCTCAAACCGCACACCGAATATAGATTGAAGCGTCAACTATATTTGCGGTGTAAACGCGCCCTGACACCCGTTCATATCCCACGACTGACGGTGAATGAAGTGATGTGAACACGACCTTATTCCTGGTATCTACTGTTTCTCGTACCCTATATGTTATCTTAACGATATATCTTGAGGAGTGATATTTAATTCATAAGCAGGTCTTTGTGGGCGGCTTATTATATAATAATGAATAGGGTATTTCTCTTTAGGTAATTTGTCTTCGGTAAAGGTCTGCTAAAATATCTTGTGCAGGTTCCACGTACGGATAATTACCTACCTACATACTTACATACCTATTTCTATAGCTTCACAATGAAAATACAGGAAGCATATTGTGTCAAGAGACTTCCGATGTTAAAAGGACTATGCGAATCCACAGATCGAACAAGTGATCACATTTTGATGGCATAGTCACCCACTATCCATAGGAGGGGGTACCCTTCAGCAGAACCACACACGTGGTCCCGGGATGATACTAAATAGGCAACATGCTACATGGTAGGTTTCTTCTGCGAGTCTTGGTAGGATGCAAGGAGCCGTGCCAGATTCGAGTACCACGAAACTCATGTGTGAAAACACTGCTGTGCCTAAAGGTTGAAAGTCGCCTTCATACATTTTCAACCGACTTCCAAAAGGAAGAGGTTTTCATGTCGACGCGTGTATATTTTTTGGTCTCATTTAAATTTCAGCAAATTCGATCTAGCGGTTTTTGAGTTATACTCCAATAACTAAAAAGTGTTTCGCCTATCTTGATGATATCTTTATTGACGGTGAATGACAATGTCGATCCCGGAAGTAGCAAGGGTCACTAAAAATAATGAATTTTTTTTTTACTGTGAAATAACTTGTGGAAGTCGGCACCATGCGCACAATATTGTGATAATAGGTACTTTTGAACTATTAACGTTATTTTACACCTTTTAGTGTTCGTCGGTTCAATTTTTTGGTAAAATATTTTTTCATCTACTCTACTATATCAATTCGTATGTCACTCCACAGTTTTATGTATGTATTTATGTGGAAAATTCATTTTATTTCGTATTTGTGTAACGCGACTCGTTTCAAAACTAAGTGAATTTCGTGGCACGAGCGCGGTGGCAGGTCAACATAATCTTAATCAGCTTAGCCGCGTTTTATAGCGGTTATGTGAAAGAGCTTTTTTATGTTATTATTGCCGCTTGGACGGAGTTTAAGTGCACAATTGAGGTGGCAAAAATCGGTGTACTTTATGGTGGCAGAACTACCTTTTTGTCTAAACGAACTCAATCAATTCACATGAACTACTTCTGTACTAAACTGTATCAAATAATTTTAAGGCGAAATGAGTTCCAAATTTCAGGTTTCGACTTCGCGAAACTTAGTTTTTCGACGCTTAAACCTAATAACCGAAGTTCGAAAAAAAAACGTAGTGTAAATTGAATATACGTCCTTATGAAGTATAGGGAGCCAATACACGATTGAACAAACTTGGCTCGATAGAAAAAAATCGGCAACATTCCCCAAATTTTGCAATTTTTCTTACGTGCTCCGTGGGAAAAAGCATTTTTATTCAATTATGGGCAAATATATATAATAAGTTTTAATGAATGTATCATATTCGAATTTCCAATGAAATTTACTAGTGAACTATGGACTCCTTTATCATTAAAATTTAATCATTTGATTGTACGAAATAAATATAAAAAGTATTAGCACGTATTCAATTGAATTTTCGCATTACGTCGTCCATTCTGGTAAGCAATTCTCAACCTTATGTAAAGCATCGAAAACTGTTTTAAAATTAGGATTGGACCGCGCCTTAAAGCTTACTTAATAAATTCGGTATGTTTTATACACAGATATAAGTCTCATGGGCGAATTCTGTGGTTTTACACTAAAAAAAGTGAATACGAGTTAGGTGATAGAGCTGCAGCGGGTTTTATTCTCGGTAACTTTACTAAAATTTAATACTTGAGCAGAATAATCAATTTATTAGTAAGTTAAATAAAAGACAAAGATATATTTCATTGGATAGATACAAATAGATAGATGATATTTATATTATTGAGACAACAAATTCATTACAATTACTAGAAAGAGCGATATTAAAAACTACGTGTAACAATGGGCGGTCTTAAAGCTCAAAACTTTTTCTTCCAGACAACCCATTCGTAGATCAATAATAATTAACAACCTTGTTCAGTATTATATCAACTTTAACAGATCTATTTTAAATTATTTTTATCTCGAACGTTTCGAACTTTTTCAATGACCAGACAACAGCTGGTCCCCCGGTGGTATACACCAATCGTGTGGTGGTGGGATATACATTACGAGGAGGTAGGACATTTCTCAGCAATTGTGCGTCTCGAGGGGTACCACAGTAGGGACAAACTTTCCGATTTGAAGCTGAACAGTTTGTAATCCACCGATTTAGGAAAGGAAAAATCCGTGGTGTAAACATTACTGCCTTGGTGTTTGAAGGGTACAGTAGCATGTGAAGTTACTAGCTAAATAGAGAAAAACGGTTATGTCTCTGGATGTACCTATAGGATATGTAGGATGAGCCTATCAGCCTTTACAGGGTCGCATAGAACTTTAAACCTAAAAAGGATCACCCCTTTTAGGTGACGTGTATTGTTAGTAGACGTGCGAGTAAGTTACCAAACTTGTGGCTCGACGGCCTTTGTCGCTGGTGTGTCACCCTAAGTACGCTTACTTTAAAATCACCGAGTAAGTTCGTTGCCGATCCGACAAGTTTGAAATTTTGCTTGTAATGGATTTGTGATGACATTTGGCAAGACGCAAGGCGCTGGCGCAACGAAAGTCACCGACATAGCCCAGAAGATTAGCCAGTTGAAGTGGCAGTGGGCAGGGCACATAGCACGCAGAACAGATGGCCGATGGGGCCGAAAGGTTCTAGAGTGGAGACCACGGACCGGCAAGCGCTGCGTAGGTCGTCCACCGACACGGTGGACAGACGACCTGAAGGTCGCAGGACGACGTTGGATGCAGGCCGCTTCCAACCGGTCCTTTTGGAAAATCATGGGGGAGGCCTATGTTCAGCAGTGGACGTCCTACGGCTGAGATGATGATGATGATGATGAAGGCGCTGGAATAACACAGAGGATGCTTTTCATCATCATCATAATCATCCATCACCACGAGCGAAAAACCGCGGGGCGCAAATAGTAAAAAATACGTGTAAACCAAAACAAGAAGGGGTGACTAGACTAGATTAAAGCTTTTCTCTTCTTGAATTAGTTAATTTTGAGATCGGATTTCAAGTTGTCAAATGAAATTAAAGATCTCTCCATTTAGAAGTGCTACTCATTTATAATTAAAAGGAAACTCTAAGAATTCCCCGGGAGAGAGTATTGATTTTTCCACATTTCGCGGAGTTTCATTAATCTGTACTCCTTCTTAGAAATAAACATACTTCTCTAGGGATTATTATGAGAAATACATATACTTTTCTACCGACATCCAAAAAAAGGAGGAGGAGGTACTCAATTCGACTTTTGTTAACTCATAACTTTCGACTGTGTGAACCGATTCTTAAAATTATTTTTGTTTGATAGCTGGTGCTTTCCGTGTGGAATCCCATTTTAATTTTATCAAATTCGGTCTAGTAGTTTTTGAGATATACTCCAATAACTGAATAGAATGGAAGTCGGTATTAAATTTTTCAAATTGTACTTGTTAATTTTATTATGAAACGGTACAAGCACGAGTACGGCACGAGGCGCTACCTGATGTTAAGTGGTAACCTTTGCTTACAACAGATGTATGGACCGTGGAAGCTGGGACGTCACAAAATGACAGTATGGGTAAAAACAAAACAAACGTATGTGTTTTTAACATTTTAAATACGCTCTTATTTCGTTATAATATATAATTAAGATGCCGTATTGTTGTATCTCCGGGGCGACCATGTCTCAAGAAGAAAAACCAGTAGGTTTAACACAGAAGTTACCATAAACACAGAAGTTTCCTCTTTTAATTGCTCTACAACTGTGCTCAAGCTAACAATATATATATTATACGTAGTATATATTTTAATCTATGTAACAATAGAGAGACATTTTAGAAACGTGCTAATTCTAAAATAACGATATAAATCCCTTGTCACAGAAGTTTGTTTTTACCCAAAATGTCAAATACTGCCATTTGTGACCTCACTCTTTAGCTGTTTATTTAGCCACAAGTGTCGAACTGCGCTACGTACTGAGACATTAACAGCCGTTTTCAATAATCTATCTATCGCCGGTTTACCATATTAGAGATAGATATTTGACACTATTTGTATGGACATTATGCCACATTTCTATCCGTAGTAAGGAAAACTGTGGATAGATAGAATATTGAAAACGGCCGTAAGTTGTTAAGTCTCTTGTCCATGCAATTTCGCTGGCAACCATACACTTCCAACCAGTTACCTACATACGAATAACTGCGTAAGCGTAACGTTACGTGTCACGTGAAACAGTACAAACTGTCATTTATCTAGAACAACTGTGACACAGTAACTCATTGTGTGTATGCCTAAACGAGACGTGTTGGTAATATACGAATACTTTTTGCAAATTGTTTGTGCTACGCCCTCAGAAGTAGTATTGCGAACATCTATTGGGAAGACAATAGAAAAAGGTATGGTGATAGTGTTTCCCCGGACGAACTCATTCTAAAATAGTTCTACTGATCTTCTCTTGTATTAAGACGCGGTCCAACCACAATTTTAAAATAATTTACGATGCTCTACGTAAGATTGAAAATCGCTTGTTAGATTCGACGATGTAATGCGAAGATGCATTAATTTTGTACGTTTTCTTTATATTTTTCGATATATACTATTACAATTGAAAAAACTGCTGGTTACTACTTTAGTACAATATGTTGGCTATGTATTACCTAAAAAATAATATACTGTTATCGCTGAAAATTCAGAGAGTTTAGACGTGAAAGTTTATTTTTATGGACCTATTTAGGAATTTTTTTTTCTGCAGAGAGCGAGTAATATTGATGAATTCTGTTCGGTTATTACTCTTTGCCTTTTTCTTTTCTAACCTAAGTATTTTTTTCATAGATCTGTTTCGTTACACGAGATGTTTAAAGTTTCTGCTTTTTACTATTATCAGTATACGACCGCGCCTTAAGGTAAAACGTTCTCCCGTTAAAATAATCTGCGTGCTTGTCAGTGTATAAGTCAGACACGCAAATTAATGAAATCTGTAGAAGACGTTAAACCGATCTGAAAACTATTATACCACCAAATTTGCACTCACTAGCCTACAATGGAATTAAAAAAATGTGTATTACAGTATCATTGTTGCCGCTACCATTTCCACTTCTTATTGTAGTGATAGGACTTTGCAGTGTTGCAGTTAACGTATATAATATACTTTCATATTCAATAATGCTTTTATTTTGACATTACCCACACACTTCAATTTTATGTATTTGTATAGATGTACCCAATTTCGTATTGTAGGCCGAGGTGCTGTGAGTAAAAGCAGCTTTGTAGATCGTGGGAATATTGACGCTATTTGAATGAACCTTACGGCATAACTTGCTTTGTTCCATTTCTATTTAAAAACTCGCAATAAGATAGACTCTACTACAAGTATCAGGCGTACTTTTTCGAATAAATGTTTGAGTTATACAAATTGACCTTTAAAACTCCTATAATTTGTCTCTGTTAGACACACATAAATGAAATGTCTCCCGGTTTAATATTTATCTTAGCATCAAAGAGCCCCAAAACATTCCTTTTGTTATCGCTATTTGGCTAATTTGCCGAAGGGCCTTCTCAGTTTTCACACAGCGCGCTAAGGACGTATAACACACCTATTCACTTTTGATCTGAGAATATGTCAGACGATATCTCAGTATTCCCTTTGAGAATAATGTCGTGGGTGGCTAAAGCCAACAGCTTAAATGATGTTATTTTAGGATTGTTCTGAAAATGTTATCCAAACATTATGAAGACATCGTTCATGATTTTCTGAGTCGCTATAATTAAAAAAGTTCAAATAACTTTCTTGGTTTGTATATTTGAGAATAATACCAGAGACAAAGTACTTAGACCGCGCTGCCCTGATTAAGCAGAACTTCATCGTGATAAATAGGCGATAAAAGTGGGAAGAGGCGGTGGGTGGAGGCGGAGGACGCTTGGCGGCAATTATTACGTGAGTGCCGGCAGAGCGGTCGGGGTTGGCAGTTTATAAAAGTGATTGTTTTCTGTTGTGTAGGTATGCTACCAACAGAACGTAGATGCGATGTGTACTTTATTTGTGACGATGTTGACATACCTACACACGTCGCACGCCAAACCTGCGTGAATCAACGCTAGTAGGGAAGACCTTCTACTTATAGATATTTACTTACTATGCCAGAGATGTGGCAGATTGCAGGTCATAAGCTCGCAAGTGTGATGGGCTGTACGGGTTTGGTACTTTAATACTTTACTCGTACGAGGCTAGTGAGAACAACTATTTTCTTTTTGACGCAGAGTAATCCTTTATGGATACTCTGCCGCTTTTGGCGGGAACGTGAGATAAATAGTGAGACCTACTATCTTGTGCTATTTCTATAACTTCATAGTCATGAAATAGGTAAAGCATTTAGGGAAGTCTCCCTAAATCCTTTACCTATATATACTAAACTTATACTTACATTATCGAACGACGCGTCCACACTCTCGTCTCGGGGTGGCACGAGACACCCCGTGTCGGGTGTCTCGTGGCGCTCGTCGAGTAAACGAGAGCATATTGTCTAAACGCTCGTTGTGTATTTTGAATTCCGGACGCCGCGCCGCCGCCGTATGGAGCGCTCGTATGGCAAGAGATATTGACAGAATGATAAGATTTAACCGTGATTTCTGCAATATCGTACAAAATACAGATAATCTACAAAATAAAGCGTACCCGATATGCAAACATACCTATATGAGAAATTAGCAGTTACGCACGACATCGTCCGCATTTATATAAAAATCAAATTTACCTAAAAAAAATTACGAAGCCATGATGAAAAATATTGTGGTGGATGATTTCTATTCACCGTAACAGAACCTATATAATTAAACAATACCACTTTTTTGATATATTTTATAATTACCAACTACTCAGGTACTTAGCTAAGTATGTATTATTGTATTATTAATTTAGTAGTCATTCGTATTAACAACCTGTAGTAGAATGTCCTAATTGTTTATTTTCATACGAAAAAAAAAACTGTTTTAGAACATATAAGTATCGTTGTCAACACGCTGCATGTACGTCTTCACGCGAACGCAGTTGGCGGGCAACTAAATGAACGAGCCGCAAGCGTGTAGACGGGCGCTCTCGTTGTCCTCGCGAGACTGACCGAGATAGACCCTTTGACTCAGGCGCAAAAAACCGACACAGCCAACGAGCGCCGCGAGTCGCGACGAGTGAACCGTCTACAAGCTCGTACTCGGCCTGTCTCGGGGTGTCTCGACGAGCGTGTGGACGCGCCATAATCGTCGTACTAGTTCGGGATTCTTGTAACCTTGCGACTTAAGGCAACTGAAGGATGGGTGAAAGAAGTCAGGGACCAGCGCCGCGTTCTACCGCCGAGACCAGCGTCTAGGCGGTAGAATGGACCTCGTTTGGATACAAGGCAATATGACTGCTCTAAAATACCGAGATGGGGTGCTAGAGCCTGTAATCTTGCCCCACAGACAGCAAATGGGACAAAATTTCCAGCTAATGCTCGACAATGCCCGTCCACATACGGCGCGTATCGTTACAAGTTGGTTACAACAGCATGATATCCAAGCTTTACACTGGCCTGCACAATCCCCTGACTTAAATCCTATTGAGCATGCCTGGGATATGCTTCAGAGAAGAGCTCTTAGAAATTTCCCTGAAGATATTGTGCATGAAAACCAGCTTTTCTTGCATCTTAGCAGGACTTGGGACAGTATTCCACAACAGGATATTGACACCCTTGTTTTGAGTATGCAGAACCGCTGCAGATGTGTCAGGAGAGTCTTAGGTGGATCCACGGATTATTAATTTTAAGTTTTCAACAATTTTTATAAAAAAAATAGTTGTTTTGATTTCGGTTTTGATGTTTCAAAAATAAAGTTAAGATTGAAATGTTGTCTGAGTTTTTCCTCTTCTTCTAAGTTTTTGTTAAATTTAACTTTATCCAAAAGTTTATTATCAGATTAGATAGGCTATTAAACAAGGTTTATTTAAACGTGTAGGCGTCTTAACAAAAAGTTAATAGAATTGTAGTTATTAAGGTTTAATTGAAATATCCCTAGACCATGTTGATGTGTGTATATAATAATATATGTGCTGTTTCTGCAGAAATGTTTTCATGGCACAACATATGTTTAGATAAAAAGTTAATTAACTGTAATACAAAGCTTTTTGATACCTAATATCACAATACTGTTATTGTATTATGTATGTATTATAATAACACGTAGACATTTTTTTCAATGCGGGCACCCCGAGCGCCCTAGTATCACCGCCAGCAAGGAGCACCCTGCCCTGACAGGCCAATCGGACATCGATGAGACAAGAGAGGAAGTCTTATGTTATTTTGTACTTGTTCCAGTAACGGCCCCGTGGACGGCGCATACGGGCCGCAGCACAGCCCCGTGTCGCGGTCGGACGCTTCCACCGAAGACGCGGAGCTGTCAGCGGCGCTCGCTCATCAGCACCATCTAGCCATGCAGGTCAGTTAACAACAAGTAGTTCTGCGAACAGTAGACCGTGCGAGCACATAGTCTTATCAGCGGCAATTTTATCTCGGAAACCACTTGACCACTTATGGTCATATTCGAAATTCCTCTTTAAAGTCCTAATGTGTGTACCATATTTTATCAAAATCGGTCGGTAAATAGCGCCGCAGCAAACTTCCCCCTTTTTTAAGAAAAGTACTTAAAACCGCCGATTACAAAAAACAAATGCTAACATGCATACCAAGTTTTGTTGACTAACATTCAAAATTGATTGTAAAATGCGATCTGTTCAGGAAGATCAACATATCACCTAACAAACATACGGGCAGATAAAAGTCAGAGGCGCGTCGCTCGCTCTTTAAAAATTATATAAAATCGTTTACGTACTCGCACCCTCGCACTAGGATTTCTTCTGTTGCGGGATGCATTGACACACTCAATAACACAATTGTATTAGACTAATGTGTGTTACCAGTGATGAAATATGGCACTGAAACGTGGTCTCTTACTATGGGCCTCGTAAGCAAGCTCAAAGTCGCACAACGAGTTATGGAGAGGGCTATGCTCGAGGTTTCTCTACGTGGCCGAATCAGAAATGTGGAGGTCCGTAGACGATCGAAAGTCACCGACATAGCCCAGAAGATTGGCCAGTTAAAGTGGCAGTGGGCAGGCCACATAGCACGCAGAACAGATGGCCGATGAGGCCGGAAGGTTCTGGACTGG
The DNA here is from genome assembly GCA_917880725.1 of Selenia dentaria. Classification (NCBI taxonomy): domain Eukaryota; kingdom Metazoa; phylum Arthropoda; class Insecta; order Lepidoptera; family Geometridae; genus Selenia; species Selenia dentaria. Next base: position 9,757,653 of record OU862901.1, on the reverse strand, counting down.
AAACCACGAACCGGCAAACGCAACGTTAGTCGTCCACCGACAAGATGGACAGACGGTCTGATAAAATTCGCAGGACGATTGTTGGATGTCTAATGACGATGATAATGTACACGATCGCGGAATTAACGGCATAACAAAACTATTAATTACATTATATACTAAATACAGCACTACAGTCGCTCAAATAACAATAAGTAATAGCTGAGATCGTCTTGAATTATCCTCTGTTTATTTTGGAAGGCGGCAGTAGAATCATGTAAATTACATTAATGAATACTAACTTACTTATACTTTCATAAGGGCTCCTTTAATGCCTAATTGAATAAATGATTGAATTGCTAATGGATAATTTATACGTTTAACATTATCCACAATCTTGTTCCTGTAACGTTTGGTTGGTTACAGGCGGGCGAGTATCCTGTAGTGGGCGGCGCCGTTGACCCCGACTATGGACAGTATGTCTCCTCTCCCGCTGCGCATTACAACCACATGGGACATCTGACGATGGCGCCGTCACAGAAGTACCCTCACGTGAGTATTTAATCAAGTTGGTTGGGAGGAGAGGACGGGAAGGTAGAGATTCTATTTACCAATAGACCATATCGCAGATTTAAAAGCCAGTGCCCGTATCATGCATCGAGTCGTGCACGGGGCACATTGTTAAACGTTATCATCCAGTATGTTATTTGTTCGTTACTGTGTGAAGAGTTACAGTATAGGACCAGCACTTGAGTTCTTCAGCGTTCCGGAAACTTTGCGAAGTCTTCTCGTCCAAATTACCTCAGTGCCTCAAGACAAGAGTCTTCGACCAATGTGTGTTACCAGTGATGACTTATGGCACTGAAACGTGGTCTCTTACTATGGGCCTCATAGATAAGCTCAAAGTCGCACAACGAGCTATGGAGAGGGCTATGCTCGGGGTTTCTCTACGTGACCGAATCAGAAATGTGGAGGTCCGTAGACGATCGAAAGTCACCGACATAGCCCAGAAAATTGGCCAGTTAAAGTGGCAGTGGGCAGGCCACATAGCACGCAGAACAGATGGCCGATGGGGCCGAAAGGTTCTGGAGTGGAGACCACGGACCGGCAAGCGCAGCGTAGGTCGTCCACCGACACGGTAGACAGACGACCTGAGGAAGGTCGCAGGACGACGTTGGATGCAGGCGGCTTCCAACCGGTCCTTTTGGAAAATCATGGGGGAGGCTTATGTTCAGCAGTGGACGTCCTACGGCTGAGATGATGATGATGATGACTTGAGTTCTGACAACGAATATACTCTTGTCACCGCACGCTTGGACAACGTAGTACTGTGATGCAACAGAGTGTCCTAACAAGTTTGCTGCAGATTGTTGCTGCAACCTGGGCCTTGTCATCATACCCACTCCTTTGCAACATTCGTGATATGGACAGTACACCTCTTCTCCCAAGAGACCATTATCTCTTCGCGATGTGACACAGGAGTGCCATATAGATGTCATGCTTGGTGTTAATATCCAATTTTCTGTAATTTGAGATGTCATAATAATTTCTCTCTTTTCAGGTAATGGACTCAGTTTCTGTGACGGGTGGGGGCACGTACGGCAGCGCGGGTGGGGTTGGACATTACGGCACGTACGGCCATTATGGCGCTACGGCATACCAAGCACAGCCCGCGTACATGGTCGACACCACACAGATGCCCGCTTATTTGGGACAGGTGAGATATTATGTCTCTATTGATGTTATGGACCCAATCGCGGAAGAAGTATGATACACGAGTATATAACGGTCCGAAAAACGGCCTATCAATCGAAGTCCCTATATATCATAAGATTTATATAGGTCAGCTGGTTTCGTACGAGGCCCCTTGGCGGGGGTGAGTTTAACATCAACACAAACCGTACCGTTGCTATTGAAATTGAATTATTATTAGGCTCTGAGTTTCTGTCTTCTGTACTGGGCCGTAGCACGTAAACAATTTGCGAAAAAGTATTCATATCGTAAGCGTCAACGTGTCACGCTTCAGTGTATAAACTATGAACTATCTGTGTCTCAGTTGTTCTAGATAAATGACAGTTTGTACTGTTTCACGTGAACGGCACGTTACGTTACGTTTACCTAGATTATTTTTCGTAGAAATTAGAAATAATTTGTTGACAAAAAATATACACTAAAATATGAAAACATATCAATACATAGGTAAATACATAATGATAAATAGGTACTTACTTACTAACTTAATTTTTAAAAGCTTATTTTAAGCAATTGAAGTTAACTCAATAGAAGTTCTCTCTGGACAGCTGCGAGCCATCCTAAGGCATAAATCACTTATTAACTTCAAATTGTTAATATTTAATTGCAATGTAGTAGTTATTAAGTAAGTAAAGATTGTCGCTCCACCCAATTCCTGAGAGCTAGCTTGTGCTACGTTTACCGATATGCGCTATCATACTAATACAGCCCGCGGCAACTCTAGCGCTGACCGTTATTGCGCAGAAGTCAAAAATTGGGTATCACAGGGGGGCTAGAGGGACGAAGGACTCTTGTCTCTCTCTGTCACATCGAAGACGAGGGACTCTTGTCTCTCTCTGTCACATGTGCGCGACTGTACCCATGCGCAGCTATCCCCTCCACATTTCGCTCAGCGCTAGAGTTACGCGGGCTGTACTATAAAGGCGAAAGTTTGTATATGGATGTTAACACTTTCACGCAAAAACTACTAAATGGATTTTAATGAAATTTAGTGTGTTTGGTGATAGATGAGGCGCCTGACCACGCAGGTGAAACCGTGGGGCGCAATTAGTGTCCACTATAAAACACTCCTTTTGATTGAGATAAGTAGGTAGGTATATGTGTATAATTTTAATGCAATTTTTGTGATTGCATATTATTTAGATACTCTTACTCTTTACTAACTTCTGAATTATTACTTCAGTGCTACTCAAAGCCAAACGCATGTCGGCATTGTCACTGGTCGAAATCCAACAGATTTCGACCAGTATTCCGCGGAATACCAGTTAAGAATCGCTGATCTTTTAATTTAGAGGCACGTCCTTAATATGTAATGTTTGTGCCATCGTTTCCAGGAGTACGTAGAGGGAGGCGGCAGCGCTTCACCTAGGAGTGCATCTCCCGGCGCCTTACCGCAACACAATTTGCACCTGCAACAGAGGTTGGTGTTAGTACATTTTTTATCATATCTATCTATAGTTCATGATATATCTATTATAATTTTAGGTCTTGAACTTGGAGAACCTATGAAATTGGAGATTTGTATAAAAAAATTAAAATATAAAATTTTTGGTAATATTTTATTTTCAAACTGGCTCAAATATAAAATCCTCGTGTCACAGTGTTTGTAACAAAACTCCCCCGAAATGGCTCGACCGATTCGTATGAAATTTGGTGTGTATATTCAGTAGGTCTGTGGTCGTAAAGTACTTTTCATCATCATTATCAACCATGAACGCGGGTGAAACCGCGGGGCACTTTTATATATACACTTTGGCCATTTTGATGGCAGTTTGTTTATACCTTTATTGAAGAAGTTAGCCGGACGGGAGGCGATGAAGTCAGCGAAAGCATTTTGCACTGCCTCTAGGGTAATTAATGTTTTTCTACTTAAAACTAATAAAAGTAGATATTTGTTGGCGCAAAGTCTGGTGACGGAGAGCTTCCAGCTGTAACCCTTGTAGCTTTTTTTACTTTGCGATGGTCTGTCGTGAAGTGCGAGCTCGCGCGTGAATGGGGAAGAGAAGAAGAGCGATTGACTAGACTTGGTTGATGAATAGCGAGCTTTTCCTTCATTGTTTGCCATTTTTGGCAATATACACTGGTCCACCAGACAGTCACCATCATCTTCCTACTGACTGAAAATCAGTGCTTGGGTTTACCCTAGCGTATGCTGAGTCGGGGCTCTTTCATGGCATTACGCAACATTATTATGATGGTTGTCCTATTTTGTCAGTATTTTTGTATGTTATGTTGTGTGATATCCTGAATACAATTAATTACTTTCTTTCTACGAGTAATCGATTTTTAGCGTACTGTATACGTGCTGTACCCGGGTCCACCCGCTGAGGCTAACGCTTAGGGTTGTCTTACAGGTCCACTTTTATCGCAGTTTAGAATTTTAGAATTTTCAGTTTAGAATTCCATCGTTTCTATGCCTATTCAGTAGAGCTATGCATGCTTCGGCTTATACGCGTAAATCTCGCCGTCGGTCGCCTAGTTCGTGTGGTCCCCACTTATCTAGCTTTATATCTTTCCGATTTGATGCAAGTGCTTCAATGTTGTTTTGACACTTCAAGGCCCGCAGCAAGCTCAGCCGTGGATTGAGTTGGATCTGCTTCCACTATCACCTTCAATTCTTCTTCAATTCTTTAATGTTTACCGGCCCGACCGCGAGGTGCGTTCATTAATTCAAAATTCCCAGATTTAAAATGATTGAACCAGTAATAGACCGTGTTTATGCAAGCAGTGTTAGCCCCGTACACATCGTTAATGTTTCGTGTTGTTTGCGCAGCGGTATTTCCACGTAGGTAGTCATATTCGAAAATTGTACGAATTTTCAATTTATCCACGACGCCAAAAACTACCACAATTTCACAAAACAAGACACAATCTAAAAACAAATGACTGAATTTTAAATTAAAATAACACCGCTTCCGATTAAAATGTTTTTGAATTTCGAATTGCGCGCCAATCCACAGATAATTAAGTCTGAAAATGTTAGTTATAGATTCCCAATTACATAGGTACCCTTTATTATAGCATTATTATTATAATCGTTATTTATACAGCTCAAACTTGTTTACATGACTAAGAGGTATAGACTTTATTATATCATTGGACCTCTATTCCAGACGAATTACTGTGAGACATTTACCTACGAGTAGAATATTTTTCGGCAGCTCTCTTGAAAATGTTTTTTTTTTTTTAATTAAGGACCTTACATATAAACGTTGCTTAACATTAAATGCCGTTATTTAGTAAAGCGCAAGTCAATATTGTTCTGCGCCGTACTAATAAGTGACATTAACATTCTACAGACTTCCAAAAAGGAGGAGGTACTCAATTGGACTGTATTTTTTACCTCATAACTTTGGATAGGGTGAACCGATTTTCAAAATTCTTTTTTGTTTAAAAGCTGGTGCATCCCGTGTAGTCCCATTTAAATTTCATCAAATTCGGTCCAGTAGTTTTTTAGTTACACTTCAATTACTGAATAGAATGGAAGTCGGTATTAAATTTTTCAAACTGTACTTGTTATGCAGCGTTTTCAAGTAAATCCGTCAAACTTTTCCGTTTATTAATATAATTGTGATGAATGCTGCTATGCAGATAATGGTGTTATTTCTGTATCATAGGTCTACCTACTTTCACCATGCAGCAGATGCATAATTTCGGCAGCTAAGGGCATGAACGTTCCTACTCTCCCTGTCCAATGAATGTGGCTAAAACGTCTTCAGCGAATGCCTACACGCCCCGGGTGGTGTCAATCATGTTATATACTTAAAGGACTTTCCGGCAAGTTGGTACCACCGGTGCCATATATTCTGCCAGTCCAAGTGTGCATGCATAATATGTTAGGGTTTGAAAGGCATTGTGGAATGTTTTGCCGGCATACGTTTTTTCTTACGGACCCTTGGTCATTCAAACGCGGCGTGTAAAAACATCTCTCTGATCATCATCCTCCTCCTTGAACCGTAATACTCGTGTCTGAAGGTCGCGACATCACCTTTCTTTTAAGATATTACGACAGTGTATTCTGTTAACGGCTGTGTGTAGAGCATAGACGGTGCGTATCTGTAGGGATACTATGTATCTCAGTTGTTAATTGAAATCGAAAAAAACCGCGGCTCTATGTCAGTTTTGTCAGCTCCAGTCATCAACTTACTAACATTTTTACACTGACATAGATCCGCCATTTCCAAGATTTCAATCAACATTTGTTAGCAACCATAATATCCCTGCTGATCGGATCAACTTGTTGGACTACAGCCTCGAGATCTTTCCCCACCGACGATTCCTAGCGATGTGACCAAAATATTTTAGTATTCTCTTTAAGCAAATGGAAGACGGCCTTGTATTTATATATAGATGCTCCCTCACCTGGAGCATTCTCTTGTAATGTTACATTTTAAATTCGATTTTGAGCACAGCATTACAATACTGCCTTCCTGTGACGAGCATTCGGTTGCAATGTTGTAAGCTGTGTTAAAAGTTGTATCAAAATATAACACATTGTTGATTCAAGTTGCGCACTGTTCGGTGCTTTTCCCTCACCAACGTAATGCTCCAATCTGTAACATTACACTGTGCACACTGTAATGCTCGGTTCTCCTCCCTCATTGATGTAATGCTCGACTCTGTAATCTTACATTACAGGCGAATGCTTGAAGTGAGGGAGCACATTTAAGATGCTTCAGAATGAACACGTTGGACAGATGTGCTGTCCAAGGTATTCTTAGTATTTTTCTCAACACCCCAACACTAAAGCGTTTATGCGATCTGATCATCATAGGTACATCGATTATCGTAACTTACGGCTGCTTGAATGGTCTAATTCTTGACCCCATCTTCGCTTTTCATCAGGCGAAATGAAATCACTGATGAATTTTAGTTGAGTGGCGCGCACTATAATAACGTGTTGTTCGCCACAGGCCAAGTACTTGGAGCGCGCGGCCACCAGTAAGTAGAACGTCTTTGTGATTAATAGGTGATAAAAGTAGTAAGAGGCGGTGCAGTGGGGGCGGAGGACATGCCCGGCGATCATATTCATTACGTGAGTGCTGGGCCTGCTGGCAGAGCAATCGGGGTTGGCACGTCATGCGCTTCAAATCAAATGCCAATATAAAACAATTAATAAATGTCATTGATTTCTGTTGTGTATGTGGGCTACCAACAAATAAGATCGATCGAAGATTTGTTCGTAGATGCGATGTTGACATCCCTCTACACGCGTCTCGCGCCAAACCTGCGTGAATCAACGCTAGTAGGGAAGACGTTCTACTTATAGATATTTACTTACTTTGCCACAGGTATGATTCTGCATCACTAGAGCAGCTGGGACGTCACTACTGCGTGACGTCACCGCGCGGTGAATACGCGGCGGATACATACGGATACCAACACTATCCAGCCGCGATGGATCCGCCGCAACACCAACCTCCGCAGTTTAAGGTAACTTAATCTAAGCAAATATATATATATTGTTGACTTAAATAATATAATTAATATTTATTATAATATTTAAATAATAGGTATATATTAAATATATATAAATGAACCCTTATTTCTCCTGCTGGGCTATTATGTATCTCAGTTGCTAACAAATTTGGATTGAAATCTGAAAAAATAACCGCTCTATGTCACTTTTGTCAGCTTCAGTGATCAAATTACTAACATTTTTGCTTACTACAAAACTGACATAGGGCCGCCATTTTTCCAGATTTCAATCAACATTTGTTAGCAACTGAGATACATAATAGCCCAGCAGGTCACGATATAACTTGAGAACATGGAACAATTTCGCTATTTCTTTTTGTTATGTTAATTATAGTCAGAAGGAAGGATCTTATGAAAAAAAAAAACAAGAAAAGATGTGAAGTTATGGCGTGGCGAGGCCGAGCCTACTACGCGAACGAAGTCGCGGGCAGTCGCTAGTAAACAATAATTGTCTTTTAAATTGAGTATAAAGTTCTCAAAGTGCTCTGCAGGCCTTTACCAATGCATAGTGGCTATGCTAGTTCGATAAAAACAAAATCTGTCCTAATTTCGGTCTTAATTTAGGTAATTTCAAAAAAAAATGCTAAAAAAATGTAAAAATATACAAACAGTGTCACGGACTCATTTGTCGTTTGTGAACAAAAGCTTGATAAAAACAAAATAAACAAAACGTAACTAAATCTGATCAAAAACAACTTCTACTAATGGTTCAACATTACATCTATAGATTACTTATAAATAATTACCTAACATCACATAACCTTATATTACTTAAACATTATCTATTATATTGTATTTCGTTTTGGTTAGTACATAATATGCTTCTAGGCAAAGTTCACATTGTGTATAGGTATATCTGTGAGGACCTGTAATTGGCCCATTGTTTCTATTTTGTAACTGATAATGGCTTCCTGATAATAAATATTAAATTACATTGAAGTGTCTGTTTTGATTTATATTGTCAAAATAATAGTTTTTTATAGAACAAATGTGAAAGTAGATACTGAATTTTATTTGATTTTGTCTTTGTTTGTTCCGCATATCTCTGAAATGGCTGCACTGATACACTTTATCAGATACTAGCGACTGCCCGCGACTTCGTTAACGGAGTAGACTCGGCCTTCGGCCTCGCCATTCCATATTTTCCCTTTTTAAAATGTAAGAACCTTCTATGAGGCACTAGAATACATTTAAAAAAATGAATGAAATCGGTAAAGCCGTTCTCAAGTTATAGCGGGACCAGGAAAAATAGGGATTCATTTTTATATATTATGTAGTTTACTGATATTTGATATTATTGGATATTTTATGTTTTTTCCCCCCAGTTGTAACTATAACTATTTCTAGTTACAAACCTTCTAATATCTAGATATCAAAAACCCCAGTAAAATCTTTATTAAAGTATAGGTTGTGGATAAGTCAAAAGTAGTCAAAACTATTCAAAACATACCAAAAGCCAAGTCTTAGAATAAGTATAAAAATGTGGCGATACATACGGATAGCAACACAGTCCAAACGCGACTACGTTCAACATCAACAACTACAAATTGAGTAATAAGCTATTTTAAAAAACCTAGCAAGTGGGTCTCTCATTCAAGGATTCACTTCCAGAAATAATTTTGTAATTTGGCCAGGCCCGACTGCTGCATAACGGAATTCTCGTCTGAGTGGTTAACAGATGTTTATTTTCTTCAGGATTCACAGAACGGCCTAAGTTTAGGCAGCGCCGGAGGTCAGTCTATGTATGGCGATGAAGATGATTTACAGAAACAAATGGCAAGCATGGCGCTAGGTAAGGTATTTTGGTGTACTACTTTCTTTAACTCTTAGTCCCGCATAATGCATCTCTCAGGCATAGGCCTAGGCCTATCCATATACCATCAGGTGTGCAATCTGGCCGTTTTGCCATCTACTATTATAAACTAGTCGTACTGCGAACAGCTGTTCTATTCTATTATCATCATCTATTATTTTGTCAAAATCAACTGGTAGATAGCGCCTTAGTCAACATTCCCCCCCCCCCCCCCCCCCATTAAAAAACACAATACCCCTCATACCTATTAAAAAAAACGCCGATCACTAAAACATTCTACGGAATCGTAGATGCTGTATACCAAACTTCACCAAGATTAGTTCATAAATACGACCTGTACGCGAGTACCGACATCCGGATGGATAAAAGCAAATTCGGCGAGTATTTGCAGAGACTTCGTTCGCGTTGCTAACTCGGTAAAAAAGTATATATATGTAGGTGCATTTATTGTAAAAACATACTCTAAATTAGTAAAACTATAATGAATTATACTGGTGTAACAATAATTTACTTTATTTTTCAGTACACGGTGGTGTGGGCCGAGAAGACGGAGGAGGCCTACAGTGGCGCGACCCAAACCTTCCGGAAGTGATAGGTTTCCTCAATTCCCCGTCAGATGTCGTCAAAGCAAATGCAGCGGCCTACCTACAACACCTCACCTACATGGACGATCCTAATAAACAGAAAACGAGGAGTTTAGGTAATGTTCCACAAGCATAGCATAATAAGTCCATACCACTGACCTCTAAATATATGGTTTTGTCGGATTCTTGTTCGATTTCCAATGAATAAATTTCCCTTAAATATTAAAACTACACGCATCAGTAAATAAAAACATAAACTTATCTCTTTTATACGATTCTAGTAATAAGAAAACTAATTAAAAGTTTAATAACCAAAATATACAGAAATAGTTAGACCGCACATTAAAGTATATACAATCGGCTCTCTTTTTGGGCTTCGCCGGAGGTGGGCAATTCCGTACCCAGTGATACTCGCGCCATCAAAACGTATCTAATGACGTATAATTTATCAAAAAACCCGTTTAGTAGTTACGAGCTGACTTATGAACGGGCATACATATATACATACAGTACAAACTCATAATTGCCGCATTCGGGTAATAAGAAGGATTTCTACCACCTAATACAATCTAGAAATGAAAAAGTTCTCATTAGGCTGGGTTAATGGTTAAAAATTACATAAAATGTATGATCGTTATGTCAATTCCAAGCATTTGTAAGGTTAACTATTAACCCGTAGACTCGCCAATCGTCATACTTGTATATGGTCAATAATACACTTGTTTTCTGCGTGGTTAACTAAGTATTTGAATATTTAACTATGTATCAAAAACCCGGGCTTAGTCGCCGTTAGATAACACTAAGCATAGTAGCAAGGTTAATGCTATTTGATCATATCAATAACATTGCAATTAGTAATACACTTAACTAGTAGCATCTGAACAAACAACACGCAAACATCACTTCAACCTTTAAACATACTCAAGTTTCAAGTCATTATGAACTGTTCAAAATGTAGTGAAAAGTTTTACCAAGGTGTTCAATGTGATGGCTGCAAAAATCATTTTCATTTTAACTGTGCTAACATCACACAATTTGGTTACCGTCGCTTGGTATTCGAGAAACACCAAGTTTGGAAATGTAGCCGCTGTCAGTGCTCGTCTAATACATTATCAGCCCAGGAGACCCCAGTGGAAGAGATCATGAGGAACGTGAATTCTATAGAACTTGATTCTCCTTATCTCATTGAAGAAGTAAGACATCTGAAAACAGACGTTGTAAAACTACAATTGTCTTTTAAAGAAATCTCTAAAAATATCGACAAGGTTTATTCTAGTCTCGATAAGATGAATTGTCGATTGATTTCATTGGAAGGTCCTAAATCAGTTTTAAAAATGGGGAATGTTGACGGGGATCGAGAGTTGCCGGAAGAAATAGGTAGGTAAATTAATTACCAACTGGCAGGGATACGAAAAGAATGAATGTTTCGTTTGGTTCCTTAGTTTATTAAGTAGTCATTGGTAGCGAGTCACTTGTTCAAAAAACGAAACAAGAGAACTAAAATTTAATTATGTTACCTAGACCTTATTCTGTCAACACTAAAATCCAAATTGACGTAACACTTTGAATGACATTTCTAAAAATAGATTTTCTATTAAATTGTGGGTATTTTACGTTCGTTTAGCGAGAACTAAGTTACGGAACGACTAATCTGTCTGAAATATACGCAAAATTAAAGGGAAATATATAATTTTAGTGCTGTTATTCGGACGTGTGATACTAATTTGAATTTTAGCCTAAACAGAATATGAACGGCCATAACTTAGAGATTTTTAGTTTAGAGAATGCTTACATAATCGATACCATTGGCAGCGATTACGATCACTTGTTCAAAAACTAAACGAAACAAGCGAACTAAAATGTAATTATGATAGTCCTTATTCTGTTAACACAAAAAAAACGAAACCAAATTCATCCAAAACTTAGAATGTTGTACATTTCTAAAAAAAGGAATTGCTATATTCAATGTTGCGTATTTTTACGTTAGTTAAGCGAACACCATGTTACGTGACGACTAATCTGTCTAAAATATGCCCACAATTGAAGAAAAATATCTGATTTCAGCCTAAACAAAATCAGAATTGCCATAATTTTTTTTTTGTTTAGAGAATGCTTACAGAATCACCAACCATGCACCATTATTTTGGGTTGCTAAAACTATTATACGGAATTTAAACTGGCTACCTATTATGGCGCGAATATAAACGTATAGGTAGGAAATACAGAGACAGATAGACAGAAGGGTAGCTTAGGTTTAGTAATATTGTCCTGTCATCATCATCATCATCATCATCATCATCATCTCAGCCGTAGGACGTCCACTGCTGAACATTGCCTCCCCCATAATTTTCCAAAAGGACTGGTTCAGGTCGTCTGTCTACCGGGTTGTCCTGTGGTCTCGTGTAAATAAATATACCTTTAAAGTTTATCTCTTCAACACTTATAGAGTTGCTGAATGTAATTTTAAAGGTTTGATGAGCAAAATTAACTTGTTTACTTGATTGAAATTATCATTATTAATTATTGTAACCTTTGACTCTATAGATACTATTGCAATGACAAGTGCCTACCCATAATCAATCTGCAAAACAAAACACAAAGCAAATCCTATTTCTAAAGAGATCGATTTTCAAATTTGTGATGATTCCAGTGACGGATTGAAAAAGTTTAAACTTTATTGGAATGTGTTGCTATTTTCTTATATCCTGGAAGTAGTCAAGAAATGTAGTGTTGAAGTGGTGGAACGAAACAAATTACTTATCCATATGTTACCGTCTTCTATTATAGACGACTTTCGCTCTCTATCCAAAAACGTAATACAAGTACTATTCGAAAAATTTAATACCGACTTCCATTCTATTCAGTTATTGGAGTGTAACTCGAAAACTACTGGACCGAAATTGATGAAATTTAAATGGGACCACACGAGAAGCATTAGCTTTCAAAAAAGAATTTTGAGAATCGGTTCACCTAGTCGAAAGTTATGAGGTAACGAACATAAAAAAAAAACACTTTTTGTTTGAAAGCTGGTGCTTTCCGTGTGGTCCCATTTAAATTTCTTCTAATTCGGTCTAGTTTTTGTGTTACACTCCAATAACTGAATAGAATGGACGTCGGTATTAAATATTTCAAACTGTACTTGGTATTTTTACCATACTTAATTGCCATATCTTAAAAATGTATGCCCCATTTTATATTAAATTATATCCATATTCTATATCCATACCATACTTGAATGGGTATATGTATGGAATAGAGAACTGTTAGTGATACTGATTTGGCTGATAACAAAGGAGTATGGCTCAGGAGGCTTACGCCCTACGGAATAAGCTGAAACAACCCTATCGAAAGTTATGAGGTAACAAACATAAATAACAGCCAAATTGAGTACCTCCTCCTTTTTGGAAATCGGTACAAAATCATAAATATAACGAAGTCTTAAATTGTTAAGAGAACACCTACTCTAAACAAATTCAAGTATCATAACTAGCCCATTGTGTTCCTACTGTTGGGATTCGAGCCTTCCTCTAATAGAGAGGAGTTGGGCCATAATCCACCACGCGAGCTAGTGCGGCTTATTCAATTCAATAATAATTTAGTATTAGTTTTGGGTTGTATTGTTTTTCGATTGTGTTCCTAAGATCATAATAAAAAAGATACGAACATTTAATTGTTTGGTTCTGTATTCGCAATACCCTTCAAGGCTATGACCACAACAGTATGCTAGATATCAGCTTGTGTTTTGTCACATGTGCTTTTCAATTGCTGAACAGATAGGTTTTCTATTCAAAGTCTTTTTGAAAGGTAAGGATTTTCTCTGCTGTCGATGGACTAGTTATTACTTCATGATATTTTAAATATGTTTGGGACATGAATTTTATTTGTGTTTCAGGCGGCATCCCACCTTTAGTACGGCTAGTTTCACATGAAAATCCCGAAGTTTGTCGAAACGCGTGCGGTGCGCTTCGCAACCTTTCCTACGGACGGCAAAATGATGAAAACAAACGGGCGATCCGCGACGCAGGCGGCATTCCTGCTCTTATGGCGTTGTTGTGTCGAGCTACCGATATGGAGGCGAGTATTTAAAAATTATCTTGATATTTACATTTAGAATACCGAGATATTTGTCGAAATGTGTGTGGTTAATTTTATGGATATGCAGAAGTATCTATGTAGTAGTGTTATCAAACACACAACTGCGGCATACTCTACTTCGGAAGCGTCGTAAAATACATGTATTCCAATTTGGAACTAATGCTAAAATTTCGTAATGGCAATAATTTAATGAAGTATAGGGGACGACGCGTCCGCGTATGTTAGTTGTACTAGTGGTAATAATTTAGGTATTCCTAGCTGTTCTCGCTTCCAATTTCATATTCCATGTATCAAATAACTTTATGATACTCTTTTTTTATTTAATTTCATTTTACATACAGCAAAGATTTTATATTTATATCTCTGGTGACCTAGCGTAGAAAAACGCTATTAAATTTACTTATTAATTAATTGACTCAGGCCTAGTACCAAACTTTTTATTAACATTAAAACACAATGGTACGCAATTTAATACCCACCTTATTGTGTCTTTTTGCATGCATGTTAAAATGTTTGCCATCGCTATTTTTGTTTATTCTTAAATCAAAGTAAATGTTTATTTCTACAGGTAAAAGAGCTCGTGACAGGAGTGATATGGAACATGTCATCGTGCGAAGACCTAAAACAATCAATTATAGACGATGCAGCGCAAGTGATTGTGAATAAAGTGTTAATACCACACTCGGGATGGCATCCAACTAATCCTGGCGATACTTACTGGTCTACTGGTGAGCGTTAGTCAGCCTTTCTATTAATTATTAGTCTTATGAATGATTAATTAGGTAACTGTTTATGTTTGGCTGGCTTTGAATAAGTCTAAGTTGTAACTTAACAGAAATTCGTAACGTTTTCATTAATGCGAAAGTCTATTAATATATCCGCTTTCTTCTTTCACGCTTTAACTACTGTACCGATTTTAATTAATCTTGGCACAGAGATAGCCTGTAGTATGAGGCTTGCTATCTCCTTTGATATTTTTATTTAATAATATTGTTACCATAGGATCGTCAATATTCTTGCTGTTGGAGCCATGGGGCCGTCGCTAGTATACAGCCTGGAAGAAAAAGGTGTAGTAATACTGAAAGGTGTGCATATGTACCTAATTTGGATCTACATGACAAAGTATCAAAATTTGAAATCGCTTATATAATTTTTCATACAAAGTTAAAAAATATATCCGAAGTTGCTTTGAACAGCCCTATTAGACATGCCGATTCTTGGAGTTGGGTCAATGCGCTCTGAAATCCACACGACACCTAATAATTAACATCCGTGCCTTTACCTGCATGCGCTCTCTCCTCGAAACGCCCCAGCCCAGGCCCTGCTTAGGCCCCTTGTTTACCTAGTCTACATTCTGGAGGTCATTGCCGTGTTTGGTCTAGTTTTTCAGGGATGAACCTGCGTGAGTAGTGGAAAAACTTGGGTTGCTCATCACAACTTAGAATGTTTACTACTTCCTGGTATGATGTAGTTAGTTCCCAATTGTATGCAAGATTCTGAATGTGTGGTTTAAGTATTACTACGCCTTTTTGTTACTCGTTGTATGTATAAATAACAAGACAAAAATCAATCGTCAAATCACTAGCATTTTAAATTTTTTTAAATATATTGTCATTTTTAAAACTTAACGAGTGTTTAAGTTGATACCTATTAACATGATAACAAAGTGTTTTTTATAATTTCAACCTACTTTCAACCAGAATATATTTTACAGTTTTCCGTAACTCGAGCGGCGTGCTTCGCAACGCGTCATCGGCAGGGGAATATGCACGTCGACGCTTACGTTCTTTACCCGGCTTGGCCGAGGCGTTATTGCATGCCGTACGAGCCGCGGTGCAAGCCAACGCTATCGGCACTAAGATTGTGGAAAACTGTGTCTGTGTGCTCAGGAATTTATCATACAGGTTAGTCACTGATTTCAAACACCACCAAATAGTGTACTTTTATATAGACTTCTAAATCTCCGGTTTTATTTCTGCGGAGACAGACACTTTCCATTCCTGTGCTGTTCTTGAGAACTTAAACAGTTAAATCAAAACTTTCGGTGGTAGTGCCACGCTGTAACCCCACAGCATGAACACAGAATGGGCCGGCACGACCGGGGAAGTACCACACTCCCACATAACACCGACGTGAAGTAACATAGCTTGCTATTGCGTTTCGTCGGTTTGTGGGAGGTTCCGGCGGCCCGATTCCCCCCTTCCCCATTCTCCTTCACCCTCCCCCTCCACCCTCACCCCGTCTATCTCTTCCTTCCTATCGTCCTTCATCAAAGGTCGGTAACGCATCCTCGAGACCTCTGGTATTGCGGATGTCCGTGGGCGACGTTATTACTTACCATCAGGTGAGCCGCTTGTTCGTTTGCCAACCTATCCCATAAAAAACGCTTAGTGCCATAGATGATGATGATTTGCCGATTAGTTGCCGGTAGTTGGATCATCGACCAGTCAGTAAAGTAACAAATAGTACGTATTGTTAAATACGTTTTTCAAAATTTACAGATGTCAAGAAATAGAAGATCCTTTATACGACACAAGAGCGCCGCCCACACAGTCATCGGGCCAGGCGCGGATACAGGCTAGCGCATCCAAAGGTATAATGAAACTATATTGTTTATTCAGCCATGTTAAAATAATTTTACTTCATATTTTATTTGTATTTTTAGATAAAAACAATTACATTTTACTGAAAATACATATACAAAGGCCATTTACAAGAATAAATACTCATATAAAAACATATATAATTTTCGTCAGTCTGTTATCAAATAATTATAACTGAGTAGGTGGACCAGTCTCAGATGTTTTATCTATACTTTTACATATATATACTGTGAGTTTAGTTGTATATTTTCTTATTATTTTTATATAAAATCTTTATTGAATAAAAACATATTTTATTTCTTAATTAATAGTTCATCATCATATCAGCCGTAGGACGTCCACTGCTGAACATTGGCCTACCTCATAATTTTCCAAAAGGACCGGTTGGAAGCGGCCTGCATCCAACGTCGTCCTGCGACCTTTATCAGGTCGTCTGTCCACCGTGTCGGTGGGCGACCTACGCTGCGCTTGCCGGTCCGTGGTCTCCATTCCAGAACCTTACGGCCCCATCGGCCATCTGTTCTGCGTGCTATGTGCCCTGCCCACTGCCTCTTTAACTGGCTAATCTTCTGAGCTATGTCGGTGACTTTCGTTCTTCTACGGATCTCCTCATTTCTGATTCGATCACGTATAGAAACCCCGAGCATAGCCCTCTCCATAGCTCGTTGTGCGACTTTGAGCTGAATTATTAGTTAAGTTCAATGAAAAAGAATAATGAGTGAAATTAAATTTCTTGTAAGAGTTTATCAAACAAAGAGACTGAATGTTTAAATATGTTTTCTTTTTGCTGACCATAGTTTGTACGAGTATCAGGAAGAGTGATTTTTTTTCTATTTTCGGGACCTGCCATTCAATATCAATACGATATTAGGACGCAAAGATATAATTAAATCAAGAAACCATAACGGTTCGAAGCTACTTACACTTCGGTGCGTACGAAAAGGCCTAATTTAAATTAGCAATAACAATTCCAGGTGAAAATCTAGGTTGTTTCGGCGGCAGTAAAAAGAAGAAGGAAGGCTCGACATCGTCGAATTCCACAAGTCCACTCGGCAAAAGCGATCAAGAACCTCCACCGATGGACCCTAATAACGCACAGCTGGGGTACTCCGTGCCTAAAGGGACCGAGATGCTATGGTCTCCCGAGGTACGATTTGATTTATATGCTCACCCCCAGTCTCTAGGACGTTTTGATTCGTTGACCAACTACTATTACTTGACATTTGATTGATTTATTTAGCATATCGAAATATACAAGAAAGAAATCACATTGAGTCGATTTAAGAACTTCATCAGTCTTTTCTCAGTACAGTCAATAAGACTGCATTTTTTTAAACGAGTCGGCATTAATTTAATAATACTGTTTTATTTTTTAGTCTCTAATAAATATCTGCATACCATATCGGGTGACATGGCACGTTGGAGTGCATTGTGTGACAGAGAGAACGCTCTACAGAAGAGCAGCACATCATACGTCCGTTTTTATCTCTGTCTCTGCTCCGACGTGACATAAAAAAGTAGTCTACTGTGTCTAATACATAATTATATACATTTCTACACGCTCATTTGCTATTTAAAAATAACATCCAGTTTATACCGGACTGGGTAGAACACCTACACTTTTAATTGAATCTTGTTTGTTGGCATTTTGTTAACTATTTCTTGTACTACGGAAGAAACACAAGTTCTGCCCGCAAAAACACATTTACAGACTACCTTACTACCTTACCTTGTTACCTGTATAGATGTATGTACTATACGACGAAAACAAAATTATGTATTGCTAAACCAGTAAAGCAAAAAGTTTGCAATTATTTTGTTTAGGTTTGGAGAGCACTGTAGAAAGAGAAATGACTGGGCGAAGGACACAGAAAATGATAATGAAACTTCAAAGATTAACCCCTAGTTTCTAGAACGTTTGTGAGCCTTGATTAGTTGAACAACTAAATACTAAAAGCTTATTGGTCAATGGTATTCTATGACGCGATATGTGACCATTCAGCGGTCAGTATTCCGCCCGTTAGTTGATCGACGTTCGAAAAACCAGTTTTTCGAACGACGACGAAGGTAACGATCTGGGTAGCACTTTGGGTCAATTTTATAAAGAAAAAATAATTTAAAACAAAGAGCTTACGTAATGGTCTTCGAGTAAGCTAAAGTTTCCTGATTCCAGGTGGTACCCCTATACATGGCATTACTACAAACATGTTCGAACCCTGAGACGCTAGAGGCAGCGGCGGGAGCACTCCAAAACTTAGCAGCTTGTTATTGGCAACCCTCAATCGATATACGAGCGGCTGTCAGGAAAGAAAAGGGTAAGTGGAATAATATGTTAAATATGCTGTGTGCATTTATACTAGCAATCATTTCGGTAATAATTTCCGCAATTGTACAGCCAGTGCAATAGGTTATTGTAAAGTGGCCAACAGTATTGCTTCATATTGCAGCATTTTTTGCTGGGTATATTAGCTATCTAGGTAGTGTATTAGTTAAGGATATTGTTTTTAAGTGACATTGTCTGTTATAACATTGGATGAATTCCGGAATCCAATTTGAAGTAAGCGACGGGAATGCAGTAATTGTTTGATGTATGGCAAATCGAAAATAAACCTAAGGCCTACGCAAATCGGGACGGCATGACAAGGGATTTAATTTTTTACCACTGGACATTCAAACGTATTGTTATAGAAATACAGCATAAATTGCTATGCTTTAACATGATGCCGGGGCATCGAAAGGGATTTCATCGCACGCCATTGAAATAACAGTTATTTCATGCAGATAATGCACAGGTGATAATTTAAACTTAAAACTAAAATTAAAGTTTGTAAGAAAAATAATATAATTACGATATAATTAACTATTGACATTAACATTATTTCTACCAATATGTTACAAATTAATTTATATGTATATAACCTTGCGTTTTCCTCTCTTCTAAGTTGCGGTGCCCGACAGGGGGGTCCATATAAGACTTTATGTACATTTTTTTTAACACCTTTACATTGTATATGGAAGCAATAAAATATCTGAATCTGAATCTAAACAAATGTATAATAATGTTATGTCAAAGTAACAGTTCAGTAATCTACAGTTTTAGTTCCCATTTCTTTCGTCATAAGTAGTAATATGAAATATGGAATTGAATATTTATTTATTTAGTTTTTTTTTACATTGTCGTCATAACAATACATACTGGAACCACTTTTATTGGGTGATTTATATTTATGTACTGGAAAATTTATATGTATTGATATATCTGATCTTAGTCTTCCATAACCCTTTCAAACAAACGTTTTAATTAACTATAATACAACGTTTGGTGATTATG
The DNA here is from genome assembly GCA_917880725.1 of Selenia dentaria. NCBI lineage: Eukaryota > Metazoa > Arthropoda > Insecta > Lepidoptera > Geometridae > Selenia > Selenia dentaria. The sequence goes on along the minus strand of OU862901.1, from coordinate 9,738,018 downwards.
TGCGATACTATATAGAATATATACGTTTTTAAACTGCCATGGTCGCAAACATTAGTAATATTCACATTATTTAGTGGATAGCTACGTGTATATCTGGATTGAATTTCCGATATTTCGGCTCAAACGTATATGGTCATACCAATTTTCCTGGAAATAATGTGAATACAAGTATGTCTAAAGCATATAATAATCATTATGATTTTATTCAGTTTCCACATACATCATTATGAACATTTACAATTAAGAAGGGCTTGTCAAAATAACACATACCTGGTTTGAAAACATTGATACCCAAACCAGTGTTATGGCATAAAATGCCCTCCGCATGAATATAGAATGGTTGAGTAACAGCCAAAAAAGCAGCACTCCCTGGTACCGTATACATTCCCTGATATTCTCCAGGTCTTCCGATCCTGGTGGAGCTGCTCCGAATGGAAGTAGATCGCGTGGTTTGCGCCGTAGCGACGGCATTACGGAATCTTGCCATAGACCAACGGAACAAGGAGCTCATCGGCAAGTACGCCATGAGAGACCTTGTTCAGAAACTGCCTGCGCCGAATACACAGCATGATCAGGTCAGTCATCTACTGCTTTGATAGAACCCGTATTTTGTCAACATAGTTCCTCAAATCCTTTAAACCTTTTCTTGTCTTGAGGGGATAGAGTAGAATATTCCGTTCGCCGTCGGGATGCAAATCGTAACAGACGAGGAAACCCGACTTACTAGGTGGTAGGCCTTTTGTGGAAGAGGCCGTCTTGATTGGTGCTACTTAATACCACCGATGTACCAGATATTTTGCCGCGAATCAGAAGTGCAAAAGCATTACTGTGTTAGGGTGTAAAGGCTACTCATCATCATCATCATCATCTAAGCCAAACGGTTCAAAAGTGGACGTCACAAGACGTCCACTTTTGAACCGTAGGCATATTTCACAACATAGGCCTCCCCCATCATTTTCCAAAAGGGCCAATTGGAAACGGACTGCATCCAACGTCGTCCTGCGATCTTTATCAGGTCGTCTGTCCTCCGTGTCGGTGGACGACCTACGCTGCGTTTGTCGTCTCCACTCCAGGATCTTCGGCCCCATCGGCCATCTGTTCTGCGTGCTATGTGCCCTGTCCACTGCCAGTTCAACTGGCTTATCTCGAAGGCCATTGTAGCAATTACAGCGCGTAAGAGACTCAAAAACCAAGGTTTTGAGGGTGACGAGTGCCACACAGAAGCACAGTTCTATGTTCTAGGTGTCACTGTTACTGTCATGTACAACCTGCTGCTTGATCATGTAGCTGCTTTACTTGTTTTTAATAGTTTTTCATGACAAGGGCCTCAATGCGGCTGTATGTTTATTTGTGTGTATATGATGCAATGCCCTCGCAGATCCTTATTTGTTTTTTAAATAGTTAAGGTGAAATGAGTGTAGATTACGACCAAATTGCATGATCGACTTCGCGAAAACTTAGTTTTTAGACGCTTAAACTTTGCACTAAATTTTGCAATTGTGCTCCGTGGGAAAAATATTTTTTATTCAATTATGGGCAAATATATTTCAATGAATGTATAATATTCGAATTCCCAATGAAATTTACTAGTAAACTATGGACTCCTTTACCATTAAAATTTAGTAATTTTTAAACTTTCGCGATTTGAACACATAGTTATATTATATTAACGGGGCTTAATCGCGTTAGTAATAGTATTTATTTCCTTAGTCCGCTCGTGACCACGATCAATGCAACTTGATCGAAACGTCGAGGTAAATAAATACTATTACTAACGCGATTAAGCCCCGTTAATATAATATAACATTAAAATTTAATCATTTGATTGTACAAAATATATATAAAAAGTATTAACACGTATTTAATTGCATCTTCGCATTACATCGTCCAATCTGATAAGCAACTCTCAACCTTATGTAAAGCAGCGTAAATTGTTTTAAAATTGGCATTGGGCCGAGCCTTAATACCTTATTTCACCAAGTTATGCTCAATAATAGTTTAAATATCCAGAAGATATCAATATATTTCGATTACAAATTTACCTAACTTTTTCAATTTTTTTAATGAAAATCTCGGTTATACCTACAGCATGCTCTTAGGTCAATGTCCGAATTTCGCCGGAGGTTTGAAACGTACCAATGTTCAAATGTTGATTAAAATCTTGTAAAATGGTGGGTCTATGTCAGTTTTGACAACTCCAGTAAGCAAAAGTAAGTTAATGACTAGAGTTGACAAAAGTAATATAGAGCCGCTATTATTTTCGATTTCATTCAGCATTTGTTCACAGCTGAGATAATAGCCCTACAGGTGGGCCTCATATTTGTATCATCTCCTAATAACATAAAAAAACCTGTTTCGGTTTGCAGGGTACATCCGACGACACGATAGCAGCGGTCCTAGCCACACTAAACGAAGTGATAAAGAAAAGCGGCGAGTTCTCTCGGTCGTTACTGGAAGCGGGCGGGGTTGAGAGACTGCTCAACCTCACCAAGCAACGCCATCGTCACACCGCAAGGGTCCTCAAGTTTGCAGGTTAGTTACTAATTAAGCGTTTCTTTTTAACGAACTTCCAAAAAGGAGGAGGTTATATGTTCCATTGTATGTATTTTTTTTGTTTATTATTTTGTTTATGTTAGCCGATATATTACCACTATATGTGTCGTCTAGTTTCAAACACCGCCACATCCATATAAGTCTATTTTGCAGTAGACTAAAATTTTGTGTCGTTACGGCAATCTTAATAAAATTAGTTGTATAAAATTGGATAAAATCTACAAATTTAAAAAATCCGTTATATATTTCATATCTAGATAATCTAATAGCAAAATAAGACTATTTCTATCCCAAAAAATTGAAAATAGCGGATTTTGATACTCAATTTGTAATTTGGCGGCTTTTGATAATGAAGGGCTAGATCTAGCTGCTTTTGTTACTAACTTTATAATATTGCATCATGTATACAGGGTGTTCTAAAGTGACTGATAGGAGAAAGGTTATTAGGAGTAATATTTTTAGCTTTCAGTTTTATAAGGTACGTAAAAGAAATTGTAAGAAATTAAAATTTATTAAAGATAAAAAAAAACAGTTAATCTACACAAAATTTTCTGATTCTTCCAAAGGAACACAGGGCAAATCTGCATTATGCATGAAACTATCATTAGTATCTTCAACATTTTTATAAAATTCTAAAGATGGTATATTTCGCCAATCTTGTCCATAGTGTTTGGTCAGTAGTGCAGTAACATCCTTGATTTTTGCAGAGTTGATTTTGTTTCCTCTCGGAATTACAGATGGTTCTATTGCAGAACAGCTCTTGCCCTTTTTTGTGACATATTTAGGTTCATTAAACTCATGTTTATAATTTTCTTCACCTTGGATGTTTATGTTTTGTCTTCCTCGTTTCAAAATAAATCTTTTAGTCAAATTAAACTTAAAGTGCCAATTTCCTGGTGGTTTGAAAATCTTAGAAACCTCTTCTTTCCAGTCATGAACATCAATATCCTGCGTGAGGTTGTAAACGCTGCCATGCTTTTTAAATATCTCTACATATGACTGTGGATTACTTATCACAGACATTGTTTTAATCTCTTTTTCTATTTTTGCAAAAATCCTATCTGCTGGCAGGAAAGAATGGCCAACCATGGGGAAAATTATATTTACCTCTTTTATTTGTGGTGGTGCATAAGACATTAGCCATTTGCAGCACATGCCTATTACAGTACTATTCTTATTTTGACCGCCGCAGCCATCCGCAAAAAGTCTTATTACTGTTTTGTTTTGAGCAATATCCAAATTATTCAATAAGTGAAATACAGCAGTAGCGATTTGATTGGATGCTTTGGCGCTTTCAGTTTCATTCCAGTAATATATGTGCACATTATCTAATGGACTCTTAGAACTACCCACTACAGCTGTGAAATTATATAAATTTATTTGCCGACTAAAATAGGCTGCTTGATCCGGCAGTTTCGGCAAGGCGTTGTTTTTTTGGCAATCAAATGATGCAATCAAGACGTGATCCTCTTCATTTCTTAATAAGTCGTAAAATGCCTTGGCTTTTAAGGAATGTAGTCTTTTCTCTGTAATAAACTTTTGTTTCTCCGTATCATTAGTAGCATTTTTAATTCTCATTATTAATTCCGAGCATCGAGAACATTTGTCTTTCATAGGTGATCCGAAACCAGCATTATATTTCGTGTTAAACTCTCTTCTAAAGAATGATTCTTTTACTTTTAATTCTGGGGTTTCATTTAGTCCATTATTATACATTTTCCATAGTTTTTTAATATTTAATTCGGATGGTAAGTAAACTCTAACAGATGATTTGCTTCGGCAATAATGAGGCTCAACTGCTTGCAGAGACTCAATGAAAGCCTGTACTTTATTATGCCTTTCCAGAAATTGTAAATTTTTGCGATTGCCTCCTCTATTCTCTTTTGCCAGACAACCTTCTTCTTTAAAAGAGCGTTGTAAGACACCAGTAACTCTATCTTTGCCAATTTTCAGTATATCAGTAAATGCTTTTTTACACACTCTTACTAGTTTCCGTGGGTTTTTAATAGGAATATAATAATCTACAGTCATATTTTTAGGTCCTCGTGTTCCAGTTTTAAGCCTCGTTCGCTCGCAATCTTTTAAGCGACAATAATTTAAAATCAAATTGTCCTGATCAACTTTATTATTGTGCTTGTAAAAATTTCTATGCATCCTCGAAACATCTTGTATTTTTAATGTTGAACATTTAAAAGTTTTATTACTCGCATGGCGACACCTTGGAAGAGTTGGAAGCTGCTTAGGTTCATACCTAAAAACAAATAAACGACTATGAAAATGACTAACGCTCAAGACCTAATATGTAAATAAAACTTGGTTTATAAATTTATCCGGTGAGAATTTCAGGATTAAATGTAGCCTATGCGTTATTCCAACCAGATCCTAATCTACTTCTGTGCTAAGTTTCATCAAAATTCGTTTAGTAGTTTTGGCGTGATTAAGTAACTAACATCCACACGTCCAAAGTTTCACATTTTTTATATTATTGCTTAATTGATTCGACACACAGACATGATACCTACAGATACCTACTATTGATAAATGAACAAAAATATGTTCCTACGTTAAGACGAATACCAACTACTTAGGTCTGTTGTGTACAAACATACTGTATATGGATCACGTACGATGAATACTGGAATGAATTCCACAGTTTGCGTCGCTGAACTTCCCGTTTCCAGGAATTTTTGTCCACACATCGTTTCCTTGCCATATTCGGAGGAACCTGTTCTATATTCCGAGATAATTCACTCATTATTTAAACGAAAAAACTAATAATAATCACAACATAAAAACACAACACATTCAACCAAGTGAACATTAATCGCCATGACAGTTTTGCACTGATTCTTTACTCTGATTGGCCGGTATGGATTTGGCGGCGTTTGAAAAAATCGCGCCATGGATGTGGCGGATTTTGAATAAAACTACCGTTTTATTTTGCTATTTTATGAGAGATCTGACGTAGTTTGCTTGTAAAATAATTATTAGGCATATACAGATAAAGATTGAATATACCATAGAGTAAAAAAATATATTTTTCTTAAAACTGGATGTGGCGGCGTTTGAAACTAGACGACAATCGGCTAACATACCATTATTTTTATACCATTATTACCAGATAGAGTACCACTTGTGGACCGATTCTCAAAATTCTTTGTTTGGTACAGTATACTTCCAAGGTGGTTCCATTTAGATTTCATCAAATTCAGTCAAGTAGTTTTTGAGTTACACTCAAGTGAAAAATGTTACCTATCTTAATGATATCAGCATTGACGGTGAACAACATTTTAATTCTAATTTTATTTGTAATTATACTATAAAGTGTTTATTGAAATTACTTGAAATGGGATATGTTGACAATTTACTTATTAAGTGAGTTGTTATTAACTGACTCAATAAGGAGAAGGTTCTATGTTTGACTGTGTTTTTGATGTATGTTCATTTGTGGACTGATATGAGAAATTATTTTTTTATTTGACAGAATATATTTCCGATATGACCGAATTTGATCAACTTTATTAACCCATTTAAATTTTATCTAATTCGGTCAAACGATTTTTAAGTTACACTCCAATAATTGAAAAGTGTTTCGCCTATCTTGATAATATCCTGAGTAAGTGAATGGCAATCGATTCCTTAAGTAGCAAGGGTCATTTAAAAGGGAGAAAAATTATACTTACCAAAAAATGGAACCATGCGCACAATATTGTGATAATAGGTACTGTTGAACTATCATGGTACCGACTTCAACAAGTTATTCCACACTTTTAGTTCTGAAGTCTGTTCCATTTTTTGGTAACAATTTTTTCACTTACTTATTTGTTTATATAACAGGACAAGTTCTAATGACGATGTGGTCACACGCGGAACTCCGGGAAGTGTACCGCAAGCACGGGTGGCGTGAGGCCGACTTCCTAACCCCTGCGCGAGCTGCACAACCTAGGGCTTCGTCCAACAGCAGTGGTGAGTACCACTTGTAGTTATTGTCTTATGGTAATATAAGCATTATGGTCTTATCGTGCATTCTACTGTAATGTACCTTAATATTTGCTGATCTTGCATTTGGTCACAATGGCACACTGTGGGCCTAGCACGAATATTTGCGTAAGTACCGTACTCGTATCGTTGACATACACAGTACAAACTATTATTTATCTAGTACAATAGTGGCACAGATAACTCATAGTTCGTACTGTATACGTCAACGATACGATTACATTACACTTACGCAAATATTTGTGCTAGGCTCGCTGATGAATGAAGCCAATTAATTTCAGCAAGTCACCTGTATTGTTTGTTGTTGTATAAAAACTCATATTTTCATATAAAGTCTAGTTTGCGATTTTAATACCCCATTTAAAGTTATCAAATTAACCGATTCAAATTTGGTATAGAAATATACCACTTTTAGTAACAGTCAACGTTATGTTGACTGTTACTAAAAGTGACAGAATACGCGTATTGCGTATTCTGAAACTTAATCAAAAGTTGTATATTACACATAAAACAAGAACACGACATTTGTATTGCACAACTGTACAATACACTTGAAGATTCATATTCCTGGAACTATATTCATACACAATGAATATACAATCCATATGATTTATTATAACCCAAATGATTTCGTAGCAAGCGGCCTGTCTGCTTTTACATAGGCAAATTACATAGAAAAACATCACAGGTTTGGGTCTTCCAAATCACTAGCCGCAACGGTATTTTGTAAATATGTTTGTATATTTGTCTATATGTCGATATGTAATGTTGTGTATCGTTGTCATCTTCATTAAAAAATGCTATGTGAATCTTCCGCCTGGCTTAACACGCAACCAAATGTGTACTAACATTGTACCTAGCACTGATAACGTATTATGGTTATCAAAGTAAACAATTGAATAACGCGCCGTCCTTTGTACAAGCTATCAGTTATCTGTGCCAGAACTGTACCAGACACATGATAGTTTGTACTGAATTCAATTGTTTTACGTTCACAAAACGAGATCAGTGTGCCTAGCACGAATAACTGCGTAAGTATAACGTATCGTTCACGTGAAACAGTAAACACTGTTATGTATAATGTTGTGAACGCGTTGACGCTTACGATACAAATACTTTTTCGCAAACTGTTTGTGCTACCGCCTAAGAAAGGAATACGGTTTTGTCTACGGTGCATTGTTTCAAGTGTGCCGTTGTTCTAACTTCATATTTCACGATAAAAATGCACACATTACTTACTAAAAGTCATAGAAATGCTCCGATTTTATCTACATGGTTTGCTTGCTCATAAAACGTGAGGGGCAGGAGCGATAATTGAGTTTTATAATGAGATTCGATTTGAATTTTATATTCAAGTTCATTCTCTAAACGGGTAAAAAGTTATCGCGTGATATTATACTTATAAGATATAAATTACCACGCGATTGAAGTCATTGACTAAATCTCCAGTTTCTGGGACGTTTGTCAAAGTTTGATCAGCTAACAGACTGAATACTGATTGCTGATTGGTCACATATCGCGTCTTAGAATACCATCGACCAATGAGCGTTTAGTATTTCTTTGGTCAACTAATCAAGGCTTTGACAAACGTTCTAGAAACTAGGGGTAATAGTGTATACTTGTAAATGTATAAAAAAAAAGTAGGAGCATTTCGATGACAAGACCATGCGCAAGATTCTCATAGCACGTGTACATAAACATGCTTGTAATGGCGGGTGGGGCCGCAGGGCAATCGGGCTCCGGCGGTGGCGCGGGCGCTCCGCATTCACCCAGCAATGCTAACAGCACGCTCAGCCGACCCATGGCTTCCACTGGGGGCACCAGATACGAGGACAGGACTATACGCAGGCATCGCGAGGTAAATATAACACAAACTTACCCAAGAAAATATGTGCGTCTCGGGACGCCCGACAGAAGTGATAACTTAAACTAATCTAGCGCTGTGGGTTGGAGTGAGAGAGGTTGTGTGAGAAAGAGAAGCCTGACAGACTGGCGCTGTAACGCGTTACGTAACGAAGCAATTTACCCTCCATAAGAAGTTATCACGTCAAAGAGAAAAAGAGACAGATTCATATGCTAGTACTTTTGGGCATAACTTAGGTAACAATGGTAGAAAGATGACTTAACCTACTGCGGTGCGAGCATGGATTATTGATAGGATAAATTTATCGATAAAAACAGCCCTTGATATAGCTATCGCAAGGCAAGATATCTGATAAAAGTCAGTTTTCCGACTCGACAAGTTCTTCGTGAGATCCATGTTCGCATGGCTGGTGAGAGAAGATTGTATTTTCAGTCGAAATGATTTAATACACACGCTTATATCACTTAAGCATATAACATCTCATCAAGCTTATTTAAGAAAGTATTTGTTTACATAAATGTACAATGAAAAATATAATATATTTTTATCAAAGTTCAAACAGTCGATTGTTTTTGAATAATAATTCCAGTGTTTTGTCTTGATGGAAAGTAACTGTAAATTTGCACCAAAAAGCACTATACGTGTAGGGGCACTGTAAGTACATAACATTCGTTTTCAATAACATGAAGTTATGGTAATCTATTAAAAATTATTTGGTTGACTTGGTTTACAATTATTTCATTATTTTTTTCAAATTTGATACGAAATGAGAAAATGATTTGGTAACAAAAATTGGTTTCGATGACATCTTGTTAAAGAGTTGCGTTGAAACAAGCCAGATTGTAGTGAACGCGATTATTTTTTATAAACTTGGGTTTTACCTTTGGCAACCAGAAATAATATAACGATTGCATTTACGAAGCGAGCGTGTAATTAACACGATTGCGGCGTTGGATAAAAATAGAATTACTACCAAATCTAAGATTTGATGAATGATCTTTAAATAGTTTTAAAATCCAAACTGACGTGAATTCAAACACTTTCTACCTATCTAAAACTAAGGCGTGAAGATAGGGCTTCGTTTAAATAGAGCATTATTTTGAACCATGACGTCATGGTTATCTGCTCTAGCTCAAGGTTAGGTACAGGGAACAGGTCACGTGGCCTTATGACCTGTACCCTTGGCTTAGACACTGCTTTCCACATAATATATGAGGGGGTATGTGCTAAAAAGCACCTTATTCCGAAGCAGATGCTGCAAACGATGATGAATAAATAATAATGAAGCTAAGGAATTTTTAACATTATCTGACGCTACCCTCTTCATTTTGAGATAAGGTAAGGCTATCATTAACATATCACAGCACCAGGAAAGTGGATACATTCACAGCTTTTAATTTACAAAATTTAAACAAGCCTACAAAAACAGCACAAACAATTAATTATCAAAATATGCCTAAAGGACCATTTTCAAAGTAATTTGTGGTATCAGTGTTGCTGTAAATCTTGCTATTTGTTTGTAATTTCATAATAAAATTTATACTTATATGTATGTATGCGAATATTGCAGACATAAATTTGATTTCGTATGATAATAAGCACAGCTGGAACCACTTTGTTGTTATGTATATGAAACACGCGATCCTATTTCATATACGTAAAAACAAATTGTTAATAATTGAAATAACGAAAAATATTTCGGTATTTAAGCATAATTTTTCGCTCTCCGTAAATTTTCCCCAAAATCTGTAAATGCAGTTCAAAATATCTCAAAAGTAATGGAAGGTCTCTTAGAAACGTTTTCCTGTAACTATCGGTTAGGCACCTGCCCTTATTGTCTCAAAAATCCATCCTATATATGAAAGTGTTTCTACAGTGCTAACATATTTGCAATTAACAGAACGATGACATGCCAGCAATGGATAACAACTACCAAGACGGTCTGGGCATGGGAAACCCCAACGGACGGCCTATGAACCTTCAAGGCGTCCAGGCCCAAATGCCGCCACCCAGCAGTCGCTAACCGCGGTGAGCTTCCACAGACACTATCCGCTGAATTCCAGCAGTAATATACCACAAACCTAAGTGTACCATCTTGATACGTTCGTTTCTGTTGCTGCGAAGGATGAAAGCTGCTTGTAAGGTGTCCTGTATTGACATTTTGTTTCTATCTGTAACAGTGTTTTTGACCTTTTGTTTCTGTCATGTGAGTGAACAAGAAACGAGAGTGGTTTCTGTGTATAAAGTGTACCAAAACGGTGGACATGTCTATCTGTTAGAAATTTACATTAATGAGACTCCTATTTAGAATCTAATGAATGAGTCAGCTGCAGGGCTGTTATGTTTCTTAGTTGATAACAAATGTTGGTAATCTTGAAAATGGTGTCTCTATGTCAGGTTTGACAACTCCAGTATGCAAAAATGTTAGTAAGTTGATGGCTGAATCCGGCAAAAGACAAATATGGCCTTACTATTAAACGCTGCTTAACTTTTAATAACGTCATTTAGTATCAAAGTTAGTATTAAAGTCAAAACAATTTTCCTTTGCGCACCACTAAATAACGTCTTTTAAAGTTAAGCAGCGTTTTTAACTTTTAAGTTTTTCATAGGGGCGCCATTTTTTTGTTTTAATCAACAATACATAATAGCTCTGCCGGTATGTTAAAACTATTTTCAAAAATGCTGTCTAAGTTACTTAGTACGAAATGAGATTAAAATCGAGGATTCGAGTGATAGCGTGGCTGAACAAGATATGCTACTTCTTAGCTCATAATTTATGACTATCTCAACTTGTTTAATCATACTACGGATGCAGACTTGAAGTTTGAAGAACCATTGTTAAAAACCACATGTTACATTACAGTATAGTGTGTAAAGTTCATGTTTAACTGTTTACTCAGATTGTGCTCTCAATATCAAATCTTTTGGCAAAATACTTCGAAATGTAGTAATAACTGAGCTGGAAATCTAGTGGATAATAAAGATTTTTCAAATTAGAATCGTACGAAATCGAGCACGCAAGACTGCGTAATTGCCCGTACATTTTAACAAAAGTTTTAAACATAATTATGACTTAAGTTGGTTTTTGTTTGCTTTTGCGTGCTCTTTTAAGCTTTTTTCAGCCAATTGTGAACACATTTCAGCGTTGTAATCTGATTTGAGGTGTCGCTAAATGATCTGCAGTGCTATTATGTATCTCAGTTGCTAACAAATGTTGATTGAAAACACGAAAAATGGCCGAGGATTCTATTTTGAGGACTCCAGAAAGCAAAAAATGTTAGTAAGTTGACGACTGAAGCTGACAAAAGTGACATAGGGTCGCCTTTTTACGATTTCAATTAACATTTGTTAGCAGCTGAGATACATAATAGCCCTACCGTTTGCAAATGTCAAATGTACAAAATCAGTTTTTTTGCGTATAATTCCATACTATAACGAAATGCGTCACTTTAAAATAAGTTATATAATACAAATTATATAACTTATTTCTCATATAGAAAACTTCAGTGATTCTGAAGTTTTCTAGGTTGATGTTATTAAAGACACATGTGTATGTAGTTGATTATTTTTTAACACTGTAACATGTACTTAGAGTAATTTGACTTCGTGAGAACGCGTTAAGTAGTTTTTGCATTTTTATAAAAGTTTTTTTTTGAAAGGACTATATTTGGGACAAATGTGCGTTTTTGTGTGTTATTTAATTGCATGTTAGAGGCTCGCCGGGTCCATATATTGCTTCTCACGAAATCATTTTTCTTACAGAATAAATACATTTATACGTGGTTGAAATTACTTGCACATGTTCGTTAAAAATTGCAGGCAGATAAAAATAAAACGCATTTCTAAAATTTATTTTGTACAGCCATCTGCAAGTTACTTCATAAAAAGTTTCTGAATTCCGAAGGTTAACTTCATTTTGGCATATAGACATTGCAAAAAAGAACATCAGTAATCAATGACTTCCTATTATTTTTCTAACACAGGTTAGTTGTCTTGTACCCAAAAAATAATTAAAGTAAATTATTTAGATAACTGTAGTTTATTCATTCGCCTCATGGCCTAATTCATATGCATAGTAATCGATAGCGAAGCCATTTTAATTTGTAAAAAAGGTGTCAATTCCACATGTATATAATCGTGCCATTTATATAAAAATAAAGGACTTTCCTAATAAGTGTGTGTGTAAATGAACTTTCACAAGTTTAGGCTCGCCGCTTTTTGATAAGTTTAAAAGTTATTCGATTTCCCATTACATTATAACTAGATAATGGCTTACTGTGGATCATACGAAATGATGGCACGCCGGAATAAAGAGTTAATTTGTTTTTAACGCCATCTCTGTTCTAAACAGGTGAACTAAGGTTATTTCTACAATCATGCTGTTTTAATTTACAACAACCGGCGTGTCATATTTTTATTCCATTCTCAAGAAAATCTTTGATATTGTAAATGAGAACGGTTAACCAGTAATCATGGCTAAATAAAATATAATACTAAAAATATAACGTACATAAGAATTTACATCTGTAATATTTGGCGTTTGAATATTGTTATGTATATCGGTTACTTTATGGCCAATACAATTTTATACCAGCGAGCTCATGTTGCGAGATCGATAATCGCTCGTAAGAAAACATACATACGGACTAATATTGAAATATTTGCATAACCACTTTACGTTTTTATTTACGAACAGATTTGCGGTATACATATTTGTGCAGTTTATATACACTTCTTACAATTAACTTAGGTCAGGCTGAAGTGAGCGCGTCAAAAAAGCATTTATTAAGAATATGCACGTAGAGGTATCTTTCCCAGTCTTTCTTAGGCATGTTTCTTTCGCTGTCTCGCATACCCGATATTTCGAAAGGCCTGACGGTCTTGTATAATGGCTCAGAATGATTTACTGTGGTGGTGTTGTTTGTTTCGTTTGGTCGTCTGTTTTAAGATGCGCTGGATTTTTCTGAAATAGAATCGGCATACTTAATTTTTTTTTACGTAACCAAATAATAAAGTCTTGTGCACAAAGGCGTATGTGTGTTTTCTTTACGAACATTTTAAGTATTATAATAGACAATTTTGTAACTTTTTGTATTCATTCCAAGAACCTTTACTATAAAAATATACTGTAAGTGTCTATTGTCCTCTAATATATATAAATAAGTAATATCCGTCTTATATACGTAGCTGTAAGATGCAATCGATGGAATGTTTTAGTTGAAGACATTTTGATACATAATTTTGTTGACTTAGACAAGTCAATATTGTTGCTATAAACAGATTCACCAATATAGCGAATTGTCTTTGCAGCATTTAATTTGATACAATTATGTTTGAAATAGTTAATTGCTAAGCTAGTAGATATATAAACTAATGCAGCTGATTTAATTCATTCCCGCCCGGTCTCGGAAGTTGTCTCTTTTAATTTATTTCTCGACTTAGTCTCATCGATGATTTGTTAAAACACCTGAAATAATACAAATATATTTCACAGTATCTAAATAAGTTATCAAATTATCAAAACGCATTTTAAATAATTATTTAAATGGATTTATTTGACTTATACAAATTGTGAATTATGAAATTAATTAATAAGAGTTTATTTATTAAATGTACGAATATCAACCATTATTATAAAGTCTTGAGCATAACGCTGCGGTGGAGATGCGGTATAATAGTTTAGTAAAAAGTATTGCCACATGTGAACTCTATGTCTCATTCTGCAATTTGTGGCGTGAATGAACCCCCCCATCGCGGAGGATTGTTGTTAGCCTTTAAAAAAACCCATGACTTTATCACCAATTAATACATAAGGCAGCTTTAATATGTTTGGTTGAATTTGGTCCCTCCGTTTGTTTTTAGGTAGTAACTACTATTTATTTTATCATAATCAAATACATTCATAATTTTATAATTGAATGATACTAGGGTATAAGGGGTTATTGTGAGATTTTATATTATTTTAATTAGAATGATGTTAAACGCCTGCTAAGAGAAAATCGAACGTCTTCAAATAAGACATCTCATCTAGAGTCTAGTTTGAAGAATATTGATTTTTATAATAATTATTGTATGCACAAGGAAGCATGTTTTGATATGTACTAATAAAAGGATTACAGATGACTGATAAAAAAAAACTGGTACAAATCTACCTTTTTCCACATTAATTCTAATTATGTGTACCAATATGTAAGTTTTGTATATTTTTATTGTAAACAAATGTACAACATTTTTTCCATAACATACTTGCCAGGCCGCTTCTATGAAGCGCTTTTGTTTAATTCAGCTAAAAATAAATATACAAATCATTTTTAATAGGAAAATTGTAGGCATTATTAGAGATATTTGTGTTAAACAATATGTTATCTATGAAAAATATAATAAATTTACTCGTGTAAGGTTTGTATAGACGTACGAGAGGCGTTTTCTATTTATGTTTTAAGCGATTTTGATTATTGTTAGTTCTTCCACTTCACAGAAAGAGGATCTCTAGTACTTTCCAAATCTTTATTTTATAAATATAGTAGTGCGATACAAAAAAAATGTAGCATGTCAGTAAAAACTGTAGTATTTATACCCCGAAAATGTTTCCAACGGTCATAATTATTAAAAGACAGTCAAAAAAGGCTGACATGTAAGGTGCAGTCGGTAGTCGCAATTTTCGATAAAGATACCTCACCGCGTAGGTATGAAAATTTTAACATTTGATGGTTGTCATACTGTATTTCGACAGTTAAATACTTCGAAAGAAAAAAAAACATAAGCCGCCAAGCCATTCGATACTCGATTCGACTTCGACAAGTCATTGCTTCGACGGAACATATATTCGACAAGAATTTTATTCCAAGACTGCTGCGTTATAACCTAATCGAGGTTAGCCTAATTCTGGTGTTGTGTAGTCACCATTAACCACACATGTCGCAATTCCTGGAAAAGTAGAATTTCTGAGGAAACTATTGTATTATTGGCCAAATATGGCCATTGGCCACCGGGTTAAAACTAACGCTTCTTCTCAATTCGCTCGTCGTCCCATATACGTTCTCTTGGAGTAATTCTTGTCGAATATATGTTTGGTCGAAGCAATGACTTGTCGAAGTATTGAACTGTCAAAAATTCAGAATAACACGGCAAGTCTCAATATATCCTATTACTATTAGACGTTTAAATGCATAAACTTGTACTACAAAATTAAATTTCTCAATAATTAAAATTACAGTTTATCTGATGCTACATTTTTGCCAAGCACTTTACCGTGTTAAATGAGGTCTAAATATAAATAACACAATATAAAAAAAAGACTTTGGTCAACCATAGACTATAGAGTTGTTGTAACAGTATAATACTCGATTATTTATATTTTATTTAAATTTTATATTTGAAAGCTATATTTAACTATAAAATGTCTTCATTAGTCGATACGACAGTAGTTATAAAATCTAGGTTTCTTATTTAAAGTTGTATGTTGATTATAAAAAAAATAATTCACCTACAAAATAATTATAACATTAAAGAAATTATATTATTATCATTATCACAGAAGATTAAAAGGAATGATTTATATTTTTGGTTTTTTAATTTATTTTACCTTTATTTTCCTTTCAGTTTTTTTTCCTATCATTTTTTTCTTTTCTTGCATGCTCAATACGTTAAAGTTAAATGTATTTATGTATATAAAAAAACCTTTGTTATTTTAACCAAAACTACAAGTTTATTTGTTTAGATTGTTCTCTGAACGGATAGCGATGCTTACCTTTACTTAGAAAATTCATAGGCTGAAAAACTATGACCAATTTTTTTATGAAAATATCAACATGGATTTGTGTATGTTACTAGAAGAGACTAGAACGGAATTACGAATTTTTGATACATTTATACCTAAACAAGCTTCATCCAGCAGGCTTCCAGTCACTTTATTTTACGTAGCACCAAAGTTCCAGTTAAACTTAGTACATTATTTTACGCAATAACAATAATTTAGGAACTTGTAGAAGATAAATTCATCGTAGAATAATTATTGTTTGGTATTCACAAATAAAATACCACATTACGGAGTCTAAAGGTTTTGGACATACATTGTTGGTATTGACAGTTATAGTAATTGTTAAGCGTAAAATCTCCTATGTAATTGTATGAGTGCTCACGTTTTTTGTATTTATCAGTAGTGTATTAATGAATAATCAGTTGAATTTATAGATGTAATAGATGCGTAAATTGAATGAGAAATGTTGTATTTGTTTTGGTTATATTTAGAAATTTATGTCATAAGCTCAGACAAAATTAAAATATCAAGACAGAATGTTGTGAACAGAGAAGTGAGGCCGGTTTTATAAACTTTTAAGAATCTTTTCTAAACATGTGCGTGCAGCATGCCATTATAATTCAAATTAATTAAAATTATTAAAAAACAATTAATTAATTAATTCAAATTAAATGATAATTAAAATTTTACGTGTGACTTCCAAGCGCCGCGTAATTTCGTTGTACGTGTTGTATGTAATTATGTATATACACGGCGAGGCGTTGTTTTACCCGGCCTCACTTCTCTGTTCACAGCATTCTGGTTTGACTTTTTTATGTTACAGGTCATAAGATTTGCACACACCATTATTATACGAGTTTTACTTCACATACATACTAAACTTGTCGTCATGTCGGTCGTGTCTTTCACTATACACAGGTACATTGAAATGAGTTTTAAAGCCCGTATGTAGTACGCTAATTACTGGAATCTAAGCTCGAGATCTGAGTAAATTTTGTATGACATTTGCTGTAAAATCTCTACTCAAGTCTAGAGTTAGAACTGAGTTTACTTCTGGAGTATTAGCCTAACAATAATATGAGTGCTTTTCCTTATAACTCTGTTCGGAGTTCTGTTTAGGGCTTCTCGTTTCGTTTCACGATTTTTTCTGGTCATACCAAAGTTCCGCGTTCTTGGTACTGAAATGTGACCCTACTTACATAAAAATTCAAACTCTTAATGCATCAAAGGTCACACGGCCAGACACAATAGAAATTTCATTGTTATAATGATATCGACCCTTGAGAGGTCCTATTATAATTTCAATAATTATATGGTGGGGTTTCGCAGCTGATGCGATTGAAGAATGTTGCGTTCTAGGTCTAGTGTGATCTTCAATTAATGACTGACCATCAAGTGAGATACTCAAACACTCGCCAATCCATTCAAAGAAATATCATCATTCGTCCACTGCTGGACATAACCTCTCCTAAAGTACGCCACAGAGCTCGGTCTTCAGCTCTCTGCATCCAGTTACTACCAGCCGCCTTCCGCAGGTCGTCTCTCCACATGGCCGCAGGGCGTCCTACACTCCGTTTGCCTAAACGTGATCTCCACTCAAGAACTCATCATAAAGAAATATATGATCATATAATTTAGAAAAGTTTTATTACTTGTTAACGATTAGCAGAGTGCATAGTAGTCTTATTTGTTATAACTAACTAATGGGATTTTATAATGCAATTAGTCTAATTTCTAAATTTTTCCCTCACTACTTTGAAAAAGTTACCTTGTGGCTCAAAACCAGTGAGCAAAACTCAAATTTGCTTACTCTTTGGTGCAATATTTTTATATGCAATATTAATTCAAAAAAGTTTTGTTCTTTTTGGTTGCAACTGTTTTTCTTCTCTCTTGTATTTTCGCGGTATTGAGTTGAAGAGTTTTTCCTAAGTGTTCCACGAGGGCATCACGGTAGTGAGTTGAAAAGGTTTTCCTAAGTGTTCCACGAGGGCATCACGGTAGTGAGTTGAAAAGTTTTTCCTAAGTGTTCCACGAGGGCATCACGGTAGTGAGTTGAAAAGTTTTTCCTAAGTGTTCCACGAGGGCATCACGGTAGTGAGTTGAACAGTTTTTCCTAAGTGTTCCACGAGGGCAAAGTAATTTCTTGTGTCTGTAACATCAGTAAGCTCAGGATTCTAACGCTAGACTGCTGAGTTTGAGCTCTTCAGGGCTCTTGTTCCCAAGAGAATTGCTCAGCGCTCAAACTCATCATTCGCAATAAATAAAAAATACCCATACAAAACATTGCTTGTGCCTTGTGCAACGTTTTATAAATTTGGTAGTTTACTGACAAAAATTTCAAAATATAACCGAACTTGTTGCATAATAGGTGCGCGCACGTTTTTATTGGTGATAATGAAAACTTCTTTTTTACTTATTGTATTTAAATAACACGTAACTATACGTATTGTTAACTATAACTAAAGGTGGGTGATTGTGACATCGCGGTATTAAATATTCGAAAGCAGTATTATTCAGTAATCTCATGTACCAACGTTGCTAATACACTTACCTACATTTAAATAATATGATGTGTGTTTTATTTGTTTTCTCCTTTCTACTTACTGATTATACTCACTACATTGTAACTGTTCGGTCTAATACCTGCAGCTGAATTTCGCCATCCGACGTCACGACAACATGAAATTTCATAGAGATCATGTTGACGTCTGGGAGTCATCAACCGTCCGAATCGGCACTTTCTGTATCACCCTACCACTGTGAACCAGCTGCGCATTTGAAGTACTACGCCTAGGGAACCTTCAAGAAGAAAGCTTATTCCGTCATCAAAAGCCGGCAATGCATGCTCGAGACAAGACCGCTGGTATTGCAGATATCCGTAGGTGACGGTGATCGCTTATCATCAGATGACCCACTTGTTCGTTTGCCGACCTATCTCATAGAAATATATATTATAGTGTAATAGTTCAAAAGCCACCTACTGGTTCAGCGCGAAGTACAACGAATTTTTTCGACTTGGTGGAAATTTTGGAAACTCGTAATGAGCAATCGAGATCTAAGAAGCCAAAGTCATACGTGTCAGTAAATCTGCCACCTTTGTGTAGTAAAATAAGTTCAATTTGGTCACACCTTAAAACGGAATAAGAAGTGTAGGCTATGTCTACTGACTAAGAGTACACTTACAATGGAAAAAGTTTCGTCCACTTCTACGAACGCTGTTTACTCTTTCACCACAGCATCAATGCCCATGGCTCGTTGACAAGCAGTAAAATTGGCCGACTGATGATGGATTGGATGACTGAAAACTAAATGAAAAAAAAAATCTATCAGGATGCGTGTTGTTGCTGTAACTCTTAGGCGGAGAATATTCAGTCTACGCTGCAACAGAATACAAATAGTCCTAGCAAAATCATTTTAATTGTTCATTATTTTTTTGTGATAGTATAGAAACAGAACCATCGTTGCGTTCGTTTTCTTCATCATGAACCGCCGGAAGACGTCCACTGCTGAACACATGCCTCCCCCATAGAACGTCAGGAACGGATACTTCCTTCCTGCATCCAGCGTGGCATTATTATTCATTAGCTTTTTTTTATAACAAGTACAATTTGAATAATTTGATACCGACTTCCATTCTATTCAGTTATTGGAGTGTATCCCAAAAACTACTGGACTGAATTTGACGAAATTATATTATTAATGGGACCACACCGGGAAGCACCAGCTTTCAAACAAAAAAATAACTTTGAGAATCGGTTCAGTTATGAGGTAACAAACATAAAAAAAAACAGTCGAATTGAGAGCCATCTCATCTTTTTGGAATTCGGTAGAAAATCTCTTAGTTACTTATTAGGTACAGTAAACATATTCAAACATAAATCTTCTAACTACAGGTACAGTCTGAGATACTACAATTACTCAAATACACAACAAACAGCTTAAACTCGGAAAACGGGTGGAATTTGGTATTTCTTGGAAAATTTCTCTAAAGCAGTCATTGCGGAGTCCCTGCCCCATGAGCAGTCTGATGTAGTCTTCTTCAGTGGTGGCCATAATTTTGGTTGATTTGGTTGAATTGCGCGACGCGTTGGGGTGAAGTTACCGTCGGGGTCACCAATTTAGGTCTTTGTTGGGTTTAGTTAGGTTGAATGATCTGGCTCCATATATGTGTTAAGTAGGTACAACCCGGTCACAATATCTGTGCACCTGACCTCGTGACGTCATATCGGCGGTCTGGGTACGGTGTGAAAAAAAGTTTTTTCGAGAAATGTGGAGATAAAAAAATTACTAACCTTTTTAAATCAATTTATTATTGATGAAGGGTTTGTTATTTAAAAACAATCAAAGTCAAAGTCAAAATCATTTATTCAATTTAGGCATCCAAGACGCACGTTGATGAACGTCAACTTTTCATTATAATGTACTTTAAAGACTACCGCCGCGTTCCAAAATATATAGAACCCACCGAGAAGAAGCGGCAAGAAACTCGGGGCCATTCTTTTTATATGGATGTTTACAATGTTTCTACTTAGGTACTACAAATATTACATTTTATGGGTGGCAGCGAGACAGCTTGCCAGAAGTGGAGTATTCCAAGCATCTTTATCTTCTATATAATGTCGAACTTTATAGTAAGCTTTTTTTATTAAAACGTTTTTTACAGTCAACTTGAATTTGCCCTCTGTGAGCTCAGTTATGTGCTTTGGGATTTTATTGTAAAAACGCACACAATTTCCTAGGAATGACTTATTAGTCTTCGCAAGTCTAAAACTAGGTACAGCTATCCTATTTGTATTTCTGGTATTAAAAGTGTGGTGATCACTATTTAATTTATATTTATGTAAATTTTTACGAACATACATTATA
The DNA here is from genome assembly GCA_917880725.1 of Selenia dentaria. Classification (NCBI taxonomy): domain Eukaryota; kingdom Metazoa; phylum Arthropoda; class Insecta; order Lepidoptera; family Geometridae; genus Selenia; species Selenia dentaria. The sequence continues at coordinate 9,716,977 of OU862901.1, read as the reverse complement.
TTTTCAAATACATATAAGGAAGGCAACGTTAATATATTGATTTCTTTAAATAAATCTCTCAAAGATTCACGAAATGGATCCCCATTTCGTATATAGCTCTAATAGCACGTTTCTGAAGGATAAATATGGTCTCTATATCAGCCGCTGAACCCCATAGCAAAATCCCATATGACATTACGCTGTGGAAATATGCAAAATACACTAACCGCGCCGTAGAAGCATCTGTTAGCTCTCTTATTTTACGTACTGCATATGCAGCAGAACTGAGTCTCCCAGACAGGGCATTTATATGAGGACCCCATTGTAATTTTGCGTCAATTTTAATGCCTAGGAAGACTGTTTCCTTGTCCATCCGGTGTTTAACTCCATCAAGCGTAACGTTGGACTCCAAATATGGAACAGTAGGCAAAGAAAACTTCAAACAGTTTGTCTTTTTTGAATTCAGAAGTAAATTATTAGTTGAGAACCATTTAGAGATACTAGATAGAGCGTTGTTTACTTGAATTAGTGTGATATCTTTCCTATCTACTTTAAAAATCAGAGATGTGTCATCCGCAAATAAAACAATATCACAAAGATCCTTGGCCATAAGTGGCAAGTTGTTAATGTAAACTAAGAACAAAAAAGGCCCTAAAATGGACCCTTGTGGAACACCCATTTTAATTATAGATCCTGAAGATGTTACACCATTTATGCCAACCTTTTGCATCCTGTCACATAAATATATATGACTCGATGACATCAAGCGCAGCTCCACGAATACCATAATGGAAAAGCTTTCGAATCAGTATACGGTGTTCCACACAATCAAATGCTTTAGAGAGATCACAAAAAACACCAATAGCATCATGTGAGCTCTCCCAAGCCTTTAAGACATACGTCATTAACTTCACACCGGCATCCTTAGTTGATCTTGTTTTCGTGAAGCCGAACTGATTTTCGTGCAGTATTGAATGCTCGTTGATGTGCGCCAAAAGTTGTTTGAGCATAATTTTTTCAAAGATCTTACTCAAAATTGGTAGTATAGATACTGGTCTATAATTTGAGGGGTCTGTTTTCTCTCCAGCCTTAAAAATTGGAGTGATTCTACTATATTTCATTAAATTAGGAAAGGTACCTCTATCTATACAAAGATTAAATAAGTGGGCCAAAATAGGACTTATAAAACTAATAATTGGCTCTGCAATTTTTACTGACATTCCCCATAAGTCTTCAGTAGTCTTTATATTTTAATAACAATAATAACAATAACTTTATAATAACAATAATTTTGATTACAAAAACATTTATTATTAAACTCAGTCACTGTAAATTATTGACTCTATGCCTGACATTGTATCTTCCTCACTCTCACTTTCTGAACTCTCCGAACTATCTTCCCCTAGTGATATTAAAAGTTGTGTGATGTTGTCATCTGCTAGATGATCCTTTTCCCAGTATTCTCGCTGTAGTCTCTCCACGTGATTCATTATTTTTTCCAGTCAGCTGGCGTAATTGACTTAATCGCATCTTTTGTAAGTTGTTCTATTTTCTTTTCCGATTGGTCAATGTTTTTATCTGCCACCCTTTGCTTTACCAAGTTCCATATATATTCGATAGGGTTTAGGTCACAATGATAAGGAGGCAGACGCACAACTTCTTGGCTTGACGCTTCTTACCCGGTGTCGATAATTTTGGTTCTGGGTAGGTTTCTAAATTATTACTAGTACTTGGAGTCGGACTAGCGCCCGGCGAAGTAGGTGGTTGTACTTTGGCTTCATTTTTAATTTTCATTAGAGCCCTCTTGGTGTACTGTTTATTTGCTTTCTCCGATTCAAAAAACTTGAGCACTTTCAAGATTAAATTTCTTGATTCGCTGTGTATTGTTTTTCCCATGACTTCAGTTTAACAGCTACAAAAATTTTAATAACAACCAAACCAGTCCAAACTCCAACAGTAAACAGTCTAAACTTAACATTAAATATTAAAAAACAAAACAACAACAAAGCGAAAATATCAAAATTATCGGGACGTGTATCGGCAACGAAGATGCTAACCGTACTGTCGCACCGGGGAGTGCGCGAAGAGGTGACAGGGGAAGCGGGAGAGGCGCCGCATTTCAGCGAGGTGCACAGATATTCTGACCGGGTTGTAAGTATAGTAGAAAGTGACCTAAGTTGGGATCGTGTGTTCAGTAAAAGACGGAGGTAGTTTGAGTACGTGCGCTGTAATCGCGCTCTGGCCAAGGACTGACCGAGCGGTGCAAAAGCTGACTAATAAATACATCCGTAACTACTTTGATACTATGTATGCATACATGTGATGTGGGCGGCCACATAGCCCTACACATGTAATGCGTATGCAGTTCCATGTAGAGTCGAAACGATAGAGAGTAACATGGATATAAAACTACTGAAAAAAGCAGATAAATTTATCTCGAATAACGGTAAGGTTATTGTGTGTTTAATATACAAGAAATACTACTGGCTACTGCCCGCGACTTCGTTTGCGCAGTATAGTAGTAAACGGCAGCCCAATCCAGCAATTTCAAATGTCCGTCACGCGACTGTCAAGTTTGAATTAAAATATTAATATCGGAGCAATTTTATTCAACTTTTTATTTATTAGCATTAAAACAGTAAAATAGCACACACCCTCAATTCCTAGATTGCTTCTCTTTTTGCAAAAACTCTACAAGCTATGAACACCGAAAGAGAGAACGACGAGAGAGACCGTTTGATCCATTGATTTGGTTGGTTAAGTTGCTATGGCGTTTTTCAATATTCATTGTATCGACAGTTTTGTTACTTCACTTTCCTCTAAAATTCCTAGAAATTATGTCAAAATTTTAGATGGTAGTCTGGTAGTAAAACTATATGGACAGGTATTTACGAGTACTTACTTACCTATATTTTGATTCATGACATGATGGTAAATCGGTAGGTAGGTAAAACTATCAATCGATGCTCGATATCGACTGCCGCGAAGAAATGTATGAAAAAAGAACAGTGCCACCTCGTGGTCAATTGTAGAAGTAAAATTGACAGCGAGTACGCCAATCACAAGCTTAATAGTAGTGCGTTCGAATAGATCACTTCTGATCGTTTTTAGCGAAAATAACGCTAAAAACGCTCACAAGGGGCGTTCGAATGGGGAATCTGTGGGTGAAAATGTCGTTCATGCCTCTTTTTGTTCAGCGTTCTCATGTCTGTTTGTGATCGTTATTTGACAGCTATGTATTTGACAGCATAATCATGCGATTTTATGTCTTATGCTCAGAGTGTTCGAATAGGGCATAAGTGAATATGGGCAAAAGTGGCAAAAATAACGTTTTTGAGCTTTACGAACGCTTTAACAAAAGAGCCATCAATGACAACGCCACCAATGCCCTCATAAGCTAAACGAACGCACCTTAAGTAGGCTAGATCGAGTATCGACTATAGATGACATTTATGTTGCCAACTCATGGTAGAGGTACCTACTGTAATTCTGTAGATCGAATATTGTGAACACATATCGACATAAATTATTGGAAAACTAAAGTTTGCTATCAGACAGAGATCGGTCAACGCGTTCACGCGGTCAGTTTTGCATTCGTTGTTTTGTATTACTTTACATAGATATACCCACAGTCTACCCACAGTTGACCGACGGGGTCAGAACGCCTGTTTGGATATATCTATTTATCGTAATACAACACAACGAACGCTAAACTGACCGCGAGAACGCGTGAACGCGTGACCGCTCTCTGTTTAATAGCACCCTAAGTAAGTAGGTAACAAAACTAAATTTTTTGTAATTTTGAGCAAAGTAGGTAGGTACCTACCTACTCGGACAAAATGACTTTTTTAATTTATCTGAGCCTACCTAGTCACGGTCACAATTTCTTGTTTTGTAAAATTTACGCTTCGTAGTTTCCGAAATATTCAAATAAACATACTAACAATTCTCATATTGCATTACACAACTTTGTTATTTCATAATTTAGGTAAATATTAGTATTACATTTCGGATGGCGGTAGTTGGGCGGGTAGATTTGTTTAGGTATATAACTTTGTGCTCGCCGCGAATGCATGTCTTGTTTATCTTTTCTAATTAGTTCAGTGATAAGTAAACTCTATGCGGGTGTGAACTGTATAAGGCGATGACACCAGACTCTCAGAAGTCTCGTGTCATCATGTAGGTATGTCTCGTCTGCTAGAGCCGTCCTGGGGGCCGATACCACTAACTAAATATGTTCAATTGCAATCGAACTGTAGCTGAATTACCTACTTATAGATATGTTTTCTTATTCTGTAGTACAATTTGAAAAATTTAATACTGACTTCCATTCTATTCAGTTATTGGAGTGTAACTCAAAAACTACTAGACCGAAATTGATGAAATTTAAATGGGACCACACGGGAAGCACCAGCTTTCAAACAAATAAGTTCGCCCAATCGAAAGTTACGAAGTAACAAACATAAAAAAAACATACAGTCGATTGAGTACCTCCTCCTTTTTGGAAGTCGATCAACGGAACGGAAAACAGTCATTACGTTTCAATTGACGCCAGCGACTGTTCACACTTTATATTACTTATGATAAATCTATAGATCATGAACGTGATGTTGACTTATATTCGTAAATTCATATATAATAAATAAATAAAATAAAATAAATAAATATATACTTAGTAGTTTCTAATACATAGTAAGTAGGTATTCATTATAATGTAGCGTTTAGGTGACTTCAGGTACTACTTACGTTATAATTTGTCTATAGAAATAGTAGAATGGCTTTTTGGATGATTATCGAATAATAAGAGTTGAACTGCAGTTGCAGCTAGATAGATTGTTGAACGCTGTGAAATAGAATTGCCCCCCTGGTTATTATAATAATATATTGCAGTGGCAGACATTCTGCATTCAGGAAGTATTAGATATTTTGTCAATATGCAGTAAAGGGCACTGATGGAAGTGCAACACTCAAGGTGCTATCAGACAGAAAGCTATCACGAGTTCTAGCGTTCCGCGGTCCGATGCTTCGGGAAACACCCTTTAAATCGGCAAAAAAATCGAAATCCTGGGTATAGTTTTATGACCCGTTCAAATTTCAATCATATCAATTGAGCCTTTAAAAAGTCTACAAGTACAAAACCCAACCTTTCTCATTTATAATAGATCGTATTATACTGTATCGTATCGTATAATTATAAGAGCATCATTAATAATCCATCCTGGTGTGCAAGCGATACCTGTCGATTCGGCGCTGCGGTCGATTGCCGTGGATGTATTATTTGTGTGTAGGTTTTTCTTCAAGTTACATTCTACACTATAAAACTACAACACATGCTAGATGCACGTGCAGAGCAACTTTAAATAAATTTGTTTTGGCGATAGTCTTTTTTTTATAGGCTTCGATATATATTGTCCCAAATAAATTATCTAAGCATTTCCTTAAGTAGCTATATATATATATATATATTCCTTGTTTTTTTTTCATAAGGACCTTCTCCTGACAATAATTAACATAAGCAAAAAAAAAAAAATTATCGAGATTGTTCCATCCGTTCTCAAGTTATAGAGTGACCAGGAGAAGTAGGAGTTAATTTTTATAATATATACACTAGCGGCTGCCCGCGACTTCGTCCGCGTAGTAGGCTTGGCCTTCGGCCTTTCCATATCCTCCCATCTTTTCTTACTTGTTTAATGTAAGAACCTTCTACGAAGTACTAGAAAACATTTAAAAAAACATGATTGGAATCGGTAAAGCCGTTCTCAAGATAAATAGCGTGACCAGAAAAATAAGGGTTCATTTTATAATATAGAGTAGTGACTGTCAACGACTTCGTACGCGTACGCGCTTCTTTTTTGATTTTTTCTTTCATGAGAACCTTCTCCTGACAATAGTTAACACAACAAAAAAGAATTAGCGAAATCAGTAAAGCCGTTCTCAAGTTACAGCGTGACTAGAAAAAATAGGGGTTCATTTTATATTATAGATTTACAGTTATTTACAATTTGCCTACGCTCGTGTACAGTTATGAAGTACACGAGCGTAGGCAAATTATACAAAATCTTGAAACATAGTTTTTCCGCGTCAATCAGACAGTTGTAGAAATGTATCCACTGCTTTACTAGAACGTGACTTATACAGCATTAATGACATAGTTATCAATGTAACAGACTTAAAACTCTGACTAAAGTGAATTGAAATATCACTTTAATGCAGTTAATATTTACATAAATAACTAGAGGAAATGCTTTGACAGCGCACGTCGCTAAAGCAGCCAGACGGCGTGTTTTTTTTTTACTTGAATAACACAGATATTTTGATTTTTACCGAAAACAATCATAACACAATAAAAAAACGGAAGCCTAAGGTACTGCCGACAAAAGTAAAACTTATATTTACCCACATGTCGGTGACGACCAAAAACAATGCGGCTAAAAAAGTGTCAATTCAAACATCAAAGATATCTTACTTATAGCACTCAAGGGTAATGCAACTTCCTATAATATTGAAATCGTTTTTTTGGAGTTGGATGAGTAAATCATTGCGAAGACTAGATTCTAGACTCTTTTACATTGAATAAGTATGTAATGTTCATACTTATTTAACAATTCGTCACGCCTATATATTCTCGAAAGCTCTTCGCCAGCATGTTTTTGGGGTTACACCATTTAATACCTAAGGGGTGAGGCTATAACCATCTACGGGGCACAGCTTTAGACTCCGGACTGCTATTGAGAAGTTTGACAGAAAAACAACGTCCAGACCAGAGATCGTACCCATAGACCACGAGATTCCAAAGCAGCGCTTGCACCACTACACCAATGAGGTCATTTGTGTGACTTCGAAACTTCGGGTTGTCTCAGGGCAGTGATGACAGGCGGCGCGCGCGGTGTTTCCGTGCGCCTCTCAAGAAGACGGGGCTAGAGCTTAGTCCACTCTAACCCCATCGGGTTGGGATCCTCTGGTGGGGGATCAGCGTCGCCGGGACCGCAGACGATTGCCAAAACGTAGTCTCGACATAAAGTCGCACCCCGAACACTCCAGGTTTTTAGTGGGTATACGGACTCCCACATAACCACCGTGCTCACCCCGGGTGCGGTGGTATCTATAAAAGATTTTCCCGAAAAAAAAAGGGCAGTGGTGACAGGAAGTCCTGTGAAAGCCTTCATTTGATCAGATCAGCGGCAATGTGATCGGCCACGTGGTCTCCTCCCCTCAAGCTTTTCCACTACCACCACTACAAATAAAAAAACATATAATATACAAAATGTATTTATTTATTTATAGTCTTATACATGCTGATGATATAATATTAAAATTGATAGCTTATTTTGTAAAATAATGACATATTACAATAAATTATCAGTTGATATTGTCTTGGCCTTCTCTCCCCCACCAGCTTGCCTTCCAGCATAAGCCTACATCAATAAACCCACCACCTATTCATGACCTATTAAAGAACCTTAGGTATTAATAGTTAGTACTTAACTTAAATCATGATCGAACATCCACAAGACTAAATAACTATGTTCAATTATAGAGAAAATTACGGGTCGTAAGTAACTAATAGCAAATTGTGTCGCAACTAAAATGTTCTATCAAAGGCGTAAACGTAAATTATTGTACAGCGTTAGTGTAATTTAAGAGAAATTGTAAAGCTCGAGAATTGTATCAATTAGGATGGATGTATGGTGAATAGTAAAATACTGAGGTTTCATTCGAAATTCATTTTATTATGATGCCGATTAGAGTTATTATTTAGTACTAGCTGATCCGCCAGCGACTTCGCTCGCGTCGCCTCGCGGAATATGGTTAATTACAGTTTTTAACTATCCCATGCTTCGATCATATATCGAAGATCCCACGGGAACTCTTTCATTTACCGGGATCAAAAGTATCCTATATCTTATTATTATAAAATTTCATTTAAATTGGTCCAATCGTTGCGGAGATTAGCCCGTACAAACAGACAGACAAATGGACAAACGAGACACAAAAAATATTAAACATTAAATTAGTTCAATTTCACTCCTTAAAACCGCCTGACTCATTGCATCCGTCTGAGCATTTTTTAATTGTACAGAAATTCGACGTTTACAGTTTTATTATATGTTGTAGTAGTGATTTAAAAACAAGGTAGGTTCTCTGCTTTAAAATGACAGGTAATAAGTATGCTATATTATTTACATTGTAATTCAAGCCCTGATACTAAGTTATAGCTCTTACTTACTTGTGCACAGATTTTCAAGAAAAAAACGATGATTTACATAATAATTCCAGAATTCTGATCCTGATACGCGCAAATGTACTCACGGTGTCAAGAGGTCTTGCAGTATTGTGTTGACCATGATGTTTATTATCGTAATAAGAAATCATCGCACTAAACAACTCCAATTAAATATAATAGTTCAGAACTAGGTTACTCGCGCCATTATCACCACTTGATTTAAATCCATACCAACACTTGATTTAAATAATTCCATAGCAGCGTACACGTAGGTGGGCGAGAGGCGGACCCAGAACATTACAACGAATGAATTATCGACATTTTATGCGCCGCGGTTTATGTGTTGTGGAAGAGAGTCAACAGTGACGTAGGTCAAGCGATTATGCTGTTGAAATACGTATTTTTATGTAAGTAAAAGGATTAAACGAATGCTGCTTCATTGAAGAGCAAGTCTCTACTATTCTTTACATATCCCTACCCACATATATATGTAGGTACAATACATAACGCAAGTATCATAATTTGGATTGAAACCAAGCGTGCCTTTTTTTAATATTTTAAACTACGTGAGCTGAGCTTACGCATAATATAATTTTGGTCGGGGCTCGGTCACGGAAAGTACACGCATTTGCGCTATCTATTGTATGTCTTGTATTTGCGAAAATCAAGTAGGTATTCTTGACACCTGATGTTAGGATCTTACGCGCCGAGGAGCTATGTAAGTGCCTTACCACCAAGTCCACGAGGTTGCGGATTCATTACGATGTTACCTTCAACAAAAACTCAGGCCCGGAGTATCAATCATTCCAGTGACCTGATTGACGGTTGATCTTTATCATTCTTCAGTTATCGCGTGGTAAGTGGCCGAAAGTATTGAAGAATATATTATTTTATTTTTATAGGTAGGTACTTCTATCATAACAATAACCTGTTTGGGTGATACATGTCCATGCTGTCTAAACCATAAGTCAGAAATACCAAATTTGGAGGGTGCGTTTTATTTATAAAATTAATTTCTAAGAAGTTATTATTATAAATTCTATCTTATAAGGGTATAGAAATGCCTGTATATTATATCCGTTCTACTTACTTGAAACTAAAATAACAATAAGTTAATAAAATTATTCTTATGTTTGGAAATTTATCATTTATGTGTTTGAAATATGTTTTTCACTAATATTATAGTTTTACATTACTATCATAACATAAACACGTGTCAGACCCACCGTACCAAAACATAATCAGCCCATTATGTTACCACTGTTGGGACTCCAGCCTTCCTTTCAGAGACGATATGGGCTATAATCCACCACACGGGCCCAGTGCTGCTTAGTGGATAGGCCAGTGGCCAATCCATTTCGATGTTTTCAGGCTGCCCGAACACCGTCTACAAAGCCTAACGTCCGTTGTCGTAAGACAAACAACCGGGACCGACGGCTTAACCTGCCCTCCGAAGCACGGAAACGCTCAGTTGTAACTAGCGGTCACCTATCCAACTCCTGGACGCAGCAAGCGTTGCCTAACATTATTGATCGGTTAAGATCGCCAAGCCAAGCTCCTCTGCGAGCTCTTCTACGTTACTATCATAGCTATGTATGAACGAACTCTGTGGTTACTATCAGAAACATCTAACTTAAACTACTGTCTTAAAATAAACTGCGTTTGAGACGTCTCAATTACACACACGCTAGTATTTCGCAAAACCGGATATTTACGATCTTTTCCTCCATATATAGCTGACAATTCTTCCTGAAATGCCTTGTGTTTATCTAGAAATCCATGACACCATGAAGTCATGACAAATGATATGTCACTTGTGCATATTACTAGCTTGCTCACTGCTCACCAGCGTGGCACTACCTTCGACCAGCTGGACCATCACGGTCTGTCGTTTTGGTCATGTGCAGGAAGGACGCCTACACTTTAGCCTAAAGAGGACATACTTAGGAGATACTTAGGGATAGCTGTTTTTGGCATTTTCTCTCCATATAAAAGTAATCCCCTATTTCTTCTCTGGATCCTGATTACTACATAGTGTCATTATTTATTTTATGTGTCATAGATACCACTGGTGGCATGTATGTGCCTATTCCTACGTTTTTTTATTACGTACTTGCATAGAGATCTAAGGTAGTCGTAATATAGATCTAAGGTATTTCCCTCCAATGATTCTCTCAGCTGCCGGATTTCTACTAGTGTCCGACCTCTTTTAGAAATAAGTGTCCAAAAAGTTAAACATTGGAACCTCGGACAAATAAAATATTAGATTTTTGTTTTTCCTTTTTTCATTTGGCTGAACTTTTCTCCCACGTTCATAAATAGAAACTCATAATTAGCTATGTAAATAAATCTTGTTCGCTGTTGATACGAGTTAATAAAACAGGAAAGGAAATTCTTAATTAGGAATCGTTACATTTAGGAACCCCGGTTCGGGAAAAAACATCTGTGCCCTGTTCCATAAACAGTTAATAAGCAAAACTTCCAAAATATTCCATTACGATAAGTATAAACATAGTGATGGATTTAACTCTAAGATTTCATTCAAACGTGCTCTGGTAGGAATTGAACATTTTCACTATCTACCTCCTGTCTCCATTATCGAGATCAGCTCGATGGTACTAAGCTGATGGGTTATGGTCAATGTGGATGAAGGGAAAAATATCCGCATTTCCAGTATAAAATGTCACACGTGTGGTGATGGATCATGAGGAATCAAATATAGCGTGTTACTCAGGCATAATGTATCTTTCTACTGGTGAAAGAACTTTTTGAAAGTAAAAAATAAAAAAGAAATCTTTTTTCTTTATTATCAGAGTAGATAAGGATTAATACCAAGGTACGAATATTGTGGCTTAGTTTGTACCGGCGTTACTATTGCATATTTTAACATGAAAAAGTGGTTATTGTGACATAACTGTAACGCTGGCTCCACACCTTGGTTCCAACATAGGACCCAACGTCGCTCATCCAACGAGTGGATCTTGTAAATGGCATTGGCCCCAAAGTTGGGGCGAGTGTTGGTAGTTGGGCGGCTCGTGTCGCTCGATATTATTTTTAAACCTTGGGGTACACTATCGAAGTTTTCATGCGGATTCCTAACTTTTTGTAAAATATCCTATTGAATAGGCTCTGAAAATACTAGACTGTTTTGAAAAATTCTTTCACCATTAGACTCTTTAATTATCCCTGATGAACATAGCTTCATTCGTTGGTGTGGATAGCTTAAGGGTGTCGAGAGGTGTGCTGCGGTTTCACCAGAGCGCTACTTCCGGTGTTATGCCCTTTAACACTTCCACCCTTGGAGCTTTTTGTTACTTGCTCTTGCGTTTCCACCCCCAGACGGCCAATTAATCTGTCCGCATCAGGTTTACGCTATACCTAACAAAAGATTTATGAATGAACCGGAGGCTTGGTGATTCGGACCGATTAAGGCAAGCTGGGGGTCAGGGGTCTCATTTAGGCCTAAAGAGAATCAGGGTCCAGGTGTCGCCGCTCACCGACATTTGTTATTTTGTTTTAAACGTATATAATTTTTGTAAAACGGTACAAGCATGAGGCACATCTGATGTTAAGTGGTAACCTAAAACAGATGCATTTCCTCACAAGTGTCAAACTGCACTGCGCTCGTAACCCGTAACATTAAGTTGTTAAGTCACATGTGCCTATAATTTCGCCGGCAACCTTCATACCATAACACAGTATTGCGAACATTACTGATTCACGGTAGAAAAAGGTATGGTCGCAGTACTATATCGGACGGACTCATTCACAAAGAGTTCTACTGCTCTCAATATGCATAAGTACTATAACAATAATGCATTTTCCATTAACAGTAATTCGACAAGTGAATGTTTCGAGAAGCGCTGTCAGAAACAGGAATATTGTACATTTACGTGCGTAAATCCGCGCTCTTGTTAAATTGTATAAATCATACGTGCGCATTGTTGTAATCTTTCACGACGTAATCCCGGCTGTACGGAGGGCTATTCTCATGAACGGGTGATACAATGTCGAATGGAATATTAGTAAGAGTGTAAAGATCAGACTTCAAATTACAAGCGTAATATGTTGACTGAAAACATTTTTTAGCTAAAAATAGAACCGATTTCAATACCAAAAATTATATTACAATATTTTCCGCATGGTACTTGGACTTGGAAGTTATTTTACACTTTTTGGTATTGAAGTTCTATTTTTAGGTAAATTTTTTTTTTACAATTTTTAGTGACCCTTGCTACTTACGGATTCACCGCCAATGATGATATCATCAAGTTGGCGTATAAAAATCAGTTTTTGGAGTGTAACTCAAAAACTGCTTGACTGAATTTGATAAAATTTAAATAAAAAAATAATAATAAGAATTTTAAGAATCGGTCCACAAATGGGGGAGAAATCGATTAACATACACATAAACAAATATATACACACGAACATATAGCCTTTTTGATGTCTGTTAAAAAGTGTTCGAAACGTCGGGAAAAAATGATATAAAATTATACGCTATTTATACCGTTTTTAGTTGTATAGTTTCAATGTATAAGAATAATAGCGAAAGCCTGAGAAATCATTACTATAATAAAATTTTAATCATCTAAATGCGAAATATTTAGGGACTTTGCCAAACGTTTAGTTAAAGCGTCTGATGTCAGTAGGCTCATATTTGGCACAAAAATATTATATTATATTAATATTAATATTATATCGTATTTGGCATATAAGTCTATTCAACGTGAAAAAGCAGCCAGCATTCTGGGCACTTTTCCTTCAACAAATGGTTTACCTACTACAATTTCGAGTACTTTCTACCGACTTCCAAAAAGGAGGAGGTACTCAATTCAACTGTTTTTATTTTTTATTTTTTATGTTTGTTACCTCATAACTTTCTCAAAATTATATTTGTTTGAAAGCTGGTGCTTTCCGTGTGGTCCCATTTAAATTTCATCAAATTCGGTTCTGTGTTTTTTGAGTTACACTCCAATGACTGAATAGAATGGAAGTCAATTATGGAGTACAATTTTTTCAAATTGTACTTGTATAATCATATCATAACATTTGTAAGCAACTAAGATACATAATAGCTAGGGGCTGAAGAATGGAAAAGTGTGCAATTATGCAATCAAATGTGTGAATGAATATCGAAAAGTTCAAGGAACATGCTTTAGATTTAGACCATTACACTGATAGACTTGTGATAACTACTACTGAAAGTGACAGTGATATTGACGTCATTGAGAGCTTTGTGAAAGAATGTGATGGTGGAATGGTGTGTATAAATTCACAATTCTACCATCACGATGATAATTAAAATGTCATCTCTTACAAGTACCTATTATAAGTTTGGTTGGTAAAATGTAAATCCATTATTGGCCTAGGTATAAGATACATATAATAAACTTTGTTGGTTAAATACTGTGGATTTTGTTAATCAATAAAATAAAATAAAAAAAAGGTATTATTACAATACGCAATACGCGATCTTGCAGCGTAAACTCCCTGAGGATGGGCGTCGGACATGCCCGAAACCTAGGTCGATAACGTAATTACGTGAGTAAATTCGGTTTTGATTTTAAATAAATAGGTATAATGGTGTTTATTATGTATACTACATTTGTAAATTAAATAAAACGTAAACATGATATAAACATGATTTAACTACTTTATTTTCTAATTATTATATTTTCGACTCAAAAACAGAATTTATGGAAAAATTATTGTATTTTATTCAAATACGCCGATAATTATAATTGTTTTCACAGGTCCTAACAGATACCGGCTTCGTAGTTTTGCGTGCGACAGAGACAATGCTAAGGAAGGACTTTAGAGCATTCACCACAAAAGTTACGCCGATATATGTGTGTGCCAACCGAAAATTAATTTATACCTTATTTTATATTTACCAAATGGAGTAAATTAAAATTATTTTAGGATTACTATTTTTATCAATGCCAACGCTTTATAAAATTCTTCCTTTTATTTCTTTCATTTTCTAAATAAAAAGTTTTATTTTTACATGGCTAAATCTAATGGCATATATAATATATTTTTTTTATATGATATATATGATCTGGGCCACCGTATAAAATAGGAACAGAAGCAGTTAAACCACACAGTAAAAAAAGTAAAATTAATAAATATATCTCGATGGAAAAGCTTTATATTTGTTTTTTTATCTCGAACGGCGTCGTTAATAGGCACCTTATCCTGGCGTCCGCAAGCCCATCGATCACGTCGGATTTCCCGTGTACGCTAAGTATTGTTTTATGCTAAAACTGCTGTATATTTCATATTCCAGAATTTAATTTCGCCATTCAAAAGACAATACATTTAATTGGAATTGTAGCTGCTGTTAATATTATAACGACGCCTTTCGATTTTATTATCTTTTGTTTAACTTGATAAAAGATTTCAATAAGGCCACCTACAACATTTGTTATATTTTTTTATTTTATTTATTTCGGAATAACTAACAGCATTAGAATAACAACATTATACACTGGTTAAGCAGATTGTTCTGCTACCATACGGTAGTTAGGGAAGGTTTGTAGGTACCTGGTTTCCAATCGGGATGTTGGGAGACTCTGGATCTGATGGGCGCTGATGACCTGAGTTCCTCTGTGGAGGCGTCCTGCTGTGGACGTCGTGCTGAAGGGGCTGAAGAACTGTTGTTCACTTGTAGGTATAAAGTCCTGGTAACGCGGCGGCGCGGAGCGGATCTCGGATTTTGGCGTGCGCACGCGACTATACACTTCGGTTCACTGGTGGCGGGCGAGAGACGCCTCGCTCCACGTTTACCGCTTGTCCGACCGACGATCGTCTTATCGCGCGTGGGCGGCGGGGTGCGCGCGGGGGGTGAAGTGACGTCGCGCTTTAGCGCGAACATATTCCCCACGCGGCAAAGGTGTGGTGTGGTGCTCAATCGATAGGCAAGCGGGCGATCTTGAGGATAGGTCGCGTCAAGATGCCCAAAGTCATCTTGAGTTCCACCACTCGGGTGACGCCATCCCTCCCGCGCGGGGGCGGCGGGGTGCGCGCGGGGGGTGAAGTGACGTCGCGCTTTAGCGCGAACATACACTATAAGATAAAAGTAAATGGTTAATCACAATGAGTAATAATGCAGCCAACGGCGTTATTCACAGATTGACATTATGAGACTTAATTAAGAAGATGCAGCTAGAGAACAATATAAGTAATAAACAAATAGCTAATGTGTGCAGATTAGTTACGTATAAAGAGCTGAAGATATAATAAAGAGTATAAAATTCAAGTGACTAAAGTTAATGCGAACTGTTTGAACACGTCTGCGTTTGAGGAATCTGCCTCAGAACATAATAAAATTAAAGACGATTTAAACTTATTTAAAGAACATGCAAATATATCAACTGACTCGAACGACTCATTATAGCATTCAGTCATACGACGAATAGGAGAGCGATGTCCCGAGTTCGTACGACACGGGTTAAGTGCAAAGAGCGTACGTGAGCTGTTCTAGGGACAGCGTAACATATATTTTCAACTAAATCTATGCAATCAATGTTATTGTGAACTACATTATAAAGAGAGACCGCCTCAAGATATTTGCGTCTCGACTTCAGTGATAAAATATTAACACTAATTGAAGGTTACTGTTAATATCTGTACTCAATGAAAGCGTAATATTAAACGTGGTTTCTCCCAGGATTGAGAAAATCCGTAGACCAATAAAAATCACTGCATAGCGCCGCGGATAATTCAGTTATGGCAGTGGGTAGGCATACATAACACACAGAAGCAAATACTTTATAGTATCGAAGACTTTTATATAGAAGAAAGTCTAAGAAACTATCGGCCTTCACCTCTCTGCAGACTTCTATACACTCTTCTATATAGAAGTATTTGCGCAGAGGTGATAGCCGACAGGGGGATTATGCCCATCTGTCCCCATAGGGAGACAAACGGTTATAAAACTTACCATGAAACGTTTATAGATTTTAAAAGTTTCACCTGTCCCCCCACCCGTAACAGCTGTTCTTGGGCTAACAAAGCATATATTTTGGAAAGTAGGCATTAAGTGCTATGTACTTCTATTGGTAACTTTAATGAAATAATCCTAAATGGATGTTCTTATGCCTCATCAGAAGAATCGTAAGAAATTTCGAGAATATATGATGAACCAATGCATACGACTACACGACGATAATTTCAGAAAAATACTAGTTGTCCCCTCAATTGCCGGTAGTTTCTGGAATAGAGACCACGGACTGGCAAGCGCGGCTTCAGCACGCACTCGTCCACCGATAGAATAGACATACGACCTGATAAGGTACTTACACACAAAGACGTTAGATACAGATCGCTTCCTGCTGGGTCTTTAGGATATCCTTGGGAGAGGTTTTGAACAGTGTTTTTAAAGTCAGTTGGCCTTTAAATTTTTTTTATGGTATTAAGAAACGGTACATGTACTAGGTCCACCTGATGTTAAGTGGTAACCTCTGCCAAGAGCAAAATAATTTCTTCACATGTGACGAACTGCACTACGCCCATAACCCTGAGACATTAAGTTGTTAAGTCTCATGCGCCTGTAATCTTTTTTATAGTTTTTTTTGTTATGTCCGGTTTGGTATTCTCCTTATAGATAAGCTCAAAGTCGCACAACGAGCTATGGAGAGGGCTATGCTCGGGGTTTCTCTACGTGACCGAATCAGAAATGAGGAGATCCGTAGAAGAACGAAAGTCACCGACATAGCTCAGAAGATTAGCAGCGTAGGACGTCTACCGACACGGTGGACAGACGACCTGAGGAAGGTCGCAGGACGACGTTGGATGCAGGCCGCTTCCAACCGGTCCTTTTGGAAAATCAGTGGGGATGCATATGTTCAGCAGTGGACGTCCTACGGCTGAGATGAGATGATGAGATGAGATGCTATCCTTTGTATTAATAACAAGTTATTGCTACCACCATCTACCGACATCATCATTATACTACCATCCATCTTATGGTTTTTAATTTTCAGGCCCAACTATTACTCTTTGTATATAAGTAACCTAACTATTAAAACTACACGGGCAGACATTCACGCAAGCATATTAAATCTAAAATGTCTTTGATAAACTCGTACGCGCATATTTTAGGTTACGCGCGGATAATCCCATCGTTTCATACCTAAAGTTTGAACCTGTCGCTGTCGGGAAATCGCGCAGTAATAGCTTTTGTTACTGCTGTTAGGGGATCCATGATTTCAGAATTTCTTACGGCAGAAATGCCTTTTTTTATATTATAGGGACACGTAAAGATGACATATTGTTCTGTTCGTGCCTCGTTTGCGCTAATGTATACTAAAGCTAAAAAAAATTATGAACACTTAGTTTTGCGGGATATTCAAAGTTTTAACAATTATACGATTTTATAACCAGACTAGACATTTTTTAATATTTTTTTGAGTTTCGAGGTTTGATGAATACCATTTACTTTAATTAATAGGATTTTTAAGTCTAATGCGGGCCATTGCATATACAAAACTGATCAATGTTTATACACACGGGATTGTTAAATACATAAATGTTACTAATTAAATTAGAGAATATTTATTTAAATATTCTTCAAATGTCCTGACACGGATTTTCGTAAGACGCGGGTTCGTATCCCGTCCGAGGATGTGAATATTTATATCTAATATTTTAATGTTTAATGGTCTTATCGTAAAAAGCGAGTCAATAGCCATTTTATCATATGGTCGGCTTTCACAACATCTATATAACAGCTCCAACTCTTATGTCAGGAACTATATATCCTACTTCCTACTATCCTCCTAATATTATAAACGCGAAAGTTTGTGATTATGGATGTATGGATGTGTGGACCTCTGTTACTCATTAACGAACAAATCGCTGGGGCAATTATGATGAAATTTGGAATGGCGGTAGATGAGGCACTGGTTTAACATATAGGATATTTTTCTTCATCATCCATCACCACGCGGGTGATAAAGCGTAATACGCTTGGGCACAGCATAGACAAAATAATAAGATCTTCGCCTACGTCAAGATCGTAATGATGACAGTTCTGTGAAAGATTGTGTCAGTTTCTGATAGCTTAGTGAAAAGCCAAGCCAATTTGACAAACACTCGTGCTCGGCGACCGACAAGGGTGATGAAATTTTACACAAATACCGTCAAGGGTGATGAAATGTAATGACAGTTTTCTCCATGGTGATTTATTTTATATTTGTTTGTACACAAGTCATGTATTTTATAATTAATGGTTACTGTTTGATATACTAAGTACCTATTTAAATCTACTAAAATAATACTATTATAGCAATTGCGTTTGATCATGTTTATATTTTATGACATTTTGGTATAAAGATAGATTATGCCCTTGGAGAAATAATAAGCTACTCAAAGTACTAATCCTGCGCAGACATAGTCGCGGGTGTAGGGACCTTGACCTTTATATTTTCAAATCACCCGCCAAGTCCGCGGAAGACACTTTGCGGCCAATCGACGGCCGAGCGCGCCCTCTGTGCGTGTAGCCCAGGGCACGACAGCGGGCACCAGCTAGTATATTATATAAACGGTCTATCTGTGAAAAGACGATCACAGAAAACACTCATGAATCAAAATATTTGTCCAATATTTTGGCGAGCCATGGCTACGGTACACAAAAGTCGAAGTAGTTACGTACGAAATGGACGATTTGAACGCAACCAAGTTCTGTTTAACGCCGTCCCGACTTTGTTACCTTATGCATAACGCCAACCGATACAAGTCCCCATTCCATCTCGCCTCTTACAACTTTCATAGTAACATTCCGTTTACTATGGGCGTAAATGGAAATAGGAAACTTTGAAGGAAAAATCAGAAAGGTGGCACCTATATATATTCTGATTTTTATATGAAATTTACTTAGGAAGGTTAGGAAAGTTAGCTAGGTTAGGAAGGAATGCTGAGGTCACAAATGATTTTTGAGTTGAAGTTTTTAGACGTTATGTTTTTAAATGGATGGATGAGTGTCTGTAGTTATGAGACGGTCCTTTGTACTGTTAAGGGGTGGTTGTCGTGAAGAAGAAGTAGACTAGAACAATTGACAAGTTGTTTGAATACCAGCTTTGTTCATCTTTAGAATGCTTCACAGCTGTATACATCTGCAGTTTGTTGTGCCAAGTCTCATGGAGCTATGATAAATAATGTGCGCACATGAACTCATATGCAGCTTATTTTGATCATTTTGCGTTTGGGATGGTCTGGCTGCCTTTTCTGTGTCCAATCAGTGCGAAAGACGTTTTAGATTATCATATACATGATCCACTTTTCATCAAATATGCTTTAGAAAATAACGCGAGATTTAGATTCTCCGAAGAAATAGTTCATGTAGAAAAATAGAACGGTGGAAAACAAATGAAAAACTGATTAAGAAAAGTACAATTTATTCAAATCTGATTATACGATAATGATAAGCGAGGCTGACTAACATCAGGTACATATATCATTCTATCTAGAAACTAGATAAATGTCAGATGTGACGTTTTTAGATTAAAGCTCTTGACAAGACAAACTGGACCTCAATGACAGAAATATGGAAAAATTGGTGATATATCAGGATAAGCAGGGTCAATTAGATCTCATTGATAAGAAAACATCAGGTATTTTGATTTATGACTTTACACTGGTGGTAAGGTGGCGCTTGACCCGTGTTCTGAGGCACCGTATCCGATCAGCCATGTGAGCAGACCGCGTTAGAATCACATTGTTTACAACAGCAAATAGTGGTTCGAAACGCATGATTATTTCGGCATAATTCTTTATCATATCATACATAATACATACAATAAAATACTCTGTAAGTTATTTAACCCGTAGACTGGCCAATAATACAAAAGTTTTCTAAGAAATAAATATAGATTTCCAGGAATTGCGACATGTGTGGTTAAGGCATTCAAGTGTTTTGGTCATTGGATTGACAATTCGGTATGTAAAGTTTTTTTTTGGTATTTTTTTTATATTTTTATTTCGTAGATTAGGTCATTATAAGAAACTAATTTCATTTTGTTTTATATTCAGTAGTTATTTTATAATATTTTTTTGAAAATTTGAATCCTATGACGTCACTTTTTTGCACAAATATGTAGTTGCGTTGAGGAGCCAAGAAAAGCACGCGAGTAAAAAAAAAGAAACTAGAATTTACTTTGACACTTGACAGTGACACCTACTAATTCGTAAGTCTCTATTCAATCAAAACAAAAGTCCGCTCGTGTTGTTAGATAAAGTTTTACTTCAATAGTCACACAGATAATAAAATGCAAAAAAGTGACGTCATTTAGAGGTCAATGAAAGTCGAATTATTTCATCGTTTTTTGTTAAAATAAATGGCATCTTATCGTTTTAAAAGGTCAGAGTAGAAAAATAAGGGTTTGTAACATAAAATCTCGAAATGGTTTCGGAATTGGCATAGGTTAATTTTTTTTAGCATACCGAATTATCGTAAGTAAGTAAGTATAAGTAAGTACCTACTGGTTAACAATTCACAATTATGATTAATGCTAAATCAACGAATCAGTTTAAGAGACACACCCCACAAAGGCCATATCATTGTATTTCGCAAATATAAGGCTCAATGTGAACGTAGCATTTAACTAGACATATTATCGACCACATCAGTATCTAGCTTAGAACTGAGATTTATCGATATTTCATTTGCAGATATTTTATTACAGGGTTCATAGGCTAACTTTTATTCGAATTCGTTTGAGGCGTTGCCACTCTTCGCTCAATAATAATGAGCTATGATTAAATACGTACCTATATTTATATATACATAATAATAAAATGGATATGGAGGCTAAAAATCCAAACACTAGGTGTGTTGGGTTTTTTTTAATGTTGGCACTGATTTGTCTTAAGTCGCATTACAATTCAAATGGTCAATGCTGCTGTAGAATTTTGGGTGCGATGTCAACTGATAGTATACATGACTGATTAAAGGGGATCCCTATATTCTATCTATCCACAGTTTTCCTTACTACGGATAGAAATTTGATATAACGTTCATAGAAATAGTTTAAAATATCTAACTCTAGTAAGATAAACCGGCGATAGATAGATTATAGGCACCGGCCGAATACTGCTTGCTGTACCTTCTGTATTTAAATTAGGTAATAAACACAAACTGTTTTTTACAGTGGACGTGTTCTGAGTAATGCTGATTGATATGGCTGTTTAGACAAAAAGTTCAATATAGTTTAAAGCAAACATCCAACAAAATGCTAGCGTGCAATCTCTGATAAGCATAACCCTTTTCAACATAGGTTAGAAGAGGTGAGGCTGGTAGCGGCGTCAATCTGAGAATCTAACGGATATCTAGGCATTGTGCGAATGCCTAGCCTGTCTTGGAGATCTAGGTTCTAGGCTCGGCTACCTGCTGTACAGGTGGGTTTGGTATGATGAAATTATTGGGAGATTGGAGAGATATTCTTGAGATTGAGGTTGGTATTGGACGGGTGAGTAGTGTATGATTATCACAATATCACAACAGTAGTATATGCATATAACTATGCATATACTACTATAAGTATATGCATAAAACGACGTAATCATAACCGTATTTTTAGAATTTTACATTGTAAGTAAAACAATAATATTAAGGCCGGTTTCAGTGCTCGACCGACCGTCAGTGCGTACGTCGTCGGTCGCGCTTGTCATTTGTATGAAAACATACTAAACAGTATCGTCAGGACCGACGGTACGCACTAAAAGCGCTCTTAAACAAAAAATGCACTATGCACTTTGCCATTTTATTGGTATAATTAATTGCGAGAATTAATATCTAATACTTACCTTTAAACGTGCAATTCTTATACACTTATATGTACCTACCTATATACATATATATATATATATATATATATATATATATATATATATATATATATATATAATTTGCTTTAAATTGTTAGTGATATTGCATAAGATTTTACTTTATAATGTTATATATAACACATATCTACCTTCTCATATTTTTTTCAGGTTCTTATAGCTTTTTTCAATTTAGATTTGGTCTCTTACACCTACCTAAACTTAGGCGAAAAAAGCGCGGGAAACTCAGTAATTTTGCATCCACTTCAAAAATGCCAATAATTTCAATAATTTCATAAACTATGTTTTACATTACTATACCATACTATTTGTTTGTTTTGTGAAATAACATATTGAATTTCTAGAGTTAGGTTATGTTAACGAAAAAGCCGTTACGTTCCATGTGTTAATATCGTGTTCGAGAATATACGTTATTCTTTAGGATATAGAGTGAAATTTCATAAGGTAATAATACTTAATAATGATAAAAAAACTAACCTTCTTATCATTTTCCCGCTTAAATCACTTTTTTTAAATTTATTTGACACGATTGTCTTTGCACACTCACCCACTGCACATGGTAACTCTAAAGGCAGACTTTGAGCATTTTTTTTTCACTTTCAGTTTGTGGTTTTGAATTTTAAAACAAAGAACATAATATTTATCTCTCTTTTTCATATACATTTTACTGATTGAAAAAGTAAGACAATAAGAACATAATGCAAAAACAAACAACTTGGACGCAAGGACAAATTTGTTCGGATAATGAGTTTATGGCATGACACTGTATACAAATTTGTGCGGATGGATAGCGGGGCGGCTAAACTGTACCGACACAGCAACACTAAAGCTCCTTAACGATAGATGGCGTTGTTATGCAATTTTTCTAAATGTAATTGTCAAAAAACATAATTTTATCAAAAATAAAACCGAGCAGAGTTCAGTTATCCAGGTACTAAAATCTTTCGAGACGGTTTGGCCAGATCCATCGGAATTGAATTCTTCCTTGCAAGAAATTGTCATATTTGCGAAAAGTTAAAATGTAGCAAGGGGGAGAATGGAGAGTTTCAGAGACATTCCTACCGCAGCTGCTCTAATTTAGCGACCGTCTATCGTGCAGTGTGAGGTCTAGCATCCTGTAGCAGCAGTGTAATAGAGCAATTGACCAGTCTCGGTTGTTGAAGAGAGAGCTTTCCCATCAGGGTTTGCAATTGTTGACAATACAGATCTGCTGTAATCGTCTGGCCAGATCTTAAGAAGCGGTAGTATCTATATGATACAAGCACTGGTCCACCAAACACTCACCAGTACCTTTTTCTGAGATTTTCTGAGAGATAGGATTTAGCCGGTTCTTCTGGGTTCAACTACTGTGATGAGCGTTATCCATTGTCGTACAGGGTAAATTTTTCATCATATGTAACAATGTGATTCAAAGTTCTAGTTATCATGACGGTTGAGCAATGTAACGCCGCATTCAATGCGTCTTTGTTGGTGTGCTTCACTCAATTCATACAGTATACCCATTTCTCAATCTTTTTCACTTTCCCGATATGTTTCAAGTGGATTAAAATTGTTGTGTCACTCACACCGAAGCTTGCCGCTAACTCTGATGTGATTTGCGATGGACCTTCTTCCAAAATCACCTTTAATTCTTCGTTGTCAACGATTGTCTGCGGTCATCCACGAGGTTTGTTCTGTAGTACAAAACTTCCAGCTTCCCCACCCACATCATTAATCCGTCGAGCTGTTCCTGCAGCATTGGTGCCACGGTAGCCCACGTCTTCGTAAGTAGCGCGATTCTTTAAGTGTTCCTCTTCTCTTGTGAATCTTGTGAACAGACCGATGTCAAAGAAAAATCATATGGTGTGAAAAAAACAAATAACTTAATTCGAAACACAAATACACAAGCCTAAATTTGAAATACATTTGAATTACGAATTCCTAGCCAAACGCCAGATACTTGAAGACCAAAGTGGCAAATTCGATAAAAATGCCAATTTCATGTGTAAGGACCTAATATACTGGTACTTACCTAAATACCTACATGTCTTAACAGATGCTACGTCTGTGAAAGCTTTTAACGTTGTTTTTGTTGAGTGATATCATGCGGATATACGTGACAAATCAGGGTGAAAAGTGTTTTGAATGAAGTGCAAGGGAAAACAATAAGTATGTTTTACATGTATACTTACTATCTCGAAGGGAAATTTACCAAAACTCTGTTTTGTGAATCTCCGTCTGCATTGAAATTTTACCAAATTGAACCCTTAAATAAATTATGCATAAAATTAAATTAAAATTTCGCATATATATATATATATATATATATATATATATATTTCAGCATGTCCTCTCTTAAATAATAGACTTATATTAACATCGAAACTTCTTCCCTATTTTCTGTAAATTCTAAAGGTTATAAATAAACTCAAACTATTCCTTTAAAGTAGGTAAACAATGTCATTGTAAGTCCTTACACAGTAACCAGATAGTTAGCCAAGAATCGAAAAGTCAAAGAAACTTTCATCATTAAAATCCTGGTTAATCAAAATAAATTATAGCCTACTTTGGCTACCGCTAGTTTCATTATGTTGTCAATCCTATCCTTGACTGTAACGAAGAACAGTATACTGAAGAGTCAGCAGACTAACTCAATTGGTGATGGCGGGAAAAAAGAGCAACAATGGCTATAATTGATTTTGTATAATTTTTCAAGATTTGTGTTCCTTCGAGATGCGACGTGTAATAGTGGTGGGTTATTAATCGTTAAGATTTGCGATGCACAAGTGTAGGCAAAGTGTCAAAAAATCAGTATACGTTAGAAATTATAGTAATATATTCACCGCTTTATTAGTAACCGTCCAGTATAAGTAACAACGTTGACTTATACAGGAAAGTGACTTAATAACTTAAATGTGACTGTGACTTAACTAACTTTAACAACGATACAATATTTACATGATTAACTTGAGGATTATTTCGTGCTAATACGAGATATCCCTCGTGTGTTAAACTTGAGGGCAAAATGAAAACAACTTTAAGGCGCGGTCCAACCCCAATTTAAAAATAATTTACGATGCTTTACGTAAGGTTGAAAATCGCTTGTTAGATTGGACGATGTAATGCGAAAATGTATTAATTTTGTACGTTTCTTTCTTTTCTTTCGTTTCGTTCTTTATATTTTTCGATATATACTAACACAATTGAAAAAACTGCTGGTTACTAACTTAGAACTTATATATGGCTATGTATTACCTAAAAAAATACAGTGTTATCGCTGAAATATTTGAGAGTTCGGACGTGAAAGTTTATTTTTGTAGACCTATTTAGGATTTTGTCTGCAGAGAGCGAGTAATATTTATGAATTCTGATCTGTTCATTTTATAACCTAAGTATTATTTGCATACTATATTATTCATCTGTTTCGTTACACTAGCTAGATGTTTAAAGATTCTGCTTTTTACTGTTATCAGGATACGAGCGCACCTTAAACGGATTTAATCGCGTATAAAATATTTTTTAAATTAATTTATTAAATTTTAAAATAATTTTTAATCCGTTTAAAGTTGTTTCATATCAATTTATAGGAAACGCGAAAGCCGAACTTATCAACACGAGGGCAAATTTATTTGAATCTCGATTTTAAGTTATGAATTCATAACTTAAAATCAAAGCATGAACAACAAACATTCAACTCTGCTCTCGTTTACCACAAATAACTATTTCTATATTACAATAAAATTAACAACCAGGAATCAGTGCAAAACATGGTATGATTCATATTTGATTCGTACAAAACCAAGTCACTGTCTTCGTGTATATTGCGAAGAGCTATTCGAAGGAATCCGTGTGCCCTTTAGCGTGCAGGCAAAAGGTAGCTGGTATGTCTATGACTAACTGTATGGCAAACTTTATTAACGGCAATTCACTTTATTGCCTTAAATTGACTGGTTCTTTTGTTTTGGGATCGTAATACTTGATTGCATGACGATTTACTGCGGAAACCGCCTGGAAACAAGAGTTTGGATCCCATACCCTACCTGTTTCTCTAATAATACTAAGATTAATTCAATTCAACATAATATTCAATTGAGGTTGATGGTTCGGATTGTTTAGGAATAAGGAAATAATATTTTTCATGCTTTCCGATTTGATCCAACACTTCCATGGGTATTTAGTAAGAAGCATACGTCTGCATAAATTGATGTATTCCGTAGATAACGTTCGTTCAGGAATGAGGTCAGAAATCTGAAATGAAATTTATAAGTGAAAATAAATGCTATGAAATGGAAGTGGGTATAAAAATAATATTAGTTACTTATTAATTGGCTGTAATTTTACTTAACCTTGTCAATAGTAAAAAGTTGCTAAATATGTAGCTAAAACGTTTAGCCAATAATATTTTATATTTTTGCAACACTGCCCTATAGTACAATCGCGCTTTTATTTCTTTTTTTCTGTAGGTATGCTGTCTCCGTACTAAGAGTATTCCTACAAATAACGTTCCAAATCCAAATCACTTTACACCCAAGGGAGTTTCATACAACATTACATCCCCGGTGATGTAATGCCTTGCTTTACGTTGATATTGCATGATATGTAATTGGAAACTTTCGAGCAGGTGGTATGAAAAACTATTTGATGAAATTACATGTAATTATGTTACATGTATTTAATTTCTATAAATTTTATTAAATTAAATTTTTACATGCCATTTTTCAAGAATTCAATCAACATGTGTTAGCAACTGAGATACATAATAGCCCTGCTGGTGACATGACATGTCGAATTCAATACCTACTAGTTATAAATAAACCAGACATATAAATACTGTTACAGACAAACAGATAGAACCACTCCATAATAAACCGCAGATGACGTCTGACCGGAGATTGCCGCTGCTACGTTGTGACGTCACTACAGTACTACACTTCCGGTTCTGAAATTGGGAACGTAATGGAATGATTGTCACTGAATTCACAATAACATCACACATATCCAACACAGGTGTTGCAATATATAGCAAAGAGTGTATGTACAAGAAAGACTATGGCATAGTCCACACGTCTTCCATAGGTATACATAGTGATTTCGTAGGCTTTCGCAATGATTAAACTAAATTAAACAACTTTAAATCACGTTTTTTTCTGTTTATTTCTACTATCTACACTTCTACACTATAATATTATAAAGTGGAAAGGTTTGTTTGTTTGAATTTAAATTA
Organism: Selenia dentaria; assembly: GCA_917880725.1. Lineage (NCBI taxonomy): Eukaryota > Metazoa > Arthropoda > Insecta > Lepidoptera > Geometridae > Selenia > Selenia dentaria. The sequence continues at coordinate 9,689,723 of OU862901.1, read as the reverse complement.
AAAAAAAAAAAATATATAAAAAAATTTATAAAATTAATTAAATTAATTTTAAAATTGTATAATTTGGCTCCGAAATTACTGGACCGATTAGAAAAACTCTTTCACTATTAAAAACATAACGTCTTAGGGTTAAGGTGCGGTCGTATCCTGATTATAGTAAAAAGCAGAATTTTTAAACACCTAGTGTAACGAAACAGATCAATAATATATTATGAAAAAAATAAAAAGGTTAGAAAAGGAATAGGGAAAGATTAATAACCGAATAGAATTCATAAATATAACTCTCTTTCAGCAGAAAAAATCCTGAATAGGTCCACAAAAATAAACTTTTACGTCCAAACTCTCAGAATTTTCAGACATAACTCTATATTTTTTTTAGGTAATAGTCAACGTATTACTAAAGTAATAACCAGCACTTTTTTTAATTGTGTTAGTATATATCGAAAAATATAAAGAAAACGTACAAAATCAACGCATTTTCGCATTACATCGTCCAATCTAACAAGCGATTTTCAACCTTACGTAAGGCATCGTAAATTATTTTAAAATTATGGTTGGACCGCGTCTTAATGGTGCAGTCTACATCACGTTCTAGGCAGATCACTTATCATCAGGTGGGCTTGGTGCTTGTACCGTTTCCTAATAACATAAAAAAAATATTACATTATTATCTGAATATATGAAATTCAATCGAAACTATCCCGAGCGTTTCGTATCTTCGTATAAATATATATCCCTCATGAGCGAGCCATTGTGGGAGGCATAGCTTTGCCACCACCCTGTATATGAGCTGGAGCTACAAACTAGAAACGTTGGCAGTTGATGCCTTTTATGCTGTAGCACTAGGGAAGGGATTTTTGGAAATTTCGCTGTTATAGAATTTATCTCAGTGTAATGAAATCTATAGATTTCTATTCTATATATATAAAAATGAACCCCTATTTCTCCTAGTCACGCTATAACTTGAGAACGGGTGGAACAATCTCGCAAAATTATTTCTTTTTGTGTTAATTATTGTCAGAAGGTTCTTATGAAAGAAAAAATAAGAAAAGATGGGAGGTTTGGACGAGGCTGAAGGTCGAGCCTAACACGCGAATCATGTCGCGGGCAGTCGCTAGTATAAAATAAGTATCTATTTCCCTTGGTCATCACGCACGAACGGATGGAATAAATTCGCTAGTTAATTTTTTTGTTGTGTTAATTATTGTCCTTTTTGCCCGTTCATTTTTCGTCCGTTTCCGTTTTCCCATTCATTGTTCCCCGAAATTGTTTTCAAATGCAATGGAGGATATGTTCAAGACGCTGAACTGGAAAGGACGTGGCATTAATATCAACGGCGAATACATCTCTCACTTGCGATTTGCTGACGATATCGTCATCGTGGCAGAGACGCTGCAGGACCTGCAACAGATGCTGAATGACCTGGCTGACTCTTCTATACGCATCGGCCTACGGATGAACTTGGACAAAACCAAGGTCATGTTCAACGAACATGTTCTACCGGAACCGATTGCGATACACGGCGCCGTTCTCGAAGTTGTTCAAAAATATGTGTACCTCGGGCAGACATTGCAGTTGGGAAAAAACAACTTTGAGAACGAGGTGAATAGAAGAATTCGGCTGGGCTGGGCAGCGTTTGGGAAGCTACGTCGAGTTCTTACTTCGCCGATTCCACAGTGCCTGAAGACGAAAGTCTACAATCAGTGCGTCCTACCCGTCATGACATACGGAGCCGAAACGTGGACACTGACGGCTCGAATGGTCCATAAGCTCAAGGTCGCTCAGCGGGCTATGGAAAGGGCTATGCTCGGTGTTTCTCTGAGGGATCGCATCAGAAATGAAGTGATCCGTCAGAGAACCAAGGTCGTCGACATAGCCCACCGGATCAGCAAGCTGAAGTGGCAGTGGGCTGGCCATATTAGCCGTAGAACCGACAACCGTTGGGGTAAACGAGTTCTAGAGTGGAGACCGCGTCTCGGCAAACGTAGTGTAGGACGTCCTGAGGCACGGTGGAGTGACGATCTGCGCAAGACGGCTGGCAAAAACTGGATGCGAGAAGCCCAAGATAGACCTAAGTGGCGTGCAATTGGAGAGGCCTATGTCCAGCAGTGGACTGCTACAGGCTGATGATGATGATGATGATGAATTATTGTCAGAAGAAGGTTCTTATGAAAGAAAAATCAAGAAAAGTTGGGAGGTTATGGCGAGGCCTACTACGCGAACGAAGTCGCGAGAAGTCGCTAGTTCAGTATAAAACAATAACGATTTAATCCGTACTAACTCTTGCACTCCAAAAAGAGGGAGAATAAAACGAATTACAATAAGGACTTGCAAATCAAATGATATTATCAATTTATAGGCCATTAAATAAAGATATATGTAAGATATGCTTGATAGCTTTATTCCATAATTTACAACGTAAATTGAGACCGCTTATTACCATTACTTTTCGTTTTATTGTTTATATCAAGCACTTCATTTAAATGGCTTTTATTCATTCGCTCTTTATAGATACCTAATAAAAACGCAATATAATTTCGCGTAAAAGACATAAAATAAATCAATATATTTTAAACGAATGCTTAAACAGTATCGAACATTGAGTTATGGAGCTAACAATAATATTTTAAAGACTATATAGGTCTGTAACAATAATATAGATGCAAGAGTTAACTTTGCAATTTTGGAAAGAAAAATTTTAAATATACAGTCGATTGAGTAACTTCTCCTTTTTGGAAGTCGGTAGAAAATACCCTCGAACGGGATTCGAACCGGAGTCCTTGCGACAATACGTGTCAGAAAATAACATTGAAAAGTTTGGTCTCTACAAATTAGTGCTTTAATAATCATACAATAAAAATGCAAGAGGTAACTTATAAACGGGATATTTAGGTACATTGTATTGAATTTATTTTGTGCATATCTCACGTTCTCGTCATGTGGTCACGATTAAACTAAATTAAAGACGTCCCAACTGGGACGTAAATATTTGAAGCACATGTTAAGTTTTACAAAAGTGCTTTACTATTTAAGCGTGAAAGAAGAACATACGAACTAACAAAAGAGAAATCGTCAAACACACATTCAGATTTATATTATTTCGTCTGCTCATCAGCAGACGAAACGGTCTACCGGTATACCCGCCTACCCGCCGATACTTCAGCTTACTCGTGAACATGGCGTATGCAACTGCGTCGAAATATCGAGTCTTTCTCTCAAGAGAATTTTAAGTCTGGATGGCAATACATGTCTAATGTGCAAACATCGTGCTGACCATCAGTTCAATATCTTGCTTATACCATACACTATTAAATAATATTTGAAACATATTCTACATAACATATTCTACAAAAACAACAATGTATTTATAGCCCCACTTGACTAAAATGTTTCTCTAAAGTATTGACAATAAGTTGCCGGCAACTGTCGACACCGAGTCGGCCACAAATTGCGGCCGGGGGCAATGCAGGCCAAGATTTTAGGTCGATTAGTCGATTACGCATTGCCAGAGCTAAAGGTTGCGAATATAAACTACTTACCTAACTGTTCTTTGGTAAATAAGTATCATTACCAAAGCTGTATTCTTACGCTAATTAGTAGTATGGAAGCACTACTGCGTGTTGTAAGAACCTCGTGTATTGTTATTTATTCTGTGACGAGGCTTAGAGATTTTTATCTCTTGTCGCGTCTTGTACTTTTGCCATTGCTCAAGATATTTAGGTAAATATTTATTGTTGTATCAAGATACATTTTTATTGCAGTATAGTAGGGTGTTTGTATTATATGGTTTAAACAAACGTGGTGTGCGTGTGGATCTAAGTGGGAAATACAAGTTCGCGTAAAATCCGTTGTTATTGTTTTTTTATCGTGGAGTTTATTATTTAGAATTTTCTGAAATTGTGACTCTTGCCTTACAATTTTTTTTCGTGCATGTTTCTGGTGATTTTTTTTGTGGGCTGTAAATGTTAATGAAAATAAAACAAAAGCGTGTGTTTTATTTATTATTTTCTAACGACTTCCAAAAAAGGAGGAGGTACTCAATTCAACTGTATTTTTTTAAATTGTTTGTTACTTCATAACTTTCGACTGGGTAAACCTATTATCAATTTTTTTTTTTGGTTGAAAGCTGGTGCTTTCTGTGTGGTGAAATATATTTGATGCAATATAAATGGGACCCCATTTATATTTCATCAAATTTGGTCCAGTAGCTTTTGAGATACACACCAATAATTGAATAGAATGGAAGTCGGTATAAAATGTTTCAAATTGTACTTGTGTTTTATTAAATTATTATTTTTTATATTCTTTTATTGTGTTTCCTCCCGCCATCATTCCTACTATCGATACGAAAGAGGCTAATATCAGGCTAAGCTTATTGCTTAAGGGCACAAAAACGTGCTTAAATACTCGACACACTGATGAAATACATAATCAAAATTAATAAAAAATAAATCTCAGTAATAACATTTACAGCTAGGCTAATTTTGAGTAAAGCTAAAGACTTAAATACATCTAGGTGTTTAAGAATGTATTAGACACTTTATCTTAACTGCCTCACATTCGCCTAAGACCTTTAGCATTGTCCCGCCTCCTTAGATAAATAATGGCTAATGTTAGGTAACCTGAAGTAATGATTAATGATATTAGAAGGCACGCGGTCAGGGCGTATAAGATTAGAATATACATACTAGCGACCGCGGTTTTACTCGCGTGGCCACATGTAAAATGGAATAATCAGTAAGTACCTGCCATCTTGGCAGCATTCTGCAAGACACTGCGTCACCTGCGTGGACCTTTCCTAAAACCAATGGATAAATGAGACGGGACAGATGATAGAGATAAGTAGGTATTATATCTAGTAAGTTGGTACACCGTTGACCATCTTCTTCCTATTATACTCGCAGATTTCTTTTATGAATATTGATGTTAGTGCCAATATTTTTGTGACATGGATATAAACCATTCATAGCGATATCTCAACGTTTAATTACTTTTGATAAGTTACTTCTTGCTTATCTACCGACTTCCAAAAAGAAAGGAGATACTTAATAGACTGTATTCATTTTTTTATGTTTGTTACCTCATAACTTTCGATAGGGTGAACCGATTCTCAAAATTCTTTTTTCGTTTGAAAGCTTGTGCTTCCCGTGTGGTCCCATTTTTCTCATTTCATCAACTCATTCTAGTAGTTTTTGAGTTACACTCCAATAACTGAATAGAATGGAAGTCGGTATAAAATTTTTCAAATCGTACTTGTTTTCTAGCAACTTCCAAAAAGGGGAAGGTTTTCAACTCGTCTTTATTATTATTACGTTTTATTAAACTTTACCCACATTATAATAATAATAATAAGTAATTTATTTGAACAAATAGTAAAGCACTGTTTACAATAGAATATATAACTACATTAATTATGAATATATATTTAGGCAGTAGGCAATTAATTCAATTAATTAGATGTTAGTAATTTTGTTGTTTGTTAAAAATTGTGTAAATTATAAGTATAGACTTTACATTAAATTTATATGAACATTTAACTAAACAAACTTTACATACATAACAATAATAAAAGTGCAAAAATTAAAACATAATTTTGAAGAAGAAATAATGATAATAAAATTTCATCCAATAAGCCAATGCCAGTGGGCAACGTTCCCATGCTAGCAGCACTGCCACGTTGAATGGCAATGCTTTATCTTTAAACAAAGAAAACAAGTAAACAGTTATGAGGTAACATACATATATTTTTAATGAGTTACCTCATAACTTTTTACCCATAGTAAAACAATTCTGATGATTTTTAAAAATTTGATATCAGGTGCCACTCGTATGGTACTAGGTATTTAAATTTAATCAATTTTTTTTGAATTAATGTTAATGGTAAAAAAAAATTATAAAATTATATTTTTTGAATTTTTATTAACATTGGGTATAATATCGAATGGAAGTAATAAGAAAAGTAAAAAAAAGGTACCAGATAGAAACCAAGTAGTACCTAAGGATTTCGGAGGTATTTAACTCAGGGACATAATGTCACATCAGAAGATATTGGCACTAGTTTCCAGATTCAAAGAGAAAATCAAGGAACACGGTTGAGAATACACCAAGACGAACTGAGTAATATTAGCTATGTCTATGGTTCCTGATTTCTTTTTAAGTAAGCTCGTGCTTAATCGTTCACTGCGAAACGACCTCCGTACTGGTACAATCGATGTCATGTATTAGTTCAGTCATGTACTTCTATTACTATTAGTTCAGTGGTTTAATAAGAGTTTGTGTATGTTTTTATATAGTGAATATAGAATAAAAAACAAACAATTAAACAACACAACGGACAAGTTTTTTACCTCTCGTTTTACAATTGACTAATTAAAACTATATTAAAAAAATACTTAATCGACACGTATCTTTTAGATTTTGTAATAATCATTAACTATATATTAAATATTGTTTGAACATTTTGCAATAAATATACGATATACAGTTTTAATACCGTTGTCTGATAAATTGACTCATGATTACTCACATGTAAGGCCATTTTAGCTGAAGTTTTATTTGTAGAGTCACCGAGTATGAATGAGAATTAGTCATATTATCGTCATTCATTTTAGCTCCTTCAGTAATTCGTAAAGTAGGTTTGAATTGATTGAATGATTTCCTAATAATACTTTTGAATAGTTAAGGATGATGTCGGAGTTTAGTTCATTCTCATTATTCTTGGGCTACACAAAACTATCCTTAAGACGCGGTCCAACCCCAATTTTAAAATAATTTACGATGCTTTACGTAAGGTTGAAAATCGCTTGTTAGATTGGACGATGTAATGCGAAAATGCGTTAATTTTGTACGTTTTCTTTATATTTTTCGATATATACTAACACAATTGAAAAAACTGCTGGTTATAACTTTAGTACTATACGTTGGCTAAGTATTACCTAAAAAAAATATAGTGTTATCGCTGAAAATTCTGAGAGTTTGGACGTGAAAGTTGATTTTTGTGGACCTATTCAGGATTTTTTTCTGCTGAAAGAGAGTTATATTTATGAATTCTATTCGGTTATTACTCTTTTCCTATTCCTTTTCTGACCTTTGTATTTTTTTCATAATATACTATCAATCTGTTTCGTTACACTAGGTGTTTAAAAATTCTGCTTTTTCTTTAATCAGGGTACGAGCGCGCCTTAAGCCTGTTTAGTATGTACGTACAGCCACAGATATGTATTTCATAAAAATCCGTTAAACTGTAAAGATTACGAAATGTAATAAACTCATACACTTGTCTATATTACGATACAAATAATACTACTACAGAGACTTATCTCTATACTAGCACTATTGTATAGGCAGACTAGTTAATAGGGTTAGGACTTCTAATCTGACACTGATTTGTGACTTGTGTTGAACCTAGGTTACACAGGTTTGCCGCAGTCCTTGTATCAATGATTAAACCCTTTAAAATAATGAGTACTTGCTTTAAGATAATAAAGGTTCTAATGTTGTTTTTTCGCCTGATGGAAAGCGAAGATGGAATCAGAAAGCGATGATTAGTGCAGCCAGCCGTAAGCTGTAATCGCCACCCCTATGATGACCTGAGAGATGCTTTTTTACGCCCGCTTGAAAGACCCAGGGTCATAGCTGCTAGGAATTACGTACGCCGGCAAAGCATTCAACAGTTTACTTACATGACAGAGATAGGAACTTCCAAATTTTTTTGGTTCGTGGTAAGAAGTTTTGAATAGTATATGAATGCGATGCTAGGCTGGAATGAGTAGTTCGGGATCAAAATGGTGAGGCTAAGATTAAAGAGATCTTCCGACATTCGCCAAGAAATAAACGGTAAAAACGCTTAGAGAAGCTATAGTTCTACGTATTTACAGGGGTTCTAGGTATTGAGTGCCTGCAGTGTCTCAAATAATACGGACAGCGCGACGTTGCAATCTGTCAAGAGCATCCGTAAGGTACTTATCAGATCCATCCAAGAGCAACAAAATTCAATACAAGGGCGCGGCTGAGTTTTGTAAAGAAGGGAACGCTGATCAGGAGTTAAGAAACGCCTCGCTCTGTTCAGGACTCCGAGTTTGCGGGAAGCTAACTTGATAATAGTCTCGATGTAGTCACGCTGGTTCAGGTCACTACGGATCCATGCCAATGATGTTAAGATTACACTGTACAGGTAAGGTGATATTCTGAAGAGAAGGAAGAGGGAGAAGTGGAGATGTTTTTGCCGAGACGCTTGAGTCTTCCTGGCATTGAACTCAACCAAGTTGCCCGTAACCCAATCAGAGATGTTGTATTTCTTGATTAATTATATAAACAGGTGTTGGAGTTTTGCCACTGGCAATTTCGACACGCATTCTATGGGTTTCATAAGTAAGCTCAAAGTCGCACAACGAGCTATGGAGAGAGCTATGCTCAGGGTTTCTCTACGTGATCGAATCAGAGATGAGGAGATCCGTAGAAGAACGAAAGTCACCGACATAGCCCAGAAGATTAGCCAGTTAAAGTGGCAGTGGGCAGGGCACATAGCACGCAGAACAGATGGCCGATGGGGCCGGAAGGTTCTGGAATGGAGACCACGGACTGGCAAGCGCAACGTAGGTCGTCCACCGACACGGTGGACAGACGACCTGTTAAAGTTCACAGGACGACGTTGGATGCAGGCCGCATCCAACCGGTCCTTTTGGAATATTATGGGGGTGGCATATGTTCAGCAGTGGACGTCATTAGGCTGAGATGATGAGAGATGATGAATTTCGACACGAATGCCCGACAGTTTAAACGACAATTATGAGAGAGGAATCCGAGAATTGACCCACTCTCATTCATCACTTCAGACAACGAGAACGACAAGGTTTCGACAAAGACTTCGAATTTAAAGTGACAACCTTAATATAACCTCAATCGTTGCAAAAAAGGGGAAACGGAAATAGGGTTGCTAGTACAAAAGTTAAAAAGTACCACACAGTATGTGATGATACCAGTCGAAAATATAGACCCATTTGGCTAAAGTGAACACCAATGAAACAAAAAAACAACATGTATTAATTGGTGTAAGGTATCAAATAACGGGTTCAAAAAGGTTTAAATTATTATTACTAAAAATGTATACTTATTAAACTAAAGAGTTTAACGAAATAAAAATAAATAATTACCTACGAGTACCTACGAAAAAATACCAAGCTAAAAACCTTAACACTTACCACATAGATACCGCCCCGTTCGTTAGTGATAAATAGTACTTACCTAAACATGAGTCTACTCAACGTTTGCAACAGTAACTATATCGGGAACTCAAATAAAAAGTAATACACGGTAAATATCCCGTTTTATGCCTTGTGTTTTATGTTTAGATTTTTGGTAAGTAACTTGTAGTTGAGCCATGAAGCAGAAACTTGGCGAGATAGTTTATGGGGAGTAAGTAAACGTAAGCTAACTATTCAAATATCGGAATTCAGAGATGAAAGTTCAATTGTCAGGATTTTGTAACAAATACTTGTATAGAAATTGACTTCCAAAAAAAGGAGGAGGTAGTCAATTCGAGTGTTTTATGTTTGAAAGCTGGTGCTTCCCGTGTGGTCCCATTTAAATTCGGTCCAGTAGTTTTTGAGGTAGACTCCAATATCTGATTTTTACCAAAGTAATGGAATGGACGTCGGTAATAAATTTTTCAAATTTTACTTGTCAATGTATTAACTTTACAATCTAGATTTAGGAGAAACTTTAGAAAACAAACATAAACCCCTGCCAAAAAATACTACCTAGTTGTTGGGGTTCGAACATGTATATGTTACAAATTTTTATTATGAGTCAAATTTCATGAAAATTTCTCTCGTAGTTTGAGAGTTGTGCGCGTATAATAGACAGTTTTATTATATGTATCGATTCATTCAATGAGAATTAATTATCCTGTAGCACTACGAAGGTACTATTATAGACTCTAGTCTAGAGTCTACTCTAGTACAGTTAGATGCCGAATAGAGCACGTTATCTTCGAGATAAAGCATCATGCTCACTATACGGGCGGCACGGCGCGTATCGGAGCGGCAGATACAACACAATGGTGGTACACACGCCCGGCCCATTTACGATGTTCAACCGATACTTAGCTACACTGCTACCAGCTAGCGACAGAATATACAGTTCATTCGGCTGTAGCCAGTGTTTTTTAAACTAATCAAGTAGTGTAATAATTAAACGAGGGTTTATGCGTTGTCAGTATCACAATCGACAATTGTTTCCGTTTCGTCTGGAAGCCTTCATCAGGATCGTCTGAGCAGGGAGCCGATTCCACTAACTAAATTGCAATCGAACCGTAGCTGAACGGTGACTTTTGACTAGTTTTCTTATTCTGCTATTGGCCCGGGATAAGTGAATACAACCCTTTGCAAAACAGTTCAGCTGCAGTTACGTTTCTATTGATGCCAGCGATCGATCAAAACTTTATAAGCTAACTCGATAGATCATGAACGCAACGCTAACTCATACTCGTCCTTAGTAGCGTTTAATATGGTAATATATAGTAGCGTTTAAAATGTCGTTACGTTCCAATTTGTCTACTACTAATATTAGAATGGCTTTTTGGGTAATTACCAAACGACAACCGGAGGCGAACTGCAGTTGCAGCGGGATAGATTGTTAAACCTTGAGAAATAGAATTGGCCTCCAGCCGTGCGATTCTCTAAGAGCAAACATCGTTGCATCTTTGACAACATCCATGAAACAAATGAAGAGATGACAAGAAACGTTGGAAAAATAACCTTATGTACAAGGGCGAAGTATTTGACATCGGTGAGCTCATCGACGAGCTCGTTGACGAATTATTACAGAATCGCACGGCAGGACGTAACGGGGAGTACACAGCACTCAGGATCCTGAAGAAGACTTCCGTGTGAAGCTGAAACAATTTTCAATCGTAATGTCGACAACGCCTAAGTCTCACGTTAATCGCGTTTTATTATTACTAAATTATAATGAACATTTAGATTCTAAAGTTGTATAAGGTAATAAGTATACTTGTAATGCTTTTGTTTCGCGGTATCATCCAGTTATTTTTGATTACTTTTGTATTTTTTTCACAGTAACTTATCCCTACGAAACTTTCTCATCTATGTAATACCTATAGATGATAATTTTATACGCATCTTGGCAGTTGACGCCTTTTATGTTGTAATCATTAACCATTAACAGATTTTTAGAAAATATTTCTAGTCTAGGTGAGCTAGTTAAACATTATTTGCATTTGTTACTCTTGACTTATCACAAGTTTCTGTCGGCACCTGTATACATATTTATAGGTATTTTTTAGTTGTACCAAGTGCCAAGATGAACAAGTCACAATTTTAGGTAATGGTTATTCCATATTCATCCGTAAACAACCCACCAAAGAAGGTTTTTTCATTTAAAATTTTGCAGAGGCGTTGGCTAAATAACAAATTACATTATAATAATAGATCCGTTTTAGCTATGCATATGTATTCAACGTAATGTTTAACCGTTTATCTACAAATTCTTTGCCTACAAAATTGGTCTACAGAATTTTTACAAAATATGTTAACGGGATTTTATTTCAAATCTGAAAGGTTCCTCAATTTTTACGTCTACAATAAATTACCTAAAAATAATTAATAACCTTATAATGGCCATTATTGATGCAAAGTCCACAACTCAAGCCTATTTTATCGTGGTAGATTCAGTATCGAAATTAGGGCCCAATTCTAAACGTTCCCTTAGTAGTGAATCTAGCTAGGCTTAACTTACGGCTAACTGCCGTGCGATTCTCTAATGATTCGTCGTTGCGCTCGTCGACGAGCTCACCGATGTCAGATACTTTATGAGATATCGCCCTTATACATAAGGTTGTTTTTCCAACGTTTCTTGTCATCTCGTCATTTGCTTCACGGATGTTGTCAAAGATGCAATGATGTTTGCTCTTAGAGAGTCGCACGGCTGAGCATTTTTCTGGAATACCGGCCTCATACATGCATAAGCTTAGGTTAACTTAGTTATATAACTTCAACAATACTGCGGTTTTAAAAGTAAATCATATTACATCAACCATAAACGTAATAAAATGACCTATTGCAGTAATCTCAGGATATTAGCATCTTCGTATGTAAGTACAAGGAATAATTGGCATTCCAAAAGCACGACTCGAAGCCACATCGGGTTGGAGGCGATAAATCGGCATCACGTCCCCAATTGTATGCGACCGAGGTTCACACGTCGCCGTGTCGCTAACTCGCGTGTATTAGGGCCTTTATACGGTATTTTATTACATATACTTAGTTGCTGCTTGACTGTTTGATTTTGTTGCAAAGTTGTATGATTTCTCCATGTAGTGGCCGTAGATGTATTGGAAGTGCAGGCAGCCTAGTTGTATTATGCAATTAAGAGATGAGACGTGCAAGTCATGTGACTGATGGTAAGCCTTATAATTGCAGTGCCACCCATGCACTGCGCTGCATTCTGCTCGTCACCCCGAGACATTGGTTTTTGGTATCTTTCACCCAGTAATGTCACATGCTACAGTGCCCTTCACTCCGTAACACAGTAATGCTTGCGTACTATTGCTTCGCGGCAGAATATCTGACACTGAAGTGGTTACCACTATAAAGATGTAGCGTCCGCACCAAGCCGAAATAGTTGGTGGCTTAACTACTACACTGGGACAATTGCAATAAATATCGTAATTAGATTTTCGTAGGGGGCTGAGAGATGTCAGACAATAAACAAATAGTGCGTACCTGAGTATGCCTCGCATCTCACACAGCTTCCATCTAATCCACCTTCGATTAGCTCACGAGCCGTCAGCCTTGCGAATCTTCAAGACAATTGATTGAATCACGCACGTATGATGCCCAGACTCCGGAGGTTGTGCTGGTGTCCAGCCGATCGTTGGTGTTAAGTGCGATGAGAAAACTGCACTTTTACACAGATACGAGACTCCACGATTAGAAACAATACGCACTATTCAGCGGTCGGAGCGCCACTGGCTTGCCTGTGACTTTTCTCGCATACCCTCAATATCAATTTATTGTATGTGATTATTTTAAATTACCTTCTATTGTAAGGTACCAACGACGCGTTGAAATATATATTTATGATAACGGAACATCCCGCCCACCAAAATACCTATGGTATTTTCCAGACAAATTAATGATAATCAGGTTTTTTTTTAAGATCTAGGCGATACTACAATAATATTGATTAGCTAAATACTTTACGATAAAGTCAACAAAACTTGTTCTGATATAAAACGATTTGATTACAGTTATGAAAGTATAATACGATAATTAACATTAACGATTGGAAAATATTTCTACACGAGGTGGAACGATTTCCACGTAATGTGGAATACCATGATGTAATTGTATTAGAATGATTTAAGCTAAATCCTCTATTGGAAGAGGGCGTAACTCAGGTAAACACAGTCAGACACCGAGCTCGCCGGCGAGCTCGAGGCAAAAATTATATCTTGGTTAGATTATCTTCAAATAGTCATAGAGTAAAAATTCATAGGGCCCACTTTCAACGGCACACTCATGTACCGGGGCGATTCTCTCCGACTCCCCTCTCTCCTGGCGACGGCCCAAGCCGAGGTCCGTACCTTAGTGCCCTTGAGCAAGTCGCCTACTCCTCTCCTTGCGGCGATGCGTCTTCAACGCTCGCCTTAGGCGGTGCGCCCTCTGCGCCCGCATCTGTTTGAGTGCCATCTGCGCTCGCCACCGTCCGGTGACGCTATAAATACTGGTAGAGGCAAACAGCATTAGTCCGTTCTAAAAAAAAAAGGGCATAACTTAATGAACGGTCTTTTGATAACTTGGTTATTTGCTGTTTTAACATGAATGGCGCGTTTTGCCGATATGATGCAAAACTGCTGTAATAGTAGGAAGTGAGTAGTATTAATACCCGGATGCAAATAGCTGCGGTGGATGGAGTCAATGGTTAAATCAGTGAGTAGGTGTTCTGATGGTAGAAAGGCGGGATGCTTGTGTTCGTATTTTAATCCCGATCGAGAAATCCTGCCCTGAGAACACGGCGATTATCAATAAATGGGTTCAGTGTCCGGAAAGGTGTGGCTGAATATCTGATGATATGAATATATATATAGTGGTAACCACTTCAGTGTCAGATATTCTGCCGCGAAGCAATAGTACGCAAGCATTACTGTGTTACGGAGTGAAGGGCACTGTAGCATGTGACATTACTGGGTGAAAGATACCAAAAACCAAGACGGCCTCTTGCACATGAGGCCTACCACCTAAAATCTCGGGTTTCCTCGCCTATTACAATTCACATCCCGACGGTGAAGAGAATATTATTTAACTTCGCCTTAGAGAGTAAAACACAACGCAAGTTCACAACTTTCCTTTATATCCATTACTGGCGGATGGGTAACCACAATTGGCATGTTTTTTTACTCCACTTAAAGTAAGTGGAGTAAAATTGTCACCGATCGGTACCTCAGAGATGGAAAAAGCAGCAAGGGAAGACAACAGCACAAACGATGGGAGTATAAACTTAAATTAACAGTGGGGCCCAAATGGAGAAGGGTTGCCAGAGACAGAGTACAGTCGAAGCTTTTAGAGGAGGCCTTTGCCAACAGGCACACTAAACTAAGAGACATTCTATATAGTAACAACACCACAAAAACGAACACAGTTCAGGATTAAGAGGGTATTTGGATTTAGATTTGAAACCACAATTGGCATTTTTAAATTTCTGTGTTTAGGAAGGCACGTTGAGCTGTTAGTATCGGTGGTTGTCTTAGAGCACTTGTGATGACCATTAGCCTTTCCGGGAAGCTAGTTACTACTGTCCAGGACACGCCTTCAAAATGCCATCAAATCCACTACCTCTCAACATCCGTCCTTTGCACACATCTGCTAAAACATAAACTTGCAGGTACCTACAATTCTGTGTATATTTACCATGTCTATTCCCGTTATTTAACACCCCAAACCAACTACTGTAATCCTTACTATCTTCTACCATTGTTGCCCATATAAAGCCTTCCTTAACGCCCTATCAGCTACTTAAAACAACATCAAAATCATCTCAGCTTACCGCCATCTTAGATCTTGCAGATTGCCATTTGCGATGCGCTTGCGCAGCAGCATGCGTTGTTTATGGCTAACCTTAGATTAGATTCGGTGAGAAACCTTATTTAGATTATGCATGTGGCTTTATATTAAATGTGATGCTATAAACTATATACTATTTTTGGTTATGATTATATTCGAAGTAAACTTACGTTTTACTACTGTTTTGTGTGATGGTGCAGTCAAATAAATATGTAGCACATATTGTTTTTTGCTTGATAATTCTAGCTTATAGATATCCATCAAAATACACTGAGGCAATATATACCTACTATAAGTACTATACCTACTACTACACGTACCGGCAAGCGCAGCGTAGGTCGTCCACCGACACGGTGGACAGACGACCTGAGAAAGGTCGCAGGACGACGTTGGATGCAGGCCGCTTCCAACCGGTCCTTTTGGAAAATCATGGGGGAGGCCTATGTTCAGCAGTGGACGTCCTACGGCTGAGATGATGATGATGATGATGATGATGATAAGTACTCCTTAATAACTAGACATAGAACTATCTAGTAAGCTCCACCCGACTTGTTTACGGAAGCATGACTTCCTCCCATTAAAAAAATAATTATGGTGAATAAATTTGCTAACTAAGCAATACAAAAAATTATTAATGTTTCTTTTCGTTAATTTTCATATGTAGGCAGGCAAATTAAGGCGCTGTCAGCTCAGCGCTTGACTACGTTCATTTTCCTTTACTTAAAATCAAACAATCGCATTTCGTAAAAACTTACAAAATTTAAAAAAAAAATAATGTGCATTTTTAAATAAAAAAATAATCCGTCAATGCTGTATTTCCGTCAATATGTATTAAAATTGCTATTTTATGATATGTATTTCATGACAAATAAAATAGTGAATAAAAAGAAAAACTGTTTTAAAGGTGAAATTAAGAGGTATGTTTGGAATTTTTTTTAAAGTACTTTAGTATGGTAAAATATGTTTTTAATTTCGTCAATGTGTACGTAGAAGTCTTATAAATGTCACATAATTTTTTTTAGTTTTAAATAAATCGTTTCTTATGAGATAAACTGCTTTAAAAATCCTCATTTTTATCGACATCATATGACAGCACCTTAAGCCTACAAGCGATATCTTTACCAATACTAATGTAAAGAGGAACGATTTGTATTTTATGTGTTTGTAAACTCAAACACTATTTCTACTATTAAAAAGAAACAAAGTCAAAGTCAAAATCATTTATTCAATTTAGGCATCAAAGACGCACTTATGAACGTCAACTTTTCATTATAATGTACTTTAAAGACTACCGCCGCGTTCCAAAATATATAGAACTTTCTCCATTAGAATGCTACCTGCTGTTTTTGAATGATCATCATCATCATCAATCACCACGCGGGTGAACCTCTGAGCGTTATAGTTATATAAATAACAAAAACATCCAGCAACTTACTTTATAAATCGAATACATAAATTATACACCTAGTACAATGTGTAAAAAACAATTTCACGAAAAGAATAGAACTCTATGTCTTGTCTTATTCAACTTTGTAAACAAATTAATCCGTAGAATCGTCATTCGCTGTATTTAGCCAATAATATAATTTTATTGTTTTCTCAGAAATCATACTACTTTTCCAGGAATTGCGACGTGTGTGACCTCTGAAGACCCTGAAGATGGATTCCAAACAAGGATGTATACATTTTTCTACTTATGCAAGTAAACCTTCTACTACAATCAACTTTATAAAGTTGGTGTATAATTTAAATATTTTTTAAATTTCGTTTCGAATTTTTTTAATAAATCTTGAGATTACAAATTCTTCGAAACAAATTGGTTACAACTTCTTCTGTATTCCCAGATTTGGCTCAAAATGTTTTTTCCAATCCAGATCAAAAAATGAGCGTATTGTTTGTGTAAAAAACTTTAGGAATAACTGAACTTACATGGTAACTAACTAACATAACTCTCATTTATAATTCTATTTCGTAATATTTGCAAGAATTACCCGGTCGCAGATTTTACACGGAGTTTGATAGAATTCAATACATACCTGTATTAGGAGATAGAAAAGTGGTTGGTGAGCGAGAGCTTTTGTTCGGCCAAAGACTTCTTGAAGAAAACATCATGTAGGTACATTTACTATGACAAATAGCATAGTTATACATTATTATGATAAAATTAACCTTATCAGTTAATCATATAACTTCACTGACGACTTTAGTTATTCTACATTGACATTTGCATACCTCATACGAGGTTGTTATGGCGGACTTTAATTATTGTTATAGAACCTATTTGTACCCGTATTCATGCAAATATAGTATTTGATTTGAATTGAATTGAATAGGGTTTAAAAAATACAGCTTAGTATATTTTCTATGAAAGGGGAAGTAAATTTTAGATAAGAAAAATAGTTAGCCAAAACTTTGGAGTCCATTGCCCTAAACATCAAAACGAATATATGTAAAAACCTTTTTCGAAAACGATCATCTATAATAAATGTGCTAATGCTTGCAGTCGTTAAGCTTGCATTTTCAAAGCTTAGTACAACAAGTATTTATGTGGCAACAGTTACGCTGCAGGTCATGGTGTCAGACTGTATCATTAAACGTGGGTATTAATGTGATATCAGAAGATAAAGTGATCGGCCTGAGGTTGGAGGCTGGTGCAAGCTTGGAAATCGAGAGGTTATGTAATTTAAGTGTTAGACAAAGAGTTAGTGAACTTAGTCGTACAGCGGCCCGTACCGGTAAGCAATATAAGTTTTTAAATTGCACACTTTTGCAAGAGTTCTCATGGCGCTTGCAACACTGCAGAAATATCGGGAACTAAAACACACGTAGTATTGTAGTAGTGTTTACACACTATACGCTAAACATCCCGTTTCGAGTGTTAACTTTTATATTAGTATCTCGAAGTTTTCAGTAAATCAAGTTACTAAACTGCAGAGTGTAGGTATACACATAATATATCAACACAAGTTTGTAATCGGTCGACATTCTTTAGGTAGTGTTTTATATCCACTCCACTTAACAACAATTTATGTAATTATTTCACTGTTTGAAAGGTACTTACTTTATTTTAACAAAACTAAAACTTGTTTTAATAATAAAATAAAGCCAAAAATTAAGTGAAGTAATGCGGCAACTATATTGTCGATATAGTTGACCAAGTCACTCATGTATGCGAATAATAGGTTATATTTTATTAATCAATGATTTATTATATACCATGCCAATGTCATCCTATTTAATACTTTATATTTAATAAATAATTTATTTCATTGTTTTACCATAAGCAGTCTCTAACTGCCAAATTATTAACGGTAAGTTGATTTCAACTAATGTCATGCACGTTTTGAGTTCTTTGTCAGTTCTTAATCTTTATACTTACGACAAGCACACTTCGCTATTTTTGTGACATTGCCTTCTGAGACATTTTAAATCTCATATGCGTCCAAAATTTCAACTCAGATGGTCAAAATGTCCAAATCTTTCAACCCAATACTCATAACTACTGCTTCGCAAACTAAATATTAAGTTGACAGTGGTTCTCGGAACGAACTTATTATAAGAACCTCTATAGATAATAAATTTAGTATTCTGCTAAAACAGATTTCCAAGTTCAATATCAGCTTAATCCACATTATTATTGGTTTGGTACGAGCTAGCCTCCATTTACCAAAACTGCAGGTAATAATACCCAATAATACCACTATACGCATTGAAATTCACAATCACAGATATCCAGTTTAAATATGTTTAACACGTAGTATCCAGCATTAAACCTACGACACAGTTTAAAGAATAGTAGCTTAGGATATTAAACCCAGCATAACGTTAAGCCTAGGACACAGTTTAAAAAACAGTGAATAAAGATAAGTTGTATCGAAAGGAAAGGTCATCGGCAATGCAACAGAAGACTGTAATACTAATAGAAATGGCAAGTGTACGAAGCATGTTTTCTAATGTGTGTGAATATATTCCTAATTTTCTATATACTTTGTAAGGAAATTAGTACTTGAGATAAACTAGCTGACCCGCCCACAGTTTCGCTTTTTTTGTCTATAAATAAATTGAATACATATTATTAATGTTAAAAAACGTAGCCTTATTCGTCAGTTTCATTCATAAATCTTTTGTTTTAATTATTTGTTTTATTACGGTATAGGAAGGATTAAAAAGGAATTACGAGCAGCGAATCTTAATAAACAATCGATAAAATAAAAGCAAATTGTTAATGGAAATCCGATCGATAATGCACAATTTTATCGACATTTAACTCAAATCACTAAGAACAATGACACAGAGACCCTGAGAACACGAATAGATATTAAATGTATTTTTCTGTTAGGATATTAAATAAAACGTCAATGCGGAAATTTCGATATAGGATAATTTTAATAAAATCTCAGTCACTTTTTATAATACTCGTATTAACCCTCAAACTCAGTTCTTTAAAAACGAAAATTTGCCTTTACAAACAGACAGAAATCGAAAAATAGCTTTATTTGTTATAAGTACCGTATATCCTTTCATGAGCATTTGGCGAAATGCGGTTTTTTAACATAACAGACAGATAATTAAATTAATATAAAAATAAATTTTATTTATTGGTATATGTAGACTGATAGATATATACAAATAACTAGAAGGATATTGTATAAGTAGCCTACACTTTGAAAACGAAGATTTAAGTAAAATTTTATAACTTCATTTAACAATGCACTCGCTAAGAATTATGTGAAGTACAATCACAGTTATTCTGTCATTTTCCTGCTAACTGGCAATGGTGGTAGGGAGGAACAAACAAAGAGAGGGAGAACTTTTTGAGAACTGTCATAATCACACCAGAAATACTTGATAGGGATAATGATGTACATCATTTGAAGGTACTCTAGATCTAGAAAGGGGACTGGACAAAGACAGCTGCCAAAACTCATTGACTGGTGTCAGGTGTCAACCTCAAGATATTATGTGAATACATAATTAAACTAAGTTTTAAATATATAATTACATATGTATTTTTTGAAAATGAAACGTATGTAGTTAAATAAATCTTACTAAGCTTGCGTGGTGGATGATGACATGCCTACAAGAATAATTGCTTGACTAATTGCATGATTTTATGTCAACGGGACCTATAGGTTTTGAATCTTTTGTGAAATCGCAAAATATGCGACACTGCGACGCGTATCACGCGTACCTCATGTGCCACCACCAAAAAAGTGCATGCTGCGCTTACACCAAGTGTAACATATTTTATACCTCTTGTTTGTAACTAATTTTATCAGATCCAATCATTCCACCGGTATAAATTTGCGTTTAGTTCGTCAAACTATTCAATAGTAGTATTTTTTACCTGAACTTTTATGCGTAGTTCGAAAAGAAACGGAAAGTAGTAGACATTGGACAGGTTAAACGGTCATATTAGTTGATCGCGTTGACTTACAAGTTTGATTTTTTCTTAGTAAAAAAGACCGTAGACGCGAATATTTGATACAAACTTTAACTTTATACTTCATTGCGTTCCTGTGAAAAAGGGTCTTTACAGATAGACAGATAGACAGAAAACGGACAACAAAGTGATCCTATAAGAGTTACTTATTCATTATGAGGTACGGTACCCTAAAAAGCATTAGAAGTAAGCCTGAATTTAATCTCGCCAGCGACTACAATAAATTTTGAAATTGAAGTTGTTCCATCTTTAGCTATCGTTCCGTGGTACACACGCACACTAACTGTAAAGAGTATATGAAAGGTAGCGCGGCGGCAGGAGCAGCCTACTCAGTTACCAGCAGCACTCCTTAAATTTGCCTAAGCTATTTACGAAACTAAGCGCTTATTGCTTGGATATACAGGATGTTTGTAGTACTAATAAGGGTTTGACGTGAGTTCTGTGTTTTGATTTTATTTATCTACAACTGCTGTGTTCCAGTCGGGACTCAGTTGATTTTTAACTTAATATTATTAGTGAACAATCAATAGTTATTTAATCGTACCAAAATACATGTGGAAAATATTAGGGTTAGTATATACGTAAATTCATTCAGATCAGCATCATCAACCAACAATATACCAATGAAGTTTTAACTAATAATTTATAATACATAAGTAAAATATAACAAATTTCGATAAAAAGGAAAACTCTGGTATTGTTAGTGTTTCAATATTAATAATTATGAAACCTTGAATTATAGACTTTTATGTTACCTTTTATGTATGTCTTTTTTCTACCGACTTCCAAAAAGTAGGAGGTACTCAATTCGACTGTATGTGTTTTTTTAATGTTTGTTACCTCATAACTTTCTACTGGGTGAACTGATTCTCAAAATTCTTTTTTTTTGTTTAAAAGCTGGTGCTTCCCGTGTGGTCCCATTTAAATATCATCAAATTTGCTCCAATAGTTCTTCAGTTACACTCCAATAACTGAATAGAATGGAAGTATGTATAAAATTTTTCAAATTGCTCATGTTCATGGAACGCAACGGCAGATTGTTTAAAAAGTACGCCATTAATAATTAGGTAACCATTTATGAGCTTTCTATAATGATTTCCTAGCACTGTGTATTTAGAAAGTGCATAAGTAATTACATCATTCATCAAAACGTTTTACTAACCTTAGATAATGTCAAATAACCAAAGCTCAAACTAAAGTCATGTTATCGCACCGGTAACTTTAAATGCTTAAAAAATATTTGTCGTCACACATATCTAATAGTAATTCTTGGTTTTGCTAGCAATTTAATAAAAATAACATTATATAAAACAACAACATGCTTGTCCAAGCTCTTTGGCGCGGACTAAAAACTAAACAGACAAAGTTATTGCTAAGTGCATTCCCAATTTCATTCCAGTGTATAAAAATCCCAAGTACATGACTATTACATACACAAACCTTCCATGTTTATTATTAGTGTTAAATTGATAACCATAGGCGAGAGCAACGCGAATAGGAGAATTTGTTAGACACACCATAGCTATTTCTGGTAAGCATAGTGGGTTTCCATCTTCATCTTCGATGCGACAGTGGACAGATGTCAATCAATATTTTACTCGAACGCATTTAGTTAACGACGCGTTTTGCATGACAATTGCATCCGCGCCAGTGTTGCTCCTATCTCGAATACGGATCCACTCTCGCGCAGGTTACATTACACTTCTCTCGGTCTAATACCATGGTGAAAGCGAGATAGCAGGCCTATTATTTCGCAAAACGGATAATATCAAAATGTCAACGCACGAGTCTAAATAGGAGTCCGCGTACAGTGAAGTACAAAAGAGCCTGCATCTAATACACAAAGTTGTTTAAACCTTTTTTTGAATTTGTGCATGCAGAGTGAAAATTTTAGGAGGAGGAGGAGGAGGTTTAATCAAGGGGGGCACAGAGCATTATTCAGTGGCCTAATTGGCGCAGGAATTGACGGCAGCGCCATCAAGCTCTTCACGAAACCTCCCAAGGAACCTGTTCGAACGAAGGGCTCCGTACCATTATCTATAATTATCGTCGGACTCACACTTGGCCGGTATTTTTATATGTATAACGGCAACAGATCTGTGAAAATTTCAACCGCCTAACTATCACGGTTCATGAGATACAGCCTGGTGACAGACGAATAGACAAATGGACAGCGGAGTCTTAGTAATAGGGTCCCGTTTTACTCTTTGGGTACGGAACCCTAAAAATGTACTCGCCTAGGATTAAGTATTAACAACAACTTTAGTTTTAGATGTGAAATGCACGGAAATTTAAATTTTAAAGATGCATGAAACTGTAAAACTAAAGTAAAAAAATCTAAATAAGGTACGGACCTGTAGTGCATATATTTTGAAATAATAAAACACTGTTTATTAAGTAAAAACAAACAAAAGTAAACCAAATTAATATATATCATCATATACCTATGTATGTTTCGTATTTAGTTGTGTTGTACTCCAGTTGATTTTTTTTGAGCGCCGTATGGGACATGTTTCAAATAGCTTGACAAGCTTTATCCCACTGAAAGAAGAAATTTTGAAAAAAACTAATAAGTTTATAATTATGCAAATACTGAATAACTAACCAAGTTATTACAAAACCAACAAAAAGTTGATACTATTTTAAGATTATTAAAAACATTACATTAAATTAAATTAAACCTACCTAAGTAACAAAGAAGTTAACGGTTAAGCACCGCCTTGCCCTCGGAGTACTTATAACGAATGGATCAATGTCCATTAATTTAGAGAATGTTTTAAAAGTTATACTCGCTCGCACAATAAATGAATTTTGTCTATAGTTGGTGGCGGCAAAAGGAACCTTAAGTGTGTCATTAAACCTACGAAATTTACTTGGGATATTAAAGGATAGTTTGCTAAGGAGAGTGGATGGCGCCCATTGCTGAACATAGATCATAGACAACGTACGGTTCAGGGATATATTTCTTGTGTTGACTAGGAAGGAAGGCAGTATGAACACTGCGGCTGGTTACTTAGAGGTCTATGGCTCCCAATCCATGGTAGTTCTCACTATTGGTCCGCGCAGCACTCCTGTGATGAGAAAGAGGCACAACATACCGCTGGGACCATACAGAAAATGTACAAAATAAAAGTAAATTATCTAAAAATAGAAAAGGTTCGTCGAGTTAAGTTCAACTCTAGCTCCTATATATTTATTCCCCAGAAGGTCTAGTACAGTCTTAGGTAATGGAATTTTGTACTACTTTGATTTGAAAAAGGAGCCCTATCTAAATAATAAGATTTTCTTTCATAAAATGAATAGAACATTGAAAATTCAGTACAGAAAATTCGTGTACTTTCATAAATAGAAATGAGTTTTAATAAAAGAATGGAACTTATGGACTGATTGAAAAGATTGTAAGAACAACAAAAAAAGCATACAGCTTACTCCCTGGCGCAGCGAACCAAAGTGGGTCTTGGCCTCCGATACAGGAGAACGCCATCGGTCTCGGTCCCGTGCTGCCTCTTGCCAGTCGGCAACTTGGAGCTCCGACTCCACAGCGTCATTTCGGCGATATCTGGGTCTGCTGACGGGTCGGCGGCCAATTGGATCTCCAAGTACACCATTATCTGTACGTGGCCAAGCCAGCGGAGTCTTTGGGCTTTGGTCATTTCCATGATGTTAGGTTCGGTGATCAGTTCTTTAATCTCTTGGTTCTTTCGCAAACGCCAGCTGCCACCATCGCGTTAGGCCGGTCCCAGAATCTGGCGCATAATTTTCCTCTACAAGAAGAAGTTTAATTTAGAACTAGAAGTTTGTTTTCTTCTTAGAGAGTCAGTGTCCATGTTTCGCATCCAGACATCAATATCTACTAAGTTACTAGATTGTCGAGATGTCACGTGCTGTTACATGTTCCTCCAACGGGTTGATTAAGAGAATAAATAGAATTTGCTTCGGTGGCCTAGCGGTCATGGAGTCTGGGACGGATTGTCAAAAGGCGCGGATCCGAATCCCCGTCCGAGGATTTGAAATTTTTCACTCAAAAGTTATAATATTTAATCATTTAACGCCCGACAGAAGTATAAACTATAAACTAATCTAGCGCTGTGGGTCAGAGTGAGAGAGGATGGGTAAGGGAAAGAGAAGCCACCCCATAAGAAGTTAACACTTCAAAAATGTCGGTCAGAATAAATTCACCGTTACATAAAATGTTTTCATTTCATAACGGTATCGGCAGACATATGTTCAGCAGTGAACGTCCTACGACTGAGATGATAACGGAATTCTGTTGAAATATGACATCTACCCAAGTAGTTTTAATGGATCCCATACATTATTGAGCCGAGGTTTGCCATGCATACAAACACAGCAACTTCGGTTATAATAGTTAATATGGAATTGGTCTATGGATGGAACTACAAGGAGGCAAAGAAACTCTCGACATGTTTTGACTCAGTTTAGCACCAGTTATGGTGGGGTCTATAGGTAGGCTGTAGTACTGGTATCCAGTATCCACGGTGTAACGGCTGTATCCAATACGAAAGTACTTACCTCTGAGCCCGGTGTTGTTAGGAAAGCTGTCGGGCAGTCTATTTTGGATATGTACTTATAAATGTTACCGTGTAAATTCCGTCATCGCGATTCAGATATTAGAATGTTTTTGCGCGTGAATATTTTTGTTTGCTAAAATTTCATTGTCATCTATTACATTTTTGATATAAGTACTTAAACGTTCACACACTCATAAATTCACTAAGATTTTAATACTGACAAGATGCATGGACACTTATAAACAAACATTCAAGAGCCGAAAATATCGGCTTATCACACAAATGCCCTAGCCAGAGATTGATACCAAGCTAACGGGCGTTTAATATAGTTATGGCGACAATGGACGCATCGTTATGTTTTTGAAGTTGATTAGTATGTGGAGATAATTTGATGAGTAAATATATTTCATAACTTCTCGCATCGTGTTTTTAAATGTTATTAGAACACGGTACAAGCTCTAGGCTCATCTGGTGTTATGTGGTAACCTCTGCCTAGAACAGATGCATTTCACCCGTAACCGAGACATTAAGTCTCATTTGTCTGTAAACGCTGGCACATACATTACTGCTTCACGGTAGGAAAAAGTATGGAGGCAGTACTTCTCTTGACGGACTCATTCACAAAAAATATACTGCTATTAATAATACATTTATGTTGATAAGTGTACCCCGACTACCGGATTTGTAATGCCCCATTCTCCTTATGGTCATAAGCCGTTACAAGTAAGATAGAAAACGCAATAATTAAGATATTGTTCTGCTCAATTAATGCCGACACATTGATTTACTTTAGAGCTTTTACGGAAAGCTGTAAGCGGTATAGCTTTCAAATATAATTTATGCAAGAGCCAAAGTTTAGTTAGGTCATAATTTGCGTTCAGCGGCTTGTTTATGGCGACCCAATAATATGGTAGTGTTTTGTTTTAGCCGGCATATCGGCAACACGCAGATGGTCCGCCATGCACAGATTAAAATTAAGGTTAGGTCTTATACATTGATAGATACATTGAAAGCACTTTATTGTATACATTCACCAAGAAAACAACATAAATAAATACAAGTACAATGGTATATAACATAGAGTTATAACTAAATTGCAAAACAATAGCAGTTTGATTACATAAACACTAGTTAGAATTTTATGTTTATTTTATTACCTTCTTTTAATAGTCAATAAAACTACTTGTATTGTATTTTGTTAGGTACAATTCCCTTTTATGACTTTTCTTTTAATTCTGATGGAAAATAAGAGGGAAGAGTTGGACTGTCGGATAATATACAGCGTGTAACAAAAGGTGTAGTAATACTGAAAGGCGCGCATATGTACGTAGTCAGGATAGACATGGCGAAGTATCAATAACCCCTCACCAGTCGACTGTCCATATAACAATGAGATATCTATTGTGTCTGGGTCGTTCGACTGATGAAGTAATATTTAAATAGCTTATTTTTTTACACTAAGACAAATAATTAGTTTCCGATTTTTTAGACAGCCCTATTACGTAGACATGCCTATTTTTAGAGTTCGTAGTTAAATACGCTCTGTAATCCCCACGTCACCTATAAATTCAACCCCGTCCCCTACCCTGCATGTGCCCTCTCCCCGCACCGCACCTCAGCCCAGGCCCCGATTGTTGACCTAGTCTACGTTCTGGAGGTCATTACCGTCTTTGGCCTAGTTGTTCAGGGATGAACCTGATATCTCGGAATATTTACTATATATATTGCAAGCTTCTGCGTTTGTGGTTTTAGTACTTATTATAACACCTTTTTGTTACAACCTGTATCATTATGCAGTCCCCTGCCTTGTCATTACAGTGGTTGATAATACGCAAAGAAAGCGGGTCGGCTCTTCTTTTTATAAAATATAATGTATTGTATTATTAAAGGAGCGATCATAAGTTTTAAAAGTTAAATTGACAAACACTTTATCATGTGAGCTCTTAGCTGATTTATTACAAAATTATATGTTGTTTTTATTCACATTTCAAACGGCTTACGATCGTCAATAAAGGCTAATTTATCCTTACTGTAGGTACTACTATTGTCAATTTGCTATCCTGTTTTGTAATCACATGTACCTAATATGTACCGTAACTTATTATATGTTCTTAGGTACATGTAAGCACCCGAGTCCGAGGAACTTCTTATTTGTATGGAGCACGTATCTAATCGCAACCATGAAACGTCTTACATAAAGCTATATCGCCACTTTATCTAATATTTGTAGGTAATAAAACACCAGCGCAATATTCTTAATCACCGTTATATTGGCGATATCTCGTCTCTGACCCACGTTCCTTAGAGAATGTGGCTGAGACCACAGCTTGTGTAGCAGTTATATCGACCTGCTCCCGCGGGCTGCCTTATTGGTGGTCATTCATGGTAATTTATGTTGATAGACTTGTGCGGAGAAACTTAGGACTACGGAAACAGACATTACTAATGGTGCAGGTCTACTCCACTACTATGTCGACTACGATACCAACAATAAACCCAGCGATGTAAAATTATGGTACACGTACCATTATTTTCTTATATACCATCGATACGTAGAGACGATATAATAGAGATATTATGAGTATTTGGAATACCTATTGCAGTATCTATGTTTTTAAATCATCCCCACATTCACAATCACAATCATAATAAAATTAATCATGATAAGTATTAAATTCATCCCAAAGTACTACTTTTTTCTGTGTAAATATTGGTAGTAGGCTGTCAGTCATATTAAAAATTAGAGTGAGTAGTTCACTTTTTCAAAGTTAGTTTATATGGTCTGCCATTATGGGAAGTAAATAAGTAAGACGTGGCAAGTGGCAACTCTGCCTTCGTTGATGTCACAGAACCGAGCTAAAAGTTGTGATATAAAATCCTGGTACACCAAACACAGTGGTTATTGTTCCAGACGTATATCGACTTTCCTTAAATTTGTACCATAGTTTTTTCAAAAGTACCATCATTTTAATAAGCCGGTGTCATAATTCCTGAGTTGGCATCTAACATCCCTGAATAAACCGACATAGTATAAGTGTCGCCTACGACTCATCTCACTAGTCAGTGGAATAGTACTTGTCACACAATTTTGTATGATACCATAATTTTTACAAAAACCTACATGGCATAGTTGTGATACGGTCTTGCTATATACTCGTATGTTGGAGTACCGATAGTTTTTTGCTGCAACTTTATTTGAATCTGTATCATTTAAAATTCATTTAATGAACTCTATTTATGTGATTAAGTTGCTTTATAGAATAGGTATAATCTTATAAACATTTCAAAAATAAAAGTGAAATTTGTATGACAATTATTCTCATGTTTAATTATCTACCGACTTCCAAAAAAAGGAGGAGGTACTCAATTCGACTGTATTTTTTTTGTTTGTTACCTCATAACTTTCGACTTGGTGAACTGATTCTCAAAATTATTTTTTTGTTTGAAAGTTGGTGCTTCCCGTGTGGTTTTAAATTTCATCAAATTCGGTCCAGTAGTTTTTGAGGTACACTCCAATAACTGAATAGAATGGAAGTCGGTATTAAATTTTTCAAATTATACTTGCATGCATTTGATTCGTGTTTTTAAATTTGTCTAAAAAAAATAACTTTAGGGATACTTCTCACTCAGAATTTTCGTTCAGACATAACGTGTGTATCAATTTAAACTAGTTATATTTAGTGCATTGGGTTAGGGTAAAAGCCGGATAGTTGCCCTACTTTTCGAAAAAGCTCTATTACTAAAAAATATGTACTTACTAAGAGTAATGTAACATGTATATCAATAGATAGGTCTTTTATGTTTTATACTAGCCTATTTTTGTAAACATTATTAGTATAGGTTTCGAATGAATCCTGTTTTATTTGATCTCTGAAAAAGAGGATAGTTGCCTACTGTACCGGATACTTGCCTAACGATAAAAATGTTTCGTGGGATAGTGGACTCGTGCGGGGATAGACGCCTCTTTATGATTTTTATAAGACAAAAGTAAATTAATATCATTTCCAGATTTAGTCTTTATTATTTATTAGTTTTAGTCCTTAATATGATCCATATTTAAGTATACTAAACTAAATAAAATTTATATAATAATGTTCTAACTAAACCATCTAAAAACAACCAGAACAGTAATGTAAAAAAATTAACGTTAAAGATAACTTTGGCATTAGCATTGATTAGTCAATTAAGTCAGTTAAAAACATCAAATGAATATAAAATTATTTTGCTCGTTAAAGAATTCACATTTGCGGATAGCGCATCTATCCTTTTTGGTACGGATACTTGCCCTTTTTATTAACAAAATAAATATATACTATTCAACAATAAAACGTAATAAACAGTGTAGTTTGATCTCTAATACATGCACATAAACAAAATTATGACTAAAATTACAATCAGTGCAAAAAATATTCAACAGAAACTTCTTACCAATATAATTTTGACGCCTTTTAAAGTTTCGCCGCGGAAGGTTTTCGCTTACACAGACAAAACGCTTGCACCTATACCACCAGCTGACATGGTAATGAGGTCTGTGGGACGGGCGCTTCTAATTACAGTAAATCGTTTATGCCACCAACGGCCCTAACATAGCGTATTCAAAACTGCGGCATGTATCCCACCGACGCAACTATCCGGGTTTTACTAGTTTGCTGCTTTTGGTGCCATCTGCATCAATTATGAGTCTGTACATCGTATCATAAATTTTTACGTACATTTTTACAATATCTTTGTTTACACTATTTTAAAATGGCATTGGATATAAGACAGTATCTATAAATATTATTCTGACTTTAATTAAAACAAGAACTAAAAATTATTATCCTATAATTTATGAATACATTGCATTGAGCTTCTATATTTCACCCTTATATCATCGCTCATGTAGAAATAAGTTCAGTGATTGTTAACCAATATGTTCGCGCACGCATGCACGCCTTACCCCAGGCAATATTGTCCGGCAGATAGCGTCCGCGTTTGATTTGTTTGCTACATTAGCGTTAAATCTAATGCCGTTATTGCTAGCTTATTTGCTGACGGTGTAATCAGGGCTGAATTGTCTGATTTTCTATTGATGCTATTATTAGTATCTCGACTCTTAATCTTTGCATCTTCCGACATATTAGTGACAAGTTACATCTTGTTTGCAAGCAGCTTAAAGTGCCCATTTGGATTGTAGGTAATTATTTTCTAATGATTGGGAGTCGCGTTTCTCATGTCTGTAGGATAAAAATTTTCAGGGCGTTCCTGCTCATGGTGTCAGGGTTGCACCAATCTGATAAAATTGCTTCTATAAAATCTCAGCCGTAGGATGTCCACTGCTCAACTGAGGCCTCCCCCATAAATTTCCAAAGGAACCAGTTGGATGTGGCCTGCGTCCAACGTCATCCTGCGAGCCATATAAGGTCATCTGTCCACCGTGTCGGTGGACGACCTATGCTGCGCTTGCCGTTCCATGGTTTCCACTCCAGAACCCTCCGGCTCTATCGGCCATCTGTTCTGTATCCTTAGTTCGCTCATCGAAATCTTTTTCCAGCAAACTTAACTTTGCCGTTCGGTCTCTAGATACGGTTATAGCATCAACCGCAAATAATTAGTTTATAAAAGTAAATTAGCTTTTATTTGTTATTAAATACATATTAACGGTAGTGCGTTTTTCGTTTACCTACATGTTTCTGAGTCAACGGGAAGTTCAAGGTACCATATAGGTAGTATTAATTCCCTTTATGAAATTGATATACATATAAGGAATATGGAAATATTAAATATGAGATAATATGCGACCTAAACGGTCACAGCTTTTGATTGACTTACAATTCTGATTTTTTCACAGCTGAAATAAATCGTGACCCAATTATTTGATAAAGATGTACAACAATGTGGTCTTATAGGGGTTTCTCTTTTCATTTGATATACGGAATCCTAAAAGACTCCAGCAACGAATTTTAATTCTTTACTCGTATGTAATATGCATTAGCGATTATGAAGCGCTTGCAGCGGAACTTGACTTGGTGATCTTAACCAATCAACGAAATAAGCAACGCTTGCTGCGGGCAGGAGTTGGATGGGCAACCACTAGTGGCATTATTTAACTGAACGCTTTTGTGCTTTGGAGGGCACGTTAAGCCGTTGGTCTCGGTTGTTTGTCTTAGGACAACAGTCGTTAGGTTAGATTTTATGATTATGATATGCATTAAACTACTTTGTGAGTCATGTTGTAATTATAACTATGTAGTGATGTCGCTGTATCGAGGATACAGGAATTAAGGATATGTAAATCCACAGCTCACTCAAAAAGGTTTTGATAGAACTTTCCTTTTAAACCCTGATGAGCCCATCAATGTTCCAATCAATAACTGAATCAAAATACTTCAAAATATCCGTGCTAGCCATATAGCCGATATCTAAATAAACCAACCATTGGTGGGCGTAGGGTATGATCATATCGATGATAAATTGCAGCATGCATCGTAAAAAGTATCACAACACTCGATACATTTCCGAATCGAAGAGCTATCACACGATCACGTTTCCTGCCGAAACGGAATATTAATTTCAGTATCTTATGTCAACGTATCGGTGTTATAATACAGTTTTAATTTAAATAGCTACTTTTAACACTAAATTAGAACTGACCTAAATTCTATTATGCCCGATGTTGTAGATAAATTACTTACTATTAAAAAAACTACTGGTAAGGTCTTGACCACTGTAACACATTAGAAGCACCAGCTTTCAAATAAAAGAAATAATTTTAATCATAATAATACTAGATAAAAAGTTGAGGTTGTGTTCAATAAGGGTGTTCAATAAAGCCCGAAGCAAGTCCGAGTTTTGAGCCCACGAGGAAATAGAAGCCTTTCATGGCGAGCTCGATGTAAAAGATTCGACGAGAAACGTGAGGGGGGGGAGGGGTTGCAATTTAGCCTTGCAAATAGTAATCGTTGTTGCGTTTTAAGTTACTTAAAAGTTCTGTATTTTTTTAATAAAAAGTAAGTTACACTTAAGAAATACAGCTCCATACTTATCATGGCTACGTTGGCTCAGTTTTGCAGTATGGTCTTATTATCGGGGACAACTCTGTGGATGCTGATAGAGCCTTCCGAGCACAAAAGAAGTATGTTCGTGCGATTTGTGGCACTCACTGTTTGGCACAATGTAGGCCTTTATTTAAATGTTTGAAAATGGCTGTACCTAATGTAGTTTTTGTCAAAACAAATTCTGATCGTTTCACAAATCATCAAGAGACGCGTCAACGTCAACTTAGATCGAAAGTAAACAATCGTTTATGTTTACCAAACTGTTAGCTGTCCTTTTGAAAAAATGTACATTTCATGGCCGTTAAAATCTTATAATAAAAAAATTTCAATAAAGTCAAATAAAATTGATCTAGTAAAATTGATTAATTATACAACTGTAACGGTAGAGTTGCTTTATTTTTAGTAATATCCATATTTTTTAATATAGTATATAAATTAAATTAACATGTAAATTATTTTGACATTGGAATGAATGATGAACATTAATTATATAATTGAATTCTATTACAATATTTGTATACTATGTTAGCAAAAAACATGTTCCGATTACTGTTACCTCTAAATAATATCTGTAAAAATGTGCTTAGCATGTTTCGATGCAAATAAATGTTTATGATTATGATCTATCTTCTCTAAGCGTTTTTTACCGTTTGTTTCATGGTGAATGTTCTGAAGAGCTCTTTAATCTTATAGGTACCTCTCATTATTCACTATTTCCATTCCTCACTGTTCTGATCCCGAACTACTCGTTCCGGCCTAGCATTGCATCCATATACTGTTCAAAACTTCTTACCACGAACCAAAAAGTTTGGCAGTTCCTACCTCTGTCGTGAAAGTAAATTGTGGAATGCTCTGCCGGCGTACGTATTTCTTTGCAGTTATGACCCTGGGTCTTTCTAGCGGGGCGTGAAAAGCATCTCTCAGGTCATCATAGGGGTGGCGATTAGTGCAGCTTACGGCTGCAATAATGGTCATCGTTTCTTGATTCCATCTTCGCGTTCCATAAGGTTCAGGCGAGAGGGAGTCACTTTGATGAACCATTATAAAAAAAAACATACGAATGGAGGAGGTCCTTTTTTGGAAATTGGTTGAAATTAGTAGTTAGTTACGAGATGAGGAAATCGTTTGACAGACGGTTATGGCTTGCCGATGACAGTGCGACCCAGGCCTATACGCTTCAACGTGCCACTCCACCCCGACACATAAGTGATTACTCCCAGCAATTCCAGTTGCTGCGCAGTAATGCTTACACAGGAGAGTTTTATGTTACTGTAGTAGGGTTTCAATTTAGCATTGCAAATAGTAATCGTGGTTGCGTTTTGAGTTACCTACTTAAAAGTTCTGTAATTCTTTAATAAAAAGTACGTTACACTTAAGAAACACATCTCCATGCTTATCATGGCTACGTTGGCTCAGTTTTGCAGTATTATCGGGGGCAACTCTGTGGATGCTGATAGAGCCTTCCGAGCACAAAAGTGTGTTTCTTTGACGTTTTTCTTGAGAATCGTTTGACAGACGGGTATGGCTTGTCGATGACAGTTGCAGTGCGACCCAGGTCTATACGCTTCAAAGTTTTACGCGGCTTGTCGATGACAGTTGCAGTGCGACCCAGGCCTATACGCTTCAAAGTTTTACGTGCTATGTCACATCCACCCCGACACATAAGTGATTACTCCCAGTAATTTCAGTTGCTGCGCAGAAATGCAGTTTCAAGGCTTCTGCCTTGAAACTGCATTACTGCATCACTGTTTGTCCGTAATGGTGGGTACCACACCCACTCCCCCAGTATGGCCACTCGCAGAAAGCTCCTAAAGACTAAATACCTATACCTACATATATTGTCATACTACGTAGCTTATGCGCGCGATTTGAGGTATCTCCATTCCGAGTTTCATCCAAATCTGTTGAGTCGATTAAACAATTTTTTTACCTTGAGCTAATATACAAACGCTACCGCACTATCTTTCAACAACAACTTCCGCATTTAGAATACTTCTTATACTAATAAACGAATAGGTTCCCAAGGTGCTGAATATTCTTCTAATTCTAAATATAGGGAAGAAATACGTAGATTAAGTGGTTTTTATGAATAAGTAAATTATTATGAATAATTATGTTATTGGGGAGTCCATGTATGCACAGGGAAATGGTGAGACTGGAGTTTTGATGAGCCGTTCTAATTCCTAACTCCAATGTTGATACAATGAGCTATTGAGAATACTATCGTATTGTATAGAAAAATCTTTCATCCACCACCCGTTTATCACAACATCATCATCATCATCATCCTAGCAATTTCCCGGTTGCATCCTTAACTTCTGCCAAGAAGCCCGGAGTCTGCTTTACTGCTTTTTTCCCTCCACTTCGCACGGTCTTCTGCATCCCTAATGGTAAGACCATTGGCACGCATATCACCCTTTACGATGTCAAGCCAGCACTTCCTGGGCCTACCCAGTCTGCCGGGCCCGGGCGGAGCCGGTATGGCAAGACAATTGTTTCCCATAACCAGCCGGTTTCCGTAAAACGTGACCATACCAGCGTAGGCGACTCTCCTGTATTTTGTCTCCGAAGTGGACATGAAGGAAGCCGCAGATGCGGGAGTTCCTGACTCTGTCTTTCCGAGTAACTTCCCACATCCAACGCAGAATCTTCATCTCCGTGGCACGCAGCTCCTACTTGTGTCGCTCAAGCACTGGCCACATTTCACTGCCGTATACAAGGATAAAACAAAACAGTATTTCCCTATCTAGATGAAACGAACAACTTCCATGGTTCGTACTCGTTAGATCGATGGAACACTGCTATACTCTAGTATACAATTTTACATTGGGAAGACACACTTACTCTTAGTTCTACTCCAATGCATTTTATTGTATTGCACTGTATAGGTCAACGATACGATTATATTATATACACATAAGCAACTTTTGTGTGCTTTTGTGCTAGGCCCACTGTTCACGTAAGCAAAAAATGAACACCCATCCAACTGAATACCTCAGCGTTCAAGTTTGGAATACAATCGCTTCATCTATACCTATATATAATAGCGAAAGGTCAAAGGTCATCACGAAATCTCAGAAACTACAAGTGCTAGGAGTTTCAAATTTTGCATGCGGGTTCTGTTTAGGACGTAGGTGCTCACTAAGACGGGATTTTATGAAACTCAACCCCTAAGGGTTTTTTTTTTGGGGTTGATAGTTTGTATGAAACTTCGTTACTGCGAGTGCTAAAAGTTTAAAATTTTGCATGGGGGTTCTTTTTAGGACGTAGGTGCTCACTAAGACGGGATTTTGTGAAATTCGACCCCTAATTGAAATGAATGTAATTACCGTATCCCGCGAGGCCACGCGAGCGAAGCCGCTGGCCGGTCAGCTAGTCTAGTATATACTATACGGGGCACAAATGGTAATAAATATAAAATACAATGATATATTAGCGCAAAACGTAACACGCCATATTTTCATCATGATTAATTTATAATCTTTCTAATTCTCGAAAACAGAAAAACACACTTTGGTTGAGAGTCCCAAAATACAATGATATAAAGTGATATAAATCAAAGAGTTAGCATTTTTTGAGCAATAAATCAAATATGGTCACGGCGAGCGGCCGTATATTTTAATCAAATTTCATGTTTATGCTCACTACGAGATACGCCTGAGGTTAAGCTACCGTGAATTTATGATTTACAAATGGACGGTGTTATACAGAACAAACAATCTTAGAAAATTCTTTTCGCATTTAGAATATACAAAAAACCTTCTTAGATAATTATATAATAATTAAATAGATGATTTATTTATACGAACTCCCGAAACTATATATACAACGCCGTTAAACATCTGCTGCGTATTAAATACGTTCCTGTAAACAGCTTTATGTACATAGAACTTACTCAGCGGATTTCGTGAATTGTTTATTTAAAAATATTGACATCGTGTCTTTGGAAAGCTTCAAATTTGTTTATAAACATGCAGTAATAGTTATTTAAATAAATCAAATGACATGACGCTCAAGTTGCTCGTGTACATATTTAAAAAAATACTTAAACTGTCACGTGGCGCGCGTATACGATCTGTACGTAAAAAAAGTGCTAACCCATGTCGAGCGTACACCTAATGTATACACCACTTTCGTACATACCACTGAAGTTCACCTTTAAAACAGTTTCGCTATTTATTCACAATTTTATTCGCCATGAAACACATATTATATCATAAAATAGCTAATAACTGTTTTTATTGAAAAGTGAACATTAATTTTCGTGAGTTTTTTACGTTTTTACGAGATGCGCTTGCTTGATTTCAAGTGAAAGAAATTTAAAGAATTCAAGCTCTGAACTGACAACGCCTTAAACTCATTGGGATTCATATCCCTCCGTAATGTCACAAACCGGCCGCATCCGGATACCAGTGCTGGTGTAGACCTAGCAAAGCTGAGATGGGATTTGTAACATACATAGTATAATATTAAAAAAAGAGGTAGTATTTTTTGAGTGAGTTGCAGGTATGTTGTATTTCCTGCATGAATTTTACGCGAGAGGGAGGGTGGTGCAAGAGATGCAGTATCTCTTCCATAGCAATTTGTCTAGCGGAAGTGTCACTAAGTTACGTCTGAATCAGTAAATTATTATGTTATGACTATATCCGCCCATTATATGCGATTTCATGAGTAGGTTTTTTTTTGGATTATTTCTTCTATCCATTCGTAGAAATATCACTAGTTGTACATAGTCCCCTATATGCCTAAATCATAGCAATTGCTAAACATTTATTTTTTAGGATTAGTATGATATTAAGTGAGCACCTCAAAGCTGCAAAATGTAATTGTCTGATGAATGGAAATAAAAAAGAATATGTATGTCTATTTCGTAAAATTAACATTATGATAAAACTTGAGAATACAAGTGACATTTGGTACATGTAGGTAAACATGTAGGTATGGCATAGTCAAAGCTAGTATTAAGTACAAAATAGTACACAATCGCAACATCTCGTATAACACCGTCCAATATCATTGCGCTGAGCGTATATTCGTGCAATTCGTAGGATTATTGTGCTTTCTCTTTAAGATAACTGTTTACATCTTAGATAAGTGTATATATTTCTAGCGAAAATGGTGAGCCAGGCTTAATTTAAGTGTGTCTGGAGAAAATAACATTCCTTCATTATTCATACATTTTTGAGGGCTAACGCGTATTTTATGAGAAGTCTCATATTTTAAGAAGACCAATTATGTATAGGTATTTGCATCTCTTTTGACAACATAATCTTAAACCCGTATTGCAAAAGAATGTTCATGTTTAATCCAGTCTCAACTTGAGTAAATTTTGAAGATTTAACTCACCATTCGATTCGAATTCACAACTGAGTAATTTTCTGAACTTATTATACAATTAAAAAAAAAAATTATGACAAATGTATATTTACCTTTATTTTACCTTTTTATGTGAACTCGCACGTTTGTATCAACTATAAAATCTACAATAGAGAGAAGTTTTAAGTTTTTTTTTCCGCCATCCTAACGCTTCAGTTTTTTTGATAAAATAGATTATAGAATATAATAAAGGCCTATTCAGACCTGAGCGTTATTCGCTACCGCTATGGGTAGCGAAAAATACGACGCGGAACTCGATGGGTAAATAGTATGAAGTTCCATAACTGCAGCGAAACTTGTACCGCCTAGTGAGGCGGTATTTCCTCTTGCTTGGCGAAACTAGTTCCGCCGTGCGACGCGGGATCAAGTCGCGAGAGTGAGATACATCCTGCCCTCGCCCCGCTACCGTTACCAACGGATATCTCTACCGAGCGCGGTAGCGATATCCGCTCTGGTGTGCACAGCGAATTAACGCATAACCTATCGGATTTCTCTATCGTTCGCGGTAGCTAATAACGCCCAGGTCTGAATAGGCCTTAAAGAATACAAAATGTGTTTTTTTTAAAGAACTTTATCTCAAACGCTGGAAAAAGGGGCGCCGCTGGAGAGAGGGCGCCGCTAGAGAGAGGTGCCGCTAGAGAGAGGTGCCGCTAGAGAGAGGGGCACCTCTAGAGAGAGGGCCGCCACTATCAAGTTTCTGCCCCGGTTCTAAAGTATCGTAGACCTGGACTGGCCATGAGTGACTTACTCATCACTACATGCATTACATAGAATCAGGTTCAGCTCAACTACTAACTTAAAGTTGTTTAAATGCCATTTTGTATTTGTATCAATTGTATATATGTCAGCCAGCTCGTAAGTTTCCAATGTAAAAAAAAAATTGCTTACTTTATTGTATATAATATATTGAGAATGATTCATCAATAAGTTATGCATATTACAGTATTATTAACCAGTTAGTAACCACATTTATTAACACTCACTTTAGGGATCGAATTTTATCGGGTTTCGAGAGTGCCCACTGAGAGCTCGAAGACATCGCTGCGCAGACATCGCTGCGCAGACGCCCTGAAGATGAGCATCTGACATGCTCGAAACCCGGGTCAACGTATTCGATCCCTAACGTGAGTGTTTTGCCGGTTAGTAATAATATAATATGTGTCAAACTCTCGAGAATTTCTATACCAAAACTTCTAAACAATTTTGTTTCTCACGTCCCGAAATTAATATGTATAATATATTATTGATTTTATCAAGCTATTACAAAAAAAATCTTATATTAAGTTTGAGTCCTATTCAACTACATAATAATATATACATTGTAATATAATGAGAGAGGAATTTCATAAAGTTCCTCTTCACTATTGTTCAATTTATAAATGAAATTACTGACTACGGAGCAGGCAGCAAGGCCACTTGTACGTCACACAAAAAACGTTAAGCGTTAATTGTTAAGAAAAATAGATTTTTTATTTAAAACTGTGCGAGACGAGATAGTCACTCGCCAGCAAGGTATGATGTATCTCAGTTGCTAATAAAGTAAAATATAAAAATATAATGAAGCGCTAATAAGTACCGTCGACCGGCAACTCCCTTGGTGTTGCAAACATCTATAGGCGACGGTGACCACTTTCCATCAGATGGACCGCCTGCCTGTGTGCCTACTTTTGGCAATTTACAAAAACTAATTGAACAGTAACAAATGAGAAGTGCTCGCAGCGGAGCTTGACTTGGCGATCTTAAACATCAACAAGTTAAGCAACACTTGCTGCGGTCAGTAGTTGGATGGGTGTGTACTAGTGCCATTATTCAACTGAGCGCTTCCGTGCTTCGGAGAGCACGTTTTAAGCCGTAGGTCCCGGTTGTTTGTCTTAGGACAACAGTCGTTAGGCTATGTCGAAGGCGTTTTGGCGGCCTGAAAACTTCGACATGGGTTGGCCACTAGCCTATCCACAAAGCTGCACTGGGCTCGAGCCCGAGCAGTGGAACATAATAGGTTGACATAGTAAAATCTGTCACAAGCGCAAGCGACTCGCTTGCCTAAATATTGATTTTGCCGTCCCGCCAGCAAGAATCTTAAAAAAAAACATAAAAATCTTTAGCAAAACCCTTCGCGGCGATAACTAAAGATAACACAAACTTTCGGGTATTGTCTTAAGGTATTCGTGTAGGTATTTTACGCGACAGACGCTCGACTGCTATCTTCCTGCATTTTCATAAGGTGCCGTACACAACGAATTTATGACAGAGATACGGATCGCTACAAAATGCTTGCAGTTTTTGGTATGGTTTTCTTTTTGGACCGCACTTGGAGTTTTGTTGTCGTCATATTATTTGGATTGTTAGGTTAATACCTAGTTATTTTTAGATCATAGCTTCTCGCAAGACATGATCGATTTCCTCCTGCCTGTCTATGATAATATATTTTTCCATAACATGTAGGTATTATCATCTACAGCCACGAGTAAGTAGATAGAGTTAATGTATGTTAGCGAAGTGCTTGCATTGCAGCGAAGCTTGAATTGCGATCTTAGCCGCCGCCTTATTGTCTTTGTCTTGTCTCTCTAACTTGAATGAAAATGAAATGACTCTTCATTTTCATTCCCATTGATGGTTCCAGCCAATAGGATGCAGGGTTTTGCCGAGAATGGGGTTCAAATGTCAAAATATAGCCCATTAGTAAAGTAAAGATAGAGAATAAGGCCTATCTACAAGTTAAGCAACGCTTGCTGCGGTCAGGAGTTGGATGTGTGAGC
This sequence comes from Selenia dentaria, assembly GCA_917880725.1. Lineage (NCBI taxonomy): Eukaryota > Metazoa > Arthropoda > Insecta > Lepidoptera > Geometridae > Selenia > Selenia dentaria. The sequence continues at coordinate 9,649,496 of OU862901.1, read as the reverse complement.
GCTAGTGGCATGGCATTGCTCAACCGAGCGCTCCCGTGCTTTGGAGGCACGTTACGCCGTCGGTCGGAAGGCAATCAGCAACTGATTATATACGTTAGCCATATATTTTTTGCTTCTTAATTGTTAATTCTTGAAATAGCGTTTGTGCGTCACCAAGGTTTGGGCTGAAAAGCAGCGCTGCAGGTCTTCTTGCAGCATTATTCTAGCCGAAACTATTTTAGACAAGACTAATAACTAGTTATAACATCCATGCGTACTTATTTTGTTAAACCGAGCCAGTGCGAATCGCGAGCGAAACGTCTCTGCAATAGCTTCGGCTTACTTTCGTATGTCCGCCTGGCCGGCTGTTCTTCTTAAGAGGCATTTTTCAAACAATGCTCGTGAATTTTTGTGAGCAGGTTTGATAAATTATTATATAGAATTTATTTGTCGATTTACGTTTTGAAAATTGGATTGATTTGAGTTTGATGGATTTAAGTTTTAAGAGTTTACTTTTCAGGAGCACGATGAATATTTATTCAGTTTAAGAGTATTGCATAGCTAGTCTTCTATACTAAAAGAAAAAACTCTTTTCTGCCTCTTAACATTGTCCGATTTCAGTGATTTTTTTTCCATGGAATCATCACATTGTTTACTATGTTCGTACGTTTTGATTTTTAAGTTCTGAAAAAGGTAATTTATAGTACTTTGAAATGCGTGATAATTCCATGAAAAAAAATCACTAAAATCGAACAATGTTAAGAGGTAGAAAAGAGTTTTTTCTTTTAGTATGGAAAGACTAGCTATGCAATCCTCTTAAGCTATTCAATACCTACCTTCCTACTCGCGGTGTCTAACAGTTCACAAAGCCACTATTTATATACATTACGTATCATTATAAAACTATTATTTATGTAAAGTTATATGATTATTAACGGGATATTTACCGTGGTAAGGTTGTGGAATGAGCTCCCGATATTTCGGCGCAGTTACATGCACAATGTTCACGGGAAGACTGAAGACTATTATTTATGTACTGTAAACTGTTGTTCTCTCAAAATCTAGCGGAATATAATAAGTAAAAACAACTTCAGTCGGTCCGAAGACGTTTTAACATAAAATGCCATGAAATTTTAAGCCACATATTGAGTAATCAATATCACATTTACACCGTTGGGTGCCTATTATAAATTATAACAAACGTACATTCTAACACATGGTGTAATGTCGGACTGTTATGGGTATAATGAACCTCGAATGTGGGATATTGAGACAACCTATATTGTTTTATTTGGATTGGTTATTGGAAATTACGAAGTATTAGTTTTCACGCCTCTCACACTTAGGGTTGCGCCCGCAAAATTGGATTTGTACGAATGCGTTCTTAGTAAAACAAATAAAAAAATGGTTTCATTAGGCCATATAAAGATACATACTTATTAAGGTACATATATATAAATAAAAATACTAAGATAAAATAAGAAATACACTTCTCACGACGCGAAATCTTTCTCACATAATTACTGAGCTAGCGAAGGTATGGCGTCTCTCCTCATTTGGCGTCTCTCTCACTTTTACCTTATACCATAGAATAAAAAGAGGAGCTTATACCCAGATAGAGGTCAAACCACGGATCTAAGAAGAGAGAATCTCCCTTCCTAGATCCGTGGGTCAAACAGACATGTTCGTGAATACAAATGTATGTTCTGTCCAAACCCGGGAACCAGCGGCTCAGTACGGTGGATTGCTACCAACAGCGCCAACCAGCCAGTCACTAATAAACGTGGTATCGTTACAAAATAACTTTCTGGTTTCGTCCTGTCATACCAATTTCACTCATATTCAAACACAGAAAATTTTAAAATTAGACGAACACAGATGAACGTGGAACACTTAGTTTTGACAAGGCCTTCCAACACGTTCATCAGTAAGGTTAGAATTTAAAGAACTATAATATCGTTTATCTGCGTCTTCCCGCCGGACTACGTTCTAGAGACCACACAAGCCTCGCCTGGAAGTACTCTCCTTCTATCATAGCTCCTGGTGAAAGCCTAAATTTTACACGAACATTAAGTATGTGTGTAGTTAAGTATGTTTTATGTGTATCCCATGTATGAAGTCATTTACATCGACACATAAATTAGATTATAGTATAAAACCGCCCAATATATACAACAGAATTGATGTCAACAATCAACAAAATACGATACGAAAGCACAGTTACATCTGTGGGCGGAAAGATCTTAACATCGAAGAAATGATTTACAAAGTTATAAATAACAATTCAAATTATTAAATATGGCGACCGGAACGTTCCATTACACTGTTGTTAAACATTGATATATTTCGTGAAACGGAACGCAGTGAAATATAAAACGTTCTCTTTTCAAGATTTGAATTCGCGAGAATGGGACGCAATATTCTTTTTTGCAAAGTATTGGCGCGTAATTTATTGACAACAGAGAAGAGGTGTGGTTGGAATTGCTTGTTTTGCGACTCGTATTAATTCTCTCGATTATTATCATGTAATACGATATTAAAATTATCAAGATTAAAGCATAAAAAGGATTTGTTTTAACAAGTTCTGTCATCAGCATCTATCGAGATTAATTTGCATTTTGCAGATTGCGGATATTGATTCTCCCATCAAAGAATATAAGTTAAATTGCTTAGCTTTAATGATAAAAAAAAATACCAAAACACTGTTTTAAACTATCACGGTTGTTCTCTAAAGTTATATGATGTGTACAAAATCAACTGCAGCTGCGGAAGTTCGTACATAGGACAGATGAAGCGAACTGTTTCATGCCGCATCAAGGAACACATAAAGGCAGTAAAAAACAATGAAAGACACAAATCTGCCATAGCTGAGCATCTGCTGGGGTCCTAACCACTGGATTGAATTCCATAACCCTAAAATCTTGTCCACCGAACGCCATTACATACCAAGGCTAGTAAAGGAAGCTATTGAGATCTCGAAATGCCAGAATTTCAATCGAGGTGATGGTTTTGGCTGCGTGGAATCCAGTATTAGGTTGTTTTAAAAATAAAAGTCCGCGTTCAAAATGTGTTCAAAATACGATACGCAGTGATACAGTGAGTGTGTTTTGTCGGGACTTAGTATCGAGTTCGAGTTCCAGTGATAACCGTAGCAAAAGACTAAGAAAGAGGGTAGATCGTTATGTCTGCACCTAACTTTTAAACTTTTTGACCAACCACCCGCATTCTTCAGTCTTCCCGTGAACATGGTGCATGTAACTGCGCCGAAATATCGGGAGCTCATTCCACAACCTTACCACGGTAAATATCCCGTTAATAATCATATAACTTTAAAAAAAATACCATTATTTAATTTTAATAAAATCCGAGTATATTGTATGATACTGACGAGTTTAAATACATCCTGATTTTATTAAATATAACAATAAAATATTTGATATACTTTACTTTTAATTAATATAATTAATTTAATTTTTATCACGGATTTTATCCGGTCCTTTACAAAGGCATAAGTGTAGCTGTTGCCAATACTTAGAGGCCTGTTTGGTAAAAAAATATAACGTAGTATTAAAAACAGAATTTAGGATGACGGTGACGGATTATCTATTACAAAAATGGTTTAAATAACAAGGTTATTGATATGTACTTATAAATGTAAGGAAAATAAATGGCTATGGATGAGACTACGGCACCTGCCAATTTCAGTCTCATTTCAAAATATTTAGACAGGTGGTGACTTGCCACCCACTAAACGGGCCCCCCATAAGGGCCACCATCAATGGTGACAAAAGGGGCAACATTGGTGTGAATGACTAAAGGGTGTCGAGAGGTGTGCTGCGGTTTTACTAGAGCGCTACTACCAGCGTTATGCCCTTTAACACTTCCACCCTTGGAGTTTTTTATTACTTGCTCTTGCGTCTCCACCCTCAGTCAGCCAATTAAGGCAAGCCGGTGGTCAGGGGTCTCATTTAGCCCCAGGGAGAATCAGGGTCCACGTGTCGCCGCTCACCGACGGCTCGCCACAAAGTCGCCCCTGCGGTTTAATATTATGTGATATTACTAGATAATTAATATATTACCTCGTTAACTAAAATAAAGTCTAAAGGTTTTTATTCTGTTTTGCTATCCCGAGATTATGTCACTTGAACCCTTGATTTAAATAAAAGATAGAAACGCCTACGCTCGATATTCGTATTTAAAAAGTAATCGATATCTCATTCGATGAATCATTCATTGACATCCCTACATTATTGGAGGGCGCGAAAATGTACACAAATCACACTTCTGGCTGGCCAGAATTTTTTCTTTTTTTTTGCTAACTTAAGGCTTGGGTTAAGAACGCGTCCTTCCAGCAGCTTCTTTTTTTTACTTTTGCATGATGCATTCTGTGTCTTTTTCTGTACATGCAGTTAATACCATTTAGGATGTAATAACTTGTTAACCTTGCATTTCATGTAAATGCCAGATAACATGTTTGGTACGAGGTGTGGTTTTGAAGACGTTTGATTAGTCAATTACCTACTCCTTTAGTGAACTTATAATTTCTCAATTAATTAACTCTTCTAGTTTTTAAATTCACATAAGTTGTCAATAAGTACCTACATCAGTAATCCAATTTAAGCATATTCGAAGAACTCAGCCATTCAGCCATAGAACAATTTTTAAAAGGCTAATTAGTATCTATGGTATTAATTAAGATTATTTTGTAAATACAAAATATTGCAAATGCACGGCATAAGTACCTAGTGATCGCTGTTGAATAAATACCCATCTACTTTTTATTTTTACTTGATACCCACCCAAAGCACAATCACTATTTATAACTCCATCCATCACTCCTTATGAAATAGGGTATATCCAATGAGGTTGACTAATAGAGGCGTTTTACTCCTTGAATATGAAGTATAAACATGGCAAATTTTATGCTCTACCAACAGTACCTACCTATAGCTAAAGTACACAACTCGCACCACGACATTAACTACGAGTACATTGACAAGATTAAAAGAGCACGAAGATATATGAATCCTGGTTTTCAGAAAGGGATCAATATATTATTAACAACGCTCGCCTGTGAAAGACCATTAGACCGCCAATGACAGACTCGTTCTCTCTGTCGCTCGCTACTTGTCTCGTTCTCGTGGGTGGCGAAGCGGCAACGTCGCAAGAGTAATTTTAAATTAAAATACAATTTTTGATTTTCCATTTTTTATGAATAACATAGAAAAACAATACTTACAAATGAAAAGATACATCATTCTTGTTTTTTTTACACTTGTTCCTGTATATGTTCTGCAGTTTTTGAACACATAAGAAGGCCTTTTTTTCCTAAATATAGTACACGTGCTGCGTCGTTGCCAGACAGGCTGGAACTAAGTTCACTCAAGACACGTAGCTCGTGTTGATGTCGCCAAGCCAAGCGCAGTAAGGCGTATCTACCTCAGTTTATATTAACATCATTGGGTATATCACGATCATTAATATAAAGATTACTTCACATTAAACATATAGATTTATTTTGCGAAAATTTTATTAAAAAGTTCGCGTTGTATACCGGTTGCTTATTCAATTTAATGTTAGTAAGCCGTATGATAAGGAAGGCTTAATTTTGGGTATTCGACTTTGTGGTGACATTTTTATAGCATATAGTGTGTCCATAAGTTTAGACATAATATGGAGATTTCGAATGCATAACAAGTGTTAAGTTTTACTACCATTGTTACACGAAGCACTGGCAGTGATTCTTGCCTGGGCCTTACTGCTCAACAAGGCACTCCAGCCACGACTAAGATGGGTGGCCGCTAGTGGTTTTTTCCAACTGAGTGCTTCCGTGTTCCGAAGGGCACGTTAAGCTATCGGTCCCTGTTGCTTATCTTAGAACAACAGTCGTTAGGAATGTTGGAGGGTACGGTAGGTTTGAAAGCTTTGACACCAGAGATAGCCTATCCACCAAGTCGTACTGGGCCCGTGTTGTGGATTCAGTGATACGCTAACTCATGGACCATTTTCCTTCTAGGCGCGCTTCTTCTGTAAATTTGAGATATTCTATGACCTGCAGCTACGTGCAAAGATCGCTGCATATAAAGGAATTATAAAATTTATCTGTATTTTTATGGGATAGGTTATATATATATATATATATATATATATATATATATATATATATTGATATATTTATATATTATATATATTGATATAGACGAGCAAGCGGCTCACCTTATGGTAAGTGATACCGTCACCCATGGACATTCACAATACCAGTGGTCTCGAGGATACGTTGCCGACCTATGAGGAAGGAAGATGGGATGGATGAGATAGAAGAGGTGAGGGTGGAGGGGGAGGACGAAGGTTAGGGGGACGGGGGAATCGGGCCTCCGGAAACTCCTACACACCGACTGAAACGCAATAGCAAGCTATGTTACTTCATCTCAGTGGTATGTGGGAGTGTGGTACTTCCCCGGTCGTGCCGGCCCATTCGGCTGTGGGGTTATAGCGTGGCACTACCACTAAAGATTTTTTGTATGCCACCGAAACGTTGGTGTCTTTATAAAGGTGATTTATAAGGTCATTGTTAATTAGTGCACAATATCGAATATGGTGATTGGGTAACTGGTCATTATAGTGAAGGGAAAAAATGCATGTTTTTTTATTATTATGAACCCATATTCATTGCTCCGCAACTAATAGCGATTACCGCTACATCACAGAATAGACAACAGTTAGTACGAGAGACATACCTACCCACTTAGAATAGGTACATCTACGTACGAACCTACCTACTCGCGAATATTGGCGCTGCTGATGTCTGTGCCTTAAGGCCTGTATATGTGCCTTAATCTGTGCCTGTGATCTTATCTATACACGATGCAATTTCGAATGCAACATGCTGTAGCAATCTGCTGTGATCCAGCAAATTGTATCGTATGTAGGAGTATTGTAACTCCCTTCCAACATGTTGGACGTCGTATCGTACGTCCTAGCATCCAGCAGATTGTTACAGCAAATTGTAAGCCGCGTTGTAACGGGAGTAGTGCGGTTGCATGCAAATTGGGCTCAGTCGCGATCGTGCCGCCGCCCGTGGCTAGCTTATTAAATGAAATATGTAAATGGATGCAAAAATTTATAGTACAGAAAAAACTATATTGATAAGAATTTCAGAAATCAATGAATGACTTGCCACATTAATGGAATAATGAAATAGTTATGGCGTATTTTTACTTTTCTTAGCAGCTGATGTTTTTTTCTTTGTGAAAATAATTGACACGCCATTGTTCCTTCCTATCCAAATTTCTCTAGACTAGAAATAATGATTTTATTTATTAAATAATATAATAATAGGTATTATATATTGTAGTATTGCTGTGTATCTATTAATGTTCAAAGTAAAAATTAAAGTTTATTGTCTCTCAGTCTCAGTAGGTATAGTTCAGCGAACTCAGCGAAGGCAATTGCAAGAACCGTTTTTTAATATTTGGACAGCATTTGAGCCATTTTCATTCACGTGTGCACGCTGTGGCGATCCAACGCGAAATGAAATTGTAATTGCCGCTGCAACGTGTGTAGAGTACGCACAACGGTGACTACATCAGATTGCTACAGCATGTTGCGTTCGGGGTTGCATCGTATGTAGACACTTTAAACGACGGCGGGCCTGGGCGGGTCATCGTCCGCACGTTGTACCTATTCTAAGCGGTTAGGTATGGCTCGCTTATTTACTGCTATCTATTCTGTGATGTAGCGGTGCGTCGGGTCGTGTGTTCAGTCGCACTATAGGTCTTAGCCGTGGAGCGGCGAATATGGGTTCATAATAATATAAAAATATATTTTTATTTCATGACCAGTTATCGATTCCAAACCAACGCGTTCAATATTGTGCATTTTTTTTTTTTTTTTTTTTTTAGAACGGACTAATGCTGTTTGCCTCTACCGGCATTTACAGCGTCACCGGACGGTTGGCGAGCGCAGATGGCACTCAGCCAGATGCGGGCGCAGAGGGCGCACCGCCTAAGGCGAGCGTTGAAGACGCTTCGCCGCAAGGAGAGGAGTAGGCGACTTGCTCAAGGGCACCACTAGGGTACGGACCTCGGCTTGGGCCGTCGCCAGGAGAGAGGGGAGTAGGAGAGAATCGCCCCGGTACATAAGTGTACCGTTGAAAGTGGGCCCTATGAATTTTAACTCTACGACTATTTGGAGAGAATCTAACCAAGACATAACTTTTGCCTCGAGCTCGCCGGCGAGCTCGGTGTTTGACTGTGTTTACCACTAAATCATAACCTTGTGAACCTCGCCTCCCCCCATTTCCGCGACATGGGTCCACACCGCGACCAGGATCGTCGCGTTGTGCACTCATGACTGTACTTTGGGTGGGGCTACAATAAGAATGTGAAGTACCTCGCCCACAGCCATGGTGGCTGGGACTACATAGAAAACCAGTGTTACCTCGTCCGCAGCCATTTGCTGGGCCGGAGGATACATCGCGACCGGGGCCGCGGTGTATACTCCCACCCGCACCGTGGCTGGGACTACAATCGTGTGTGTGTGAATTACCTCGACTGCGACTGGGGCTGCGAAGAAGATCTCGGCCGGAGCCTACAATGCGATCGGGATCACAGCCCTGGTCGGGTCTACAACCATTACCGGGGTTCCCTTGGGACGACGCTAAAGCTGCCGAAGTAACGGCTGCGATGGGGTCGTCCGGGTCACCCAAAATATGCCTTGGACGGCGACGGGGGGGAAGGAAGTGGGGATCGGTTATGTCAGTGGAGTAGTTCGCCGCTTCGACCACGAGGGGATTCGAGTGGTGGGGAGCTTTGTCGAAGTGGCGGCGGGAGCAGTCTTTCATATACTGCGTAATAGAGGGGAGGGCGAAATCGCAGTGCAGTTCGGCGTTCCGCAAGTACCACGGAGCGCCCACTGCCCTGCGCATAAAGCGATTTTGAATCACTTGAAGTTTGTGGAGGTCGTGTTTCTGAGCATGGGCGAACGCTACAGATGCGTAAGTCATGATTGGGCGGATGCAAAGTTTGTAAAGAGTCGTCTTATTTCTAAGAGACATTTTACTGTTTTTGCCTATGAGGGGATTAAGACGACCCATAATGAAGGCCGCCCTATTGCGAACAATCTGGATGTGTTTCGCGAAAGTGAGTTGGCGATCAAGAGTGACGCCCAGGTATTTGGCAGATTTAGCCCATGGGATGGGTTCGCCGAATAGGACTATGGGTGACGGCATGAGATTCCGCCGGGTCTCAGTGAAGTACACTGCTGCACTTTTGCTAGGATTTACTGCAATCCGCCATTTACGAAACCATGCACCGATTACGGTGATGGCTCGTTGGATGGCGCATCTCTGCCTGACCTTGAACCAGCCAGTAGAGTAGATTGCAGTATCATCCGCAAACTGAGCGATCTGAACATTAGGTTCAGATCGTGGGATGTCGCTGGTGTACAGCGAGAAGAGAATGGGTGAGAGTACAGAGCCCTGAGGGACACCTGCGTGAATGGGATGCGGGGAGGAGAGCGTTCCCTCGGTGCGATAGCTAAACGTTCGATCCCTGAGAAAGTCTTGTAAGATGAGTACAAGACGGTCTGGCACACCCAGTTGGTACAGCTTGAATATCAAGCCGTTGTGCCAGACTTTGTCGAACGCTTTCGCTACGTCGAGGAAGACAGCTATGGTCCCTTGGGGCTTTGGTTTCTTATTGAAACCGCCTAGGATGTGCTCCGTTACGCGGTGCACTTGTTGGACGCAAGAGTGTTTGGCTCTAAAACCAAATTGCTCATCGGGAAGGAGGTTATTGGACCTAACGTGGGACCAGAGTCGGTTCACAATGAGCCGCTCGTAAATCTTTCCCAGAGAGCTGAGGAGACTTATGGGACGGTAGCTGGAGGGCTCGGCTGCCGGTTTGCCTGGTTTGTGAATACCAATGACAATGGCATGCTTCCAAGTGTCTGGAAAGGAGCAGTTGCTCATAGCCGCATTGAAGATGCTAACTAAGAGATGGACTAGCGGGACTGAGAAGTGTTTAATCACCTTGTTGCTGATACCATCAGCACCAGGGGATTTACGGGTCTTGAGGCTCTTGATCAGAGACACAACCTCGGATGATTTTACCGGTGGGAGGAGTGGGAGGTCAGAGATGGACAAAGAGCTTTAACGTTCGACTTCAGATTCCACCGAATCGAGGTGTTTCTGGTCGACGTGATCTACATTTAGAGTACACTGAGCCTCAAGGCTATCAGCTAAACACTCGGCTTTGTCTTCGTCAAGGAACGCTATGGAGAGGGGAGGTGGCCTAATGAGTGGAGGCATTGTCTGTTGTCCGTCAGATTTCAGAGTTCGAGCCAACTGCCAGTATGCCTGGTTAGTTGGCTCAATCTCTGACAGTTTGTCGTCCCACCTTTGATCACGCAGCTCACTCATGTGTTTCCTTACAGCACACTGTAAATAGCGCATGGTGGCTTTGTTCTCTGGGGTTGGCATCGAGTCATACGCCCTAGTGGCGGCGTTCTTAGCTGTCAGTAATCTCCTCACACTTCTACTGTCTGTATGTCATCGGGGATTCTATCGAGAGCGGGTGAACTGATAGCTTGGAGGGATTCCCCCAGTTGCTTCCAGTTCACTACCGTTCTAGTGATAGGGGTTATGTCCGTCGGGTCGGGGCCTAATTTCAACAATACAGGGCGGTGGTCTGAAGTCAGTTCGTGTAACACTTCTATAGAGCGCAACCGGAGGGTGACGTTCTTGAGAAGTGCTATGTCAAGTATGTCTGGTCGTTGGTTGTCAACATAGGGATATCTTGTGGGCTCCAGAGGGGAGAGAATATCAAAGTTTAAGTGGCTGACCAAGCCTTCAAGGATTTTACCATTACTATTGTTACTAGTACCACAGATTACTGAATAAGAACAGATACTTCACTCAGTAGAAAATTTCCAATACCTATTACGATAATAGCCTACTCCCTCGCGTCAACAACCACTGTATGCTAAAATGCGCCTAAATGCTCAAGCGTACAGCAGTGATTGCTTCGCACCGCGCGATTCCACAGTAATCGCAGGGCTGCCTCTTCGATAAAATTAAATTAACATAACTTTTTATCTATGTTATTGAGAACTGTGAATATGTTCTGACTTTTATGTGGCAGTTAAAAATTTTATCATTTATAAAATATTTAACCAACTTTAAAAAAAGGAGGTGATCAGACATACAGGCCAAACTGAGATGTTTGACTTGTATGGTTTGTAGGTATGTATGTCTGTGCGCGATAATCTCGCGTTTGGCTAAACCGATATCGATGCGGTTTTCAGAAAAAGATTTGTTACATTTAGGAGAACGTTTTAAAATAAGTATAATACTTCTTAGTTTGATGATGATCTTCGGAGATGTTCACTAGAAATGAAAAAAAAAGCCTTAAAAAAAGAGAACCGACTTCAAATAAAGCACTAAGCCGTAAGTTACTTTATTAACGAGTGTAACACTCTCACACAAAAATACATAAACACTGCAGTTTTCGAAAGTTTTCACGCGAAAAGTCGATGGCCTTCAAAATAAAAAAATATATCTAGTTACTAGTTGTACATATCTAGGTGTATTGTACTACTACCAATTATCACGAATCAAATTTATTAAGATTAATAAATTTGATTCGTTTTCTCGCAACAAGTAACCTTACAACAGACGCGGCTTGTTCAAAGGTTTTCATCGGGCGTAAGAAAAAGAACTCTCGCTACACAGACTTAAAGCGCATTTTGATTCGTTACGAGCGCGTCAAGAACTTGTAGGCACATTTTTTGAAGGTCACGTCCGTGCTTTGCAATGTTTTATGAACATTATTACAGTTGTTAGTTTAGCAGTTTATATTCGAATGTTTTCTTTCGAAGATTGCATCTTCTGTACCTTGTACTATTAATTATTCTGTGGTATAACGTTTCTATGTAACAAAATTATGTAAATCTGTGTCTGAAAGGCAAGCTAATGCTTAGTATATACCTATTAAACTGTCAAATTCTAAGTGGATACCGGTGTCCGCACACCTAGGTACTGTCTTTTAATTATGTCTCTAATGACGGTATGTGAATGGAAAAAAATGTAATCGACAAAAACTAGTAATAATTTATCACTTACCTTTCATCATTGACAGGTAAATGGAAAAAAATGTTAGGTGTATATCCCTTATTTTGCTTGATTTACACCCATCTACAGCACATAAGGCACCACACGGTATCGTAATACGCGTACGAACGAACAGCACTATTAAAATTGAACGGCGTGCGCGCGCTTCGCTTGCGAAAACCGCACTGAATTTGAAGCGCCGGCGGACCGAGACCGCTCGGCTGGGCGGTAGGCACTTATAGCGCGCAAGTACATGGAGTGACGGAGGCCTGCTAGTACAGTTCCATATGACATGTTTACTGTTGAAGTCACCGATCAGAAGGACGGAGCTTCCTAGAGAGAAGAGGGCTTCCAAGTCTGTCTGTAATAGTTCTTTACCAGAGGGGAGGTAACATGAGGCTATGATGACAGGTTGATGACCTGACATCGCTAGAAAGCAAACAGAGGCTTCTAGTATTCTAAGAGGTGGAGTAATAATTGGGATACAGTGCAGAGCTCTTTTGTAATAGATGAGAGTGCCACCTTTTGGGGTGGCCACTCTATCATTACGAACCAAACGGTAATTTGCAAACCTAGGGTTCGCTGTACCTGGTTTCAAAAAGGTCTCCTGCACGCATAGGATATCGACCTGATGGGTCTTACAAAATTCGTGAACTTCGTCCTTTTGACTAGAGAGGCCGTCAGCATTGAAAGTCGCTACGGTGACTGAGTGGGGCTTAATTCGTTTCGGTGTACTATCCATATTGGATGATACCTAAGAAACGCTGGGGAGGGCGTAGCGCCTCACTGCGCTGATTAGACCCGCGTGTGTGAGCGTGGCTCGCAAGCGGTCTTGGTCGTTTGTGGCAGTACGAAGTTTGTGCGCGAATGCACGTACTTCGTCCACGTCTATGACCATCGCGTAGTCCATGACAAGGGCTATGTCGGCCGCCAGGTCAGATTGACCTGGGGCGTCCATGAGCCCAGCCATTGGAGGCCTAGAGAGCGGCGGTTTGGGCTTAGGAGCCGGCGCGCTGGCAGAGGCCTGCGGGCGGGCGGGGGTGAGGGGGGCGCTTGCTTGTACCATGCTCAAGGGCTTGGACCAAGCGTTGCGCGCGGGCGCGGGCGCGGGAACAACAGGTGTTGCCTGCGGTGCGGGTGTAAGGTTAGGCTTAGGGCCGTTGCCTTGTGAGCGGGTAGTGACCGGGCGAGTTCGTCATGCAGAAGAGAGCCGTGCGCGCAATCATGGGTGTGTCCGATGACGTGTCGTGCAGAGACCTATTCAAGGAGCTGAAAATCATGCCTCTTCCCTGTGAACTTATATATCAAGTCGCTATTTTCACATATAATAATATCGATAAGTTCCAGGAGAAAGGCATAAATACTTACCGCGCTCTGCGCAGTAACAAGTTTGCTCACGTCCTCGTCACTCCCGCGCATACGCTGCGCAAATCGGAGAGGTCCGTATATGTAATGGGCCCTTCTGTTTACAACCGTCTTCCGGATGCTATAAAAAAGGATGCAACTTCCACCATGGTCTTTAAATTAAGACTGAGAAAATGGCTTTTAGAACACGCGTTCTACTCTGTAGACGAATTTTACAATTTACCTATTATATAATTATAGTTATATTTTTTGACCTATGTATCGTTGATCTATGTAATATTGTTATATAATTGTGTTTTTATTTTATTTTATTTTAATCAAATGTATTTTCATAATTAATTTTGTATTAATTTATATAATATGACATGTTTCAATTACTTAAAACCTTTATTAATTTTGAATTATGATTAATGATGAAGGTACGATTTGTACCAATTGTTATTATTATATTGACTTGTAACTTGGCGTTATCAATAAATGATTGATTGATTGATTGATTGAGGAGGGGGAATAGGCCTCCTAGCCGGCCCACTGGGTGCGCGGGTGCCTTAGGGCAACCGCGGTAGTTGGCGGTATGTCCCTGTGTGCCGCAGAGGACACAACTAGGCGGGTCTGATGAGTCCCTAGTGCGAGAACACTGGGCTGTCCCGTGATCCCCTAGGCACTTGACGCACCTCGGGCGGGCGAAACAGAAACGGGCGGCATGACCGTATAGTTGGCAGTTATGACACTGGCCAGGTGCTCGGTTCCGGAATGGGGGTTGAACGGTGATCCCCGAGAGGTTCACTACTGTTTGACATTAAAAATCGCTTTGCCATCTGGCGTGCGATTGAGGATGACCAATAGTAGGTCGTAGGGTTTGCGATCTTTGCCACTGTACATGCGGTGGCATTCGCGGACGGGGTAGCCTTGCGCCTTCAAGTCGGCGAGGACACTGTCGGTTTGCACCTCTTTTGGTACGCCGCGTATGACAACGCGTAGGACCTTCTCTTCCTCGAGAGCATGAGTATGAAAGCTTATACTCTCGTTTTTTAAAATTCTGGTGAGCGCCCTATGGTCGCTTGGGGTCGGCACCTGGACTTTGATACCCAGTTGGGTTGAGCGGGCGCTAGTGTATTGGATCTTACGACCCGTCAATAGTCGTGAGACCATGTCCCACTTCGCCTTGTCCTGAAGGAACAGAGGCGGCGGCGGTTTCTCGCGTCTAACTGACGCTCCTTGAGAGGAGACGTCGCGTTGAGACGCGGCGATGCTTGCGGGAGCATCGGAGTGAGCGAGAGGGTCGCGGGAGGTGGGAGCGAGAGAGCCTGATGGCTTCGCTCCCGGGGCGGTGCAGGCCGCTTTGGGTGGCGGGGAGGGAGCCTCTGAGGCGACTTGGGGGACGCGCTTTCTCTTTCCGACGAAAGTGAACCCGTCGTTGGAGATGTTGCCAACAGAGTTAGCGCGGGAGCGGGAGAACTCTACATCCATCTCATTCTCCGAGTTGGATGCCGAGTCGTAGGCGCGTTCGTACTCAGTCCGAAGGACTGGAGAACGATCGCGGGGTGGTAGAGGTGCGCGGGGAGCGCGGGGCGCATAGGGCGCAGGGTCGGGGGAGAGAGGGCTATCTAACGGCTTGAACGCCGAAGAACCGAAGACCCCCTCGGAGGGAGGGAGCCGGAGGAGGGAATTTGAGAGTCCGTGAAGCGGGGTCTCTCCTTGAAGTCCCTATTGGACTGGAGATACTCGGAGAGCATTTCCGGGTAGCAGTTCGAGACCCACGAGACGAACGCCTGAGGCGAAGCGCCTTGCGGGAGGCTCAGAGCGGGGGAGGGAGAGAGTAGAGACATCTCGAGGGGAATAGGTACTCGAGATGCGAGTGAGGGGTGAATGCCACTCCCGCCGGGTACAGGCGGGAGAGTGAGTGCCTAGGTGTCCCTACTGTGTGCCCTCTGCCAGTCTTATTGTGCAGAGGGATGTGTGCCTAAACGCGAGGCCCTAGCTGCTCCGGGGGCGAGGAGAGAAGACCGAGTAAAACCCGGCTTCCAACCAAACACTTGCCCAGAGAATAGGAGAGTAGGATAGGGTAGGGTGGGAAGGAGATACCTGCCGTCGGCGAGGGGAGACCCCAAGGCCGGTGAAGGCAGGCCCGTCCGGTTTTAGCCGTTCCCTCCCACGCTCAGGAGGGAAAGGCTTGACGCACCGGGTCCGCGCCCAACTGGGTGGCGTTAACACCGCAAGGATCGTCCAGAAGACCACGTGAAGCGTGGATTTGTTTGACTCGACTTTGAAAATTGAAAATTTAAAAATTTAAAAAATCGCAACAAGAGGTCGCTCTGAGAAGAGCGGTTTGGATTTGACAATGAACAATGTAGGTGATTGATGTGTCGAAGCGCTCTTACAAGAGCGCGCTTCTTTCGCGACGCGAGCCGAGCCGAGCCGAACGCCTCCGTGCGCCGAACGGTACACGAAGCGGTGGCTTGACGTCGAATCTGCACACAGAAAATCCACTATTAGCGAAGTCCAACACTGAATCCTCTTCAATCGAAACGATACAGGTAACCGGCACTAAAAGCGCAAGCACTTTTAGGCCGATCGGAATATTCTCGGGAGCACTTGAGCGCACGTCCGTCCCACTCGAGCGCGCTGACCGGAATACAATATTGTGCACTAATTAACAAATACCTAATATAAAGGTCATACCCGCAGATCATGCCATCCGAAATGCTTGATGCCACTGCCTTTGAAATCCAAGAGGAAGTTTCAGTATCAAGGGCGTGGTCATCACGAAGAAAGAGATACCAAAATCGATCCGAATCAATCCGATCTTACTTACTCTAGTGCTTTACCACCAAATTTTATAGGCTTTTGGTTTAGCGTTAAAGCACTTGGATCTTGGAGACACTTATAATCAGACTAAAGCATTGTCACGACGCATTAAGGCGATGTAGGAACACTTGCAGGCTGCGGGTATCACTAGCCATTGTTCACAAGTCGCTAGCATAAAGGACATCTACGATAGAGAGCTCATATACCGTTTTTTTCGCTCTAAACTGGCATTAATGAAAGACACATGGCAAAGAGATTTGTAGCCATCACACAACTCTATTTCACGTCACTGGTTTCTGACAATTGCCTTGTGACGTAATTTGTATGCTACACTCTAGCCTTTATGCCATTGTTAATTGGGCGCACTAGGCTAACAAAGTTCTCATGTAAGCCGATTTTTGTAACAACATCTCATCTCATCAGCAGATCTCGATCAAAAAATATTTTAAATCAACAAAAAATAGGAAGTGTCCGCTTTGTGTATGATACTTTTCCTGTAACTTTTACGACGAAGATAGCATTCATAGCATCCCTGCCCAGACGGAACTCATAACGATTTTATAATATGGGCTAAAATATTACCTGAGTAATGCGTTACCTCTATACGACCCACATTTCAGAGGTATCACCTTTTCCTTTGCATAATTTGCACATATTGGCATCCTTCCAACTTGCCAGTATGCCAGTGTTGCCTGGTCTTAATCTGCCAAATACGCCAAAGTTTTACGCCCTTTTTGTTTATCACATCACCTCTTATATATCCAACTTTACTTAAAAGTTTCACAGTATGCTTATTCTTCGGTTAATCTATCTAGATGACAAAAATAACATAAATTGAACTGTACTTCTTGGTACTCTAACTTTTTTTTATTTTTCTATTTTTTTTATGCAGAATAATCCTTTACGGATACCATCGGATAGATAGATAGATTTCGCACACGACCGCGAACCCGCCGCGGCTGTCTTTGCCGGACCATTCTATCTTGCAGCATGCCAGAACACTTGGCGTGCCGCAACCGTCTCAGGGGACCAAACCCGCAAACGGACGCCAGACTCCCCCGAGTCTGGGCGCCCTAAGTCCCCCTACGATGGGTCAGGTAAGTAGCCCCACCGCCTGCTACTTCGGCCGCATAGGATAGGGACAGCGGCGCCTCTCAATACCCTCTTCTCCTCTTTCCCTACGACCCCACCGCGTCCGCCATCTAACGGTGGCGGCCCCGTCAAGGCCGCGGAAGGCAGGAAGAGCGGCTCACCGTAATACCGGCACTCCTCTCCCGCCGCAGCCTCTAACTCTCAGCCGTAGTGTCGACCATACGACACCGCAGCCCGCCTCAGTTGCAGTGTCGCCCATACCACCGCTACCTACAGTGACCGCTCCCGTGTGGACTTGGAGGGCAAAGCCCATAGGAGCAGTCCCACCTCGAGACCACCAGCTATCGGCTATCACTGGCAGGCCCATTGGTTCCTCTTAGCTTCACCGTGGTGACCCAAGCCACGGCTACTGAGCCACGGCAAGGCGGAAACCCTCGGGGGGGTTGGTACTGTAACTGTTGTAAGGTGAGACATCCCTGTAAAAACTGATACCTAATTAGATATTTGTTATCGTAGGTAGTTTGATAAAGTACCTACTTAATACCTTTGATTTTTTAATCTTAAAGAACACGAACTAAAAATCCTTTCACGATATTGTCCGAAATCTCCGTCGCAAGGAAACAAAAGGCAGATACCCAAGCGGAGCGGAACTCGGAAAACTAGTTTGCATTTTCAATTTTAAGACGATTTAAGTTTTAAGTTCACTTTAAGTCGTTAAAGATTTCACTTGAAGGGGATTTATCGTTAAATGGTTCTCAGCGGCTCTCACTCCAGTTTGCTTTTGCTGACACTTTGATTTTGCAATTTATTTACTGCTCTATCCCCTTTTCGTATTTCACACGCTCTATAAGTAAAGTGTGATCAAAACTTAAGCCTCTCTTTTATTTGTTTGAGCGAGGAAATAGACAGTAGGTAACTGTTTGCCTTTACCCCATCATCGTTTACAATCAGGTCAAAGGTTGACCTCTATATTATCCGATCAAATGCAAGTTAAACGTTTAATATAAGCGGAAATATTTTTGGTTTGTGTTCGTTTATATACCATATTTTGTCTGATTAGGTCTGATTCTCTCTCAGGTGAGTTGATGTGTACACGTCCCTTAAAGGTTTCTGGAAAAAATATTGTCTGTTTTGTTTAGATTACCAAATGCACTTAATTTAAAAATTTATCTATCGAAGTAATGCGATGCGCACAGAACTGAAAATATTTTATTTTAAATATTTTCATAGTGCGTACAATTGCATAAATTGTATTTTATAATACCTAAATAAAATATGTATATAATGTTATGAAATATTAAAATATTACCCTACTGTCTCACGAAGAAAAACAGCCTCGCGCAAATACAGCGGGGTTTCGGCATGCCTTCCGGTTCTTTATGTCGGCGGTTTTCATTATTTAATTTTTTTTTTAATGTCATTTATTTTTTTCAAATAAGTACAACGAACACAAGACATACATAAAATTAGTATGAATTTGATTTTCCACAGGGTCACAAAACAAAATACGCTAAGACTATTATTTCTTCGTAGGCTAAGACAAGTTAGTAGATACCTAACCTAAAAGAGAGAATATAAATGATTTTAAAAAGACCAGGATTCAAACCTTCACTAACCGGATTTACCTGATGCTTGCTTGGAGAACCAGCTGTAGCATCATGCTTTTTAGGTTATACGATATCATAATCGACTTTGATTGATCCACAACTCGGCACAAAGCTATGAAATTATTATTATCTCCTTCTGGGCTATTTTAACCTTTCTCTTACCATTTTATAGAGCGGTATCCATCACCATACCTTTAGGGAACTATAGCCGACAAAGAGAATAGCTTTTTAACTACCTTCTTTAATAAAACAATACGGCATTACAATGTTTTCAATAAGCTAGCAACCGTTGAGTAAAATTTAACTTTTCCTGTAAGCAAAGTATTCAATAATATTTCTAAAACGTGAATTTGTTTATGAAGGCGGAGTAAATCGAATGTTTGTCAACGTCATCTAAATATAGGTAAAAGAAAAAAGTAATTGCAGAATATATATTTTTCTACCGTCAATGTTAAAACTTGTAAGGTCTATAGTTTAACTATAACATTGTTCCTTAGAAGTAACCTGATCGAGCGAATGTTCCTTTAAATGAAACCGTCACACGATTTCATTTTTAAGTTATGCTGAACACAAAAATCATGGTCACTGTGATATTTTAGTATTTTTCAGAAGCAATTCAATGTAAGTGCTAATCTTGGATAAACTTGGAATCATAAGTGCAATCAACATAAATGAGCAGTTACGTTTTATTACATGAAAATAAACAAAAATGTGCGCGCGTTATCTATAATAAAATAAATCGGAGAAGCCGTTCTTTATGGTTCAATTAATAATCCTTAAACCGAACCGAAATAAAATACAGGAAGTTGCACCTAACATTTACTTCTGTAGTGGAATTGGATGATCTTCTTCTTGATGAGTCTTCAAGCTGTACCTGACAGGCGTTTCCCGAAGCTGTGGAACATGACATGTGGATGACGAGAGTACCTTCTTTGAAAGAGCCGAGCTGTCAATTCACCCTCCGGGTAAGCTGCTAGACGGTTGCCATCCACCACCTGGAGGAAACGAGGCCTGGGCTGACGGAGACTCCAGAGCGACGCTGTCCACAATAGACACCCTGCTCTGGCTCAAGGGATGGACACAAGATGAGAGCGTGAGAGAAGAGGCGTTGACTGTTTCGCTAGATACATAAACGCCTTCAACAATCAGTAATAACAATAGATAAAAATATAGCATTAGAACTTCAATAGTGAATACGCAATTTGAGTTAGAACGCAAATGCTGCCCGTCACATGTCCTTGTCCTATCTACTATCATACACACTCTTTGTTTGATACTTATTTATGTATTTTAGTAAAGCAAGGCCAAATCGCCAACTACAATAATGAATGGTAGTAATAACACCTAGTAATAATAATAATAATAATGTTTATTTACCAATCTCAATACATCTTATTAAGGTATATACAGTATAACTTAAATACTAGCTTAAATACTTAATATGAACCCTAACTGACTTTCCCTGAGGGCCCCAAACTAGGCTAAGCCTGTATCTTGGGAGCCCGACACAAGAACCAATTGTACAAAGGATAAGTATGTGTGTATAAGTAACAATGATACTCATAGAATTAGTACGTTGACGACCAAATAATAGTTGCTCGGTTCTCTTTCATTGAACTCTGCGTTTGCCTCGAAAGGACTTTTTCCACATTAAGGTCTACCGTGCGACACCGGAAAATTCCAGTTTGGGGGCGCTGACGCCACACCATATTTTCAGAATTGCTTTATTTTCTCGATAGCTCATTGCTTCAACTTTAGGGTTTCCGAATTAGAACGGCTCTTAGAACCCCAGCCTTACCATTTCTCTGCGTAGACACGGACTCCCTAATACAGAGTGTCCCAAAAGAACGTTCATATTTGTTTTGATTCCTACGTGAACGTAACAAATCCGAGAGGAACGAGGGTTATATCAATCGGTAGCCTGGCCCAAAAAGTACATTATATGTATGGAGAGCGTGGCTCTTGGGAATTAAGTCGCTGTGGAGCGTTTGTCGGAAGCAGACTGCACTTTGTGCGTGCGAGAGTTTTATAAAAATAGTGATACCGCAACTTGAACGCGTTGAAGATTCTGCAATATTCGAGGTATTCGCCACAAGCATAAGTTTTATTAGAAATGGATGAAGAAGTTTGGAGAGCGGTCTCTTCAAACTTATTCATTTGTTTTTGCCGGCAACATTTCTAAATTTTGTGCCGGTGGAACAGTCAAAAACGGGGCGTCCAAAATCGTAGTCGTAGTATTATATAAAACAATTAACATAAATACAAAAGTACAATGTCCATTATCCAATTTTTAGTACGGGAAGATGTAGATAGATAATTTATAAAAGTATGCCGTTTAGATTTTACTCGAAGGCTAAAGGCGTACTATGCTGATCTATCCTATCTGCAGATGAAAGGATGATGAAAATAAACCCGTAAATGAATTGTTTTTAGTTCCATTTCCTCATTCTGTGACACGGCATCATCACAGAATTCGCTAAAAAGGTTCACAAAAATCATGCGTGCGAAAACACAGGATAAACTAACGGTGGATACGAACGTTACATGGACGCCAGTGCTTCTGAGATATTCGGAGTTGGTTAATGGAGTTCATTCGGTCCTAAAGACGTTCTGATTGCAGTTACACACGCAATGTAACTTGTTATATACCTACTTACGTTGGAAGAGTACAGTTAGGTATATATACCTGCACTGTATACATATATATAGGTCCGTATATGGGTTTAATGAATGGAATCATTGCAAGGCGATCCTTCCGGAATCAGATTATTGACGTTCTGAAGAAGCACCAAGTCAAGAGAAGGGTACCGTGGGATACGACGGAGTAAACGGTAAGATGAGGTACGTAGTCCTTTAACCACACACGTTGCAGTTCCTGGAAAAGTAGGTTGATTTCTACGAAATCTATTGTATTATTGGCCAAATATGGCAAGTCGCGACTCAACGGGTTAGGTGATGAGTCCGTTATGTATACAATGTAATATTATTTTGATGATTGAATTTAAGGTAAGTACAGTTGAGAATCTCGACCGGTTTCGGGCAAGCCCGAACGCAACCGGGTGCGCGAGTCCTACCAACTAATATTATAAACGCGAAAGATTGTGTATGTATATGGATGGATGATTATTACTCTTTCACGCTCAAACGGCTGGGTCAATTTTGATTGTGAAATTTGGTATGAAGGTAGATGAGGCGCTGGATTTACACAGGATAGTTTTATCATCATCATCATCATCATCATCATGCATCACCGCGGGGCGCAACTAGTTATCTATAAAGAAGTGACCGGTGAGCCCAGCGCGAAAATTTTCCCAAGTGTAACTTAAACGTATTGTTGAAGTATACAGTACAAACTATGACTTGTCTGTGCCACAGTTGTACTAGATACATAATAGTTTGTACTGTATTAACGATAGGAGTTACGTTACACATACGTAAATTCCCGTGCTAAGTTACTGGTTGGGATAATCGACTATACTGCTTAAGTTAAACCGTAATAATAATAATAAAATTATTATTAAAAGTGTAGGTAACATATAAAGTTAAAGTTAATACTTCATAGACGTTTATTGATTTATGATAGACCATAGACATTTATTGTAAAAAATTACTGAAATATAACTCTTTGAATTACGACAAGACGATTAAGACACGTTAGTAGTAGTGACGTTTGCTCTCAGGTTGTTAGCTGTTTATGATGTGTTTTGTATATGTCAATGAACCCCTCGACAAAGGGAATCCTATCACGGCCTAGTATGCCGCAAAAGGATTCTCTGATGAGTGTGTGAACCATATTATTAATGATACAAATTCAGAACAGAGACGTTTGCAACGTCCGGGCGTCCGGCGTCCGGAATGCAGTCCGGTCAATTAGCGGAACGAAGCGACTGGTCCGGTCCGTTTTACATATCAGCGGCGGAGATCTGATATGTGAGAGTCTGGAAGAGGTTGACGCTCCGTGTGGTGCGACCTAAATTGGAAGTTTTGAGTCATGAGATGGCATGACAGGATATGATGGCATGATAAGTGTGCTGGTCTATATGATGGTGCAAGTTTTGGGAAGGTATTTCGTTCGCAGTTAGTTCGTTAATAGCTAGTTTGTCACCTAGCGTTTCATTGTACACTTATGTAGTGTACTCGTATAATTATATTTGCTAAGTACATGTACCCGCTCGTCATCCCATTTTTTTAAAGTTTTATTTGGCCAGTTATTTCACTTTCTGAATAGTGCCTTTTACACCCTAACGCAGTATTACTTCGCCGGAGACTAGCACTACAGTGATGACAACTAAAACGGCCTCTTCCAGTAGAGGTCTATCACCTAGTTGAGTTTCTTCGCTTCTTACGATTCGCGGAGGGAATGTTTTCTACTCCGTCCCCTCACGGTGTAATCCTTACTTTAAAATAACATGTTATGTTTAAGTGATGTCTGTATATATCAGACTAGCTGCTCTCCGCGGTTTCACCCGCGCGGTGATGGATGATGACGATGATGATGATGAATCTTATATAGGCTATGTTGAAATAATTTTTGAAATCCGTTCTGTTCGTTTTGAGCTAATTCGTTACAAACATACATACAAATCTCTGCTCTTTATAATATTAGAAAAGTGATCAAATTGTCATCAGTTAAATTATAGTTTAGATAATTTGTAAAACGAATTAGTAACGTACCTATAGGTAGAAAATGCTGACAGATTCAAGAAAAGTTTTATGCTTTTATACTTAATTGTCTAAAGCAATAGAAAGATTTGAAAACCATACTACTAGCCGTAGATTAAGCTTTTAGAGTTTGGTTTTCTTGGAATAAAGTGCATAGGGAAACTACCGGGAGAAATTAAGTACCTAATGTAAGATATTGGTTTCCATCGAACTATAAGGGCCTTTAGTATGCACATACAATCACGTTAACTAGACGCTTGACCATGTGACGTCATTTTGGCGCTCAAGTACAGTGTGCAAAAAAAACCGGGCCAAGTGGCCTTTATTAAGATCGACTAAAAATTTATTAAAAATTAAGTTTGTTAAATGAATAAAAAATATTTATTTATTTTGAAAGGTGATATATAACTACATATTCTGTGAAAATGTAAGGTCTACCTGTTACCGTTATAATATTGAGCATAAAAATAGGAAAAACACATATTTGTTGTATGGCTACCCAATTAATACTTATTATTTGGCATTTTTCGACAGGAATGCAGTCGTGAAAAAAAAATAAAAACACAAAGATGCTGACCGTACTAACACTTGCCGGGCGAGAAAAGGGAATGCGGGGGAAAGCGGGCGGGGACCCGCATTCCAGCGATGCGTCTAGTTAATGTGACCGCGTTGTACTTTATGTGTAAAGTGAGACTTTCCTGCTGGCCTAGCACGAATAACTGCGTAAGTGTATCGTAACATCTCGATCACGTGAAACAGTACAAACTGTCATGTATCTAGGACACAGGTAACTCATAGTTTGTACATCAAAGCGTGACGTGTTGACGTTTACGATACGAATACTATTTCGCACATTGTTTGTGCTACAGCCTGAAGCGAATCATACTTGCTTTTCCATCATGTATTCGCGTAATATAATATGATTGGCGTTGGTTACGTGTTTACTCTCTATTTATATCCTACCGCATAGAAGAAAACAGTTTAATAAGTATCTTCAAAAGTACGCTTATATTTAATAAGCTAACTAATATAAGTTTATTTCTTACTAGCAGCGCCCCGCAGTTTCATCCGCGTGGTGATGATGGGTGATGATGATGATGATAATGGTGAAAGTATCTTATGTCTTTCCACGTGATATAATCTATCTCCTTGCCAGATGTAATTATGATCCGTTGGTCTTGATAAAGTAACAAACAGGCAAAGTCAGAAAACAGAGTAACAAACGTTTTCACCTCACAACCTCGGAAAGATTCTGTTTGCCATTAGAAATCTTGCAACAGAAAGAGTGCAAAAGTGCATTTTGTCCGCTAGTTCCATAATTTGTTTTGAAAATCGTAATTTCATTAAAAAAAACATTAAATAGTTCCGAAAAAATATATAACAATCAATATTACAAATTGCAGTAATTTTAATTTGTAAAATGAATAAATACTAATTTAATAACTAAGCTGTTTTTTTGCACCAAGCGTGTTCCTCGCTTTAGTGAGGTGAAAAATTCTGTGTTTCGGCAGCAAAGTTATTTTGCATCTCGTGCCTTTGAAACTATCGCTACGCTCAGGGTTCAATACAAGTCCTCGCACCAAAATCCAGCTTTGCAGCCTTGCATAACAAATAAATATTTTAAAAGATGGATAAACTAAAAACAAAATAGATAAATAATATACATTATAGTCACACTTTTTTTATAACATGTCTTGCTAAGCCAATGCGATCAGCCGTGATATTCTGTAATAATTCGTCGATGCGCTTGTCGACGAGCTCACCGATGTCAAATACTTTATGAGATATCGCCCTTGTATATAAGGTTGTTTTTCCAACGTTTCTTGTCATCTCGTCATTTGTTTCACGGATGTTGTCAAATATTAACTATTATAACCGAAGTTACTGTGTTTGTATGCATGGCAAAACTCGGCTCAATAATGTATGGGATCCATTTAAACTACTTGGGTAGATGTCAAATTTCAACAGAATTCCGTTACCATCTCAGTCGTCGCACGCTCACTGCTGCCGTACGATTCTGTAATGATTCGTCGATGCGCTCGTGGACGAGCTCACTGATGTCAAATACTTTAAGAGGTAACATCCTTGTACCTAAAGGTTGTTTTTCCAATGTTTCTTGTCATCTCGTCATTTGTTTCACGGATGTTGTCAAAGATGCAACGATGTTTGCTCTTAGATAATCGTACGGCTGAGGACTAGGTACTTTATTCCTACCTAGTTACATTTCTGACAGCTGTCAATCATTGATTGACAGTCGATAAATTAATAGCATTTAATGAATTCGCAGATATTCTAACTGTTAGGTGCAAGAATGAAACTTATATTATTACTCATAGAGTTCAGAATATATTTTGATATGCAAAAATATGTCACGCCATAGAAATCATCAGTTTGAATGAACAATCAACATGGTCGGTGTAAAACTTTCCATTTTGCTTGTCTAACATTTTTTTATTACAAACTTATTTCGTCCACTATAATTTGCCAGTAAGATATTATAAGCCTTATGCTATGGTTTGTTAAGTGCAAAATAGGCAAGCAATACAATTTACAATTAAGAAATTTACATGACATTAAGTACACTCTTGTCAAAAAATATTACGTTTCGTATAACAAGTGGTGTTGCGAAACGCCCATTAAAATAATGTTGCGCGCTTCAATGAAGTGGGCTTTATTTTGTGGCCCCTATTGTTTATAACCTTTTTTGATTTCGCCGTCTATGAAGTATAAACTTTCACTTTATATGCTACTTACACTTTAAGTAATAATTTGAATACTATTTTTACGGTTTAACTTAAGCAGTATAGTCGATTATCCCAACCAGTAACTTAGCACGAGAATTTACTTAAGTGTAACGTAACACACGTAACACCTATCGTTAACGTATACAGTACAAACTATTATTTATCTAGTACAACTGCGGCACAGACAAGTCATAGTTTGTACTGTATACGTTAACGATAGGTGTTACGTTACACTTAAGTAAATTCTCGTGCTAAGTTACTGGTCGGGATAATCACCTATACTGCTTAAGTTAAACCGTAAAAATAATATTAAAATTATTACTTAAAGTGTAGGTTACATATAAAGTGAAAGTTTATACTTCATAGACGGCGAAATCAAAAAAGGTAACGTAGGTAGGTAAAGGGACGTCAACTACAAAGGAAAATTTGTTTTTAGGTTATACTATGGATAACACAATTAATCACTCTGCACATATTGACAAAATTTGCAAAAAACTTTCTAGTGCTAACTACGCTTTATTTAAACTTAAACATTTGTTTGACAAAAACACTATTATATCAGTTTACTATGCCTACATGCATTCTATTATACGGCACGGCATAACTATTTGGGGTAATGCCACAAATATAACAAAAGTTTTAAAATGCCAGAAAAAAGCAATAAGAATTATAAATGGTTTAAAGAAACGTAGTCTAGCAAGGGAACATTTTAACCGTACGAAAATAATGACTGTTATTTCGCTTTACATTATAATAGCTTATTAGAAATACATGCAGACAAGGAAAATGTAATAAAAAAGAAAGATATAATTCCGTATAACCTCCGTGGTAAAGAAAACTTGGTCATTCCAACGACTAGGTTAGCTAAAGCTCGAAAACAGGGACGTTATTTCAAATTATTAATGTATGATGACCCATTAGTATAACTGAATTAAATTACAACACATAAAAAAATATAATAAAACATTTTTTCGAACGTAATCCATTTTATAAAGTAAACGAGTACATGACAATGCAATTCTCGGAATCGTCATTCTGCTATGTGTAAGAAAAGCAGTAACATTGTTAATACACAGTTATCAATATGTTCTAATTCTGCCCATTTTTTACTTTTATGTTGTTATGTCCGAAAATTTATGTTAAATGCGTGAATCTTTTAGTATGTAAGTATTATTTCATATGATTTAATGTAAAATTTGACATGCCTGTAACGATTATGTTATTTGATGGCCAATAAATGATCTTTATCTTTATCTTTACACTTTGGCAAATTTTCGCGCTAGGCTCACTGGTCACTTCTTTATAGACAACTAGTTGCGCCCCGTGGTGATGGATGATGATGATGATGATGAAAAGTATCCTGTGTTAATCCAGCGCCTCATCTACCTTTATACCAAATTTCAAAATCAAAATTGGCCCAGCCGTTTGAGCGTGAAAGAGTAACAATCATCCATCCATATACATAAGTACACAATCTTTCGCGTTTATAATATTAGTTGGTAGGACTCGCGCACCCGGTTGCGTACGGGCTTGCACGAAACCGGTTGAGATTCTCAACTGTATCAACTGTACTTACCTTAAATTCAATCTTCAAAATAATATTACATTGTATACATAACGGACTTATCGACTTAGAGCTAACGCACACCAATCTACCCGGCATCACGTTCTCACCGCCTCGCTTCGATGTCCGCCCTTCGTCAACGCCGAGCAGCTGTTGTCGGTACAGCAGTGCAAGTACCGAGCTTACCTATCGATACATTTGAATCTTGAATTCGTCACACTTCGAAAAAACTGGCTATATCGATCTTTTGTCGATCATTACAGTAAGTAACAAAATTAAGCGATCGGTAGACAAATTCGATAAGTTTTTACGATTCGTTATAATCGTAACTCTAGCATGGAACTGTGAAATTACGTTTGAGATCGTCTATTTTATCGACTTTAACGATTTTTTGTCAGCTTTGAAAACGACCTCGATATAGCTTATCGACAGGCGACGGGAATGGGGATATTGTTTAGTTGCGTTTGATCTTACTAATATTATAAACACGAAAGTTTGTATTTATCAATTCAATTCAATTCAAATACTTTATTTGCATGAATATGGGTACAAATAAGATCTATAACAATAATTTAAGTCCGCCATAACAACCTCGTATGAGGTATGCCAAAAAATCTGAATTGTATTCATATAAATGCGCAGAGTATTCCGGCGCATTACTCAGATTTGCTGGCAACCTTCGATAACAAAAACATTCATGCTATAGTAATCTCAGAAACCTGGCTTAAGCCTAGCCTCCCTTCCATATGTTATCCTCTACCTGGTTTTCGTTTAATCCGAAATGATCGTACCGGTAGCGTAGGTGGCGGTGTGGCAATTTATTTACGTGCTCATATTCCTTTCTCTATAGTTAGTATGTCACCACAGCCACCACCAGAAAATGCCGGAGAGCATCTGTTCATTGAAATAGTTTATTCCTACAATAAAGTGCTGCTTGGAGTCTACTATAGCCCATCTTTACGTATCAATTATTTTTCTTCTTTCGAGAAACTTTTAGTTGATTTGGTGCCCTCTTATGAGCACACCATTATTATGGGGGATTTTAACCCTTGTCTCCTAAAAAAAGATGCTCGATCCTCTTTGCTAGAGTCTATAATTTCTTCATGCAACATGCATATTCTTCCTCTTACAGCTACTCATCACTCTCCAAATTTCACTCCCTCCCTTCTAGGCCTTATGTTCGTGTCATCCTCCCAACACGTTGCTAAGTACGGCCAATATTCCGCTGATACTTTTTCTTACCACGATCTAATTTTTCTTTCTTACAAAATCCGCCCTCCAAAAGCGAAACCCAAAGTTATCCTTCAGCGTAACTTTAGTGGCATTAATAAGGAACGATTTTGTCAAGATGCGCAGAATATAGATTGGAGTCCTCTCACCAATGCTAAGCTGGTGGACGACCAAATTTCCATTTTTAATTCTATAATCATTCAACTTTATGATGTGCATGCTCCCTTAAGG
Source organism: Selenia dentaria (assembly GCA_917880725.1). Taxonomy (NCBI): domain Eukaryota; kingdom Metazoa; phylum Arthropoda; class Insecta; order Lepidoptera; family Geometridae; genus Selenia; species Selenia dentaria. Next base: position 9,620,105 of record OU862901.1, on the reverse strand, counting down.
GCTATTAAAATAAAACACCTTCCTGCACCATGGCTAACGACAGATCTTAAAAAAACTGATGCATAAAAAAGTAACTGCTAAGAACAAGTATAAACATCATGCCAATGATAATAATAAGGTAAAGTATAGACGTGCACGTAATAAATGTAACACAGCACTTAGAGATGCTCAGCGTCGCTATGTTCATCAATCTGTGGAAAATGCAGACCCAGCTAAAATTTGGAAATTTCTGCGGTCACTAGGAGTTGGTAAATCTCATCAAGATGGTATTCCCAATGATTTAGATATTGATTCACTTAACAAACATTTCTCTTCTTCGTCTCACATTGATGATTCGACAAAAATATCAACATTGTTTTATCTTTCTTCAGTTACAACTCCTGACTGCCATCCTTTTACTTTTAATCAAATATCTGATTGTGATGTTAAGAAGAGTATATTGTCGATAACGTCCAGTGCAGTGGGAAGTGACGGTATTCGTCGAAACATGTTGATTCCCATCGTAGACACGATCAGCCCCATGCTATGCCATATTTTTAACACTTGTATATCAGACAGTGTGTATCCTTCTCTGTGGAAGGAAGCCCATTTTATCACTTTACCTAAAAAACGCAATCCTAAATTATATTCTGATTATCGTCCAATTTCCATACTCCCTTTTCTATCTAAAGTCTTGGAACGCCTTATTCATAATCAACTTAGTAACTTTCTTTCCATGCATAACTTGTTAAATCCTGTTCAGTCTGGTTTCCGTTCCGGACACAGTACGGTTACTGCTCTCCTTAAAATTACGGAAGATATACGCTTTGGCATGGATAACGGTCATCTGACTGTTCTAACACTGTTAGATTTCAGCAATGCATTCAATACCGTCAACTTCGACATTCTTCTCGCAATACTTCAGTCTCTTAACATATCTCCAACAGTGGTTGATTGGTTCCGCAGTTACTTAGGTGGTCATCGGCAACGTGTGCGGTTCGAAGAATCTTTTTCGTCTTTGTGTGACACTTCAGCTGGAGTGCCTCAAGGTGGGGTGTTATCTCCTCTCTTGTTCGCAATATTTATTAATTCTATTTCCCTTTATATCACTTCTCCCTATCATTTGTACGCCGATGATCTCCAGATTTATTCTCAAGCTCCACTAAGCGATCTCAGGGGTGCCATAGACGTAACCAACCCAATTTGAGCCAAATTGCGGAATGGAGTAAATCTTATGGGTTAAAGGTGAATCCTGTTAAAACACAAGTGATGGTTCTTGGCAGCCCTCGCATGATTTCCAAAGTAAATTGGTCCACACAGGTCCCTTTAGCAATAGTGTAAAAAATCTAGGTCTGATTCTAGACCAATCTCTAACATGGGGTCCCCAAGTTGAGGCTGCAAGTCGTAAGTTATTTGCTTCTGCGGGTTCCTTGAGAAGACTCCGTAATTTTTTACCAATAGCCACTAAAGTGTCGCTTGCGCAGTCTCTATTGCTCCCTGTCTTAGATATTGCCGATGCCTGCTATCTCGACCTCACAGAGGACCAGCTAAACAAACTAGAGCGTCTCCAGAACTTTTGTATCAGATTCATATTTGGTTTGCGCAAATATGATCACGTTTCACAATTTCGTACTAAGCTCAGGTGGCTTGCCATACGTCTTCGTCGGAGTATTCATATTCTTTCTCTTTTGTACACTATTTTATTCAATCCTTCATCCCCGCACTAACTTAAAGAACGCTTTTCCTTTTTTAACTCTTCGGGTACACACACACTTAGGTCATCAGAAAATCTCTCTCTCAAGGTGCCTCCACATTCTAGCTCCTTTTATGCCAAACCGTTCACCGTCCAAGCTGTTCATTTGTGGAATACGTTGCCGGTCTCAATTAGACGCGCGGAGACACTTCCTGCCTTTAAAGACCAAGTAAAGAGGCTTTACCTCTCAAGTTGATTCAATGTTATTTTTGTTAGTCACTTGCATTTAAAAATTTATATAATATTATATGAATACGTTTCTTATAAATATGTTTTGGAATGTGTATATGATGTGTATGTATTTATTTGTTATAAATATTTATTTATTTATATTAAGTTATGTTTGTGTAGTTTATGTAATTTTAATATTATTTAGGTTTACTTTTGACGTTGTTTTTCAAATACATTGCCGTCTATTCGTGTATCATAATTTCTCTCCATCCAAAGGTTGTCTGGAAGAGATCGCTTATAAGCGATAAGACCGCCCATTGTACAACAGTATTGATAATTGTATATTAAATGTATCCACGTTTGTTTTATGTACAATAAAGCGTTATCTATCTATCTATCTATCTATGCAAATGTCAATGTAGAATAACTAAAGTCGTCAGTGAAGTTATATAATGCAATGTCAATTGATAAGGTTTATTATTTGTCATGGTAAATGTAATACCTACATGATGTTTCTTTTAAAAAGTCTTTGACCGAATAAAAGCACTCGCCCACCAACCACTTTCGTATTATCTACTTATCATTGAATGGATGTTTGTTATACTCTTACGCTCAAACGGCTGGCCCAATTCTGATGAAATTTGGCATGGAGGTAGATGGGGCGCTGAATGAACACATAGAATTTTCTTCAACATCGTCATCATCCATCACCATGCGGGTGTAACTGCGGGGCGCAACTAGTATTCAATAAAAAATAAACATCGGCCTTCTTTTGATCGTAGAAGAGCGAAACTCTCGTAGAATTCTTCAAATTATAGAAGGACGGATTGTTGAATGCAAACAATTCGTAATAATCGATATACTGTCGACAATTTGACGATCGTATAAGTCGTCGATATGACTTCCATACTTGCTATAATAGGGCCCGATACGATTTTTTAAATTTATTGATCTTGGATATTCGACAACTTTAACTACCATTACGGTACTTGCACTGTAGAGTTGACTAGTGTGCATTGAAGTATGGAGGTCCATACAAAGAATGAAAAGAACGGCTCAGATTGACACGATATTGATACGGTACTGTGCCGGGTTGATTGGTGTGCGTTAACCCTAATTAATCAACGCAGATCGTAAACCGCTAAAGCACAAACTTGAAGTTATGGCAGTTGGTGCCTTTTATGTTGTAGACATCCACTAAAGAATTTTTGGAAATGGAATCAGTAGAATTTTTAATGTATTTTTTTTTGTTTCGGCTATAAGTTCTTAGGTAACCGTTTCATCTTTGAAACGGTTATCTATGTTATATCTGTATTCTATTGTCAGAAGACGCGAGTTCAAATCACTTCCGAAGGTATGTATTTTTTTGGCAAAGCTGTCTAAACATAAAATCAAAGAGGAATTATTTATACGGTTATTTAGAGCTATCTTTGTTACTAAACTTATTACAATAATAATGAAAATTATTATTATTATCGCAGGGGCGGCTTTGTGGCGAGCTACCGCAGGGGCGGCTTTGTGGCGAGCCGTCGGTGAGTGGCGACACCGTGGACCCTGATTCTCCCTGGGGCTAAATGAGACCCCTGACCCCCGGCTTGCCTTAATTGGCCGTCTGGGGTGGAGACGCAAGAGCAAGAAACAAAAAGCTCCAAAGGTGGTGTTAAAGGGCATAACGCCGGTAGTAGCGCTCTAGTGGAACCGCAGCACACCTCTCAACACCCTTTAGCCATCCACACCAACGTTGCCCCTTTTGTCACCATTGATGGTGGCCTTTATGGGGGGTCCGTTTAGTGGGTGGCAAAATGAGACTGAAATTGGCGGGTGCCGTAGTCTCTTCAAAAGCCCACTATCTCCCTTGTCACTAATTAGTTCATATCAATAGCGTTGCCATTTTAATATTTATTTTTATTTATTTTTTATTTATTTATTTATTTACAATATAAACTATACCCACAAAATATTTGTATTAATTAATTAATGTTTAAATAGATTTAGCTTGTAAACAAATACTTTAAATAAAGAGGTGCTTTGGTTAAAAAATCATTAAATATACTAAATGGCTTCCAAAATTAGTAAGGTTTTAGTAAGTACCTATACACCTTTGGTTTATTTTGTTAGTTCTTAGGTTGTTAATTATAAGATTGTTTCTGTATAAATCGTTACTTAAATACTAAACTATTAATATGTATACTTCATATTTTTAAGATAAGGAAGAGCGGGTCTACCTGGCACAGGTATTTCACTATACCCAAAAGGTTGTCCCCACCTCATTTTGTAAAACGCTCAGTAATGAAATAAACTATTTATTATTAATATTATTATTATTATTTTGCCCATTTTTATAACAGATATACCCTGTCACCAGCCATCCAAAATGTTTCTGTTTTTTATACTACATTGTATTTTTATACCAAACAGGCCTCTAAGTGTTGGCTACAGCCCCACTTATGCCTATGTAAAGGACCGGGTGAAACACGTGAAATATGTCAAATAAAAGGAATAATAATAATAATTGTTTATTAAATAAAAAATGTAACATTACAGTACAGACCAAGGCGTTACAAAATTCCGTCATAGATAACATGTATTTGTCATTGTAAATCGTACATTAAAATACAAAATTTCAATAAATGAATTAATGAATTAAAAAATTAATATTAAATAAATTATTAATAATTAAGCAATCCAATAACTTAAACAAAATTTTAATATTAAAATATCTATCCTAAATAGACCAAGTCCTGTGATTGCACATTAGATTTTCAAGCACTCAACTCATACATCCTATGGCACACATGCATCAGATGTAGTGTCCCGCTCGCAAACAGATCGCAGTGTGGATGCGCAGCCAGCACGCTTCCAAGCAGAGAGCGCGCTCGCTCCGCTGGGCTCTGGCGGCGTTGCACCGTGCGCCCCGACGCACCCGTCAGTACACACGGCGCGGCCGTGCGCGCTCGCAACCGAGATATCGTTTGTGCTTTGGGTACATGCACTCTTAAAAAGACCTCGACGAGAGATACACTGTCTATTTTATTAGATATTAGTCCAAGTGTAAATTTGGTCAATGAGAGGGACCTTCTAATCTCTAACGTTTCATAACCCAATCGTCCCTGTATAAAGAGAGTGGGATACCATGTAAGGGTAATACGAGTAATAATAGGTTTTTTTTATAAAAAAAAAAAAAAAAAAAAAATTCAATTTAGGCATCAAAGACGCACTTATGAACGTCAACTTTTCATTATAATGTACTTTAAAGACTCTACCGCCGCGTTCCAAAATATATAGAACCCACCGAGAAGAAGCGGCAAGAAACACGGGGCCATTCTTTTTATATGGATGTTTACAATGTTTCTACTTAGGTACTACAAAAATTACATTTTATGGGTGGCAGAGAGACAGCTTGCCAGAAGTGGAGTATTCCAAGCATCTTTATCTTCTATATAATGTCGAACTTTATAGTAAGCTTTTTTATTAACACGTTTTTTACAGTCAACTTGTATTTGAACTTGAATTTTAAAGAATACAAAGAAATTTTTTTTGGATTCGCTCCAGTTTGAGTATATATTTATCCTCATACGGACTCCAGACTACCGCATTCGTTTCAAGAATACTTGGGACTAATGCTGCGTAAAATATTCGCGTCGCCGCTGTGGAGAGCGGTGCAGCGTTCCGTAGCACGAAACCTAACCTGCGGTATGCCGCGTCAGCGAGATGCTCGACGTGCTCATGGAATGTAGCTCGGGGTCAAACCATACTCCGATGTCACGTACGCATTGCACGCGTGACACCGGCACTGCCCCCACTAGGTACTGGCATTGCCGTGGACTGCGGCCACGAGTGAACGTCATCATCTCGCATTTCGTTGGGTTGAAATGTAGCCGATTGGCTATACTCCACGCATAGACCGCATCGACGTCACGCTGCAGCGCGTCGTGATCGGAATGCGTTTTTCACGACTTTATTAGTTTGACAACACTACAACTTAACTCCAACATCTATCTGCTACACTGCTTTACTCCCTCGGTGCATCTTCTACTATTATAAACACTGTAAGTCCGAATTACTTTGAATGTCATAAAGTAGAATAGAAATATGACATGACACTTTAAAACTTTAACGTTATTGGTTACAAGTTTAAAATAAATTATCTAAAATGTTAAAACTACAGAATAGGCACGTTCCGTGAAATATATTAACTTTTTAAGAATGTATTCGATTTCGATTTCGAATCTCATATCGGCGGCGACGTTGGCAGCGGTGCACCATCAATTTTAAATTTCGATCGCAGTGTTATTTCACGTTGTTTTATTATTTAGTTGAATCACGCCTTTTGTTTGTGTGAGACATCAACAGAGTTAGAGCAATTATCAGTTTTTATCTAAATATATCAACGTAATATAACAAGAACAATTTGAAAAAATGAATATCGACTTCCATTCCATTCAGTTATTGGAGTGTAACACAAAAACTACTGGACCGAATATAATGAAATTTAAATGGGACCACACGGCAAGCACCAGCAATTTTGAAAATCGGTTCACCCTATCGAAAGTTATGAGGTAACAGACATTAAAAAAAAACAAAATTGGAGTTTAAGGAATTGAGTACCTCCTCCTTTTTAGAAGTCGGTAGATAAATATAAATATAAAGCGCCCACAAGACGGATCTTTGGAACATGCCAGGACAACATTTTCCATAACACACATAGTGCTAAATGTTAGCTCGTCGAACTTGCTCTATCGGATTATAAATCTCAAATTTTAAATAGTCTCGTCAAAAAAACTTGACTGACTACTGGTTTTCTTTTAAGCTTGATTACAATAAAGATAACTTAATAAAGTTTCGCGAATGTACGAGTCAACTTAGATTTTGTGAGGTTTTTGAAACAGATGATTAGCTTTCTTTGCCTTCTACGACACGTTCATGTTATTTAAACCACGGAACAAATACGTAACTAAACTGAGTCTATAACTTTTAGCCGAAGCGAAAACTCCACTGTCTACACTCGTGTACCGTCAGAAACACTTAACGGTTAGTAATTTTAGATTTTTTTTATACGCACCAAAACACACCTTTTTAAATACACCATTACTAGTTGCATATTCGTTAAAACTCGAAATTATCCTTATAATGCTGGAAAGTACGAACGCAACGAATAATCGCACTAAGACTATCCAGGGCGTCGATTCCACAACTAAATTGCAATCGAACCGCAGCTGAACGGAGACTTTTATGAGTTTTCTACCAACTCCCAAAAAGGGAGAGGTACTCAATTCGACTGCATTTTTTATTTTTTGTTTGTTACCTCACAACTTTCGATAGGGTGAACCGATTCTCAAAATTATTTTTTGTTTGAATGCTGGTGCTTCCCGTGTGGTTCCATTTAAATTTCATCAAATTCGGTCCAGTAGTTTTTGAGTTACACTCCAATAACTGAATAGAATGGAAGTCGGTAGGTATTGAATTTTTCAAATTGTACTTGTCTTATTCTCCTATTGAAAAACCGTCCAGCTGCAGTTACGTTTCTGTTTACGCCAGCGATCGAGGCATTATTCAACTGAGCGCTTCCGTGCTTCGGAAGGCACGTTAAGCCGTCGGTCCCGGTTGTTTGTCTTAGGATAACAGTCGTTAGGCTTGTGTCGAAGGCCTTCAAGCAGCCTGAAAACTTCGACATGGGTTGGCCAGTAACCTATCCTGGTGGATAGATTGACACGTCGTTTGCTGCGGCTTCATGTAGCCGGCTACCAACTTACGACGGATTAGTTTGTCGTCACTAATCAGCTTCATAGCACGCCTATCTATCGATTATAAGGCCTCCAGCTGGCACTTGGCTGCTCCGTCAAAAAGATGGCAGCAGCATACACGATCAAACTCGTGCTTGATAAAGTTGTAAATAAGCTAATCTAGTCAATATATCGACAGAATAATGATTTAGGTTAAATAAAATTACCACCCTAAAATACTTCGACACCATAAGCTTTGTTACCAATAAATTACTAAACACCGGCTAACTAGTCTCCCAAAACACGAAATGGCGCTAGCTGTTTTATGTATATCTGCGCTTCAAAATGTATTCAAAGACCCAATTTTGTGAATAATCATTTACGAAATTGTCTCTGGGTACCATCATCAAAAATTTTACCCGAATTCAAAAAAGTAGGAGGGTCTGTGATGGACTATATGCATTTTAGTTTTTTTATGTATGTTCATCGAATTCTCCCCATTTGTTAAGGTTCTCAAAAGTAGTTTTTTTTTATTTGAAAGAATATACGCCCGAGATGGTTCTATTTATATGTCATCAAATTCGGTCAAGCGGTTTTTGAGTTACACTCCAATTACTGAAAAGTGTTTCACCTATGTTGATGACATGTGAATGACAATCAATATGTAAGTAGCAAGGGTCATTGAAAGTGAAAAAATGTTTTTGAACAGAACCGTCTTCGACTATATAAAAAATATCTTGTTGAAGTCGTTACCATGCGTACAATATTGTGTTAATATGCACTTTTAAACTTTAATGGCACCGAATTTAACAAGTTATTTTGACTTTACAACAGTGTTGAAGTTGGTTCTATTTTTGGTATAATTTTTTAAGGTTAGGTAATACCTTGCTATAGTTCTTTCACTCTCTTCGGTCGTTCCCTCATGACTGAGGATCGTGATCATCATGGCAGCACCTTGGTTCTAACGAACTGTCTCCATCGGCTCCGGTCTGTGGCCATCTCCACCGCGGTGTAAAAGCGGGACGTTGGTGTTTCTTTAAGTTGGTCAGACCACCTGGTCGGAAACCGGCCTCGTGAGCGTTTCCCTTCCACGTTTCCCATAGTATAGTTCTTTGATGATTAATTAATCATAAATCGTAAGATTTTTACAATATAGTTGAACAGATAAAAACGATGAGACAATCTCTATCAACGCTTCCATTAACGTCTACGACTGTTTTCAACAATTTGTCAAGTAGGTTAATAATAGTTTCGTTCAAAATTCTCTGTATCAATAAAATTATATCATAAAAAGTCAAAGTCGAATGCCCGAATATCGATAGTCGATACAAGCGAGTTGACAGCCAATAAAGTGTCTCCAACAGAGTTGTTTGTTTAGCATTAGTATAATTTTTATTTGTGTGTCCCGTGCATTACGTAACACGATACTGGAGGTATTTCTGCGTGGGGGATTTCTTATTAAGTTGCTATAAGTTACGTTTAGTTGCCGGAAATGAGGATGTATGTGTAATTTTGTAACCATTATATTAACGTGTTATAATGAGATGTTTACCGTACGTATAATGAGGGCTATGCTCGGGGTTCTCTACGTGATCGAATCAGAAATGAGGAGATCCGTAGAAGAACGAATGTCACCGACATAGCTCAGAAGATTAGCCAGTTAACGTGGCAGTGGGCAGGGCACATAGCACGCTGAACTGATGACCGAGGGGGCTGGAAGGTTCTGGAGTGGAGACCACGGACCAGCAAGCGCAGCGTAGATCGTCCACCGACACGGTGGACAGACCTGATAATGGTTGCAGGACGACATTGGACGCAGGCCGCTTCCAACCGGTCCTTTTAGAAAATTATGGGGCAGGCCTATGTTCAGCAGTGGACGTTCTACGGCTGAGTTGATGATGATGATGATGAATGAGATGTTAATGTGTGTGTCAGAGTGTCCTACAACACAGGGAATCTTAGCCCGGGCTACTTACTCGTATATACGAAAGTTTGGATGTTTTATTTTCTAATAAACAATATCATATGTAATAATATATTAACATTATAATAACTGTTTATATTTTATTAATCAGTAGAATTCAGTCAGTTCACAGTTATACGAGTTCTTGACCACGTTTAGGCAAACGGAGTGTAGGACGCCCTGCGGCCAGGTGGAGAGACGACCAGCGGAAGGCGGCTAGCAGTAACTGGATGCAGAGAGCTGAAGACCGAGCTCTGTGGCGTATGTTAGGAGAGGCTATGTCTAGCAGTGGACAAATGTGGGCTGATGATGATGATGATGATGATGATGACAGTCACTTATAAGTATATTACAATAATATATTATAATTTCGTAAGTCTCAACTAACTCTTAACTATCTCGCTTATTACTCTTTCAAGTAAAAGATACATTGCTGAGCTGGTTTGAATGAAATTTTAAAAATAGGTAGATGATAGTCTAGGCGAAAATATATGTGACATATTAAATGTGACAAAAAAATAATTAAAAAAGATTCTTGTAACACAGTTAACTTCCTTGCGGTCGGAACCGCGGGGTGCAGCTTGTATAAATATGAAAGTAGATAGATAGATAGATAATTCTTTATTGTTACACCACTTAATATACAAAAATAACATAAAAGTAAAAGAAAGCTTAAAATAAAGTGTTACAATGGGCGGCCTTATCACTAATAGTGATCTCTTCCAGGCAACCTTAGGATGGAGAGGAAATACAGGAATAACAAGACGGAGCGTAATATAAAGATAAAGGTACAATCAAATCAAGACAATAATACATTACTAAATCAAATTAATAATAAATTATAAACAAGAAAAGAAAAATATCTACTAATACATAAAAATACACTAATACATATTGAAATATATATAAACATATAATTAATTCATTGATATACTTACATAATATATATATATATATATACACTACAATACAATATACTTCCATACATATTTAGGTATACATTAATTCTTTGATGTATTATAATCAAAACCCAAGTTCACACGGGTTAAACTAATTGGCGAGATAGAAACTTTTTACTTGGCTTTTGAAGGTCGACAAGGATTGTGCACGCCTGATAGTAACTGGTAATAAGTTCCATAAGCGAACAGCTTTCACTGAAAAAGAGTGATCATAAAATACTGTGCCATGCTGAGGCATGCTGAGGGCAAGATTTTCTGATGACCTAAGATTGAGAACGTTGGCATTGTGAAGGAAATTGAAACGTTCCTTAAGATAGCGCGGGGTCAAAGGATTGAACAAAATATTGTAAAGGAGAGAGAGTATGTGAGCATTCCGGCGAAGACGTATAGGGAGCCACTTGAGCTTTGATCGATATTGAGATATGTGATCATACTTGCGCAAACCAAATATAAATCTTATGCAGAAGTTTTGAAGACGCTCAAGCTTATCTAGTAGATTCTCAGTGAGATCTGGATAGCAGACATCAGCGTAATCTAGAATTGGGAGTAGAAGAGATTGAACTAGAGCAATTTTAGTGGTAACAGGAAGAAAGTTGCGCAGCCTTTTTAAAGCGCCAGCGGTGGCGTACAATTTGCGACTAGTAATTTGTAGCTGAGGAGCCCAACTTAAGCAATGATCGATTGTCAACCCTAGATTTTTTAAAGATGTACTATAGGGAATAGGGACTCCATCAAAATGAATGGATGGAATCGTTGACAAGTCCACCTTTGAGATTAACTGCGAACTTCCCACAATCATTACCTGCGTCTTGCTATGATTTATTTTCAGACCAAATTGTCTGCACCATGTTGTGATGCAATTTAAATCAGCATTTATTAGGTCTACGGCTCCAGAAAGCTGGTCAAGAGGGGCTTTAGAGTAGATTTGTAGATCGTCTGCGTATAAGTGGTAGGAGGAAGAAAAATTATTTGAGATTGAATTAATAAATATTGCGAAAAGGAGAAGAGATAAAACGCCGCCTTGTGGAACACCTGCAATTGCATCACACCAGGAAGAGAACTTCTCTTCTAGACGGATCCGTTGCCGGCGCCCAAATAAATAACTGTGAAACCAATCGAGTACCGCTGGAGATATGTTAATTGAACGTAGTATGGCTAGAAGTATGTCAAAGTCAACTGTGTTAAAAGCATTACTAAAATCTAGTAATGTGAGTATAGTTAAGTTTCTGTTGTCCATGGATAAGCGAATGTCATCAGTGATCTTCACGAGAGTGCTTACTGTGCTGTGGCCAGGACGAAAACCGGATTGGAAAGGATTTAGTAGGTCATGAGAGGATAAATATTTGCTTATTTGGCTGTGGACTAGGCGCTCAAGAACTTTTGATAGAAATGGGAGAATGGATATAGGACGATATTCAGTAAAAGATTTGGGATTGGGTTTTTTGGGTAAGGGAATAAGTTGAGCATCTTTCCAGATAGTGGGATAAATGCCGTTTGTCATGGAGTTATTAAATATAAGGCAGAGAACAGGAAGGATGATGTCAAGGATGGGCACTATCATATTGCGACTAATTCCATCACCGCCTACAGCATTGGAAGTGATCGATAATAAGCTCTTCTTAACATCACAAGCGGACACTCGATTAAAAACAAAAGGAGAGTAGTCAGGAATCGGTAACGTTGAAAGATAATTAATAGTATTAGATTTTTCAGATACATCAATAGGAAGCACTGAAGAGAAATAGAGATTGAGAGAATCTATGTTTATGTTGTTAGGGATACTATCTTGAAGAGATTTACCAATTGCAAAAGACCTTAGAAACTGCCAGACTTTTGCTGGATCATCATTATCGACTGATTTATGAATATGGCGACGCAGGGCATCCCTACACACCATATTGCAACGATTTCTGGACTTCACATATTTTTCTTTGTTAGAGTCATTAGGGCGGCATTTATATTTATGTCTAGCACTACATTTTTTGCTCATTAATAATTTAATGTCATCTGTAAGCCAAGCAGCTGGACGATGCTTTAGCTTGATGGCACGTAATGGAGCGTGCTTATCGTACAATTGAGTAATCATTGAATTGAAAATTGCAACTTGGTCATCGACTGTTACAGCGTTGGTCACCGGGGACCAGTCTATGTTGCTAGCATCTTGTAACATTTTTTCTTTATTCATACCACTAAAATTGCGCTGAAGAATTACTTTGGGTTTAATTTTTGGAGATCGAATTTTATACGAGAGAAATATTAGATCATGATATGAGAAATTGTCAGCAGAACATTGACCATGCTTAGCAACATGCTGTGGAGAAGACACTATACACAAATCAAGGAGGGAGGGGCTATAATTGGGTGCATGATGAGTGGCACTAAATGGGAGGATATGCATGTTGCAAGATTTAATGATAGATTCAAAGGAATGAGTGCGGTGGTCTTGCTTGAGGAGACAGGTATTAAAGTCTCCTAAAATAATGTTATGGCTATATAATGGAATAAGATCTTCTAAGATTTTCTCAAAAGATGAAAAGTAATTGACACTTGAGGAGTGGCTGTAGTAGGCTCCAAGCAGTATTTTGTTATTAGATAAAATTACCTCCACAAACAGATGCTCGCCGGCGTTGGAGGGTGGTGGTTGAGGCGATGTGCTGATCACAGAAAAAGGAATATTTGACCTTAGGTAAATAGCCACACCACCACCTCTACTACTCGTGCGGTCGTTGCGTATGAGGTGAAAACCGGGTAGTGAGTACAAGGTAGTAGGAAGGCAAGGTTTGAGCCACGTCTCAGAGACTACTATAGCTTGAATATTTTTGTTAAGAAGGGATGCCTGCATATCAGGATAATGAGCCGGAATGCTTTGCGCGTTAATGTGGACTACGTTAAAGTTTTTAGGTACATCAGAAAACTGAGCCTCAAGAGAGTCGGCAAGGGATGGTAAGCTTACAAAACTGCCATCGTCTGTGCTACCATCGGAAAGTAAAGAAAAGAATGATTGGTCGCTATCACTACTTGCATTATCATTGAATAAATTAAGCATAATATAAATATAAAATAATATATATAAATATTGAAATAAATACTAACTATATAAAATATTTAAATATGTAAAAAATACAATTACTTATAACCAAAACTATCAAAAACTCCACCTGCCGGGAATCGCAATAATTAATTAAACAAAACAGAATAAATACTAAGAAACAAAAGGGACAACAGTATGTACATACATTAATTTAAACACAATCACATAAATACAAATGCTTCACCGCCGCGGTTTCCATCCATTGACACACTTGCCATACGTTTGAAACTCTGAATATTTAAAAAATACAAAGTGTGGTAAGCCAAAACATAAAAAAAAAATTTAAATATTAATGTCAGTGTCATATGACATTGACGTGACAATGACAAGACAAGCATTAAATACGTATGAAAACTAACCTACCGTACCGCTAATTCTTTGTAAATAAAATTATCAAGTAACATTTGTGGGTGGATAAATGATATAGTTAAGAACAGAAAAAAGGGTACATACCGAGGAATCGATAACTCGGCGGGCTGCAAATACAAAATAGAACTAAAAGTGAAAAAACAACAAAACGGTGCTACTTCTTGCTGGCTGAAGGGGCTCGTCGACTTTTCGATGGCGGTGCCGTGTCCCTGGCTCTGGTGGTGACAGCAGCTGTACCTGCAGTCCTAGGCGCACTCGACGCGGCAATCTTATCGAGCTCTTTGAGATTGCTAATCCGATGCCGCACACCATCGGTGCCAAGTACAAAAACGAAGCCATCCCTTGTCCAACACTTTTGAATGCCAAATTTCTGGCGGGCAGCCATGAAAGTGTCGTGACGTGGATTTGTCAAGAACTCTGACAGCGTGATATTGGACCCTTTCAGACCGGTCTTACCGCTCCAAATCCTATTTTTGGCATCAAGATCACGTATTTTGAATAGAATAGGTCTGGGTTTGTCAGGTGCTGAAGCACGGCCCATCCGATGTGAGCGACTGATGTCTTTGCTGGAAAAATCAGGAATTTTCATCTGACTAGTTACCAACTTCACCACTACAGAGGTAGTATCTTCATCTCTGGTTTCTGGGACACCGTGAAGGAGAAGAATCTTTCGTCGCCCTCGTATCTCCATAGCATCCTGTTGCTGCATAACCAGGCCTACTTGATCTTGCAGGCAGCGAAGTGCAGTCATTATAAATGTACGGAATGCAGTAAAGTCCGCTGACAAGACTGCTACAGTTGGTGAAGAAGATGCTGCTTGAAGCTCACCTTGATAGGAGTCCATTCTCTGAAGGAATAGACTTTGTAGTTCAGCCACACTTTGCTGTAGGGTGTCCATTTTGTTTGAGTTGTGAACTCAGTATTTTTCAATAGTGACAAAAGTGTTTTGTGATAGTGCCACAGTATGGATAACAGACCCCGGTAGGTATTGCAGATTATATTTTAATTATACATATGTTTTAGGCTATTCAAATGTTATTTACTATATTATTTCAATTAATTAATATGATAGATCTTTTTGTAAGTGTTTTACTATTGCCTACCCGCCAAAGAAAAAAAAGTTATATATATATATATATATAGTATGTTTGGATGTTAATTGAAAATTGAATTCCTTCACAACAAAAGTACTTAACCGATTTGACTGAAACATTTAACATTGGTACAGAATTACGTAAACTAATTGTCATTCTTCATTCAACTTTAGTTGTGGGAGACGAGAGAGCAAGAGAAGAGCATGCGCCTTCTCGCTTCTTCGTCATGGGATCACTGCTATTGAGTCAGGGGACTCTGCTGGCCTGGCATGCACGGCCCACACGGCTGTGGGGTAGCCTTGTTAAACAACGCCACATGGTCTGCTCTGAATGCTGATGCAAACTCAGAAACGATATAGCTTTAATTATGTAGTTTAATATAAAAATCCTATGTCCCTTAATTACATTTTAATTAAATTAAATTGAATTAAATTATTGTTGTCTCTGTTTTATTTAGATTTTATAAATTTCCAACAAAAACTAAAAACGTGCACGGACCGGGGAGTCTGTGGAGGCTAGTAAAAAAAAAAAAAAACGACGCCACCACATAGAGCGACAACATGGTAGTAGAACACTTTTAGACTTTTTGGCATTATATGCAAAGTCTAAATCATTTATTCAGTTTAGGCATCAAAGACGCACTTATGGTGGTCAATTATTCATTATAATATACTTTCGCGTTCCAAAATTCATAGAGCCTACAGAGAAGAAGCGGCAAGAAACTCGGGAATTATATGAAAACTGCCGCTATTCACCAAACACACACAATGTCCTGCCATCTGTCCTGCCGTGCGCTTCTGATATACGTCGATGCGGTGATCATTATCGTCGTCGACGAGCTCACCTCATCGCCCATCAGGGCGATAAACCATAAGGGTGATAATATGTATAAACATAAGATTGTTTATCCAACGTTTCTTGTCATCTCGTCATTTGTTTCACGGTTGTCAAAGATGCAACGATGCTTGCTCTTACAGAATTGCACGGCTGGAGACCCAGTTGCTATTACAGGCGTAGTGTGTAAACCTTCCACAGAACCACATCTTCAAAGGCTATACTTGTATAGACAAGTAAGAAAATGGTTAAAAGTTACCATATTTAGTAAAGTGAAATCATATTTTGCTGAGTATTATTAAAAACTATTACCACTATCTAATTTGTATTATATCCTAAGTTTTTTACAACACGGTCACAAAACATCTTAAGCGAACCCTCAGACACAATAATATGCTTATAATAATGTTGCCCAGCTTTGGCTTAGCACTCAACAAGTGCTTTTGTGTTGTGCATAAAAATATATAATTAACTACCTAATTCACTAAATAATTTAACCAAATATAGTACATATCTAAATAACCCTATATCGTTATTAATTCAAAAAAGTTATTTTAATATTGAGGTTTACATAAAATATTATTTGTAATAGGCCTTCTTACACGATGTTAAAAATAACCTGCCTCCTCCCTACTACATATTTTGTTGTGCCCGACAGTCCGTCACTATGTTAATAGTAGATTAGTAGCCAAGAGTTGTAAGGCATCACCTTACACCCGAGCTAACTACTCTGCTTTACATCTCGATTGTGCGGTAAGTAGAAAAAAACCGGCATTACAAAAATAAAATTGATGACTATTATACTCATACGAAGAATAGCGAAAAATATCAAGGCTGAATAGCGAAGCCATCTCTTTTGTCATTGGGCTGAATGCATGATGTCTATTGCCAGTATGATGGTTAGATGTATGCGAACTTTTTGAAAGAGTGAAGTGTTTTTTTGAATTACTTACCACCCTAGGGCTTTTCTAGCTACATTATTATCCTAGAGCGCTAATTGGTAACCTACAAGCCCCATTTGGGGGTAATAAGGACCTACTTACCGAATATGAGAGATGTAAACTGCCCTAGGGCTTTTCTAGCTACATTATTACCCTAGAGCGCTAATTGGTCACATACAAGCCCCATTTGGGGGTAATAAGGACCTACTTACCGCTCATATTCGGTAAGTAGGTCCTTATGATGTAAAAGAAATTTACTCTCAAAAAAGATTAACATCACTTACATGAGAACAATATTATACATAAACAAACTTAACCGTCGTTTCGTCTTATTTACACTTATCATAACACATTACTATTGTTCGTCCGATCATGACCTACGCGTTCGTCCGATCATGACCTACGCGTCTGTAACGTTCGGTCATGCTTCAGATAGGCACATTCATAGACTTCAAGTGATTCAAAATCGCTTTACCCGCAAGGCAGTAGGCGCACCGTGGTACTTACGGAACGCTGACCTCCACTGCGACCTAGAACTCCCCTCTATCGTACAGTTCATGAAAGACTGTTCTCGCCGCTACTTCGATGCGGCCCCACACCATCCCAACCCACTAGTGGTGCAAACCGCTAACTACTCAACACACACATCAGATCCATACTTCACCCCGCCACGCCGCCGCCCACGACACCTCCTGGATGACCCGGACGACCCCATCACGACAGCTCTGGCGTCGATCAGTCAGCCTCCTGGTAATATTGGCATTTCAGGTATTTCAGGGTCTACTCGCCGAGCCACGAGAGGTAATATGTCTGATTTTGGATTTCCAGTCTTCACAGTAAGACATCGAGGTCGTCGTAAGCGACTTCGAAATAATCCTAAATCAGACACAAGGTAATCTGTATTATATTTTGGTAATGTGTATTAAGGTAAAGGTAACGTATCGATTTTCGATTGGAAGTTTATAAGTATCATCAATATTAACCTGTGTTTTATTTCATTAACCTGTGTTTTGTTTTCTTTCAGACAGTGCTGGCGGCTACCGGCACCTCTATTCCCTACTAGGCAAGGGTTCGCCCTTGTCGTTGTCTAGCGCTTTATGCGCCCTTGTTGTCCCTCGGTTGAGTGCTGCGTGCACTCACCAACAGTCCTGTGTCGCTTTTAATGCCCGTAGTGGCAAAAAGCTCAATGTCCTTCCTAAAAAAAAAAAAAAACATTACTATTGAATTCTTTAAGTAACTTGCTATTGTTAATTATGTACTGGGCTAATTGAACCTTAAAAGTACTAAATGATCTAGCATTTTTTATATTTGAGGGTATTTTATTAATAAGCTGTGCCTTCAAACGTTACCATTTGTTTGTCATAGTTTATTCGTGCCTTTGGTAGTACAATGAAACTTGCTCGTCTCGTGCTGCGTTTAGACACTTGCTTTAGTTTAGTGAATGTCACGTTGGTATGAATGTTTCTGTCTAGGGTTTTTCTGATAAAGTTACAAATATTGTAAACATATAAATAAATGTGTATTCATTATCTTAGTTTCAGCGTAGATTTTATGGGTTGGACTTCGGTGAGGTAAGTGAAAGAGTGTTTTAATATTTTTTATTCTGTGCGATTTGAATATCGGCTAATAGCAATTGATACTAGCATCTAATTTTTCCATATAAGCTACATTGTGGAATGCAACTAAAGAATATGAATATGAATATGAATATGAATATGAATACGAATACGAATACGAATACGAATACGAATACGAATACGAATACGAATACGAATACGAATACGAATACGAATACGAATACGAATACGAATACGAATACGAATACGAATACGAATATGAATATGAATATGAATATGAATATGAATATGAATATGAATATGAATATGAATATGAATATGAATATGAATATGAATATGAATATGAATATGAATATGAATATGAATATGAATATGAATATGAATATGAATATGAATATGAATATGAATATGAATATGAATATGAATATGAATATGAATATGAATATGAATATGAATATGAATATGAATATGAATATGAATATGAATATGAATATGAATATGAATATGAATATGAATATGAATATGAATATGAATATGAATATGAATATGAATATGAATATGAATATGAATATGAATATGAATATGAATATGAATATGAATATGAATATGAATATGAATATGAATATGAATATGAATATGAATATGAATATGAATATGAATATGAATATGAATATGAATATGAATATGAATATGAATATGAATATGAATATGAATATGAATATGAATATGAATATGAATATGAATATGAATATGAATATGAATATGAATATGAATATGAATATGAATATGAATATGAATATGAATATGAATATGAATATGAATATGAATATGAATATGAATATGAATATGAATATGAATATGAATATGAATATGAATATGAATATGAATATGAATATGAATATGAATATGAATATGAATATGAATATGAATATGAATATGAATATGAATATGAATATGAATATGAATATGAATATGAATATGAATATGAATATGAATATGAATATGAATATGAATATGAATATGAATATGAATATGAATATGAATATGAATATGAATATGAATATGAATATGAATATGAATATGAATATGAATATGAATATGAATATGAATATGAATATGAATATGAATATGAATATGAATATGAATATGAATATGAATATGAATATGAATATGAATATGAATATGAATATGAATATGAATATGAATATGAATATGAATATGAATATGAATATGAATATGAATATGAATATGAATATGAATATGAATATGAATATGAATATGAATATGAATATGAATATGAATATGAATATGAATATGAATATGAATATGAATATGAATATGAATATGAATATGAATATGAATATGAATATGAATATGAATATGAATATGAATATGAATATGAATATGAATATGAATATGAATATGAATATGAATATGAATATGAATATGAATATGAATATGAATATGAATATGAATATGAATATGAATATGAATATGAATATGAATATGAATATGAATATGAATATGAATATGAATATGAATATGAATATGAATATGAATATGAATATGAATATGAATATGAATATGAATATGAATATGAATATGAATATGAATATGAATATGAATATGAATATGAATATGAATATGAATATGAATATGAATATGAATATGAATATGAATATGAATATGAATATGAATATGAATATGAATATGAATATGAATATGAATATGAATATGAATATGAATATGAATATGAATATGAATATGAATATGAATATGAATATGAATATGAATATGAATATGAATATGAATATGAATATGAATATGAATATGAATATGAATATGAATATGAATATGAATATGAATATGAATATGAATATGAATATGAATATGAATATGAATATGAATATGAATATGAATATGAATATGAATATGAATATGAATATGAATATGAATATGAATATGAATATGAATATGAATATGAATATGAATATGAATATGAATATGAATATGAATATGAATATGAATATGAATATGAATATGAATATGAATATGAATATGAATATGAATATGAATATGAATATGAATATGAATATGAATATGAATATGAATATGAATATGAATATGAATATGAATATGAATATGAATATGAATATGAATATGAATATGAATATGAATATGAATATGAATATGAATATGAATATGAATATGAATATGAATATGAATATGAATATGAATATGAATATGAATATGAATATGAATATGAATATGAATATGAATATGAATATGAATATGAATATGAATATGAATATGAATATGAATATGAATATGAATATGAATATGAATATGAATATGAATATGAATATGAATATGAATATGAATATGAATATGAATATGAATATGAATATGAATATGAATATGAATATGAATATGAATATGAATATGAATATGAATATGAATATGAATATGAATATGAATATGAATATGAATATGAATATGAATATGAATATGAATATGAATATGAATATGAATATGAATATGAATATGAATATGAATATGAATATGAATATGAATATGAATATGAATATGAATATGAATATGAATATGAATATGAATATGAATATGAATATGAATATGAATATGAATATGAATATGAATATGAATATGAATATGAATATGAATATGAATATGAATATGAATATGAATATGAATATGAATATGAATATGAATATGAATATGAATATGAATATGAATATGAATATGAATATGAATATGAATATGAATATGAATATGAATATGAATATGAATATGAATATGAATATGAATATGAATATGAATATGAATATGAATATGAATATGAATATGAATATGAATATGAATATGAATATGAATATGAATATGAATATGAATATGAATATGAATATGAATATGAATATGAATATGAATATGAATATGAATATGAATATGAATATGAATATGAATATGAATATGAATATGAATATGAATATGAATATGAATATGAATATGAATATGAATATGAATATGAATATGAATATGAATATGAATATGAATATGAATATGAATATGAATATGAATATGAATATGAATATGAATATGAATATGAATATGAATATGAATATGAATATGAATATGAATATGAATATGAATATGAATATGAATATGAATATGAATATGAATATGAATATGAATATGAATATGAATATGAATATGAATATGAATATGAATATGAATATGAATATGAATATGAATATGAATATGAATATGAATATGAATATGAATATGAATATGAATATGAATATGAATATGAATATGAATATGAATATGAATATGAATATGAATATGAATATGAATATGAATATGAATATGAATATGAATATGAATATGAATATGAATATGAATATGAATATGAATATGAATATGAATATGAATATGAATATGAATATGAATATGAATATGAATATGAATATGAATATGAATATGAATATGAATATGAATATGAATATGAATATGAATATGAATATGAATATGAATATGAATATGAATATGAATATGAATATTAGTCTATCCCACTAGTCCCATCGTGTTGTCCCATGATGGGACTACTACCACTGCTTTGACCCAGTAGTCCAGTTTGACAAGTGACATCAGTATTTCGGACCTACTAATCCCGTCGTGTTGGCCCATTACATCATTTAAGCCAATAGTCCCATGGGAAAAGAGATACAATTACTTAATTTTAAGTTCGTCTCACTTGACCAATTGGGATGTTTAAGAAGATTCCCCTAATGGAGCATAAACTTATTTTTCTCTGGAATATAATCAACCTAAAATACTAAATTATTCTTTTACTGATACAGTTTAGTACCTACAAAGTTTTAGTTATTACAGACTTGTAAACCTTTTATTAAAATTATCTACCGTTGTAGTATTTTACTTGTAACATAATGCTTTGGTCTATTCTTTTGAAACAAAGGTACTGTTCGACAAATAATTTTATTTGTAGAAATAAATAAAATTATTGGTGGAGCTGTGCTCCGCGGTTTTACCTGCGTGGCAATAGATGATGATGATGATGAATAACACAAATCCGGCTCAGAAATATTGTAGTTCTCTATTAGTGAAATTTTTTTATAGGTTAAGTAGTATCCATTACAAACAAAGAAACAATCAAATATTATCTATTTATAATATTAGTGTAGAATAGCGAACCGCCGCAGCCTCGCACTGGTGTAATTTATCTAAATAAATAATAAATTTAATAAACAGGTGAAAATGTAAATTTTTAAGTGTTTTCTTCTCTTAACCCTTTGCGTCCCAGAGACGTATATATACGTCAGTTTCAGTTATTTATGAATATAAATATTTTGTTTTAACTAACACGGATTTAAAGGAAGGATTAAAGGAAACCTTAATTAGGCTTTATACAGTAAAAGCTCCATATTCCCGATTTCTTCATTCGCGTTTTCACTATTCGCGGATTAAAAAAATGCGACGCAATTCCTTTATTCGCGGCTCAAAATATATTTATTCGCGGATCTAATAAGTACATAATAATAAAAGGATTCGAATAGGTATTCAACCCAGCATCCTTTGTAAATGCCCTCAAATGGACTAATTAAAAGAGTAAAATAGATCTTATTACAACATTGCCTATAGTATGTTGTTAAATGATATCGCCTGGGACTTTTCGCCGCGATCGGTGTTTTTGAGAATCTGTTCCGTTCTATGGTAAAAGCCGCATTGCGTGTTTTATTGTTTCGTCTTCCACATTCGTTACAATAATTTTGATCGAGTAACACGTCTCTACCGCTCTTTTTCTAATTTATAATGTCAACTAAAAAAATGAGAACTTTTTAATTTTCGCTCAGTTCCGCTAAAAATCTGTGTTACCGCTTAAAGTGAAAATAGAAATGCTTGATCGTTTACACCTCGGAGAGTCACTTGCATCCATATAATGCTCATTAAATGTCAACGAATCAACTGTACGATCGATAAAAATATCCGAGGATAATAAAAGGTCGTCTGTAGCTTCAACTTCACTGTCAATAAAACAAATATATAAAAATCATTTTAATTGAAGTTTTTGAACATTTTGATTAATTATATATTGCTAGATCACGAATGATTTTCACTGACAGTGAAGTTGAAGCTACAGACGACCTTTTATTATCTTCGGATATTTTTGATATTTATATATAGTTATACAGATAACAAACATTCCGTGAAAAAATATCTAACTGATGGTGAAAACCGCATCAAAAGCCGTTGCGTGAATTAGGAGCAGTTACAGGGTTATATAACTATACATAATAATATTATATTTAAATATACTTAATATAGACGCGAAAAGCGGCTTTAGTTTTTACGGTGTAAGTGAACGAACACAAATAATACGAAATGTACCAAAACACAATATTATTAAACAATTATTTTCAATTTTAGAGAGAAAAATACACATACTTCTCATTTTTGGACGGGATTCGAAACCGCGACTTCAGATAATCTGTGTCAGACGCCATGACCGCTAGGGCAGCGAGGCATATAGTCCGAGCATCGAATTTTAACTCGTTATCTGATTTTAATTGTCGTATGGGGACGAATTGTTTTATCTCCCATTCATCCCAAACGTATATATATTGAATTACACACGTTTCAACTTTTTATGATTCATTAAAATTCGCAGTGAAATCACTTTATTATTTAACAAAACAAGCGAAAAAGGAATATTTAAAGTTAGCTCTATTCCCTTTAGCCGTAAAAAATGACGTTGTCTGCTATAAAAATTCGAGAGTCCGAAGTTTTTCGGGCAAATGCGGCGTAAAAATAATTCGGTATTCGGAAAAGTTCGGTCTTTCAGTACTAAATCACTTTAGTATAATACGCACTCTTTTCTGAGTGACTAGTTCTGACAATGAGGAAGAGTTTCGTCGTAAATATCTTCCGCGTTGTGCGTCCAAGGTCAATGGAAACCTTTTGCCAGAAAAGAGGTCAAATTGCGTCAAAACTATCTTGGCAATTTTTCTAGTTTTGGCGATTTCCGTGATTTCTTTCTACTAATAAAAGAGGATGTCGAATCTTGACTATTGAGTCTTAAGAGAGAGTTTTTAGTACCTAAGGGATATGAACGTGGCAGATTTTAAGTTTCTTCGTTGCATAGTTTAAAAATCGCAGGAGGAGACTACTCTTGGAAGAGATCCATTACAAGCGTTTTGGTGGTACATTTGCGGTCGATATTTCGCAAATGGTATGTATACTTACTTACCTCATATAAAGTTGCGATTGAAACATTATACCTTGGTCCAATTCAATAAAACCCACATGAGGAGATGTAGTCAAAAAAACCTATTTCACATTTCCCATCTATACGTAATGAAGACTTTTTGCTACCCTGTGTGATAAGATCCAAAATGAGGAGATCCGTAGGAGAACTAAGGTCACCGACGCAGCTCTTAAAATTTGCAAGTTGAATTGGCAATGGGCAGAACACATCGCTCGCGGAACCAATAACCGAAGAAAGAAAGGTTCTCGAGTGGCGACCACGTAGTGTAGGCCGGTTCCCCGTTAGTTGGCGACATCGTCAAAACCGCGGGGAATTCCTGGATGCAGGAAGCGAGCAGCCGTTCCAAGTGGCGTTCTATGGGGGAGGCATATGTTCAGCAGTGGACGTCTTCCGGCTGATAATGATGATGAATAGTTGACAATTAACTTTCTATAATGCTCGGGAAGACGCGCTACCTATTCAGACTTTGCAATACGATGAAAGAAACGTTCGTCACTTTCCATCGCCATTCGTCGCGCCATACTGCGAGTTGACCCATAGATACGAGTATACTTAAAAAGCCTTTTGTTTAATTTCATCTAGCTTATCTTAGACGCTTTCATCACATTCAGTGCTCGTAATCATAAAAAAGTTATGTACCTACTTCTATCTTTGCTTTTGTGTTTTTATTAAATTACCTACTTACTAGAAAGTAAAATTGCAACATGGGTCGTAGGCGGAACAAGAACAGCTAAGTGATTTGAGCAATAATTGACTGTCCCCTGCAGAGAGGCTGGGTGAAAGAATTCTGTATTGTAGAGGTAAGGCACTGGATGTGGTATGGAAACGAACACTAAATCTTCGCGGAGAAGAGAGTAGGAATCTAGGAATGTCGATAAATATAATCCTTGTGAATAAGTTGATGGATCTTGCACTGTTGAACTTGAATGTTTCCATGGATGACCACAAACAGATTTCTGGGAATGTGTCAGTCTGATGAGTGTAATGTAAAGAGATGCCCTGTGACTGGAACACTATATTTTTTTAAATAATATAGGATGAAATCCACACAAAGTCTTCAGGTTCTAAACTACCCCGAGCCTGCACTATGTTGTATATCACCTGATGATATTACATACCTACTTATATACATATACACACCCAGACACAGGTCAAATAGACATGTTCATGCACACAAATGTTTGACCTGTCCGTGTATCGAATCCAGAACCAGCAGCTCAGCACTACCGAACTCCAGGACAACTATTCATCGTCTTACGACGTAACATCCAGCGTTACATCACTGTCCAATTCTGTATGGTATTGCTACCACAGATCAGTAGTATGAAGCAAACTGCTAAGAAATTCATCTTTTCTTGGGGGTGGTATCTAGTCAGGCGGGCACCAGAAAGTGTCACCATGCTGCTACATTGACCGAAAGCTCAAGTCCGAGGTAGGAATCGAACCAACAGCTCTCAGATTGGCGGCAGATCCTCATTACACAAGAGGCAACATCGCTTCAAACTTCGTGGATCTTTTATTGACTACCAACTTTTAGATTGGAAGGCCACATCCAGAATACTTTACTGCTCTGTCACAGATCCCAATGAAACCCATTGAAAAGCATTAAATACATTATGAATTATGATAGTTGTGAATGTCTCTGGTTAAGTGGTCGTTGCATGATATAGCATAAGAGCGCTATTCTGGTACCTCTCAGCCATCGAAATGGGAATAGTAAGAGTCGAGGAAACTAAACTCACTGAGTAGCAGCTCTCTTAACCAAGAGATCTTCTTGGTAACAAGACAATAATAATTGCCACGGTGTATATTCGGTTTACTACCAAAAACAGCAAGCACTACTCCGTTTGACTTAGAAGGTCACCGATCTGCACCAAGTGATATTATTAGGCGAAAGAAGCTTTTATGGGGACGGTACCTGGCAAGTGCTTTGGATGTCACTGTAAGTGTTATTGCCTAGCGTGATGCTAACTTTTAGCTTACTTAGAGACAGAGAGTTGATCTAAACCGATTAACAAGTGAACAACGCTTGCTGCGGTAAGAACTTGGATGGGTGACTGTTACTGGTATTATTCAACTGAGCGCTTCCGTGCTTCAGTGGGCACATTTCACTGTCGGTCCCGGTTCTTTGTCTTAGTACAACAGTCGTTAGGCTGTCAAATGCCTTCGGGTGGCCTGAAAACATCGACATGGATTGGCCACTAGCCTATCCACCAAACCGCAGTGGGCTGAACTCCTCTCTCTGAGAGGAAGGCTCGAGGCACTCCCAGCAGTTGTGGGAACACAATGGGCTGATAATGTTATGTTACTTATCTGGCTCACTTTTAATATTTAATATGTAGGTAATAAAAAGGCTTTACGGCTTTTTTTTCAATGTGTTACCCCAGGATAGATTAGTACCGACAGCACTGGGCTTTTATACTACTGTAAATATAATACCAACATCCGAACATTTTTGCTATTTGACTTCTACTACTTACATGGTAGTCACAGGGAATCCTACAATACGGTATACAACTTGTTTGATTGCGGTCTGCACTCAAAACTTGTCTGCCCCTGTTATTGGCCTCATAAAATGCTAATTTATAAGGAAACATTAACATAAACAAAAAAATTTGCAATCTCTACAAGTCTACATATTATAACAATCTCCACAGGCACAATAAGCATTAAATGAAAATAATATTAACGATTGAATAAGTGTCAGTGCGGCAATTTTATTTTGCCCTCGAACGAATTTAGTGCCGTCTGTGGCTAATTTAATGGGCGACTAATGACCGGACGGGTCGCGCGACGAATCGGGAAACCGGCAAGCGGGGTAAAACTGATACAATTCAGAACCCAAACTTCATACGAATTGGTAAGAAAGTCACGCACACTAATAAAATATTTAAAAAATATTAAGAAATATTAAAGGTCGCCGGATAAAGTTGGATGCAAGCCGCTTTCAACCTTTCGAAATATGTGACCTAAATCCAGCTGTGGATGTCCTACGGTTGAGATGATGACGATGAAATTCATCGCTTAAGTTTAGAAGGAATATAATATGTAAGAAGTACGATACATATGACTACAGTAGTGCTAGTGTTAATACTGTTGCTTTGAGGATCAGAATATTATCTTGTTCTGAATTAAGTAGACATAATTCATTACCGGATATATTTTTTGTATTTGTAGACATCGTCCTCAAGGTCCTAAAGAAGGCTTCCAGTTGAAGCCGAAAGTGTTATCGACAATGGCGCAACACGTTACTCCTGTTTGATTATTACAAAAACATATTACGAGCACTAGTTTTATAACTAACTCAGTTTCTACTTAAGATCATAGTGCTGTTGCTTAAATCTCACAGTCTATGCGCAGTATTAGTTTTTCTCCATGTGTGATTTGAAAACATTAAAAAACTTATCTGCTATTTTATAAATCCTGTTATATATATTTATCGAATTTTCGCATTGGATCATCAGTAGGGCTATTATCTCAGTTGCAATCAAATGTTGTCAACTCGATTAAGCAAAAATGCTAGTAATAGTTCATGACTGGAGCTGACAAAAGTGATATAGAGCTGCCATTTTTTTGATTTCATTCAACATTTGTTAGCACCATAATAGCCCTCATATGAGTAAGATAGCGTACAAACGCAAGCTTACTTGGGGGGCGTCCATAAATAACGTGAGGTGTTTTTTTAAATTTTCTGTCCCTCCCTCCCCCCCTGGTGAGATGTCGTGAGATTTTATTCAACCCCCTCCCCCATTCCCCAATCACACGTGAGATTTTTCAAAATGTGGGAAAAAATAAAATGTTTGAGTAATCTGCATTTAAATAGAGTCAGAACATTTGGCAACGTTGCGTAGCGCGCGAGCTTCAGACCATTCAGTAAATTCAAACTTAACTTCAATGCACTTATGTTTTTCAAACATACTTATAAGTTAATTTATTGTTAACAAATTTTCATTTATGTTAAAATTTTCATAATTTTTATTTATTTTTTTACATTTATGTTAAAATTTTCATAATTGAAAAATAAAACAATAATTAAAAATTCTAGCATTCCTGCCATGAGACATAAGAATATAGTTTTGTGATTAAACATTTTTAATTAATTAATTTATTTGCATTGACTGCAAAAACTTTACGGTTATATTGTGCAAATGAAAATGTAAACAACCGAAATATAGCGTTGCCAAATCACGGACACGTTACTAGCAGCTGATTTAAAGGAGCCAAATTATTTTTTGTATTTAACTTTTTTTTTTATTTTCAAAATTTCAATTATTTTTTTAATTTTAGGAATTTTTATGGGTTTTTTATTTTAATTTATCGAATATTGACTACTACAGTTGTGACTCAACTAGAGCGAAAGGACTTCCTTAATTGTAACAATAAATTTTATATAAAAAAAGTATTTTCTTAAACAAAATATTTAACCTACTTTTTGAAGGAATGCTAAAGTAGACCGAACTTTTCTCTCAGTGGCTTCCCTGAGAAGCCGTTTAATCTCATGTTGAATGTGATGTATTAACTCTTCTTTCTTCGGGAATTTTTGGTTCGCTGTATTCCATAAGTTTATCACATCGTCCTGGCAGGACTTCTTCATCTTATGGAAGTGTCTTTTGACGTATGCGTTATAAAAATCTTGATAACTCATTTTAAATTAGTAAGAGCATGCACTGAGTCGAGTAAAACATTTACAAGAATAAACAAAGCAGGTTGGAACCTGTCCATGTGTCGCTGCCACTCAACTCG
Source organism: Selenia dentaria (assembly GCA_917880725.1). NCBI lineage: Eukaryota > Metazoa > Arthropoda > Insecta > Lepidoptera > Geometridae > Selenia > Selenia dentaria. Next base: position 9,590,607 of record OU862901.1, on the reverse strand, counting down.
TACGCTCTCGATCTCATCGAGTCGCGCGTTCGGCTGACAGTGGCGCGAAAACAAAGGACGGGCTACACTGTACCGTAAATTCAGATTAAATTGAGATATTTGGTATAAAACAAATATGGTGGTTTGACACTCAGTAAATGTATAACGTCGAAGTATGAATGAAATTATTTTCTTTCGAACGAAACGAAAACCTTTCGGCCCCATCGGCCATCTGTTCTGCGTGCTATGTGCCCTGCCCACTGCCACTTCAACTGGCTAATCTTCTGGGCTATGTCGGTGACTTTCGTTCTTCTACGGATCTCCTCATTTCTGATTCGATCACGTAGAGAAACCCCGAGCATAGCCCTCTCCATAGCTCGTTGTGCGACTTTGAGTTTTTCTATGAGGCCCCATAGTAAGAGACCACGTTTCAGTGCCATAAGTCATCACTGGTAACACACATTGGTCGAAGACTCTTGTCTTGAGGCACTGAGGTATTTTTGACGAGAAGACTTCGCGAAGTTTCCGGAACGCTGCCCAGCCGAGTTGGATTCGACGATTGACCTCTTTCTCGAAATTGGACCTGCCTAGTTTGACTGTCTGTCCCAGGTAGATGTACTCGTCAACAACTTCGAAAACTGAGTTCCCAACTGATATTGGGGTAGGTACAACATGGGCATTAGACATAATTTTCGTCTTGTCCATGTTCATCTTAAGACCTACCCGTTGGGAAACTCGATGGAGGCCTTCGAGCATTGTACTGAGGTCTTCCATGGATTCTGCCATGACTACAATATCGTCGGCAAATCGAAGGTGAGTGATGTATTCGCCGTTAATATTGATGCCAAGTCCTTGCCATTCCAGAAGCTTGAAGGCGTCTTCCAATGTAGCGGTGAACAGTTTCGGAGATATAACGTCTCCCTGTCTCACGCCTCTTTGCAATGGAATTGCCTTCGAACTCTGCTCCTGTACTCGGACTGACATGTAGGCGTTTTTGTACAAACACTTCAGCACTTCAATATACCGATAGTCAATACGGCACCGCTGGAGAGACTCAAGTACTGCCCACGTCTCGATCGAATCAAAGGCTTTCTCATAGTCCACAAACGCTAGACAAAGAGGCAAGTTATACTCTTCGGTCTTCTGTATAACTTGCCGTAGCGTGTGGATGTGGTCTATGGTACTATAGCCTTTTCAAAAACCGGCTTGTTCCGGAGGCTGGAATTCATCGAACCTGCGACTGAGACGGTTCGTTATGACCTTCGAAAACAGCTTATAAACATGGCTCAAAAGCGAGATGGGTCTGTAATTTTTAAGTAAAGTGTTGTCACCTTTCTTGAAGAACAGCACCACCACGCTTTTGTTCCATGCTTCTGGCGTTGAACCTTCGAGTAAGACGGTATTAAAGAGCTTCTGAAGGACTTTAAGTACCGGTGTTCCACCCGCTCTCAGAAGCTCAGATGTGATACCGTCGTCACCAGGCGCCTTGTTGTTCTTAAGCTGTTTCAAGGCCATTCTAATCTCGTACAGGCTGATGTCCGGGATATCTTCGTTATAATGTCGGGTCAGCTTGGCTCTTGGGTCTTTGACCGAGCTGCTAACAGGTTTAGCGACCGAGGTGTATAACTGTCCGTAGAAACTCTCGACCTCTCCTAACACTTCCGCTTTGGTCGACGCTACACTGCCGTCTCCTCTCTTCAGCTTCGTCAACTGGATTTGCCCAATAGACATGTCTCTTGCAAACACTTTGGAGCCTTTTTTCCGCTCTATCGTCTTTTTAATACGGTTTGTATTAAAGATCCGGATGTCGTGTCGCAAGGACTTCCATATTCGTCTATTGAGCAGCCTATATGCTTCAGCATCATCCGAAGACTGCAGTTTCAGTGAGCGTCGTTCAGCCATGAGGGTATCGTTGGAAAGTTTCTGTGGCCTATCTGTACGGTGGGGTTTAAAGTATTTGGAACCCACTGTATGGATAGTTACTACTAACCTGTTATTGATCTCATCCACTGAAACGATGTTCTCAAGGCAATTGAAGCGATTGGATAGCTCAAGTTGAAAGCTCTCGGGGTCTTGAATACGGGCACGAGTGGGTCGGAGCGTAGACTTCATCAGACGAGACCTCTCCAGTTTGACATTAATATTCACCGTGCCTCTTACCATTTGGTGATCACTACCGGTTTTAACCCTGTTGATCACGGAGACATCAGTGAATATTTGCCTTTTGGTGGTCATAATGAAGTCAATCTCATTTCTCGTGGAACCATCGGGACTCAGCCAGGTCCATTTCCTGTGAGGTGGCTTCTGAAAGAAAGAGTTCATCATAAAGAGTCCCTCTTTCTTCAGGAAGTCGGCCAACCTCTGTCCCCTACGGTTCCGTTGTCCATAGCCAAATTGCCCCACTTTCGACTCATCCTCGCTTCTCTTACCCAACTTCGCGTTGAAGTCCCCCATAACAACTAGAAAGTGCGTTTCAGAGGTATGTATGGCCCGACTAATGTCCTCATACATATCCTCCACCTCATCATCCGGGTGCGACTTCGTCGGTGCGTATACCTGAATGACCTTCAGCGAATATCGTTTGGATACTCTGAGTATTAGGTATACGACCCTATTGGAAACGCTATCGATCTTAACTATGTTGTTAGTAAGGGACTTGTGGACGAGAAAACTGACACCACCTTGGGACTGTTGGTCGCCCTCCCGGTAATAGAGTAGGTTACCTGATTTTAGGGTTATCGTGTCCTCACCCGCTCTACGGACTTCAGATAACCCCACAATGTCCCAGTGTAGCTTACTCATTTCTTCTTTCAGCTCATATATCTTCTCGTCTGTCCTCATCGTGCGTATGTTGTGTGTTACCAGGGCCAGTCGTCGTCGTTGGGGGTGGTAGCCGGGCGTCTGCCGGGGATTCTTAGCACCCCCTGCCCCACCGTTACCGTGGCCGCTACCGTAGCCAGGAATAGCGGGGCTGCCGGGGACTGGGGGCCTGGTTCCTTTTGTTCAATCCATAAGGGGTTTTTGCCAATACTCGCCACGCTTGGCAGGCGGGTTGGCGAGCGCAGTTTGTGTGTTTGACTGGGAAGATGCTGCTGCCCACCTTCTGATTTGTTATCCCTTAGCCGCTTTCTACGGCACCCACGGGTAGAGTTGGGGGGGTGCTATTCTAAGCCGGCACCGCCACGGCAACGAATTAGTGAATGATCTTAATCGTATTACGCGATTACGCTCAAGATTAAATCTTAAGCATGTACAATCTGGATTAAATGGACCAAAATAGTATAATTTTTTTTTTGTTTGAATCAGAAAAAAAATTGCGTGATATTTGCCCCCCCTCTCTCCAACGTAAGATTAGATGAGATTTGACTCGATCCCCTCCCCTCCTTAAACACCTCACGTAATTTATGGACGCCCCCTTGGCCTTTAACAGGTAATATAGAACCTGTGATGTTTATCAACTGTAATCTCAGTATATGTGGAAACCAGTCCGACGACATTGTATCGGCATGGTGTGGTGCTGAAACATCAATTAATTTTTACATGTGCTCGGCATGCGAGCTTGAACGAGCAGTTGGTCGTTTGAAATGATTTTGCGATAAACCCTTGCCAAATAATTATATCATAGCTGTATTTTACTAATTTAATTGCAGGTAATCGGCAAACAGATAGACAGGTCAAAAAGAGGAGGCATGTAGTTAGAATCCGTTTTAAAGTTTGAAGTGTTCTACTTCAAAACAGCGCAGCTGTTATGTGTTTTAAAGTCTAAGAAATCAATTAATACAATACACCATTAAGTTATATGAGTTCATTTGCAAATTTTGGTAACGAACTATAAGTATAAATAGTTTTCCACATTATAAATTTGAGGTGAGAACAACTTCTGCTTTATGTTTGTATATGTATATATAGAGATAAGGCAGCCCATTGTACCTAGTTTTAAGATATATTTCTAATCTTTATTTTATTTCACTTTGGTGTCAATAAAGTGTGTCAATTGCATTGTATTGTATGTAATTACTAAAATTAAGTGAATTATCGACGAATTTATAACAGTTTTTCTATAACCATGCGTTAATAAGGGCATTAGCATTTTAAGGTCAAGCTTAGCCGAATGCTTTAGGAAAGTATTTGGTATGTTCGACGGGCTGATGCACATTTGTGAATAAAACGGATATTATATAAAGAAATATGGATATAAGTAGAAACAAATATATACGCAGGTGCCATCCCATATTAATGCGCCCTTAGCCTGGCCTGCCAAATATTTGTATGATGGGTATATGTTATAGAAATATGTTGCTGTCGGGTTTTGGATATTGGTGCTGTGTTAATGTGTGTCATGCCTCCCGCGGCACAGGGAATCCTAGTACGGAGGAGTACAAGTAAGTACCAGTAAGTCAAATTTCCTAGTCATAATTCGATTCCTCATGATGGATCTGTTTTTACAAATTAATGAAGCTGTTAATTAAGAGGACCTAGTACTGCGACACCTTCACGAGGTTTACATGTGCTAGTTAGTAAACAAATGTATTTTTAATGTCATAATATAATAAATAAAATAAAAATAGAAAAAAAATGTGACTGATCTACTGAGAATTATGGGTAGTATCGAGTCTATTTTTTACCGACTTCCAAATAGGGATCAAGTGACGCGTATATATTTTTTGTATGTATGACACGCATAACTTTTACCAACTAGTCCGATTTTGATAATTATTTTATTGTTTGGCGGAGTATACTTCTGAGGTAGCCGCATTTAAATTTCATCAAGTTCGGTGATGCGGTTTGTGAGTTACACTCCAATAACTGAAAAGTGTTCGCCTATATTGATGATGAATGACAGTCGATCCCGTAAGTAGCAAGGGTAGTGACCCTTGTACCTTGTACCGACTTCGACAAGTTACATACACTTTTTAGTGTTGAAGTCGGCTGCATTTTTGGTAAAAAAATGTTATCTTTCCATCAATCCAGTTGTCCATCAGATCAGTTGACCAACCATTTTAGGTCAAATATCGTCTAGCAAACTTTTACCAAATAAATCTGTTTAACATAATTATTTAGTAGCCATAAGTATAGCTATCTTTTCAAAAATCCATTCAATCAACCTTAAAATAAATCGGGCCAAATTTATGCTAATCAATTACAAATCGTTCTCGAATGCAAATCACCGAACGAAAGAGTGAACGTTATCTTAAATTTAAAAACAAAATCTCCCGACAGTGTTTTGTTTTTGTTGTTTTACAATGGCCGGTAAGCAATCATTTATTCTTTTTATCGACGCTACTTGTTGTAAATTGTAATCTTGAAATGTTGTAACGGAGGTTCTAGTAGTAAACGTTATGCAACGTAGTTTTTTAAAGTCGTGGGTAGTTATATATCGATACAGTTAGAGACATAGTTAATTGAAGAAATTTAAATGGCTTTCGTAGAAAAAATGACATCGAATTGGAACATTTTCTGTGTTCTTGTTATTTTGATCTTCGATCGCTATAACTCGAAACTCTAAAGATTGTCGAGGTTACGAATATTTGACATTATTTTTACCTACAAGTTTGTTTTGTTAGCACGTCTGGCATTAATTGGAAATCTTTCAGAAGTTTCTGGTCGGGCTGAAGTGTGGTATGTTTGTTGTAATTAAATGAAATGAAATCGTTTATTCTGTATAGGCCTACGGGGCCTTCTTACGAATTGTCCTATTACATTAATTATTTCTTAAATTGACAACCGTATCGGAACGCGACCATGACGTAGAAGATCCGGCAAGAAAGTCAGCGGGCTTGTCTCTTTACATGTTTTTGTATCGCCAATTTCTTAATGTATATAACAAATATTCGTTTATTTTTAGCTCCAGTGTGTTGCCTTACAAAAGAGACCAAAATAATGGTATCAGTAGGGCAAGACACGCTACACTTTGACATGGTAATACACGAGTAGGTAGATCGATTGATCAGTCCCAAGCTGTTTTATCCTCCAAGTAATCCGAAATTTCGTAATAACCTTTTTGACAGAGTTTAGTTTTAATAGTAATTTTAAACTTATTAATAGGCAAATCTCGCATAACATTGGGAACTTTATTATAGAATCGTATACATTGTCCCATAAAAGAATGACTTATTCTGTGGAGACGCGTTACATGTACAAATAGCTTGTGCTTATTCCGCGTGTTGAAGAAATGAGCATCACTCCTTTTTTCAAAACTGTTCCATTTTTTCTTGACGTACATTAGATTTTCATAGATAAACTGAGAGACAACAGTTAGAATGTTTATATCTTTAAACTTCTGTCTATAAGGGAAACTCTGGGAGCTAAACTGTAGATAGCTCGTATTGCCCTTTTTGCAGTAGGTATGAAAATAGTATTAAGATCTGCAGAACATCCCCAGAGCAGTATGTCATAAGTCATAACGCTATGGAAATAACTAAAATAAACTATTCTAGCTGTTCCTACATCAGTTAATAATCTTTTTTTTTTATATTCAATAGCATAACAATATTATGATGTCAGTGAGGTGATCTAATGATGGAGACTACGGCACTTCTCGGCATACGTCGCTCTCACAGTGGATTGATGATGTTTGGACAAATTCTAATCAACTCACTAATAAAGCTTGTTTAGAAAAATATTATTTAGACAAAATAAGTAATTATAATATACTGACTATAGAGCCAGCCTGAAAGCTAAGGTATATAGGTACTAAATATAATGAATCTTTTACTTTGTACGAATAACGGATGGATGTTTGTTCATCATCATCATCATCATCTCAGCCGTAGGACGTCCACTGCTGAACATATGCCTCCCCCATGATTTTCCAAAAGGACCGGTTGGAAGCGGCCTGCATCCAACGTCGTCCTGCGATCTTCCTCAGGTCGTCTGTCCACCGTGTCGGTGGACGACCTACGCTGCGCTTGCCGGTTCGTGGTCTCCACTCCAGAACCATTCGGCTCCATCGACCATCTGTTCTGCGTGCTATGTGCCCTGCCCACTGCCACTGCCACTCAACTGGCTAATCTTCTGAGCTATGTCGGTGACTTTCGTTCTTCTACGGATCTCCTCATTTCTGATTCGATCACGTAGAGAAACCCCGAGCATAGCCTCTCCATAGCTCGTTGTGCGACTTTGAGCTTATATATGAGGCCCATAGTAAGAGACCACGTTTCAGTGCCATAAGTCATCACTGGTAACACACATTGGTCGAAGAAGAGAGAAGGATGTTTGTTACTCAAACAGATATGGATGAAATTTAATAGGATGACGTTGATTTTTTAATAAATGCTAAATTAATTTCGATAAAATTTAAATGCCCAGCTCTCTAGTAGGTATGATCCTCCAAACAAAAAAGAATCGTCTAATTCAATTCATTAATGGGATATAATAATGGCCCTTGTGTAAGCGAACCTCCTCGTTTTAACGTCTTGATGACCCGAGTATCACTGGCTACATAAATACGGTGGATTTTATGCGCTTTAACATATTTCAGTTGTCGGGTTAAAACTTTTAGTTTTCTTTTTATACATGAGCCTTACACCTGGTTTGCACCAAAAAATATTATACATGTAATCTAGCATGTAATGTTTCAAAACATGTTTGACATAAAATATCTCACAACTTGTTTTGTTGAAAACTGTAGAGGGTCCTTTCTGAATCTCGCAACATGTTTAGATCATCAACATGTATGCTGTGCGATTCTGTGCGACCAAACATCGTTGTATCTTTCACAACATCCGTGAAACAAATGACCTGATGACAAGAGACGTTGGAAAAACAACCTTATGTACAAGGGCGATATCTCATCAAGTATTTGACATCGGTGAGCTCGTCGACGAGCGCATCGACGAATCATTAGAGATTCGCACGGCAGTGCGTACGCTACTCTATACCTTGACATAAAACAGTGTTTACAACATGAAAATGTTTATGCAGTGCAAACACACGGTTAAGGTATACAAAACCGCAAAACCAATTACAATCAATACTCCTACTGAGAACAAAGACTTTCTAAATATCTGTCAGCTTCAGATTACGCAAGACCGCAGTAACAAAATGGTTCCATCTACTTCCATTAACCAATATCATGTAACTAAGGACCCCTACTTCATACAATCGTTCTGTAGACCTACGATTAAGGGCGCGGATGCATGACAGATATAGTTTGCGACTAACTGTTTGTCTTGAATTAGCATTTTTATACTAGGTACTAGCTGCGCTCCGCAGTATAAGCTACGTGGTGATGGAAGATGATGATGATGATGAATCAAAATATAAATAAACAGCGTACATTGCTCAGGGATAATGTAACTTTCTAAAGATGAAACAGTTTTTGAAATCGCTCTAGTAGTTTTTGAGTATATACGAGTATATATATATATATATATATATAGATGAATCACGAGCAAGTAAAGGATTCTCAAGTGTTTACAAGTGTTATAATCCTGAGTGATGCGACTGATTCATGGGCTTCAATATAAATCTGTTTTGTTCAAGAGTTGCATATCATACTTTATACCATGACTACGAGAAAAATAAAAAATAAGCGAAAATAGACATTTATTCAAAAATAAACTGTTTACATTCTAATGCTGAACTTTTTGTCGAAAATGACGACCAATTCTTTGCAAAAGGAGTTTGTATTATATCAAATATAAAGTTTTCAGTTCAGAGTTCAGAGACAGTTAGCAGTAACATGTTTGTCTAAATCGTCCACGCCCTGAAAGCACATAAAACATCTAGACCACAGAGATCTATAAAATTATATACCTAAGTGGTTATCTAGACGTTTCAATTTCAAATTTATCTGTCTCCTTACAATCTTGAAATCGAATCGAGAGCCATCGATATAACGTCATTGCGAGCGCGTTCTTCGCCACTCCCGTCGTCCGCCATACGGCCTTTATCACACAGCTGCGTTAATTTGGATGGAGTCTTGTTACGGTACTGTGATAATTCATCAGGTCAATACGGTTGCGGTTTATCGCTCGGCTAACTAGATCGATTATGTTACTTTGTTTTAAATGTTTATGTTTATGATTATGTTTAAAATGGATCCCACAACCACCAATCCGCACTGCGTCCACGTGGTTAGTTACGGCCTAATTCCTCTCTCTCCGAGAGGAAGGCTGAAATCCTAGCAGTGGGAACATAATGGGCTGATAATGTTACAATGGACGTGATATTGTAAACGTATATTACGAGTATGTTATAGTATCTAACTAATTAAACTCAAGATTTTACACATAGATTGAAATGACGCCATTTTATTTTTATTAAAAAGTTAAATTGCTGAAACTGTTAATAACCCTCCAGCGTCATATACACCCCATGCGGATACAGCCACAGTCGTGGCCGCTAAATTTTAATCAAGATTTTGCTACGTCGCGCAATTTATTCAAAGATACCTACTTCTTGATAAATGAATAACGTCTTTAAATAAAGTATATATATTCGAACCTTAGCGACTGGAACTTTAAGTTCCGACACGAAATTTTTGATATGATCAAAGTATCAAAAGCCTTAAAGTCGAGACGCATTGTGACCTACAATGTCATGCGGACATAAATTGAGAAAATTACAGCTACTTAGTGAAGTTTGGATCTAGTGACAACAACTTAGCTAAGTTTGGATCTTTCCTTGCCCTTGCTCATATAATAATATCTAAGTTAACCATAACGGGTAAGTAATATAATGTTCGATATAAAAAATACATACAAAATAAATATAAACTTATGACATACATGGTATAGATTTTAATTATATCAACTTTATAGTTTTTCCTATTGGGTCAAAATATTTCAAACACGTTTCGAAAACAACCAAAAAACAATGTAGAGTATGATAAATGATTCAGTACGTAATATGTATGACTAAACACTTTTTCATTTAATATAAAATTTACTTAGTATTATTATTTTAATTACCATTTTATTACAGTAAAGTGGATATAAAACCTACTACTAAGTATAAATATTTATTTATTTATTTCTATGTTTCTCCAAAGGCGAAGAACAGTGTGATTTACACTATACCGAGAATCTAGTTCGCGTTCACATAACAAATGACATTGTCAGGTGTGTTGTATTTTTATACGAGTTGGTTACATCGCAACTGTGTGTTGTGGCCATTTCCGCCATAGTTCGCCATTTATCGCCACTTCACCGCCATAGCTCGCTGTAATGGCGCTTAATGAGCGTTTAAGACGCAGCCCCGGGAACATAGCGATTGTTTTATAGTTGTAATTAAAGCTCTCTGATGTATAGGTCTCTTAGATCTGTGTGTAAACAATGCCGATTCGACCGGCGCACCTCTTATAGAGGTTATGTGCGAGCTCATTTGTGATTTACGGGTTGCAATTTGCACACCAAAGAATTTATCATACAATAACAATTTGATGACTCTTTACGCGTGTCAGATATAAATGCAAAATACTAATAAAGTGGTTATATATTGTCAGTGTTCTCACTAATGCAATATCTCACTAATAAGTTCACAGCATTTGGAACCAACGTAGAACGTAGAACGTAGAACCAAAATATTCTCTATTTTAAACTTATCAAAATTAAAGAAACTTACAAAAACAGAATTCAGGCTTTTTTGGTTTCATAAACTCAAATATACGTAGTGAAGATAAAGTTAGGAACGTTTTAGTATTGGTAAAAGTAATTTAAAGAGCGAACGAAGCGTCTCTGCTTTAACTGGGGAAATCGACTTTTATCTCTCCGTATGTTAGTTGTATGAAACATCTTCTTGTACAGGTCGTATTTTTCAACCAATCTTGACGAAACTTGGTAAGCATGTTCTACGATTTTTTGTCGTCGGCCATTTTGATTGGGGTAGTACTTTTTTGTAAAAGAGGTGGGAAGTTTGCTATATACGGATTGATTGTGATAAAATGTGGTACACACATTAGGTACCTGCATTTATAGAGGAATTTCGAATATGAGCATAATCGGTCCCTTGGTTTCCGAGATAATAGGTTGTGAAGTACTGTAAATAATCGCCACTGATAAGAATATGTGCTCGTGAGGTCTACTGTTCGCAGAACTACTAGTATTAATATGGAATAGAAGTCAATATAAGTGTCGTCGCTCTGTGTCAATGTTAGTGAAGCTTTGAGTTTCTTATCGTAACACCCATAAATAACAAATCACAGCTTTAGACATTTTATCTAAAAGTTTATTGGAAAAACGGGACCATACGTGATAGGTCTCGAATGTCTCAGACGGTGTACGATTCATCATCATCATCATCATCTCAGCCGTAGGACGTCCACTGCTGAACATAGGTCTCCCCCATGATTTTCCAAAAGGACCGGTTGGAAGCGGCCTGCATCCAACGTCGTCCTGCGACCTTTCTCAGGTCGTCTGTCCACCGTGTCGGTGGACGACCTACGCTGCGCTTGCCGGTACGTGGTCTCCACTCCAGAACCTTTCGGCCCCATCGGCCATCTGTTCTGCGTGCTATGTGCCCTGCCCACTGCCACTTCAACTGGCTAATCTTCTGAGCTATGTCGGTGACTTTCGTTCTTCTACGGATCTCCTCATTTCTGATTCGATCACGTAGAGAAACCCCGAGCATAGCCCTCTCCATAGCTCGTTGTGCGACTTTGAGCTTATCTATGAGGCCCATAGTAAGAGACCACGTTTCAGTGCCATAAGTCATCACTGGTAACACACATTGGTCGAAGACTCTTGTCTTGAGGCACTGAGGTATTTTTGACGAGAAGACTTCGCGAAGTTTCCGGAACGCTGCCCAGCCGAGTTGGATTCGACGATTGACCTCTTTCTCGAAGTTGGACCTGCCTAGTTTGACTGTCTGTCCCAGGTAGATGTACTCGTCAACAACTTCGAGAACTGAGTTCCCAACTGATATTGGGGTAGGTACAACATGGGCATTAGACATAATTTTCGTCTTGTCCATGTTCATCTTAAGACCTACCCGTTGGGAAACTCGATGGAGGCCTTCGAGCATTGTACTGAGGTCTTCCATGGATTCTGCCATGACTACAATATCGTCGGCAAATCGAAGGTGAGTGATGTATTCGCCGTTAATATTGATGCCAAGTCCTTGCCATTCCAGAAGCTTGAAGGCGTCTTCCAATGTAGCGGTGAACAGTTTCGGAGATATAACGTCTCCCTGTCTCACGCCTCTTTGCAATGGAATTGCCTTCGAACTCTGCTCCTGTACTCGGACTGACATGTAGGCGTTTTTGTACAAACACTTCAGCACTTCAATATACCGATAGTCAATACGGCACCGCTGGAGAGACTCAAGCACTGCCAACGTCTCGATCGAATTAAAGGCTTTCTCATAGTCCACAAACGCTAGACAAAGAGGCAAGTTATACTCTTCGGTCTTCTGTATAACTTGCCGTAGCGTGTGGATGTGGTCTATGGTACTATAGCCTTTTCGGAAACCGGCTTGTTCCGGAGGCTGGAATTCATCAAACCTGCGACTGAGACGGTTCGTTATGACCTTCGAAAACAGCTTATAAACATGGCTCAAAAGCGAGATGGGTCTGTAATTTTTAAGTAAAGTGTTGTCACCTTTCTTGAAGAACAGCACCACCACGCTTTTGTTCCATGCTTCTGGCGTTGAACCTTCGAGTAAGACGGTATTAAAGAGCTTCTGAAGGACTTTAAGTACCGGTGTTCCACCCGCTTTCAGAAGCTCAGATGTGATACCGTCGTCACCAGGCGCCTTGTTGTTCTTAAGCTGTTTCAAGGCCATTCTAATCTCGTACAGGCTGATGTCCGGGATATCTTCGGTATAATGTCGGGTCAGCTTGGCTCTTGGGTCTTTGGCCGAGCTGCTAACAGGTTTAGCGACCGAGGTGTATAACTGTCCGTAGAAACTCTCGACCTCTCCTAACACTTCCGCTTTGGTCGACGCTACACTGCCGTCTCCTCTTTTCAGCTTCGTCAACTGGCTTTGCCCAATAGACATGTCTCTTGCAAACACTTTGGAGCCTTTTTTCCGCTCTATCGTCTCTTTAATACGGTTTGTATTAAAGATCCGAATGTCGTGTCGCAAGGACTTCCATATTCGTCTATTGAGCAGCCTATATGCTTCAGCATCATCCGAAGACTGCAGTTTCAATGAGCGTCGTTCAGCCATGAGGTTGAGGGTATCGTTGGAGAGTTTCTGTGGCCTATCTGTACGGTGGGGTTTAAAGTACTTGGAACCCACTGTATAGACAGTTTCTACTAACCTGTTATTGATCTCGTCCACTGAAGCGATGTTCTCAAGGCAATCGAAGCGATTGGATAGCTCAAGTTGAAAGCTCTCGGGGTCTTGAATATGGGCACGAGTAGGTCGGAGCGTAGACTTCATCAGACGAGACCTCTCCAGTTTGACATTAATATTCACCGTGCCTCTTACCATTCGGTGATCACTACCGGTTTTAACCCTGTTGATCACGGAGACATCAGTGAATATTTGCCTTTTGGTGGTCATAATGAAGTCAATCTCATTTCTCGTGGAACCATCGGGACTCAGCCAGGTCCATTTCCTGTGAGGTGGCTTCTGAAAGAAAGAGTTCATCATAAAGAGTCCCTCTTTCTCCAGGAAGTCGGCCAACCTCTGTCCCCTACGGTTCCGTTGTCCATAGCCAAATTGCCCCACTTTCGACTCACCCTCGCTTCTCTTACCCAACTTCGCGTTGAAGTCCCCCATAACAACTAGAAAGTGCGTTTCAGAGGTATGTATGGCCCGACTAATGTCCTCATACATATCCTCCACCTCATCATCCGGGTGCGACTTCGTCGGTGCGTATACCTGAATGACCTTCAGCGAATATCGTTTGGATACTCTGAGTATTAGGTATACGACCCTATTGGAAACGCTATCGATCTTAACTATGTTGTTAGTAAGGGACTTGTGGACGAGAAACCCGACACCACCTTGGGACTGTTGGTCGCCCTCCCGGTGGTAGAGTAGGTTACCTGATTTAAGGGTTATCGTGTCCTCACCCGCTCTACGGACTTCAGATAACCCCACAATGTCCCAGCGTAGCATACTCATTTCTTTTTCCAGCTCATATATCTTCTCGTCTGTCCTCATCGTGCGTATGTTGTGTGTTACCAGGGCCAGTCGTCGTCGTTGGGGGTGGTAGCCGGGCGTCTGCCGGGGATTCTTAGCACCCCCTGCCCCACCGTTACCGTGGCCGCTACCGTAGCCAGGAATAGCGGGGCTGCCGGGGACTGGGGGCCTGGTTCTTTTTGTCCAATCCATTGAGGGGTTTTTGCCAATACTCGCCACGCTTGGCAGGCGGGTTGGCGAGCGCAGTTTGTGTGTGTTTGACTGGGAAGGTGCTGCTGCCCACCTTCTGATTTGTTATCCCTTAGCCGGCTTCTACGGCACCCACGGGTAGAGTTGGGGGGGTGCTATTCTAAGCCGGCACCGCCACGGTGTACGATTAACTTCTTATAAAGCTAGAAAGTGAGATCAAAATGAGATCTTTCACTGTGACCTCAGTTTCCGATTCCACAAATAAATTGCAATCTAACCGCAGCTGAACGGTGACTTTTATGCGTTTTCTTATTCTGCTATTGAAAAACAGTCCAGCTGCAGTTACGTTTCTAATGACGCCAGCGATCGATCTAAACTTTATATTCTACCAATTAGAGGGATCATGAACGAGACACTAACTCATATTCGTATTTCATCATCATCATCATCATCAGCCAGTATCAGTCCACTGCTGGACATAATCCTCTCCTAATGCACGCCACTGATTCCGATCTTCGGATTTTCTCATCCAGCTGCTACCAGCCACTTTGCGTATGTCGTCGCTCCACCTAGCCGGAGGACGTCCTACACTACGTTTGCCGAGTCGCGGTCTCCACTCAAGAACACGTCTACCCCAACGGTTATCGGTTCTTCGGCTAATATGACCAGCCCACTGCCACTTCACTTTGCTAATTCTTTGAGCTATGTCGGTTACCTTGGTTCTCTGTCAGATCACTTCATTTCTGATACGATCCTTCAGAGAAACTCCAAGCATAGCCCTCTCCATAGCTCGCTGAGCAACCTTAAATTATTCGTATTTAGCAGCGTTTAATATAGGTATATTTAATATAAATTAGTGTTTATGTTATGTTTATGTGACGCTACAATCCAATTTGTCTATAGAAATAGTAGAATGGCTTTTTGCCAAAGTATCGAACGACAACCGGAGTTGAACTGCAGTTGCAGCGGTATAAATTGTTGAACGCTGTGAAATAACAGAATTGGCCTCGAATTCTGAAATCGATGTATATCTTTTTGTCAGGGTTAAGAAGGAACGAAATTTCGCTTTTGAGATCGTCCGTTTGTCCGTCCTTTGCTAATCCTTGAGTTAGTTAAAACTTAGTCCTAATTCTGTTTATTAATCTGTTATATTAATATAATGTGTTCAATTATTTTTGTTAACACAAAACGTTCTAAAAGTTTCATACACTCATACGGCTCATACCCCGAACTAGGATACTCTGTGCTGCGAGAGGCATGGACAAATACAGTAACACATCCAAGAGATCACTACAACATTTCTGTCCATCGCACAAATAGATATGACCCGTCGCCTTATTGTCTAACTTGAATGAGAATGAAAAGTCAATTCATTCTCATTCCCATTGACGGTTCCACCCAATAATCAATCAATCAATCAAATTTTTATTTGCTAGAATACAGATAGGTACATTTTCAAGGTTTATAGTAAACATATAGTCACTGTACTCAGCCTGCAAGCAGGCGTGCAAATAATTATTGGGCGTGTCGTGTTACATATATTTAAACTTCATTTATTTAAATACAATTAATAAAATATATATCCAATTACAATGTAAATATTCTATTATATTACAATTAATTGAGGTCAAAATATTCTTCCATGCTAGAAAAACACTTGTCCGATAACCATGCAGTCAATCTACTCCTAAAAACATTACCCTTTAAGGTTTTCAAATCTTCGGGTAATTTATTATACACAACTATGCACATATTAAATACATTTCTTTTATAGATCATTTTATGGCAGGAAGGTTGATACAAGTGCTTGAACTTTGCACGCTTCTGTCTCGGCATGTTCTCATGTTGCCTCTTTTTAAAGTACTCGGGGTGAGTTTGAACAAAAGTACATAAGTCTCTTATATTATATTATATTATATACATACAGGGAAGCGGGAGAATATTGCACTGTTTAAATAACGGCTTACACCTATCCATATACCAAGCCTTGTTAATGGCTCTTACACAACGCTTTTGAATTTTAAAAGCCTTATCTGACTCGACTGAGTTACCCCACAACAAAAGCCCGTAACCGAGAACCGATGACACGTACCCATGGTAAGCAGTTAAGGCTGCTTCTTTAGAAACCGTTTGTCTTAGTTTCTTCAACGCAAACACAAAACGTCCAAGTTTCTGTTACACTGTACTGTGATGTGCATTTTCCAGTTCAAGTATCTGTCTAAAAAAATACCTAAAAACTTGTATGTCTCTACTTCATCTACTTTTTGGTCTTTATAAGCAATGTCAATGGACAACGGACTAGTATTACACGAATTAAATTGTACTATTATTGTCTTACTAAAATTGATATTTAAATTGTTATATTTCGCCCAACTATTTATATCAGCCAAAGCATCGTTCACTACTTTTTGAAAGGAATGTTTGTTTTCAGTGCTTACTACTACCGTAGTGTCATCAGCAAAAAGAATGCATTTATGCTTAGTGTATTCTGGAAAATCGTTGATATATATTAAAAACAGGAAAGGGCCTAAAATGCTTCTTTCCGGTACCTCTTTACTATTCATTAGTGGTTCCAATCTAAACTTTAATTTACCGAAGTTTTCATTTGTGTAATGGATTATTTTTGTTATTTCAGTAACTTGCCATCTATTTTGCAAATAGCTTGTTAACCATTCTAATGGTTTACCTCTAATTCCATACCAATCCAGTTTATGAAATAGTTTAGAATGGTCAACAAAATCAAATGCCTTTCTGAAATCAAGGAACAAAGATATTACTGGAAAACCACTATTGATACTTTTTGTAACTTTTTTAATTAAGTTGAAACAAGCTAGTGCCGTTGAGCTACCCTTCCGAAATCAAAACTGCTCGTCTTTGAGTATGTTATGTTTTGTTAGAAAAGTATTTAATCTAGCAAACACCGCTTTCTCTAATATTTTTGACAATATAGGAACAATAGCTATAGGCCGATAATTAATTGGATTTAATTTGTCACCATCCTTATAAAGTGGTTTAACAAAAGACATTTTAAGTTTGTCTGGAAAAACTCCTTCCAAAAAAAACATATTCACAATATTCGCGCGATTGGATAGCAAATACAATATGCACATAACTTCAATACCTTTGTAGTCAAATCATCATAACCACTACTTTTACTATTATTTAGAGACAGGATGATTTTATGAATCTCATATGGATCTGTAGGGTTCATAAACATTGTTTTCTGGTATCTATTTATCATTTTATGTTTAATATTATTTTTATTGCGTAGCTGGTTTTTAGTCAAATTTGTGAAATGATTATTAAATATATTGCATATGTCTTTAGGGTTGTTAACTGTCATGTCCTTAAAATTTATTTGTTCGATGTCATTTTTACTTAAATAATTCGATAGTGTAGATGAAATTATGTCCCAAGTGGCTTTGCATTTATTTTTGTCACTTTTTATGCGTCTTGAATTTACTATTTGTTGAGCTTTGTGCACACACTTTTTAAATACACTATTATTATTTTTTTATTGTTTTTATTTTTACATTTATTTATGTGTACTTGTCTATACTTCAAATACAATAGACGCTTAGTTTTGCTCGATTTTTTAATTCCCTTAGTTAGCCAGTTCAATTAAGATGGCTTATTACAAATTTTCACCTAAATTATAGGAAAGCACAGGTCGTAAAATAAACGAAATGTGGTATAAACATAGTCAAAAGCGTCAGAGAGGGATTGACTCTCATACACTTCTAGAAAAGATAGGCAAGATATACACTGGTCAAATTTTCTCATGTTGTCCCAACTATAGTCACGTTTATACTCAAACCAGTGAGATAAGGCTCTCTGCTTGTTTGTGTTTAAGGTAATTGTTTGCGCTGTTTCGTGGTCTGATAACCCTAGACTAGACAATGTACTTCAGACTAGACATTTCTTATATTTGATGCAATTTGATCTAAGCATGATGCTATGCGAGTAGGTGAGTAGGTGTTATATGTGCCTGAAAGTTATAACTCTGGAATAAATTCAGCAAGTCTGTGGCCGCACTGTTGTTCTTAAGGATATCAATGTTCCAGTCACCACAGGTGACCACTTTTTTATTTTAAAATTTTTCCGTTACATAATCAAGGAACTTTTCCAGTTTGTTGAGAAATATTTCAGCTGGAACTTTTTTTTGGTCAGATACTCTATGTACATTAAATATAACAATATTCAGTCCAACTACCTCCACACCACAACATTCAAAGTAGATTTTTGTAGTTATATTCGTTGGAACATTTACTGGTTTAGTCCCAAGAGTTTTTCTTACAAGGATGCAGGAACCACCTCTACATTACTTTCTATAATAGGATGTGACTAGTTTATAATCATTGAGACGTATGTTAGACTCTTGGCCAATTTTGACAAATGTTTCAGTAAAACATAGTATATCAACCTCCTTCCATTATCTGTTAAGTATGCTAAAGCCAAGTCAATTATATATAGTTTACTACCGAGACCAGCTATGTTTTGGTGCAATATTCTTAATTCACTCTGATCTACTTTTACGGTGTTACAATGTATTGACATAGACATAGACATAGACATAAATTTTAATGTGCCAAAAAAAAACAGGTTACAGAAAAAGGAAATAAAACATAATTAAGAAAATGAACTGGTTTTCGTTGACACAAGCCGGTCCCAACTCAGCATAGTGCCGGTTGTAAACAACCAACGCTGGTCTTCCGTTGGGAACGGCAGGTGACGTCACGCACGGACATAATACACTGTGCGTGATTCGACATCAACAGTACCATACATTCTAAACACATTTATAAAATATAACATATAACATACACATCATTAAAATAAGTAATGAAAAAGTTTGACATAGTCTGTGGAGACAAACGCTAAATACTCATTGTTATCTGTGTTTAAACTGGTTCAATGTAACTGTTAAAGACATACTATCACCATTATAATGGTCTGTGACATAGTCTGTATAATCACTTCGTGTCGTTAAACCAATAAATTACTATCATAATAACATTGAGATATATACAATGTGATACAGGACAAAATATAATATAGGATAAAATTTAAAATTACTAATTACAAAAAATCATACGTTAATGTTTTACCGGGATATATAAGTAAGTAATTTTTCTTCTTAAAAGTTCTTCGCTTTTTTGATGTGCGAA
The DNA here is from genome assembly GCA_917880725.1 of Selenia dentaria. Taxonomy (NCBI): domain Eukaryota; kingdom Metazoa; phylum Arthropoda; class Insecta; order Lepidoptera; family Geometridae; genus Selenia; species Selenia dentaria. The sequence continues at coordinate 9,571,237 of OU862901.1, read as the reverse complement.
AATAAATCTTTTCAACTTAAGTCTAAATCCGTGTATACATTGCAGGTTCCTTAATCTGTCCGAATCAGCAAGACTCATTCGAGTTAAGTTTCATTCATAAATCTATTGTTATTTTTTGCGCTGATGCGGACGGGTTAAAGGCGGCGGAATATTATTCCAGCACTTGGTCGCGGCATAGCGAAAACTTCCTCTGAAGGCGGCTGTTCCGTGTTTCTGTAACGAGTTGCGACTGCTGATTTAGTATGTGATACATTAGGAACGAAAAAAAGTTTTATGTTGTAGCTATCATTTGTGCTGAAAATATTTAGATTCTGCTTTGATTCATCTTTCAAGCAACTTGCTTTATGTCCTAAGAGATCTATTTCTATGTTAAGTTTAAAAGTCACTAAGTCCAATTTAGAAGTTCTATGATTGTACTCGTAGTAGTAAAATTCTTTCACTTCAATAAACTTACAATTATCTAATTTCTTCACTACTCGTATCATTCGAAGCTCATAATTGAGTTTGTTAACATTCAAAAATCTATTCTCAACGACATTTAACAACAATATACTACATTTTTTGAATTTTGTTACAGCATTATATACGTTAGTAAGTAGGGTATATGGATTTTTCTCGTGTTTACCCACCGATATAATAATAATAATATCTTCTTCACAAATGTTCTCAGCTAAATTGTCCAAATTGCATAATATATCCTTAGATGATGCATGGGGCCTTATGATTCCCTGAACGTTGTAGTATTTAAATTTTGGGGAATTCTTGTCGATAATGTTTGTAGCCAGACCTCGCACCTGTTCATCACCAATAACGTAAATATGCTTACTTCTATTAATTTCATCTGAACAATGATTAACAGAACCCATATTTTTTGGTGTTGTATACTATATAAACTAAATAAACTAAACTAAATAGGCTTGCAGGGTTACGCCCAGAATGGGATTCAAATGTCAAATGAAGCCCGTTCCGTAAACCAGATAGGTACCCATTGCTTCAATGGCAGGGTCACTACTGACTAGGCTAACTGGTTGCCTAGGCGACTATGTGACGTAGAAACTTATAATCTTGCATATTGATAGAAAAAACATATAGGTCAAATTATATCCGACAGATAATTTCAGGCAACATGTGATTATAACTTTTTCAGTAATATAGGATAATAATACGTCAGACGTCCAAGTATTAAGCTCAACTTGCATGACACAATTCTAATGTTTTGGTATGGTTTTGGCCTAGGACGATGTATCACAATTTCTGATACATCGTCCTAGGTTTTGGCACTCCACCTCGCTATTCAATTCATAGACTATAGGATACCTACATTTTTCTGATACTACGTATATTCTGCCCAAAAGAGTGGAAATGACATGACAAAGTGACACCAATATTTATTTCCGTTGTTGTTAAACTCGTACGTTTAGTACATTTCCCATTTCTCAAGTTAGTTTTATCATGTTATCACATAAAACATAAGTAGTTGCATCCATATTCTACAATAACGATACCTAATGTCAAGCACCCGTTTCTCTATTACGATAGATTTCTTTTAAAAACCAGTCAGATATTTTAAGCTAACGAATTCTGCCTATCTAACCTAACCTAGAAAAAAATATCAATGCTGAAAACTTTAAAACCCCAACTTAAAAAAATATGGTACAATTTTATAATATTTTAGTCTTACTAAGGACTAGTGGTTTGGCATGGTTTCCTTTCCCGTAGGTCCGTCTATGTGTGGTACCCAAAACACACATAGGTTTGCCATTCTTCTTTAAGAGTCCACATAAAAGAGAAAAATAGTTTTTGTTCCGAAATACCGCCTATTCACCAGTACATCAAATATTTCCTGTGCTTACTACAATAAACAGCAATTATAGTAATAATAATAACAAACGCTAGCACAACCTTAACTTATATTAAAAAGCGTTTAGGCATAAGTACCCTAAGTTACTCCTTATAACATCAGTTATTTACCAAAGAAAGTCCCGTTAAAATCGGCCCAGACGTTTCAGAGATGGATAGAAAGAGAACAAACAGACAGACAGAGAAAAATTTTAAATCGGTTTTTTATGTAAGTACCGTTTCATATGTATTTAGTGAAAAGCTATTAATTTGGAATTAAGAACACTTCCATTTTATTTATCTGTATAGATATACTATCTAATCTGTGGCTCCCTTTACAGAAACACATAATTCAAAGGTCGTACTGACCATCCATGTCAATTTACTTGTATTCTAACATATCCTAGACAACCAGCAATAAAGAGAGAAACAGGTGGAAGAGTCTGGGTCCCATAAGTCAATAACATAATATGCCCTTTATCTGCTAATAGTCCTCAAACTGATTGCAAATAAGAATAAAAATTTGAGTTTGTCCGGGAAGGTACTGCTATTTACCATGCTATTTCTACCGGCAAGCAGTAATGTTGTATTACTGTGTTTCGGTTTGAAGGGTGCCGGTGACATTACAGGCACATGAGACTTAACAGTTTTATGTCTCAGAGTGCAGTGTTATTGAGTGTTATGCAAAGGTTCGGTAACCTTAACATTTAACTCTTAACACTTCTTACACGCTTAAGGTGCTGTCATATCACGATGACGATAAAAATGAAAGTTTTTAAAGCAATTTATCTCTTAAACAGCGATTTAATTAATTAAATCGCTGTTTAAGAGAGTTTTAAAACTACAAAAAATCATATGACATTTTTAAAACTTCTAAGTACACATTGACGGAATTTAAACTTATTTTAACATACTAGAGTACATTAAAAAATATTCACACGAACTACTTAATTTGACCTTAAAAGCAGGTTTTCTTTTTATTCACTATTGTATTTGTTTTGAAACACATATCATAAATTAGTAATTTTTAATACACATACATTGACAGATGATTCAAAAAAATATCATGAATTTTGTGCGTTTTTACGCCGTTTCTGTGCTTAAAGGAAATTGAACGTAGCCAAGCGCTGAGCTGACAGCGCCTTAACACCCACTTAACAGGGGTCTTACTTGCTATAACCATTAAAACACGTACGATAGTAAAATTTTAATGTTTTCACGATCATTCCTTCAGGCTTCAAAACCCCAGGTAGATTCGTGCTTGTTCCATAACCTAATCACAATAAACTATCTATTCTTCCTCTAGTTTGGGGTTCAACTTTATTTTTTAACTTTTTTTAACTTTTTTTTCCTTATACTCTAATCTTATATGTATATTATATCTAATCTTATACGTTTCTCAATTTAACAGCGATCATAAAACTCAATAAATTGTTTCTTTCAATTTATTTTTGTATTTTGTATGTCTTTCAACTATTTTGTCGTATTTCATATATTAGAAGTATTGAAATTGTCAACGGGATAATTACCATGTGTATTTTCTGTGATGACTTATGGCACTGAAACGTGGTCTCTTACTATGGGCCTTATAGATAACCTCAAAGTCGCACAACGAGCTATGGAGAGTGCTATGCTCGGGGTTTCTCTACGTGATCGAATCAGAAATGAGGAGATCCGTAGAAGAACGAAAGTCACCGACATAGCTCAGAAGATTAGCCAGTTGAAATCGCAGTGGGCAGGGCACATAGCACGCAGAACAGATGGCCGATGGGGCCGAAAGGTTCTAGAGTGGAGACCACGGACCGGCAAGCGCAGCGTAGGTCGTCCACCGACACGGTGGACAGACGACCTGAGGAAGGTCGCAGGACGACGTTGGATGCAGGCCGCTTCCAACCGGTCCTTTTTGAAAATCATGAGGGAGGCGTATGTTCAGCAGTGGACGTCCTACGGCTGAGAGGATGATGATGATGATGATGATATTTTCTGTGAGTTTCCGATATTTCGGCACTGTTGCAAGCGCCATAATCACGGATGAACTGTGGAATTGCGGGTGGTTGAATGTTTACGAGCAGACGAAACGGTCTACCCTCTTCCGTACTCGTTTGTTATGCGAGGCACCACTACTATTGTTCGCACTGTTAGTTTTTGTATTATCTCGACACACAACACTAACCGTATCAGCTCGAACTTTGGGACTATTACTGCTTTTGTTTTTACACAATCGTACCACTGGATTCCAGATATTCGACAGTTGAAAACCATCCTCACGATTGAAATTTTTAAACTTCGTGATTTCAATCGCTTCTCTGACGAGTCTTGGTATGTAGTGGCGTTCTGTAGAAAGTATCTGAGGGTTATGCAATTCGATCCAGTGGTTCGTACCTGACTCCAGGAGATGTTGAGCGATGGCAGATTTTTGCGAGTCATTATTTTTAACTGCTCTGATATGTTCCTTTATGCGACATTTATTGTTTTGTATGTATTTCATATATTATTAATGCTGTATTTTGGTGAATTATTGAAGTGAATAGTTCTTTAGGTGCGTTGAACACTGGGTGAACAAATATCATGAAACTCATGTCATCGTCACCGCACGCTTCCCGCACGAGCTATTTGTATACTGTGTTTACAGTGACTATTACAGTAGCTATAGCTATCACATAGGGGGGTCCGCAGTTTAAAACTAAAAATCTAAACGCTCAAATCATACTAGTTCAACTGCATGCAAACAATAGTTACTTACCTGTAAGTGCTTTAATGTTAGTATATATAGCGGGCATAAATCTTTTTATAGCTATACTAGAGACTGCCCGCGATTTAGTTCGCGTAGTAGGCTCGTCTTTCGGCCTCGCCATAATCTCCATAACCTCCCATCTTTTTTAAATCTTTTTTTAATGTAAGAACCATCTGCGAAGTATAAGAAAACATTTAAAAAAAGATGAATGAAATCGGATAAGCCGTTCTCAAGTTATAGCGTCACCAGGAGAAATAGGGTTCCTTTTATAAATATATTATATATAAAGATGAGGTAGCAACTTTCATCTAAAGTATCAGTGCCTCTTAATGAAATGATGATAAGTATGACCAATTCAATAGTTTACAATCACTAAAAGTTGCTAACATTTTTGCTCGACAACAAATTATACTTGGAGCGCGCGGCCTCGATGCACTTACTTTGCCGACAGTTATAACAGAGTAAGAGCACACGTACCAGTCCAACCAATCAAAATCCCCAATAATTGCGGATTGTATAGACTTTGAACTTTTTCGGCGGACCTAGTACAAAAATGCCTCACATGCTCTCTCTGCCATCGATAGAATAGCTGCTATTCTATTACAGAGATAACTATAGTGCAGTTCTGAGCAAACAATAAGCTTTTTTGACGTGATAAGTCATGTCTAAACTCCCGTAACTCCCGCCCCGTTATAGTGCAGTTCTGAGCAAACAATAAGCTTTTTTGACGTGATAAGTCATGTCTAAACTCCCGTAACTCCCGCCCCGTTATAGTGCAGTTATGAGCAAACAATAAGCTTTTTTGACGTGATAGGTCATGTCTAAACTCCCGTAACTCCCGCCCCGTTATAGTGCAGTTATGAGCAAACAATAAGCTCTTTTGACGTGATAACTCTTGTCTAAACTCCCAAAACTCCCGCCCCGTTATGGTGCAGTTATGAGCAAACAATAAGCTTTTTTGACGTGATAACTCTTGTCTAAACTCCCGTAACTCCCGCCCCATAAGCCATGCAATATTTTGGCAAAAGAGCGATCTTAATTTTAAGATCGCTCTTTTCCGATAAATTAAGAACGATTAGGTACTCTTTCTTCTTTGGTTGGACAAGTCCAACCAAAGAAGAGTACCTAATAGTTTATGAACAAAATGGCTTCAATTCAGGGCGATCATAAGAGGCCAATTTACTTTCATGTGATATGTGGACAAAATTGGGACAAACGTGTTATCTACCTAGATTATGAAAAAGCTTTTGGTATATTTTGGAATCCGTGGCAAACTCCTAAATGGTATAAAAATGCTTTACAGATATTACATAGTCATATTATGAGGTTTATTATACAAAGCCAAAGCTTCACTATATAGATACTTAATTGTCCCGACCCGTACCTACTCATATTTTATGGCACAGATTATATTATCCGTCATCAATATACCTACCGCGATTTTAATGATGTCGTATGCTAGGGGGGGGGGACCCCCCGGACCCCCTAAACCCTTATATACGCCCATGTGTGTATATATGTATTCACAAGTTACTTATATCGGCAGTCCCCAAAGACTGCCCTGATGTTTTTTATACCTTCGCAGAAGTGTCCAGAAACATCTAAAAATCCTTACAAATCCTCAACCCTCATATACTAGTACTAACATACAAAATATCAATTGAGGCGTGTTGTTTTTTTACCGACTCCTGTAAAACAGGGGTTGCGTGACCACGGCCTTATGTTCGGTTGGCACGCGAGGTACGCTCGCAACCAAAAGTGATTTAGGTAATTCTCACTATTACCTTGTAATATGGACAACCCACCATATACTCCAGTTTTATGTTTTCTTTTGATGTTTTTAGATATATTGACTGAGTTGGATTGATGACTTAGTTTGGAAGCGTTGGAGTTAAATATTTACTTTTACTGCGTTATCCGTGTTTTAAAGTGTTAACCGTGTAAGAACGAATATACCCGGTTGACTTGAGAATTACTTATTTTTGACAATGTGCTGTCTGAAATACCGTATGTGATAGTGTAATCTGCATACAAATATATACAGAAGATCTTTTAGAGGCACTTACAAAATAGAAAGGTTAATCGTTATTTTCTATCAACGCTGTCATTCGATTCAAAATATGGAAGGTGTTCACAATTAATAAACTTAGGTTAATACACTGCAAGCGGCAAAAACATAATATACAAAGAAGTGCCCAATTTCTCCAGAATACATACGTACACCGGTTTTGAGTTTTTATTTATTATTTATATTCATAAGTTTTCAAATCTGACTATTATTCTCTATTTAGTGTGGAATTGAATATCTTTCGAATTATAGCTCGAACGTTATGCGATTTATATGTTTTGACTTAGTAATATTTTTAATTGAAATTTTAATTAACCATGTAGGACACGTCGATGTTTGTATGTGTGCATGTATTCGATGATAGCTTAAAGTATATTATGTAACTTGGTTGAGGTAAGGTTTTATTTTGAAGTGAACTAATAGTAACTGAAAAGGAGAAAATGGATACTCCAAAAGGCACGATCAGTGCAGGGCTTATTTTTCTTCAGGCTTATTATATTGCATTTGTGCAGAAATATGTATGAATCTATTTATCGGGTTGATGATAAAATAATTAAATTAGCGTTAATTAACTCATTTTTAATTGACTTCAAAAAAGGAGAAGGTTCTATGTCCGACTGTGTGTATAAATTATTTTTTATGTTTGTTCACCGATTTCTCCCCCATTTGAAGACTGATTCTTAAAGTACATACTTTTAAAAGAGTATACTTTCGAGGTAGTCCCATTAAAATTTCATCAAATTAGATCTAGCGGTTTCTGAGTTACACTCCAATAACTGAAAAGTATTTCGCCTACATTCATGGTATCCTTATTGATGGTGAACGGTCTATCCCGTAATTAGCAAAGGGTTATACATAGGATTAATCTGTCCGAATCAGCAAGCCTCATTTGAGGCAAGTTTAATTCATAAATCTATTGTTATTTTTTGTCCTGATGCGGACAGATTAAATTTCTTTTACCAAAAAATCGAACCAACTTCAACACAAAAAAATGTAAAATAACTTGTCTAAGTCGGTAGCATGCACACACAATATTGTGATAATATGTACTTTTGAACTATCATAGGTACAGACTTCAACAAGTTATTTCACACTTTTTAGTGTTGAAGTCGGTTCCATTTTTTGGTAACATTTTTTTTGGTTTTTTAGAAAGTACACCTTTTACACATTTTAAACCACTTTTATACTTGTCTGTACATTAACCCTTTTATTTTTAAATGCATCACCTCAACCGCGAATGATCGAACGAACAGAACTCGTGTTATACATTCAAACTTATCCATTTGAAAATGTACTAATTTGTTAAACTATTCCGGGCATGTGGTATTGTACGTGTAACTTCGGCTTTACTAGTTATCGCGAACTACCTTCAGCAGGTAGTAAAATGTAGTTACCATTACAATATACATAATTTAGGAACACTTATAATTCAAATAAATCACACACAGAAGGTATTCAGTCTCCCAAAATAGCAGACCGTACTTGGGTTACCTGATAACTGATATGGTGTAGGTACATACATAAATACATATACACACCAAGACACATGTCAAACAGAAATTGGTAGTGAATCAAAACACTTAACTAAACTAGCGAATTAAAATTAAGTCCTTAATCTGTTACGTTCAAATCTTAATTCATATAACTCTTAGAATTACATTTCTAAAAATAGGATTATTGTATTGAATTTTGGGTCTTTTTACGTTAGTTTAGTGACGTGACCAAGTACCGAACAGCTAGCTGATATTATTAATTTTGATCCATATTTAAATTTTATAATTAGGTTATTCGGAAAATTTGACATAACTGTCGGAAATTTGGAAACATCCTTTCGGAAACACAAACTTTGACAGAACTGCCATCATTACGATCTTGACCTAGGCGGAGATCTTGTTATTTTGTCTATGCTGTGCCCAAGAATATTACTTACGCTTTTTCATCCGCGTGGTGATGGATGATAATGATGATGATAAAAGTATCCTATATGTTAATCCAACGTCTCATCTACCTCCATAGTAAATTTCAATCATCAAAATTGGCCACGCCGTTTGAGCGTGAAGAATAACAAACATCCATACATGCATACTCACAAACTTTCGCGTTGATAATATTAGTATAATAAACACTCAGAATCTAATCAAACAGACATGTTGTTCCACACAAATGTTTGACCTGCCCGGGGATCGAACTCGAGACCAGTTCGAAGGAATATGTTTATATACACACGCACGCTACAGATTGAATGTAGCGCCTCGCATTTCCAATTAGTTTACTTACGCGTTATTTAAATAAGTCTCTTGTGATTTTATTCAATCATTCCACCGAGACAGTTCAGTCCATCAAGACAGATTCATCCATCAAAATCATGAATATTGATGGAATGAATTGGTTACAACTAAAATCTTAGATGGATTTTGAGGACTTTTCATAAGAATATAAAATTGGTGACAAAAGTCACAGATGTAGATTATTAAAGTTGTAATTTTACTATGGAAATCAATTAAAACGTGGTTTTTATTTTATACATAATATATAAAAAGTTAGAGATATTACTTTACATTAAATAACGTACAGTAAAAATTGGTAACATCGACCTATGGGTACCGCTTTTTTACAATTAAAATTTGAATGATCACTGCACTTATATTATCACATAAAATTATAAATAAAAATCATATTTTTTTCATTATTATCAGCCGGAAGATGTTTACTGCTGAACATATGCCCACCCATAGAACGCCAATTGGACCGGCTACTCGCTTTTTGACGAGGTCGTCGGGCCACCTAGCGGGGAGCCTGCCTACACATCGTCTTCCGGTGCGTGGTCGCCACTCAAGAAGCTTTCTTCCCCATCGGTTATCAGTTCTGCGAGCGATGTGGCCTGCCTATTGCCACTTCAACTTGCTAACTTTGAGAGCTATGTCGGTGACTTTAGTTATTTGAGATAGAAAACTATCGCGAGTTATGTTCATAATTACGCTTTAAAACCGGCTAGGACTCGCCGTAATATTTACCGGAAATATTCTCCGACCAGTTTCGAACTTATTTGAAGTTCTTCTTCTGGGAATAGAGAAAGAATATTTCCGGTAAATATTACGCGAGTCCTAGCCGGTTTTAAAGCGTAATTGTGACTTTAGTTCTCCTACGGATCTCCTCATTTCGGATCTTATCACGCAAGGAAACCCCAAGCATCATTGCTTATTGAGCTACTTTAACTTGTTAATGAGGCCCACAGTAAAGGACCACGTCTCAGTGCCATAAGACGTCATTGACAACACACACTGGTTGAAAACCTTGGTATTCAGACTCTGAGCTATTAAACTAAATAAATATATTACTGGGAAAATACGTTCTAAGAAAATATTAGATTTCAAAGAGTTGGTCACTGAATTTACAGTCATATGTACAATCGCGGTCACGACATATTAAATTACATATGTATACATATACTCCTTTATGAGCCGAAATCAATCGCGCCGTTCACACACCCGTACATCCCTCCAGAAAATTTTGCGTGCATTTCGCGAGCGCGTGATGTTCCATTTGGACTGGGCATTAAGACGCGCTCGTATCCTGATAATAGTAAAAAGCAGAATTTTCAAACGCCTAGTGTAACGAAACAGATCGATAATATATTATGAAAAAAATACTAAGGTTAGAAAACGAATAGAAAAAGAGTAATAACCGAATAGAATTCATAAATATAACTCTCTTTCTGCAGAAAAAAATCCTGAAACCTATTCAGGTATAAACATTCCACAAAAATAAACTTTCACGTCGAAACTATCAGAATTTTCAGCGATAACACTATATTTTTTTTAGGTAATACATAGCCAACGTATAGTACTAAATTTATAACCAGCAGTTTTTTCGATTCTGTTAGTATATATCGAAAAATATAAAGAAAACGTACAAAATTAACGCATTTTTGCATTACATCGTCCAATCTAACAAGCGATTTTCAACCTTACGTAAAGCATCGTAAATTATTTTAAAATTGGGGTTGGACCGCGCTTGGAACTAAATGGAACGACTAACCGGGGCGCGACAGTTTTGAGCGTTGACGCTGGTTATCGATACGCATACCCTATAACGTAACGAATAATCCGCGACCTATCTGTGTTGTAAATTATAATGTACATTAGAATATATGAAATATGTAATATATGGATATATAGCAGTGCTCCACTACTATTATTTATTCTTTGGCACTGCACCATGAAGTATCATGCTTTAAACCAAAGTGCTCACCTTTCGCGTGATGCAGCATTACGTTATGTGATTCATTGTATGCAGATATCCCATTTTCCCTGACTGTTCTACCGACTTCCAAAAAAAGGTGGAGGTACTTAATTCGACTGTTTTTTTAATTTTTTTTTGTTTGTGTACTCATTACTTTCGACTGGGTGAACCGATTCTCTAAATTCTTGTTTGATATATCTATTTTTGTATGAAAGCTGGTGCTTCCCGTGTTTTTTTGGCCGAATTTGAATTTCATCAAATTCGGTTCATTAGTTTTTGATATGCACTCCAATAACTGAATAGAATGGAAGACGGTATCAAATTGTACTTGTAGCTGGTACCAAGGGTTTTTTTTGTATCTTATTATGTGATGATTGACATGAGGCTTACCAGCAGGTGCATGACTAGTTTTTCTCATCATTAGGTAGTAAAATAAAAAGTAAAGCTTTGTCATGACCTAACGCACTGCTACATAATTTCGGGTAAAACTAAGATTAATAGTTGACCATTCAACAGCGTCGCTTGCTTGGTACGATTGAATTGGCACAGGATTGAAATGTCCCCCTCAGGGGTGAAGTTTCCAACAATTCTTCCTTAGAAGATGCTTACAAGATGAAAGGTATCGAGAAAATGAATAAGGCTTAGGCCCTGAATTGAAGAATCAGTGAGTCAGTCAAGACAAGTTATATTTACACAACAATAAAATTATATAGAATATCTCTCTATCTCCTACATGAGGTTCAAACCAAGGCCAACAAGGTCCATCTCTCCGGCTGTTATTCAAAACAATGATTAAATCTTTTAACAAGCTTCTTGCGTTTGATCCAAAATAAAACAGGCCATCGAGTTGCCAATTGAAATAAATTACGTATTCGAGTGTTAAATTAATTAGTCTTCCACGTATAGACGTCACGCCAATGCCGCATTTAAACCGGCAACCCGACACTGGCAAATGTCGTGTTGTACCAACACACTGGATCTAATTATTTTTATTTAATTTTATTTATTGGATTAGAGATGGGGTAGCACATGTATCGAGAGCTTCTGCATAAAACAAATGTTAGTTTGACAATCATACGATAATATATTGTCATACTTGAAATATTACATATCCTGGTAATCCTTTTTTGTAAATGTGTTTTAATGTAGAGAGAAATTAAAATTGCTGACTAACTAACATCTGGGTACCAAGATATATACTATATCTGTAGTAACGAGGGATAAGCTAAGTGATCTTACTAAGGTGTTTACATGCTATTTTTTATAATAGAGCGGTCTGTATATTTGGCTACTCTTTTTATTTCTTTCTTTCTTTGCCCCAAAACTGTTTACAACAACAAAACACTACATGAATACGATGAAAATAGAATAAAACTGAATTTTATATGCCTGAATTTTTGTAGTGGCAGGACTTTTGTAGTGGCAGGACTTTTGTAGTGGCAGGATTTTTGCAGATACAGGGAAAATACAACAGTGCCAATAATTCAACCGTGAAGCAGTAGTGTCCAAATATTACTATTTTGTAGAAGGGTAATGTTTTCATAGAAGTTTCAGGAATATGTTCTTAAAAATTACATTACAACGCGGCGGTAGAGTCTTTAAAGTACATTATAATGAAAAGATGACGTTCATAAGTGCGTCTTTGATTCCTAAATTGAATAAATGATTTTGACTTTGACTTTGAAATAATTTTCTTTCTAACTATAAAATAATGAAAACAGCAAATAATAATTACAATACTGCATATAGCGGTACTCTTACCAGATGGTAAGATTTGCACCATATGGAGTATTGTTAATTGAATGTTACAACTGATATTTTAACTTGCTAAAAGTGTATCATACATAACCTAAGGCGTGTACAAACAATCGATTCCTATCTTAATTAGAGATCAAAAGGTGTTATTATATTTTCCGTGATTTTAATATTTGCATTTTGTTGTAGCACTGATTACGATTTTTAACAGCGATATCATAATAATCAATGAGAGTGATACAAGAGCTTATCGTGATAACAAAAGAGTGAGATTAACCTTCGTTATTTTGCTCACACCGTTTTGCTTCCTATTACTATCCTAGTACTTCAAAAACAAAGATATATCACGCGTTCCGTTAGTATAATGTACAGAATCGCGCGAGTTAACAAAATGAACAGGGAAGAAATATCGCGATATCTGAAATTACATTTTAATAAACATAATAAGAATATAGAATAATCATATGAAACATACATACTTCCGCACTGCACAGCAAAACTTCCTAGTTTTCTACCACTTCCCTTACCCACACAAACTAGTCGATAATAACAAAACATCGATAACCGTAACATCAAGCTAACCATCTCTATAAAAGAGAGGTCTGCACGCGAGAATCGGATCCGATATCTGCGATCTCTACGGGAGACCAGAAACCTGTTCCGTCCTGTGTAATGTCGTCTGCATACACGACAGCAGTTCTAAATGCAGCTAAGCATGTCGGGAATTTGAGATTATCTCATCATCATCCATCATCATCATCTCAGCCGTAGGACGTCCACTGCTGAACATAGGCCTCCCCCATGATTTTCCAAAAGGACCGGTTGGAAGCGGCCTGCATCCAACGTCGTCCTGCGACCTTTCTCAGGTCGTCTGTCCACCGTGTCGGTGGACGACCTACGCTGCGCTTGCCGGTACGTGGTCTCCACTCCAGAACCTTTCGGCCCCATCGGCCATCTGTTCTGCGTGCTATGTGCCCTGCCCACTGCCACTTCAACTGGCTAATCTTCTGAGCTATGTCGGTGACTTTCGTTCTTCTACGGATCTCCTCATTTCTGATTCGATCACGCAGAGAAACCCCGAGCATAGCCCTCTCCATAGCTCGTTGTGCGACTTTGAGCTTATCTATGAGGCCCATAGTAAGAGACCACGTTTCAGTGCCATAAGTCATCACTGGTAACACACATTGGTCGAAGACTCTTGTCTTGAGGCACTGAGGTATTTTTGACGAGAAGACTTCGCGAAGTTTCCGGAACGCTGCCCAGCCGAGTTGGATTCGACGATTGACCTCTTTCTCGAAGTTGGACCTGCCTAGTTTGACTGTCTGTCCCAGGTAGATATACTCGTCAACAACTTCGAGAACTGAGTTCCCAACTGATATTGGGGTAGGTACAACATGGGCATTAGACATAATTTTCGTCTTGTCCATGTTCATCTTAAGACCTACCCGTTGGGAAACTCGATGGAGGCCTTCGAGCATTTGAGATTATCTGCCGAATAATATTAATTAGTTATTATATTGAAGGAAGTGTCACTTATGTCCATAGTAGGGCGCCTTTAAACAAATTCCTACACGTGGTCCCCTTTTGATAACTATCAGGCGACAAAATGAGTTATTAGAAGTCTTTTGTATTATAATTAATCAAAAATATACAAAATCTTTGCGATATAATTCTGGGGACCTGGACTTTGCAAGCTGTGTGAAGGCAATTCGTACCTACTGCAGGCGGGGAAAAAAAATTTCCTTACAAAAAAATGTCCAAATCGCGGGAAAAATGGTAGTCGGTTGGGCCGGGATCTGGCGAGTATGTAGGATGACGGACTGTTTACAACTGCAGATCCTGTAGTGAAAAAGTTAAAACTGATTGACGAGCAGTGCGAGGTCTTGCGTTATCATGAAGCTATAATAATAAAAGATGTGCATATGTCATGATAATCAAGATTCACGTGGCAAAGTATCTAATTTAAATCACTTATATTTTTTCCAAACAAACTTAAAAATGTACTGCCCGAAATTTGTTTTGCCCTTAGACAGCCCTATTCGCATGCCTATAGTTGGATTTTGTTGGGGTCAATGCGCTCTGCAATGCCCACGCCACCCATTCATTCAACTCCTGCATGCGCCCTCTAGCCACGTCGCGGCCCAGCCAAGGCCCGCTTAGGCCCCTTGTTTACCTCTCTACATTCTTGAGGTCATTGCCGTCTTTGGCCTAGTTTTTCAGGGATGAACCTGCTTGAGTATTACAAAAACTTTGGTTACTCGTAACTCGGAATTTTCATTACATCCTGGTACGCAGTAGTTAGTTCCCATTTGTATGCTAGCTTCTGCGTCTGTGGTTTCAGTATTGCTACACGTTGTTGTAACAAGTTGTATTAAAGAAAAAGCAATGTTCATATTACCTAATAGATGATAGGTGATACACCCACAGTGTCAGATGTTTTCTGTTAGGGTTAATGCACTATTTATGTTAAGGTAGAAGGATATTAACATTGTATATTAAGATAGAAGGATATTGGTATAATTTATTGATTCAGGCGTTACTTTGCGGAAATCCATTATCAAAAACGATATTATTAGAAATATTTAGTGACACTTCCGCTAAAAACAATGATTATTGCCGAGTTGTGGTGTGAACCCGCACAAACTGCAAACAGGAAGCATACAGAATGGACCACACACAAAACAACCCGATCAACCAAAAACGATCCGACACGTGTTTCGCCTCTACACGAGACATGCTCAGGAAAATTATTGATATAGGTAATAAAATTAAATATTTCTTACTTATTTCTTTTTTTAAAAACTAGTCACTGGAGTCTTATTCAACTATTTCACAACGTTCAACATTCTACAACTGTATTTCGGCATATCGTTAAAACATAAACGTTATTTTTAATCGCTACTGAAATCGCATAATATCATTAAACGCTTTTAATTAATCAATATACGAACATGAGTTAGCGTCGCATTCACGATCTATCGAGTTAGCAGAATGTAAAGTGGTGATCGATCGTTAACGGCAACAGAAAGATAACTGCAGCATACAAACCATCGTTCATCTACGGTTCGTTTGCAGTTGCAAGCTAAATTTAGTTAGTAGAAAGAAAGCCCTGGTACGGCTATTATGTACTTTGTTGCTAGCAAATGTTGATTGAAATCGAAAAAAATGGCCGCTCTATGTCACTTTTGTCAGCTACAGTCATCAACTTACTAACATTACAGTTTTGCTTACTGGACTTGACCAAACTGACATAGAGCCGCCATTTTTCAAGATTTCAATCAACATTTGTTAGCAACCGAGATACATACCAGCCCTGCCGGTTTCTTCGCCAAATTAATTCCTGTAGGTAAGCTTTAATTGTGTCATATGACATATAATGATTGACGTCTGTGAAAGTTAATTTTTAGCAAAAGCATACAATTTTGTAAATAATTTATTGCATGGAATTTATTGCAATTTTGTGTCATTGCTTGGAATAAATATATTTTATTACTCACTTACAGTTTTAAGCAATTCACATCTTTACATATATTGAGCACAGATATGAATTTTAAAATGTGAATCCTTAATCAATACACCATCTATATAAGGCTACACTACATAACAAAATCATATTATTTATGTTTCACCAAGACTAATTTTATTCAATCCCATTTTGAATACATGCTTATAATTCTCCGTCCCATACATCATTCTATCCTGCTAAGTTATTTATTATGTATACTGTAAGTAATAACACAGTGTAAACCAGTTACTTACCTCTTAAGATGCACGCGTCATAACCATAGGAATTTTATTATATTAATTTATATTATTATTGACTGGCGGCTACTTTGGGCAAAAAGCATGCGTTTACATCCAGCGTGGCAGTGCTGCCGTCTTTTGCCCACTTTCCCCCCATCATTATTAGGCTTATATGTGAGTATTTTTTTTTTAAACGTTTTGTAAATATTTGTATCCTTTTTATGAGTAATTTGTCAATACGAATACATTTTCATTTATTTTATTCCACATGTTTATGATGATGGCGAAAACTAAGTAGGTACTCTATTATTATTCCAACAAATCATCTATCTACATAACTAATTTCATCCGAATTCGTTCAGCCGTTTTGGCTTGATTTAGTAACAAATATTGAGTAACAAACCTCCACCATCAAAACCAACATTTATTTATTAGTAGATCATGCGAGCAAAGACATGAACAGGTCAGCTAGTACTAAATGTAATAATACGAGTAGGAAAATTGACACGTTACTTTTTGCGATTCAAAAGAAGAAGAGAAGAGAGGAAATATAGGCTTTAAAAGGTGAGACAGATATGCAGAGGGATGGCGAATGCTTAGTAGGTAGGTAATAGTGTCCCGTAGAAGTAGTACCTACGGTTCATTAAAATATTAAAATTATTGAACAAATTCTTATATAAAAAATATGAAAATAGAACATTTGTGCACCAATAGCAGTATTTTCGTGTAGAAGGTTCTCTTTTTATAGGCAAAAATTATAAGTGAAAAAGTGTGCCACATTGAACCACCGTCAACGCAAATACACTCTAGGTTTAAAATATAAGTTATTTCGAAACTTCTCCTGTTTTATTTCTCACTGGGTTAATATACGTCGATTATGTGGCGTAAAAGCCTGTATTTACATTAGTTAGTATAATATTTTGTTGAACTTGCATAATCGCTGAAGCTGACGTACTGCGAAATATATAGGTTACATATTCCATACAGTACGATATTACAATTTATGTCTGATCGTGGCAAATCGTGGCCGGCGGCGGCGCGGGCGCAGATGTACCGGCTTCCTTGAAGCGGGTGATGAGACGTTGAACTAATACATCTGGATATGGTATTTTCATTTATTACGAATTGTTTGCATTCGACAATGCGTCCTTCTATCATTTGAAGATTTCTACGAGCTTTTTCGCTCGTCTACGATCAAAAGAATTCGGCGAAGTCTATTTTTTATTGAATATTAGCTGCGCCCCGCGGTTACACCCGCATGGTGATGGATAGTGACGATGTTGATGAATTGTCCTGTGTTAATTCAGCGCCCCATCTATCTCCACGCCAAATTTTATCAAAATTGGGCCAGCCGTTTGAGCGTAAGAGTGAATAACAAACATCCATTCATCCATTAATACAAAATTTCGCGTTTATAATATTAGTAAGATCAAACGCAACTAAACAATATCCCCATTCCCGTCGCCTCTCGATAAGATATATATCGAGATAGATATCGAGCTCATTTTCAAAGCTGACAAAACAATCGTTAAAATCGAATAAATCGACTAACTCAAACGTAATTTAACTGTTCCATGCTAGGGTTATCGTTATAATCGTAAAAGATTATCGAATTTGTCTACCGATCACTTAATTTTGTTACTTACTTGCAATGATCGACACAAGATCGATATAGCCAGTTTTTTCGAAGTATGATGAATTCAAGACTCAAATTTATCGATCGGTAAGTTCGGTTCGGTACTTGCACTGCAGGTGGACCTTGTGTTTGTACCGTTCCGAATCATATAAAAAAATCACAACTATCAAGCGTCTTTTAGCAATATTGCCTTAATGCTGATAACAGGTAACTTATGTCTTGAAATCAATCGTCCATACAAAAATCTAATTTTGTGTTATAGAGACAAAATGTCGCGGCGTTAATAGGTCCAGATGTTTTTGGTCAAATGGATAGAATGTTCAATAGTTATAATGTATAATACTTAAAAGCCCAACAGCTTTTATGACATAGTATCTAATAGTACATTTGTATTTATTTTTTCAGTTGTCAGAGACGCGGTGGATAAGTACCGATGGAAGCAGATCATACGATCTCGGTGTACACCATCCACGTCCACCGATGACCACGATCCTCAGTCATGAGGAAACGACCACAGAGAGAAAGGTTACATTATAAAAAAATATATAATAGCTGCACTGAAACGATTTTGTGGATGGTATGCATTTTGTATAAGAAACTTCTCACTGTGCTTTCGATAAAACCTATATATCTTACTGCCATACAATAGGTCCTTGCCATATATCGCGTAATATCGTACATCGATGTAGACCACACATTACCGATCGGATACGCGCGACGTCGGCGGCCACGTAATTACACCGCTCTAATGATGATAATGTTGCTTATATTTGCAATATATTATAGAAAAATCTATTATGCAGAGGTAAGAAGTATAGCACCTACATTGATAACATTTTTATTATCCTTGACTATCCTCCAAAACTATAGCGTTGAAAGCTTTTGTTTGCAGTGTTTCTGTTTGTCTATTTTTTAATAAAATATGTTTTAGCCTTGAAGTTATGTTATTTTTTACATTATTCAAAGGAAATTCGTTACTTTTGCCTACAACTTATTCTGTGCTTTTGCAAAGCTATTAATTATATATTTAGTTATAGTGTTTAATATGTGTTATATATTTAATGATTTATTCATCTAAAACTTCACAAGTTTTAAGTGATTTACATTTTCCAATAATATAATTTATAGGCGTATAAACGTTTGAGCTTAAAAGTGAAACTGGATGGGACACGCTACAAAGGGCTTCATACCACAGGATTTGATCAGACTAGAAGAGAAATCAAGGCCGACCCAAACAAATAAAGTCGTAGTATTTAGTACCAATGCAGTAAGTGCACTTGAGCATGGGCCGTAGTGAAACATGAAGTCATAACATGTGAGGATATGGACAAGCACTAAAGACGCCCTTTGCTTCTCCTAAACTAAAAAGGGAGGATATTATTATATAGTATATAATATAGATAAGTCATTATATATTATATTATTAAATGTTGCACTTCAATGATCTTTATCATTTATTAACCGATTTCAAAAAAAGGAGGAGGTTTCTCAATTCCGTATATATATTACTTCATCTGTCGAACGACCCACACTCGATAGAAATTTCATTGTTATATTGACAATTGACAGGTGAGAGGGATGTTATGTTATTTTTATGCGTGTTCCCGGATAACCGATTTCGATGATTCTATTTTCGTTTGGTAGAGTATACATCCGTGGTGGTCCCATATAAATTTTATTAAAATCAATGAAACCGTTTTTGAGTTATACTTCAGTAACTAAAAAGTGTTTCGCCTATCTTGATGATCTAATCATTGAAGGTAGGAAGGAAGGTATCCCGTAAGTCGCAAGTCAATACAAAGGGTGACACGGTAAAAGTCGGTCCTATTTTATGATAACTTTGTTTTTTTAAACAATGTCCTTCTACAATGATTACCTAATTAAAATATTTTTTACAAGCTAACCTGATTTTTCTTAGCGTAAACTATGTTATGTCTGTTGGAACTTTATTGTGAAAACGTACATAATTCCCAAGATACTTTTAACGTCTTCGCTAGTCTGAAACTCCTCATCCTCTCCTTTTTCTAATGTTATGTAATGACCACTGCTAGACCCAAAATATAAGTTTAATGAACATACTTTATAAATTGAAAACATGTGCAAAGAAGGCAAAGTTAAATTGGTTTATTTGTTTTAAATACATCTCTATAAGATTCGTGGGAGTCATTTCGTATATTGTTCGAATAACACGTTTTAGTTTATTGAAGATGGTATATAAATCAGCTGCTGAATTCTACAGCAATAATCCTTAGGAAAGAAAGAAACTATGTGTGAAGTAGGCAACCGTATCGTATAGGCAATAGTAACCAATTTCCACCAGAGGGCTATAATATCTTGTTCACCATAATAATGACACAAGAAAACTTTTTATCAAAAATCGAACCGACTACTATACTGAAAAGTGTGAAATAACTTGTTGAAGTCGGTACCATGATAGTTCGAAAGTACCTATTATATATTGCGTGCATGCATACCAACTTCGAAGTTATTTCACACTTTTTAGTGTAGAAGTCGGTATTTATTGTTAAAAAAATCACCCTTTTTAGTGACCTCTAACTTACGGGATACACTGTCAATGATGATATCATCAAGATACAACACTTTTCAGGTTTTGGAGTGTAACTCAAAAACTACTTGACCGAATTTGATGAAATTTATATGGGACCATCTTGGTCAGCGGGCTGTTTTCCGCACCCATGCCGTCTCGATGCGGCACTTTGTGCGTGATGTCGGGTGGTGCGCGTTAGTCCAGCCACCCGATGTCGTCGAAGAAGGCCAGCAGCTCGCTGATGCCGGTGCAGGCCTCCTTGACGGTCCTCGGTGTTCCGAGGTGTTCTGCCCGTTGTGACGCCACGCTACTGCACTCCAGGATGACGTGCGCGGCCGTTTCGTCTGCCTCCAGGCACCCTCGGCACAGGGGGCTGTCTGTAACACCTAACATAAACAGTGTAGTGAGCAGTGTCCCGTGACAAGACCGACCATTCGTCGTAGTTTGTCACGTTTCAGATTGCGGAGTTGTCTAGAGTACTTCGGGTTGAGCTTCGGGAACGCCTCTTTAGACTGTCTGCAATCTGTGATACTTGCCCAGTAGTCTTGATGTTTTCTTTTGGTTGTGTCACGTATCCATGCTCGGATTTGGCTGAATGGTAACGGGATCATTGGTTCCGGTCCTTTTGGACATAAGTTGGAACCTCTCCTTGCTAACTCGTCTGCCGCATCGTTGCCTCTGGATCCGCT
This sequence comes from Selenia dentaria, assembly GCA_917880725.1. NCBI lineage: Eukaryota > Metazoa > Arthropoda > Insecta > Lepidoptera > Geometridae > Selenia > Selenia dentaria. Next base: position 9,549,982 of record OU862901.1, on the reverse strand, counting down.
GTGTCCCTTTATCCATTGGAGTGTGACATGGTTGGTTTAACTTACTTGCTCCAGTAGATTGTGACACTGTTTGATTAGCCCTGATGAGTGATCGTACCGTTGTAGGGCTCTTAATACTGCAGCGCTGTCGGAGAGTATTCTGATATTAAAGTCAGTTACCTTCCTCCTTAGTGCTGCTGTTGCCGCTTGGATCATCCCCACACATTCCGCCTGGAAGATGGAGCTATGCTTACCCAAGCCTGTAGTTATATGAATGTTCAGATCATCCGAGAACGTACCCGCGCCGGTGCCAGTTGTAGTTTTAGAGCCATCTGTGTATATTCTTACTTCCTTAAGCCCTGAGCTATCACTAGGCTCCTCGTGTAACTGTATCCTATAGCTTTTAGTGAAGAAGTATTCTTTGTGCTGTTTGTCGTATATTGATTGCATGATTGGATTGCCTGTCGCTATTTCGTCTAAGATGGTTGTGTGACGGGATAGACTATCCTTTTCCCAGAGATGTAAAGCCTTTAGTCTGAACGCGGATGCTGCGGCTTCATGCTGGATGTGTAGGTGCAACGGTGTGATTCCTAAAAGAGCCTCCATTGCTGTTGTAATATGGTCATGTCATAATGGGACCATCACGGTAGTATACTATATCATACAAAAATAATCATCAAAATGGTTCATATACGGCGGATACGGATAACTTCGCCGTATATGAACCATCATATACGGCGAAGTTATCCGCGAGCACACATATAAAAAATATACTGACGAAATGAGATACCTCCTTTTTTGAAGTAGGTTAAAAAGGTTTCGCCTTGTTAAAAACATAACAGAGCGCAGTAAAGGAGTCATCAGCGGCTGATGAGACACCCCTACCGTGGTATTTATGCAAAGCAGCAGCTTTATAGGTCAGGTCCTTGACACCAATTACCGTTCGTATAATTATCTACTGGATCGAATTAATAACTGAACTTCTGCGTTATTCGGTTTGATTACAGCGAATTAAATGCGTAGATAACGAAACTCAGCAGGAGCTTAGCTAGTATTTATAATATTATTTTAGTAGTTTCTGGCTATATGTAGGATTTTTTAGGATTTTACAGGCTATGATATTGTTTGCTTTATTGGAATGCCTGGTTGGTTAAAATTATCTTTGTATTTATTAAGAACTGAAATAAATATTTTTATTGACATCCGGTTTTTATTATAGGCTCAGATTATGATGATAATGATGATTATTAATCTCTTTACTTATTTTATTCTTTAAAATTAATGTTATTCTTTATTTCTATATAACAATATTAATTCGAGACTTAATATGAAGCGCACGTAGCGGAGTTCGACTTGTCGATCTTAAACGATCACCAAGTTAAGCTGCTTAACACTTGCTGCGGTCAGGACCTGGATGGGTGACCGCTAGTGGCATTATTCAACTAAGCGCTTCCGTGCTTCGGAGGGCACGTTAAGTCGTCGGTCCCAGTTGTTTGTCTTAGGACAACAATAGTTAGGCTATGTCGAGGGACTTTGGGCGGCCTGAAAACTTCGACTGGGGTGGGCCACTAACCTATCCACCAATCTTCACCGCGTGGTGGATTATGGCCTAACTCCTCTCTCTGAGAGGAAGGCTCGAGTACCAGCAGTGGGAACAAAATGGGATGATTATGAATATAAATTTTCTAAAAAACCTTATACTAGAGTAGCGCCGGCAGAGATCATGACTCAAACTACCGGTGGTTAGGGTTGTAGAATATTGTCATCGAGGGCAGCAGGTCATATGATAAAGATTTCCTGGAATTGGAGGCTAATAAGTTAAGGAACCAGTATCTTTATTAATTTCTTCAATAGTTGATTGTGCGTTTCTCTGTGCTCGGATGTGGTGATGGGTCATTGTGTGTTTCCATGCCTCCCGCAACACAGGGATTCCTAGTGACGGGGTATGAGTAATTAACGTTACGGTAAAAAAGTACGGAGCCCTGAGTGCACGAGACTGACTCGACCGGAATTATTTTTTAGTACATAATGAGTTCAAAGGCTGTATTATTTTTAAATAAGCTTATAAGATTCCAGTTAAAGTGGCAGTGGGAACAGGCCATATAACACGCAGAATAGATGGCAGATAGGAAGGTTTTGAACTGGAGACCGCGGGCGCAGCGTTGGTCGTCCACCAACAAGGTTTTTTATCCAATTAAGGGTCAAAACAGGCAATACGTACGCAATGCTAAGCATTATGCTTGGCCATGACAGTCACAGTGCCACTGCTTAGACCTGTAGTTTTGCGTAGCACTGTACTGCGCTCGTCATCCCCAAACATTGGTGTTTGAGTCTCTTTGAACCACCAATTTCACTTGCTACAGTGCCATTCAGACCCTAACAAGTAAGTAATGCTTGTGTACTGTCTACCATGAGTTTACAACATTAACACCAATCGATGCGCCCTAACGACTGCCGCAATAAAAATTACCTATGAAAAAAAGGACAGTGCCACCTTGTGGTCAATTGTAGAACTAAAATTGACAGCGAGTACGCCAATCACAAACTTGATAGGTAGGCGAGATCGAGTATCGACTATAGATGACATTAAATTGCCAACTCATGGTAGAGCTACTGTTGCTTCGCGGTATAGAATACCTGGCATTGTCGTGGTACAAACCAAGACGACCTCTTGTACAAGAGATCTACCTCCTAGTAAGTCGGGTTCCTCTTCTTTTACGATTCGCAGCTTGACGGTTAGGGAATATTCTCTAGACTATAGCTTTACTATACTAAAACCCAGTAAAGCTATAGTCTAGAGAATATTCCCTAATCGTCAAGCGGCGAATCGCAAAAGAAGAGGTGGCGACCATGGTAACGGCGGGGCGAGGGGTGCTAAGAATCTCCGGGCTGCGGGAGGCCACCACAAACAACTGACCCTGGCGACGTATAACGGACGCACGTTAAGGCTTGACTCGCATCTGGCGCAACTCGAGGTGGAACTTGGGAAAATTAGGTGGCACATACTGGGGTTGAGTGAAGTCCGAAGAGAGGGGGAGGACACCTTAACCCTAGAATCGGGCCACCTTATGTACTTCCGAGAGGGAGACCAACAATCCCAAGGTGGCGTTGGGTTTCTGGTAAACAAGTCCCTTTCTGACAACGTTGTGGAAGTGTCCAGTGTGTCGAACAGGGTAGCGTACCTTATTGTAAAGCTCACCGAGAGGTATAGCCTCAAGGTGGTGCAAGTGTACGCACCGACCTCGACACACTCGGACGATGAAGTGGAGGATATGTTCGATGACATATCGAGGGCCCTCCACTTCACTACAAAGACCCAATACACCGTTGTCATGGGGGACTTTAACGCTAAAGTGGGAGTACAGAATTTCAGCGAATCGGTAGTAGGATGCCATGGCTTTGGACGCAGAAATCATAGGGGGCAAATGCTCGTCAACTTCCTCGAACGGGAGGGGCTCTTCTTGATGAACTCCTTCTTTAAGAAACAGCCCCAAAGGAAGTGGACGTGGCTAAGCCCCGACACTGGGACTAAAAATGAGATTGACTTCATCATGACGAATAAAAGGCACATATTTAGAGATGTCTCCGTGATCAACAGGTTCAATACCGGTAGCGATCACCGATTTGTCCGAGGCTCTCTGAATATCAACTTCAAGGCGCAACGTGTCCGTCTGATGAAGTCCAGGCTCCAACCAACACTGCTCCAAACCATTGCAGGATCTGAAACATTCCAGTTAAACCTGGAGAACCAATTCGCTGCCGTGGAAACCACCACAGACGTAAACCAGAACCTCGAAAATGTGACTCGGGTCCTCAGGGAAGAAGGTACGAGATTTTGTTACATGCAGCGTAAGGGCAAGAAGTCCAAGCTTTCAGAAAAGACTTTGGGGCTAATGAAGGAACGACGTGAAAACCCACCCATCACTTCGTCAGAAAAGCGGACTCTAAACCGAGAGATCAACAAGAACGTACGACACGACCTCCGGTGCTTCAATACTCTTTCGATCGAAAGAGCGATCGAGCAGAATCGGGGGTCAAAGGTGTTCGTACAATCTCTTGGAAGAAGCCACCTGACGAAGTTGACCACAGCTAGTGGAGAAGTCGTTGCTTCGAAGCCGGCAATCCTTTCGGAAGTGGAGGACTTTTATGGCCGATTATACGCATCGCATGCATCTCGACCTGATCCCGAAAATGATCCTAGAGCCACGTTAAAATGCCATTTCACCGAAGATTTGCCAGAAGTCAGTATTGGCGAAATCGAGATCGCTCTTGGACAGCTTAAAAATGGAAAACCCTGCTGAAGAACTATCGACCCATATCCCTTCTAAGCCACGTCTATAAGCTGTTTTCAAGAGTGATCACGAACCGTCTTGCGCGTAGCCTCGACGAATTCCAACCACCGGAACAGGCTGGGTTTCGGAGCGGATACGGCACCATAGACCACATTCACACAGTGCGGCAGATTATACAGAAGACCGAAGAGTATAATCAGCCCCTGTGTCTAGCATTCGTGGACTATGAGAAGGCCTTTGACTCGGTTGAAATCTGGTCGGTTCTGGAGTCCCTGCAGCGTTGCCAGATAGATTGGCGATACATCCAAGTGATGAGATGTCTCTAAGAAACCGCCACTATGTCCGTCCAAGTACAGAATCAGCAAACAAGTCCCATACCGTTGCATCGAGGAGTGAGACAAGGGGACGTTATTTCCCCGAAATTGTTTTCAAATGCAATGGAGGATATGTTCAAGACGCTGAACTGGAAAGGACGTGGCATTAATATCAACGGCGAATACATCTCTCAATTGCGATTTGCTGACGATATCGTCATCGTGGCAGAGACGCTGCAGGACCTGCAACAGATGCTGAATGACCTGGCTGACTCTTCTATACGCATCGGCCTACGGATGAACTTGGACAAAACCAAGGTCATATTCAACGAACATGTTCTACCGGAACCGAATGCGATACACGGCGCCGTTCTCGAAGTTGTTCAAAAATATGTGTACCTCGGGCAGACATTGCAGTTGGGAAAAAACAACTTGTGAGAGAACGAGGTGAATAGAAGAATTCGGCTGGGCTGGGCAGCGTTTGGGAAGCTACGTCGAGTCCTTACTTCGCCGATTCCACAGTGCCTGAAGACGAAAGTCTTCAATCAGTGCGTCCTACCCGTCATGACATACGGAGCCGAAACGTGGACACTGACGGCTCGAATGGTCCACAAGCTCAAGGTCGCTCAGCGGGCTATGGAAAGGGCTATGCTCGGTGTTTCTCTGAGGGATCGCATCAGAAATGAAGTGATCCGTCAGAGAACCAAGGTCATCGACATAGCCCACCGGATCAGCAAGCTGAAGTGGCAGTGGGCTGGCCATATTAGCCGTAGAACCGACAACCGTTGGGGTAAACGAGTTCTAGAGTGGAGACCGCGTCTCGGCAAACGTAGTGTAGGACGTCCTGAGGCACGGTGGAGTGACGATCTGCGCAAGACGGCTGGCAAAAACTGTGTAAGTGGCGTGCAATTGGAGAGGCCTATGTCCAGCAGTGGACTGCTACAGGCTGATGATGATGATGATGATGATACTAAAACCCCGTCCCCTGACGGAGTAAAGACATTTTTGGTGGACAGAAGGCCCTAATAAAGATCGCAGGACGACGTTTATTGCAGACCGTTTCCAACCATACCTTTTCCTTCTTTTAGAAATCTATGGGGAGGACAATATTCAGCAATGGACTTTCTACGGCTGAGATCGTGATGATGATGATCATTTGAACGTACCTTATAGGCAATCCTCATCATCATCATCATCATCGTTAAAACATTAAAAAAAAAAAAAACCATAGGAATACAACAAAGATGCACAGTTCCAGTAGCAGCACAGCGGTTTGCTAAGAGCTATATAAAACTCATAAATATGTAACAGCCCAAGATCGTGGCTTGGCAAACTTTTATCTTTTTTTTCCTATAAAATCTTAACGACAGGATCTGCATAGTAACCACCACATAACAGGATTATATCTAGTTTTATTGCCAATGTTTTATTTCCGAATATATACCTACTTATTTTATTACTTATATATTTTCGGGTAGGTATGTTGAACGAGACTCAATCTTGCACTGATTCACTACGAGTTGGTATAAAGTTGATAATTGTATAGTACTAATATGGTACGTAGTTTAAATTGGTTTAAGTACAAAAAACTGTGTTTTTAGAAGTGATGAACTGTATTGTTGATTTCCTTTACAAAGTTATATATATTTTGGCTGTTTGTTCGTCCATTTAAATGAAAGTAAACTACTTACGTTTTTTTATGTCAATCGGTGCGACGCGAGCAAGACGCTCGGTATAAGGGCTCTTACAAACGAGCGGCATGTTCCCAACGGCAGAGGTAACCGTCGACACGTCTCGACGGCAGTTATCGACCTACAGCGACACTTGCAGTTGTAGCGTGCTGACGATGGCCGCCGGTGAACTTCAAAGTTAGAAAATCGGCGGCGCCGATGCGTCAACAATTGCCGTCGACGCGTGTCGACAGCTGCAGTTACCTCTGCTGTTTGGCAGCATGCCGCTCGTGTGTAAGAGCTCTTACGCTTGCTCATAACAGGTCAGAGCTATTAAGAATAAACTACAACAGGTTAAAACTCTGCATGGCAAAGCACTGCGCTATCACCCAGTGATATACGATGTTAAATCTCTTGCCCTGTAATTTCGCTGGAAACATTGCCCTTCAAACCGTAACACAGTAATGTTTGCACACTACTGCTTTACGGTTGAATAACTGGTAAAGGTGTGGTACCTAAGGAGTTGTAGCAATAACTAGCAACCATTCGCGTGCAAAAAACAAGTGCATAAAAATAAAGTGCATAGTGTGAAGGTTAACTGTTTGGTGTGTGTAGATTAAAAAGAAACATTATATGAACCGACTTTTACATCAAAAACAAGGGACAAAACAGTAAAGACCTTGTAAAAACAAACAAACACCTGTCACTTTCACAGAACGCTCACGACGATATTGGTGTAGAGCATGGTTAAAGTAATCGTCAATATGGCGGCAGTTAAGACGTCATCGATGACGTAGCGTGGGCCATCGTAATCACGCTCACGGTGAAAGGGACCGACTGTAATCGCGCTAATATTGATTATGGCTTGATTGGGACCTCACTCTATATATATTTGAGCTGGGGTTGGAAAAGTATGACTTTGGTTAACTCCCCCAAAATTCGGGTAAAGTAAGTAAGGCCAACCATCCGTATTAACTAATATATATATTATAAGTCGAGATTATGTCTGGTGGGTGTCAATGGGTGTATTCATGAATGTTGTTTCACGCCAGACTATGTAGATATATCTAACATGACATGGAACAACATTATATAAAACCCTCTTGGTTTATCAACACATTTTATTGTATAATATCAAAACCGACTTTACTCACGACGTTATCGACGAGTGGTCACCACGATCTTGCAGCGTAAACTCCCTGAGGATGGCTTATTACGTGAGTAAAGTCAGTTATCAAACTAAAACATTTTATTATGTCTTCCACTAGAAGACACTTAGCACATTTGTGCCAGAGCCTCGAACTGAATGCCCCTGGAAACTCTTCGCATTGCTGAAAATTCACATTTCTTGTTGAAAATCAAAGGTAATTTAAAACACATACTCAAAAGGCGATTCCAATTCGAGTTCCTGCAGTTGTCTGTCAAATATTACCTTTAAACTACAAACATACACAATTTAACCGATTTCAACACTAACAAGTATGAATAAACTTGTTCACGTCGGTTCAATTTTTATCTAAAAAATTTTTTTAACCTTTTAATGACCCTTGTTACTTACGGGATCGATGGTCATTCACCGTCCAAACGGATATCATCAAGATTGGCGATTGACCATGACCATGATTGACCCATTAAAATTTCATCCTGGGAAGTATACTCTAACAAACAAAAAAAAGAATAAACAAAATCGAACTACTGTTTATACAGAGTAGTTCGATTTTGATCATTATTTTTGTAACTTCTTTTTTAGTTTTTACTTACGCGTGATTATACGTAAAAAAATACACGTCGAATTGAAAACTTCCTCTTTTTGGAAGTCAGTTGAAAATACTGAAATCATACGTAACGTTAACACGTAACATACACATTTTATCTTGGAATATACAGTCGGATAAACAATGTTATCGAGGACGAGCACATTGCAGTGAGTTAACTTAAACAGACGCTTTAATTAAGAATCCTATGCTCCGCGGGAACATGGCATTGCTTCTACATTAGTATGCAGGTATGTACCTATACACTTATGCAAGGTATGCATCCAAGGATTTATGCATCTACAAGGGTACAGTTATTCCGGAACCGCGGTGTGACGCAAAAAACAACCACACACGAGACCGACTTCGAATCGTATAAATGACTGCTTCGGACAGAGAACGTAACTTACTACATTTAGAAGCTAACATTAAGGCGCTTCCCAAAGAAAATTTTCTTTAGAATCTGATTCTGGGCGGTAGGCGACAGTCGGCTATTGAAACCTCGTTCGAGAGGCGCCTGCCGACAGTCATGTGACCTCTGCGCACGGCCGCCGACGGAAATTCTGTTCAATTTTAAATAAGTCGTTTAACACATATAAAAATAGGTATTCTGAAAAAAAAATTAAACGTACAATAAATTATTTTTAACGGTTAAACCATTAGTGTACACAAAATTTCAAAACAAGTTGTAGTTCGTATGAAATTGCAGGGTACTACGGTTAATTACAGTTTTTTCACTATCCCTCGGGAACTTTTTAATTTACCGGGTTCAAAAGTATCATGTTGACCAGGGATATAGTCATACAAAATTTAATTTAAATCGGTCCAGTCGATTCGGAGATTAGCCTGTATACTGTTTGTACAGGCTAAAGAAAAGGCAAAAAGAAAAACAGAGAAAAAAAATAGTTCTATTTCACTCTTAACATCCTGACTCGGTTTTTGTATATATTTTGTCATTGTTTCGACCTCTACAGTATTATTATGTATAAAATAGATATAGAAAATACCTTTTAATAATATTTTAAACGTAAAATATATAGAGAAAATGTTGGAAATTGGCAATACATTTTATATTTTGTTTCATTTCCTTTTAATAACACGAAGATAGCTTCTAAATATCAGATTCCGCGCAGCATTTGCTATGGGACGCGCCTTAAGTTGAAAGGTAAAATTTTACACTCTCCCATACCATTTTTCACACATTTCGGGGTTGAGTGTGAAATTAATTTTGAATAAGTAATTAATAATTTTTAAATTATTTTATTTGCAGTATTGTGAAAAAAGCCTCAAACCGGCTTAAATTTTCTAGTTAGCATCCATTTCTCTCCGTCATTCATAGATACAATTGTGGGACACGCATAGTATATATATGGTGCGTAAACTTATTAAACTATCACGTACTGGTACTATATCGTGACATATATGATGCCCCGAGCATTACAGATATCCATAGGCGACGGTGACCACTTTCCATCAGGCGGCCGTTTGCTTTTATTCAAGGGTAATACAATATATAATCTTTTTTCTTTATATGTAACAAAGTTCAATAATCACTGACACAAAATAAATTTAAATTTTAGGATTCTAATGAACTATGGGTTTTTATGATTTCTCTAATCTAATTATAGGCACAGTAATAATATTTAGTACTGAGACGTAAGCAGTTACGTATTATACCCGCTAGAATCCCCCTTAACAAGCTAAGTTTTTGCTCCTCAATGGAGACATCGCGCCATCGTTATCTTATGTTCCAGCTAGATAACAACTCGCGTATATTCTATGGTCTGACGTCCAAATCAATCACTCTGTCAATCTGTCGTTATTTATTCTGTGACGACAAAAAAGTCGAGCTGTTCTATTTAAGACTAGATTGGCAATACTGTCGACATGGAAATGACATGTTGATTGAGGTATTATTAAAATAATAAGCAGGTGGTTCTTACTAGAGTCTGGGAAATGGAAATATACTTTATTTCTTTATCCAATGAAGTAACGAAACGGGCAAGTCGTTCCGTTAAGGCGCTGTCATTTCGGCGCTTGAATTCTTTCAATTTCTTCAATCAAGCAAGCGCATCTCGTAAAAACGTATAAAAATTCAATAAAAAAATACGTTCACTATTCAATAAAAACCGTATCCGTCAGTGTATGTTTTCAAATTGCTATTTTATGATATATGTTTAATCAAATACAATTGTGAATAAGAAGCAAAACTGTTCTTATGGTAAAGTTAAAAGAAAAAAGTTAAAAAACAAATCTAACATGATGTTTGAGTTTTTTTAATATACTCTAGTATGTTAAAATATGTTTAAGTCCGTCAATGTGTACTCAAATATGTCCTGTTATTTTTTGAAGTTGAAGTAAATCGCTGCTTATGAGATAAACTACTTCAAAAACCCTCATTTTTATCGACGTCGTGAATTGGCAGCACCATAAGTACTACGCTTGCCCATGAAATTTGCAGTGCCACCCAGAGCTTAGAACTGTAGTCTTACGTGGCACTGTACTGCGCTCGTCTCCCGTATACATGGGTTTTTGAGTCTCTTTCGTTCAGAAATTTCACTTGCTACAGTTCCCTATGCACCCTTACCACACAACAATGCACCCTGTTGCTTCGCGGTAGTATATCTGGCGCGGTTATACTAACCAAGACGGCCGAAAATGACAACAGTTTTGAAGTTGCCGCTAAATAATGTCTAATACGCGTAGATCAAGTACAATTTGTGGGGCTGTCTAGATGCGTGTGTGAGAGACGAAGAAACTCTACTTTATTGACATACGTTAATCTATGATATATATATATATATATATATATATATATATATATATATCATACATATATATATATATATATATATATATATATCATACATATATATATACATATATATATATATATATATATATATATATACCCCTTGCCAGGTCCCTCACCGTTGTGTCTGCGGTGAAATGGTGGATCGGTTCGGCCACCACGCACTCTCATGCGTAAAGAGCGCGGGGCGCATACCGCGGCACGCCAGCTTGAATGATATCATCCGTCGGGCATTTGTCAGTGCTGGAGTCCCGTCAGTTTTGGAACCGAACGGATTGATGCGGGATGACGGCAAGAGACCAGATGGGATGACTATCGTCCCGTGGAAGATGGGACAGCCCCTGGTTTGGGATGCTACATGTGTGGACACACTGGCGCCGTCTCATCTCCCTGGGACGATTGATCGGGCTGGCGCTGCCGCGTCTAAAGCGGAAGACCTCAAACGTCATAAATATGTGTATTTAGACAGAATGTACATGTTTATGCCGTTTGGGGTCGAAACTTTAGGCCCATGGGGGCCGTCCGCTCTCAACTTGTTTAGGGATCTGGCGAAACGTTTGTTTGAGGCGTCGGGTGACCGAAATGCTGGCGCCTATTTTGGGCAAAAACTTAGCATTGCCATCCAGCGTGGCAATGCCGCCAGCGTTTTGGCCACTTTTCCCCCCACCATGGGGCTTATAGATTAGAATGTTATTATTATTATTATTTTATTAAATTTTTAATTACTAATATATACTGTGATAGGTATCTAGATATATAAATTTAAACATACATACTCGTAATACTAAATAAACCTGTGATTCTATATATATATATATATATATATTAATATATAGGTATAATTTTTATCTATCACCTATCCGAACATGTTTCTGCAAAGTCGAAATCGAAAATTGAAGACTGGGTGTTTTCATCACCGACATCTAGTTCAATTTTCTCTGCTAATCTGCAAGCCCGTAATAGTTCGAAGCGTTCAAGCGTGGACGGGGCAGGGTGCGCGAGTTGTTTATAATGATAAGTTGTTTATAAAGATAAGTTTTATATGTTGTTTGTGAATACGTAGTTTTATTGATGAACAGTAAAGTTTCCAGCGAAATTAATTTACATAAGAAATTCAAGTACAGGGCAAGAGATTTAACATCTAATTTCTTAAGGGGATGAGCGCAATGCATTGCCATACAGCATTTGGTATTCCTCTAGTTTAAAACTCTGAATAGCACTAAACTGTTATGGGTAAGCGTGACGCTTAATATCAGGCGAGTGGCTCTCTCGTCTCCTCATCGATTGACATAAACAAAACCAAGACGGCATGCTACACAAGCGGCCTATGCCATCGCATTCGCATCCTGATGGAAAAAGGAAATAATTTTACTCTATCCTCTCACACAGTAAAACAATAACCAACTAACTGCGTATTAACCTGTGGTCCTTGATATTTCTTCGTAGTTTCTATAAATGTAATAAATGAATTCAATGCTCAACACAAACAATACTTTCATTCCAGATAGAGGTGGAAGTTTAAACATATACCGGAAACTTATTCAGCTAAAAATCTAACCCATGGGTGACGGAAAGATGAAATTCAAAATTTTACATTAAGTCCATTTTCTTATTTCCGTTTTCATATAATTGTCAGGATTGTAGGAAGACGCAGGTTCGAATCCCGTCCGAAGATGTGATTTTTTTCTTTCTATAACTGCATTGGTATCGCTAAGCAGGCGTTAATGCTTTAAAAAAGTAATTCTATATAAATTATGAAAGGTTGTGTTGTGACATCAATACGTGTGTTAAATATTTGTAAAAATTCTTCTTTCGGTTGGATAATGCTATAAAAGTTGTTCAATAGATGTCGCTCCATCCCCATACGACGGTTAAAAATCAAATAAAGAGTTTAAATTCGTTGCTTGGACCTCGAGCCTCAGTGGCCTAGTTGGTCATGGCGTCTGACACGGATTGTAAAAGTTGCATTACCATTGTAGTTGAAAAATACGACGTGTACGCGAGTACCAACATCCGGACGGATGGAAGCAAATTTGTCGAGTCGATGCAGAGACTCGTTCGTTTTACTTAGTCGGTCAATTAAAAAAATTTAAATATATCCGGCTCGAAACTATAAGTATTCATGGTGCATCTCTAACTATTCCAGACACAGCTCAAAACATGTTTAATCACTACCAGGAATCGTAAACAAAAGTATCACAGCCCAAAAACCTTAAACAACGTATCAGAAATGGGAATTTTGACAAAATAGGACCATTCCGTCCGCACATTCATCGGAACAGAACATTTTGTTAAACGTAGCGAATTTCCCAAACATTTCCGACTATTCAAGTTAAGAATCTGTGTGATTTTGACAGACAATCGGGAAGTTTTTCCGAAGGTATAATTAGGTAAGAACGAGCGTTGAATTATTAATTAACAGAATTATGTGGGATACTGAACAAATTAGGCTAATTAGGAGGTTTTGTGTTTTTACTATAAGATGTTTTAAGAGTGAAAGTAAAAACTCAATTCCTTGAAGTTCAATCTCTAATTAAGCTGCTTGTTATAAGACTTACTTTACGTTGTTTTTATACAACATTTAAGGCACGTATTGGAGATTAACGAAGACAAAAACAAATACAAAATAGAGACAAGGGCCAGAGCCCGACTAATCGATAAGTGGACGAAGTAGTGTCAACACAATAGCGGGGCAAGACTGGAAAGACAAAATATACAGATATATAAAGTCTGAAAAGGTCTGAAAAGGCTTTGAAGTTACACAGGTATGCGAATTTGAATTTTTTAAATAAGATTTCTTAGGCTTTCGCGATTCTCACAACTATAATATATATGTTATCCCGACGTATCTTTACCTATGCCAAGATAGTCAAAGTCAAAGTCAAAAACATTTATTCAATTTAGGCATCAAAGACGTACTTATGAACGTCAATTTTTCATTATAATGTACTTTAAAGACTACCGCCGCGTTCCAAAATATATAGAGCCTACCGAGAAGAAGCGGCAAGAAACTCGGGGCCATTCTTTTTATATAGATGTTTTTACAATGTTTTTACTTAGGTACTACAAATATTAGCTCCAGTGTGTTGCCTTACAAAAGAGAACATAATAATGGTATCAGTAGGGCAAGACACGCTACACTTTGACATCTTAGTACACGAGTAGATAGATCCTGGAGTGATCAGTCCCAAGCTGTTTTATCCTCCAAGTAATCCGAAATTTTAACCTTTTTGACAGAGTTTAGTTTTAATAGTAATTTTAAACTTATTAATAGGCAAATCTCGGATAACATTGGGAACTTTATTATAGAATCGTATACACTGTCCCATAAAAGAATGACTTATTCTGTGGAGACGCGTTACATGTACGGATAGCTTGTGCTTATTTCGCGTGTTGATGGAATGAGCATCACTCCTTTTATCAAAACTGCTAATGTTTTTCTTTACATACATTAGATTTTCATAGATAAACTGAGAGACAACAGTTAGAATGTTTATGTCTTTAAACTTCTGTCTAAGGGAAACTCTGAGAGCTAAACTGTAGATCGCTCGTATAGCCCTTTTTTGCAGTATAAAAATGGAATTAATATCTGCAGAACATCCCCAGAGCAGTATGCCATAAGTCATAACGCTATGGAAATAACTAAAATAAACTATTCTAGCTGTGTCTACATCAGTTAATAGTCTAATTTTTTTAACAGCATAAACCGCTGAACTGGGCCTACTAGACATTTTTTTTATGTGGGGACCCCATTGCAATTTAGCGTCTATAGTAATTCCTAAAAAGACCGTTGACTCCACAAGGTCCAACCCTGTTCCATTCAATTGTATATTGGATTCTACTTGTCTCACATTTGGTGTCGAGAACTTTATACAATTAGTTTTCTTCTCATTGAGGAGAAGATTATTTGTATATAGTACTTATACCTACACAACCCAATAGCACTTGTAACGACCTTGTAACGATCTGCTAACGGTTAGGAGATAACACTGCTGCGAGTGGATATATTACAGCAGCTAAATGAAAAAGAAGCGCATCTGTACACTCCTGGAGTGAGTGAATCTTAGCGCCTAGATCATGACCAAACCTGGTGCTGCTTTGGAGCTTCACCCCCGCAGATATGTCACCGGACGATTCACAAACGTAGGGTCGACGAGTAGAAAGCGATGGAATTACTTTCGAAACGTAAAACAAGAGAACGTGTAATCGGAATAAAACGGCGTATGTGTCAAAACATACTTTATTTATTTTAAATAAACTACACTCTGGAGTAAATAAGTGAATTATGAAAACTTCGAAAGGTAATCACCTAGACATACAGTTATGTTTAATTCATGAAATCATAAACATTTAGCATTGGCAGGCAAACATTTAAAATATTACAGGTAACATTGGAGATTTTTTTACATCTAGAAAATTTCATTCTATCGTTTCTTACGTTAGACGTTATTAGAACACAGTGTCAAAGACATATATCTAAAGCAAAGAATAGAAAATCCCTTATTTTTCAATATATATGCTCTTAATGGGGGAATCCCAATTATGTATATATCCATAGTTTTGCTTACTACCTATAGAAATGTGACATAACGTCCATACAAATAGTGTCAAATATTTATCTCTAGTAAGGTAAACCGACGATAGATAGGTTATTAGCACTGGCCGTAAATGTCTCTGGTTACTGGCGCAGTGCAGTTCGTCCCTTGTCATGAAATGCATCTGTTCTAGACAAAAGTTACCACTTTACAGGTTGGCTTCGTACTTGTACCGTCGCCTATAAGAACATAAAAAACGTGATGCAACTATAAATACCTGCATTACTTGAGAAATGGCAAATGTGCAAACCTACGAGCCCACTCATAAATAAAAAATAATAAGCACTCTTCACTAATTAATTTACGCGTTTAGAAAATCATACCCAATGATTATGTGATACCAAGAAATGACAAGAAAGTGTCGATCAGTTCAATGAATATACATTTTGAATAAACCTAGCGAGATGGTAATTTCCTTTCGTCACCTTTCGTCCAATCTAATTTAGTCATCCCGCGGTGTCTGTCTAGCTTGTAATAGTGATTTTACATACGTTGCTAAAACCGCAGCTGTTAAGTAAACAAAATAGTATCTATAATTATGTAATTAGTGAATAAAGGACTGATTTAAAGCGGGGGCATTAGATAAATCACGAGTCAGTGAAGGATTCTCGTGATTAAAGTGTTAGAATCCTGAGCGATGCGAGTGATTCATGGCCCTCGATATACATCCGTTTTATTCAAGAGTTGCATACTATACTTTATACCATGACTACGAGAAAAACAAATAACTTAAGCGAAAATTAATGAAGAAAAAAGGAAGGTTAAATTATTTAAAATGCACATTAAAATTGGAACAATTAATTAACAAAAATAACAAATAATACAAACAAATAAACAATTAATAAAAACTAAACATATGAGTTATTTTTTTTCTGTAATGGCAGCAAATAACACAATACAGTTTTTATTCTATTTTTTTAATTTTATTCTCCTTGTCGCAAATATCGATCAATCAAATCTCGAGGAGTTATTTGCACAAAGACTTTGTACGTCGAGTATTCTTTGCGCAAGGAGTTTGTATCGAGTATTTTTTGCGCAAGAAAGTTGTATAAGCATTGAGATGGAGATCGAATATATTGGTGTGTTCTAAATTCAAACACCAAAATAGTGATTAAAAGGCCTTATAATAAAATAAACTTTTTAGAGTGGGTATGGTATAACATATTTATGCATTATATGCGACACCGTGTTTAAAAAAACAATGAAGCTGAATGTGGGTTAAAAACCAGATTACTTTTAACCCACATTGGGTTAAAAAGCAATCTGGTTTGGTTAGTGGGTTTATAAATAATTGGGATAGAAAGTAGATTATGTGTTATTCGTGGTGCTATCTGCATTCCAAATTTCATCCAAAATGCACTTTAGGGCACAACCATAACCTTTTGTATTTATAATAATATAGCGTGATTATATATAAGTATGGATAGATAGAAAAAAAATATGTCTCAAAACACAGAATTGGTTTGGAAAGCATTTTTTATAACATCTACACAAGGTCTTCTTGTCCTAAGTTAGGCAGAACCTATCGTCAAAGTCGCACAACGAGCTATGGAGAGGGCTATGCTCGGGGTTTCTCTACGTGATCGAATCAGAAATGAGGAGATCCGTAGAAGAACGAAAGTCACCGACATAGCCCAGAAGATTAGCCAGTTGAAGTTGCAGTGGGCAGGAAACATGCACGCAGAACAGATGGCCGATGGGGCCGAAAGGTTCTGGAGTGTAGACCACGGACTGGCAAGCGCAGCGTAGGTCGTCCACCGACAGGATGGACAGACAACCTGATAAAGGTCGCAGGACGACGTTGGATGCAGGCCGCTTCCAACCGGTCTTTTGGAAAATCATGGGGGAGGCGTATGTTCAGCAGTGGACGTCCTACGGCTGAGATGATGATCGTAACTTGATGACTGAGACTGAGAGAACCAGACACAGGTCAAACAGATAAGTTCAGGGCCACAAATTTTTGGCTCGTTCAGGGATCGAACTCTGAGCTAGCGCACAGAAGGCATGCTACCAACTGTTTCAAACCAAAACCTTTTGCCTTTTTTAAATAAATTTTAGTTCAAAATAACCTTTGGAAAATAATTCAGTGTTTGCAGAATTAAATGTAAAATCCCTTTTATAGAACAGACAGGGGGTATTGATCAACTTGTAGGATGCGCGATGCACCTACCATACGCCGTATCTCTTGCAGACACTTTACTTTGTGTAGCGTCCGCGCCAAGCCGAAATAGTTGGTGGCTTAACTACTACACTGGGACAATTGCAATAAATATCGTAATTAGATTTCGTAGGGGCTGCGAGATGTCAGAGACAATAAACAAATAGTGCGTACCTGGGTATGCCTCGCATCTCACGCAGCTTCCATCCATCTGCTGTGTCCAGCCGATCGTTGGTGTTAAGGGCGATGAGAAAACTGCACTTTTACACAGAAAGGAGACTCCACGATTAGAAACAATACGCACTATTCAGCGGTCGGAGCGCCACTGGCTTGCCTATGACTTTTCTCGCATACCCTCAACATCAATTTATTGTATGTGATTATTTTAGATTACCTTCTATTGTAAGGTACCTACGACGCGTTGAGATATATATTTATGATAACGGAACACTTTGAGTTGTGCTTACTTACCTAGAGCTAGCCGTAATTTTATTTACAAATAACCGGCTAAGAACGAGTACTTCCGTACCACCACTACAGTAGGTACACAAAAGTAAAGTCAAAAGTTAAAATTATTTATTCAATTTAGGCATCAAAGACGCGCTTATGAACATCAATTTTTCATTAAAATGTACTTTAAAGATTCTACCGCCGCGTTCCAAAATATATAGAACCCACCGAGAAGAAGCGGCAAGCAACTCGGGGCATTCATTTTATATAGATGTTTACAATGTTTCTACTTAGGTACTACAAATATTACATTGACAAATATTGTGTGACAGAGTGACAGTGACAGTTACAAGCATCTTTATCTTCTATACAATGTCGAACTTTATAATAAGCTTTTTTTATTAAAAAGTTTTTACAGTCAACTTGAATTGGCCCTCTGTGAGCTCAGTTATTATAATTGGGATTTTATTGTAAAAACGCACACATTTCCTAGTAATGACTTATTAGTCTTCGCAAGTCTAAAACTAGGTACAGCTATACTATTTGTATTTCTAGTATTAAAAGTGTAGTGATCAATATTTAACTTATATTTATGTAAATTTTTACGAACATACATTATATTTTCAAATACATATAAGGAAGGCAAAGTTAATATATTGATTTCTTTAAATAAATCTCTCAAAGATTCTAGGTGGTAGGCATCTTGTGTAAAAGACGGTCTTGGTAGGCACTGCAGTGCTTGTGCTATATAGCGCACATGCTTAACTGTTAGAGTGTGAAGGCTATAGTCATAATTAAAAGTAAAGAAAACAAATTCCGTCAATCTGTAAAAATATCCTGAGAGTTAGAACAAACTTGTTTCTAACCGACCCATACTTAACTGCAAAATTATATAAATTTGACATGAGTAGAGACTGATAGACAAACCGGCATAAATTTATCTATCAGTCTCTACACATGTCTATGTAAATATAACAGTTCAATGAACTATATACCTCAACTATTAAAAGCTGAAAAGGTGCCGAAAATAGCCGGATTCAAAATGAACCATTACCAAATTCATACCCTTTACAAACCAGCCTAAAGCGCTCTTTTGTCCAGTCTCCTTCCAAATGGCTTTTTATAATCGCGACATCGAAAATTGTTACTTTTCCTGCTAAAAAGAATCTTATTGAGCACTTTCTCTTCATTCAGTTTTTGGGGCTACTAAGGTTTTGCGAACAACACATACATTTTATTTGTTTATTTGACTGAGCTTACGTTTTTGGATGGTTTTATTTGCAGATACTTTCTATAGAAATTTCGTTGTTTTGTAAATAACTTAGAATGAAATGATTACAAGTACCTTCAAGAAGTTAAACCAATCTTAAAAAAAAACGATATTAAAAAATATTTAGTGACACTTCCGCTGAAAAGAAAACAATGATTTTGGCCTATTTGGGGGCGTGCATCACCACATAATACTACCGACGACCGCGCTAGACCGACAGACGTCTGTCGGTCTAGCGCTCGACGAGTCAACATCTCCTGAGGATGCCTCGTGTAGAGGCGAAACACGTGTCGAATCGGTTTTGTTTTATTGGGGTTTCTTGTGTTTTTTATTTTGTATTCTTCCTATTAGCATTTTATGTGGGAGGGAGGATTTTTTAATATCGTTTTTTGATAATGGATTTCCGCAAAGAAACGCCTGAATCAATAAATTATCTAAACCAATCTTAGTTACCAAAATAAACTAATGAACGCAATCGCTTAAAAAAGTTAAAGAATGACTAAAGTTAAAGTTTTATACAAGGTTTTTACTATGAAATCACTGACTTTATCAATATAGCAAGTATACTGTGGATATTCCCGCTTTCTAAATAATCTTTGTCATTGTTTTGTGTTTATGATCACAGGGTGATTTCTTCTTACTCGTATATCTTACTGAAACACTTGAAGGGTAGGTACACATCTACGACACAAAAAAACATCACTTTCTTATGTAGGTTTTGCGCGGAACAGAAACAAGCCGCGGCTTAGGTTTGTAATCTTATTTAGTTAGTTAGTTTCAGATAATGGTATTGATTCGCTTGTGTGTACACTAAACTAAAATTCTCTAAACTATTCTAGTTCTTATTATGTTAATACTAAAATCCACATTCGTGTAACACTTAGAATTATAATTCTAAACATACGATTATTCTATTCAAATGGGGTTTTTACACCAGTTTAGACTAGTTTAGAGAGCACAAACTTACTTGATGATTAAATTTGCACTAAACATAGGTACCCACAATTGAACAGAGAGGGGTATACCTCCCTTATTAACATCTTATTTAGTATTTAAACTGCAAACTATGCAATTTTAAAGAGAACTATTACATAGCCTCGTAAGGGATTCAAACCAGCGTCATCCGACAGTAAAAACCACACTGTTATTGAAACAAAGTTCTTTTGAAGATTAAATATTATGTCTTTTTAAGCATTATCGCCTGTGTAGCGAATTCAAACTTTGAATTCGGACTGATAGGATTAGAACCCGAGTTATAAGGACTAGCCGTGTCAGATGCTATAGCCACTGTGCCACCGAGGCACTCGTTCTATAGTTGTTTTAATCGTTGGAGTGGAGTAAAACCGGTGGAGTAAAGGATGGCTCCTTTGAACAGCTAGAAAGCTTATTACAACAAAAAGGAGAATTTGTAACTCGTAGCTTTGTTATTGAAGTCACAATCCTTAGAGTGACGGTGAAGGACTTTAGAAAACGCTGATTCAAGGATACATGTATTATCTACAAATGTATTTTTATAGAGAGCAGCTATTACGAAAACGATCTAAATTTTTAAAGTTTTATTTAGTTTTAGTTTTAAGTTGTGTTTTAAACAGCCAAAGGGTAAATCAAAAGGAGTGCTGTCATGAACTAACCAGAAACTGTCTTCACATACCGAAAATCTTATCATCGGTAGGTTTAAATCGATGAGATTTCAATACCTATATTCATCATCATCGTCATCTCAGCCGTAGGACTTCCACTGCTGAACATAAGCCTCCCCCATTTTCATCCTCCATGATTTTCCAAAAGGACCGGTTGGAAGCGGCCTGCATCCAACGTCGTCCTGCGACCTTCATCAGGTCGTCTGTCCACCGTGTCGGTGGACGACCTACGCTGCGCTTGCCGGTCCGTGGTCTCCACTCCAGAACCTTTCGGCCCCATCGGCCATCTGTTCTGCGTGCTATGTGCCCTGCCCACTGCCACTTCAACTGGCTAATCTTCTGAGCTATGTCGGTGACTTTCGTTCTTCTACGGATCTCCTCATTTCTGATTCGATCGAGTGATGTACTCGCCATTGATATTGATGCCAAGTCCTAGCCGTTCCAAGAGCTTGAAAGCGTCGATATTGATGTCAAAATAACATATTTTTATTAAATGTGACGCTTTGGTCAGAGTAATAATGTCGCCAAAGACCGATAGTAAGACCCCTGGAAGCCAGCAATTATGTCCGAGAGACACAGTTTTGACCCAGTGTGCAATTACGCAGTGAATGGCCGCGCGTAAATCAATGTTAGCGTGCAGTCTTCTTTATCGATCTATACAATGCTTTCCTTAGAATGGGATTATAAAAGAATAGCCAACTGCCTGTACGGAAAGATTTTTGGAAGTTTCATCCCATTTATTGTGGTTCGCCTGATTATTCAGTAGTCTGTAGTATTCATAAGTTTCGGTAACTTTTAGACGATACAAAATTTTGGACCACATATCACCCTACTTAACGTCAATACAAAATCATTTATTAAATTTAGGCTTCAAAGACGCACTTATGAACCTCAATTATTCATTATAATGTACTTTAAAGACTCTACCGCTGCGTTCCAAAATATATAGAGCTTACCAACAAGAAGCGGCAAAAAACTCGGGTCCATTCTATTCATATAGATTTTCACAATTACACGTAGATACTACTATTATTACATTTTATGGGTGGCAGATGACAACTTAACAGAAGTAGAGTATCCCAAGCATCTTTGCCTTCTATATTATTACGGACTTTATAATATGTTTTTTTTATTAAAACGCTTTTTACAGGAAACTTGAATTTTCCCTCTGTGAACTCAGTGAACGGACACAGCCGTGCGATTCTCTAATGATTCGTCGACCAGCTCACCGATGTCAAATACTTTGTGAGATATCCCCCTTGTACATAAGGTTATTTTTCCAACGTTTCTTGTCATCTCGTCATTTGTTTCACGGATGTTGTCAAAGATGCAATGATGTTTGCTCTTATCCCTTCAAGAGTCGTTATATTATAACAATGAAATTTCTATTGTGTCTTGCCGCATGATGACCAATGACCTTTGATGGATTATAGAATCGCACGGCAGGACAGTAGCAGTAACCTTGCCAGACCGCACTGGGCCCACGTGGTAGATATCCCATTCTTCCTCTCACTGCGAGGAAGGTTTGTGTCGTAGCAGTGGGAATATGAATAGGCTGATTACGTAATACCACTCTGTTATGTTTTCATTACATAAAACAGTAACTCCAAACAAAATCACAAGGCAACGAAACAAATGCATATTTACAAAGGTAAATTACCGTAGACCAATATTAAATTAGGTAATTTACTAGAATTACCGGTAAATATTGACAATTTACCGAAGAAAATTGCCTACATCCGACGGCTGACGATGTCGCCTGTGTCGACATAACGCATTTTAAAGTAATTTGTTTGGGTGAGTTGAAAATTACGCTAGAAAGGCATCGGTGACAATTTTTTTATCTATACAGATAAATTTAATTACAGTGTCTGTTTGTAATTAAAAAATAACAGCATTTTAATAAAGATTTTATGAAAATACGAGTATATAGCTTCATGGTAGAAGTACATATACGTCGAGCATTCTGAATGTTTCTAGAACTGGCCATTTACAATCAAAACATTGAAAAATCAGTTAAGTACGGAATTCAAAAATAGAACTCTCTAAGAACGTGTTACTTTGTGTGAACGTGCTAATGTGCGCGACTTTCATTTGTTTTCTCATCGTGGCGTCCTTCAGAAAATCGTGTGTCGCTATCACAATGAATTTAACTTGTAAAAATACTTCTCAATGATTTTTTTACGATTTTTGCTGCGGCTTAATTCAACAAGTAAAGTTGACAGATACTTCATTTAACATTTGGTGATGAAGCCGCATGTCGCAGCTCTGTGTATTCGTGGTGGGGAGAATTTAGACGTGATCATCTACATGTCGATGTACGTGAAGGTCAGCCGACTGCGGTTGCAGAATCCAATATTGATACCGTACGACCACTGATTGAAACTGACAAAAAATAATACTTGCCAGAAAATTCGTACACTATCAGGCATTAGAATAAGCCAAGTGCAAACCATTTTGCATATTGTGCATCTGAAGGAAAGCTTTGCACTTGATAATGATTGCATCCGCATGATTTAACGGAAGACCAGAAACGACTGCGTATCGAGTGGTGAAGTAAAATGATAAAAAAAGTTTAATAGAGGACAGTCTATAATATCATGGCAGGTGACGAAACATGGGTGACGAAACTGTTTTGAACCGGAAAGACAAAGCCAGTCGGCAGAATGAGTCTTTCCTTTTATGGAAAATCAGGACAAAGGACAGTGACCGCAGATTGGTAAGTATACACTTACTTACCCAGTGTTGTAGAAAAAGTTAGAGAAAAGCGTCCTCGAAGCAATATCGTCCTTCACCACGATAAGACGTCCTCAAATTATTATGAAGGTAACGGAAGCGTAATTGAATGCATTAAATGTAAAACCGATGACGCATACAGTCCTTGCGACTTCTTTTTTTTCCTAAAATTATTTCACACGTTTTACAAGCCTTGAATTGGCGGTGAATGAGTTCCTCGAAGCCATTAAAGAGGTCCATGAGGAAGACTGGTCCAACTGCTTCTTTACAATGGTTCCAGCGAATGCAAAAGTGTATAAATCGGGAGAGAATATTCTTTGATAATCTAAAAAAGTATTATGATAGTCTAAGATTATTTATGAGAATCCATAAACTTTCAGTACTTATGTAGTAGGTTACAAATTTTTGTTTGTGTGTTTTTCAGCTAATTTCCAAAACAACTGGACATTTTTTAATACGATAGTAATAGTTACTTAGCCCCATTGGATCAGTTGGCACGAGGTTTTAGGTTCGATATAGGCCTTGGGAAATATTTGTGCGATGACCAGAAGTGACTGGCTTTAGATCTTCGTGATGTTAATGTGTTATGTTTAAATTTTGAAACAATGTAATAACTGCTTTTTCATTTTCAGACAGAATTTGATTTGATGCTTTTGAAGGGCATAGCAGAGAAAATGAAGTAACGGAGGGAATGGGACTAAATTTTGTATCTGATGGTGATGGTGATGGATGGTGAGCTGAATATTAGATGTGGATTTTAATGCTGTCTCGAGAATGCGTAATGCTTACCATCAGGACAACGACTTCCCTGTCTGGTCACTGCCTAAGTTAGTGTAAACAATGCAAGTACATATTTATTACTCACTAGCGACTACGCCCGCGGCTTCGTCCGCGTAGTAGGCTCAGCCTTCGGCCGCGCCATAATCTCCCATCTTTTCTTGATTTTTTTTCATAAGAACCTTCTCCTGACAATAATTAACACATAAAAATAATTTGCGAGATTGTTCCATATTCTCAAGTTATTGCGTGACCAAGAGAAATAGGGGTTCATATTTATATATACATATAAGTATAGATTGTGTTACTGATAGATACATATACATTCCATATTCTGGAATCATATGCAATATTAAACCCACGTCCACACTGACATTTTCGAAATTAAATTTCACAAAACCGCCAACTTTTTTGTCCGAAAAAAGGCAACGTCGAACTTTTCATCCATTTAGGATTCTAACAACGGATGTAAGAAAAACAAAATGGCCGCCGCTATACGAATAAATTTTAAAACAAATCCCAACTTTGGCTGTCACCAAACAAGTGAGTGAAACAAAAGATTTACGCCCAAACTTTTGTTAAGCTTAGAATTAGTTACTTACTGCTTAAATTAGGTCCGCAGTTTATTTTTGACGTGTCCTTTTGTTTTGTGAAATACGTGAAGGAAATAAGTTTTGAATAACCGCCTTTATTTCAAAGGAAAGATAACATTGTACCTATGAAGTTTATCTAAGCACTTGCTCTTTGAAAAGCTTTATTTACTCAGAGATTATAAGCTCACATCTTATCTTGGCCATAAATTTCTTTTTACAACTTAACACGCCTTGAAAAATGTTCAGTTAAAATATAGATCTTTTGAGATTCTGGTTTCTGAGAAACAAAAGTTTTGAGAAGAAAAAATCATATATCTGCGTTAACACTGCGAGAGTTACATTAACGAAATAGAAAATTCCTCGAAAGGACATTGGTAACAATTCGCTTGCGCAGAACACTAAACTAAACTAACGTAACAAAATCTAAGTTTTTTCATTCGAAGTGACAAAATAATTTGGATTTTAGTGTGAGCAGAATAAGAACGCCATTGATCGCCACCGCTGTACCGTGCCTTAGGTTCGTCGTCGTATTCGCTAGAACGGGCTGCCACGGTAGTATCACAGTAGGTATATTCTTTATTTCTACTGTGGTAATATGGAGTAATCACCATAATTACTAAGGTTTTTCCTCTCTGCACCACGTCTGCCACACGCACACCTAAGGCGCGGCACATCAGTAGGTAGATACCATAATACTCGTATATTAAAAATCGATAGCTTGTGCAAGCGAATTGCTATATACCATTATTACCTATGTTTGTTTCAATAAATACCAATGCAAATACATAAAATGGACAGACTTCCTGATAAAGGTCGTAGGACGACGCTGGATGTACGCCGCTTACAACTGGTCCTTTTGGAGATACATTGGGGAGACCTATGTTCAGCCTTCTACAGTTGAGATATTGATGATGATGATGATGATGAAAAACGTAATCTGTGATCATCGTAAACTACTGAGAAACTTCGCATGAATATTCCCGAGAATTGCATTACACAACTACATTTTTATATTTCATCTGATAGATAGATCATCCGTATCCATAGTAACTAGACAGCACTATTACTCGTAGCTCAGTTGATAGTGACTTTAACTTCTTTAACTGGGTCCATACTTACTTTATTAGTGAGGCGTAGAGGCCGCCTTGGTTGATTGACCACAGCATTCAGATTCCAGATATATTCTGCCGCGAAGCAATTCTGTGGAAGCATTGCTGTTAGAGCGCGAAGGAGACTGTAGCATCTAAAATTACTGGGTGAGTGTCTCAATGAATGTCCTCGCTAAAGTACTGTTCTAGGCAAGTGTAGTGAGCAAGACTTGCCCGTATTGTCACTTGTTTGCATACAGAAATACCATATCTGCAATAAATATGGCCGCAAATTCGTCCTATTTGGAATGTTTCGCTTCTATTTACTAACTTATATAGCTCTCCTCACATACGAGTACATCCCATTTATGCATATATATATATTAGCCAGACGTGATACGTAAGTATACTCAGTTTTACACACTGGCTGAGCCCTGCGTCTCCACCAAAAATGGCTACCCCTCAGGTACATTTTACAAAAAGGATCTGGACACAACTGCTCGACATCCTCTTTACGCATATAAGAATTATTAATGAAAAGAAATATTTATGAATGACACTAACGTCCACGGATGCATACGGGATAGATAGCTTATGTGTTAATCCTGGGCATGAGATAAAAACAAGGTAAGTCTACAAATATGCCATTTTTTAACCTCTACAAGGTCTAAGGTTCCAAACTAGGCAGAGCCAGTAATGTGGTAACATGGTGACTGATATACATATACACACCCAGACACAGGTCAAACAGACATGTTCATGCACACAAATGTATGACCTGTCCGGGGATCGAACGCGGGACCAGCAGGTCAGCAGGCAGGGATCTACCAACTGCGCCAACCTGCCAGTCAATGAGCTATGTTACAAATGTCAATTAATAAGTCATTAATTAATGTATAAGTCCAGCAGGCGTTTCAGCGTGAAGACGTATGAGACTTATTATTATACCTCACTCACAAACTTTCGCATTTATAAAATAACATAGCTACGCCGATGATGATGAAAAGTATCCTATGTGCTGTCCGATCGGCTTATCTATCTACATACCAAATCTCATCCAAATCCGTTCATCAATTCTGGTGTGATTGCGTAAAAAATATCCATCCATCCAAACATTCACATTTCCATTATTAGTAATATAATTGTAGGTAGTTTGTGTCAATATAAAGTTTATTGAATGAAATAATTATAAATAACTTAATCCACGTCTGAAAATACTTTGTCACAATGTAAATACATAAAAATAATATTTCATTTTGTTTTCATTACAATAGCCAAAGTGCTAAGATATGTTCCATGTCAATCAATGCTCTCTCTGCCAATGGACCACTCTTCAAAATAAAAGCATTATTATAGAAATATGGAGCTGAGTTCTGATATATTTATTTTCGTTTTATTACTGTGTATATGAAAGTAAAAACCTTTCGGACTCTGGATTACTGAACTTGGGCTTATTGAAAGTGCAAATAATACTTGAATTACATACTTGTGTTTGAATAAAAAAGTAGTTGTATATTTCTGTTTCTTTCATTCTAATTACCTTACACATGTGTATTTTTATAACGTTAAAACGGTCTGACTAAAAATAGTCCCGAGATTAATCCATGGATTATATGGTGATGGAAGATATAAAATATTTACATATATGGGAATACCTTTAGACTACGTTTTATAATAAAACGGTGTCTAAATTCTTTATCTCTCTCTCTAACTCACCATTTGACTGATACTCTTTGCGTCAGCTTTGACCCGAAAGAGCTATACGCAGCCTACGCTTCTGAGGAAGTCGGATTCTGTGGCTCGAGTACGAAATTCTGTTTAAGTGTAACGTAATCGCATCGTTAAAATATTTAGTACAAACTGTAATTTATCTAGTACAATAGTGGCATAGATAACTCATAGTTTGTACCAAATACGTAAACGATACGATAACGTTACACTAAAATAGATTTTCGTGCTCGGCCCACTAAATCGTAAGAGGTGAGAAAAGCAGACTTCCTCGTAGTATGTAGTTCGTAGTGTAGGCCTCCTATGCATGAGCTCGTATAGGTGGGTACCACAACTACCACAGTAGTGTGCTCCACACACTAAGTTTAGATAGTTAGATAATATTCATTGGGATTGTAACAATAATGATAATATTCTGTTATTCAATGGAAGTGGTATCAGTGAATATGACAATGAAGACAGTGCTGCAGTTGTACTCTACATAATTAACTCGAGGTTGAAGATTAGTGAGGATCTGGCTTCTTCATTTTACGTCTGCCATCGCATATGGGCTAAAAAATGCAACGTAAATCGTCCCATTATCATTCGCTTATACATACGCGCAACTTGGTCTGGAGGTCGAAGAAATTGCTCAAGTTCTTTTCTACAGTAATAAGGAAGTTTCTGAACAGATGTAGACAGGGTAATTTCACCAAAGCCCACAATCATTTTGGTATCACTCGTTGCTAGTCACAAGAAGGCAAGATTTTTGAAAAGCCGCTTAACAGCAAACGTAAACGAAATTACGTCTATGGAAGATTTCGACCAGTTGCTTGCTAAATTCCACATGTCACTCTGAAAGCGACTACATGATCGGCACGGACTAGATCCACAAAGAAGAATAAAATATCTATATAAAATATTTGGCATTACACCTATTTAAATTTTCTCGTGGTGACGAATGCAGTACAGTGCCACACAAAACTCTACCTTAAAACCCTAGGTGGCATTGCAACTGTCATGTAAATGCGTGTTGATAACATAAAAACAATTTCCATTACACACTGTCGCGGCTTCAGACGTAAACGAGGGTTTCTATAGACTGAAACTGGCATTGTTTAAGCGATGTCTTTTTTTAAAGCACAACAAAGCCGCAAGGCACGCGTGCTGCATACAGCCTGATAGACAGGGTGCCTCGGTGATTATACAGGTTGAATCAAAATATGCTTACCATAAAACGATTATCTCTTCTGTACATTGATGTAATAAAAGGGGGAAGATAGGTTGAATATACACTAGAGGATTGGAAATGTACTTACTTGTTTACTATCATTTATTCTTAGGCTGTGCTTGCATCTGGTCCGATTTTTGTGTAAGTAATCTTGTCTTCCCCTGTTTATACGAGTATGTTTTGTAAATTTTTGATACACATGATAATGACGTACGAGTAGGATAAATTTCAACCACGAAAGCTATCACCTATCACAGACTAAAACGAAACTCCCTACCCATTTTAGATCAGGTGAGATGTAGACAAAAGCGTACTCATTGCAAAACAAGATTAAGTATCAAATAGTAGGAACTCTACCAAAAGGGGACAAGCTACTGGAATTCAGTGCAGCAGTCATTCACGCACTGAGAAGACCGGTAACACGGTCAATAGTCCTAACGGAATGTCATGCTGCACTCCAAGCAAGGACTGTCACAGAAGAACAAAATTATTTTATCATAGACAAAGGGACATGACCTTTGTTCTGGTAATAGAAGGGCAGATATACTAGCTAAAAAAGGAGCCAAAAAGCAGGGTAGCATTGAGGAAATGGAACTCTGCAGACCATCAGCAATGGAAGTGCGGAATCTCCTGAGTCGCTACACCGAGAGAAAACACCAAAACTGTTGGGATGACAGGAAGGACTGTAAACATGCGAAATCCATGTTTCCAATCCTAAACAAAAATACTACATTTAAAACGGTAGAACCTTCGCCTTATGGTGGGCATTATCACTTGTCACTATAATCTAAATTACCAGTCATACAAGATTGGAGTAACGGACAGCCCTCTATGTAGAGGTTGTCTGCAGGAAAACGCGACCGTGGAGCATGTGTTGCTGCACTGTAGTGCTACGGAAGGAATCAGAGCAAAAACAGGATTACTGGAGGTCCGCTCCAGACCGCATGAGGCATCACTAGCATCATCGACAGTTGGTCATATACAACATCTCAAACCACACTGGAGCAGTTGTGCCAGCGACCCAAGGCCATACTCCGCTATGTAAAGAGTTAACCTGGCTTGAGTAAATGCTGGCAGGAATGCACAAAACACCCCAAGCGGGACGTCAGTGCAGGCCTCATCGCCCCCATAACGAATAAGAATAAGAACTCTACCAAAGGATGGCGGGAAAATAAGCTAACAGTGGCTACGATTGTTTTTGTTTAATATTCCTAGATAACCCGTTAAGTAATGAAACGGTGCACGAGTGTATGCAAAATGTACAAAACCCCCACCCCTCTCACCCTTGTCTTAATAACTTCTAATAAGTCCATTAGCTTTAAATTGGGTTAATAAAGTAACAGGGGCCACAATAATTAAAATCACGAGAATCGGTTCAGAAATGCGACCTGCAAAGGAGAGCAGCCGGACATCCGAAAAACCGGACATTCGAAAAAAAATTTGCACAAGCTATTGCAGAGAAGCGTCGGTCTTGCATCACACTCGTAGGGTCCAACAAAAACTGTTTACTATTTAAACAAACTTAACTGTCCTTTATTTCGACTAGTTTAAAATCCCGAACCCCCTGTAAACACACAGCAATAAGGCAGAGTGCAGACGGCTTTGTCCGGTATCATTTCGATATGGCATCCGAGTGAGGGAGTTGATGCCATGGGTTACATAGTAACTATATACTCCATCTGTACCAAGGGTTTATTATTCGTGTTTAATTACAAGGGATGTAATTTCTAGAGATATTGTGAAAGGATAGAGATGATTTTGTTTAATAGTATTAATGTAGGTAACAATGATAAACGTTCACACATTCTTAACCGCTAGGATTTAAGATTATATATATCCCATATAATAATAATAATAATAATATAATAATAAATAATAAAAAAATTTTTTTATAATAATAATATAATAAAATAATATAATAAAACCGCAGGGGCGGCTTTGTGGCGAGCCGTCGGTGAGTGGCGACACCGTGGACTCTGATTCTCCCTGGGGCTAAATGAGATCCCCCGGCTTGCCTTAATTGGCCGTCTGGGGGTGGAGACGCAAGAGCAAGTAACAAAAAGCTCCAAGGGTGGAAGTGTTAAAGGGCATAACGCCGGTAGTAGCGCTTCAGTGAAACCGCAGCACACCTCTCGACACCCTTTAGCCAGCCACACCAATGTTGCCCTTTCTGTCACCATTAATGGTAGCCTTTATGGGGGGCCCGTTTAGTGGGTGGCAAGTCACCACCTGTCCAAAAATTTTAAAATGAGACTGAATTTGGCAGGTGCCGTAGTCTCTTCCATAGCCCACTATCTTTTTATCACTAATAAAATCATTTCAATAGCCTTGTCATTTTACCCATTTTTATAATAGATATACCATGTCACCATCCATCCAAAAGTTTCTGGTTTTTTTTATACTACTTTGTATTTTTTATACCAAACAGGCCTCTAAGTGTTGGCTACAACCCCACTTATGCCTTTGTAAAGGACCGGATGAAATCCGTGATTTATTTTGAATAAAAGGTATAATAATAATAATTTTATTTATTTGGAACCATAACACGATTAGTTACAAACATATAGGATTCGATGACACCTGCATAAGTATTGACTGTGTCGCAGATGTCAACGCCCTCCTCCGAAAGTCAGCTAATAACATAGTTCCTTAGTAACAAACAAGGTACAACTATATAACATATTATGTAAATACCTACGAAAAAATATATATGCGACATAAAGGGAAAGTACCTTAAAAATTGTAGATAAGACATTTAGCTGAAAAAATATTTAATTTTATTTTTAAAAGTTAGTAATTCTGCATTTAAAGATTTCCCAGAAATTACTTGCTTCGTCTGGTAATCGAACCGGCTCAAATGTGAAAAAAAAAACAATCCGTATTTGTATGAAGCCAATCGAAAGAATTAACACAAAATAAAAATTCCTCTTAAGCAACATATTAGCTCTAAAGAAAGGATTAACGTAAAATTATTGATTATAATTTAAAGAGTTTTTTTAGTGCCGACGACGACTTTCGAAAAATATTAATATTATCATTCTATAGATAGCTTTGATTAGGTATTCACAAATAAGTACCCACTTAATAAACGATTTCCTGGCACAATTTCCCATAATATATCTTTTTACATGCAGATAAAATTACTAAAACATATTATTTGAATGCATCCTCTCTCTAGACAGAAGGCAAATTAAAACTTGAAAGATTTTGAGGGTGGTAGGTAAGGCCAGGCGAACATCAGACGTACCCTACCACCATGCTGTGGATTTCATCACGATGTTACCTTCAAAACCGAAAACTCAAACTCAAACCCGAAGTAGAGGTCGGTTAAGTGGTAGGCGAACTTCATCACGCCTATTATCGCATTAAAATATGGATAAATAATTATCAGTTTCTTACTGTCGGGTGTATACATTGTGTACTATAGTACTTTCTTTTATTGCAGAGTCATCGAGTTCCGCCGGGGGCGCAACAACGTATCAACGTTGAAGCTAAGGGCAGAATTCAGAAAGTTAAAATTACTAAGTAACTATTGGTTTTGTGCATGATTGCTAAGGCAACCATTTTAAGAAGTAATTTTGCAAACTCTTCAATTTAATGTTCTTTCGGCCGACGCCCGTGATGACGTGAAAAAGCGTTAAAATCACCAAAGTATTTTGTAAAATCGCATATAAGCCGGAAATTTTGAAGAATGATCAGTTTTTTACTGTTGGGCATATAAATTTAGTACTACAGTACTTTTGTTTATTGCAGGGTCATCGAGTACCGCCGGGGGCACAACTAACGACGTATTAACCGATTACGGGATAGGATGAAAAAAATTTCGCACCCCAACACATGATATACTTCCAATATATTATATCTACCTAACAAATATGCTTGCAACAAACATTGATAATAATAATAGTAACGAATTTGCCTCCACAAAATTAGATTTCCGCCTATATCCTCATACTACCGTAAAAACTTAGTTTGCCCACGCAGACCTACTTCCCATAAGCCATACCTAAACACAAAACGCACATTTACGTTTGCCCATTTCTTCGTCAAAACAATGGCAAAACTAAACGCGCAAGCTATTTGAGTAACGAGCATCCCGGGCACTCGCACTCGCCGATACATTGTGACCATGGTAAGATGAGCCTCCTGCACAGTGGAAACAAATAAAACCAAATGTGATGTAAAATTAAATATTACGAGAACTTCTTAAAAAATGGAACCAACTTCAACACTAAAAAGCGTGAAATAACTTGTTGAAGTCGGTGCCATGAAAGTTCATTTATTTATTATCACAATATTGTGCGCAAGGTACCGACTTCGACAAGTTATATCACACTTTTTGGTATTGAAATCGTTTTCATTTTTCGGCAAAAAAAATTGTCACCCTTTTGAGTGACCATTGCTACTTACGGGATCGATTGTCATGTACCATTTATTATGATATCATCAAATCATGAAAATGGGCGAGACTTTTTTCAGTTATTGGAGTTCTAAAATACGGCTTGTCTGAATTTGATGAAATTTAAGTGGGACCACCACGGAAGTATACTCTACCAAACGAAAAGAAAATCGTCAAAATCGGTTTACAAACGATGAAGTTATCCGCGAACACACATAAAAAAATATGCGATCGAATTGAGAAACCTCTAGGAAAATTCACACATTTATATTTGCTCCGACTAGATATTGAACCTGGATATTAAATATCAATCAACTAGGAAGATGATTCATCATCTCAGCCATAGGACGTCCGCTGCTGATCATAAGCCTCCCCCAAAACCTTAATCAGATCGTCAGGTAGTACCAGATGCGAAGTTAATAGGCAGCTACAAGAACTCGGGACGTTGACACATGTTTTAGGTACGGAAGAAAGAAAACTGAAGTAGGTGTACTCGCGTTTAATTCCAGTAATATAACAAAGGTTTAATTAAGGATTACTTTAGGCATGTGTAATGGTACTCGTATTATTTTTATGTAGTATGTTACATTTAGACAGACCTAAATTATTTGTACAGGTACAATGAATTTTAATTAATTAACTTAAATACTTTTTATATACGATTTCAGCATCAGAAGCAGACAGGTGTGTGGATCCACACAAGATTAAATTGCTTTTGCTCAGACCTTCCTTGCTACGCGACAACGACGATCGCATAGCTTAACCACGTTGATAGACGGACACGTAATAAAGGACGATATTTTGGTTACAGGTAGTTATGAACGCGCTTTTACAGTCTATCAAAAAACATTTAAAATTTGAGACTGAAAAAACAATAGATAACAAAATATCGTCCATTATTACGTGTCCATCTATCAACGTGGTCAAGCTATCCCGAGCCCGGATAAGTGAAAACAAAGCCCGGGTATCGGCGCCATTGTTATCCGGATGGAATCCGCAAACAACCGGATACGAGGGCAGGTGGGGGAGGGGCACTTTTCACGCGCACCCGCGTTTGATTCCAGTGGTTTTAACAAAGGTTTAGTGATTTTAATTAGGGATTACTTTAGGCAGGTGTAATGGGACTGGGGATTATTGTTATGTAGTTTATTTTACTTATGAGTGATAAATTGTCTGTTATTGAATTAGTGAACTAATTATAGAGATAGATATTGAATTCAGAACTCGCGATTGGCCATTTTAAATCATTTCACTTTTTATATATTGTATACTACTCGTATGATTTTGATACTACGTTTTGAAAGCATTACCGTCTGTTTAGCGAGACCAATCTTTGAATGTTTGAGAGAAAACCGAAACCCATTCGAAGGTGCGTAATGTTTCTGTCTAAAATTGCATTACTTTAGCTTATGTTTAGCATTAGTTTAAAGCCAGGCATAAGCAATTGTTATTCATATTTTAAACCTTTTATAAACCGAATGGATTGCGAATACTTAAGCTTTCCACGTTGTGTGTGTATACTTTCTTGTATCCGTGTTGTTGTGTTATACGCTCAGTTTTGAAATGTACAAATAAACCTCTTTCGTTTGATTTCCCGCTTGACTTAATAGACCCTTTTTTACAACTAAATTAAAGAATTCCATTGTAACGTTAGGTACAATGGATTTTTCACAAATGGAAATATAAAAACGGCCAGCGTCTGCGGACGATGCTGCTAATTCACCGGCTAAATTGGTTTTTAAAAAATCTTCTTCGGCGAATAGAATCTTTGGCACTCGTAACTTAGGTAGACCTATAATTTCTAGTACTTTTGTATTGTAAACTTCGACCGTTAAGATTACAAATTTAGTATGTAAGGGCTCACTTATAAACGATGCGTAGATTGAAACAAGAACACAAACTAAACGTTTAATTACCCGAGTACGGAAATAATTATCCCGCACATTAAACCGCACACAATCTGCCATCCTTGACCGAAGCATGAAGATGCCGTCCGAAGCCATGCTGTTGAAAAGCCATGCATACTGTTCAGCGTGCGATTCTCTAATGATTCGTCGATGCGCTCGTCGACGAGCTCACCGATGTCAAATGATTTATGAGATATCGCGCTAGCTAGCTGCGCTCCGCGGTTTTACCCGCGTGGTTATGGATGATGATGATACTGATTTTTTATGTATATGAGGTCCCATTTTTAATAGATTCACATCAATCCATATCAAAAAACAATCTAGCCTACAAGGCTAATAGGTAATTTAAATTTAACCTAAACTGACATATATAGAAAAGCTAATAATGTGTCCAATAACACCTATCGTGGAACGAGTTTCGTACAAACGTCTCGATACTTCAAGAACTTGGCATCAAGCAGCGTCTTTCAGCTTTGTTGCAATCGCGGATCCTCGCATTCTTCGGACACGTTTCGAGGCGGGGCAGCCAATCGGCCAGAGCGGCTTGTCGTTCAGGGCAAAGTAGGAGGCAGTAGACCGCGCGGGATGTCACCCATGCGATGGACTGATCAGATCAAATCTGCGGTGGGAGGTCCCTTGCATGAGTGCACCAGGATGACTGTGAATAGAGGGGGATGGCATGACATTGTGAGGCGCATTACATCTGCCTCCACCACAATTACATGATGATCACGACCGCTCTGTCAAGAGCGAAATGACTGAGAAGAAGAACACCTATCTTATTGTCTCTATTAAGGGGAAGACACTTTGTTCATATATATATATATCTTATTCTATTATTTCTGTTAAATCTTTCATTATAATTTAACTTCTTCTACTAGGTGTGTTTTGCAAATTGTTTCTTGTATATATTATAGTAAGTACTATGTGTAACCATGCGTGACGTCACCTACCGGCCTCAACGGAAGACCAACGCTGGTTGTTTACGATCAGCACTATGTTGAGTTGGAGCCGATTTGTGGCAGAAGGCTGCAAAAATCATTTATTTTATTGTTTTTTGTGATTATTATTTGGATTTATGCGTTACTACGAAATGTTTTTGTATGTGTTTTGCCATAAATAAAGTCTATTCTATTCTATTCTATTCATATGTTCTTTAAAATAGTACTTCCAGACTGCACTATTTTACACTTACACTTCACTGTACTAACTTGAAAGGTTTTGTCCTCTTAAGTCTTCTTAATATGTCAGTGTTTTCGAGGAGCTGGATAGCCTCGACGTTTGCGTGATGATGAAGTCATTTAGGCATTGCCGCGTACGGGAAATTTTGTCTTGATGAAGAACTCTCCGCCATCAAGAAAAATCTAATAATGTATCATTTATCAAAATCGGTTGAGCCGTTGAGTAGTTCACATAACGAGCATCACATAACCCTCATTTAGGGCGTGGCCGCAGTTGGTTCATAACGTAATTCAGTATAGCACAGAACAGTTTTGTAGTGCGCAGTACTAAATAAAGTAAGGCTGATAATGATTCAAATCATTCTTCAATCTATATTGTAGTTAAAATATCATAAATATATTATAACTCTCATGTGATATGTTTAAAAGTCACTTGTTTTTTTCGCGTCAGATTATCGTTTACACTGTTATAAGTGATGTAGGCCTTACGTTATAAGCTTGTAAGCGTGCTATTCACAAAGTCAAACGCTTTTGTGAGGTCTATAAACATGCACAGGCAGTAGCAGCAATAGAACTAAAAAACTATGGTTCGTACAGTTCTGCGTGACGAGTACAGTGCAGTCCTCCTGTATTCCTTTAGTAATTATAAAAAAAAAAAAGGTTAAAATATAATATATATAAACAATGCCACGGACCCATTGATGTCTGTGAACCAAAGCATTATAAATTAAAAAAAAGTATAGTGCAGTTCCAAACAGAACAGTTCCGGGTAACTGCAACTGTTTTGCGTATATGGACAAGGGTAATGTTTTACCTGGCTCGTCTCTAGATTGTATACCAATACCTTATACAACAGTTATATAATATAGGTATAACAAATACATAAGGATAATATAACAAGTTTAAAATCGACTTTCATGCTATTATAATTGTAAATACTCAAAACTTTACGACACCATGTTGATGATAAATTCTTATTCAACACAAAATAGTTTCTGTAAATCGGTTCACAACTGAAGAAATTGAGTAGCTGTGCAAAAGCACTGCATGATTTTCGATAAAAGCCAAATAATCAAAATCAATTCATAATTCGCAAAGCAATCGCGTAAACAAAAAAACAACAAACACTCCTCCTTTTTGATGTCGGTTAAAAACCTTAGCCTAATCAGCCTAATACTTGACCAGCCCTGCGTGGATTTCTCTCACAGAGGTGTGCTTTCAATGAGTCATAATCCACAACGTGGACCCTTATTTGGGCTCATAAATAGGAATAGGCCTAGTGGTGTAGTGTTGAACGCTTGAAGATCTCCAACATCACCTAACGACTGTTGTCCGAAGACAAAAATCGGGACCAACGCCTTAATGTACTTACTCTATTAAGCACTCAGCTGAAAATATCACTAGCATTGAAAAACCTCAGCAAAGTTGCTTAATCAGGTTAGGTTAATCAAAACTAAATCTAGCTCAGCTAACGAGTGTAATTAATTTACCTTATACCTTAATTTTATTCAAAAACCTGTTAGTTGAACACCATAAAGCCCCAAAAATCAAACATTATAAGCACATCTAAGTCATAATTAAATAGTAGTACAAAACGCGGCCCAGCTCGCCCCTCAAAGAATTTCCGTAATATCACGTCCCCACTGAATGACAAGCGTACAGGGATGTTCAACATTTTTATGTAGAACACCTCCTGTGAAATTATGTGCTTTAATTTCCTGATTCTTCCTTATTTAAGCTTGTGTGAGGGAGGGGAAGTTTTAGAAATGAAATTATAAGACGCGTTCGAATTTATAATGTTTCATGGTGCTCGGCTGGATCAATGGGAGAAAAAAATGTAGAAGAATTTTATTTATATGAAAGTTTGTCCATTACAAGACTTGGATTGGTGCTAGAATCAAGTATTTTAACCAACAATAATATGGGACAACACTTCAACATGTTCTTCAGGTCTCGAACTAGGCAAGCCTATTTTTTTGTTTTGATGGGGGGAAATGCTGTGCACTTCCCTTCCACCACGGAAGAGACGGCGTGAAGGGCTCTGACCCACTAAAACCCCCCGTGACCAGTCCTTCAGCACCATAGCTAGCATTCACCATCTCCCTTAGCGGTAGGCCTAGTCGTCGTACTAGATGTCAGATAAAAGTAGACTGTTGCTACTGGTTGTTTTTCCTTTCATTTGGATTCGTAATTTTTTCCTACACCTTAGACGGTAGGACTTATCGGCAAGAGATTTTCATAACGAGGCCTTAAAACATATTAAGTTTTAAAACCACTGTAGCAAGTGAGTGATGTAGTCGTGGAAACTAAACTATTTCAGGTTAACTAGAATATAATAGAATTATTTATTTCTCCCCTACTCCAATACCTATTTGTCTTGGACCGCCTAGATAGGAAAAGTGCTATCAAATTCTAAAAATTTTAAGAGAAGCTAACAAATCAAATACCCTAATTTCAATAGAGATGATTTTGGCAAGTACCACCTGCTCCCATCTGCTGGATCCCATCCAGTGGTCAAACTAATAAGATCCCAAAGCCAGCACAATATTGTAAGACCTTTGGACACTGTAAGTGACTACTGCGTGCATCGGGAACGTTTTGACTAAAATATGATAGGTTATAGTTTATTTAACGCTGTTACTTACTCTTTTATACATTATTATATTAAAATTAGTTACTTTAATTAAGATAAAAACCTATATGAACAGTTTAATTTACTGGCAAAAAACTCAAACATTATTTATAAGTACGGTTAACCGCCTTATTTACAATTTGATAACTGGTATTGACTCCTCGGGCTCTGATTACAGCTTCGAACCGGATTAGCGGCATTACACCTCGAGATTGGTTTTAGACTCACACTTGTCGAGTTATTTCTTCTTTTAACTCCCCCCAAACTTAAAGACAGTAGTGTTTATGTCATTTCAGATAATCTGGTACTGTGTAGCTTCTTACGAATCACTTCGTAACGATTCTGAAGGTGGAGGGAAATTTATTTGACTCAGTCCTCTCGTGAAGTCCTCAAGTGAACATTTTATCACCGTGATACACACTAGGTACACTTTGTTACAAAACCAAATGATTAATACTATGCAACTTCTTGTGGTATCTATTTATGATAGGTAGATTGTCATCGAAGCCAATTGAAAATATTCCAACGATTATTTCAAAAAAAGTATTAAACTTGCTCTGAACTTCAATTTCGGCTCTACCGAAGTGTTGGGTACTAAAATCGTCATAACTTATTTATTAGCATTTTACAGGGGAATGGTTTACAACAAAGAAGGAACTGCGAGGGCCTGCACTAATGACTCAATTGGGAGCGTAGTGATGGGATGATATCGATAAGTTTTTTTGACCCATTTACCACAAAAGTCGTAGTCGTATACACGTAGTATACGTGTGTGTTTGGGTTTAAGTATTTATCGATTAAATCCAAATCTTAAGATTACTTCGTAATAATCATTAACATGTCATACATTTAAAATGACCGAACAAATGAAACTAAAGTAGTAAGTAAGGTATCTGAGTTGAGAGTGCAATATAATACAGTGTAGAACTTTAAGTAAGTTTCGGTTGACACTGGTACATTGTATGTATGGAGTCTTTCTGTAATATGTGGTACTATTTTTTAATAATAGCACGATTTGTCTTCTCAGTCTAAGGGCTTACTTATACTATATAAACTCGTAATCTGTTGTATTGTCACTTGGTATTGTTATGTATTGAAAACTTGGTTCAAAATATATGTAATAATAAATGTATATGTATTATAATAAATGTATATATTATAATGATTATATAGTATTATATTTAGGTTTATGATTCGGCTGTTTATGCACGACTCCATTTATAACTCATGTTTTTAGCCATATTTCTTGGTACGCAGAGCACTAACGAAATACAGGCAATATTGAGTCCAAAACACTAATATCTACTCTTACCATAGTATTAATACCTCGTCTCCGGTGTCGATGGTGCAAAGCTGAGGTTTTAAAGCTGCGAGTAGCATTCATCATGGTGATTAGGAATCGTCAATATGTACCCGACCACGAAGTTGAATGCAGGATGAATTGAAGATTAAATCTAGACACTCTGATAATTATTGCAAAATACTGGAATAAATGGTAAGAATTCAGGACGTATTTGTTCGACCTGTAGGACAACTAGGTTAAAAGTTACAAGACGAGTAGGTATCTACAGTTATTCCTAAATTATCGTATGTCAATAAGATGTGATTCATTATAGACAAAGGTTGATAGCAAAGTTTATCGATACTTTAATGAAAGTTTAGTCCCTTCCCTAAGCTAAGCTGTAAAAATAAAAGTAGCCAGCTTTAAGAGCGGGCTATTCTGCGATCATAAAGCAACGTTCACCTGTAGGTGGCGCTAATGAGCCGACCACAATGTATGGTAACGAGCGCCTGTGAACCCTGATCACCTTGTATAGCACTTTGAGAACTTCACAGCGAACTGGATTTTTGAATGAAGCTTTTTATATTCCCAGTTTAGTACTTCCGTGTTAAAACGGCAGACATTTTGGGGCATTTCTGTTATTTTTGGTAATGCTGGTAATATAAAATCTGTCTGTCATCTGAGTGTGTAACTGTCTGTCTGTCTTGTAATATTTCAAACAATTTTTTGTGTCTAATATTTGGTAATTTTCGAATGAATTGGTAAGCTTCAAAAGGATATGAGTTTTTTTCCGTGTAAAAATAATAATAAATTGAAAATGTGCGATTTTTTTTCCTCTTTATAAATAGGTGTCCTTGCAAAGATTGATCCTTATCAGCATCCATTGGTTCAACAATATAGAATGTATTTTTTAAACCATCATGTAATAAAGAAATTATAGTTACAATGTCATAAGATAGATTACAATATACTTATTACAAATTTATATCTTAGTAATAACTTATTATATATTATTATTTATCTATTAAACGATTTATTATTTATTATTATTATTATTATCTATAATAGGATGATTATGTAGGTAACCGTCTTTGATAATAGCTACTATTGTATAAGTTTTGTCAAGAAACGTTTAAATCTATTTTTAATCGAGTTCAAAAATGAGGAGGTTATACGTTCGATTGTATGTTTTTTTTGTGTGTGTAAGCCGGTTACTCATTATTATACTGGTTATACATTTGTGGACCGATTCTAATTTTTTTTCCTTTGGTAGAGTATACTTCCGAGGAGTTTCTATTTAAATTTCATCAAATTTGGTTAAGCAATTTTCGAGTTACTCTCCAAAAATTTAAAAGTGTTTCGCCTATCTTGACGATATCATCATTGACGGTGAATGACAATCGATCCCGTAAGTATTCACTAAAAATGGTAACAAAAAAATAGCAAAACTGGAACTAACCAATACCATGCACGCAATATTGTGATAATAGGTACCTACTTTTGAACTATCATGGTACCAAGTGGACTTCAACAAGTTAATTCCCACTTTTTGGTGTTGAAGTTGGTTCCATTTTTTTTTAAACAAAGGACAATACGAAGGTAGAGATAGAAGGGTGAGGGTGGAGGGGGAGGGGAAAGGATAGGAGACGGGGAGGGGGGAATGGGGCCTCTGTAAACTCCCATAAACCGACTGAAACGCAATAGCAAGTACTTGACCTCGGTGTTATGTGGGAGTGTGGTACTTCCCCGTTAGTACCGGCCCATTCGGCTGTGGGATTACAGCGTGGCACTACCACTAATAAATGGAAAAGTAATTTAAAAAAAGCTCACAACGTTTAGTTTGCTCTAGCTTGAAAATATCTCTAACGCAATATGTCGTGTGTTTGTCGCAACCAAGTGAGTACAGTCGCCTGCAATAAGATGTATACATTTCACAGTTTTCAAAAGTGCCTCAGCAGTCAATGTCATAAAAGTTTACGTCGAAATTATTCTAAAATTAATTTATTTGTATTATTTTACTGCTTAAAATTATCCTTAAATATATTGTACTAAGATGTAATACAGTATGATAGTTTTGAAAATTTTGGAATTTATACATTTTATTGAAGGACACTGTGCATTATAGATTAATAGTGTTCATTGTGATAAAACATGAATCCTTTACGACAATTGGAAACTCTCATAATAGTGGTTGCACCCAGGAGAACCAGCTAAATCCAGTACCGAGCGAAAGTTGACTCAGAAAAATGGTACTGGTGAGTGCTTGGTGGACTAGTGCTGGCAGTACACTACAAAAATTCCTCGATTCTGACCACGATTAAGGCAGATCTTTATTGTCAAATAATGCAAACCTTGATGGAAAAGCTCGCTATTCGACAACCGATATTGCCAAATTGCTCTAGCCCCCTGCTGCTTCTGATGACTATTTCTGTTGATATTTATCAAATTTTTGTTGATGTTATAATATTTTTCGCATATTTTTAAGCTGTATACATTATTTTGTCTTAATTTTTGTAAATATTTTTGATTCTAGACATTATTAATTTAGTTACTTAATAAAGTAGGTACTAAATTTAATTTATCATATTTTTAGTTAATTTTTAAACATATAGATATGTTTCTTTAATTACGAAATACAAATATAATAATAATAATAATATTTTTTATTCAATTAACAAAATGGTTCAGTTTCAGTCTTAAAACTAGTTACAAAACTCCAATGTATGTTACTTAATATTAATAATACCCATCAGGGTTAT
Organism: Selenia dentaria; assembly: GCA_917880725.1. Taxonomy (NCBI): domain Eukaryota; kingdom Metazoa; phylum Arthropoda; class Insecta; order Lepidoptera; family Geometridae; genus Selenia; species Selenia dentaria. The sequence continues at coordinate 9,506,756 of OU862901.1, read as the reverse complement.
TATTAATATTATCTGCACGACACAGGGAATCCTAGTGTGGAGTGATCTCCACACTAGGATTCCCTGTGTCGTGCAGATCAGTGTCGTACACTATGCAACATTGTGATACACATAATACTGATCTTACAACAACATCTTATTTTGTCTACATTTCAAAGCATGAAACCATAATAGTAAACACAAATAGGTACACAGTAGAGTTAGTACAGCAGCAGGTTATGGATTGATATATTGAAGCTGTGAAGATTTATTGAGTAAGTACCTACCTATATGAGAAATAATAATTATATGTGTGTAATCTACTTATATATATATATTTATTAGAAGTAGCCACCTTTGTTAGAAAATACCCACAATTCTTTATTAAACAAACTGACATACTCGTACCTCGGCGGTATCCAACAAGATCTAAATATAAGTTGGTACTACCTGTGTCTAAATTAAAAATGCACAGTTCTGGCTCAAATGTTATGTCACTAAAAATATTCAATAAAATACCAAACGACTTAAAGGCTGAAGAAAGGGATAATATTTTTACAAAGCGTTTAAAAGATCTACTACTAACAAAATGCTACTATAACTTGAAAGAATTCATGAATGATTCATGCATCTAATGTTTTTGTTAATAACTATTTTGACTAACTTGAATGAATCAGCCCGCTCATAAATCATATTGCTACACCCAAATGGGGTCATATGTTTCCTACCATAACTGTAACATCTAAAATACAATGTACATATGATTGCAATAAATAATTGAGTTTGAGTTTGAGTTGGAGCATACAATACACATATTACAAGCATGGAATATTTTCCACGGTATATTACTGAACGAGCTGTCCACGCGAACTCCGTTCCGGAATAAAACTACCTTTGTCCCAGCACGTCTGTCTCGCAGGATAATAAAATTTTCAAAAATAACAAAACTTAGCTCATGTTACTCCCGAAGGATGAAACATTCCACAGATGAAATAAATTTTCAAATAGTTTGATTTTTTGCTCTTTGGATTTATTCGTTACAAGCAAGCGAATCTTTTCTTTTATTATTATGAAAGAAATGATGATGTAAATGTATGATACGACCTAAAAATCAAAGTAATAATAATTATTAAGAGGATTGCATAGCTAGTACTTTCCATACTAAAAGAAAAAACTCTATTCTACCTCGTAACATTGTCCGATTTCAGTGATTTTTGTTTCTTGGAATCATCACATTGTTTACTATGCCCGTAAGTTTTGATTTTTTCAGTATTTAATTTCTAAAAAAGGAAATGTATAGTACTTTGACATACTGAAAAAATCAAAACGTACGGGCATAGTAAACAATGTGATGAATCCATGAAAAAAAAAAACACTGAAATCGGATAATGTTAGAGGTAGAAAAGAGTTTTTTCTTTTAGTACGGAAAGTACTAGCTATGCAATCCTTTTAAGCTCGATGGTGGGGGGAAAAGTAGCATATCTACTCTACATGCCTCTTTTTCCCAGGCGTCTGTGTTCCAGTCACCCGTCGCTCAACGCAGTCTAAACGGCACAAACATGTAAATTCTGACTAGATTCACATGTTTTACGATGTTTGAGCTTTAGTCGCGGCGGCGCCAGATCTTTAATTTTATTTCTAGCTGCGCTCTACGGTTTCATCCGCGTGGTGACGGATGATGATGAAGATGAATCAAAATACTAATCCACATCACTATTAGCCGGAAGACTTCCACTGCCTGACATACGCCTCCCCCATATGCTCAAGGATATTGTACCATTATAATAGTAAATGAATTTTCGAAATCAGTCCAGTAGATTTTAAGTTTATTTATTACCAACATACAAAATACAAATCTTGCCTCTTTATAATATTATGTATAGATTTATAACAATTTCGGTTATTTTATATTAAATTCCCCTCCTTAGCACAGAACGTCAAAAAATAATGATAGGATAAATAAAAAACCCAAGCCAAACAAAATATATAAAATTCCATATTAAAACTTTGAAAAATATTTAACAGGACAACTTCAGTACATATTATTTTATACAATATTTTTCACTAACTTTGTTGAAGAGTAATATTCATTTCTTATATATTATATCACACCATATATTTGTGTACATTGTGAACATATTTATTTTTTCTTTTCTTTTGTTATACACGTAATTTGTATAATTACCAAAAAAAAAACCGGCGGTACAAAAGTGTTAATACATTGTAGATATGTAGTCAAAATTTTTTATTACTTCACAGTGAAATAATTATTAAATGTCAAAGTTTTCGAAAATTCCATCTAAAAGTATGGACACCATCTTAACAAAAATACTACATGCCTATGTACAACTTATTAATGAAAACACATGATTCGCGTCAGGGAAAAAATATCTCTCTTACTCTTTCTTACACCCCCCACCCGAGCGTTCGGTGTGAAAGAGATTGTCGCCTTTCGGCTTTCGTTCGTTCGTTTTCGGAAGAAACAAAGGCCGCGCGGTGGCAGGGCGGAGGGTGCGGGGTTGGTCCGGTGGCCAGGTCTAACGAGCTAGGACGCGAGTTTGCCGAATGTTATGATTATGAATGATACATTTCTATGTAGGGGTGTTAAGTTTCATGCATAAACCGCGCGCATGTAGTATATCTTAATGAATAGTGGAAATGCCTAGAATAAAATTTGTAGGTGTGAATCAATCTACATGCGCTTTGACCAAATATTGATGATTATGTAAGAATTTTTTTTTAAGTACTTTTAAATATTCTTCCCATGTATGTAGTAAGTACCAGCAGCATATAGTGCTGTTTTTTTTTGGTAATTATACAAATTACGTGTATAAGTTTATGTTAACTACATTAAGAAAATATGTTTCGTATTTATTGTTTTTCTTTAGATATGTTTATTATATCTGAAAAGATATTATTTTAGATGTTTTTTATTTATTTTAAATATTTTTCAAGGTTGAAATGAAACTTAATATAATTTTGCTTGATTTGTTTTTTTTTATTTTTCTTTTCGTTTTTTTTACGTTTTATGCTAAGGATAATTTATTTACTGAGTGCACGTTTTTCCTTAGAATCATTCTGAGTTTCTTCATGTAATAGTAAACTCGTGTATCTTCTGTGCTGGTCCAGGATAGGTTTTCCATTGGTCTACACAACCATTTGTATATTCACTTTACGCAAGCACAGCGCGCCTGGATTGTCGATGGGACATTTGACTGTAATTAACTCGATAATGGATAGCTCGCGATATAGCTGTCGCGGTTAGGGCAATGTACGGAAGAAAACCATTTTATCAACGTGACAAGTAAATCGAACTGACCATACATGCTCGCACAACAGGTAGCAAAAAAATTAAATGTACTTTTATATTTGTATTTGTATACTTAGTCATTTACTACGGTGCATTTCAAACTTGTTGGCTGCGTAGGTACCATACTAAGACACTTTGCCGAGGAGTCCCGTCTACGGCAAAGCTCGGCTCCTCGTGGAAGTCTGGGTTACCTATGATTTGTGTAATTTACCTATAACCGTCAGATTACCTATTATCATTCTAGGTATCATTTTCCCCGGCGCTATAACCATGAATAGAATAAAATATTCCTTTTCAGCATAACAGGAACATGGAAATATTCTATTTCCAATATTGGGACAGGCTATCATTATGCCGTCAATAGGAAGCTCATAACGTATTTTCTTTGGTTGTACGATCGCGTGCTGACAAACAGATGTTTTATTTAGTCATGGCCTAGAGCTAGAATACTGAGGTATCAGTCATATACTGTCACAGTGTAGCGTAACTATAGAAAGGTCACTTTTGCGGTAACGCCAAAAGATTGTAGATAGGTAGTTGTTGTGGCAAAATGGCTAAATGGTATAGCTTCTCACGGTAGTAATCACCGATTAAAATTGGTAAACACGATAGATAGACAGATAGATAAATCATTTATTTGCTTCCGAACTACACGTACCTTCGTTTGTATGTTACCTTTCAAGAATAGGTAAGACGTTAATAAAATTTGCATTTGATATATCATCAATATATATATATATATATAACAAATAAAAAATAACCCCTCCTGGTCACGCTATAACTTGAGAATTGATGAAGCAATCTTGCTAATTATTTTTTTGTTGTGTTAATAATTCTCAGGAGTAGGTTCTTATGAAAGAAAAACCAAGAAAAGACGAGAGGCGAAGGCCTAGCCTACTACGCGAACGAAGTTGCGGGCAGTCGCCAGTATACAATAAATTCGATTAACTGAACGATGATTCACATGCAGTGGTATACGGATATCAATGTACGATTAAACTACTATAACTGTTTATCGATATAATATTAAGTATCATCATAACATTAATAAGAAACAAATAATGTAGGATTGCGATTGCGATACACGGCGCCGTTCTCGAAGTTGTTCAAAAATATGTGAACCTCGGGCAGACATTGCAGTTGGGAAAAAACAACTTTGAGAACGAGGTGAATAGAAGAATTCGGCTGGGCTTGGCAGCGTTTGGGAAGCTACGTCGAGTCTTTACTTCGCCGATTCCACAGTGCCTGAAGACGAAAGTCTTCAATCAGTGCGTCCTACCCGTCATGACATACGGAGCCGAAACGTGGACACTGACTACTCGAATGGTCCACAAGCTTAAGGTCGCTCAGCGGGCTATGGAAAGGGCTATGCTCGGTGTTTCTCTGAGGGATCGCATCAGAAATGAAGTGATCCGTCAGAGAACCAAGGTCATCGATATAGCCCACCGGATCAGCAAGCTAAAGTGGCAGTGGGCTGGCCATATTAGCCGTAGAACCGACAACCGTTGGGGTAAACGAGTTCTAGAGTGGAGACCGCGTCTCGGCAAACGTAGTGTAGGACGTCCTGAGGCACGGTGGAGTGACGATCTGCGCAAGACGGCTGGCAAAAACTGGATGCGACAAGCCCAAGATAGACCCAAGTGGCGTGCAATTGGAGAGGCTTATGTCCAGCAGTGGACTGCTACAGGCTGATGATGATGATGATAAATGTAGGAATACGAATACGTAACACAAATTTAAGAAATAATTTACCGGTGACCGATTCTGTTCTAATAATTATACTTTCTACAACAATATTTGAAATTGATTATTCTCTTTCATTTATTCTTGTATTAGTAATAATTAAGAACTGAGGGAAATAGTCGAATGCGGCGATTGCGCGCTCCACTCAAAATTTTGGACCACTTTTTCCATTCAAAACGTTTTGGCATTGAACAAATGAACGTTTTGGTAAATTCGTAATTAGGTCTGAACGCGATCAATTCAACCTAAACTCAATTAAATCGGTCATTCCAGGTCGGTATAAAATTCTAGCCAATGACATATCACGTCCTTTATATTGTACCAATCATAACTCTCGTTGCTATAGGGACGTGATCTCGTTTACGCTGAACTCCGTTCTATTGATCTCTATTTCCGGTAATCAGACCTTACACGAGATTCACAAAATATGATTTGTGTCAAATGCATTATTATCCTCATTCTGTCTCTATCGGTTTCCAAAATAATTACGAAATAGAACGATATCTTAATTTTATTAAGACGCGGTCCAACCCCAATTTTAAAATAATTTACGATGCTTTACGTAAGGTTGAAAATCGCTTGTTAGATTCGACGATGTAATGCGAAAATGCATTAATTTTGTACGTTTTCTTTATATATTTCGATATAAACTATTACAATTGAAAAAACTGCTGGTTACTACTTTAGTACTATATGTTGGCTATGTATTACCTAAAAAATAATATAGTGTTATCGCTGAAAATTCTGAGAGTTTGGACGTGAAAGTCTATTTTTATGGACCTATTTAGGATTTTTTTCTGCAGAGAGCGAGTAATATTTATGAACTCTGTTCGGTTATTACTCTTTGACTTTTTCTTTTCTAACCTAAGTATTTTTTTCATAGATTATTATCTATCTGTTTCGTTACAGTCGATGTTTAAAGATTCTGCTTTATACCATTATCAGTAGGTCTAGCATGAGTTTACAACATTAACACCAATCTATGCTCGGTATCGACTGTCGCGAAAAAATGTATGAATAAAAAGAATAATGACACCTTGTGGTCAATTGTAGAACTAAAATTGACAGCGAGTACGCCAATCACAAGCTTAATAGGTAGGCGAGATCGAGTATCGACTATAGATGACATTTATGTTGCCAACTCATGGTAGAGCTACTGGATACGACCGCGCCTTAAGCCATTAAGCCAGTAATGCCAGTATACCCCTCTAATTCCTTAGAAACCCTTAAAATGACCAATGATCGAAAAGCTGATTCGATCTATCTACGCATAAATTAGCTGTGACACGGGTGTAGTGCATTCCACGCCCTAGTGAATTCACATTAAAAATGTAATGATTCAATCGCCGTTCCAGGAAACGAGTCAATTGGTTCGATGAAACGAGTTGAAAACTGAATACTACTACGAGTGCTCTTGTCGATTAACTATTATCAATAGATTAACAGAAGTAACAGCTTGTAGATTCGGGAAAAGGCTGCATAATACATTTGTAGAAAATATACTCTAGGGTGGTGGGTAAAGAACCCATATTTTTTTTTTAATATGTTTTATTTATCACCATCATTATCAGCCGGAAGACGTCCACTGCTGAACATATGCCTCCCCCATAGAACGCGACTTAGACCGGTTAGTAATAGTAATAATATATTTTATTTATAATATATTGTTTATGAGTTGTCTAGTACCCATAACACAAGCTCTGCTTTGCTTGGGACTAGATGGCGTTGTGTGATAGTTGTGGAATATTTATTTTATATTTATTTATATATTAATACTAAGTGATAACCGAGCTTTGCTCGTGAGCAAACTATAGATTTTCTTTGTCTAACCACAAACCAAACACTCATTGGCTTAGTGTTGCTTAACAACGCCATCTATTGTCAAGTAGCTTTAGTGTTGGTAAAACAGTTCAGTTTAAGCTGATGGCCCAGTTTTTCATTGCTTGCAAACATGAATAAAACGACGTTTTCTAAAAATTAAACCTATCTAGATCGATTTATCGCCGCCGAAACCCCTGCATACTAAATTTCATGAAAATCGTTGAAGCCGTTTCCGAGATTTAGATTACATAATATATATATATATATATATATATATATATTTACAAGGATAGCTCGTTAAAGAGTATTATATTCAATTTGATTTAATAGCAATTAAAAATTAAATAAAATAATAATAATAACTATCTAAAGAGCGCGGGGCGCATACCGCGGCACGCCAGCTTGAATGATATCATCCGTCGGGCATTTGTCAGTGTTGGAGTCCCGTCAGTTTTGGAACCGAACGGATTGATGCGGGATGACGGCAAGAGACCAGATGGGATGACTATCGTCCCGTGGAAGATGGGACAGCCCCTGGTTTGGGATGCTACATGTGTGGACACACTGGCGCCGTCTCATCTCCCTGGGACGATTGATCGGGCTGGCGCTGCCGCGTCTAAAGCGGAAGACCTCAAACGTCATAAATATGTGTATTTAGACAGAATGTACATGTTTATGCCGTTTGGGGTCGAAACTTTAGGCCCATGGGGGCCGTCCGCTCTCAACTTGTTTAGGGATCTGGCGAAACGTTTGTTTGAGGCGTCGGGTGACCGAAATGCTGGCGCCTATTTTGGGCAAAAACTTAGCATTGCCATCCAGCGTCGCAATGCCGCCAGCGTTTTGGCCACTTTTCCCCCCACCATGGGGCTTATAGATTAGATAGTTATTATCCTTATTATTTTCTTTAATTTTTAATTACTAATAAATGTAATAGCTATAAATAAATAATGTAATATACAGACCAATAAACCTCGCAGAGGTTTGTGTTGGTTTGGTTCTCTGCTGTAACAATTGCTATCGTTGACTTTATTTAATTTTCCTAGAGTTCATTTTTCTAGTTTCGGCATGTGATAATGGTGTATTATTAACAGTTAAGTTTTTCCTAATATCGATAAAGTGACAAAAACACTTAATTATCTCGTCAATCGCACTACAGTTTTAGTAACGCGTCTACTGCTTTACTAGAACGGGACTTAAGCAGGTCAGTGACTAAAAGACTGACATATTTTTGTCACTGTTATTTACGCAACTATAAATATTTATATAAATGAGTTTTGGAATGGTGTTAGATAGGTATTTACAATATTATTGAGAATATAGAGTAGAATTTAGGGTACTTTTCACCATCATTATCATTATCTACCGACTTCCAAAAAGAGGAGGTCTTAATTCGACTGTATTTTTTTATGTTGGTTTCCTCATAACTTTCGACTGGGTGAACCGATTCTCAAAATTTATTTTTGTTAGAATTATGGTGCTTCCCGTGTGGTCTAATTTAAATTTCATCAATTCCGGTGCAATAGTTTTTAAGTACCTAACACTCCAATAACTGAATAGATAGGTACTTTTCATCATCATTATCATTATCTACCGACTTCCAAAAAGGAGGAGGTCTTAATTCGACTGTATTTTTTTATGTTTGTTTCCTCATAACTTTCGACTGGGTGAACCGATTCTCAAAATTTATTTTTGTTTGAATTATGGTGCTTCCCGTGTGGTCTAATTTAAATTTCATCAATTTCGGTGCAATAGTTTTTGAGTACCTAACACTCCAATAACTGAATAGAATGGAAGTATTAAGTTTTTCAAATTGTACTTGTTTTCATCACGCGAATGAAACCGCAGGCCACAGTTTACTGAATACGTAAACGATACGATAACGTTGCACTTGAGCAGATTTTCGTGCTCGGCCCACAGATGGCCTCGGAAGAAAGACCCTTACGATCAGTTCAACAACAGCTTCTTCTCTTCGCTATCGATAAAATATCCTGAAAAGTATACATTTATAATGGTAACACTGATTAAAATGTATTTTATTTACAGAAATATAACTCAACTTTATAAGTCACGTTAGTTTCCTAACGTTAGAAATGGTGGAAACGCTAGTACGGCCGGGATTAGCGTTACTCCGAACGCCACTAGATGGCGTGACTTGGCTTAATAGTTTGACACAGAGTTCTAGCATTCTGATTGCAATTTCAAATGTTAGCGCTAGTTAAGGCCAACATTCCCGGCGGACATATCGTAGCTTTTAAAAGCATTTCTTCGCAAATCCTAGACATTTCAATACTGGGATAAAGTACTAATAATATAGTGTACCTACCTAGTAATTAAGTAATGTCTATAACAATATTTTATGCGAAACCAACAATATACAACAATAACAACTGCATCGATAAAAATAAATGTTTGACTAAGTTTAGTTAATTATAATATTAAGAATAATATTATAATTAACTAGACCAGACTAATTAACTAACCAGATATAACTAAAAAGTTATATCTGGTTTAGATTTACAAAAATCTGTCATGTTTAAGATTGTAGAAATGCGTTTTTTTAATTTTAATTTGAATTACGTAAATAGAAATAAAACTTATATTATGTTTGATGATGAGCAAATAGCTTGTTATTCCTGTTGAATGAAAAATGTAGCAGAACGTTTTAGAATACAAAAATAGCAAATTTAGTTAAAGTTTAATTTTATTTATTTTCTTTCTTTTTCTATTCATTAAGTATCTCTTTATACATACAACGTCTGTTGGGCCAGGAAGTATATTATCAGCCGTGCGATTCTCTAATGATTCGTCGATGTGCTCGTCGACGAGCTCACCGAAGTCAAATACTTTATGAGATATCGCCCTTGTACATAAGGTTGTTTTTCACGTCATTTGTTTCACGGATGTTGTCAAAGATGCAACGATGTTTGCTCTTAGAGAGCCGCACAGCTGGTAAATAAAATTAGATGCTCTCGTGTCATGCAGTTTTCTTTTACAGAACCCGGTTGGATAAACCCGCCTTAAATGTGCTAGTTAGTACTGCTATGTAGCTAGTATTTACTTTAGGGCTATGGAGGGAACTTTGGGCTTCAAATTAGTTAGTTTGATCTTAAGGTTGCCTTTAGGTACACCGTACGAATGTTTGTATGATTTTCATTTTTCATTAATTTACAAGTAAATGTACTGCACCAGATGTTAAGCACTTCGCTTGCCCTTAACAGTTGCAGTACCACCCAGAGCTCAAAACTGTTTGAGTCACTATCGCGGAGTGATTTCACTTGCTACAGTGCCCTTCACACCCTAATATAGTAATGCATGCGCAGTATTGCTTAGCGGCGAATTATCCGGGGCACTATTTATTTTAATGTTATTTTGACGGTTTAACTTACGCGGTACGTATAGTCGAACACCGGTTTTGTGACCGTCCGGGCCACTTCTTCATGGAGTACTTGCGCACCCGGCTGTGTTCGCGCTAGTACTGGCGACCGCGGTGGAGGCGGCGGCGCGCCCTCCGCGCCCGTTGTGACGTCCCCGGTGCGGGCAAGCTGTGTCCGTCAGTTTCTTCGTCACTGCTGCTTGGCAATAACTTTAAAAGGCCAGTACACACCGCACTAATCGTGTCATTTTAAATAACATGTAAACATTAAAAAAAATGCCTGGGTTTCTTTTATTATTGAGGATAACTCCTTAACTTCTGACTCAACGGTCTCATGATTATGGTATTATGGTTTATGTGATATAATGGCTTATGTAGGACCAATTAAATCATACCTATCTTAATTTATCATTACAGAATCAGTTCTAAATCAATGAAGAAATTAAGTAATACTAACGGTTGAAAAGTATGAAGACAGAAACAACGATGCTATAAAGTATATCTATCTATACTAATACTAATCTGTACTAACGTTATGAAGAGGGAAGATTTGTACTTTTGTAATAACGAATAAACTTAAAAACTACTAAAAGTTTACTAAGAGTTCTTGAAATCGGTCAAAAACTCTTTTGCAGCCAAAAGTCAAAAGACAAAAGTCAAAATCATTTATTCAATTTAGGCATCAAAGACGCACTTATGAACGTCAACTTTTCATTATAATTTACTTTAAAGACTCTACCGCCGCGTTCCAAAATATATAGAGCCCACCGAGAAGAAGCGGCAAGAAACTCGGGCCCATTCTTTTTTATATAGATGTTTACAATGTTTCTACTTAGGTACTACAAATATTACATTTTATGGGTGGCAGAGAGACAGCTTGCCAGAAGTGGAGTATTCCAAGCATCTTTATCTTCTATATAATGTCGAACTTTATAGTAAGCTTTTTTATTCAAACGTTTTTTACAGTCTACTTGAAAGCTACGAGTACGCAGCTACGAGTACATTATCACTGAGTAACAAAGGCTTTATAATATTTTCACGAAACTTAGTGATCCGTATGAAAACTGCGATAATGTTACCCAAGGTGTGAAAAAAATACAAAAAATCATTATATCGCGTACGCTGTTGAAACTATTGACAATAGAGCAAAGTGATGTAGTACAGTTTTATAGAGGACATTGATGTCTACAAAAAGTGTGCAAAACCGTATGTCTAACTATTACAGTTATGTCACAACTACTTTTCCATTTTAATAGTAACGCCGAAAAATTCTTATATCGCGTACGCTGTTGAAACTATTGACAATAGAGCAAAGTGATGTAGTACAGTTTTATAGAGGACATTGATGTCTACAAAAAGTGTGCAAAACCGTATGTCTAACTATTACAGTTATGTCACAACTACTTTTCCATTTTAATAGTAACGCCGAAAAATTCTTATATCGCGTACGCTGTTGAAACTATTGACAATAGAGCAAAGTGATGTAGTACAGTTTTATAGAGGACATTGATGTCTACAAAAAGTGTGCAAAACCGTATGTCTAACTATTACAGTTATGTCACAACTACTTTTCCATTTTAATAGTAACGCCGAAAAATTCTTATATCGCGTACGCTGTTGAAACTATTGACAATAGAGCAAAGTGATGTAGTACAGTTTTATAGAGGACATCGATGTCTACAAAAAGTGTGCAAAACCGTATGTCTAACTATTACAGTTATGTCACAACTACTTTTCCATTTTAATAGTAACGCCGAAAAACTCTTATATCGCGTACGCTGTTGAAACTATTGACAATAGAGCAAAGTGATGTAGTACAGTTTTATAGAGGACATTGATGTCTACAAAAAGTGTGCAAAACCGTATGTCTAACTATTACAGTTATGTCACAACTACTTTTCCATTTTAATAGTAACGCCGAAAAATTCTTATATCGCGTACGCTGTTGAAACTATTGACAATAGAGCAAAGTGATGTAGTACAGTTTTATAGAGGACATCGATGTCTACAAAAAGTGTGCAAAACCGTATGTCTAACTATTACAGTTATGTCACAACTACTTTTCCATTTTAATAGTAACGCCGAAAAATTCTTATATCGCGTACGCTGTTGAAACTATTGACAATAGAGCAAAGTGATGTAGTACAGTTTTATAGAGGACATTGATGTCTACAAAAAGTGTGCAAAACCGTATGTCTAACTATTACAGTTATGTCACAACTACTTTTCCATTTTAATAGTAACGCCGAAAAATTCTTATATCGCGTACGCTGTTGAAACTATTGACAATAGAGCAAAGTGATGTAGTACAGTTTTATAGAGGACATTGATGTCTACAAAAAGTGTGCAAAACCGTATGTCTAACTATTACAGTTATGTCACAACTACTTTTCCATTTTAATAGTAACGCCGAAAAATTCTTATATCGCGTACGCTGTTGAAACTATTGACAATAGAGCAAAGTGATGTAGTACAGTTTTATAGAGGACATTGATGTCTACAAAAAGTGTGCAAAACCGTATGTCTAACTATTACAGTTATGTCACAACTACTTTTCCATTTTAATAGTAACGCCGAAAAATTCTTATATCGCGTACGCTGTTGAAACTATTGACAATAGAGCAAAGTGATGTAGTACAGTTTTATAGAGGACATTGATGTCTACAAAAAGTGTGCAAAACCGTATGTCTAACTATTACAGTTATGTCACAACTACTTTTCCATTTTAATAGTAACGCCGAAAAATTCTTATATCGCGTACGCTGTTGAAACTATTGACAATAGAGCAAAGTGATGTAGTACAGTTTTATAGAGGACATTGATGTCTACAAAAAGTGTGCAAAACCGTATGTCTAACTATTACAGTTATGTCACAACTACTTTTCCATTTTAATAGTAACGCCGAAAAATTCTTATATCGCGTACGCTGTTGAAACTATTGACAATAGAGCAAAGTGATGTAGTACAGTTTTATAGAGGACATCGATGTCTACAAAAAGTGTGCAAAACCGTATGTCTAACTATTACAGTTATGTCACAACTACTTTTCCATTTTAATAGTAACGCCGAAAAACTCTTATATCGCGTACGCTGTTGAAACTATTGACAATAGAGCAAAGTGATGTAGTACAGTTTTATAGAGGACATTGATGTCTACAAAAAGTGTGCAAAACCGTATGTCTAACTATTACAGTTATGTCACAACTACTTTTCCATTTTAATAGTAACGCCGAAAAATTCTTATATCGCGTACGCTGTTGAAACTATTGACAATAGAGCAAAGTGATGTAGTACAGTTTTATAGAGGACATTGATGTCTACAAAAAGTGTGCAAAACCGTATGTCTAACTATTACAGTTATGTCACAACTACTTTTCCATTTTAATAGTAACGCCGAAAAATTCTTATATCGCGTACGCTGTTGAAACTATTGACAATAGAGCAAAGTGATGGAGTACAGTTTTATAGAGGACATTGATGTCTACAAAAAGTGTGCAAAACCGTATGTCTAACTATTACAGTTATGTCACAACTACTTTTCCATTTTAATAGTAACGCCGAAAAATTCTTATATCGCGTACGCTGTTGAAACTATTGACAATAGAGCAAAGTGATGTAGTACAGTTTTATAGAGGACATTGATGTCTACAAAAAGTGTGCAAAACCGTATGTCTAACTATTACAGTTATGTCACAACTACTTTTCCATTTTAATAGTAACGCCGAAAAATTCTTATATCGCGTACGCTGTTGAAACTATTGACAATAGAGCAAAGTGATGTAGTACAGTTTTATAGAGGACATCGATGTCTACAAAAAGTGTGCAAAACCGTATGTCTAACTATTACAGTTATGTCACAACTACTTTTCCATTTTAATAGTAACGCCGAAAAATTCTTATATCGCGTACGCTGTTGAAACTATTGACAATAGAGCAAAGTGATGTAGTACAGTTTTATAGAGGACATTGATGTCTACAAAAAGTGTGCAAAACCGTATGTCTAACTATTACAGTTATGTCACAACTACTTTTCCATTTTAATAGTAACGCCGAAAAATTCTTATATCGCGTACGCTGTTGAAACTATTGACAATAGAGCAAAGTGATGTAGTACAGTTTTATAGAGGACATTGATGTCTACAAAAAGTGTGCAAAACCGTATGTCTAACTATTACAGTTATGTCACAACTACTTTTCCATTTTAATAGTAACGCCGAAAAATTCTTATATCGCGTACGCTGTTGAAACTATTGACAATAGAGCAAAGTGATGTAGTACAGTTTTATAGAGGACATTGATGTCTACAAAAAGTGTGCAAAACCGTATGTCTAACTATTACAGTTATGTCACAACTACTTTTCCATTTTAATAGTAACGCCGAAAAATTCTTATATCGCGTACGCTGTTGAAACTATTGACAATAGAGCAAAGTGATGTAGTACAGTTTTATAGAGGACATCGATGTCTACAAAAAGTGTGCAAAACCGTATGTCTAACTATTACAGTTATGTCACAACTACTTTTCCATTTTAATAGTAACGCCGAAAAATTCTTATATCGCGTACGCTGTTGAAACTATTGACAATAGAGCAAAGTGATATAGTACAGTTTTATAGAGGACATCGATGTCTACAAAAAGTGTGCAAAACCGTATGTCTAACTATTACAGTTATGTCACAACTACTTTTCCATTTTAATAGTAACGCCGAAAAATTCTTATATCGCGTACGCTGTTGAAACTATTGACAATAGAGCAAAGTGATGTAGTACAGTTTTATAGAGGACATTGATGTCTACAAAAAGTGTGCAAAACCGTATGTCTAACTATTACAGTTATGTCACAACTACTTTTCCATTTTAATAGTAACGCCGAAAAATTCTTATATCGCGTACGCTGTTGAAACTATTGACAATAGAGCAAAGTGATGTAGTACAGTTTTATAGAGGACATCGATGTCTACAAAAAGTGTGCAAAACCGTATGTCTAACTATTACAGTTATGTCACAACTACTTTTCCATTTTAATAGTAACGCCGAAAAATTCTTATATCGCGTACGCTGTTGAAACTATTGACAATAGAGCAAAGTGATGTAGTACAGTTTTATAGAGGACATTGATGTCTACAAAAAGTGTGCAAAACCGTATGTCTAACTATTACAGTTATGTCACAACTACTTTTCCATTTTAATAGTAACGCCGAAAAATTCTTATATCGCGTACGCTGTTGAAACTATTGACAATAGAGCAAAGTGATGTAGTACAGTTTTATAGAGGACATTGATGTCTACAAAAAGTGTGCAAAACCGTATGTCTAACTATTACAGTTATGTCACAACTACTTTTCCATTTTAATAGTAACGCCGAAAAATTCTTATATCGCGTACGCTGTTGAAACTATTGACAATAGAGCAAAGTGATGTAGTACAGTTTTATAGAGGACATCGATGTCTACAAAAAGTGTGCAAAACCGTATGTCTAACTATTACAGTTATGTCACAACTACTTTTCCATTTTAATAGTAACGCCGAAAAATTCTTATATCGCGTACGCTGTTGAAACTATTGACAATAGAGCAAAGTGATGTAGTACAGTTTTATAGAGGACATTGATGTCTACAAAAAGTGTGCAAAACCGTATGTCTAACTATTACAGTTATGTCACAACTACTTTTCCATTTTAATAGTAACGCCGAAAAATTCTTATATCGTGTACGCTGTTGAAACTATTGACAATAGAGCAAAGTGATGTAGTACAGTTTTATAGAGGACATCGATGTCTACAAAAAGTGTGCAAAACCGTATGTCTAACTATTACAGTTATGTCACAACTACTTTTCCATTTTAATAGTAACGCCGAAAAACTCTTATATCGCGTACGCTGTTGAAACTATTGACAATAGAGCAAAGTGATGTAGTACAGTTTTATAGAGGACATTGATGTCTACAAAAAGTGTGCAAAACCGTATGTCTAACTATTACAGTTATGTCACAACTACTTTTCCATTTTAATAGTAACGCCGAAAAATTCTTATATCGCGTACGCTGTTGAAACTATTGACAATAGAGCAAAGTGATGTAGTACAGTTTTATAGAGGACATTGATGTCTACAAAAAGTGTGCAAAACCGTATGTCTAACTATTACAGTTATGTCACAACTACTTTTCCATTTTAATAGTAACGCCGAAAAATTCTTATATCGCGTACGCTGTTGAAACTATTGACAATAGAGCAAAGTGATGTAGTACAGTTTTATAGAGGACATTGATGTCTACAAAAAGTGTGCAAAACCGTATGTCTAACTATTACAGTTATGTCACAACTACTTTTCCATTTTAATAGTAACGCCGAAAAATTCTTATATCGCGTACGCTGTTGAAACTATTGACAATAGAGCAAAGTGATGTAGTACAGTTTTATAGAGGACATTGATGTCTACAAAAAGTGTGCAAAACCGTATGTCTAACTATTACAGTTATGTCACAACTACTTTTCCATTTTAATAGTAACGCCGAAAAATTCTTATATCGCGTACGCTGTTGAAACTATTGACAATAGAGCAAAGTGATGTAGTACAGTTTTATAGAGGACATTGATGTGTACAAAAAGTGTGCAAAACCGTATGTCTAACTATTACAGTTATGTCACAACTACTTTTCCATTTTAATAGTAACGCCGAAAAATTCTTATATCGCGTACGCTGTTGAAACTATTGACAATAGAGCAAAGTGATGTAGTACAGTTTTATAGAGGACATTGATGTCTACAAAAAGTGTGCAAAACCGTATGTCTAACTATTACAGTTATGTCACAACTACTTTTCCATTTTAATAGTAACGCCGAAAAATTCTTATATCGCGTACGCTGTTGAAACTATTGACAATAGAGCAAAGTGATGTAGTACAGTTTTATAGAGGACATCGATGTCTACAAAAAGTGTGCAAAACCGTATGTCTAACTATTACAGTTATGTCACAACTACTTTTTCATTTTAATAGTAACGCCGAAAAATTCTTATATCGCGTACGCTGTTGAAACTATTGACAATAGAGCAAAGTGATGTAGTACAGTTTTATAGAGGACATTGATGTCTACAAAAAGTGTGCAAAACCGTATGTCTAACTATTACAGTTATGTCACAACTACTTTTCCATTTTAATAGTAACGCCGAAAAATTCTTATATCGCGTACGCTGTTGAAACTATTGACAATAGAGCAAAGTGATGTAGTACAGTTTTATAGAGGACATTGATGTCTACAAAAAGTGTGCAAAACCGTATGTCTAACTATTACAGTTATGTCACAACTACTTTTCCATTTTAATAGTAACGCCGAAAAATTCTTATATCGCGTACGCTGTTGAAACTATTGACAATAGAGCAAAGTGATGTAGTACAGTTTTATAGAGGACATTGATGTGTACAAAAAGTGTGCAAAACCGTATGTCTAACTATTACAGTTATGTCACAACTACTTTTCCATTTTAATAGTTACGCCGAAAAATTCTTATATCGCGTACGCTGTTGAAACTATTGACAATAGAGCAAAGTGATGTAGTACAGTTTTATAGAGGACATCGATGTCTACAAAAAGTGTGCAAAACCGTATGTCTAACTATTACAGTTATGTCACAACTACTTTTCCATTTTAATAGTAACGCCGAAAAATTCTTATATCGCGTACGCTGTTGAAACTATTGACAATAGAGCAAAGTGATGTAGTACAGTTTTATAGAGGACATTGATGTCTACAAAAAGTGTGCAAAACCGTATGTCTAACTATTACAGTTATGTCACAACTACTTTTCCATTTTAATAGTAACGCCGAAAAATTCTTATATCGCGTACGCTGTTGAAACTATTGACAATAGAGCAAAGTGATGTAGTACAGTTTTATAGAGGACATTGATGTCTACAAAAAGTGTGCAAAACCGTATGTCTAACTATTACAGTTATGTCACAACTACTTTTCCATTTTAATAGTAACGCCGAAAAATTCTTATATCGCGTACGCTGTTGAAACTATTGACAATAGAGCAAAGTGATGTAGTACAGTTTTATAGAGGACATCGATGTCTACAAAAAGTGTGCAAAACCGTATGTCTAACTATTACAGTTATGTCACAACTACTTTTCCATTTTAATAGTAACGCCGAAAAATTCTTATATCGCGTACGCTGTTGAAACTATTGACAATAGAGCAAAGTGATGTAGTACAGTTTTATAGAGGACATTGATGTCTACAAAAAGTGTGCAAAACCGTATGTCTAACTATTACAGTTATGTCACAACTACTTTTCCATTTTAATAGTAACGCCGAAAAATTCTTATATCGTGTACGCTGTTGAAACTATTGACAATAGAGCAAAGTGATGTAGTACAGTTTTATAGAGGACATTGATGTCCTCAAAAAGTTGCAAAAAGTGTGCAAAACCGTATGTCTAACTATTACAGTTATGTCACAACTACTTTTCCATTTTAATAGTAACGCCGAAAAATTCTTATATCGTGTACGCTGTTGAAACTATTGACAATAGAGCAAAGTGATGTAGTACAGTTTTATAGAGGACATTGATGTCCTCAAAAAGTTGCAAAAAGTGTGCAAAACCGTATGTCTAACTATTACAGTTATGTCACAACTACTTTTCCATTTTAATAGTAACGCCGAAAAATTCTTATATCGCGTACGCTGTTGAAACTATTGACAATAGAGCAAAGTGATGTAGTACAGTTTTATAGAGGACATTGATGTCTACAAAAAGTGTGCAAAACCGTATGTCTAACTATTACAGTTTATGTCACAACTACTTTTCCATTTTAATAGTAACGCCGAAAAATTCTTATATCGCGTACGCTGTTGAAACTATTGACAATAGAGCAAAGTGATGTAGTACAGTTTTATAGAGGACATCGATGTCTACAAAAAGTGTGCAAAACCGTATGTCTAACTATTACAGTTATGTCACAACTACTTTTCCATTTTAATAGTAACGCCGAAAAATTCTTATATCGCGTACGCTGTTGAAACTATTGACAATAGAGCAAAGTGATGTAGTACAGTTTTATAGAGGACATTGATGTCTACAAAAAGTGTGCAAAACCGTATGTCTAACTATTACAGTTATGTCACAACTACTTTTCCATTTTAATAGTAACGCCGAAAAATTCTTATATCGCGTACGCTGTTGAAACTATTGACAATAGAGCAAAGTGATGTAGTACAGTTTTATAGAGGACATTGATGTCTACAAAAAGTGTGCAAAACCGTATGTCTAACTATTACAGTTATGTCACAACTACTTTTCCATTTTAATAGTAACGCCGAAAAATTCTTATATCGCGTACGCTGTTGAAACTATTGACAATAGAGCAAAGTGATGTACTACAGTTTTATAGAGGACATCGATGTCTACAAAAAGTGTGCAAAACCGTATGTCTAACTATTACAGTTATACAAATACAAATACAAATACAAATAATTTTATTACCAAGAAGAGTTACATTAACACAAATATAAGAAAAAAAACATAGTACTTAAGCTAAGGTTTATCTTAAATCTATGTAAAAAAGGAGTTACTGGTGATCCCCGCACTAGGCCAGGCCTGTATCGCGGGAGATCGACTCGGGCTGTGGTTACCAGAGCAAGGGTATGTGTACACTAACATAAAAGTAAGTAAAGATACAAAAGATAAAACTAATTCCAAATCAGACAAACTGCATAAAGTAAACATAACAATAAGTAAAAAAGAAAAAGAAAAAGTACCTCAAATATAACTGTAAATACCATAAAATACAATAAAATTAGAACCTAGCTTAGCTCAGCTGACAATCGTATTCCAGTCTGGATGATTATGAAGACAAAAACAAAAAGTTAAGAGGAAGATATAAAAAAAATAAATAAAAAGTGCTTGCCAATTTAGTTAAGGGGGGGGGGGGGGGGGGGGTTACATTAAAACAAAAGGATTAATAAAGGTACTCAATGTTGTCAAACTAAGCAATGGTTGCCAGGAGACTCTCGGTGTTGTCGTAGTCCAAGGTCAGCAGCCACCTTCGTATTTTCTCTTTGACACCGTAGAGAGAGCACGTTAGTTCACAGTGTTTGCTTGCACAGCGGTATATGAATGGGTATGAGTGATATTTGAATCGTTTTGCAAATTTTGTCTTAACGGAAGGAACTTTTACTTTGAGACGGCGGCTTGAACTAGGTGGGGCTGACGAGGACTGGAGACGATAAGTCTGGTGGTAGGCGGTTATCACCCGATGTATGTAAAGCTGCCGGACAGTAAGAATTTGGGTAGAGGCGTAAAGAGCAGTCGTTGGAAATCTAAAAGGGAGCCGACACATGACTTTAAGGACTGAGCGTTGAGCTCTCTCTACTGTTATCATGTGTGTCTTCGCGGCTCCACCCCAAACAGTGATGCAGTAACCCAATATAGACAGACACAACGCAGTGAAAACAAGCTTGAGTGTCTCTATGTCAGATCCTTCCCGGAGCAGCTTCATTATGTGAATCATTTTTCTGACCCTGCCAGCTAGCTCACTAATGTGAGACTTAAAATTCAAATTCTCGTCTAGTAGGAGACCTAGATAGCGGATAGTGGCAGAGCGTTCTATTAGCGGGCACGAGCACCCAGATGGACAAGAAGCGCTGGGAGGAGACTTGTGAATCTGTAAAGAGTTCAGGTTGGAGGGAGCAGACACTCGCGTTTTATGAAAACACAAAAATTTGGTTTTGCTGGAGTTGAGAGTGAGAAGGTTTGCATTCAACCACTCCGAGACCAGGGCAAGACCCTTCTCCGCGCGTTGGGAGGCTTCTGCCCATGTCTCTCCCATGAAAATAATTGCAGTATCATCAGCGTAACAGACAATCTTCGTAGAGACCGAGTCTTTAAAAATCCCAATAAGATCGTTAATGTAAATAGTGAATAGGGTTGGACCCAAGATGCTTCCTTGCGGAACGCCAAAGCGGATGTTGAGGAATTCACTTCTTTGCCCATCGACAGACACACATTGACTTCTTTGCGACAAGTAGCTATTAAACCAGTCAAGAGCAACGCCCCTGATGCCAAGACATTCGAGCTTCCTTAATAGAATTTTGGGAGATACAGTATCGAAAGCCTTTGCTAGATCCAAGAAGACGCCGATACATTTTTTGCCACAATCTAGAGCGGAGACTGCTCCTTCGAGTAGAGTGTGTACAGCGTCTTCAGTGGACCTAGCCCTTCTAAAACCGAACTGACAAGGAGATAAGACTTTATACTGTTCAAGGTATTTCGTCACTCTTGAATTAACCAATTTTTCAAGTAACTTTGAAAATACCGAGAGCAAAGAGATGGGGCGATAGTTGGACGGTAGTGTTTTGGAGCCAGCTTTGTGAATTGGGATGACCAGCGCCGCTTTCCAACAAAGAGGGAAAACGCCAGAGGACAAGCTAAGATTCATCACGTGAGTCAAAGGTTCAATGAACAGGTGCGAGTGAGTTTTTAAGAGATTGTTTGTGATACCGTCAATACCCGGGGCACAACTATTTCTAAGGTCTTTGATGAGACACAAGATTTCAGAGCTATTAGTGGGAGACATAAAAAAAGAAGAGGATGACTGGAAAGGGATTGACACTAATGCAGCTAGGTCTTCTTCGGTGGAGCGGATGCCGTTCAGAATGTTGCTCGCAAGATTTGAGCCCACTTGAACAAAGTATTCATTACAAAAGTTAAGAGACTCCTTAATAGTTGGTTTCGATTGTAATAAAGAAGAGCTGGCGTCTTTACTCTTATTTAGTTCACAGATTTTCTTGATAGATTTCCACATTTTAGAAGGGTTGTTTTTATTGCTATTTAATAATTCTTTATTGTATTGTTTTTTAGCAATCTTCCGTAGTACATTAAAATTGTTCTGATGCGTTTTGTACTTAGTCTGCAACGCAACATTAAATGGCTGCTTTTTGGCTTCAAGGTGGAGAAAGTCCCTGCGCTTCATAGACTTCACTAAATCAGTCGTGACCCAATCCTTCTGAACTATTCTACGTCGACTCAAACGCACTTGTCTTGTGTTACGGGTAACTGTATCACTAACTTTAGTTGAGAACAAATCGGCAGCTGACGAGGCATCCTCGGACGACAATACACTAGACCAGTCTTCACTAGTTAACTCATGGAGAATGGAGTTAAAATCAGTCTTAGACACCATGTTAAGCCTAGTGCAGATTTGGGGGGTGCCTATGCCTGCCAAGACGGGAAAATGATCTGTAATACCAGATTTGCAGACAACACTCACTGCTTTAGACTTTAAACCCACAACAATGTGATCTAGGCATGATTCACCCCTGGTTGGGACACTGGTGATGTTTTTAAGTCCAAGTTCAGCCAGAAAACACAAATAGTCATCATATTGCGGATGAGGAGAAGGCGAGTCAGGTAGAGTGTTAATATTTATATCACCCAGCATAATAAGGTCGGACTTCACCTTGGGATTTTCTCTAAAGAAATCATCGAGAGACGCAATAAACGGACTGATATTAGAAAATGAGGGGGACCTGTAAAGTCCAAGGATCTGCGATGAGTTTGGAAGTTCAATTAACAAGGAGTCAGTTTCCAATAGGGATGGTTCGCTTACATTTACGCTCCAGTCCGCGCGGATATAAGCAACCACGCCACCTGCCTTGTTCTTCACATGTTTGGAGCTGAAATGGGAGTAGCCGGGAAGTGATCTTATCAGGGAACATGATCCAAGGTGACACTCAGTCAGTACTATAACATCTAATGGAACAGAAAACCTTTTCAGAAGTATCGTGAACTCATCAAAGTTTTTTTGCAGACTCCTGATGTTATATGTGAGCAATCTAAGATTGAACTGATTTGTTATAATGTATTTGCACGATTCGGGAGTATCGCAAAGGCGGCAGTCAACATCAAGAGCTTCGTCAAAATCAGTCAGTAGCTCTACTAAGGAGGCCATGGTGAATAATTACTGGAGTCAATAAAAAGTGAAAGGTGAATTAATGACTGCGCACTTATAAAAATACTCTCATTGCAATAAGTCCGAGGTACAGAAGAAGACAGTGATGAATCAGCATAACATTGAATCATACTGAAAATAAGGTATCTTATAATTAATGTGACACAAGGAAGGTGTTTGTCTGAATAGCGCAACTGATTGCAGATAGATTTGAAAGTGAACATGCAACTTAACAATAAAAAATCTAGTAGAAACTTGTGATAACACCGTAGAGTAAGCACTGGCAATATCAAATTATGCGATGGTTGGACCGAGGCGTTCCTCCAAGTCGACGAGGTTCCAGATGCGTATTGGTGGACTGCCTTCCTGTTTCCGCACGAAGATGCTCCCGTTTGTGGTCCAGCAAAATTTGTACCCAGCGCCGGCAGCCCGAGAGCGAGTCTCTCGAAATAAATGTCGATTTTCACGAGTCAGACGCTCGTTGAAGTAGATCCTTCTTATGGGCCCGTCCACTCCGAGATCCTGAGTTGTAATGGATTTGCGGGTCTTCACGCACTTCAGAAAGTTGTCTCGCTTCACACGACGAAGGAGCCGGATAACAACAGGTCTGCTGAAAGCAGCGGTAGAGGCGGATTCGGATGCTGCGGGGCCTCGTTTAGGACCAGCACGTAGCACCCAATCAATGTCTTCTTCTTTAAGCTCCACACCAAGCCTCTGTGCCGCAACGAGCGCCAAGTGGTGAAGATTCTCATTCGGACGTTCGGGGATGCCTATGACTTCTACTTCGTTCCTTAAATAAGCCTGCGCCTGGGAGTTAAGCTGGTTTTCCAGTTTTTGGACGCAACTCTTGAGCATCGCTGTTTCAGCTTGGTAACGCTCTTCCAGCTGGTCGACTTTCTCATCTGAAGTTGTAACGCGGGCAACCAAGTGATGCATCTGCTCGTGAAGACCAGCCATGGCAGAGGAAACATTCTCAAGTTTCGCGTTGAAGGTGGACACCTCCTCGCGCAATAGTCTAATCTCGCTAGTAAGCGCCTGCAGGTCCTGTGATGGCAAACGGGGGGATACTGCGTCCGAGACTGGAAGGTTTATTTTTGTAGGCGCGTTCATTGTCGCAGGCCTTTTCATGTTCCGCACCGTTACATTTACATCGGGGGATGCGTGTTGGGAGGCACCTCTGACCGGTGTGGAAGAGTTATCTCCTCCTCGTTTGGCTTCACACCTACATTGCGGGCAGATCCACTTGGGTAAATCCTCGAGCCGCGGTGCAGACCCGCCAATACAGATTTCTTTGTGAAATCTTTTTTCACATTTAGGAAGGGTGCACGCAATGGTTTCGTCTGTGTGGCGAAGCGCTCCCTTACATCCAGAACAACAGACTACAGGGGTGGCCATGTTGGCCGAAGGCAAGCTATCATTTGTGTTCTCCTTTGACATGATTTAAAAGACCGAGTTCCAATGGTAGAAAAAAATGGTAGGAAATGGTAGCTTTTATGCCTAGCTGGTAACCCTGGCAATATTTCTTATTTTTGAAATGTCAAAGTCAACGTCGTCTCCTGTCAAATCAGAAGTTTCTAGTTTTTGACGTTTATCTAGTTTTGTTGTTGTGATGGTGACTTTGTTAACTATGATAAAAGTCATAAAAATAATGAAAATGGGACGGTATTCAGTTGTGAGGTGTCGAGAAATGATTGGCTATTGCTCAGGTCCAAGTATGAGTGCTTACGTGCAGTGTGGATGTGTGGGTTGAGATTTCGAGAAAACCAACGATGAGTGATATCTTCTTTCAGCAATATTAGTCCAAAAAACAGCTGCGGCTTGAGGTGAGTGCTCAATTTACGTACTTCCTTTCCAAGTCTTCAAGTAGAAACGGCTCACACACTTTAACTCTTCTCCGATACTATTTTAGTTAGATAAAATTTGCGGACACTGATGTAGGGGATGTTTCGCTAGTGCACACACACATCACTCATCTCACATTTATGTCACAACTACTTTTCCATTTTAATAGTAACGCCGAAAAATTCTTATATCGCGTACGCTGTTGAAACTATTGACAATAGAGCAAAGTGATGTAGTACAGTTTTATAGAGGACATTGATGTCTACAAAAAGTGTGCAAAACCGTATGTCTAACTATTACAGTTATGTCACAACTACTTTTCCATTTTAATAGTAACGCCGAAAAATTCTTATATCGCGTACGCTGTTGAAACTATTGACAATAGAGCAAAGTGATGTAGTACAGTTTTATAGAGGACATTGATGTCTACAAAAAGTGTGCAAAACCGTATGTCTAACTATTACAGTTATGTCACAACTACTTTTCCATTTTAATAGTAACGCCGAAAAATTCTTATATCGCGTACGCTGTTGAAACTATTGACAATAGAGCAAAGTGATGTAGTACAGTTTTATAGAGGACATTGATGTCTACAAAAAGTGTGCAAAACCGTATGTCTAACTATTACAGTTATGTCACAACTACTTTTCCATTTTAATAGTAACGCCGAAAAATTCTTATATCGCGTACGCTGTTGAAACTATTGACAATAGAGCAAAGTGATGTAGTACAGTTTTATAGAGGACATTGATGTCTACAAAAAGTGTGCAAAACCGTATGTCTAACTATTACAGTTATGTCACAACTACTTTTCCATTTTAATAGTAACGCCGAAAAATTCTTATATCGCGTACGCTGTTGAAACTATTGACAATAGAGCAAAGTGATGTAGTACAGTTTTATAGAGGACATTGATGTCTACAAAAAGTGTGCAAAACCGTATGTCTAACTATTACAGTTATGTCACAACTACTTTTCCATTTTAATAGTAACGCCGAAAAATTCTTATATCGCGTACGCTGTTGAAACTATTGACAATAGAGCAAAGTGATGTAGTACAGTTTTATAGAGGACATTGATGTCTACAAAAAGTGTGCAAAACCGTATGTCTAACTATTACAGTTATGTCACAACTACTTTTCCATTTTAATAGTAACGCCGAAAAATTCTTATATCGCGTACGCTGTTGAAACTATTGACAATAGAGCAAAGTGATGTAGTACAGTTTTATAGAGGACATTGATGTCTACAAAAAATTATGCACGTACCATTTGTCTAACTATTACAGTTATGTCACAATAACTATTTTACCGTGATAAAACATGCAATATTAACTCCGGTACAAACTATAGGCCGCATTATTCGTACCTCGGTGTTAATCCTTATCTACTCTAATAATAAAGAGAATGGATCTGATATATAACTACATATTCGATTCAATCAATTATTTCACCTGTAGAAAGCTACGCTACGCTATATTTGATTCATCATCATCATCATCCTTCACCGCGCGAGTGAAACCGCGGAGCGCGGCTAGTATTATATAAATATCTTACAAATAGCAATTTGTAAAATTTGTATTTTAATGAGTTATCATCTAGACACGCTCTAAATCAACCGGAGTGAGCTTTCTGTACGTTAATTGTGCGTTTTTTACTAGTTCATATAAGGGTGTTAGTTCATATAAGTGATTGCTACCAATAACCCACCTGGGGGCATACTCCCACTTTTTACGAAACTATCATAAATCAGGAGCGTTTTGTAATAAGCTTAGAATAAACATACTTACTATCGTACTCCCACCGACACAAAACGGTTAAACATATTACATCAATACTATGTACGGGGTGTTCCTTTTTTAGCCGAAATAGATCCTAATGATGCGTTCCAGGATCAATACCTATAATGCTCAACCCGAATAGAACACTAACGTAGTTACAAAGTACGCGAATTGAGTACACTATTTGATAATATTTCATCAAAACGTCTATCGTAATCCATTATTATTTTAAGCTTGCTATATTGGCGCGATGGTACTAAATTTAATGGTAAGGTTGAAACATTACTATTTTAAGAGGTGGGAGTTGGGCCCGTTAAGTGATCATACGGTTTTTGTTATATACTCGGAACTTGAAAACTTCAAGAGTTCTGATCTCTACAGTGTCCAGAAGGAACAAAACACTTCGTACATAGTAATAGTATGTAATCTTTGATAAAGGTGTGTCTATAAAATCTAATGAAAAGGTAAGATTTGTATTTTTGAAAATTTGTAATGGATAAACAATTTTTATTTTACTTTCTTTAATGTTTTAATTTTATTTTTAAGCGGTGAGTTCTATAACGGTGGCAATGATTAAAACTGATATTTCTATAGGAATATGATATTCCGTTCATCGACAAATTTGTCGTTCATACTTATGATATCGTTATTACTTTCACTGATTTGTGTCGACTAAGCGTTTATTGTTTATAAATTGTTGCTATAATTTATCTATTCGTGAAAACCTATAATGAGATCTCTGCTGCTGTGTTTTTATCCATAAGTGTCTTTAGCTGTTGGTGTTTCTATAAAATATCAATGGAACAAACAAACTTATTTACTACTTGAAAATTCTCTCACCAGTAGCTCACCAGAAACTTACATTATTCCTGAGTGGCAATTTATGGTTATTTCATCATCATCATCGTCCATTACCACACGGGTGAATCCGCGGAGCGCAGCTAGTTTATCTACAATATAGCAACGGCGCGTCGCCGCCACGCTCCCATTTCTTCATCACATGACTTTATAGTCATGTGATGATGAAATATCTGACTTTATAGTCATGTGATGATGAAATATCTGACTTTATAGTCATGTGATGATGACATGGGAGAAATTAAATTATGTAATTACACGCACACTCTCGCCGAAATGTATCCCATAGAAAATCTGCGCCAGTGTGTATTGCAAAGTGTTTCAAAAGTGCACGATTTTTTTTTTCCTTTATTAGAAGACTCCTACACAGTATATCTTCCCCTTTCTTTAAGTTAGTAATGTTAATACTTTGTAGCAAAAAGTGTTTTTTCACAAGTTGTCACTGTCCCGTTTATATGTCTAGCACTCGTATTTATGAACAAGTAATTACTTGTTGCTAAGTAATTTCTCAATGAAGTATTTGCTTGACGATAGAATACTTCAACATAAAATCTTATTCTATATATTTTATAGTCGAGCAATGAACGTTACATACGAAAGTAAGGTAAGTAATGACATAACCCTATCAAAATTGGATGTACTTTTTTACGCTTGTATTAGATTGTTGTCATGGGATTTTAATGTTTACAGCATAATAGATCATTCACAGTTCAGACTTGTGTGCGAATGTATTTTTTATACAACTTCACTTTTGCAATAAGAACGAAAAATTGACGTGTTCTCATTGCATAGGTAAAGAAAATGGCGACTATTACTGGACTATACATTTTAGCCTTTGATACTTCTAACTTCAGGCAAATACTAGTCTATAGAATTAAAACCGTCGCTTTACTTTTACTAAATAAAAAAATACAATACTTTTACTAAAGTAATTACTTATTAAATATTATTACGTAATTATTTCTTATACATACGGCAGTAAGTCACGTTCGAGTAAAGCGGTGGATGAATTACTAAAACTTTGTAAGGCGGTTGGCGAGAAAACCGCAAAACTGACATTTCATGATTTTGTGCCTTTTTTTTTGCCTTCACGTCAAAACACGAATTCAAAACAAATCTAGGAATATTAAGCACAATCAGTCAGCCATTGTTGAGTTTTGTTCCCGTTAAGTTCACTCTAGTTCTGTCCAAAAATAACACGTATGGTGCCAGGAAAGTGACCAATATAAAAACTTATTGTGCTGAACAACTTTATATATTTGGCACTGGCTATTTGCGAAGTCAAAACGAAAAAGAAACCAAATACCAATAAAAATAATAAGAAATCATGATTCCCAATTTTTTTACGCACATCAATGTCCCATTTGACATTAGCTGGTGACTCACTGTCTGCCATCATGCTGAGAGCACTGCGGGTGGCCACATCGCCAGCTTAACATGATATATAATGCCACCTTCCTCCTTCGACTTTGCGGATCATTAGTGCCTTTATAACCATTACTCATGGATCTTCTTATTCTGGTACGGCTATCTCTTATTTCGGATTTCATCAAGTTTATAAACCATTGGTCTTAATTTTGATACTTTCTAATTTTTATGCAATATCAAACTTTATGTTTGTAAAAATAAAGGTGAACAGGAGGAGAAACGTGTAAATATGGTTCCCAGAAGTGTTTGGGAGGTAATAATGATTGGATTTTGATCTGCTACTGTTATTTGTAGAGATATTATGCTGTCTAAGGTTATTGGTACTATTGGTAGGTGTTGTATGTTTGACTATTGTTTTCTTCGCTTTCTCAACTCTGTCGTACTTGCGTTTATTAAATCTTCTTCTTACAGTGTCATCTCCTACCGGAGCTAGCCAATATATCTATATTGGCTATCATTAAGGCTACTCGGACCTTAGAAGCTGCTGCCCGAAATACCGACCTGTTGCTCATGTGTAACTACGTCCGGAGATGATTGAGCCATGAGGTACGTCTTCTGCCTGGTCGTCTATGTCTTTGGATTTTACTCCAGTGTTTATTAAATGTATAAGTATTATTATTAATGAAATATGAAAGTCAAGAAATAATAACTGCGTTTTATAAAGTAATTGTTCACTCGCTCAAGGTCTGTAAAATATAAAGATCTGAAGTTTGCTCTCATATTGATGGCCAGCCGCAGTCATTAGAAGACAGGCGAAATGATAACTGGCATTGATAATGAAATAAATGTTAGTAATATTTGTTTATTTTATTTTCTAAAAAATTACTTACGCTTATACAAAAAAACGAGTTCACTTATTATTTATTAATAGTATTTGATTCTTTTTGGTAACACACTTTTTTTGTTAAAATCCTCCACATAATCGAATGGATGTTGATTGTTGATTATCAACGTAAAACGTCCTTAAAATGGTGTTTTTTGATGTTTTTCAAATGCATTTTTTTTATATAAAGCATATTACGTCAAGAAAAGGCGATTTAACGCACATACCAACTTTGATGCGTTCTATTGGTAGCAAGGATTGGTTAAACATTGGATTACGTTTAACCTCAAGTCTATAAGATGATTAGTTACTAGCGTGGTTCAATGCCGACGTAACACAGCTCACATTTTTAAATATTCTTTCATTCGGGGTCAATTGAAA
This sequence comes from Selenia dentaria, assembly GCA_917880725.1. Taxonomy (NCBI): domain Eukaryota; kingdom Metazoa; phylum Arthropoda; class Insecta; order Lepidoptera; family Geometridae; genus Selenia; species Selenia dentaria. Next base: position 9,476,467 of record OU862901.1, on the reverse strand, counting down.
CATGATATCGGTTACAAAATCATGAATATTCGTACACTTTATAGAGTAATAAAAAACTCAATTTTAAAGTGTTTCCTATCTTTAAGTTTTATGATTTCGTTTTATTTGCTATATTTGCACTCATTTGAAGCATTGAGATAAAAAGTTTAAATTTGGATGACCTGTTTATGAAAAACTAGCGCCCCGCGGGTGCACCCGCGTGGTGGATGGATAATGAAAAGCGCTTTTCATTATCTCGCCATTATCTCTATACCAATTTCATTAAAATGGGTCCAAGCATTTGAGCGTGAAGAAATAACAAACATTCAAACACAATCACAAACTTTCGTGTTTATAAAATTAGTGTGTTTTTTTGATTATTTTTTATTGTATTTATTAAATAATATTTGTATGATTGACTAGTATTATAAATCTTGCTTTCTGACTTGTGGATGAGCTACCATAATTTCGCCAGTGTCACATTAAACGACGACGTTGACGTTTCTACGGCGCGGTTAGTGTATTTTGCATATTTTCACAGCGTAATGTCTAATGCGATATTGCTATGGGGTTCAGCGGCTGATATAGAGACCATCTTTACCCTACAAAAACGTGCTATTCGAGCTACTTATATACGAAATGGGTCTCCGTGAATCTTTGAGAGATTTATTTAAAGAAATCAATATATTGACTTTGCCTTCCTTATATGTATTTGAAAATATAATGTATGTTCGTAAAGAAATACATAAATATAAGTTAAATAGTGATCACCACACTTTTAATACTAGAAATACAAATAAGTTAGCTAGTAGTACTATGATAAGTAATATATTTAACTACTAGTACTATTATTAAGTAAAGTAGTACTATTATAAGGAAAAATTGACGTTCATAAGTGCGTCTTTGATGCCTAAATTGAATAAATGACTTTGACTTTGACTTTGAACGATATACGAATCAAACGATGAGCTTTATTAATAGCATGCGATTTATACTTAGTGCGCATAAACTTATCAGGATCCCATGGCAACTGCCTGTTGAATTGAGATAAATAATAGCAAAGGATATTTTTATATCAAATCAAAGCAAATGTTTATTTGTTAGAATACAGATACTTAGGTATAGTTTTAAGGTGTTATAGTAAAATTGGTTCACGGTACTCAGCCTACAAGCAGGCGTGCAAATAATTATTTGTCGTGTAAATATAATTAAACTTACTCAAAGTCAAAGTCAAAGTCAAAATCATTTATTCAATTTAGGCATTAAAGATGCACTTATGAACGTCAACTTTTCATTATAATGTACTTTAAAGACTCTACCGCCGCGTTCCAAAATATATAGAGCCCACCGAGAAGAAGCGGCAAGAAACTCTCATTCTTTTTATATGGATGTTTACAATGTTGCTACTTAGGTACTACAAATATTACATTTTATGGGTGGCAGAGTGACAGCTTGCCAGAAGTGGAGTATTCCAAGCATCTTTATCTTCTATATATACTCGTACTCAATATAAATAAAAAAACTCAAAACATTCATTACGGTCAAAATATTGTTTCATGCTACAGAAACACTTGTCCAATAACCATGCAGTCAACCTACTCCTAAAATGGTTTTAAATCTTCGGGTTATTTATTATACACAACTATGCACATATTAAATACATTAAATACTTTTATAAATTTGTTTATGGCAAGAAGGTTGATATAGTAAGTGCTCAAACTTTTCACGCTACTGTCTCGGCATGATCTTATGCCTTTTTTTTTTAATATTCCGGGTGAATTTTTACAAAAGTACATAAGGTCTCTGATGTACAGGGAAGCGGGAGAATATTGCACTATATAGTACATTAGTATACGCAAACTTATTTAGACTTTAATACTAGGGCCGTTCTTGTTTTTAATCTATATTAATGACTTACCTTATTATGTAGAGAAGAATCACGAAATTGTATTGTTTGCAGATGACACTTCACTGTTATTTAAAATTAAAAGGCAGTTATCAAACTATAACGATGTTAACAATGCATTAGCTAAAGTTGTGAATTGGTTCAATACAAATAATCTTCTCCTCAATGAGAAGAAAACTAATTGTATAAAGTTCTCGACACCAAATGCGAGACAAGTAGAATCCAATATACAATTGAATGGAACAGGGTTGGACCTTGTGGAGTCAACGGTCTTTTTAGGAATTACTATAGACGCTAAATTGCAATGGGGTCCCCACATAAAAAAAAATTGTCTAGTAGGCTCTGTTCAGCGGCCAAGAAAAAGAGAATGTTGCTATGGAAATACAGAAAAAACCGATGTGCACAAAATTTAACAATATTTAAGAACTATACGAAGCGTTTGAAAACTATTATGAAATTGAGTCAGAAAGCTAGAAATAACTTTACAATTAATATGGCTAGGAATAAATCAAAAGCCACGTGGAACATAATTAATAATAATAAAATTAATAAACGACCAAACACTGACATTAGGCAAATAATATGCGAAGATAAAATTTTGACGCACCCAAATGACATTGTAGAAGCATTTAACAATTACTATGTCAATCAGTTAATTTCCACTAATATTAAACCTTTCACTGACTTGCAAAGCATCGTAAAATCTGTAAATTGGAATAAATCAAACTCAATATTTATGTGCCCATCGACTCCAGAAGATATATTGAAGATCATCAAATCACTAAAAAATACTAATAGTACTGGTTATGATGAAATAACAACGAAAGTCATTAAACATGTGGCTTTGATAATATCTCCATTACTAAATCATATTATTAACCTATGCATAGACTGTGGGATGTTTCCGGAGAACTTAAAACTAAGTATAATTAAACCACTTTTTAAAAAACAGGATAGAGAAATTATTAACAACTACAGACCTGTCGCATTGGTCCCTATTTTCTCTAAGATATTTGAAAAATATATTTATGCTGGCCTCTATACCTATTTGGACAAATATAACATATTGATCGAAGAGCAGTTAGGTTTCAGAAAAAAGAAGTCAATAAATATGGCAATTTATAATTTAATCAAGACTGTTAGATCTGGTCGTGAAAAAAAGTTGCCTGTATATGCTATGTACATGGACTTAAAAAAGCATTCGATTATGTTGACCATGACTTTCTGATAGGGAAACTAGAAAAGTATGGAATACGAGGTAATGTCTTAAATTTAATAAAATCTTATCTCAGTAATAGATCACAACAAACTCAAATCACAAAAATTTGTCTAGAAACTAAAACCGAACAAAAATACACGTCTTCTCCTGGGCTAGTAAAATATGGGGTGCCGCAAGGGAGTGTACTTGGGCCGTTGCTATTCATAATTTACATCAATGACTTACCTCAAGCTATAGCTCATCCCATGATTCTGTATGCTGATGATAGTACTGCTATATTTGTAGGGGAAAAAGAGAAGCAATCTGGCCCAGTGATAAATTTAGCTTTAAAAAATATAATCAAATGGTTGACATCTAATAATCTTATAATAAATCTTGACAAAACGAATATAATGACATTTAATAAGAATATAAAATTGACATCTAAAATAACATATCTAAATAATGACATTCATGACATTTCTGTAACGAGGTTTTTGGGTCTTTATGTAGATTCTGATCTGAATTGGAAAATGCATGCCGAGTCAGTACGTGCCAAACTTAATATAGTAGATCCAACCGTTTATCCTCTTTTTGACAGCACCAATAGAACGTAACATGACGATGTTACGCAAAAGTTAACTTATAAATGCGAGGTTTTAAAAATATGACAACTGCTTAAATTTGCTCCTTGATCCCGTATAATAATCATCTTTCACAAAATGAGTCCATAAGTGCAGTAGTTTTTTTATAAATTCCATAAAATAACAAACGTTTTTAAAAAATTACGTTCTATGGCTATCAACATAGTGATGTTACGAAGTTACGATTGAGATATCGATATTGTTTATGAACTATTTTTACACGGGTGTTTTCCGTTCTCGGCACATAATATCGGATTTATTTTTATGTAAAACCGTTATATTGATGCGCCTCAGGAAAACATACAGCATTATTTGAAGACGTGTTTATCTCCTGGTGTATATCCAAAAAAGAACAAGGTTATGATGACTATGATGATTACAAGTACAAGTCATACTTGACGAAGCTGTTACCGGTTAAATCTGGGATGGCCAGCGAGCAACACGGAAGGGAGTAGGCATACACAGCGTTTCCCCTCTGTCAAAGTACAAGTCCGCATGGACCATGGAGTTTGATAATATACTGTGGGGTGAGGGCGGGGCTAGATTTGTGAATGGTGCTTTATTTTTTATGTGTTAGTGATTTGGTTGTGTGAGTATGATCGGCAATGGATCGGTACAGGTATGTTTTGTATGTAATAGTGCGGCTTTGCGCTAGTGTGCAACTTCCCCTCCCGCAAGAAATGACAGAAAGATTTGAACAATATTTTTTAGCTAAGGCTACTCCCTTCCGTGTTGCTCGCTGGGGATGGCAGACATTAAAGTCTGCCGTTTGGTACCAGAAAATAGTAAAGTTTGAGCAACCCCAATTCCAATTTAAGCAAACGAAATCTAATCTTTTATTTTTATTTATTTATTAATCAAAATCAGATTCATCGTTGCTGTCACTCGAGCTATTGCCGACATTTATAATTAATTGTTGACTCATATAATCTATCGCCACGTGTTTATCCCAATCTGCCATTATAGTTTCTTGTGTTTTTTGAATTACATTTTGCCAGCTTTCCGCAGTTACTTTCACACATGCATTTTTTAATAAATTTACCATTTTGTTTGCCGTGAATGGGGGTTTTGTGTTATTTCTAGCAGCGTGTCCTTTAACTTGAGCCCATATTAATTCAATGGCATTGTATTGACAATGATAGGGTGGAAGTCTAAGAACCCAATGACCATGTTCTGCAGCTATTTCGTCGATCACATATCGTTTTGGGAAGTGTTTTTTTGTTCGTAATATATTTAGTAATTGTACTTTTAGTAAGGAGTTATCAACATTTTCACCATGTCGTTGAAGCCAGTCAATGATTACTTGTTTTTTGTCGGCCTGGGTCGGCATTTTATCAATTTGGCGTGAGTGATAGGATGCGTTATCCATAATAATAACTGACGGTTCTTCCAATGATTGTACCATTTCCTTAAACCAACTTTCGTAAACCTCAGAATTCATTTCTTCGTGGTACTCAACTGTTTTTTTGGATTTAAAGGCCAACAAAGCATCTGGCATGAATCCTTTCACAGACCCTGCATGGCAAATGATTAGACGTTCTCCTTTTCCCATCGGTACTGAGGTAGTGGAAGCAGCGGTGTCATCAGTCCAGCTCTTAGACACTGTGTGGTTCGCATTCAGCCAAGTTTCGTCAGTGAAAACAACATTTGACCAATCTGTAATTTTTTTGGCTTCGCTCAAAAATTCGCAACGAGCAAAAGCTACGTCGCGACGCTCCATCAATATTTTGCGTTTGTCCGATTTTTTATAAGTAAATCCAATTTCATTCAAGACCTTTACCAATGACGATTTTTGACCTCGGAACAAATCACATTCACGCAAAGAAGCAACAAGTTTTTTAAGTGTTGGAACTTCTTTACGTAAGTAATAGTTATATATATGACGGCGTATAGCGTCTGCGTCAAAGTTGTCAACCGAAGTCACACGACGTGGTTGGCGTTTTTTCTTCGGCGTACGAAGCTTATTCTCCTGCATGCCGCTTGTTCCGTAGGCTTCGGTAGTAATTTTTGTAATCGTAGATGCACTAATACCTAACGCGGCCGCAACGCGCTCTCTCACTTGCGACAATGGTAAAAGCGGGCCGCCATTTTGATACTCTGCTTCAAAGTAATTACGAAGCTTGATCACCATTTCTCTCGTCTGTCCTTTCAGCACTGATCCTTTCGGCATTTTATAGTTCCAATATAAAACTCAGCAAATAATTACTAGCACGGGCGTCTTGTTGCGAGTGACAGTGACAAATACAAAACGGCGGTGGACCATTGAGTTTTACTACCTTGATAAAATACTACTGCTTACCCATAGACAAAAAAATTGGCAGTCATAGGAATTGCCGATAGAAGTGAAAACTTATAACTCAGAATTTGATAGCTTACCTTGGAAACTACACGGGTGTAACCGGACGGCGTGGCCTCGCCATCTGGGCATGGCCATCTAGAAATGCGTCAGCATTTCCCATTGGCTGATGCGTTTCTAGATGGCCATGCCATGACGGCCTGTCCACGCCCTTTCAACATTCCCCATTGGCTGACGTATTTCTAGATGGCCAATAGCCATGGTCATGGCGCCATTCCTAGGACTATTCTCTTTCCGCACAGACTCGATAGAAAAATGAATCGAAATCGTGTCCACTATAATCACTTGGTCACAACACTTTAACTGACAAATTAGATCTGTCAAAAAGAGGATAAACGGTTGGATCTACTATAGTTATTCATATGCTCTTTACTTGCTGTCAAAAGTGGTTAGTCAACCAGCAGTAATAATCTCTTATCATGCATATGTCACATCTACCCTACGTTATGGTATAATCTTTTGGGGAAATTGTACGGAACGTGAAACTTTGTTCAAGGCACAAAAGAAATGTTTAAGATCTGTGTGTCATCTGAAGTCTACAGATTCATGTAAGCCACATTTCTTAAAATTAAAAGTATTGACATTCCCATGTCTGTATATTTTTGAAATGGCACTATTCGTTAGAAATAATTATCAGTTTTTTGAGTTTAATAAAAGAGAGAGACACAAAAACAAAATAAATATACCCCCACATAGAACCGCCGGTTTTACTAAGGGTGTATGTGGTATGGCTCCCAAAATATATAATCATTTGGCAAGAATAATACTGGAATCGGAAAGTGTAAATATATTTAAAAGTAAATTGTTCAAGTTTCTTATATTGAAAAGTTACTATACAATAAATGAATATTTGAATGATAAAATTTCAAACTTTTCTGATGCTATGTTGTATGGTTATTGACATTATGTAAATATATTATATCTTCTATGTAAACTTGACATCATACACCTGACAATAATCTAATGTTACACTGACATTAATTTAAAATTTATATTATAATTATCATTTACTGCCTGTTTAAAATATTGTATGTTCGCTGTGGACAAAGCTGTTGACACTAATAATTATAATTTAAGAACCCAATGTAACACAGCTTAACAATAAATGAATCTGAATCTGAATCTGAATCTGAATCAGTTTATCTATGAAAATCTAATGTATGTAAAGAAAAATATTAGACTTTGACAAATCAACATTTGACATTATAGTACATACATACATTAAAATGAGGAAAACAACTTGATTAAAAAACCTATTTTGTTGTTTACTGCTACATCAAGATCTGTGTAGTGATATTTCTTGTCATCCTTACCAAAAGAACACCAGCCTCAAGCCTATTACCTTTTATTGCGACCTTTTTCTATCAGAACAATACATTTTTTTGACATTTTGTTTATCGTTACTTTATTACATTATGTAAAGTTATTCGGAACATATAAGCCACAGGCATTATTTATGTAGGCATTGCCAGTAATACTTAGGTAACCCCCTTTATCTGCACTTAAGAAAAACATTATCAAACAAGAAGGGATAAAAGAGACCTTAATTTTATTTCTTATCGCGTCTTACCTATATTGTGCACAGTGAATACACAGTATGTAAACTTTAAGCAATTATTAATTACGTAAGATCTTGATGACATCTTTTTACCGTCCAATTGTGGCCAATCCAAAGCTATTTAAGACATATTTCTCGTGGTCACGGAATATGCCAAGATCGAAAGTCTGTGCCACCAACTTTTTGGTGGTTTCAACATCATCATCGCAGCCGTAAGACGTCCACTGCTGAACATAGGCCTCCCACATAATTTTCCAAAAGGACCGGTTGGAAGCAGTTTGCATCCAACGTCGTCCTGCTACCTTTGTCAGGTCGTCTGTCTACCGTGTCGGTGCGCTTGCTAGGAAGACCTACGCTGCGCTTGCTGGTCCGCGGTCTCCGTTCCAGAAGCTTCCGGCCCCACCGGGCATCTGTTCTGCGTGCTATGTGGCCTGCCCCCTGCCACTTTAACTGGCTAATCTTCTAGGCTATGTCGGTGACTTTCGTTCTTCTACGGATCTCCTCATTTCTGATTCGATCACGTAGATAAACTCCTAGTATAGCCCTCTCCATAGCTCGTTGTGCGGCTTTGAGCTTACTTATAAGACTCATAGTAAGAGACCACGTTTCAGTGCCATAAGTCATCACTGGTAACACACATTGGCCGAAGTCTTGAGGCACTGGGGTATTTTTGACGAGAAGACTTCGCGAAGTTTCCGAAACGCTGCCCAGCCGAGTTGGATTCGGCGGTGGTTGCTCGTTTTCTGGCAAATTTTAATATTATTTTGCATCAACCAGCCGCAGACGATGTCAGAGAGCTGTACAATTATCAAGCAGATCTGAAAAACAAGTAATTAAACAATGAAGTTTGTTTGAATTTTTTCAATATTCATGTTCGTTACAATGATGATATTGTTGACAGTTGTTGTTTGTGATTGAGCAAACATTAAAGAAGAACAAAGAGAATTGATTGGAAAACACTAACTACTTAAGCCATATAGAGAACGAAGAAAAAGTTTTGTTTCAGATGGTTCCCGTGGTTCATTAATAGGAAGCAAACCTCTTTGCTTGTTACTTTTACAGAATCTCCGCATGATATCGCCCCAACTCCCTTTGACTCTCAATTTTGCCCCTTCATTGGCTCAGTTTGTTAACTAGTTTGCCCAGCATCACGGCATCTTTTTTAAAGAAAAACTGTTAAACTAATAACATAACAGGAACACTTTCTTGGTTTGGTGACTTGACATCCTAATGAAGGAAGAGCCAAAATTGTTATTGGTAACGACTCTCTAACTGAGGCAAGACTTGAGTGGCAAAAATTTGTCAGTTTTTTCTTTTTTAATAATTACATAAAATAAAATAGGGAAAGTCTCTAGATACAAATAAAACGCTTGCGGTAAGAAGAGCGTTTCATATATTTTACGTTTGTAAGTTTTAGTAAATTTCATGTTTCCAGTTTCATTTATCCTATCATATTTGACCCATGTTACAGTCAGTGGAATCTGAATTACATATGTGTACTTGTACATTACATTTGTGTGCAAAAATAGTAAATACGAGTTTTTTTCGTGTGTGTAGGACGATGTCACCATGAGTTACTTTTTGTGTATCCACCTAAAGTGTTACCTGTAGGGCTATTATGTATCTCAGTTGCTAAGAAATGTTTATGGAAATGGAATAAAAAGGCGACTCTATGTCACTTTTATCAGCTCCAGTCATCAACTTACTAACATTTTGGCTTACTGGAGTTATCAAAAGTGACATAGAGACGCCATTTTTTAAGATTTCAATCAACATTTGTTTGTAACTGATATACATAATAGTCCTACTGGTATATAGTATCCATCTGTATACCTGGTATATAGTATCCATCTTCATCCTACCTACTGTTTACACTGTGTCAAAGCCTAACGAGGATTAACTGAAATTGGAAGAACCTTTTTTAATCTAAAATTCAGATAAAATCTTCTTTTTACAATAGATTGCTATCTAAATAATGTCTTAAGTTGGAAGTAGACGTGGTACATTCCAAAATCTATTGGTATTGGGAAGTGACGCCTTCTCTTGAATTTTTAATAATTGTATTACTCACTTAAGTTATCTTGGGAATTGATCAGGACATTATTTTTAAAGGTTCTATAGTTTAAAAAGGCGAAAAGATTGGACCTTGAGATGAAGAAGCCCTAAATTGGTCCCGTAGAAAATTACCTAATTAATTCTTGTATGTACATGTATACTGTGATTTATTCTGTGGTTAAAGTGTTTAGGTATGTATTTGAGTTTATTTTTGTGTGAAGGTATTAACACTTGTACAGTTTAAGAGTAATTTAAGTTTATAAATGCTGTAGCAGTAGTTATTCCAAGAAATACTAAGGTATTATAAATAGAAAAGATTTGTTTGTTTGTACGAGTATTGAATAGGCTCCGAAACTACTGGACCGATTAGAAAAATTCTTTCACTATTAGAATCCTTTTTTTTGTCAAGGTGAAATCTTTTATGGATACCACCTACCACGGGGAGGTAGATGTGGGAGTCCGTATACCCACCAAACCCGGGGTGTTCCGTCACTGCCACGTTAGACGGGAACGCGGGACAGATTTTGCACACAACCGCGAACCCGCCGCGGCTCTCCGTTGCCGGACCCCTCTCTTCGCGGCACGCCAGAACACGTGCCTTGATGATGAGATGTTAGAGCTCTTTTGCAATTGAAGATCCTGGTATGTATCGATTCAGTACTCTATTGTATTAAGCACTAAAGTAGGTACTTAACACAATAGCGTACCGCATCACAAAAGAAAGCTATGAACGAACTAGGTGCATGTTACTAGACGGCTACGTTTCGCGGTGATGAAAGCAATGCAGCCCAGTCCGGACCTTTAGAGGTCGCTCTGCAAATGTCATAAGCAGGCACGACGCTTACGATGCAGGCCCGTCCCATCGCTTACAAAGCAACACAAAAAAACTTTACAAACGAACGTGACATTAACATGGAACGCATTCCCTTAATTAAACTATCAACTCTTAACAAAATTGCTTATATTTCAACACAAAACCTATCCTTTCTGACTAATAGCAGTAATTAAATAAATTAATGCAAAGTTTTATATTAACATCGGCCATTTTTACGTTTGTTACTTCCGCAGTATTTCACATTCATTTGTCAAAGTCAAGTGCTGGATTTATTACTATTTATGGTTGCTCCCGCCCTACTGACCTGGGGCGGGCTGTTATAGTGATGAAGCACCAATACAAGTTTACAAGTTAAGATGTACAAGTAAGTATCTTCTTTATAAAAGGTGCATATCACCGTTTGAACGAATCCGTCGACGTACATAGACGTGGAACTCTTTTGTTCTGTGCGTAGGATGCTGAGTCATTAGTGAAATAGGTACTAGAAGTATTTAAGAAGATTAGAAGGGTTTTTGTATTATTTTCTATTAAAAACATTATGTACTGAATAGATACTCAACAAGTAGGAATCAGTCTAAATTTCACAACACAAGCCAACCCAGTGTGGGATTCAGAGAAAATGATAACATTTATTAATTTATTAAAACTTGTTCTATATGGGTAGATGTGTTACTTTAGATTTTACGTGTTCATTTTCTTGAAATAAATAACTATGAGATTTCAATAATTTGAAATTTCAGATATTACTCTTGGAATTGCATATGTTTGCAGTCTCAAATTAAACTTTTTTGGTGGTATAGTACCACCACGCTGTAACCCCACAGGCGAATGGGCCGACACGGCCGGGGGAATACCACACTTCCACATAACACCGACGCAAAGTATTATAGCTATTGCTATTGCGTTTTAGTCATTTTGTGAGAGGATCCGGAGGCCTAATCCCTCCTTCCCCTCTCTATATCCCCTCCCTTCCCCCATCCAAACTCACTCCTTCAGGTCAGCAGCGGACAACGCTCTTGGTGTTGCAAACGTCTATAGGCGACGGTGACCACTTTCCATCAGGTGAGCCGCCTGCCTTCTGCCCACTTTGGCAATAAAAATAAAATACGACTACTATTAGAAGTGTTTGTAATTACGTTACTTTCTTAGGTTCTTCACAAATCCACACTCAGTTCGACCATAATCGGTTAAATTTAAGCATGGTATATAATACGTGATAACGCAGAGTAAACGGAATACAGTTTTATAGCACTCGTTATTATATCTTTTGGGTACTTGTAACTTCGTACGACAGGCCTATAAAGGCAGATATTACGACCATAGTAGGACCTTGGGCAGTAGCATGGTGCTTAGTGAGGGTGTAAGTAATATTAATGTCTCTGTAGTTTCATTGTGGATGATGTTGAAGGTTGAAGGACAAGGGCGTTCGTGCTGTCTGAGATTTTATTTCCCATTATTTAGATTTATCGTGGTCAAGAATGTTCACCGTCCAACCAAAAAAAGAGCTGCCATCTTAATTATCAGTTACTTCAAAAGCACTCTCTAAACGATGCCATGTCAAAAATACCCCAGTGCCTCAAGACAAGAGTCTTTGACCATTGTGTGTTAACAGTGATGCCATATGGCACTGAAACGGGGTATCTTACTATGGTCCTCATAAGCAAGCTCAAAGTCACACAACGAGCTATGGAAAGGGCTATACTTGGGGTTTCTCTACGTGATCGAATCAGAAATGAGGAGATTCATAGACGAACTAAAGTAACCGACATAGCCCGGAAGATAAGCCAGTTGAAGTGGCAGTGGGCAGGCCACATAGCACGCAGAACAGTAGGCCGATGGGGCTGAAAGGTTCTAGAATGGAGACCACGGACCAGCAAGCGCAGCGTAGGTCGTCCACCGACAAGGTGAACTGACGACCTGATAAAGGTAGCAGGGCGACGTTGGATGCAGGCCGCTTCCAACCGGTTCATTTGGAAATTTGTGAGGGAGGCCTATGTTCAGCAGTGGACGTCTTACGGCTGAGATGATGAAACGATGCCGTGTCAAGATGCTCTTTTTGAGCGTAAATCGCTATACGATCTTGTCAACCTCTAGTGATGTACAAAAATCATATTTTAGGCGTATTGTTTAGAAACTATATTTATAAAAGCACTGCAGTGCCCAAATACCAGCCCCCAGGGTGAGTTTATGTGCATTACTCTATGTAACTATGATTTTAAATGCACTGTAGTTATAAGTTGTGGCGTTAACGAGCACGGTGCATCCTCGCAGAACTAACTAAACGTAAAAAAAAACTTCCGAACCTATTCAATTTTTTATAAGCTAGAGCTTTTCTTATTACCACGACATAAAATGTTACAATGCTAAAACAATATCTTAAAGGTAATAAAATAGAACATTCTTTTTAAATAACAGTAACTCGATCAAAACTCACACGAACACATTGAGGGTAGGTATATATTTACCTCTATCAAAGCTGTCAAAGACAGCTGACATCGCTGGTTGATGACGTCATAGGTGCCAACATGGCAGAAAGCACAAAGCGAGTGAACTGTAAAACGGCGCGGTAAAACGCGTGTTTGGATTGATTGACAAACCAATGAAAATATAGTAAACATCAAAGGACAAAAGCAACTTTACCCGACTGCTCAGATAGAGTATACTTTTTAGGGTGCGGCTGACCCACCCGCGGCTTTACTTGCTTAACCTGTGTGTTGGACAGATGCTGTCCCAGAACATCCTTTTAGGTTAAGGTTAAGGACACAACAAGGAAAACATGATATCTAATCTGAATTTTAGATCTGATGACCAGATGAAAGGCTGTATTTTGTCTACCGACTTTTAAAAAGGAGGAGCTACTCAATTCGACTGTATTTTTTAATGTTTCTTACCTCATAACTTTCGACAGGGTGAACTGATTCTCAAAAATTTTTTTTTGTTTGAAAGCTGGTACTTCCCGTATAGAGTCCCATTTAATTGGATTCGGTTTCTTAGTTTTTGAGTTACACTCCAATAACTGAATAGGATGGAAGTCGGTATTAAATTTTTCAAATTGCACTTGTCTAATTACATGTTTGCATATGCATTTGTAAATCTTGGAAAATTTTTCAGGTTATTACTGATTTTATCTAATATCTCCTGATTGTGCATATATGTGCGATTTTTCGATAAGATTACTTACTTACTTACTTACTCCGTTAGCGCAGGGACCCAATAATAAAAAGATCTTGGCCTCCGACACGAGAACTCGCCACTTCCCTGTTCAGTGCAATCCCAAGCCAATCATACAATTTTATTACTAGCGACCCGCCCCGGCTTCGCACGGGTGCAATGCTAATACTAAATAATATACCTACCTACTACAGAATGAAATGTAAATGGCCATATTGATATATATCGAATGGACAATGTATTTAAGGTACTTAATTGGATAAGGATTAATGCTGTATTGCTTAAAATAACTTCCTAAATAAGCCATTTCCCGTAAAATGTAAAGGATAATAAATGATTATTGTGGGTTATCCAGAGATAGACATATACCATCGCGGACTTTTTTGTTGATCTTTTTAAGGTGTACAATACCGTAGTACATTATTTTGATTTATCTCGTGGGGTTCAGTCAGCGTTTGCAATGTAAGCGCAAAAAATGTGTTTATTTACCACATCACATTAGAAACCTGTAAATTCATCAGTGTTTTTCTACAATATTATGTATGTATCATACATATAAACCTTTCTCTTGAATCACTCTATCTATTAAAAAAAGCGCTTCAAAATCCATTGCGTAGTTTTGAAGATTTAAGCATTTATAGGGACGGACAGACAGCGACAGCGACTTTGTTTTATAATATGTAGTGATATTATCTGTAATATTAACCTTATCTGAATGATAAATACGAAAATGTAAATACAATCTTACCTGCAAATATTTAATATTAATGCACCTACGAGATGACGAAAAATGTACATCAAATTAACTGTGAGTCGCCGGAGATGTTACCGAAAAAAACCGTAAGAAAATATTTGAGCCAAAATCCCTGGCCATAAATCTTAGACTAAAATAACACTTTTAATGATAGATCGTCCAAGCAAAAGTCCTTCTGGAAGCTCTTCCGGAAGGACATTGATAGTACTGCAGGCAGGACCATATTTTGTATGAAGTTTCGCGTCCTTTCAGCAGTACAGTGGATACTGGAAGGACATTGTAGGTGCATGATAAAAGCAGGGATCGTAAACTTTGTTCCTATATATACCGCATTTGGTACTTAGCAGTAGAACTCATTGTGAACGAGTTCGTCCGGTGAAGTACTGCCACCATGTTTATTTCTACCGTGAAGCAGTAATGTTCGCATTATTGTGTTTCGGTTTGAAGGGTATGGGTGCCGGCGAAATTACAGGCACATGAGACTTAACTAAGTACTTTATGTCTAGGGTGATGGGCGCATTGCTGTCCGTTACTTGTAACAAAATGCAACTGTTATAGGCAGAGGTTGCCACTTAACACCAGGTGAGATTTCCGTCACCAATCACATAAAAAACCACGATTAACGGCAATTGCATCAATCGGCTCTGTTATTTTTTGAAATATCTTTCACAACTCTATAAAAATATTACGCGACATTCCAAAAGATTCCCCAAAATGTTGACAACTCCATGTGTTATCCGTGCCTGGAGCGTCATAGCGTGTCGCCAGAGAACGAACGCGCCACCCACGTCTAAATTCTGCAGCCATCCTGCTTACACTAACGATACGATTATGGAATTAGCATGCCTATAAATAGAAAAAAACAGACTATCGGGTGATACTTTTTTGGTACTGCCAGCAGTACCGTTTGTCTAATAAATCCAAATTAAGTTGCGTCCTACCGGCAGGACAGAAAGTCATTCTAGCAGGACTCTCGACGATGTATCATTAACAACGGATCGGTTTAAAAGTTATGTCAGTGATGATACTGGCAAATTACAAATACAGCGTCTTAATTCAATGCTCAGTGAGGGCAGATGATATGTAGAACAATCGTTGCCCAGTTATGAAAATATTTAAAGTCTAGTAGTTAGTCTTACTACGTACTGTATATATTGGTGGTTATTCTGTGGTAATAGAAAACACTATCTCACTGAACAATAGGTATATATACTGAACATTATGAACAGCACTTGTTAACGTTGTGAAGAACAATATGATCATATTAAAATGAAACAGCTTTAAACGAGTTAAATCGCGTATAGTATTATATTATTTAGTCTACCCGTGACCATGTTCACTGAAAAGTGTTCGAAACGTCGGGATGAAGTATCTCGACGTTTCAGATGTTCAATCTAAAATGATATGGGATTTCATCCATTTAAAGTTGTTATACTTCAATGTTCAAGAAACGCGAATGCCTAAGAAATCAAAATGTTACTATCTTGTACGTAAAATGTATTGATTCTAATCTATGTCGAACTATTAAATTATTAAATAGAGCATAATTTTTTGATACTTATTTGTTGTTGCATATTTCGATATTTTAACAGATTTAGTTGCATGTTCATTTACGACGCACCATTTTAAGTTGCATAATAATACGGTCTTTACTAACGTTCCATAAAATCCCCTCATCCAAATACCTTGTGACCGCAGCTTTACCTACTTACCTAGTTAAACAATTCAGAGTGACTGGGCAAGCTCACAAGCTCTTCATTCTTCACGACTATGATAAACGTCTTCATACACATAAACAATGAACTGCTTAATTGCTTCTAAGGGACTTTTCCACTTGTAGGTGGAAAAACCAGGCGACACCGAATTATTCCTCAAATAGGGGCGCTGACGCACCACACCTCGTGTGTTCACAATTGCTTATTCCTCAATAGCTCATTGCTTCAACGGTTAAGAATTAGAATGGCTCTTAGAATCCAGCCCTTTCCCTGTGTAGACACGGACTCCACATGTTTAGGCCAGTATACATAACCGTTTTTATGGTCATCCTGCGTCACTAAATTTCCGAGCCAATATTTTTACAAGGTTTATGGTCACTTACAATCAATAAAATGCATTATTAAATGAGCCATATATCGTAAATGGTAAGTTATACAAAAAAGTCTACAGTTGATAAAAGATGCGAAATTTTTTATTCTTATATTTATTCCCTACTATAATGATGTCAATAACTTTTGCCCTAAAGTGCATAGATGCCGAGATATTTTACGAACTATTTTTTGAAGGTGGTTTTTGAGCTCCACCTCGACGTATCAGAATTTTGTGATTTTATTCTTAGTAAAACAAAACCTTATAAAAAATTGGATCGGAAATTTAGTGCGAGGTTATATTCTATTTTGTACTGGCCTACACAAAACAATAATTTCTGTAATACTCAATTAATTAAAATTTGATGCTTACGTAGTTTTAAATTACCTAGTTGAAAAACCTCCTGACTGCGACGAAGCCCAAAAGACCCTTCTTTGGGCTTAAAGCTTTCTATGCTTTAATGTGTGGGGTTATCATTAATTACTTACTAGCGACTGCCCACGACTTCGTTCGCGTAGTAGGCTCAGCCTTCGGTCTCGCCGTAACCTCCCATTCTTTCTTGGTATTTCATTCATAAAAACCTTCTCCTGAAAATAATTGATAAAACAAAAAAAGAACTAGCGAGATTGTTCCATGTGTTCTCAGGTTATAGCGTGACCAGGATAAATAAGGGGTCATTTTTATATCTATAGAGATCCCAAGTCGGGTAATAACACTTTTAGTTTGTTTTCTTATTAATTTTGATATGACATATGAACCTACCAAGTTAATTACAATCCTCTGGTTGCAAAATAAATTAGTATAATTTCTTCCCCAACCCTTTGAGAACGTACTACGTTCCTAAGCCTTCTTACGTATTGTATCGTTTTGTTCGTGACAGCTTCGTAATTGACATTTTCTGCTCTGATTGCTCCTTGAAGGATTGGAATGTACGACGTATGGTGAATGATAACAACAAAATACGGCATCAAGCCAAGCCATGATACTATGACGAGTTGTTTACGTGGTAAACGCTTGAGATAGGAGAGTGACTCCCAAACGAAGAACTTCAGATAGGTTCGAAACAGAGGTTACAGCTGAAAACCTTTGTAGTAAGTTTATGTAAATGAACTCGCATAGGTACTTACTTTAAAAATAACAATCTAGCGACTGCCCACGACATCCAGTCTATTCTTGATTTTTAACCCGTTGACTCGCGATTCTCCATATACGAGTACAATAGATTTCGCAGAAATCAACCTAATTTTCCAGGAACAGCAACGTGTGTGGTTCATAATGTAAGAACCTTCTACGAAGTAAGTATTAGAAAATGTTAAAAAAATATATAAAAGAAATCGGTAAAGCCGTTCGCATGCTGTAGCGTGACCAGGTGAAATAGGGGTTCATTTTCTACCGATTTTCAAAAAAAGGAGGACGTACTCAATTTGACCGTATTTTTTGTTGTTGTGTTATGTTAGTTACCTCATAACTTTTGACTCGGTGAACCGATTCTCAAAATTATTTTTTTGTGGTGTGGTCCCATTTAAATTTCACCAAATTCGGTCCAATACTTTTTGAGATACACTCCAATAACTGAATAGAATGGATTAAATATTATAGTATTAAATTTTTCAATTTGTACTTGTTATATACAGCCTTAGGTAACAAATGGACGCCACACGACCGGTATATTATCAGAATTTATAAGGAGCTTCGGAAAAATAAGAAAATTTACATTATTATATAGACTTATTAAAAATATTATTGTTGAACGGCTTCACAGGCGAAGCCATAAACATAAAAAAGTACCCAACAATTAAGAGCCCAAAAAAGCTCGGCCCTACACATCAATCGGAGTAGCTCAGGGCAGGGGTAACAAACCCAGGTCGGCAGAAGGGCACGTGCGCCCGACAGTTTTACAGCCCTGTATAAAGAATTGCGCATTTATTATTTTTATTTGCCACGCACCATTGTAGAGACCGAACTTTTTTTTTCGCTCCGTTGATATCTTGTATTGAGGTTGTTGGGAAATATTGAGTTTCTGTGTAGTTTCAGGGTATCAAGGTTATAATGTTTACTGGAGATATTTTGTAGGTTATGTTGGATATAAATATTTGCGACTGATGATGATGTATCAAATAAGTATAGCGTATGTTGATAAGGCATAATGTAGCTTTATACTCGTGAAAGAATTGTAGTTTTTACGTGTATGCATTATAAACAAACAAAGAATCATATATATTTCCTATTTATCATTAGATTGGATAAGGATTAATACCAAGGTACGAATAATGTGGCCTGGTTTGTACCGGCGTTACTATATTGCATATTTAAAAATGAAAAAGTATTTATTATGACATAACTGTAATAGTTGGACATATAGTAATGTGGACTTCATTGTAGATTTTGACGTCTGCTCTAATTTTTTTTATTGTCTATAGTTTCCGCAGCGTACGCGATAGATTTTTTTTGCAATGCAATTTTACACATCTTGGGTTACATTATCAAAGTTTTCATACGGATCCCTAACTTGTTCATCAGCGATTCTAATGGTGAAAGAATTTATTTAATCGGTCCAGTAGTTTCGGAACCTATTCAATTCCAACAAACAAACAAATCTTTCCTCTTTATAATATTAATGTAGATGTAGATAGTAAATATGATAATAATTATCTATGATCGTGCTAAGTAAAAGTTAGTACACACATTTCTTACATTTATACTCCACGTCGGGCACCATCTAGAGAAATGCTCTTAAATCCTCAGGTAACAGGTAGGTAGAGGCAAACCAGAGATCTGATCTTAACCAAATCTGAAAGACAAATTAATACAAATCAGAAAATAGCTCTTAAACAACTTATTTCGTTAACATTAACATTAGAATTTAAATTGATGTCGTAGAACTCTAAATGCCAATATTAAAAATCCGCAATTTCACAGGTAAAGAAAACACATTTTAGTGCTTATTACATTTTCAATATTAAATAGTCATCCAGACTTTGGTTTATCTCTCTCATCTCCGGGGCTTGATGGAAGTTTTGAAGTTAGTTAGAAAAGCTTGTACAGTGACAATTAATATTGGTCGTCATAATACGTATTATTTATATACTAGCTGGTGCCCACGAGTACGTCTGCGCAGGATTATTACTTTGAGTAGCTTATTATTTATCTAAGGGCATATCTATCTTTATACCAAAGTGTCATAAAATATGTACATGGTCAAACGCAATTGCTATAATAGTATTATACTCGTGTGAGTAAATTTAAATACATAGTATATCAATCAGTAAACATTATTAACAAAATACAGGACTTACGTACACACAAATATAAAATTAATTACCATGGAAAAAACTGTCATTACATTTAATCACACCTGACGGTCGCCGAGCACGTCTAGTGTATCGAGCTGTCAAATTGACTTGGCTTTTGACTAAGCTATCAGAAACAGACACAAACTTTGACAGAACTGTCATCATTACGGTCTTGCCGTATGCGGAGATCTTATTATTTTGTCTATGCTGTGCCCAAGCATATTACGCTTTTTCACCCGCTTGATGATAGATAATGATGATGATGATGAAAAGTATCCTGTGTTAATCCAGCGCCTCATCTACTTCCATACCAAATTTCATGAAAATTGCCCCGCCGTTTTTGCGTAAAAGAATAACAAAGATCCATAACCATAACAGATAATATATTACCGCAGAGGCAGCTTTGTGGCGACACCGTGAACCACGAGCCCGGGAGCTAAATGAGACCACTGACATTTGGCTTTCTTTAATTGGCTGTTTGGGAGTGGAGACGCAAGAGCATGTACCAAAAGCTCCAAAGATGAAAGTGTTAAAGGGCATAACGCCGGAAGTAGCGCTCTAGTGAAACCGCAGCACACCTCTCGACACTTTTTAGGCATCCACACCAACGTTTCCCCATTCGTCGCCAATA
This sequence comes from Selenia dentaria, assembly GCA_917880725.1. Taxonomy (NCBI): domain Eukaryota; kingdom Metazoa; phylum Arthropoda; class Insecta; order Lepidoptera; family Geometridae; genus Selenia; species Selenia dentaria. Next base: position 9,456,002 of record OU862901.1, on the reverse strand, counting down.
ATGGTGGCCCGTTTAGTGGCTAGCAAGTCACCACCTGCCTAAATTTTATGATGAGACTAAAATTGGCAGGTGCCGTAGTCTAGTCAATATTCATTACCCTAATCATTTAAGAATTCATGTCAATAGCCCTGCTATGTTACCAATTTTTTATTGATATTTATACCATGTCACCGTCATCCAAAATTATGTTTTTATAAACGTTTGTATAAATAATTTGTACCAAACAGGCCTCTAAATTTTGGCTATAGCCCCACTTATGCCTTTGTAATGGACAGAATACTAAATCTGTGAAAAATATTAAATAAATGAAATGATATTATAATGAGCTAAAGTTTGTTGAGTTTGTTTGGAGGAAGTTTGGAGAAGAATCTATTGTTTTTGGAGAAGAATCTATTGAACTATAACCGATTTAAAAATATATTTCACAAGTAGAAAACGCTAGTTATGCCTAAATGGTATGGGGTATATTTGATTGTTATTAATATCAATCTTATATTATAAGGGTTAAGGTTTGTGAGTGTGTTTGTATGTTATTACTTCTTCACACTCTTAACAACTTGACCAATTTTGACAAAATTTGGTATGGACGTGGATGAGGTGCTGGAACATAAAATAATTTTCATCACCATCATCGTCCATCATCACGCAGGTGCAACCGCAAAGCGCGGCGGACCTAGTCAGTCAATAAATTAAATAATTCTAATAAGCGAAAACCTCTGAATCGGATATTGTCCGATTATAGTAAAACTTAAGTTATTTTTTTTATATTTCAAGATATTAATCCCTATAAACATAAATTATTTCCAGCACTAACAAAGTTTTAAGCAGATAAATTTTGCCCCTTATAGCATGTGATTTTATAATATAAAGTGAAGAAAATACCTACACAGAAATAAATAAATCCACGGCAATCTGCCGTAGCGTCACTTGCCGCTCGTACATCGCGATAATTAGTTGTGCCCCGCGGTTTCACCCAAACGAACTCGCATTAGCATTTAGAAAAATAGAAAGGATCTTAATAAATTTTACATCTCTCATATTCGGTAAGTAGGTCCTTATTACCCCCAAATGGGCTTGTAGGTGGCCAATTAGCGCTCTATGGTAATAATGTAGCTAGAAAAGCCCTAGGGCGGTAAGTAATAAAAAAACACTTCACTCTTTCAAAAAGTTTGCGTACATCTAACCATCATACTGGCAATAGACATCATGCATTCAGCCCAATGACAAAAAAGGTCGCTTCGCTATTCAGCCTTGTCTTCGTATGAGTATAATAGTCATCGATTTTATTTTTGTAATGCCGGTTTTTTTCTACTTACCTCACAATCGAGATGTAAAGCAGAGTAGTTAGCTCGGGTGTAAGCATCAATTGCACCCTCGAACTATAGGCGCACGAGCGCAGCGAGGGCAAATATCTCGGGCTGCAATTGATGCCTTACAACCCTTGGCTACTAATCTACTATTTATCTGTAGGTAGTGGTAGGACAGGATAGACGCGTTTGAGGTGTGGTGTTAGCGCAAAAGTTTGTTAATTCGAATGTCGATACTGAATGAACTCAATCCAATTCTTATCTCGACTCGATGTATGCGTAGGGTTCTCAAGTACTTTGGGCACGTGGTACGGCGGAAGCCGGACGAGGAAGAGGAAGATCCTGACCCCATGGACCGGTACCGTAACAGGCGTGTAAATCCACCATTCACGCATCAATCCAATTTTCTCAAAACAGAGAAGCCTTGAAGATCTTAGTGGGAAGAACCAATTGTGATGACCACGACCCTCAGCCATGAGGCAACGACGTAGAAGAAGTAGTAGGACTTCTGCAGTGTCTGCCTGGGGAAGTACTGCACCTGTGCCAGTTATGTTAATAGTAGTAGTGTGAGGGCAATATTTCCAGCAAAATTACAAGGCCAGAGATTTAGCATCATCTCAGGGTGACGAGCGCAGTGCATTGCCATGCAGGGTTTTAAACTCTTATAGGTAGTTTAAAATTCAGAATGGCACTGAATTGTTATGGGCAAGCGTGACGCTTAATATCAGGCGAGCTACTTACTTACGTCATCGATAGACATTAAAAACACAGGTTTATTTTCATCAGCCGTGCGAATCTGTAATGATTCACAGAAATTATTATAAATTATTATTAATATATATTATTATTATTCCTTTTATTCAAATAAATCACGGATTTCCTCCGGTCTTTTACAAAAGCATAAATGGGGCTGCAGCCAACACTTAGAAGCCTGTTTGGTATAAAAATACAAAGTAGTATAAAAAACAGAAACTTTTGGATGGATGGTGACATGGTATAACTATTATAAAAATGGGTAAAACAGCAAGGCTATTGATATGATTTTATTAGTGATAAGGAGATAGTGGGCTATGGAAGAGACTACGACACCTGCCAATTTCAGTCTCATTTTAAAATATTTTTTTGACAGGTGGTGACTTGTCACCCACTAAACGGGCCCCCCATACAGGCCACCATGAATGGTGACAGAAAGGGCAACGTTGGTGTGGATGGCTAAAGAGTGTTGAGAGGTGTGCTGCGGTTTCACTAAAGCGCTACTACCGGCGTTATGCCCTTTAACACTTCTACCCTTGGAGCTTTTCGTTACTTGCTCTTGCGTCTCCACCCCCAGACAGCCAATTAAGGCAAGCCGGGGGTCAGTGGTCTCATTTAGCCCCAGGAAGAATCAGGGTCCACGGTGTCGCCACTCACCGACGGCTCGCCACAAAGCCGCCGCTGCGGTATATTTATTATTATTATTTCTTTTATTCAAAACAAAATCTCGGATTTCATCCGGTCCTTTACAAAGGCATAAGTGGGGCTGTAGCCAACAGTTAGAGGCCTGTTTGGTGTAAAAATACAAAGGAGTATAAAAAACAGAAAAAATGTTGGATAAAGGGTAACATGGTACTTACAACTATTACAAATACGGGTAAAATGACCAGGCTATTGAGATGAACTTATTAGTGATAAGGAAGATAGTGGGCTATGGAAGAGACTACGGCATCTGCCAATTTTAGTCTCATGTTAAAATATTTAGGTGGTGACTTGCCATTAAAGTGTTTTAACAATAACAAACACTAATTCCATATGGATGAGAGTGCGATATTACTACTGACTATACAGATTGCTACTATAAATACCAACTACAGGGTGCTACTAACAGCGACAACCGCCCAGACGGTTGTAGCAAACGTTCCTTCTGAGCTGCTGGTACCGGGTTCGATTTCCAGACAGGTCAAACATTGTGTGCATGAACATGTCTTATAGAATTGATAGATGTCTGTATGTGTATGTGTATTTAAGTATGCATATTACTCCTATGGGCCTCATAAGCAAGCTAAAAGTCGCACAACGAGCTATGGAGAGGGCTACGCTCGGGGTTTCTCTACGTGATCGAATCAGAAATGATGAGATTCGTAGAAGAACGAAAGTCACCGACATAACCCAGAAGATTAGCCAGTTAAAATGGCAGTGGGCAGGGCACATAGCACGCAGAACAGATGGCCGATGGGGCCGGAAGGTTCTAGAGTGGAGACCACGGACCGGCAAGCGCAGCGTAGGTCGTCCACCGACAAAGTAGACTGACGATCTGATAAAGGTAGCAGGATGACGTTGGATGCAGGCCGCTTCCAACCGGTCCTTTTGGATATTTGTGGGGGAGGCCTTTGTTCAGCAGTGGACGTCTTACAGCTGAGATGATGATGATGATTAGTCCTCAGGTTACCATAGTACAGGATCTGCCTAGTTTGGGACTTGAAGACCTTGCGTAGATTTATTTTTATATTATTTTTGGTGATATTTCTTTCTAATATAATCCAACTATTTCTACGGTTTCCACACAAAATCCGGGCAACCTTGAGTTCCTCGGTAGACATGCGTTGGTGTGTGAATGATTTACGCTCCTTTTATACCTCATATTCGGATATATCTTGGGAGGGAGAGTTTTTGTTTGGAAACCAGAAGGAAATCTTGTTACTTATTCTGATCTTTTTTGTTTTGCTCTTGCAGACCATCAACTTATATTACGCGTATAACACTATGATAACAGCAAATACATTTTCGCTTTCCATTTAATATTGGAAGAAGCCAGGGAATCCAGCATACAATAAGCAATTTTCGTAGTTTGCATATATTCTACATAGGTACGAAAATCGTAAATAAATTATAGTATGTTCAAAATTACGCCTTCAGTATCTATCAATCAATCAATCAAAGTTTTTATTGTTGTAGGATATGTTACAATTAAAAATGTGAAAGCCACTGTATAGGTACATACAATAAAAGAACTAACCAAGGTCATATCTCTTCTGGACATATAAAATAATTTGAATAAATTTGTTTATTGGCTATTTAACGAATTGGAATCCAAAACAATTTTATTTTTTTCTTGATTTCTGTCTGTTTCCGTATCAACAAAAAACTACTGGATAGATTTTGACACTATTTACTGAAATTTATTTCTTAGAGCTAAATGTTTTTCGAAATCGGTCCGAAAAGAGATTATGAGCAATAAATCTAGAGACAAAAAATATTTTAGCACTGGAGACAGACTTGTGGGACACTTTATTTTTAGTCTGTCTGACTTAAATAGGAAAAATAACTAAATATAATATCTAAATTGCTATTCTGATTCCCATAGATATGGCGAATTCTGTGCTGATTCCAATATTTCAATTAATCATGAGATTATTTGTCCACTATGATGTGCTTTAGAAAATCAATGACTGTAGTCATTTTTATAATATTTAGTCATGTACATAGTTAAAAAATCGCATCAAAGTCGAAGTAAAAAATCATTTATTCAATTTAGGCATCAAAGACGCACTTATGAACGTCAATTTTTCATTATAATGTACTTTAAAGACTCTACCGCCGCGTTCCAAAATATATAGAGCCTACCGAGAAGAAGCGGCAAGAAACTCGGGGCCATTCTTTTTATATAGATGTTTACAATGTTTTTACTTAGGTACTACAAATATTACATTTTATGGGTGGCAGAATGACAGCTTGCCAGAAGTGGAGTATTCCAAGCATTTTTGTCTTCTATATAATGTAATGTAATGTAATGCATACCAGATTCTGCTCATTATTATGCTATGTCTCAGGTCTCTGCAAACAAATCCACGATATGCAGCAGCTTTATCTAAATAAATCTTTAAAATCTCATAAAGCAAATCTGCTTTGCACAGAAAAATGTTACAATAGTAAAGTACGTCCATGTATTTACGTAAGCCAGCTCGCTAACAATCTCTTTGTTTCTGCAATGTAGGGCACTCTTTTAGCACTGTGAATTAGGCATGTCTAGGAGAGATCCGTAAATACGGATTCTATGCAATATTTTCAAGCTCTACATTTGTACCAGCTTAGTGTATGTGAGCGAATGAAACAGCAATAGAACAGCTTATTGGAATGAAAAGGATAGTTGGTCAAAGAACTGAGCTTGCTGTTATATTTATTTTATATTTTAAATGGATTCTGGGAGTCCCATATTCACTGTCACTTGAAGCTGCAATGTAACTAGGCGGCAATTATGACCGTGCCCAAAACATGAAAATCTCAACATTTCAATGCGAATTGAAAGTGAGAGCTAACAGTTATTTAATTTTGCCAAGTAAGTAACTGGAAAGTTAGAATCAAATTATTTCATAATCGAAGAACCATACTAAAATTGCAAACGATTGGCAGAGTAGAGTTTGCGAATCCTTTTTCTAACTATGATATCAAGTGAGTAAACGGGTAAGGCGTTCTCCTCATCTGACATTTTAGTGACAATATAGTGTCGTGTAGTATATTATTAGTAACAATAATGCAAAAGTGAGTTTTTGGTTCGTCGTGTCTTGAATGATATGTCTTTTGTCACGCATATACATCTAAACCGATTTTAATCAAATCAGATATTGTTTGTTGCCTGTCAAACTAGATTGTGCGAATTGTATTCTATTTTTTTTTCTACAGTGTGGAACCGCGGTGTGCCGCTAGTTTATATATATTTGTAACGAACGCGTTTTTTGACGTAAAAAAATTTGAATTAAGCACACACTAAGATTTAGCACATCCATCGCATAGATAATTTATAGATTGTATGACGAAGCGCAGCGCGATTAACTTTTTTTAACCTCATACGAATATTGTTTCGCAAATTATTCGTGCTTTGGTCTGTATCCATTACACGAAAATATTAACGGACGTGAAAATATTGCCACTCCGGTTCCGAAATTCCGGACACCGTCCCATCACTAGGAGATACACAACACACCCAACAGTAAGATATTAAGGGAAAGAATGTTGCGGCATGGAATTAAATTGTGTGAGAGCATGAAAATAGGTAGCTAAGTACTTAATGCTGTTTACGGATCAGCTAGTTTTGTGAACATTTTTAACCAAATTAAAAATAAATAGCTTTTTCCAGCGTCTGTTCCATGTTCCATGTTTTTATTTGTTTTATGTTTGTTACATGATTTCTTCGCCAATTTTATATTAGCTTCGTGGTTATCCTTTTGATGGAAAGGCTATATTATACCGTACAGTATCGAATCAAATTAGACAGAGTTGTTTGTTTTTGAGTTATTCTTACTTATTATCTAATATATAAAAATGAACCCCTATTTCTCCTGGTCACGCTATAACTTGAGAACGGATTGAACAATCTCGCTATTTTTTGTGTTAATTATTGTCAGGAGAAGGTTATTGGCAGTAATTCACTTGTTCCGAACACCAAACTACACTAGCGAACTAAATCTATTTTTAGTAAATTATGGTAGTTCTTATTGTGTTCATGCTTAAGTCCAAATTCGTATAATGGTTGCAAAGACAATTCTTAAATTTGTCGTTTCTGTTTAATTGTGGTATGTTTAGTGCAAATTTAATCGTCACGTAAGTTCGTGCTCTCTAAACTACCCTAAACTGATGTAAAACTACCCACATTTCAATAGAATAATCATATGTTTAGAATTATCATTCTAAGTGTTACTCGAATGTAGATTTTAGTATTAACATAATAAGAACTACCATAGTTTAGAGAATTTTAGTTTAGTGTACGCACAAGCGAATCAGTACCAATATGAAAGAAAAGATGGGAGGTTATGGCGAGGCCAAAGGCCGAAGCTACTAAGCGAACGAAGTCGCGGGAAGTCGCTAGTATTAAATAAAAGTTTAAAAAATAATCATATTCAACGAATTTGATTAGTTCATATGGTTTTATTTGTTTCGTTCTATAATGAATATATTATCAGTCAAGTAATTCTAAACATATGATTATTCTATTGAAATGAGGGTACTTTTACATCAGTTTAGACTAGTTTAGAGAGCACGAACTTGCATGACGATTAAATTTGCACTAAACATACCCACAATTAAACAGACACGACAAATTTAAGAATTGTCATTTGCAACCATTATACGAATTTGGACTTAAGCATGAACACAATAAGAACTACCATAATTTACTAAAAATAGATTTTAGTTCGCTAGTGTAGTTTGGTGTTCGGAACAAGCGAATTACTGCCAATAACCTTCTCCTGACAATAATTAACACAAAAAATAGCGAGATTGTTCCATCCGTTCTCAAGTTATAGCGTGACCAGGAGAAATAGGGGTTCATTTTTATATATTTGATAATAAGTAAGAATAACTCAAAAACAAACAACTCTGTCTAATTTGATTCGATACTGTACGGTATAATATAGCCTTTCCATCAAAATAATAAAAAATGCGACCAGTGAATCAAGATATGATATAAATTAAGAATGGGTATGTCTATTTATCCAGGCAATGAAAAATCGGCTTTATGTGATTTAAAGTAGTGTCACCTAACCCACCACTTCTTAGTAATATTTACCTATAGTCATTCACTTACCCTTTAAACCAAAACACAGTAAATGCTACTATTCTGATCCAACATATTTGAACCACGAAGCCTTCCTACTGGTACAAGATATCCACCAATAAGTATGTAACCTGATTGGTATCACTCGTGGACCACGTCACAGTATAACAATACGTACACACTAAGGAGAATTACATTTTGGTTTCACCAAAATAAATCGGACCGGAATGCGCAGCGAAGATCTCCGACAAGGCAGACAGACGACCTGATAAAGGCTTGTGTTCAGCAGAAGATGTTCTACAGCTGAGACGATGATAAAAACAAATCATTACGATAATCTACACTCTAAAAAATATGGACAAACCAGTGGCATTATCTCTTACAAGGGTTCAATTCAACTAACTAAATTGCAATCGAACAGTGACTTTTATACGTTTTCTCATTCTGCTATTGAAAATCAGTCCAGTTGCAGTTAAGTTTCTTTTGACGCCAGCGAACGATCTAAGCTTTATATTATGTTAACTCGATAGATAATTAACGCGACGCGTGAAATCCTATTCGAATACAGTAGCGATTAATGTGCTACTGGTAGTAATTCGCTTGTTCAGAACACCAAACTTAACTAGCGAACTAAAATCTATTTTTAGTAAATTATGATAGTTCTTACTCTGTTCATGATAAAGTCCAAATTAGTATAATGCTTGTAAATGAAAATTCTTAAATTTGCCGTTTCTGTTACTTGTGGGTATGTTTAGTGCAAATTTAATCGTCATGTAAGTTCGTGCTCGCTAAACTAGCCTAAACTGATGTAAAACTACTAACATTTGAATAGAATAATTATATGTATTTAATTATCATTCTAAGTGTTACACGAATGTGGATTTTAGTGTTAACATAATTAGAACTACCAATAGCTTAAAGAAATTTAGTTTAGTGTACGCACAAGAAAATCAGTACCATTGTATAATATATTAGTGTATAAACAAACGGTACGTTCCAATTTGTCTTTACAAATAATAAAAAGGCTTTTTGGGTAATGAACGAAAGACAACAGCCGTGCGATTCTCTAAGAGAAAACATCATTGCATCTTTGACAATATCAGTGAAACAAATGACGAGATGACTAGGAACATTGAAAAAACAACCTTATGTACAAGGGTGATATCTCATAAAGTATTTGACATCGAATCTATCGGTGAGCTCGTCTACAAGCGCATCGACGAATCTTTAGAGAATCGCACGGCAGGAGTTGAACGAGTCGAGCTACAGTGCAGCGGATAGATCAGTGAACGTCGGGAAATAGTGGAATCCGTAAATCAGCCTCCAGGTGTGCGAAAATAAATAACGTCAGTTTTCAACAAAAATAAAATACAATAAAACATACTTTCGAAAACACCGACGAAAGACTGTACGATGATTGGAATACGGTAAAAGCAACACGATGAAAGATAAACGTGGCGAAATTAGCGATTGGGAAGTTGGTAAGTTATTGCAAAATATCGGCGAATGTTAACAATAAACTTCCAAAGTGATGACTACAAAGTGTTCCGTTACTAAGTAGCCCATTATAAACTTTTGAAATTCTGAAAATTGTACAGAGTTTTTGTGTTTTTTTAATGTTAGTATGAAAGGGTATTGGGACAGCGATGGCGAAATTTCATGTTTTCTGAATAGATCGAGAAATCTTTTATTTGCAATTTTTAGATGATTGTAACACGGTTTATTAACGTCAAAAAACGTTAAACTTTGTTTTTCTGTGACTCGTGGCCTACATCCGACTTAAAAAAAATTTAGGCTAGCGATTGACCAATATCTGTATTTATTGTCATTGATATTGCGGGCGAAGGTAGTACTACTGTTAACAACATGATCTACAATGCGACTGGCTTTCAAGGACAGCTGCACATGGTTGGTGGTCATATGGTGCCAGGTGGTAGCATAGTCAGGCAGGCACTAGAAATAGCCATTTGCGTCACTATACTCTGGGTGTTAGCATTTCGCACACAAACAATTATAACGGTAATAATGGCCTATATTAAGTAATTAATACTATTAATCGTAGGACGACGTTGGATGCAGGCCGCTTCCAACCGGTCTTTTTGGAAAATTATAATGGAGGCATATGTTCAGCAGTGGACGTCCTACGGCTGAGGTGATGATGATGATGATGCATGTTGATGCAATAATTGCCGCAATTATTATTGTTTTTTTTTTATATTTCAGTAGTCTGGTGACAAGATGGACAAGTAGCTCACTTGATGTTAAGCGTCAAGCTTACCCATTAAAGGTCAGTGCCATTCAGAAGTTTAACTACAAGAGTTCAAACCTCCTCCTCCAGAGTCCTGCATGGAAGATCCACAAGGTTTAAATAAATGATTGATTGATTGGATATGTATTGCGCTCGTCACTCTAAGACATGTGATGTTAAATCTCTTGCCCAGTAATTTCGCTGGCAACACAGTAATGTTTGCACACTACTGCTTCACAGTTGAATAACTGGCAAAGGTGTGGTACTTCCTCAGGCGGACATTGCAAAAGTCCTACCACTATATACAAGAACATAATTACTGCATTTTGTTTCCATAATAATTGTATACCTTAATGACTGGTGGGGCTGCACCATACCTCGGTAGGGAATATTTAAGGGGTAATATTTGGGTTTAGGTAAGAATGTGGGATACTTACGGGATGTCGGGTGACTCTGGATCTGATGGGGGCTGATGACCTTAAGAGTCCTCGGGGTAGGCGTCCTGCTGTGGACGTCGTGCTGAAGGTTTGCTGGTCACTTGTAGGTATAGTGTTTGTGGAGCGGAGTTAATCGCGCACTAAAGTAAACGCGGAGCTGATTTGAGCTGATGATGTGTGCGGCCGTGCCTGCACACACAAGAGGTCACTCTGGACGGACGCGTGAACGCGGGGCTGATTTGAGCTGATAAGCGGTCGCTCGCGGCGACGTTAAATTGGTGACTCGGGCTGATCACGTGATCACGGGTGCCGGGTAATGGCGGTTCCCATGCGGTCGCGACGCGGAGGCGGAGCGGTATACGTCCGCTAGCGGAGACTCTAAAATGGTGACTGTTGGCGCTGCCCAGTTCAGCTGCCTGCTCGTAGTTTGACAGCTGCAGGACAGCGGTATATATAGGTATTAAACTTGTAGTATTTTTATTTTTTACGTACGCAGACCGCTCAATACGCTCCCACGACTCATGCCCTCAATTTACTGAACTCCCTGATTGCTCAGGAACCAGATGTTGATTTATTTTTTACAATACTTAGCATGTTTGTAAGCTTATGTATTATTTTTTTAGCAATTATGTGTCTTCCTAGCTTAACTAAATTTTAGGTAAATATGTAATACGGGCTTGCTGCATGCTTTGGTTTCATACTGTAAATGCAGCAAGCAACGAATAAAGGATAAAATACAATAAATAAAATGACTTAAGTAACATGGTATAATCAACAAGTACAATTGAAAATTTAATACCGACTTCATTCTATTCAGTTATCGGAGTGTATCTCAAAAACTACTGTACTCAATTTGATGAAATTTAAATGGAAAGCACCAGCTTTCAAAAATATAAGAATTTAGAGCTAAGGGTTCACCCAGTCGAAAGTTATGAGATAACAAACATTAAAAAAAAAACAGTCGTACTGAGTACCTCCTCCTTTTTTTGGAAGTCGGTAGTTGGTCGGTTTGGTTTTTGGAAGTCGGTCAAATAATACGAGCTAATGATGATGTCAGGACCTACATAAGTACTTACCTACAAAATATCTCGTAAGTATATCTGATTAAGATATTTTTAGTTGAAAACGGCGTCCGAATTATTAAAATTTTACTAAAATGAGGGTAAAACAATTTTATGCTCAAAATGCGTGATTAACGAATAATTAAACCCGATAATTGTTCAATCGGCCATAGAAAATTGGGTCGGTTCGGGTTTTTTTATAATTTTTCATTGGATGCCCTTAGCAAGGGTTCAATTATCATAATTAAAATTTAATTATAATGATCTAGTGACCCGGAGAACCTTTTTTCATGAAATATTATGCCAGCGTCCAAAACAACGTTTGTGGTCGATCTACAGTGGAACGGTTAGTAGAAAAAAATCCATAAATGTACCTATCATTACTAGTGCGGTATTATAGTATGCTTATATATAGTTGTGTATCTTATTTATTTTTTATTTGTCTCTAAGTAAGCACCTAAAATGTAAACATGTCTAAGATAACTCTAAAATTTAAAATTTATTTTCGGTTCCTACTAAACGGTTTTATTCCTTGTACTAAAATAAAAGTTATTTTTCTTGCGACACTATTTTAGTACTAATCAAATTTCGGGAACACGAAAAGTACTTTTTAAAAATACAAAATTTAATTAAAATAATTATATTTTAGTTTGATGTCCGATACATCCAAGAGTTAAATTAGAACTAACTTACAAGCCTAAAGCAGGGAGGAACAGCTCCCTTATCTTTGTTATGCATTTCGGCGGACGTCGGACCACCGGACGATCGGTAGACGCAACTCAACGGTTTTGCCGCCTACGCTTGTATGGTTACCGTATTACCAGAATGCATAACTACTTATATATTATTATGTATTCATTATATATTATATTACAACGTGTTATATTTACAATCCTTGTCACTTTGTCATAAGCTGTTTTCTACCCACTTTCAAGAAGGAGGAGGTACTCAATTCGACTGTTTTTTTATGTTTGTTGTCTCATAACTTTCGACTGGGTGAACCGATTCTCAAAATTTATTTTTTTTGTTTGAAAGCTGGTGATTCCCGTCTGGTCCCATTTATTATCAAATTCGGTCCAGTAGTTTTTGAGATACTCTCCAATATCTGAATAGAATGGAAATCGGTATAAAATTTTCAAATTGTACTTGTTATTTCTCTCTAAGTAGGCACAAAAAATGTAAACATGTCTAAGATAACTCATTTATTTTCGGTTTTTATTCCTTGTACTAAAATAAAAGTTATTTGTATCTCGACACAATTTAAGTACTTATATATTATTATGTGTTCTTATATATTATATTTGTTATATTTATAATCCTTGTTACTTTGTCATAAGCTGTTTTTTTTATTGAATTTATATCGTCCGTTGCGCCACTACGAGACGGAGCTGAAAATCACTGCTGTGGAGAAATCCGCCGCATTATGCTGGGCCCAGATCCTTTCTCGTACATGCCAGCTATCCTAGAATATCTAGACTGTGTTATACTGTATCTAGTTTATTTATGAAACTCATTTCTAACCATGTGGCATTTACTACTTGTTGTTGTGTATAGTGCTTGTTTGAATAAACGTTTTCTTTTTCTTATAGATTTGTTTTGTTTTCTGATAGCATTAGCCTTAATAAAGTTTTTTTTATTTGATACGTTATGTTGGTCATAAGTTCCAGCTGAAAATAAGCGCTAAGGTTACCACACCTATCAAATACTGAGTCGGGACTCATTTCCAGCATCATACAAACATTTTAATAGTTAGTTAGTTTTTAGTTTGGTCATCTTATAATCTACTACCTGCGCTCCGCGATTTCACCCGCGTGGTGATAGATGATGATGATGATGATAAAAAGAATCAGATGTGCTTCCCCGGGGTATAATCTATAACTTTGCCAAATTTGATTACGATCCGTTCAACGGTTTCGGCATGATAAGGTAACAAAGACGAAAAGACAGAGTTCGATTATTTTTTCTAAAATAAAAGTAGCCCAAATTACGCCCTATAACAAAGCTATCTGCCAGTAAATGTCGAGTTCAAATCAGTTCAGCCGTTTCAGTTATATGTTTAATCTCGTTAGTTCGTTTAGTGGCTCAACGATTCTATAATAAAGTTCGCAATGTTATCCGAGATTTGCCTATTAATAAGTTTAAAATTACTATTAAAACTAAACTCTATCAAAAAGGTTATTACAAAATTTCGAATTACTTGAAGGGTAAAACAGCTTGGCACTGATCACTCCAGTATCTATCTACTCGTGTACTAAGATGTCAAAGTGTAGCGTGTCTTGCCCTACTGATACCATTATTATGTTCTCTTTTGTAAGGCAACACACTAGAGCTAATATTTGTAGTACCTAAGTAAAAACATCTATATAAAAAGAATGGCCCTGAGTTTCTTGCCGCTTCTTCTCGGTAGGCTCTATATATTTTGGAACGCGGCGGTAGTCTTTAAAGTACATTATAATGAAAAAGTGACGTTCATAAGTGCGTCTTTGATGCCTAAATTGAATAAATGATTTTGACTTTGACTTTGACACTTTTAAGCCATTTTGGCTTAACTGGTTTTCGTGGTTTCGTCGAAATACGAATATCAAGGTTTTTGTATAAACGATTCTGGCGGAAGATTTGAAATCCAATCATGACCACAAACAAAAACCTTATAATTGCATTTCCCGGAAACGCGTGAAATAAATTCAGACTAAGAATTAGTGGTCTATTCGGTCCGTTCATTACAAGGGGTTCATTTCCACTATTTAGAATGAAAAAAACTATAAGTTCGGCACCATTACACAACATAGCAAAAACAACTTATTCTAAATAACTATACAGATAAATAGAATTGAAATATCTGTTTGTAATTCTAAAATAACTCGTTGATTCGCGATTCGCCATATTTGGCCAATAATACAATAGTTATCGCAGAAATCAACCTACTTTTCTAGGAACTGCAACGTGTGGTTAACAGCTTTTAACTAGATGCATATATAGAGTATATATATAAAATAACCATAAATTTATATATTTTTTGTTTGTCTTTTATATATTTTCCTGCTAATCTCTGCCACCAAACGAACTAACAAGATTAAACATATAACTCAACAATGTATCGCATAGTAAGTCTAGCTAAAAAAAATGTGTTTTATTATTTCATGTTATTTCCCGCTATAAGCAAAAGCATACACCTTTAATTCAAACCGACTCCTTTAAAGATAATATTTACACATATCACACTATTATTATAAAAGCGAAAGTTTATGAGTATATTTGTATGTTTGCTACCTCTGCACACTCCAATGGCAGGGCTAATTGTGATGAATTTTGGTATGGATGTAAATTAATACTTTTCATCATAATTATCCATTCACATGCGGGTGTAACCGCGGAGCGCAGCTAATAAACTAAAAAATAAATGTTCGTAATTTTTTATTTATAATCTACGCACTACAGACTCAATCCGTACTTTATTTCATATGTTGTAATTACGTAACTATTTAAGCTTACCATGTTACGACACGCTGCGGCTGACAGCATGCTAACAGCAGCTAAAGAAGAAGCCGATGTCGAGTGTGGTGAAGTCAAAGACGGCATTCCTGTTGTTACAGTTGGAGCTCACTGTTGCTGGTTAAAAAGGTCTTACAGACCCAACTACTCAGCATTGTCAGGAGTAGCTGCAATTATTAAACACAAAACTGGTACGGCCTTATTAATAAACTTGGGTTACACCCGGAGTAGTTAAAACATCTATCTGTCAATTTTTCGCTTGCAGTAAATGTCACGCGTGAAAGCAAGACAAAGCATGTTACGCCTAATCTATGTTTACGCAACGTTTATTAAAAGGCCGTAAAGTATTATATATGGATGTTAAAAATAAATATTGTGATATAACGAACTAGATATTGGTTGTCTATAAAGTTTTAATCTAATACATGAAAGCATTACTAGCATAATTATGTTAGGTCGGTGTCAAAGCAGTTACGTGTTGAAGAATGATAAATTATATTCAGTGGGGAGAAAAATAAGTTTCTGTATAGAAATAAAAAAGTAAATAGTATTAAATAATAAATAAAAGTTAATAGTATGGTACCTCTACCTATAGATATATATATATATATATATATACAGTCGTGGTCAACTAATTAGGGACACTCATTGGTTAAAGCGAATTGTGAATTTATTTTTTATTTTCCAACGAGTCTAAATCATATTCCATATCTCTTACATGTAAGTATAATTAGTCATTTATGTGCCCGATTATACAAACAATAACAACTTCTTAAACATTAAACCTCTTTACAGTATAGCTGATAGATTATCGTAGTGCTATTTGTTCATATAATGCTGGCTGGCCATTTAATTAGGGACACTGAGATATTGCGTTCTATTTTCAAAATTTGAATCTCAATACTTTTTTACTTCTTCTCTTATTGTTTCGTGGTAGTTTTGGCGGCAATCCCGATATTTATTTTAAGTTATGAAAAATATTTTGAAGAAAAATGGGTAAAAATAAAAGTTGCGATCCAACACTACGAAAAATTATCATGAAGTTTGTTGTCGAGCATGGTTGGCCATACCGAAGGATAGCAGAACATTTAAATTGTTCAAAAACTATGGTATACAATGCAGTGCAACATGTCAGACGCAATAACACAGATTTAAATGTGCCCAGAACAAAAAGATCGAGAAAAACAACTCCGCAAGAAGATAGAATGATAACCAGGTTAGCTAAGAAAGATCCGTTTCTAGGCTCTATTTTAGTTAAACACGAAGTGTTTGGGACAGACGAAAGAGCTGGTGTCTCAGCGAGGACCGTTCGACGACGTCTGGTAGAAGCAGGGTTGTTCGGAAGAGTGGCTCGCAAAGTACCGCTGTTGAACAAAGAACATAGAAATGCTCGTTTGGCGTTTGCACGTAAATATGGACATTGGACCTACGCCCAATGGCAACATGTATTATTCTCTGACGAGACCAAGGTTAATTTGATTTCTTCAGATGGAAGGCAATACGTACGGCGTCCAGTAAAAGCGGAAATGAATCCAAGATTCACAAAAAAGCAGGTGAAACATGGCGGTGGAAACATTAAAATGTGGGGTTCATTTTCTGGACGTGGAGTGGGACCTGTGAGGAAAGTTCAGGGTAACTTAGACCAACATCAATACAAGGCAATATTGGAGGAAACGATGCTTCCCTATGCTGAGGAGCATCTCCCTATTATATGGACGTTTCAGCATGATAACGACCCGAAACATACCGCCCGTTCAGTCAAGTCGTTTCTTACCAGTCAGTCAGTATCGGTGCTAGATTGGCCAGCAAATAGCCCGGACCTTAACCCAATCGAGCACCTTTGGCACGAAATCAAGAAAAAAGTAGCCACTTATCGTACCACAACTTTAGATGAACTTAATGAAGCTTTTTGTGAGGCATGGGCAAACATTCCTGTCGAAACATGCCAGAAACTGATAATGTCTATGCCACATCGGTGTCAAGCGGTAATTACTAACAAAGGTTTTGCTACTGAGTACTGATTTTACACGTAATAAAATGGAGCTGTTAAAGATATTATAATACTGCAGATTATTAGTTTTGTTTAACTCAATTTTTCATTATAGTTTACTGTCCTTAATTAAATGTCCAGCTACAGAATTATACCTTAAAATTGAATACATGTTCAACCTTTGATATTAAATACTTTTTTCTATTTATTTATTCTTTTATTTACAGCCATTTAAAGCATAATAATCGGACAAATTATGCAAATAATAGTTACTGAGAAATCAATAGGGTTTTATATTTGTATGTACATAACCGGTTATTGTTCTTCACTATCTTGCATGTCCCTAATTAGTTGACCACGACTGTATATATATATATATTATAACTTCTATCTAATAATATGTTTACCTTACCAGATAACACTGGGTCTTTTCATTTAATAGGATAAACAAACGAATCAAAACACCTTCATTCACCATTGATATCTAATGAAGGATAATGATATTATGAAGAAAACTTTACTGAATTTCTAATTGCCTTGTGTCTTGCATTATAAATCTATTATCAAACGCGCGCAATCGCTGAATAGCTTCAAAGCTCAAGTAAAAGACTACTGTCTCTCTACGTTAAATGTTAATTTCTGACATCATTCATTGATTGATATTATTTAAATTATTGATATTTATGTATGTTTAAGTATATGTTCATGTAAGTTTATAGTATAATATATGTATCATATTATTATTACGTGTAGGTAAGTGTAAGTATTGTTATATTTAAGTGTATTTTTATTTATTTGAATTTTACCTTTTTATCTAGTATTATCTAGTGTTACATCTGTTTCATGTAATACTAGGTAATAATATATTTCTTCGTGATGTTGCACCACCGTCCATGTCAATCATGTAATCGCTATCCATCCAAAGGTTGTCTGGAAGAGATCGCTTTTAGCGATAAGACCGCCCCTTTGTGCCTACTATTTAAGTTGTTTCCTTATGTTGTATTTACTTTGGTACAAATAAATAGTTTTTGTATTGTATTGTATCTATCTGATTGTTCCTAATAAAAAAACAGTATTCTGCTTATACCCTATTTTTCATTGCCTGGACAAAAATATACCTATTCTAAATATTTCGATTCGCTGGTCGCCATTATTTTTCGGGCTTTCGGCATTAAAATTAATGTCAACAGAGAAAAGTTTATTTTTATTTTTTACATGCTGTTTTACTGCTGGTTAGAAAATCCAAAGGCATATCTAACCCTCAGTCATAGTCTATCTGTTACTACATATTATATGATGTAATGTCTTTAATAAACTTATAATAAGTACAAACTAAGTACTTAAATCTTAACTAGTAAATGACCGCAAAAACAGATAGACATTAAGTCTAAAATAGGTTGATACATATTGTATTTGCTTCTTGCGCTAAAAGGGGCTACGAACTACGATATGGCATATATTAACGATGTAGTACACTTTGAATGTCTTTGAAGTCTATTTGTAGTCACTACTTAGTGAAATGGAGATATTCAATGTTCGTTTGCTTAATTTACTTGCTACGCTATTCTCGTCATTTATAGAAGCAGGATTCTGCGGCCACGAGATAAAAACACTGTCCCGTCAATGAAGGAATAATAAATACTAAGCATTCTTTTTTAGAGTATGTAACGTTTTACCAACGATTTGTCCATGAACCTTTGGTCAACATAATCTCTAAGCCATGTACTTGTTATCCAAAACTACTTATTCTTATTCGTTTTGGGGGCGATGAGGCCTGCACTGACGTCCCGCTTGGGGTGTTTTGTGCATTCCCCCCTGCCAGCATTTGCTCAAGCCAACCTAACTCCTTCACATAGCGGAGTATGGCCTTGGGTCGCTGGCACAACTGCTCCAGTGTAGATTGAGATGTTGTATGAACAAACGTCGATGATGCTGATGATGCATCTTGCGTTCTGGAGTGGACCTCCAGTAGTCCTGTTTTTGCTCTAATATCTTCCGTAGCCCTGCAATGCAGCAACACATGCTCCACAGTCTCGTCTTTCTGCAGACAGCCTCTACATAGTGGGCTGTCCGTAGCTCCAATCTTGTGCAATAATTGGTAATTTAGATTACATTGACCAGTGATGATGCCCACCATTAGGCGAAGGTCTTGACGTTGTAATCCAAGTAATTTGTTCGTAGTATTTTTGTTTAGGATTGGAAACATGGATTTCGCATGTTTACAGCCCTTCCTGTCATCCCAATAGTTTTGGTGTTTTCTTTCTGTGTAGCGACTCAGGAGATTCTGCACTTCCATTGCTGAGGGTCTGCAGAGTTCCATTTCCTCAGTGCTACCCTGCTTTTTATCCAAAACTACGATTCACCCACGAACATTACGCCAACATAAGTTTATGTCAATGAATGCTAAACCAACAGAATATTTTGACTAATAACTTTTCACCCCAAGAACATTTGGTCCTAGTACTGTTCGCCAGCAGAACGATACGGCAGTGTGTGTTTAACCAACAAAACCTCTTGACAATAGGTAACGTTTCCACCATAAACTTTTTCCATCCGCCTCAGTTGCGGTGGCGCCTATACAACACTGCAACCTACAATGACCACTCCCATGTGGACTTCGAGGGCCAATAGACCCATAGGAACGGTCCCTACCCAAGCCCACCAGCTATCTCCTATTACTGGCAGGCCCATTGGTTCCTCTTTGCTTCACTGTGGTGTCCCAAGTCACGGCTATTGAGTCCGAACGAACGTTGATACAGCCTAGTATTACACTGGCAATTAGTTTATTAGTTTTAAAGGTTGTCTGGAAGAGATCGCTTTTAGCGATAAGACCACCAATTTGCGCCTATTATTTAAGTGTTTTATTATTTTGTGATTTCTTTGGTGCCAATAAAGAGTTTTTGTATTGTATTGTAGTTACTTGTTCATTATTATGTAACAACACCAATATATAAATGAGATGTAATTAGGAATGTTTTGGTAAGCGACATTTCGTAGTTGAAATATAACTTATGAAAAAAGTTTATTTTGGAAAAGTTACCTATAGTCAAGTGATTATGTTGGTTAAACACACACTGACGTGTCGTTCTGACTGGCGAACAGACTTTGGGTGAAAAGTTATTAGTCAAAACATTCTGTTGGTTTAGCATTCATTGACATAAACTTATGTTGGCGTAATGTTCGTTGGTGAATCGTACTTTTTGGATAAAAATCACATGGTTATGTTGATCAAAGGTTCATGGACCAATCGACTGATGGTAAAACGTTACACACTCTTAAAACTATACAGGTAAAAAAGGCTAATATTTAAAATAATTCCATAAAAATATTTTAGAGCGGGAGAAATAAGTCCTTTGGGTTTTAACACTGAACTAATTTTAAATAAAAGAATCATTGATTAGTACCATTTATGTTACCACTGACACACCTTTATTCCGCTAGTACCATTAATGGTACGACGTAAAGTAGTACAGAATTGTATGATTGAAGTTAGAAGTCAGCTCTGTTAGAAAACAGTGCCACCTGTAAAAGGTCAAATTAAGATAAACGCGTTTAAAGTTTTTGATCTTCTCCTCGTAAGGAATTTGTAAATATAACTATAAATATTAAAATGAACCCCTATTTCTCCTGGTCGCGCAAAAAATTGACAACGGATGGAACAATCTCGCTAATTCTTTTTTTTGTGTTAATTATTGTCAGGAGAAGGTTGGAGGTTATGGCGATGCCGAAGGCCGAGCCTACTACGTGAACGAAGTCGCGGGCACTCGCTAGTTTGTATTTTCTATTTTAAATAAGAATATCATATTAACACAATAAAATTAAAAAATAAATCTCACTATTTGAAAATAAATGTTTTGTTACAATGGCATAAGTATGGCAGAGTTTTAGCAAAATATAATGTCGCGTGAGCCCGCCCCGTCTCTAGATCACGGTAAAACGTAGCTAATACGAGTATGTTTAATTACTGTGTTTTGAAAAAACGTTTCGTCTAAACATCAGGTTAAAGTGAAGTGTCACATCTAATTTACTTTGAAATGGATTTATGTATTGAATATAACGAACTTGTGAGTACAAGAGTAGATTATTTTAGGATGGCCATAAAATGCTGTAACTTGCTGTAACAACGCTGTTTTTTCATAACACCGTAGTACCATTGACCAGAGGCCGATTCTATTATTCAAAAATCTATCCCGCTACAACTGCAGTTCGACTCATTCTACTCTTGTTGCTGGTCGATTATTACCCAAAAAGCCATTATGATATTTAATATTTCTAGAGATTATTCTATATTATTATTCTATTAATATTTCAAATTGGAACGTCATCTTAATAATAAGAAACTAGCAGCGCCCCGCGGTTTAACCCGCGTGCCGATGAATGATGAAAAGTATCCCATATCCTTCACAAAACAAAAGTATAAAAATTGGTCCAGCCATTCTTGAGTTATAAATGGTGTAACTATTGCGATTTTGTTTTATACAGGGTGTTTGGTAGAGGGACCGACAAACCAAATGAGCGTGTTCGGGGGCCCACTTGGAGAATACAAGTTGGACAAAAAAAATCCCCGACACCCCAACTTTTTTTACCTTTTTTTTGTGAATTTTCTCGTTTTCTCCAATATTGTACCTATTTACCACCATAACATTTGTAAAGTATGTTTTAGACATGAATGAAGATGATATGGTGGTAAATAGAATGTTATGGTGGTATCCCATAAAAAATAAACTCCCCGACACCCCAATTTTTTTATAACATTTTTTTGTGAATTTTCCCGTTTTCTCCAATATTGTACCTATTTACCACCATAACATTTGTAAAGTATGTTTTAGACATGAATGAAGATGATATGGTGGTAAATAGAATTTTATGGTGGTAAATAGGTACAATTTCGGAGAAAAAGGAAAAATCACAAACAAAAGTTAAACATATTGGGGGGTGGGGGATTTTTATTGGCCAACTTGTATTCTCCAAGTGGTCCCCCGAACACGCTCATTTGGTTTGTCGGTCCCTCTACCAAACACCCTATATATTGAATATCAACTGTTCAAAAAATGTAGATAGAAATAAATAAGATTAAAAGTATTCGTCTTGAAAAGTATTATTTTATTTTCCACGCAGGTTAACTCGGCAAAAATTGGGTTTACCATTCCTACCTTGCTATATCGTCTGTAAGCTATTTTTTAATACCCCTAGCATATAAATTGAATTATTTCCCTACTTCTTATGTGTGGAGTGCACATATAATATACGGACAGTAAGGGTTATATCTATCAATATTAACCTCAACACTATTATATGGCACTCATCAGGCAATGTGTGTGGCAGTGGGCTTGGCACATAGCACGCAGAACAGATGGCTGATGGGGCCGGAAGGTTCTAGAGTGGAGACCACGGACCGGCAAGCGCAGCGTAGTTCGTCCACCGACACGGTGGACAGACGACCTGATAAAGGTCGCAGGACGACGTTGCATGCAGGCCGCTTCCAACCGGTCCTTTTAGAAAATTATGAGGGGGGGCGGGGGTATGTTCAGAAGTGGACGTCCTACGGCTGAGATGTTGATGATGTGGTAGACAGTATAGTATTATACCTAGTAGTAAGTTAGGAAAGTAAGTTTATAAAATTCTAATATGTTTCGTAAGTATTTAATATTTTATATAATTAAGTAATAGTAATAATGATTTAGTATAAATAATTGCCTTATAGGAAGGTCTTTAACAGCGTAACACAGGCTGACCTAGTACGCTGTTAAAACTGTTAAAATTAAGCAACTCTTTATAATTATGTTGTAATGTAATATGTAATAAGAAGCTATTGTTTCTTTTCTATGATTGTAAAGTGTTTTAAATAGTTACAGTATTAATATATGTATAGTATGCTTAGTATATGCTGTGAAGTAAATAAATAAAATACCTGACAGCCGCATCGCTTGTTTGTTCTATATGAAACTGAGGTGATGGATGATGATGAATTTATTTAAATATCTTTTGGGTATCGTTAGTTTAGTTACTGTTATTACGTTGCTTATGGGGGTGAAAAATGTTGAATCATTTTATACCAATATCTTGCGTGGATTTGTTTACATTTTTAATCTCGGGAAAACATTGGATCCCCTCCTTTCGGAAACCATTAATATCAGTTTCAGACGGTGCAAGCTTATTGGGTTAAACAAGTGATAAAGTATGCAGAAATGCATTATATATCTTATTTCACAGATCTATTTAGATGATCATAATAAAAGTAAGCTGATCTGCCAGTTTCGTTCGCTTCACACCATTAGGGGTAACATTTTCAAAAATCCGTCTTTAAAATGCTTACAGCATCATCATGCTTACACATAACTGAAAACATTTCAAGTTTGTATCCCTAGCTAGCGGATTAGGCTTTGCGATGATGGTCCTTTGCGTCCCAGTGATGTAAATATACGTCAGTTCCATTCATAAATCTTTTGTTTTAATTAGCATGGTACAGGAAGAATTAATCAGTACACGTAATTTATTTAACGACTCTGTGAGCTCAGTTGGGTTATTGTTGTGTCGGTGTGTACTGTAGGTTGTACTCATACCTTCGCAGCGAGGAGTACCAGGGCCAATACTCCCAAAAACGAACTATAAAGTTTCGATTGACGGATTTAACAATAAATCTACCTGTGAAAGTGAAAAAGCAAATACAGCCAAGGGGATTATATGTAATGATACGTTTTTGTCATAATGATTAATTATATTTGTATTTAGATATTTTTTGGGCAGTTGCTGGTTCTACTATATGAATAAGTGATTTGCTCATAATATCTGTGTAGCAATTGCTATAGTTTAAGCTTGTCTATATTTTAATTTTTTTCACTTTTAAAAAGAATATTAAATTATTAAAAAAAATACTAAAAGGACTTTTTTTTATAGTATTCCTTTTTTTTTAAAGCACTAACGCCTGCTTAAGCGATCTCAAACATTGAAATTTATAGAGAGAAAAATTCCATCCTCGGACGGGATTCGAACCCGCGTCTTCTGGCTATCCGTGTCAGACGCCATTGACCAACTAGGCCACCGAGAAACTGGTCCGAGCATCGAATTTTAACTCTCTATTTGACTAAGCGTCTTGCGGGGACGGAGCGACATCTATTGGACAGATTAACAGTACCATCCAACCGAAAGAAGCATTATTTAGAAATACTTGAAACTTTCGTATTGACATCGCGGCCCTCGTAATTGTTTTTTTTAAAGCACTAACGCCTGCTTAAGCGATCTCAACCATCCTCGGACGGGATTCGAACCCGCGTCTTCTGACTCACTGTCTTCTGACTCGTGTGAGTCAGAAGACGCGGGTTCGAATCCCGTCCGAGGATGAAATTTTTCTCTCTATAAATTTCAATATTAATTATGTTCATTAATACTTTTCCTAGATTCTAAGAATTTTCAAGAGTTTTTAAATAAGAATATTAAAGTTGATTTACGCACCTACTTACTCTAAATTAAACTTCAACAAATTACACATAACACATTAACACATTATACAAATTATACATAAACACTTATTACTTTAATGTCATTAACTTTCATCACCCTTGACTGTATTTGAGCTTTTTCACTTTCACAGTAGAATTTGTGAAATCTGTCAACTGAAACTTCGTAATTCGTTTTTTGGAGTAGGCCTTCAGGTTCGACCTCTGGCCGGAGCAAATATTCGTATGATGAGCAGATGAGCAGATATTTGTTCTCGGGTCTTGGGTGTAGTGATTGTGTGTGTCGATACCTACAGCGACACAGTGTACGAGTCCGTATGAGTGCGTGAGAGTTACTCAGACACATAGATTGAAATCTAGTAGCCGTGTAAACAGCAAACATGGTATAAAGCAGACGGCCTGGAGGCCAATTCTACGCTACAACGTTCAACAATCTATCCCGCTGCAACTGCAGTTCAACTCTTGTTGACGTTCGATAATTACCCAAAAAGCCATTCTACTATTTCTTTAGACAAATTGGAACGTAAATTACGTAAACGCTACTTTAGTTATAATAAATATATATTAGACACTACTATATCCTATAAGGTTCTCGAATGGCGACCACGCACGGGAAGACGTAGTGTAGACCGGCCACCCGCTAGGTGCACCGACGACCTCGTCAAAACCGCGGGGAATCGCTTGATGCAGGAAGCGAGTAGCCGGTCCAAGTGGCGTTCAATGGGGGAGGCATATGTTCAGTAGTGGACGTCTTCCGGCTGATAATAATGATGGTTATGATAATCATCATCATCTCAGCCGTAGGATGTCCGCTGCTGAACATAGGCCTCCCCCATGATTTTACAAAAAGACCGGTTGGAAGCGGCCTGCATCCAACGTCATCCTGCGACCTTCATCAGGTCGTCTTGTCGGTGGACGACTTACGCTGCGCTTGCCGGTCCGTGGTCTCCACTCCAAAACCTTTCGGCCCCATCGGACATCTGTTCTGCGTGCTATGTGCCCTGCCCACTGCCACTTCAACTGGTTAATCTTCTGGGCTATGTCGGTGACTTTCGTTCTTCTACAGATCTCCTCATTTCAGATTCGATCACGTAGAGAAACCCCGAGCATAGCCCTCTCCATAGCTCGTTGTGCGACTTTGAGCTTATCTATGAGGCTCATAGTAAGAGACCACGTTTCAGTGCCATAAGTCATCACTGGTAACACACATTGGTCGAAGACTCTTGTCTTGAGGCACTGAGGTATTTTTGACGAGAAGACTTCGCGAAGTTTCCGGAACGCTGCCCAGCCGAGTTGGATTCGACGATTGACCTCTTTCTCGAAGTTGGACCTGCCTAGTTTGACTGTCTGTCCCAGGAACTGAGTTCCCAACTGATATTGGTTATGATAATATATCTACCAATATAAGATAGCGTCACGTTCATGATCTATAGAGTTAACAGTAGGTATATAAAGTTTTGATCAATTGCTGTCTTTAATAGAAACGTAACTGCAGCTGGACTATTTTTTAATAGCAGAATTAGAAAACGAATATTTCGGCTATGGTACGATTGCAGTTGGATTACATTTAGTTAGTGGAATCGGCCCCCTGTTTTCCACCGACTAGCAATGCACAAATATTGTGATTTCTTGCTGAAACTCATCTTGTATCGCATCAAATAATGTATAGAAGACGAACCATTGGAGATGCCTTAAAGTTATATTATACAAACAAACAATACCTACTTCTTTATAATATTAGTGTATAAGCTGATGTAGAAATGTATACAAATATGTGATACAAGCTGCGCCCGGGGTTTTACCCGCGTGGTGATGGATAATGATGTTAATGATAAGTACCTTTTGTCTTTCCATGGGATATATCTATCTCCGTACCAAATTTCAACAAGATCCGTTCAGCCGTTTCGGCGTAAACGCGTAAAAAACAAATACACTCAATTGGGCATTTATAATATTAGTTAGGATTAGATAAATAAACGCAGTGCATTTTTTTATAATTATTATTATTCTTGTAAAACCAAATTAAAAACATGGCGACACCAAGCAATAAAGTATGAAATAGGTACTTTGCGAAATTTCACCGAATTTAGATTTTTATCAAACAGTAGCGCGTTTGTATCTTTTGATGGAATCATATACGTATCTTAAATTGTCCAAACACAGACACAGACTAGATAGAGACGTTTGTACGTATATCACATCCCATTGACTGCTAGCCAAATGTAATTGTTTGGCCACATATCTATCCAACCAGCTGTAGAACAGACTCCCCCTACCCTGCCAACTCCTGCCCAATGAATCAACGCTCCAAAATCAAATTCGTCTCAGGGTTGCCAGCGTAATTCGTTTACCCATTCGGGAAATTAAATAGATGGGTAATTTCACTGGCCCATTAGTGCCCGTCGGTTTAAAGTGGGGACGTGGGGACAAACTAGGGAAGGGATTTATGCGTAAAGGGCACCAAATTTATTTGATTCGACGGCAGTTGGATGTTGATTTGATTATAGGTGATGTTACCCGTTAGGAGTTGGGACTGTTTGGGACATTGTTTGGATTGTTACTGGTTAGGAATGAGGGAGCACATGTGGGTAAAGTTATTTTATGTCTGATGTATGGTTGAATGAAAACAGGGCGTAATAGTGTTTCAAATTTTATTTACAAGTATTTTTTTATATTATCAGATTATAAATTGATTTTTGCAGTAAAGTAGGCAGAGGTGATTGAAGAAAATATAAGGAAGCATCAACACTCAGATTTGCAGCTAACATTAAATGTGATTAAAGCCTTGTATTGACAGCCCTAATAATGTTTTTTACACGCGCGCGTAGCTTGACTTGGCGATCTTAACCGATCAACAAGTTAAACAACACTTGCTGCGGCCGGGACTTGGATGGGTGACCGCTAGTGGCATTATTCAATTGAGCGCTTCCGTGCTTCGGAGGGCACGTTAAGCCGTCGGTCCTCGTTGTTTGTTTTAGGAGAACAGTCGTTAGGCTATGTCGAAGGCCTTCGGGCGGCCTGAAAACTTCGACATGGGTTGGCCACTAACCCATCCACCAATAATCCACCACCTAAAAACGCACTGGGCACGCGTGGTGGATTATGGCCCAACTCCTCTCTCTGATAGGAAGGCTCGAAACCCAGCAGTGGGAACACAATGGGCTGATTATGATTATTTATGAGTATGACGCATCGGTAGCGAAGATTAAGAAGCAAGGGGCACGATTGGATTCCGACCTGTGATTTGAAAATCTGTAATAAAGCACCACAAGTTTTACGGTAGTCCCGAAGAATAGTCGCCTTTCTAGGTCTGTGTGATACAACCCTACCTTCGAAATTGCATTAAATTATCAGTAATCTGAATTAGAATACATTTAAGCCTTTACTAATAAACCTTGCGTAAACATTTACTAGGCGTAACATCCTTTGTCTTGCTTTCACGCATGACATTTACTGTATGCGAAAAATTGACAGACGGAATATCTATCTTTATCTCTAATATCTTTGAGAGAAAGACTCGAATCCTAGCAGTGGGAACATAATGGGCTGATAATGTATTTTATTGCAAATCGTTACAATTGAAAGCTTTGGAGAATACTGTCATAGGCTGGCGTGGTACTTCACTTGGAAATGTAAAGACAAAACTTGCATCATTTTCATTATAGACTAGCTGCGCTCGCGGTTTCACCATCATAATAAAATATCTCAACCAGAATCAAACCACTAGGCCCAATTTGATGAAAGTTGGTAGGGGGGAAGATGAGGCTTTGGATTGACACATAGGATACTTTTCAACATCATCTATCACCACGCGGGTGAAACCACGGATTGCAGCTTGTATGGATATAATTTGATCTGATTTTTTTGAGTTATCACCAAACCGTGTATTTTAAACTATTAAATATAGTTCCTATATGCTGACTTTGTTCTTTTATGAGAATAAACATATTTAAACCAAAACCGACACACTTGGATTATACTTATTTTTACAATATAAGAAGATAATTATTTAAGTATTACAGTTAATTGCAATGCAATCCGGTTGAGTTCAGTGAAACAGCGTTAAAAGCACACACCCTTACTAAGTTAGGTTAGCGAGATTTATCACCACGTTTTAAATACATCGCAAATAAAGTTTTTTGTGTAATTCGCATTCATTGGAAGCGTTAATGGTGATAAATTGGATCTGGCGAGACGCCAGATAGTGTTTTGGGGTACGATTGGTTTTCGATGACAATTCGATAAAAACGCGTCAGATAAAGATGACAAAAAGTAGCTATTTTATTTTTCATATTTTTTTTCTTTTTGTTTCTCGGGTTCCATAACCCTACAAGACACAATTGCTGAGTCTACGCCGCAAGTCCATCTGTTTGCGTTTGTCCTACGTTTACAGGGCTTTATCATTTGAACCATCATAATTATCATGTTTAAATTAAGCAGAATATGTTATTATTAAAGCCCTAGCAAATAATAACAGAGTGAAAAGTTAAAAAAGTATACGGATTACATTATATGAAAAGTTATCTCAAAGTCTATCTTTATTATAATTTTTTTTTGTATCTTGTCTTTGTGTATATTTGTTTTATTGTAATGATGGTAAATTTGGTGTAACTATAAAGCTAAATCTAAAATGGATCAACAAATAATAAAAATATCGGCCAAATGCGTGTCAGACTTGCTCTTAGAATCACAAAATTCAAAGGAACTCCAAACACGTTTTGGTAACTACGTAACACGCGATGCTCGAGTTGTACGTACACGAATTTCGTCTTTATAAAAAAATATATTTTATTTTCTTCTTTTAAATGTATAATGTATGTAGGACTGTGTTGAATATGAATGTGGATGGATATAGAGATAGAGGACAGCCGATAAAAGTATGAATGGACTGCGTGAAGAATTATATGTATGAGTGAGGAGATGACGAGCAACAGGACAGAATGGAGGATAAATGCGTGGGATAAGGCAGGAAGAAGAAAAAGAAGAAAAATGTATGGTCGTTACATATTACAAAAATCTAAATAAACAAAAATCATCACACCAACATCAACAGGAATAAGGATTAATTTTATCATCCTTCTATTCTAATATCTATTATTCTAGTTCTTAGGTATGTGCATCTATAATAAAAATCCATCAGACAAAATGTGCCTCGCGTTATAAGTACCAAAAGATAAGTTTAAGTAAAGTAAATGTTTTAATAAAATTAGTCAATCAAAAGGAGTGGGCAATAGTTTAGAAATGCTTTGTCTTCTTAATAATTTCGAATTGAATTTCTGCCAATCAGCCTAAAATAATTTGTAATAAAATAAAACGTTGTAAAAAGCTATTATTATATAGAAATATATTATGTATAAAATACCAGTCGAGTCGGTTTTTCTAGGATAGTAGCTCTATTTATTTTGTAATATTGCAACAGACTCTTGGATGAATACCTACTTAAATTGAAACCTGCACTAACAGAAAAACAAGCACACAAATATTATATTATAAAGGGTTGCGACATCAAAACGAAACTTAAGAGGATTGCATACGGATCACTGTTTTCGCGTTGTAGGTATTCAGCAAATGTATTGCTATCTCAACATTGCAAGCATTCCTCGCATCCGCGCGCGAGCGCGAGCATCCGTGTGTTTCAAAACAAAATTGAAAAGAATCATGCGACCCGATAGTAGAGGACATATGAGTGTTTTTCTAGAAAGCCTTGTTAAATATTTTATCTGAAGCTACTACACCCATTACACAATTGATTTACACAAAACGAACGATTAAATCAAAATGTGTCTAGACTGAAAAATGGCTTCGTAGAATAAGTTAATCATATTAATTTAGTTGTTAACCATTAAAATAATTAAATGGTTAACAACTAATGGGTGTAGTAGCATCAGATAAAATATTTAACAAGGCTTTCTAGAAAAACACTCATATGTCCCCTACTATCGGTTCGCATGATTCTTTTCAATTTTGTTTTGAAACCGAGGATGCTCTTTCGAACGTTAATTTCAATATTTGATTTTTAAAGCACTGCTAAGCAAGATCTGTTTTTGACAGTTTAAGAAAAAAATGCACATTCTCGGACGGGATTTGAACTCGTGCCTTCCGGTAATCCGTGTCAGACGCCATGACCGCTACTAACTACTACTTAATACGAGACAGACAACTTTATTATTTAACATAAGTACTTAATTTTGTTCAAATGACGAATCGTGCGTCTGATGGTAAGCTCTACTAACTGCCCATAACAGTCGCAGTGCGATACAGATAATATAACCTAAAGTTCTGCGATGACATAGTAGGTATATGATGTCAGTAATGACCAACCAAGTTTTAACCACACACGTTGCAGTTCCTGGAAAAGTAGGTTAATTTCTGCGAAATCTATTTTATTATTATAAATATGACGAATAGCGAGTCAACGGGTTAATATCTTTTTTGTGTAATTTTGCTGCAACGTCGCGCTGACCGTATGATTAGAAACACTGAAGACACTCAACACTCAGAACAACTACGAATGCGTAAAACTATAGCTTCTCTAAGCGTTTCCTACTGTTTGTTTCATGGCGATTGTTCTGAAGAGCTCTTTAATATTATCATTCCTCACCATTCCGATCCCGAACAACTCATTCCGGCCTAGCATCGCATTCATATACTGTTCAAAACTTCATACCACGAACCAAAAAGTTTGGCAGTTCCTATACCTATATATACTTTCGTGTAAGTAAATTGTGGAATGCTGTATACTTTTACAATGCAGCTATGACCCTGGGTTTTTCAAGCGAGGCGTGAACAAGCATATCTCAGGTCATCATAGGGGTGGCGATTAGTGCAGGTAACGGCTGCATAGTCATCGTTTCTTGATTCCATCAATGCTTTCCATCAGGCAAGAGGGAGTCACTTTGATAAACCATTATATAAAAATTTTAATTGCACTTGATTACACAAATCAAGTTGTATTTCCTCGCCACTTACATTTTCATCCATTACATTGCATCCCAAACGGAGAAGGGCAATTTATTCCAACCACATAGTTCATTCAATCCATATTATTTAGTCTATTTTGTCATGCATATCTTTCTTTCTCATGAAATTACGTGTATGTTTAGATTTATGATTAACCAGTACGAGTACAGATTGGCTTTTCCAGGAATTGTTTTAATCTGTATGTTCCCTAACTCATTGATTTCCTTTTTAAAAAAAAATGATTTCCTTTTGCAGGTAGCAGCAAAATAATTTAGTGTAAAACATTTATTTTTACTGACATAAAAATCGAGGCGATTGAACCTTCTTGATTTGAATCAAAAAAATATCTCAAATAATCAAGGAGGTTCAACCTCTTCGATTTTTTGATTCGTCTATATGTTATTTTATTTATATATGTAAACTGATTTTTCGCCAAATCTAGATCGATTTAAAAAAAATATTTTAATAAAAATAATTAAAAAGGCTTTAAGTAAGGCAGTTATGTGCAATATTACAAAAAAATGCGTTACGGTACATTATAGTTTCAAACATGGAAGTGACACGTCAGTAGTGACGTCAGTTCGCATTTTTCAAAGAATTATTTGCTGTCCATTTTATAATAAATTTACTTATAATTTATTTGCATTGTGTTTGCCTTTTATAACTTTGATTTTGTGCACATATATCAAAAAAATGAATACTTGAACGAAACTGCTATTTCATGATGATGGCTGTGTTGACTCGCACTTTGGGTTCGGGAATACCAGTCAGTGAACATAGAAATTAAGAAAACTTTTACTAAGGAAATTATTAATTTAAAAATAAATATCGATACTTTAACAAAAGATATTATTAATTTAAATTAAGACAACCTAGAAATTTGTATCAAAAATTCAGTTTTACTCGGATATGAAGCCAGTTTAAAACCAGTTATTGTAATTTTGGAATTATTAATAGCACTGGAATGGAATCCCAATCAACAGGACACCACCCCTTATAACATTCTGTGACGTCACTACGATATAATTGTCAAATAACTACCGTTTCAATATTCATTTGTAATCCAAAATGCAGCGGTTCATAACTGTCGCACCACGGATATCAACTAATGTAGAATGGTCACAAGACACAGTATTATATATTTTTAATTAATCAATTTTCTGGACTTCGTAACATAACATTACTCTTGTATATCCCCTGAGGGGTAAGTTGAGGAGTGAGTAGCATGTAACCAAAATATGCTTAAGCGGAAGCATTTTGTCTACTGTCTACTGGACAGTTCTATAATAAAAATCTTTTATTAGAGATAGGTTGGCTATTATTTAGAAAAACCCAATCACTTTTCATCCGAATGCCAAAACAAAAGTTGACGCGTAATATTTTTTATGTATGATCACGCATAACTTTTTACAGAAATGTCCGATTTTGATAATTCAATTTTCGTTTGCTAAAGTACCTACCTATACTTCCGAGGTGGTCGCATTTGAATTTAATCAATTTCAGTCAAGCGGTGTTTGAGTAACAATCCAATAACGTGATTCGCCTTCTGATCGCCGTGATCTTGATGATATTGATATTGACGATTAAAAAAAATATTTTACTCAAAAAATGCAACCGACTTCAACACTCATAATTTTGTAATAACTTGCTGAAGCCGGTATCATGATAGTTCCTATTATCACAATAAACAATAGTAAAGTACCTAGATAACTTTCGGGAGCGCGGAAGTATGTTTTAAAAATAAAACTATTTTATTTTACGAGAGGAACAAGAGTTTATTGTTCACCACTCGGAGCTAACTTACAGACTGATTCACATAAAGCATCACATCATCCGCTACAATTATAATTAACAATTAAAAATGCTTAGCTAGTGTCTGGGATGCCACCCACGTACAAGTGCAAGCAGCGGTGGAATGCTATGTCAGCGCCTTAGCCATATCGCTGCATAGAGAAGGGAATATAACGCCTTCCCCCTCAGACCGAAGTTATCGGAAAATTGTTTTTACGAGAACTTCGTTTACATATGTTACGGATTAATACTATTCTCGCATCAAAAGAGGTCTAGGATTAACTTCTAAGTTAAGCTCAATATCATAATTTTCTTGGTTATCTTGCTTATTAACAGTTTTTCTTATGATTATAGTCTTACATTTAAATAATACCACCAATATAACTGTAATTATGATAATTACGTACAATACTATTGTAGCAATACCAACACTATTCACTTGATTGACATTATTTTCACTGTTTACACTTATAACACTTTTCTTCAATAAGTAGTTTAAATGTTGTATGTCGTCTAAATTGACCCCTTTAAGGTCGACAGGTTCCAAATCTATTTTATCTGGTTTTCGATCGTAGTCTCGTAAATCAGGTAAGTTGAGTACAGGTATATGTTTATATTCAGATGACAAGGAATGAAAGCGTCCTGTATTGATCTGTACAGTGTCGATAAAAACCTCACATTGATTTTCTATTGTTAACATGTATGTTCCTCTTATAGGTTCATGTACGACATCTTCGCCACATTTGTGAGAAAGGATTTTCTCAAATTTAGAGTAAAGAATCCAAATAGTTGAAGTTATTTTTTGGATTTTGAGGTTTTCTGAGTGAACTCGTCGTGGAGAACACATAGAGAGGTTTTGCTCATATTTCATTAATTGTTCTATGCACGTGACACTGTTATCTTCGGTAAAATATACTGCGAGATTACTTTCAGAACATAGATAATCTTGGGCGGTAATCTCTCTGCATCTTTGGGCGATCGGACGATATTTTGTTCCTTCTACTATTAGGTAAGGAAATGGGGGAATAATGATGAATGTTTCATTACTAGGGTAGTGGGATACAGGGAGAGAGTACAATTTGTAATAACTAAAAGTAGCATTATTAACTAACGGAACACCTAAAATAAACCTAATTTCATTATATTTCATATAAGTTTTAACAGTAAACGCTTCCTCTAAGTTTATTAAATTTTGATCATTAACAGGACACATTAAACTATCGTGAACACTAATTTCTCTTAACAAATACATCAACTCGTTAGAATCCAGAACAGTTTTATGTAAAACTGAGACTTTGCTAAGCGCAAGCGCCGTCTCAATATCAGAAAGTGTTAATGAAATCGTTCTAAAATTAACAATAAACATATTAAAGACACTTAGTAAGTAACTTAACATAAAATATTTATTCTCTTTTTTCGACACATCATTTAGGAATTCTTCTATTCTAGATAATCGCTCATTTAAGATTTTAGTATTATTATCTATAACTATTATTGAGTCTACAACGTGGTCCAACATTTCGGATACTATAGTAATTTTATTAGATATTTGTTGTTCACGGGTTCGCATACCTGAAATCAGTTCATCATAACGTAATGCGTCTTCATGATCGAGGTTTCCTGTAATTACTTTAATTAAAGAGCCAATAGGGTTAATAAGCCCGCGCTTAAACCTTTTCATAGGAATTAATTGTTGTAATTTCATAATAGCTTCATCTCGGATATATTCAACTTGAGCTTTCATATCGGATACTTCATTCAGGTAAGAATTATTGAAATTAATAATTAGAAACTCAGAATATTTTTGAATATTAAAGTCTAAATCAGATGCGATTCCGTCAAACTTAATAGTTTTAACAATTGTCCATTCACTATGCTGAAGAAATGCTCGACCTTGCTTAACTGGTAGAACACCAGGGTTCTGCTTAATTTTCAGTACTTGAATGCCCGGGCTTAGGAGATTTTGATATTCGTGGGCCTGGATCGTCGATGTCCATATCATCAGGAGTAGGCACCACCTGCGGAGGGCGTTTGACATTTTTAAGTGGTACATTTGTATCTCTATCTCTCGCGTTTATAGGCACAACATTTCACGTTACCTCACCAGTTACGATAGCCTTCTGGTACTTAGGTTTGTCCTTAGATTGTCGTTTATTTACAACTTTTGCGTAAACCGTTTGTCCTACTTCTAGCGCAGGCCCAATCTCGCCACCTCGCTTCTTTCTAACCTTCTCCTTCGTAGTTCCCATCTTTTCTGATAAATACCTATACAATGCATGTGTTCTTTTCTTGTGATCTTTAATTAGCTGTTGTCTATAAGCCTTATCAAAATTTATGTCATATGCAGAATTTAAGTCGGTATGCCCAAACACGACTTCGAAAGGTGTCAATTCTGTCATGCTATGGATAGTGTTGTTATAAGCCATGATAGAATATGTCATAACTGATGCCGCATCGGCAAATTTTCTTTCAAATTTAGCAAGACGATAAATTTCTGTTATTGTTGAATGGAATCGCTCAATAATACCCATAGAGTTTGGGTTATTGGGCGTTCCAATATGGAAGTTTATCTTATAGAGGTCTGTCAGTTCTTTTAGAAGTTCGTTATTAAATTCTGTTCCAGGATCGCTATTTAATTTCTTTGGAATGCCATAGAAGGAAAAGTATTTTATCAGTGCCCTCACTACTTCCGGTGTTGATCTGGAGGGTATTTCGAAAGCTTGGCCTAACTTACTAAAGGCATCAACTATAGTTAGGTAGTACTTCGATTCTATTGAAAAGATATCGATGAAAATTTCTTGAAACGGGGCACTTTGAGTTTCAGTAAGCTGTAAGGCTGGTTTAATTGGTTTTCGGTCATATTTTGAAATTTTACATTGTTCACAAGCATTAATGATAGCAGCCACTGTTTCTTGCATATTATGCCAGTGATAGTGACGCCTAATTCTTTTCATAGTTTCGGTTATCCCACGGTGACAGGTTTTTCCATCATGAAATTTCCTGACTATTGCTTTTTGTTCATTTTCATTTTCGATATAAACCACTCGTTCCGTACATTCGTAGAAATTAACAGACCCCTTTTTAAATAACGTAATTATAGCATTGCTGAAATGCCGTCTGTGTTCAGAATTTTCAAAGTATATAAAGTATTTGATTTTTGGCCGAACGTACCGCTTTAGAAACTGTTTAATAAGTCCCTCATTATTGTTAAGTGGTAAAAACACTTCAAGTACCTTTTGGTGACTATTTGACAAGTCTTTTACTTGTATGTCATTGTTAAACCAATGGAATATCAATATTTGGTTAGGCTTAGTATCCACGGCTTCATTTAATATTGGTATGCCAGTTGCCTCGAGATCTTTAGCTGAATGTATTGTCTGAGTATCACTAGAGTCCGATGGAATTGGATATGTCTCTTCTGCGGTATCTGTATCTGATATAGTCATTGGGCTATCTACTAATGCAGTTCTTTCAGAATCAGATATTGTGATAGTTTTAGAATCGTCCGTTGTTCGTCTCCTTGCTATATTGGTAATTTCTTCTACTACTTCTTCCAGCTCTCTTTGTATCCTTCTGTCACTTTCATCAATGTTTACGACCATTGACCTGTCATCTTCTTCTGTGCCTAGCACATTTAGTTTGAGTCTGGAAAGTGCATCTGCGTTAAGATTTTGTTTGCCATTTTTGTGTATGATGTTAAAGTCATACTCTTGCAAACGCAACCGCCAACGAGTCAACTTACTACCAGGCTCTTTTAGCTGGTACAGCCAAAGTAACGGTTTATGGTCAGTAACAATGTTAAATTTGTGGCCATATAAATACGGTCTAAAATGTTTTGTGGCCCAAATTATGGCTAGCAGCTCTCTTTCAATAGCACTGTATTTTCTTTCAGTCTCTGTCAAAGTGCGGCTAGCGTATGCCACTGGCTTATCGCTGCCAATTGAACCCTGAGAGAGGACAGCTCCAACTGCTACTTCGGATGCGTCTGTAGTAAGTACAAATGGTTTATCCATATCCGGATATTGCAGAATAGGTGCATTAACTAATAATTCCTTGCATTTCTCGAATGCTTCTGTATACTTTTCGTCAATAACAACCTTTCTACCTTTCTTTAAGCAAGCCGTCAGAGGTTGCGTAATCTTTGAAAAATCCTTAATGAAGCGCCTGTAATACCCTATAAAACCTAAAAATCTTTTGATTTCGGTCTGTGTTTGTGGAATAGGGTACTCCAGAACAACTTTTATTTTATCGTTGTTCGGTCGAAGTCCGTTCTCTGTCAGTGTGTGTCCTAAATATTGCACTTCCTTACGCAAGAACTCGGACTTGTCCAGTTGCACCTTCAAGTTAGTTTGACGGAGTCTATCAAAGACTGCTCGTAATTTTCGAAGGTGCTCCTGTAGCCCATTTGAGTATATAAGGATATCATCTAGATAAACAAGACAGTGTATGCCTTGTAGACCTCTTAGGACATTATCCATTGTCCTCTGAAATGTCGCTGGTGCAGTTTTTAAGCCAAACGGCATCCGGAGGAACTGGTAATGTCCATTTTGAGTAGAAAATGCTGTTTTCTGTCTATCGAGCTCGGAAATTTCAATTTGGTGGTAGCCCGACGCGAGGTCTAACGAACTGAAGTAATTACATTTTCCAAGTTTGTCAAATAAATCACATATGTTGGGGAGTGGGTATCTGTCGTCAATTGTTATTTCGTTAAGTCGGCGGTAGTCAATGACCATCCTGTACTTCACCTGACCGGAAGCATCAAGCTTTTTGGGGACCAAATGAACAGGTGCACTCCAAGGAGAGTGTGATTCTTGAATCACATTATCCTTAAGCAATTTTTCAACCTGTTGCTTGATCTCTTCTGCTTGAGCTGGTGCTTGCCTGTATGGTTTTACATATATTGGATCTTCATTGACTGTGCGTATGTGGTGTTTTACTTGGTTTGTAAAGATGAGAGGTAAAGTTTCACAATAGAAAATATCTTTGTATTCTTGACAAAGTTCACGTATGGCTTTATGTTCCTCTTCATTTAAGTGTTCTAGTCGTAGTTTTGAAAGGTTGTCAGTAAGTACTTCATCAACTTCAATGTCGGTTACGTCAGTAGTATAGTTTATGTCACACACATCTTGCTTCAATTCCTTAACCTCAAATGGCTTCTTTACAGTCATGATAAAGTCGTTATCTGTAGTGTTTTGTATTACAGTTGTTGCAAAATAATTTTCGCAAGTCACTATTGCAGATGGCATGCGAACACCATCTCTGAACTGTTTGAATTCTAAAATCGCGTCACCTTTCTGAATATTTACTGGCAATGTTACCCGATTTTGCGATCGAGCCCTAATATTAATGTCGCACTCCTTATTGTATATGATAGGAATTACTGTCTCGTTTGTCTGTAACGTTTGGTCTTTCAAATTTAAGTTTGCGTTAAGCCGAGACATCAAGTCCCATCCAATTACACCATCGTATTTTGTATCGACATCGTATATATAAAACTTGTGATAACCTTGATCGTTAAAAATTGAGAAAAGTGGTATGTTAGCAACTTCATGATGTGTGCTAGAAGCATGCGTGCTGGTAACTGTAAAAGTTTCAGAGCTTTTTGATTCAGCATAGTATTCATTAGCATTTGCTGGACTAATGAACGATCTCGTGCTTCCAGAATCCAACATAAACTTTCCGTCTATTTCCGGTACATAAATATACGGCAATTTTAATGTTGCGTCATAATTCAATTCAATTACCTCTGAACCTTCGGAGGCTCCGTTAAATAAAAAATTTCCGCATCTACATTTACTTCCTTTTCACAACCTTCTTGGTCATATTCAAAGCCTTCAAAACTTTCAGTTACGTCATGGATTTGATTTTCATCATAATATGCATACATATCGTCGTGGCTATATTCTGTATAATTGGGGTCGTACTCGCATTCATTCATGGTGTGCAGCATGTTCAGTTTTTGGGGAGCCGCCGGAGCAGTTCTCATAGACACGTCATTATCATACTGATGAGTACGATACCCTTGAGCCTGTGGGGGCTTATATCCGAATTGTCCTACTTGTGGTCGAAATCCGAACTGACCTGCCGGAGGCCTGTAACCGAACTGTCCTGCCGGGGGCCTATACCCAAACTGCCCTACCTGAGGTCGAAAACCGTATTGACCTACCTGCTGTACCTGCGGAGGTCGAAACCCAAATTGTCCAGCTTGTGGTCTTGGTCCGAATTGTTGTTGGTGAGAAGGCCCACCAGACGCAAACTGTGGTTTGTAACCCATTTGTACTGGAGGTCGATACCCAAAGCTACTTAAATGTGGTCGTACAAATGGCTGATTAGAAAAGTTTGGCCGCATAAGGTGCTGGTTGGTCTGATTGGGAATACCAAATTTAAATTGGGTTTGAGATTGTGGTGTCATAATTGGTCTAAAATTTGACTGAGATGGAAAGGTCTGAGGTCGATTTTGTAACATTTTAGTTCGCTGGTTGTACTGTTCTTGAAAGTTTACTTCTTCCAGAACATGCTTCAATGCGTCCTCCAACGTACCAGGATTTTTGATCCTAACAAGCTCACCATGTGCTCTGGTAAATTATAAAGGAACACATTTAATGATGTATTATTATAAATTATTTGTTTAGCCTCTTTCAACTGCGCGGAATGGGTTTGGTTCACCTTTGAGAGGAGGACTGCACGAACGTCCTGAATACGCCCACAAAATTCCAGGTAAGACTCATTTGATCTTATTTTTAAGGTCTCTAACTCGATAGCAACGCATTCTTCGCTTCGCGGGTCTCCGAAATGTTGGAGAAGGAGCGATTTCAATTCGTCATACGTTTGAAAGTCGCCCCTTTCACTGATTAAAGCCGCGGCTTTGCCTGATAATTTACTTGTGACATATTGCATCAAAAACTCGTTACGTTCATCCGTACCTTGATAACGTTGGATAAAATACTCGCACTTTCTTAGAAATAAGTTTAATACTTTTGTATCGCCGTTAAAATCGGGTATGAGTCCCAATATCTCTCGCGGTATTTGTGCAGCTGGTTGTCCAGTTATCAAGCCAGGTAAAACGGCAGGCGCCGCTGCGGCTGGATTTAGCATTTGCTCATTCATCATATTTCTATTAATAAAATTATCGCTATAATTATGTTATATACTTATCGTTTACTTATATTTACTGTACTATAATATCTTATGTTATGCATATAAATGTTATATAATTATTTTATCTCATGTATATATTAAAATGTAATAAGCGCAATGATATTCGCTTTAGATCCTATCATAAATGTAAGGGCGATTACATTACCTTACAATATTATTTGTTAATGTGCAATTTTATTCACATAATAAAACTAATTACAGTACTTCACAAAATTTAGGGAGTTTAGGGCAAGGTAGGAAGTAGAAGGATTTCACTGTACTCACTGTCCGACCGCCGAATATCTCGCCATCATTTTCAGGTCCCAGTATCTTATTTATTTGGTTCGAGGATAGCTGCGTAGAGCGAATCACTATGTCTAAGTATAATCGCACTATCGGATGCCACTCGCGAATTTTCACTCAAATGTTCGGATTGCACGAACGCGAATTTCCGCGATGGCAACAGCCAGCTATCCTACCGGCTGCGCCAGATAACTTTCGGGAGCGCGGAAGTATGTTTTTAAAAATAAAACTATTTTATTTTACGAGAGGAACAAGAGTTTATTGTTCACCACTCGGAGCTAACTTACAGACTGATTCACATAAAGCATCACATCATCCGCTACAATTATAATTAACAATTAAAAATGCTTAGCTAGTGTCTGGGATGCCACCCACGTACAAGTGCAAGCAGCGGTGGAATGCTATGTCAGCGCCTTAGCCATATCGCTGCATAGAGAAGGGAATATAACGACCTATTATCGCAATATTGTGCGCATGGTGTCGTAGCATTATTACATTATTATTATTTACAGCAAGTAATTTTATTCTAAAATACTTTTTTTTTAATTTGGTATATAACGTAATATCAGCTACAATCAAGTACCACGCCTGCCCATTGCATTCGCAGTACCATCCAGAGCTTTAAAATTCTCCCCACTGCAGCACTGCAATTATTATCTAGTACCTACAACTGTGGCACAGATAAATGATAGTTTCTACGACGGAGAGCTATACGTTATTAAATTTTTTACACAGACGATTGTAGATTTGATACCTATATTATCTATATATCTGCTAATATATAAAAATGGACCCCTATTATAACTACTAAGCGAAGTCGCGGGCAGTCAGTAGTATATATATATAAAAAAATGAACCCCTATTTCTCCTGGTCACGCTATAACTTGAGAACGGATGGAACAATCTCGCTAATTTGTTTTTTGTTGTGTTAATTATTACAGGAGAAGGTTCTTTAAAAAAACAAGACATAATGATAGGTTATAGCGAGGCCGAAAGCCGAGCCTACTACGCGATCGAAGTCGCGGGCAGTTGCAAAATTATAGCGAATATAAGTCAAAAGTGAAAATCATTTCTTAAAAATAGGCATCAAAGACGCACGTATGAACGTCAAGTTTTCGTTATAATGTACTTTAAAGACCGCGTTCCAAAATATATAGAGCCTACCGAGAAGAAGCGGCAAGAAACTCGGGACCATTCTTTTTATATAGATGTTTACAATGTTTCTACTTAGGTACTACAAATATTACAATGTTATGGGTGGCAGAATGACATCTTGCCAGAAGTGGAGTATTCCAAGCATCTTTGTCTTCTATATAATGTCGGACTTTATAATATGCTTTTTTTATTAAAACGTCTTTTACAGTCAACTTGAATTTTTCCTCCGTGAGCTCAGTTATGTCTTTTGGGATTTTATTGCAAAAACGCACACAATTTCCTAGGAATTACTTATTAGTCTTCGCAAGTCTAAAATTAGGTATAGCTATCCTATGTGTATTCCTAGTATTAATAGAGTGGTGATCACTATATAACTTATATATTATTATTACTTTTATATTAATAATAATTCGTTAACCATTTCCGCGAGCTAGGTAACACGGGCTAATCTAGTGGAATGTATTCTGCGGTCACCACTGGCAGCCAACAGCAATTCATCAGAATTAGCTGATTGTCGGAGAGTGATGACGCCATCAATATGCAAGCAATATGCTGTCTATTGACCTTCGGTTAGCAAATCCGATTATAATGTGCGATTATTCTTATGAAGCATTTTTTTCATTAGTACAATATTTCAATATTAAATAACTGAATTCGACTTGGTAATTACATGATGAATATTAAGTTAAAGTCTGTTTAGTGTATTACCGTAGTGTGCATATATTTTACGTTCAAACAGTATCTAGTGTGCCTTAGGTCTTTAGATTTGAAGGGAGTTGTATGTAGTTAAATAAACTACTGGTCCTATTATATCATAGAATTATTCTCGAAGTTGTTTCAGAGCCGTGCGGTTTTGCGGTTGATTCTTAAAAGTACTAAAAACTAGCCGACTTGCCAGTGGATTCGATTGTTTCTCCCTTAGGGATAAAATTTCCAAAATACTTCCTAATTAGACGTTTACAACATTAACTACCAAAGTCTTGAGTTTAGTCTCAGCGGATTATTGAATTGAAAATCAACTCGCTACCTGGAATCATGCTATGATGGGTCGATCCACATGTATATAAAAAACCTTTAAAATAGCGTGCAAGACATGTGCTCTACATAAGGGCTGTTACACGAAATTATTATTTTTACCACCGTAAATGCAAATACTAGGCGCATTATTTATAAATAATCTTAGTTACAGATTTATTATGAATAAAGTATTAGCCATATAAATTGGTTAATCCCTACGAAGAAATAATGTCAGGAAGCATAACTCAGAACAAATTCCACACAAAAAATGGTCCTTCAAACCAAAACGACGTATGATTCCAAATACAAATTACTTCCGAGGTTACAAATAGACATGTTCGGTGATTGGTTTAAATTTCAGAAGGAAAGCAGGGATTGGTTCACGCGCATGCTGCAACGTTTACTATGACAGCTGAGTCACAGCGGCTTGAACGATGTTATTGATTTAGCACGACTTTTATTGGGTCATTTTTTAAGGTAGTTACTCTTCCTGATATTATTTCGTCGTTGGTCTGTTTCACATTTTTGATGATTTTGACAAAGACATTGCAGCCAAACTTCCTTGAATTTTTAAGAAATGTAATAGAAACAATTAAACAGATCTGGAGAGGACGGTTTGTTTTCTTGTCTAATAATATTCATGACAAAATACAACGATTTGCAACAAAAAAATGACACCCCCGTGATACAGGGAATCCTATTGCGTAAGTTTGTGATATTTTTAATTTATTATAAGTACTTAATGATTTTGATTGGCGCAGACGAGTGTAAATTCCGAAAAT
Source organism: Selenia dentaria (assembly GCA_917880725.1). Classification (NCBI taxonomy): domain Eukaryota; kingdom Metazoa; phylum Arthropoda; class Insecta; order Lepidoptera; family Geometridae; genus Selenia; species Selenia dentaria. The sequence continues at coordinate 9,412,339 of OU862901.1, read as the reverse complement.
AGACTCATATACTTTTCATGGATCATTACAGCTAACGTTTCAACAGTTCCCAATAAAACTGTCTTAACGAGATTTGCAGACAATCCACCAACAACCCAACCTAGCCACGGTGACGTCTATAAAGTAATGTTAAAACTAGAATAGTTTTGAAAACAACTTACGGCTAGGTACTCATGTGTATTTATAATCATTTTCGCCTACCCACATTATTAAACGAAAGATAAATGAGTTCGACCGTTACAAATTCGAGTTTAGAACTCAACTAAAACTGGTTATCAGTAGTGCGCGCGGATTGGTCGGTTGACTGATGACGTGATCAATACGCGTCACTGAGCAACCACAGACTGACATGGTTAGCAGTCGCGTTTTGCCTGTTATTTGGATTGTTAGGTACTTGAGTACTTGAAATGATATATTATGTGCTCAAACGCCTTTAGTATATTTAGCAGCTGTAAGTAGGTATAACACATGATAAGTATTTTAGAAAACGATGAAATATCAGTTTTTAAACAAGAGGACTTTTGGAGCCGTATAAAAACTTTATTTCTAAATTATAAATAAAGTTTTTGCAATCAAAAATATGTTAATAGGTCCAGCATAGTTTTGATTTACCTATATAGTCCAGTTAAATTATGATAAAGTATGGGCATAATTCTGACTGATGTAGATTCTTCTGGAATCGTTCGAAAACACAGCTATCTCACCGGTTTACACCGTTTCTAGCACCTACGGAAACATCACACAGAAAATTTCATAGAAGTTGGAATAGTTTATTGCTTAGAAGAAATAATGTCAGGAATAATAACTCAGAACAAATTCCACACAAAAAGTGGTCCTCCAAACCAAAACGACGTATGATTCCAAATACGAATTACTTCCGAGGTTACACATAGACATGTTCGGTGATTGGTTTAAATTTCAGAAGGAAAGCAGGGATTGGTCCACGCGTGTGCCGCAACGTCTACTATGACAGCTGAGTCATAGCGGCGTGGACGATGTTATTGATGTAGCACGACTTTTATTGCGTCATTTATTTAAAGCAGTTACTCTTCCTGATATTACTTCTTCGTAGGTGTATTGTATTTATGTATAAAGGCTTCCTTTATGTATAATATAGCATAGGTAACAATAAAAAAAGTGGTGCGACGTACCGAATCTTTGCGGATATTTATTTTTGCGGATCTAGTAAAATTCTCAATAACGGTACAAACTTAGATATCTAAAAGCGTCATATACATTCAGTTAAATGTGCACCAATTTGCAAGCTACGGTTCATATATTTTCTGCCGACTTGCAAAAAAAAAGGATTTACTTAAGACCACGTTTATATTATGATACGATTTTTTTATGTTTTATTAATCAAGCATAACTTTTTACAGGGTCCAATTTTAACAACTTAAGTTTTATTTTGGTAGAGTATATGTCCAAGGTTGTCCGGGCAATCGGTTTTGAGTTACAATCCAATAACTAAAAAGTGTTTGGCCTACCTCGATGATATCGTAATTGATACATCCGAGGTGGTCTCATATAAATTTTATCAAATTCGGTCAATTGGTATTTGAGTTACAATCTGGTAACTGAAAAGTGTTTCACCTATATCGTAATTGATATCATCGAGATACAACAAAAAATATATATATTATAAAATCGGACATCTCTGCAAAAAGTTTTTCGTGATTATACATTAAAAAAATACACCTCAACTTGTGAAAATACTCCTGTTTTTGGAAGTTGGTTGAAAAATACTTAGTAAGAACGTAGATTATAATACTTTGAGTACAACATAAAAATATAGCGATCACCACCCTTTCCTGTCTTGAATGAAGTTATGCAATATCAAAGTTTTTACTCAATCTAACTCTCTTCCGGAAGTTTACTTTCGTTGGCATTGAGTTAGACATGATTATAAGCACATTAAATCAGAATAAACAAAATAACCCACATTCGCGAATTATTCCCGCGCTTTTATATGAAATATTGCCTAATTTGATTGAACTAATAGGGTAACCGACTGACATGAAGTCACGAAGCAAAGTCTTACACCATAAATATAGTTTTTTAACCGACTCAAAAAAAAAAGAAAAATTGCCTGGGTATATTCTTAGATATTGCAAAAGCGTTTGATACTGTCTCTGTCCCCATCTTACTTAACAAGCTGGAGAGTATAGGAGTCAGATATATTTTGCTTAACCTTTTTACAGAATATCTAACTAACAGAAAGCAAAGGGTAATTATTGGTAACTACGTAAGTGAAAAGAGACTTCTATCAATTATGGCGTACCTCAGGGTAGCATTCTCGGCCCAACACTCTTTTTGATATATATCAATGAATTATACTCGAAAATTTTAAACTTGTAGCTTACGCTGATGATACAGCGCTCATTTTTCCTGCGCCAACTTGGAAAGAAGTTACTGACCTGGCTGAAATTGGTCTCAAAGAAGTTCTGTCCTGGCTCCGCAATAACCTTCTTACACTAAACATTGGCAAAACAAAATTATTGTCATTCTCCTCCGTTTGCAAGCCTGAAAATGTTTTGACACAAAAAGCACACCGTTGTTCTGTTCCATCTTCTCAAAACTTTACATGCTCTTCTTTGGAACATGTATCTTTTATCTAATATCTGGGCATAACTGTAGACGAAAAACTGAACTGGCATGAGCATATTAAAGTTTTGACTGGTAGGTTAAGAAAACTCATTGTGATATTCAAACGGATAAGGCACATAGGAGACTTAACGTTGTTGAAGTCAACCTATTATGCTCTTTGCCATTCAATTACTGTTGTACTGTTTGGGGAGGAACATTCAAAACCTTCCTATTGCGAGTAGAGCGATCCCAGCGGGCTGTATTGAAGGTCATGTTATCAAAACCGTTCAGATACTCTACTAAACAACTGTAGGTACGCTGACGCTAAAGTCCTTTCCGTAAGACAAATATTTATTTATAAATCTGTATTAAAAACTCATTTAAACACTCCTTATGATCCAAACAAGTATCCGTCTACACGTCGTTATGATAGACTAGTGCTTCCCCTGATGTCTCATCAGAGTATGCGTGAAGACATTTTAGTTATCTAGGTCCATGTCTTTATAGAGAAATTAATAAAAAAATGTAATATGTATCCAATAACATTACAAACATGTAAAAAGGCTCTGAAAGAGTATTTGCTAAGTTTAAGCAATGCTGAAACCGAAAACTTACTTGTTAGACTAAATTAAGTAAACTATTTTTATTGTATTATTATGTTCTTCTCTTTATTACTCTTAACTTAGGTGCATATCATCAACTATTAATTCTTGCACATACACACTAAAACACATACAATCACGCCATATAATATATATTGAAACTTGAATTACTATCATTATAAGCATATTACTATATAATCTAAACATATTTTAATTATTAGGTATTTTGTGTCCGTGTGTCACGAATGGTCAGAGCTGAAAACCAGCGCTGTTGGACATTCCACAGCATTATGCTGAGCTCAGACCTTTTCTGGCAGCACTGCATATGACAGCAGTCCGAATACATGTGCACATGTTAGAATAAGTTAATACATTTAATATTTTGTTATTTATTTCTTTAAGAGATTTGTACTTTGTTTAATGTTGTTGTGTGCAGTTCTGTCTCGAATAAATTATTTTCTTTCTTTCTTCTTTCTTATATCATTACATAAACTACATTGTATTAACCTACTAATAATTTAACCCCCGTACATGGATATTGTGAATAAAATAAATTTTCTAACATATACCTATATACAAGTTCACACTCACACTCACCCTCACACGTACACCCTCATACACCCACGAGCACTCCCTTCCTCCCTACAAACTAAAAAATAATAAAATAATATAGGTCTAGGTATGAATAAAATTATGAATACTTATTAATTTTAAATTGTCAAATTTTATATTGCATGCTATTATTTATTTAGTCATTATAACTAACATCAATTCAATGTCCCACAACTATTGTCATTTGTCAATTATTTATGTATATCAGTTCTAAATCTATTGAGCATTCTCAGGTTCCTCTTTTCGTGTACCGCGGAATGCAGCGAGTAACTTAGCGATACTAGAAACTGGTTATCCGCATGCATAGAATGTTTTACTTGAGCCGATATCTACCGTATTTGGCATAAATAAAATGCACTTTAACGCTACGTTATTAAGGGTGACATTTTTATTTCACATCGGCAAAACTCTGCGTGTGCTGATAAATATGTATAACATTATTAGTGTATCGGTTTAGGTATTGTTAATTAAGAGCTAATAGCTACTTACGTTGTTAATTTTGTTGTTTTGCCTACCTAGGTTAAATGAATCACAAATTAATTTAAAACAACAAAATATGGAGGTAGGCATGAGAAATTTTAGTCACAAATCTGGTATGTATTTATTTAGATGGGCGTTATTTGGATAGGCATTTAATTTTGTAAACTAATGAACCGTTTGAACTGTTACTATACTGGAGGAAGACATTGACAGCTGTAACACAGGTACGACCTAGCACAGTTGTCGATGAATATCAATTGTACCTACTTACCACAGTTTTGTGTTAATTATCTTAATTACATACTTTATTTAATTAGAGGTATAGTTAACTTTGTGATCTGAACTGAATAAAACATATACCCTAGTTATCTGTGCCACCGTTGCGTTGTATTGTTAGGTAAGTGACAGTTTGTACTGTTTCACGTAAACAACACGTTTCGTTAGTCATACGTAGTTATTCGTACTAGGCCCACGGGAGAGGTTCACCATTTTATTAACCAACTTCAAAAAAGGAGAAGTTTGTAAATGTTCGTGTGTATGTATTTTTTTTGTGTATATGTTAGCCGATTTCTCCCCCCATTTGTGGACCGATTCTCAAAATTATTTTGATTATACTTCAGAGGATACTTAATGAATTAGATGAAATTAAAATGGGTGGTCCCATTTAAATTGATGATATTATCTATTTTATAGAGGAAATCTTTGTTTGTTTGATTTGAATAGGTTCCAAAAGTACTGGACTGACTAGAAAAATACTTTCACCATTAGAATCCTTACATTATTCCTGATGAACATAAGCTAAATACGTATTTTGATTTATCATCATCATCCTGGTTATTATTACCCTAGTTTATTTTATAGTAAACCACATCCTGTAACACTCAACACTTCACACTAGGATTCTCTGTTTTCGGGGAGTCTAGTCTCTTCTCTTCCCAAAGTATGTACAATATAAACGAACGAGTTGCACGAACACCACACGCTACGCTCCCTCGGCATAAGCCGTTTCACTCATCAATGATCTGGTTACTCAGCAGATAGATTTAGACTTTTTTCATATACGATTTTTCATGTTTGTTGATATAATAATGTACTAAATTTCTAGAATAATATTATTTTGTTAATTAATTAGGTTAATTATAATATAATGGCTTGTCACACGCCTTGGCGTAGCTGTTAGTGTGTAAGCAAATTATAATAATAAATAAATAAAAATAAATACAAGCATTGTACATAAATTAAGAAATTTGGAAACACATGTTACTAATTCATTATATAAAATACTCAGCGGTCTCCTCGCCTGGACAATGGAGTTTTTGTTGTGTTGAAGGTGTGAGGTGTAGTGTCTGTTGAAGGCAATAAATTAACACTATATAAAGTATTAAAATCTGCGAACCGTCAGACCATAGCAGATTTTTACTTACGTACTACGGCGCCCTTCAACATTTCAGTCTGGCAAACAATATCTCTCTCAAATCCAACTATAGAATCGATTCTCCGCTGGCCGCCTGCCATCAAGTTATTACACTAATGGAGTAATAAACTAACGTAGAACAATTCTGATTTAGAGTGTACTTCTATTTATTTAAGACTTGCCAGAATATTTACTTTTTAAGTGGACTGGGAATCTATGGGATTTACGGTACAAAGAGAAAACTAGACAGTTTAGTGTGTGTGTACTTCTAACTATTAGAGTAACAATCCATGTTTGTTGCATCTAGATGCCTACCCACTACTAGAAATTACGTAACAAATAAGAATAAAATAAAAATATATATTATTAGTTTTAACGAGAACTCTAGACTAGAGAGTGTAGAGTATTTACTTTTTGGAAATATAAATAAATAAATAAATGTCCACCCAAAGTATAGGAATACTAAGTCAGTGGTTAATAGCGATAGCGATACCAAACATTGCAACTTTTAGAGAGAAAAAATCACATCCTCGGACGGAGTTCGAATCCGCGTCTTGACCTGTTCATGACCGCTAGGCCACCGAGGCATTAGGTCCGAGCATCGAATTTTAACTCTCTATCAGATTTTAACCATCGTTCTCTCTAAAAATTGCAATGATTGTTAGTGTATCTTAGGATAAGCCTTAAACATTGGTACGTCTGCTTGCAGGCAGAATACAGAAACCACGCATTTTACACATCAAATCAAAATGAGAGATTTATTTAAAGCAATCAACATATTAACTTTGCCTTCCTTATATTTTTTATCGTTTTTGATCTTTTGTGAACGAAAAGATCAAAAACGCCTTCTACAAACTTAAGGTTTTATACAATATTAGAAAGCATATGTCTGAAGAGATTAGGATCTTACTATGTGACCTTTTGGTGCTCTCTCCTTTTAACTACTGCAGTGTGGTGTATGGGCCCAGGATATGGGCGAAGACAGAATGTGCAATTCAGTGTGTACAAAATGCATGCGCCCTGTTCTGTTTCAATATACCCAGGAGAGAGCACGTCACTCCCTTTCTTGTAAAAAAAGGAATAATGAACTACGAGCGGAACTTCATTTAGCATGTATGACGCAGAAAGTTATCTGGAGCAAAAAACCAGAATATCTATTCGAAAAGTTGTCATGGCCCGTCGATAAGCATAATCTAAATACACGATCAAAGCTCCGCAATACCTTATGTGTTCCGAAACATAATACCAAGGGGTTTCAAGGTTGCTTTAAGTACAGAGCTTCAAAAATTTGGAACGATTTGTCGCCACCGTTGAGAACAATAGTAAATTATATCGTTTTTAAAAACACATCTTGTAGAGCGGTTTAAACAAAACTTTAAAGCAACCTTTACGCAAAAAACAGTCAAAAGTAACCTTGAAAATGGTACTGTCACATACCTATAATCTAGACACTTCTTATCTGTCACTCTCACTCACACATCCATACACACCAACACACACTCACATGGAACACACCCATACCCTCAGTTTCATCAATTGTATACCGTCCACCATATGTGGCTTGCATTGCATGTTATTTAACATTTATTATTTAAATGCATCCTCTACATATAATTGTTATTTTTAATACAACCTTTTGTATAATTCTCTTGTTTGTCAAGTATATTCTGTTTCTGTCTTTGTTCGTGTCTAATAATACTTTTGTTTAAAACCCGCATTAACATTTTTTTTTCTGCTCGACTAACATCAATTCGAGCAGGGATATGCTGAAAAACAGCGCAGTGAGTACATGTCTAAATGTAAACACTGCAAACGCTGAGCATAGCCCTATTGCCCAGACATTGTATATAGCATCAAGATACCATGATACCAACTAAGTAGTTACTTTTTCTGATTTGGTAACAAATTGTTTTTTTTAGTCCTTTGCTTTGTGTTCGCAAAAACATGTACTAGACTGAAACTGTCTCTGTATTATAATTATAGTGTGTAAATTGTATGTGTATTAATATGGAGCAATAAACTTTTTTTTATTCTTATTCTTATTATTCTTATATGTATTTGAAAATATAATGTATGTTTGTAAAAAATTACATAAATATAAGTTAAATAGTGATTACCACCCTTTTAATACTAGAAATACAAATAGGATAGCTGTACCTAGTTTTAGACTTGCTAAGACTAATAAGTAATTCTTAGAAAATTGTGTACGTTTTTACAATAAAATCCCAAAACACATAACTGAGCTCTCAGATGGCAAATTCTAGTTGACTGTAAAAAACGATTTAATAAAAAAAGCTTATTATAAAGTATATAAGACAAAGATGCTTGGAATACTCCACTTCTGGCAAGCTGTCACTCTGCCACCCAAAATGTAATATTTGTAGTAAGTAGAAACATTGTAAACATCTATATAAAAAGAATGGCCTCAAGTTTCTTGCCGCTTCTTCTTGGCAGGCTCTATATATTTTGGAACGCGGCGGTAGAGTCTTCAAAGTACATTATAATGAAAAATTGACGTTCATAAGTGCGTCTTTGATGCCTAAATTGAATAAATGATTTTGACTTGACTTGAATGTACATACGATACTTTTGTATACTTGCATAAACATTATTTGATTTGGTTAATGAATATTCGTTCCACTATACGAATTGTAAGAGGTGAGGAAACTCTACTTACTAGGTGTCAGGCCTCATGTGCAAGAGGATGTCTTGGTCGGTACCACTGCAGTGCAGATATTCTGCCGCGAAGCAATGATGCGCAAGCTTTGTGCACTGTGTTGGGAGGAGGGGAAGGGGACTGTAGCAAGTGAAGATGACAAGAAATGTTGAAAAAGCAACCTTATGTACAAGGGCAAAATCTCGTAAAGTATTTGACATCGGTGACCTCGTCGACGAGCTCGTCAACGAATCATTACAGAATCGCACGGCAGTACAGTGCCAGCAAGAAAGCTCGTTATAATCCTTCAAATCTAAGTGACCGTTTGACGTTTCATACTTTTCAATACGAAATATCTTTTGTAAAGGCGCTTAAGTCACACAATTTCAATAACCTTCGCCGTAAAAGCATGGAATTATGGCCTCGTTTCAAAGTGACGTAGTCTGGTGCTTTTTTGGTTTTTGCCGTACTGTTGCGGCTCTTCAGATTCACTTGTATTCGGATAATCGGTATACATGTACGAATAATCGAGCTTTTGGAAAGCCTACGAACTCATTATTCATAATTAGCTGCACTCCGCGGATTCAATCGCGTGGTGATTGATGATGATGACGATAATGATGAATTAAATATAGCGTACGTTACTCAGGCATAATGTAGCTTTCTATTCGTGATTTTTTTTATTCGGTTAAGTACTTTTTTTCATTTATACATTACACAAACAATCATATCTTTCATCCTGGGCATTTGCTGCCTTTTTACTTAGGATAATTTTCATCATCACCATCATTTACTACGACGCAGGTGAAACCGCGGGGCGCAGGTAGTTACACATATGTTTTTAAAAGGGTACACTCACACACATTCTCGCTTACTCACACACATACTTACGCATTTTCAATATTAATTATCATAATTCGTTGAAATTTATAGAGAGAAAAACTCCATCCTCGGACGGGATACGAACCCGCGTCTTCTGACTCTCCGTGTCAGACGCCATTGACCAACTAGGCCACCGAGGTTCGGGACCGAGCATCGAATTTTAACTCTCTATTTGACTAACTGTCTTGCGGGGACGGAGCGACGTCTATTGGACAGTTTAACAGTACCATCCAACCGAAAGAAGCATTATTTAGAAATGCTTAAACTTTCGTATTGACATCGCAGCCCTTGTAATTTTTATAGTATTCCGTCCGAGAATGGAATTTTTCTCTCTATAAATTTCGATGTTAGAGATCGCTAAAGCAGGCAGTTACTTAAAAAGTAACACTATAAAAATCATAATTCGTGTTTAGAACGAATAATATACACAATAACTGAAAACGGAAGGGCGATCTTATTATTTTTCCAATTTTTATAGCGAATCATAAACAAGTGTATATAAAAATTCCACGTCATCACGGCTTCATTACAGATGTAGGTTTACGTATATTATTTTTATATATAACTGACCATCAAACAAAGAAAAATACAAAATAAAAATTGTAAAACATCTACAGAATTTAAGTGCGTTAATGTTAATTTAAAATGTTAACCAAATATTTAACATCTCGTTATCCTGAAGTAAAGTACTCTATATAAAACATTTTAGTAAAATAAAAGGATTATTTACCCAGACATTGTAAATAAACACCGAGATTTTTTGTTGAAGAGAGGTGTATTTCAGAAATAAACGAGAAATTGTCAAAAAGACCTATCCAGCCGTGCGATTCTCTAATGATTCGTCGTTACGCTCGTCGACGAGCTCACCGATGTCAAATACTTAAGAGAAATCACCCTTGTACACAAGATTGTTTTTCCAACGTTCTTTGTCATCTCGTCATTTCTTTCACGGATGTTGTCGAAGATGCAACGATGTTTGCTCTTAGAGAATCACACCGCTGAAAGCTTTTAAAAGGGCGCAAAGCGACGCTATAACGTAGAAAAACTAAAACTAACTTAGAAATTATTCTTACATGTGATTGGTTCAATAAAAGCTATTTACTCGCAATCTAACAACTCTATATATCAAAATAAACGATTTAATTTGACGCCAAATATATTCCTCTCATTTTCATAGGGGTTTTCGAGTAACGGCTTGGAAAACCTTACGTTTACCCTTAGAGGGAGATATAAAATATCTTTTTACGCGTGTATGAATAAGATGGAAGTACACTTGTGATTTCGTTTAGATAAAGCGGCGAAAATACCGAGATCCTTTAGTGACTGGCTTGTTGATGTTATACATTGTTCTTAAATGAAAGCCAGATGCTGCTTGTATGTTCTTAATGTAAAAATAGATGGTTTGGTGGAAATACTTTTATTTGTTAACTACACTTCGACTGAGTTGGCTAGACTGCACGACGCGAAACATACGCATAATAAGTTTCAGCGTCTTCAGCCGTTTGCGGTCTCACTATGAGGACACGGGCTTTCGTATAATAAAGTTTTCAAGTTTAATCCGTTCACTCATTCTACCATTAATTCATTAAATCATTCATTAAGTAATTTGTACAGGCATTCATTACTTTACAGTGACTATAACTAATTCACTGATTCATTAATTCTTTCAATAATTCATTCATACATGCATTAATTCGTCAGGGTGGAGATATCTAATCCACTCATTCATTCATTCAAAGTGTACCATATAATGTACTACACGTGCGGCTTGGCGGATAAGCTAGTGTTTAGTCCAAGTATTAGACATTTTCAAAATACCCTACGATCTTCGATATGATCTTACGACTGTTGGTCTGAGACAACAACCGGGATGGACTGCGGACTGGAAATGTATCTGGTATCTCTGTTGAGTCATCAGTAACGCCAGTAAACAGCCGTTTTATTTGTTAATTAATTTATTATTGAATAATCCAATATTTCAAGTGTTATCGGCCGAGATAGAAAATCCAGTTCATTAAATGGGACATAAATCATAAACGGTAAGTTTTACAAAAAAGTTTGCATGTGAAATGTGAAATTATATTTTCTATAATAAAAGTCTCAATAACTTTTGCGCTAAACTGAAGTGCAGAATTCCCGAGATACCGACCAAAAACTTTTTTCAAGGTGGCGCTTGAAGCTACACCTGGACCTGTCAGCATTTTATGATTATCGCTCAGTTAAAACAAAATGAGTCGGAAATTTAGTGCGAGGTTAAATTCTATTTTTACCGGTATAAGTGGTCACATGTGCGGTGACAAGAGTAACAACTACCATCAAGCGAAAGAGTTAGTCATCTTGCTTATCTTACTTAAAAAGATGTTTAAATCACTTTTCAAAATCTTTTTAAGTTTCATCACACTGACGTCATGAGCAAGTACCATACAGGAATGTTAACTGAAGTTTTCTTTTTCACGGCACTGTACTCGTCAACCAGAAACAGGGGTTTACGATCACGCCCTAACACAGTATTGCTTGCCCACTATTGCTATAACCGCGGCAGAATATCTGTGACGCAGTGGTACCAACCAGGACGGGATTTTACGTAAGATACGTACAACCTAGTAAATAGGGGTTCCTCGCCTGTTACGATTTGTATCCCGACGACGGAGGAAATATTATTTAACTCTGTCGCCTTACGGAATAAAAATATACAATTGACCGAACGAGCGAAGCGTCTCTGCTTTAACTGACCAAATTGGCTTTCATTTGTCCCTATGTTTGTAAGGTTGTATGTTGGACCTCCTGTGGCATATTTCAACCAATCTAGACGAAAATTAGTATGCATGCTTTACTATTCAATATAATTTTGTGACATCGACGAAAGGACTTTTCCTGAAAAGCGGGGAAGTTTGCTGCGGTGCTATTTACTTTTTGATAAAATTTGGTAAACACATTAGGTAAGGTTGTGAAGTACTGCGAAAAATTGCCGCTGATAAGACTATGTGCTCACTAGGCCTACTATTCGCAAAACTACTAGTGCATTTTTCTGCCTTATAACAGATACAGTTCGTCACAATTGACGAACTATAACTATACTGCGCCTATTATCCTGCCGTATTAAGTTGTTAAATGTCATACTCATTACCGGCAACCATACTGATCAAACTGGAACACAGTAATGCGAACATTCCTGCTTAATGGTAGAAATGTGTATGGTGACAGTACTTCCCCGGACGCATTAATTCACAAAGAGCTCTACTGCTCTCTATAGCTGCATATTCTTAAAGCTAAATATTTGCACGAACATTGGTCTTAAGTTAGGTAATTTCGGTGTAGTACGGCAACACTGGAGGTGCTTAAGTAGGTAATATTGTGTTAGGATGTGGCTTGTGTGCGCTGGCTGAGAGAGCTGGTTCATGGCTTAATCGTGCCAAGAGAACGGTAGAAGTAAGTCAGTTATTTTACGAGTACTTTATATTTTATGCAACGTGGTTGTAGATGCCGGTCCAATCAAATACAACAAGTCCTAAGCATATATGAGTCAGTATAAACATGTTTTAACAACAAGATTTATGAATAGTTTAATTTTTAAACGTATAAAAATAATGACTGTTATTTCGCTTTATATATAGAGGGTGTTTTTTTAGATGGACGGTCTTGGACAAGTCTTCCGGACTACCACGAGAGTTAGAGAAAAACCGTGAAAGGAGACCTGCCATCGATTTATAAGAAAACAATAACTGCATACTTAGTTTTTTTTGAAATCTTTTACTTTTTACGGAAATAGACACAAATGATTCTTTTTTTAAATACAACTTTCGTTTAATATCTCAGTTTTGAGTAGGTCGTAAGAGTATGCTCTAAGAAATAATACAGTTATTTAACTATGGTTTTGTATAAGTCTAGATGCGCTACTAAACTTGCTAACACGATTGACGAAAAAAAAACAAAAATAATGTTTTATGATTTTATACACTTAACTGACACTCGTGCACCATTGTAAACATCAACGTATAATAATCCACCACTATAACACGTCATAACTTGAGAATAAACACAAAAGAAAATAAATATTATATTAGCCATTGTTGTTTTTTTCCCGCCATCTGCATGTTCAAGCAAGCAACCTCCAAACAAGCAAAACGAATTATAATCACAACACTGTTTGTTTTTGCCTTAGTGACGTCACACGTGTTTAGGCCGTCATTGAATAATGTTTTAACACTTGAATTAAGCAGCCGTGCGAATCTGTAATGATTAGTTGACGATATATCAAATACTTTGAGATATCGCCCTTGTACATAAGGTTGTTTTCCCAACGCTCCTTGTCATCTCGTCATTTGTTTCACGGATGCTGTCAAAGATGCAATGATGTTTGCTCTTAGAGAATCGCACGGCTGCGCATAACCGTCTCTATAACCGCTATCGCACCTTCAATCCTATCTTATACTAGCGACTGTCCCGACTCCGTTCGCGTAGTAGGCTCGGCGTTCGCCTCACCATAACCTACCATCTTTTCTTAGATTATATATAATATATGTATATGTAAGGAACCAAATATATAATTATATGTTAGAACCCTCTACGAAGTATGAGAACGCATATAAAAAAAGATGAATGAAAGTGATAAAGCCGTTCTCAAGTTATAGCGTGACCAGGAAAAATAGCGGTTAATTTTTATATATATTTATTTATTTATAAAAGAGAATAAATATCGATGATTAATGTTGTCTTAAAACCAATGGTAGGTTTATACTATATATAATTTATAATATTATAATAATATATTATAATAATAATTAATAATATTATATATTTTTTTTATTTTTAATATAGATTATCAATAGGTGGACAGCGTGTTTGAACTATAAGACATTTATAAAACTAAGTTGATGATGTAAAATTATACGTTTTCTAAGCATTTACGATACGTTGTATAAAATATTGGATCCCAATTTAAACTACTTCTAAATGTACAAAAAATTCAACATTTTGAACTGATTATCGACTAGTCTGCCCGTAGTGATGCGCCGTCTGCTATCGATGGTACTCCAAGCCCTCGAATTAATGACGAGCGCACAAGAGCCATCCAAATAATTGACAAGTTTTCTGCTGTATCCACTTTCCTTGGAAAAAGGTGAAAAATAGTAAAACTCCCTGCACTGTATCTTTAGTTCAAATTGTGGATTAAATAATAATATTGTATTTTATATATTTGATACTGCGCTCCGCAGTTTCACCCACGTGGTGATGAATGATGATGATGATGATTAATCAATCAGGCATAATGGAGCTTTCTACTGCTAAAATATTTTTTTGAATCGGTTTAGTAGTTTTTGCGTTTCCATTACAAACTAACTATGAGTACTTTCTTCTTGTCATAAACACTTCCGTGAGAACTCATAGTTAAATGGTAAAACCGGCAAATACTCACGTTTATCATCTAGTCGTTATATTCCGACCTGTGTTCGGGCAGTAATACTGATGCCCATCCTCATGGAGAGCGTGGTCTAGCATCGAAGGCCGCTAGTTGCGCACATAAACGTGAGTGTTTGCCGGTTTTACCATTTAACTATTTTCTTCTTTATCATTAGATTAAATACCAAGATAAAAAAGAGGCTTAGATTGTACCGGCGTTACTATTGCATTAAAACGTGAAAAAGTTGTTATTGTGATATAACTGTAATAGTGGACATAATATGGCACTGCAGACCTTTTTGTCTTTTATAAAAGTACAGTAAGTACATTACTTTGTTCCATTATAAACAGTTTTCGCAGTGTACGCGATATAAGAAATTTTCGGTGATTAGATTGCAAATTTAAACATAAAAAAGTATTATGTCAAAATAAATATTTTAATTAGAATACCTTTGACATAACTTTAAAAGTCAGACATTATGGTATTGCAGACATTTTTGTTGACATGTCCTCTATAAAAAGGTAAAATATAACTTTGCTCTATTGTCAAAAGTTTTCGCAGCGTACGCGATATAAGGACTTTTTTGGTATTATTTTCAAACCTTGGGTTACATTATCGAAATTTTCATGCGGATCCCTACATTTGTTTAAATGTAGTCTCTGTTCATCAGAGATAATGTAGAATAATGGTGAAATAATTTTTCCAATCGGTCCAGCAGTTTCGGAGCCTATTCAATTCAAACTAATTAATAAACAAACAAATTTTACCTTTTTATAATATTATATAGTGTAGAGTAAGATAAAACGAACAAGTTGTCCACCTGATGGTAATGGTTACGACTGATAAAACTTATCACACTTAGACAGGCGAAAAATAAAACTGTTGCTAGATTGCGGGGACCACTGATAAGTAAACTTCAGACATCGGACAAGTGGTCGCCTCGATCTTGCAGCATACAGTCTCTAATTGTTTTCGATTAATTCCATTCTAAACCTAGGCCGATAAAGTCGGCTAATTACGTGAGTAAAGTCGGAATTCATCTTCTATACATATATATATATAGTAAAAATGTAACGGATCGTTGTCTGTACATGGAAGATATTAGGAAAAAATATTATTGGGGTTTTATAAAATAAAATAGAATTTAAAAAGTATTTGTTAGTGTATTTGTCTGTTAATCTGTTTGTATGTGCGGTTGTGCACACTAATCTTAGAAACGGTTTATCCGATTTAGATTTGGTTTTCACTAATATGTTGTGGTAAGCTTCACCTAACATTTAGTGTTAAAAAGTTATTGAATAATAAAGTTGCTTTTATTTTAAAGCCGCCGTATGCCGCAAGGCCACGCGAGCGAATCCGCGGGTTAGTCAACTAGTATTAAATAAATATGTATCAAACTCACGAGAATTATCACATACATAAAACTTTTATTTTGCAGCTGATCATATCGATTGATTGAAGATAGTGCGACAGCATCTGTTTTTGCAATATTTTCTTGCTACCTATTCGTACATAGAAAATACCTCAGACCAAATAAAAAAGTCAAGACAGAATGTTGTGAACAGAAAAGTGAAGCCCGTAAAACTACGCCTCGCCGTGTACATACACAATTACACACACACACGCACAACGAAACTACGCCTTGACTCGTCAGTCGAACTATCGCTGCGCGTGGAAGCAACACGTAAAGTAAATCAACAAATTTACCAGTCAAAATGCTGAATTGTGTCGTGAAACGATGTTAAAACGGTGTTAATAGTAAAACATGCATTCTAAGTTTCGTCAAGATTGAACAACTTAACAAGCATACGGACAGATAAAAGTCAATTTGGTGTAGTCACTTAAAACTAGCAAACGCTTTATATACTAAGCATAAAAAAGGGTTTCATACAGAAAGCATCTAACGTTATTCTCTAGTTAAAAGATAACTATTATTTAAAGTACAAACTAAAGTTTGCATTTCGATCCCTAGACCTATTAAATTCAATTAAAAAATCTTTGTTACGGGCGTTATGACTCATATTAAGACATAGACAAGAGACAAGATAGAGAGAGAGACATAAAACAATATTAATTCATAAAAATAATTAATAGATTTGGAAATATTAAAAAATGAATTGAATTATTGAATCAATGAATTACTTAATGTCAAAACATACAGAAAAAATACACAATATACAATAATTAGGCCTTCACATAATTAGTGAAGTGAAGACGCATCCATTGAGTGAACATTGGGCTATCCCATCTGGCGGCAAGCACGCTCACGATAGGTACTGACGGGGCCACCGCGCCAGCAGCAGAGTAGTGAAGCACACCGTTTACGAATGATGGCGTGGAAGCCGTCAACCTGCGCGTCTGCGAACATACCGGACGCGCCAACGCCTTTTTTGATATCAAGTAACATATTTAAGGTATTCAGATTTTTCCTTCACATTTGCTGTGAGCCGTTGCTTCTTACCGAATTTCATGATTTTATGTCAACGGGAAGTACCATATATGTTTTGATTCGTTTATGAAATCGCAATGTATGGGAAATATGTGACATAAACGGTTACATCTTTTGATCGCGTTGACTTACATGTTTGATGTTTTCAGAGCCGAAAAAGATGGTAGACTCGAGTATTTGATATGAATTTCATTGATACCTCTACACGTTCCTGAGAAAAATGTTCATGACAGACAGACAGAAAGATGAACAACAAGTGATCTTGGGTTCCTTTTTCCTTTTGAGGTAGGAATCTCAAAAAAATTGTAACTAAACAAAATATTTTTTGTACAATATTTTTTATCCCCATAACCAATAATCAAAGGAAGGTAGAAATCAACTAGAAAGATAAATTCATTTCTCGTATGGAGAGTGCCTCCGCGGCCTACTTAGCGGTCGTTTCGTCTAACACGCATTTTTAGAAAAAACGCATCTGTAAGAAAATATGTAAAATTTCTATCTAAAACTGTAAAAAGTTCCGTTTTTGTAGTAACTAGAAACGAGATAAATTGTAGACATGATTTCAGATAAAAAATATTGATTTATTATATATTCTAGTGAGAACACTAAGAGTTCGTAAAAACGATTTCACATGTAGAAAAAGAATGTTTAAATAAGGCCTAATTGTGTGAGGGGTTTGAAGCCCGAACTAAGTATTAAAACCTGAGTCATACGTCACCAGTGGCGGAAGTTTCTACATACACTCGAGAGCAATGAATCCGGGTCACTTAAAGAATCCTAAAAATCTCGGAAACTAAAAATGCTAGGTTAATGCAATAAATTGTATTTAATAGACAATGTAATACTCCTTAAATGTACACATACACAGAGTGTATCGAAGACCAGGGGAAAGATTCAAGCAAGCATGCATCGAAGAAAAAGTAGCCTACGGTGGTGGGTCTGTACTTGTGTGGGCCGGAATTTCTTCTGAAAGTCGCACAGAGCTGGTGATCATAGAAAACGGCTCTTTAACTAGCGAAAGATATGTGGAAGAAATCCTCAATGATCACGTTGGTCCATTTATGGTCAATTTAGGTGAGGATGCTATATTTATGCATGACAATGCCCAACCTCATACAGGTAGGATTGTGAATGACTACCTTCAAGAGATGAACATTACTCGTATGGAGTGGCCAGCGCGCAGCCCGGATATCAACCCGATCGAGCATGCTTGGGACGAGCTAGGCAGATGCGTAAAACAACGAAACCCTCCCCCAATCACGCTTCGTGAGCTCAAAATTGCTCTCACAGAGTAATGGGAGAATATTCCCCAAAATCGTATAAGGAACTTGGTGTACAGCATGCCAAACCGCGTAAACGCAGTAATGGAAGCACGAGGAGGCAATACGAAGTATTAAAATTCAAGAAAATCGTAATAAAGTTCAAAAATTTCATGTTTCCTATTTTTGTTTTAAGGAGAGATCAGCAGTTTTTTTCTTTATGTAATTTTGTGTTAATAAAATGTATGGTGACTCATATTTTTTTTACTTTCATTTAAGGAGTATTACATTGTCTATTAAATACAATTTATTGCATTAACCTATCATTTTTAGTTTCCGAGATTTTTAACATTCTTTAAGTGACCCGGATTCATTGCTCTCGAGTGTAGATAGCGATCGCTTTACAACCGACATCGGTCAATAAGCCGCTATAGCCTAGAAATTTAGTTTAGTCAAATTACCACATTTTTTATTTCCATTGGACCCGTGCTAACATGTCGAGGCATCCACCTCAGGTCACCTCCTACGGGTTGAATGTACCTTGGCACCCCTATATAACCTTATTAATATTGTTTTAAATGCGTATTGTATCCATAGGTTATAACAAAGTAAATGTTATATAATGATTCCGAAAGGTACAAATATTAGGTTCTTGTACCTAACCAACATGGTTACTTCTAAATTGCTACGACGCGTAGCAGTGCTACGAATTCTAGCAAGTAAATATAATTAAGGCGAGATGAGTTCCAAATTTCATGATTCGACTTCGCGAAAACTTAGTTTTTCGACGCTTAAACCTAATAACCGAAGTTCGAAAAAAAACGTAGTGTAAATTTAATATACTCCCTTATTAAGTATGGGAGCCAATACACGAATGAGCAAACTTGGCTCGATAGAAAAAAATCAGCAACATTCGGTAAATTTTGCAATTTTTCTTACGTGCTTCGTGGGAAAAAGCATTTTTATTCAATTATGGGCAAATATATTTCAATTAATGTATCATATTCGAATTCCCAATGAAATTTAATAGTGAACTATGAACTCCTTTATCATTAAAATTTAATCATTTGATTGTACGAAATGAATATAAAAAGTATTAGCACGTATTCAATTGAATTTTTACATTAAATCGTGCATTCTGGTAAGCAATTCTCAACCTTATGTAAAGCACCGTAAATTGTTGTAAAATTAGAATTGGATCGCGCCTTAATGTGAAACCTAATTTAAAGTCGTGAAAGTACGTATTTTGGCTGTCGTTTGTATTTTCGAGGAGTTCTACGATACTTTCTCAATTTCTAGAGAATGTTTACTTGAACTGGCCTATTTTTAAATATTTATTTCAGCCGACTAAGGGTTTGGCCACACGCAGCGCAGTACCGTGTCGTATAATGCATTGTCACACACATAGCTATTTGTGTTCGCTATTGGGTGTTTGTTAAACTGCTGCCAAAACGGTAGCTCATCCTCACTTAGGTATTTAAATTGGGAATTCCTCTCCATTCATAGGTTTTCTGGATTAAGATTCAAGATCGCTTATCCGCCTTTCGTAAAATACCATTTTTATTTAGTATTTATTTGTTGATGATTATTTAGTAGGTGAACGTGTACAATAAAGCGTTATCTATCATCAAATTCTCATGTTATTTATTATTCTCGTCTGGGAAATAATTGGATGGAAATACATTTGTTTTTTTTTAATTGTTCTATTGAATTGTATATACTATTTATTTACTATTACTATAGATATACGTAATGTGCTTGAACTTTTTGTAGTGGTTGGACTTTCGCAAAGTCCGCCTGGGGAAGTACCACACCTTTGCCAGCAGTACTGTGCAAATCTTACTGTGTTTCGTCGAAGGGCAATGTTTTCAGTGAAATTGTATTAGAGTAGATAGGGCAAGAGATTTAGTCATCATCATCATCATCATCATCAGCCTGTAGCAGTCCACTGCTGGACATAGGCCTCTCCAATTGCACGCCACTGAGGTCTATCTTGGGCTTCTCGCATCCAGTTTTTGATTTAATACTATTAATTATTGTCTCGTCATCGATTGACATACATAAAAATATTTCATATCGTGCTCTAGGAGTTTTACACATTTACAAATTTCTCTGATGGCTTTTACTTCCTTATTTTGTTTTTGATTTTCTCATTTATTTTAGCAGAATTCGTCCTAACAAGAAATTAAAAACGCACCGTTAGCCAGTTCATAATGGAAATTTAACGGTACAGTTCGCAAAAGTAATGACTAGGTACTATACGACTTAATTACCGGAATAGATGGCACAGGGGCGGTAAATATTTCACGGTAATACGGTAAAAGTATTATTTTCGAATAGGTGCTTAGCGTTAATGGAGAAAGAAAGGTTTAAAAAGTATATAGGGTGTTTGGTAGAGGGACCGACAAACCAAATGAGCTTGTTCGGGGTACCACTTGGAGAATACAAGTAAGCCAAAAAAAATCCCCGAACCCCCAATATGTTTATAATTTTTTTTTGTGATTTTTCCCTTTTTCTCCGAAATTGTACCTATTTACCACCATAACATTTGTAAAATTTGTAACAACTAAAAACATCCGGTCTAAAACATACTTTACAAATGGTATGGTGGTAAATAGGTACAATATTGGAGAAAACGAGAAAATTCACAAAAAAAAGTTAAATTAAATAATAAATAAATATTCCACAACTATCACACAACGCCATCTAGTCCCAAGCTAAGCAGAGCTTGTGTTATGGGTACTAGACAACTGATAAACATACTTGTATATTTCTAAATACATAAATATTATAGATAAATTATAAAATATTTTTGGTATATAATTGTTTATTATATTTATTATAGATAAATTATAAAATATTTTTGGTAATAAATTGATAATTGGGGTGTCAGGGATATTTTTTTTGGCCAACTTGTATTCTCCAAGTGGGCCCCCGAACACGCTAATTTGGTTTGTCGGTCCCTCTACCAAACACCCTGTATAAACGTCCTCGATTCTGAGACGAACAATTAAAATTTACCGCAATGACTAGGCCACTTAACTATTTATATTTTAATAATTGGGTTCAGCCTGAAATAAACATCTCTCAGCACTGTTTATAGGAGAATTTCATTGTTCACTAGTTGCGCCCGCGGTTCTGTCTATTTATTCTGTCTATTTTAACTGTGAAATTTTTACAACCCACGGGATTATTTGATATACCCTTAATTGAACAGGACAGTGTGTTTCAGGGTTAAATATGGCTACGAAAAAACTTCAACATCCAAGTATTCTGTAAAAAAAACATTGTAGTAAAATACCAGTGACTAATTCAATTAAAACAGCTTTCATATATTGATATCATCTTGTTATGTTGAATGTTAACAGGTAAAATTTGAAAAACTTTTGATACCGACTTCCATTCTATTCAGTTATTGGAGTGTAACTCTCAAAAACCACTTGACCAAATTTGATGAAAATAGGAACACACGGGAAGCACCAGCTTTCAAGCAAAAAATAATTTTGAGGATCGGTTCACCCAGTCGAAAGTTATGAGGTAACAAACATTTAAAAAAATACGGTTAATTGAGTACTTCCTCCTTTTTGGAAGTCGGTAAAAAATAGCATAATACACAATAGAACTACAATAACATGTATAGATGTACATAGCAAAAAAGACTGCACGAAAAACGTGGATTCATCTTTCCTAATGTCCTATAAATAAATATACCGCGTGGAGTAAAGAGCTTGTTCACTTGGCTTTTATTACATCTCCAAAAAAATCCAGATCACATCTGCAAAAGTCTGACTTCACACAGTGGCGTAGAAGAATTAGAAGCTTTGCATGAATGTGACTAAGCACTAATCAAGGTGATGATAGATAGATAGATAATATATACACTCTATAATGCAACACTTCATTATAAAACAAGTACAATTTGAAAAATTTAATACCGACTTCCATTCTATTCAGTTATTGGAGTGTATCTCAGAAACTACTAGACCGAATTCAATGAAATTTAAATGAGACTACACGGGAAGCACCAGCTTTTAAACAAAGAAAGAATTTCTGAATCGGTTCACGCAGTCCAAAGTTATGAGGTAACAAACATAAAAAAAACTGTCGAATTGAGTACCTCCTCCTTTTTTGGAAGTCGGTAGAAAATAACACAAAAAAAGATATACGAATTTTGTCAACAAAAACAATACGCAAACTTGAAAAACTTACAATTAAGTGACACAATAGGCTGTTGAAATTGAAATTGCAACTGCTACGACAAGAAATTTTATTTAATCGAGCACGTTTCAAGATAACCTAAATATAAAGGTAATTTCTGAAAACTGGAGAATACATCAACTCCTATAATTATCATTTTAGCCGTGGGTAGAGAAAGACTTTGGACGTGATGAGGTTTTCTTGTACAAGTTTATAATAAATTTATCTTCTCGTCATTCGTCCTGTAGTAATAAATCCACCGCTTTACTGGCTGTACGAATGGCAAGTCTACAAGACATAAGAGTCAACACCCAAAAACAAAATATGGCAATAAAAGTTAAAATACATTTGTGTATTCATAGTAGGTGCAATTCACGACATATCTCGAAATACATATCTAATTCTTTTAAATGAAGCCTTCTTTCTAATCTAAATAAAGAAACCTTCCCGACCTTGACGCACATAAAAATATACCAATTTTTCCAATTTCTAGTGAACGCTACCCTTTACGGACGTTTCCCAGAATGGCTTATTGATGTTGTGAGCCTTTAACAATGGCGCAGCTGTGTCGAAGCACTCACTTTAGCTAAAAAATACCCACGTACTTATTCTGTGCTACGTTGGGAGAAATTCGTATTTCTCTAGATTTCTCTCTGGCCAATGATTTGAGTTATATACAAAAATGATATCTTACAAATTCTAGACATAAAACGAACGGTTACATCAATAAATAAAATTCCAATGTCTTGGGAACACGAGCTCAGTGTAGCGTTATAACTTTGTATTAGATAACGCTAAATAAATATTAACACTTTAAATTAAGCATTTACTATTGACAGAACCCTCCTCAACATAGATATTATCTTCTCAGCAGTAGGACGTCCAATGCTGAGCATATGCCTCCCAATATTTTTCCAAACGGATTCAAAATGTATTTTTATTACTTCTTTAAAGGGCTACATACATTTTGATGATATTGAACATGAGGCGCTGGATTAATACAGGATATTTTGTTTTACTTAGATTTTTACTAAGACTTTACTTGATTAATACAGAATGATGCAAGAAATAAAGAATGCATACATTCTTTATTTATTGCAGACTAGCTGCTATACAATTATTAGGATATTTTCTTCGCTTTAAAATCATATTTATGTAATATTATAAAGAGGAAAGATTTGTTTGTTTGTTATATGTGTATATGATTAGGCTCCAAAACTACTGGACTGATTAGAAAAATTCTTTCACAATTAGAGTCCTACATTTTCCCTTATGAACATAGGCTATATAATATTTTCAAAAAAGTTAGGGATCCGTATGAAAACTTCTATAATGTAACCCAAAGTGTGGAGAAAAATACCAAAAAAAAGCCCGTAAATCGCGTATGCTACGGAAACTATGGACCATATAATATTAGTCTATGCTATTAACATTAGAGCAAAGTAATGACAGGGGGCGATTCCACTAACTTAATTTGTTTCAACTACAATCGAACCATTGCTGATCTACACACATTCTTATTCTGCTATTAGAAATCAGTACAGCTGCAGTTACGTTTCTTTCGTTGACGCCAGCAATCGAATAATATTTTATATTGTGGTAACTCGATAGATCATGAAAATGACGCTAACTCATACAGTGTTGAATACTTAACTATTATATAGTAGCGTTTACGATACATTACGTGACATTACGTTACAATTTGTCTACAGAAATAGTAGAATGGCATTTTGGGTAATTATCGAACGGCAACCGGAGTCAAACTGCAGTTGCAGCGGGGTGGATTGTTGAAATTTATGAAATAGTAGAATTGCCCCCCAGTTTTATAGGAGACTTCAATATCTACAAAGAAGTTCACATTACCATATATTTAAATATTACAGTTATGTCACAATAAATACATTTTTTTTGACATATGCAATTGTGGCGAAACCAGGCCACATTTTTCGTACCTTGGTACGAATGAATGGCCGTCCTATGGGAATCCTTATCTACTCTAATAATAACGAGGAAATAAATATGAGTGTTTCTTTATAATAGATACACGTCAAATTGCTTAACTGATTCAAACAATGCTTTCACGAGTATAAAGCTATGTAAAGCTACATTATGTCTAAGTAACATACGCTATATTTGATTCATCCTCATCATCCATAAGCGCGCGAGTGAAACCGCGGAGCGCAGCTAGTGTTAGAATAAAGTGACGACTAAGTCTAACTCGAACTATTTTCTGTCATTTATCTAGGTCAACTGTGACACAGATAACTCATAGCTTGTACGCCGAAGCGTAACGCGTTGACGCTTACGATCGAATACTTTTCACAAATTACGCTACGGACTTTGAAGTGAAGGACAATCTAGCGTACCTTGTAGGACGAACGACATAAAAATAAAATGACCTACTAATAAAGCGCCTAGAAACACAACTAGTACACACTAACTGCGCTCGTAATTCTGTCCTCTGTCGCACCGCTGAAACTTATAATAAGCGTTACTCAAAACTAGATATCTTCCACTTACCAAGAAATGCCCTAAAAATTGAGATAAAAAAGTCTCACGTGCTGACTTTGTACAATTTTATAATGATTTAGTCAAACCCTCCCTAATCACAGTTACACATACACACATAGACACCCATATACTCACACACTCAATATACACTCACGCATATAAATACATCATCCGCACAATTATTGATTTCCGTGTGCCACACGTACATAGTTTTTTAATACGTAAAATTATAATTATTTATGTTTTCAAATTTGTAATCACTTTTGGCCTTATTTTTATTTATATAGTTAAGAATTGTAATTAGTTACTATATTACGCTGTTGATTGCAATAAATATATAAATAAATAAATAAATGCGCTTTACAAGTAGGACGTCCAAAACAACAAATCATCATGTCAGGTAAAAGGACTGGTACACTGACACTGAAAATGAACTCTACAAATAAAACCATAATTTAAATATATTTTGCATTATGCCATATTAATATTCTAATCTAAGAGTTTTACCGTTAACTAACAAAATGTAAGGACTTGATATAACCCATGAAATGTTTAAATAATAATAGTTAAGTGGCCTAACGGTTTAACGTTGAATCCATGGAATCATGGGAAGCCGCTGGTGTGGGACGCAACTTGTGCTAACACAATTGCGCCTTCTCACCTCGAGTAGACGTCACGGACGGCAGGTGCTGCTGCAGAATCTGCAGAAAACTTCAAACGGAGAAAATATGCTTGTCTTGGAGATATTTATATTTTTCTTCAGTTTGGGGTTGAAACTATGGGTTCTTGGGGTTCAGATGCACGGCGTTTAGTAAAGGAGCTGTCCAGGCGCCTCAAAGAAATTTGGTGACCAAAGCTCTGGTACTTACCGCGGGCAACGTTGATACGTTGCCCGAGCCAGGCGGATGCCTGGCTATTCAATGAGGTAACGTTGCCAGCTTTTTGGGTACTCTACCCGTTTTTATCTATAATATATCTATAAATTAGAAATATTTTAGTGAATTAGTTTTATTGTAATAGGTTTTTTGTAATTTATTTTATATTAGTAACTTTGTACTTAGATTAATTTATTTATTATTAGGTGTTATAAAAAATAAAATTACAATATGTATGTAATATGTAAGTATAGTACTAAAATTTATAAGGAAATAAGTAATTGTTTAACATTGTAGTTTACCGAGTTTAGTCCGTTCAGTGCAAAACTCAGTACTATTATTTAATCCGTCGCGTAAAAACGCCAAAATTTTAAAAGTAGCTTGACTAGCTGGTGTCGGCGTCCCAATAAACAAAATGGGCTTTTATTTCATATAGACTATAACAAACATAACCGCCATATTAGTAATATATACATGTTCTGAATTCATACGACTTCAGTGATCGAATGCCGAGGATTCTCCGACTTGCGGTCGCGGTTGCGCTGCGGTTGCGACGTATACCAACAAGACAGAACCTGAAGTCGTATGCTTTTAAAGGCCCACGAAAGCAACGGTTCCTTGTTGACTTTAGTAACGGTATGTGACGTTTTAGATTTTTATTTTAAACCTTGAATTTAAAATAAAAATTATTTTTGTTAGAAGTATTCTTTAAAGCTATCTACGATGTCAGTTTTGCGTTCTTTGTATTGTATTACGTTGCATAGTTTACACCACAGTCTACCCACAGTTGACTGACGCGGTCAGAATGCCTCCTTTTGGGTATATCTATGTAACGCAATACAACACAAGGAACGCAAAACTGACCGCGTGAACGCTTGAACGCGTGAACGCTCTTTGTCTGAAAGCACCTTTAAAGCTTCAGATCTGTGAATGACAGATACATAAATAGATAAAAAAGCGGTAACAATCAATCAATTATTTGGTACCGCTATTTTCTCTACTTCTTATTTAATTTTTTTTCTATCTCTATCTTTTTAATTTTTATTTCTTTTACTTTCTATTCTCTTTATATAGTTATGTATATTCAATATATATGTAACTGTAATTTTTTAATGCGAAATAATAAATATAATTCAAATGAGGAAAAAATTTTGCCATGCTGGATGGCAATGTTGCCAGCATTCTGGTTACTTTTATCCCCTCTATCGAGAGTTTTGATTAGTTTTTGTATTTTACTGCTATTTTTATGTTGTTAAAATATAATTGTATTAACAGTACCAAAATATGCATAAATAACAATTCAAACCTCCTGTTATGGGAGCACGGTTTGCTTGAAGGCAATTTAAGTTACTGTCGTCTTTTTACAGTGTATCAAAGTCGCATATCTGTCGATCGGTATCCGCTGATATACATTGGTAGCTTTAGGTGTTTTGTTTGAGGAAGCGAATTCATCAAATAGCTGTGGCTATTGGAAAGCTTGTTTATTAGTCAATGGTGATATTGGCAAGGAAGAATGAAGGTGTAATGGGGAAGGAAACGCAAAGCTATGAGAGATGGCGCTGTAATCGCTTTACTTTTACGGCATTGTCATTTTCGACTTATCTGCTTACTACATTACTTCCAATTACTAGTATTCTACCTAAAAGAAAAACAGTTTTATTAAGTATTAGTATTTTATAAGTATATTAATAGGAATTAGATGTCCTCTCAATCCGTCTCCATTTTTAACTTTTGTGAAAAAGTCAGTGTGAATGTTCTTCGGATATTAGCTTTCATAGGTTTGTTTACTGTTAAAATTTTATATTTTAAATGAAGAGCATGTTATGCAAATATGTAACAGCATGAAAAATATGATTTAATTATAATAAACTCCTTTACAATAAAATAAAGTAGTAGTCAGTAGGTTACATGTACATATTTATACGTTAAATGCATACGTTCTTTTTTTTCGAACGGACTAATGCTATTTGCCTCTACTGGCATTTACAGCGTCACCGGACGGGCCTAGATTTTTATCTATATAATAAGGAACTTTTTGCATTGACAATTTTAGCTGATCTTATCAACTCTAAAAGTTTTGTTTTGAAAAAGGAGTAATGCTCATTCCATTAACACGCCGAATAAGCACAAGCTATCGTCTCCACTAATGGGGGCTTCCCAATAATCTATCTATCCACAGTTTTCCTTACTACCGATAGAAATATGACATAACGCCCATACAAATAGTGTCAAATATCTATCTCTAGTAAGGTAAACCGGCGATAGATAGATTATTGGCACCGGCCGTAAGTCATTATTTAATGGGACAATGTATACGATTCTATAATAAACTTCCCAATGTTATCCGAGATTTGCTTAATAATTTTAAAATTACTATTGAAACTAAACTATGTTAAAAAGGTTATTACAAAATTTTGGATTACTCGGAGGATAAAACAGCTTGGGACTGATCACTCAAGGATCTACCTACTCGTGTATTACGAGTACCATGTCAAAGTGTAGTGTCTTGCCCCACTGATAGCATTAGTATGGTCTCTTTTATAAGGCAACACACTGGAGCTAAAAATAAACGAACATTTAGTATATACATTAAGAAATTGGCGATAAAAAAAAAATTTAAAGACAAGCTCTCTGAGTTTCTTGTCGGACCTTCGCAGTCGTGGTCGCCTTCCGATCCAGTTGTAGATTTAAGAAAAAATAAATGTTAAATGTCAATTTGTAAATGCCCCCACAGGCCTATACAGAATAAATGATTCGTTTGTATAAGAAGAAAACTAATAATACGCGGCCTATTATATGGGAAACAATTGTTGTCTTGACTTGCGAACTCGAGAAACTTTTAGCCCCATAGGTAGCTTTGCGTGCAAAGTGTCTTGCCTGTTCTATCTGCTGAGTTATGAATCATCTTTCGATCATCTACGAATCGCCTCATTCCTGCATTTGCAAGTATGAATTGTCAATAGGATAAAATTCGACAGAAGTAATCGGCAAATGACAGCCCGTGATATAACTGTCGCGGATAGATCCATGCCAGAGATAAAATACGATAGATATATACAAATTATATCGACGTAACTAGTTTATCGTGGATCCATACTTACACTGCTGATGCAATCTTGTTTAGAAACACTCTCTTATTGTCTCTCTTGTACGTTGTGTAACTTAAAGGTTACATATGAATCTCATATTCACATCATTTCAGTGACATATGTCATCACAGCACCGGTACGCTTCCCCGACAAAAAAACTCGGACCCCTGAGTCAGAATATGGTAAAGTCAATTATAACTCTACCATGTTATATTCTCGCAAAACATAGAATAAAAACTGAACACAAACTTCATTTCAGTCGCGACGGTGTTCATTGAATAACTGATGCTCGTTTGGTAACTCGATCTGCTGAGGGGTTTTAATATTAACGGATGAGATTTCGCCTTTCGCATGCCAGTTTTAGCTAGATCAAGTTTTTATTCAACTGAGAACTATTTACCTGGTAATTGTATGAAAACCATTGCCATTTATAGTGTTCAGTAGAAGCAGAATCGGTCCCAACACCATGATCACATGATGATGATGAAGGGGATGTAAGGGGCAAGCCAACATCTTTTGACCCAAGTCAACCTCACCTGCACGCGGTGCATCCTGCTGATCGACGAACGAGGCTCTGACAACCGACCGATGGCGGTATACCCATCCCAACAGGCGTCGCTAAATGCAACAGGCCGGTGACGGGCAGCAGCGTCACCGGTGCGAGAAGCTACGCCCTGCGATCGCCAACCCGCCTGCCCAGCGTGGCGACTACGGGCAAACTCCTCCAATGCAGGACAACAAAAAGTCACGGTCCCTATTTCCCGGCGGCCCTGCTATTCCTGGTCATGGTGGCGACCATGGTAACGGCGGGGCGAGGGGTGCTAAGAATCTCCGGGCTACGGGAGGCCACCACAAACAACTGACCCTGGCGACGTATAACGGACGCACGCTAAGGCTTGACTCGCATCTGGCGCAACTAGAGGTGGAACTTGGGAAAATTAGGTGGCACATACTGGGGTTGAGTGAAGTCCGAAGAGAGGGGGAGGACACCTTAACCCTAGAATCGGGCCACCTTATGTACTTCCGAGAGGGAGACCAACAATCCCAAGGTGGCGTTGGGTTTCTGGTAAACAAGTCCCTTTCTGACAACGTTGTGGAAGTGTCCAGTGTGTCGAACAGGGTAGCGTACCTTATTGTAAAGCTCACCGAGAGGTATAGCCTCAAGGTGGTGCAAGTGTACGCACCGACCTCGACACACTCGGACGATGAAGTGGAGGATATGTTCGATGACATATCGAGGGCCCTCCACTTCACTACAAAGACCCAGTACACCGTTGTCATGGGGGACTTTAACGCTAAAGTGGGAGTACAGAATTTCGGTGAATCGGTAGTAGGATGCCATGGCTTTGGACGCAGAAATCATAGGGGGCAAATGCTCGTCAACTTCCTCGAACGGGAGGGGCTCTTCTTGATGAACTCCTTCTTTAAGAAACAGCCCCAAAGGAAGTGGACGTGGCTAAGCACCGACACTAGGACTAAAAATGAGATTGACATCATCATGACGAATAAAAGGCACATATTTAGAGATGTCTCCGTGATCAACAGGTTCAATACCGGTAGCGATCACCGACTTGTCCGAGGCTCTCTGAATATCAACTTCAAGGCGCAACGTGGCCGTCTGATGAAGTCCAGGCTCCGACCAACACTGCTCCAAACCATTGCAGGATCTGAAACATTCCAGCTAAACCTGGAGAACCAATTCGCTGCCGTGGAAACCACCACAGACGTAAACCAGAACCTCGAAAATGTGACTCGGGTCCTCAGGGAAGAAGGTACGAGATTTTGTTACATGCAGCGTAAGGGCAAGAAGTCCAAGCTTTCAGAAAAGACTTTGGGGCTAATGAAGGAACGACGTGAAAACCCACCCATCACTTCGTCAGAAAAGCGGACTCTAAACCGAGAGATCAACAAGAACGTACGACACGACCTCCGGTGCTTCAATACTCTTTCGATCGAAAGAGCGATCGAGCAGAATCGGGGGTCAAAGGTGTTCGTACAATCTCTTGGAAGAAGCCACCTGACGAAGTTGACCACAGCTAGTGGAGAAGTCGTTGCTTCGAAGCCGGCAGTCCTTTCGGAAGTGGAGGACTTTTATGGCCGATTATACGCATCGCATGCATCTCGACCTGATCCCGAAAATGATCCTAGAGCCACGTTAACACGCCATTTCACCGAAGACTTGCCAGAAGTCAGTATTGGCGAAATCGAGATCGCTCTTGGACAGCTTAAAAATGGAAAAGCCCTTGGAGAGGATGGCGTTACAACAGAGCTACTAAAAGCAGGAGGTAAACCCGTACTGAGGGAGCTCCAGAAGCTTTTTAACGCTGTCCTGTTCGAAGGGAGAACTCCAGAGGCGTGGAGTAGGATTGTGGTCGTCCTGTTCTTCAAAAAGGGAGATAAGACCCTGCTGAAGAACTATCGACCCATATCCCTTCTAAGCCACGTCTATAAGCTGTTTTCAAGAGTGATCACGAACCGTCTTGCGCGTAGACTCGACGAATTCCAAACACCGGAACAGGCTGGGTTTCGGAGCGGATACGGCACCATAGACCACATTCACACAGTGCGGCAAATTATACAGAAGACCGAAGAATATAATCAGCCCCTGTGTCTAGCATTCGTGGACTATGAGAAGGCCTTTGACTCGGTTGAAATCTGGTCTGTTCTGGAGTCCCTGCAGCGTTGCCAGATAGATTGGCGATACATCCAAGTGATGAGATGTCTTTACGAAACCGCCACCATGTCCGTCCAAGTACAGAATCAGCAAACAAGTCCCATACCGTTGCATCGAGGAGTGAGACAAGGGGACGTTATTTCCCCGAAATTGTTTTCAAATGCAATGGAGGATATGTTCAAGACGCTGAACTGGAAAGGACGTGGCATTAATATCAACGGCGAATACATCTCTCACTTGCGATTTGCTGACGATATCGTCATCGTGGCAGAGACGCTGCAGGACCTGCAACAGATGCTGAATGACCTGGCTGACTCTTCTATACGCATCGGCCTACGGATGAACTTGGACAAAACCAAGGTCATGTTCAACGAACATGTTCTACCGGAACCGATTGCGATACACGGCGCCGTTCTCGAAGTTGTTCAAAAATATGTGTACCTCGGGCAGACATTGCAGTTGGGAAAAAACAACTTTGAGAACGAGGTGAATAGAAGAATTCGGCTGGGCTGGGCAGCGTTTGGGAAGCTACGTCGAGTCCTTACTTCGCCGATTCCACAGTGCCTGAAGACGAAAGTCTTCAATCAGTGCGTCCTACCCGTCATGACATACGGAGCCGAAACGTGGACACTGACGGCTCGAATGGTCCACAAGCTCAAGGTCGCTCAGCGGGCTATGGAAAGGGCTATGCTCGGTGTTTCTCTGAGGGATCGCATCAGAAATGAAGTGATCCGTCAGAGAACCAAGGTCATCGACATAGCCCACCGGATCAGCAAGCTGAAGTGGCAGTGGGCTGGCCATATTAGCCGTAGAACCGACAACCGTTAGGGAAAACGAGTTCTAGAGTGGAGACCGCGTCTCGGCAAACGTAGTGTAGGACGCCCTGAGGCACGGTGGAGTGACGATCTGCGCAAGACGGCTGGCAAAAACTGGATGCGAGAAGCCCAAGATAGACCTAAGTGGCGTGCAATTGGAGAGGCCTATGTCCAGCAGTGGACTGCTACAGGCTGATGATGATGATGATGATGACCATGATCGATAACATATTTGTCCTTATCTTTTTGATGCATTTTTTTTTCTTATTGAGAGTAGCATTAGACTATTATTTCATTTCATATTGTACTAAATGATATTAATATTTGAGTCTATACATATAATATGATTGCCTTGATGTTAAATGAACTTAAACGTATAAGAAAATTATTTTAAGTGTAGTAGAAGTATTTTTGAATAAATCCGTCCAAGGATGTACTGCTACCATATCTACCTATTTCTACCACGAAGCAGTAATTTTCAAAATACTGTGTTTTGGTTTGAATGGTATGGTTGCCGGCGAAATTACAGGTACACTAGACTTAACGCATGAATGCATGCAGAAATGCATCTGTTTTAGGCAGAGGTTATCACTTAACAACAGGTGAGTCTCGTGCTTTTACCGTTTCCCAATACCATAAATAAACATTGAAATTTATAGAGAGAAAAATTCACATCCTTCGACGGGATTTGAACCCGCGTCTTTTGACTATCCGCGTGAGACGCCATGACCATCTAGGCCACCGAGGCCAAGGTCCGAGCATCGAATTTCATTATATAAAATTTCAATGTTTGAGATGGCTAAGCAGGTGTAAGTGCTTTAAAATAGTAATTCTATAAAAACCATAAATTAACTTAAATTAAGCATGCCTGCGACGGCCATTTTTAGCTGGATATTCTGCACATATGAACATTTGTGGAGTTGTTTGATATTTTTCCTTTAACAAAAAGCTCCAATCGAGCCCGGTACTGGCTGGTTGACGGTCAACTCTCACCATTTCTGTGCTATCGCTTCATTCGCATTACAATAATAAAAAGTCACCCGTTTGCTCCTTAGTAAATATATAGATACGCAATCAGAAAAAAAGGTTTCCCAAATTTCAAACGCATTAGTATATTCTTTCGAAAAATATAAATCAAGTTTCGCCTCTTTCATATCATTCTCACGTACGCGTTCTATGTTAAAATGTGCTTGAATAAATCATTTATCCGAAGATACGTTTATTTTTCTTTATTCTAGAATATTCTTTTTTATAAA
The DNA here is from genome assembly GCA_917880725.1 of Selenia dentaria. Lineage (NCBI taxonomy): Eukaryota > Metazoa > Arthropoda > Insecta > Lepidoptera > Geometridae > Selenia > Selenia dentaria. The sequence continues at coordinate 9,378,581 of OU862901.1, read as the reverse complement.
CATTGTGGTTGAAGCCACGTATAAAATTACAGCTTGACATTAAACTCGGTTTCTACTTATGTTGATAGACACTTCAATCATTCCACGAAAATTGGATACCTGAGATCCAATATACCTAATAAATGTAGACAAACATAAATAATAAATAACGCTTACACACTCACACCCCCGTACTAGGATTCCCTGTGTCTGAAAAGTACTGTCACCAACCACTCGGAGAGATCGAACTTGGAACTCCACGCTACGAAGGAAGGGTCTCTACAAAGATGTATATTTAAATAGTTGATTAATTAGTTAAGTTATGTAAATGTAAAAAAATGGCACGGACTCTGGAGTCTATGGGTAGAAATATTAAAGTGAAAAAAACAAAAGGAAGGATCTCCTCGAATAGCGCTAAAGTGGCCGTGAAACATCTAACACCCCGTGTTATTTCGGGAGTTAAAATACTGCAATGACCGATTTTAATTTTCCTTATACGGACCGTCGTCTTCTCATACCCCTTTTCGTTCCAATAATCAAATCCACCGTACCCGAAACCGGACACATTGGCGACACGAACTGAATTCCAATCAGGCAGTTTTATCTTCAGTTTTATCACCATTTCGCTATGCATGACTGCCTCTCCTAGAGTTGCCATTTAATTCAGGGTTTATAGGCGCCGCACTCTTGGTACTATTTGTGGTGGCGATAGTTGGTTAAGCTGCTTTTGGTGGCATGCAGTTTGTAATGAACAGTATGAAACTTTCAAGAAATATTCATCTTTTCAAGTGATAACTTCTTACAGGAGGGTAAACCGATTCGTTACGTAACGCGTTACGGCGCCAGTCTTTCTAGCGTCCCACATCTCTCTCACTCTAACCCACAGCGCTAGACTAGTTTTAGTTATCACTTCTGTAGGGCGTCCCGAGGTGTGTCCCGCACACCGTTTTTATACACTTCGCGTGGTAGTATCACTACGAGTCAGTTTTACTTTATAAAATGATACAGTATGATGATCAAGGCAGAAAGAAGCCTTGGTGCAGTAGAGTGCTTTATGTTAGATGTGAAGCGTACAAGAGAAATTACTCAGAAAACATCACTAAGAAATTTGAGATTATGAGGTTGGTAGCGAGAGTAATGCAGAGAGAACTTTGAAGCTGGAGGTTCTGTGTGACAACGCATTTATTATAGTCGAGCGAACGACTTCTTTTGCGACATTATAACGAGTAATATAGCTAGTTAACTCATTTAGACATACATAATGCACCTATCATCTGATTGTTAGCCATTACCGTAAATATTTTATTTTAATTAACTAATACATTTTGTAGTATTTACTGATAGTCACTATTTAATGCACTCATTTTTTATGGTTTTTGGTTGCCAACGAAATGATCTGTTACACTTGCCAACTTATAACATTAATTACTGTCTATGCTCTCTGTACAGCTGTCTATGTACAGCGCTGAGTTTACTCCTATTGTCGTTTAATTTAAATGTTTTTTTTATGTTCTCATGTTCTATGTATTAGATTCAGATTCAGATTCAGATATTTTATTGCTTCCATATACAATGTAAAGGTGTTAAAGAAATGTACATAAAGTGTTATATGGACCCCCCTGTCGGGCACCGCAAAGTTAGAAGAGAGGAAGACGCAATTATGGTTATATAATTGTCTATGTGTAAAAAATGTGTGTGTATGTGTAGTTAATAATAAAATATAATTATTTAATTGTCATTAAATAATACATGGAACATAGTAAATATATTTCTATTCTTTTCAACTGTATCAGCTTATTATGCCTGCATATTTGTTGCGTATATCATACATTTTAGGGTTCCGTACCTAAAGGGTACAACGGGATAGTTAGTGGTCAACGATGGTCACACTGGTAATGTGGCCTTACAATTATTATCACTTAGATTACAATTACTTTAAATTAATATACGTTATTGCTAGATTTCTATTTACGTAACTATTGTTAATCTGTCGGCCCTTAAAAAGCAAAGAAATAGAAACTAAACACACATTACGGATCTATGTTACCAGCAGAGCTATTATGTATCTCAGTTGCTAACAAATGTTGATTGAAATCTTGAAAAATGGCGGCCCTATGTCAGTTTTGGCAACTCCAGTAAGGAAAAGTGTTAGTAATTTGATCACTGAAGCTGACAAAAGTGACATAGAGCGGCCATTTTTTCAGATTTCAATCCACATTTGTTAGCAACTGAGATACATAATAGCCCTACGGATTTCATTTCACTACCGACTATCGAATCTTCTTATTATGTTCCAAAACTTTACTCAAACATTGTGCGGATCCATAAGTCGAACGATACTCGAAGATACTGACGCAAAAAGCATGTAGTGTGCGCAGGTCATTATACCAGTTTAATGAAACTATAAAAGAGATTAGCCAACATTTACGGGCGGTTGCGACCGTGAAAAAACCGATTGCCTTTTTCGACCCGTGTGCGGTAAAACTATTTTTTAATCTGTAACCGAGGGCTCTGTTTCACAGTTTACTACTAGTATTTAATGACGTGGTACATTGGTTTTTAAATGTGGCTTCTTAGAATAATTTGAGCACTTGCATTCATGGCCCAATGATAGAACTAAAATTGGATATTTGGAAAATTTGACCTTGTAACCATATAAGTTTCTCGCTAACCTTTGCACTGGTATTATTAAAAACTATTATTACTATTGATGAAAGTGGTAACGAATGATTGCAGCAGTAGCTTACTGCGTTTATGCATACAACGGACATCCAAATTTTTTAGGCATATCAATAAAGTTTGAAAAGGTAACGCGTCATTATTCCTATGACTATTAAGTTTAGTTTTGAGCTGCATCTATATGCAACTACATAATTATACAGCTTAAGCGTTGTAATTCGAGCTACAATCAGTATTGTGTAAACTAAACTAAATACTAAATACTGTCTATATTATATTAATATTATGTATGCTCAGAATTCTAAGTTTCTAAGTCAAAGTCAAAGTCAAAGTCAAAATCATTTATTCAATTTAGGCATCAAAGACGCACTTATGAACGTCAATTTTTCATTATAATGTACTTTAAAGCCTACCGCCGCGTTCCAAAATACATAGAGCCAACCGAGAAGAAGCGGCAAGAAACTCGGGGCCATTCTTTTTATATAGATGTTTTTACAATGTTTTTACTTAGGTACTACAAATATTAGCTCCAGTGTGTTGCCTTACAAAAGAGAACATAATAATGGTATCAGTAGGGCAAGACACGCTACACTTTGACATCTTAGTACACGAGTAGATAGATCCTGGAGTGATCAGTCCCAAGCTGTTTTATCCTCCAAGTAATCCGAAATTTTGTAATAACCTTTTTGACAGAGTTTAGTTTTAATAGTAATTTTAAACTTATTAATAGGCAAATCTCGGATAACATTGGGAACTTTATTATAAAATCGTATACATTGTCCCATAAAAGAATGACTTATTCTGTGGAGACGCGTTACATGTACGGATAGCTTGTGCTTATTTCGCGTGTTGATGGAATGAGCATCACTCCTTTTATCAAAACTGCTAATGTTTTTCTTTACATACATTAGATTTTCATAGATAAACTGAGAGACAACAGTTAGAATGCTTATGTCTTTAAATTTCTGTCTAAGGGAAACTCTGGGAGCCAAACTGTAGATTGCTCGTATAGCCCTTTTTTGCAGTATAAAAATAGAATGAATATCTGCAGAACATCCCCAGAGCAGTATGCCATAAGTCATAACGCTATGGAAATAACTAAAATAAACTATTCTAGCTGTGTCTACATCAGTTAATAGTCTAATTTTTTTAACAGCATAAGCTGCTGAACTGAGCCTACTAGACAATTTTTTAATGTGGGGACCCCATTGCAATTTAGCGTCTATAGTAATTCCTAAAAAGACTGTTGACTCCACAAGGTCCAACCCTGTTCCATTCAATTGTATATTGGATTCTACTTGTTTCACATTTGGTGTCGAGAATTTCATACAATTAGTTTTCTTCTCATTGAGGAGAAGATTATTTGTATTGAACCAATTCACAACTTTAGCTAATGCATTGTTAACATCGTCATAGTTTAGTAACTGCCTTTTAATTTTAAATAACAGTGAAGTGTCATCTGCAAACAATACAATCTCGTGATTCTTCTCTACATAATAAGGTAAGTCATTAATATAGATTAAAAACAAGAACGGCCCTAGTATTGAACCTTGTGGAACGCCCATTGAGATTATAGAGCCGGGCGATTTTTTACCATTTATGTCAACCCTTTGAATTCTACCATTTAAATATGAAGTCAAAAGGTTGAGAGCCATGTTCCTAATACCGTAGTGTTGTAATTTCCTGACAAGTATATCATGTCGGACGCAGTCAAATGCCTTAGATAAGTCACAAAAAACACCTAAGGCATCCTGAGAGTTCTCCCAGGCATCAAACACATCTTTTATTAGTTCTATACCTGCGTCTATAGTAGAGCGATTCCTTGTAAACCCAAATTGATTTTTATGGAAAATTTTGTTTGCACTAAAATGAGTTTTTAATTGATGTAATATGATTTTTTCGAAAATCTTACTTAGCGTAGGTAGTACAGAAATAGGCCGAAAATTTGTTGGATCAGTAGTACTACCAGATTTGAATAAAGGAACCACTTTACTGTGCTTCATTAGGTCAGGAAATACACCACTTGCAACACAACTATTAAACACAGCTGCTAGATTGGGTGCAATGACATCTATAATTGAAGAAACGGTCTTCACAGAAAGACCCCATAGGTCTGCCGTTTTTTTTGCATCTAGACTTTTGAAACTGCTTATAATATCTTTGCAATTAACTACTGAAAATTTAAAAGTTGTGTCACATTCAGTTACACTTTGTTTAAGTAAGATCTCAGCAGAAATGGAGGAAGATTTTAGAGTTTTGGTTGTTAAAGAAGGAATATTAGTGAAAAATTTCTCAAACTCGGCCGCTACCTCCAAATCTGCTCTTACATCATTATTATTAATTTTTAAATTAAAGTCTCGATTACGCACTGTATTTCTACCAGTTTCACTGTTTATAATGTTCCACGTCATTTTTATTTTATTAACAGAATTTTTGATCTTATTTCTTAAATAAATAGATTTTGCTGAGGAACAGGCTCGTTTAAATAACTTAGAATAACGTTTGACATATTCCAAAAATACAGGATTATGATTATGCGATTTTTCATGGTACAATTCATATAACTTTTGCCTACTTTTATAAATTCCTGGAGTTGCCCATTCACTAAACTTAGCACGATTACCAACAGATATTGTTTTTGGTACAAACACTTTGCCAAATTCATCACTGATAAGATGGAACAGTGAGTTATATAATATATTTGGGTCATTGTGACTGGTCAACTCTGGCACTTTCTGGGATATATTACTTCTTAACAATTCTAGGCGGCTTGCATTTATTGGAACAAAGCTAACATATTTGCTTTGGGGTTTGTTTGTTTTTCTTGGAAACACTGCTAGTTGACCACAGTGGTCTGATTCTAGATTATTTATAATGAAATTTTTAATAGGTTTTAGATTAGTAAATATATTGTCTATGCAGGTGGAACTTGTGGCTGTTATCCTAGTTGGTTCCAAGAAAATATTGTACATATTATAAGATTTAAACAGTAACAAAAATTTATCCACTGTCTGATTATTTTCTAGCAAATTAATATTAAAGTCTCCACAGATAATCATTGATTTATTTGTATTAGAAAGCTTAATTAATGTTTCCTCCATGCACTTTTCAAAATCATCATATGGTGAGCATGGAGGTCTGTATACACATAGAACAAGGAACTGCTCAAACTCAATACAGGACATTTCTATTACTCGTTCAACAGATAGGCTCACAATGTCTTTTCGTTCTTTGAGTTTTATATTTTTATTTGTAATAATTAAAGAGCCACCACGTATAGATTTTTCTCTGTTGAAGGAGCTAGCAACTAGATGATTATTAAAATTAAATAAGAGTTGGTTCTTTTTAAGCCAGTGTTCAGTAATACAAAGAATATCTATTTTGCTATCATCTATAAACAATTCCAGTTCCAACTCTTTGCCCATCATACCTTGAATGTTCTGATGAACAATATTGATTGATTTAATGCAAGAGGTTGTCTCTATTGTCTTAGGCACTAATTTAAATTATGTACAATGTCATTAGTAGCCAAGCAATTGGCTGAATTAAAAATGTCAAATTGCTCAATAGAAGCATTGGATTGCTCAATAGAAGCAACCTTGTTAGCCAAATTTTTGGCTGCAATATCAAATAAATATGATAGCGACACAGCTATCTGTCTTTTATAATAATTAGAAAGATAGTAATTATCTTTTGTCAAGAAGAATTTTTTTATATAATTATTAATGTCAATTAAATTAAATTTATCTCCATTAAAATTATTATTACATATAGTGTATAATGTCAAATTAAGCTTATATCTAATATCATTTTCCACCTGTGGCAAACTATTACTATAGGGAAATGTAAACATTATGACATTATCTACTGTTAGATTAGATAGTTGGTTGTTGAAATCAATTATTTGTTTTTTGTTTACATTCCCCCTATTTCCTATTAAAATTAATAATGTTGTGTTGGGGCTAAAGCTATAAGTAAAAATTCTATTCATAATTTCCTGATATGATAGACCAGGTGTACAGTAATTTATTACATTATGTCCCTTGGATGTATTTGACAATAAGTGACCCATGTCTTTGCCAATTTCATCACTAAATATTACAATTTTTTTTTTTTTTTTTTACAATTTTTGACTAGATTGGATGTAGCCCTATATTTTTGAAATACAAGGCTTTCTAAGGTGAAAGGACGTGAAGGTTAAAGTAGTAATTAAGAAAAACTATATTAAAAAAATAATTTAGTGACACTTCCGCTGGAAACAATGCTTACGGCCGAGTTGCGGGTTGCACCATCCTCACCGCAACCCACAACTCGGCTACTTTTAATATAGTTTTTAATAATGGATTTCCGCAAAATAAAACCTGAATCAATAAATTATCTAGTAATTACGGTATAGGAAAGTAGTAGTACAACTATTGATGAATTTGACACAAACACAGGTTTTGATGGTGTAAGCTTTCAATTCAATTTTTTATGTGTACTTATGCCCGTTTGATCCACAACCGCCACCACGCCTGTTTGGCGGTTGACTGTGGCATTATTCTTCCTTGCGCTATAAAACTTAAGTTTATCACTCTCTACCCTTCAAAATAATTTAGACTAATTCCATCTCGGCTAGTTAACTAATTGAGTTCAATCGTCCAATAAAACCGCGTGTTGTCACATCGTAAATTAGTGTAAACAAGGAACACTTGATCGGTTTTATAGTCGGGACACAGATTAATGAACAGTAGGAATTAGTTTTAGTTAGGGTGTCAAGTGCAATGACCCTGGTGAGTGGCAGGGTAGTAACTATTACGTAGTCTCTCTAGTCAGTGATAGATGATTGGTTGATACGGAATAAGGGGAAAGAGATAAGAGCTTTGAATTTGATCAAAGAGTAACCCATTTGATTGAGGTCTACAGACAATCGGAGTTTTTTGAGATGTGAAAATATCAAAATATGCATCTTAAAGTGTTTTAGAGTGTTTTAGTGGGTACTATCGCAGGGACATATATTTAATATAAAAGCTAGTGTGAACGCTCTACTGTGTTTTAGTTGAAGGCGATACTCGCTATTTTCTAAAGCCTTATAAGTGCATGTGTCATTATGGTAACCTGGTATAAAAAAAGAGGCTCTTGTAATATGCACAATCCAAAGAGATGATAAAGACGACGTTTTTAAACTTTTGATGGTCTTTTCCACAATGCGCCTTCCACCTTACGACGTAAATTATTTTTTTGTAGAAATTTCATACATCAGAATGTACATACTCGTATAACACGCCGTTACTGAGATTAAACGTATCTATAAGAAAAACAAACAATTCCCATCATTGGCACAATATTTTCACAACGAACTTTTACGAGTATTTCTAAAAAAAAACTCCATTCCTTCCATTCTGTCTCTTGACTAACAATAAGGCGGTAAACAAAAAGTTTATCATCGAAGTCTCCGCTCAATCTCCGAAAGACAATGGAGCTACAGCCTATGTAGTGTCACCACGTTTGCGGAACATTATGGACAGATTTATGATTGGAACATAAATATATTATGTTATGAAATCTGTTCAGCATCCTCAACTAAAAAAATATTAAACTTAAAACTCAATTAGTGGCACACATTACATATCGATAATAGCATTACAACACGCGCGTACTCTATAAACAACACACACAAATCGCTTCAATTTATTATCAGTGGGCCGAGCACAATATCTAATATTCTGTAATATAATAATCTGCTTAAGTGTAACGTACTCGCATTGGTAACGTATTTAGTACAAACTGTCATTTATCTAGTACAATAGTGGCACAGATAACTCATAGTTTGTACTGAATACGTAAGAGATAGGATAACGTTACTCTTAAGCAGATTTTCGTGCTCGGCCCATTGTGAATGAAAAAAATAATATACATTATGACAATTTTGGAGGCTTTCAAGTCAGAAGCCATTGGCTCCTGAAATGAGCCATTGGTTCGGGAACCAATGGATTAATTAAACCTCTGTGACAATTTATATTATATCAATAAAAGTATTTTATATTTTAAACACTTGTATTGAACATACAAATGTGATGAAATGAATCTTAGCTTGAGTGCAGATGTGAGTAAATGGTGATTGATATTTACTGTCAAATCTACACTCTAGTCGAGATTTACAACTAACCGCCATTCAGAAATACCGCCCTATATAGAAATCAAATTACATCAATCCGTAATTGTACACTATACTCACATAAAAAAGAAAAACAAATTATTGGACAATGATATAATAACACTCTATCTATACATATAATAAAAATGTAACGGATCGCTGTCTGTACATGGAAGATTTAGATATAGTTTTCGCTAATATACTGTAGTTTCACTTAACATTAGTGTATGTTTCATGTCAAACGGTTCAAAGATAAAAAGTAATTGAAATTTATAGAACAACTCTCCCGCTACTACACCAAGACGAAGCGAGTGAAGCCGCTCGCGAGTTAACTAGCAAAACTTTACAGACACGAAGCTCAGCCGTGCGATTCTCTTGAGCAAACATCGTTGCATCTTTGACAACATCCGTGAAACAAATGAAGAAATGACAATAAACGTTGGAAAAGCAACCTCATGTACCTACATGGGCGAAGTATTTGACATCGGTGAGCTTGTCAACGAATCATTACAGAATCGCACGGCTGTACATTGCAAATATAATCGGCAGACGTGAACTTTACAGTCTATCCATCCAACGTTACAATAGTTGAACCAAAAAAGTCAGCTAAAATAACTGTCCGGCAAAATCCTTGACAACATGTCACCCTACCTATCGACGAGGTGTAATAAAGTATTGAAAACAGTGGGAAAAGTCCAATCAATATCCTGAATGCCTCGGGGACTAGCCTTACTCGTTTGCACAAGAGATATGTTTCTGTTTCTTTAGATTTCTATTCATCTGTGACTATATGAGACGATTGGTTTGAGGATGGAGAGAATTTGTGAAGGTGGAATTTGAGTATCTGACCAATTGTCTATACATCAGTGAATCCCTGAGAGATCCTCCACTGATCCAAATCCTGACTGACTACATTGAAAATAATTTCATATAATATGTTATTGCATTGGCCAATTAAAGTTTAAATGTATACAAAAATACCTAACGCGAAACTAATTCATTTAAAAAATGTTAACTAGGTATGTAGTATATCATCAACTGAATGTACAGTGACACTTTAAAATTATAAAGGCGAAAGTTTGCAAGTGTGTTTGTATGTTTGTTACTTCTTCACGGTCAAACGGCTGAGCCAATTTTGATGAAATATGGTATGTAGATAGATCAGTCGCTGGATTGACTAGGATACTTTCCATGATCATCATCATCCATCACCACGCGGGTGAAACCGCGGGGCACAAATAGTCAATAAATGTTTGTCACACAGATACTGTAACGCTTCAGAAATGATTTATGATGCTCAAATCGATTCGTTCAATACAATTCATAGAAAACTGGGCGTATTTTATGCCCAGAATTGATCCAGGTGTAAATAGCGCGATAGTCAGAAGTTTCATGGACCGACTAGAACTTTCTTCAATGTACAGACGGATATTAGCAGATATTAACACTTAATTATTTTAAATGTACGTGTGGCAAATAAATTGATTCTATTTTCACTTTCTTATGTGATGCTAAATATGGATCATTGTGTCTGTGATTAACGTCTTTGCATCCATCTCAACAGACATACTATTTGCATTTTCTTGTGATTGACATTAAAACATATTAAATACCTAAAAACATACAAATTCAAAGTCAAATTCAAAATCATTTAATCAATTTAGGCATTAAAAGACGCACTTATGCACGTCAATGTTTTATTATAATGTACTTTAAAGACTCTACCGCCGCGTTCCAAAATATATAGAGCATACCGAGAAGAAGCGGCAAGAAACTCGGGGCCATTCTTTTTATGTAGATGTTTACAATGTTTCTACTTAGGTACTACAAATGTTACATTTTATGGGTGGCAGAGTGACAGCTTGCCAGAAGTGGAGTATTCCAATTATCTTTGTCTTCTATATAATGTCAGACTGTATCGCCAATTTCTTAAATGATATAACAAATGTTCGCTTATTTTTAGCTCCAGCGTGTTGCCTTACAGAAGAGAACATAATAATGGTATCAGTAGGGCTACTAGCATGCTACACTTTGACATCTAAATACACGAGTAGGTAGATCCTGGAGTGATCAGTCCCAAGCTGTTTTATCCTGCAAGTAATCCGAAATTTGGTAATAAATTTTTTTGACAGTTTAGTTTTAATAGTAATTTTAAACTTATTAATAGGCAAATCTCGGATAACATTGGGAACTTTATTATAGAATCGTATACATACATGTCATATATACTACACAGATAATTACATACTTACATAAAAAGTATCCTACATTATACGCCGTACCCCATTTGGTACTTAACAAGGGCATTGTTAATTAAAATGCTTTCACACGCAAAATACTGAAAAATTCGAGCCTTCTGAATCCTAATACATTTTAAAACTAATTTAACTGCGTCAAGTCCTCAGAAAATGATTAGCAGAGGCGTACTCGGGGAAAATTCTTGTTACATTAATTTGTACGAAATCATATTTACTTGTCTTTGAATATTTTTAACCTTTCCCACTAAAGAGGATGTTTTTAAGTCAACTCGTGATTTATACGTATAACTTATTAATAGATGATCGTTTTGATCATTCTATTTTTGTTTAAGTGGGTCATCATCATCATCATCATCATCTCAGCCGTAGGATGTCCACTGCTGAACTTATGCCTCCCCCATAATTTTCTAAAAGGTCCGGTTGGAAGCGGCCTGCATCCAAAGTCGCGAAGTGGGTAGGCTCGGTAAATCCAAAATTGTATGTAACATTTTTAATTTACTTTTTAGCTTCTTTCTTCTCTTTTAGCCTTCGACTGTGATAAAAATCAGATGAAAAGTTTTATTAAGTTAGTAACATTTTTAACCTTATCAAAACCGTCATAAAAATATAACATTTTTAAGCGCAATTTATGGTCTAATTTAAGCCAATGTTTAGTAACTCAACGAAATATCTCTCCAAACTTCAAAAATACTTAATAAAAATACATAATTTAAATAATATTTTTTTTATCTCGCGCATAAAAATGTGAGTAAAATAATTAAAATCCAGTCTAGTTAAAATAAATTAAATTTGTAACTTTGAGTTTTCTGCTCACTTTTCTGTATCCTTGATGTATCATAAGCAAACCTACGGTACGTTGCGGAAACAGGATTACGTTTTTTATTCTATACAAACAAGACTTCATTCATAGATATTTTGTAGTGTTAGTAAAAACATACTGGCTGTGGTTTTTAGACGTTGAGACCAAAATCCAAAAAAAGATGGGTCTTGCTGCAAGAAACGTGTGACCAATTAATTATGTTCGAGATGCACTCTGCATACAATTTTAGTCACTAAAGTCCTTCTTTTTTGGAATCTTTTAGTTTCGAGAGACGCACGAGACACTTCCCAATGGAAACTACCGGACTAGATTAAAAGATCTACTATAACTACTGGAAGCTCAAAATACAGCACGTGGGATCGCAAGAAAATTTTCCTACTGTCCTTAAAACTTTACAACTTTATAAAAATGTGTTACCGAAGGACTGTAAGTTATTAGTTGGAAATGTATTTAGAAAAAAAATAACTGAACGACTGCTTGTTGATTGTCTTAACAGTATCAAAGTTGCTTTAAAGTGTGTTTTTTTCATTTAGATATAATTATAATAGAAATAATAAAGTATAATTCGACCACAAATAGAAAAAAATCCGACCTTAATAGCAAACATACAAATCGATACTCGGACGTTCCAGATGAAAATGGCCGACTGAATTCGAAAACGCCAGTTGTTCATATCTGTATGGGCCGACAGACTAGAGGTAAGATGGATATGTTGTTAATTTAAATTTAAGCATAAGTATATTGTATTCTTAAAAAAATTAGCACCCTTATAATGTTTGCATTCTTGGAAATAAAACTTTAGTTTGACACAAAAAAAGCATTTGATTTGAATGATTAACAACCTACAAATTTATTTAGGTTGCTTAATACCTACTCCGTCCCTGAACGTCCCTGTCGCGTCACTGCGGTATGTCGGCCATTAGACCTCGAAATTAGCGCGCCTCTCTAATTGTTATTATTGTTTGCGTACCTGCGCCCTTAGGAATTCCACGTATGTAACGTAGCACAACGTTAAACCACGTAGTTACGCACTAACTATTACTTAGTCAGTGGTACGACGTGAAATCTGGGCATTGAAAGGGTTTCAAAGGGCATTTACTTGTGTACAAGGTCTCGTTATGCATGCTTTAAATTATACACGTGGATGCATAGATTAGACAATAGTTAATATGAACTGGTGCCGCGAAAAGAAGCCGCTGTAAAGGTTGGTTTTCCGGAAGACTGAGGCTTTCAAGAGATTCCAATATTTCTGATAACAATAAAAATAAACTTCGGGTGAGCAATTTATTTAAGGAATGTAACTGCTAACTCATATTGCTACTTACGGGATGAAAACCGTGGTAATTATTTTAATGAGCTCCCGATATTTCGACACTGTTGCAAGCGCCATGATCGCGGGACGACTGGAGAATGCGGCTGGGTGGAAGAAATAACATTAAGAGCAGACATATCTGTCTACCTTCCTTCTCTGTATTTTGCTACGCGCACTTTTGGAACTCGATCGTAATTCACGACAGAACACGCTCACTGTGTCAGTACGTTTTTCCGAGTCCATATTAGGCCGTTTATTATAGCATATCCCTTTTGTTTGGATATTAATGATAGATAAAACAGAAATTCTTTCTTTTTCGTTTTTGTACCTTGTGTTTAACTTGGCTTATGATAACTTTAGATGAAGTAACTTATGACCGATGACCGATAAACCCGCGGTAGACGAATTCTCGAGTGGTAACCGCGAACCGGATAAAAGTGTGCGGGACTACTGTGGCTACAGGTGGAACAACAGGGAAGAAGGAGTGGAACAGTCATATGCAGGGTAGCTGGCAAAAGTTTCTTTTGTATATTGTAAGTGATGAGTTTAGAAGTATGCAAGTCACTCTGACGGAGAAGGTCCGGAGTTCAATCAAACTCAGTGGCATTCATTACAACAGGCTCATGTCTACAGTGATGTTTTTTGCTGTTGATGAAGGAGATCACGGATATAGGAGGGAATTCACTGATGAACTATTTTTGAGTGCAATGATGCATCAGTATCAGTTCTCAACTATTACTTACGGGTTGACCGATATTTCCAATTTTGCTTTAAGGTTACTGGCCAACTATAGATTTGCATGCCTTGCCTAGTTTGGGGTACACTGACAATAACCTACCGGTCAAACGTGCCCACGAAGGTGGTCCCTGGTTCGATCCCTGGTCAGGGCAAATATTTGTGTTATGAGCAGCAATGTTTGTGCTCTCGTCTTGGGTTTTGTAATATGTGAATGTGTGTGTCCATACCACGCGACAAAAGGAACCCTAGGAAGGGTATGCGCATGTACACATTATCTATAGTAAACTTCCCAATGTTATCCAAGATTTGCCTATTAATAAGTTAAAAATTACTGTTAAAACTAAACTCTGTCAAAAAGGTTATTACAAAATTTCGGATTCCTTGGAGGAAAAAACAGCTTGTGACTGATCACTCCAGAATTATCGTGTATTACCATGTCAAAGTGTATCGTTTCTTGCCCTACTGATACCATTATTATGGTCTCTTTTGTAAGGCAATACACTGGAAAAAATGTAAAAAGACAAGCCCGCTGAGTTCCTTGCCGGATCTTCTCAGTTGTGGTCGCGTTCCGATCCGGTTGTCGATTTAAGAAATGTATAATATGAATAATAGAATAAACGATCATTTAATTTCATTTCATATTGTTACTCTCATTATCTATCAAACATTTCGGATGATTATGAAACTATTATGTATAAAATATACTTCTCGGTCAAAAACCTACAGGTTTTTATTTATAAAAGAACTCTATAATCGGCTTGTAACGCGTGGATTAACCGACGCATTCGTAAGGTTTCGATATCACTCGTATAATAGGATAGGAACAGCCTAAGTATGTTTGTATACCTATTAACGATAGTGTAATTAGGCTTAGAGTTGTGACTGTTTTGTTGGGATGTTTATATGAAGTTAATACAGACACATAAGAAAAAGAAATATATAAAATATAGGTCTTACTAAAATCCAAACAAAACTAGCGACCAAAAATGGTATGATGGTAGCCCTTATTCTGGTAACACTAAAATCCAAATTCATATAATAATTAGAATGACGTTTCTAAAAATAGGATTATTCTATTCAATTTTGGGTATTTTTAACTTAATTTACCAAGCCCAAGTTACGTGTGGCAACATATCTGTCTCAATTATACACACAATTGAAGAGAAATATCTAATTTTAGTGCTGGCATTCGGAAGTGTTACACTAATATGGAATTTAGACAGCTATAATTTAGAGACTTTTAGTTCAGAGAATGCTTACAAAATCGACACCATATTTTAACTTTTTATTGTATGATTTTTATTTGTTTATTTATTGCATCATATGACACTGTAACACATGACATCAAATGTCATGTGTTACAGTGTCATATGACCCTGGAAGGGTGTAACAATGTCGAGAAAAGCTGACCGATCTATATTATTTCTGTCTTTATGTAAATTAACATTGAAAGAATTCGTCTGTCATAAAAACATTTTTCTATTAAGAACGATTAATTTTTTTTACAGAATGTATTATCATTTTATATTTATATTATCATATATTTATTTATTTATTTATTTTGAATAGATTTTATGTCCTCTGAAATTTTATTATAAATTTAGATCGACATATGAAAAGGTCCCGTTTTGTACGTTTTCAGTTTCCACGGTGGTGCTATTAATTTATGTGGGTACCGAGTCGTAGGTCGTAGGTACCTACGTATTCTATAATATATGAAAAGAGGGTCATTTATATAAAAATGTGCATATTTTCTTACAAATTTAGCTTTTTCTAATATATATGTATATTGAAGTTAAAGTTAAGATCTTCAAATGTATGAAGTTGAGGCCTACAGCTTTCAGGTGTTTGAATATTTACAACTAGCTGACCCGCCAGCGGCTTCGCTCGCGTTGCCTAGCGGGATACGGTAATTACATATTTTTAATTATCCCACGGGAACTCTTTAATTTACCGAGATCAAAATTATCCTATATGTTGATCAGGGATATAAGCTACCACCATACGAAATTTAATTTAAATCGGTCCTGTCGTTTCGGAGATTACTTATTAAACATACAGAGAAACAAACAATTTGAACTTATTTTTCACTCCTTACATCCCCTGACTCGGTTTTTAGCATATTTTTCATTGTACAGAAATTTGACCTCTGCAGTTTATATAATGTGTACTCGTAGTAGTTTTTACATCCCTCGTTTTTACCGCCTTATGTCATCCCTGACCAAAAATATTAAAAGCATCACTATTTACTTTAAATTACCTATCCAGTTATCAATTTTCATCACTGTAGCTCCAAAAAAAGAACTTTTGAAAAAAATATATCCCCCGTTTCACCCCCTTAAGTCATCCATTACGAAAATATTAAAAGCATCACTATTTACTTTAAATTACCTATCCAGTTATCAATTTTCATCACTGTAGCTCCAAAAAAAGAACTTTTGAAAAAAATATATCCCCCGTTTCACCCCCTTAAGTCATCCATTACGAAAATATTAAAAGCATCACCATTTATTTTATATTATCTATCCAGTTATCAATTTTCATTACTGTAGCTCCAAAAAACAAAGAATTTTTGAAAAAAATATCCCCCGTTTCACCCCCTTAAGTCATCCCTGTCAATAAATATTGAAATCATCACTTTAAACTGTCCAAATGCTAATTTTCACCACTGTATGATCGAAAACAAAAAACTTTCCATACAAACTTTCACCCCTCCATTTCACCGCCTTAAACCACCACCATCCAAACAAAAAATGGTCCAACATTTTTTTTTGAATGACCTATCCAAATACAAATTTTCACAACTATATTCTTGACAACTATGTTCATGAACTGAAATAAACAAAGGAGTTTCATGCAAAGTTTTCACCTCTTTTGACCCCCTTAGGGGTATAATTTCGAAAACCTCATTCTTAGTACACGTCTACGCATCAATCATCAACAATACACACTCTAAATTTCAAGTATCTACGATCAGTGGTTTGGGTTGTGCGTTGTCTGTCAGTCAGTCAGGACATCTTCTTTTATATATATGGATTATTCTGACACATTTTTTTGGCATACAAAATTAATATTTGCTTCAACGCTATTGCTCCAGAGTAATGCCATACTTTATCCAGGAAAAGGCATACGCGTAGTACATGGATATGGCTTTTTTTATCGGTCGTTTTTTATTTCTTATAAAGCATATATGAAGATACAAAGTTTTGTTTTGATCTTATGTATATGGCTTATCCAATTAACATGTGTGTCTATATTTAAGCCTAGTAATGTACATGTATCTACCGTTTCTAGTTTGATGTTTTTATACACAAAGTTTATATCTAGGGGAGCCTTTTGATACAGTCTAAATTGTATAATTTTTGATTTTGAATAATTAATGTCCAGGTTATTCATTCATTCAAAGATTCATTCATCCATTCAAAGATTCTAACCCGTCCGAATCAGCAAGCCTCCAGTCCATTCATAAATCTCTTTTTTTTTAAATCGACATGAGCTACTAAGTATCTTTTGTCATGTAGCATCGTTAAAAAAGGGTAATAATTAAAGAACATTTTAAAATAAAGCGTTATCTAAAAATAATTGATAAGTAATCGATTTTGTTTTATTTTTGCTAAGATTTTAGAATGATTACTATGTACCGGCAAAACACTCACGTTAGGGATCGAATACATCGATCCGGCTTTCAATCCTAATCCAATAGTTAGATACTTTACTTCGTATAATCACGAGAATTTAAATACAAAAATAAAGATTTTAGAAGATGTTACTTTTTATAACATTTATACAGATTTACTACTTTAAAAGCTCAGAACTTATTTTTATATTAATTCAAATATCAACTAACAAATTAACGTGTCACACCTAGGACTGCTATACCTAGGGTGCTATACTATTATTTTAAAGGAGAGGAATGATTTGCTTTTTGTATTTTCGTATGTAACGAATAAACTTAAAAACTACTAGACCGATTTTAAAAATTCTTTTGCCGTTAGAAAGCTACGTTATCACTGAGTAGCATAGGTTACATAATATTTTCAAAAATCTTAGGGATTCGTATGAAAACTTCGTACGTGTAATCCAAGGTGAAAAAAGAAACCAAATTATCCTTATATCGCGTACGCTGCGGAAACGCTTGACAATAGAGCAATTTGATGTACTACAGTTTTATAGAGAACATCAATTTCTATATAAAAGTCTGCAATTGATATAGAAATTGATATCTAGACATATATTTATTCATAATTTTCATTACAAGTCAAGATATAAAAAGAAACTTAACACAGCTCGTAATATATAATTTAGTATTGTTGAAATAATCCATAAATTGACAATCTGACTGAATCATCGCAGGCCGTACACCACTGGAGTTACAAACTTGAAACTTTAGAAGTTGATACATTTTAATTTGTAGGCAACCATAAGGAATGATTTTTGGAAATTCAGCCCTAACGGGGTGAAACGATCTACGCCGCTGATGGGTCAGCTAAAATAACCATAATAAACATATACATACATATACATTACATATCCTACCTAATTAAACTGCAGAGGTCGAATTTCTGTACAATGAAAAAATGCTAAAAACAGAGTCAGGCTGCTGTAAGGAGTGAAATCGAACTAATTTAGTTTTTTTTTTTCAATTTTTTTTTTTCTATCTATGTACGATATCTCCGAAACGACTGGACCGATTGAAATGAAATTTTGTATGGTGGTAGCTTATATCTCTGGTCAACATTTAAGATATTGATCCCGGTAAATTGAATAATTCCCTTGGGATAGTTAAAATTTGTAATTAACCGTATCCCGCGAAGCCACGCGAGCGAAGCCGCTGGCGGGTCAGCTAGTAATCTACAAAGTTGTTGTATAAGGTCAAACACGACAATTTAGGAAATCAATAGAAAATAGAAAAGGAATATAAATAGAAAACAAGCATGTCATAACCAGGGAGGTTATCCACTTACGGCTATAATAAAGCTATAATATACAATAAAGCTCGGAACGTAATCCGAGCAAAATATGCAGAGCGCGTCCGTCGAGTAAATATTGTGACCACGTGTGCTCACGTGCGTCAGGGGTGAAGCTGGGGGTACACTAGGGGTAATGACCGACAGTGCTTTCGGTAGAAATTGAGGCCTGCCGTGCGATTCTGTAATGATTTGTCGACGAACCCGTCGACGAGCTCACCGATGTCAAATACTTTATGAGAAATCACCCTTGTACATAAGGTTGTTTTTCCAACGTCCTTGTCATCTCGTCATTTGTTTCACGAATGTTGTCAAAGATGCAACGATGTTTGCTCTTAGAGAATCGCACGGCTGCTTGTAACTTTGTCATTTGTACCTAAACGATATTTCCGTTTATAAGTGTGACGTCGTGAAATGGCAGTATTTGACATTTTGGAAAAAACAAAACTTTGGTAAAAAAAAACAACAAAAAAAACTTAAAGTGTTTTTTGGAGGACGTTTCTAAACTGTCTTTCATTGTTAGCTCGAGCACAATTGTAGAGCAATTTAAAGAGAAAACTTCTGTGTTTAAGTTTAGTATGTGAAAGGTAAAAAAAACGAAAGAAGAAGAGAAACCAACTGGTTTCTCTTCTTAAGACCCTAGTATAATTATTCTAATCTTAAGACATGTTTGCACCCGGAGGCAAAACAATACTGCATTTTAATTATTTTTACAACAAAATAAGCGCGTAATAATTTAAAATGCTTAAATCACATACGATTTGTTTTTTTTTATCCAAACCGTCATTTTGTGACGTCACAGCTTCCACGGTCTATTGCTGCTGGTAATCATGGGATTAGCCACGGTGGGGCAGAGTGGGGCGCCTGCCCCACCCTGACTCTGACCTGTAAGGTACCGACCCAAACCTAAAAATAAATTTATCTCACTCTAACTAACAAATTAAAATCTGTACTAACTAAAATACTTAATATCCGTAAGAAAGTTCACACTCGACAGTTGACACAAAAAAAACACGATCAAAACATAAAGTTGCTGTTGCTTCTGACGCTAGTAAATATGTCCCAGCAAGCTTGAAAGTACCTGCAATCAAAGATTTTTTAACATTGCCTACTTTTTTAACTTGTGCAAAATTTTCAAATATAAGGTGTAAATTTAGGATACCGTAACTTTTATATAAAATACGAGTAGCAAGTTACTCGTAAGATCCAACAAGTCCAAAAACTTTCCCGAGAATAAAATACCTTATTATCGAGATTGTATGGTTTAATAAACCAACTTCTAAATCTCAAAAGAATATGTTAATATCAAATCAAATTCATGCCTAAAGTGCAGTTAATGAAACGCTTTCGTGAACTTACATTTCCTATGGCGCCATCTGTTGAATTTTTAGGAAACTAAACAAAAAATAAAATATTTAATTTTACTTTGTATTGTTATGCATTGAACAACTTTTAATAGAACTGTATTGTATTGTGATAATATCTGTTTCATTATTGTAGCGTCTGCACCAAGCCGAAATAGTTTGTGGCTTAACTACTACACTGGGACAATTGCAATAAATATCGTAATTAGATTTCGTAGGGGCTGCGAGATGTCAGAGACAATAAACAAATAGTGCGTACCTGGGTATGCCTCGCATCTCACGCAGCTTCCATCTAATCCACCTTCGATTAGTTCACAAGTCGACAGCCTTGCGAATCTTCAAGACAATTGATTGAATCACGCACGTATGATGTTCAGGCTCCGGAGGTTGTGGTGGTGTCCAGCCGATGTTGGTGTTAAGGGCGATGAGAAAACTGCACTTTTACACAAATACGAGACTCCATGATTAGAAATGCACTATTCAGCGGTCGGAGCGCCACTGGCTTGTCTATGAATTTTCTCGCATACCCTCAACATCATTTTATTGTATGTGATTATTTTAGATTAGGTACCTTCTATTGTAAGGTACCTACGGTGCGTTGAGATATATATTTATGATAACGGAAGAATTATATTAAAAGTGTAATAATAATGAAACTTTAAATGGTCCATCGCTAACCTTATCCTAAGTTGCAGAAATATTACGAATCTAAGATTTGAAACACGACTAAACTTCATACGCTCAACCGGTACTTTTCAAGTTAACTTTTAAAGAGTAGAATTCAATATGTATAACACATTGTTTTAATATATGCATTGCAAATTAGACCCTGTAAAGTTAGAAATTAATTCAAAAACGTCACTGTTTACACTTACAGAAACCATTTTGAGTTACTTCTACAAAGCTTTTATATCGGAAGATTTTATTGTTGATATTTTCGATACGTTTCATAGTGACATTAACATGTGCGTTGTAAAAATTGACTCTGTAAAGTTAGGATTGATTCCAACAACGTCACAATTTAAACAAAAACTAACTTTTTTGAGTTAATATTACAAAAGTATTAAATCACGATGTTTCAGTTTCAAGCTTATTCTAAGTTGCATTAACGTTTTAATTATTGCATATGTATCAAACATAAGACATGCGAAGTTAGGGGAAAATTCAAAAAATATTTTCAGTCCCTTTACTGCGATAGGTTGCGACAATGTCTGTTTCGCAATGAAGAATGTTTAATATTGAGGTAACATTTACATTTTAACGTTTTGAATGTAATATTGCTAAAATGTTAACAGCGAGTTGTCCAGAAGCTTTTAAATTCATGGAATCAACGTAGGGTTTTCAGTTGCGCAAGTACAGAACAGAAGTTACAGGTTCAAAATACACAATTAATCTAAATTCAAGTTGCAGTAAGGAGTCTTTAAGGTTCATAATTAGTTATTAGTCATTTTAGTTCCAATCGGTCCAGCTGTTTCAGAGATTAGCCGGAATAAACAGATATACAGACAGACCAAAAAAAATAAAAATGGATTTTTTATACATTTGGATTTAGTGAAAAGCTGTTAATTTGGAATTATAACAACAAACACTTTAATTTTAGAAAAGCGAAGTTTATTAAGTCATTCCTCGAAAATTGTGTGCGTTTTTACAATAAAATCCCAAAACACATAACTGAGCTCACAAAGAGAAAATTCAAGGTGATTAAAAAAACGTTCTAATAAAAAAGCTTATTATAAAGTCCGACATTTTATAGAATACAAAGATGCTTGGAATACTCCACTTCTGGCAAGCTGTCACTCTGCCACCCGTAAAATGTAATATTTGTAGTACCTAATTAGAAACATTGTAAACATCTATATAAAAATAATGGTCCCGAGTTTTTTGCCGCTTCTTCTCGGTAGGCTCTATATATTTTGGAACGCGGCGGTAGAGTCTTTAAAGTAGATTATAATAAAAAATTGACGTTTATAGGTGCGTCTTTGAAGCCTAGAATAAATGATTTTGACTTTGACTTTGACTTTTATTTATCTGATAACTAATTTAAGCATCTACTACTATTAAGTACCTACACACTTGTTATGCCACCAACTTTACCCTATAATAAAGCCAGCGCGTCACGCGCACACGGTTCCATCTCATTACTTTAGCGATTCCGTTAGCTTTAAATAGCAGACTTCATCGTAATGTTTGTGTGTAACATGCTTAATATCACCGACGAATAAACCACACTGCAGGTAGACTGCTTTGGCAGGTTTGCAGATGGTTTTCATGAAGAAAAACTGTGCATCGTTGGATGCATTGCCCATTTTTCATTCATTTAGGCTTCGTACCATCAGTATAGTGATCCTGCCTGCGAAGCACAGGGTTACAGGTTAGAACCTGACTGGGGCAAAATTTTGTGTGATAAGCAGATTTTTTTGTTATCGGGTCCTGCATATTGTGATGCGTTTTTGTGTTGTGATTTGGATGACATTTGGTATGTAAATAGATGAGACCCTGGAATAACATCTTAAAGATAGATAGTTTAATTAGTAGTGTGAAGCACTCGCAGCGGAGCTTGACTTCGCGATCTTAACCGATCGAAGCGGCGCTTGCTGCGGTCAGGAATCCGATGGGTGTCCGCAAGTAGCATTATTAAACTGAGCGCTTCCGTGCTTCAGAGGGCACGTTAAGCCGTCAGTTCCCGGATTGTCGTAGGACAACAGTCGTTAGGCTATGTCGAAGGCCTTCGGGCGGCCTGAGAACTTTAACATGGATTTGCCACAAGCCTATCCACCAGGACGCACTGGCCCCGCGTGCTGGAATATGTCCCAACTCCTCTCTCTAAGAGGAAGGCTTGAGTCCCAACAGTGGGAACATAATAAGCTTATTATGTTAGCGGTTACAACGCCCCTACCGCTAGAGTTATCAAATTATTTAATAACATGATCGCTCAACAACCAGCCGTAGATATATTTTATGATAAGGTAGGTAGATTTCGATGTGAACTTCTTACTTATCTTAGTTTCACCATGTGATGTTTTGGATTATGTCTGTAAATTGCATGTGTCTATCTGAATAAATAAATAAATAAATAAATTATGTCGATAGTAGGTATAAGATACTTCCCGATCTAGCTATCGCAGCTAGATCTATGCAAGAGGAGTTGATCATATCATCGTATAGAGCCATAGTAAGATAGCTGATAAAAGTCAGTTTATCGTAAGATCCATGCTCGCACTAAAATATCGATACTACCAAATGTACCTCCTACATTTGAAAGTATTTTCCTATTATTGAGTTCCTACTACTGATAACAAAACTCAAATCTATTTCTACCTGAATGGGCATATTATTTTCCCCATACTGGTAAACCAGACGTTCAATGCCCTTCGGACATCAAGTCTCGGTTTACATAGAGGCTTTGTGTGGAATCTATAAATATTACATGCAGTAACTTATCTATAATTGTTCGAAAAAAGTGTACGGAACGTCGAGATAAAATAATATAAATGGTACGCGATTTAATCCGCTTAAAGTTAATTAATTTCAATGTATAAGAATCGCTAAAACCCAAGAAATATTTATGTATATATTTATAATATTATTGCTTAGAGTTAATTTTCTTTTTTTAATTCGACGTCTGCGTTAGTTGAGTTTGTAGTCACTCTGCCTTTGAAGCACGAAGTGCCTGGCTCGATCCCTGGTCAGGGCTAATATTTTTGTGATGTTTGTTTTTGGATCTTGGTTGCTGTGATGTGATATGTGTGACCATGCGTCCCGTGACACAGATAATTCTATTGCAGCGTATGAGTGTGTAAACGTTTTTTTTATTCCATGTGTTTTGAAAAACTCACGCCTGCCTGGATCATACTCGTATTTGCAATATAAAGAGATTAAAATTTGTTTTTATTTTATTTAGGGAGGAGGCTCACAACGTCTACACAAAACATTTGCCGTGTGGTCAGGAGAGTTCTGCGTGGTACAGGTCGCGTCATATAAAAAGAACGCCGGAAGAAAGAGGAGGGGTTATGTTTGCGCATGGGTACACTGAAAGGTCGAATGATGAATCAATAGCGCTCCGGTAAGCATGCGGCGCGTGAAGCACCTCATACCAAATAGTCTATAAATCGCCAACTGCGCAGCCTAACCGCCAGCGTTCTTTTTACATGACGCGACCTGTACGCTGCAATTTCTTGTGCTTGTCACACATTTCTACCCGTGAACATGGTGCATGTAACTGCGCCGAAATATCGGGAACTCTAAAACCTGCCTAATCGTGGTGTACATCCCGTGAGTACTAATTATAATGTCACATATTTTACCCAAATTTTATACCATTTGCGCCCCGCGATTTCATCCGACGGATGATGATTATGATAATGAAATAAATGTAGCCTATGTTATTCCTTATAACAGCCGTCAAGGTCCATCTGTTTAAGAGATTAGCCGAAACATACAGACAGCAGACAGACAGACAAAAATTTTAAAAAGTTTTATATAAGTCAGTACCTATACTTCATTATGCATTTAGAGCAAAGCTGTTAATTTGGAATTACAAACAGACACTTCATTTTTATTTATCTGTATAGCTTTACTTTATTATCCGATTTGATTGTAAAAATATTTCCTTCGCTACTAGAATGAGAGTCGTAAGAAACGAGGAAACCCAACTTACTAGGTGATAGTCTCCTTGTGCTACAGGGCGTCTTGTATGGTACCACTGCAATACCAGAAATTCTGCCGTAAAGCAATAGGGTTCAAGCATTACCTACTGTGTTAGGGTCTGAAGCATACGGGCAAACGAGATTCAAAACCTTGTGCAATGTCTTAGGGTGACGAGCGCAGTGCACTGCCACGCAAAAATCACGGGCAGCTTTAGTCCTAACTATCAGGCACACAACTTGCCCGTATTGTCACGAAATGTTATAAAAAGCTCCATTATTTTAGAAGTCACAAATCGTAACAAGTCATCATCATCATCATGTCAGCCGTGAGACGACCACTGCTAAACATAGTTGAGTAGTTGGGCTGGTTGAAAGTGGCCTGCATCCAACATCATCCTGCGACCTTTATCAGGTCGTCCGTCCACCTTGTCTCCATCCATCGTTACTTAACAAGTATTGTAGACTTATTTGGCTTTAAATTTTGCAAATCATTAAAAATCGCTAATTATTTAGGTCAGTTTACTACTAGGTGGCGAGCAAACCAATAGACCGATGGTAAGGGCCATGCCTGCCCGTGACAGTAAGAGCGTAACCCAGATCTGTAAGCGTCATTTCTACTATCTTATATTCGTACAGCATTGGCGAAAGTTGAGCTACTGCATTTCGGAATTTACAATGATTCAGGGGTTGGCCGACTCAAGTTACGTTATTGTTTGTGTCATTAAGCTTATTATAGTAATCTTAGATATTAATACTGTTGATAATATGAGTTGCTAACCAGCCTACTGCCCGTGAGGCATATGTGTATAACCTTGTTTTTTTTTAGAATTAAAGTTTCACTTGTTCAGTCAACCGGACAAACCATCGAACTAAAGCTACTAGAGAGTGTTATAGTTCGGTGCTTTGTACCAACCGGACTATTGCCACTGAAAAGTTGCAATAGTTCGGTCAACCGAACTAACAACCAATTATTACTACTAGAGAGTATTGAGTTCGGTGATTTGTACCAACCGGACTATTGCCGCTAAAAATAGCACTAGTTCGCTCAACCGAACTAACAACCAATTACGGCTACTAGACCTCTTTTATTTGTACATTTGCCATACCTCAAGTTAACTAGGTAAATATTTATAGTTGCATCGAATGAGATTTGTATTCAAATAACCAGAGTCAAGTCACAGTCACTTATAAGTGACATGACTAAGTCACATTTGAGTGGGGTTCGGTGGATAGATCCACCGAACTTTCCAAGACAGACCAGGAGAACATAAAGTTTCATGACTCTCTCTGTACATTTTGCCTACAGTAGTATAGCGTCACGAATACAGAATCTACTATTACATAGCAAATATCTAGGAAAAGCTAATTTATAATAATGTACCTCTTCATTTACACATAGGCATGTTAGTTTTAGTTCTTCTCAGAATAAAGGCTCTGTACATAGTTTGGGACTATTACAATTAGTTTATGCTTTTTAATTAAACAGATGATATTAGAACAAGTCAAAGATATACCTACACGTAATGATCCTTATATGACGTTTATTATATTCACTTACATTTTCTAACAAACAAATGGCATTTTCACCACAATCAGTTTCACTCGTGGACATTTCACCTTGCGAACAGGAATGCTATATTCATTATTAGTTTGTATAAAAACGGTATTCGCAAAATACGTGTGTGTGCAACAAAAAAACCTTTAACTAATTTGTCTAAAGCTTCTAGTCCAATTAAGTCACTTGCAACACATTACGCGCACGCTAATCTGCCTAATAAACACAAAGACTGTGAAAGCCCTGTTTATGGCCAACAGGACCTCATTAGCACCACTTACCGTAGTAACTGCTAGTTAAACTATGCCGGGTGCTTGCGCACTGACACGGGAATAGAGGCTGAACATTCTGGTCATTAAATGCACCAGTGCAAATAATGACTAAAATATCCCATTAAGTGGATCTACCCTAAACGAGATTTTATAAATCAGCACCTGGATGACCGAGCGGCGCTCGATTTTTTTTTAAGAAACCTGACCTGTTTTTGGCCTACGCCAAGTTGCTTAACATCGCCATTTATTGTCAAGTAGCTTTAGTGTGGCTGTGTCGGTAAAACAATTTGTTGTAGCAGTTTCTCAATCAATATCTGCCTGAAAACACGGATAAAACGACGTTTTCTAAAAATGAAACCTTGCTTGATCGATTTATCACCCCCGAAACCCCCTGCATATTAAATTTCATTAAAATTGTTGAAGCCGTTTCCGAGATTCAGATTATCATATATAATATATACGATTCTTATATTATAAGAATTGTTCGTTTAAAGGTTATGATACTTATGATTTAGAACTTTGTTTATTTTTTATATTGTAACTATAGTTGGTTCAATATTGTTGAAATGATTATGATATATTAATTGTGAATGCAAAGTAAATCTACAGTTCGAAGCTATGGGGACTGGCACTGCAACGATCATAGGCAAGCGTAGTTCATAACACTTGGCGAAGTCTTGCCCGTCTTGTCACACAGTTGCATAAAAGTGTCATTCAATCCATAACACAGTAATGCTTTTTTAATGTGTTTAGGTTTCGAAAAAACAACGAGGCGCACCTTGTGTTAACCCGTAGAATCGCCATTCGCCATGTTTGGCCAATAATACAAAGGTTTTTTCAGAAATCATGCTACTTTTCCAGGAACTACAACATGTGTGGTTAGGGAGTAATATCTGCCCGCGACAGATGCATTCGGTAACAAGTGCCGAACTGCAGCGACCATAATCCTGAGACATTAAGTTATTAAGTGTCGCCGAACATTACTGCTTCGTTGTAAAAAAGAAGGCATGACCATAGTAGTACCACTGTACTACTATGGTCACTACACATATGTGTACTCGGGCCACTGCCCGAGCACGAACATTTGCTAAAGTGTAACGTTATCGTATCGTTGACGTATTAAGTACAAACTATGAGTTTTCTGTGTCACTATTGTACTAAATAAATGACAGTTTGTACTGTATACGTCAACGATACGTAAACGTTACACTTTAGCAAATGTTCTTTCTCGGGCCACAGATAGACTAGTTCACAACAAGTGCTACTGCTTAGAAAACGCTTTCTAGCTATATATATAGCCTTAAAACACACAGATGTTTAAGGGTGCGATAACCTATTATGTCACCTAATTACAACCACCCTCAGACCACAAGGCGTAAAGATGCGCTAACGGGTATATATATATATACTCTCTTCAAGAAGTGTGTAACTCAACCCCCACAAGGTATAAACTGTGTGTTGGTAGTGACGAATGCATTAACGTAGCATTATAACAACTTATTCATATATGAGACAACATCCACAGAAGCTCTTCAGGTTCCAAACTAGACCAAGCCTGTACTATGGTAACCTGATATACATACTTATGTAAATATACACTCCCAGAAACATGTGAAACAAATAATATGCTCATGTACACAAATGTTAGACATTTTCGGGACCAGCAGCTCAGAAGGCAGTTGTTAACAACTGCGGCAAATGGTAAGCAAAAACCGGCCCGCCTTTATTCAGTTTATTCATAAAACAGTGGCAAAACGGTCATACATCATCATCCTCCACCAGAGAATTGTCTGATGAAAAAATCTGCATTCATGCTTGTACTCAAAATAGAAATGATATTTTACGCAAGAAACAAAGTTCTTGGTTTCATTTGATTCTTACTGGTCTTGCAAGTGCACGTATACCTCAGCTAATCTTAGATGCATTAAATCTGTTAATACTACGTGTTATTCTGTGCCTTCGTGGGTGCGTAGGCCCTTACTTATAGCATTGCGAATAAGCCCTAATGACGCCCCGGTCTCGCAATATGAAAGTAGTTTGTCATATCTCTAATAAGAGCATAAGGACCTCTTTGAAATATCTTCGCGATAAATTTAAATTGTTTATTCTTTATACATATTATTATGATGAGGCATAACTATAACTTTAATATATATAATAGGCAGTATCGTGGCAATACTCTCGCTTTTAACGGAACTCTCACAGGCTTCAAAATTTTAATCCTACTAATATTGTAAACGCGAAAGTGTGTATGTATGGATGTGTGTTACTCTTGCAAGCTAAAAGCTACTGAATTGATTATAATGTTTGGTGTGTAAATATAGTTGAGGGGTTGGACATATAGGATACTTTTCCATCATCATCCATAAACACGCGGGTGAAACCGTTGGACACAGCTAGTTTAATATTTTATTATCATCAATAATATAGGTAGTAAGTATAATATAATATTATAATAAATAGAAATATTTACTTCATTTTGAAGCTAGGTTGGTAGTTCGACTTATTCAAATTTATATATATTTATTTCAGACTCGAAGTGATCCATATTATTATTAATTAATTATTTTAGATTAAGATTAAGTCAAATAATTCAAATACTTAAATTAAATTACAATTACTAAAATTAAAATATATAAACCATTCAATTCATTTCACCATAACTATTATCATGAATCATGATATGAGGATCTTGATGATGATGATGACGCAGTCAAATTGATCAGTAACAGCCTTCAGAATGGTGTTGCTACTCGCGCATATCCTGCTTAGCAGTGAGGCAACCTTTTTTCGCATGATGGCCGCGAAGCCATCAGTGCACGCCTTTGCGAACATGGAGAATGCACAGCAGAACCGCGGGAGCCGCATCAGCATCCTGAAAGCGTTATTATATTGAACACGCAGAGCGTTGAGGGACTTCTGCGTGTATGCTGTCCACAAGCTACTGCAGTAAAATGTTTGGCAGCATGCTTTAAAAAATGATATTTTTGCATCATTAGAACAAGATGCGAATCTTCTATACAGCATTACTTTGGAGTTCATAGTTAAATTAAATTAAATTACATTTACACACTCATAACCCTGCACTAGGATTCCCTGTGTCGCAGGAGGCATGGACACACACAATAACACATCACTACATTCAAGACCTAAGCACAAACATTTCTCCTCATCAGATAAATCCAACACAGATATCTACAATAATCTCAAGATGAGCAAAGTCAGTGAACAAATAGCTAAAGTATGCTAAAGCGCCTGCTCAGACGTCCCAATAACCTGGCTTTACAATTAGAGATAAAGAAAAAGCGACAGTACACCAGGAAAGGAACTCCTTCAAATCAATTCCCACTTCCTGTCACAGAAAACTTGCTGGTCACGTTGAAGAATAACTTACTGCCTATATTGATAGGCAGTGGAGACACACAGGAAAAATATAACCTACTGGAGGAAACACTTCAAGAAGTATCTAGAAAATTGTATACGTCAGGAAACAAAAAAGATAAAATCGGAGATGAAGCCAGACACTTAATTAATGCCAGGAAAATTATTTTGGAAAATAAAAAAACAAAATAGAAAACAAATACAGACTTAAGTAAACAAATTAACGAAAAAATAAGGACAGCAAAAAGGTAGGTCTGACCATGAACCTAGAAAAACTAAATTAATGACAAACCACGTAAAAACACCTATATTACGTATAAGTTCCAACCAAATGGAATACGTTGAGGAAGACAGGAGTTTAAGACAAATTATCACACCAGAAAACCAGATGCAGAAATAAATAAACATCAGAATAAGTAAAGCTTGGAAAAGGTTCTGGTCCCTAAAAGAGATAATGAAAAACCCTCACATGCCCCTGAAAGATAAAACTACGATATTCAACTCATGCATACTACCATGTTTAACCTATAGAGCTGAAACCTGGGCCCTTACTAATAAACAGAGTGGAGCACTCAGAGTGTGTCAACACAAAATGGAGAGAAGCATCTTAAACATTAAACTAAGGGACAAAATCAAACATAAGAAACATGACAAAAGTTGCAGATGTCACGTACACATTGAGAAAACTCAAATGGAACTGGGCAGGTCATATGATCAGAAACAGGAAGAAAAAATGGACGAAAGATGTTACGTAATGGTGCCCTCGAGATGGAAAAAGAAAGAAAGGGCGTCAAAACACTAAATGGGAAGACGATGTCAAGAAAGTAGCTGGAGCAACATGGCAAAGACACGCCAGAAATAGAAAATCTTGGAAAGCCCTAGGGGAGGCCTATGCCAAAGAGCAAGCGGATAATGTTACCGATGTCGAGGAATAGAACTATTTTTATTCTTAGTATTATTTGTAATTAACCTATAGAATCAAGTATTATTGTATTGTCACTAATCAATTTAAAAATAATGCATGTAAATTTAATGTCAATAATATTGAAAAACTATGTACCTATAATAGTGCGATCAGAAATAACTGTAATGTAATTAATTTATTATCCGAAATAAAGGCTATTTGAATTACATGAGAAGTGTTTCGCCTATCTTGTTGATGGTGAATAACAATAGATCTCGTAAGTAGCAAGGGTCACTAAAAATGATATACAATTTTTTCACCAAAAAATTGAACCGGGTTCAATAAGTTATTTCACACTTTTTTGTGTTAAAGTCCATTTTTCCGTTTATAGTATAAAAATCCATGTCTTATGATCAGGAGTGTTGAACTCTAGGTGACATTACAACTGCTATCGACACTCGATACCTTAAAAAAACGATAATGAAATGTATTAGTAACAAATCAGTGAGATTCTCCCACGTGGGTGCGCGCGTGACCATCACATCAACGCCGATGTCTATCGATAAATCATCAGAGACCGATCAGTTATCGATATGTGTACTACTAGAATAGAATTGACTTGGCACTGCTGAGCAGAAAAGTAGTTGGTGGTTACAATATTATGTCTAAATACACAGGCTGCGAGAGAAACAGTGGGAAATTGACAACAAAAATATACTTCTTAGCTGCTTGACTAAAAGTATCTTAAGAAGACCTACATAATTGTGCCAAACTTCCATAAGGCTAAAGGCAATTATATCTTCGAGGATGTGTTAATGTAAACAAAATAGTATTACACACCCCTAGTCCTCAATTCATTAAACGGTTCCATTTAGGTGTAATATTATTTGAATAGCATTGAGTAGTCGAAATTATCTAATTCTTAACAAGAATCTATATAGTGAGCCATCATAAAATCTTGCCCTGTTCGTAATACAAAATAGTTAAGTATGCGATTTTCAACGTCTTAGTAATACGAGTATGTGTATTTTCTAAATTACCGCTGGTTATTTTGAGGGGACTGACCATGATATGACATAGGACATGATATGACTTGTTCCGTATTTCTGTTCGTATTTTTCTAGATGTAGATATAAAATATTTTGTACCATAGATCCTCTTCGTAATAGCACAAACAATATTCGCTTTACTTCTAATCTCAATTTTCGAAATTCATAATGGAAATGTATGGGTCACCAACTTGAAGCATCCGCACAAGCTTCAAACGGCACACGCTTCCAGCAATGACGAGAGCTGTCACACATTACTACTAATAATAAGATAGAATCTACACGACGTCCGTCCTCGAGTAACATCACGGACGCTTAATAATAACGTGCGATACTCACCGGAGAGGAATAAAATTACTACACAAAGCAAAGGAGGATTAGTAAGGACATATACGAGTCGCCATATTCAGCCGGGATACGTACAACTGCCAAGCGGCACTGGGTGAGTGATTCGATACATTTTCCAACGTCTGAGCTATCAACTACTTCCGCAACATGACTCCTATTGTATATCTCTTTGCTAAATTCGAATCGAACTCTGGCATAGCTAAAATGCATAACCCTGGCCTTATGTGCTTGGAGTAAACATCAAGAACGGAACCATCCAGTGATACTCGACTCTAATTTTCGACTATGAATGACATCACCACAACAAAGGTGTATAATATAATAAATGACCGCTAGCGATAGCTTTGCTCCGTCCGTTTGATAACAATAGCCATCCTATTTTGTAATCTTAATGCGTAAATGATAAGGTCAAAAGTTGTGTAAAGATCTATGAGCACGAATTTGCTTACATTGTACAGAGCTGATATAAAACCGAATACCGTTTTAAACCTTATAGATATAGTACAAATATTTTTTCGATTATTACGACACCGGTGTATTTATGTATTGTTACGGCCTTCAACAAAATATATACGAATAGCTTCGCTTCTCGTTTCCAACCGCGTGATCATGGATGATAATGCATTTTCTGCATGCAGATTCTGCTGCATATGCGGTACGTAAAATAAGAGAACTAACAGACGTTACTACGGTGCGGTTGGTATATTTTGCATATATCCACAGCGTAATGTCATATGGTATATTGAGAATAGTCACTCGAGCTGCCACATTCAACCAGAACCAGACTGTACTAGCGCCCTCTCAACATCTCTATCAAATCAAAACAGACCAACATTGATCACAGACACGGTCCCAGGCGGAGAGCAGTATGTCAGCTCTAATCCAGTTCAACCGCATAAAATCATGGTATTTTCAGACAAAATAGGTGTAGGCTTTGGTTCATTATTAAGTAACTCAGTGCAGTGTGCTGTGGAGAACTATTGTATGCCGGGAGCAACCTATGCTCAGATTGAAAAAACAATATTAAACTCAAAAATAGATAATAAATCAATAGTTGTTGTCTTCTTAGGTCATAGTTTAGGTATTGATAGAAAAGAGGTTATTACTAGAATAACCACTTTGTTAGAACTTAAGGCATGTAAAATAATGTTATGTGCCTTCCCTTATTCAGATTTATTGTCTGAAAAAGAGAACTTGCACATACACTCACTCAACACATTAATGTATAA
Source organism: Selenia dentaria (assembly GCA_917880725.1). NCBI lineage: Eukaryota > Metazoa > Arthropoda > Insecta > Lepidoptera > Geometridae > Selenia > Selenia dentaria. Next base: position 9,344,944 of record OU862901.1, on the reverse strand, counting down.
CTTGACATGTCGTCATAGTGACAAACTTTTATTTTTTGACTGCAATAAGTTTATTTGTAATTTTAAGTTGACATGGGACAGCATGTACTGTCATAAAAAATCCAGACAGCTAATTGCTACTTTGGTAGCTTTCAATATTGAGGCAGTTATAGGAAATATAACAAAGAGTAGTGACAATGTTGTAGTTTTTAGTACATGTACTAATAATAGTAATAATGTAGTTATTAATTGTTTAAACTTTTAAACAAGACAACAGAGAAGTGTGCTGACATCTTATCGCTATTTTATCAAAATATTAACCGCTTCTCTGGCAAAATATTAGACATTGAACTTTTATTAGATAAACATAGATTTGATGTATTAGGCTTTACAGAAACGTGGCTAAAACCAGATAAAATGTTATTTAATGTTACACATTTTGAGGTAGCCAGTGCGTTCAACAGAATATCTGCTGAAGGGGGAGGGTGTATTATTCTTTGTAAAAGAAACATAAAATTTAAGGAACGGTCTGACATAGTAGGTTTTTCTGTTGAACGTGTCTGCGAAATTGCTTGTGCAGAACTGGAAAGTCATATATTATTGTGTGTATATCGGCCACCAGCATCTAATTTCTGTAATTTTATGTCCATAATGGAATGTGTACTCAAGAGACTAACTAAAAGCAATAAATCAATCATTGTATGCGGTGACTTCAATATTGATATTTTGGTAGATTCAACTGATAAAACTAATCTTATCTCTTTGTTTAAATCTTTTAATTTGAATTTTTTGTTCAGTGAGCCAACTAGAGTAACCGACTCTTCATCCACCTGCATTGATAATATTTTTTCAAACTGTAAGACTACAGAAAAATCAGTAATGGTGGGAGTTAGATCAGACCACAATGGCCTCGCTATCAAATTCGAAATCGGGAGAACTAAGAAAAATACCATTATCGAACATAGGCCGCTAACAAAAGGTAAACTAGAAAAGCTTAAACAAAATATAGAGTTGAAACTTAGTCTGGTGGAATTCACTTCTGAAGATCCACATGACATTTATAGTACATTATTTTCATTAGTAAGTACAGAATTTAATGAAATCTGTCCGAAGAAAAAACTGCAGCTCAACGGTAGGTTACAATTTGGTGACTGGTCAACTAGAGGTATTCGAAAAAGTAGAGACATAATGTTTGAGTTATATCACAAAAAATCTTTAACTTCTAGTAAAGATTTTCATGATTATGTAAGAAATTACTCAAAAGTTTTTAAGTCAGTATGCAAACGCGCAAAAGCTTTGTTTATAAGGGATAAAATTCGAAAATCTAATGACAAAATTAAAACAGTTTGGAAAACTATTAATACAGAGACCGGCAAAAGTAAATCTTTTAATTCAGAATATGTGCTAGAAATAGATAACCAAAAAGTTTCAGACCCAAGTCATGTTGCGAATTCATTTGAAAATTTCTTTTCTAACATACCACTAGAAGTCACCAAATCTCTTGATTCTTGCCCTTGTGTTGCAGTGGGCTTTCTGAAAGACAACTTCCCGCTCCAAATTCCTGAGTTTAGGTTCCGACATATATCTACTTTTGAAATAATAAAAACATTTAAAAGTTTAAACGTTAAAGCAACAGAGGATTTATGGGGATTATCCGTAAAATGCTAGAGTCAATAATAGAAGTTATAGCGCCACATTTGATGATCATATTTAATTTATGTATTGATAGAGGTACATTTCCTGACCTAATGAAAATGAGTAAAATCACCCCTATTTTCAAATCAGGTAGTAAGGCCGACCCCTCAAATTATAGACCGGTCTCTGTGCTTCCGGCTTTGAGCAAAATATTCGAAAAGATAATGCTTCAACAACTCTTGTCTCATTTTAATGAACATAGGATTTTACACGAAAATCAGTTCGGTTTCACGAAAAGCAGATCAACAACAGATGCAGGAGTCCAGTTAGTCAAGCATGTGCTGGAGGCTTGGGAGAGCTCACAGGATGCCATTGGCGTATTTTGTGATCTCTCCAAAGCTTTCGACTGTGTAGAGCACCGCACTCTAATTTATAAGCTACACCACTATGGAATTCGTGGAGCTGCTCTGAATCTTGTAGAATCATACTTATCTGATAGGCAGCAAAAAGTTGGCATTAATGGCGTGACATCTTCTGGATCTTTGGTTAGAATGAGGGTTCCACAGGGGTCGATCTTGGGTCCGTTCTTATTCTTAGCATATATCAATGACTTACCACATATGGTTGAGGGCCTTGCTGACATAGTTCTTTTTGCGGATGATACTTCTCTGATTTTTAAAGTAGATAGGAAAGATAGAGAACTAGTTCAAGTCAACAACGCGTTAACTATTGTTTCAAATTGGTTCGTCGCAAACAACCTGCTTCTCAACGCAAAGAAAACGAAATGTTTAAAATTTTCCATGCCTAATGTAAGACATATAGAGCCAAACGTATTACTCGACGGAAATAAATTGAAAATTAACAAGGCAATAGTCTTTCTAGGTATTAGCATAGACTCTAAATTACAATGGGGTCCTCATATTGATGCACTATCTGGAAGACTGAGCTCAGCTGCATATGCGGTTCATAAAATTAGGCAATTGACAGATATAGCTACTGCTCGACTGGTCTACTTTGCTTACTTCCACAGCATAATGTCATATGGTATCCTGCTGTGGGGGTCAGCGGCGGACATAGAGACAGTTTTTATTTTGCAAAAGCGGGCAGTTCGAGCCATCTACGAAATGGGTCCCCGCGAATCCTTAAGACAAATGTTCAAAGAAATTAATATATTAACTCTTCCATCTTTGTATATCCTAGAAAATATAATGTACGTTCGTAAAAATATAAAGAAGTTTAGAATAAATAGTGATATGCATAATATTAATACTAGAAATAAGGATAGGATAGCTGTATCTCAATTTAGACTCACGAAAACTAAAAATAAGTCCTTCTTAGGCAATTGTGTACGTTTCTATAATAAAATCCCGAAAGACATTACTGAGCTCACTGAAGGGAAATTCAAGTTACGTGTCAAAAATATACTAATGAAAAAAGCCTATTATAAATTGAGTCACTACTTAGAAGACAAAGATGCCTGGAAGCTTTCCACTTCTGCCTAATAGCCAACTATTGAATAAATTTGTTATTTTAATACTACTCATATGTAACCTCAATGTACAAAGACTTGAAAAAATAATGGCCCACGAGTTTCTTGCTGCTTCTTCTCGGCGGTGGTTCTTTTCCGAAGACAGCGGTAGAATCATTTAAAAATTTTTGACGTTCATAAGAGTGTCTATGATGCCTAAACTGAATAAATAATTTTTGAATTTTGAATTTTGAATTTTATGGGGTTCAGCGGCTGATATAGAGACCATCGTTATCCTACAAAAACGTGCTATTCGAGCTATATACGAAATGGGCCCCCATGAATCTTTGAGAGAATTATTTAAATCAGTTTATTAACTTTGCCTTCCTTATATGTGTTTGAAAATATAATGCATGTTCGTAAGAATTTACATAAATATAAGTTAAATAGTGATCACGACCCTTTTAATACTACAGATAGAGAAGATTGAATTACAGACTTGCGAAGATAAGTCATTCTTAGAAAATTGTATGCGTTTTACAATAAAGTCCCAAAACACATAATTGAGCTCATAGAGGGAAAATTCAAGTTGATTGTAAAAACGTTTTGATAAAAAAGCTTATTATAAAGTCCGACATTATATAGAAGACATAGATGCTTGGAATACTCCACTTCTGGCAAGCTGTCATTCTGCCACCCATAAAATGTAATATTTGTAGTACCTAAGTAGAAACATTGTAAACATCTATATAAAAAGAATGGCCCCGAGTTGCTTGCCGCTTCTTCTCGGTAGGCTCTATATATTTTGGAACGCGGCGGTAGAGTCATAATAGTACATTATAATGAAAAATTTACGTTCATAAGTGCGTCTTTGATGCCTAAATTGAATAAATGATTTTGACTTTGACTTTGACTTTGAATGATGACCAAAATAAAAAGCCGATTACTTAGGGATAATGTAGCATTCTTATGGTGAGCATTCTAATGGTGATTTTTTGAAATCGGTCCAGTAGCTTTTGAGTTTACTCGTTACAAACATAAAAAAATACAAAGCTTTATAATATTAGAATAGAATATAATATAGTAAAGAATACGCTCTGTATATTTACACTAATAACTACAAAAATACACACTGATAATAGGTACAAATACGTACGAATAGGTACGAATGCGAAAGTTAGTTCTCCTGCCTTTGTCTGTGTGTTTGTTTGTGTTGTTGTAATAATTAGTACTAACTATTATAAACTAACTAACTATAACATCATCATCTTTACGATCCATAGGGTATTTACCTTTTCATAGTAATTAAATTTTCATAATATTCATTCCATTTGAAAAGTAATGTAGCATGTGAGGTTACTGTGTGAATGATACAAAAGAATAGTTCCATCTCTAAAATTAATATAAACTCTACTTGACCTATGACTTGACACAATAACTATTTGAGAGCCTAATATAAACATAGTACAAACTTATAGTAGTTTTGGGAACAGCCGTGCGATTCTGTAATGATTCTTCGACGAGCTCGTCAACAAGCTCAACGATTTCAAATACTTCGCCCTTGTACATAAGGTTGTTTTTCCAACGTTTCTTGTCATCTCTTAATTTTTTTTCACGGATGTTGTCAAAGATGCAACGATGTTTGCTCTTAGAGAATCGCACGGTAGTAGACCTCGCGAGCACAGTCTACTGATAGACTAAATTACGCTGACGTAAAAATTTAAACTTCACCACCTACTTTGCACTTGGAAATCACTTGAACAAATTATGCTCATATTTAAAATTACTTTTTAATTTACCTTATATGAGTAGCAAATTTTCTAAATCGGTCGGTAAATAGCGCCGCAGCAAGCTTCCTTTTTAGGAAAAGTAAAATAAAAGAAAAATGTATTGAATATACATGCATACTAAGTTTCGTCAAGATTGGATGAAAAATGCGACCTGGGGGCCTACTCCCACCTTTTACGAAACTATTATAAATCAGGAGCGTTCTGTAATAAGCTTAGAATAATAATACTTACTATCGTACTCCCACCGTCACAAAACGGTCAACCAAATTTAATGGTAACGTTGCAATATGACTACTTTAAGATATGGGAGTACGAATCTTCAAAAAAATTTACATTGGAACAATGAATTTTAGTGACTAAAGTAATTAAAAAGTATGCGAATTGCGTGAAATATTTTGATACTACGTCATCAAAACGTCTATCGTCATCCAATATTATTTTAAGCTTGCTATATTGACGTGGTGGTACCAGATTTAATGGTAAGGTTGAAACATGACTGCTTTAAGAGGTGGGAGTAGGGCCCCAGTACAGTAAGACCAACGAATAACCTAACCAACATACGGACAGATTAAAGTCAATTTGGTCAGTTAAAGCAGAGACGCTTCGCTCGCTCGGTCAATAAACCAGGCCAACGATCAGATTTGGTAATTCAAATAAACTAAATTGATATTTTATAACAAAATTATAAAAAATTGAGAGTGTGTGAGAACTCTGCAGTATATTTTGCACTTTCCTCTTCTCGGGGACCTGGACTCTAGACTCAAGACATACACTAGACGTCACTAGGGATATAGGTCACAGGAAGAGAGAAGCTAGTGTAACCATGGCTGAAGAAACTTTAGGATATTTGGGAAAAATTTCGGGTAAAGAAATTTGTTTTAAGAAATTATCGAGTCTATTGACTGAGTTGTGTAATAAAACTATCGCAACTTATTAAAGTTTTCATTCTGTTTTTCCAAGTGAAAAACTACGGGTATACCTACCTACAAACGCTATTCAGCCGCTAATAACGCTTTATGAGCAGTAGAACTCTTTGAATTCGTCCGGGGAAGTACTGCCATCATACCTTTTTTTATCGTGAAGCAGTCATGTTCGCAATACTGAGTTATGGGTTGTAGGTATGGTTGCCGGCGAAATAACAGGAAACAACTTACAGGCCTGTTGGTCTAGTGGTTAGTGACCCTGACTGCTATGCCGGAGGTCGTGGGTTCGATTCCCACCCAGGACAAATGTTTGTGTAATGAGCACGATCATTTGTTCTGTGTCTGGGTGTAATTTATCTATAATATGTATGTATTTAGAAATATATAAGTATGTTTATCAGTTGTCTAGTACCCATAACACAAGCTCTGCTTAGCTTGGGACTAGATGGCGTTGTGTGATAGTTGTGGAACATTTATTTATTTATTTTATTATTTATTTAACAGCTACATGTCTCATGGTTATCGGCGCAGTACAGCTCGTCACTTATGAGAAAATGCATCTGTTCTAAGCAGAGGTTACCGCTTAAAATCAGCTGGGCCTCGTGCTTGTACCATTTCCTAATACCATTAAAAAATAATTAAAAAATTTCATTTCGCGTTATTTCAATTTAGACCTACGCTCGTGCCGCGCTCTAGCGGTATTTTGCGCATTTTGTATGCAATACGCATGCGTTTCAAACGTGAGACTCCTAAATATGGGTGATATTTATGATGATTACAATAAAACTATTTTATAAGGCTTGAAACAAATAAGGAAACGAGTATATTTAAAACTAGCTGATCCACTCGCTGCGACCGGGTCAGCGAAGAACAGAGAGTTATTCTATTCGGAATCTATTCCTGCACTGAACGTACCGCATCTACCATGGGGCAGATGTCGGATTGTCCTATGAATATTAAACTCATGGATCCTCTAAACTAAGGTATTGTTAGCTCGTAGCTTAGAAGCTTTATGTGTAACGCAAATTGTAATTTATGTTGTGGCGACACAAGTTTGTTGAGGCATTTAATTACTGGCTAACTGCGGAATTATTTTAAATTACTAGGTTTAGGTTAAATCGATTTATGTGTTGGATAGACTTCCGACATTGGCTATTCCAAAGGGATAGCCTAAAGGAGCTATGAGACCAAAATTGTAACTACCAGAAAACGTACCAAGTTACGGAAAGAATAATAATAGAAGGAAATGCTTACTAATATAATTAATTTGCATTATACTTCTACGAGTACGTCCGCATGTAGTAGTGGATAATTGTTTTCCTGATCACTCTCGGTCTACTCGTTAAAATGTAGCCTGTACTGTACTGTAAGTTTGTAGCACAAAAAAAATTGCGAAAATGTATTCGTATCGTAAACGTCAACGCGTCACGCTTCGGCGTTCAAACTATGAGTTATCTGTGTCACAGTTGCCCTAGATAAATGACAGTTTGTATGTACTGATTTACGTGAATGACACGTTACACTTACGCAGTTATTGTGCTAGGCCCACTGTTTGTTAATCTTTCCTATAAGGCGGTCCACATCCGTCGAAACGTGAAGGAACTAACTAACATGCCTACACACTTACACGCATCTTTTCACACAAACACACACATAACATTTCCTTAGAGTGACTTTTTTAAAAGTTGAAGAGATTTGCTGAAAAAAGCTCAGGGGTAGAGCAGGGAAGGCCAGTTCCCGATCTGGTGGGATCTAATTCTCAGCCTCGAGGACAACATCGCGAAGAAATCCGCAGCATGGTTCTTTGTAAATCTCTCTTGGGTACATAGTACCCTGGAGACCTGGAGATTAAGCAAATGGCCACCATAACCCTCGGTGTGTCACAGCAGTATTTTAGATCTGCATCCAAGGTCTGCTGTATGCTGTATAACGCTACAGCCTATTGGCAGACGATGGAAAGCCCTATGTGCTAGTACTTAGTGTTTTATGTTTGAGCCAAATAGCAAATGGACTTACTGAGAGATCAAAAGTCAATTAAATCCGAGTAAAACACAAGAGAAGAAGAGGGTTCAAGAACTTTGTAGCAACTTAGTACATCCTGCACTTAGTATTCAAAGCGTACATGATGTAATATCTAAAACGTCCCAAAAACATAAGTAAAATAGAATAAAAACGTCTATTTATCGTATATAATCATAAAACATCTTAACAATGAAGGAATTGTCAGATATAAATCACATTGCAATAATTAAACCGGCCACAATAACTAATAACTAATGAGGTCAACAAAAAATGCTATGAATACGGTACGTGATGAAGTAAAAATTAGCTCCGATTTGGCAAAGATTATGCTATAGATCAGTGGGTATAAGACACTATATACCTTTTTACCCACTGTTAATCTTGTTGGGTTGTTCATGTACTGATATAATAATAATAACAATAAAACCGCAGGGGCGGCTTTGTGGCGAGCTGTCAGTGAGTGGCGACACTGCCTACCCTGATTCTCCCTGGGGCTAAATGAGACCCCTGACCCCCGGCTTGCCTTAATTGGCCGTCTGGGGGTGGAGACGCAACAAGTAGCAAAAAGCTCCAAGGGTGGAAGTGTTAAAGAGTAGTAGCGCTTTAGTGAAACCGCAGCACACCTCTCGACACCCTTTAGCCATCCACACCAACGTTGCCCCTTTTGTCACCATTGATGGTGGCCCTTATGGGGGGCCCGTTTAATGGGTGGCAAGTCACCACCTGCCTAAATATTTTAACATGAGACTAAAATTGGCAGGTGCCGTAGTCTCGTCCATAGCCCACTATATCCCTTATCACTAATAAGTTCATATAAAAAGCCTTACCATTTTACCCATTTTTTGTAATAGATATAAGTAACGTGTTACCCTTCATCCAAAACGTCTGTTTTTTATACTTCATTGTATATTTTATTTTATACCAAACAGGCCTCTAAGTGTTGGCCACAGCCCCACTTATGCCTTTGTAAAGGACCGGACGTAATCCGTGAAACAAATGGAATAACAATATTAAAAAAAAAAAATGAAATGATGAATGAAATTGGCATGTGCCGTATAGTCTCGTCCATAGCCCACTATCTCCTTTAACACTACATATAATAAAACTGTAGAGGTCGAATTTCTGTACAATGAAAAAAAATGCTAAAAACTGAGTGAGTGGAATGTAAGGAACTAATTTAGATGTTTTTCAATTATTTTGTTTCTCTATTTGTCTGTTCGTCTGTCTGTTTGTACGGGCTAATCTCCGAAACGACTAAACCGATTTAAATGAAATTTTGTAGGTGTTTAAAAATTTTGCTTTTTACTATTATCAGGATACGAGCGCGTCTTAATACTTATAAGTTCATATCAATAGCCTTACCCTTTTAACCCATTTGTGTAATAGATGTACTCGTACCCTCCATCTCAAATGTTTCTGATTTGTATACTACATTGTATATTTGTATACTACATTGTATATTTGTATACTACATTGTATATTTGTATACTACATTGTATATTTGTATACCAAGCACGCCTCTAAGTGTTGGCCACAGCACAGCCCTTCTTACCTATGCCTTTGTAAAGGACCGGATGTAATCCGTGAAATAAATGGAATAAGAAAATAATAATTTCATTAAAAATATAATTTCTTATAAAATTGTTCCTGTAATTTTTCTGTACAAAATTGCTAAAATGTAGTTAACTCTCATTTATTTAAATATAGGTATGTAAGCATCTACGAGTAACCTAGTAAGGTTGAGGAAATAAGTCAGGTTAGCCACGCGTTAGTTATTCAGAGCCCATTTAGAAACTTTCACCTAAATGAACCATCTTGCTTGTTTTAACGAGGCTACGTGTAATGTGTAGGCTCTTTTGTAAGCACTTACTTCAAGCTGGGTGTGCAATAAAATAAAATGAAAACTATTACTATATTATGTAATACAATAGCTGCGCCCCGCGGAATCAGCCGCGTGGTGATGGGTGATGATGATGATGAAAAGTATCCTATGTGTTAATCCAGTTCCTCATCTCATAATTATCATATCAGCCGTAAGACGTCCACTGCTGAGTATAAGCCTCCCCACAAATTTTCAAAAGGACCGGTTGGAAGCGGCCTACATCCAACGTCGTCCTGCTACCTTTATCAGGTCGTCAGTCCACCTTGTCGGTGGACGACCTACACTTCGCTTGCCGGTCCGTGCTCTCCACTCTATAACTTTTCGGCCTCATCGGCTATCGGTGTTTTTATTAATTCAATTTCCCAAAATATTTCTTTTTCCTACCACCTATGCGGATGATATTCAGTTATACTCACTGTCTCCACTACTTAAACTCAGTTTAAGTAGTGGAGCAGCTTTTTAGCAGTTGATCATGTAAATGAAAACATGCGTCAGGTGTTACAATGAAGTAAAGCTTATGGCCTGATAGTCAACCCCCTTAAAACCCAAGTAATAGTCGTAGGCAGTTCCCAAATGATTTGCAGAGTTTACTGGGACACATTGCCGCGAGTGGTTTCGACGGGGTCACTATTCCTTATAGTCAAACGCTAAAAAATCTTTACGTATATATCGATCAATGTTTTACATGAGGTCCTCATCTAACTCTGACCAGCCGGAAGGTGTTTGCATCTGCAGGTGCCTTACATAGACTACGTAATTTTCTTCCTACTACTAAGATAGCGCTCGCACAATCTCTTTTACTACCTGTGCTCGATTATACAGACGTCAGCTATCTTGATATCTCGGAGGATCAGCTAAATAAACTTGAGCGTCTCCAAAATTTTAGTATTAGGTTCGTATTCGGCTTGCGCAAATATGACCAATTTCGTACTAAGCTCAAGTGGCTTCCCGTACGCTATCGTCTGAATGCTCACATATTGTCTCTTCTTTATACTATTCTCTTCAACCCCTTTTCTCCACGCTACCTTAAGGAGCGTTTTGAATTCTTGCACACTTCTCATAATTATGTTATCATTACGGCCATTTTAAGCTAAAAATGCCTGAACATTGAACCAGTTTTTATTACTCCTCATTTGCTGTTAAAACCATCCGTTTGTGGAATTCGTAGCACGGAATTCTCTACCACTGGAAATATCCAGTGGTAGAGAATTCCGTGCTACGTCACTTCAAACTTTCAAAGATCAGGTTAAAAAATATATATATTTCACTCTAACTCTTATTCACTAATTGTTATCTAATTTTCATGATTTTGTATTTCTAATCGTTTATTTATTAATGATTTTTTATATTCCTTAAATTTCTATTTGTGTTTACATGTTATAAACACTTCCTAGACTATTTGAATACTGTCAATATGCTTTAGTGTTTATATTTATATATTTTATTTGTTTTGTTTAATTACGTATATATTATAAAAGTAAGCTGTTTATGTATTTGTATTATTTTATTTAATAAAACATTTATGTATTTATAGTGTTTTTACTGTTTTTGTATTGTTACCGTCCATCTTTTATTGTATACCTATTCCTCTGCGAATGGATTGTCTGGAAAAGATCACTCTGCGCGATAAGACCGCCCATTGTTGCACCTAGTTTTAAACATTGTTTTTTATTATATTTTCTAACATTAAGTCATAAATGTGGTGTCTCAATAAAGTGTTATCTATCTATCTATCTATGACAATAAGCTTTTTATGGGCTACTTTTATTTGCAATGTGGAAATTTGTATATATTTATCTGTACAGGGTATACAATCAAAAAGTCAAATTTTGCATTTATTTATTCATTTGAAATTTGAAAAATAATGTAGGACATGTTACTTTGTTTATTAAGTTGGAGGTAGGTACTTAATCGTTACAAATTAGAGGAAATTTCTGAGAAACAAATTTGTCTGACCCAGCTATCTTTTTTTATGGGATAGGTAGGCAAACAAGCAGGCGGCTCACATGATGGTAAGTGATACCGTCGCCCACGGACATCCGCAATACCAGAGGTCTCGAGGATGCGTTGCCGACCTTTGAGGAAGGAATACAAGGGGTGAGGAGGTCTCCGGAACCTCCCACAATCCTGCTGAAACGCAAATGCAAGCTATGTAACTTCACCTCGGTGTTATGTGGGAGTGTGGTACTTCCACGGTCGTGCCCAATTCGTAACCCATTGGTCGCCGTGGCACTAGCACCGAGAAAATCAACCAATAAACATTATCTTTCCATGATTTAAAATGTCGATTACCTTACTTAATACTTAACACATACAATTTTAAAAATGTAATATCGACTTCCATTCTATTCAGTTTTTGGAGTGTAACTCAAAAACTACTGGACCGAAACTAATGAAATTGGAAATAAATGAGACCACACGGGAAGCACCAGCTTTCAAATAAAAAAAGAATTTTGAGTCTCGGTTCACCCTATCGAAAGTTATGAGGTAACCAACATAAAAAAATAAAATAAAAACAGTCGAATTGAGTACCTCCTCCTTTTTGGAAGTCTGTAGAAAACATAATAGGTACATTTCTTCAACCATTACTTAGCATTTTTAACCTTCATCTACATAAATTTCCTTCGTATAAAACGACAAATTATACGGTTGCTATATGAAAAATAAAACATGCCTGTTCATTGTCCCTTCTGTATAAATACCAGTTGAACACTAATCTTTGTGGCACGTGGACGCACAAAAACACAGATATTGTGGTGAGCTGGATGATTTTGCTGTTTCTTACATCTAATCCTGTGCTCTGAAAGGGTATTTAATGTAAGTACAAACATATTTGCCGTTGACGCAGTGAGGGAAACTTTTTTGGGAGTACTGGCGTCGAACCTTTCATGCTCAAAAATTATATGCAATTTTAAAAATTGTATGGACTTCCATTCATTGAAGATATCTACTTAACATTTTAAGTCCCGATGTTGGTTATATAATATTACGAATTACTTTCGCCCCATTATTAAATCTTCGATACGTCCAGTCGTCTATACCTATGTTTAACCTATTGTGTTGATAGGGCTTGCTTAGCGTTTTCTAGCTAAGCCCTAGCTTTGGACGTTTCAACAAAATGTTTACAAAAAAGGGATATTATTTCTGACAGATCTAGTTGGTTTGAAAACATGCAAATCATGAAAATATTCAGTAACATGCTTATCCTAAGACTTATATCATTTTAACTCGAATTCTTATCACCCTAATCCTAATAAATAATGCACCTAATGGTCGTAGCCCTAGTAACATTCGACCGAAAGACTAGTCTATATTTTACTGGCATATTTAGCTTATTTAGTAGGTCCGGAAATAGGTAGGCAGGTAGGACGCAGGTATAAGACAGGGGGAAAAGAAGCGCCCGTGGAGCACCGTATCCTCCAGCGCTCCACATTCGTGGCATCAAATCCTATTCCAAATTATTATATTCTAATATCAGTTACATAGTTACGATTAGTATGGATATAGGTTATATCCAGGATTAACTCATTACTACTTTTTATACCGATTAAACAAGTTAAAACGACCAAACATATTGGTTAACAACCTGTTTAAAATCACGATATTGTAATCATAGCAGAAGATCTCAGCACAATGCTCAATGACATCAATTGAGTCTTCAAATGGGGAGGCATTAAGGTGAACATGGACAAGACAAATATTATGTCAATTAATGTCCATGTCACCAACACGCTGGACTGACTCTATTAAAAAGGCCACGAATTCCACCATTTTACAATGTGGTCGAATGCCAGTAATCGTCAGAAATAGAGAGACATTGCGAGGAGATCGACAGCCCTGGAAATGGAAACTAGCGAGGATCCGCTTTTTACCGTCACCACGACCATGACCACGACCACTTTGCCAAAAGTGTCCGACAAAGAAGAATGTCCATGTTGTGAATACCTACCCCAGTGCCTATCAGTTGGGGACTCGGTTCTCGAAGTCGTTGACGAATACTTCTACCTAGAACAGTCCAACAAGGTACCAACTTAGTACCAACTACGTAGGTCAAACTTCTAGAAAGAGGTCAATCGTCGAAACCAACTTCGTAGGACAGCGTTTCGGAAATTTTGCAAACTCGTCTCGCACAAAATACCTCAGTACCGCAAGACAAAATCGTGGTCTCTTACAAGGGGTCTTTTCATGCTCAAAGTCGCACAAGGAGCTACGGGGTATCTCTACGTAATCAAATCAGAAACGAGAAGATCGGTAGATTAACTAAAATCATTAACAATCGACATGAACCAGAATATAAGCCAATTAAAGTCTCAAGTCAAGTGCAGCGCAGAACTGCCGGCCAATCGGGTCTATAGGTTCCGAAGTGGAGAGACCTGAATATACATCGCAGGATGACGCTGGATGCAGGCCGCTTCTAACCAAAAAAATAATAGAGCAAAAAATATGTAATGTACGTATTGATTCTCCATAGCCTGATTTTTGCTTCAAAGACGATGTCTTCGTGTTATCAGTAATTGCGAGTTTCTCACGTTATGTCCAAACAAGATAAGAAATTATAAATATGTTGACAACTGGGTCATAAACACTATCTGAGTACAGAGATAAGTCTGTTGATTGACCTTTTAATGTAAACAGTATCCATTCACGGCATAACTTATAAACGCTACATAAATTTAAATGTTACTGCGCAGACCAGTTTTGTAGTGCGCAGTGCTAAAAATGATTAATCGTAATCAGCCCATTATCTTCCCACTCGAGCCTTATTCTCAGAGAAAGGAGTTAGGACATAATCCACCACGCGGGCTCAGTGTGACTTGGTGGATAGGCTAGTGGCCAACCCATGTCGAAATTTCAGGCTGCCGAAGGCCTTCGATATAGCCTAACGACTGTTATACTGTTGTCCTAAGACAAACAACCGGGACCGACAGCTTAACGTGCCCTCCGAAGCATGGAAGCGCTCAGTTGAACAATGCCGCTAGCGGTCACCCATCCAAGTCCTGACTGCAGCAAATTTTGCTTAACCACACACGTTGCAGTTCCTGGAAAAGTAGGTTGATTTCTGCGTAATCTATTGTATTATTGGCCAAATATCGAGAATCGCGAGTCAACGGGTCTTGTTGATCGGTTAAAATCCAAGCTCCGCTGCAAGCGCTTCCTTCAAAAATGTTTACGTACATTAATACGAGTATATTTACATTAAATTATACACAATTTGGTCTTATATTTCTGGTTATGTAGTTATTCTTGTTAGTAACTATAACTTTTTTACATCCAATTCAGTACTGTGAATACCAAAGTTGCATCACTATGATCTCAACGCTATTCCGTAAATGTAATAGCGTCTATTTTTTACCCAACTGCGGCGTAGTCTAAAAGGAGGGTTATGTGTTTGACCTGTATGTATGTATGTACGAGTATGTATGTCAGTTCCTACGCTCGTACCTACGCCACTGCTCGACCGTTTATGATAAAATACATCTTTAGATTTGTATTGATGGCAAAAGTGTCACTGCCTATTATAATACTATAAAATTCAATAAAACTTCAAAATAGCAGATTTTCTTCGGTTAATACCTGTATTTATAATTATTTTCGTAGTTGGGTTATTGAACTTATGGTTTGTTTGTTTGGCAATTATAATTGACTAGCTGTTTCACCCGCGCGGTGATGGATGATGATGATGACGATGAATCTTGTATAGCCTATGTTACTCAGGGTGTATGTAGCTTTCCAATGGTGAAAGAATTTTTAAAATCGGTCCAGTACTTTTTGAGCCAATTCGTTACAAACATACTTACATACAAATCTTTCCTCTTTATAGTATTATATAGTTTATAGTATAGAAAGACTACCATTTGACTATTTTCTAAGATTTAACAGTCAGCGATGAAACGGTCGATGATGGTACATAGCACACTATTTAAAGAAAGGCGAGTGGCTCTCAAAAAGTAAAAAAAAAACATACAAAGCCATAAAACCTAGCAATCATGTTCCTTCAATGGCTACATTGCGAGTTGCCACGTATATCAAAGTATAAGAGCCCATAAAATAATTAATATAGCAACATTTTCATGCATGTTTCTTCAAGTATTGGACACTCGCTATAATTCCTTTAATTTACAACTTGACTGCGTTTCTCGTTTATGAAGGTTCCTATTTGGACTAAAGGTAGTCTGAAAACGAGATTAAAGATTTTTTACTTTTAGATATTTATTGCCCTAATTATAATAGCATTCATTTAGGACCAAAGATAACATAAGCCTTTATAAGGTGTAAGGTCTTCAGATTAATCAGACTCTCGCAAATATACACTAGAAATATAATTTTAAAACTGATCCGGCAACAGGAGGCCCACTTCTAAAACGAAAGTGAAAAAGTACAAATACGTAGAAAAAGTATAAGTTAAGGCTGATTAATTCAATAAGGGCGATAAACGGATACTAATACTATAATCAGTTCTTATTCTATGTAGCATAAAATCTAAATTAGTATAACACTTCCCAGTGATAGCAGTAATCACCTAACTTTGTGCACGCCAAACTAAAGTAAAAATAATTACGCTTTCAAACCAGCTAGGACTCGCGTAATATTTACCGGAATTATTACACGAGTCCTAGCCGGTTTTAAAGCGTAATTATGAACATAACTTGCGATAGTTTTCTATCTCAAAGTAAAAATATCCATAATTTTATACAATAATCCTATTTTTAGTTGGATTTTAGTGTTAACAGAATAAGGACTACCATAATTAAGTTTTAGTACGCTAGTAAAAGTTCCTATTTTTGGTGGTAATTGAAGAGATTAATTAGAAAATTTTGACAGATTTCCAGCAGATGATTTATAGATGAATTATTTTATTATCATAAAATTGTTTTGATGAAGTGTCTTACGCTTGATATGGTTAAAGCGTATATATAAACCCTAAATATACAAAATCAAATATTCCTGTTTCTAAGGCGGCTTCCAGTGCTTTCGCCATTTCGACTGATCTCCGATAGTCCAGCGTAGGTTCGGCGAACAGGCGCGATCGCATCTCGTCGCTGCGTAGGCCCGAAACAAACTAATCCCGGAGGTTCTCTTCGACGCACCGAAATTGCAGTAAGTCGCGAGGTGTTTCAGGGCTTGTAACAATAAGCCGACACTTTCACTCTCCGCCTGTCGCCGCTGTCGAAATATATGCCGCTCAGCGATTTCTGACCGCTTCGGTTCTAGGTAATCCCGCACCAACGCCGCCAGCTTCTCGAATGTCTTGTCCTCTGGGTTCTTAGGTGAACACAGGTCGCACATGAGATCATATGTGGCGGCACCGACGTGTGTGACTAACGTGGCGACCCGCAACTCAGGCTTTTATTTCATTGAGTAAAATAAACTGTTCCATGAGTCGCCCGTATGCACACCACTTCGCCCGCTTATGAATATCAAATTCGTGTAGCTTTCCGTACGCTATCTTCGATGATTTCGATTTAAATCCAATTAAACTGCGCCAATGTGAATAATCGATGAAACCGCCATTAGATCGTACTCAAGACTGGTTTATTTATTACTTATTGACTTAACTTATTAACCTATAAGACCTAAATATAACAGCATTATACATTACAAAATTAAACTTAAATAAACCTATCCAGATAAGTAATATTTTTATTTAAAAAAACTGTATTGTTGCGTGACTGGAGGTATGGTATTATATTGTTTCTATGTAACTTATTCACCTACAAGGCTTTGCCTGAAAACCATTGTCAGATGTCACGGATATCTGACATCTGACATAATTACGCTAAATTGCAATGTAAAAAATAAAAAATTGTCTAGTAGGCTCAGTTCAGCGGCATAGACTATTAACTGATGTAGACACAGCTAGAATAGTTTATTTTAGTTATTTCCATAGCGTTATGACTTATGGCATACTGCTCTGGGGATGTTCTGCAGATATTAATTCTATTTTCATACTGCAAAAAAGGGCTATACGAGCGATCTACAGTTTAGCTCCCCAGAGTTTCCCTTAGACAGAAGTTTAAAGACATAAACATTCTAACTGTTGTTTCTCAGTTTATCTATGAAAATCAAATGAATGTAAAGAAAAACATTAGCAGTTTGATAAAAGGAGTGATGCTCATTCCATCATTACGCGAAATAAGCACAAGCCGTACATGTAACGCGTCTCCACAGAATAAGGCATTCTTTTATGGGACAATGTATACGATTCTATAATAAAGTTTCCAATGTTATCCGAGATTTGCCTATTAATAAGTTTAAAATTACTATTAAAACTAAACTCTGTCAAAAAGGAATTTCGGATTAATTGGAGGATAAAACAACTTGGGACTGATCACTCCAGGATCTATCTACTCGTGTACTAAGATGTCAAAGTGTAGCGTGTCTTGCCCTACTGATACCATTATTATGTTCTCTTTTGTAAGGCAACACACTGGAGCTAATATTTGTAGTACCTAAGTAAAAACATTGTTAAATAAAAAAAAAACATCTATATAAAAAGAATGGCCCTGAGTTTCTTGCCGCTTCTTCTCGGTTGGCTCTATATATTTTGGAACGCGGCGGTAGTCTTTAAAGTACATTATAATGAAAAATTGAAGTTCATAAGTGCGTCTTTGATGCCTGAATTGAA
Organism: Selenia dentaria; assembly: GCA_917880725.1. Taxonomy (NCBI): domain Eukaryota; kingdom Metazoa; phylum Arthropoda; class Insecta; order Lepidoptera; family Geometridae; genus Selenia; species Selenia dentaria. The sequence continues at coordinate 9,326,619 of OU862901.1, read as the reverse complement.
TAACTGATTTTGACTTTTACTTTGACTTTGACTTTTATGTGCTGCCGATGTCAAATACTTTATGAGATATCGTCTTACCTTATGTACCCTTGTACATAAGGTTGTTTTTCCAACGTGTCTTGTCATCTCGTCATTTATTTTATGGATGTTATTATCAAAGATGCAAGGATGTTTGCTCTTAGAGAATCGCACGGCTGAAGCACAGTATTAAATATTTCTACTGTGGCTGAGGAGCTGTTTGACACAATGCTGTCACTACTGCATTTAATAATTAGGTGCAAGTTGGAAGCCGCCTTCACGAAGCGGCGGCAAACAACGTGTCGCAGAAACACTACTGGTTTCTATGTTATTCTATGAAACACCATTCGTAATTAGCGACACGAAGCTAGCGTCACGTCGTCGAGCGGCAGACGACACTGTCGCCCGACCGCAGATCAGTAGTGCCGCTCGCGAGTACCAATCTACCTAGTATAACAACTGAAAAGCTTTTAAACAAAACCTTTCGTATCGCTTTTCAAATGGTTGATGCCATCTGCAGTTGCCGTCTGCAGTCCGGTTCGAAATGATGACTGCAGCGACATGAAGCGACAACTTGTCGCGGCGACATGAAGCGACGACACGTCGTCTGCAGCTGCGACGTGTAGCCGGCTACCAACTTGCACCGTTTCTGATTTTACCCTGTGTCAATAAAATTATTTTGCATTCATTCTTTCTATTAATAAAACTGCCGGTTGGCGTAGTTCGGCGATCTTCTCGGCCACTGCTCTCGGGTTCAATCCCGAGACAGATAAAATATAAGAATAAAGATAAAAAAATATATGTATGGTACTGTTTGACCTACCTGTTTTACTTCGACAACCTGATTTTTGATGTGTATATCAGTCATCATATTACCATTGTTCAGCCTCAGCCTAGTTTGGAACCTGAACACCTTGTGTGGATGTTAGATATATTATTATTATATTTGGTTAAGGGTTAGAAAAAATGCTGCCATCACTGTAGTAAAATTAATTATAATTTAAATAAAATATCGTGATAGCCTTTGTAATGTAAAACATTCCGGTTATCACAACATTGTATTTAAAAACTACGAACCATGTTAAATTATGTTACTTTAAGTTTGATTATTATAAGTAAATAAGTGTTGCGGGTACTTATTGCGTACTCCCTGATTTTGTAGTCTAGACAAAGAGAATAATTATTAAGTTGTTAAGTACATATAACTTTACGTAAACCGCTTAACATTAACTTGGGCAAATTGAGAACAATTTGCTCGTTACATGTTTCTAGCGAAATTACAGCGCAAGAGATTTAACACCTTATATCTCAGGGTGACGAGCACAGTGCATATTTTGAACTCATGTAGTATAAAATTCTGAACGGCACTGAACTGTTATAAGCAAACGTGATGCTTTTTTCAAAAGTAATATATAACTAGCCTCCACAGATTCCAGGGTCCGTTTATTTTTTTGTTATTTGCAAATTTATTACATCTGAATATTATTAAAAGAGAAACAACAATGCATACATAATTAGAGGACATAGGATAATAATGTTAAATTACTTAAGGGCCATCATTTCTGAGTTTACATCAGCATTCAGAGCACCGGTCTCCGCAGACAGCACCCGTTCACGAGTTGACGCATGTGGCAGCCATCGTCTTCCTCAACCATATTTGAGGGAAGATGGCGACCCGACACACACGTCACCGCCTGCCGACCTTTTCACGTGAAGCTTGACATCAGGCGAGTGACTTTTTAGTCTCGTCACAAATTATTATTAAAAAACTACGCCGATGTTTCGTGGTCAAAAGACGTAGTTGTGTAGATACTGTAAACAAATGGACCGAAGGTCATTCCGCGCGACACTATAATAGTAAATTTGACCTACTTAACCTACGGGTAGCTACCAACCCAATCGCCGGTTGGTAAATATACTTTCATCATCATCATCATCTCACCTACGGCTGAGAAACTTCACCAGAACCTTCCGGCCCCATCGGCCATCTGTTCTGCGTGCTATGTGCCTGCCCACTGCCACTAACTGGCTAATCTTCGGGGCTATGTCGGTGACTTTCGCTCTTCTACGGATCTCCTCATTTCTGATTCGATAACGTAGAGAAACCCCCGAGCATAGCTCGCTCCATAGTTCTTTGTGCGACTGGATTGGTCGAAGACTCTTGTCTTGAAACGCGGAGGTATTTTAGACGAGAAGACTTCGCGAAGTTTCCGGAACGCTGCCCAGCCGAGTTGACGATTGACCTCTTTCTCGAAGTTGGACCTGCCTAGTTTGACTGTCTGTCCCAGGTAGATGTATTCGTCAACAACTACTTATAGAACACTGTTTTAAACTATCACGGTTGTTCTCTAAAGTTATATGATTATTAACGGGATATTTACCGTGGTAAGGTTGCTGTCTTCCCGTGAACATGGTGCATGTAACTGCGCCGCAATATCGGGAGCTCATTCCACAACCTTACCACGGTAAATATCCCGTTAATAATCATACTTCTAGAACTTTAGAACATATACTAATTTACCGTTTTAATCCGGCCCTCCATAAACAACCTGCAAACTATTTGCATTCTAGGTATGACGGTATCGTGTTGCAAGCTATCAAGGGGTAAGATATTAATGATTTAATTCTAAAAGAATTATGTTATCTGACCTGATATGATGAAAGTAACTTAACACACACGACCCTGCCACCAGTTTTGCACCATCACCTATCTATAACCCTTATTTATCCTGGTTACGCTAAAACTTGAGAACGGATGGAACAATCTCACTAATTCTTTTTTGTTCTATTATTTACTAGCTGCTCTCTGCGGTTTCACCCGCGCGGTGATGGACGATGATGACGATGATGAAGCGTATATAGCCTATGTTACTCAGGGTGAATGTAGCTTTCCAATGGTGAAAGAATTTTTAAAATCGGTCCAGTACTTTTTAAGCCAATTCGTTACAAACATACTTACATCCAAATCTTTCCTCTTTATAAAATTAGTATAGATTGTCAGAAGAAGCTTCTTATGAAAGAAAAACCAAGAAAAGTACCCATCTTTTCTTGGTTTTTCTTTCATGAGAACGTTATGGCGAGGTTGGTGAGGCCGAAAGCCGAGCCTACTACGCGAACGAAGTCACGGGCAGTCGCTAGTAGGTACTCGTATATATATATATAAATGAATCCCTATTTCTCCTGGTTACGCTATAATTTGAGAACGGATGGAACAATCTCGCTAATTCTTCTCAGTTATTGTCAGGAGAAGCTTGTTTTGAAAGAAAATCCAAGAAAAGATGGGAGGTTATGGCGACGCCGAAGGCCTAGCCTACTACGTGAACGAAGTCGCAGGCAGTCGCTAGTAATTCTATAAATCGTAAATTGCAGTTCCGATGCACGACTTTATTGGCAGTTACAATGTAATTTGATATTGCGTACGTTTTAAAGGAACATAGGTAAGTACTTACTTACATAGTAGAAATGTTATGTGGCAGTAGTAACGAGAAATAAAAAAGGAAGTGTGTATGATGTTTTTATTTCACAGGCTAGCCAGAGATAGACAGCCAAATTTATATACAGAGTCATCATCATCATCATCATCATAATCATAAGGGTCATCAGATATCAGTCATCAGGTTACCATAGTATAGGCTCTGCCTAGTTTAGGACCTGAAGACCTTTGTGTGGATGTTGTCCCATATTATTATTATTCCTTTTATTTGACATATTTCACGGGTTTCACCCGGTCCTTTACAAAGGCATAAGTGGGGCTGTAGCCAACACTTAGAGGCCTGTTTGGTATAAAAATACAATGTAGTTAAGACAGAAACATTTTGGATGGATGGTTACATGGTATATCTATTACAAAAATGGGTAAAATGGCTATTGATATGACGTACTTATCAGTGGTACGGGAGATAGTGGGCTATGGACGAGACTACGGCACCTGCCAATTTCAGTCTCATCTTAAAATATTTAGGCAGGTGGTGACTTGCCACCCACTAAACGGACCCCCATAAGAGCCATCATCAATGATGACAAAAGGGGCAACGTTGGTGTGGATATCTGAAGGGTGTTGAGAGGTGTGCTGCGGTTTCACTAGAGCGCTACCGCGTTACGCCCTTTAACACTTCCACCCTTGGAGCTTTTTGTTTCTTGCTCTTGCGTCTCCACCCCCAGACGACCAATTAAGGCAAGCCGGGGGTCAGGGGTCTCATTTAGCCCCAGGGAGAATCAGGGTCCGCGGTGTCGTCACTCACCGACGGCTCGCCACAAAGCCGCCCCTGCGGTATTATTATTTATATTTTTATTATATGTATATGTTATAATTTTTTATTATTATTCCTTTTATTCAAAATAAATCACGGATTTCATCCGGTCCTTTACAAAGGCATAAGTGGGGCTGTAGCCAACACTTAGAGGCCTGTTTGGTATAAAAAACACAAAGTATTATAAAAAAACCAGAAACTTTTGGATGGATGGTGACATGGTATATCTATTATAAAATGGGTAAAATGACAAGGCTATTGAAATGATTTAATTAGTGATAAAAAGATAGTGGGCTATGGAAGAGACTACGGCACCTGCCAAATTCAGTCTCATTTTAAAATTTTTGAGCACGTGGTGACTTGCCACCCACTAAACGGGCCCCCCATAAAGGCCACCATGAATGGTGACAGAAGGGGCAACGTTGGTGTGGCTGGCTAAAGGGTGTCGAGAGGTGTGCTGCGGTTTCACTAAAGCGCTACTACCGGCGTTATGCCCTTTAACACTTCCACCCTTGGAGCTTTTTGTTACTTGCTCTTGCGACTCCACCCCCGGACGGCCAATTAAGGCAAGCCGGGGGTCAGCGGTCTCATTTAGCCCCAGGGAGAATCAGGGTCCACGGTGTCGCCACTCACCGACGGCTCGCCACAAGGCCGCCCCTGCGGGTTTATTATTATTATTATCATCATCAACTACTGAACATGAGCCTCTCCAATACATTTCCAAAAGGACCTCATTCTGTGACGTTTATTAGGTCAGCTATCCGTTCTTGTCGCTGCTGCTCTTGCCGCTCCGTGTCTCCTTTCCAGATCATCCCGGCCCCATCGGCCAGACAACACGAACGCTCACTGTGTTCATGTAATAATAACTCCTGAGTGTCTCGTGAATGTTGTAAATATCCAAATAAATAGCGGACCCACTGCTAAGTTTTCCGTCAGTAAAGAAAAGGTCGATAGGGTGATTCCTACTTTACTACTTTTATTTATATAAACAAACTAGTTGCGCCCCGCGGTTTCACCCGCGTGGTGATGGATGATGATAATGATGATGATGAAAAGAATCCTATGTGTTAATCCAGTGCCTCATCTACTTCCATATGAATTTCATAAAAATGAGCGTGAAGGAGTAACAAACATCCATACATCCATCCATCCATCCATCCATCTATCCATCCAAACTTTCACATTTATAATATTACCGAGAAAACTTTTTATAAAATAAGAAGTGCTCAGTGTAAGTCACACCCTCACATAGAAGGATCATTTCGGATCCTTTTATGTGAGAGGAGGTTGGAATCATAGAAGTAACAGTACAGTGGATGTTTGTGGCACTGAAGTTAGGTTCTTCATGCGATTTTTTGCACATAGGCTTAGTCAATGTGTTTACCAAACAAAAGATGTTTGCATTTCAGGTCTCACGCTGAGGACTTATCGTAAGCCCGTCTTGCACTTGGCTGATTTTGATTATTTATTATTTGCACTATATTCACACTCAGCTTACGCTTCATATATATTATATATGAATATTATATTTCAGTTTATAGAATCAGTTTATACTGTCCGTGATTCTTACATTGAGGTTTACGGCTTATCCGTCTCGTCGTGTACCTAATTGGAATGGAAAGATGTACAAACCTAAATTAGTTCATATGTTAAAAACCTATATATACAGGATGTTTGGTAGAGGGACCGACAAACCAAATGAGCGTGTTCGGGGGCCCACTTGGAGAATACAAGTTGGCCAAAAAAAATCCCCGACACCCCAATTTTTTTAACTTTTTTTGTGAATTTTCTCGTTTTCTCCAATATTGTACCTATTTACCACCATAACATTTGTAAAGTATGTTTTAGACCGGATGTTTTTAGTTTTTACAAATTTTACAAATGTTATGGTGGTAAATAGGTACAATTTCGGAGAAACAGGGAAAAATCCCAAAAAAAAAAGTTAAACATATTGGGGGGTCGGGGATTTTTTTGGCCAACTTGTATTCTCCAAGTGGTCCCCCGAACACGCTCATTTGGTTTGTCGGTCCCTCTACCAAACACCCTATATACTAAAATGTGCCACTGTTACAATACCATAAGTTCTCCCAAAGACATATTTTCATGTAGTCTCCCATCCTTTAAAGTGTCAAAAGCGTTGTAATAGCATAGTAACGCTCAACAAAATATAATTACTGATATATTTTGTACAAATCTTAAATGTGTATCGACACTTATAACATAAAGAGGAATGATTTGTATTTTGTATATAACGAATATACTTAATAACTACTGCATCGATTTCGAAAATTCTTTTGCCGTTATTAAGCTACATTATCACTGAGTAACATAGGTTAAATAATATTTAAAAAAAAGTAAGGGATCCGTATGAAAACTTCGATAATATAAACCAAGGTATGAAAAAAATACCATAAAACATCCTTATATCGCGTACGCTGTGAAAACTGTTGACAATAGAGCAAAGTGATGTATTGCAGGTTTATTGAAAACATAAATATCTACAATGAAATCTGCAATATTGTATTACTATTACAGTTATTTCACAATAACTACTTTTTCATTTTAACATATGCAAGAGTAACGCCGAAATCATTATATCACGTACGCTGTGAAAACTGTTGACAATAGAGCAAAGTGATGTATTGCAGGTTTATAGAAAACATAAATATCTACAATGAAATCTGCAATATTGTATTATTTTTACAGTTATTTCACAATAACTACTTTTTCATTTTAACATATGCAATAGTAACGCTGAAATCATTATATCACGTACGCTGTGAAAACTGTTGACAATAGAGCAAAGTGATGTATTGCAGGTTTATAGAAAACATAAATATCTACAATGAAATCTGCAATATTGTATTATTTTTACAGTTATTTCACAATAACTACTTTTTCATTTTAACATATGCAATAGTAACGCTGAAATCATTATATCGCGTACACTGTGGAAACTATTGACAATAGAGCAAAGTGATGTACCACAGTTTTATAGAGGACATCAATTTATAAAAAAAGGATGCGATACCATATGTCTAACTATTACAGCTATGTCACAATATCTACTTTTCAGTGTAAAAATATGCAATTTCAACGCCGGCACAATCTATGCCACATTATATTCCCCTATAATGTTAAAATTGTAAGTCTATGTTCCCGTCCAGAGGTTGAAATCATAATACGAGCAGGCAATCCTAGTATAGATAGTAACGACCATCCTAAGTATACAACTACTTACTACTTACAACGTAACATAATAAGTACTAAACTTATTATGTTACTTTGTAAGTAGTAATTAGAAAAATGTGTTATTGGATGATGAAATTATTTGAATTAGAATTTATCTAGATATTTTGCCTTATATTCAGCAACTATGTCAATTGCCAAATTTAAGAATCTGGACAGTAAAACAAAAGCAAATCAACAATCTCGTCCCCTGTGGAATTTAGACAGTGACCAAAAATCTCGTTATGCTTGGACATTCAAATTCTAACTTTTTCACATTATAATAATAACATCGGAATATTCACAGTAAATAAGTGTTAAAACTTAACTACGCCAAACTTTTCAATTGTTTTTTTTTCATGAGGCCTCCGACGTCATTATTCGAATCGTAAGAGCCGAGGAAACCTTACGTAGTTTTTAAATAATTAATGATAGATAGATTTGTTGGTAAAATCACATTTTACAAGTCAAAGTCAAACCACGAGTTTGCACTGCCTAAACTTTCACATGAAAACATCTTGTAAACACTGTTTTATGTCAATGTGTAGAGTTGCGTACGCACTGTCACACAATATGTTGATGATCTAAGCATGTTGCGTTCAGAAATGACGCAAATCCTCTACAGTTTTCTGTAGGAGGAACGCAAACTTCAACAAAACAAAGTGTAAGATTAATTATGTCAAACAAGTTTAGAAACTACATGTTTAATGTGTTTTGGAGCATACCGGTAAGGCTATTATGTATCTCAGTTGCTAATAAATGTTGAAAAATGGCGGCTCTATGTCTGTTTTGACAATTCCAGTAAGCAAAAATTTTAGTAAGTTGATGACTGGAGCCGATAAAAGTGACATAGAGCCGCCATTTTTTTCGATTTCAATCAACATTTGTTAGCAACTGAGATACGTAATAGCCCTACGGGCGTCTTCTTCTTAGTCGTTACGCTCTTGACAGAGCGGTCGTGGTCGTCATGTAGTTGTGATGGAGGCAGGTGTAATTCACCTCACGATGTCATGACATCTCCCTCTATTCACAGTCATCCTGGCGCACTTATATAAGACACCTAAAAACAAGGCAAACCAAGTGTAACTCTACTAATAACTCCGGTGAGAGCGATTCACCCGGTCCCTCCTCCGCTAGTCAATGGTGGTTATGCATTTTTATGTCTAAAAGAAGATGCTCAAAGTACCGAGAACTTCTTCCTTTTCTTCAGTCTGTGACAAAATGAGCAAGTCGTCCGCCTACTGTTAATCACGCTTGCCCGTAATACTAGTCAGCCATTTAGTATTATAAACTACAATACAACACTTCAGTGGCCCGAGCATGAACATTTGCTAAAGTGTAACGTTATCGTATCGTTGTCGTATACAGTACAAACTATGAGTTATCTGTACTACAGTTGTACTAGATACATGATAGTTTCTACTGTAAACGTCCACGTTTCGATAACGTTACACTTTAGCAAATGTTCGTGCTCGAGCCACTGCCCTCCATGGTAACGCACTGCGCTCGTGGCCTTAATATACTCGTATAAGATGTTAAATCTCTTGCCCTGTAAATACGCTGGAAACATTGCCCTTCAAACCGAAAGACATGTTTCTTTCCTAAGCAAACTCTGTTAAAGTCTTACCATAATAAACTATTTGAAGCTTAAAACATTTTAGCTGTTTTCTTTGATAGTTACCTATATTTATTCTGAAATGATGTCACCCCAAACTCTACCGATCTCGTTCACAATTCCTACGAAATGAATAGAGCGTGGAATTCGTCAGATCAAACAGCTAAATAAAACGTATCAGTAGCAACTAAATAGCGTTCCTAATGCCCTTTATGCCAAATAAACTAACGGCTGTCGTGACAATAAATAGATCTTGTCGGGATGTAGAGTCTTTGGGTATGAGAGGAGCGGGAGCGTTTTAAATAATTTAGGTATCTATGGCCATGAAAAAAGCCTATGTCTGAGATATATAATGTTATGAGCATTATGTGCAGTTTATTAAAGTTTGTAACTGAATTTTGAACAAATAAAAACAAATTCTATAAGACAGGGAAATCCCCGAAATAGAGGTCATTGTCAGTAAGGGCTACCATGATTGACAATTAATTTATTGCTTACTACAGTTTTTTATGCCTTGATACTGCGAACGAAAAGTAGTAGAAAGAATAACTGTTTAGTAGACTATCTGCGCCCGGCAGTGTCACCCGCGTGATGAAAGAAGTCTCGAGATAAAAGTAGCCTATGTCACTTCTTATAACATCAAGTATCTGCTAGGGAAAGTCCCGTCAAAATCGGTCTAGGCGTTTGGGGGATTAGTCAGATCAAACAGACAGACAGGCTGACAGTTTTTTAGTTTCACGTTCCATATAATGCAATGCTTCATTCAATACCTTTAGTAAAAAACTTCATTTACAGATTACAGACAGACAGAGAGTTCAATTTCATTTATTTTTATAGAATAGAGTTAAGTAACAGTACAGTGGATGTTTGTAGCAATGAAGTTAGGCTCTTCATGCGGTTTTCTTCACACGAAGCTGCAACTCAGGTGGTATCTAGATCAATCCCTATTTAGGGCTTGAGCTTTCGGAGAAGGTAACTTCGTGATGAAAGCCCACAGCAAGCGATGCAATATAGGTGTGGGCGATCATAAAACTGCTTACGCACTTCACAGGCGTTCAATACAATATTAATATAGATTAAACACTTTAATAAAGTAGCGAAGCACTCGCAGCGGAGCTTGACTTGGGGATCTTAACCGATCACAGGTTATGCAACGCTCGCTGCGGTCATGAGCTGGATGGGTGTGTGCTAGTGGTATTATTCAACTGAGCGCTTCCGTGCTTCGTAGGACACGTTCAAGCCGTCGGTTCCGGTTGTTCGTCTTACTACCACAGTCGTCAGGCTATGTCTAAGGCCTTCGGGCAGTCGGGCAGTAGCCTATACCTAGGAGGAAGGTTCGAGCCCCAGCATTGGGAACATAATAGGCAGGTTAAACATTTATAAAACTGGGTTTACGACACAATCTCATAAAAACGCAGCCTCTTTATCTCACACACCACCTTTACAATGAGCAAGCGGTCAACAGCTGCGTGCAGGATTAAAACAATGATTAACAAGTCCATCCAGCCTGAATGGAGTGGATGCATCAACGGGATTGCAGATGCATCAAGTGAACTGCAAATGTATCATCTGAACTACAAATGCATCAACGGAACAACATAAGATGTCACTTTAGTTCCGCCACTACAGACTGGTTGTGGCTTGTTTCAAAGTAATAGTGTAGTTTGTTTGGTATTTTATGAATCATGTATACAATGCGGCCAGCGTGGGATGGACCGTTAATCTATTTGTAGGTCGCTGTCATCATTATCTCACGTAGGACGTCCACTGCTGAACATAGGCGTCCGCCACCGATTTCCAGAAGGACAGGTTGAAAGCGCCCTGCATCCAACGTCGTACTTTGGTCTTTATCAGGTCGTCAGTCCACCTTGTCAGTGGACGACCTACGCTGCGCTTGCCGGTCCGTGGTCTCCACTCCAGAACCTTCCGGTCCCATCGGCCATCTGTTCTGCGTGCTGTTTTGGTCTCTGTAAAGCAGTTAAAACGTATTTAAAAAAAAATATGTTGCGGAATATATATATAATACACTTTCTTACGTTATTTTTACTTTACTTATTTTAAGGCTGCTTAATCCTTACGAGACAGGTAAAGGTTCTTTCGTATTGGATTGAAAAAGTGAAGGAAAGCAGAATAGATATACAATTATCTCTTAGTATTAAAAACAAATCGTATGTACGAGTAAATTAAATTGCAGTATCTGTAATAATAAAATAACAGCTTTTAACTAAATGCATATAAAAGTATATGCTGAACATTCCGGCTCATTTCCAAACCGGCTGTTATTTATTTATAAACTTAGACTTTCATTCATTTTAAAAATATTTAGAGATCCGTGCAAAAAAATAAACCCTTAACTCGCAAGGTCCCGCGAGCAAAGTCACGGACGGGTCAGCTAGTTACTTAGAGATTGTTGTAAGGCTAGTTATAAAATATCGAGTCAACAGTCGAGATGCGAATCGTACGAGGCAAAGAAACCCTAGTAAGTTGGATTATAGTGTTTAGGTAGAAGGCCTTTTATGCCTCTTAAGTGCCTTGGTTGGTACTACCGTAGTAAAAAAAGTCCGCAGCGAGTGATATCACTAAGCGAAAGAGGCTCATAAATTAATGTCTCGAGAGCACGAGCGTATTGAATCGTAAAAAAAAACAGAGTAATTTTTAAGGTATTTACGTAACTTGGTTCCTATTTGCGTCAGACTTTCACAACATTGTATCAAGGTTGCCAAAACTAGAAAAAACCTAAGAAGTTGTGCCAAATCCCAAGACATGGAATCAGGGAGCCGTGACACTGAGTGTAGCAATTTACCTAAATTATTAACGTACGAGAATGTTTCGAAGGTACTCCTTGTTTTTGGGACTCTATGTGTTATATAAGCAAGGAATAATTTGTGTGGGTTAGATGCTAAACCAGATTCAGAATTATATGCGAGTTCATTCTTATTTTATCTGAATAAGCTTGTTATTTATATAGGCGTCGCACCGTCGTTGAGTCGCTAAAGACGCGTAAGTGCTACACTACTGCTTCAAAACCTAATTATCTAAGAGCATCGTTGCATCTTTGACAACATCCGTAAAAACACATTAAGAGATGACAAGAAACGTTGGAAAGGCAACCTTATGTACAAGGGCGATATCTCATAAGTATTTGACATCGGTGAGATCATCATTAGAGAATCGCACGGCGTGGAGCATTCCATGATTCCATGTGCTCAGCTCTTCACTTTTGAGGACAGAGACACACACTAGGAGTTAATTATAACCAGTACTCAATCATGTAATCGCTATCAGGTACAAAGGTATAGTCAGGAAAATATGGCTTTTAGCGCCCATTCATGCCTATCGTTTTTAAGTTTTTTCTTCACTTCTTTGTATATGTTGGAACCAATAGGTGGTTTTGGTATTATATTCTAGGAGCCCGACGTATGATTCCAATTCACCAACTACAGTTTGACGGCCAATCTTTACCACCCCTGAGCTGTTAACAATACAAAAGAACAAACAATCTTACATTTTATTCTAAATGTGAATGTTTGGATGGATGGACGTTTGCTTCTCAATTAAGCCAGAACGGCTTAGACCAAGTTTGATATGTAGATAGATGAGACACTGGCATAACACATAAGATACCTTTCATCATCATCATCCATCACCACGCAGGTAAAACCCCGGGGCGCATAATTCTAAAAATGCGATCGATTGGATATGGATGAAGGTTTGATACTCAATTAAGCCAGGGCGGATTTGGATGAATTGAGGTATTTAGATAGATGAGGTATTGGAACAACACGTATGAAACTTTTGATCATCATTATAGATAGATAGATAATCATTAAAACCAATCCATAAATCGCGTAATTTCTGAACCTTCTCCTTTTTTGAAGTCGTTTAAAGATGATAATATTATGTTTTGCCAAGTTCGATGGAATTGATAACGAGGTAGGGAGCCATTTGATCTGCTTTGTCTGCATTTTATAAGGTCAATCTATCTTGTAACCTTAACCATCAAACCTCAGTGACCTGACAGTGATACAGATAACTGAGGCGGTTAGATTAATTAGCAGAGGTTGTCTTAAGGACGCTGTGAATTATAGCGAGTGATATATGATATATGTTGAGGCAAAGATTTATATTCACCAAGCTTTTGAAAATAACATTTTTTTTGCGCTGGAAAATATGTTTTTTTGTGGCTAGATGGGAAAGTTTGCCTAAAGATAAATCGTCTGCCCAAGACTGATGCACTACAACCCAAATATTTAAGCTTCAAAGTATCATTCATGTTTACACGTTTAACCACGAGTAATACGTGTTTATTCTCATTCGTACATATTTCTTTAATTTGAATACTATGTTTGGCCACGGCCTTGCCTGATGGCAAGCGTTGGTAGCCGTGGATGGACCACGTCGATCTATTCACTCCAGTCTTGAAGATGCCTAGATTGTAGTTCTCAGGAAAAAACAGGAGACGGCAATGAGTTCCATTCCAGGGCTGCACTTATTAAAAACAAGAAATTAAATCGTTGCGTACGTATTTTTGGAACTTCTACGAGATACGGGTCGTAGGGCGACGTCTTTCTTCTTGTCCTGTAGTAGAACGGGTAGGATATGGTCATGAAGCTCTTGCTTATATATATTTCACTTGCTACACCTATTGAGAGAATTCAAATTGCACAGCCTCGAGGTAAAATATCTAGAATTGTCATGACACACCAAGACAGAACTTTCCTACTACTTAGTAAACGATCCTCATTAGATACAAATATTTGTATTATAAAGTTCCACTATTTCGTAACAGGACAAAGTTATATAAAATATTTCTTCTGCATCGCCGTAGAGATACAAACCTGAGGTGGAGAAACCTAAATTAGTCAGGCTTTCATTAGTTCATGCTAGATCCAAGCATCTTGATTAGGACTACCACACCTACCACAAATTCTGCCACTACTACTACCTGTGAACTTGAAGAACTCTGTTGTAACTGGTATGACTGAACGAATTACACTGAAAACAGACTTTGTTGACGAGGGCAAAGCAGAGCTACTGCAAAATTTAAGTTTAAAGCCACTGCAAATGATGGCAGTTGTGATGATTACTGTCAGGTGCATGATTTGATAGCCTCATCGCTTGAGAGCATAAAAAAATACTTTTATAACATCCTCTATCTGGTCTTGTCTTGGTAGATGCTTTGCCTAATATAATAATGTCTATACACTTTTATTCTAAATATTTTCCCGGTGTGTTACGACCTTAAATGTTCACACGTTAGTTGACGTTAGGTGTCAGATTTAACGTGGTAATTTTATCTACTCTCCCAGAGATAAAAGTACAAAATAATATAAATACACAAATACATAAGCTGCGATCTTTCTCCAGTAGGTAAGTTGTTGATGGGCAAATTGTACACTTTTGTACCTATTTTTTATTCACTGACATCTATTTCGAAGGTCGATTAATTACCGATTCCAAACCACATCATTCAAAGTGTATACTGATTATCAAAGGGTTAAGCTAGACAAGGTCAGGATAGCGAATTTACTGAGTAGTTTACTGATTTTATTTCAAATACCATTTAGAACATTATCTGCATTGTGTTAGCAAATTAGATATTATGTCATCATAATCAGCCTCTTCTCGAGAACTCGGCTTGGGGGTCCATCGGCGACTGCTCCGTTTTACTGTATATCTATTTATTTCATACACAATGAAGATAACAATTCCATATTTGAAAAAAAACATATCTTTGGACGGATCCGAGTATGTGAATTTTTCTCTCTAAAGTTTGAAAAAACTCTTCTTTCGGTTGGATAATGCTGTTAAGCCGTTCAACAGATGTCGCTCCGTCCCCATACGACGGTTAAAATCGAATAGAAAGTTAAAATTCGATGCTCAGACGGTCTGAGACGGATAGTCGGAAGCCACGGGTTCTAATCCCGTCCGTGATGTGATTTTTTATTTCTAAAATTGCAATGTTTGGTATCGATAAGCAGGCGTTAGTGCTTTAAAAAACATCTTATACAAACAATGTAAATAAGATTTTACAATCTTATTTACATTGTTTGTATAAGATGATTTTTCATTTACATGCAAGTTTAAATAATCAGCCCGGAGATTCACTTCTACATTGCCAAGAAATTTTTGCTGCCCCGACCTAATACTTTGTTCTTTGAATTACTTTCCTAATAATTATGCTCAAGAACATGTTTTGTTGCTAATTATAAAACACTGTATTATAAAAAAGGATCATGCAACAAGTATGAACATAGTTTTAGCTATGTTCATAGAAATGTGAATGTAGTATATGCTCATGCCTCAAGACAAGATTCTTTGCCGAATGTGTGTTACCAGTGATGACATATGGCACTGAAACGTGGTCTCTTACTATGGGCCTCATAAGCAAGCTTAAAGTCGCACAACGAGCTATGGAAAGGGCTATGCTCGGGGTTTCTCTACGTGATCGAATCAGGAATGAGGAGATCCGCAGACGAACTAAAGTCACCGACATAGCCCAGAAGATAAACCAGTTGAAGTGGCAGTGGGCAGGCCACATAGCACGCAGAACAGATGGCCGATGGCACCGAAAGGTTCTAGAGTGGACACCACGGACTGGCAAGCGCAGCATAGGTCGTCCACCGACAGGGTGGACCGACGACCTGATAAAGGTAGCAGGACGACGTTGGATGCAGGCCGCTTCCAACCGGTCCTTTTGGAAATTTGTGGGGGAGGGCTATGTTCAGCAGTGGACGTCTTACGGCTTAGATGATGATGATATGCTCATAGAAATTGAGTAAACATGTCCACATTGTCCAAATTGTTCATCACACGTTTAACATGATCAATTCGAATAGGATAGTGAAGTTTGCGTATGAAGATTTTTTATAGGTCGTTGTATAATCATAAAATAAATAATAGTATTGTACAATATTGGCTCTATACTCGTATTCAAAAGCAAAATGGCCTCACATCTTGTCTGATGAAACGCAAGCTATAATGGGGTCGTTGCGAAAATTATATGTAAAAAAATATATAAGTAGTAATATATAGATAAGTAAGATAGTTTAAAACACCGATAGGGTAACGGTTGTTTTGCGATAGATTTCTTTCCTTTTTTGTTTCGTAAAAATAAAATAAAGTTTATGAAAACTGCCTCTTAAAGACGTTTAAAACTTATTATTGTTACATTGTATTAAAATGTCAAAATGTGTAAAGCGGACGAAATGATAATTTATGTAAACTGTAAAAATGGTGATAAATGGTTTTTACACAGATGTTTTGAATAGCCCGCTTTTACCAAGTTACCAAAACGTTGCCTAAAGTCACCTTAAACTAAAATTAATTCATTGTAAAAAGGTAATTTAAAAAAGAGATGTCCTGTTTCTACTTATCGGTTTAATTCGTTTTGCACACGGTGGCTGAGTCTCTTATAAACAGATTCGTTTTACTATTGATGTTTATCTGGGCCCCGTTTCATAAAGCTACAAGTAACAATTATTGTTAAATGAAATCTCCTACGTGTAACACTTGTTCTGACTAACAATATATATATATATTGTAGAAAATCTCCTACGTGAAACACTTTTTCTGAATAATGTTGCCACTTTAGGCCAATTTTGCAATTTTAAACAACAATAATTGTTACTTGTAGCTTTATAAAATGGGCCCCACATAGCGTTTTTAGTAACTAACTTGAATAATAATGTTGAATTCTGTTTACAAAAATTTATTTGCTCTACCAATCAATTTCTCAATAAGATAGGAATGAAAATGGCATTGTATCACGAAACATTTTATTTAACCTTCTAGCTTTGTACATTGAAAATATACATATATCTGTATATGATATATATGTATATGAATATAGAAAGGAAACCCAATTACAATATACGCACGCACGACATGCAAAATTCAGTTAGACACCGTCGACCGCGTAGCCAATATCGCGCAAAACGAACGAATGAAAATGAACGAACCAATTCGATTTTCGAGTTTTTGACAACCCACTCGATGTCGTCGCGACACTCTAGGACGAACTCGAACCGCGCTGGGTGTAATTACACGCCTATCCGCACGGCAACGATCACATGGACCAGTCACACCTGACCTATCACCTAACTCACAAAAACAACGACCAAAGCTCTACGCAAAATTGTCTCAAAGCATTCTCAAATTGTTGCCGGTAAACATTTACATACAAACACACTCGAGGAATCTCCCGAAGCCCGAATCCAAGGATTAACTTCAAAGGGCCACGCGGCAATTCCGAAAATGCGTTTTTATAGAAATACCCGCTTTGGCTACAAAGATTTTGTCAGCGAATCTCAAATGATGGAGTCTTGTGGCTCAGCCGATTACGTATCTTGTTTCCGAGGTAGGTCATTGAGGAATTTGGGGATAAAGTAGGAAAGGAAAAGAGGTATATTAAAATATTCACATTACATCACAGATTTGAATTGGATGAAGAAATCGGTAATCCAGGTAAGCTTTCGATAAGCTGAACTTATTGGATTCTCATCGTAAGGTCTGAGGTCGTTCACAGGTATTTGTGACACTATTATACGTTCAGGATTACTTATTAGATCTAGATTAGGCAAACGCAATTGAGATAAAAGCTTTTTAAATACCTCAGTCATAATTTTAGGACTTACCTACTACAGAGGCAACTTAAACATTTTGAAAAATTTGCATTTTTTTCAATATAAAATTTATTATATTTAAAAGAAACAAATAATCATCGATTGGAACGCAAGTGAAGTTCATTGCATTTCTTTAAAGAATATTTCTATTTTCTTGTTTTTACCAGAGAACCAAAATTTTTCAAATTTGAGATTCTTTTAATACGAGTAATATACGAGCTCTTGCACAAGAGGCCTTCCTTCCTCCAAATGACACTGAAGTGTTATGAACTATTCGGAATTAAACATTACAAAAGATAACAACCTTTCATGACAATTCAGTGCAATCGTCACCCTAAGATATAATATGTTAAATCTCTTGCCCTATATCTATATTAACGCTGGAAACATTGTCCTTGGACAAAACACAGTAATTTTTGCTCACTATGCTTCACTGTTGAATAGGACAAAGGACTACTTGCTCAGGTGGACTCTGCAAAAGTTCTACTACAAAAACCATCTAACTACCTTCGAGCTTGTAATTCTTCAAAATTTACCTATGTGCTGTTGTATTCTGACAGATGTGTAGCCAGGCATCATTATAGATCTAGCCTAGCACGTCATCACTGACCATTAAATGCCTCTACTAAACTACTTAGATATTCTATGCTCTACTTCTATTCTAGTGGTAAGGTAATATCCATTTGACCCTTTGCGTCCCAGAGACACTAATATACGTCAGTTTAATTCATAAATCTCTTGTTTTAATTATCACGGTATAGGACGGATTAATAGTTGACAAAGGCTGTTTGCTAGTTCATTACCTATATACTCTTATAAAAAGGGTTCTAGCAACAGGTGCACCCGTATGTGATCAAGGATAAACCTTTCGCATAATTAATTTTATTCTCAGGATAAGGAAGTTAGAACACTGTCGAGAGCCTTATCGGCTGTTCCTGAAATTATCGCTTAGAATAAATGGAGTTAGAACAAAAAATACTGTAGCTACTTCCGTAATTATTACACAGAAAAAACTTTGTACAATAATGAACTTTGGGAAATAAACATTTTCAATAGCATAAACTTTGTACAATGTACTCTGAGAAATAAACCTTTTAAATATCATCTCAATCTAGTGGTTTGTTTGTTTTTTTCTTTATAAATGGACTCTTACGTTTGTACATTTGCCATTTATTAAGTTAATACAAGTTACTGTTACGTCTAAATCACGTTTTAGTAAAGCGGTGGATGCATTCGTAAAACTTTCTAAAGGGAACGACGAGTTAAACTACGTTTATTAATATTGTAAACTTTGCCTACACTCGTGCACCGTTAAGAACACTTAACGGTTAATAATTCACCACTATTACACGTCAAAACTAGAAGAAACACAAATCTAGAAAAATTAAACATACCAATGACGACATATGGCACTTATGGCATTTATTAAGTTAATACAAGTTACTGTCATGTCTAAATCACGTTTTAGTAAAGCGGTGGATGCATTCGTAAAACTTTCTAAAGGGAACGACGAGTTAAACTACGTTTATTAATATTGTAAACTTTGCTTACACTCGTGCACCGTTAAGAACACTTAACGGTTAATAATTCACCACTATTACACGTCAAAACTAGAAGAAACACAAATCTAGGAAAATTAAACATACTCGTACCATTGACGACATATGGCACTGAAACGTTGTCTTCTATGGGCCTCATACGCAAGCTCATAGTTGCACAACGAGCTATGGAGAAGGCTATGCTCGGAGTTTCTCTACGTGATCGAATCAGAAATGAGGAGATCCGTAGAAGAACGAAAGTCACCGACCTAGCCCAGAAGATAAGTCAGTTGAAATGGCAATGGGCAGGCCACATAGCACGCAGAACAGATGACCGATGGAGCCGAAAGGTTCTAGAGTGGAGATCACGGACAGACAAGCGAAGTATAGGTCAGTCCACCGACTGACGACCTTACAGAGGTAGCAGGTCGACGTTGGATGCAGGTCGCTTCCTACCGGTCCTTTTGTGAGGGAGGCATATGTTCAGCAGTGGAAGTCCTACGGCTGAGATTATGATGATGATGAACGATAGACGTTGTTGGGCATTTTTCCCGCCAATCAATGTAACGGTTATTGTCTAGGATGACAATTAGGGTGCTATCAGACAGAGAGCGGTCAACTCG
The DNA here is from genome assembly GCA_917880725.1 of Selenia dentaria. Lineage (NCBI taxonomy): Eukaryota > Metazoa > Arthropoda > Insecta > Lepidoptera > Geometridae > Selenia > Selenia dentaria. Next base: position 9,306,723 of record OU862901.1, on the reverse strand, counting down.
TTCACGGGTTCATGCGGTCAGTTTTGCGTTACGCCAATACCAGTTAGCGTCACTTTCGAGAGATCTAGAGAAAGATCTATCGAGTTAACTCATGATAAAGTTTTGGTCGATCGCTGGCGTCAATAGAAACGTAACTGCAGCTGGACGGTTTTCAATAGCAGAATAAGAAAACGTCTAATTCAGCTACGGTTCATTTGCAGTTGGAACAGATTTAGTTAGTGGGATTGGCTCCCTGGCTCATTAATTACTATGCTGTATTTTATTCATTTTAGACACGGTAATATTATAGATAATATTACCGTGGTTTAGATGTAGAACACAGATACGTATATATACGAGTACATATTAAAAGTAACCTAACTCTGAGGATATTATTATTTATATTGAGGTAGTTTGCAATTAACAAATTAGGTATATAAATGGTTTTATCATACCAATAGTAGATTAGTAGCCAAGGGCTGTAAGGCATCCATTGCAGCCCGAGATATTTAAGGCGCCTATAGTTCGAGGGTGCAATTGATGCTTACACCCGAGCTAACTACTCTGCTTTACATCTCGATTGTGAGGTAAGTAGAAAAAAACAGGCATTACAAAAATAAAATTCATGACTATTATATTCATACGAAGACAAGGTTGAATAGCGAAGCGACCTCTTTTGTCATTGGGCTGAATGCATGATGTCTATTGCCAGAATGACGGTTAGATGTACGCGAACTTTTTGAAAAAGTGAAGTGTTTTTATTAATTACTTACCGCCCTAGGGCTTTTTTTAGCTACATTATTACCCTAGAACGCTAATTGGTCACCTACAAGCCCCATTTGGGGTGATAAGGACCTACTTACCGAATATGAGAGATGTAAACATATTTTATCCGTTTTGTCATCGATACAATTTATTGTAATCATATTGTCCGGAATAAATTGTTTTCATGATAACTATTTCACCCGCCAACGGCTCAAAATTTATATAATACTGAACCTAAATAATTGACCTTCACAAAAAATAAGTTTTATATTATTTTAAACTGAATTGCAAGTTTCGGAACTGGTTTCTAGCGACATATATGTCTGCATAATTAAAATAGATATTCAGGCAGGTATGAAAGTTATTTTTTATCATAGTTTTCTTATAATATAAGTCAACATCCACGCATGTCTTAGGTCAGGCTTAAAACTAGGCAGAGCCTGTGCTATTGTAGCCTATAGACTGATATTTTATACACATATACATATGCACAGGTCAGTAAGACATGTTTATAAACATACATGTTTGACATGTTCGTGGATCCAACCCGGGACAAGCGAGCGGCTCAGAAGGCAGGGTTGCTATCAACTTCGCCTACCGGCCAGTCAAGTACTTCTTCACTTCACTACGTCTACGAGTGGCATGTGCGGGTTTGCCATAATTCTGCCAGTGTCCCGTAGATAGATCAAACAAAGAGCTAAATTCAATCTTAAAATAGGACAACACAAACAAAACATGCACAGGACGGCACAAATAATTTAAAGTACTTTAAGTTATAATATATTATTATTACGAAGTATTGTAAAAATCTTAGTTTCCATTGAATTATGGGTGTTACCGTGTACCTCTAAGCATTAAGGCAAAATTACTATAATTCTCCAATAAGGTTATGAAACCAGCCGATAGTTCCATGCCAATTTTATTTTGAGTTCCATTAAGCCCTGCCTGAGTGGTTGGGGATATGGAACTAACGCAATTTTATAATCCACCCTTTTTACGAGGATTTATTTTATGCATTTGCATATTGCATTTTTTTCCGGGTTTTATAAATTTCGAGTACAACAATTTTTGGATATAGGCATAATTCATCGAAAAATTCATCAATTTTCATGTACCTAACGTGAAAATTGAGGTGAGAACACTGTGCCAACTGTCCGGAACACCTTATAAGAGAAATAAGGTGATATATGGTAAAGCTTATCTGTGAAGACTAAAAAATAAGATAGATTGGCAACAAAAAATATTTCTAGCTGATTAATCGTTTTTCGGCACAATATTTATTGGACAAGATTTTGGCGAGTTTTAATACTTCTAGGTAGGTCAAGCCTCAGTTAATCCTATTGTCTTTAGATCCCTATATGAAATATGTTTTTTTTAATCTTTTTAAAATTTTTATGTTTATTTAGGGGCTTTTCCCAACATGCTATGCCAGCCCCATCGTACCCTAAACTTAATTGACTACAAACTTAAACTTGACTTAAAATGTATTTCTTAAAAAAACTTACATAGGTATATGGATTTTGCCGCATCGCACGCAGGTGAACCTAAACTACTAACAAATGGACCTAAATCTAACTTGTTTATACAAAAATATTAAAAAGATCTTCTCTTTCTCTATCATTTTTCGGGCATTCCATAAGAAGGTGGTAAACATCTTCAAGGGTGCCACACAGTTCACAATTAGGTGGAGCAGTTTTTTTCATAAGAAACGCAAACCTGTTACACGGATAATGACCAGACCGTAGCCTATACGCAAGGACATCATTTCTAGATATTTCAGATTTTAAAAACCAGGGTACACGAGGAGGCTGACACTGAATCGTTATGTAATATATTATATTCCATCAAAGGTCCAGACACAATAGTAATTACATTGTTATAATGACATCGACACATGAAGGGTTATACTACATAATGAATATATAAGAATAATATGAATAAGGAATAAATAGCTTACTATTTATTCCTTATACATACTTATATAACTAGAATAAGCAGTGTACTGGCCGAGTCGGTGTACAGTCAAATAGAAGATTAGTATTAACAATGTAAGCAACAAAACTATGTACATTCGTTTTAAGCAAATTTCACCAATTGTTCAATTATTCTTCTTGTTATATAAAATTGTTATGTTTGGAGAGCGAAAGCTCCATTCAAATGTATGCACTTATAATTAATTCATAGATCTATAAGTGGTACGGACCGTAGTATCTGTGGTGTGTAGCATTATCAAATAAAACAAATAAAAGTAAACATATGTAATAGGATCGAATGGCGTGAATAAAATATTTTGGTATTTTAACATTTTTTCGCTGACTGTACAGCTCCAAAATCTGTAAATGCAGATCCAGTATATCTCAAAAATTATAGATGGTCTGGTCTATAAGAACGTTTTCCTATATACTGCCCCGTCTCAAAAATCCACTCTGTTAGTAGGTACCATACAAATTAACTACAGAGCCCTTATACATACTGGCCTTTAATAATAAACGTTGCGTAAACCTATATTAGGCGTAACATGCTTTGTCTTGCTTTCACGCGTGACATTTACTGCAAGCGAAAAATTTACAGATAGATGTTTTAACTACTCCGGGTGTAAGCCAAGTTTATTAATAAGGCCGACTGTGCATACAAATGGTTCCTAGTTTGACCAATGGAACCCTAAAAGGTGATGAGCTGACAAGTGATCAAATTCTAGTATTGATTACATCATTTGTTACTCGATCAAAGACATAATGCTCATTTATTTTATTTATAGCTTTTATTAAAACTCAATATCTTACAAATTAGCGTCGTGAATAGCATCAAAGCTATCTAATTTAAATATTTCTCCATCGGAATTAATCCTAATTCGTTTTACGATTCATTTTATTATGTTTCACTTATTTGATAATACGCTCGTAGACAGATTAGAAGACAATTTCATATCTATCTATTATTTAATTATCGGTAAAAGTTTTATAATGCACACCTACACGTAAACAAGATCCAAAAGTTCAATGCTCTCGGTTCGGAATGAGGTCTAAGTTAAGTCTCTATATCATCGATGCAATATCGGGGATCCTTGGCGAGAATCGCAAGATACAATAGCGGACCTAATATCAAACAAGAAGCAATTCATTGTAAGATCAGAGAATGTAGATATAGAAATGCAACGAGCGCTATGCCCGGGTAAGCTCCGCTATTGAAAGCGTGGGCATGAGACAAAGACCCCACGTACGGGCAAGTGACCACTGGGACATGTCGGAGTCTTGCCTACTTCATTATCCTTATCTACACAGGTATTGATGCACTTCAATCAGGGATCCGAGGCCGTTCTAGGCCGTCGCACTCGTCGACATAACACGTGCATTACTCACGAAATATTTTCATAAAACCGAACACAAACGCACCCGTCCATACTCCCCCGCGACCCCTCGCAGCCAGCAAAACCAGTTCAGTTCGTGCCCGGCTGCCGTGCGCGTCGGTTGCCTCGTTCAGGGAGTGCCTGCGCCGCGTTGTGTTACGAAAAAACACCAAAACCAAACTAGTGCTGTGGATTCCAACTTTACCTAACCGAATTGTGTCCCTGTGAGATTGTGCGGTTTTATTGAGTGATGTTGTGTGCCCGTGGTGTTATTGTGGAGGATTTCTCTTGAAAAGTGTGGGACGGGTACCGACTGCCGCCGGACGCCTTCTCTCTCCGATCTCGGGATATCATTAAGGTATTTATTGTTACACCGGCTCATTGTTGTAAGGAATTCTTTCTACGAGGCTCGTGAGTTGAATCGATAGTCTCGATTGGGCTCCGTATGCGGGCAAAGAAGGTCCGAGCGAAATGTAATACATACGTAAATTTTGAATCGCAGATTGTGGATGTGGATGGTGTTTCTGGGATTTGCATTGTAGATTGTAGATGCGCGTAGCGTGCAAGTCTCTGTAAACAGTGCAGCCAGCCTCCGGGAACCAGTTTAACTCCGAGTGGGCGACTATTAATTAGGCGGCCCAGTGTAACGGTACACGGTACCCCCTGCCACTTAACGATCATTTGATAAGTTTCGTTGTTGAACTTTCGTCGATTCGTTTATAATTGACTTTTGTAACTGTTTTCTGTGGCCAGATCTCGTCTTCGGAATGGCAGAAGCGTGAGATTCCAGTTGATAACATTAGTTACGCTCGCCGAGCTTTTGAATCGATTCTTTATTAGATTTACCGGCATGTAAAATTATATCAGCCGTCGGATTTTTTATCGCTGTCAGCCAACTTTGTCTTTATAGCAGGATCATAAAACCCAGCAGGGCATATTTTTCTATTACGTAGCTACGTTGACACAGTATACTGAAACATATTTCATTCAGTTATGCAGGTTCTTTACTGCAATAAAAATAATATAAAACATCAAATCAACGAAACGTACACAGATTCGAAATTCAAAAGCTCGATATACTATATTAACGCGGTAGATGGCGTAACTAGTTGCAAAACAAGTGAGCTTTTCCGAATTGTAAACACACAATCCAACAGTTGGGGCGAATCTTTATTGCTAATTATACGAAACAACATAATAGATAGCTTTGTTACCCCGATTTCAACAAAACAACAATCACAGGAGTAAATTTTATCGTTTCAACTATGTAGGTAGGATATACAGACAATTTACAGTTTCGAACTACAGACGAATTTAACACCGGCTATTATTGTTTCCAGCAAAATACGAATTTAACATGATTCAGTGCTGTAATTACACAGCTGAAATTTACACACAATCAAGCGATTCCCGCAGGTAGGTACCTACGAGCATGAATAAAGCACTTGGACCTAAGTTACGTCACATTAAAAATAACATAACATTTTTTAAGGTGTTACGATTCGTAGATGGATATTTGGGACGGTTTGACGGCCTTCGGCGAGTACAATTTTGGATTGATTTAGCTTTGTATTACAATACATTAGAGCTACCTATTTCTAATCGGCATTAAGTAGGTATACCTTTGTTACAAGCCGATAATTCATATTGCAGGAAAGAGGTGGGTTGTAAAAAAACTAACGTGGTTTGTACACATTTTTAATATAAACAGTGCGATTAGAAAAATTTTATATCGACTCCATTCTATTACTTTGGTTAAAATCAGTTATTGTAGTGTATCTCAAAAACTACTGGACCTAATTTGAGAATCGGTTCACCCAGTCGAAAGTTTATCTGTAACAAACATTAGAGAAAAAATACAGTCGAATTGAGTAGGTACTTCCTCCTTTTTTTGGAAGTCGGTAGAAAACACGTAAATAAGACATCGCGCATTTACGAGCTGCTGTCCGTAGTGCTAGTCGAGAGTCGAGACGCAACCGTTCTGCGGTGCGATTCACTAAGAGCAAACATCGTTGCATCTTTGACAACATCCGTGAAACAAATGACGACATGACAAGAAACGTTGGAAAAGCAACCTTATGTACAAGGGCGATATCTCATAAAGTATTTGACATCGGTGAGCTCGTCGACGAGCACATCGAATAATCATTACAGAATCGCACGGCTGTACTCTCCTTGAAAAATACCACCGGATGTGAAACGAAACTATAGTTGGAAAGATCTGACTTATTTACGTGAACCGGTTATTTATTTAAAAAAAAGTTCATTTATATAGAACCTAGTTCTAAGATACGAGTAATATTCAATGTTTTACATGAATACCTATTCAATGTTTATGTGCCTTTATTTGTACTGTTTACTTTCACTCTCGCACCTTTATGAACACTCAATCGTGAATAATCCACCAGTTATTACCACGATTACTTAGGAATCGAAAGAAATACACAAAATAAACGAGTGTTCATGTTACTGAAAAAACCTAACGACTGTTGTCATTGTCATCTGTGTACCGATGAAGGATGATGATGAAGCGAAACCCTTTCCCCACAGTCTTTCCCGCCAATCTCAATTTTGACATTCATCCCAAAAAAAATACATTCCGGTGTCCCCTACCTAATCGTTCTTCTTATTTGTTAGTCCATAAAATGTTTGCGCGGGTTACGCGAAATTTGCAAAAGTATATTTAAATCAGGCTGATGCGGCGAGACAACTAGCCTGTATGTTGTGACAATAAAACTGTACGGAAGTTGGAAAGAGAGAATCAGTTCTATATAAGTAAGGTGCACAATACCTTTATAGCTCGATGCTGGAGTTTATCAGTCCTTCCAATAGTTGTGATACATCCCACTTCACACAATTCACAATCTTTGAGTTTTTACACGAGAGGATCGCAGGCGCGTCGGTCGCGTCGCACTTACTCCGAAAACCATTATACTCTCTTAATTATTATTCAATCACAAATTCAATTATTGATTTTTGTATTAAATATATAAAATAATATTGATTTATATAGGCACTCGATTGTGTAAAACTTATACCGATGTTGGTTGCGTTATAATATAATATATAGGGAGCAGGTAGCCACACTTATTCACCACCTTCAAAACAATAAATAAATACACTGTTTTACACTTTCGCGGTTGTTAACTTCATTATAATTAATTTATTGATTCAGGCGTTACTTTGCGGAAATCCATTATCAAAAAACGATATTAAAAAATATTTAGTGACACTTCCGCTAAAAAAGCGGAAGTGTCACTAAATATTTTTTAATATCGTTTTTTCATAATAATTAGTACTCTCTGGATTTACTCCACGATAAGGCGGGTTTTGGAGTTCCCGATATTTCGGCGCAGTTATATCATATAACTGCGCCGAAATATCGGGAGCTCTAAATCCCGCCTAATCGTGGTGTACATCCCGTGAGTACTAATTATAATGAAAATAAATACATATATTATACTTACCTATTGTCCTACCATTACGAACACTTTATTTACATATTACTGTAATCCGTACTTATAAACAGAACTCGACATTCTCTACTGGGACCAAACACTAATCATAATCCGACAAAACTATTCACCCAGGGTCCCGCATAACTGTTATAATAAATGTAAAACTGAATCTGAAACAAGCTCAGAACGGGACTTAAACAATCAGTTTTACTGATATTAATTAAGTACCTATAACAATCTAAAACACAAATAATTGACACCGAACTATAGATAGCTCGAAGTCAATATTGCGTACGGTAGTGATATGAATCACATTACAATTTTCTAACATTGGTATTGGTACCATTATTCCATTCAATATTAGCCTAAAATGCTAGACTTTATGAATCACATTACAATTTTCTAACATTGGTATTGGTACCATTATTCCATTCAATATTAGCCTAAAATGCTAGACTTTATGAATCACATTACAATTTTCTAACATTAGTATTGGTACCATTATTCCATTCAATATAAGCCTAAAATGCTAGACTTTATGAATCACATTACAATTTTCTAACATTGGTATTGGTACCATTATTCCATTCAATATTAGCCTAAAATGCTAGACTTTATGAATCACATTACAATTTTCTAACATTGGTATTGGTACCATTATTCCATTCAATATAAGCCTAAAATGCTAGACTTTATGAATCACATTACAATTTTCTAACATTGGTATTGGTACCATTATTCCATTCAATATTAGCCTAAAATGCTAGACTTTATGAATCACATTACAATTTTCTAACATTGGTATTGGTACCATTATTCCATTCAATATTAGCCTAAAATGCTAGACTTTATGAATCACATTACAATTTTCTAACATTGGTATTGGTACCATTATTCCATTCAATATAAGCCTAAAATGCTAGACTTTATGAATCACATTACAATTTTCTAACATTGGTATTGGTACCATTATTCCATTCAATATAAGCCTAAAATGCTAGACTTTATGAATCACATTACAATTTTCTAACATTGGTATTGGTACCATTATTCCATTCAATATTAGCCTAAAATGCTAGACTTTATGAATCACATTACAATTTTCTAACATTGGTATTGGTACCATTATTCCATTCAATATAAGCCTAAAATGCTAGACTTTATGAATCACATTACAATTTTCTAACATTGGTATTGGTACCATTATTCCATTCAATATAAGCCTAAAATGCTAGACTTTATGAATCACATTACAATTTTCTAACATTGGTATTGGTACCATTATTCCATTCAATATTAGCCTAAAATGCTAGACTTTATGAATCACATTACAATTTTCTAACATTGGTATTGGTACCATTATTCCATTCAATATAAGCCTAAAATGCTAGACTTTATGAATCACATTACAATTTTCTAACATTGGTATTGGTACCATTATTCCATTCAATATTAGCCTAAAATGCTAGACTTTATGAATCACATTACAATTTTCTAACATTGGTATTGGTACCATTATTCCATTCAATATTAGCCTAAAATGCTAGACTTTATGAATCACATTACAATTTTCTAACATTGGTATTGGTACCATTATTCCATTCAATATAAGCCTAAAATGCTAGACTTTATGAATCACATTACAATTTTCTAACATTGGTATTGGTACCATTATTCCATTCAATATTAGCCTAAAATGCTAGACTTTATGAATCACATTACAATTTTCTAACATTGGTATTGGTACCATTATTCCATTCAATATAAGCCTAAAATGCTAGACTTACGTACCGTTACACGGAAGAAAGCATTAATTCCAAATAGTACATAAAAGATTTACCCTGTTCAAAAAATTACTAAAACGCGTTCGGAATTAAAATATGATCAAGGAATGTAATTTCCTGAATATTTGTATGATATTCAGGTAAATTTATCATAGCTCTTGGATTGTGCCTGTGCAGTTTTTCAAACCTCTAATCTATAGGTACTATATTTACCTACTATTACTATAATATTATAAAGAGGAAAGATTTGTATGTAAGTAGTTATGTTTGTAACGAATTGGCTCAAAAAGTACTGCACCGATTTCGAAAATTCTTTCACCATTGGAAAGCTATATTCACCCTGAGTAACATAGGCTATATAAGATTCATCAACATCATCATCATCATCATCCTTCACCGCGTGGGTGAAACCGCGGAGAGCAGCTAGTTAATAATAAAGAAAATAAAACGTAAAGTAAAAACGATAATGGATACAATATACTTAAGTAATATGAGAATATTCGGGGTCTGCATGATACCATAGTAATTTTGGTTTCCGATCATTAAGTTCAAGTCATAGTTTTTGCCCGCAAAAACAGCTTTGTTTTAATTTATAATATCGAACAAAAAGGTACTAATATATTTTTGTATACGTATTACATTGTCGTAGGAAGATCTAGGTATGATGTATATTACATTTGACGGTCATATTTTATTCAAAACACACGTTTTTAGTAATTCAACATCTTCATTCCTCCATTCTCACTTTGAAACAATGTCGGCATCCGAAACGTGTTTTATTATCCGCATTTGAATACTGTATTCGGATCGCATGATTTTATAGACAATTTAAGGGTTACATTTACAAGATGAAACCGTTGATTTAATCGTAAACCGAATCGTAAAGTCAATATTGATGGCGGTCGAGGCGCGTGGAAGATAAACTTGTGGATTTTGAATAATGTGTTATCTTTTATTTGTATCTAGATTTTTTGAGTGAAACGTAACGTTGAGCCGGTTTGTTGACAGCGCGTTCACGATTCATTCCCCTTTAAAATTTAGACGATGAGAACACAATCAAATAATCTTTCATACCTAAAGTTGTTTTCATCCTTGTCTTATACTCATTATATCGTATTGAAATGTTTTGGTCCCTTTTGCTCATGTCAATGTTTTTTTTCTATCAGCTTCTTTCAACTGCACGCTTTTTATAAGCATAGCTATTGATTATTGATCATTTAACCACAGAATGGTCTAAGTAATATCCTACTTTTTATGATTTTATTGTTTCCTCAATTTCTGAACCTATTCGGCACTTCGCATCCGGGTCCTTCTCCATCGTCCATCTAAGTTTATTTAAGTTTTAACCTACTAATGGGTTGTCAAATTTATGCAATGTAATATTGGTAATCCACGAAAGAACATGTAACAATATATTCTGTCAAAATATGTAAGGGACAGCTGATTCCCAGTTAACTAAGACCATTTTTATTTTTTTTATTTATTTATGGGCTTTGTCGCTGAGCGACCACATCGCCCAATTATTCCATAATACAAATAGACTTACTAACTACTTATGATGGGGCTAACTCTGCTAGTCTATACAATTTTATTGCCTAATCTGCCATAGGACTCGCTAGGATACTGTTGCAGTATCCGACCTCCACCAACCTTGCTGGATTGAAGCATGATCTTCTGTAGCTTTCATTCCGCACACACTTCGTCAATATATGCTGCAAACCAACACTTAACTTCATTGTTCACTTTCGATGCACGTGTTGCAGGTCGAGCGGTTTTTGAGTATGCCTCGCGGTGTTAATTTACCGCGTAAAAAATCTCAAAGGCCGGAAACGTGCGTGTCACATCGGTAGTTGTCGAACAGATGTTGACATGTGTCGCACCGTAGCTGGCTGTATGCCGGCAAGGCGCTCCGTGGTCTAATTGACTGGGGAAAAAGAAAAAACGTGAGTTGCGTTCTATGTCGGGTCTATCGGATGGCGCGTGAAACGGAACGTTACGATTGATGCGTCGAGGGTGCGTTCCAATTTTGATTTATATGCGGCTTCCTGCAAATGGAGATTTCAAATACGCGGCAATTCACTTGCGAGGTTAATTTTTTAATATTTTTATGCTCCTTCTGTTTATTTTGGGGCATCATTTAATTCTTGTATTTTTGACATTTGTACTATTGGACGCTTAAAAGGTTGTTGTTACGCACAATGACCTTTCGTCAAGTAACATTTTAATCAATTTACATTTTATGACTTGTCATACTTAATTAAATAGTAAAGATTCAAGTGAATCACCGATTAGACTTAAGATTGCAACGTGACTGGGAGTTCTGTCTAGTCGATGATTCATAGCATATCTACGGTAGTTTAAATCGATGCACCTACTTCTATCCGATTATTACTATATTAAAGGACCTAACGCCCTACATGCCTATGGTTATGGAGATTGCTAATCATGGAGCTAACTACAGTCCAGCTATGTCCAGACTACAGAAGCAACCGAACCAGCTGGTGGGGCAACTCGCTTTCCCTGAAACCATCCGTCGTCTTAAGAAGCGACGGGACATCTTCGATTAAGAGTCATACGAACTGTTCAAAAAAGAAAGGGGCTAACTTCGCTGGGAATAGCGCCCGACACGACAAAGACCATACACCTCATCTGCTTATAGTCGTAAGACTGATCGCAAGATAAAATCACAAAAAAAATAATTAAGGGACCTACGTTACTAAAACTTGATATGTAAGCATTTTGAGTAGAACACGAAACGTGGCGCTTCTTTTTGTCCGACTACGACGTAGTAAATGAGGGTTACGGTTTTGCCCGTTATGTATGCATGTATGTTAAACTTTTCCCTCATAATTATAATCATAAACATCATTTTCCCTCATAACTTCTATAGTACATATCATAATTTATGTTATCTTGTGTCGCGCCTACCCTTGTCCACTTGCGTTTCCAGCGAGCCTCTCGGCGACTGATCGGTTAATCTCACTCATTTTAATAAAGGCGAAAGTTTCTAATTGTGTTTGTTAGTTCTTCAAGCACAAACGGCTGGACCAATTTTGATGAAATTTGGTATGAAGGTAGATGAGGCGTTGGATTAACGTACATAGGATACTTTATATCATCATCATCCGCTGTTGTAACCGCGGGGTACGCTAATTGAGTAATTCATAATTATTATCTAATTACTTATGTTTACACAAAGAAACAGACGTTTTTGGAAAATTATAAATACGTAACCTTCATTTTCACTCCTTATAGATTCAGTAAGTATATTCTAAACCTTTTTAATTAAACTACGGTCTGGATTATTTTCAGCCAGTAATGAAAACACGTTTCACCATTATTTATTTACATAACTTAAACGACTTGGTATAATTTGGTATATTTTTCTTAATTACTTGATATTATTTGGTTAAATGTTGTTTTTTTTTTATTTTAACTGTGTGATAATATGTAATTGTACTTTTATACGTTTATTATCACAATAAATTAATTTGAATTTCAATTTGACTAAAACTTAGGCAAGAAACTATTTAGTCATGTCCTAAAGAGTCTAACGTACAAGGTAACGCCTGTACAATCGTCTAGGGGTCGCAGAAGGACGATACAGGTGACTTTTTGGTATTTTATTCTTTATTAAGTCCATAACTTCAATCAAGTCTAATAGTATTTTTACATGAAAGCTATTAGTTCGATAAACTAGTTAACATAGTTGTAGTTAACATCAGTCTGGCATTGTGTAAAAGCAATTTAAATAAAAACGGCCAATTGCGAGTCAGACTCACGCACGAAGGGTTCCGTAACATCATCTACAAAAACGAGCAAAAAATCACGTTTGTGTGTGCGGAAGCCCCCTCAAATACATATTATATTCTGTTTTTTAGTATGTCTTGTTATAGCGGCAACAGAAATACATAATCTGTGAAAATTTCAACTGTCTATCCATCACGGTTCATGAGATACAGCCTGGTGACAGACGGACGAAGAGCGGAGTTTTAGTAATAGGGTCCCGTTTTAACATTTTGGTACAAAACCCTTAAAATATGAGTTCACGTGTACCTGAAAGAGTTGCTGTAATATTTGAGTATTCAGTTACAATGCAGTAGTGTGAAGGGGATGAAAATTCAGTGACTTCATGCTGCAGTCACCGAGGCCTGGAGAAGAAAGCGGGAGACGGCGTAAGAATATGAAATCGAACCCGTAATCTCACTGCGAAGTAACACCATGGGCTTTTTGTCGGCCAGGCACCGATATAACCGCCTCTATCCCCCTGGAAGCGGCGGTATCCAGCAGTATTGAAATCATCATCCATGTATCCCCATGAAAAAACAATGAAAAATGATGAAATAGTTCTAAAAAATTTTAAAATAACATTGGCAAATGAAATAGGGAGGGAGTGAATCAAATTAAATGATGTTCTGAAAAAATTCCAGGCTAGAGGCAAAATGGGACCATAAACTTAACTCAAAAATGATCCCTTTGAATTCCTGAATTTGAAGACAAAAGTCGTTTTTGCTACACATACTCGATGTTTCTGTGATCTGTGATGTGAGGTGGTAGTAGGCACCTACGATATATTTTCTACTGACTTCCAAAAAGGAGGTACTCAATTCGACTGTTTTTTTTATGTTTGTTACCTCATAACTTTCGTTTGGGTGAACCAAATCTCAAAATTCTTGTTTTGTTTGAAAGTAGGTGCTTCCCGTGTGGTCATTTAAAATTCATCAAATTCGGTCTAGAGCTTTTTGAGTTATGACTCCAATAACTGAATATAATGGAAGTCGGTATTAAATTTTTCAAATTGTACTTGTACAATACCCAAAACTAAATCTAAATATATAATTGCCATCAAACTACCGTGCACTCCCTGAACAGGCTTAACGTCTTTCCTTGTTCCTTCCAACATCCAATACCCTATCCAAATTCAAACTTCGCGCCAACGAAGTACGTTGCCGACCGACGCGACACCTACTGGACTCGACGGCAAAAATATGAACTAATCATCCATCTTGAGAAACAAAAACTAAGTGTCCCGCGGGCGCATAAATTACTAAATAAATTAAAACTATCTCAAAACTAACGAAAAGTGAAGTGTGTGTCGAGCTGCTGCTACTGTGAGTACCTGACCTATCATTTTCCCTTATATCTATCTAGACTTGAGCCTGTGATTCAAAATTTCACATAATTATTCAAATCTCATCTTTCAATTTAAGCTTCAACATAAATTGTGGTCCTTATTCGAGCGCGAATTCCTATGGATATTACGTTACGTCTACTTTTTGTAAAATTTGCTAAGCTTTAAAATTAAAAATATAGAAAGAAATTTCATTGAAAAAGTATAACCCGACTAAATTTTGGAGGTCATACTTTACCGTCATACTATACGGATTCATGGAACATCTTAACTTAGTAGCATTATACCAGCACTATTCGAGCGGCGTTATATCTTGCCCACCCGCATAATTAAAAAATATAAATTTTATTGTGTTTTGCACACACACATCACGTACCTACCTTAAAATTATCATTTATCACCTTACCTTTACATATACACTGTGAGAATAACTTAAATCTATCTTACGTAGTAGGTATATAATATTTATGTTATTTATGTACCTACGTCAATCAACTACCGTACCCACACTAGTTGTCTTCGTTTATCATATAAAACCAATTGTTCATTAATTATAACCAATTATGGAAGAAAATAAACTTAAAATTCTTCAATCCCGACGCGAATATGTTTTCCGTGCTATGCAAATCCTTTACGATCTTGCCAAAGAGATGGTCCAAGATCGCTCAAAGGTACCGGCGTTCAAGTCGAGATACACGAGATTACATTCAATTCGTGAGGAATTTGTTCAATTGTGTGACGATATACAAACCCTAGAGCTAACCATAAAACCTAATCAAAAGATCGATCAAAATTCGATTAGTTCTTTCGACGAGTTGTACTACGAGGTAATTAGTGCGGCTGATAAAGCTGCATGCCTTACGAGCGAGAATCAAACCAGCGCCACTGACGGCGCATCGCCAGCACGGCCTTCGGCAACTACGCCATTGAACGCACGTTTACCTAAACTGGAGTTACCAAAATTTGACGGCAATATAGAAAATTGGCAAACTTTTTATGATACATACACGAGTTTGATACACGATAATAATCAAATCTCAGATATTGAAAAGTTTCATTATCTCGTGTCATGTTTACACGGAGCCGCCTTGTCCATTGCGAAAGGAGTTCCAATGACTGCGAGTAATTACGAAGTTGTGTTCAATACTTTAACCGAGCGTTACCAAAACAAGCGTATCTTAGCCTTGACGTATTTAGATAAATTCTTAAATCATCCCGTCGTTAAATCTGGTAGTTTCCAAGAATTGCAAACGCTAACTAATTTATTTCACGAATCCTTTTATGCACTTCAAGCTCTAAACATTCCAAACCTAGGTGAATTTATTCTATTCCACTTAGCGTCGCGGACACTCGATGCAGATACTCGTAAACGTTTTGAGTCTCAAAACTGCTCACAAATACCTACACTTTGTGAACTACTAAAATTTCTTCAAGACTACGTAAAGATCTTAGAAAGTAGCCGATTATTCTCTGGTAATCCCAACGTTACCCGAACATTTGAAGGAAAAAATACCTCGCCGGTGAATAACAGGCCAAATAGTAGCAGACCAAAACGTACCTCTTATCTTGCTAAATCTACTAGCCCGACAACAACGTCAACAACCGTAGAGTGTTCTTGTTGCGGCGAAGCGCACTCTATCTATAAGTGCCCCGTATTTCAATCTCTAGACTCTCACGGTAGGCTCGCATTAGTAACTAAAAAGAAAATGTGTATAAACTGTTTGCGAACAAATCACTCCGTAGATTCATGTTTTTCGAAAGTATCTTGCGCATCATGTGGAATGCGTCATCATAACTTGTTGCACGCTGAACAAGTGCAAACTACGAGTAGTAGCCCTCCTATCAGTCAGGCGAGTACCGTAGCTCATGTCGGTAATAGCCGTGGTATAGTATTACTAGGCACGTGTCAAGTAAGGGTATGCAACATAGCGACCGGTGCACAACACACTGTGCGCGCCTTAATCGACAGCGGCGCACAGGACTGTTTTATCACTACGGCTTGCGCACGGACGCTCGGTTTAAAGCTCCGCCGCTGCCATCTTACGGTAGCGGGTTTAGGACAGAATACCGTGTGTGACGTAAAAGGTATGACGGAATGTGATATACGACCAGTCGGTCGTGACAATCCGCTGTATCATATCAAACCCGTTGTCCTGGATAATATCACCGCTCAGATGCCTAGCGTAAACATACCATCCGTCGTTCGAGAGCATTGTAAACATTTAATTTTAGCTGATCGCAATTATGACATTCCCGCACAAATCGACCTTTTGATAGGAGCCGAGCTTTTTCATGAAATCTACGATGGTCAACGTATCAAGCTGGGGCCCGGCTTGCCAGCCGCTCTGCATAGCGTTTTCGGGTGGATACTAAGTGGCGCGGTCAATACCGATAAATCAGTACCCCTTCCCACTGCGTCCTCCTTACTCGTATCCACATACTCACTCGATGAGCAAGTAAAGAAGTTCTGGGAGGTCGAGGAACCACCGCGGTTACCTATTACCGTACCCGAAAACGACATATGTGAACGCATATACACGGATCTTACCTACAGAAAACCTGACGGTCGTTATGTCGTGCCTCTTCTACTTAAGGACGGAGACCGTGCCTTGGGTAATTCATATAATAGTTCATTATCACGTTTGACCAACCTTGAGAGAAAACTTAGTCGACAAGACCAACTAAAGCAAGATTACGTAAACTTTATGCGTGAATATGAGAGTCTGGGACATATGTATCCTGTATCGAATCTTAACTCACAAACTAAAAATCGTTATCTTATCCCGCATCATTGCGTCCTTCGTCCAGAAAGCACGACAACTAAATTACGTGTGGTGTTTGACGCAAGTTGCAAGACCACAAATGGTCTATCTTTAAATGACATTGTGTACACTGGACCGAAGCTCCAGGTTGATATCGTAGACATAATAACAGGATTTAGACTGCATGCGGTAGTGTTCACATGTGACATATCGAAAATGTATCGTCAGATTTTGATAAGGCCTGAAGATCGTTGCTATCAGCACGTACTATGGCGAGAATCACCAAGTGATCCAGTAACTGAGTACGAACTTGCAACTATCAGTTATGGAGTCACTAGCTCACCTTATCTAGCTATACGGACTCTCCATCAACTGGCTGCAGATCATGGCGCTGAGTATCCACGCGCCGCAGAGGTACTTCTTCATGAAACTTTCATGGACGATATAACGACTGGAGCACCCTCTGTGACTAAAGCTAACGAACTCAAAGATCAACTAGTAAAATTACTTAGTTGCGCACAACTTGAACTCCGCAAATGGAGTAGCAATTCAAAGTCATTTCTTGAAACTTTGCCAATGGACCATTGCCAATCGCCGAAACCTTTCTCCGAAGAAAGCAACAAATCAACACTAAAAATCTTAGGAGTTCAATATGACCCTTCAGGGGATACCTTCACCTATTCTCACTGTCCTATCGAGGAAAGCGAGTGCACTAAGCGCTCAATCTTATCAAACGTGGCTCGCATATTTGATCCGCTGGGGTGGCTGGCACCTATCGTTCTGAAGGCAAAATTACTTCTTCAAGAGTTATGGCGTCTTAATCTTACTTGGGACGAACCCGTACCTAGGGACGTAGCTAAAGATTGGCGGGAGTTTACCTTAGATCTCTCCAACTTAAACCGTATCCAAATTCCTCGTCAAATCATACCGCCACAGTCAGTGCATCCCACAGAAATGGAACTCGTGGGATTTTGTGATGGATCGACCAAGGCTTACGGAATTTGTATTTATCTCCGTGTGATTACCTTGGAAAACGTTAAAACACATCTCTTAATCGCTAAGACCAAGGTAGCACCCCTCAAAATCCTCACCGTTAATCGACTTGAGCTTTGCGGTGCGGTGTTGTTATCTAAAGTAGTTACACGTATCTATACGTTACTAAACAAAAAATTAAATTTCAAAAACGTTGTGCTGTTCACAGACAGTTCGACTGTATTGTCGTGGTTGAAAACAGAACCACATAAGCTTAAAACTTTCGTAGCACACCGTGTGGTACAAATCACAGAAACTACCATTCCAACTGTGTGGCGACATGTTTCCACCCATGACAACCCAGCCGATATCTGTAGTCGAGGTCTATCTTGCTTGGAATTAGCTACTTGTGAAAGTTGGTGGTCAGGTCCTAAATGGCTGACCAGCGATCCAATCGACTGGCCTGTATCAGCAGTTGAAAGACAAGACAACGTCCCTGAGTTGAAGCTGTCACATTTGTGTAATGCCAGCTACATGACACAAGAAGTTGACGTGCTCGAAAATCAACTGGAACATTCGTCTAAACTTTCACGCGTACAACGAGTGGTAGCATGGATCTATCGGTTCATAAATAACTCTAAACTAAAACGATCCGAACGAAACTTGTCACCTTTTCTAACTTCTACGGATTTAAACAATTCTTTGGAAAATTTAGTTAAGCATGTTCAGCGCAAACATTTTGGTGACGTTATAACACAACTTAAATCGAAGAAAACACTACCTCGACATCTATTGAAACTTGCTCCTTTTCTTGACGCTGGCGAAATCCTGAAAGTAAGGGGAAGATTGACACATACAAACTTGCCTGACTGTGCTAAACATCCTTACCTCTTACCCAAAACATCTCAGCTGAGCAACCTTTTGATCGACTATTATCATGTAACATATCTGCACTGCGGACCTCGACTCTTACATTCCTTAATGCAGCGTCGATTCTGGGTGCTTGGCATTCGAAATCTTATCCGATCTCGCCTATCCAAATGCGTCACTTGCTTCAAAGTAAATCCAAAGCCTCTTACACCAATTATGGGGGACCTTCCGCCTTCCAGACTCCAGGTTGGACAATGCTTCCAGACAGTGGGTATTGATTTCGGCGGCCCATTTATGGTTAAAGAAAGCAGGCGCAGGAACTCGAAAATATATAAGGCCTACTTGTGTCTGATAGTTTGTCACGCAGTCAAGGCCATACATCTTGAACTCGTCACAGAGTTGACCACGGAAGCTTTCATAGCAGCTTTAGACCGGTTCGTGTCCCGGCGGGGTCTTTGTGAATACATCGTCACTGACGGTGCTAGCAACTTTGTCGGTGCAAAACGGTATTTAGGAGAAGTATATGAAATGCTTAACAGGGATAGGGATGTAATCTCCAATCAACTCGCATCTCGCGGAATTTCGATGAAATTCAATCCCGCTTCCGGTCCTCATTTCGGTGCCATCTTTGAAAGTGGTATAAAATCTACAAAATATCATTTGAAACGCATCATGGGATCCCAAGTACTTACCTTTGAGGAATTTTACACCATCTTGACAAAAATTTAAGCAATGTTGAACTCCAGACCTTTAGTAGAGCTCTCGTCCGATCCCGGTGAAGTTGACGCTCTTACAGCAGGGCACTTCTTGGTAGGTCGACCTTTAGTTTCCCTTCCAGAGCCGGTCCATGCTGAGAACACAACTCTCCGTACTCGCTGGCAGTTGGTCCAGAGACTTTCTCAAAGTTTCTGGCGATCGTGGCAAAGGGATTATTTACATACCTTGCAACAAAGGAGTAAATGGCTGAAGGACGGAGGTAGACAACCAAAGCTCAACGATCTTGTAATCATCCGCGAACCTAACTTACCAGCAAACGACTGGCGTTTAGGTCGAGTGGTTAAACTACACCCTGGCAAAGACAACATTATACGTGTCGTGACAGTCAAAACAAGTAAAGGTCTACTTGTGCGACCTACAGTAAAAATTTGTCCCTTACCTATAGAGGAAGGCAACTAGCTATTATGCATCTAAATAGCTAACACAATACTACTATACATGTACATATTTATATATATATATTTCCTATTTAAGTAATTTCCTCTACCTACAACTATAATTATTATCAAATTTAAGATCTTAAATAATTAAAACCATAATTAAGATGGAAACAAACAACTTAAATCTACACACTTATTGAAAAAAATAATTGAATGCTATCTAACTTACTATGAATCCGTAAGGTATGCAGTAGATTAGTCGCGAACTCACATTAATTATCTTATGAAATCCTCGGTTGATTTCAAGTGGGGGGATATGAACAGGCTTAACGTCTTTCCTTGTTCCTTCCAACATCCAATACCCTATCCAAATTCAAACTTCGCGCCAACGAAGTACGTTGCCGACCGACGCGACACCTACTGGACTCGACGGCAAAAATATGAACTAATCATCCATCTTGAGAAACAAAAACTAAGTGTCCCGCGGGCGCATAAATTACTAAATAAATTAAAACTATCTCAAAACTAACGAAAAGTGAAGTGTGTGTCGAGCTGCTGCTACTGTGAGTACCTGACCTATCATTTTCCCTTATATCTATCTAGACTTGAGCCTGTGATTCAAAATTTCACATAATTATTCAAATCTCATCTTTCAATTTAAGCTTCAACACTCCCCATACCGGACTTACCGTTATCTTAACTGTCGCAAATAAGAAACTAATCTATGTTCGCAGCAGGGCTGGACGCAGTCATAGCTTTGATCGTGGCGCGTCGTATCAAAAATTCGAAATTTAACCTATTGTGGGATGTAGAATTTTGGTTAATAACGCCTTAGGTTTTCGTGTTATTGTGTGGAATAACTTAAGCAACTTATGCTATATTTTATTTTATTTTGATAAGTACAACCTTTAAACAAGAAACGAAACTCCTACGAATATAATAAAAATATTTTTTATTATATAAATTGTGCAAACATGGTAAATATGTTATGGGCATAGAGCCAACCGTTTGTCTAGATATATACCTAAGTACTTTATTTTAAATTGTATCTACATACGAAATTTAATACTGAAATTACGAACAAGTTATCGTAAGGATATGGGTACCTACACCTAGAGTCCCTATACCTAGTCCTTTAGATGTTACACATTTTGAAAATTAATATTAATTATTATTAAAAACTATACAGCCTTTCATATTTTTTTAAATAGGACGATAACCTAAACTTGAAATGCGCTTATTTACTTACCTAAAGGCCACTTTATAATAAAGGAGCTGCGCCCGAGGGTTTTGACCTGCGTGGTTGATGATGATGATGAAATAAAAGAAGCCTAAGTTACTTCTTGAACATGAACTATATAACAGAGATTCCGTTAAAATCGGTACAGCTGTTACAGAGATAAGCTGGAACAAACGGACAGACAAACGAAAGTTTTAAACAATGATTTTTTTATGTAAGTCTATAATACTTTCATATGCATTGAGTGAAAAACTGTTAATATGTAATTACAAACAGACACTTAAATTTTATTTATCTAGGGTTGCCCTCTCTAAAATTTGGAAACCAGAACAAGACGCGTGAAAACCCCGGATTTTAGAGTCCAGAACCCGGGCATGTCAATAAGTTTTTTAATCATAGCGTACAAAAAAATTTCATAAATCACGGTTTTTTTGTTTTCAGACCTTAAAATTTTATCATCATTTTAAATGTACCTAACAAAACTGAATGTTATCACAGTTTGTTACAAATTACCTATGTTAATAATCTGTTAGATTTTATTTTAGGCTCATGACTTTGAATTTTTAAACCCGGACTAAAAATGAATCCCACCCGGACGCTCCCCGGATGCCCTTCCAACTAGGACGAATCCGGGGAAACCCGGTCGGATGGCAGCCCTATCTGTATCTAATACATGTTGTTAATCTTCAAAATACACAGTAATTTAACGTGAAATACTGAGAAAAAACTTAATAATTCCATGCCTAATATTAACGTCTGTAGCACTTTCCAAATCAACGAGAAGTAGGTACACAATCTCAGTGCCACCAACTGAAATAACTATAAAGCTAAAGTGGATGCTTTCCTGTATGAAGCCATGAAGATATCTCTATGTACCTACTTCAAGAGTTCTCTAGATTACTTCTTTGGGAATGCGGTGACTTGTTTTGGAATTACCGAAGGTTTCTCTATAAATTGTAACGTTACTTATTCCTTTTAAATGTATAAGTACAGCTTTAATGGCGAGAAAAAACCCAAGAATGACTATCTTATTCTTATTCATTGTGAGGGCGCTAAGTCCCGTGCTATTCTCAAAAGAGAAAACAAATGATGACATGACAAGGAACGCTGGAAAAGTAGCCTTGTGTACAAGGGCGACATCTCATATAGTATTCGACATCGGTGAGCTCTTCGACGGCACGGCTGCACTGATGTCCCGCTTGGGGTGTATTGTGCATTCTTGGGGTGCTATCAGACAGAGAGCGGTCACGCGTTCAAGCGTTCGGTCAGTTTTGCGTTCGTCGTGTTGTATGACGTTGCATTGCGTGAACGCTTGGCTGCTTGACCGTTCTCTGTCTGATAGCACCCTTGGGGTGTATTGTACATCAATCATTGATTTTTTTTATTTAATTGTGTTTGTTCTAGTTATGACGAGTAATTGGATTATTAACCGTTAAGTGTTTGTAGCAGTGCATACGTGTAGGCAAAGTGTAAAAAGTCATATACTACATATTATATAGTTTGTGTTTGCTCGTCCATCGCCTTCGAAATATTTAGTAATATATTCACCACTTTACTAGAACGCCACAGACATGGCAGTGACTTTGGCCACTTTGGCGCTAATACTACATATCGGGCGTCGGGTGCCGACATGGCACGGGCGGCTTCGTATTCCATTCAAATTTCAAACAAAATGCATGGGAATACAGCGCAATTTAGAAGCTGCCTATGGGACGCGGGCCCCGAAATGACACGTCCGAGGAACGACATACCGTGTATTCTAAATTGCGCTTTATTCCGATGCCTTTTGTATGAAATTTGAATGGAATAGGAAGCCGCCCGTGCTATGTCCACGCCCGATTTGTGGGGTTTGCGCCTTAGTGACAGACTTATTTATATGACTGTGACTTGATTCTTGAATACTGGTGTCGATTCTGTAAGCATTCTCTTAACTAAAAATCTCTAAATTATGGCAGTACTTATTTTGTTTAGGATAAAATCCAAATAAATATAACACTTTCGAATGACAGCACTAAAATTAGATATTTCTATTCAATTGTGGGCATATTTTAGACAGTTTAGTCGTCACGAAACTTAAACTCGCTAAACTAACCCAAAATTGAATAGAATAATCGTACTTTTAGAAGTGTCATTCTAAGTGTTAAATGATTTTGGATTTTATTGTTAACAGAATAAGGATTACCATAATAAATTGTGTACCATAATAAAAGTGAATCGCTACCAACACCTGAATAAAAATCTCACTTAATGCAACTATACGTATTTATCTAAATGACATGAGAAATGGCAAATGCGTCCACTTATAAAAGAAAAAAAAGCCAATAGATTTTAACACGTTTTATTTAGGTTATAACCTATACCATTTCATCATCATCATCATCATCAGCCTGTAGCAGTCCACTGCTGGACATAGGCCTCTCCAATTGCACGCCACTTAGGTATATATATATATATATATATATATATATATATATATATATACCACTATACCATTTATATATATGTTATTATTATATTTATATATATATGGTTATACCATTCAGCATAAATGCTAAATGCAGAATGTATGAATAAGAGTTTAGTGTAGTTTTGCAAGTTGTTGAAAAGTTTTTTCTATGAGAAAAGTCAATCTCTGTCGAGTCAGCTATTTGTTGAATATATTCTAAGAGACTTTAAAAGACGTAAAGATTGCAGTTGTCATTAAGATTTACATTAGATAAAACATTTTTCTGTATTTTATGCCAAGATCTCTTATCAAATTGAATCTTTTATAATTTCGGAACTAGAATCAAGTAATAGTAGAATTCTTGGCAAAACCCAACTTAACCTACTTAGGTATTTCGTTTTCCATTTTTAAGACCCGTTTTCGCGAATAACACCGCTAAGTCACAGATGTAAATCTAAAAAGTTATCCAGACATTTCTTCGGACAACGAGTAATAAACAAACTAGATAAGTGTTTTTCGTAATTAAATGTACCGTTGACATATAAAATAAAACAGGGAAGCTCTTAGTTTTTTACTCCGATGCCGTCTGAGTCATTCGTTTAAAAGGTTCGGAGAAATGTTTTAAAAGCAAGTCTTTAATACGTATTTAGTGTTATAAATTGGCTTCTTGCATCAGAAGACCTATTTTCAGTTATGTTTATATGCAATTAATAATCATTCTAAAAGGCGACCGTCTTCGACTTAAATGGACTAGTGGAAAGTACATAATAGACAGATCTATATTGGATCAAATATGAGATCAGACTGTGTGAGACGAAATAAAAAAGAACGGGACAAAAGAAGGCGATGAAATGAAAGGTTTAACCGCTTTTATTTGATATTAATGACACTGGCTGGCTGTGAAGTGTTTGGAACCTCTGTAATTTGATTGTTTGTAATTACTTATATGTACCTCAATTTCGTCATCATCGACATCACTGTAGTGGACTGACGTACCTAACTACTTATATTAAGGTCAAAAACATTTGTTTTGTCCGAATATGTGTCGTAGTGTTGATTATTAAAAAGTTTAGAGTATCATCCACGGACACCTGCTTTTGTTTTACTTCCCAACTTAAGAATGTGAGCAACTGTAATTGGACAAGTTCTGCAACATTTTATTGTTTTATTACACCCGGAGAACTGAGCCTGTTCTAAGAGTGCGTAAGGAAGTTACATTATAGGATCGCCCCGAGGCGAAACGGTTATAAGAAAGCTATTTTATTGTCTTGCGGGCTCTCGCCTTCGAAAATAATTTCGGTCCCCGTTAGGATACCCACTTCGAACTTTATCGTTGATGGAGATTGTTTCGGAATTATAGACGAACGTTTCAATTTATTGACACTCAAATTACTTTGAATTTATAACGAGAGCGAAACTCCGAGGTCCATAATAAGAACGTAAAAGGGAATCACATAAAGAGATCCTGAAATTGCACGAACTAAGCCCGTGTAGGTTATAAGCCGGCGGGATTACAAAGCAAAAGAGAGCTTTTCAATCTAGCAATCAGCTGAACAAACGATCGATTTACGTAACACCGCTTTACGAGTTTCCCCGCACCCCAAAATTTTACTGGAACGCCCGACAATTTCGCTCACGCAAAAACTTGCAACGTACTGACTTTTCCTTTATAAATTCGGCTGGATTTGCGTGTCGAAGGAGTAATGTAACGATAACAGCGACACGATCGTTAAATCACGTCAGATTACAGAATGGTGGTGCGTCGGTACTGCGAGCCGCGCAAGGTTTTACGATTTTAGCATGACTCCCAAATTGGTTCAAGCGCTATTTTCAGGAACTCATTTGAGAAGTTTGCCGTCATCAAAGCTAAAATCCATGTGTCATTACATTGTTATGCGTTCCCGCGCCTTACGCTCGCCCGTTCACAAACTCTAATGTTCACAATGTTAAACTATTCAAAACACCACTTATTCAACAAATCCTATTAAATGTCATCAGAACATAATCACCTTCTTTCCTGCGGGACCTATCAAGTGTCGCACATTTCGCGACCCTTGTAATACTACTGTCAGCGCTAGTAATAACATCAGGTAAAAATTGAGGACGAAGTTGTCCCTCTGCGACGAAAGCGAGATATCGGATCTCTCTTTCCTTAATTGGCTCCACTCCAAAGGACCGACCTAGAGAGCCGAAACAGATGGATCACGAAGTATTTGTCATTTAAAAACACTCAAACGGAATTCGAACGTCCGGGTCCGCACCGATGATAAAAATTAGGCTCGCGTTTGAAATAATTGCACTCTTTTATTTAGGTCCCTATCTGGATACTTCGAACGCAATCAACTCGGTCTCCTCGTCTCTTGAGTTAAATTGAGACATTGAATTGTTTGCCATTTTCTTTTCCCTCCAATTTCGCTCCAATAGCAAAAGTAAAAAGGCTCGCCGATACCACCAACATGGAAGGCAATATACGACCTCGACGGAGAGAACCATTTCCTTTAATGTTTTCATGAGTCTCGAGAACTAAAGAGCGTGTAACATCGTATCTGTTCGTAGCCTTTTAATAGTCGAAGAACGGACAAACTGCCAAGTATTAAGTTTTATCAACCATCTGCACGAATGTCACGTCTTTATTACTACTTATTCTTTGTCCTCATGAATGCAGGCTAGTGAAATGAGACAGATGCATGTCGCCGTCCTTTTCCGCGCCTGTGGTCTCGGGTTGAAAAGCGAGCGTCCCTTTCGGGCATAGGTGTTCAATTCAATAAAAAATGGGGTACCTGAGCCGGTCCTTTGACATGTTTATACACATTTTTCTTGCTTTTGTATCGGGGATTTTTTTGTTACGTATTTTTCGATTGAGATCTGGAATCTGGAGCGTTATTAAAAAAGTTTTTGGCGTAATTCTCGTGGTTATTTTCGCTGTATACCTCGAATTTTTGGCAATTTTGCTTTCGCGCCTGCAAAGTTGTTGACCCCGATGTTGATTTATTAACGCTATTTAATGCGCACGTGTTTCAGAACAACTACCTGTCTACTTAGGTTTAGTTTGCCAAGTTATACAATTACAGTTGAAAACAATTTAGAGGGCGGTAGGTTTTATTGAAGGTAATTTGAAGCTTATGAATTACAAATGTAATATTTTAGCCGTTGACGTGATCTAGCTCAATTAACGAGCTTTACAAGCAACATGTTTTGATACATGACGAGTTGGCCTACATCAGGACATCGATTAAACCATAGAGTTTATTATTCTGTATTTGTTTCATAGTTTACGTTTGTTATTTTTATTTAAAACTAATAAACTATTTTGAATGATCTAACCCCGCAACATAGGTAGGAAGTATATTTTCATAAAAACTAAAAATAGTATTTGAAAAGTTGGCATAAAGGGTCTTCTTTTTAGAGTATTCTACCTTAAAAAATAATATCTTATAGATTCTGCCACGATATTTTTTTTCAGGAGCGCGTAGAGGTTTCAAGTTTAAGCCTACTCGTGTCTCTTTCAGCTGTTTAAAATAAACTCAACGCGATCAAGAGATATGACTATTTATGCCGCATATTTTCGCAAATTTTGCGATTCCACAATGGTATCAAATCCATTCGTGTCTAGCGATCGAACGGCAAAGTACCTAAAGTGTGTCTTTTAAACTAGTACCATCTCTTAGTAAGAGCAATAATGTTAGATGCTTTCATAATGTGTCCACATACAATAAAAAAAAACTACAATATTGTTTGAAAACCTCGATGCTAGAACTCGCGTTCTACTAGTTTTATTTAAATTATCCACCTAACTACTAATAGTTACACTTACGTTCATGATAAATAAACACTATCGATGTACACATGAGTTGTTTAGATTTTATCTGTATTCACTTTTTACCCGATGTATTTTACCGGTTCGAACATTAAAATCGAAAGCGACATTCGCAAGCAGTAACAAGCGACACTAAAAACAAATTGAATTCGAACGCAATTCGAACGTTTGTCTATGTGCGGAGTTTAAAAAAAATAAAAATCCAATATGGCGTTCTAGTCACAGCTGACTCAGCGTCACCTTACGATGGCGCCCGCTCTTTTGTCCCGTACCTTTTGCTAAGCGTCACAATTGTTCGCATTTTTATCTCTTCAACCTTTCCAGCGCTAACAGTTAGCTCCAGATAGAATTGATGCTACTTTTACTTAATGTTCTTTTCATTTTCAGATTTGACGCTCTTGTCAGCTACTTCTATTTCACGCTTACAAGTTAAACTGTATTGTATCGCTGCACAAGCCCGTGTAATTACGCTTTCAGCAATGCAGACTTGTTGTTTCGCCAGACATTTCACAAGCCATAACCTTTCAGTAAAATGTGTATTGGAATTTGACCCATATCTCTTAAACCTTTGCGTCCCAGAGACGTGTACATAATATACAAAATAGATTAATAGAAATTAGATAAAATGAATTTTAACTATCACGGTATAGGTAGGATTAATCCTTCCTATACCGTGTTCGTATTCCTATCGTGATAATTAAAACAAAAGATTTATTAATAAAACTGACGAATATATACGTCTCTGGGCCGAAAAGGGTTAAACGAGTGTCATCTAGATATACAATAAAGATCTTAATAATATTTCCATATTTCATTAACAGATACTTATCTATAATCCGTGTTTACACTCAACAATACCTAAAGTTAACCAAATTACGAGTAAGACATATTAATCATATTTGAACCATCTAAAAGAAGAAAAATAACCCTTCATCTCCCACTTAGATCTGCTGATAACCTTTCGTTACATCCTATTGTGTAATAGTGATGTTCTACAATTGAATAGTTAACACACCCATACAATACATTGCCTACAAAGTTACCATTGACTAATCTGTGATGTTAGTTCTTTGTTATTGTACATATAGAATGATAAAATGTCGTCACTTTCCGATTGTAAGCGAAATAAGTACCTACATCCGCCTTTAGGTGAAGAATTATATGCGTTTCATGATACGTTCAAGTAGGTAATTAATATGCACAGTAAGGTGACACATACGACGGTCTATATAATTTAAATGGTAGGTAAGTGGATCAATGTTTCAAGAATAATTGCGTTTCTACGAATAATAAATTTAAATGTTTGAGATCGCTAAAGCAGGCGTTAGTGCTTTAAAAAGTAATACCTTAAAAATTACAAGGGCTGCGATGTCAATGCGAAAGTTTAAGTATTTCTAAATAATGCTTCTTTCGGTTGGATGGTACTGTTAAACTGTCCAATAGATGGCGCTCCGTCCCCGCAAGACGGTTAGTCAAATAGAGAGTTAAAATTCGATGCTCGGACCAGAACCTCGGTGGCCTAGTTGGTCAATGGCGTCTGACACGGAGAGTCAGAAGACGCGGGTTCGAATCCCCTCCGAGTATGGAATTTTTCGCTCTTTAAATTTCAACGTTTCTACGAGTCTTTGACGAACAAATATGTTATTATTTAGACTATTTTCTAACTTGGTTAACCTGAAAAGTTACCTTACATTTGTATATTACTCATATATGTGTAAAAAGTGTTTACTTATTTATCTATAATTATATTTAAATTAGTACTATTGCAGACATTTACCTATATATATTGCATAGGCCTCTGTTTACTACCGTATGCTACTGTATTGTATCTACCTAAGTACAATATAAACGTTTGTTTTTTATATCTACGCACTAACATCTGTTTTTTTTATCATATCAAGCAAACATCGGCATCACAGAGATCTAACTATAATGAGTTTCCGTATTGTAAATTGAATTAAATGGAAATTTATTAGTAGTAGTATACTCATGGAGTACCTAGCATTCAATGTCAAAGCATGATAAGTCTTTTTTTTTTCTTTATTGACCATTTGAAAGAGAACGCGATTAAGGCCATAATTTACGCAGCTTTTAGCGGGTGGGACATTCATTAATCTTGTATAGTGAATACAAAACGCATGCGCCCGCGCAACTTACTACAAAAAAATAAACAGTGTACCTAGGTAGTTAATAAATAATAATAATAAATATATAAATAAATAGTGCTGGACAATCCACACAGCACCATCTAACCCCAAAGTAAGCTATTCAATGCTTGTGTTATGAGTAGTAGATAACTGATATATTTAATACATTATATATATAGTTTTTTTTTATTATACATAGAAAACACCCACACCCACGGGACAAACTTCTGCAGATTGTACACACATTTGTTCTAAACCTCTTGCGTCGCAGGCGGACTTTCGCCCGCTGCGCCACTGAAGTCGTCAAAGAAAAAACTTAAAGCGCTTTACTCGCAACGTTAATTTTATAACGTATATTTTATGAAGTTTTTAGGTCATCTCATTTTTGGGTTCGTTTATGTAGCTAATCAAATCTTATCATTCAAAAAATATTTAAACTGGTTAGATTGCACTTATTAATTATTTTATTTCCTGCTTTATTTTTTATTATAATACATAATATTTGTTTTAGATAGTTAACATCCCAGAAGCCAAAAAAGTAATTACAGCAGTAGCAGCAGCAGTTGGTGGATCGGATTTATAATTATTATTTTCAGATCAACTCTGAGAAAACCAGTCGTCATGTCGATTATAAACAAAACAATGGGTTTTCAGTTATTATGTTAATAAACACCTACACAAATCTATTTTGCATTAAACATATTATTTCCTCTTGAGATCATAGATTGTTTTAGTTTTTAGTTAGCATATTACAATATTCTTCAACACTTATTTTTACCGCGCTTATTTATTCGTATCCTGAAACTTTAGTTAATATGGTATCCATGGCTATGTTTCATCTCTATGATTTCAAGTTTACTTGTCTGACATTGATCCATTGTACTTTAGTACCCTATGTAAGGTGTTCATTTGTTTTATTTTTGCCAACAACCATCGATGTATTTAAGGAAAATCACAAACATAGAAATGATGTATATCACAAAACTTACTTAAGCGTTCAAAGAATAACGAATTTAGGTAGAGTGACTAAAACCTATTGATTGGACAAGACGCGTGGTGAAACCCTGTCACCTGTTCCTTATAGATGCTGATTAAATACATAGATGTAGGCATAAAGATGACAGTGAAATTTCATGTGGCTTATTACCAATGCTCTCGCCTTAAAATACCTATAAATGTTCCAGTTAACTTTTTTATATATCATCACTATCGCTGTATATTATATATTCAGCGTTAGGACGTCTCCAACTTTCCAGCGGGACAGTATGGTCTCCACCATGAATTTCAAAAGGATATATATCAATATTAACAAAACTATATTACTTAAGTAATTTACCGAAAATCCTTTTAAAAAACAATTCAGATTTTTACCAATTTCATTATATATATATATTATCTAAGTAGCCCAGAAGATAAGCCAGTTGAAGTGGCAGTGGGCAGGCCACATAGCACGCAGAACAGATGGCCGATGGGGCCGAAATGCTCTAGAGTGGAGACCACGGACCGGCAAGCGCAGCGTAAGCGTAGGTCGTCCACGGGCAAGGTGGACTGATTACCTGATAAAGGTAGCAGGACTACGTTGGAGTCAGGCCGCTTCCAACCGGTCCTTTTGGAAATTTGTGGGGGAAGCCATGTTCAGCAGTAGACGTCCTATGGCTGAGATTATGATGATATATCTAAGTAAGTAGATATACTAAATTACTTAACAAAATTTGACCTTTTCGAAGTGCTAGCTAGAGTACCGCTTACCTACTTTAAAACGGGTGCAAATACGATTCCCGATACTGCACCGACCCGCACAAAGCAACTCAGTTGACATGGTAATGCCTTGATTACATTGCCATCCTATAAATTTCTTCCTTACAGTTTTCTCTCGTTATCAAATACATTGCATTCATGGTACTAGTTTAAATTTAAACTAGATGACCAGTAATTCTGTTATCTGACATGGTATATCTGGTGAAATCTTGGTCTTTAATCACAATTCACAAGGCTCATGTAAAGCGTTCCTATTAAGCTCTATCAAAAACAATAGAAAGTTCCCTTCATGGATTCTCACGATCAAGGAATGTGTGAAACATCAGGTTGTTCTAATGCTATTGACACCACATACCTACCTGCCAAACTAATTGAAATGTGTCGTAACCTCAGTCAGATTTAGAAATTGGGTCGGACGTGCTGTATCGTTTCCCTGATCTTTCTGATATTCAACCCTATTTCTATCATTCTAAAGACCGGTTTTTCCAAGTGATTTGGTACGAAGCTTCGCCCGTATCTGTCTTACATTAAAGATCATATTGCTAGCGCAAATAGATCAGGGATCAGATCCGTTGGGTTGATTGTATTGGAATCCCGATAAGCTATTGTCAGGATGATACAATGTACGAAAGTTCCAACGAATATGTGAATAAGTAAGATTATACTTAGGGATGTAATATGTTTTAAGTTTTTGGAGTAACTTTGTTAAACCGAAGTTACTTTTATCTATTTCTACTATCTATTAAAGTGGTAGGACGTGATAGAACCATAGTAAATAATAGTATGATGGAACTCTCATAGTAACTACATGAACATTGACGGCCATATTATATATATAGTCTGATTGTCTGAGGTGCGTGATTTCGTTAAACGAAGCGCTTTCGGCGGGCCAACGCCAATTTTGAATTGGTCCTCCTGCCGTGCGATTCTCTAATGATTCGTCGATGCGCTCGTCGACGAACTCTCGGATTTCAAATACTTTGAGATATCGCCCTTGTATATAAGGTTGTTTTTCCAACGATTGTCATCTCGTCATTTGTTTCACGGATGTTGTCAAAGATGCAATCATGTTTGTTCGGTCACGGCTGTAGCCGTGCGATTCTCTAAGCGCAAATATCGCTCAAGATCAAGAATCGCACGGCAGGTCGCATTGTTGTCTTTTTTTAGGCTAATTCAACTGGGCTATACCAAGTTCCGTCAAGATTGACGGAACTTGGTATAGCCCAGTAGAATTAGCCTAAGAAAAGACGAAACCCCGGAAAAAAATTTTTAGTAGCAATTTTCCTTCAGAACACGTTAGGGTAGGTCGTTTTATTGTACTAACAGTCCCACAGTACCCTACGCCTACCATTTTAGTAACAAATGCAATATTAATCATTATTAGGTATTGATAAATAAGTAAAAGTAAAATAAGTAAAAAAAACATTTGCAAGCCATGTATTTCTAAATTATTTCTCAAACTAAATATCTGTATCATATTGTTTTGATGATGGATCGACATGTTAGCAACTGGAAAATTTTGATAGATTTGAGGTGATTACATGACTATTTATTCAATATTCTATAATATTATACAAACCAACCTTGGGACGCAGCTAGTATTATATAAAAATAATATTATTTATTTGATACCGATTATTGAGATTTTCCTGCAATTCCGCAAAGGCCTCTTCTAAAGCTTAGCTCCGGTTTTTTGTTAGGATGACTCTTCCAAGTAACTCCAGCTACTTTCTGAATATCGTTTATTTTAGTATACCTACCATCATTACCTTATTCATTTGGATTTGAAATGTGATATTACCTAAAAACTCATCAATGGAGCAAGAGCCGCTCGCATGTCACAATACCTTAAAGTTCAAAGAACTTTAAATACCAAAACCCAGCTCAATAGCTCAATACTTTAAACCTTCTAATACTTTCGCTTTAACATTTCAATAACAAAAGCTCAAAATTAAAAACACTAACGGTGAAGCAAGACAGTGACTTCATTAATCATCTGTAAGTAATGGACGCACTAATAATAGAGAGTTAATGTCGAGTACCCATACCGAACTACCTCAAAACACCTCAACAGTATAGAACCTTGCCTCAATGATATTATTAAACACCTCCATAGAATTTCAATGAAGCTACATTATAATCTTACTTAGATAAGGTTTGAGAATGCACTGAATAATGTATGTAGTACGAACTTACCCAGTCTAAATCAAATTAAAAATGTTATTTCTTAACACTGTAGAACCTTAAACCAGTAAACTATTTCCACGCATTTGATTGTTAACCAAGGTAACACTGGCTGCTCTTACTGTGACATGGTAATAGTTTATCAAGTTGACAATCTAGACTGCTGATGTCTTGAAGAGTCGGTATAATACAAACCCATTCTAAACTAAATTCAAAATGTTCTTTCTTAACACTGTAGAACCTTAAACCAGTAAACTATTTCCACGCATTTGATTCTTAACCAAAGAAACACTGGCTGCTCTTGCTGTGACATGGTAATAGTTTGTCAAGTTGACAATCTAGACTGCTGATGTCTTGAAGAGTCGGTATAATACAAACCCATTCTAAACTAAATTCAAAAATATTCTTTCTTAACACTAGAACCTTAAACCAGAAAACCATTCCCACGCATTTTACTGTGTCTAAAGAAACATTGTCTGTTCTTAATGTGACAAGGTAATAAATTGCCAAGTTGGAAAGCTAGATTGCTGATGTCTCGTTCGTGTAACCAAACGGAATGCGCAAAAGTTCAAGATACATGTAACGATTAGGTTATCGACCAATATGTGTGTTGCGTAAGTTTCTCTATAAAAAAAAACTACGTGTACAAGCGTAAAAAGATCTCTTTGCAAATCTTTGTTTAAATTATTGCTTATTATTTAACTATTATGCTATTTAATTAACAGGATCAGCCTTTACTACTATAAAACAAGTTAATTGCGAGTTGAACTCGCGCCCGGAGGTTTCATATAAACGCTCGCAACTCGCAAAGTAGCCAGACTGCGATCTTAACGGATGAAAAATTTAAGCAACGCTCGCTACGATCAGGAGTTGGATGGTGACCGTTGGTGTACAAGTGAGCACTTCCGTGCTTCGGAGGGCACGTTAAAGCCGTCGGTTTCGGTTGTGTGTCTTATGGCAACAGTCGTCAGGCTTTGTCGACGGCCTTCGGGCGGCCCGAAAACTTCGACATGGGTTGGTCACTTGCATATCCACCAAGCCGCACAGGCCCGCGTGGTGAATTATGGTTCAACTCTCTCTGAGAGGAAGGCTCGAGTCCCAGCAGTGGGGATATAATGGGCTGATTATGTAAGTTTAAAAAATATGTTTATATATTTTTACCTATACAACTTTTTCGTGCTCCTTGATTTCTTTTTTTATGACGCTTCTACTTATTGCAATTTGTACTCCTTATTGCTAGTCAGCCTTTTACACTAGTTTTCTGTCAAGCAGTACAGGGGTCCTTCCCACCTCACGCTTAAAGTAGTCATGTTTCAACCTTACCATTAAATTTGGTACCACCACATCAACATAGCAAGCTTAAAATAATAATGGATTACGATACACGTTTTGATGACGTAGTATCAAATATTTCACTCAATTCGCGTACTTTGACGTGTCTTTTGACACTAAGTTTCATTGTTCCAATGTCAGTTTTTAAAGATCCGTACCCCATCTCAGTACTTAGTCATATTGAAACCTTACCATTAAATTTGGTTGACCGTTTTGTGTCGGTGGGAGTACGATAGTAGGTAAGTATGATTATTCTAAGCTTATTACAAAACGCTCCTGATTTATGATAGTTTCGTAAAAGGTGGGAGTAGGCCTATATTGGTAGCGATTCACTAGTTCAAAAAACTAAACTAAACTACCGAACTAAAAATGTATTCTGGTGGTCCTTATCCTGTTAACAATAAAATCCAAAATCATTTGACACTTAATATGATACTTCTTAAAATAGAACAATTCTATTCCATTTGGGTTAGTTTAGCGAGCACCAAGTTACGTGACGACTAAACTGTCTAAAATATGCCCACAATTGAAGAGAAATGTCTAATTTTAGTGCTGTCATTCGAAAGTGTTATACTAATTTGAATTTTAGCCTAAACAAAATAAGTATGTACTGCTATAATTTAGAGATTTTTAGTTTAGAGAATGCTTGCAGAAACGACACCATTGTCGCTTCATCACGGAGTACTAATATCTATTACCCTCGTAGAGTGATTGAAAGAATTAAAAAAAATGTGACGTGAAATACTAGTTTTAAGTTTATAACTCACACCACAAGCCAAGAAAAGTACAAAATGAGGTCGCAACCAGCGCTTCACTGTTTCGAATCATTAATTTGACACTTGGAATAGCTCAGAAGTGTTACAATAGCGAGGAGCCGCCCACAAAGCCGCTGCGGGTTAAAGGTTGGACGTCTTTTAAACGTGTTGGGTAACCCTGCAATGTTAATGGAAACGTAATGAGTTATAGAACAGTGGTGAAGCGGTGGAATTTTGTGAAAGTGAAAGGATTAATTTTCATTCTAGTACACCGCTGAGTTTTTATAGTGTGTTGGTTCTGAAATAACGTGAAGCTTAATTAGCCGTGAAAATTCAACAAATATTTATAATTATCTTCAATCATTGTTTTTGGTTAAGTACCACCTTACTTGCCTTAGCACTTATCGTGGTTGGTACTTGACAGAAATTGTCAACGTTCACGTGGCCGTTCACAGATGGGCAGACCAGATTAGAGACTCATCTTCCTCTAAGTTCTACCACTGCTGGATGGACAGAGGCCGGTGGAGACGGATTGTTTACACCAGTGTGGACTTTCCATTGATGACCACGATCCTCAGTAATGAGGGAACGGTAAGAAAGAGGGACCACCTAGGTTTATTCAAATCAAGAGTGAACAGTGCCTACTAGGCAAACGTACTACACTTTTGACCGCATCGCCACTTTCCATCAGGTGAGATCGTATTCAAACCACAGATAATATATATAAACAATAAATAACACAAGTTGTATTGAATTACGTGAATTTACGCATTACTGTGATAAGAAATAGATGCCTTTGGCGGCTCGAAATTTTTGGGCTTTTGCAGTTAATTATCACGCAATTTAGTTTCGCGGGTGTCCAGCTGCAACATCAGACATTGCGCGGACTGTTAGTAGCGGCGGCCAACCTTGACGCTTGGTCGGGGTTCGGACACGGGAAGTACATGCATTTGCATTATCTATTGTACATATATATCTGTGGTTCAAACGTTAGCCTACTTTATTGTAAAAAACAGGCTCGCCATAAATCACAATAAAAACCTTAGATTTGAACATCAGTTTTGTTATAAAATAAGAAATAAAATAAAAGCCATATAAATGGATAATAGTATAGTACAGTAGGGTAAGTGTTTAATCATGTGACTGAGAAACAGTTGAAATACGAGTAAGCCACGACTTCAATGGACGCCGAGGACCAAAATAAACGGGATTGATTAGTGGAGAGTGGGTCGACATTGTTTGTGGAGGAGAGCTAATATCGCTAATGTAAGCAAGATATTGTTCAGGCTAACAGCTAATAGTGGTCCTGAGTGGTTGTCAGTGAGACGCTTCAAAGAAAAGCTGTAAAAGGATTCAATAAACTAACGATGCCTTTGCTGAGTACACGCTGACAACACTACCTACTGTACGAGTAATATTTCATCATGTTTCTGAGAGCTTGGTTATTTTATAAACATGGTGAAGCTGATTGTAAGTAACACGGTTGACAGTAAAAAGCCAGTATGATTTGGATAATATATTTAATTATAGGTTAGTATGTATTATGGTATTATATATAATTAAGGCCGTAAAGTATATAAATATATGAACATACGGACGGGGTAGGTTTAGTAATAGAAGTTTTTTAAGGACCCTAAAACTATGCTAATTAAAGTAGCAAGCACTTGCCACACAAAATTTACTCAGATCTGTACTCAAGCCGAAGCGACGCTGAGCGTCTTCTTGAAATTCGACCTTAACTTGGTAGTTCCGCTTGAGTTACAATACTCGACATCAGCTTGTATTTTGGCTGTCTCAGGGTCAAATTCCAGCAGGCATCATCATCTCAGCCGTAGGAACACTGCTGAACATATGCCTCTCCCATAATTATCCAATAGAACCGGTTGGAAGCGGCCTGCATCCAACGTCGTCCTGCGACCTTTATCAGGTCGTCTGTCCACCGTGTCGGTGGACTATCTACGCTGCGCTTGCCGGTCCGTGGTCTCCACTCCAGAACCATCCGGCCACATCGGCCATCTGTTCTGCGTGCTATGTGCCCTGCCCACTGCCACTTCAACTGGCTAATCTTCTGGGCTATGTCGGTGACTTTCGTTCTTCTACAGATCTTCTCATTTCTGATTTGATCACGTAGAGAAACCCCGAGCATATCCCTCTCCATAGCTCGTACATCAGTAGTAACCTTAAGTAAGTATTAATATATACGAGTTAATTTTGTATCGTATTCACTGTCAAATCCCCACTCGAGTCGCGATTCACGACTGAGCGCCTTTCGAGTTATAAATCGTAAGCAAAATTCACATTGCAATCACATTTCCTCACTATTTCAAATGGAGTTAGTTCTTTCTCGTTCTATTGTGTGTCAATAATGTGCACAACCTAACCTGAGCCAGATTAACTAAACTCTAACTTGAAACGGTTGTCTAAGGATTTTTTCCCAAGAGTCCTATTTAAAGTCTTCAAATTAGACAGTGCTATTTAAACATTAAAGACCAGCAAAACAATACCCTTGTCGTCTGCCAGCGGTCTAGACTATAACTGTCGTTAGGCGTCTAGTTCTGGTCTGCAGCCAAGTCGCAATAGAATTATGTAGTTGTTTATCGACTGGGCTCGGCGTTAACTAAGCTTTAAGGCGACTTGTTCTAAAAGAACGTGAAATTAAAGTTATGTATGTGTACTGGTGTGAATAGCTTTAGAACTTACAAACACGTACTAAAGCAGATTCCTAATCTGATCACTGATGTTTTCTCATTAGAAAATCCATCTCTTCAGCTGTCGTTTACCAGAATAACAATGGATATTGTTTTGAGTCTGCTTCAGCAACAGCTGAAGGATTTTGAGATAATTATAATATGAGTGATAAAAGACTTATTTTTTATAGTATTACTTTTTAAAGCACTAACGCCTGCTTAGGGATCTCAAACATTGAAATTTATAGAAAAAAATATTCACATCCTCGAACAGGATTCGAACCGGCGTCTTCTGACTATCCGTGTCAGACGCCATGACCATCGAGGCTCGTGGTCCGAGCATCGAATTTTAACTCTTTTTCTGATTTAACCGTCTTACGAGGACGGAGCGACATCTATTGAACAGCTTTGACAGCACTATCTAACCGAAAGAAGTATTATTAGAAATACTTAAGACGCGGTCCAACCCAAATTTTAAAATAATTTACGATGACCTAAGGTTGAAAATCGCTTGTTAGATTGGACGATGTATTGCGATAATGCGTTAATATTGTACGTTTTATTTATATTTTTCCATATTACTTGTACTAACACAATTGAAAAAAATGCTAGTTATTACTTTAGTACTATACGTTGGCTATGTATTACCTAAAAAAATATAGTGTTATCGCTGAAAATTCTGAGAGTTTGGACGTGAAAGTTTATTTTTGTGGACCTATTCAGGATTTTTTTCTACTGAAAGAGAGTTATATTTATAAATTCTATTCGGTTATTACTCTTTTCCTATTCCTTTTCCAACCTTTGTATTTTTTTCGTAATATATTATCGATTTGTTTCATTACACTAGATATTTAAAATTCTGCTTTTTACTATAATCAGGGTACGAGCGCCTTAAGAGGATTGCATAGCTAGTACTTTCCATGCTAAAAGAGAAAACTCTTTTCTACCTGTTAACATTGTCCGATTTCAGTGATTTTTTTGTCATGGAATCATGACATTGTTTACTATGCCCGTACGTTTCGATTTATGCAGTTTTTTTAATTTCTAAAAAAGGAAATTTATAGTACTTTGAAATGCTGAAAAAATCAAAACGGGCATAGTTAACAATGACATGATTCCATGAAAAAAAAAAACACTGAAATCGGGCAATGTTAAGAGGTAGAAAAGAGTTTTCTCTTTTAGCATGGAAAGTAGGTACTATCCTCTTAAACTTTTGTATTGACGTCACAACCCTTTATAATTTTTATAGTATTACTTTTTTTAAAGCACTAACGCCTGCTAAGCAATCTCAAACAGACTTATTTTATAGTGAGTTGGTTTTGCCTGATTGTGGAGAAGCCCGAAAAGAGGGTTATGTGTTTGAGTATTATGTATCTATATGTCCAATTCCTATGTCTCCTCGTAACTACTCAACGGCTTAACTGATTTTGATAAATGATACCTCATTGGATTCGTCTTGGATAGTGCGAGTGTCACTGGGAATAAAGCTGTTTTATGTACTTTAATCTGCGGGCTATTACCGTTTTCAGATTATTAAAATTTCAGTATATTTTTAAGTATATTGCATAAAGAAGAACTCTGTTAATTCGCATCATTACTTCAAAAGAGATATGTATATATATATATATATATATATATATATATATATATATATATATATATCAGGATAGATAGTAATTCAGTATAAAAAATGTGCATTATACTCGTAATATGAACTTGTCCTAAAAATTAAGGCAGTAAAATCAAGCTATATGAAATCAGGACATATGACATTAAAGTTAATATTCGAAATAACGATAAGATCGCAGTAAGCAGAATGTTATTGCTAATAAAAGCATAACTTGAATAGTAGGGTTTTCACACGAAATAATAATATTACAAGTAAGTAAGTGAAATAAACATTGTACCGTATATGTTAAAAATTGTGAAGTTTCTATATTAACCTACGTTTTTACAAATATAGGAAAGTAAAACATGTATTATGGCAAGTACAATATGAAAAATTTAATACCTTCATTCTGTTCAGTTATTGGAGTGTAACTCAAAAACTACTGGACCGAATTTGATGAAATTTAAATGGGACCATACGGGAAGCACCGGCTTTGAAACATAATTTTGAGAATCGGTTCACTACGGTCCTATCGAAAGTCATGAGGTAACAAACATAAAAAAATACAGTCGAATTGAGAACTTCCTCCTTTTTGGAAGTCGGTAGAAAAGGATAAATAAGAATCATTAATCCTACAAACCACAAGCTTTGATAATTTCAGAACTTACTCGGTTAGATTAATTAATAATACAGCTATCTCTAAATCACTACACATTGTCTCGTTTTCACACTGCACACGTTTCTCAACTTGAAACCTTTAAATCACATATCAATTATTTTACCTTATAAATCGAAAAACGTCGCAATAACTTACCTCTGCTAACCCTAGTTGAAGCTTACGTGGCGCACATAAAACCTCGTATCGGATATCTGATATAAACTTGTAATATAAAATCGCAACTTTGGTATCTGTTAGCTAGTGTTATGTGGCGAAATGTGAGAAGCGTCTAGTGTAATGGCGTATATCATGTTTGAATTGCTCCTTACTGTGTTACTATTAACTTTATTATGTACTAGTTACGCTCCACGGTTTCACCCGCGTGGTGATGGATGATGATGATGATGTAAGGTATCATATGTGTTAATCCAACACCTCATTTACCTCCATACCTAATTTCATCCGCGGTTTCACCCTCGTGGTGATAGAAGAAGAAGATGATGATGATGATAAGTATCCTATGTGTTAATCCAGCGCCTCATCTACCTTCATACCAAATTTCATCAAAATTGGCTCAGCTGGTTGACCGTGAAATAGTAACAAACATTAATTCCATACACATAATAAAAAATTGTAGGTTTACATAGGTAGTCTAAGTACTGAAGGAAATAGGGCTTTTAAAGCGATTTACTTGAAATCTAGTATTACAGCTAACGTTTCAACTGATACACACGAGCTAGAAAACATCGGTTCAATTTTGGTACTGAAAATTGAGGAGTTAAAATTACTATCACTTATTGATGAAATACAACTTAAAATAATAATAAATAAAGACATATCCCACCATAAGAACTGTTTGTTAGTTTTGACTCCTGCAACTTTAACATCCAAGCATCCTGAAGAAAAGACACTACATTTACTGTTATCCATCTATCTATAAAAAACTTACAGAATTGAATTGAAGATCAGCAACTCGGAAATATGTTTCCAATTTAACTAGACGTCTCACCTAGGTAGTTGTATAAACAAAAACAAAATTTCAATTTGAGTTACCCTACGTAGACTTGGTAGCTTGAGAAGGGCGGGTTCGCAAATCCCTCTTTGATCGACTTCTCAAGTCCTTTCCATTCCAGGCTAAAGCCTCTGCCAAACCGGTGCGATGTATCGATAGGCAGAGTATCAAGCAAAGGAAATATAACATATCCTTATTAAATTTCCTTATGTAGCCGCAAGCCCCCTTAACCCTATCAGAGTCAAGACATTAATTTCACGTATTGACAGATTTCCTCTATGAATCTTGTTAGTGTCAGTGTATTCAAAAGTTTATTGACACTAGTGTCATGATCCAGATTAATCTGGAAATTCGTTTGTATGGAAATGGCTCCAGCAGAAAAAAATTTTTTGCGCCATCATTATAGAAATGTCGTATCGTACTTAATTATGTGATATCAAATGATGTTAACATAATATTAAAATATCTGAACATCAAGTTATTCAAGGACTTTTAATCTAAAAAAACACGCTCGGATCGCGCTCTTTGGTCAAAAACAGCCCGAGAAAATGGCTAATGCTGGGTTACTATTAAAAGAAACGGATCGTTTTGCTAACTTATACACTATGGGAAAACTGTCAAAAAGTAACGATTCATAAGCAAAGCGATCCGTTTCTGAATATAGGAGCCCAGTGCAGCATCTTCAACTTCTTAGATTATGGCCATCGCGACACTTGCCAAATTGCGGCGAAAATTCAGCCACTTGCTGTGCTCTTATTGAAAAGAGTCTTCGATAAAAGCCATGGATGTGGAGAGAGATAGGATTACTGAGAGGTAATTAATTCGTGTTACTTAGGAGGAACACGAATTAATAATAATACAACTACAAGTATCCCATGACAAGAATGTAAAACTTACGCATTCTAAGGATAGGATTCAGAAACGATTTTGAAGTTAAAACTCAATCTCATCCTCCGCTATGTCAAAATTTGAGGCTGTTTAATTTTATAGTGCACGAGTTTGTTCTCAAGTTATACCAGCATTCATGCAAAAATTACCGATAAAACCCCCACAACATCGAACCGGCGCGGCGGCCGGTACCGCAGCTTTGTGGTTGAGGCTTTATCTCGGTTAGGTATTCCGAGGGCGTGCCCTGCCCTTAAATTACCATGTAACTAATAGTTTTTGTTAGTATGCCTGGCGTATTGCCAAAGTTGAAGTGTGGTGTTCATCTTAAACATTTTTCAAGGTTCTAGATATTTGGAACTTTTAGAAGTCTATCGCAAGTTGCAGGGCTTTACCAAATAAAAAAAAAATACTCATACGACTGGTAGGACGAAGGTTGATGT
The DNA here is from genome assembly GCA_917880725.1 of Selenia dentaria. NCBI lineage: Eukaryota > Metazoa > Arthropoda > Insecta > Lepidoptera > Geometridae > Selenia > Selenia dentaria. The sequence goes on along the minus strand of OU862901.1, from coordinate 9,263,526 downwards.
TTGATTGCATTATAAGCATAGCATAATCAGCTAATTGAGTGCCCGATACTGGGACATGACCTTTTTCTCAGTAGTGGAGTGTGGGTTGTAATTCAGCACATCTACTTAGTGCGGGTTACCTACATTATTTTATTATTAATTATCAAAACTTGTTGTCACTTTGAAATTATTTATTTGATGGTATGCCTGTGTTAAGACTGACAGACACTGAATAACCAATACATGCAAAAGTTTGTGACCTAAACACATAAAATGGTATAGCTACTACTTATTACAAAAAAATATATATTCACGTAGGACAGTAATTTTTCTTACAGGTGGAACTGCCGGGGTACATTATAAATAAAAAGGTATAATATAAAAAAAAACTTGTAAGAAAAAATAAAAGAAAAAATTACGTAAAAATGAATTATAATAAGTAAGACATTTATTGATTCAGACGTTACTTTGCGGCAATCCATTATCAAAAAACGATATTAGAAGAAATATTTTCGAATACTTTCTGAAACACTAAGTTTGGGTGGATCAGTGAACGTTTCTGCAAATGCAAAAATGTATTTAATATTCTCTTCAAATTCTTTATCCAACTGCAAAGCCACCTGTTTCTAATTTACTCGACTATATTGCGTAAATCGAAAAATTATGTATGCAGCACTACTCAGACGAAATTAAATAGGTTACACTGCAATTTAACAACGATAAAATGTTAAAATGTCACGAAATAGAAAACTGATCTTGATTATTTCTAGCCATCGACTGCACAATTTGTATACGTGTAACGCATTGTTTTGAGCTTTATTAAAATATACTTGTTCAGGGACATATACCTAAACATAGGTGAAATACTTATAATACCTAGTTATGTATGTATAAAAATTCTCGTGAGTTTGACACATATTTATTTAATATCAAAACCGACTGTACTCACGTAGTTAAGATCGTGGCGATCTTGCAGCGTAAACTCCCTGAAGATGAGCATCGGACATGCCTGAAACATAGATCAATAACGGCTAATTACGTGAGTAAAGTCGTTTTTTATATTTAATTCAATTTTACTATAACATAATTTAAAGAAAACAATATTACAAAGTAAAATAATGTAAAATGTGTAAAAAATTAATACATATAAAAACATCTCGCAAAAATTATTATAACTGAGAAAGCATCAGTCACTAATAAGCTCATCCTCGCCCACAACTTATATTTTTGTTATCTTTTAAAGGCTTTGGACATCGCACCATTTTGCTCGTTGTTAGCTTAGTTTTTTACAAAAGACTACTTATGCAATCACGAAGAAGAGTAACAAAATGTCTTAAGACGCGGTCCAATCCCAATTTTAAAATAATTTACGATGCTTTACGTAAGGTTGATAATCGCTTGATAGATTGGACGATGTAATGCGAAAATGCGGTAATTTTGTACGTTTTCTTTATATATTTCGATATATACTAACACAATTGAAAAAACTGCTGGTTACTACTTTAGTACTATATGTTGGCTATGTATTACCTAAAAAATAATATAGTGTTATCGCTGAAAATTCTGAGAGTTTGGACGTGAAAGTTTATTTTTATGCACCTATTTAGGATTTTTTTCTGCAGAGAGCGAGTAATATTTATGAATCGGTTCAGTTATTACTCTTTGCCTGTTCCTTTTCTAACCTAAGTTTTTTTTTCATAGATTATTATCGAACTGTTTCGTTACACTCGATGTTTAAAGATTCTGCTTTTTACTATTATCAGCATACGACCGCGCCTTAAGTTGAAAACTAATTTGGAGGATTAAAAGGTTGTCATCGATCCAGTGCCGTAAACGCCATGCGTCGGGTTCGTGAGTTCTCGGGTTCAACTCGCATAATATGGTTTATATAAAATGCGACTCACATCTCTTCTCATAAGATGTGTGTTTCAGTAGTAGTCCAAATCATGGAACTCTGTTCTGACAGTACTTTCGCCATCGTTGGTTTATACACATGTGCCGAATGTAAGGCATGATAATATTGGCATTTTGTGTTAAACTTACTCTAGAGGCCGTAACAATTTGCAAAAAAGTATTCGTATCGTCAACATGTCACACTTCGGGGATAAACTATGAGTTATCTGTGTCACAGCTGCCCTAGATAAACGACAGTTTGTACTTTTACACGTTACGTTACACTTACGCACTTATTCGTGCTAAGCCCACTGTACATGCCACTTTGTCTATACGGCGCAGATTAAAATACACAACAGCTAGCTGTATTATGTAGAGGTGTACAAATGCGGTGTCTAGCAATTAGTTTATCTTATGTTTCGGCTTGTTAAAATTGCGTTAGAATTCCACTATTTGATACCAATTAGTTGAATTGAAACATGTCAAATTTGCATAAATAAAGGTGTGAACATACCGTCGGCCATGTAGCGGCGATAAAATTGTTTGTTATTGGACACTTTTTTGCTAAATTTTAGCTAGTGTTGTGCTTTTAAATAAAATTGGTTTTAATATTAGTTGATTCTGAATGACGATATATAGCTATATTTATGGCGTACGTATGAATGTTCATTCTGGGATACTTTATATTGACTTTGGTCAAGAGGTTGGTTACTGTTCAAACAGTACGAAAGCTTGGCTCTGCTTGAATGGGTTTTCGGTGATGATGTATAGTTGAAAATGGAACCTCGAGCCGCATTTTCAACTAAGCTTTTGTGATACGGTATCAGAACGGCTATATTACTTCATCAGTCGAACGACCCAGACACAATAGAAATTTCATTGTTATATGGACTGGTGAGGGAATATAATGCTCTTACGTACCACACACACACACACACACACACACGCACACACACATACCTATCCCATTAAACTTCCTTAAATTCAAATTAGATGTATAGTTACATTTGATTAGGATCACCTACATTATTATGTGTACTAATCTATTTCAATATATATAGATAATTTTATTCCAAAATTTTATTTAATAATATAATATAATGAAGCTTTATTATAAGATTTAGTTTTACTTTGCACATACGTATTCCATATTAATTTTTTTTATTTTTAATTACACTTTTAAACTGTAACCTGCTATTTCGCATAACTTTAGCTGTCATTGATATGGGAGAGGCCATTGACTTCCAAAACACAGTGAAAACTAGTTCGGAATCAATGGATTCATACATTTATTTTGTACAAAAATCTATTTGAAATAAACTTAGTTGTATTCGCTTCCGTGCTTCGTAGGGAACCGAAGACAGCCGCTCCTGTTGTCTGTTTTCATAACTTAAATAAACACATACCCCTGCTTTATGATTTCCTGTGTCGCTTAAAGACATCTAAAACCCGCAAACAAATATTTTTGCTCATCACACAAACACTTGCCCCGGCTGGGGATCAAACCTTGGACCCCTCGTTTCAACGGCAGGGTCACCAACCAGCTAACGAGGTAGTATTAAAACAATGCTTCTTAGACCATGTCAGCTCAGGCGCCTAGAACATTTACTAAGGTATTCAGTGTCAATTAACGCTCTTCTTGTTAGTACATATAAAAGACTCTACTAGCGTTATATTGTCAATCTTCTTAGACATAGCTTACATACTAAATTACCGTAATTCTAAAGTTATATGATTATTAACGGGATATTTACCGTGGTAAGGTTGTGGAATGAGCTCCCGATATTTCGGCGCAGTTACATGCACCATGTTGAAATTCTGGCATGCCAGAATTTCAATCGAGGTGATGGTTTTCAACTCGCCAGTGCGTGGAATCCAGTATTAGGTTGTTTTAAAAATAAAAGTCCGCGTTCAAAATGTGTTCAAAATACTATACGCAGTGATACAGTGAGTGTGTTTTGTCGGGACTTAGGATCGAGTTCGAGTTCCAGTGATAACCGTAGCAAAAGACTAAGAAAGAGGGTAGATCGTTATGTCTGCACCTAACTTTTAAACTTTATGACCAACCACACGCATTCTTCAGTCTTCCCGTGAACATGGTGCATGTAACTGCGCCGAAATATCGGGAGCTCATTCCACAACCTTACCACGGTAAATATCCCGTTAATAATCATATAACTTTAGAGAACAACCGTGATAGTTTAAAACAGTGTTTTACCGTAATTCTTGCTGATTATTTATTTCTATATCCAAATAATTCGCAACTCTTGTGTACCTTACATCTTCAATTTCTCCACCACGATATCTTATCATATCACACTTTCATCACTGTCCGAAACGAGAACGGAAACACGAATTGATCAATCAATCTGTAAATAACATGCCACTCGAAATAACTAAGGGAATCCAATTAAAAGCCAACTTATTGTCTCAAATGTGGCTTCCTTCTTCGCCATGGACATACTACAACCATGCCGTAACAATAAATACACTCAAATCCTGTTTACTTATTTGACATTTAACATTCTGTTCTCAGATCGAAACACACTTATGTCTGTCGTCAGGATGTTCTAAACAGTAATTTTCATATATTTAGTTAACTGGGCTACCATTCGATAATTTTAACTAAGGCACAACCGAATTTAACTTCTAAATGGTGATCGTTAAGTTTGAATTTAATGGTCGAAGATTTCGGGTCTATTCGAATTACGTCCATGCTTTTCTATACCGTTCGATTTGCTATTGATATGGTAAGCGCAATGGAATTTGAGTCCTCTTCCTTTGTAATAAGATTGGAATGATTTTGGACGTCGATAAGTAGTTTTGTAATGAGAGTATTGCATGTTTTTACGTTGAAAGACAAGAAACAACTGAACTTTTGTGGCGTAAACTTTTTTGTTTTTCGTTAGTAAATCGATCAGCGTCTTTAACTAGCTTTGTTAACGTGAACTGTGTTTATTTTTAAACCGTTAGAAATTGAGTAAGTCGGAGAGCCGAAAAGTGTTGAGTTAGGTTAGTGCCCTTTCGTAAGCATTACGGTTTCAGAGTTGCTCAAGAACTGGGGAAATAAAGGCTAAAGTAAATTTAGAATGAAAAGATGTACCGTTGCTACGAACAAATAATGTCAGGAAGCATAACTCAGAACAAATTCCACACAAAAAGTGGTCCTTCGAACCAAAACGACGTATGATTCCAAATACGAATTACTTCCGAGGTTACAAATAGACATGTTCGGTGATTAAATTTCAGGCTTTAAAGGTATCGCATCGCACATCCCAAAGGAAAATTTATATTGTGATTATTATCAGGACTTAAAAAGATCACGCGTCTTCAGTCCCATAGTCATGACAATCGTAATACCATTGTAGGTCAAGGCGACTGGAAACAGACTAAATAATTTATATATACATCTACCCTCAATTTTCCCGAAACTTTCATTTCAACACAAAAAGGTACTCCGCGGAGCGCCACTTGAAAAAAAGCGGAATAACGCGGTATTCTACAGGAAGTCGGGAACCGGAAGTGCCCTCCCGGATGTATAGAGGGCGCTGTGGAGCGAAGCAAATTGTATTTAATCGTGGAGGGTACCCAGGAATCGGGTTTGTGTGGTCGTCTAATTATTTATTAAGTGCGTTCTAATTTTTGATGTCGAACCTTCGCCTTTAAATTCTATGAAGCGGCTATTTTTTGTTGAATATTTTTAAAATTCTCGTTCAATTATTATAATTTAAATATATTTATGCCGATATCATCTAATTTATTTTATTAATTCGATAATGTGTTGTATATTGACGCCGTAACGGCAGAACGGATTTGAATGAAATCGGAAAGGATATAGGTTACTCCCAGGGTATTATAACCTTGGTTATAACCTAAAAATAGACTATATATAATATATAATAGAGGTATATAAATAGACTACCTACTTGTTATACCGAAATGTCCGTGGAAATATCCCGACAAAAAACATATCATTCTAAATTTGTTATTGTATATTATAAATAGTTATCCAATACGAAATATATGACTACATGGTCATACATTTCGTATTGGTTTTATAGAACGAATTCACAGCTGGAAAATTAAAAGGACTTTGAAAGTGGCTTTTTTTTAATTTATCTTTATTCCAGCATAGGTATAATACGAGTACAAATATTTAAAAAAAACTTCTTTTAGTCATACTAATAATTGTATAAGTACCTATATAACTACAATTCATACTATGCATCAACCTTTAATATCATATATTTTCTTTAAAATAATGCAGATTAACGGAAGAAATAATTACAAAGTAGCATTTGTACATTTTGGTTTTTATTGATTTATGAGGCTTAAAGACAAAACTTTGTGGGCAGTCTGACCAGAGAAACTTGGGCAATTTTGACAAATGCCTGTCGAAAAGACCTGTGCATACAGCAGAACCAACTAAAGAAATTACAGCCCTTTAGGGCCCTTAGATCTCTCCGTCTAAGCACATAATTACTCGTGAGGATCTAAACTCGCCGAGCCATTTGAAGACGTGGGCTGAATAAAATCATACTAATGTTTACCTGTTGGGTTATATGTATGTTTGTTGCTCTGCAACGCCAAAGCTATTAGCTATAAACGCAACAGACTGGGCTGAAAATTTCACAATTGAAAAGGTTTCGGTTAGATACAATAACATAATACAGGCAACTTTGTACCCAAAAAAATTGTTGCATCTCATTCATGTTCTACAGCAAATTTTCATCTCGTTAAGTAATATAAAAAAAAATGGTAGTTTGTGTGTCCGTATGTTTGTCCTCTATTGACGGCAGAACGGTTAAGGATGAAGTACAGACCGGACTTAACTTATAACCAGGGTTAACTTAACACATAAGTAGACTATTTTTTATCCTGGAATAACTACTGATGAAGAATCAAATATGCAGCTCGACATGTTTTAATTCTCTCGACTTCCGTATAAATTATTGTCTTTATTCAGTTCAAGCTAAAACGTTAAGGATGTGTCTAGAATATACCGAGTAATCGATTTTCTTTGAGTTGTGAGGCGACATGTCAACCCTACCGCTTTACGCACAGTAGGTATTTATATCACGGGTAATGCTCGAGACAAACTTCTATCTATTTTAAAACGTATTGCCTAAAGAGATCTGGAGAGGAAATCGAGGTAACTGTAAGTACTGGTATGATAAACTAAACTGAGATCGTAGTTACTTCTTCATATTGTTTCACCATTGTGCGTCTTTTCAGCTGTGGCTTAGTGTGCCTTGAGCCTCTAAGTACAAATGCGTACAAAATACTGACCCCCTGCTAAGTACTAAAGTACAACACTGAAGAAAAACTTTTCTCCCCTTGCGGCTCTTCGCTGGAATACTTTTAAATACTTTTCTTTGCGGCTACATAAAGCTCAGTATACATAATGGCTGGCGAAATTAAGACTCGTCAAAGTTAGTTTGCAAATTGTGAATGTTGTCCTGGGAGATGATGATAGCGAAGTTTGTTAAGTTGGTGCAAGATATAAAATTTAAATGTTGCAGAAACGTAAATTATTTAGAGGTATTATCATAGTATTAGCAGTTATAGATACCATTACCAAGTCAATCCATACTCTAGTACAATATTTATTTTTAACTTGGACATGTATAAACAATAGTTTTATACCGTTATCCCATATTAGATTGTTACGATATGTATCTTGCTGAATGCATGTCTGGAGCCAGCCTTCTTGGACTTCCGTTGGTAGTATGCCCGTCACTTTCAGGTCACGTCATCAGGAGGATTAAGATCTGTTGTAAGTTTTTTCTTTCATCTTTATTCTTTGGCGATCATACAATAGAAGGATGTGGAACAATCTTCGATTCTTAAGCATAAAGTGAAAAAAACAGAGCATGCAAAAATCAAGTTTATTTATTGTCTCATGTATCACAGTTTATTTTTAATTTGTATCTAAGGCCTTGAACTGACTGACCACAATAAATAACATCAGTAGACTTTTATTTGTATGGTACGAATAAATTTGACAACATGGCATAACGATGCCCACCTTTTGAATTAGTTTAATGTGGTTGTATTGGTCATGGTTAACTCCGTTGTTTATCAATATCGTGTTACATTTGGGTGGATGGAACTAAACATATATGTGTCGGTCACTCTTCACCCCAGTGAAGAATACATTGAAGAACCACACAAAACTTTAAAGCTTAAAGATCTGGGTCACACTGTAGCTGTTACGGGCCAACGTTTCTAGATTACACGAAAGCCTAGGCAAAATTGAAAAATTTTAATAACTTGATATTCCAAAAATCATCTCATCGGCTGGTTAATGTACGTTACAAAATCCATTTTTTGTAAATGTTCAATTCAAGCTCATTAATAAAATAAATTTGATAGATCGTTCTAATTGATTTCTTTATAGGAACCGAGAAGCCTGTTCTAAATTACTATATTTTTGCAATTTGTAATTATCGTTTATTTGAAAAAAAATACAATGGTTAATTACAGCAAAATTCTACGGCAAATCATTAAAACAATGATAAAAACAAAATAAGTGTGACAAATATGCACCTACCTACTTGCTAACTGCATTAAAGTACTAAAGTCCACTTGCAGGGCATAATTTCCATACATTCATCATTATATTTCTATAATATATTAGTAGATTATTATAATTTGAACATCACTGTGTTTCTCTCTTCATTGAAGTTGACTGGGGCATAATGAAAAACCATATTTACATATTTAGCGTTGAACTTATTTATTTAGTCTAACGTGTTAGTGATCTTAAAGTCTACACTTGTTATGTTATAGGGAAAGTATATAGTTGTAATTTACAGGAAACATTCTTAGTTACACGCTACTTAGCAGTTTAAATTAAACTTAGGCACTTGAGGTTAAATAGGTAGTTATTTCGACAGAATACCTTCAAAGGAGCTTCAATATACTCATTTCAATTCACATAAATCTACTCCCATATTCATAAAACCGGTCCCAGAAATAGACAAATGTGGACTCACGAATGCAGGTTCTTGGCAAGAATGATTAATAACTAAATCATTTTCTGTCATAGCCTCTCCCGAGATCACGTCCTGTTACAACCAGAATTGGCAATCAACATAAACGTCCGATTCACTCTCACATAAAACGCAACTCCCGTCATTTCTAATCTAACGTAAAACTCAATAAAACTCGGAAGGCTATAAAGCAAAAACGAAATCCACATTTATCAAAACATGTCTGAGTTCTGTATGTTCTTATTTATTATTTTTGTTTACAACCATGTCAAATGCAAGGCAGCGCGATCTATCGTGGAGCGCAGCAGCGCCACTGGCGGTGTGCCAAGGAAACTATTTCAAACTATTTGGACTACCACGTTAATAGTTTTACAGTTGTTGGCTTCGCGCGTGTGCTCTCAGCTTTGTAATTAATACGAGAAGGGCGGTGATATAGTTGTTGAAATGACATCTTGTGTATTCTTTTGAAATATACTCTTTTAGAAACAGAACGGGCGTATCCCATAAAAATGTTTTATATTTTTAAACAGCGCATCTATATTTTAAAATGTGACACTTTAGCGTGCGTTAGAAATTTTATGTTCTTAAATGATTGAGCGATGTTAAAATGTTTTTAAAATTGAACAGTGTTAGGAATTATGTTAATTTTAACCTGTTTTATTGCTTTATTAAATAATAAAAATCTTAAAGCTGTTTTTTAACTAATTAACGAAGTTTGTCTCATAAAAGAAACGTATTTGGAATTTTAGCTTCAGTTTAAATATTTTACAACTTTATTGGTTTTTAATTAATTAATTAGTGGTATTTTCGCCATATTGGTTTAGAACATGAATGTTATAAATTAAGTAGATTTATACAGAGATAGTGCTAAATTTGCATCAATCTATAGTATCTGGCTATTAACTCTGTTCTTTAATAAGATTTTTAATTTTCGTTTTATTTTAATTTTCGATTCTTTTTCTCGTCTATTTAATAAGTAAACAACGATGTAATGCCGACACTGCTTTTGTGCAGTGAGGTCTGCCTTACAAAAAAAGTGAAAAGTAATATTGCTTTGTCATATTTACGCCAAACGTACCATTGTTTTATTGTTATAAAAGTTTTTAACCAGCATTTTAATTTACTTACTGATGAAATTGTCGACACTTTTGTCAATTTTTGTAGTGAAGTACGAATTACATAAGTAAGACGAAATATTCAGAAATATATTAATGCTGTTTCGTACCTTCACCCAATATATATATATATATATATTCATAATTTAAATAAAATTCTAATAAAAAAAAAAACTAATACAACTAAACAACTTCATACAGCCTCAAGACGTCTTCGACCAATGTGTGTTACCAGTGATGACTTATGGCACTGAAACGTGGTCTCTTACTATGGGCCTTATAGATAAGCTCAAAGTCGCACAACGAGCTATGGAGAGGGCTATGCTCGGGGTTTCTCTACGTGATCGAATCAAAAATGAGGAGATCCGTAGAAGAACGAAAGTCACCGACATAGCTCAGAAGATTAGCCAGTTGAAGTGACAGTGGGCAGGGTGGACAGACGACCTGAGGAAGGTCGCAGGACGACGTTGGATGCAGGCCGCTTCCAACCGGTCCTTTTGGAAAATCATGGGGGAGACCTATGTTCAGCAGTGGACGTCCTACGGCTGAAATGATGATGATGATGAACTTCATTTGCTTGGATTTATTTAAGCTAAATTCCGCTTCCGGTTAAAACTTTGTAAGTGGAAAAAATAATACAATCTAAAATAGACATTGTAATGATGATATAGGGTTTGAATTATTTTGTTGATAATAAGTTGTAAATGTAATCTTAGGAAACATTGTTCGCGAATTCCTTACTATATCCATAGACCATGGGCTGTCCCTATGCTCCATTTATTTTAGTACGCTATATAGTTTACTAGCTGCCCTCCACGGTTTCATACGCGTAGATGATGATGGTGATAATGAATCAAATAAAGCGTACATAACTGCTGCGTAATAATGCAGCTTTCAACTGGTGAAATATTTTTTGATTCGATTAACAGGTTTCGGATTATAAGGATTTTTTGGGTATTTTTTTCACACCTTGGATTACACTATCGAAGTTTTCATACGTATCATTAACTGTTTTGATAATATAGCCTATGATCTTCAGGGATAGTGTAGGATTTTAATGGTGAAAGAATTTATCAAATCGGTTTAGTAGTTTTGAAGTCTATTCAATTCAAACAAACAAACAAATCTTTCCTCTTTATAATATTAGTGTAGATAGATCAACTCCTACAAAAATTAGTGTTAGTGTATTTACATATTATATATTGGTTTCTTAATTATAAAACTCTCCTCTAGTATAACCACCACATCCGCCCGCATAACTTCCAAAATGACTGTACATGTAACAAAAACAGTAATCTGAATTAGCGAAGTCGAAAATAAATGGAATGCCTTTAAAGTAATTCTGCTGACAGAAAAATAGTGTTAAGCCTTAATGAGGGGGTGGATGACTTGCCAAATGGTAAGGGATTTTGCAACCGCAGTTTCTTCTAGTGCCGAATATGTCTTGCTTTTGTGCAATCTTTCTCGTAGAATTTAGGGCTGCTAGTTTTTCATATAAATAGATAACACTTCATTATTACAGCACATTAATGACTTAATAATAGAAAGAACAATGCTTAAACTAGGTGTAACAATGGGCGGCCCTATTGCTCACAGCGATCTTTTCAAAATACCCATTCGCCGAGAAGTAACAATAAATCAGTAAATACACTATAAATACATAAATAAATTCTATAATAATAATACACAAATACATTTACACAAACAACATGCTTTATTAATAAATACGTATAATATATACATAGTACCTGGAAGTCTGAGCTTTGCCCGATTTACATACGAATACAAAATAGCAACACATGTTCCGTGAAAATCTTGACACCGCGATTCATGATTTTGCAATACGACTGTTACGACATCTAGTTTGAACGCAACGAACAAACTGTTGATGTTATTGCCTGAAAACACGGATAAAAGGGCGTTTTCTAAAAATAAAACCTACCTAGATCCATTTATCGCCTCCGAAACCCCCAGCATGCTAAATTTCATGAAAATCGCTGGAGATTATATACATATATATACAAGAATTGCTCGTTTAAACTATAAGATATTTAATAATTACAATAATGTATAAACGTAAACAATAAATTATCTGACAGTTATATATTTATATAGTCTAGGCAAAAACTAGGAGGGCGGCCCCTCTATTCACTTACTTTGGTCTAGGAATTGTTCATTACTAACCTACATACAAACAAAAATAGAACGACTTATAGAAGTACTTATAGATCGAAACATCTGTTGCATTAATAGTAAAATAAGAGATGGGGTCGAAGTTTCTACGTGAAAAAACATACCTATTATGCATTACTCGTATATTCGGACAAGTGGTCACGTGCCGTAATTATAAGGAGAATTTTAATAACAATAATACTTTTTAAAGATATTTATATAGTTTGATTTTTATTTAATACATGATGCATGATTGATAATACGGAAATATTCGTGACTGATGTAATTTAAATGCAATAGTGAAAATAATATTTTAAGATTTTTATGTCGATCTTAGTGTTTGCATTGATGCTTCTGCTCCTGACTGCATCTAGATTTTTTGCACTCTCTGGCTCAAGTTGAGTAGGGCTGTCACTTGTCAATAATTTAAAATAGCCTTATATAATAATAGTAAATTATATAATTTTGAATGTTTTATCTCACATTGTAATGCTTTTAAATGATTATGTTATAGACTTAAATGTATATCATAGAAGAGAGTCAACCAGAAGATAAACCGAACAAGTGCAAGTAGGACTCGTCTACAGAGGGTTTTGTACCACCACTATATATGGTTTATATGTTTATTTATTTTACGCCTCCATTAGTTCAGCTGATAGTGACTCTGCCTTTCAAGCGTGGGTTCCCTGGTTCGATCCCTAGCCGAGGGGAATACTTATCACAAACATTATCTAGATAACCGAGCTCTGCTCACTTTAGATACGAATACAAATAGCAACACATGTTCCGTGAAAGCTTGTCACCACGATTCAGGATTTTACAATGTGACTGTTACGCCATCTAGTTTGAATGCAAAGCAATACATGTTCCGTAGGAATCTTGTCACCACTATTCAGGATATTTCAATGCGACTGTTACGCCATCTAGTTTGAACGCCACAAAGAAACTGTCATTATTAATTGCCTGAAAACACGGATAAAACGACGTTTTCTAAAAATGGAATCTAGCTAGATCGATTTATCGCCCCCGAAACCTAAACTACTTACTAAATTTCAGGAAAATCGCTGGAACCGTTTCCAGGATCCAGATTATATAATACCTATACAAGAATTGCTCGTTAAAGTATTAGATATTATAGACAATGAACAATTCCTACTGTCAGATTAAAATATCAAGGTGACATTGACAAGAAAACACCTAAGTGTTTCTTAGTACATCTTTAATTACGTTTATAATTCTTAGTTTTTATCATAACTGTGATTTCATTTCATTAGGTTTTTGTTATCTGTCTGCCGGATGCTTTAATTGCGGTTTAATACGTGTATTACGATGCCAAAAAATAACTGATTACGTTTCCAGTCAGTGGCAGTCATTACTTATTTTTAATGCTGATCAAAAAGGTATGAAGTTATTGTTTTTATATTCCAATTTGTTTAATATCAAAACCTACTTTAGTCACACTATTAGCCGACGTTATCGACCTATGTTTCGGGCATATGCGATGCCCATACTCAAGGAGATCTCGCTGCAAGATGCTGTTCGCTTTGATTTCGTAGGTTTTGTAATCAAATGACGAAAACTGATATCGTTTTGTCTTGATTATCTTACATTTTTTCTCTGAGAAACCTCTAAGACAGACTAGGTTTTCAGTTCAGTTAGCAACATTCTGCAGGTCGTCTCTAGCTAACCTCAGGGCTTCTTACACTTCGTTTGGCCAAAGCAACTCTTTGGGTTCCGCGTTGATCTACTTAATTGACCTAACAAATTCGATTTCACGGACCCGCAAGCGCAGCGTAGGTCGTCCATCACCCGTATCAGGTCGCAGGACGACGCGGGATGCATGCCGCTTCCAACCGGTCGTTTTAAGATATTATGGAGGAGGCCTATGTTAAGGAGTGGATGTCCTACGGCTGAGATGATCGATCTAAGGTTTTAACCTGGTTTTCTCACAGGGCATAAGTTCTTTATTAATATTATGTACAGTTCCCTTAAACACTAAAGCTACTCGTAAGTTCATTAGTATATTCCTGACGACACTTATCAGTAACGGCTACTACTACAAAAGATCCTGAAGAAGGTTCAGACAAAGCCTCATGTGTAAGTTCACATTAATCTTGTTCTATTCCTTATATTAAATCAGGAAAGTATGGAAAATTACGTTACAGTATACGAACTGATCAATAAGTTGCCATAACCCAATTTTCCTATAGATTACCATCATACGCCGCTTCCGATGAGTTTGCCAAACCGGAGGTCAGGCGCGGGTCAGGGTCAGTGCCGCCATCAATCTCTTGGGGCTGACGGCCTGGAATATGGAGTTACGGATAGTGGATGTATTGTAGAAAAATGCTATTCAAAATTGTAATTGTCTTCGTAGTAGAAGTGAGTTACAGTTTTCGTCACAATAAAGGATTTAAATCTGGCCATAAGTGAAAAGGATTGGACAAAGCAAGTCTGACTCGCCTTTTAATGATAGTTACAGGGGTAGGATGTCACGGATCTTGCTGAAGCGCCATGTGGCACTGCAAAGCGCTCGTCATCCCGAAACGTTCGGTTTTAAGTCACCCAATAACTTCATTGACTAAATTTTACTCCCCATCGTCAAACCTTTACACACTAGTGCTTCTACACTGCCGCTTGGAGGTCACTTTATCTTGAACAATGTTCAACTACACACACACACACACGTGTAAAGCATATATATACTTAGTATGCATTGGCAAGCACAAACTTTGATAGTTTTATATCTCTTTCTCTGTTATATTTCTGTTTTGACATAATTTTCGTTAAGTGGAATCTAAAATGGAAGAAGGTGCTAGTCTTCGAATCACAATGTAACGCTAAATCGAGGACGAGAGGCTTAAAATTTAAATTGTACACTCTTTTATGTCAATAAATGAGTGTTTGTTATGTTTTATGTATGTTTTTGTCAGGAATCTGATTATTGTATTTTTTTTATTTTTAATGTACCTATCATCTAGTAAGTTGGAATTCCTCGCCTCTTACGGTTCGTAGGTATCCCGGTTCAGAGGGAATGGGTTCCCTCTGAATCGATATCTCTCTATGGCGTAAACCATATACCTCCTCATCGAACCGCAAATAGCATATTAAAATAGTTGGTATCACATTGAAACAGACGTCGATCACAATTTTTTAACATCCGAAAAAGGTGTTGATTTTGACCATTATTATTATGCTGCCGCTCCCTATTAATTTAACATCCATTGAAAATTCAACAACACAACTAATAGCGGTATGAGTCAATAGTACGTTTCCACACGAAACCTCCGTTGTTGGATGAACTGAAGATCTGCATCAGATTGAGGCATAACGCAAACGAAAAGCTGTCTTCAGTATACTTTTGTCTGAGATCTTATAACAGACATTGAAATTTATAGAGAGAAATAATGAGATCGCTTAAGCAGGCGTTAGTGCTTTAAAAAGTAATACCATAAAAATCTTATAACAGGGCCAAAATGATCAATTTAGTTGGATCAATGGAAATTACGTCAAAATTCTGATGTATTTCGGGCACTATTTTCAATCCTTACACTCACTGATAAACTAAGAGTATAATAAAAAATTGTGTGAAAGCTGTGTGTCGTGTGTGTTGGGCCTAAAACAAATAGACACAGACTTCCATTCCTTCCCTTCCAAAATTACTAAACAGATCAAACAAACGACCGGAGCGGATCAAGCGTCAATCAATCGAAACAATCATCGGTTCATCCACAACAAACAAGAAACGCCACGCACGACGAAAAAACCGTAATCCATGCACTTACAACTAAGCTCCGCGATCTAACTCAACCACGGATCAATCTAAATTAAAGATATGTCCATTACAGACGAGTACATACTCTACCAATGATGTTATATATAAACGGAGGTAGATAAGCTAGTTGTCTTGAGTCAACTTAGTTCAAGACTACGCCGTCTAGCAACGACGTAGCGCGTATTCGACATAACAAGTACAATTAGAAAAAATTATGACTGGCTTCCATTCTATTCAGTTATTGGAGTGTATCTCAAAAACTACTAGACTGAATTTGATGAAATTTTGAATGGACCGTGGGACCACACGGGAAACACCAGCTTTCAAACAAAAAAATTATTTTGAGAATCGGTTCACCCAGTTCGAAAGTTATGAGGTAACAAACAAAAAAAACAGTCGAATTGAGTACCTACTCCTTTTTATGGAAGTCGGTAGAAAAATGCCTTGTGTGTTCAAAAACTGCAGAATATATACTGGGACGAGTGTAAACAACAAGCATGATGTATCTTTTCATTTGTAAGTATTGTTTTACTATTAATCTATCAATAATTTAATTTTAATTTTATTTCACTTAAAAGAAAAGTAGCGAGCCATAGAGAGAACGAGGCTGTCATTGGAGGTCGAATGGTAACATTGTTAATAATATGTTGGTCCCTTTCTGACAACTAGGATTCATATATCTTCGTGATCTTTTAATCTTGTCACTGTAGTTAATGTCGTTGTGCGAGTTGTGAACTATAGCTATAAGTAGGTATAGCATAAAGTTTGCCATATTTAAACTTCATATTCAAGAAGTAAAACGTCTCTATTGTTAATCTCATTGTACTCTACGTAATATTTATATCTCCTCTATATTTTTGAAAGTGTCGCCAGAGGTTTATAAACAGCAACATGACGGAACTTGTCCTCATTACAGATGCATTTTATCTCGCATAATAAGGGCCGAACCTGTTCCTATCTTATCGTTTAGTAGGACTTTAAGACATCCAAAACAAAAACTTTAAACCCGGAAGTAGGTATTTTTTTAAATATAATAAGATATATATTTTCTTGCCATAAATAAGGATGCAATAAGGCTGAGTAAAATAATTAACAAAATTATTCAACGCTATGTATCACGTAATACAAAGAAATGAAGTATGACGTAAATGTTTGGTCTCGCTATGTAGGCGTTAATGCTTTAAAAAAACATAATAATAAAAAAAAGTAAAGTGTAATGAGCTTAAGAAAAAAAAGCCTCTCAGTTAATTCAGGTTAAGTCGTCTGATGAAATGGCATAAATAATAATTTATATCACTTTATGCCAACGTTTTGACATATTCAGCTGTCTCTCAGCGTCATACCAACTGGAGTCATCATACAAACGCTATTTGGAATACCATTCAGCATCATATTTCATCATTGACACGATCATAGCATTAACTAATAAATGCTTAGTAAAAATAAATGTTATTAAAAAGTGTTGACAGCCCTAGCGGCCGATATCTGAGAGCTTTCATCGGCTCTTACAAATCGCTTACGCTCTTCTCTCCCCTTCAATAGGGTTGCCAAGCTGCCATTGTTGCCATGTTTTAATTACCGACAGAAAATAAGAAAAGCAAGATTATGCATAGGAAATTACGCAGTATAAATACGTAGTTTTTTATTAATGAATTTATAATCGCCTTCGGACGGACTCCGTGCGTCATTATTTTATGGGTTAAAATCGTCGTATTTTAGTATCGATAAAATAAATTACTTTTAACTCACGTCTAGAGGTCGTTTGTGGTACTTTATTCAATTAATTTTCGTCGGGTTTAGTTTCATTATAAGGTGTCGTTTTGTTTTTATATTTTGTTAATTTAGAAACCACTAGAAGCTGAGCTTGTGTAGTCGAGCATACTAATAAACTTTTTAACTGTATGATAGATATTTGGTACCCGAAGTAAATTAGAGCCTGGAGGTCGTAGAGTTTTATAAAACAGTGACTTTGAAATGTACTTATCCAGACAGTAAGGGCGCTTAAGACGCTATCTCGTTATTTTCTACTATAAACTACGAATAATAATAAGTCAGGAAGCATAATTCAGAACAAATTCCACACAAAAAGTGGCCCTTCAAACCAAAACGACGTATGATTCCAAATACAAATTACTTCCGAGGTTACAAATAGACATGTTCGGTGATTGGTTTAAATTCAGAAGGAAAGCAGGGATTGGCTTACGCGCGTGCTGCAACGTCTACTATGACAACTGAGTCGTAGCGGCGTGGACGATGTAATGCAACAAGTGGATTGGACCAAGTCAATAATATACACAATGTTTTTTATTTGTTTTTTTTTATATCGGTTACTTTTTAAATTTTATTTAAAATTCAGTGAAATTTATGTCCCGCAAAATATTAAGTTGTCGTCTAGAAGTAATTAGAAGAGACTCTTTTTCCGTATTGTAGTAAAGTGAGATTAAATAACCAAAAATATTTTTAACTAGCTGGTGCCCGCGACTACGTCTGCGCAGGGTTAGTACTTCGAGTAGCTTATTATCTTCTCCAAGGCCTAACCCTGACCAGACATCCATCTAAAAATACCAAAATATCATAAAATATGTACATGGTCAAACGCCATTGTTATAATAGAAATCCAAGAAAAAAATATACTAAGTGTATCAATCAGTAAACACTAATAATAAAAGACAGGAATTACGAGTACATACAAATATAAAATTAATCACCATTAAAAAACTGTCATTACATTTCATCAACCTTGACGGTATTTGTGTTACATTTCACCCCCCTTGAGTCTAGTGTATCGAGCTGTCAAAATACGAGCGACACAAACTTAAGGCACAAACAAAAATAAAACTTAACTTAAATGTAGGCGTTGAAAACACCGCTGCTTACCCCTTCGAGGATATATAGGCGATACCATTTGTTATGTTGTGTTTAAAAATAACATGTTAGTATTGCGGGCGATTCACTCACGACTACCTCTAGATGGCATTGGTAAAATAATTATAATTGCATAAGTTGATTTGGCATCTATCGATGAATAGCAGAACATTTATGACTTTTTGAAATATCACGCTTGTCTCTTTAGTTCAGCAACTCGCCTCTAGATGGCATTGGTTAAATAATTATAATTGCAAAAGTTGATAAAAACAGCTATGCAATAGCTTTACCGCGGCAGTCTCCGAGTGCCAAAATCAACGGAGTAAGTATATAATGCTGGTTTTCACAGGCATCTAGCATTATTTTACTGCATTGGATCGGCAAGGAAATGGAATTAAAACAAAATAAGCTAAATACATTGCTGTTACATTTCAATATTCAGTTCTGTAAAAAAATATATATTAAACAAAAATAGACTGACTTTATTTTGCATAGTATTGACCATCTCGGTTTGTAGACGTATTTAAACATTTTTGAATATAAATATAATTTTGCTACTACGTACTAATAAAAGTGATTCCTGGACATTTTAATCTTGTATGGATCCTGCACCACTTCACAACACATGCTGGCATGATGATTCACAGCTGTAGTTCAAGATAATAAAAATTAAAATGTATGCGAAGATTTCACGTGTACACGCTTGCAAGAAAAATGTCCGACTGATGACGTACTGAACACGACTTTTAAGCCCCGCCTACTTGAACACGACTTTTGTTGGGTCATTTTTTTAACGCAGTTACTGTTCCTGACTTATTATTATTCGTAGACTATAAAACATACCAGCCCAAGTTTTTTAAAGATGTGATCACAGCACCAGAAGCCATAGCACAAACAATTTGCGAAAAAGTATTCGTATCGTAAGCGTCAACGTGTCACGCTTCTGCGTACAAACTGAGTGTTATTTGTGTTTAGTTACCGTTAACTAGATACATGACAGTTTGTACTATTTCACATGAACGACGTTGCACTTACGCAGTTATTTATGCTAGGCCCAATGACCTCCAGCTGGGCGGTTGATGAAGCATTTGATAATTATGTAGCGTATTTGAAGTTCCTTATTATATATTGCTATGATGTCAACATGATGATAAAATCATGATGACGTTCAGGTGATTTTTATTGAATCATTGTTTTGTAGGCATCAAGTAGGCCCGAAAAGTTTAACGCGACCTGTAAAGGGGGTGGCAAGCGGGGAGGGAGGTGTTACCACTTTAGCAAATTACTCTGTCCCTCCACACAATAGAGGCTTTTGTCGAAGCATTCGATTTTTCAGCAAACAATAACTTATCGCTGATCTGAGGCCTTAAAAATATTTTTTTGCTTCGAGTTGCGGTTAAGTTTTGTGCGAGAGAAAGCTGGTTTTGATGAAATATTACTTCAATAAAATGAAAATAACAAAACCCTGAGGTAAGGTTATTGTATTTTTGTATAATAATAATACCAACAGATTCAGTGTCGATAATTAACGTTAATATAGCTAACATGAATACACATATGATGAACATAATTATATGTATACCCCGACCAATTAAGAGTTAACCAGAATTGGTAAATATTTAAAAAGTATTAAGCAGACGTTAGTGCTTTAAAAAGTAATACTATAAAAATTACAAGGGTTGCGATGTCAATACGAAAGTTTAAGTATTTCTAAATAATGCTTCTTTCGGTTGGATGGTACTGTCAAAGCTGTCCAATAGATGTCGCTCCGTCCCCGCAAGACGGTTAGTCAAATATAGAGCCAAATACCAGCTGGAGACACTGGAAGCTATTGAGAGGAGAGCCAAGAGACTCATTAACGACGACCACCTAGTACGCAAGAGACTCCAGAGTCTCGAGCATCGTCGCAAAGTCGCTTGTTTATCGGTTTTTTATCGGATACATTTCGGTGAGTGTGCAATGGAACTTCACAATTTGATTCCGCCATCCCCATTCTATAATCAAACATCCAGAGATACTCAGAAGCGCCACCGCTTTATGGTGGATATTCCATTTACCCGGACGAAGCGATTTACTTCTTCGTTTATCATACGAACCGCTAGGGAATGGAACACCCTCCCTGAGTCACTGTTTCCGGTTAAGTACGATATGGGGGTCTTCAAAACACGAGTGCATAGGTATCTTCTGGGTTAGCGCGCTCCATCATCGATCGCATCATCACTTAGCATCAGGTGAGATAGTGGTCAAGGGCTACACAGTTCGGTATAAAAAATAAAATAAAAAAAAAAGAGTTAAAATTCGATGCTCGGGCCAGAACCTCGGTGGCCTAGTTGATCAATGGCGTCTGACACGTAGAGTCAGAAGACGCGGATTCGAATCCCGTCTGAGGATGTGAATTTTTCTCTCAATAAATTTCAATATTTTAAAAGTATGTTAAACTTCTTTAATTACGTAAAATTGATAACACCACATGCACCGCCCGACTCCACCTACGTAAAATAGCTCTCACAGGAACCTTTTGGGGGATGAAAAGCATAATATGCGTTAATCCAGAGTATAATCTATCTCGATTGTGAATATCATCAAAGTCAGGTGAGCCGTTTACGCAAAAAAGTAATAAATATACAAACATATTCATCACAAACAAACAAAAAAACGAAATTATAACACTAGTGACACTGAAAAAATAAAGCGTATATACTCGTAGTAAGTACACGTATGTCATATTTACCTGTACAGAGCTACGAAGAAATAATGTCAGTAAACTTAACTCAGAACAAATTCCACACAGAAAGTGGTCCTTCAAAACAAAACGACGTATGATTCCAAATACGAATTACTTCCGAGGTTACAGATAGACATGTTCGGTGATTGGTTAAAATTTCAGAAGGAAAGCAGGGAATGGTCCACGCGCGTGCTGCAACGTCTACTATGACAGCTGAGTCATAGCGGCGTGAACGATGTTATTGATTTCGCACGACTTTTATTGGGTCATTTTTTTAAGGCAGTTACTCTTCCTGATATTATTTCTTCGTAGATACAGAGAGTTTAATTTGTTAACTATATTTATTAAGTAACGGTAAACAAGGTATACTCAGGGTATATCCAAAGAAACAACGATAAATCGATCCAAAGAGAAATCGGAATGGGAAACAATCGGTTCGACAAAACAGTAGATATTTTATCGTTCCGCAAAAACAGCCCAACACCGACTAAAAGGTCCGTTTTCACAAAACGCCGCCGCCATTCGATTAATAAATATTCCGAAAAAGGCTGCTTTAACTTTTTCGTTGACATCGATGAATTGAGCAATCGAGGAGTCTCAATTGTTGAAAAAATATCGAAACGAAAACGTCGAGGCGAATGCCACCCATAAACATTCATGCGATATACATGTAGGAACGAACGACCTATGTATTCTTGACTACTTTACGCGTCCAATTTTCGAACAAATTTTAAGGTATTATTATTTATTTTGTTATTTATAGTCAAGTTGCACGTTTGTACAGTCGCCTGTGATAAGATTTTCAAAACTTTTAAACAGCACCAAATTTAATAACAATATAGATAAGTATTATTTTAAACATTAAAATTATATAAATAACTTCATTTTAGAATAATTTTGCTGTCCATTTTACGAACCGGATTGCTGAGGCACTCTTGAAAATTGTGAAATGTATACATCTTATTGCAGGCGACTGTACATTTGCCATTCAAGTTGTTTAGTAGTAATAATTAAAAACTAAACATATACGTATATATTGTGTAAGTGTTTGACAAGTTACAACTTACAAGTGAGATTTATATTCAAGGAGTCACAGTCACATAAATAAGTCCGTCATTGGTAGTGATTCACTTGTTCAAAAACTAAACTAAACTAGCGAACAAAAATTTAATTGTGGTAGCCCTTATTCTGTTTACACTAATCTCTAAATTCATGTAACAGTTAGATGGACATTTCTATAAATAGGATTATTCTATTAAATTTTGGGTACTTTTACGTTAGTTTAGCGAGCAACAAGGTAAGTAACGAGTAATTTGTCTAAAATTTCCAAAATTGAAGATATATATTAATTTTTAGTGCTGTCATTCGGAAGTGTTTTACTTATAATTTGGATTTTAGTCCAAACAGAATAAGGACTGTCATAAATTAGAGATTTTTAGTTTACACAATGCTTACAGAATAAAAACCATTATGTCAAGTGTCTAACGGCCGGTCCCAATAATCTATCTATCGCCGGTTTACTTTACTAGAAATAGATATTTGACACTATTTGTATGAACGTTATGTCAAATTTCTATCGGTAGTAAGGAAAACCGTGGATAGATAGATTATTGGGTAGATAGATCCTCCATAAGTCAGGTTTGAGTAAAACGGTGGATACATTACTAAAATTGTCTAAGGCGGTTGATGAGGAAAACAAAAAAACAACGTCTTTTGATTCTGCCGTGCGATTCTCTAATGATTCGTCGTTTCGCTCGTCGACGAGCTCACTGATGTCAAATACTTTATTAGATATCGCTCTTGTACATAAGGTTGTTTTTTGTCGTCCAACGTTCCTTGTCGTATCGTTATTTGTTTCACGGATGTTGTCAAATATACAACGATGTTTGCTCTTAGAGAATCGCACGGTGTACACTTGCACCGTAACCAACTTATCGGTTAATAGCCCACCACTATCACACGTCAAAACTCGACTTAACCCAAATCTAAGAATATTAAACAAAACCAATGAAAGCCGTTGTTGCGTTTTTGTTAGTAGATTTTTATCAGGAAATCGATCTGCCATTTCTAGCATTTATCACCATCATTACCAGTATGATCAGTGTCTTGGTATATACTCGCAATGTCAGATATTTTGCCACGAAGCAATAATGCACAACCATTACTGTGCTACGAGCTATGCAGAGGGCTATGCTCTGGGTTTCTCTACGTGATCGAATGAGAAATGAGGAGATCCGTAGAACTAAAGTCACCGACATCACCCAGAAGTTAAGCCAGTTGAAGTGGCAGTGGGCAGGCCACATCGCGCAGAACATATGGCCGATGGGACCGGGAGGTTCTGGAGTGGAGACCACGGACCGGCAAGCACAGCGTAGGTCGTCCATCGACAAGATGGACTGACGACCTGATAAAGGTTAAGGACGTTGAATGCAGGCCGCTTCCAACCGGTCCTTTTGGAAATTTGTGGAGGTGCATATGTTCAGCAGTGGACGTCCTACGGCTGAGATGATGATGATGATGATGATGATTACTGTGTTACCTCACCACTTACCATCGGGTGTACGACTTATATATCTCAACTTTTTCTGTCTGTTGAAAAAAATTGTACATCCTCGAATGCATTAGTGAACAATTCAGAGAGATGAATAACATCTTCACAATGATATTCCAAAAATACTCACGCCTCTGTAATAACATTGGATCTGAATTCGTTCGTTTTTTCATAACAAAAGTAGGTTAGGCATAATTGAACAGTTTCCTTTACATTGATTGAGTCGGTTGGAACTGATGAATTTCCGTGAAGTAACCTTCAGTTAGGGTTGCCAGATCGGAAAACAGAAATATCTAGTCAACATCACATCGTCAGTATTTTTGGGTTGAGAGAAATAAAAAAGCTCATTATTTTCCGTGGAACATATTTTTTTTCCTTCATGGTTCTTAAATAAAATTTCTACTGGAAAAAAGAAATTATTTGTAGAACTTTGGATTTAGGTATTTGTAGAGAATCTTGTTTGGAAAGAGTATAGGTTTTACTTACCTTTATTTTTAATTAAGACGGTGTATAATACTCGTATTATTGAGCCATGTACAATGCTTTTTCGTATCTACATTTTTATTATATTCTACTGGCCTTCTGGTATTTAATTTATACCTAAATATTTACATGTTGGTTATTTTTTTACATTATATTTGCTGTTGGGAGATTGTGTCTAATATCAGTAAAATCCAGAAGCTCGACTATCTGGCAACCCTACCTCACGTGTATTAGTTGATGACGTAAAGCCATACGATCTTGCACAAATATAATTTACTAGATTAGCTTTTTCCTGGTAACGCGACACTGTTTACCTCCTTGGCAGAGTTTTGGATGGATGAAGTCAGGCGTGGATCTGGAGTTATGACATCATTTATTCAACACCTCGAACATTATTTTTGCGCCAAAATGTCGTGAGAGGATATTTAAAACATTTGTATAGATACATAATTTGTTTCTCCCATTAGATTCCGTCAAATACCATTATAGAAAATTATTTTATTAAATACAAGCTATATTTTCTAATGTGGCACTGCGTTGAATCTTGAAATCGTAGTATGTTTTCTTGGAATTCTGTTATTGGTTTTGTGAAAGTTATAGCCAATGGAGAATCTACTGGTAATACTAATGTTATGTATGTCTGTTTTCTAATGTTTCGTATTTCTTCCACGGTAGAAATACTGAACCAATTAGGCAGATTTTTTTAATTTATCATTTATTAATGCAGGTGATATGGTGACTTGCTTCAATGCCACGCCTGTCTTATTGTAATCTTTATTACGTACATATTAACCGGGTAAATACAAGATGGTCTCGCCTACCTAGGGTTCCGTACATCGGTAGGTACATTGCATTTGCACATAATGAATTTCTGTTTAAGGCGTGATCGATCACACATAGTAACTGTTTAATATTTGTTTTAACTATAAAAATACTAAGTTTGACGTTTATATGTTGTAGTTACTGTTTTTATGAGAGCACAAACATTAACCAACCTTATTTTTGACTTTCCGGATTATTTATGATTTGAATATCAATTTGGAATATCAGCCACAATAACATATATTACGTAAAAAAATAAACTGGCTACATACATCCTATATTATATATTATGGTTAAAAAATACATCCTTTCAAAATTTAGGACAGAAAGACCGACAAAGTAGATTTAGTAGTAATAGGGTTCCGTTTCCGTAGTTACACAAGTAACCCTAAAAAGAAGATCGGTAATACAAACAAAAAAGGGACAGTCACTTTTTTTAAATTGTATGCAAGTGTGTTGCTAGTGTATTCTTTAGTAAAAAGTAGTAGTATTGCCATTTCGAGTAAAAACCCTACGAAGAAATAATATCAGGAAGAGTAACTGCGTTCAAAAAATGACCCAATAAAAGTGCTAAATCAATAATATCGTCCACGCCGCTATGACTCAGCTGTCATAGTAGACGTTGCAGCACGCGCGTGGACCAATCCCTGCTTTCCTTCTGAATTTTAAACCAATCACCGAACATGTCTATTTGTAACCTCGGAAGTAATTCGTATTTGGAATCATATGTCGTTTTGGTTTGAAGGACCACTTTTTGTGTGGAATTTGTTCTGAGTTATGCTTCCTGACATTATTTCTTCGTAGAAAAAACCTAAGGAAAGTATTATGATCCTTTTAAAATAAATAAAAGATTGGTTAGAAAGACTAGTAGATCATTTGTTAAAATTAAAAAAAAAAATCAGTGTTTCCTAGGATTCAACCTGTTTTTTACCAGATTATGCCTATTATTAGATTATGATTCAGTCTTTATGTTTTCCTAGTTCCTAACTTCAGAACATTCGCTTAAAAAATGCACTCACAACTTTCCTGAATTTATTGTCGCTTGTTTATGTACTTCTTATGTCCAGAATAATAAATGGATTGGATTTTTTTATATCTCTTAAAGCATGCTCATAAATATGAGTAAAAATAATTACTATAAGTTCTTTAGTAGTTAAAGTAAAGTTTACACGAAAAACCTTTTTGGGTGCAAAATGTTTTTTGTGTAACAAAAAAAGCGAATGTATAAAAATGCTTATTACTGTAATAATCAGTAATGAGCTGGACTTGTAATGTCTTAAAAGTACTTGTCAAAGTCAATATCTAGATGAAGGTCCTAAAGGTCCCTAAAATGGGATGACGTAGACCCTGTAAATGTAATCAAACATTAGAGCAGCCTGTCGATGCTTATTTAAAGGCTTTTAGCGAAAAATACCTGGAAATTTTGAGATTATTCGATTATGCGAGAAAGATGCGAACTGACCGATTTTTCGTAGTAGCACAACACACATTTTTTGTTATAAAAATTGGTTTAAATAAAAAAAAAAACTGACTTTTTAGAGTGGAACGTATATTTTTCTTTAATTGAGTTCATTAATTGCTATTATTGGCGATGCACTTTTACAATTTAAATGGAAGATATTTGGTGTTTTTGCTATACACAAAGCCGCCGTTTTTCTATGGTTATCTATGAACTCTTTAAAGGCGTTTTTCCCCGTATCATAAGGTTTAAAATTGTAAAAATATGTTAGCCCTTTGAAACAGTTATCAAGGGAAAAGGTTGGAGTATGGGTTGGCGACTATAGTAGGTGATGGAGAGTTGCCTCTTTTTGACGGTGCGTCGTGCGTTTTTTGAACGAACTTCTAATTGCACTATGGCCGTCAATTCATCGCTATCGAATTTCGTCTCCAGTCGACAAAATAGCTCTTTGCTGTGATTACAGTTTCCAGAACAGCGGCGAGCGTGGACTGTCGATAGGATAAAATTATCGAAAATAATCGGTAAAAGACAGCCTGCAGCAGCTATATCTATACTAGAGAAAAAATAAGATAGCTGTAAAAGTCCAATCGACAAGTTAATCGTGAGATCCTTGCTCGCACGGCTGAAGCGATCAAACCTAAAGGCACTGTGCGTCTAATTGCGGTATGTGATCCATATACGTCTATTCGCGCGCGCAATAAGGTTATTAAGACCAGCACACCTAAAAGCAAATTCGATATCTTTATTCATTTAAAATAAATACAACAACAAAAATCATTACTTAAAAATAAATTGTTATTTTCTATTCTAAGTATTTTCTATCTTGAAGAAACACTTAAAATAAAATCGATGACATTTGAATTCGAAATTGTTAGGATTTTTTCCAACATACAAAATAGTACAATTACGATAGGGAAAAAACTAACAAATGATTGTAATTAGTGGAAAATGCCCTATTGAGTTTACGGCATGATAAACAAAAGAATTGAACTGATTCAGTTTTATGTTGTCATATGAAAACCTACCGATAAATGATCTAATTCCGCAGCGATGACGTCACCGTTGACTCATTCACAAAAGTTTGTGAATTGAGGCTAAAAATACAAAGTTGTCTCCGTGCCAAGTTCTGTTTAAAATACCTACGGCAAAGTTACACATGGTCACTAATCAAAATAAACCTTTTATATAACATTGGGTGCCTATTGTTAGATTGATAAAACATTCTAAACCCTTTGTATATCTGTGCTAATAAAAAATGGATTTTTTAACAGAAATACCTTCGATTTTGATTGGTTAGTCATCGTACTCGTAGAATTGTATCGAGTTATTTTTTTGTTACTTGATTTGTCCTGTGACTTCATTACGGAGAATAGGGCTATCACGATCCTTCCAGAGTAAGTAACGTGTTTATCGGGGTGTAGCCATCTCCATTTTAATTGTCACACAAATTCGTAGCAAAACATACACTCACTCACTCCCCCACTTATAAACTTTCCTATTTATATTATAGTCTTATTCACAGTCATCATCCATCATCATTTCAGCCGTTGGAAGTCCACTGCTGAACATATAACTCTACCACAAATTTCCAAAAGGACCGATTGGAAGCATTGAATTGGCCTGCATCCAACGTCTTCTTTATCAGTCGTGTCGTCTGTCCACCTTGTCAGTGGACGACCTATGCTGCGCTTGCCGGTCCGTGGTCTCCACTCCAGAACCTTTCGGCCCCATCGGCCATCTGTTCTGCGCGATGTGGCCTGCCCACTGCCACTTCAACTGGCTTAACTTCTGGGTGATGTCGGTGATTTTAGTTCTTCTACGGATCTCCTCATTTCTGATTCGATAACGTAGAGAAACCCCGAGCATAGCTCTTTGTGTGACTTTGAGGTTGCTTATGAGGCCCATAGGAGAGAAGAGAGCACGACCACGATTTCAAGTATGTATTAGCTATTTAATTTAAATACACCCCGTCTCGCTCTTACATCCCCGTAAAGGTCGGCCTATTGCCATCGTATACCTTAAACTGGCTTACTTATTGTTTTAGTTTTCACGACATGCCTATGGACACATGTAAAACTGTATATTTAGACCAACCTAGACTATTGTTTTTATTGGGATTCATTAATCTGTCCGAATCAGCAAGCCTCATTCGAGGCAAGTTTCATTCATAAATCTATTGTTATTTTTTGTCCTGATGCGGACAGATCTGTGATCTTTTTTGTTTCATTTTATCTTAGAAAACTAAACGTTATTAAATCTTTGGAACTTATAATGTAACCTTATAATAATATACCTTAGGCTGGTCAACACATAGTCATCATAGTTATCTGTGGAAATGAAACCTAATACAGAGATGAGCAAAAATCGCCCACAAAAAATACCTTGTACATTTCACGAACCAAGCTTTTTCACCATTGAATACAGTATTCACTTGATGGTTAGCCGTTGCTTTAATCAAATATTTAGCTTTCTACGTAAGCCGACATTACTCATATATATAGTAGGTCTACCTACCTTCTACAAACCACGCTACAGCTGCACTTGGGTCTTCTATTTGTTATTCTGTGACGTGAGCAAGTTTTCTTGGAAACGTTATGTCAGAGGGCTGTGAAATTGTTCGTATTTGGCAAAGTGTATTTGGTTTATTAGTTACAATTATTTAGTTTCAACTTATTATTTACAACTTTGCTGTAATCAAATAGTTTTCTACATAAACTGAGATTACTCATGTAACACACCTACAACCATACTCTGTCTGCACTGAACGTCTGCAAGTATTAAACTATTCCTCCAATCTGTAACTAAACAATGCTTTTTATGACTGAAGAGAGAATACGTACGCCTAACCACCACGATAAATAACATTACTACGTGGATAAACTAACCCGCGCTTGATACATAATTGTCTGATTAAATTTGGAACTACCTTAAATAAGAGCTTCTAAGAAATGTCTTTATGAATAAATTCACACATCTTTTTCCTCCTCTGAATGCTATTGAAATCCTATTATTAGGAAGGAACTAATCGTAATACTGACTTCCCGCCTAGAGTAAGTTAGGGTACACATCAATGTAAAAATGATAATAAAGATGTTTTATATTTGTATCGTCGTATCACATAGTTCTTGGCATATTGTGACTATCTCTGAAATACACCTATTTTTAGCTAGTGCTTTATTGATCTAATAAGAGCTGTGGATTAGATAAGACGTTTTCAAACACGTTGGGACAGTTTTCAGATTATTTCCACTGACATTAAACCCCACTGCAAAATACCGAGGCACAAAATACAATCTTAAGAGGCAGAACCAAGTGTGAACCAGATGATTTCCCCTCCCTAGTCCGTTACTGGTTAACACGCACCGAACAAGCCATAAGCCCCCAATCTAGTAAGTAAACAATGCTGTTTGCCCACCACTCGAGTCTGCGTACCTGACCCGGGTTCGATAATTCTTCCTCGGTATTTTTCGATCATAGCACGGTGATTGGATGAGGTTGAATTATGGTTTAATCTGGATAAATCGATGAAAGGTTCGGAAGTTGGAATGGTTTGTTCCTTAGAAGCATAACGGGCGCTCCGAGATCGTAAAGGGTATAAAAGTATATCCTTCTTTTGTCTGCAGATTCTCAGTTCTATGTATGATTTTATTAAGTATTATCAGAGACCCTCACCTCCTTTGCATAGCATTAAGTAAATACAGTCAGAACACTTGTATGTCTGGTAGAATCATTAAACATCTGACTTTATTTATCAACACAATTTTGTCAAAATGTCATTAGTAATAATTTGCAGGCAGATCAAACTATTTACGTTAAATATTATCAAGACACAGAATAGCTGTATATTTCTACAGTTCTACGCTGATTCAATTGCCGGTCATCAATGATAGTTTGGCCGAAGTATGTACAAAACTTTCTACTTGTTCGTGAACAAGTCAATCAATTAACGGAAACAGAATGCAAATATTTACAGTAGCCTTGAGGTCAACCGGCCCAGATAGTGTAGAGAACTTTGTTGACCTCAAAAAACTTTTCTTTCTTGAATCTTGTGAATCTTCTAAATAAGCAATCCAATCCATTAATAAGGGCGAACTTCACCATTGTAACTGAGACCTGTAAATTGTCTCATCACAACACTCGTTGCCTTGTGAATTTGATAAAATCCGACCAAAATCTCAGTTTCAAACCCCGTTAAAACACAAACAGATCTGACTTCAACAACACATCATTTAGCCTCCCCTCAGGTGGTCCATTAACCGTGGCAATCTTAACTCCTTTAGCTCGCGGTCACATGTAGGTACTAAAGATATCTGACAACTTGTGTGGTCTTCGCGTTTATTTGTCAACGTTATCTTATCAGCGCTAACCCAGGATCATTGTGAAGTTATATCGGTGACAAGGAGACGTTATTGGGGGACGAAGTTCAACCGATACCAGTCTATTTGTAACTTCCTTACTGGAGTTATACGAGTTGTAAGTGTCCACAGTTGTTAAGTATGTACCATAAAAGGGGCCGAGTTTGGATATTACTAGCTGATGATAATAATAATTTCGGTGATATTGGAAGTACTGTTTTGGAAAGAACTTTTATTGGATTTCATAGGTATAAATTTCGTTTCTTGCTAGTAACAAGAAACGAAACGGTTTTTACAGAACAAGCAGGCAGTCCACCTGATGGTCAATTCTACTATTTCACAACGTTCCAAAATCTATCCTCTGTAAGTGCAGTTCGACTGCAGTTGTCGTTATTTACCCAAAACGCCATTCTATTCGAAGTCAAAGTCAAAATAATTTATTCAATTTAGGCATCAAAGACGCACTTATGAATGTCAATGTTTCATTATAATGTACTTTAAAGACTACCGCCGCTTTCCAAAATATATAGAGCCTACCGAGAAGAAGCGGTAAGAAACTTGGGGCCATTCTTTTTTTATAGATGTTTACCATGTTTCTACTTAGGTACTACAAATATTAAATTTTATGGGCGGCAGAGTGACAGCTTGCCAGAAGTGGAGTATTCCAAGCATCTTTGTCTTCAATATAATGAAATGTCGGACTGTATCGCCAATTTCTTAAATGATGAAACAAATGTTTGCTTATTTTTAGCTCCAGTGTGTTGCCACTTATTATTTCTATGGACAAATTGAACGTAACGTCATCTTAAACGCTCTGAAAATAAACGAATACGAATTCTCGTCGCGTTTATGATCTATCGAGTCAGCAGAATATAAAGTTTTGATCGATCGCTTGCGTCAACAGAAATGTAACTGCAGCTGGTCTGTTTCGCAATACCAGAATCAAATAAAATTCATCGTTCAGCTACGGTTCGATTGCAGTTGGAGCAAAATTTCATTTGTGAAATCGTCCACCTGCTGTTAAGCGATGATGACCTGTGCCTTGACATGCATTTGGTCATAAGTAAGGGATTGCACTACGCCTATTATTTTGAGACATAAAGTTGTTAAATCTCATGTGCCTGTAATTTGAATTTAAAAAGAATGGCCCCGAGTTTCTTGCCGCTTCTTCTCGGTAGGCTCTATATATTTTGGAACGTGGCGGTAGTCTTTAAAGTACATTATAATGAAAAATTGACGTTCATAAGTGCGTCTTTGATGCCTAAATTGAATAAAAGATTTTGAATTTGATTTCATCGGTACCCATAACCCTTCAAATCCACAGTAATGTGAACATCACTGCTTAGAGGTAGAAATAAGTATGGTCAATCTCAGGACGAACTCATTTACTTAGAGTTCTACTGCAACTATAATGATAGTTACAGCGTGGCCCTTATCTTTAAGCTTATTTTTACACTAAACAGTATGTTCCCGGTTTAACCCTCAACCACGACTTGACCATCAAGTCACTAGATTACATAAAAACAAGACCTTTCAACACCATCAGCTTTTAGCTTAATTTAGTCTACTGCTGGGCCCAGCTTCGGAGCTGAATCTAACTAACTGCGCAAGTGTAACATAACATATCGTTCAGGTAAAACAGTACAAACTGCCATTTATCTAGGGCAACTGTGACACAGACAACTCATTGTATTGTACGCCGAAGCGTGACGCGTTTACGCTTACGATACGCAAATTGTTTGTGCTACGGACTCTGGACACATTTACACAATTTTCACCATGCTCTACATAGGAAAAGTTTCTAAGAGTTCGTCTCGATCGTGTACATACTACGATTAGGTTATGAACGAGTTCAATTGTACCGAATCAATATGAAAGAGAAAAGGAACAAAATCGAATCGAATTCGAGCCGAAATCCATTTCGAGTTTCATTTCATCACTTGTACAAACAGCCGTGTGATCCTATAACGCTTCGTCGATGCGCTCGTCGACAAGCGCATGATGAGTGATATAATAAAAGTAGTTTAAACGAAATATCATCAATCAAATATAACGGTATTTCGATTGTAAATACACACACACAAGCAGCCGTGCGATTCTGTAATGATTCGTCGACGAGCTCACCGATGTCAAATACTTTGAGATATCGTTCATGTACACAAGGTTGTTTTTCCAATGTTTCTTGTCATTTCATGTCAACGATGTTTGCTCTTAGAGAATCGCACGGCTGCTGTCAATAGTTTCTTTATGTCTTATCTTTAGTAAGTTTTATGACGAGATATGTTTGTTAAATTTATAATTTCTTTTGCTTACAGGTACTTTCTTGTGAAGTATTTCAACAATACAACAAAAGGTATAACTGGTTAATTCCTATGCTTACTTCTATACTACGAGGACTTGATATTATAAACGTGAAAGTTTTAATGTATGGATATTTCACTTCTTTAGTTTTACGCAAAAACTTCTGAATTCTTAATGAAATTTGATATGTCAATAGATAAGGCGCTAGAATAACTATATAGGATACTTTTCTACCGACTTCCAAAAAAAGAAAGAGGTACTTAATTAGACTGTATTTTTTTTGTATGTTACCTCATAACTTTCGACTGGGTGAACCGATTCTCAAAATTCTTTTTTTGTTGGAAATCTGGTGCTTCTCGGGTCCCATTTAAATTTCACCAAATTCGGTCCAGTAGTTTTTGAGATACACTCCAATAACTGAATAGAATGGAAGTCGGTATAAAAATTTTCAAATTGTACTTGTTCATCACCACGGTTTAACCGCGTGGCGCAGCTAGTACATACATATAAAATGTTTGTAACTTTGTCACTCTGTCTCTCTATCTGTTCGGGACCTTATCACGCCTAAATGGCTAAACGGATCGCAATGAAATTTGTCAAGGTGATAAATTATACCCCGGGGAAGGATACTTTTCATGATCATCATCATCCATCACAACGCGGGTGAAATCGCGCTGCGCAGCTAGTAAACATACAGGCACAAATTAGTTTTCACTTTGGAGATTCTTATTACATTTTCCACCGACTTCCATAAAAAGGAGGAGGTACTCAATTCGACTGTTTTTTTTTAAATATTTGTTACCCCATAACATTCTCAAAATTATTTTATTGTTTGAAAGTTGGTGCTTTCCATGTGGTCCTATATAAATTTCATCAAATTCGGTCCAGTAGTGTTTGAGATACACAGATACATTCCAAGAACTGAATAGAAAGGAAGTCGGTATTAAATTTTTCAATATGTACTTGTGTTTGATAACTTCATTAGAAGCTTATTTGTCAACTTCTTTACACATTCAAGTTACAGAATTAAAAACAGTTTCTACGCTAAAGTGTCTATCCCTGCGCAGGAGTTCACACGGGGCCGTATTATAAAGCCATCATAAAGCTGTTATAACAGACACCTTACCACCCAGATCTCTTTGACAAACCGACCATTGACAAACTATTTTCGACCTTATGCCATTTGACTTAAACCTATATAATGGGTCAAAGTTGTTAATACCTTAGTAAAATGCTAAAGCATTATAAGCATTATCATCCTACCTTTAAGACCCTGGTACGTTATAGGTGGAGAAGTGGCAAGTTGATGGTGTCAATCAAATTTGGTGCTTATTTCTGAAACATACAGTAGATATTGTATTATTATGATGGCCCCGGAAATGCACCATCCATTTCAAAAGTACAGAACTGGTTTTTACCTTTTTATTTTATTCCTTGTCTCAAATCACAGCCTGCACAAGAAGCAGCGCGGCGCACGCAACCAGTACAAAATACTAACTTTACTAATATAGTTCGAATATTTTCCGTGTCGGTTCTAATAACCGACAGATTGTAAGGGAATTTGAATAGTGCTTAGTTACGGATTAAATTATGATACGGTAGAATTTGACAATGACTTCATTTCTCCCAAAATTCCCAAGTTTATGAAAGTTTTCGTGACGAATGGTTAATTATACTAAAGATATGATAAATACATGTAAATATGAAAGTTGATAAATGAAGAGTGGGCGAAAAGTACCCACAGTATATATTTTTAATATAGTGTTATACGATAAGATCGTTTTTTATAAATGCTGGTTAGCATTAAAATTTAGATATGGTTTTAGAAACAAAATGTTTCCCGTCGGGTACTGACTGTTGGTCGCTCTAGTTACGAGTGATTAGGACAATACAATTACTCTTTATCTTATGTTGTGAATTTTATACAATTTATTAATTCTCTCTACTCTTCCTTAATCGTTCCCTCATTACTGAGGATCGTGACTCCTCTGTTGCAGTTTGTTTACTGTTTCTCTCCACCGAGTTCTGTTGCTGGCCTGCTGTAGAGCTGTGCTGAAAGGTATCTCCAGTTGTTCCGATACCTGATCCGTCCATCGCTTAGGGCTTCGTCCTCCTGGTCTTTTACCCTCAATTTTGCCAGTTACTATTAGACGCTCAAGGTTGTAAGAGCTTCTACGTGCAATATGACCGAAGTACTGTAATACTCGGTGTGAGCATATTGCAGAGAGTCTGGGGGAACGTTCTTAATTTAGCTGTTCTAAGACAGATACATTTGTGCGGCGAGCTGTGCATGGTAATCGTAGAAGACGGCTCCAGACCCACATCCCAAAAGCGTCTATCCTTTGTCTGTCAGCTGCCTTCAGAGTCCAAGATTCAGCGCCATCCAAAAATATGGAGAAGACCAGAGAGCATACTATTTGGATTTTCGTGCGTATCTTGATGTTTCGATCTCTCCATATTCTTTTGAGTTGGGTCATTGCAGTCTTAGCCATGCCAATACGACGTCAGACTTCAGGTTCGCAACTTCCTTTGTTGTTAATGGTTGATCCGAGATATACAAATTGATCAAGTGTCTCATATTTGTTCAAAAGGTCAGCACGTTGTAAAGTTGCAACCCGATCAACAATCATTATCTTGGTTTTGCTGCAGTTGATGTTGAGACCCATTTGCGTAGACGTTTTAAAAGTTGTACCATTTCTTCATTTAACGAGGCGATGACGAATTTTTTAATTATGTTATGGTTTTTGTTTAAGACGCGCTCGTATCCTGATAATAGTAAAAAGCAGAATTTTTAAACACCCAGTGTAACGAAACAAATCGTTAATATATTATGAAAAAAATACTAAGGTAAGAAAGTAATAGGAAAAGAGTAATAACCGAATAGAATTCATAAATATAACTCTCTTTCTGCAGAAAAAAATCCCGATTAGGTCTACAAAAATAAACTTTCACGTCCAAACGCTCAGAATTTTCAGCGATAACACTATATTTTTTTAGGTAATACATAGCCAACGTATAGTACTAAAGTTATAACCAGCAGTTTTTTCGATTATGTTAGTATATATCGAAAAATATAAAGAAAACGTACAAAATTAACGCATTTTCGCATTACATCGTCCAATTTAACAAGCGATTTTCAACCTTACGTAAAGCATTGAAATTATTTTAAAATTGGGGTTGGACCGCGCCTTAATTTCGAGAACAATTCTGTAGTAATTTCTAAACTCGAAAGGAATATCTCGGAATCAAAACGGTTCAAACCGATTTGAACGATACTCGTGAGAACATTTAAAAATTGTCAAACGAGATCGTGTTTACACAAGTCGAGAATTAGTAAGCAAGAATCTTCTTACTATATATTTCGCTGTGTAAAGTCGCAGTAATTTATCGTGTAGGGATAATTGCTTGCGAATCTCGTATGACATAATCGCTGGAGAGAATTTAGTTCTTGCCTGTTCTCTTTCTCTAATAAGATTGTTATTTAATGATTATTATTTACATGTATGTAAACAATATGATACGATGATCTTCTATCTTAATTCGATTAGAGCTTGCTATAATAACGTACGATTGCTCGCCAAGAAACGTTCGAGAAACTCTCTCCACTCCATCAAATGGCCCTTTGGCAGAATATAAAGTTTTGGTCGATCGCTGGCGTCAATAGTTACGTAACTGCAGCTGGACGGTTTTTCAATAGCAGAATAAGAAAACGTCTAATTCAGCTACGATCAGTCAAATTCTATTGCAGTTAGAACAAATTTAGTTAGTGGATTGGCCCAATATTGGTGCAATCCCTGGGCGAGCCCAATATTTGTATGATGAACAGAAATGTTTATAAATTTAAGACTCGTTTCAATGAGTCAAAATGTGTTAATGTGTGTGTTCATGCCATGTAGTGAGAGGGTGTGAGTATGAATAATATTTCTCCACGTTCATATCGTAACAATCAACGCAAATCCCTAAGATCTATAACAGTTGTAACTGTAAAGTTGTGTTCACACCGTAATCCTACGGCTAAGTGTCACAGTAAACTTTAGGATGAAGAGACTCAAGTGTTTAAATAAGGTCCTCCGCATAGTGAGATACTAAAGTTACGGTTGAAGACAACAAGACGAAACACTTACACAATAAAGCAGTTTTATTAGATATTTATATCTTATGAGTAAATATTTCAAGAGGCGTCTTGGCAGTTTTGTTTCAAAAGAGTCATCATATTTTAATGTCTTGATTTCTTTGGCTCGATATTTATTGACGAACTTGTACAATATTCCTCTTACATTTCTATATACCACTATATACATAAGCACTAATTTTATAAAGCTCAGGAGTTTATTTTTTGTTGGTTTGAACGTGCTAATCTTAGGACTTGCTGATTCGATTGAGAAAATATGGTTGTGTTGGATAGTCAATTTAGTAGCTAGTATATTGTATAAGATTTATATAACAACTGCGACTGTTTAGTTGTAGTTAGACTACAGTGTGAACATGAACTCGTAACTGAACATAACTATACCTACTGTCCCATAGTGTTATGATATATATATATATGTATATATTAAACAAAGAGCCGCTGAAATTGTTGCTAGAAAAAGGTAAAAAATACATACATAATAACACATCACAACATCTAAGACCCAGGGATCGAACCTGGGACCTCTCACTTCGCTACCAATTGAGCTAACGCAGCCTTCAAATATTTGCATTATTTTACATTTGAACTTCCTCCAAACATACTATATTAAATAACACATTATGTTTTACGAGGCTCGACGATTGTTGAGACCACATAGTTGCCAGTGTACGCAAGGTCTTGTGAGCCACTGTGTAAAGTTTTGAAAGATGAAGTTTATGTTTGTTTGCAAGCTTGGTGACAGGGTGGTGATGGAGAGTTTTTAAGCTGTGACCATGATTTACAGTGGCATGACAAACGGTGACAGCAGCTGATATCGTATCAGCTGCCATGTGGTATCTGTGGACCTAGCACGAACATTTGCGTAAGTGTAACGTAGACAGTACAAAATATAATTTATATAGTTACTGCGGTACAGATAACTCATTACATATTGCCACCATACCTATTTCTATCGTAAAGCATTAATTTTCGCATTACAATGTGAAGGGTGCCGGTGCAAATTACAGGCACATGATACTTAGCTGCTTAAAGTCTAAGGGTGCAGTGCCGATCGTTGTGATGAAATCTGTTACAGGCCTATATACTAGTCTCGTGAAATTTCTGTACCTTTGGTTAAAGGAAGCAGTACCTACTACTACCTGTATTCTATGTTGCTAAAGCTGTGTTTTTTTTTTGTAGTATACCAGTGAATTAAACAATTAAATGAAAATACATTTGATTAAAACTTGCGTAAGTTGAACACATTTTTAAGCGATTAGTAAGCCGAGTATGTAGGAGGACTCGACCATTGTTCAAAGCCGCTTCTTCACGGAGTACGTGCGCTCCCGACCGCGTCCGCGCATGGTCAGCATGCGTTAAGGCGCGCTCGTACCCTGATTAAAGAAAAAGCAGAATTTTTAAACACCTAGTGTAACGAAACAGATCGATAATATATTATGAAAAAAATACTTAGGTTAGAAAAGGAATAGGAAAAGAGTAATAACCGAATAGAATTCATAAATATAACTCTCTTTCAGCAGAAAAAAATCCTAAATAGGTCCGCAAAAATTAACTTTCACGTCCAAACTCTCAGAATTTTCAGCGATAATACTATATTTTTTTTCAAGTAATACTTAGCCAACGTATAGTACTAAAGTAATAACCAGCAGTTTTTTCAATTGTGTTAGTATATATCGAAAAATATAAAGAAAACGTACAAAATCAACGCATTTTCGCATTACATCGTCCAAACTAACAAGCGATTTTCAACCTTACGTAAAGCATCGTAAATTATTTTAAAATTGGGGTTGGACCGCGCCTTAAAGTAGTATAAGTTAAAATCGGTTACTAATCGCTTTTAAAATGAAAATACATTTATTCAAAACACACACAACATAACATATTTTTTTTACAAAAATTATGTAGGCACTTACCTGTATTATCAAGAAAAACTCATAAATTTACCAATGCAAAATTTTTCCAGTTATATCATTTTTATTTGTTCAACATTTACGTACCTACCAATTTGATTTTATATAATCCTTGTTATACCTTTAATTATCATACTATAACAAATTTTCATTTGTTTATTGCCATGTGACACGTGATTACTTTTTGTTTATTCGAGTCTCAAGAGACGGGTTCTCGCCTAGTTTGAGACTTACCGTAAAATGCTTGATGTTGCAATCTATAATTTATGTAATGATGTAGTAGCGTACTGTGTTGGTTAAATAACTTTATGGAAATTAACAATTTATTATTATTATAACATCTATGAAATTAATAGTTATCATATCACACTAATGTGAGCAGCTATCCGCCCGTGGTTATCGCGAACCCTTGGGAATTACCCGTTGAAAAGTGACATAAATGTAACCTATGTAGGTATCCAGGGACTAGCACTTTTTTGAAATTCTTCCAAAGCCGTTAGTCACCTTTTAAAATTGGTATTAAACCAATCTCTGCCACAGATTACTGAATAAGAATCTCTGCTTTAACTGAGCAAAACTCGATTGAGGAAGGATGTTTTAATTGGTCGCTCCATCTGGTTGAGGATCGCCCGCGTAGTCTTTTTCAATCCGTATTGGGGAATACCACGATAAGTCTTTCAGACCTCTTCTAACTATGTGGCCAAAGTAGGTCAGTATTAAACCAATATTTCAAATAAATCTCTCTCTGTGGTCGTTCCCTCATTACTGAGAATCGTGGTTATCGGTGGATGTGGATGGTGTACACCGAGATCGTATGATCTGCTTCCATCAGTGCCTAACCATCAGGTCTCTAACAACCGAGAAAACTCCATTGAAAAAAGATCTAACTGGTTGGAGATCGCCCGCGGGCTCTTTTGCCCTCCGTGTTAGTTTTTTTCCAGAAAAGCATGCGCCCTACCTGAAGGGAAGTGATCATCGTCGCCTATAAACGTTTGCAATACCAAATACGTTGCCAACGCTCTGCCAACCTATAATAGAATAGAAGAGGGGTGGCGGCAGGAGGGATTGGTCCTCCGGAACCTCCCACAGATCGACTGAAACGCAATAGCAAGTTATATTAATTCATTTCGTGGCACTACCACCAAAAAACATACCACGATAAGTTTTTCAAGGCTCTCGTTCAACTAAATACCTACGTCGATACGTCTAATATGTTTGCTGGAAAAGATCGTTCACACAAAATGAGTTTCAGACTGTAAACCCAATAGTTGTAAAGTTCCAACTTTACCACTCATATCGGTTTTGGGTTGACTTACTTAGCAATTAAAATAAAGTTTTGATTGCTAATATGGTCTAAGTTTGAGAAGTAATTAGATTTCGTTCGATTTATCGCAATTGTGATAAGAACTAAAGTTGGATTTTGATTGCTCTTATTACTGATGTTAAATTAGGCAAGTATCATTTATTTAAAGAAATGTATCTAAGTGGGTATATTTGGATTGTGAATTGTGCTGTGTATATAATCAGAAACTAAAAAAAGTTTACGATTTTTAATTATACTTTGAGCTAATGATACAACACATTAATACTTTCAGGCAAGTTTCAAATAGATAGAATTTAATATCGAGTTGGCGAATGTCAGTGTAGAAATTAATGTACGTACATTAATTTCTACATATGAAGTGACCACTTGACGCACGGAGTTGTAAAAAATATTTAACTAAACAATTTATCATAGGGCATAGCTTACTAAAAAAAATCTTCCCACTAGTTCAGTTGATTAAACTACTGAATCTTTTTCACATTAATTCAGTTGATAATTAAACATGCTTCTGTGCCCAGTCTCATTAATTTACGAATAATACATAATTTATAAAAATATTCGTAGTTTCTGAAAACATAGGGACGTTTCATTGTTAGTAAGTTTTTGGGTCTGAAAATGAAAGCCGAACTGTCATATTGTACGTCGGTGAATTATTATATATACTCGTACCTAATGTACCTAAGAAACTTTATTTTACCGACATTTATTTATAGGTAATCCCAGATATTCAATTGGTTTTACGTTTTATGATTTAAAGAAATTTGAAAATTGTAGAAGACATTATTAAGAACTCAATTAATGAAATGTTGGTAAAAATATCTCTTATCTACCTAAAAAGTCTCCAATAAAACCATAATACGAGTAAGTCATCTCTTATCGAGTAAATATGCACTAAGGGAACCAATTCCATTAAAAGTTTTATCATGTAAAAAGATCCAAACGCCAGAACCGTTCAAGAAGAATCGAATAGGAACATATGCTCAAGCTTCATTCCATCGAACGACCCAGACTTAGAATGTATAAGACCTACTTTACAAG
The DNA here is from genome assembly GCA_917880725.1 of Selenia dentaria. Classification (NCBI taxonomy): domain Eukaryota; kingdom Metazoa; phylum Arthropoda; class Insecta; order Lepidoptera; family Geometridae; genus Selenia; species Selenia dentaria. The sequence goes on along the minus strand of OU862901.1, from coordinate 9,221,632 downwards.
ATGTCGATACCTCCATAGGTACGACATTGTTAGCGACGTACGACTTCGCCCATAAAGGAAACAAACTCGAATGTTATCGAGCTCTTATACAGCTGTTGATGTGTTGACGAGATCAATCTTAGACCTATAATATAACTTTACGCACTCACACTTTGGGATTCCCTAATGTGTCACACGACACGAGTCATGGACACACAATAACACCTCGCAACGTCCCAGACCCGATTTGCCCTGTACCAGGGACCGACCCTGGGACCTTGTGGCGAGCCGCGTCGGTGAGTGGCGAAGACGTGGACCCCTATTTTCCTTGGACCCCTGACCCTTGATTTTTATACTTACTACATTTATTATATTTTCTACCAAATAAGACACTACATTAAATGGTAAAACCGGCAAACATTCACGTATATCGTCTAGTCGTTATACTCCGACCGGTCCTCGCTGCTAGACCACGCTCTTCACGAGGATGGGTATCAGTACTGCCCGTACACCGGTCGGAGTATAACGACTTGATGATAGACGTGAATGTTTGCCGGTTTTACCATTAAAATATGAGTTCTCACGGAAGTTTTTAAGACACTACGTGTTGGCTACAGCTCCACTTGCCTTTGTACAGGACCGGATGTATTCCGTTTGTGGGTTTGAGACCACCAAATAGACCAATCGGACCCTAACCGCCAGCGTTCTTTTTACAAGACGCGACCTGTATAATTATGAAATAAATTCAAGATCATACATAACTGACAGACACACAAAACATTCGAAACCTACCATCATGGTCGCCCTACAGCTTTATTCTAACGTCCAAGGTTCAGTTTTACGCGCCATTCGGGCGAACGAACCAGCTATCACTTCACAAGATGTTGATACCGCCTCACATTGTTAGCGACGAACGACTTGCCCTTAAGGAACAAAACTCAAGTGCTATAGAGGTCGTATAAGCTGTTGATGTGCTGACAGGATCAATCTTTGTAAGAAGCTAATTGTATATTTCAAAGGATGCAGTGAATCTTGCTTACAGATCTGTAGGCCTAGCACGAACAACTGCGTAAGTAACGTAACGTTTCTTTCGCGTGAAACAGTACAAACTGTCATTTATCTAGGGCAACTATGACACAGATAACGCTTACGATACGTATAGTTTTTCACAAATTGTTTGTGCTACGGCCTCTGAATAAATTTTGTACTGCATTCACTATCAAATCTCCAATCAAGAGATTCATAACTGCATCTTTCTGGAACATAGACCTAAGTCACTGATGCATTATTCCAAATTATCCTAAGAAAGATAAAATAGAAAAAAATATGAATATAGAAATTAAATCTGGTTGGCATTGCAATCGTCATGGGTAGGTGTATTGCTAACCATCAGGCGTGTGACTTGCACATCTCGTTAATAGATATTAATTTTTAAAAATATTACCATTACTTACCATAAATGAACAAATGAAGTCAGGCAAATCAATATACAGAAAGTACTCTAGTATTATAGTTTGCCGAATCTGTGCTAAAAATACGAATACGTACTACTTTTATATTTTTTAATATGTTATTTGCACGGCACGAAGCACGAGGCCCATCTGACGTTGAGTGGTAATATCTGCCTAGAACAGGTGTAGTTCGTCAATAGTGATGAACTGCTCAGTGCCCGTAACTCTGAGCATTAACTTAGAATACACCAATACTTGCAATAAAAACATTTCATTTAAAAACACAAAAAGTTTGCATTTCATGTCGCCATTAAATTTCGCTTTACGAATATAACTAAAGAAAAACGCGTGCCCACTTTTTTCTTTTATATTATCGTGGAGATTGCACATAATGATTTTTTGTAACTTAATTAACTTACGATTATTTGATCTGTGATACTTTGCGATTTCCCTATTGAAAATTTTAATAACCTCGAATGTTATGTTAATTACAAAGCGACATAATCATTATTTTTAATCGAGCTAGCCTTAAACTACTTAAGTTATAATCTCCTAAAATTAGTCAAACTAAGTCATGATAGCTTCGCCATACAAATCGACAGGCAAACTTTAACATATTTTACATAAAATTTTGCATTTTTATACCATTTCGAACAATCTGCAATTACAACTTAAGTGCTTTTTGATTATAAAATATGTTTATGACATTCAAAGAGTTCGTTTGCGCTTATTATAGATATTTTTCTGTTTTTTATAAAGTGGGTCTTATCAGTGATGAAGTAAAAGAACGCATTGGGCTATCACCTTTATTTAAATTTATTGTATGGTACGACTTTATCGGGCTTATTAGCATACTATTATCATATGAGAAATAATATTATGTACACGGTTGACAGTTGTAAGAATGGGTTCCGTACAATAAATATATTTATTAGTTGATTGCATTTATACCGTGGCGATAGTATCATTTAACTACACTTAGAGTGGGGGCTGTTGATTGTCATTTAAAAGTTAACAGTAAGTTGAGTTGCCCCTTTTTATACTTATTAAGGATGCGTTTGATTACTATCTCGCCTGGTGTTAAGTGACGATACGTTCGTAGATGTAGCATGGCTTATCAGAAAAATAATAGTTTGATGGTTAAAGCCTGATGAACTTAATTCCCACACTAGGATCTACCTCGAGAACCGTATTATGAAACTCAGGACTCTTTCGTACTTATTTTCCGAGGATCTAATATTACTTATCCTCTAGACTTATACTGTAGACTGGTGGTACTTGATGACCCTGCAATAAAAAAGTACATTTGTACACGCAACACTAAAAAGAAAATATTTTAAAAATTTATAAAAATAAAATTAAAAAAAGGGTAAAAAACTTAAAATACTTCAAAAATTATTTATTAATTAATTTACTTTTAAAAGTATTGGACTGTATGTTTTATTTGTTTGTTACCTCATAACTTTCGAGAGGGTGAACCGATTCTCAAAAATCTTTTTTTTTGTTTGAATTTGATGAAATTTTAATAGGACCACCGCTATGCAAGTATGCTCTATCAAAAAAAAACTATAAAAATCAGTTCATAGGTTAACGAAACTACTCTGTAAAAAGTTTTGCGTACATAAAAAAATATACGCGTTGACTTCAGAACCTCCTTTTAGAAGAACATTCAAATTTTGTGATTTAACTTAATTCGTTAAAAATCTAACGTAAAAATGCTACCAATTTATTAGTGTAACAATTCACATCAGTTTTAGAGTAAACACTGTATCTAGGTATATAGATATACACAAAAAAAAAATCTTTTTAGATTTTTATTATTTTTATAGATTTTTATTATATTATTTTCTTTATTAATGTTTCTTTTAAGCACGGATCTCCTAAAACAAATCAGTGGGTGACGTCACGCGTAACTGCGCGGACTCCGCAACGTAAAAGCTTGGTCGTATTACCATACTCTCAAATATGTCATTATCGTTAGAGATATGGGAGCCTTAATTGTATTTTAATGTTAAGGCGAAGTCACCTAATTTATAACATAGGATCCTTTCAAACATATCATACCATACGATCTGTCAAGTCAAAATACTAAGAATAAATATTATCTAGTCCTCATGACGCAGGGAATCCTAGTATGAGAGCTAGTGGCCACTCTATTGTCCACACTGTAAAGTTGGTGATCGATGATTTGGTCATCTATTTGTATCAACTTACTTTACTACCATTATGTACCATGTTAGCACAATAAAGATTAATTACTTACATTACGTTTAATATGACGCCATATTTTAAAATAAACCAAAATGCTAAAAACAAAAATAAAAAAAATTTGCCTTAGTATATTTATTATTGAATTCGAAAATATCAACTGTTAAATGGAATTCAATTGAAATAACACAACATTTACGGATTAAATGACGTATGTTACAACCTACCTATTTTTAATTCCGGAGTTTCGAAGACAATAAAATTTCAGTAATCCTTGCCGTTATATTGCGCGAGGATATCGATATTAAGAAAACACCCCATCTATACAAATATAAAAATGAATCGACTGAAAACGACTTCACCCATCTTTTTTGTATGTTTTTTATTCTAATACATTGTAGAAGGTTCATAAGGCTAAAACAAATTAAAATACACAGAAAATTAGAAAATTTAAGATTAGGTCTATATATAAAGTCAAAGTCAAAATAATTTATTCAATTTAGGCATCAAAGACGCACTTATGAACGTCAACTTTTCATTATAATGTACTTTAAAGACTCTACCGCCGCGTTCCAAAATATATAGAACCCACCGAGAAGAAGCGGCAAGAAACTCGGGGCCATTCTTTTTATATGGATGTTTACAATGTTTCTACTTAGTTACTACAAATATTACATTTTATGGGTGGCAGAGAGACAGCTTGCCAGAAGTGGAGTATTCCAAGCATCTTTATCTTCTATATAATGTCGAACTTTATAGTAAGCTTTTTTTATTAAAACGTTTTTACAGTCAACTTGAATTTGCCCTCTGTGAGCTCAGTTATGTGCTTTGGGATTTTATTGTAAAAACGCACACAATTTCCTAGGAATGACTTATTAGTCTTCGCAAGTCTAAAACTATGTACAGCTATAGATATATATAACTAGGTACAGCTATAGCTATAGATATAGATATGACCACGTGGGTGAACCTCGGGAGGCAGCTAGTTTCCAATAGAGAAGACCACTGGCAAATGGCCGTCTGATTGGGAGCGTGAATGAATCAATGCAATTGTGTGATAGTCTTCAGACAAAACGATAGTTATCCTCACGCAAAAAAAAATGTTACAATTAAGCGTACTTTTGCACCGTCCCTCTTAACTTAAAAGCTTTTGCATCAAGAATGCGTAATAAAAAACAGTAACAGATAGATACGCTGTGAATAACGATCTTACCTACTGAATATTAAGTTGATTAAAAACATCTTTATCATTTTGACCTTTGTAAGGAAGTCCATCATTTAGATGGTCAAGAATATAAAGTATACTTTTTGCTAATTTGACCGATAAAACTTATTGGGTGGATCAACTGATTTATTAAGATGAAGTTTCGCTATATTCTTTAGAGATTTATTCTTAAAAGATTTGGATCTTGAATACAGTTTCATATCAATATATAGGGTGTTTGGTAGAGGGACCGACAAACCAAATGAGCGTGTTCGGGGGACCACTTGGAGAATACAAGTTGGCCAAAAAAAAATCCCCGCCCCCCAATATGTTAAATTTTTTTTTGTGATTTTTCCTTTTTTCTCCGAAATTGTACCTATTTACCACCATAACATTTGTAAAATCTGTTTTAGACCGGATGTTTTTAGTTGAATTTGGTCTCTAATACACCAAAGCAAAATTGGACACAAAACAGAGCTAACTAACTGATTTAGTTAAAAAAAATTGGGGTGTCGGGGATTTTTTTTGGCCAACTTGTACCCCCGAACACGCTCATTTGATTTGTCGGTCCCTCTACCAAACACCCTGTATATTGGTTTCTAGGGTTAGATACGTTAAAAATTTATTTAAAGAACTAGGTGAATATGCTCCTGGAGGATAATAATATTCAGCGCCGGCCACGCCGCAAGGTGTATCTATTCCTACTAATATTATAGACTAGCGATTTTGAGGATTAGTCCAATAACTAAAAATGTTTTTGCCTATCTTGATGATATCCTTGTTAACGATGAATGACAATAGATCCCACAAGTTGCAAGGGTCACTAAGAGCGTTAAATTTTTTTTTACCAAATAGATATAAACTTAAACAAGATATTTCACGCTTTTTAGTAATGAAGTCGGTTCCATTTTAAGGTATAATTTTTTTCTACCGACTTTCAAAAAAGGAGGAGGTACTCAATTCGACTGTTTTTTTTTGTTACCTCATAACTTTCGACTGGGGGAACCGATTCTCAAAATTCTATTTTTGTTTAAAAGCTGGTACTTCCCGTGTGGTCCCCCATTGAAATTTCATCGAATTCGGTCCAGTTGTTTTTGAGATACACTCCAATAACAGATTTTTACCAAAGTAATAGAATGGAAGTCGGTAGAATTTTTTTAAAATTGCACTTGTCATAACACTGTTTTATAACTGAAACACGAACTATGGCTACAATTTCAATTTGACTATTTGTAGATCAATCATAGGTAAAATGTATTTGTGTTTTTCTAATCCTATATATATCTTCAAATTTGTGTGCAAATAGGATTTAAAGTCACAAAAAACTTTAATTGTGAGGTTCAAAACTTTAAATATCACGTTGTATTATTTTAAAGAGAAAAGTACATAGTAATGTGTAACTGCATGCTCTGCGCTTTAGAAAGGGTTTGGTCGTGGTGTACGCGGATGTATTTTTTTTGTATACAATCCGTGCTTGTAAAGAAAAATACAAATTTGTAATAAGAACAGAATTTTCCCTTTTTCTATAACCTAGAAGTCTTAGGTAGTTACAAAATTTTGTAGATTCGCGAAATTAGTAATTTTTAAATTGAGATGTGCGTTTCTTATACTATCGCGTGCCGATACACTGTTTCTTCACCTTGGCCGATGTCTGATGTAAACGCCACTTTAAGGGGAGGCTTCATGCGGAACTTCAAAAGGAGCGCTTAGACGGGAAATTTTAATTGTTTAATTTTGGGTGAAACTTATCATTTGCGACGTCATGACACATCAAGTAATTACGGAAGCAATCTAAAGCAATTAAATCTATTATTTCGGCAACATTGCTTATAATTACTCCATAAAGAGAATTTTAGCCATACTAGATAGATGTATCTATCTAGTACGGCTAAAAATCACTGCACCCTATTTCATAAATATTACTTGATAATAATGATTTTGCATTTTCCCATTTATATAAAAGATAATCTATGTCAACGTCATCCCAAATACTGTTTATATACACTTATATATATATATATATATATTATATATATTTACTTTACATCAAGTCTTCTTAGTGTTGGCTATAGCCCCACTTACTTATGCCTTTGTAACAAATCTGTGACAAAAAAGTTATAATGGATAGTGGGTATAGAAAGTTGCTTTATTTCGCTAAGTTTGTAGCGATACACTAGTATTATATAAATTTGATACTTTTTGGCAACGCACTAAATGCCTTGATATATCATGACGTCATTATTGCCCAAGATGTAAGTGTCCTTAAAAGCAAAGGAAAAACAAGTTTAAAAATTTTGAAAGTCTTATAAAGTTTTCCTGCATTTTCTCGCATACACTGTGACCGTACAGAATCACAGACATTTTTAAGTGTTACCAGAGCAAGAGAAGCTAAGTGTAACGATAAATCGTCGGAGAAAAAGTTGCCAGCTACCGTTCTCGTATATTTGTTAAGTTTTTCGGCGAAGCTAGTTTTTGTAGCGGTTGGATCGAGAATAAATGGTTTTTGAGATCGCCCGCAGTTATGAGTGTTGTTTTTAAGTTGTTTTCGAATTACTGTTGAAATTGTTTGGTGTGTTGAAAGAAAGTTTTATAAGTTTTTTTTTATTAGTGGAAACACCTCACTATCGATCACAAGGTATAATTGCGTCATAATGTGTGAGGATGAATGGGTTGCACCACAGTAAAAAAATAGCCGTATATAAATAATTTCCTCCGAAATAATCCGCTGGGACGTCCTGCCCATTGAGATGACACGAGAGACCTGATTGAAAGATATTAGGTTTTTAGAGATTAGGACGGATTGGTCTCATGCAGGCGGTAGGTCATGTAACCCCAGCAAAAGACTTTAACAATGTGCTTGCGTGTGGTTAGCGATTGATGATTGGTACTTACCGCTCCTCAAAGCTGACAGACAATATACCAGTAGGGCTGATGTTTTTTTTTGCCTTTCACAATTGCAAAGAGGAAACTACACGGTAGTAGATAGTAATAAAAACGGTGACTCATATCGTTGCACTAGATTTTAGAACATTAAACACGTTATAAAAATCTAAATCCCGAGATTTTTGCTCATCACTAATATTTTTCTGAGCCTAGAATTGCGCACTTCTAAAAGCAGAGCCGCTACCAACTTACGATAGGTTTCTACAACTTATCTATCGATGTTGATTCTACTAGATCTAGGTATTTATTTTTGTCACAAGATCTATTCAAAGTTTATATTCTCGTAAGACAAATCATCGGTAGATGGATTCTAACTATGCTCTAGTTATGCTCGAAAGTCGTGTCGATCCCTTTAAGATTAGAATCTTAAACTATTATTTACAAGGCCGGCAAATGCCTATGATATGTTATATGACGTCTTCATGCCATCTATAAAAAATAGTATACATACATACGTATATATACCTATATATCAATAGACGTCCTTCGTACAACGTTTAAAATAATGCCAAGGTAAAAAGCACTTCCTTTCCCGCGTAATATCACGTCAGATTATAACCTAATACACCTGAACGAGGAACGCATTTGATAAAGAAAATTTAATTTTCCCTTTACATGTTCACATCATTTTCGGTCGAATAATTTCCCGCGGGAAAACGAAATTAAATACCAATTTAATAGGAAAGGCAACCAGCTTAATGAGAAAGAGGAATAATAAATCGGATTAATTAATAACACGCATTGGATATTTAATTTGTAATATTTTACATACTCGTTATACTTCACTACGTGGAGTACTGTACTTGCTAATAATTTCATCTGCCTTATAATAGAACAGCTACGCCCCGCGGTTTCATCCATGTGGTGATGGATGATCGTGATGAAATGTATTCTATGACCTTCTCCGGAATGTACCTTTTTTTGTCGCAGTGATATCCTTTATGGTTACCATCGGTCCCGGGGAAAGCACGATGTTTATGTGGAAGTCTCCGTAGCAAACCTACTAAAACACTGCGGTGTCCATCCCTGCCGCTTATGGCGGACACGCGGGAACGCTTTCGCACACGACCGCGGATTCTGAGTCAGGGTTCAGGAGTCTTTCGTCCAGTTATTTCACTTGCTACACTGCCCTTCACACACTATGCAAAACTACAGTCTAGGCTCTGTCAACTGTCATGGACAAGCGTAGTGTGTTCTGTCCAGTCTTGTTAATTAATTGCATAAAACAGTCATAGAGTAGTGTAAAAAGAGAAGCGTACTAAGAATTAAGATCGCGCTAATAGTTTTAATGCTAGCACAGAATAGTAAAGTGCTATGATAGCAAATAAAAACTACTGCTAATTTACTGTTTAATAGTTTTGTCGACTTGAAGTTCACACTTGACAGTTGCGTGACGGACAGTAAAGGCTTCGTCAAACAGAACGCGTTCTTAGCGCGCGTCAAAGCGCTTACCTGACAGCGCGCTATGACTCCGAGTTGTGTTGTATTACTATGGTAATATACCGTCAAACAGAGCTCCAGCGCTAGCAGTACGCGACACTCTGTCGCGGCGTTAGGACGCTTTGACGTCGGGCGTTGTATTTTTTTACAAATTTTATTTTAGCGCCCGAGTGAATGTGCATAATGTCTTAAAAAAATATTGAATTTGTAAGAAAAAACCCATGTTTGTACAATATAAAGGATAATTGTCATAAAAATATAACTCAGCCGATGATATTCTCCTAAATCCTCTCTATTTTAATTGTTGTCGTGCACCCATACTCTTTTTTTCTGTGACTACGATAGAGCATATAAAAGTAAAAATTCTTCCACATCAACTCTCCACTCGACATCTTAATAACGAACAAACTTTTCACATCTTACTATCGATAGACATTGTGCTTTGGCGAAAGGTACGTTGCGTTAAGGAGCGTTGGGCTCTAGTCAAGTGTGGCATGAAAAGAAGAAAAGAGACGCGACGTTAAAACGCGCCGCTTTAATGCTATTACGCAGCGCTAATTACGCGTCCTGTTTGACAAGGCCTTTATAGCTAGATTGGGTTGCCTAAAAATCTAAGTGTTAGTTCACTTTAACGCCACAACGGTCCTCATTTTGCACAGACAAACATCCATCCATCGAAACAGAAATGCCCTCGTACATATATTATTAGTGTGATACTGGATAACAAAATGAAAATAATACAGCATGCCTTTAGGTCCCGCGATAATTGAATTCAAATTTACGATCGGTCTTATCGCTTCGCATACGTTTTAAATAACTGATAGTGTTCAATATATTCGCTTTTATGTATTTGCCGTTTCTACACCTCGGGAGTTATTGTAGTAATTTATAGCACTGATGACCTGCATAAAACCTCTATATAGGGTGTATAATAGTAACGCACAATTATGTTTGAAATCACTAATCCAGACGCCACTAGCTTAGAGTAGATATTCAAAAATATTTTGTCAGTTCGCAGTGCTTTAGTCTTGACAAGAGTTCGCATAATGAAGTAGTATAAAGTAATAAACTGATTGATTGGTAGGAAAAGGAATAAAGAAGGGAAGAATGAATTATCAATAGTTCAGTGCGTGACGGTCCACGAGTTTAGGCTGAGTGTTCAAAATCATAAGTTGTTTATGGTGCTCTCCTTGTCAATCGCATTAGAAAGTTTTAGTTATGCATCCATCTCTTTACTAAAGCGTGACTTTTACAGGGCTGTGACAAAATTACACGCTTATTTAAGTGACTGTGATTTGAATTTGACTACGATCCCACGGTCCCACGATGATTGAATTCAAATTTATGATCGATATTATCGCTTCGTCAATCCCTTAGCCTTTCTGCATAAAACCTCTACCCTTATTCCAGATGCTGCATAGAGTTTCCAAAAATATATTTTTAGCATCTCTTAGTTTTGTGCACCAACGTCCCGCTTTTACACCGCGGTAGAGATGGCCACAGACCGGAGCCCATGGAGACAGTTCGTCAGAACCAAAGTGTTGCCATGATGATCACGATCCTCAGTCATGAGGGAACGACCGAAGAGAGAGTTTTGTGCACTATTTTTAAATCACCTTGTATATTTATAGGTAAACATTGTAATCGTTTTATTGACAATACAAACTTATTTGTAGATTTTTCCCTGGATCTTGAAACAAGCGTCGTGACACAGTAATAATATTTATCTATTACCGTGGTTAATGATGTTAATTACTCGTACGAGTAACCGTATAAATACAGAATTAGTCTGTTACATAATTATTTCTAAGGCATTTCGTTCATTCATTCATTCCATTGAATACCAAGCGAGCGAAGCCGCTGGCTGCTCAGCTTGTTGATAAATAGATCAAAGTTTACCTAGTCATTTATATATGTTATATATGTTCCTTTAATATAGCTCATATATAAACTTTAATTATGGAATAATGATCTATATAAGTCTCCACCGCCACATTCTAAATAAGAGTCACTATTAAATTATTTTCATACTAGCTGGTGCCCGCGACTACGTCTGCGCAGGATTAGTACTTCGAGTAGCTTATTATCTTCTCCAAGGCCATATCTATCTTAATACCAAAATGTTATAAATAAAAAGGTCGTATTAAAATGTTATAAGAAATATAAATAATTCCATTTAATATATTATATTTAGACAAATAATGGCAATGACCTTGCGCCAAGAATTCGTGGAATATAATTCGGACAAGTGCTTTCTAAGATTTAATTAAATTTCTACTTATTCAAAAGCATTGGAACCACCTGGCGCCAATGATAAAGACATGAATAATAGAAAACATTAGAAATATTATACATACCTACTATCTATGTCCTCCGGTTTCTTCTAAATAGAATATAACTAAATAAATGTAATTACATTTATTTGTTCGGAATATAACGTATACCAGGAACTAAATTAAGTAAACTAAATTACTTTCGTACTTTTTTATATTCTGGCAATTCTTTGGATGGGAGTTGTGAGATAAGGACCAACTTATTGTATGACTGGTTGGAGCAGTCTGTAGCAACCTTGCCTTCTGAGCCGCTAGTCCCGGGATCGTTTCTCGCACAGGTCAAACATTTGTGTGCATGAACTTGTCTGCTTGATCTGTGCCTGGGTGTGTATATGTATATCAGCCATCAGGTGATCATAGTACTTAAAGATGCCGTCGGCATGGCGTACCTTAGTAGTCCTGTTGGCATCGAATAACTGCGTAAGTGTAACGTAACATGTCGTTCACGTGAAACAGTACAAACTGTCATTAATCTAAGGCAACTGTGACACAGATAACTCATAGTTTGTACGCCGAACGCTTTAACGCATACGATACGCAAATTGTTCGTGCTACGGCATCAGCCTATTTTTAATATGTTATATAGATAAGTTAAGTATCTATATTTAACAAGGAAGCCCTGTCAAATGTCGTTGGTGTTACGACAAATATATACAGAATGAGCTTTAGGGTCATTCTGTATATTTGTCTAACCAAATAAAAAATTAATAGGTCATATTGAGAAGACGAAACATAAACATAAACATCATACTAGTTAACATCACAAAAAATCCTTTACTTACTGAAATTCTTATCTCGTTTTTAATCCTTGTTTTGTCTAGGTATTTACAATAACACCTAGTACCTATGTACCTAATCTTTCCGAGCCACGAGTCAATGCTAAGTACGACCGTTCGCAACATTAAACTCTCGTTATGCGTAGCTTAAAAGCTTGCTTACTGTTCTCTTTTACCTCGTCGTTGTAGGGTAACCAGTTGAGTCGGTCACTTAAGGACACAGATTAGAAAGAGTATCTGCTTTTAGACAATCAAAAAAATATTGGGAGTAAGTTTACCTTTGTCACAGCAATTATCTATAAATTCATGTAATTATTAGTTCAACTAATAAATCTTATAAAATTATACGTATTACATAAACCTATGGAAAATGCTACACATATCAATATACGAGTATATCGCGATCGAATTGGAAATCGCAGCCTCATTTTTATTAATCATAACTACTTATCTACTGAAAATAAAATTATTCGTCACTACACTTGTACTGGTAACTAAGTCTGTAAAGAATCGAAGAAGACAGCAGTCGACTCGCCATGAGATTCAAAGAGTACTTCTATTGGTACTATTATACTAGTTCTATATAAGGTTGTCGCAAAGTGCATCTTACATGAATGGTGCATATTTATATAGTTAAAATGATTTCCAAAAATTATAAACAGACATCAAAAAAATATCTGGTTAAATTAATTTTTTCTAAAACAGTATTTACCCAACAAGAAATCAAACTAAAATAACCCGACTACGAAAATAATTAGCCTGCACATTAAAGCTCATAAAATCCTCCTTTTCGATTTTTAAGTATTTTATATATACAGGTACACTCACGCTTTTAAGATGATGACGTATCGTTTTTCAAAATCAGTTGAGTGTACTGAACGTTGAGACACGGATAGGAACGGACATGCATACATACATATCAAACACATAACATAACATTGGGCTTCGGCACAGTCGGGTAATAAATCGGAAGCATGTCATTATACCTGGGAGCAGTATTGTAATTAGGAAATATATTCAAATTCAAATTCAAAATGTGTTTATTTGGACAAAAATTCATATATATACAGTGGTGGACATATAATTAAGAACGATTTAAAGTTCATGTTTTTTAAAATATAAATCATGTCACGTATATTTATGTGTTCCTTCTTAGAAATAACTAGGTATGTTATGAAATAGCCACATGGATAGAGCAAAGGGGAATACAAATATAAAATAAAATTGCTAACATTTTTTATTTAATTATACTCTATAATAACAAATTCATATAGTAATGAAGCTGGACAAATAATTAAGAACGAATTATTAAACTGTTCAAGAGTTGTTTTATATGAAACTTAGATTAAATAAATCACATTAATATGAAGTGCGTAAAGGAAAAAAAGAACAATTTATTACATTTAAACTAAAATTAATAGTTAGTAGCATGTCCACGGCTTTTAATTACTGCTTTACACCGGCGAGGCATTGACTCTATCAATTTTTGACATTTCGCAAGAGATATAGAGTTCCATTCTTCTAAGAAAACGTCGTACAGTTCTCTTAAATTGCCACACTGTCGATCTGAAACCTTTTTCTTGACTTCGCACCAAAGATGCTCTATTGGATTTAAATCTGGGCTGTTAGCTGGCCAATCTAAGACAGAAACTGATTGCGATGTGAGAAATTCCTTAACTGTGCGTGCAGTATGCTTTGGATCATTGTCATGCTGGAATGTCCAGATAACCGGAAGCACGTCTTCAGCATAAGGTAACATTGTTTCTTCCAGTATATTTTTGTATTGGAATTGATCCATGTTTCCTTCTATCAACTTAACAGGTCCAACACCATACCCAGAAAAGCACCCCCAAATTTTCACATTTCCCCCACCATGCTTTAATGTCACTTTTGTGTATTTTGGGTCAAATGCTTTATTCGGAGGGCGTCGTACATATCGTTTTCCGTCAGAACATACCCTATTTATTTTTGTTTCGTCAGAAAAAAGAACATTTTTCCACTGACTAACTGTCCAGTTTTCATACCTTCTTGAAAATGCAAGCCGGGCTTGCCTATGGCACCGTTTCAACATGGGCACCTTCCTTGCTATCCTTCCGTGCAACTTTTCTTCTACCAAACGCCTTCGAATAGTGCGTGCCGAGATTGCTGAAGGGTTGTTTTCACCAAAATATTCTTTTCTCAGCTCATTAGACCCTTTAAAAGGATTTTGTTTTGCCAAACGAACGATATTGCGATCATCTCGACGAGATGACTTTCTCTGTTTAGGTACACGGGGAACTGTTGAAGTAGTTTGATACATGGCAAAATGCTTCACAGCGTGGAAAACCATAGTTTTTGAGCATTGCAGATGGTCGGCTATCTTTTTATATGACCAATTCTTGTCGCGAAGTTTTATTATTACTTCCCTTTTAGATTTATCACAACTTTTATTTTTCCCCATTGTTTTTATATGAAGCAATCACCTTTAAGACGTTTACAGCACTAAATGGCGCCAAAATTATACGAATAGTGCCCAAGAACCACAGAGCAACAGAGTGTTCTCTATTTAAATTTGAATAAAAAAATAAACTATTCAGCGTTCTTAATTATGTGACCAGCCAGTAAGTAGTAATACTAGGCTCAGATCTAATGTATAAAGTTTATATATGAATTTTTTAGCCAATCATGTGTATCAATGAATGTACCGCTAGTATGGAAAAGTTTTGCGATACCAAGAGAAATACAAAAAAATACATGCAATTGGTTATACTTGTTAGTTTGAAAAAATCTTCCCTTTAAATTAGCGTTCTTAATTATATGACCACCACTGTATACATAGTAGGTTAGTATACTCGTAAATGAAATAAAAAATTAAACTAATGTTAGTACAAATTAAGTGGTATACAGTTTTTTAAATCAAATCCAATCATGTTTATTTCAGGAAATAGGTATACAATAAATATGTAGCTTAAAATTACGTAGCTATACCTAAGTTTTACTTAATTAATCCTTATTTTTAAGCTAAGTTATGAGGAGTCTAGTCTCTTCCCGAGGGTTCAGTTAGTTTTATTCGTAACAAAACTCAAAAACCTGATGACAGACAACACAATATTTCACTAATTATGAGATAAAGTTAACAGTCTTATCAATTACCTACACATAAAAATTTACTTAAGTACTTACTGTAATAACTTCGCCAAAAATGATTGGTAGGTATCGATATTTTTAAGCATTCTCTAAACTAAACATAAACTCTAAATTTAATCTTATTTAGTCTAAATTACAAATTAAAACAAAGGCGTCCGCCCCGCCCCGAATAGAACGAGATACAGTCTCACTCGATCATTACCGTGACGAAATGCCTCCACACAGACTCCCGTAAGTCTTCTGCAACGATTTCCAGGTTGCTATTGTGACTTCCTCGCACCCTCCTCATCAATGACGCGACTTTTTTTTTGCGAATGACAGTATGGAACCTATCAGTATGTGTCTGCGCCAAAATTTCAGAGACTATGCGCCAGTGAGGGAGTCTCAACATCATCCTGAAGATAATGTGTCCTAAAATAATTATTTTTGTGGTGACCCTACCGCGGAGTGTTTAAGTGGTAAACATTTGACAACGTTAGATGTTACTAAGTTTCGAAGCTCCGTTGCGTTGAAAACTTAAAGCTGAGTGGGATTAATATTATCTCTTGCATCTTGTTACCTTTGTCGGACAAACTTCGTATCACAGGGGAATATTAAGAGTCTTAAAAGTAATAATGCGGGTAAAATGGACGGTTCTTGATTTTCAAAACCATGTCATCCTACTAATACTACTACATATAAAGACAAATGTGTGTGCGAGATTTCGTGCATGTTCGTGTGAGGGTGTGTGTGAGTGTATGTGTAAGTGCATTCGTGCCGTGGAACTGTTATTTTCGTTACTCATAGGTGCAGCTTTTGGCGTTAGATATTTTTTTTTTTTACTGAATAAAGTTCAAAGGCATCTGAAGTACTTAATTAACGCCGTGTTCCTATATCTATAAACGGGTCGTTTTGCTCTCGACTCGTTACTTTTTGACAGATATCTCGTCTCAAAAGTTTCAATAAGTTACGAGTCGTGAGCAAAACGATCCGTTTCTTTTATAGAAGCTCAGTATAAATAAAAAATAAGTTTCCGTTCAAGTGTAGACTAGTTAATTAATTCACATTTCTTGGAAATCTATTAATTGCGGATGGCGCTGACCACGGGTTTTATTTTATTGAGATATTGTGGATGTCGAGATTGTTAATAGTAGATTAGTAGCCAAGGGCTGTAGGCATTGGCATGCAATTGATGCTTACACCCGAACTAACTACTCTGCTTTACATCTCGATTGTGAGGTAAGTAGAAAAAAACCGGCATTACAAAAATTAAATTGATGACTATTATATTCATACGAAGACAAGGCTGAATAGCGAAGCGACCTCTTTTGTCATTGGGCTGAATGCATGATGTCTATTGCCAGTAGGATGGTTAGATGTACGCGAACTTTTTGAAAGAGTGAAGTGTTTTTTTAAATTACTTACCGCCCTAGGGCTTTTCTAACTACATTATTACCCTAGAGCGCTAATTGGGCACCTACAAGCCCCATTTGGGGGAAATAAGGACCTACTTACCGAATATGAGAGATATAAAAAAAACCATTAATGATGGTGTTACTAAGATAAACATAGGTTCCAGCAGGGAAACAATCTTACGTAAAATCCTAATGAAAAAAAACTTCACCTGGCTAGAGGAACTAGCAAAAAAAATCGTAAGTGTAACGTAATCGTATGACGTGATCGTTGACGTGTACAGTACAAACTGTAATTTATCTAGTACAATTGTGGCGCAGATGACTCATAGTTTGTACTGTATAATCTAACGTTATACTTACGCAAATTTGCGTGCCACAGAAAAGTCTTTAAAAATTATATTTACCACGCTTTACGACAAAACTTTTACCCTTAGTTAAATAAACATAGCTTTACACTAAGTTCTTTACGTGCAACTGGGTACACCTAATGCTTAACTAACTAAATGTTTGTCTAACTAAACGCCAAAACAGGGATCAACAATGCTGGTTAAAAACACACAGGACCGGCACGGACGCATTAGCACAGTATAGATGATTGCAGTAACTCACGTCGCATTAAGTTTCTGGATTGTTGCATCCGCCTTATTGGATCAGTATGATTAGGTATATTTATTACCTGTGCCCGTGTAACTAGGTGAAGACTGCTGAAAGTAAAACAGTATGCTTAGAGTTCTAGCGGCTATTTTTATGTATCGTAAAAAAACTTTCACGCGTTCCTAGCGACTTCATCTACGTGGTATACGATGTACGCGATCCCTCTGGAAATACTCCTTGAACGGGGATAAAAAGCGTGTCACGATAAAAGGTTATATTTATTAAAATTTTCATCTAAATCCGTCCAACCATCCAGTCTAAATCCTCTGAGTGCTAAAAACATTTTATTGGCATTTGCAAATTTGTAACATAGTAGCGACTGCCCGCCATAACCTCCAGTCTTTTCTTGTGTTTACTTTCATAAGTACATTCTCCTGACAATAAGTAACACAACAAAAAAAGAATTAGCGAGATTGTTCCCTCCGTTCTTAAGTTATAGCGCGACCAGGAGAAATAGGGGCTAACTTTTATATATATATATAGACTAGCAGTGCTCCGCCGTTTTCACCCGCGGGCGATGATGATGAATCAAAATATAAAGCTTGTGTTACTCAGTGATAATGTAGCTTTCTATAGATAAAATATTTTTAGTAAACGGTCCTTTCGTTTTTAAGTATATTCGTATAGATGTAGGTTAGGAAGAATGACTGCATGATGTCATAGTTTCCTAAACAATCAACATAGCCATTAATAAACATTTATGAAGCATATCATTACAGATATACAATTCAAACTATCTAACAACAATGATAGTCGTTATCGATTTTAGTAAAGTAAAGACTTAGGGTGAGTTGCACAATCTCATCAATAGTTACGCTAAAACTATTGATTAGTAACTCTTTAACGGTAATTTAAATGTTACCATTAGATGGTGAAACTAACCCAAAGGTACGAAAACCACAGAATAAGCAATAGAAGACAAATACCAACTTCGGCAAGTGTAGGTCGATGGAATAAAGTACGAAGTTGTCCTACTGTTAATATAGCCGCATTAGTTGAAAGCTTGTTTACCAACTTTAGCAAACTAATCGCTCTAAAAGTTTCGACTGCAGCTCGTTCCGTACTTCAGTATCGATTCATGTGCTGTAATTACACTAAATAGTTAAATAGTTAGTGGACACTAGAGTAATGGATGGTCGAAATTAAACAAGTTGATTCTAAAAGAAGCTAGTTTTAATATATATTTATATATGGATACGACAGCAATGTTATAAAAAAAACACATCACATACTTATCGCAGTACGAACTAACTTGTGTGGCTTGTAGAAGTACCCTAAGTATCTAAAAACGTCAATTATATTTAAATAATTTATATAACTTAGTAAAGGTAATAATTTATATAATAAAAACTTTTATGATGTTTATATAATTAATGAACTGATGATGAATGAGGCATATGTTTAGCAGTGGCAGTTCCGGCTGATAATAACGGCCTGCTTATTAAAACCAAATTGCAGTTTAAAAAAAATTACATGAATAGTTACGAATATGACACGGGTTTGTTTCTCGTCCCAGGATGCTCTAAATTTGCGAAATTTGGTAAGAAAAGTTATTTAATAAGAACGATAATATACCATTTTTAGATAGCATTTAATTTGTACGTTTATGAGTAAGTCTGGTTAATACCATGTTACAAGCTTCAGCCGAAATATTTTCATGTATATTCAACATGAATCACGATCTTAAGTCTGTATACATATGCCATCTACATAAAAGGGTGTTCAGGCGATGATTTCTTTAGGTTTAATATAAAGTCGAGAACCTTTACAGTATCTGTAAGAATAAAAATAATAATAATGTTTACACACTCACTCGTAATTCCCTGTGTCGCGGGAGGCATGAATATAAACGTGGACACATCCAAGACCCGAGGGCCCAAAATATCTGCATACTTCACAATTTTTTGCTGCGGTAGTCCTAACCCAGACCGCATCTTGCACCAGAAGCCTACCACCTAGTAAGTCGGGTTTCCTTGGCTCTTACGATTCCCAGCGCAATGGCGCAGAAGAAATATTCTATTTTTTTTACTTAACTTGCCTTAGACACTATACATTGGTAAACTTTATATTTAGCCACAGTTTTACAGCCTAACGAGCACACATACGATATATTACGAGTATAAGCGCCTGAAGGGCAAGAAACTTTTTTTTTCTTAGCCTGACATTCCATAATATTTTTAAGTAAAGGCCAGAAGAGCATTTTTGCAATTTTTTGTACACTAGCAGACAATTTATACATACAATTATGTCATAAACTATAACTAAGTATTATCGCGTAGGACTTGCGTGATATTGACCGGAAATTTTCTTCGACCTGTTTAGACACTTTTTTGGAAGTTAATGTCTGGGAGTGAATTTTCTGCACAAAGACTCCAGATATGGCGATGAGACGACACTATGAAATTTCTTCCGTCCGAACTGCGACTGAAGCTAATATTGACGTAAATGAGCGTCAATATCAACTTTCGTGTCATTGTCATTGACGTGTTAAAAAAAGTAAAAAACTATTCAGGAACTAAAATAACATCAAATAGAAGATCAGTGCCCGCCGGGAGCTCGCAGACGCCACAGCGCACTCGCCCTGAAGATGAGCGTCGGCCGTGCTCGAAACCCGGATCGACGTATTTGATCCTTAACGTGAGTGTTTTGCCGGATAATAATGATAGTTAAGTATGTGGCAAACTCACGAGAATTTCAATACAAAAAAAATAGAAGATGAAATCATTTATATGTTTTTAGCATGGTAAGAAGTGCCGCAATTAAAACTATACGGAACTCTCTGTGAGCCACTACGACTTTGGTACATATTATACGTATAGATGATTCAAAACGTTCAGAGGAACTCGAACTAAAACCTATTTACATATTACGCAGATGCTGTATAATAAAATAACATCAACTCGAATATTTGCTAGGCTTCCAAACTTCAGAACTCAAGGATTTCAAGGGTCTTCCTTAAGTTTCGAGTACTGTAATTTAATTATGCTGTACTCGTCGCTATTACGGACTGATTTCCTGACGTTCCTGTACTATAAATATTCAACGACCTTGGCGGAAAAATTGCTGTAAGTTTATTCAGTAATTTTTCGGATAAATTCTCTTATCATTGGCAACTTTAAGGCCCGCTTGTACGATGTTACGTTAAGCACTAGACAAAATTAAAGCATCGTTCATCTCTTTCTTTTGTTTACAACGAATAGAGACAGGATGACAAAACTGGCATCGGAAAGGTTCGCTTGCACAACCTCATAATACGTGGGTGATGTCTGTCAAATCTCTTAAAATGATCCATTTTCAAAGAGAATAACTCTGTATTTCCATATCATAAGATCTAGAACCAATAGTGCTAGCCGTTACTATCTCATTCGCTCATCTCACATAGGGTCTCCATACAAAATGAATTTGATGGACTGAAATGGATGGATTTACTCTTTGGGGAAGTCGGCGGGATCAGAGTTTTTTTTTTTCAGATATAAATTAACAAAGTTTTACTTACTTATGAATGAATGACATTTATTAATAATTAGACTAGATATTTTCATTTGGGGTAGTAACATAGAGTAGATTGATATTCTGAACTGTTGTCCACCTAAAATAACTGATCTACTCGTAATAACTGCATAAAAGTTCGAATACTGTCTAAATATTAGATTTTTGTTACAAGTTTAAGAGATTCTTTTATAACTTACACAAACGTTTACACATTAAAATGTTATCAAAACAAACTTAACATTTTTTGTCAAAATTTAAAGGTTTTGCCTTGAGAATTCAACACAAACCGCTTTACCTATTTAGGTTTGAGATGCTGTTGAGGATGCCCCAGACATGCCAATGTCCGAGATATCCAAAACACGACATCCACCCGAACCGACGTTGGAAGTCGGCCAACTCTACGAAATATGCCCTTTTAATACATTGAGTAACATGATTATACTGATATATATTATGTAGGTAAAATAATATCGTAGAAAGCTTTTTGTTCTTACGTATACGTCTGGGGAGCTTTCTGATGGAGATTATTTCGTAATATTTATGCGTGTTGAAGCGTTAATGTTAAGTATTTAGGTAACTTTGTTGAATTAATGCGTTGTGTGTTGACAATTTTAGAATCTTCTAGAGTTAATTTAGTTTGTTTTATGTGGAGAAGTCTCACGGCGTTGGGTTTATTATTGTAGGTGTTATTTCAATGTGCCGAATTACATTTTGTTCAGATTACTAATGCAAAGGTATATTGTTTTTATGTTTATTTAAAGAGCGTCTGTCTCAATCAAAGTAAGTGGTCCATTACCTATCATCATCAACCCACATTCTTCCACTGCTGAACTCGTCCAGTCCCAGGTTCGATCCCTGATCAGGCAAATATTTCTGTGATGAGCAGAAATGTTGATAAATATTTATGTGCAGGTTATTTAACATGTTGTTATTTATTCTTTTACTGTACATGAAGCAACACTATTTCTGATATAGTTAAATCCGATTTCGTAGTTTTTGAATAAGATTTTTTTTAAATAGGTCCCGTATACTTAGCACGTATTTTACAAAAAAAACTAGCAACTAAATGTGATTTCTTTTTCAGGTAAATTCTACAATGAGTCTTCCAGTCCTGTCTGGAACACGCAATGCCCTCTTGTCGTGAAAATAGGTAAGCAAGTAGTTTATGGCTAACGTTAATACATGATCATGATATTTAATACATAGACTAAAGAATTAATCTACTTGATCGAAACCGACCAAACAAAATTAAAAAAAAAATATAAATTATTAATTTTGTGTTAATTTACGCTTGGCTTTACCATTTGATCGTCTGTGATGAGATGACGTAAGCAAAAGTAATATTTATAATGATATAATTTTAATCATCATCATCTGAACCATAAGATGACAACAAAAAAATATCCATAGAACATTTAAATTAGTGAAATGAATTAACAGTTCGTCATGTGAAATGAATAAACAATTCCCATTGAATGAACTCGTCACCTCGTTTTAACACCAACCGAAAAAATACTTATTTTACTCTGTAATTTTGCCCCGAAAATTCGGTAACTTTATAGATCTTTGTGCATACCGACCGAAGTCTAGACTCAATTCTTCTAAGATAATCTCTCCTCACCAACTTTTAATGAATAGTCGCAAAGAAATCTAAGAGATTTTTCTCCCCATTGTGTTTTCAGCTTCTTCAAGAATCCAGATGCCTCTACTTAGTCACTCTATAAAGGTACTAACTTACTTTTCTTTGAATATATACTTAGAGTTTGACATTATTTAAACCTTAAATATAATTAAATAAATGAAAGTAAGATATTTTGGTTTTTAATTATACAATAAGTTGAAATCGTAAATTGTATTCTTTTAAAAAACATCAATCGTTCAAAAACTGATCGATAAAATTATTTTTATGTCTTTTTTCTATGAACTTGAAAGTCTTTTTTTCGCACTCGTGATAGATATTCCAAAATTGGAATTCCAAATAAAAAAAACAAATCTAAAAAAGTACGGACCATAGAGTCTGTAGTGTGGAAGAATAATTAAATAAATAAAAAATCCATCAATAAAGCAACTAATACCATAGATCTGTAGATATATCCAACGGCCAGTAGCTATTATCTACGGTCTGACCAGTAATCACGCCACCTACTTACTTCCGTTCGTTGACCCCCACGTGTAACAATACACTCAGATGAAGCAATCAATGCTATCGTAGGTATTCCTCTAACAAAGCATTTGCGGTTCCCCGACCAACTTCCCTATAATTCGGTTTATAATTCCAATAAAAATATTTCATTTTAACAACAGGCTCTACACCTGTCGCGTCTGTTACTATGCTTTCCATAAAAAAGAAATTGTGGTCGACGGGAAAAGCAAAAAAATATGACGCGCAATAAGCCGAAGACATTCTATTTTTGGTATTTTTGAATTTCGAATAAGGCCTATGTAAATTTATTATTCTCAAAAACGTCACCGATCATTCTCCTAAAAAATATGACGTCGGTGCATAAAATAAAAGAATGTGAGAGTTCCGTATTTTATTCAACCTTGTTTTTTCGTCAACAGCGCGGTCGCGCCGAAGTGTTTATATGTTTGCGCGCCAGTTGTTTGGATTGGTTCTTTGACTCCATTTTGGCTGCATGTGGTTTTGGCGGGAACGGTCCGGATGTTACATTTTTTGCTCAACTGCTAAGTGCTACTCAAATATTGCCTCACTGTGTTTTCGCAGGCACTAATTTTTTACTCAATTTATTTCCTTGAAAACGTGGAATTATCGTGATATAACGTGTTGTCTCTCTTGCCATACGTCAAACCAAAACACCGTTAGCTTATTTGGACTTTGCATTTCAAATTGAGAACCGAAAGTATGCTACGTTTGATTTCAAAACACGCTCAGTGTTTTTGTCTGTTTTGTTTGTAATGGAGTAAGAAATGGCGAACTCTGTGTAGTCGCGAATAGAAGTTTCTTTGTAACAAAATTGAGGTTTTTTCTCGCGCGACCTTGTAGATGAAAAAACGCTCCGACTGAAGCAGATTACTTTCTCTTTGAAGTTTTAAGTGTCTGTTCCGTAACTTATTTACATTTTGTAATTAAAATTACGAAGTTTTTTCATTACAGCGTTAAGAGCACTAAGTTCGCGTAGGTATTAGCGGCGTTTGATTGATTTATAGATTGTCTAAAACGACTCTTCTTTTTAATTGTGTTTGAAATTGTGTTAATTTGTCTTAAGACTCTGTCAATGATAGAATCATCTTGTAATAAAAAGAAAAAAACTTACAATTTTTTTATTTTGAATCGTCCATATACCTAATTGTATCGGTAATTGTTTCATGTTCATAACTTTTACATGCCATTTACATACATATATTCTATTATCAAACTCCAAAATACGTATTTAGCCCAGACAAATATTTTCTTAATAAAAATCTATCTGTTTTCAAGCCAAGATCGCATTTAATGATAATAATAAAACCTGCTCTGTGTGAGATCAGGTGATACCATTTTATTACGGCATTAACTAATTAGGGCACTACACTCATAATTGTCTCGCATAAGTGAAACATTATCATATCTACATAATGTAAGCCGAGTAAAACACGGGTAAAAGCTTGCGTCCATTAGCCGTTAAATATATCAAGCGTCACGAAAGCTCAAAAAACTGGCCAAGTGCGAGTTGGCCTCATTAAACCTGTAGACTATCTATTTTCCCACTATTAAGTTTAGATGGATGGATGAATGGATATCTGGATGTTTGTTACTCAATCACGGCAGAACGGCTGAACGGATCTGGTTGAAATTTGGCACAGTGATAGATTATAGTCTGGAATAGCAAATAGGCTACTTTTCATCATCATCATCATCATTAACAACATCTATCACCACGCGGGTGAAAAAGCCTAATATTCTTCACAGCATAGACAAAATAACATTATCTCCACGTCTAGATCGTAATGATGACTTATTTTCTGTCAATAGAGTTCTATCAAAGATGTGTCAGTTTCTGATAGCGTAGTCAAAAACTTTTGACAGCTCGATACACTAGTAGGTATATAAGTAAAAAACTTTAATACTAAGTTAATTAGTTAGTTTACCTAAGAAAGTTTTTTGTGGATCCCTATAGACATGTTTATTGTATCAACCGCAAATATAATAAGTTTGTTATAGTAAATTCGGTATTACGAGTAAACTACATATTTACGACTTACGGCCAGAACTATGCGGCATAATTAGTTATATCTTTTGATCGCTTTGGCGTACAAGTAGGATTTTTTCACAGCTGTAAGAGATTTTAGACTCGAGTATTTTTATTTATTTATAGTAGGTACATAAAAATACTCGGTATTATATAGTACCTAATTTAAATCTGATACTTGTACTTGTTTCTGAGAAAAAGGTTTCTTGACATACAGATGGACAATCGGATAACACGTGATCTTTTTTTGCCCTTTTGTAGTAAGTTATCCTAAAAACACGCGAAAACACCTTTAAGCCTAGTAGTTCAATATTGTTCGTTCGTTATGTTCTATGTTTAGTTATAATTCTCATGGAATTCGTTTTTTAAGAGTTTTTATTCTGTTTTTTTATTTGCTTGCTTGTATTTTTGGAAGATACAAAGGAAAGCTGTCGCTTTGTAAACATTAAATTCATTGGTATGATTAACTAGCTTCTGTGTGCTACTTCGCCCGCCTGCTACACTTTAAATCAAAATAAAAGTAGTAGATCATTCTGGGTGTAAGTAACTTATCTCAATAACAAATTGCATTCAAAGCTGTTAAGCCGATTCAGATAAATAGTAAGAAAAACATACACTTGTACACTCACTGACATCTTCACACACAACTTTCGCAATTATAATATTAGTGCGTGTAAATTGAAAAATATTTTTAGTATTATTATTGAGACACTGGTAGTAATTTGTTTGTTCAGAACACCAGATGAAATCAGCAAACTAAAATCTATTTTAAGTAAATTTTAGTAATTCTTATTCTGTTCATATTAAAAGTTCAAATTCGTATAACAAGCGACCAAAAGTTCTTAATTTTACTATTTCTGTTCAATTGTTGGCAGTTTAACTATCATGTAATTTGATGCTCTCTAAACTAATCTAAACAAATCTCAATCTACCCAGAATTGAATAGAAAAATCATATTTATAGAATTGACATTTTAAGTGTTACTTAGAATGACACTTCTATAAATATGATTATTCTTATTTATATAATTGACATATTTTAAGTGTTACTTAGAATGACACTTCTATAAATATGATTATTCTAGGTGTTACATAGAATGACAATTCTATGTAACACCTAGATTCATAGTGTTCTGCACAAGCGAGTTATTTCTCTCTCTCTCTCGTTCTCTGGCCTAAGGTAGCGCTAGAAACGCTCGTGTAGATGCTACTTTAATATTCCATTAACCATGGTCCGAATACCATAAGAATAACGGAATAATGTTAGTCACGTTTTTATCTCATTAATGGCTCAACTTCTATCTGTACATGTCGTTTTCTGGCCACCATTAATACATGTCAAAACGCTTCGTCGATGTCGCCGGCCCTCCAGTGACTTTTCTTTTGTTTTGTTATAGACCGTTTCAATTTCGAACCATTGTGCGCTTTGTTTTTTGTCAGGGTTGCCAGTTGCTACTTACTGTCTGTCGTTTGGGTTAAATTTAATAATATTGTGGTGTTTGTTGCAAGATGTGTTTGTGTTGACAATTGACACCAAGTTATAAATTTGAAGTTCAATAAATCATACATAAACTATACAGCGCGTATCGCTTCGGCCCGTTTGTGCCGATCGTAAGCTGTACTAATGTTACATACATTTTATCTATTGTGTAGCGTTTTATAAGATCATTATACTACTAACCGATGAAAATAAGTTACAAT
Organism: Selenia dentaria; assembly: GCA_917880725.1. Classification (NCBI taxonomy): domain Eukaryota; kingdom Metazoa; phylum Arthropoda; class Insecta; order Lepidoptera; family Geometridae; genus Selenia; species Selenia dentaria. The sequence continues at coordinate 9,194,742 of OU862901.1, read as the reverse complement.
TCTTTTTATTTTCTTTCAGGTATCGTTTTTACACGCCGACGACGCAAATTTCACCGTCACATCTCAACATTACTTGTATTGTTGTGCGACTGTGCTGTTCATACGTGTGCTGTTCATACTTGTGCTTTCGGTTCATACTTACTAAGGCGCGCTCTCTAGTTAATGTATACTCTATGGAAATAAACATATTAAAATAAAGTACTTATAATATTGAATCAAGGCGACCGCAAAAGTTTTTCTTCAATTAAAACTTTCTTGCTAATAGTGACAATGGCTTTCAAATTCTTTGTATAAGTTTAAAGCTAGCTCGATATCAAAGTCGTAACTCCATTGTCAAGATAATTTTCTTTATAAATTTTTAATCCAACAAAATAAAGCAATAATCTGAGTGGCTGTGAGCGATGCAGTAATTAAAATTATGAAGACTTCATATAAAACGCCTAAAGGCGCCATCTACATATCATAACGGTAATCGTAACGTCCTATCTGATCTTGTGATCTTTGACTTGTACTGTATCTATCTCGCTCAGCTTTATAGTATCTGAGTGAGAGTGTATACTTTAATGGATAAAATGCTAATATGAGCGCTGTACGATATAAATAAAACATTCGAAAAATGAAATTTAAAAGCGTCCGGCGTGAAAACCCTTATCCGACTTGAATTTTTAAGTACAACCTTTGCATGCTAATAAAAAGTAAATCAGCCTGTATAATTCCTACGCCCGCTTACGTTTTTAGACGTTTTTTAATTCATGCTCACATTCAAATTCGTTTTTAATACTTACCGTAATTTAAATACCATTAAACTTAAATAAGACAATTTATGCTGTATACGACTCATCAAAGCGCAATAAAACTTTTTTAATACCATAGACAAGATTCTTTTTTCGTGTCGCAGACAGTAAAATGGCAATAAAATATGGACGGAGACAACTAAATTTACTTTTTTATACGCAAATGAGATCGCAAGTAAGCGTGTACACGGACGACCGTGTGTCTGAATATGATAACAAAGCTATATCTGCATACGTGGGATTTGGGTGGCAAGAACAATATGGCTATGAAATAGGCAATAAATGCGCATCTTTGAAAAAATAGGCACTTAAGGTAAATGTTCTCATTTTAAGTTAAATTTAAACTTTTTCGATTAGGATTTTTCTTGTGGGATAGGTTGGCAAACGAGCAAGCGGCTCACCTGATGATAAGTGATGCCGTTGCCCACGGACATCCTCAATATCAGAATTCTCGAGGATTCGTTGCCGACATTTGAGGAAGGAAGAGATAGAAGGAGGGAGGGGAAAGAATAGGGGGAGGAGGGAATCGGGCCTCCGGAAACTCCCACATACCGACTGAAACTCAATAGCAAGTTATGTTACTTCACGTCGGTGTTATGTGGGAGTGTGGTACTTCCGCAGTCGTGCCGGCCCATTCGACTGTGGGGTTACAGCGTGGCACTACCACCAAAAACTAAATAAGCTATTTTAGATTCTATTTTATTTGAGATCTAGATTAGCGATATTTCAATAACATTATTTAAATTACCTTGGAACAGTTGGTAAGCCTATTTAATAAAATTTTGCGACGAGAGAGTCAAGTCACGCGCCCGATGGTAGATTTAAGAACCGTAGATTTGCTCGTCACCGCCTGACATACTTAAGTTTTTTTTTTTTTCTTTCGCCTAGTAATGTCACTTGCTATCTCGCGAATCAAGTGTTTAAGTCAAATACTTACAGCCTACCTACAAAACGAAAGAAATGCTTGCATATTGAAATTTCAGCTCAAAACGAGAGCAATCATCTTAAAATTTATTGAGCACTAGCTGCGCCCTGAGGATTCACCCGGGTGATGATGAATCATGATGATGAAAAGTATCATATATGCTTCCTCGGAATATAATCTATTACGTTGCTAAATTTGATTACGCTCCGTTCAGCCGTTTAGGCTTGATAAGGTAACAAACGGACAGGCAGACAGAATTTTATATATTATAATACAAAAGTAGCCAAATTAACCCTTATAACATCAGCTGTCTGCCAGTGAAAGTCCTGTTAAAATCGGCCCAGCCGTTTCAGAGATTAGTCGGACATATGTCGGGTATATTTATTCAAATACAAGTAACGTATTTCATATGCATTGAGTTTTTTTTTTACATTTGATAAACAAGCATTTGACCACAGTCTCACCTGATGCAAAGTGATGACGCGGTCTACGGTGGTACATGCTTGCCTAAAAGGTACCTATTCACTCAGTATTTGAAGACTCCCAGATTGTATATGTCAGGAAATATAGACGCTGGTAGGTTGTTCCATACTTAGGTAGTGAAAAGCTGTATTGGAATTACAGACACTTCAATTTTATTTATGTGTAAGATATAGATTCCACCAACACCTAACCAACCAATGAAAATTAATACAACCATAAAACTGTAACCTAGATCCGTATAACTTTTGCTTAAAAGTTACTAATAGCGAACAAAGTTCTGTCTTCACAATAGAAAACAGTAAAAACATCCTTCAAAAGCGACTTTAACGACAGTCCATCTAATACCAACTTGAAACATTAATTTCTTTCAACAGCAGCATTTGCTAAATTCGCTAAACTCCCCCAGACATCATTTACATCTTCTTATCTGTAATAGCACAGGAGGGTAGATTTTTACCAACTTTTTTTACCACTGGCAACACTGTGATAGATTCTACGGCGTCGCCACCTGGCGGCTATATTCGCGCATAGATCGTCGATTTTGTCTCTAACGCCCTCATATTTTATCCACTGTGCATAATTTTAGAAGTCATTGGAAGTCAAAAGCACGCTGGGGGATTTACGAGGACAGTCTGGAGTAACCGCATACCTAAGTAATTTTAATGCAAATTTAATTTTCTCTTTGAATATCACACCATTATAAAAGCGAAAGTTTTTAAAATATAATTATTTATTCCATTTTCATACACACAATAAAAATATTTTAGTGCACTAATATTATTATACATTAAGTTTAAAACTTTATTTAATAATAGTAGTACCTAAGTAGAAATATTGTAAAAATATATATGAAAAAAATGGCCCCGAGTTTCTTGCCGCTTTTTTTCGGTAGGCTCCATATATTTTCGAACGCAGCGGTAGAGTCTTTAGAGTACATTGTAATGAATAATTGACGTTCTTATGTGCGGTTTCACTGGCGTGGTGACGGATGATGATGATGAGAACTATTCCATGTCCTTTCCCGGGATATAATCTATCTCCTTGCTGTGTATTCCATTACGTACGATCAACAATGCGACAAAGACGCTTGGAAAACTCCACTTCTCGTAATTTGTCATCGTCCACCCATAAAATGTAATAATAGTAGTACCTAAGTAGAAACATTGTAAAAATATATATGAAAAAATGGCCCCGAGTTTCTTGCCGTTTTTTTTTCGGTAGGCTCTATATATTTTCGAACGCGGCGGTAGAGTCTTTAGAGTACATTGTAATGAATAATTGACGTTCTTATGTGCGGTTTCACTGGCGTGGTGACGGATGATGATGATGAGAACTATTCCATGTCCTTTCCCGGGATATAATCTATCTCCTTGCTGTGTATTCCATTACGTACGATCAACAATGCGACAAAGACGCTTGGAAAACTCCACTTCTCGTAATTTGTCATCGTCCACCCATAAAATGTAATAATAGTAATACCTAAGTAGAAACATTGTTAAAATATATATGAAAAAATGGCCCCGAGTTTCTTGCCGCTTTTTTTCGAACGCGGCGGTAGAGTCTTTAGAGTACATTGTAATGAATATTTGACGTTCTTATGTGGGGTTTCACTGGCGTGGTGACGGATGATGATGATGAGAACTATTCCATGTCCTTTCCCGGGATATAATCTATCTCCTTGCTGTGTATTCCATTACGTACGATCAACAATGCGACAAAGACGCTTGGAAAACTCCACTTCTCGTAATTTGTCATCGTCCACCCATAAAATGTAATAATAGTAGTACCTAAGTAGAAACATTGATAAAATATATATGAAAAAATGGCCCCGAGTTTCTTGCCGCTTTTTTTCGAACGCGGCGGTAGAGTCTTTAGAGTACATTGTAATGAATAATTGACGTTCTTATGTGCGGTTTCACTGGCGTGGTGACGGATGATGATGATGAGAACTATTCCATGTCCTTTCCCGGGATATAATCTATCTCCTTGCTGTGTATTCCATTACGTACGATCAACAATGCGACAAAGACGCTTGGAAAACTCCACTTCTCGTAATTTGTCATCGTCCACCCATAAAATGTAATAATAGTAGTACCTAAGTAGAAACATTGTTAAAATATATATGAAAAAATGACCCCGAGTTTCTTGCCGCTTTTTTTTCGGTAGGCTCTATATATTTTCGAACGCGGCGTTAGAGTCTTTAGAGTACATTGTAATGAATAATTGACGTTCTGTAGTGCGTCTTTCATGCCTAAATTAAATAAATGATTTTGACTTTGAACCGTTCATCCTTTTGGGCTAGATAAGGTAACAAACAGAGACTGAGTGACTGAGAGATTGACAGAGTTACAAACTTTATAATATTATCATAGTAGATGGATTATAAATCTTTGTTATATCTTCACGCTGAACGACTTTACAGATTTGGATGCATTGTACTTGATGGAGAGAGTTTATACTCAACTTGACATACCTACGTCTCATGGGGTTCTTTACATCCATGTCTGCGTTTTCATATGTGGTGTGCACAACCCACGAACTAAAAAAGCCCGTGTTTTACTGGTTGGTATCTATTAGGTTTCCCTCCGATAAGCGCTGAAATCACTCGCGGTGTTCGCACACCCATTCCCTTACAAGCCCACGATCATCGAGGGCGAGCTCGATACGTCATCGATGACGTCACCGAAAACGCTCACAACGCTCGCAGATCATAGGTGGGTTTTCGTGGTCGTTGCGAGCTGTCACTGTCAAACATTATATGTATAGGATTCTTTCGATTTTTGACAGAAAAATTGGCAAGCTATTCGTGATCGCGTAACCGTTCTGTTTGGGTTAAACCACAGAAAAGCTGAGTCTGTCCTCTTCTAATCAGTAGGTTGAATGAACATTGCAAGCATTGATTCTAGCGGAACGCTAAACCGGGTCGCGACAATAATAATTGTGAGCGTTGACGGCGCTTACCGGAACGTACCCGTAGTGTATTTTAACAGTGTTTTAGTGGTTAGCGTCATTTAGTGTCTATTGACTTCAGGACTTAAAGACGCCAATCACTATAACACTATAGTGATTGGTGTCCTTTAATGTATTTTAACAGCGTTTAGTTTATTTGTGTCTCTTAGAAACATTAAACATCCAAGTCCTCGTTGATAGTCTTGTTACAAAAGAAATCTTTTCCAAATTTTAATAGGGACTGTATCTACGATTTCACCTGGGTTAGGTCAAAGGTTGACTGAAATTCAGACAAATTACGAAGGCCTTAATTTAGTACCGCCTTCGTATTTACGTATTATTTTTTGAAAATAACAGATCGTTTATGTCTAGACTAGTAAATTGGACTTGTTTTTTTTGGTTGGTTGTTTTTGATTGGATTGTTATGCTAAGGTTTCAGATTATTTATAATTGTCATTAAAAGGTAGATTATATATAGATTACATTGGAGATCTGCTATAGGTTACTCAACTATATTTTCTACCGATTTCCAAAAAAAGGACGAGGTACTCATTTCGACTGTATGTTTTTTTTAATGTTTGATACCTCGTAACTTTCGACTGGGTGTTTGAAAGCTGGTGCTTCCCGTGTGGTCCCATTTAAATTCCATCAAATTCGGTCTAGTAATTTCTGAGTTACACTCCAATAACTGAATATAATGGAAGTCGGTATTAAATTTTTCAATATATACTTGTGTACCTTTGAAACACTTGACCGAGTAACTCATACTGTTATGTGGTCAACAAGAGAGCAAATTTGGTTTTCCTTACGAGTTCTGAGTTCGAACCACGAGCAAGTCCCAAGTGTGGTAAACATTAGCAAGTGAAGGACTCTACAGAGGTCGTAGCACAATTTGCGAAGAAGTATTCGTATCGTAAGCGTCAACGCGTCACGCTTTGACCATCTATGAGTTATCTGTTGCACAGTTGCCCTAGATAAATGAGAGTTTTTACTGTCGCACGTAAACGATACATTACGCTACACTGCTAGGCCCATATAGATCAAGTTAATCGAGTACATTGCTATTGATTCTAAGATATAATCCTAATCTAAATATAACGAGAGATCAAACGCAAGAAACAAATCAGTTTGCTCTCACACGACACGTACAACTTTTTAAAACTCACTCAAGAATGAAGAAAGAAGATGTTCTTACATCATCAATTCGCAGTAAAAATATCCTTCATTGACTGAATTAAATTCAATCGTCTTCTGTTTACTAATTTAACCTTGCATGTACAAGAGGCTGTCTTGGTTGTTACCACCGTAGTGCCAGTTATTCTAGCCTAGATAGTCCGCAAGCATTACTGTGTTAAAATGTGAAGGGCACTCTAGCAAGTGAAATTACTGAGCGATAGATTAAAAAACTAAGGTCTCAGGGTGACAAAAGCAATGCAGTACCACGTAAAACTACAGTTCTGTACTCTAGATGGCGCTGCAACTGTCATGGGCAAGCGTGATGCTTAACATCAGGTACAGAACTTGCTCGTCTTGTCACTTAATGCAATAAAAATATTCAGCATTATAATCTGTGATTTAGGTTATCTAAGACTTGCGCAATACTATTAGTTTTACCTAAAAAACAGAATCAAGACCAATCTCTCAGTACGACGACCGAGTGCACTGCCATGCAAACTTTAGCTCTGCAGGGCTATTATGTATCTCAGTTGCATTCAAATGTTGATTGAGGCCGGTTTCAGTGCTCGACCGATCGTCGGAGCGTACGTCGGTCGCGCTTGTCATTTGTATGAAAACTCGCAAGTGGTTACAGTGCTCGACCGACCGTACGCACGCGTATCTTGCTATACTGTCTGTCAAGCGCGCCCGCATCCGTACTGTCGAGTCAACAAACGCGCTATAGAAAGTTAAAGATCGTTTTCAGTGCTCGACTGACAGTCGGTGCGTACCATCGTCCCTGCAATCAAAGTCAAAGTCAAAGTCAAAATCATTTATTCAATTTAGGCATCAAAGACGCACTTATGAACGTCAATTTTTCATTATAATGTACTTTAAAGACTACCACCGCGTTCCAAAATATATAGAGCCTACCGAGAAGAAGCGGCAAGAAACTCGGGGCCATTCTTTTTACATAGATGTTTTTACAATATTTTTACTTAGGTACTACAGATATTAGCTCCAGTGTGTTGCGTTACAAAAGAGAACATAATAATGGTATCAGTAGGGCAAGACACGCTACACTTTGACATCTTAGTACACGAGTAGATAGATCCTGGAGTGATCAGTCCCAAGCTGTTTTAGCCTCCAAGTAATCCGAAATTTTGTAATAACCTTTTTGACAGAGTTTAGTTTTAATAGTAATTTTAAACTTATTAATAGGCAAATCTCGGATAACATTGGGAACTTTATTATAGAATCGTATACATTGTCCCATAAAAGAATGACTTATTCTGTGGAGACGCGTTACATGTACGGATAGCTTGTGCTTATTTCGCGTGTTGATGGAATGAGCATCACTCCTTTTATCAAAACTGCTAATGTTTTTCTTTACATACATTAGATTTTCATAGATAAACTGAGAGACAACAGTTAGAATGTTTATGTCTTTAAACTTCTGTCTAAGGGAAACTCTGGGAGCTAAACTGTAGATCGCTCGTAATTCCATTTTTATACTGCAAAAAAGGGCTATCCCTTTTTTGCAGTATAAAAATGGAATTAATATCTGCAGAACATCCCCAGAGCAGTATGCCATAAGTCATAACGCTATGGAAATAACTAAAATAAACTATTCTAGCTGTGTCTACATCAGTTAATAGTTTAATTTTTTTAACAGCATAAGCCGCTGAACTGAGCCTACTAGACAATTTTTTTATGTGGGGACCCCATTGCAATTTAGCGTCTATAGTAATTCCTAAAAAGACCGTTGACTCCACAAGGTCCAACCCTGTTCCATTCAATTGTATATTGGATTTTACTTGTTTCACATTTGGCGTCGAGAACTTTATACAATTAGTTTTCTTCTCATTGAGGAGAAGATTATTTGTATTGAACCAATTCACAACTTTAGCTAATGCATTGTTAACATCGTCATAGTTTAATAACTGCCTTTTAATTTTAAATAACAGTGAAGTGTCATCTGCAAACAATACAATCTCGTGATTCTTCTCTACATAATAAGGTAAGTCATTAATATAGATTAAAAACAAGAACGGCCCTAGTATTGAACCTTGTGGAACGCCCATTGAGATTATAGAGCCGGGCGATTTTTTACCATTTATGTCAACCCTTTGAATTCTATCATTTAAATATGAAGTCAAAAGGTTGAGAGCCATGTTCCTAATACCGTAGTATTGTAATGTTGTGACGATACGTATAACCGATCGTCAGTTTGTAACGTCCAATGCTCTCCTGACCTACCAAATTGGCCGGACTAGTACAGTCACAAACACGTACAGCACATCCGTACGGGCGGTCCACCGATCGGTGTAACACTGAACGCGTTAATATGTCTTACCCACATTTTTATCACATTCGTGCCGTAGGACGACCGACGCGCTATGTAAACATTTTGCCAGTTTCAGGCCGGCTATATATACCTACATTTAAAAAAATCCGGCTTTATATCACTTTTTTAAATTCCATTAAACAGAAATGTGTCGGTTGATGACTGATGCTGACATAAGTGACATAAACCGTAATTTTTGTAGATTTCAACCAATATTTGATTGCAACTGAGATACATAATGCTGCTCTAGATCGTATTGCAGTTGTCAGGCCAAATGTTCTAGGCTTCCTATCCTGCGCACAATATGCCAGTCTTGTCACTTACTAGCATAATTTATAAAATAACACCCCAGCGCTAGGAATCCCTGTGTCATGGGAGGCATGCATGACCCAATAACAGCACAACATCCAAGACTCTTTCCTCCGACCAAGGATTGAACCTTGGACACCGCGATTTAAATCAGGCTCTCTAACAACTGAGCCAGAAAACTATTTCGTTAATATAACTTAAAATATATTATACTCTTCCTGTAGGTAACCTAAGCCTCAAGTAATTACTTCGACTACTCCGAACCTAATTTATTTAGAAACTTGTACACGTTACGATGTGAATGATTAAACAAGCGAACAAGCTCCGTTAATAAAACTGCTTGTTCTGAACATTTCTGGATTGTTGGAGTTCTTCGGGATAAGTTCTTAAGGGGCTTAGTGTTGCCAAATAAGCTGTGTAGTAAAATGAGGGTCAGTGAATAATCGTTGCGTACTACGGCCGACCGAAGAGTACTGGCTTGTGACGAAGCAGGCGGCCAAAATATCATTCTGTTATTGCATTTTTAGGGAAGATAATCACATATGAATTCATATGTGTCAGAAGGTTACCTTGTCGGCTTGCCGTCTGATCATTGAACTTTAACTCTGTGTATGATTTAAATTAAATAAAATTCAAATTAAATTAAAAGTCAATGTAATGTCAGTATATTAGTTATGTAGAAAAACTTCTGAGTACAATAATACTTAAAAATACAAAGAAAATATACATTGTTCTACAGGATAGTATAAATAGTATATTATGCAACTAGTGAATAAAGGACGGATTTAAAGGGCCATAGATGAATCACGAGTAAGTGAGGGATTCTAACGACTGAATCACGCGCGTAGCGAGTTAGTGTTAGAATCCTGAGCGATGCGAGTGATTCATGGCCCTCGATATAAATCCGTTTTATTCAAGAGTTGCATACTATACTTTATACCATGACTACGAGAAAAAGAATTAATTTAAGCGAAAATAGACATATAATTAAAAAAAGGAAGGTTAAATTAATTAAAATGCACATTAAAATTGGAACAATTACTAAACGTAAGAGTAATTTATATATTATTATTATATTTTTTTTTCTATAATCGCAGCAAAGAACACAATACAGTTTTTATTCTAATGCTAAACTCCTTGTCTCAAATATCGACCAATCAAATCTCGAGGAGTTACTTGCACAAAGAGTTTGTATGTTGACTATTACTTGCGTAAGGAAGATGTATAAGCACTGAGATGGAGATCGAATATATTGGTGTGTTTGAAGTTCAAACACCAAAACAGTGATTAAAAGGCCTTTTTATTCACTGTTTTCAGTGAATAAAATAAGTTTTTTAGAGTAGGAATGGTATAAAACAATTATTATACGTATACAGTAAAATACCCTTTCCGCGTCTGAACGTGTATATCTGTATATTCGCTAAATCCTAAACCACGCTACTGAGTTTAATGCAGTTTTCACCATCAATTAAACAATTTTCGAAAAAAACGAACTTCACATTTTTTACCCTTTTTTTATATTGACCCTTGCTTAGGCGCGGCAGGTTGAAAGTCTACCTACACTAATATTATACAGATATTTGTATTTTTATATGCTTGTAACGAATAAACTCAACAACAGGGCTGATTTAATAAAAACTTTCACCATTTATGCTAGAGTATCCCTGAGTAACAGCTATTTTGATTCATCATCGTCATCATCTATCACCACGCGGGTGAGACCGCGCAGCCAGTACCTATGCTGTTAATTGAGTTTCTTATATGAAATCCTCGAAATATGTATAACTCCAAAATGTACCTTTCCATGTGTTACCATATGAGATAATGTAATAAAGTATTATATGTATCGCATAACTAACTATCGCATTATTATCTCACTGTAATGATAGTCTAAGTTTTGGATAGTAAATATTTAAATAAATAAATCTATTAATAAATATTATCTATCTGACATTATATTTTACTGAACGTAAGGCTCCAGAGATAAAGTTGAGTAAGTTAGTTAACCGAGATTTATGCGGACCGACGGCAAGTAACGAAAGAAGTTTAACTGTAATAGCGTTCATACTCACACAGGCTACAATGTTGCAGGTTACGCCCAGTAATTCGGCCGTAAATGCAAAATTAGGCATATTATTTTTGATTGATTGCATGATTACCGTGTTATTAGCAATAATGCACTGTTAACTAGCGCGCGATATTTAAATCTCTCTTCCACTGCTCGCAGAGCGTATAGCGTTATCCCTGTCTGTGGAGCGCTCTTTAAGATAAAGTGCAATCCAGCCGCGAGAAATACAGTAACAGAGTGTTGTAAAGTTTCTGATTCTACCCAAGGGCCTTAATAAAACTGCTTGTACTGAACATTTCGGGATTGTTGAAGTTAGTCCGGGGGAAAGTTCTTAAGAATTTTCAACGTAGTAGATAAAATAAATGTTACACGCAAACGTTCGTCGTTAATGTAAGTGTACCCGGGGCTTAATTTTAATTATTTCAGCATTTAAAAAGTTTTATTAAAAGACGACGGTCGATGGTTATTTCTTATGAGGCAGCGAAATGAGACGCTGCTAGAGGTCTGATAAGTTCCAGATTCTTCGTAAAACGAGATCGGCCAGATTAAAGTGTTTAGTCAAGACTTGGAGTTATCTTAAGTTTAGGTTGTAAAATTTATATTGAAACGCAATCCCTTAATAAAACGACTACATACATACGTTGTCAATTATTCTTTTATTTAATTAAATGAAGCTTAACAATATACTTCGGGTCATGTCGGATATATTCGTATGATCTGTAAACTGCCGATACTAGGGCTGGCCACGCCTATTCGCGCTTGACCCGCGTGTTGGATAATGGCACCTTTCCCTCCTTTTAGAAGTATGTATCCTGGCAATGAGAACGTATAATGGCTAATAAACCAGTATTATGAACTGGCAGTCGAGCAACCCTATCAAAATTGGATGTATGTTTTTAAACTTGTATTAGGTTGTTGTCATGGGATTTTAATTTTTACAGTATAATTGATCCTTCACAGTTCAGACTTGTGTGCGGATGTCATTTTTATACAACTTCACTTTTGCAATAAGAACGAAAAATTGACGTGTTCTCATTGCATAGGTTAATAAAATGGTGACTATTACTCGGCTAACAATTCTAGCCTTTGATAGTTATAACTTCAGGCAAATACTAGTCTTTAGAATTAAAATCGTTGCTTAAGTAATTACTTTTACTTGTTTATAAATACAGCAAGTAAGACAAAAAAGGACTAGATTGTTGTTTGTACTAGAAGTCTACCAATTATTTTTTCAATTTCAATTCTCGTTATTTATAGTTTGTATTAAAACTTTATTTGATATTTTTATACAATAATAGCAAATATATTGTGTACATATATTATATAAAAACAAATCTTATACTAAACTGAGTTTACATACATCACAATAGTGAACACAAAAAAGAACATTAAGTAAATAAAAATCAAATTTTAGCCAATAAGCCACTGCCAGTGGGTAACATCCCTAAAATGCTAGCAGCATTGCCACGTTGAATGGAAATGCTTTTCATTGGGCAAAATAGAAGCCAGCAGTTTGGTCACATGTTGATTTTTTCTTGATTCATTTCTTCTAACTAGATAAGGTCAGAAGATTTGCCAACTCTGTATCATAATAGTACTAGCAGAATAATAAATACACATAACGTTGCACTTATAAGCTATCAACTTAATAGTGAAAATGATTCAAACCATCACACTAAGCTCTGCACACACATAGCACATGCAGCACAATACCTCTGCCATTGGCAACATGCCGCTCGTCAGTAAGAGCTCTAATACTTCGTGTATGCACCCTATTGTAAATAAAAAAGAAGAGTTAAGGTACTTGTGTGCATTTGTATATAAACATGGTAAACATTTATGATATAAACGGTTATAAGTATTATAAGTTATATCACAATTTTAATCGTTACTATGTTTAGGTTTCTAAATAAGTTAAAGCCTCATAACAATTGCCTAACTAATTTGGGGGTCAACAATATTAGTCTCATAGTTATTACTAGGTGACCCGCTAGCGGCTTCGTTCGCTTAGTCTCGACATAGTGGGGAAAGCGCCGCTTTGGAATCTCCAGGTCCTGGGTTCAATACCCGGGTCGGACAGCACTGGGTTTTGCTGACAAATACATTCTTAATAGTAGTCCGGATTCTAGCATAAGTTTTTAGCCGCACAATAGTAGTTCAAGCGCCCCGACCAGTCAATCGAGAACCCAGTCTTATATGAGACTATGGAGCATAGAGCGATCAAGCTGCCATCTTGGATTTATGTGACGGATCACGATAAAAAGTTTATAGTTGGTAGCTACGAGCTATACTCTATCCATATACCAAATTTCATTGAAATATGTGCGGTAGTTTTGAAGATATTCGTGAACATATAGACAGATTTTTATTTCAAATACGTCATATGCTTTTTCAGTAGACAATTTTACGTCTGTACGTATTTCATGTCTTACCCACATTTTTTTTTATTTTTCTTCCAAGTACACAGACTTTTTTACCAATATTATAAGTATAGATTACTCTTCTTAGTTTACTCTTGATAATTGTGAATATCGTGAAACTGTTTACCCTAAAAATTAATTTTGAAAAATGTTTGAAGAGTGAAAGTAGTCAATGAGAACACAAATGGGGGACCCTCCAAATATAAGTTTCCGTGGAGGCACAGTGCCGGGCACAGTGGTGCAAACAGCCGATAGCGCGGACAAAAAGATTCCTTGGCATTGTGAGGGAGGCACAATGCCACACGCTGCTAGAAAGGAGAACTTGTAATTACTATTTTCCTACCGGCGTCTTTTCACCGGATATTTTTCAGAAAAATGGAATGCTAGACCCGATTCTGCCAGTCTTTTGTTGGGACATCTCTCACATCTTTGGCACATATTAAAAGGAATTTATCTGCAACTGTCCTTTAAAAAGCTTTGAATCATCACTGCTTAATGATATTTTAGACAGTTCATGAGATTTTTTATGAATAACTTTAAACCCGTGCGACCTCGATCGGCTTGCAACCTTTACCATCCACGTGACTTGAGCTTCTAATTTGGAATTATTCGCAAAACTCTGGAACGTGCACGTGGGCCTAAGAAAACTTAATATGACAGGTTGTAACAGAATGGTTATTGAACTTATCTATAGATACAGATAAATAAAATTGAAGTGTTTGTAATTTCAAATTGACAGCTTTTCACAAAATACATATGAAAGTAAATACGGTACTCCCATAAAATTCAATTTTTTTTTATCAGTCTGTCTGTTCCGGCTAACCTCTGAAACGGTTAACGGGAGTTTTACTGGCAGATAGCTGATTTTATAAGGAGTAACTTACGCTACTTTTATTTCATCATCATCATCCATCACCACGCGGAGCGCAGCTAGTATAAAATAAACCACTATATTGCAAGAGCGCATTACCACTTGTAAAACAATGAAAACTGACGACGTATTAATATGTTTTATGTGACATTAAGCACCAAATTAGGCAGATTCTAAAGTTATAACAACAAATAAATTTCCGAAGCTATTGTCAAAACACTTTTCCGGTATCAAGATATGTAAATGTGAATTTATTGAGATATCGAGATACGAATACGATGAAGACATTTGTATAATCTTGTAATGCCACGGAGAATAAGCAATCGAAATCTGTTAGTCTGTTATTACACAAATTGCCGGGTAGAAGCTATTAGCATAGACTGTAATGGTTACTTCGTAATCATATAAAAAGGATCTGCAGTATGCGGGTTGCCTTCAATGATGTTATATATAAACGGAGGTAGATACGCCTTACTGCGCTTGGCTTGGCGACATCAACACAAGCTAGTTGCCTTGAGACAACTAAGTTCCAGCCTGTCTGGCAACGACGCAGCGCGTGTTCAACATTTAGGAAAAAATGTCTTGTGTGTTCAGAAACTGCAGAACATATACTGGGACGAGTGTAAAAAACAAGAATGATTTATCTTTTCGTTTGTAAGTACGTGTTGTTTTCTATTTTATCTATCAAAAATGGAAAATCAAAATTTGTATTTAATTTAAAATTAACTTCTACGACGTTGCCGTTTCCAGCTACCCACGCGAACGAGACAAGTAGCAAGCGACAGAGAGAAAAGCTGTCATTGGCGGTCGAATGGTCGGCTACAGGCGAACGTTGTTAATATGTTGATCCCTTTCTGACAACTAGGATTCATATATATCTTCGTGTCAGCTATCTTGTCAGTGTAGTTCCTAGAGCAATTTGTGTACTATAACTATAGGTAGGTATAGCATAAAATTTGCAATGTTTAAACTTCATATTAAAGGAGTAAAACGTCTCTATAGTAAATCTCATTGGTTGCCCTCCCCCCAATACATACGATGAAGCGTTCTTCAAAGAGCGAATGACAGGCACGAGATGTGTGCGAGCGAGAAGGAAGAGGCTATTTACCTCGATGGCACATTAGTAATTACTGGATACCGTGTACGAAACGAAGTTAAAATATCCCGACGTTTTACTTGGAATTTGTCCGAGATACTTAAGCGTGAATACCACTGTGTGCCGTGCGATTGTCAACTGTATTTAGTCATAAATTATTGCATTTTGGCTCCACACAGTCTGTACATTTGATTATATGAAGTTGTTCAAGTTTTTAATGTAAGTGAGAGCCACTAGCGTATCCTTAGCAGCAGTACAGTAGCTTTTAAGTACTGGCTCCATGCCTATTTATACAGCAAAGCTGTAATGTTCGCAATACTGTGTTTACTGTGTTCTTATTTGAAGGGTATGGGTACTGATGAAATTACAGACAAATCAAACTTATCAACTTTAAGACTATGTAGGCACAGAGTAGTTAACCATTGTTATATATGCAGAGGTTACACACTAGGCATGGTAATATTATCTATCATTACCATGCTTCTGGTAAGTTGTAAACTCTGCATACATTACTGCAGAATCCAATAAGTAAGCCTTCCTGTCCAAGCATGAGTTAAGATGAGGTCCGCTTATATACGAGGCCAGGATGGCATTCTTACTGGTTGACGCTTGTATAATGCTTTTCTCAAAAATTAAAGACGGTTTTTTGCTAATTCGGCCTCGGCTTTTAAATCAGGAGGGGTGCCATCTGTTTTTCTGAATCAGATTCGCTTCAACTCATTTTTTGGGATTATCTATGCTCATGCGGTAAATTATAACACAATTGTCGCAATTGAATGTGAAATCCCGCCAGTTGTGGTTTTTTTTTTACTAAAAAGATTGCGTTTAGTTTTGAACATTGTTCTATATTACATTACATTAATATTTTAGTAAAAAAATGTAACTTATTGTTTTTGAATCTCCATGTTAATTTCAGAATGTAAAGCTTTAATCCCAAATGATTTATAAACTAAAATTATTAAATATAAGCATAAAATCCCACACATTACTTCTACAACATTACTAAGTACAAAACGCATTTTGCACACTATTTCTGCGTCGCGTTAAGTGTCACAGAGTATAAAATGGCTGTATAAGGCTCCAAAAATATATCTATCTCATAAATAATGAGATAGATATATATTTGGAGCCTCCTCCTATAACCATGTTATAATGGCTAAACTCTTATCTGTGTCTGGTACTATGTTTTTTTTTCTAAGCAGATCCAAAGAGGATGACCTACTTGTCCAGTAAGTAAATTACATACTTACTCTGGACAGTAGGAGATACCAAATTTGAAACCTCGCTTCTTACTGGACAGTTGTGAATAAGTCTCCGGTAGAGTTCATTTTCTGGACACTTTTTAGAGATGGTATGGCAACATTACATACCATATTTGAGAAAACAAGCATTTCGTCATAAATGGTATCAACAGAACAACGAATACAACCCCACCTGCGGTGGTGGGATTCTCGTGCTTATTCCGAAACCTAATAACATAAAAAAAGCTCATGCTGATATTATTTTCTCGTTTATTATTGTTGCCCATCAGTAAAGTAGTAGACACTTTAGTGACAACTAGCTGCTCTCCGCGGTTTCACCCGCGCGGTGATGAATGATGATGAACGTTATATAGCCTATGTTACTCAGGGTGAATGTAGCTTTCCAATTCTGAAAGAATTTTTGAAATCGGTCCAGTACTTTTTGAGCTAATTGTTTACAAACATACTTACATACTAATCTTTCCTCTTTATAATATTAGTATAGATTAGTATACGTACGTATAGTATGGACTAATTCCAAATATGTCCAAATAAAAAAAAATATACCTGGCTACCAAAGAAATATAGCCTACTCGCTGCGCTCCGCGGTTTCACACACGTGATGATGGATGATGATGTATCTAAATATACATCCTGTGTTAAAAATTTACCACATGTCGCCACTGGTTTAGGTTATTGCAAATTAAGGCGATTTTAGAGTTATTGTACGCTGTCAACCGCATTATCAATGACCATCAAGTAAGAAAGTGGTCAAAGATAATAAAATACTTAAAAGTATTTAAATTTGCAGCGTTAATTGCAATATTGTTATATTGGAACACCAAACAAATCCCTTTATAATAAAACTAGCTGCTCTCCGCGGTGATGGATGATGATGATGATGAATCTTATATAGCCTATGTTACTCAAGGTGAATGTAGCTTTCCAATGGAAAAATATTTTTTGTAATCGGTCCAGATCTTTTTGAGCCAATTCGTTACAAACATTGTATTGTAACAAAATTTGTATGTAAGTAATTACATACAAATCTTTCCTCTTTATAATATTAGTATAGATTATTCAAAACACTGATAGACTTACGCAGTTATTAACTAAGTTATAATTAGTACTCACGGGATGTAGACCACGATTTAATTGCTTTTGGAGTTCCCGATATTTCGATTACAGTTACATGCACCATGTTCACAGGCAGACAGAAACCCATTACCATTGTGCATGTAACTATGTGTTAACTATTAACTGTGTGTAACATGGTTGTCTGGAAGAGATCGCTCTGAGCGATAAGACCGCCCATTGTAAAACTTAATTTTAAGTTTTTTTTATTTGTTTGTTGTTTTTTATAATGTGGTGTTGCAATAAAGAGTTTATCTATCTATCTATGTGAGCACTAATTAAAACGAAATTATTTTTAAAACTTACTATTAAAATACTATAATTAATAATCATATGAAAATTATACCAATTTACAATTATTAAAACCCCATAAGATATAATATGACAAATAGATATGCAAAACAAATTATAATACCCAGAAATAAGATTTATCACCGTAAATCAAAGGTCAAGAAGACAATGTGTCGAGCCCACTATTGAAATCGTCTAAAAGCTTCAACAAGCTACTTAATACCAATAAAATTTCGAGAGAACAACACCTAAGTGGCATTTAAGTGTCAGTCAACTTGCAGTTAGGCTGTTTTGCGTTGGAGATGCGCGACCGGCCCGGGGCGGACCGGTTTGAAGTCAAGCCGGTTGGACAAAGTATAGCGACTTAGTGACTAGGTATGGATACCCCTTTGTAGGCGCATTCCGATAGATACGGGCCCGGCGAAGTGAAATGCGGATAATGAAGAGCGGTTATCGTGATTTGTGTGGCATCTAGTCAACTATACTGCAGTTTACCCGTTTAGCGACGAAGTTACGTGATGTATGCGGTATGCCTTCAAATCATAATTTACCCGACTACGGCGAAGCAAAAAGGTTACGTTTAAAGCAGTCCGTGTATGTTAGTATGTTTGTATTCACGTTTGAACTTTCCACTTACGTTCAACTACAGTAGAATGTAGCGCCTAAGAATCAAAATCGATAAATCAGTTTAGTGTGAGTCTCGATGTGATACCTAAAGAGGTACGTTATAATGGTCCGGATGACAAAGGCATTATAAATTTTGCCTAAATTGAATATAATAATATTATAATAATTGTTGGCAAATTAAAATGTGACATAACATAATTATATTCGAACTATTGATTAAATTACTTAAGATCTATACAAGAGTTCAACCACTAATTATCGCAGTAGGATTCCCTGTGTTGCGAAAACTAGTTCTCTTCCAGGGATGCGTTAAATTAACAAACATTGGCAATATCCTATTACATCAATAGCGGAATTACAAATAAATTCACAATCAAAAATAATATGGTTGAATATAGCGGAACATTACACGTGGATTTCTAAATTAGAAAAAAATAGACAATCATCACCATAATACCATGTTTCTAGAGTAGTTCTATACTCAATACGAAAGCTACTTAGCTTGTTAGAAAGAACTCTTCTTTCAGTTGGATAATGTTTGCCAAGCTGTTCAATAGATGTCGCTCTGTCCCCCATACGATGGTTAAAATCAAATAGAGAGTTAAAAGTCTGTTGCTTGGACGGCATGCTTCTGTGGCCTGTGTGAGCATTCATGGCGAATGACACGGATTGTCAGAAGACGCTGGTTTGAATCCCGTCCGAGGATGTGTATTTCTCCTTCTAAAATTTCAGATAGTGCTGTATCTGTTTTAAATAGAGATATGTGTTAGAATTATTGATGCATTTTATTAACCCGTTCAGTGTCTACTACTTTCGGTGTATTTCCGCACAAAAGTTCAGATAACAAATACTACACTTGAATATTTTAACTAAGTAAAAGCAAGTTTATACGGCTAGAGTGTATTGGATCTGATAAAATTAGTTAAAAACCAGAGGTATTAAAATGTGTATGCATTTAGGCCTTTATTAATAAACGTTGCGTAAACCTACATTAGGCGTAACATGCTTTGTCTTGCTTTCACGCGTGACATTTACTGCAAGCGAAAAATTGACAGATAGATGTTTTAACTACTCCGGGTGTAATCCAAGTTTATTAATAAGGCCGTAAGAGTAAGCGCGACATGGCTTAGCACTTTTTGTGCGTACACATGGTGTACGCTCGACACGTGGCGGGTTAATCAAGTAATCACTTTTTATGATAGGTAACTAAGTATAATATGTTACCTGTGTATTCACTAGCTGTATTTCTGGGACATTTCCATCAGGTTGCAGAATATTTGACTCGAGTACCTGGCTACAAGTTGAAAGATTTATTCCCCTAAACGCGTCTTTACCGAATACAACTTTATACGCAGGGTTACTTACACAATCCAAATGTAAATCGAGTTGGATCCTTTTTACTTTTTTCCCCCTCTCTCCCCCTGACGTGATTGGAGATCTCGTGTTCGTATAGGGTTACCATATCTTTATATTTGTCCTGAGATTTTTGGATTTTTGGACTCTTCTCAGGATTGCGGCCGAATTTTGGAAATCTCAGGATTTTTAGAATTTTCAATAAAATACTAATCATAGATCTTTTAACTAAAGCGGCGAGGGGCAGTGCTTGGGTGGCGGGTGCGGTGCAACCCTCGCTATGAGTGTGGTGGGCGACGCGTGCGTGAGCGAGACCCACCGATAATTATGACTTTTTTAAATTGAGTTAAGTAACTAATTAATAAGTAATTCAATTGAATTATGTGCGTTTGAGAGCAAAATTATGAAAATGCAACAATATCTCAGGAAATGGAAATCAGGCCTCTTCTTGGGACTTTTGATTTTTTATTCTGGTAACCCTATGTTTGTAAAACCTTCGAAGTCAGATCGGTGCGAACGGTCGACAAAATCGTGAGTTTTACGACCGACTGATAGGGTTATTTATATTGTGCCGTTTATTTATTTATTTAATAACGTTATCCGATTCTGCGTGTCGTATGTCCATTAAGGCCTGTCTTAATGTTTTTGGGTTTGTGAATTTGTATTTTCATTTGTCAGGATATGTTATTGGAAGTCGTTTTAAAATTTGCATATGTTTTTGGCTGAATGTAGCAGTATTTTGTATGCCATGAAATATGTTCTGTTACTGGCTTTAAGTGAGTACATTTTAATGTTTGTAATTCTTGCTTTCGGTCTTTTTAGGTACTGCCAATCTTAAATATGGTTAATAGCCATACGATAATAGTAGTTTATGCAACTGTCATAATAATAGAGGGTATTAAAACATGAGTGTAGTTTTTTGAATCGAGCCGCAGGCGAGTTTTAAAATAAGATTACACGAGAGTTTGTCTTCTTCTTCTTCTTCTTCTTCTTCTTCTTCTTATGTGGCTTTTTAACGTGGGAAGACGTTACTCTGCCCGTGTCATGTTTTGGTGGATATTTTGCCCTTGTACTCCCCCAACCCTGAAGGAGTGACCATTGTACGGTACGGAATCAAATGAAAGTAATATAAATATCAAAAGTATTCAAAACTGGTTTCGCTTTTACAAACGTACCTATATTATTGGTTTTAATAAAATTACATAACATATAAATAAATGGTGTGAAAACAAGCGATAAAAGAGAGTTAACTCGTCATTTGTTTCACGGATGTTGTCAAAGATGGAACGATGTATTGTCTTACGGCCGTTTACAATATTCTATCTAACCACGGTTTTCCTTACTACCGATAGAAATTTGACATACCGTTCATACAAATAGTGTCAAATATCTATCTCTAGTAAGGTAAACCGGCGATAGATAGGTTATTGAAAACGGCCGTTAGAGATTCGCACGGCATGAAACACATTGTGCTATTTTTATTCGAAATCAACGAGTAGTTCTCGAAGGGTCCGAAATAACATTATTCCTCGCGATATATAATTGTAGGTCCATCATCATCATGCCTAGTTTGACTGTCTGTCCCAGGTAGATGTACTCGTCAACAGCTTCGAGAACTGAATTCCCAACTGATATTGGGGTAGGTACAACATGGGCATTAGACATAATTTTCGTCTTGTCCATGTTCATTTTAAGTCCTACCCGTTGGGAAACTCGATGTAGGCCTTCGAGCATTACTGAGGTCTTCTCTGAGGAAATTGTCGGTTACATTCAAAAAATTAGTATTATGTATGTTGCATGAACCACGACCGCTCTGAGAGCATAACGAAGAAGATAATGATTCATCTTGTCTTTTAATAATGTTTTTTGTTCGAATGTATAAGGCAAGGTATCGATTCAAGATATCCGATATTGGCAGTAACAAGCGTGTAACACGATACGGTACACCTAATTAAGAATATCTCTCGGTTAAACACGCAATCACATGTATAGGTACTGTCTGAATGTTGTTAATGGTGACACATCGATGCTCTACTACTAAGATGGTAAAAGTACAAAAAACCCTTTGACCTTTACTTCCAAGGGTTTCTCTATCAAGCGGCACTTGAAGAAAAAATTCCTATAAATCAAGAAAGAGTATTTACTTTGTGCTCTACTTTTATCCCTTTTTATACAGATTTATAGTTTCTTACGATTTAAGGCTGGGTTCGTCCATCGAGCACCTTTATGCAGACTGATGCAAATATAGGACATTACTTTAAATTTCGAGTGCGATACACAGTGGTTATTGCGCCAATTATTAGGTTTATTAAGAATTTAAGACTAGTAGTCGCGAGCAAATAGTCTTATTAGCGGCAATTTTTCGCAGTACTTCACAACCTACTCGTATTATCTTGGAAACCGCACTTGACCAATTATGCTCATATTCGAAATTCCTCTTTGAAATCATGTACCTAACGTGTGTACCAAATTTAATCAATATCGGTCTGTAAACAGCGCCGCAGAATAATAACCCCTTTTAAAGAAAATACCCTCGCCTAATGCAAAATCACCGACGGCAAAAAAATCTATTAAATAGAAATAGACATGCCAAGTTTCGTCAAGATTGGAAAGTCTAATTGCCCAGTTAAAGCAGACACGCTTCGCTAGCTTGGTCAATTAATAAATGAAGCTTAATATTACATGATAAATAACTTAATACTTTAAGAGCAGTAGAACTCTTTGTGAATGAGGGCAACCGGCGGCCCTATTGTCTATCTTTACGGAGAATTGGAATGGGCTTTGTTTTTCATTTGAATCCCATTCTGGGCGAAATCCTGCAATCCACCTGGAATCTGGCTGGGACCACCAATGGGAATGAGAATGTGACATTTCAATCTCATTCAAGTTAGACATTGGTAGTAATTCGCTTGTTCAGAACTCCAAACTAAACTAGCGAAAAAATCTAAAATCATTTTTTAATAAATTATGATTGTTCTTATTCTGTTCATGCTTAAGTCCAAATTCGTGTAACGCTTGCAAGTGACAATTCTTAAATTTGCCGTTTCTGTTTAATTGTGGTATGTTTAGTGCAAATTTAATCGTCATGAAAGTTCGTGCTCTCTAAACTAGTCTAAACTGATGTAAAACTACCCACAGTTAGAATAGAATAATCATATGTTTAGAATTATCATTCTAAGTGTTACTCGAATGTAGATTTTAGTATTAACATAATAAGAACTACCATAGTTTAGAGAATTTTAGTTTAGTGTACGCACAAGTGAATCAGTACCAATAAGGTCACCGGTCGTGCTATCACTGTAACCTATTTCAGGCGAAATTACAGGCTCAAAATGTGTCAGGGTTACGGGCAGAATTGAGAAACGGGCAGAACGGTAGAAATGCATCTGTTATGGGCAGAGGCCGTGTGCTCGTACCGTACCAAAGAGTATTAAAAAGCTATTGAACTATAACCTAAATTAAATAAACAACATGGCACTCCAAATGAGTTTACAGACATTGACAAATGAGAAAATGGTTAAGCCGTTGACTCGCGATTTGCCATATTTGGCCAATAATACACGAGATTTTGCAGAAATCAACCAAATCAGATTTTTTTTACAGATTTAGGTTAGGATTTATCTCTCTCATCATGTATTCTTCTACTATATAGAAGAATACAATGATTTTCCACATGAATTTTGATACTCATAAAAACGGGTTAAAGTTTTGGATGAAATTTGGATGGATAGGTATATAAGGTACTGGATACTTTTCATCATTATCACTCATCACCACGCGGGCGTAAGCGCGTTGGGCAGTTTGTAACATGTATCCAAATTATATGCACTTTGCATATATTTAGCGCAGTGTACGTGAAAAGGGTTATGAATTAACGTTTTTGGGTTTCTTCCATGCAAGAATCTGATTCTCCGAATACAACTGATAGATTACTACACTAACTATATATGCTTACAGATCGCGCGGCGAGAGTTTGGCTTTGACCTTCGGGTGGAGGGGATTACTGCGCATGGGTACTGTCGCGCCATGTGACAGAGAGAGACAAGAGTCCCTCGTCTTCGATGTGACAGAGAGAGACAAGAGTCCTTCGTCCCTCTAGCCACCCTGTGATACCCAATTTTTGACTTCTGCGCAATAACGGTCAAAGCCAAACTCACGCCGCGCGATCTGTACCATCTGTTTAAGCTATAGGTCATTAAACTGTCATGTTGACACACATTTAACTGTCATTCGACCCACTGGTTAAAAGGATTAGGCAAGTTGATGTCACTACCAGTTAATGTCATTATAGTAAATTCTATTATGTACGCAGACGACAGGACAGGATGTCGACTATTAGCTGTAATGAGACCATATAATACACTTATAATTAGGTATTTACAACGACGGATTTTATGACTATGTGAGTTCGTTTTATGGACACGCGAAAAGCGAGAAGAGAATACAAATTGAGGTGAGTTTAAAAATAACATTAAAATTAACCACGAAAATAGGTAATTGGTTTGCGAGTATATGTGTAAGTAGGTATAGAAGTCCCCGCCAAATTTATACACTGCGCCCTGCGGTTTCACCCGCGTGGTGATGGATGATGATTACGGTGATGAAAAGTATCATATGTGCTTCCCCGGGATATATTCTATAACTTTGCCAAATTTTATTACGATCCGTACAGCTTTTTAGGTAACGAACATATAGAAAGCCAGTTTTACACAAGTTTTTTCCTAAACTATAAATAGCCTAAGTTACATACTTCTTATAACATCAGCTATCTGCCAGTGAAAGTCGCGTTAATATCGGCCCAGCCGTTTCAGAGATTAGCCGGAACAAACAGACAGGCAGACAAAACTTAAAAATATATTTTTTATGTGAGCACTTTCATATGCATTTAGTGAAAAGCTGTTACTTTGGAATCACTTCACATTTTTTATCTGTATCTGCGAAGAAATAATATCAGGAAGAGTAACTAACTGTCTTAAAAAATGACCCAATAAAAGTCGTGCTAAATCAATAACATCGTTCACGCCGCTATGACTCAGCTGTCATTGTAGACGTTGCAGCACGAGCGTGAAACAATCCCTGCTTTCCTTCTGAAATTTAAAGCAATCACCGAACATGTCTATTTGTAATCTCGGAAGTAATTCCTATTTGGAATCATATGTCGTTTTGGTTTGAAGGACCACTTTTTGTGTGGAATTTGTTCTGAGTTATGCTTCCTGACATTATTTCTTCGTAGATCTGTATAGATATTATTCAAATTGCATACTGTCTCGCACAGTCAGTGTTGATAATAATGAGGTAGATGCTGCGCAGCTAGGAACTATAGACCTAGAATGGATACTGACTGTCAAAGACAGCTCCCAGAACACGCCATTAGTAGATCAGCTTTGACAGCTCAGTGGGGTAAGCATGGTTCAGAAAGCGTCTTAACACCATGCAAACCTTTTATTGATCACCTCCTATTTTATATGACGGCGCATGAGTGCCTCGTCGTGTCGTCGGTATGGCAACATCAAGTCCAAGAGTAATTCGGCTGTCAAAGTTACTTTAGCGGAGCGTCGTGTCTGTGGAAGCGGGGCGGCCATCTTGTTTTTGACAGACTGAAAACGAGAACCTCAAGCGCACCTCGTCTTCGACGAGTCGCTTTAAATCTGCCTTCAAGTTGTGTGTTACATAAAGATTAATCTTGATATTGATTATAATTTTACTGCCTACGTGTTAAGACCTGTATTTTGCCTCCATTGCATCTACAAGTGAAATTAAAATATTTTGTATTCGAAGAAGCCACTTTTACTTACGAATTCCGATCCCAAAGGCGCCCACAATACAATACGATACGATATCTATAATGAGTTCGAATGAAGGCCCTCCTGATCTTACATATACAAGAAGGAAAAGGTCAACGAACTTCAAAACAGAAATATTCACAAAAACATCCATTCTCCGCACAATCCTATCAACATTAGAACTCAACACACGCACTTGTGCGGAAATCATTGTTGTGTTTAAAATTCATAGGAGGCTATTTTGTCCATAAAATTATAATATCGTACCACTGGGCAACATTTATACGAAACGACGGTGGTTCGGCAGACAAGTGTTCTGTAACATGCGAAGTGGAGAATGTACTCAGGTATGGGGCGGTACAAACAAAATTGTGCCTGGAAACGGGCTGTATTGTAAAACATCTAGGAGAGTATTAAGTTTATTTATAGTTAAATTCTACAAATGTCAAATAACGTATTTCTTGTGAATAATTGTCTTGCCTTCTGTTTAGATGGCTTCTGGGCAGATAATATTACCGTGGTTTGTGTGACCAATGTTTGTGAATATTAAGTCATTTAAGAAATCATTATATATTTATATATAATCATATCAGTTCATATCACTAAATATTAACAAGTGCAATTTGAAAAATTTAACGACTTTCATTCTATTACTTTGCTAAAAATCAGTTATTGTAGTGTAACTCAAAAACTACTGGACCGAATTTGATATAATTGACCACACGGAAACCGCACCAGCTTTCAAACAAAAAAGAATTTTGAAAATCGGTTTACCCAGTCGAAAGTTATGAAATAACAAACAAAAAAAATACAGCCTAATTGAGTATCTCCTCTTTTTTGGAAGTCGGTAGAAAATGCGAGTGAATGTATGTTACGGCACTTTCACGGCAAAAGTATTGAATCCATGGGCATTTTTTCTTACGTTATTTCAAGGCGTCATATATTTGAGATTATGACCTGTAATAACACGTCATACTTAGACATAATTTTATCCCGTAAAATGATTTCTATGGGATAGTATTTCTACCTTAAACTTAATTACTCCGTTAAAAAACTTTTCTCATGCGACACATTTTGGCATAAATCAAATGCTCGAATAATCGCACGGATTTTTAAAGAAATAAGTCATGTAGTACAATAAAGTATTTAGTATAACATCTTTGGACGGGATTCAAACCCGTCAAAGTAATATAAAAAGAACAAACCTTCAAATCCACTTTAAATGTGACATTTTACTTTAGTGACTAGAAAATTTCAGTCTACTGGTGTGGGTGTAATGGGTCTATTCACTTATTTGCTGGGGGCTAATACCCCACCCAGCGATGTATCTAAATACGTCCACGTCAGTAAACCCAGAGCGCGGTAAAAACACTCAGATTATGAATGTATTTTAATTTCTAATTAGGGTTCTTAAGTGTGGAAGTTACAGCCGTTAAAGATACCGGATAGATATTAACTAATTCAAAGTTTGAAATGGCAGTTAGGAAACCTCTGTCAAGTACAAGGCTATTTGATTTTAAATGATTATGTCTTATTACCCGGGTACGTGAAACAACTCGCGATAGGTTCATTTTTGATGTTAATTTTAGGTGTTGCTTGTCCTTCTATATAAATAGTATAAAATAAAGTCGTTTTCTGCGTCTGTCTCCTTCCAAAAACATGCAACGGATTTTGTAGCGGTTTTCACCATCAGTTTGATATAATTTCACGAAGAGTTTATATTATACTAAGTACTTACTATATTTAATAGTAAACCAATTTCTACTATACATTTTATAATTAATATTACTTACAAAGTATTCAAAATGAAATATAAAATTAATCTATAAGCCCCATGGTGGGGGGAAAAGTGGCCAAAACGCTGGCGGCATTGCCACGCTTGATGGCAATGCTAAGTGTTTACACAAAGTAGGCGCCAGCATTTCGGTCACCCGTCGCCTCAACCAAACGTTTCGCCAGATCCCTAAACAAGTTGAGAGCGGACGACCCCCATGGGCCTAAAGTTTTGACCCCAAACGGCACAAACATGTACATTCTGTCTTAAGTGTTTAGTCGCGGCAGCGCCAGCCCGATCAATCGTCCCAGGGAGATGAGTTGATCTCATCTCTGATGATGAGGGACGATAGTCATCCCATCTGGTCTCTTGCCGTCATCCCGCATCAGTCCGTTTGGTTCTAAAACTGACGGGACTCCAGCACTGACAAAGGCCCGACGGATGATATCATTCAAGCTGGCGTGCCGCGGTAATTATAATAATATATAATAATAAGTTATAGGTAATTAAGTTTTATGTAAACAGACAAAGTAATTTTCAATTGAATGCCTCTTTTTTCTACTGCCATGACTTCGCACGGGTGTAATACTATTTAATACTACCAGCGCGCCGCGGTTTCACCAGCGTGGTTATGTACGATGATGATGATGAATCGAATATGCCTGTCACTCAGAAATAATGTAGCTTTCTACTGGTGAAATAATTTTGAAAATTGGTCGATCCGTAGACTCGCCAGTGGCCATATTTGACCAATAATACAAAAGTTTTCCCAGAAAAAATTTCAGGCAATGCGACGTGTGTGGGTAGTTTTTCACCATTACAAATTAAATATTTCCTGTTTATAATATTAGTGTAGATTATATAATGTTATTTAGTTGGCGCTAGTGTTGTACAAAAAAGGACTGTAGCTATACATATAGTGTGAATATAAACATTACTACGTGATCGAATCAGAAATGAGGAGATCCGTAGAAGAACGAAAGTCACCGACATAGCCTAGAAGATTAGCTAGTTAAAGTGGCAGTGGGCAGGGCACATAGCACGCAGAACAGATGGCCGATGGGGCCGGAAGGTTCTGGAGTGGAGACCACGGGCCGGCAAGCGCAGCGTAGGTCGTCCACTGACGCGGTGGACCACAGACGACCTGATAAAGGTCCCAGGACGACGTTGGATGCAGGCCGCTTCCAACCGGTCCTTTTGGAAAAAAATGGGAGAGGCATATGTTCAGCATTGGACGTCCTACGGCTGAGATGATGATGATGATGATGATAGACATTAAGTTTGTTTGTAAAGAAACATATTAAAAGGGTTGTGTTAGTGTCTTAATCATTGCATTTAATTAATACGAGAACATTAATAAATATATTCTCGTATTACGCTCACCCCGGATTTCAATATCTAAAAACGCTATTTAAAAACGTTACACTCCAAGAACTGAAAAGAATGGAAGTCTGTATTACATTTTTTTTTAATTGTACTTGTTGTATGAGACAACTGTCAAAAAGTAACGAGTCGTAAGAAAAACGGTCCGTTTTTAGATATTGAAAACCGTGATTAGTAGGGATTTGGCAGTAAACCATACACAATTTGAATTAAATCCGTAGGTACTTAAGGTACTGTCAATTCATGACGCTGATATAAAAGAGGCGTTTGAAGGCAGTTAATCTCTTAAACAGCGATTTACGAAAAATTACATGAATTAAAAACATACTTAATGCGCTGTCAGTTCAGAGATTGAATTCTTTTAATTTCTTTAACTTGAAAACAAGCAAGCGCATCTCGTAAAAACGTATAAAATTCACTATTCAATAAAAACAGTATCCGTTAGTGTATGTGTATTAACAATTGCTTTTTTACAATATATGTTTCATAGCAAATATAATTGTGAATAAAGAGCAAAACGTTTTAAAAGTGAAATTAAGTAGCATGTTTGAAATTTTTTAATGTACTCCAGTATGTTAAAATATGTTTTAAGTCCGCCAATGTGTACTTAAAAGTCTTAGAAATGTCATATTATTTTTTGTAATTTAAAGTGATTCCCTTATGAGATAAAACTGCTTCAAAACCCCTCATTTTTATCGGCGTCATGAATTGAAAGCAACTTAAATACATTTGCAAAATATCATATCACTTATTTCACCTTTAAAACTCTACCCACAATTGTATTTGACATGAACATGTAATAAAATAACAAATTTGTAGAATTTAAACAAATAGTCGTTCGAGTGGTATAATATAAACCAGCTTACCATATTTCATTTACAGCTCATATTTCTTTGACAGAACATACCTTTTTACCTCTCACTCCCAATAACTTTATTTTTATTAACCATTGTTATTTGTGACCGTAAAACATAAGTAAAAAAGTTGCTATTACTGCGAATTTGGTTATTTGATTACTTCATTGTTCTTTGTGTATTATTATGAGTCATTTTGTATCGGAATTGATTTTTATGGTAGTTTATGAACACCTTTATACCAATACAAGCTTAATAATTGTAATTAAGCAGATTAAAACGCGTATATGTTCAATTATTTTAATCCTTTTTGGACTCGTTTCAGTAATTATGGACACGGGTAGATTACTGGCCAGATATACCGATAGCTAAGAATATATACGACTAGCTTCGCCCCACGGTTGTACCCGCGTGGTGATGGATGATAATGATGAGATGCTGAAAAGTATCCTATATGTTTTCCTGTCCTCATCTACACACATTCCAAATTTCATCCAAATCCGTTGTGTGTAATTGACCGAAAGAGCGAAGCGTCTCTGCTTTAACCGGCCAAATTAACTTTCATCTGTCCTTATGTTTGTTAGGTTGTGCGTTGGTCTTCCTGTACAGGTCGCATTTTTCTAACAACCTTGACGAAACTTGGTATGCATGTATATCTAATAATTAATATATATATATTGTCGTCGGTGACTTTTGACAAGGTACAAAAGATGATATCTGGAATTATAAATCAAATCCATAATCAGATTTAATAAAAAACTGATCTGCCTTTTTATAAAACGTTTTATAAACGACTAAAGATACCATGGGTTTAAATCATGATTGAATTAAACCATGGTTTAATCCGGGAAAATTTGAAAACTAGTATAATAAGTTATAACAAATTCAACAATGTTGCTATTCCTTTCTACAACAC
The DNA here is from genome assembly GCA_917880725.1 of Selenia dentaria. Lineage (NCBI taxonomy): Eukaryota > Metazoa > Arthropoda > Insecta > Lepidoptera > Geometridae > Selenia > Selenia dentaria. Next base: position 9,163,969 of record OU862901.1, on the reverse strand, counting down.
AAAAAAGAAGAACTAAGTTTTTATGTCATTAATGATGGGCTATCTCATTCTGTGTGAATATTTTTAAATTATTCGTTTTAGCAAATTGCTGTTTTTCGGATCCAGAAACTTTATTTCAAGGGATAATAAAGTTGTAACAACCCTATTGTATTATATACAAGTTTTCTAGCTTTAAGACACCAATTTAAAGTTTTGTGAAAGTCACTGACAAAAAGTATTTATATTAAAATAAGATTTATGTCAATGTTGAGCACTTCAAATTTTATATCTCTAAGCCATGGGAAATTCTATAGATATAAAATATTTGTAATCTGAGAAAGCTTACGATTTCGGGCAATAACACCGATAGTAACACAGAAAACATAAAAACTTTACGATCACCGTAAATAAAAGCTATTTGCTCTAATAAGTACTGACAAACACGAATAAAATCATTAATATCGTAACCGCAAAAACGTGTGGCGAAACACATTGTTTTCGCTTGTTTTATTACTTTATCGAACATGCTATAATACAAATCGACGTGGCCATTAAAAATGTAAGTCACACGAATCTGCGTCGTGCTGTCCCTCTCGCACGCACGCGGTATACGAATAACAAGTACCTGTTTTTTCTCTTTTTATTGGTGCTTTTTGCCCAGTGGGACAACGGTGCAGCCAAAACGCGTTTATTACAAGCCATCAATTTTTGAGAACGCATGTAACTTGACACCGAAGGAAACAAATGAATGCGCCCGAGACAGCAGTATAATGTGGTCAGGCGCACTGTGGGTCGAAACGATTGGTTTGGACAAAAACTGTTATTGATAATCACGATCGAGTTATTTGAGGCACTGCTTTTCAAAGTAACAATTTCTTTCGTTGTAAACTTAGGTAAGGTAAGGTTTAAGGGAAACTTGTTCATTTGTTTATGCACCATGGTTTAAACTTGGGACTATAGGCGGTATGTGGTTTGATCCTACGTATTTGTAAAGAATCAAGCTGTTAAGGTGATCCCATACTGAAGTTAATGTTAGTAAACATTTGTTAGTGAACATTTTATCGCCAAACAACACAATTTATACCAAAAGTTATTAAATGTTTATGAACGTTATGTAATGTATTTGCTAACAAAAGAAATTGTACAATGTAACAATTTGTTACTTTTCTACTGACTTCCAACTCAATTCGACCGTGATTTTATTTTTTTTGTTACCTCATTACTTTTGATTGGGTTAACCGATTCTCAAAATTCGTTTTTTGTTTGAAAGCTGTTGCTTCCCGGTTTAGTACTTTTTGAGTTACACTCCAATAATTGATTTCTACCATAGTAATAGAATGGAAGTCAGTATTAAATTTTTCAAATTGCACTTGTTATGTTTGAAAACATTAACATTATTGGATATAGCGGGTAGGGAGAAAAAAACATGCATTGGTGCAAGCGTGTCCTTTCATTCTCTTCGCAGACGCCTTTTCAATATAAAGGACCAAACTAATCCAAAATATTAGAAAATGTAACACGTGTTGTTCTATCACTTTTGAAAACATGTAATAAAAAAAACATGTTACTCAAAGATTCTTCTTCAAGTCTTCCTGTTATAAAATGTTCCGTATATCTTACTTACATCTTTTAATTCTTGTATAGAAGCACTGTATTTTTGCATAGGACATGCAGCTGTTAGCTCTCCCCCGCGCAATCTGAGTGCCCGCACCCCTCCGCTCAGGAGTCAAGGCAGCGTTTAATTTGAGTTACATCGATCTGTATCATTATGTATGTATCTCATAACTTTACGTAAATACACGCATACACATACATACGCATTGATCTGTTGTATCTTTGCGTATACCATAAAAGCGCGCTGGTACACCGGCGGTCAAATTTAACTTGCGTAAAGCTGCGCCGGTACACCGAGGTACCGCGTCTAAACCCATGTACAGACTGAATATAAACGTCAACTCTTTAAATATAATACATTTCAGCTAGGTGGTCCGACGACCTCGTCAAAACCGCGGGGAATCGCTGGATGCAGGAAGCGAGTAGCGGTTCCAAGTGGCGTTCTATGGGGGAGGCCTATGTTCAACAGTGGCAGTCTTCCGACTGATAATGATGACATTTCAGTTTATTGAATGTTTTAGCAACATATAACTTTTAGCAACGTTTTAAAGTTTGTCCATACAGTTACTAAAAACAGTTGAGCAATTATATTTTAAATATCCACTACAGTTACTAATATTCTGGCTCGTAAATTTCAAGCATAAAATGGCAAAATCACAATTACAGGGCTAATTAGCAGCTGAGCGTTTGTCAGGGTAAAGAGTTTTACGGCGAACGTGACCAAATGCGATCGACGAATTTGGTCATGGGGAGGTATGATCGGGAGAGAATGGCCAACCAGGCCGTTCAAAACATAAATATATTATTGGGGTATTATTCTCAAATGTTTATATGTAGTACGATTTTTAAAGCCTAGAGAGAAAATTACTTAAGGATTTGCCACATTGAATGCGGTGTGCGGCCAGGGTCAAATTGAACGCAGTCCGCACTATATATGAACAATATTGACGGTCTCGGACCGTGCCGGCACGCGGAAGGAACGGATGGACGGGTACGGGCAGTGAGGCGGGCAGCGGGCTGACCGATTGCCTTGCGTCGAACGCTGACCGATTGCCTGACCGACAATGTTGTTCATACATAATGCAGGCTGCGTTAAATTTGACCTGACCGCAGACCCCATCCAGAGTGGCAAATCCATAATCCTCGGACGGGATTCGAAGTCACGACTACCGACAATCCGTATCTGACGGGTGGTCATGGCGAATTGCAAAGGCATAGTTCTTAATTTTATTTTAAGAGGATTATATATAATTTAATATGATCTTAAAATTTTAATTTCTTAAACAGACTGTGTAGCGTAGTCGGCTAAAACAGCTCCTTAAATTCAAAAGATGCAGGTTCAAATCCTGTCAGTCTGCTGAACATTCCCGATTTGTTATTAGCTTGTCAGTGCGTTTAAAGAATTTGTTATTAAATAAACTCATACTTCTGGTACGCAAAATTAATTATGCTAATTTTTACCTAAGAAAATACCTACAGACAGTCTTTTGACGTGATAATATCTTTGAACGCCGGCTGCACGCACGAATAAGCATGACTCATTGTCACGTTCCGTCTGAGCCGACCGTGAAAGCGAGAGCGCGGAACAAGCGATAGAGAGGCACGATCGGCTTGTCAAAATTATCGTCCGTAAATCGATTTTACAGGCAACACTTTTTTTATACACTTTTTATAATTGCAATTGAATAAAATGGAGATACGCGGGTGGGCTTGTAGGATTTAAAGTTTAATAATCTCCTTACGAATAGTCATACTTTACGTAAAAGAAGAACTTCCACGATGCCTCGGTAGATGTCGCCCCACACCGGGCGAGTCTATGTCGACCTATATCTACGCTACACATGTGTATTTATTTTGGCCTCTGTACACCCCAGCCCGAATTAATTACAGATAGGATTAGCAGATTAGCTGACCCGTTTTTTCGGAACGTGAATCTCGAACGGTAACGAGTGGATAACAGAAATATGTGGATATGGATTATTATTGAATAACTTTGGGATACGCTTTCGAGAAACACGCGTAATATAATAACTCTAAATAACTTTGATCCGTTTCTATAATAGAAAAGGTTATGTAGTACTTAATGTTTCATTGGATATGAATGATGTACCAATATTTGTGTTGTATATATTCATCATCATCATCTCAGCCGTAGGACGTCCACTGCTGAACATAAGCCTCCCCCATGATTTTCCGAAAGGACCGGTTGGAAGCGGCCTGCATCCAACGTCGTCCTGCGACCTTCATCAGGTCGTCTGTCCACCGTGTCGGTGGACGACCTACGCTGCGCTTGCCGGTCCCCAGAACCTTTCGGCCCCATCGGCCATCTGTTCTGCGTGCTATGTGCCCTGCCCACTGCCACTTCAACTGGCTAATCTTCTGGGCTATGTCGGTGACTTTCGTTCTTCTTCGGATCTCCTCATTTCTGATTCGATCACGTAGAGAAACCCCGAGCATAGCCCTCTCCATAGCTCGTTGTGCGACTTTGAGCTTATCTATGAGGCCCATAGTAAGAGACCACGTTTCAGTGCCATAAGTCATCACTGGTAACACACATTGGTCGAAGACTCTTGTCTTGAGGCACTGAGGTTGTATATATAACATCCTACTAATCCTACTTATATTTAACAATAGCTGCGCCACGCAGTTTCACCCGCGTGGTAATGGCTGGTGATGATGAGTCATCTATCTACATACCAAATTTCATTAATTTCCATTCAGTAGTTTTAGCGTGAAAGAGTAACAAACATACTACTATAGAATTTATCCATCCATCCATCTAAACGATCGATACACTAGACGTGTTCGGCGACCACCAAGGGTGATGAAATGTAATGACAGTTTTTTTCCATGGTGATTATCTAATATTATTTTATTATTATTGTTTACTGATTGATATAGTAAGTATTTAAATGTACTTTTTGATATTTTGGTATAAAGATAGATATGGCTTAGGAGAAATAATAAGCTACTCGAAGTACTGATCCTGCGCAGACGTAGTCGCACCAGCTAGTACACAAATATTTTTAGCAACACGTGTAATAATTTAATACTGATGTCATTCCTTTAATGGAAATGTTTTGTAGTACCTACTAATTAGGTATTCTCAATGCGTTATGCATACATGTTTTGTAAACTGCGGTAGGTTACTTGTACCAAAATCGATATTCTCTCAGATGGTGTTAATAATATTTAGGTATATGTTGTAATATTTATCTTATGTATGTCTATTAAAACTAAAATTTAAAATCTAAATTCAGCGAAGTAAGTAATATTACATTTACTTGAAACAAAATCGATATTCTCTCAGATGGTGTTAATAATATTTAGGTATAATATATATTGTAATATTTATCTTACGTATGTCTATTAAAACTAAAATTTAAAATCTAAATTCAGCGAAGTAAGTAATATTACATTTTCGGCATCCAGCTGCGACAGCGAGGTTTTTTTCGGTAAGGTATATAATTTATTTTCTACATAGCCGGAATAGTACCTAAGGATGATTTATCTGTATGATTATATTATGTAAGATTTATATTATAATCTTATTGTTTAGGATTGACAATTGAAAATAATCTATAATTTGTTGCTCTGTAAATAAAGTTTTTATTGATTAGTAGTTTCACGTTACATACCAAACTATTTACCTACATGAAAACCCTGTTTTCTAAAACTTACCTGTAAACAAAGAAACGACATTCAAAGCTTATAATCTACAATGCCAATTCTTTATCAATTCTTAATATTAACTTTCCAAAATACTATTTTAAATTTAACAAAAACACGATTCTCTCACTTGCCACCATCTTGACATTTTCTACCGACTTCCATGAAAAGTAGGAGGTACTCAATTTGACTGTATTTATTTGTTTGTTACCTCATAACTTTCGATAGGGTGAACCGATTCTCAAAATTCTCATTTAAATTTCATCAAATTCGGTCAAGTAGTTTTTGAGATACACTCCAATAACTGAATAGAATGAAAGTATTTTTTTAAAAATTGTACTTTTGTTATCTGCTGTACCTACATCTGATTTCCACTGAGCCGACATTACGTTCTATTCTAACGCTTTTTCCGACGTCATAAAGCGCGCCAAAATTCAATTTTTTTTATTTTTTTTTACTTTTATAATAAACGTTTTAATAAAGATTTCAAACAAGTCAGTAAAATTTCAATTCTATTAAACCGTTCGTCAATAGCTTTAGTTAATGAGTTGTGAAGTCATTTATTTCATATACTTAACTTTATTTACAAAGTATTAAAATAAAAACTAATCTATAAGCCCCATGGTGGGGGAAAAGTGGCCAAAACGCTGGCGGCATTGCAACGCTGGACGGCAATGCTAAGTTTTTCCAAACCTTAAGAGGATTGCATAGCTAGTACTTTCCATGCTAAAAGAGAAAACTCTTTTCTACCTCTTAACATTGTCCTACTTCAGTGATTTTTTTTCATGGAATCGTGGCATTGTTTACTATGATATACGTTTTGATTTTTTCAGTATTTCAAAGTAAGTACTATAAATTTTCTTTATTAGAACTTAAAAAAACTGAAAAAAATCAAAACGTACGGGCATAGTAAACAATGTGATGATTCCATGAAAAAACAATCACTAAAATCGGACAATGTTAAGAGGAAAAAAAAAGAGTTTTTTCTTTTATTATGGAAAGTACTAGCTATGCAATCCTCTTAAGCTAATACAATTGAAAGTTCAATGACACATTATCGACTTCAAAGGGCACGTTTAAACATTTGTTTCACGTAAAACATCATTAAATGGTTTTGTGTAAATAATAAGCGGCAAAAAATACCTTCAAAGCAGCTGCAGACTTTTGCACTTTTCGTGATGCTTAAAGTTAATTTGTGTCAAATTAAAGGGCCGATCTCATACGGCTGCCAATTTAAAGGTAAATTAAGATGCGTACTTACATTGTAAGTTAATTGAACCGTATTTTGCGTAATAAGATGTTATTAATTTTTGATACATTATATATAGCTTTGAATTGGTATGTGCGTGATAAGATACCCAATGTGATCATTCAAATTTACTCTGATGAGCGGGATTTCAACCGATGATTTTTGGAATGCCGTATTTTTCATTAGGATTTTTCATTATATTTCATAAATCAAATTAATATATTATTAACGATAAAATGTATGTGAGTAGTGTGTTATTTTTAGTGGGTCTACGACTATGGGCCGACTCTATATATATATATAATTCTAGCTGCGCTCCGCGATTTGACCCGCGTGGTGATGAATGTGATGGTTATGAATAGAAAAAACATGTTACTCAGGTATAATGTAGGCATTCTATATTATGCAATAAATGATTTCTGATTTTCTGATTTCTGATTTCTAATAATGAAATAATACATACATACAAAAATACAAATCTTTCCTCTTTACAATATTAACTATAGATTACTTATAGAAAGGACTGTTTAAAACCACAGAAAATAAAATTACGACCTTTGAATGCCCTGAATTTTAAATATAATTCTAAAAAAGCTAACTGGCCCGCGTGGCTTATTACTGGCTACATAATTAAATTGATTTCATGAATTTTCCAGGAGTTCAATCTTTGTTAGATTCTTCCTAAAGAAAAGGCATTAACTTCAGATTTGCAGCCCAGCGGCTTAAGCTCTGCGTTGATGAATAAAAAGATAGATGAAATAAATAGTATTATCATCATCATATTATTATATCATATTACTATCAGCTCTGGAGTTCCCCAAGGATCAATCCTAGGTCCACTGTTACATATAGCGTATTTATTTGACATAAACGACAGCCTGATACATTCAAAATACCTTATGTTTGCAGACGATAAAAAAGTTATCCAATTAAAACCGTCCATGATTGCGACAAAATTCAAAGTGATTTAAATAACCTGACTCGTTTTTATAAACGAAATAGAATCTCCACCAATATAACTAAATGTCTTCAAACAACTTTTACACGAAAAATCAATCACATATATTACTTTAATAACATCGCAATCCAAAAGGTTCACTCAATACGTTAGATTAAACTCGAGAATGATGATGGTTGAGCACATCGACACTATTATAGACAAAGCCTACAAGCAGCTGGGTTTCATCAAGCGAGTATGCAATTCTTTTAAAAGCATCGACTGTATTAAAGTTCTGTACTACACGTATGTCAGAAGCATTTTAGAATACGCCTGCAGTATTTGGTCACCTTGCTATAATGTCCACATCCAGAAATTAGAATCCATCCAACATAAGTTCTTGAAATTTTTAAGCTTTAGGACCTTCGACTCATATACTAAAGTTTGCAAATATTATGGCATGGGTACGTTGGAACAAAGGCGAGAGCAATATGACGTTGTACTTCTACACGACATACTCTCTGGGAAAATTGACTGCAGTGAACTATTGACTAACATCGCAATACGGGTTCCAAATCGTCGAAGTCGATATTCCACACCACTGTTGCACGCACCTAATGTACACACTAACTACGCTCGTACTTCTGTCCTCTGTCGCACCGCTGAAACTTATAATAAGCGTTACTCAAAACTAGACATCTTCCACTTACCAAGAAATGCCCTAAAAATTGAGATAAAAAGTCTCACGTGCTGACTTTATAAAATTTTGTAATGATTTAGTCAAACCCTCCCTGATCACAGTTACACATACACACACACACACCCATATACTCACACACTCAATATACACTCACGCATATAAATACATCATCCGCATAATTATTGATTTCCGTGTGCCACACGTACATAGTTTTTGAATACGTAAAATTATAATTATTTATGTTTTTAAGTTTGTAATCACTTTTGGCCTTATTTTTATTTATTTTGTTAAGGATTGTAATTAGTTGTAATATATTACCCTGTTGATTGCAATACATAAATAAATCATCTCAGCCGTAGGACGTCCACTGCTGAACATATGCCTCCCCCACAGATTTCCAAAAGAACTGGTTGGAAGCGGTTTGCATCATTAAATAGTATAGCTCGCTTAACTAATTACTACGTTTACTTAAACAATTTAAAATCACAGTATTCTCTTTTTGAATTCTTTCAAAATAAACCGACGCTCCCTGGTCTTAAACAAAGTGGAAAAGCACGAGATTGTCACTTACAAACATTTTTAAACTCTTAAAAATGCTTCAAGTCTGTTACTCTTCTAATTAACTCGAGTGAAGGAAGGACTTAAGGAGCGTTCCTTAGTAACTAGTATTTAATCTGCGTCCTTATGAACTTACGTGAAGGACTTGAATTTTTATGTATACTTTTGTAAATTAGTTTTTACAAAGTTTTAACGCGAGTCATTCTTGCAGCTGCATTCTGAGCATTTTTTAGCACTGTGGGACAAATCGGTCGGGAAATATAATTTCACTATATCCATAGGTAATCTAGTATATAGGGTGTTTGGTAGAGGGACCGACATACCAAATGAGCGTGTGCGAGGGCCCATTTGGAGGATACAAGTTGGCCAAAAAAAATCCCAGACCCCCCAATTATTTTTAATTTTTTTTTGTGAATTTTTCCCTTGTTCTCCGAAATCGTACCTATTTACCACCATAACATTTGTAAAATCTGTTTTAGACAGGATGTTTTTATTTGAATTTGGTCTCTATACACCTTCAGGCCACTCCAATTCAAAATCCAGGTATCCAATTTTGCTTTGCTTGGCCTGAAGGTGTATAGAGACCAAATTCAACTGAAAACATCCTGTCTAAAACAGATTTTACAAATGTTATGGTGGTAAATAGGTACGATTTCGGAGAAAAAGGGAAAAATCACAAAAAAAAGTAAAAAAAAATTGGGGGGTCTGGGATTTTTTTTGCCCAACTTGTATTCTCCAAGTGGGCCCCCGAACACGCTCATTTGGTTTGTCGGTCCCTCTACCAAACACCCTGTATATTCATAAATATTGAATAAATGCCATATTTTACCATGCAATTTTGTTATAACCTAAATGATTAATTTATATACTACTAGCTGGGCTCCGCGGTTTTATGTGCGTAGTGATGGAGGATGATGATGAATCAAAATATATATCCTTTGTTACTCAGGGATAATGTAGCATTCTAACGGTGAAATATTATTTGATATCCATCATCATCATTATCAGCCTGTAGCAGTCCACTGCTGGGCATAGGCCTCTCCAATTGCACGCCACTTAGGTCTATCTTGGGCTTCTCGCATCCAGTTTTTGCCAGCCGTCTTGCGCAGATCGTCACTCCACCGTGCCTCAGGACGTCCTACACTACGTTTGCCGAGACAGCAAACGTAGTTATTTGATAACGGTCCAGTATTTTTGAGTTTAATTTTAAACTTTCTGCTATATAATATCATAAGTATAGATTACATACTATACTATATAGCATACGTACCAGCATCATACAATTTGTAATACTAATATATAATACAAACCTTTAAGTATGTGCATAAAGGTACCATATACATATATAATAGGCACCTATTACTTTTAACCTCTCATCTTATAGGTACTGAAATTCCTGCCGTGCGATTCTCTAATGATTCGTCGATGTGCTCGTCGACGAGCTGACCGATGTCAAATACTTTGAGATATCGCCCTTGTACATAAGGTTGTTTTTCCAACGTTTCTTGTCATCTCGTCATTTGTTTTACGGAGGTTGTCAAAGGTGCAACGATTTTTGCTCTTAGACAATCGCACGGATGGATATATAAACGAATAGGTAAACGTATTAAATAAAACAACGCTCAAAATTCCAATCCAAAATAATTGTAACAAATGTAAAATCCAAAATAATTCCGTAACAATGTTATTTCAAAACCGCATTGATTTCAAAATCGTTATTAGTTTTAAAGTATCAATTACGCTGGTCCGAAAGCAGTTGTTTACCGGCAAAATCAACGATAGATCGACATTGAGCGTGACGTAGAAACTTGATACTTGAACCGATCCATGTCGGACCTCGGAGTCCGCACGACTTGATGCTTGGAACACGAATGAATTCGGAATTAATTGATGGGGAAATCAATTCATTTAATGTCGAATGTCGGTATATGTTAGTTGCAGAGCTGATATCCGCTGGGGGAGACGTAGTTCTGTAGTGAATCGAGAAACGTAGGGATGACCTCCGACTAGATGGAGGTATTTTCGCACGGTAGCTACTGGATGCAAGAGATTAAAGATACCAGGTAGTGGTTTGTTCATTATTAACGTAGCTTGTAATGTCCAGCAATTCAAAACCTGATGAATGCTGATATGATGAATGTAGGTGAAAAATAATTTGGAATATTTCTCTTTTAACCAGTGACGAGCTAGTGGTGCGCTGATAGTGGTAAGCACCTGGCCTTTACAGTTGGAGTGCTACACAGAGAAATAAGTTGAAGATATGCAGTCTGCACTGCTGATGTTTTACAGTGCAGACTTACTACATTTTTCTTTTTTTTTATGCAGAGTAATCCTTTATGGATACCACCGGCCCCGGGAGAGCACGGTGGTTATGTGGGAGTCTCTGCCAGAAGGGCAGCATACCCACCAAACCTCTGCGGTGTCCCGTCACTGCCGCTTTTAGCGGTAACGCGGGCCAGATTTCGCACACGACCGCGAACCCGCAGCGGCTGTCCGTTGCCGGGCCCTTCTCTCTTGCAGCATGCCAGATTGCTTGTCTGGCAAGATGCGTTACATACTAGGCCACAGAGATCGCTCTAATCACCGCATGCATCTTATTTCGTCTTAATAAAGTTATTTTTCCGTCCCGGTCCCTGTTGCTAACTGGAAACAGAGGTTAGGCTATGCCAGAGTCATTTAGGAGATATGGAATCTTCGACACTAGGGCCGTCCTATCCACCAAACCCTACAAGAATCACGGGGTTAATTCACAGCCTATACTCTCTGAACATCTGGAAATAACGAGGAATACGCGACAAGACTAAGGCTCGTTTAATGAGAGCCACGATGTTTCCCATTTTTCAAATGGAGTAGAGACGTGGACAAAACGAGCACGAGAAAAACAGACCAAGGATGCATTTGAAATGTGGTGCTGGAGACGAATGCTCAGGATTCCATAGAAGACGAAGCGCACAAATCTATTCTCTCACAACTAGATGTCAAAACTCAATTGTCCACCGCATGTCTACAACGTCTACTGACATTCGGCCACATAATGAGGAAAGGAGATGACAGTCTTGAAAAACCGGCTATTGTGGAAAACATTGAAGGCAAAAGGGCAAGAGGCCGATCCCAAACACGATGGTCTGACAAAGTAAAAGAAGCTACCTCCTCAAGCAGGTTCTATCACATGGTGAGGGCGACTATGCACCGGAACCAGTGACGAATGATTGTCCGCTCGGGATAAATCCATTGACCATGATCATCAGCAATGAGCGAACGACTAGAGAGAGAGAGAGAGAGAGAGAGAGAAAGAAATACTCTCTTTAAGAAGGGCGCGCGGCGCTTCTATGAGGACTGTTCGGTTTCATTAGCTTATGCTCTTATTATTAGTGGTTACAAGTCCTGTAAGACAAGAAAATAAACTTGGAAGAGACTTAAACGACAAAATTAAGGTTTGATTTTAGCTTAAAGTAACTTCGAACGAAGGTCACGTATTAAATCATGCAAAAATACATAAAATACGTAGCAAGGTTTTAGCCGCAAATCTCTGACTGGAGAGCGCAATGAAAAATTATACGAAACGGGCACCGATTCGGCACAGCAATAAAAAACTTGCGCAGTTTGCTACAATCGATTCTCCACGGTAGTACGGTAAAAAGTTTTCGTAATTCCCACCGTGACGTCATATACCTGGTACTTAGATCTAGATAGTGTTTGGTAAAGTAATAAAATCCCGCGTGTTAAAAATCCGTTTATTCTTGTGCGGAATAAACGCTTAACATAAACGGATTTGGGGGCAATTCTACTATTTCACAACGTCAACAATCTAACTCGCAGCAACTGCAGTTCGACTTCGGTTCGTTGCAGTTTCGATCTCTTCAGTTTCGAAGTCTTTCGATAATATTTATACACCTTCTTGAATTAATGACATTGTAATTATAATTGCGACCGTTTTCTACCGACTTCCATAAAAGAGGAGGTACTCAATTCGACTGTATTTTTTTGTTTATGTTTGTTACCTCATGACTTTCGATTGGGTGGACCGATTCTCAAAATTCTTTTCTTGTTTAAACAAAAAATGTGACAAAAAATTTATTGAATAGTAAAACATGCATACAAAGTTTCGTTAAGATTGGTTGAAAAATGCGACCTGTACGGGAAGACCCACATAAAACGTAACAAACATCTTACGAGAGAATCGCACGGCTGTGCCCTCCGCCTGGTTTATAGTGTTAGATCCAATAACATGTGACGTAATCTTAAATTAACGAATAAGTAACAAAGAGTGTGGTATACTTTTAAATTATCATAATACTAACGACGGTCCGCGGTTTCACTTTCGTGGTGATAATGACGATGAATCAAAATATATAGCTTATGTGCATCAGAGATAATGTAGGATTCTAATGGTGTAAGATTTTTTCAAATCGGTCCAGTATCTTCGGAGTCTATTCAATTCAAACGAACAAACAAACTTACAAATCTTTCCTCTTTATAGTATACTAGCTGGTGCCCGCGACTACGTATGCGCAGGATACTTCGAGTAGCTTATTATCTTCTCCAAAGGCATATCTATATATATTTAATCTCATAATATATGTAGATACATCGTACATATAAATTAAATACTTAGTATGTCAATCAGTAAACATTAATAATAAAATACAGGACTTACGTACATACAAATATAAAATTAATCACCATGGAAAAAAACAGTCATTACATTTCATCACCCTTGACGGTCGCCGAGTTCGTCTAGTTAAAGGCTGAGCGCACATTGGAGTCACGACAGTTTGAAGACAGACTTTCCTCACATAGACAAGCCTGTCTTAAAACTAAAACGAAACTGTTTTGACTATGAGACAATTTTGTCTATGAGACGTTTTGTTTGAAGTGTGCGCGTCAAACTATGGTGACTCAAGTCTGCGCTCAGCCTAACGAGCTGTCAAATTGACTTGGCTTTTGACTAAGCTATCAGAAACTGACACAAACTTTGACAGAACTGTCATCATTACGAGCTTGACGTAGGCGGAGATCTTATTATTTTGTCTATGCTGTGCCCAAGTATATTACGCTTTTTCACCCGCTTGGTGATGGATGATGATGATGAAAAGTATTCTATGTATTAATCCAGCGCCTCATCTACCTCCATACCAAAAGTTCTCCCGCCGTTTGTGTGTGAAAGAGTAACAAAGATCCACACATCGATACATCCATACTCACAAACTTTCGCGTTTATAATATTAGCAAGGAAGATAAATGGCCCTTGATATTAGTAGGATAAAAGTACGATAGTAGGAAGTAGGATATTACGTGCTAAGGTGTGAGTGTGTATAATTGTGTGAGACATAATGTATCTGTGAGGTTGTATATATATTTATTTATGGACTGGTTATTAATTGTCTCAGGTTGACGAATGTAGTGCCATTAGGCGCACAACTTACTTGTTTTAATACTTAATATAGTACAAAAATAAACAATAACGAAGTGGATTTTAAAATATACTATAAATGTCCCGCTAGTGCTTGTAGTCCTTGGATTTCATTGATAAATTACTTTTAATAAAAAAGCGTGCCAGATAAATCACCTGATTATTCACGGTTTACTGAATTTAAAGAAGCAGTCAGTCTCCAAGATAATATTAAGCTGTTATATAGCTGTAAAAACCGTTTTATAAAAGTATACATAGACAAGTAGAATACGAGTACCATGGTGTCTTACTTGGTACTTGGTGGGCTGGCTGTTTTCCGCAACCAGGCCGTTGTGGCGCGGCCCATTTTGCGTGATAGCCGGGTGACACTGATCGCAGTCCAGCCACCCGGTGTCGCCCAGAAAAGCCAGCAGCTCCTTCAGCTTGGCGCAGGCTTTCCACACTGTCCTCGGTGAGCCGAGGTTGGCTGCCCTTTGTACCGCCACGCTCCTGCATTCGATGAGCAGATGCGCAGCTGTTTCTTCCGCCTCCATGCAGCCTCTGCATAGGGGGCTGTCTGTAATACCTAGATTAAACAGGTGTTTGTTTAAGGAGCAATGTCCGGTCATAATTCCGACGATATGTCGTACATTATTTCTTTTGAGATTGAGGAGTTTTCTGGAGAATTTCAGATTTAGAATCGGAAAAGCCTCCTTGGTTTAAATTCCTGATGCTAGTCTTTTGTTTTTTTTTTTGGTACCATGGTGTCATAATTACATATATTTCCCTTGGTGACGCGCTACCACCGACCTTGCCTATTTCAATAACTTTTTTTATTTTGTTTGTTTCAATACAAGGGTGGTAAAGGAAAGGAAAAAATCATCATCAACATCACCCATCACCACGTAAGTGAAACCGCGGGGCGTAGCTAGTAACATATATTTTATGTCAATCGGTGATGAAACTAGTAACGCTCGCCTGATGTTAAGCGTCACGCTTCCCCATAACAGTTCAGGGCCATTCGGAATTTTAAACGACAACAGTTCCAACCATGCATGGCACTGCACTGCGCTAGTCTACTAGGCTAGCTAGATATAAGATGTTAAATCTCATGCCCTGTAATTTCACTGGAAACATTGCCCTTCAGCAAACCACAATAACAATTATTGCACACTACTGCTTCACTGTTGAATAACTGGCAAGGGTACTTACTTCCCCAAGGGAACTCTGCAAAAGTTCTATTACTAAAATTATAAATAAATATTACGCCTTAGTAAATCACGATGAACGGCGGTATACGATGCTATTATTAACCTTCAAAAAAAGAGGAGGTTCTAAGTTCGATTATATGCATTTTTTATATATGTTCACCAATTTCTCCCCCATTTGTAGCCCGATGGTGGTTTATTTATTTAAGTTCACAAAATCCACAGATCTTAAGCATAATTAAATTAACTTATTAATAAGTCTCACATCCAATTATGGATTTACTTTATATAAAAAGAAAAACGTAATAGAGAGCAGAAAATTTAAAAGTGTTACATTTACAAATACATATATACATCTGTTGAGCAAAAAGTGGGTATCCGACATGTGTACAGGCGACAATAACCACAATGTACGTGCAGTATGTGTGTTTGTTGCATGTGTGTATGAGGGTCAACAAATAGTATACATATAATAATATGTGTATAATAATATTATAAATAATAATGGTCCCATCTAAATTCCGTCCAGGTTTATGAGTTACACTCCAATGACTGAAAAGTGTTTCGGATATTTTTTAGAATACATTTATATTCACCCTTTTAGTGGAATGTGTTACCTAATCTTTAAAATGTAACAAAGAATACCATGTCCCCGAAAGCTTACTAATACGTGGTTACCTTTTTGGTATTTTTACACACAATTTCCCAACTCCCGTATAACATTTGCTGGAAATATGTAATTAAATAATTAAGACTATTACTATATTTTTCTTCGTTTAAATAGAAACGTTTTAGTTTCAAATTAATACAAGGCAGAAATATCTGCGAGTATCTGGTTATTCATTAATATATGAGATGACGAACTTTTATAAATTATGAACTGGTTTGAAAATGTTTATTCAAAGTCCCCAAGGACTGACTGGATATCAAATCCTTAATTTTGTAGATACCTTGGTACCTACTCCATTACCCTATTCCAGTAGGTGTCAGAAATGCCAACGGCTTAAGACAAGACCAGTGTGATGGACTCCAACGTATTAATTACCCGTATCTGGACTGCTACCTTCCTAGGGTTGCCATGCAGTCTGATTTCCTTAAACGATTGATCAGTTTTTCGTGGTATTTATTAATAATTTACTTTTCTGATTATTATGACTAAAGAATTAAAACTTACTCAACTGAAACTACAACTACAATAGTGTAGTTTAGTATATTTTATTCATCGTAAAGTTAAATCTAGTAGCATTAGTTCGGTTGACCGAACTAGTGCGACTTTTCAGTGGCAATAGTCCGGTTGGTACAAAGAACCGAACTATTAATAATGTTTAGTAGCAGTAGTTCAGTTGACCTCTAAATACAGTTCCAGTATCCATTGTCATAAAAAGTCTAACCATTATTTCGCAATGTTACATTTTACTTTAACACCATATGCCAAAAATAATCTTTAACAAACTATGATGAAATTATACGTACTATCTATAAGTAGTATGTATCAATATATAAGTTTTCATTCACTCTCACGCAACGATCGAAGCAGCTTTTCGGTCAGCGATCGAAGCAGATTTTCGGTTGATACTCGTAGTCACCACAAGTGACAATATGTAAATATAATGATTATATATTAACTGACAGAAGATTAGCCAGTTGAAGTGGCAGTGGGCAGGGCACATAGCACGCAGAACAGATGGCCGATGGGGCCGAAAGGTTCTGGAGTGGAGACCACGGACCGGTAAGCGCAGCGTAGGTCGTCACGGTGGACGACGACCTGAGGAAGGTCGCAGGACGACGTTGGATGCAGGCTGCTTCCAACCGGTCCTTTTGGAAAATCATGGGGGAGGCATATGTTCAGCAGTGGACGTCCTACGGCTGAGATGATGATGATTAACTGACATGTAGTATAATTATAAGAGGCCCTAAAATAGAAAAAGAATAAAATTAATATACAATATAAAAAGTTTTCGTAACAAACAATATATATAAAATTTACTCGAAATGTCTATGATACATAATTACTTACAAGATTTACCTAAAATGAATCAGAACTCTACTTCCTAGCTCCTATGTCATCTAACAAAACGTGATGCCAACCCTAATCTCAAGCCAATTGAAGCCAATTAGATGGTGAATCACCAGGAGTACTAGTTACTCCAAGCAGCATAACGTCTTCTAATTTAAACCTTAATCCCACGGATTAAGATTGACGTCGACATATCAAGTGGAATGTTCCAGAAATTGGATGCAGTGCGAATGAATCTATTATGTGGTTAACGAATATGGTATGGAACATATAAAATTGTGCTGATGTGTGAAATGTAACGCTGTGATCACTTGACTTTAATTGGAACTCATCGTGTCAAATAATTGCGAAAAACTAGAATGACGTGAGGTTTATTAATCAATAATAATATTACAAACTAGGCAGAGCCTGTACTCTGGCAACCTGATGACTTATCTATAATAGTGTAACGAATTCGCTTAAAAAGTACTGGACCGATTTCAAAAATTCTTTCACCATTGGAAAGCTACATTCACCCTGAGTTACATAGGCTATATAAGATTCATCATCATCCATCACCGCGCGGGTGAAACCGCGGAGAGCAGCTAGTATACATAGACACACCCAGACACAGATCAGACATGTTCAAGCACACAAATGTTTGTCCTTTCCGGAGATCGAACCTGGGATCAGTGGCTCAAAAGGCAGGAAACTACCAACTGCGCCAACCGACCAGTCAAAAAGGTGGAGCGATACAATTACACAACACAACATCCAAGACCCGAAAACAAAAAAATCTGCTCAAAACACAAATATTAAATCTGGCCAGTCATCGAACCTGGAACCCCTAGCTGGTAAGGCTAGCCCCTAGCTTGTAAGGCCAGCCCCTAGCTTGTAAGGCTAGCCCCTAGCTTGTAATGCCAGCCCCTAGCTTGTAAGGCTAGCCCATAGCTTGTAAGGCTAGCCCCTAGCTTGTAAGGCAAGTCTGTAGCTTGTAAGGCTAGCCCCTAGCTTGTAAGGCTAGCCCCTAGCTTGTAAGGCAAGTCTCTAGCTTGTAAGGCTAGCCCCTAGCTTGTAAGACTAGCCCCTAGCTTGTAAGGCAAGTCTGTAGCTTGTAAGGCTAGCCCCTAGCTTGTAAGGCAAGTCTGTAGCTTGTAAGGCTAGCCCCTAGCTTGTAAGGCAAGTCTCTAGCTTGTAAGGCTAGCCCCTAGCTCTACTACCAACCGTCAATTAATGCTAAAATTTTACCGATTCCATGATATTTCAAAAGTACGAGTACCTAACTAATATCATAATATCGTGCGCATTGTACCGACTTCGACAAGTTATTTTACACGTTTTAGTATTGAAGACGGTTGGAGTGTAACTCAAAAAATACTGTACCGAATTTGATGAAATTTAAATGGGACCACACGGGAAGCACCAGCTTTCAAACGAAAAAATTGAGAACTTGAGAATCGGTTCACCCAGTCGAAAGTTATGAGGTAATAAACATGAAAAAAATACAGTCGATTTGAGTACCTCCTCCTTTTTTGAAGTCGATAAAAAAATCATAAAACGTCCGAAATTTGAATGGCCAATTATCTTTATCGAATCGTATAGCAATAACACGGCGAATTTAGACTAACAAATGGTCCAACATCTCTAGTGTTTCAGCATAGACACATAACCCCAAAGAAAGTTATCTAAAAGTGTGTGATCACACGATTGTGGCGGTTAGTTCGCAGGTCCATTACGCGAAATTATGCACCCACCAAATGTTTCCCGCATATGCATGGGGCCACCCGCTGTGTTGCATGTTGCCCCATCTTGTTGAAACTAAAGTTTTATGATTTGAAAATCATAAAACTTCATATTAATGAATTGTAAGTATTTTTAGCTCATTGTGTTTTATAACGTTTTAAAGTAATAGCGTGCCACGATCGCGTGGTGTAACATTTTTTTACATTTGTCGCAACAAATGAGCTTACACCAACTTGTGGTCACGAGAAATGTTTTGATATAGAATTAATTAGTCGCTTTACTGAATGTGTGACTTACCAGCTCTATTTATACGAGGTAACAAGTACAATTTGAAAAATTTGCAACTGACTTCCATTCTATTTAGTTATTGGATAGTAACTCAAAAACTAGTAGACCGAATTGGATGAAATTTAAATAGGACTACACGGTAAGCTTTCAACTAACAAGTACAATTTGAAAAATTTAATACCGACTTCCGTTCTATTCGTCAGTTATTGTAGTGTAACTCAAAAAGTACTTGACCGAATTTGATGAAATTTAAATGGGACCACACGGGATAAATGGGAGCACCATCTTTCAAACAAAAAAATAATTTTGAGAATCGGTTCACCCTATCGAAAGTTATGAGGTAACAAACATAAAAAAATACAGTCGAATTGAGTACCTCCTCCTTTTTGGAATTCGGTAGAAAAAATAATTTTGAGAATCGGTTCACCCAGTCGAAAGTTATGAGGTAACAAACATTAAAAAAAAACAGTCGCATTGAGTACCTCCTCCTTTTTGGAAGTCGGTAGAAAAGTATGAAACAGAGGCTAGCAAAACTGTATTATAAACAATAAACTTTAAACAACGATAGATCGCGCCATTGCTCTCATAATCCCGATCTCTGTTCAGTTTCATTAGCCTAATAATTACCCCCCTACAGTGCCCTTTATAACTTTAACTCATAGTACAGCAGTGCTATCACTTTAGCTTTGTGCCAGAATATATTTTATATGTATAGGCACTGCGGAGGTAGGTCCGGGGCACATATGCTCCACTCTGGTAACACCTTTGAAAATTCACTTAAAGTATACCTTCAGATGGAAGTTTTACTATTTAGGTACTACGTTTGAGAAATGCGACTTACGTCATTTTAATACGTTATGTTTACTAGTTCTAAGCTTTAATTAACAGTAAGAACTAATTAACCACCGGAACTGTGATTGGCAACCTGTTTACCATCAGGCAAAAGACTTGCCAGTCTCGTCACTTATTTATGTTAAACAAATTAAGTTTTTTTTTTGTATAAAAAAAATTAGGGTCACATTTTTTTTAAAAGCAAAAAAAATATTATATAAAGTACTTAGTTTCTTTTGTAGCTAATGCAATGCGGATAGTTTAAAGAAAAAAATACTTTTTATGTTATATTTGTAATATTTATTAATACCACTTACCTAATTTAATAAATTCTCATTAAGTCTTGTAACTCTTGAGATGATAAACCAGAATTCTCTTCGTAGTAATCTGAAACTATACTTCTGTACAACAACATCAAACAAACTAAAACTGATTACACAGTTCACTGCACAGTGGTATAAATCTCGGAGCGTCCGGGACAAAATTATAGACATAAATTATACAATTATATCCAAAAACCCGGCTACATTCCCTTGGCCGCGGGACTCCCATAAAAACAGTACACAATAGCCCATAAATATTTTACAAGTAATTATAATGAAACATTGCCCGAATAGAAACACTAAACGTTTCCGGAAGAGGCTTAGAATATAAATTAAATCGTTATTTTTAAGAGTCTTAGCCCTACAAACTAGTTTAATTATTAACGTTTATGTTAGCGCACACTTTGTTAGAGTTGGTTCACTGCACGGAACGAATAGGCTGAATCAGACGCGTGTTCTTTTTTTTATTATCATATTTCTACCAAAAAATAGGAATCCAGTTTGAAGGGTGCCGGTGATATAACAGGCACATGAGACTTCACAACTTTGTCTGATTCATAGGCACAGTGCTGTGGGCCTAGCACAATCACTGCGTAAGTGTAACGTAACGTGTCATTCACGTAAAATACTAGATACAAACTGTCATTTATCTAGCTAGGGCAACTGCGACACAGATAACCTATATTGTTTGCCGCGTTGACGCTTACCATATGAATACTTTTTCGCAAATTGTTTGTGCTACGGCCTCAGCCGTGCGATTCTCTAATGATTCGTCGATGTGCTCGTCGGCGATGTCAAATACTTTATGAGATATCTACCTTGTACATAAGGTTATTTTTCCAACGTTTCTTGTCATCTCGTCATTTGTTTCACGGATATTGTCAAAATTGAAACTATGTTTGCTCAGAGAATCGCACGGCAGTTCGACTTGTGGCGTAATGGTCTGTTAGACTGAGGTTAACGATTAAACACTCTGTGGGCCTTCCTTTTCTGTAACCTAAGAAAAAACTTTGTCGTATCAAACAGCTAGATGGTGCTTCGTGTTAATTTATTCTGGTCCCATTCTGCTTACAAGCTCGTCACAACTGGGTACGCTAATCCTGGTCATGTCTATAATTCCTTCACGTATAGCACTGGTTGTTTTGTGAACAGTAGACCTGGCGAGCACAGTCTTATCAGCGGCAATTTTTCGCAGTACTTACGACCTATTATTTGAAAAACCATTTGAACAAATACGCTCATATTCGAAATTCCTCTTCAAAGTCAGGTACCATCAGTTAAGTTTATGCCTGTCCATCTTATGGGTGAATTTTGCGTGAAATGACCATTCGCTACCCCCGCCTCTTCTCTGCTTATTGGTGTGTAATAAATGGTTATTGTAAGTAGAAGTTCTTTTCACATGGTTTTTACGTGGTAATCCTTGGCACAGAAGTAACCAATATGCTTAAAAGGACTCGGTACTACTTTTATATTAGAATATTAAAATACAATAAGCAGGTTTAACGTTGTATTGAAAAAAAACTAAGAGGTATGGATAGTTAATAAAATACAATAAACTGATATGATATATAACTAAGAATGTTAACCTATAAGGTATACAAGAAAAAATCTTAGTATCAACGCGTTTAAAAGAACTACAAGTTTTATTTTAATAAAATACAATAATCATATTGTATACAATAATAACACACTCACAAAAACATAAAATTTTTAAAAGACGTAGTAACAAAAGATTTTTACAACGGAATTGCTTTTTGGGCCTGTCATTGGGCAATACAATAAAAGGCAGAGTTAGCTTGCAATGCATAATTATGTGCAAAGCAAAACCTTTTTGAACTGGTGAGGCATAAAATTGTGTGATAGTACCTAATGTGTACGTGTACCTAATTTTATCAAAATTGGTCGGTACAAAACGCCGCAAATTTCCTTCCCTTTTTAGAAAAAGTTCTCCCTGAAAATAGTAGAACTTGCATACCAAGTTTCCTCAAGATTGGTTGAAAAATGCGGCCTGTACAGGAAGACCAATGAACAGCCTAACAAACATACGGACAGATGAAAGTCAATTTGACCGGTTAAAGCAAAAACGCTTCATTCGCTTCGCTCGATCGGTCAATAACAAAAATGTATATATCATCATAGACTCGTGGTTGTTGAAGTGAGAACCTTAAAACATTATTTTTGAAGCTTCCTGCATTTAGATTCGATTTCTATTCGACTATTGTTGCGTAAGTGATTTAGGAAAGGTATGGGTGTGGGAAGTCGATATCCGGGTCATATGTTTGGAATGCAGTGAAGTATAGCAATTTCTAATATTTATTCGATTGACGATATTTATTAACACTCTAATGGCAGTGATGAAATAGTAGTTTATGCAACTGTCATATAATGAAGGGTATTAAAACACGAGTGTGAGTTTATGAAACGAGCGCAGCGAGTTTCATAATAGTAACGAGTGTTTTAATACTTATGTTATATGCAGTTGCATACACTACTTTATCTTCACTAATGCAATTAATCAAACAACAAGAGTAAAAGCTGACAATAGTTTATTTATAATAATTGTTCAAATTTTGGATGGTACAATTTTGGAAGTTAATGTTAATTATTGATCCAGCAGCTGTAGCGGTCGCGGGGCAAGCAGTAGAGCTCGTAGACGGAGTCGGAATATTTATAATTACTTCATTCGTCTTGTTTTCTATACTGTTCAAGATCGTATTTGAGACTTGAATTTTATTCATTAAAGACTCATCAATGTAGCTTTCAGCCACAGTAGAAAGAAGACTTCCTCCCCCCGTGTCGTTTCAGTGCGGTCAAATCACCACCGCTATCTATGAGAAGGGTCGCCGAGGTGCGCCGGAAGCAATGCCCCGTGTACAACGCTGGGTTAGGCAGATTCAAAAAACTTGCGATAGTTTTTCCCAAAGCACCAAATTTATTAATACCAATTCTTTGATCGATGCACTTCCCCGATCTATAGCTCAAGAAAAAGGCAGGGTTTCGACAGGGGGTGGGTCGAAGTTCCATGTATTTTTTACATACGGCATAGCAGTTGCCCGTCACAACGAAAGAACGATCTATTTTCGTTTTTGTTTTCGAAACTTTCACCATGATTGTACTGTCGTCTATGTTAGAGACTTCATTGAACTGGATGTTGTATAGCTCTTGCCTTCGGCATGCCCCCATTATGCTGAAGATTAGTGCAACCTGTAACAATAAACGATATAATAAGCTTGAGGTACATAGCCAAGGCAAAAACTATGATTTATGAAGTAGTAAAGTGTAGGTACCTACTACCAAATTTATACACAAAGCGCTTAAACGGAGTGTCTACATAACTTGCGTGTGTAGTACGTAAGTACTAGGTAGATTAAATAACAGAACTAAAATACACTTACCTTTTCAAAAAGATACAAAATATCTGGTTAATCTTCCAGGAACATCTTTATTTGACCTGATGTAAACGTCAAGGACTTTTTTTCCTTGTGTCCTTCTGAACTGCGTTTCAGGAACGCTATGACCTTTGAATACTTCGTGATATCAATATTGTTGTAGATACTCAGTGTGGACTTGAGCATAGAATATTTAGCCCACATAGAAGATGGTTTGAATTTGTCGGAGAGGTCTTTGAGATACGCAAGAATGACATTTTCAGAAAATGATGTAGTTTTCTTTTCGGTCTTCCATGCCAAAAAGTTATTATATTCTTTATCATATAATTTTCTAGATTTTTCTGGCAAAAGATTGTGAGTTACTTTTGTTGCCAATTCCAGAATATCCGGAGGCGTACAAATATCATCGTCGCTATCCATTTATAACTTTTAATTTGTATTTTAAAAACAAAACAAACATTTAATTCACGCGTATTTATTGTCACAGTGAACTTGCCGCCATTAAAATGCAGCTGCGCGCGCAGGGCCAATCAGGAGCGAGCGCGCGCTGTTCTTTTTTTATTTAATTGGCACAAGATCTTACCAAAGAGTTTTGTGTATGTAAGTTTAGTAGTTTCGACGAAGTTTTCACGTATAACCCAACTGTTTTCAAAAGCCAGCCTAATATCAAAATTTTATACAACTTGTATGAGGATTTTGACGTAAGGCTCGCCACGTTAATTGGTCGCGTTTTATTGATGTTATAATGAGATTTTACGATATCGATGTGGATATTATACCATCATGTGAAATTGCTTAAATTGAGTGTTTTGTTGTCTGTTCTATAACAGTAGTAATTATAAGTCAAGTATTGGAAACATAAGTAGAATGTTACAACATTAGTGTACATAAAATAACTTTAAACTAAAATAAACTAACCATCAGCTAAGTTTATGAATATATCATACCGCGATCTGATCAGTAAGGTAGGCGAGCTTGTCCCGTGCAGCTTGCAATTCCGCATTAGCAGCGTTAAGTGCTTGGGCTCCACCACTACACATCGTAGAACTTGCATATGTTGATGACCCACGCGCACAGACCGGCCGCTGAAGCCGACTTAGGCATTAAATTCATTCAGATGTATCTTTTATTTTATTTAGGTATAATAATAATGTGAACCAGTAAGTAATATAAGTATATAACGAGTAAGCACTTTTATTTCAAAATTGGATCACACTAACGATAATAACAAGTGCAATTTGAAAAATTTTATACTGACTTCCATTCTATTACTTTGGTAAAAATCAGTTATTGGAGTGCAACTTAAAGACTACTGGACTGAATTCGATGAAATTTAAATGGGACCACACGGGAAGAACCAGCTTTCAAACAAAAATAATTTTGAAAATCGGTCCACCCAGTCTAAAGTTATGAGGTAACAAACATAAAAAAAATATAAAAAAATATAGTCGAATGTAGTACCTCCTTTTTTGGAAGTCGGTAGAAAAGTCACCTAACAAGGTTTTGTTCTAAACACTGATAAAAATATTACCCATGTAGCTAAGGGAGTGTTGCTGCACGGTTACAAAGCACACCACAAGGCTTTTTTCAGCACAACAATTTATAATTACTAACTAGGACACGCGGTTCATGCTTAAGAGCTAATCAGTGACCATTCCGGTCATTAGAAATTTAAAAAAAACATAAAGGTATACTCATAATACCCTTATGACAATGTGCACTGAGCGAGAAGTGCGTGCAAAACGCTACATCAAAGCGATGAATGAACTGTGAACGGGGCGGGTGAATGATTCTGAGTGAACGGTTGGCTGGAAGTGACCGAGGAAAGCGAGGCTTTGACCGTTGTGCGCGGTACAACGCTGGTGGATATTGTCGTATTTTGTTCTAGTTTTTTAGAACTATAAACAGTAGGTACTACAGTATAGTATAGATGTAATGCAAAAACATGACCAATTGCGCCTGTTGTGTCTTGAGGGAAGAAGGGGGCGTATTGTGTGGACAAAGAATCTTGTGATAAAGATGCTTGGAATACTCCATCTAGGTACTTCTCGCAAGTTATCAATTCTAAGTAGAAACATTGTAAACATCTATATGAAAAGAAAAAAAAATGGCTCTATATACTATTATGGAATGCGACGGTAAAAGTCATTAAAGTACATTATACGGAATAATTGACGTTCATAAATGCGTCTAAATCTAGACCGCCTAAATTGCATAAATGATTTTTGTTTTTGTAGATTTGACTTTGTGTCCGCAGGAGATTGGTACTCAAGGAAACCATTATTTTGTAGTAAATAACAAATCCTCGTCCATTGCTAGTTCTAATCTGATGGCGTACTATGTACTAGGACTCTTGCGAATGTCTGCCTTGGTGGGTACCATCGCATTGTCCTATATTAATTTCTTATTCATTGTCATTGGGACTAAACAGCCATTTTGAAGGTGAGGAGCGAATTTCAGGGACATGCAGAGCTTTGAGTGGCGTTATCGCTGGCTGGGAGAGCTCTATCAAACCAAGAAGCATTCTTGAATGGCAATTAGTCATTTACAAATATGATTTTATGCAACGTAAGAATTTAATCTATTTTAATAACATTGATAGTCATAAAAAGGTCATTAACTAAAGGTCACAATATTTGAATCAATGCGTGAATTAAATAAACACCAAAAAAACTACGACAAGCTCATTAATCATACAAAACTATAATATCTCTTTAGCAGAATAAAGCTGACCAAGTTATAAATAAATCACAACAAAAACTTTACACTATATGAACATAATAACGACAAAATAATGTAAATTTAACATAATTTATAAATATACGTTGCCTTTACGTGCCGGGTCACTGTCCAGCGAAAGGGGAGGGTGGGGTAACCTGTGAACAGCTGAGGTAATGAACGGTTGAATGAACGAATGAACGCCTTGTTTGTTCCATCCTTAAGACTCACAATAGCTACGCAGGCTAATTGAAGCATACATTGCTTTGTAAAAATATCGTAAACTCGTATGTATAAGGCTTACTTTGTTTTTAATTATTATAATAATGATATATTTGAAGATTTTGTGGAATCAAACAACACATGAAGCCAAACAATAACTTTTGTATAAGATAATTAGTTTAAATCAGTACAAAAATATTTGCGCAGTAGTGGATTACAAACGCACCACTTCGTCGTCACACTATCATCTACAGTCGATAAGCGGCACCTACGACTGATTGGTGCCGTTGGTAGCACCCCTGCCTTGTGAGGACCAGCGCCTTACAAGGCAGGGATGCTACCAACCTGGGTTCGATACCGGTTAAACATTTGTGTACATGTACATGTCTGTTTGACCTTACATCATGTATAGTGGATAAGTGTCACTTATGAAGTCTGCACTCGGTCAATCAGGACGTCTGTCAACAAAAGGTCAGTCTTGATAGGCATTGTCTGTAATAAGTAACGGTATTAAGTATCTGTCTATGTGTATAATTCGTATTTTATCCTCGTATTCTATTCTTTCATAAGTAGTAAGTGGCATTCAGTAAAAAGGGAAGACTTACGACACTCTTTGGTTATGTGTCGTGAATTTTTAGGGTTACGTTAACTTAGGAAACCATGCACTAATATTATAAGTCCGTCTTCCAACTGTCTGTCCTACTTTTTAAAGGCTGTATTTTTGAAAACGTTATATGTAACCAGTTTTATAAAGGAAAAATAAGGTCTTCTGTACAAGAACTGTATTTAAAAAAAAGGTTTTTGCTGTCCTGCATGTCAAACTCTACAGTAAGTGTACATAACAAAAAGTGGCCAAGTTCATGTCGGGCTAACGCTTAAGATAAAATTAATATGTATATTGTATGGTGGTACAGAAATACGGATCACTCTAATGCCTTGGCCACATCGAGGTTCAATGTCAATGTCCAACATCGCCTTAAACAACGCGCTAATTATTCCGATAGTTATCGCGATAAATTGAGTGGCCACACTGGTACAGTGTACGTCAACGCCCTTTTCATTGCCGATAAAATTGGCGATAATGTCACAGAATAAATAACAGTATTTTTTTTTACCATATGTAACGAATGTTAATTTGTAATATATAATGATGATAACGATAATTAAAAGTATTTCGTGTGTAAACCTCATTGATCTACCTATTTAATTTCATCCCAATCTGTTATGCCGTTTTGCGTAGTTGAGTAGCTGACATCCATACATTGAAACTTTCACATTTAGGTACGAAGAAAAATAAAATACATGACTCTGACTACAAGATTTCCTGGAATTCAATGACTTTTTCATTCATCCACTCCTTAATTGGCTTTGTACAAACACGTGCGATGTCTTTGCGATCACGTCGCACAATGACAAACGTTGGTATGGCCGCTACAACGCAATAATTCTCGCGTTAAATCTCTTTGATGTGCCTTAAAATACCGCCAGCCGATTTATCGCCCCACGTCAACAGCAATGTTAATGCTGTTAAGGAGTTATCGCAATAAGGGGTGGCTACATCTACGGTTAACGTTCAACATCGCGATGATCAACGTCGTTTCTCCTCGATATGGCCAAGGCATAAGCGCGGCCCCGGCCCTCACTTGTACACTTCTGCGCAGATCTTTCAATCTTAAAGAATTGGGTCACTCAGCAATTGTCATACACTGGGTGTGATGGCTTAAATGCTCCACTATGAAATTGTTTTTGGGACAAAGAAACATATGTAAAAGTTTATTATTGAAATAACCATATATACTGACCATATCCTAGTTTTTAGCGAGGATGCAGTCTATAGATTTATCAGTTCATGTCGCTTCAAATCTGCGTCAGAAAGAACAAAAGCTGAACTGCCTACCGCGGTAGCAAGTACGGTGTACAAAAAAGGTAAATACACCCCGAGTGGTACGTCTCAATAGGTTCCACAGTTAAAATGCGTCGCACAAAAGGAATCTTTTTCTTCGCCATGTTTAAGTAGACGTGGCGTTTTTAGTATTGGTACCGTCCGCAGAAAAATGAATTCTCTTAAAATGTTATATTATTTCTTAGACTTTGAAGACGATGTATATAACTTAATAAATTAATATAAGTGAATGAAGACTACCTACGCTTGGTGGTAATTGTCACACGTGCTAGTGAAAATTATTGTGGCGTCAAAGTATGAGAAATGGGATTATGCACAGAGTATACTGAAGTAACACGAGTACAAACTTACGTATAATATTTCTTAGTACTTTAATCCAAACTGTTTCCTTTAAAAGTTGTATTTAAGATAATGTATTTTACTGACGTGTAATCATATTCTTGTTTCAGGTATTTTTATCATTCTTTACCAACGAGCCTGATCACCATCACCATCACCTAATGTAAGCATACCTTCGAATAAATAATTAAGGTAAACTGGATAAACCAACAAATTGTGCTGAAAAATTCTTGGTAGTTACACCCAGGCACTGCCTCACCACCACGAAGCAGACTATAACTTCGTGGCAGAATATCTGACCCTGTGGTGGTACCAACCAAATAGGGGTCTTGTACAAGAAACCTACCACCTAGCTACATGGGTGGCAACAACGGTTTCCTTGCCTCTTAGGATCCCTCACGGAGCAAATGTGTAAACTGGACTATGTTTGTGGAAAAGAGTTTTACTCAAAGTAAAATGCGACGCTATAAAGGTAACTAGACATCTGTGTTAAAAAGTGACATTTTTATGGAATGGATAAGAGATTTTAAAGTTGATCGGACTTTTTATCCGTCTGGGTGATAGATAAGGATCTTCAGCCTTGATAAGTGTGCTAGCTTTACAGTAAGCTATCCCTACTTAGCTTTGAAGGACACTATCAAGTGCAATGACAAGGCGGAAGAATTTGTCTCTTGAATTGACAGATAGTGTATTTGCTGTGTAGTCCTCAAACTTTAAAATCCTGGGCAATACTGTTATTGCTATCGGCAGGCGTAGCGCTAACTATCAAACGAATATGTTCCCCGTGTCATCATTTGGTAATTGGTAACATAAAAAAACTACATTTTAATAAACTTTTGCTTCTGCTAACTGTACCTCATTCGTCTCGGCAAAGGGCCTGAGACGTCGAACAAAGGTAGCAGAAACCAATTTGTTACGTGATAATATGGACCTTGCCCCCCCTCATCCCAGCCTTTCCTCCCCTATAAGAAACGAGTCTTATTTCAGCTTCAGATACTTGGCCTTTGACACATAAATATCGATGAATATTTTGTCGAAATACTGCGCTTGGAGATGTTTTAAAAATAAAAGCTTTGTATTTGAATTTCTGGAGACGAGAATCAGTGAAATATTGTCTCACGCTTGTCTCATTGGCCTCATTCTTGATCATCACTTCTTCGCATTCATGAGCATTAGAATTATTTTTCAATATAAATATCGATTAATGTTTTGAGGAAAATAAAGGCTTTGTTTGTTTCGATAGTAGGCGCTCTGTCCGCATTCGAAGAGTTTAAAAGAACAATAGATAAAAATTCGATCTTCAAACCTCGTTGGCATAGCGTTATGACGTCTGACTCTCTTACGGCCGGTCCCAATAACCTATCTATCGCCGGTTTACCTTACTAGAGATAGATATTTGACACTATTTGTATAGACGTTATGTCAAATTTCTATCGGTAGTAAGAAAAACTGTGGATATATAGATTATTGGGATCCCCCATTAGTCGGATCTTATCTTATCTCTTAGACGGGATCGAATCCCATCTGAATACCTAATTTTTCTCTGTAAAATTGCAAAGTAAAGTCTTTTTGTTCGCATTTACGTATTAGTAGAATCAGTTTTTCACTGGAAGTCAGTTATCTCACGCATGGGCACTTCAAGCTTGGGCATCAGTCTTCTCATCTTTACTTCAGTTTGTCATTTCAGATCAATTTAGGCTTTGAGCGAGATTAGTGCAACTACAAATCCTACTTTATATATATATATACATATAGGGTATATTTCGGATATGAATATGTCCTCTTCTTTTTACTTGACTATACTCAGGGGACTGGCATGAGTAATTGTGTACCGAATGAAATGGAGCTTGACAAGTCTTTATTAATAGACTTAAGGCGCGCTCGTATCCTGATAATAGTAAAAAGCAGAATTTTTAAACACTAGGTGTAACGAAACAGATCGATAATATATTATATTCAAAGACAAAAATACAAAGGTTAGAAAAGGAATAGGAAAAGAGTAATAACCGAATAGAATTCATAAATATAACTCTCTTTCAGCAGAAAAAAATCTTTTAGGTAATACATAGCCAACGTATAGTACTAAAGTAATAACCAGCAGTTTTTTCAATTGTCTTAGTATATATCGAAAAATATAAAGAAAACGTACAAAATTGACGCATTTTGGCATTACATCGTTCAATCTAACAAGCGATTTTCAACCTTACGTAAAGCATCGTAGATTATTTTAAAATTGGGGTTAGACCGCGCCTTAACAGCTTCAACAACATTCAATCCAACGTATATTAGGTTTGGTAGCTGTAATTACAACTTATCGCTTCCGCACTTCGTAAAACTGGTTAACTTATTAGAAAAGAAAACTACTCGTAAGAAAGACCTGAAGCTATATAAATAGACATGCGCCAAACTGGGAACAGGGGTTGTAAACTAATTTCAGATTAAAGTTTAAGCGTTACGTGACAATGTGAAGAGGCCGTAGCACAAATTGCGGAGAAGTATTCGTATCGCAAGCGTCAACGCGTCACGGTTTGGCGGAAAAACTGTGAGTTATCTATGACACAGTTGTCCTAGATAAATAACAGTTTGTACTATTACACGTGAACGACACGTTACGTTATTCTGACGCAATTATTCGTGCTAGGCCCACATACCGTCAGAACTGTTTCACCAAGATGCAAAAGTTACTGTCGAGATTCTGTAACTATGTATATTGGTTTCCATAGTCTCTACATACTCTTACGGAAACTATTCCAAGGACATTCACCTTTTCACATCTTCTCGCTTTTGTAATCGGACCACGTCACTGCAAAATATAGGATGCGATAGGTCATCCACGGATATCATACTTTATATTTTTTCATTTCAGGATATTGTTTTACATAAAGCGTTCGAACTATTGATGTTTCTTTTGTATCGGTTTACCGTAAACACGATTGCCACATTTTAATACGCCTTCATTCTTTTTTATATATTCATGTATAACGAAGAACGTTTTTAGTAGTTTGGAAAACCGAGCAATAAAGTATGGTATATATATATATATAGATCCATTTACTATTTGTTGATTTTCAATTATGTGTGTTTGAGTTCAGGATATATGTGCTAGCTATTTTCGCGGCCCGGTCGTTCAGTTTGCGCGTTGTAGTGCTCAATAATCTAACGCTCCTCCTCACTTCGCTCGTCACCGCAATTCCTTATGACTGCTCATACTAGATACTCCAGTAATATTATGCAGAAGACAATTATATAGGCTGAACTAGCCAGTTTCCATTCAATCGGATGCATGTTTAGAGACACATTTTGAGAACATACGAGTATCACGGTCTGGTTTCAATAACATAACATATCTTAAATTGCCACTCAATTTTTTCACCCACAAAAACACTCTTCCCCTGCCCATTAAAATTGTTTACCTTATACCGCAGATTAATAATAGTCTCTGCGATTATACTATAGATCGTACGCTACCCTTCTTCCCTGCATATCCGGACAACCCCATCCATATAAAGAAACCCAAATTCGCTGTACCAATAAAATTGTAAGAACCACCCTAGTCGATATTACGCTCCGATATTACGTATAACCAATATTTGTCAAAAGCCGAATCACCTACGGCTACAGTGACCATAAGTATAGAAAAGCTAAGATATGAGTGTCATATCTGTGTAAAGTGTCCAGAAATATGGAAAAGGTAGGATACTAAACTCTAATGTTCGACTTAAAATAACCAGTTAAAGATAAAAGAGCTTCTAATGTGCAATGTAATTAAAGATTTCAAATAAAGAAAGAATAAAAATAGAACTTATAATAAAAATAAGAAGTAAGAAAAGGTTGGATATATTTCGCAATATATAATTATGTAATACAGACGGAGACATTGAATGTTAGCATTGTTCAATTATTCTAAAATTCAATGCCTCTAAAATTACATACCAAGTCAAGAAGTCAGATTTATGGCTGAATGATTTAGTAGTCTAGTATCGGTAATTTATTAATGCTTGCTTTGGTAAAAGTTTAAAAAGGACAGAAAATTTAGAGGTTGCGTTTTTGGAGTAAAAATCACTTTAAAATCTCATACGGCAATTATTGATATTTAGGTGTCGTTAGAATTCAATATTAGTTTTCTAGGTATAGTAGCCTATTTAATTTAGTCAAATATCCTGCGTTTCTAGTAAAATTACTGTCTTTTTAAAACAAACATTTATTTCTTCGCTGCTAGGCATAATTGAAAAAGGGTTATTTTAAGCATGTTTTTTGTCACTACAATTTTGTTTAAGACGTGCCTACCAACCAACTAACCCGTTGATTCGCAATTTGCCACATTTCGCCAATAATAACAGATTTCGCAGAAATCAGCCTACTTTTCCAAGAACTGCAACGTGTGTGGTTAAATAAAACAAAAAGTATAAAAAAAGAAGCCCGACTGCTGCAGAGTCTGAACTCAATTAACGTTATATGACTCTTCAAACGAAACAAAATAATCAAAATTCTAGAGTAACAAGACTAAATCATGAATACTTTCTATTTTAGTCCCATAATTAGATTGTGCTTTGTAGGTAATTCGTTTAACCGTAGTTATGAGAGGTACTTCGTTCAATTTTAATTATGAAATCATTAGCACAAGTGTTAATTACTGCGTTCGTTTTTAATTAACAGTATCAGCTTGATTTAATTTTATGAGCACGTGGTGCAGATGTCAGAGAAGGGGTTGAAAATCTACGCTTTTAAATCTGCTATCGTCATATTTACAACGAGCTGACCCGTTCGCGACTTAGCTCATGTGACCTCGCGGAAGACTCTTAAATAAACTAAAATAAAAGTAAAGCCTAACATCGACTATCTGCTAGTCACTTGCAACTAGTGAATGTTCTGACAAAATCAAATCATGTTTCAAAGATTAGCCGGGACAAACAGACAGACAAACAATTTATATATTTGTAGTATAAAAAAGACGTCACTGAAAAAAAATATAGTCTATGGATCGGTAAATATTTTTTTCTTTTATAAGTGGACTCGAACGTTTGACATGTGCCATTCTTCAAGTTTAGTATTTTTATAGTTAAAGCTGCATCAAGTGAGGTTTTTTTCAAGTAGTAGAATTAAAATCACAGTCACATAAATCCGTATATCATTTAGTCAATGTCCTATGCTAGGGAAACGGTGGATGTATTACTAAAACCTTCAAAGGCGATTGACCAGAAAAATTAAACTTTTCATGATTTTGTTTACTCGGATTATACTTGTGTACCATTGCGGGCACTGAACGGTTAATAATTTTACACTATTACACGTCAAAACTAGACGAAACACAAATCAGGGAAATAAAAAAAAATCGCCAATAACCATTGTTGGGTTTTTTCTTCCTGTTTTTCCTTGTTTATTCCTTCATGTGGTGAGGTTTCCGAGGCCCTCGCAAATACCTCAGTATTGGGGGGGCCTCCGATACTTATATCTGTTTTTTTACCATATTACCTTAAAATTCAGTCATAATCTTATTTCATTCTGTAATATTGTGTTCAAAAGTGTAGGCAAAATGAAAAATCATGAAACATTTTTTGTGTTTCGCTCGTTATCGCGGACAGTTTTAGTAATGCGTCCACCGCATTACTAGAACGGATTTAGACAGGACAGTGATTAAATCTGCCTAATTTATGTGACTGTGACTTGACTCTGAATACCACAAGAAAATCAAACTTAATGCAACTTTAAATATTTACGTAAATGAGTATTGGCAAATGTACAGAAGTAAGAGGCCAAATACAGAAGAAAAAAACTTCCGAAGTAGATAATGTGTTTCACATTGATTTTGCTTCAGTGTACTTTACATACGTTTATAAAACATTTATTCCATATCCAGGATATATTGAATACTTGGTCACCCTCGCTTACAGTAGGCGGCTAAGACGCATGGGCCGAGGGGTATTGAAAGGAAGTATTTAGGTATAGAAAAGGTTGATATTTTCTCGGCATATCTTTTGTTGAGGTTTAAGGAATTTAATTTTAAAAGATAGTATAATATCACAAAATATATACTGAAGAACAAAGATTCTGTAGTTTTATTCGATAGAAGTTTTGAGTTAGTAGTACCTATATGGGAATTAAACAAGTGCAATTTGAAAAAAATTATACTGACTTCCATTCTATTACTTTGGTAAAAATCAGTTTTTGGAGTGTAACTCAAAAACTACTGGACCGAATTTGATAAAATTTACATGGGACCACACGGGAAGCATCAGCTTTTAAACAAAACAGCTTTTAAAGAATTTTGGAAATCGGTTCATCCAGTCAAAACAAAGTCGAGGTTACACACATTTAAAAAAAAACAGTCGAATTGGGTACCTCCTCCTTTTTGGAAGTCGGTTGAAAAAATATTTGTCGGAAAGTAGTATGTGGTTGTGAGTCTCCTGATGCTGGATAATAGACACCATGGAAACTTGTAAAACCGGCTAGCGTAAATATATGTGTGATGAGCTGAAATGTTTATTTCCGGGTCTTAGATGTTTCTGATGTGTACTCGTATGTACCCATGCCTTACGCGACACATAAAATTCTAGAGTGGAGTGTGAGTATTTGAAAGTTTAAGGAAAGAAGGTTTATTATTTTAATATAATGAATTATACAAGTGTTACAATAATAAAACAAGTCCATTGTCTCCGTAAATTGTATATAAACAAAGTGACCCATTTATTTTGAAATTGTTTCATCAAGAAGTTGTTAAAAAGCGTATCACTGTCAAAAGGACAATTTAGACTTAATTACGGGGTTTCCGACTTTTTCCTTATATTTTCCCTAGTATTTGGTAACACGAAATGGAAAATTGTAATTATGTACAAATTTTAAAAATAAATTATAAAAGTCAAATGTCAAAGTAAAAAATACTGAAAAGGTCATGCGGTTTGACATAAATAAAGCCACTACTGAGAAGAAGCAGCAAGAAACTTAGGTCTTTTCTTTTTAAGGTACTTTTCCTTCATGTCGCATATTCATGGGCCGCCATATTGTTTGATCTCCTTACAAGACTAGACAGTATGACGTCTTACAACAACAGAATCTATGACCAATTTATAAAGTACAATACACACGCGTGTTAACACGTGTTCGACACGTGTTCCGTTTATTAGCTACTTGTATTGTCCACGTAATTATGACCCTTGAGTTTTGGTAGGGTGGGGTAGGGTGGGGTGGGGTTGGTTGCGGCTTGTTTGTGGTGTGTGACACGAATAGGACGGTGTAAATTAAAAATAAACTTTATAGTCCTAGCGTCCTCTTTTAAAAGTTATTATACTTAGTGGTAGCATTTAACACGTAGAACGTAGAACACCAAACTAAATTAGCAAATTAAAATCTAAATGTTCTAAACTAAAAAAAAATAATTAGTAAGAACCATCATAGATGGTTCTTATCTATACTTATAATAAAGGAGTAGAGGCCAAAAAGTCTTAACTAAGGCAAAAATTAAAAATGTGGGTCAAAAGACGAAAAATTACATACTGAACGTATGACGTTTTTGAAAAAATGTCTGTTTGCTCACGCATAACTTAAAAACAACCATGCAGATTTCGATGAAATTTGGTATATGGATAGAATAAGGCCCGGAGCTTCTAACTATAATTTTTTTATCTTGATCTGTCCTTATTTTTTTATTAGATTTTAGTGCACTGGTTTGCACAAACGAATTGCTACCAATACATAATTGTTTGTCCTGACTCACTGACTGACTAATTCATCAATACGGAGCCTTCATGAAGAGCTGGGCTAACAAACTTAAAGTTTAGCCAGTTGATGCCTGTTATCTTATAAGCAGAAAATGCATGAACTTGCAGTTCGCTCAGTTCAACTTCACTTACTTATTGTCATTTAAACCATAACACGGTTTGGCTGGCACACTTATTGCAAGAATATGTGTTATTATTACCACCCGGTAAAAATTTTAAGTTCAATATATCGCTTCTCAAACTGGTAAGAAATTATACATCAGAAACTTCAAACCGCTGCACAAAAAATCATTGCGTCAACTAACGTACACTGTACAAAGTGCACATATGATGCACATATTTTAATGCTCAACATCATTTACTAGTAGACGTTCTTCTTCAGGGAGTTTAAATAACTCCCTGAAGAAGAACGTCTCATACGTTCGAAACGTCGTCGGACTTAAACCGACAATACCGTGACCGTGAGTGAAGCCGGTATCTTTATATTAGTATAATGAGTGATACTCGCGATAGTTTTCAAGCTCTAATCATTTAAACTAATATGATTTATAAAGTATGCTATTAACATAAATTTATATTTTGTAGGCGTTGTTAGCCTGACGAGTCATAAAATGACTCTTGACCGTGTCTTCTTTATATTGTACTGTATCAATGTATGTATTAAAGAACTTTAAAAAAAACAGTGCGTCAACTAAGTACATGTAAACGACTCTTTTTGTACGACAAACACCTAGTATTTCGCTCTTTGACACAGGGTAAAGCATATCGTCAGCAGTAGGTACTATCGAGGCTGACGCTGAAATTGCGTCCTTTGTCCCACTACACTTTTGTTTATTGTGTCAAGTGCTCTGTTGAGATTTTTTAAAGTTTCTAGTGGCTGGTTAGGACGGGAACAAATGCAGATGGTAGTTTTTTTGTTTTTAGACTTATTTATATTACTAAGCCCACTTGCACGTTACAGAGTTAGCTTCAATAACTCAGAGTCAACTGCTAAAACGGAATTTTATAATTAATTTATCTTGTACCATTAAAGGTTAGGAGTAAATCTAAGGTTATTTATTGATATTTAACCCAGCAATGTGGAGGGTTAAGTCTTTAACTAGGGTTAGTGAAGTTTTGTGTCAAAAGGAATTGAGGTTACATTCTGCTGTATAATGTACTCTTCGGACGAAATGACACGAGACAATACGTATAGAATAAAATGTCGTCAAGATTTTGAAATTTCATGAGTAAGTAGATGCTTGTTAGTTTAAAGTTACCTTACTTTATTCACTAATTATCTTATAAATAGAAACGCCAAAGAATAAATTAAATTAAAGAAAAAACTACTGATCGTCGTGGGGACGAGCAGGTTATAACACGAAACCTTTGGTTTCCATAATTAAGTTACCAAAATTAATTGTTACCATGGATCGTAAGATCTACTCGTATTTGTCTTATCACTTAAAACTAACTAACCGTGTAAACATAAATTAAGTTAAAAACATTCAGATTTTTTTCAATGCGAAGTATGTAAGATACCTAGATGCAGTCGTGTACAGAATTCACTGATCAAAATTCTTGTATATAAAATATTCAATAGTAAGTAAAATATTTTTCTTTTCTTGCTTGCTAAATAAGTGTTTGACTATTTTTTCTTATAATTTTAAAGCCTCTCTCCACAGACTTCAGTCTCCGTGACATTTTTTAAATTTTATTGAAATATTTACTGGAAAAATTTACAATGAATCTACAAAAGACATACTAAATCCTATTTATTATTTTTTTATAACTTATACTTTATATATATTAATTAGTCATATAGAATAGAACAAAGTCACAGGCATAGAAATAGCAACACAAACATTTTTTTTTGCATTCCGATCAGACCGGTCTCCGCATGCAGCACCCGTTCGCGAGCTGACGCATGTACCAGCCATCGCCTTCCTCAACAATATAACAATATTTGAAGAAAGATGACGACCCAACACACGACGCCGCCACTCGTTAACCTAACAAGAGCATGATTGTTCGAAAACCAACACTATTTTACATAAAGGACAAGTACAATTTGAAAAATGTAATACCGACTTCCATTCTATTCAGTTATTGGAGTGTATTAAAAAACTACCGGACCAAATTTGATGAAATTTGGTGGGAAAAATGGGATCATACGGGAAGCACCAGCTTTCAAACAAAAAAAATAATTTTGAGAATCGGTTCACCCTATCGAAAGTTATGAGGTAGCAAACTTAAAAGAATACATTCGAATTGAGTACCACCTCCTTTTTGGAAGTCGGTAGAAAAGAGTTTTCAATATTAGCCCTTTCTTCTTTATCGTTCCCTCACGTGGTCATATACGATTTGTCTCTAATTGCTTCTGTCCTGAGTTCAATAGATCTTTGTAGAGTTTCTCCTGTTGCCTCTATAATATAATGCCCAATAATAATACTATTCAACAAGTACAATTAGAAAAATTTAATACCGACTTCCATTCTATTCAGTTATTGGAGTGTATCTCAAATACTACCGAATTTGATGAAATTGAGTACCTCCTCCTTTTTTTGGAACTCGGTAGAAAATTAGCTTTATTAGTATTAAACCTAGCCTATTAGTAATAAAAGATTATCATCATCATCATCTCAGCCGTAGGACCTCCACTGTTGAACATACGCCTCCTCCAAAAAGATTTCTTTCTTTAATAATATGTTATTTTACAAAGTGCGTTTTGTCGACAACTGTACCGTATGCACTGCAGTTTGAAATCGACCGTGGACGGCCGATGCCAATTATTGCCCGCTCGGATTTACGCCACGTCACTCTACCCCCTCTCGTGATTGACTGACGTACACATTTTTTTCTTTTTTTTACTTATTTCTGTCAAACACTGGACTGTGTCGGGTCGGGGCCGTGTCGAAGTGGATGTCAGTCGATTTCGAGTGTTGGTTATTTGCTAGGAGAGTGAAATTATTATTGTTGTTTTTATATGATTTTATAACACTCCGCCTGCTTAGCGAAACCATACTATTTTAGAAAGAAAAATTACACATACTTATCCTAAGGTTAAAATTAATTAGAGAGTTATATTGGATGCTCGGATGGGTGCCTCAGTCGGTCTAGTGGGCATGGCGTCTGACACGGTATTGTTGGAAAACGCGGGTTCAAATGCCGGCCGCGATGTGTTTTTTTTTTCTCTTTGAAATTGCAAAGTATTATTTTTTGTTCTTATGTTCTTATCATGTTGCTATGTTGATGGCTCCTAATGAGACATATACTATTTCACCTTATTTAGTTATTGTATTCTTTGTGTAATAGAGATCTTATACCGATTTGTAGTATAGTAGAATTACTACAACCAATCCTTAAGTTAGGAGAGAAATCCGCCCAATCAGATAATAAACCAGTATCTGTCCTTCCAGCATTGAGTAAGATCTTTGAAAAATAAACTCAAACATGCATACAATACTGTATGAAAATCAGTTCGCCCTCAACGAAAATATATCAACTACGGTTGCTGGTAACCAGCTAATCACGTATGTAATAAAGGCTTAGGATAAGCCGTGCGATTCTACATCGTTGCATCTTTGACAAGATCCGTGAAACAAATGACGAGATGACAAGAAACGTTGGAAAAACAACCTTGTGTACAAGGGCGATATCTCAAAGTATTTGGCATCGGTGAGCTCTTCGACGAATCATTAGAGAATCGCACGGCTGCTCACATTATAGTATTGGCGTTTTATTGTGATCTCTCAATAATTCAATCAAGCGTTTATTGGGAATATAGGTTTAGCTGCTGTTACATATACATCTACATACATTTGACTGTGTAGACTCTACGATGTTGTAGAGTCTATGTAGAGCATGTAGAGCATTGCACCAATATGCATATTAATTACCAAACTTTCACTCTACGGTATTCGTGGACCTACTCTCGAGCTCATCGTGTACTTTGACTTTGATAACTTTGCTTTCCTAGTACCAGTAGTTTTACCAATGATAGGTATGATGGCCAGTGATGATGCGGTCGAAGGTGACATCTCCCTAGATCTAGAATATCAACTGGGTCTGAAGGACAGCTCAGATTTTCAAACTTGAAGGTGGTAGCTAGTCAGGCGGGCACCAGAAGTGCCTTACCACCATGCGGTGGGTTTCATCACGATGTTACCTTCAACGAAAGTTGAAGTCCAAGCCGGGGATTGATCTCGTGGTCGTCTAATCGACTGTCGACCTTTGTTACTTTTGGGTTATCATCAGGTTCAAAAACCCAAATCACCGTAAAAATTATATAAAAAACAAAAAAGTAAAAACAGCAATGTTCAGACATAAGTATACACTAGAAATAATGATGGGATAGCAATACCTAGTTTATGACAACTATAGATGCATCATTGTTTCTTAGGTAAGCGAGTTTTTACAATAAAACCCCAAAAGACAAAGAAAATGTTTCAATGAAATGATATGTAGTAATAAAATATTTCAATGATGCTTGGAGCACTCCACAACTATTGAAATTATAAAAAAACATGTAATTTAATTAAATCTACTCGGTAGGAGCCCTTATCTTTGATAGCTAAATTGAATAGATTTGACTTGTTAGATTAACAATTATAAATGCTATCTTTGTATTTCAATTATTGATGTTATACCCACAACTGGGCAGCGTTCCGGAAATTTCGCGAAGTCTTCTCGTCTAAAACACCTCAGTGCCTCAAGACAAGAGTCTTCGACCAATGTGTGTTACCAGTGATGACTTATGGCACTGAAACGTGGTCTCTTACTATGGGCCTAATAGATAAGCTCAAAGTCGCACAACGAGCTATGGAGAGGGCTATGCTCGGGGTTTCTCTACGTGATCGAATCAGAAATGAGGAGATCCGTAGAAGAACGAAAGTCACCGACATAGCCCAGAAGATTAGCCAGTTAAAGTGGCAGTGGGCAGGGCACATAGCACGCAGAACAGATGGCCGATGAGGCCGGAAGGTTCTGGAATGGAGACCACGGACCGGCAAGCGCAGCGTAGGTCGTCCACCGACACGGTGGACTGATGACCTTGTAAAGGTCGCAGGACGACGTTGGATGCAGGCCGCTTCCAACCGGTCCTTTTGGAAAATTATGGGGGAGGCGTATGTTCAGCAGTGGACGTCCTTCGGCTGAGATGATGATGACCCACAATCAATAATCCTAATCCGTGGGCGGTTCTCCTTATTAACTATTCATTTTATATCTGAATTTTCCACATATTTTCATTCGCGATACTCGACTGAATCTATCGTATTCTCAATAAAGTGACTGCCTCACAAATAAATTCTATCACTACAGAAATGTACAGTAAAGTTCATAGCAGTAAGAGCTCTGCTAGCGATGAAGATCACTCACAGATCTTCACACTTGAAAATGTTTAAGTACACGGTACGATTTTCTTTAAATAAGTAGAATTTCTTCGTGCAATTGAAAAAACAGAAAACTTTGAGCGTTAAGAGGTTCCAAGTTAATTTTATTTCCTTTAAGGTCATGGTAGGGCAATCGGAAGAAAACATGGTTGTTCATATATCCATATTGTCTGTTACAACGCGAATCATACTAGATTTAATTTTACTTAAATTATAGTATAGAGTTATATTACGAGTATTCTATAAAATATATGCTACTTTTAAAAGATAATTTTGACGTGATAACGTCTTATAAATCGAAGAACGCCGGCTGCGCCCACGAAAAAGCATGACTCATTGTCACCTTGTCACATTATGCCTGAGCCAAGCAAGCAAGTGAGAGCGCGGAACAAGCGATAGAGAGGCACGATCGGTCGGCTTGTCTTATGACGTAAATTGATCGTCTGTAAAGCGACTGTACAGAACACACCTTTCCGAAGAAATAGTAAATGCATGTGATATTTTCAAATTTATTATTTAAGTTCTATATACTCGTAGTTAAGTACATTTGGCGAGTCTAATTCCGTTGAGTGATCTGAAACTTTCCTCAGACCGCCATTATAATACATACATACTTATATAATGTTTTATAAGAAAGAATAAAGTATGATTTTACTGTCTATCTACAGCACACAGGACATCCTATTTTCTTGAATAAAGTATTGTATATGTATGTATAATGCATCTAAATCGGATATCAAATACGTCCCTATTGGAACTAATTAAAAATAAGTTCATGTCATCTATCAACCGCGCTCAGGGAATTATTTCAAGCGCATTTATTTTATTTATCTTCTTTACTCTTGCGCACCAAACCCTGCCATATTTGAAGCATTTTAGGTTAATGTTCTTTTCTACCGACTTCGAAAAAGGAGGAGGTACTCAATATGTTTGTTAGCTCATAACTTTCGATAGGGTGAAACAATTCTCAAAATTCTTTTTTTGTCTGAAAGCTGGTGCTTCCCGTGTGGCTGTGTTTAAATTCAGTCCAGTAGTTTTTGAGTTACACTCCAACAACTGAATAGAATGGAAGTAGGTATTAATTTTTTTCAAATTGTACTTGTTAGGTTTTGTTTTAGGAACATAACATATAGTTATTTGGTGCACCTAATATGAGCTCAATTCAATATCACTTTAACCTTTTATGGCGGATCATTTGGGTATATTCTAGAGGTGGTTTTAGTTGTTTATGAATATTTATATATATATATATATATGTATAAGTAAACTAAATTTTATTATTAACTAAACTTAGAAGATCACTTTATTATTATTTTATAAAAATCGAAGAATATTTGTTACTGTACTTTTACTATACTGGGATATGTCTCAATCGCCGTTCGATCTAGGCGGAAATCATTTACGCCAATAACTCCCCGTTTCTCCCTCTTGTCACCCCCTTTCTTATAAAGGGTGATCTAATAGGCGAGGGGCTCCATAAGATCTGTAAATATCGATTCGGTGTGTAAATATTAGCATTAGTTATTGCGCTTTTTATGGCACGTAAAAACACTCTACGCTCAATTACATTGCCATTTCTTGCACAATGTAAAAATAATAATAACGATCTATAAATTTAAAGCTGTCTCTACATTGCAGTAAAAATGCAGTTTTAGTTTTACGCGGCGTTTCCTTTTCTTTTTTTGTTTCCTTTGGCGAACTAAAGAGAGAAACTTAATGACTTAATTATGAAAAAACGATATAAAAAATATTTAGTGACACTTCCGCTTTTTTCAGCGGAAGTGTCACTAAATATTTTTTATATCGTTTTTTGAAAATGTATTTCCGCAAAGTAACGCCTTAATCAATAAATTACTTAATTATGACCTAAAATTTACAAATTAAAACCATTAGCTATTAGCGGATTTGGGTCCACGAATCCATAATACCGTTCTGTCGCTTTGCTTTGTAAACCATCTTGCTATTGGGTGTTAAGATTTGTCTCGAATTGTTTGGGTACCACCCCCATTTCAGATATTAAACTTGCAAATAGTATTAAATAAATAGTATTATGTATATTAGTGTATGCATTACTTTATTTAGATTCGCGCTATAAAGTAAAATCACTGAGAGAATAGAGTTTATCAATCAACTTTGACTCGGGCTGACGCGAGTAGTGCCGTGCTACGCATAACTTTAAAACTCTGGGGGACAATCCGACTGTCAAAGGCAAGTGTGACGAATCGGCGGAAGAGAAAATTCACATTTCAATATCGCAAAAGCATTTACAGTAACCTGGGCATAGTATATGGTATAAATCTACCTGCCTACTACCTACCGTGGTATAATCTACGGACTTCTTACATAATATAGA
Source organism: Selenia dentaria (assembly GCA_917880725.1). NCBI lineage: Eukaryota > Metazoa > Arthropoda > Insecta > Lepidoptera > Geometridae > Selenia > Selenia dentaria. Next base: position 9,119,471 of record OU862901.1, on the reverse strand, counting down.
ACAGCTCCGCTGGTAATTCATTTAAGTTGGAATAATGTTACTCGGAGTCGAAGAAGTTGTTGTCGAAGCCGCCCGTTTCGCTCCTTGATAATGTTACTGTTTAAGTATGTACTGAGTTTAATAAATATAATTTAAGTAATAAAAATATTGTATGTTCGATAAGGACAAAACTGTTGATACTTAAGAACTATTGTTATACTACTTTTCTGTATAGCTTATGCAATAAATGATTTCTGATTTACTGCTCCTCAGGTTTAGACTTTACCTGCGTCACTAGATTACTTTTAGTCGCTCAGAAATGTCACTTCTACATTGCCCTTATACCTAACTCATCACTCAACACTCCTCGCAAACCAAAATATTTACGTCCTAAATACTTTTATTGAATAATTTGCTAAATTACGTCGCATTATGACGTATATACAAAACGACTGAAATAGTAGGTATGCTTGACCACACAGTGGGATTTTTAATTAATCATAGCGTTGGTTATATCCGGGATACCTCCAAAAGATTATCAATTAGCGTCTATGTATATGATCGATGGGAAACAGGTAAACAAACAGACAAACATCCGCTACAATGAAGAGATTGTGAAACATCCTCACTTATTGTAATGTGAACAAATGCTTTTGGATGGACCACCAAGATGAAGTGCCCTTGAGACCTATCTTCAGAGCAAGAGTCGGCCTTGGTGGGTACACAAAGTAGTACTGGTGTTTATGGTTTAATTTAAGGCAATGTTGCAGTTAAAATGTATGTGAAAACAAGAGTTTTGAATTTATATAACTTTGCAAAAAGGTCATAATTCGCCGTAAACTGGCTGGTGAGGTGACCGGCGCTCATCTAGGATTTGCAGAAAAACCGTAAAATCGTATACATAATTTATTAGTTAATCATTTTGTTACTAATACAAATTATGGGGGGGAACAATTGTAACATAATTCCAGTATTATCTAATGTCTAGTAGGTACTAGAATGTAGAAGATATTTTTAGAAAAAAATATTATTTAAGCAAATAGTGCATTTGTGTTTTGTGAGTTCAATATTTTGACAGCCACAGTATTCAACGTTTTAATGTTAATAGCATGCTGGATAATAATTCAACTTAATCATGTGTAGTAATAAGTGTTAACTAGCCAGGTGGGACGTAGATTGTGTCTATATCAAGTTGTGGATTTTATCATGATGTTCACACGAAAAGCCCAACCCCGAGGTAGGGATCTAACCACGGATAGCCTGATTGGCGACCGACACTCAATGGTTGTCATAATTTTAAAAAAATGCGTACGTGTATCGTGTTTTAGCGTAAAACAATGGAATCCAGTACAAATTATCATTTATCCAATGGAACGTGCGAGTACGCGTTGTCGATATCGATTGTTCTTTGCCTTTCACGGTCTCCTGGTCTTCTCCAGACACGGACACCTCGGTTATCTAGATTTAAAAATACACTTAAACGGCGAAGAAATCATAATATAATGTACCGAAACAAGATTTCGATTTTTCAAAGTGATCGCAAATTTGTTTTGATGTGTGTATATAAGTACTCATATGTGTACGAGTCGAGTCGCCATCTTTTCTCAAATATGGCTGAGGAAGGAGATAGCTGCCGCCTACCACATGCGTCGTGTCGTGAACTAGTGCTGCTTGCGGATGGTCTGTTCGGAATGCTAATGCATACTTAGTTTTACGTAGGTTTCGGATATGACCCCCTTGTATGAGCAGTTACATTTGTGCACTTTTTCCAATAAATACACGAATGTGAATGAATGAATTAAAACTACTGGTCCATCTCTAGATCAAATTTAAATGGGACCACATGAGAAGCACCAGCTTTCAAATAAAAAATAATTATTAAAATATTTTCACTTAGAAAAGGTTTTATAAACACACATAAAAAGGCCAGGTTTAATGGAGAACCTTTTTTTTTAGAAAAATTTTGAAGTCGGAAAAAAAATTCACTTACCATGGCGTCTGCGGAAGCTAAACATACAAAAAATACTCATATTATCAGAGTACCTATCAAAACAAAAAAAGAGATAATATAAACAAGCACTCCATCTAACAGTCGAGCCCAACAGCAATAAGTATTAAACTTCATACTTCATTTCGAGCGAGAGCAAAACTCAAATGGGTTTCGAAAACTTGGGAAATATACGGCAAAAACCTGCAAACACATCAATACCTATATGTTTACATTATGTATCAAAGTCAATGCCTCTGATAGGTTTTCCATGTTTAGGAAGTTTATTTGACCGCGTGTTTCTAACTATTGGATAGAGATGTGATGCGTGTGTCCGGGATTTAGCAAGAGCCGGACTTTTCTAATCGTAATCACGTAAAACATCATTTTTCCGGAATTGGCGAATAAATTCTTCTTTCTTTTCCGTTCTTCGGTCTTCCTCTAAAAACGAGTCAGGACATGCTTCTTCTTCTTCTTCTTTCGAAGAACCTCTTAGACATTATAAAAGTTAAATTACTTTTCCTGTTATAATTAGGAACCGTATCTACATTACGGTCCATTCCACTATGATCAGGTGATCATAGTTTTTGTTGATGAGCGAAAAAAAACTTGTTTCAGAACGATTATAATTGCGATTGTATTCGAATCATATTATTTTTTCCTATGAGGCAAAAACTCAAATGAATTTAGTGCACATTATTTTGGAGACGGCACATTTAAAATGTGCAACAATACGGAATTTTTGGAAAGAATACTAATATTGTGCCATTTATCTACGTAAATATGTCGGTAAAGATATTCGAATCGTATTGTGGTTATTTTTTAAATACTCAAATCACTGTTCCCTTATTTAAGTCCCTTGAAATCTCCAGATCAGTTGAATATAAATTATTAAAAATGAATATTTCCTTATTACATGTATTTTTACTAACGTGTAAGACAAGGCTTAGATAGTAATGGGCCTTCTCAGGTGACTAAGTGAATTGATAATTTGAACGGAGTCGACTATGATCACCTAGCTGATTACATTCACGGGTGATCAAAGGACACTAAAGAGTCGCCTGTGATTACCCGGCGATATTACCCAGTTGATCATTGTGGAATAGACCTACATTCCACTTCATACTCGTATGCATTTAGTAAAAAGCTACGGTTTTGACATCACAAACTTAAATTTCATTTATTTGTTAGATGATTCAATTTGATAGATGTTTAATCCGAAAAGTTCGTGGTGATGAATTATGGTAGTTTGCGCGCATAATGTTACATAATACTGAATAAATGTAATTAATATCATCAGTAAATTCCAGAAACCAAAAGGCGAAAGTATTGATCTCTTTCAGCTATCATAATTCGGAAATAAATACAGTATTAAAATATCCCGCTGTTTAAGCGTTCGTTCTTCTAACCTCCTCCATTATTTTAAAAATACCGGACTTTTTCCTATCTCCAATAAAGCCGGATGTTTCCATCTCTAAAAATTAAATAAATACGTATTGGATATATGAAATTCGTTCTTGTTATCGTGTTACATAGAAGAGTGGCTCGTGTATTAACTTTGGATATGTGGATTGTTTTTGTGTTTGCTATGTTTTGCCAAGTTCGACGTTGATGAATTAATACTAGCATTTTGTTTGAGTGGTATATTTTGGGCAGATTTACAAGAATCCGTTTATCTCTTATATCCGTTGAGCCTTCTTAAATATACTGTACTTAGTTTAATCGTCTTTTTTACCGACTTCCAAAAAAGGAGGAGGTACTCAATTCGACTGTTATTTTTAAATGTTTGTTACCTCATAACTTTTGACTGGGTGAACCGATTCTCAAAATTTCTTTTTTTGTTTGAAAGCTGGTGCTTCCCGTGTAACCCCATTTAAATTTCATCAAATTCGGTCTAATAGTTTTTGAGATACACTCCAATAACTGAATAGAATGATAGACGGTATTAAATATTTAAAATTGCACGTGTTTAATTTGATTAGGTGGCTAGTGTTTTACATGAGACTTGACTCTTAATTTATTTTTATATTTCTTATTAAAATAATGCCGTTCACGAAATTACTCCGGTGGCAGAAGGCAGGGTTTGACGGCTACGTTTGGTTTCTCAGTTGGTAGGAACCCTGCAATAGAAGCGCGAGGTCACAAGTTCGATCTCTTGTGTCCAAATGTCGGGTTTTGTCTGTTGAAATGTGATATATTGTCTGTGATCGTGCCTCTCGTACACAGGAAATCTGCCGTGCGATTCTCTAAGAGCAAACATCGTTGTATCTTTGACAACATCCGTGAAACAAATGACGAAATTTCAAGAAACGTTGGAAAAACAACCTTATGTACAAGGGTGATATCTCATAAAGTATTTGACATCGGTGAGCTCGTCGACGAGCGCATCGACTAGAGAATCGCACGGCAGGCGTGGGTGTGAGTGTTTTATTATTTTTAGTGTTTTGTTTTATATTTTATTATGTTATATTTTTTCATATTATTTGTAGTATCCAATAGTCTGATTTGAGACAAGTGCGTGCGTACTAAAAGAACCTATACATGTGGTCACAACATATGTATGTAGGTCTGTTAATCCAGAAGCACAACATGTCTGAATTCTGGAATATCCGGAGATCGATGGTGGATTGATCTTAGTCTGCAGATGTGCAGTGATGACGTCACATCCACAGTTAAGATAGCAACGAGTGGGAAAAGTAGCATCGGTTTATATCTAAGAAGGATTTGCACATATTATAATCATTGAGGCACCATTTATAATGCTTGGTATTGGTACCGTAGCTTTACTTCACAACGACGAAGTGGTGGCAGTCGCTAGTATAATTAAATGCCTTGTAAAATACAGTATTTATAGTATGAAGATCGATCAATCGATATTTTTCATTCTACTTACAAATTGAAATTAATTTTAGATTCATCACTTTAAGATAAAAAAATTGTTGTTTATTTGTTTACCCGCCGTTCGATTTTTTCTTTGATATTGCTGATTTTGAGAGTATGGCGAAATCAGATTTTTATTTCAAAATGCAAGTTTCAAGGCAGCACAGACGGCACGCAATATCAACGAAATGTATGGACCTGAGACCGTAGCGCAAACAATTTGCTAATAAGTATTCGTATAATAAACGTCATCGCTACATGCTTCGGGATACAAACTATGACTTATTTTCGTCACAGTTGGCCTTGATAAATGACAGTTTGTACTGTTTCGTTTCGGAAATTTTACGGATTTTATAATGCAATAAATTCAAATCTGATGAGGTGCTCCTTTGTAATGATGACGCTCGTTCTCACATCTCACACACGCAGCAGTTACGACTAGAAAATATTCATCACCCACCATACTAACTAAACTTTGCTCCAACTGATTTCAATTTCATTTCGGAAATTTTATGTATTTTATAATGCAATAAACTCAAATCTGATGAGGTGATGAAAAACACCTTTAAAGAGCTCATATTTTCCCGCTCTCAGGATTTCCATAGTAAAAGAATCAATGGAATACCATTGAAATGCGACAAGTCCATTGGCAGCAATAAGAAAAAGCTTGATTAATGAAGTATACTCTTATTGATAAAAGACAAGTTTGTTCCATACAAAACAGGTATTTTGTAGGTAATAATCTTTTTTCCTAACTACCCTCACTTAACTATTTGTATTTTGTTTACTGTGTAGAAAGGTGCTTCTGTCAGATTTTAACTGTGCCACTGCAGAGGAAATCGGGGATATGTAGTGCTTACAGGCCGTCTCGGAGATCCTCTACTAGATTGCTATTTAGGGTTGTTACACATTAGTTATTTTTTTACAAAACGATAATCTCACTGTTCTATCGAGAATGCAGTTCACGTTTTTTGTTGCTCGAGTTTCTAACTGTTTAATTTTTATTATGCATAAGTCGTCTCTAAATCTAAAGATATTTGATTTCCTAGTTACGGAATCTTCTGGCAGACTCATTGTAAGGCATTAGTGTAAGATAGGTATAGTATTTTGAAAGTAATATATTTTATGACAAATAAGTCATAGTGGTAAATATAATACCAACAAAAGTGCTATTATATGAGCTACATATTTTTAGAAATTCATAATATTAATGATTATAACAAACATTTCAATAATAACGTGGTGGCAACCCTGCTTCGCTTCTTATCTGAACGACAGGTACGCTTGACGGAACTGCGTCAATAGAGCCTATAGTCATAATGGTGCATCTGTGTGTGTATTTCTTTTGTTCTCTCTGTGTGTGTGTGTGCTGGAGCCTAAAAAGTTTTGATTGCTATGATATTGTAGCAAAAACTTTAAGTAAAAAGATTGCAAATGCTCTCGAGTACAGTGAATTTGTAAGGAAGCGAAATATTACACTGACAGTATTATAATGTCCGTATAAAAGTAAGACGTCTTGCTGGAGGTAACCGCAGTATAAAGTACTCGAAGAACAGTGCCTCGCAACGTAATGTTTCAAAAAAGTAAAAACAATATACATTATAAAACAAAATCATAAATTCAATCACATATGAACAATTAAATGACAAGTACAATTTGAAATATTTAATACCGACGTCCATTCTATTCAGTTATTGGAGTATAACTCAAAAAGTACTGGACCGAATTTGATGAAATTTAAATGGGACCACACGGGAAGCACCAGATTTCAAACAAAAAAGAATTTTGAGAATCGGTTCACCCAGTCAAAATTTATGAGGAAACAAAGATAAAAAAAAAAAAACATACAGTCGAATTGAGTACCTATTTTTGGAAGTCGATAGAAAATAGACAGTATATTATCTGAATTCGATTTATATAGAGTTCACAACCAATACCCATTGAACAGACTTACAATCCTACAGGAGGTACGATAAAAACCCATTTTGATTTTGTTTAATGTAGGAAACATTTGTGTTTCTTGACGTTTTCACGTGTAATACACGATGCACGAGTGTAGCAAGTATACAAATCCATGAAACGTTTTTTTTTGTTTTCCTCATCAATAGCCTTGGAAAGTTATTAGTAATGTATCCACCGCTTTACTAGAACATGACGGTGACTTATGGAGGATCCCAATAATCTATCTATCCACGGTTTTCCTTACTACCGATAGAAATTTGACATAACTTCCATACGGTGTCAAATATCTATCTCTAGTAAGGTAAACCGGCGATAGATAGATTATTGGGACGGGCCGTTAATGACATACTTATTTATCTTTCACTTGTCTTTTTTCTACCGACTTCCAAAAAGGAGGAGGTACACAATTCGACTGTATTTTATTTAATGTTTGTTCATAACATCCTCATAACTTTCGTTATGATGAACCAATTCTCAAAATTATTTTTTGTTTGAGAGCTGATGCTTCCCGTGTGGTCCCATTTAAATTTCATCATATTCGGTTCGGTAGTTTTTGAGTTACACTCCAATAACTGAATAGAATGGAAGTCGGTATTAAATTTTTCAAAATGTACCTATTTGTTTTTTTTGATAGTGGTTCATCAAAGTTACTCCCTCTCGCCTGATGGAAAGCGAAGATGGAATCAAGAAGCAATGACCATTAGTGCAGCCGTAAGCTGCACTAATCGCCACCCTTATGATGACCTGACAGATGCTTTTTCACGCCCCGCTTGAAAGACCCAGGGTCATAGCTGCAAGGAAATACGTACGCAAAGCAAAGCAAAATCATTCCACAACATGTTGTCTCCGACTATTTAAATAAAATCTCACTTGATGCAACTATAAATATTTACTTTGTGTGCAAATGTAGAAACGTACGAGTCCAGTTATAGAGGAGCAAATAATATCATAATCGTTTATACTTTTGGTGTCCACTTTCATTTGTTTCAAGATCCCAAACAATGTTTGTATTTGTTGCTCAGTTAAATACATGCCCGTCGTATCCCGTGTCATATATCATTTGACATGATTAACTGTTCTCCAAAATGAGCTATGGGGGTTGATAACCGCGTACATTAATGGCGTTATCGCCTGTTATGAGGTTATGGCGCATTCTGAGGTAACCTGTCATGTGAGATGTTGTGACAAGTGAGGTAGTGTGACAGTTAAAACACAATCTCTCCCTTTCCTGACGGCTATTCGAAAAAATATATTTTTTATTTTAAGACGCCTATTATGTTCCCACTGCTGGGACTTGAGCTTTTCTCTCACAGAGAGTAGCTGGGCTATAATTTACTATGCAGGCCTTGGTGCTGCTTGGTGGATAGCCTGGATAAGCTAGTGGCTAAACCATGTCGAAGTTTTCAGGCCACCCGAATGCCTTCGACATAGCCTAAGGACTGTTGTCCTAACACTAACGAATGACCGTGCCCTCCGAAGCACAGAACAGTTGAACAATGCCACTAGCACACACCCATCCAACTCCTGACCGCAGCAAGCGTCGCCAAGTCAAGCTCCGCTACGAGCACTTTTATTACTAAACATTTGTTAGGATCAATCTCAATGTTGTTTATGGTAAACAATTCACTTACTGTTATTAACTCTTCAGTTATGTTTTAATTATATTTTGCAGTATCTCCAAACCTTAATACTACAGTTGATAACAAGTTAGTATCGAACAGTAAACTTACAACTGTCCTGCCGTGTGATTCTCTAAGAGCAAACATCGTTGCACCTTTGACAACATCCGTGAAACAAATGACGAGAAGACAAGGAACGTTGGAAATACAACCTTGTGTACAAGAGCGAAATCTCTAAAGTATTTGACATCGTTGAGCTCGTCGACGAGCTAGACGACGAATCATTAGAGAATCGCAGGGCCGATCGCACTGACAATGAATAAACTATGGTCACTGATTGGCTGTTTGAACTTTGAACACATGCTCTTTTTTGAAATTTTGAAATATGTCATCTACTAGAGGTTGGATAACAGTGGTCGATGGTTCCAATAGATAGTTTCACGAAAATAAGTATAAATGTTTTAAGTTAAATAACGTGTTACAATATTGTATCATCAGAGGAAATGAATGAAACCACAAATTTATTCTTACTTCCTAGTCAGTACTGTTTCTTGCCTTTAACCCACACGTTGCGGTTACTGGAAAAGTAGGTTGATTTTTACGAAATCTATTGTATTATTGGCCAAATATGGCGAATCGCATTACGGGTTTACAAAAATCTTTAAAACTATAGATATTTTCTACTTACAAAAAGTTTATTCCCTTAACTGACTGCAGCGGCTTTATCAGTGTAGAAAATAACAACATCTCTTTGTTTTTAAATAACTAAAATCTAATACTTTAAACGAGAAATTCTTGTGTATATATATATATAGAATTCCATGAAACTTAGTGTGCAGGGGGTTTCGGGGGCGATAACTCGATCTAGCTAGTTTCATTTTTAAATACTTCGTTTTCACTCGTCAATAAAAAACTACAGTTGGTTCGTTGTGTTCAAACTAGATGGCGTAACAGTCGCATTGCAAAATCCCGAATCGCGGTGACAAGATTCTCACGGAACATGTGTTGCTATTTTGTATTCGTATCTACATCGAACAAAGCTCGTTCGCCCAGGTACTGATTCATATATCCATCATATGAACAAGTTAAATTGTTTAATTAATACTATTACCTAGCTAAACTAGTTTTGTTGTTAACAAACTAAACTATTATTAACTAAACTATAATTAAAAACTTGTTACAATTGTAACAAGTACAATATGAAAAATTTAATACCGACTTCCAATCTATCCAGTTATTAGAGTGTATCTCAAAAACTACTGGACCGAATTTGATTATTTTTTTATGGGACCACACGGGAAGCACCAGCTATAAAAGAGAAGAATTTTGAGAATCGGTTCACCCAGTCGAAAGTATGAGGTAAAACATTAAAAAAATACAGTCGAATTGAGTACATCCTCCTTTTTTGGAAGTCGGTAGAAAATAACACTTAATCAAATACCGAGTACTAAATTACTTATATTGTGTACCAGTAAATCCAAAATAAACAAGTGAATGAACAGCAAACAAATAAATATTACAGTGAACAGGTGAATTTCAAGGTAAAAAACAACATTACTTTAGTCCCGTATCTAGAGAGGCGAAATTGCTCGCAGATTATCACGAATAAAAAGGTAAAAGTATCTTTACAAAAAAAAGCGGCGAACCGTAGTACTTTCAGATTAATCGTACACTCTGCGATATTTCGCACAAAGGATACCTTAATCCCTCACAAGTGGGGGGTAAGCCTTGAGCCCCTATTTTCAGAATCGTTCGCTTTCGAGATTGTGATTGCGATGAAATTTTGTTTTGCGTATCGTAATTTGTGAGTCAAAAAATTTGTCCGCGCCATTATTTCTATAGTTATTGAAAGCCAGTAATTTTAATTTTATTGAAGTTAAGGGTCTCTTCCACAACAATTAACTTAAGGGAACTTGGTTCACCTACCGAGCAGCTTTATACATACATAATCTGCACATTATGTTCCCACTGGTGTGACTCGAGCCTTCTTCTCAGAAGATTTCAGGCCGCCCGAATGCCTCTGGCATAGCCTAACGACTGTTGTCCTAAGACAAACAACCGGGGCCGACGGCTTAACGTGCCTCCGAGCGGAGCGACCAGAAGCGCTCAGTTGTATAATGGCACTAGCTGCCACCTATCCAATTCCTGACCGCAGCTAGCGTTACTTAACATTGCTGATCGGTTAAGGGTCACCAAGTCAAGCTCCGCTGCGAGCGCTTTACTAGATCCAAGTACAGAAGGGTATATATAGCTATATATAGGTATACAGTACTAGCGCGAAAGCAGTCGGGTGCGCAAGTACTCCATGAGGAAGTGGCCTGGTCGGTCACGAAACCGGTCGAGATATTCGACTATACTTACCGCGTAATGTTGTAATACTTACGAAGGTTTCAGTCAACTTACAGAAGTTATTTTCATTAAAAAAAACATTCTGGCGCGCTTCAAAGTGGCTGTAACGGTTGCACCTGAAAAGACAATACAAAATTTAACATATTATTATAAAATACCTACAAACCGATAACATAAAAAATAAATATAAATAGTATAAAAAATAGTATAGACATACCTATATATTAATATATATGTCTATACCTAGACTACCTTTAACTATAAGTCTTATGAAATGGCAACACGTAAAACTAATGTTATTTCTCAAAATTAAAGGTAAAGGCCAAGTTAAAACATCCTAAATACAGATAAAGGGTATTTACATTAACTATTTGACTTACCCACTAACCAAAATATCGAAAGTCCTAAATAAACTGTACATTTGTTTGAACTGTCAGAGTAATTTCGTGCGAGATAAATGTCGACTGATATCAATGATTTAACCAAGTATAGATATGTCATAACAAAAATGTATCGAAATTACATCCCAATTGTGACAGCTTATAATTTGGTTTGATTCTCTACTAACTACACAACGCTCGCGACATCAAATTTTCGACTCCATCTTGTCATTTGCAATTATAAAAAAAGCTTTGGATCAATATCGCCTTAAGGCATACATAATTCCTTCGGGCTTCTGTTCCACACACGCGATAAATCTCTAAGGCAAAAGATTTAAGGCTGCACAGTTCAGCTATAAATCTTACGATACTCAGCAAGTTCTAACAAACCAAGGTGTGAGATCTCTATTGGTTTCTTGTTTTTAATAGTACTTTCGAACGGATATCGAGTGCTTTGTGAATATACCCTCAGCTCTGATTCCAATATTAATATTGGTTACAGCATGCCGATGAGTTTTCCCGTATCAGAGATATAGGTAGGGTTGCCAGGTGGTCGTTATTCGTTTGGATTCTCGTGAAATTACGTAAGACTTCCGACCAAACACATTAATTTCCCCAAAAAAACTTTTTATGTTTCCTGTGTCTATGTGTAAATTACTGAAGGTCTTTTGTGAATAAAATTAATTAAATCAAAATAACGCATTTATAACAAATATGGTTTGTATGAATTAATTATCTAATATAACATTTTGCTTTAAGCAACCAAAACCAAAGGATGCAGCTGTTTACGCAATTTTCCTATGTAATTAACAGAATTATTTCACCAAGTCACATTGGTTAAACTGTTAATTATTGTAAAAGTATTTAGTATGACCAGGCCTAGATCAATTTTTAGAGTGGTACTCCTTGCATTCCTGTCTTCTGTCCATAGTATACTCTAAATTTCACAGAAAAAATCTTGACTCTTGAAGCCTGCCCATACACCAATTTACCCAAAAAATTATCTTCGCAGCGGCTTTGGGATGCTCTACGAGAACGAAAGAAACATCTTTTCAATTATGTGGTGTAGCTCTACAGATCGTATCAGTCTCTTAGCCGTTGCTGAGTGGGATTCGGGATCATGGTTACAGGCTCTCCGTCATTTACACGTAGTAACGCTGTGAACACTGTGGATTTATCAGTTTTCCGAATTGCTGCATGGATCTGCCTGGCCGCATTTGTTCTGCCCCTCATCATTGCCATTTCGGCGTTGTTGGTGACCGCCTAGGTCACCACGGTCTATCTTGCTGCTGTAGTGCAGGAAGGATTCTCCGCCATTACAGCCTCAACGATTTCATCCGTCGGACTTTTACCACTGCGAGTTGTACGGCTATCATAGAGCCAAGTGGTCTGATATGGGAAGATGATAAAAGACCGGGCGGAATGACAGTAACTAAATGGAGGACGGGTCGCCCTTTGGCGTGGGAGGCCATGTGCGTAGACCTCCATGCACTGTCTCATATTCTAATCAATGAAGGTTTCTTGATATTGGGTACTTATTTGATCATTTTGTAGTCGAAACGGTTGGACCGTGAGGACTAGGAACCCACTGAATTTTCAAAGACCTCTTTGGACGTCTGGTCGAAGCAACGAGTGAGCAAAATTCTGGTCTGTCTCTTGCTCATAGATTAAGTATTGTCATACGACGTGGCAATGCTGCCAGCATTTTGGGAACATAGCCCACTGGTAATGTATTAGACTGGACTATTTTCTTTTTAGTTTAGGTTACTACTATTATTGTTTGTGTCTATTATTTTAAATAAATATATTTAAATTATTCATACCTTACTATAATATTTCAAAAACCCTGACACGATGTTTTTAACCGACTACTAAAATAGAAGTAGGTTCCAAAGCGTAGATATAGAATATCAGGCGTGGAAATCGATTAACATTTTTTAATTATTACTTTTGCGATAGTGGCAACCCTGGTTACAAGCCATGTTTTTTTATTAAACCGAGTTTTTTTTATTTAATCGCCCGTCTGTGGAAACGTCTAGCTAGGCCCCATGTTTGTGTTGAGTCTTTGGAGATGATGGGGATGGTTAGACTAATTACTGTCTTGCATAAGCTCGCGATACGTCTAATGGGGGATCCCAATAATCTATCTATCTACAGTTTACCTTACTACCGATAGAAATTTGACATAACGTCTATACAAATAGTGCCAAATATCTAACTCTAGTAAGGTAAACCGGCGATAGATAGATTATTGGGACGGGCCGTAAATGAACTCCCAGAGAATTCATGTCACTAAATTCTATGAGAGTGAATTTTGTGACAGGAGCAACATCGTTGTTTGTTCATAATATTATTTATACCATCCCACTATTTCCAGTATATCGTTTTTTGGGACACCAGTGCCTAACACGAACATTTATTTAAGTATAACGTAATCGTATCGTTGACGTATATCATAACAATTTGAGTTAGAATACTATCGCGAGTTTCGTTGATAATTATTCTTTAAGAACCGACTAACACTCGCGTGATATATACCAGAAATTTTCTTCGATCGGTATCTAACTTATTTGAAGTTCTTCGTGTTGGAGTCATTGTTGTGGACAGCGGTGAGTTTTGGCTATAATAATGCGCTGTACATGTTCCCGTAAGTACAAATGTACTGCAGTTTTGTAGTCGTCGTAAAGGAAACTTCAAGTAAGTTTGAAACTTAACTGAGAAAATTTCCTGTATATATCACGCGGGTCTTAACCGGTTCTTAAAGCATTACCATAACAAAACTATAGTTTAACTGTACAGATATAGAAGATAATCTAATAACAAAAAGATTGAACGTTTAAGCTCGAGTGACGAGCATAGCGCCGCATAGCATGCTCGCTGCATTGTGTACTCTAGGCGGCACTGCAACTGTTGCGTATAGAAGTTTCGCTCAACGACGAACGGTTTGTTCAACATATAAAGTAATATTTCTCGTTTATCAAATTAATTGTTCGATCACTTGATGAGAAAAAACAATTCTTGATTCTGGAAGCTACTCCATAGCGTCACTTTTGCCTATCTTTGTTATAGCCTCAGACAAAATAAAAAAGTCAAGACAGAATGTTGTGAACAGAGAAGTAAGGCTGGGTAAAACAACGCATCGCCGTGTACATACATAATTAATATAATACGTACAACGAAACTACGCCTTGACTCGTCAGTCTTAACTATTGCGGCGGGTGGAAGCAGCACGTAATGTTTTAATTATGATTTAATGTACATTTTTACGAGTAAATTGTTAAATATTTATTAATATTTTTAATTTAATTTGAATTATCATGGCAGTACCGATGCACCCACATGTAGTTTAGAAAACCGGCCTCACTTAATACGAATGAATGTTCATTTACCGTCTTTCTGAAATACAGGCCTTAATGTGGTACTAACTATGACGATCTCTTGAACAAGAATTTTTCTAAGTAAAATAATGTTCTTACTAGCCGTGGGACCGTGGCATCGCCCTTTGTCTTCCACCATTTTGGCGATGTAAAGAGTGTTTTATATGTGTTATTCCTGTACAAAAGTATCGATTCGTTCAATCGTTTTTCAACATTAATATTATTATGATGTAAACTCTTGTCTTAACATTAAATAAAAATAAAGGTAAAACTCGGTGTTCACTGTAGGCAAGAGGAAAACTTTTTACATAACAATAAGCAAGTAGGCAGTCCTCAAAACACTTTTACTAACGGATATGTTACGAACAAACAAGAAAAAGTCTTTACATTATAATTTGCCTTTTATAGCCAAGTGTCAGGGGTCGAAAGTAATTACGGTTAAACACCATAATTCAAAGTGAAAGTTAGAAAAGATTTCGTCTAAAGAATTAGGGACAAAAGACCTTTTTCGGCGGGTTTACATAATAAAACAATGGGTGCCGGTTTTGCCCACCCTCCTCTATAATTCTCGAACGCATGCGGTATAGTTATTTGGACAGAAGGAGAGCTCTCGCGGTTGTATCTGTAGGACTGTCACTATTAACTGGTGCAATATAAAGAATGTGTTCGCAATTTGTTGATGATCAAATTACTTAGCGTCGTATTTATTGGCGCAAAGCGACTTGGCTCCTTGAGCACAGCTTACTGCTCGTAACTTCGGGATTATGGCTTCATCAAAATGACCATAAAAATCATAGTAAAATATTACGTAAAGTATTGTATTTAACAGGATTGACCAGTACCGCATTTGAAAGTATTGTGTTCGGTCACAGATTTTATCACATATATACTACCTAACGTACTACAGAAATGTACATAACTAGCTCCTCTTGTCATTTAGTTTCCTTTTTTTAATATATATAAAATAATTGACAAAGATTTATAAACAAAAAATTTAATAAACCATGTGTTGAAAGAAAAGTGCCCAGAATGCTGGCTACATTTCCACATTGAATAGCTATGCAACTATTTTGTGCAAAAAAGGTAGCATTTTTTGGTTATATAAGCTGTCAGTCAGCCTTCTGCTGTTCTTGAGGATAAAGTAGTATTGGATTTTAGGTTTCTTACTTTTGTCTAGGCAAGATACTAGACTACGGAATATATAGCCTATTCGTTTACTATGGAGCATTTGCTGGCCCGTTAACCATAAAACCCTCATAATAACATACATACATATACATTTTGAGATAGAAAACTATCGCGAGTTATGTTCATAATTACGCTTAAAACCGGCTAGGACTCGCGTAATATTTACCGGAAATATTCTCCGATCAGTTTCGAACTTATTTGAAGTTCTTCTTCTGGGAGTGACAAACGGTAGTGACAGTGACACTGAAAGTGACATTGACGTAAGTGACAGTTCGACGGACAAAAATCTTACAGACACAGCGCGACCGTCGCAGCGCCAGTTACGTGCTGTGGCCCGCGCTCGCCGCTGTGCACAAGAGTGACTCCCAGAAGAAGAACTTCAAATAAGTTCGAAACTGGTCGGAGAATATTTCCGGTAAATATTACGCGAGTCCTAGCCGGTTTTAAGCGTAATTATACATATACATGTCTCGGAGGAGTAGGCCGAGTTCACAGATGTCCACTTGCTACAATCCTGGCATACCTCTTTTGCTTCATCCAATCGCATCACATTCTTCGTGCACAATCGTCGGTTCTGGGTACTTCTTACGGTGTTGAGCCCGCCTTTCTTATAAACATCTCCGATTTGATCGGAATACGTTCTTAATGGAAGAGGTCTATCTCTTCAATTCACTACTTCCGCGCTCGCCTTGTACACCTGTTATCAGTCTGTGTTCTCTCATCCATAATTTCTAAATGCCCCGACCATCTAAGCATGCCTTTCTCAACTCTAGTCACTACATCTTCATTTGCTCCACACCGCTCTCTTAGAATACTGTTCCTTCCTACTCTATCTCTGAAATTCACACCAAACTTCTTAAAGCTCTCATCTCAACTGCATTTATTACTTTGATGATTCTCCTGCCTCCTAACTTTCGCTAACATACATCAGTGTCGGCACTAACACCCCTCTGTGTACGGCCATTCGTGCCTTACGGCCTACGCAGACCGGGACGGCATGGCAAGGGATTTAAATTTTTACCAATGGACATTCAAACGTATTGTTATAGAAATAAGACATAAATTGATATGCTTTAAAAGGACGCAACGGCATCGAAAGGGATTTCATCGCACGGCATTGAAAGTCGCGCCACGGGCTCCCGCGGCGGGATGCCGTGGCGTACTACGGCAGGCAAAGTCATGCCGAGAACGCCGCCGGCGCTCGTTGTGAGATACCGCGGGGTGAGACGCATATAAAATAATTAATATTAATAGCCTGTCCACCTTCTCTGTCTGCAATAATCGATATTAATATAAAATCCGAATCTACCATTTCAAAACTGAGGCAAACTTTGTCGTGCCGCGGCATGCCGCGGTATCTAAGTGGCTAGTGTGCGCTGACTGACGGCAAAATCCTTTGCTATCCCGTCCCGGTCTGCGTTGGCCTTTATGAGACACATTCCAACTGCTCATAAATGCTTTCACAATAAGCACATTACATTTCCACTACTAGGACACAGACCTCGCTCTTAGAGAGGCGTATGGGCCATAGTATTTTGGAACGCGGCGGTAGTCTTTAATAGTACATTATAATGAAAAAATTACGTTCATAAGTGCGTCTTTGATGCCTACATTGAATAAATGATTTTGACTTTGACTTTGACTATATAGTCCAGGTCCAGTGCGGCTTGATGAATAAATTACAGTCAAAGACCTCAGGCGCCTCTGATTAGAAACTGGGAACTCATACGTGACAGCCCTATAGATGCATACCAAGTTTGTTTACTGATTATCGCTCTACTATGCGAACACTCTAGCAATACATTATTTGACGTGAATTATTCGCGTTAAAGCGAGTCCTGCCGCAAAATTTTAATAATGAATTGGTACGTCCTCTCAAAATGTAAATTTTTAATTAGTATAGAGTTGCGGTGGCATCCCTTCTCTGGGATATTTACAGGGTAATTTTATTGTAAAGTGCTTTGAGTTATTCGACTCGATATATTTAACGGATGTCTAACGCAAATCCAGAAATAATTTGCAGTTTATGGACTTGATTTACAGATGCCGAGCTAGTGCGTGGAGTAACTTATAGCTATGTTGTCGTTCTAAAAGTCACCTGCTCAACTCAAAGAAACTGTTGTAAAATAACTTTAGGCTCTCCATGGGTGTGTAAAATTTTATTATAATTTAATGGTATGCTGGTATATATGCTAACAGTATTGTTAAACAGTTTAGAGTTTTACATTGAATTGTTCAGGTGTTAGTTGAATGGGGCACCAATAAACCAAAGTTTTAAATGTTATTCTTATCAAATAATTTTCCATTTCTTATGGTAAAGGTAGGAGCAATTTATTGTCACACTAAAATAATAAGGCGAAAGTTTGTAAGTGTGTTTGTACGTTTGTTACTTCTTTATGCTCAAATGGCTGGACCAATGTTGATGAAATTTTATATGGAGGTAGATAAGGTGTTGGATTAACACATAGAATGTAAGTAACCGCGGGCGCAACTGGTTATCCAAATATAAATTGTTTTTTTTTAAAATAAAAAGTGGTAATACAATCATGTCAGCAGCTTTTCTAGATACGTAGGCTGTTTTATCAAAACTATTATAATTATAATTCCTATGAGTAGGTAGATAAGTTTCGGGAACGCTTCAAGGTGTTTTTAAAAACTAAATTTTTGATTTTACAGATATATTTTTATATTAATTACTTAATAAAGTACACGACCGTCTGTAGAGCTTGATACGAAACGGATGCGCCTTAAGCTAGCCGTTGATCACCGTCCTAGCCACGGATGCGATAACACTCCGCTGACCATGCGTCTGGGATGGTGGCGTGATCCTACATTGTACTGGAAAGGCAGTTATGGGTTCATAACTAGGTACATAATATTTATAAGTCACAGAATAAATAATGGCACTTAAACAACCACAGAACATGAACATTCAGGGCTCAGATTATAAATTTTGTTTTATAATCTGAAATTCAGGGTATATTTTGCGATCGATTTCGATGGTTGCACTCGAAGGCATTGGCTCAAATTACATCCATCTGAAGTTTATTTTACTGAACTTTTCGGAACACTGAAAAGTAATTGTATTTACTAAACTTTAATACTAATGTACTGTACTGTAATGTACTAAAATTCGTAACAATTATATTTTGACAAAAACACGTCATAATTTCATTGTTACGAATTTTAGTATTAAACTCATAACTAAACATTAAACCTTTGCGTCCCAGAGACGTAAATATACGTCAGTTTCATTCATAAATCTTTTGTTTTAATTATCACGGCATAAGAAGGATTAAACAGCATATAACTTAATAACAAACAAACTGGATTTCTTAGGTAAATTGATATTAATAAAAAAAAATCTATACATATAAAAAAGCTGTAACTGAGCCAAATCTGAACTAACATTAAATATTATTGAAAATTATGTGCTTTGTTATTCATATAGAAGCCAAAAATATATCATGTAAAATTTTTGTCTATCTGTCTATCTATTGTACGTGTGTCACTATGAGACTCATACTCGCCAATACTTGTCCGACCCGGGTACCGAGCCCAGGACCAAGCGAGCGAAGCCGCTGGCAGGTCAACTAAAAACATTATTGCATTAAAATGAGTTTTGAATTATGTATTAAATATTCTGTGAATATAGTTCATAGGTACATAATTGAAATAAACGTTATAATAATTAAATTTACAATTATAATTAAACATTTGTGCTCAGCCTGAGACTGGAGAATATAAAAATTTAATTATTAAGTTTTCGGGGGCTCTTGTCCCTTTTAATGGACAAAAGGCTTAAAACGGTATTTCCAATGAGGGGTGAAAGGACACGATCTAATAAATAACAGTAAGGGTACTTACAACCGGTCATACTTACTTAATATTTAGCGACACTTGTATAATCTCTTGGTCCGCGATTTTTTTATTGCACGACCCGCGGGCAATTTCGTGCAATTTCTAAAAACCATAGCTAAGTGGTTGATATACTTGTCACATCTGACATCTATAAAATTTTCAGTCATAGTAAAAATTATAGCGATGGCGGGATTAAATCCAATCAAAAATCATTTTCATCTTTGATTTGCTTTAATTTCCTAGATTTGTCTATCTTCGCCTTTTAACTTGTTATAGTGTTGGGTTATTAACCGTTAGGTGTTCGTAACGGTGTAAGTAAAGTATGTTCGTACACTTTACTTTTTCGATTCGATCGTTTTATATGTTTAAAGTAATACATAAAGTTTAATAGAACCTGACTTAGATAGACAGATAGATGACATTCATGACAGACCAATAAGCCTGTCATTAATGACAGTGTGACTGTGATTTGACACTGACGTAAGTTAAATAACTTGAAGAATAACAAATGTACAATTGCTCAAACACATAAGTCAAATAAAGGGAAAAAATATAACATGTACTGTACATATTGAGAAATTGCCTTTTTAACCGACTACAAAACATGTTATATGTTCAACAGGTTATATGTTCGTGTGAATGTATTTTATTTGGGTTGGCATTAGAATAGCCCAACACGAATTTGGTGATTTTAAGAGTTGGATCTTATAGATAATAATTTTCTCTACGCTTTGGTATCAATTTTAGAGCGAGGAAATGTCTAGTTTTCTAGAAAAACTAATTTCAATTTCAGATTTTTGATTCGACGATTCTCTATAAATGCGTGTAACGAAACGACTTGGTGCAATGAAAATGGTATTAAAATAAATATTTTAATTATTTGAACTATTATTTTATTGCTAATTTAATTTACAATACTTAATTACATAGTTTATAATACTTGACATCGATTTTATTAAATTAGCTTCTGTTGCAAATACTTTTTTTAAAGAATGGAACGTATGACCGCCATTTTATTTTCCATAGACGATCGACTACGCCGCCCGCGCCGCGCATTCCGTTCCTCTTCGAGTTACGTGAATGTGCTCTGTTCGCTCTCCGTGTTTTTCATTGTTTTGGCGTGGTATTTTGTGTTAATTTTTCGACGACTTTTGCCTGCTCTCTGGACTCCGATTTCTTCTTCAACTACGACTTTGCACCTATATGATTTATTTCTAATGTAATTCAAAATAGCTGTGACCATCAGGGCTAGCACTCTTATTCGAGTCAAGGGCACTCTAACTTGAGTTGGTTAGGTTCAAAATAAGAGACAGAGCCGACACAGAGCACCCCGACTCCACCTAGTCTTGTGGCTGACACCCCTAGATTGTATATAAAAAGTGCGGGAGCCAGAAGCTCAAGGGAGGTCCTGAGAGGAGCGAGCCAGACGAGGTTGAGCGGAGCGACGGGGGGAGGTGGCGAGCGAAGCGAGCCGGCGACCTCCGTAGCGAAGCGAAGACCGAGTTTGGCGAAGTGACACTCAGGGGCGACCGCTAGAGCTTCTGGCGGGAGCCCACCCAGAGTCAAACATAGAACACACCAAAATAGTCAGTACTCCATGTCCAATCCATTCATATTTGTAAGTAAATATAGTTAAATTCAATATATAAACGTTATAAATTTGAGGTTAAGTTCAAAGAAAATTCAAAGTAGTTTTTCGCAAAAACTAGGCATTTCCTCGCCACGAGAGTAGTGTCGGAGGACATCCCCCTCCCCCCTCCCTCCCCCCTCCCCCTCCCCCCCTTAAATTCGTGTTGGCCTATTCTAATGCAATGCCAAATAACTTGTTGAAGTCGGTACCATGATAATTCAAAAGTACCTATTATTACTGTACAGTGCGGATCGCATGCTTGTCAAAGTATCGCCGAAACGTTTAAACGTTTCGTGTCGCCCATGCCGCAGTTTGCGTAGTGCCCATTCTGTTATTATATTTCGGGGTTCATTTTCTTATTGAAATATTATTAAACGACAGGGCATCGATTTTCTACAGCCCTTTAAAGACAAAGACTTCCAATTTGCTTTCAAAAGTTGTTTGTTTGATCCTTTGTTGACATGTTTGCTATAATGTTTACCTAGCTACCACTGCGATAGGGAGAGTTATCTTATTTGATGCGGTTAGATATATTGATAGGTCTTGCACCAACTTTTTTGTGTTACGTAGTCGTATCGTTGACATATGTCAACTACTCTAAAAATACGAGATTAGTTACTCACGTAATATTTATCAGATAGGTTCGACTATAGTTTCGACCACATTTGGTGGTCGTTTTCAAGGAGTGTTCGGGACGCCCGCGTCGATGACGTCTCGCTTAGCACTAGCTACTCTACTTCTATTACTTATAATTATTACTTATATGCAGAAATATATGATCGCGTCGAGGACTAAAACTACTTAATCTGAAATAAGTCTCCGTAACAAGGAAGTCTATCGCATAATCTGTCTGTACTCACGACCCATCTCTAGAACTACTACTGTTTTTTTATGCAAATCTCCAAGCGGCTCTAGGCAGGTAGGTTACATTGGCTCATAATTATTACTGCAGTAATAATTATTATATAATATATATGAGTAGTATATGCGGCACAGTTTAAAAAACAATTTCAAAAAATATTTAGTGACACTTCCGCTGAAAAGAAAACAATGATTTTGGCCTATTTGGGGGTGTGCACCACCCTGCCTCCGCATAAAATGCTAATAGGAAGAATACATAAAAAAAACACACAAGAAACCCCAAATAAACCAAAACCGATTCGACACGTGTTTCGCCTCTACACGAGGCATCCTCAGGAGATGTTGACTCGTCGAGTGGCAGGGTTTACAGGAACTTCAACGTGTGTGGTTAGATTAGATTTATAGTAGCTTTATAACTCAATAAGATGATACTTTATTTAACTGATATATTCCTACCTCCATAGAGTATTAATGTCCGTGATTTAAATTATTGTAAATAAATAAAAAAAATACTTTTGACACTTTTACTTTTACTAATTAAAATCATAAAGAGGAAAGATTTCTTTGTGTGTTTGTTTGAATTGAATAAGGCTCCATTACAATTCTATAATATTTCTGATGAACATAGGCTATTTATTATTTAGATTCATCATTCATACATCACCACGCGGGTGAATTCGCGGAGCGCAGCTAGTATACTACGAAGAAAGACTATAATTTCTTCGTAGCTAGTATATAATAAAAATATAATAACAAAAACTGTGTTATGTTAACAATTATACGCAATTGAATCCGTTAAAGGTTGTTTAATTTCAACTTATAAAAATCACGAAAGCCTAAATCATGTGTTTTTTTTTCATAGCTTCAAAAGACCGTAGAAGTTCAATTTGATAACTTTACGCCTTCCTTCTAAAAAGGGCCTTGCTTGATAGACAGTCAGCCGGACAACGGAGTGTTCCTGTAAAAGGTTCCTTTTCCCTGTTGAGATACAGAACCCTAAAAAATATTGAACAAGTGAAACTCTAAATAAATAAAGCCGCATTCACACTACTCATAAATATATAAATGATTATACCTAACTGTCCTCTCTGCGGTAACTTCTTAAATATTGCAGATTTATGCTAAACGTTAACGCGGACTCTGGGCTTTTTTATGGCGTCATAAAAAGTTAATTCAGATTAACTCCCGCGAGTTCTAGTTTCACCCTTCTTTTAGGGAATGGTGATTAAGGGAGCGATTCTCGGCCTCTTGAATTAAAACTCTCGTAATTTTTTTAAGTGTGTAATTTTAAACCATAGACTTGCCAGTCACCATATTTGGTAATTTGGTAAATAGTTTTCTCAGCAAATATACTACTACTCCAAGAAATGCGACGAGTGTGGAGGTGTAGGCACACTGACACTATTACTTACATGAAAGAAGAAGGTCTAGTTATAGCTAGTGATTTAAAAAAAACTCTTGTAAATTTTAAAGTGTGCTAAATAACCTTAAAGGCCCAGGGCACATACATGCCTAGGACAAAGGCCTTGTTCTTTTATGTGTATGGTGTTCAGGGATATGGGTTATGGGTCGTCTTCTCAGAGAGAGGTTATTTTTTATGATTTTTTGTTTGACTAGATGACGGTACAATCTTGACGCCCACCTTGTGATAAATGGTAACATCTGCATATAACAGATTTCGTCACTAGTGACACATAAAGTAAGGTTTACAAATGTCCTACCTATGCAATAAAATAAATAAAGCCATACATACAGTTTCAGCTTAAGAATTGTATTATTACATATCCTTCACCATAGAAGCTGTAAAGTCCACTTACTATAAGTTTTATTTGTAACCGACTTCATAAACCGAGGAGGTTCTTTGTTCGACTCTGTTTTTTTTGTATAATATGTGCACCGATGTCTCACCTATTTGCGAACCGATTCTCAATTTTTTTTTATTTGAAAGAGTATACCTAGGTCCCTTTTAAATTTTGTCAAATTCAGTTAAGCGGTTTTTGCGTTACACTACACTACCAATAACTTTCGTCTGCGTTTGTAACCACCATATATTAAACAGTGCAGTGATATAGAAAACGTTGAACTAAAATTACTTGTGTTACTCGATAAACCTCTTTGAAGCACGTAGACTGGCGTTTATAAAAAACGTTAGTAAATTGTGATTATTCCATTCACGCGGTTTCTGCATTTGGATTTTCTACATTCACAAATCACCCAATAGGGACGCTTGTCTTGACAAAATACAGTTTTTTACTTTCCTGATGCTCATTTTCACCACTGTATGGTCGAAAACAAAAAACTTTCCATACAAACTTTCACCCCTCCATTTCACCCTCTTAAACCACCACTATCCAAAAAAAATTAGTCCAACATTTTTTATTTTGTATGACCTATTTAGTCGTTAACGCTCTTGCCAGAGTGGTCGTGGTCATAAGTTCGGGTGGTGGCTTGCCTCACAATCTGTTGCCATTCCTCACGAATTGCCGTTTTCCTTGCGCAATGACCTATCCAAATACAAATTTTCTCAACTATAAGTTTTTTTTTTTTTTTTATACCGAACTGGGTAGCACTTGACCACTATCTCACCTGATGCTAAGTCATCACTTAGCTCCATCATCGATCGCATCATCATGCGATCGATGATGGAGCGCGCTTACCCAGAAGATACCTATGCACTCGTGTTTTGAAGACCCCCATATCGTACTTAACCGGAAACACCGACTCAGGGAGGGTGTTCCATTCCCTAGCGGGAAATTTCAAAATTTCAAAAACAAAGGAGTTTCATACGAACGTTTTCACCCCTTTTGACCCCCTTAGAGGTAGAATTTCGAAAAACCCATTCTTAGTACACCTCTACACATCAAGGACAATACACCCTCCAAATTTCAAGTCTCTACGATCAGTGGTTTAGGCTGTGCGTTGTCTGTCAGTCAGTCAGGACATCTTCTTTTATATATATAGATTTATTAAAAAGTCATTTACTGCTGTACCGACGGAGCAAGTAAAGTGAACCATGTATGGCTACATTAAAACGGCTTACATTTGGGCGCTGTACTTGGTTACTATAGGTAGTTATTCTAAGATTGTCAATAAAATGAGCTTTCCAAAGAAATGTAACACTCCACGAAAAGACACTTATTTATACATTCCGAACATCTGAATCAAAGAAGCAATCCCAAAAGTTACTGCCTACTTTGTATTTACTTTGTTACTAAAAGTGTCGCAAGTTAAGTTATTCGGAACGATTCTCAAAGCTCCTATAGTAAACATAGTTAAGAAACCCAATCTTTTGATTTCAGCTTTAAATGAAACTTATTTCTTTGGGGATCAAATTTACAGTATATAAAGTAGAAGAATGCAAATTATTTACGTGGAATATCATACTCTGCAATAATTAAAAAAGTTTGAACTGACTTAGAATTATTTGAGTCATTTGTATGATACTCCGCGCTGCTCAGTTTGTCTGAAACCCAGTACAGTTCCTTTATTTAATAATTAAGCGCGTCACACACAATATAAATAAAAAAAATGTTTATTTCATTTTCATACATATGTAAACTTACATACTATAGTTGAAACCCTGCCTACTGCATATTTGTGTGTGTGTGTGTGTGGGTGTGTGTGTGTGTGTTTACAATCGAAATACCGTTAAATTTGATTGATGATATTTCGTTCAAAGTAATTATATTATTTTACAGTTTCTGAAGGTATACCAAAGCAATAAGGTATAAAAACCGCACACGTGTCAAATAAGTATTGTACATTACTGCAGAATCCAGTAAGTAAGCCTTCCTGGCCAAGTATGAGTTAGCCGGTTATTACGATTGATGCATTGATGCATTTTTGATTGAGGCTTGTAGCATCAATCAAAAATGCTTTTCTCAAAAATGGTATTTTCTTATCTTATTATATTTCTTTATCTCATGAAATGTCAAACCAAAAAGAGAGATATATAATATATTTGGAGCCTCCCTCCTATTAACCATGTTATAATGGCTTAACTCTAATCTGTGTCTGGTACTATGTGTTTTTTCTAAGCAGATCTAAAGAGGATGACCTACTGTCCAGTAAGTAAATTGCATACTTATTTACTGTACAGTTGTGAATAAGTCTCCGATAGAGTTCACTTTCTGGATACTTTTAGAGATGTTATGGCAACATTACTACCATTTATGAGAAAAATATTATAACTTTTAATTTGCTTGAAGTCTGTTTTTTCTCTAATTTCAACAGGTATTCAACAAGTTCCTAGTAGATAGGGGTTTATATCATTAGTTTAATTAAACAGCTCATCAGATGATATTTATAATCTTAAATGGTCACATAAAACGTAGAAAAGAACAAGGCGAGCTTTATGCCTTTCTTTGTCTAAGGAAAATATCCAGAAGTAGAGAAGCATTTCTACTGAGGACGTGACTGGTTACACCTGTATAAGCACCATTCGTATCTTAAGCAATATTAAGAAATTTACATTACGCACGGCATCTTGTAAGATGAAGATACATTTTATATTGACCTTATGTGATGTTCCCTTTAATATTATGGCGAGCGTTATTTTATCTCATAGTATAGCCACAGATTAGACAAAGTCCTGGGGCCTGCTCCCACCTTTTACAAAACTATCATAAATCAGGAGCATTTTGTAATAAGCTTAGAATAATCATACTTACTATCGTACTCCCACCGACACATAACGATCAACCAAATTTAATGGTAAGCAATATAAGTGGTATGCAATATGAATACTTAAAGAGATGAGAGTACGGATCTTCAAAACTTTGACATTGGAAGAATAAAACTTTGTGTCAAAAGTCGAGTCAAAGTACGCGAATTGAGTGAAAAATTTGATACTACGTCAACAAAACGTCTATCGCAATCCATTATTATTTAAGCTTGCTATATTGACGTAGTGGTACCAAGTTTAATGGTAAGGTTAAAGCATGATTACTTTAAGAGGTGGGAGTAGGGCACCTGGTGTAGCTTCACTATGAGTGACGCGCTTTAACGACATGAAAAATCTATCTTATACTAATAATAAATTCTAGATCAGTATCGGCTAATAGATAGATCAATCAATCAATCAATCAATCAATCAATCAAGCGTTTATTGCGAATATAGGTTTAGTGGCTGTTACATACTTACATCTATTTTATAGTATCACTATATTCTGCCAATTAGCATGCAATTAATTATACCTATTACATAATAATATTATAATCCTTAATTATAATTATTTTACCATATTCATATTTATAATATTCAGAATTAATTATATAAAATTATAATACAGTAACCACAAAACTAATAATGTCAACAAACTAACCACAATAAATCGTTAATCAAATTAATTTCAAATGTCAAAATAAATAAAGTAAATAGGAATCAATTAAAAAGGTCACTCAAATATTCGTTGACATTATAATAGGCTTTTTGCGTCAAAAGTTTCCTTAGATTAAATTTAAATAATTCAATGTTTGAGCAACTTCGAATGTCCTCGGGCAAATGGTTGTACACTCGAGGAGCCATGCAAAAAATGCTTTTATTTAATTGTGCTGTAGTGTTACGCGGATAACAAATTTTTGTCTTATGACGTTTGCTTTTTTGATGTTCAAACATGGATATATTTGTGTATACAAACACAGATATCTCATACACATAAATACATGGCAATGTTAAAAGTTTTAAGGCAGTAAATGAGGGTTTACACGAATCTCGTGGTTTGAGTTTGCAAATTGCTCTCACACACTTCTTTTGAGCTTTGAATGCGCTTTCTCTTTCTGTAGTGTTTCCCCAAAATATAACGCCATACCTGAGTACAGATTCGACAAAACCGTGATAAGCTGTGATCACCGCAGATTGGTTCGCAACTTTACTCAACATATACAGTGCATAAGAAAATTGGTTTAATCTACCACATACTTTTTCGACTTGAGTTTTCCAATTTAAGCTGCAGTCGAGTTCAAGACCTAAGAATTTAGCACTTTTTGCTTCTTCAAGCTTTTGTCCATCATAAATTATGTTAATATCTGTCAAAGTATTTTTTCTTTTAATAAATGTCATAATATTAGTCTTCTCCAAATTTATTAATAAGTTATTGCAATTAAGCCATTTAATTATTGAGTCAAGTGTATCATTCATCTGTAATTCTAATATCGTTTTGTCCTTACCAGTAAATATGACAGTGCTGTCGTCAGCAAATAAGACCATGTTTTGATCAACTACTTTAGGTAAGTCGTTGATATATATTATGAATAATAATGGACCTAGGACACTGCCTTGAGGTACACCTTGAGTAACATCGCGGTAATCAGAAGAAAACACAGTTTCTTTTTTCGATTTTGCACAAATGCGAGTGATCTGAGTGCATTGTTTTCGGTTTTTGAGATACGACTCAAAAAGTGCGAGCACATTACCACGAATTCCATAAGCTTCCAACTTGCATAACAAAGTATCATGGTTTACAAAATCGAACGCTTTTGTTAAATCCATAAATATAGCTGAAACTAGGTCTTTATTATCTAGGCCTACCATTATTGTTTGTAAGAACTTATATACCGCAAGATTTATAGATTTATTCTGTCGAAAACCTACTTGTTCGTCAACGAGAATCTCACACTTTTCCAAAAATTGGTACAGACATTTATACATAACTTTCTCGAAAACTTTCGAAATTACTGGTATAAGTGCAATGGGTCTATAGCAGCTTATATTTTGTTTGTCATGTTTTTTAAATAACGGTTTGATTACCGTAATTTTTAACTTACTTGGAAATGTTCCACATGTGATACATAAATTAATAATGTAGCTCAAGACAGGTGAGATCATATCAGACACTTCTTTCAATATTTTAGTATTAATTTCATCATAACCTGTGCCGTTCGTATTTTTTAGTGACTTAATTACTCTATATATCTCGTAAGGACATGTTGGGCCCATAAAAATAGTACGAGTATTCATGTTTATGTTAATTTTAGACCTTTTATTACTATTTATGTCTCGTGTGAAATTTTTATTAAATTCTTCTGCAATACTCGCTGGGTCATTGATAACACAGTTATCAACATTAATCTGCTTTATTTCTTCTTTAGGCATATTGGTTTTGCTATGATTTATTACCGACCAAGTTGCTTTGGATTTATTAGATGCAGTTTTAATGAGATAGTCGTTTTGAGATTTTCGTGTTAATTTAATAATTTTATTAAGTTTCCCCGAATATATTTTAAAATTAGTTTTATTCTCCTCATTTTTATGACGTCTATATTGCCATAGTAGTAAGCGCTTTCGTTTTGAGCAATTACGTATTCCGTTACTTAGCCACCTAGGCTTTTTGCGCAATCTTTTTTTAATTAATGTCAGAGGGAAGCATAAATAATAAAATAATGTAAAAATGTCATGAAAAATGTCATACGCCATATTTGGGTCATCCGTGTCATACACTTCGTTAAAACTAAGAGCTCGTAGGCAGTCTTTAAATTTGTCAACGTTTTCTTGGCAGTAATCTCTTCTCTCTATATACCAGTGAGAGAGAGAACAGCTTTCCTTTACTGGACAGGATAACATTTGTGCAGTATGATCCGATATGGCAAACTCGTATATATTGTATTTACATCCTCTCACATTGTGTATGAAGTTGTCTATACATGTACCACTTTTTAATCGTGTTGGCTCGTTAATAGCTAACCTAAGATTAAAGCCTTGTATAACACTTATTAAATTGTCATATTCCTTGCTTTTTTTAAGGATGTTGATGTTAAAATCGCCACAAATGATTACTCTCCGCTTTGCATAACAATATTCATTAAGTATTCGGTGTAAAATCCTGAAGAAGGTTTCAAAGTTATCGTGACTATTTCGTGGGGGTCTATAAATACAAATTATAATCAGTTTATGCGCTACGATCTCTGCAGCGCAGCACTCTATGACTCCGGAAATACCATATTTGGCAACTTCAGTCATATTTTTAAATTGATGCCTGTTATGAACTAATATACAAGAACCACCGTGCCGATTATGCCGACTAAAAGAAGCCGCTAGAGAGTAATTATCAATATGTATTAATGTAGTGTCTTCTTTCAACATATTATGTTCTGTCAGACACAATATATCTGCAGAGGTACCTTGTTCCTCGAGCTCTTCTAAATTAACAGTTAAGAGATCAGATTTATTTAGAATACCGTTTACATTTTGATGAAGGATATTAACTTCTTTATACACGAAAAAACGTTTTAAGCGTACTTGGTAGGGGGGTATCGGTAGAGGGCTCCGATTGCTGTTGTTCTACTATACAATCTATTTGTGTGGACTTATCAACTTTCAATGACATTTTAATAACTCTAGCCTGTAATCCTTTAAGTTTGATCTTATACTCATTATTCAATATATCTCTAAGTAAAAACTGACAAGTATGGAGAGCAAATAGTTTACCTTGCGGGCGTGACATAGAAAAATTCATATTGATGAATTTTACATTGCTAAATTTAGAGCATAAAAAATCTAGTTCGTAATTCAATGTTGATTCCCTCAAAAATTTATTGTACGGAATTTCACAAATCAACACATTAGTATTTCTGGTCTCACACAGAAAATGACTGACACTTATTTTAAAAATACATGGAGACCTATCATTAACTCCTGCTAAAACAATAAGATAATCGTTTTTAGTTAAGGTACTTATTGCTGTACGCTCCGCCATTAAAACATCCTGTAGTGTAGCTCCCGACTTCCAGAAGCATGTTACATCAAAGCGCTCGCCGACCAAACGCTGCAGTGTGCGCTGTATGTGTTTTCCTTGATCATCCGCGATGACGACTATTTTGTTTTTATTGGACTTCAAGGTGGGAAATTTTGATAATAATACAGACACCTTCTCACTTTGATATTCTGTGTTTGAGCACTCTAAGGTGTCCATACCAGTACTGGATGATTGTGTGTTGAGTGGGTCGTTTGCGGATCCAGAAACTTTTGGTTCACAAGTAATTTGCTCACTTGATACTTGTAAAGAAGAGACCTGTGTAACGCTCACGTCTCGATCATCTTGCGATAGCAGTAAAGTTATATTAGACGCCTGCATTGTTGTCTCAGGGCTATTTTCCTGTATAATCTGTACTATTTCAGTATTTAAGGTCTGTTTTAAACAAGTAGTGTCTTTTTGTAGCGTAGAGCTGTGCGTCCGCTGCTTTTTGTTACGTTTACGTGTTGATATTGGTGTAGTACTCGTAGAAGCACCTTCAAATGTACTTAATTTCTTGTATGTTTCCACAACTGTATGACACTTCTGCAAGTCTGACTTTAATCGAAAGTTTTCACAGTTCAAATTTTCAATTTCATGGTGTGCAATTTCTAGTTGCTGCGTAAGTGCATTGATTCTTTCATTAAGTTCTATTATCATATGACTGTCGTTTAATGACGTATTCGGTAAGCTCATCATTGTCGTATCTAAAAGTGAGGTATTACTTCCCCTTGAAATATCACTTAGTGAGCTTGCACGCCGAAATTTACGCGTGCGATGAGTAATATGGCTCTCAGATTCCATATTTGGTTTTTTTTATATACAAAGCTTTTTTACAAAAAAAATTATAATAATAAGTATTGCAAAAAGTTCTCTGCGTCACCCGGATCCGATCCCGGGCCGTCCGCTACTAAAGTCAGTGTATGAAACCGCTTGGCCACAGTGACTTAGCGTTCAGTAACGAAATTGCTATTCATATTACACAAATAAATGTTCGTTATATTTTGTGACTAGAAAGGCGGTGGATTGAAAATTATTATTTCGTATTTATTCCTTGTCCGTCACATTTAACACTTTTAATCACTGTTTGTAATTTACTGTACTAATTTATGTTTTAAATAATGTGCTATGTGTATTTTTCACTTTGTATTTACTCGTATGAGGATATAAACGGCACTGTTTAACAGAATAAAAATCCCTTAAGACGAACGTATATCGTGTTGGTTAACTATTCAAAGATTCCGATTCTGGTACGATTCACAGTTCACACAGTTCGGAAAACATTCTCAAGGTTAATTCAAACTAACAAAATTACTTTAAACTGCCTATAAACTCCTAAAACCACTACTAAATATTTTTAACATTTAAATGAACGCAGAGACGATATTTACTTGCGCGCGCGCGCGGTCCAGTTTCACAATAAAAATAGATAAATAACAATTTATTGAGACACCAAATTTATAATTAATACTAGCTGACCCGCCTTTGCGTCTTCGTACGCTTGGCCTTGGAGGTTTCATTATCAATCCCAAAAACAAACCTAAGGAGTCGAATTTCACAAAATCCCGTCTTAGTGAGTACATAGGTCCAAAAAAGAACCCGCATGCAAAATTTTAAACTTTTAGAACTCGCAGTAACGAAGTTTCATACGAACTATCAACCCCAAAAAAACCCCTTAGGGGTTGAATTTCATAAAATCCCGTCTTAGTGAGCACCTACGTCCTAAAAAGAACCCGCATGCAAAATTTTAAACTCTTAGCGCTCGCAGTAACGAAGTTTCATACAAACTATGAACCCCAAAAAAAAAACCTTTGGGGTTGAATTTCGTAAAATCCCGTCTTAATGAGTACCTACGTCCTAAAAAGAACACGCATGCAATATTTTAAACTTTTAGCACTCGCAGTAACGAAGTTTCATACAAACTATCAACCCCAAAAAAACCCCTTAGGGGTTGAATTTCATAAAATCCCGTCTACGTGAGCACCTACGTCCTAAAAAGAACGCGCATGCAAAATTTTAAACTTTTAGCACTCGCAGTAACGAAGTTTCATACGAACTATCAACCCCAAAAAACCCCTTAGGGGTTGAATTTCATAAAATCCCGTCTTACTGAGCACCTACGTCCTAAAAAGAACCCGCATGCAAAATTTTAAACTTTTAGCACTCGCAGTAATGAGTTTCATACAAACTATCAACCCCAAAAAACCCCCTTAAGGGTTGAATTTCATAAAATCCCGTCTTGCTGAGCACATACGTCCTAAAAAGAACCCGCATGCAAAATTTGAAACTCCTAGCACTTGTAGTTTCTGAGATTTCGTGATGAGTGAACGAGTGAGTGAGTGAGTGACCTTTCGCTTTTATATAGGGTGTTTGGTAGAGGGACTGACAAACCAAATGAGCGTGTTCGGGGGACCACTTGGAGAATACAAGTTGGCCAAAAAAATCCCTGACCCCCCAATATGTTTAACTTTTTTTTGTGAATTTTCTCGTTTTTTCTAGTCCCTAGTGTGTTATATGATTCGCAGCACTCTAGGATTCCCTTAAAGAGTTTTTGGATTGGCTTAAAGGCTTAAAAATTAACTTACTACGGATGTGTATGAATCAGTACTTGAATCTTGTTTGAAACTACCTTTTTATTAATTAATAAACCAAAATATTTCTCAAAACCTTTTGCAATCCACGTTGCTCTAATGCACAAAATACAATGTAGAATTCAATACTTCTCAAAAGTAGCACAAAATCAGCATATATTTTTGTAGCATAGCAATACAAAACTCTTACTGTCTTTACGACAAGCGTCAGCTAGAGTCATTTCGATCTACCCCCGCGTTATGAATAATTCAAATGTCGTTTAATAACTAGGATAGTCGCGGGGCGTCGGTCTCTTTCGTTTTCATTGATTCTGATGAGACGGATGATTTATTTCACGGGATTCGTAACTTGTGATGATTAACACGATATTGGGATTTGTGTCTGAAAATAGAATCAGATCAAAGAACGAGATTGGTGTGTTGATTCTGTTGGTTTGCCTATAGCACATAACACAGAAACAAGGGAGATATTCTGCAAAGATGTGTACAATATTTAGTTTAACAAATTTAACATGTTTGTTTAAAAATCCAAGTTTATATAAGTTTCTTTAATTTGTGAAATTTTTGTGTACCAAATTTATGAAAATAAAATATGAAAAGGGGGCGGCGCCGGTGTCGCAGCAATATGCCCAAAAACAACACATTGTTCGCGACGGTTCGCAACTTTTGCATTATGTGACTAATCGCTAGTCGTGATATTGCATGTAAACAGTTTACAATGCTTGCTCTGTACTGACGAATATTCAAACGTAAAATTTTAATACCGCAGTGGATAATGAACTTATTGAAGCTGAATATACGTTGAATCGCGGAATACAGCCGCTGCCTGCGACACCAGGTTTTGTAATCAGCTCACGGATTGCTAGATCTCTATGGCCTTTAGCTTATAACTGAACTTTATGATGTAACTAGCTACATCCCGCGAATTTTGCTAGCAGTAGAAATTATGAATAAGTTCGTCCAGGGAAGCACTGCCACCATACCTATTTCTAACACTAAGCAGTGTTAGAAATAGGTTCACATTACTGTGTTTCGGTTTGAAAGGTATGGATGCTGGTGACATTACAGGCACATGAGAATCAACAACATAATATCTGAGGGTTATGGGCGCAATCAAAAGAAGAAAGGTAGCCTATCTTGTCCAATCTAGGCACTCCAGATATGAGCTTCTTCAGTTGATTATGATGGGCAAGGTGGCCGGAAGAAGAGCTGTTGGACGTAGAAGGATGTCGTGGCTGCGTAATATCCGAGAATGGACCGGAATTGGAAGTGTGACAGAGCTATTCAAACTCGCCAAAGATCGGGGGAAATATGCGGAGCTGACAGCCAGCATTCACTAGTTGGAGAGCCACTAGAAGAAGAAGAAGTTATGGGCGCAGTGCGATTCGCCACTTGTGGCGGAATGCATCTGTTTTAAGCGGAGGATACCGTTTTAACACCAGGTGGATCTCGTCCTTGTTCCATAACACTACATGTGATTATTGGCCTTAGTGTATCTATAATGTTTTGTTAAGTTTTGTAAGAAGGCTGTTAGGAATCCTTGTAAAATAAAAAAAAATAAAAATAACGTAATCACATTAAAAAAAACCCACGTGTGATATGCCTTCGAAGAGTGAGGTCTCAAGTTAGAATCCTGACAAAATTTTACTATGATATATGTGATGTATATATGATGTGTGAATATTGCGTATGTACATGTCTTTCATGACACAGGGAATTTGATCGTTTTTAGGGTTCCGTATCCAAAGGGTAAAACGGGACTCTATTACGACTCCGCTGTCCGTCCGTCTGGTCTGTCACCAGGATGTATCTCATGAACCGTGATAGTTAGTTGAAATTTTCACAGATGTATTTCTGCAGCCGCTATAACAACACATACTAAAAATAGAATTAAAATAATAAAGGGAGATCCGATACAACAAACGTGATTTCTTTGCTCTTTTTTATAGATATTACGGAAGTCTTTGTGAGCGAGTCTGACTCGCACTTGGCCAGTTTATCGTTGTATAAACTATAGAACTTGTATGGTTGTATTTTACATACAACTCTTTACTGTGTATTTGCAACATTACAAAACTAGGTACTGAATTTTATGATCAGGAAACCACAATAATAATCATTTATTTGTTACCATTCCACTCACTGGTTTTACCACTTTGTCCGTCACCATAAAAATGTCTCTGCACCAACTTTTATTTACTTACCGTATTAAAATTGTCACATACTAAATCCGCAGTCCTAGAAGTTTTCCACTAAAACTTGTAGCAATAAAAACTGGGAAACTAACACCGACATTGTCTTTTTCAGGTACGCAGCCCGTCATATTTCAGCAGTAACGGGAGTCATCAACACGTCCTAGGAAGTTTTTGCTAGTACTCTCAGCAACTGGACGTACTCAGGTAGGGGGCTGGAGAATTAAATAATAAGAGATAGAACTGATATTAAAAGTGTTATGTAAATTTACTTGCAATTTATAGAGTACTAGCAACGCTCCACGGATTCACCCGTGTGGTAATGGATGATGATGAGATGACGATGAATCAAATATAGCGTATGTTACTCAGGCATATTGTAGAGCTTTATACTCGTGAAAGAATTGCATCGGTTAAGTAGTTTTATGTGTATCCATTACAAACAAACAATCATATATCTTTCCTCTTTATTATTAGAGTAGATAAATACCATGGTACGAATAATGTGGCCTTGTTTTTTTTTTTTAATTACTTAAAAAAAAGTATTTATTGTGACATAACTGTAATAGTAAGACCTATGGTAATGTGGACTTCTTTAAAGATATTGACGCCTTTAAAACTGTACATACATCACTTTGCCTTATTGTCAATAGCATAGATAGACTAATATTATATGGTCAATAGTTTCTGCAGCGTACGCGATATAAGGACTTATTTTGGTATTTTTTTCACACCTTGGGTTACATTATCGAAGTTCAGCCTGACTGAAGATTGACATTGTCTGGTCAGGAAAGTCTTTACAATGGCACAATAGATTTTATGAAGTAACATTCACTAATTCATATCTTCGCGTTAGGATTCATGTACCGTGGGAGACATGGACATCCGCATTACCACATAAAAAAAAACCAAGACCCAGAACAAACATTTCTGCTAAACACAGACAATACTAAAGTAGCAAACGACTAAGCTAAAGAAGTTGTCATTGTAGGCGTTCGGATAAAAGTAGTGGAATAATAGTAGTAGTAGTAAGGGACGAGACAGGCAAGTCATCTGATGGCCAGTTTTGCGTCACAGTTTGAGTCTCATTCGTATGCTTGTAGAGGTCGGAAAGAATATGTCGCTATTTCTCGCCTGTTATGATTCGCTTCTTTATAGTGGATGAAATATACTTTGACTCTGTCCTCTCACTGAATAAAACTAGTACATACTAAGTAACATTCTTAACTAGTGTATACGTCAATTTATTTTTTTAGAATAGAAAAAATATTTTTGTAAATCCATTAAAAAAAAGCTGCTGGACCAATTTTCATGGTTTGTTGATGTGTTTTTCGGTGATTAAGTATCTCGGAGAAAGACATAGAATACTTTTCATCTTCATCATCCATCGGCACGAGTGTAAAATCGCAGGGCGCAGCTAGTATCATATATAATTTTCTACCGATACAATGGAAAATTTGGACAGTCAAATAAATCAAAAACAAACTGGTCCTCCCCCAAGGCTGACGTCCTGAGTACACTCAATCTGCAGTAAATCCTACAATTGCAACAAAGAAAGTTTGCGACGACCTAGCGGCGGCGGGGCCGGGAGTTTTCGAGTTGGTCCTTCGAGCTGAACTCTCAAGTATTCCTTTAGAACGTAATCCGCATTTGGAAGGTTTTTGTGCTGGTTTCGTGGACATTTTCAAGTGTCAGATTATAATACAGTAGTCTTGCAACATCCTGGTTTATCAATTTTATTCATAATCAGCCCATAATGTTCCCACTGCTGGGACTCGAGTCTTCCTCTCAGAGAGAGAAGTTGGGACATAATCCACCACGCGGGCCCAGTGCGGCTTGGTGGATAGGCTAGAGACACATGTCGAAGATTTCAGGCCGCCCGAATGCCTTCGACACAGCCTAACAACTGTTTTCCTAAGACGAACAAGCGGGGCCGACAGCCTAACGTGAAGAGCTCAGTTAAATAATGCCACTAGCGGTCACCCATCCAACTCCTGACCGCAGCAAGCGTTGCTTAACTTGTTGATCGGTTACGATCGCCAAGCCAAGCTCCGCTGCAAGCACTTACATTTTCCATTTTCTTAGTTTTTCTTATTATACGATATGGGTTCACGTGGGTGACACACGCGTGAGTCATTGCATATCGTTAACACGTGTGCGACGTGGTGACGTATGTATACAACATAATAAAGCCCTTGGAATGATTGGAAGGCAGAATTTTACAGTTATTATTCTTTGCAATATACTCGTATTGTAAAAAAATACGTTATAACTGACGTATCGTTCAATATGGCGTGAAAAAGCATAACAATGGCTATCAGCGATTCTTTATTATTTTTAGATTTGTGTTTCTTATAGTTTTGAATGTAATAGTGGTAGATTATTAACCGTAACATGTTCGAAATGGAGCACGAGTGTAGGCAAAGTGAACAAAATCATGAAACGTTGTTTGCGCTTTTCTCGTACATTACCTTAAAAAGTTTTACAAACATACAAACATAATTTTTTTTTATCAGTTTATTTTGCGAGATAACAAGTTACTCACGTCATCATCATTATCAGCCGGAAGACGTCCACTGCTGAACATAGGCCTCCCTCCCCCATAGAACGCCACTTGGATCGGCTACTCGCTTCCTGTATCCAGCGATTCCCCGCGGTTTTGACGAGGTCGTCGGTCCACCTAGCGTGGGGCCGGCCTACACTACGCCTTCCGGTGCGTAGTCGCCACTCGAGAACCTTTCTTCCCCATCGGTTATCAGTTCTGCGAGCGATGTGGCCTGCCCATTCCCACTTCAACTTGCTAATTTTGAGAGCTATGTCGGTGATCTTAGTTCTCCTTCGGATCTTATCACGCAGGAAAACCCCAAGCATAGCCCTCTCCATTGCTCGTTGAGCGACTTCAAGCTTGTTAATGAGGCCCTTTTTTTATTAACGTGTGGAGAATGCGCTTACATATCCCCGCCAGACCCAGGGGGATTTGACGGGGTATGTCGGACTCGTCCTTTACGCGCCAACTGCACCCATAGCAGCAAGCAGACCATACCGACGAAACCACCACACGGTGTTTCTCCGGGCGCCTTTATGTCGGGAAAACGGGCACGCTATTGCAACTGCCATGAGGACCCCATCCCGGATGAAGTAGGAGTCACTCCATCCCAGCACACGTAAGGGACGCGCGGAAACACCGCGCGCGCCACCTCGAGGTCATGGATTGGCGGCAACGGACACCCCCGTGTCCGTCACCACGACCTCTGTTATGGGGCATGGAGGAGAGCTTGATACGCCCTCCTCCTACGCCCGGGACTCCGGGTGCGGATCGACAGAGTAGAGATGATCTCTCTCTCCCTTACCGCAGCCTCCTTCTGCGACACGACCCGTTCGCAGAAGTCTAGCCCCGCGCTCCACGACCTTTCGCTTTCCACCATGGCCTTGACCAAAGACGGAAGCGAGATGTCGTCCCCCACTACTGCGACGAGTTCATGGCGCTCGCTCTCCCTGCTATGTATGTATGCTGCGCCGTATCTTCATCACAGCTACAATGGTGACACTCCGTTGTCGGTTCTCTTCCAGCTTTGCGACACAGGTACTTCCCAAAGCTCCCGTGGCCCGTAAGGACCTGCACCAACCGGAAGGTCCATCAAGGACCACGTCTCAGTGCCATAAGTTAATCACGTAATCATGTAAAACTAAAGGGCAGTAGAAATATTTGTGAATGAGTTCATCCAGAGGAGTATGATGAATACATGAACCAGTAATGTTGGCATTTCTGTGTTACGGTTTGATGAGTACGGTTGCCGGTGAAATTACAGGCACATGAGACTTTACAACTTAATATCTCAGTGTTACGGGCGCAGTGCAGTTCCTCACTTGTGACGAAATGCATCTGGTAGGCAGAGATCCACAATAAACAATAACAGTTTTCGTAGTAATATCCCAGGGGTCCAGTTAAAGAACTACTTTTTTATTCATAAACAAAGGGATTTGTCTCAGATGCGATTATGCTGCCCTGGAAGTTACAACAGAATAATGTAAAACTAATAAATAAATAATCTTTTGCTTAATATCAAATAAAGTTTTTTGGCATCTTCTGATAACGGGTCTGATAATCCTACTAATATTATAAACACGAAAGTTTGTGAGTATGGATGTGTGGATCTTTGTTACTCTTTCATGCTCAAACGGCGCAGGCAATTTTGATGAAATATGTTATCGAGGTAGATGAGACGCTGGAGACACATAAGATACTTTTCATCATCATCATCATTATCATCCATCACGCGGGTGAAAAAGCGTAATATGCTTGGGCACAGCATAGACAAAATAAAAAGATTTCCGCCTACGTCAATATCGTAATGATGACAGTTCTGTCAAAGTTTGTATTAGTTTCTGATAGCTTAGTCATAAGCCATGTCAATTTGACAGCTCGATACACTAGACGGCGAACGTAATGGGTGATGAAATAAAGTGACAGTTTTTTTTTCATGGTGACTAATTTTATATTTGTATGTACTTAAGTCCTGTATTTTATTATTAATGTTTACTGATTGATTCACTAAACATTTAAATTTACTCATATAATACTACCCATTATAGCAATTGCATATAACCTTGTACATATTTTGTGACATTTGGTATAAAGATAGATATGGCCTTGGAGAAGACAATAAGCTACACGAAATACTGATCCTGCGCAGACGTAGTCGCGGGCACCAGATAGTATAGGTACCACTAATAATGCACCAAACAATACTATAATAGTTTTAACAATTAAACCTATTTAAAACTTTTTCCTTGAACATAAATTATTTTTTCTTCAACACTCATCGCTATGGTAATCACGTACCATACATAAATCTTAGCTCACAGTAGATTATGGGTGTTGTTTATAAACAGTGCGCCATTACGGCATAACCATGGCCGATACGAACGTGCATACGTGACCTATGTATTAGTTACACTATGTATGTATCGTAAAACCCTTTTCAAAGTAGGCAAAGTGTACATGAAACGTTTTTGCGTTTTCCTAGTCATCACCCTAGAAAGATTTAGGGCTCTATTCCCAAAATACTCTCAGTAATTAATCCAAGCTCAATTACAGATCTGAGTATGGCATTTACTGTCAAATCTCCACTCAAGTCGAGATTCACAACTGAGCGTCTTACTCATACTCATAGACCTATAGCGCTATTATCCACATCGTCGAAGATTTTTGAAAAAGTAATGCAAAAGCGCTTAAATTCGTATTGTGAAAAATACAAAATATTTGATGACTCTCAAAATGGGTTTAGAAAAAACCGTTCGACAATACTAGCCACTTATAAATACATTAATGACATTCTCGAAATAATTAACAGTAAATCGTACGCAATCGGAATTCTATTGGACATGACAAAAGCATATATGACAAAGTACAGTTTAGAATATTGTTAGATAAACTATATGATATAGGAATACGTGGTATCGTGCATAATTGGTTCAAGTCGTATCTTGAAAATCAGATACAACTTGTAGAAATTGAATATTTTGACGCTGACTTGGGAAAAATAAATATGACCAGATCAAAATGTAAACAAGTAAAAAGTTCCATCCCTCAGGACAGTGTTCTCGGATGTATCCTGTTTTTAGTATACATTAATGAACTTCCAAAAAAAATAAATGACTCATGTGTGTTATTCGCAGATGACATATCAATATTGACACCATGTAATAATAATAATAATTTAAATCAAAACCTCACTGACATTTTTAATATTTTAATAAAATGGATGAATATACATAACCTTGACATTAATTATTCAAAAACTAAAATCATGCAATTTAAGCCTTATCAAAATCCCCCTCTCGCGATAGACTTTGCTTACAACAACTCCGAAGTGGAATGCGTTGACACATTTTCATTATTGGGATTAAATATAGACACCCACATAAATTGGAAAAGTCATATCGTAAAAATTAAGAACAAACTCAAGTTTCACATATGCTCTAAGAGAAATACGTAAGGCAACTGACCTCAAAACAGCTTTGTCATGTTATTATGCTTATGCTTTTGCATGGCTACGGTAAGGAATACTGTTATGGGGAAACAGTGTAGATGCGGAAGAGGTTTTTCTTCCCAAAAAAAGTTAATCCGTGTTCTCGCTAATATAAAAGAGCCGGAAGGCTGCAAACCATATTTTATTAATTACAAAATTTTGACCATGACATCTATATATATATATATTAGAAGTAGCCACCTTTGTTAGAAAATACCCACAATTCTTTATTAAACAAACTGACCTACCTCGGCGGTATCCAACAAGATCTAAATATAAGTTAGTACCACCTGTATTTAAATTAAAAATTCACAGTTCTGGCCCAAATGTTATGTCAATAAAATAAAACGACTTTAAGGCTGAAGAAAAGGATTATATTTTTACAAAGCGTTTAAAAGATCTACTACTAACAAAATGCTACTATAACTTGAAAGAATTCATGAATGATTCATGCATTTAATGTTTTTGTTAATAATTATTTAGACTAACTTGAATGAATCGGCCCGCTCATAAATCATATTGCTACACCCAAATGGGGTCATATGTTTCCTATCATAACTGTAATATCTAATATAATGTACATATGATTGCAATAAATAATTGCATATGAAAAAAAAAGTACTGCCATCATACCTATTTCTACCGTGAAGCAGTAATGTTTACAATACTGCGTTTTGGTATGAGCCGGCAAAATTACAGGCATATGAGACTTAACAACTTATTGTCATAGAGCTACGAACGCAGTGCAGTTTGTCACTTGTGATGAAATGCATTTGAGCAGAGGTTACTGCTTAATACCAGGTGGGCCTCGTGCGTGTACCATCTATAATAATGACAGGCCAGTTGGCGCAGTTGGTAGCACCCCTGCTTTCTGAGCCGCTGGTCCCGGATTTGATCCCGGACAGATCAAACATTTCTGTGCATGAACATGTCTGTTTGACCTGTGTCTGGGTATATATATGTATATAAGTATGTATATCAGTCATCAGGTTACCATAGTACAGGCTCTGCCTAGTTTGGGACCAATTACAAAGGAAATAAAACGATTTTCAATGTATGCAACAAATACTTATGTGTTCTCCTTCCTAAATCATGTTTTTTACACATACATGTATTAGGCTAGTAATTGACCATTATCTTACTTGATGGTTAGTGATGGAGGTCACCAATGCTGACTGACCAGATACTATCTGCGGTGGGAGG
Source organism: Selenia dentaria (assembly GCA_917880725.1). NCBI lineage: Eukaryota > Metazoa > Arthropoda > Insecta > Lepidoptera > Geometridae > Selenia > Selenia dentaria. The sequence goes on along the minus strand of OU862901.1, from coordinate 9,076,651 downwards.
TCCCTTGCATGAGTGCACCACGATGACTGCGAATAGTTGGGCTTGGCATGACATCGTGAGGCGCTTTACATCTGCATCCACCACAACTACATGACGACTACGACCGCTCTGTCAAGAGCGTAACGACTCGTTCGTTGATGCGTTCGAAGGTGGTATCACTCTAGACCTGAAATTGCGACTGGCTCTCAAAGACAGCTGCCGGATCACACTAGTAGGTGCTTAGAATAGATTTTCAAACTTGAAATAATTATGAATTAATAACCGGCAGAACACTGGAGAGCATAATCTACACCAATGTTAAAAACAGTAAAGATTTGATTGTTTGTTTGTCATTACAAAAATACATAATAGATAAATCTACGAGGATAAACTCAAAAACTCCTTAACCCTTCCTATACCGTGATAATGAAAACTAAAGATTTATGAATAAAAACTGACGTGTATATATACGTCTCTGGGACGCTTAGGGTTAAGCGATTTTAAATATGATTGCACCAGTAGAGATCTAGATAATTCCTGAGTGACATACGCTATATTATCTTCATCATCGTCCATCACCACGCGGGTGAAACCGCCGAGCGGAGCTAGAGCTATATATACGTCATCTTGCTATCTATACAAACATGTTTAAATATCATTACTGACAAATAATCTCCGACGTGGAAGAGAGCATGTCTTGGAGGAGTGAAGTTATGCAATAATGTGACAGCCTCATAAAGGTCGAATATTGGGCGTGCTTATTGTACTCGTACGAGATGACAAGATGGATCTTGTACAAGACTGACTCGTATTTGTAACTGGTTGTATGTTTTTATATGTAAAAGTGACTTGTATTTGATATTTGTCTCGCTTAAGGCGCGCTCGTACCCTGATTAAAGAAAAAGCAGAATTTTTAAACGCCTAGTGTAACGAATCAGATCGATAGTATATTATGAAAAAAATACAAAGGTTAGAAAAGGAATAGGAAAAGAGTAATAACCGAGTAGAATTCATAAATATAACTCTCTCTTTCAGCAGAAAAAAATCCTGAATAGGTCCACAAAAATAAACTTTCACGTCTAAACTCTCAGAATTTTCAGCGATAACACTATAATTTTTTTTAGGTAATACTTAGCCAATGTATAGTACTAAAGTAATAACCAGCATTTTTTTCGATTGTGTAAGTATATATCGAAAAAAATAAAGAAAACGTACAAAATTAACGCATTTTCGCATTACGTCGTCCAATCTAACAAGCGATTTTCAACCTTACGTAAAGCATCGTAAATTATTTTAAAATTGGGGTTGGACCGCATAAGACAGCTTCGTTGGTCTAGATAGAGCAGGGTTCTAGAGTCGATTCCAGGCCGAGGCAAATTATTGTGATGAGAAACAATGTGTTAATGTATGAGTATACTCTCGCGTCAGTGAAACCTGTGCTGATGACTGTGTTAATAATTGTAAATTTGATGTAACTGATGTATAATTTAGAGGCATGCCTTTTTGCAAAACAAAACTTGAATAGTTTTGGCATATAAAATACACGTAATCCACAAAGAAATATTATGAGTTGCGCCCTCAGAGATCTAGCTAGAACATTATTTCATAATGGAAGTATTTATGTAATGTGCAATTATTCAATAATTTCCCAGCAATTAATATTATGACATTTAATTTTAATAACAATTGAATGAACTATAACTTAACAAATGCTATTATAAAATTGACAAATTCTTAAACTATTGATACAAGGTGTCTCAAAAGAAAGTTTAAATTTTTTTAACTTACTGCGTGAACGCAACGAATATTTGTGTGTATATTTCCATCACTTTATGATTATATTCGCCATTATACAATTAGCATTTATGTAAAAGATAGGTATTGATTCGCTTGTGCGTACACTAAACTAAAATTCGCTAAACTATGGTAGTTTTTATTATGTTAATACTAAAATACACATTCGTGTAACACTTAGAATGATAATTCTAAACATATGATTATTCTATTCAAATGTGGGTAGTTTTAAATCAGCTTAGAGCACGAACTTACGTGACATTAAATTTGCACTAAACATACTCACAACTAAACTGAAACGGCAAATTTAAGAATTGTCATTTGCAAGCATTATATACGAATTTGGACTTAAGCATGAACAGAATAGATTTTAGTTCGCTAGTTTAGTCTGGTTTTCTGAACAAGCCAATTACTACCATTGTGTACCTAAAAGGGTAGCTATAGATAAAGTTTTTTTACAACATATAACACACAGCTGACAATGGACGATTATGATGACAACGACAATACAATGACAACTGAACCTTAGTTGTCGTACATATAATGCTGTTTAAAAAATCAGTCAAAAACCTCCTATACATATCCAGTATAGGAGGTTTTAGTCCGTACACACTGGCACTCCCATCCCCACCGGCGGACTTGGACATAACCTCGGAGATACTGCTCTGCGGTATCCATAAAGGATTTTCTCCTCCAGAAACCAAAAATAATATAAAAAATGTGCAAATCCTGGGACCAGATGCTATATCCAACTAAGCTACAAAGACCCAGATCCGAGGGTCTAAAATACTCTGTTTAGGTACTTTAATTATCTTTTGTGTGAATGAAGCACAACAATCAAAGATCGATCGAAGTAGAAGTGGATGAAAATGATATCCATTGACTAACCATAGACAAACAGCCATAGCTGACAGACATAGCCAGTTTCAGTCAAATCATCTCAAAAGCATTCCAGTCCTTCCGCCATCTTACCATGTTAAAAACTAAATTACATAGACCTATAGATATTACATGGCCATACGTATTCCGTAATTCAAACTACTTGATGTGGGTCACATAAACACAAACAAATAATGAAACACCGTTATTAATTCTAATTACTCATAATTATCGAATGTAACGACATGATAATAATCTGGTATTCTCGGGGCGCGAGTTACATTTTAAATCAGAATATACAATGTTATTTACCTATGTTATTTTTACCGGGTTTAATTTCATCAATTGTTTGATTTATAAATGGTTCAGTAGTGGATGTCTTGAAGAAGCATACACAAAAATGTAACAGACATCGAGAAAAACATATTATTATTTAGTTATTCATATATGTTTCTGTGTTAGTTAGCTAGTTCTGCACTGACACCCCGCCAGGCGCCATCCCAACTCCTTGTGTCGGAGTATGGCCCTAAGACACTACACAACCTCATGTTAAATGGAATTTTGCAGAAATAATGGAGTCACTTCTATTTTGTTGCGTTTGGTCCTCGAGTTTAACGGAAATTAGCAGAAATAATAAAGTCGTTCCTATTTCGTTGCGTTTAGGCCTTATGTTTAATGGAATTTTGCAGAAATAATAGAGTCACTCTTATTTGGTTGCGTTTGGTCCTCAAGTTTAATGGAAATTTGCAGATATAATGAATTCACTCCTATTTTTTTGCGTTTGGTCCTCAAGTTTAATGGATATTTGCAGATATAATGAAGTCACTCCTATTTGGTTGCGTTTGTTCCTCATGTTTAATGTAGTTTTGTAGAAATAACGGAACTACTCTTATGGGGTTGCGTTTGGTCCTCATGTTTAATGGAATCTAGATTTTAAGAAAATGCCGGCGCGGTAAAAGACTACAGTAGCCTATATGTTATACCAGTTCTTCTTCTATGTTATTGTTTTTAACTAGTTCAGTAGTTCTAGCGTAAAAGAGTAACAAGCATTCATGCATTCATCCATCCAAAAGACATATAAGACGAACCCCGCGGATTCATTGGCACGTAAAATGACTTTCTCTACACGACTCTTTGTCAGGACAAATAGCTAAGTGTTAATCCTGACTATAACCACAGTTTCAATAGTACGTGTAACCTATCTCCAGTCCAAATTTCACTAAAATTCGTTGCGCAGTTTCAGTGTGGTAAAGTAACAAACATACACAGTACACACTCACTCACACGCAAACGTTCACATTTATAATACGAGTATTAGTGTGATATTATACTCCAATTTGAACAATAAAATACTCAGCAAAATCTAAGTTTACACATAAATAACAGTTACAGAGCACGCAGTATCCATTCTTGAGACCAAAACATAATTTCCGTTCCGCTATGTAAACGTTGGTCTAAACTTTGCCATCCGAGGACACACGCTACATGTCCCATTAAAAGTACACCTCTGCACCTATGAAAGGCCGAATTTGCACAACAAATAGCCAGCCGTAATAAAGACAAACCGCCACTGTTAATGGGATTGTATTGTTTGGCTCACTCTCGCATGACCGGTCCGGAAAGTGGGTCAGTTCTGGTGCAAGTAAGGTTTGCCATGATATCAATTTTGGCAGGACAGTGGCCAGGGTTTTGAGGTCAAAGCCTGATATCTCCGAGGCATTTTGGAATCATATTGTTTTCTCAAGTTGGGGCAGATGTCTTCTATAGCGTACATCATGAATCAAAAAGTGGTGTAGGACGTCTTCTGGCCTGTACTTACGAGTAACATTAGGGGGTGCCAATCTTGGAATGTCTTATAATAGTTGAATGAAAGGAACCAATGTCGTGCTCCGTGGCGTGTATAATAAAGCTGTAATAATATTTTTTCTTTAACATTATTGAAACATATATCATTGACCAGGCGAGTGCAAAGCACATACAAAGCGTCTCTGCAATAATTTGGGCGAAAATGTTCTATTATGTCCGGATGTCTAGTCGCATTTCACAACCGAATCGCGTGAAAGCAAGCAGGTTAGATAATTAATAATAATAATAATAAATTTGTATTTACGAGAAATGTAGGTACAGTAGTTCTTATAGTTAAAATAGAAAAGATCCATTACATTCTGCCTCATCAAGGCGTGCAAAAATAGTTTTAAGTACAATTTTAAAATAAAGTATTTAAATTTGTGAACCTACCAAAATTATTAACAACAATGTCAAACCGTAAATGTAATCATGCAAACAAATTGAAAACTGATTTAGATTACATAGAAATTATATTAGTCACATAGAAGTCTGCTTAAATTTTAATGTCAATATTAAAATTGTAAATTAATATTAAATGTCAGCAAAGTTAATTTTTGTAAGTCAAATATTCCTTAACATCATAAAAACACTTGTCTAATAACCACATTTTTAATTTCAATTTAAATATGTTTAAAGGTAGATCTTAGAAGTCATTTGGCAGTTTATTGAAAATCGTAATGCCATGATAATAAACATTGCGTTTGACAAGGTCCAGACGACAATGGGGGTACATACAGTCTGTGCTTGTGCCTTGTATTTCTGGCTAGAGTATCCGAATCTGTTGTGAAATAATGAGGATATTGTTTCATAAATACACAAATGTCCCTTATGTACATGCACGCTAATGGGAATATGTGAAACCTTTTAAATAATGATTTGCAGCTATCTATACTCCATGCTCCACAGATGGCTCGTACACATTTTTTCTGTATCATAAAGTCTTTATGTATATCAACCGAGTTCCCCCACAGAATTAACCCATAAGCTAACACCGATGACACGTAACCTTGATAGGCTCCCAGTGCTATTATTTTTTATCAGTTAGGTATTTAATTACTTAAATAGTTTTTTTTGTCAATTCTCTCAAGTCTTTGGAATTTTTCAATATTAAAACTAATTTCATAGGTTTTTAGTAGCCTAGCGGCAGTAACATACATTACGGCTCGTGGCATTGATTTTGACAGTTTTGATGAGGATCAATTACTAAGATCCGGCGATGCCTGCTATAGTACTTGTCGTTTTTGCGGTGAATATTTATTTATTTTAAGCTATGCAAAGACATAATCGCGAGGTGTATAGCTAACAGCGCCACTTATTTTGAATGTACAAATATACTATAAATTCATACTTAAACGTCAATACATTTATGCCTAACTCAGGTTTTGTCTAAAAATGGACGATTAAGTTATTAAAAAGTTACTTTTTTGGTCAACTTTGGGCTGTTTGTTTACGTTTATTCTTCATTCAAAGCTCAAATTTAGTATAGTTGCTATTCGGGAGTGACGAATTTATTTCTGTCAGAAAACTAGTACAAATTTACGGCGCTTTCCGGTTTATTTGGTTGTTTTGGTATGGTAACCCCAGGTGAATAGTGCATACATTTGGAACCCTGGGTTTTGTGGTTCACATTAATGCTAGTAATTGACTTCGGTAAAGTAAACTGTTAGATAAATTACACTGTTACAAGGTGCCGTAGAATTTAACCCATTTCTTTTGCACTTAGAATTTCACCGTCTAAGTGGACGGTAAGTTACATTATGTAGGGCAATAGTGCAGTTTAAAAGCTTCTTTCTTCTAACTTACTTTATGGAATACCGCAATATGATGCTAAGGTAAATTTTGCAGTACCTATGGCTGTATTAGAATATTAGTGTACATAAGGATGCATGATATGAACTTCCAATAGTTTACTTTACTATCTGCTGTGAGTTATAAAATTAAAGTTATTGTAAAACCTGTTAATAATGTAGATTTTTTTGCTGAAACGTAAAGCTGATCATTAATAAAACATGTCGTCGTTTTTTCGACGACAGACTGTATACGGTAGGTGGTGTCGAAACATCCATACTTAGATGACAATTGTTTCGGCGAATCGTTCACAGCCTATTCTGCGTCGTCATATTAAGATCCTCGTATCATGATTCACGATAATGATTGTGGTGTTAAATGCATGTAATGGTTTATATAAATTAATTTAATTTAAGTAATGTGTTTTTTTATTTTATCTTAATCTAAAATAATGAAATAAATATGGATCTTGTAGAGTCTGAAATAAACATATTTGAATTTGACAGCGGAACTGTTGTGTCGTGGAAATACAAACAAAACGTTCTGTCGATGATAAACTACCCGCAAAAATAAGTTACACATTCAACTTAAATGCCGTTACTGCACCGGAAGAAGTCGTTGTAATTTGTATCACAGGTATCCACCTATTAACATAATAACTTATAGCAACTTACAGCTGGCAATGCAACTTATAGTTTCAAGGCTAGAAAGTATAGCTAGTAGAAAAACAGTTTGTTTGGTCATTATGTTATTTATTATTAAATTTTATTATTTCTTTATAATTCTCTAGGTTAGGTAAAGTATTTATTATAGTTAAGCTAAGAGCTGTTACAGGCATAGTTTCGTTAAATCTATGGTTATAATTTCTGTGTTTGAAATAAATAAGATTTCACAAATATACAACTCTACCTGAATCCTATCTGGCCCGTTGGCTCAGTTGACAGTTGATAGTGCCCCTGCCTTCGAAAATCGAGGTCCCAGGTTCGATCCCTAGGGCAAATATTTGTTTTTTGAGCAGAAATGTTTATTCTCCGGTGATGTACGTTAATGATTTGTGAATATGTATCAATGCCTTCCGCGACACAGGTAAACTTAGCGCATGAGTGTGTAAACGTTACAATATTAAAAATAAATGCAAATAATTATGTATTCTTCTTTTAGTTTAGTACGTTGGTTTATGTATTTATAATTATTTCTGACTGAATCATGTTGTATACAAGGCCTTTCATAATAAGTGCACAATATTGAAATGGATGGTTTGGAAACGATAACTGTTCATGAAACTGAAAGAAAAAATCTATATCGATTCCAAACCACCACCAAATTGTGTATAACTAACAAAGGCCTTATATAATCAGGTACCTCTTGTTACGAATCTAAACGAACAAATTAACAGTATCGTACAACCCGGTCACAATATATGTGCACCTGACCTCTTGACGTCATATCGGCGGTCTGGGTACGGTGTGAAAAAAAGTTTTTTCGAGAAATGTGGAGGTAAAAAAAAATACTAACCTTTTCAAATCAATTTATTATTGATAAAGGGTTTGTTATTAAAAAAACAATAATTTTGATTACAAAAACATTTATTATTCGTTCGCATTCGTTTGCACAGGTTCGTTTCACCACTTGGACTACAGGTATGGTGTACTGTTTATTTGCTTTCTCCGATTCAAAAAACTTGAGCACTTTCAAAATTAAATTTGTTGATTCGCTGTGTATTGTTTTTCCCATGACTTCAGTTTAACAGCTACAACAATTTTAATAACAACCAAACCAGTCCAAACTTAACAGTAAACAGTAAACTTAACAATAAATATTAAAAAACAAAACAACAACAAAGCGAAAATATCAAAATTATCGGGACGTGTATCGGCAACGAAGATGCTAACCGTACTGTCGCTCCGGGGAGTGCGCGGAGAGGTGACAGGGGAAGCGGGAGAGGCGCCGCATTCCAGCGAGGTGCACAGATATTCTGACCGGGTTGTAACTAAGATCTCATTAAAAAAGTCAGCAGAAACTCTTTCTTGAGTAAAATGGATACCATTGTGCACCAAAATGCACTGCTCCAGTAAATTTTACATGAGAATGTCACATTGCCCTATATATCATGCCGTATTCTCGATCCGACTTCAGATAAAACTGCACAATGGTCATTTTTCATCCGTCCTCGTGACAAACACACGGACGTGTCAAATGATAGTAGTTTATGGCAAAATGTGCATTTTCTGGAATCTAGGACGTAATAAATAGTAATGTAAGGCTTATTGTTCTCTGAACTCATAAAGCTTAAAATCCGTGACAGGTATTCTGACTAATAATCTAAATAATCTTAAATACTTTGTTTTATATATACTTGAAGCTGACGGCTTGAGCAGTTCGTGATGAACCAAATAAGACACTATATAATTGAAAACAGCTGTTAAATATACAAGTAAACAATTGATTTTTTTGATCTACCATCAAACCAAACACTCATTGGCTCAGTTTTGCTTCAAAACGCCATTTATTGTCAATTAGATTTAGTCTTGTATAAATAAAACGTACCTAGATCGCTTCAACGCCCCCAAAACCTCCTTAAACTAAATTTCATGATACCATTGGTGCCGTGTCCGAGATTCAGATATTATATATATATCTTCTTCTTCTTCTTCTTCTTCTTCTTCTTCTTTGTCCCCTGCTTTTACATTGGGGTACGTTCTCCAACATTATCTCGGGGACTACCTCTGCTTGTGCCATCGCCCTTTCCGGAAAACCTTAAGTATTACCTACCAACTTTGTTCCTAGACATTGGGGTATCGACGTCTAAATTAGAACCTAAATTAACTAAAAACTTAAAAACTAAATTGTATACTCACTCTGGAGACCGATGTATTGTATCTAGCTTTAAGATAACATAACTCAAGGAGCCAACGTTCATTAATTTTGTATTTAGTTTAAATAAATTTAAATATGCGTGAAGTGAACGGAGGTTGTTTTCTTATTACAATACAAGGATTGCCCGTTTAAAAGTATTAGATATTCGTATATTAAGACCTTTCAATTTACCATTAAAACAGAACCATAGTATACATACTCTACTCTCTCTCTAGTATAAGTACTCTAATCTATGAAAACAACTAACTTTCAGTTTACTTGAAAGACAATCAAACCAAAAAACATATTTTTATTCAAATATATATAAAGAAGCTTTAACAATATAACGGCTGTCATCAAAAGAGGTTTATTAACAATACTAGCGAATGATAAGTAAGTCATTCCCTGATGGGAAATATCACGCTTCACCAAGATGGTTGCGTAACCCAAAACTTTGGACTAAGACAATAGCTGTTTAGTACCATTTACCATTTACACAGTTCAATTAAAACAAGTATAAACCCAGTACAAAGATCTAAAATACTAGCCGCGCTCCGCGGTTTAACCCGCGTAGTGATGAATGATGATAATAAATCAAAACATTAGTCAGGGATAATGTATCATTCTTATGCTGCAATATTTTTTGAAGTCAATCCAGTACTTTTTGAGTTTATCCGTTACAAACATACAAAAATACAAATTTTTCTACTTTATAATATTAGTATCATCATTTTAGCCGTGGGACGTCCACTGCTGAACATATGCCTCCCCCATAATTTTCCAAAAGGACCGGTTGGACGCGGCCTGCATTCATCGTCGTCCTGCTACCTTTATCAGGTCGTCTGGCCACCGTGTCGGTGGACGACCTACGCTGCGCTTGCCGGTTCGTGGTCTCCATTCCAGAACTTTCTGGCGCTATCGGCCATCTGTTCTGCGTGCTATGTACCCTAGCCACTGCCACTTTAACTAGCTAATCTTCTGGACTATGTCGGTGACTTTCGTTCTTCTACGGATCTCCTCATTTCTGATTCGATCACTTAGAGAAACCCCGAGCATAGCCCTCTCCATAGCTCGTTGTGCGACTTTGAGCTTATCTATGAGGCCGATAGTAAGAGACCACGTTTCAGTGGCATAAGTCATCACTGGTAACACACACATTGGTCGAAGACTCTTGTCTTGAGGCACTGAGATATTTTAGACGAGAAGACTTCGCGAAATTTCCGGAACGCTATTTCCGGAATAGTAGTATAGATAACAGTAATTAACTGGACTAGTGGAAACATACACACATACCTACTGAACTTCAACCAAACCCAAGCATCCAGTTACTATTTCGAGTTCTCGTTGCAAGACTAATTACAACTCATTTTATAAAAAAATGTACCTATACTTATCAGTGAATGTAATTTCTGAATAACACATTTATTTAAAACTTGAACTCACTGAACGAAAATCTAAAAATAATATTTCTACATAATATTCTTTAAATAAGAACTATTAAAATTTCATACGCCCTTAATGCAAATTGCCGAAATTTTAAACACCTTAACATAAATTATCTAAAATAAACTAATAGCAGGATGATTAATTAATTCAATACTCTCTTTAGCTAATGTTTTAGAGTTTTTAATTTATGTAGATGAATTAAATGAAAAACTACCAATTTGTATAAAATTTAAACATACTTCCATTCTATTCAGTTAATGGAGTGTAACTCAAACACAATTGGGCCGAATTTGATGAAATGGGACCACACAAGAAGCACCAGCTTTCAAGAATTTTGAGAATTGGTTCACCCAGTCGAAAGTTATGAAGTAACAAACATAAAAAAAAACTAGAAAACAAGTACAATTTGAAAAATTTAGTACCGACTTCAATTCTATTCAGTTATTGGAGTGTAACTCGAAAACTACTGGACCGACTTTGATGATTTAAATGGGACCATACGGGAAGCACCAGCTTTCAAACAAAAAAATAATTTGAGAATCGGTTCACCCTATCGAAAGTTATGAGGTAAAAAAAAGTCAGTCGAAAACAGTCGAATTGAGTACCTCCTCTTTTTTGTAAATGTATAAATTAGACTTTTCTGTATGCAAAAAATTAAGCATAAATAATGTCTCATGACCCACCCACTAATCTAGGCTCGCTCTCAATGCCCATCAAACCTGAACAATACTTTAAAAAATACTGTAATTTAGCATACACCTAAAATATAACAGCAATTAACTGGATAGTCTAAAAAGCGTACACAAGGAACTTCAACGAAGCCCTCAAAAGCACCCAGTTACAAACTTAAATCCCCGCTGGAAGAGTTTCCACACCTCATATTGTAGCCACCTGACCTATTTAACTACCATTGTGGGAGTGTAGTCATACTCTCTGGTGTTTCCATCATTCCGGTGCGTTACGAACTGTGAAACTTTTGCGTTTGTAATTTTGTTTGTTTTGGAATCTACTATTATTAAACGAACAATTCCTGTATTATGTATCTAAATATAGTCCGTAACTCGGAAACTGCTCCAACGATTTTGTGAAATTTTGCTAAGTTTCATTTTTATAAAACGTATCGTATATTCGTGTTTTCAGGCAATGAGAAACTGCTAAAACACTAAAGTTAAAACAAAAAAACTTGGAGGTTAAAACAGCTTGGGACTGATCACTCCAGGATTTACCTACTCCCCCCTTTGAAGGGTTCCCGCAATGACGTGGCGGGGGGGCTCTGTAGTCGTGGCTTGGATCACCACGGTGAAGCCAAGAGGAAACCAGGGGCCGCGCCGGCGTTGGGGTGCGCTGGCCGGCTCAGGCGGGGCCGCTCCTATGGGCTTTGGCCGCCAAGTCCACATAGGAGTGGCAGGGTCCGGGCGCTTTGGCGCAGACTCGAGGAGGTGGGGCCCGGGCACTTTGGTGCAGGCTCGAGGAGGTGGGATCCGCGCGCTCGGCGCAGACTCGAGGAGGTGGGGTCGCGGGGGGTTTATCCCCTGTGGCTGACGTAGCAGGCGGTGGGGCTCCGTATCCGACCCACCGCAGGGAGATCACGGGCGTCCAGACACGGGGAAGTATGACACCCATTGTTGGCGGGTTTGGTCTCCGAGGCAGTTGCGGCGCGCTATGTGTTCTGGCGTGCCGCGAAGAGAAGGGTCCGGCAACGGACAGCCGCGGCGGGTTCGCGGTCGTGTACAAAATCTGTCCCGCGTTCCCGCCAAAAGCGGCAGTGACGGAACAACCCGGGGTTTTGGTGGGTATACGGACTCCCACATAACCACCTACCTCCCCGTGGTAGATGGTATCCATAAAGGATTCCCCCGGGACAAAAAAAAAAGGATTTACCTACTCGTGTATTACCATGTCAAAGTGTAGCGTGTCTTGCCCTACTGATACCATTATTATTGTCTCTTTCGTAAGGCAACACACTGGAGTTAAAAATAAACGAACATTTGTTATATACATTAAGTAATTGGCGATACAAAAAAATTTAAAAAGACAAGCCCGCTGAATTTCCTGCCGGATCTTCTCAGTTGTGGTCGCGTTCCGATCCGGTTGTCGATTTAAGAAATATTAAAAGTAATATAACAATTTTTAAGTGCCCCCGTAGGCTTATACAGAATGAACGATTTCATTTTCAAAGCTACTTGATAATAGATGGCGTTGTTAAGTAATACTAAGCCAATGAGTGTTTGGTTTGAGGTTACACTAAGAAAATCAATTGTTTAGTTGCGATCAAATCTCGGTCATCCAGGTATTCTACTGTGATGAGTATAATCAAGGATTCATATCCTTGGTACAAGTATAATGTAGTAGTAGTTTCTTCCTGCAACTTCCTACTTGTAGAAAAAGATCATCGTGTCGTACTGCTCGAAAGGTACCAGTTACTGAATTTGTCAACAACCTTCACTATAAGGTACCAACCAGTGGGCCGAGCACGAAAATATGCTTAAGTGTGACGTTATCGTATCGTTTCCGTATTCAGTACAAACTATGAGTTATCTGTGCCACTATTGTACTAGATAAATGACAGTTTGTACTAAATACGTTAACGATGCGGTCCACTGAACCCTTTCACGTCGTGGAAATAATGTATTTGCTAGTACATTTTGTCGTACTAATGCTGGTAAACGATCTCCATTGTACCGTAAATCTAAAAGTTATAATGAAAATTTTAATAGCATTGATATATTTAATGAGACTGTGTGTAGTTTTAAGAAGTCAGTGTTTACGCAACTGAGGAAAACAAAAACTAATAAATTTGATACTTTGTGAATTATCGCAATCGTAACTAAATACAAATATATATAAATTGTAATTTTTCCTTTTCTACCGACTTCCACAAAGGAGGAGGTATTCAATTCGACTGTATTTTTTTATGTATGTTACCTCATAACTTTCGATAGGATGAACTGATTCTCAAAATTATTTTGTTTGAAAGCTGGTGCTTCCTGTGTGGTCCCATTTAAATTTCATCAAATTTGGTCTAGTACTTTTTGAGTTACACTCCAATAACTGAATAGAATGGAAGTCGGTATTAAATTTTTCAACTTGTACTTGTAGTGACCTTAAAATGTGCACTAAAATACTTAAGATGATATGTTGTTAGTTTGTAAACTGTAGTCTTAATTCTCAGCACTCGTATATGAAATAGGAATTTGTGGTTAACGTCGTTGGTGCTGCAATAATCTATGTGTATTTTTTTTGTGAGTTTTTTAATTATATGTATTGCATATACTGTTTGTTGATCTATGTAAACAAATAAAAAAAAGGATTATCGTGCCGTGATCCCTCGAAAGCTTCCAGTTGAATATATTGTTTATAATGTATCTTAATGTAATGTGTTAATCCTGGGAAAAACTAAGCTATTTCAATTCCAAATTTCATCCCAATTCGCAGTTTCAGCGTAAAGAAATAATACACACACATACTCACACACCCACTCACTAACAATCATATTTATAACTAGCTGCTCTCCGCTGTTTCAGCCGCGTTGTGATGGATGATAATGATGATGATGAATCTTATATAGCCTATGTTACTCAGTGTGAATGTAGCTTTCCAATGGTGAAAGAATTTTTGAAATCGGTTCATTACTCCTTGGGCCAATTCGTTACAAACATACTTACATACAAATCTTTCCTTATAATATTATATTATATTATTAGTGTAGATGTAGTGAGGAAAATCGTTGCACTGGAGATGAATTTGGAGAGACTTAAAGATATCTTTCTCAATAAACTTTGTTTTACCATAAAAAAGTCAATATAAGTACCAAAATTAATAACATACATTATAAGCTCTTAAAGTTTTGAAAGTCTCATGTAAAGTGTACTAATTCGGTTCGTGCGAGAGGTGCTTGGGGAGCTTTTGTTCCAACCAATATTATTTATTTAAAAGCTTAAAAATCTTCGAGTGGTTCACTGGGGGATATAACCATGTTTTCGCAGTTCAGATTAATATTAAGCTTTCTTTATACTACCAGTAAGTGTAGTAGACGGTAGAGGCAGGTCGTTCGCCTGATGGTAAGCTTCATGTCTGCGAATGTTGCAGTGACCCTGACTATGAGTCTACATAAAACGTTAATTGAAATCACATGGTATTTTGTTTTACATTTCTGCATGGCATTGCGCTCGTTACTCACGCTTACCTTCTTGTGTACTCGTAGTTTTATTTGCGCAGTAATTCTTGTAAATCGCTGCAGTACTTGTTTTTGGTGTGTGTGTGTGTTTTCATTTGAAGTATATATAATGTTAATGATTGCTAATTTAATTCAAAACCTTTATATTACTGCTAATCTAAAAATATTCACACGCAAAAAAAGCAATTTTCATCGCCCCAAGCAGGATCAATACATCTAATAGCTACCAACCTAATCGCGCGTAATGCTTTCCAATTCATTCTAGCATATATCTCTATCATTCCTATTCAATACGCATTGTTATAAATACAATAGGAAAGCTATAAATCTCTTATTAAAGGGATTTACTGGATACACAGATTAAATAAAAGATGTAGGTTCATAGGCGGGATTGGAATCGAAGATTTTCAAATATTATATTCATAATAAAGTGAAACTTAATTAAGGCACACCTTTAAACACATCTACCGAGGACACACAGTCCAACTAGACTGATCCACTTCGAGAAAGAAGTCAATCGTCGAATCCAACTCGGCTGGGCTGCGTTCCGGAAACATCGCGATGTCCTGCAAAAAACTTCATGCCTCAAGACAAAAATCATTGACCAGTGTGTGTTACCAGTGATGACTGGAACGTGGTCTCTTACTAGGCCTCATAAATAAGCTCAAAGTCGCACAACGAGCTATGGAGAGGGCTAGCTCTACTGAATCAGAAATAAGAAGATCCGTAGAAGAATGAAAGCAACCGATCCCTGAAGATTAGCCAGTTAAAGTGGCAGCAAAATGTAAAAGTAATAAAATAAATAGTACAAGTGGGGAAAGGCTGTCATTTGTCAAGAGTTCCGACAAATGTCATTGTTCCAGTCGGAACAAGTTGCAATGACGGTTCCGCACGTGTACTGAACGACTATTTTTAATACAGTTGCGGAAAAATTAAGCAATTTAATAAAATAAACTCGCAAACAAAATTTCTGGAAAAAGGCGCCAACCGTAGAATATAAGCAGAGATTTTTTTTCTTCACCCATTCTGGTAGGCAAAGGGAACTATGCCCATACAGCCAAGTCTTCAGTAGAATTTTTCTATTGATATGAAATGAAAATGAAATTTAATGAGATGAAACGAAATGAAACCTAACCTAACTCATTCAATCAAATCATTTAATCTGATATTGAATCAAATTAGTAGCGTCTTTTTAGAAATATACGTATTTGCATGAATCATAAAAACTTCTACGATTTTTTTTAGTTAAAACTTCATGGTTGGTTTTTTTTTAATAGACATTATTTTGACAGTTGGGAAAGAGAACGCACGAGTTCGGGAAAGGTAAAAAAAAGCACGAGTATGTAATAGCCCACATCCCGAACGCTATACGTCCCTGCAATAAGCCACTTTTAGAGCAACTGTATTAAAAAATTACTATCGTAGTAGAGAACAGTTGTAAGTTACGTTGAGGACTCTGAAAATGTGTAGTCTCTCAATTCTGGCCTGCATAGCCTTCTGCCACCTCTCAAGCTGATGATAAAAACAATAGAGACTATCCTATTTTTCTACCGACTTCCAAAAAAGGATGAGGTACTCAATTCGACTGTTTTTTTTCATCAAATTTGGTCCAGTAATTTTTGAGATACACTCCAATAACTGTGTAAAGAGAATAGAAGTCGGTATTCAATTTTTCAAATTGCACTTGTATTTAGTACTAGCTGCGCCCCGCGGTTCTACTGTCGTGGTAATGGATGATGATGATGATGATGATAATGATGATGATAAAAAGTATCCTATGTCCTTCTCGGGATGTAATCTATCTCCTTGCGAAAGTTCATTACGAGCCGTTCAGGCGTGAAAGCGTAACAAACAAATAAACTCACTTTCGCATTTTTATTTTACCCATAGATAGTCTTCGTTTAATCGATAATTGGTATTTTTGTCTTAATTATCGTTTCTAAATCCAGGTCACATACACCATAAAATATTTAATATCTCGATCCGATAATAATCTGCCGAGCTGTTTATTATTATTTTATCCCCCATATTTTCCACCCTTAATATATCGCCATCAAAAAAGATATAAATCCTTATAATTTAATATTGGCAGATGTAGTATCAAGGGTAGGCTCAAGTACGATTAAATGCTATTTTTAACCGACTACTATGGGGAAAGCAAGGGGGTTAGAATTGATTGCAATCACAGGAGAAGAGCGCTATATTACAGTAAGTGGAGTAGAGCGAGTTGTCTAGTAGCTGTTGACTGTTCAACTATACAAATTAAATTTTGCCACGGTCACTACTGAGATGGGTGACCGGTAGCAGCATATTCAGCTGAGCGCTTCTATATTTCAAAAGATACAAAAAATCTGAGTGATTTATTTATTTCAACTAGAACGGTTATGAACACCACTTACACTAATGATAAAACAAAACTAACTTAATATTAATAAAATATTAAATTAAATTAATTAAATAAAATATTAATAAATTAACTTGATATATTAAGCAGTCGAGGATTTTTGCATATAATATAATATTTACAGAACCTATACACTTTTTGTTTCTTGCTCTTGCGTTTCCACCCCCAGACGGCCAATTAAGGCAAGCCGGGGGTCAGGGGTCTCATTTAGCCCCAGAGCGAATCAGGGTCCACGGTGTCGCCACTCACCGTAGGCTCGCCACAAAGCCGCCCCTGCGGTTTTATTATTATTATTGTTTTCGTATAAATCGAGGACATGTCTTCTTTCAAGATTTTTCTCTAACTTACGTAGTTCCAGACTTGGCCATGGCCGCCCTTCTCAAAATAAAAACATTCAGTATATAGAACCTACATTGGGAGCTATGACTTTCAAAAAAAGCTGTGCTTAGCAAAAGTTATTCAGTTTACAAGTTCATTACTATCCACGCGAGCACTCAAAAATGCTCTACTGGCTTGCTATGGATTTCCTCACCATCTCCTGAATCTCAAACCCGAAGTTTCACTGTTTATAACAAATCACTTTTGATTGTTTTTTATTTCGTTTTACGATATCTGCTTGCGATGACATGTGCAGAAAATAGTTTATCAAAAAATATGTAAAAAAACCAAACAGTAGTGTTGGTACCTGATTTCATTAAGTTATAAAAAAGAACCCTTTTAATGTAGAATTAATAATATATCTTCATTATTGTGACACGTAAATATGAACCTAGCAAGTGTAACAATTGTAGGGGTAATCACCCACATTTCATAGGTGGGTACCCTTCATCTAATGCCTACACGTGGCCCTCTAACATCACCCAATCAGGATCTAAAGATAGTTGTGAGACTCTTTTGCCTATGCAAAATGTATTTAGAAATAACTACACACAAGTCAACAATGATAATAAAATTATGTATTATAAATATAGCTGATGTAGGAGGACCGATGACTATTATGATGATGACAATTGGTTTATAAGTTTACTAGTTCGCTCATCGAAGACTTATTTCGACAAACTTAACTTTGCTGTTTGATCCCTAGATTTGTTATTGCAACAACCGCAAGTAGTAAGTTTGTAAAAGTGAATTCGCTTGTCTACCGACTTCCAAAAAAGGGAGGAGGTACTCAATTCGACTGTATCTTTTTTTAGGTTTGTTACCTCATAACTTTCGACTGGGTAAACCGATTCTCAAAATTCTTTTTTTGTTTGTAACCTAGTGATTCACGTGTGGTCCCATTTAAATTTTATCAAATTCGGTCCAGTAGTTTTTGAGATACACTCCCATAACTGAATAGAATGGAAGTCGGTATTACATTTTTCAAATTGTACTTGTTTGTTAGTAAGTTACATACTTACTGATTTCAGATTTTGTTCTTTACATGTACTGTAATATATTGGTTCTTGCCAAATTTGACGAGTCTAAAATCGCAAAATGGGAACCCTAAATATTCTTTAATGGTTGCGATTATATACATACACAACAGATCAATGCAATAGATTTTATACAAACAGTTTCGTGCGAATCGCGCATCGCAAGTATGCTACCACGCGTTTTAAGATTAGGGTTGCCAATGCCGAGTTTTGTCGATTTCCTCCAGCAAGCTCTTCGCTGTGATCATAACTGAAATCTAAACTGTTTCATCATTCATTGCAATTTTATCATTAGTTTTGGTTTTATTCGTATAGTCCAGAAAACTTCTGCCCATTAAGTTATTATTATTGTACATACCGCACAACGTTTCCAGTGTCGTTGTAGGCATGGGCATATGTATGCCCACGCACACATAACATAACAAATATTTAGCCTGCCAGGATTCAAACTTGGGAGTTTTAAAGGCAGGGTCACCACCAAACCTAACTAACGAGCCCGTCAATATATTAAATCACTCTTATATTATAATGGCGAAAGTTTGTGAGTGTGTTTGTATAATTGTTAACTTCTTCACGCTCAACTTGACCAGTTTTGATGAAATTTGGTATGGAGGGAGCTGGATTAACACAGGATAATTTTCATAATCATCATTATCATCATCGATCAAAACGCGGGTGTAACCGCGGTTAGATATACTCATAGTAGTATTTATTCTGTTTTTTAGTTAGAACAGCCAGAATAAAATTCCAGAGATTCTGAGCCGCTTCTTAAAGAATAACTCGCGTTTGTTTTCTAACTCATATAAGCTATTTCCTAAAAGTGCCAACCCTATCCACCCCATCGATCGATAAACATTTTATTTCCGTGTATTATAAATCGGAGGGGAGCGTTATGAGTGGAGTCGCGTGCAACCAGTTATATGTACGGTAGGTGGTATTAATGGTTTCTTACCGCCTTTGGTGTGAACGAAGTATTTCATGCCACGTGCTTGCTGTTTGCTATTGCCACATAAAAAATGTATTTAAATATAACTTCAAATAACCAAAAATACAAGTACAGTTTGAAAAATTTTAATACCGATTACCATTCTATTCAGCCATTGGAGTGTAACTCAAAAAAAACTGAACCGAATTTGATGAAATTTAAATAAGACCACACGGGAAGCACCAGCTTTCAACCAAAAAAAGAGTTTTGAAAATCGGTTCACCCAGTCAAAAGTTATGAGGTAACAAACATAAAAAAAACATTTAGTCGTCCTCTTTTTTGGAAGTCGGTAAAAAAAATAGGATTGCATATAAGCGGTTTTATTAAAAGTGCCAACACCGATTTTGTTTTTTTTATCCTAGTTTTTCTATCACAATTCACACTAATATTATAAATGTGAAAGGGTGTAGCTGTGTGAGTGAGTGAATATGTGTTTGTTACTTCTTAACGTAGACGGATAATGGTGAAATTTGGAACGGAGATCAATTTCATTATGCATAGGTAAAACTTTTTCAGGTATGTAATTTAATATTTTTTTTATGTAACTTTTTTTTTATTTAATTTTTTTGATCTCGATTTAATAGACTCGCCAGTGGCTATATTTGGCCAATAATACAATAGTTTCCACAGAAAACATTCTACGATTCCAGGAAATGTTGTTTGTTTTGCAAAATAAGGTAAACATATGGTTAAGTGAGTAGAAAGAGCGCAATTTATAAGTTCGTATGTCTTTGGCTTCAGCTTGTGACGACCGTCTCCATAAAAAAACTTGATGATATGAATCATAACAAAATACAGCGAGATTACAAACTTGAATTTGAATGGATGACGCGGAGTTGTGAATGTCCAGTAGCGGCGTGAACAGCGGAGTCTGTGAATTCTTGTTACGTCGAATTCTCTATATAGTGAGTTTCTGGATAACGATTTCAAAAACACTACAAATAGACGAAGGTATTAAGGTTATAGGAAAAAAAATAATAAAAAGAAAGATATAGTTTTACAATACGAGTATGTGCCTAATTGAATTTTCCTCTGTTAGAAAACATTTCTAGATTTAATAATGTTTTTGGCCACCGACCGGCCGTTTTTAGGGTACCGTTCTTAAAGGGTACAACGGAATGCTGTCAGAATGTGGCCTTCTTATTCTTTTGATGTCTGCTATTTGCATAATAACAGTTGCAACATTGAGACAATTTTATACAATGAACTTAATTTAATATCAATAGAATCATTTCTATTGATATTAAATTAATGATATTAGAATTTAATTTTACCTGATCTTTATCGTTTTTTAGATTAATGCGTAAAAACGCTACATAGCGGTATATGAAATAAGTCTGTTAGCGTTAGTAAGTATTCTTTACGTTTCCAATGTTGGTACTCATAAACAGTGGAAATATGGAGTATGAGCAATTCTACACCACGCGAACTCAGTGCGGTTTGGCTCTATAGGCTAGTGGCATATATGGACATAATACGATTCTTACATTCTGCTGCTTTTTGCCTGCTTAGTCGTTCTGCATAACAGTCGTTCCGAAACGGATCTAACAATTGGTAGGCCTCTAGATTCAATAGTCTGTTTTTGATAGTACCACCGTAAATATTTAGTCTGAAAATGAATCACGAAACTATGTACGGATTACTATTGGTTTAAACGAAACTGTAGTTGTTGATAAATATACGTAGGCATGTCACAATGTCATTTTGTTTCATGTTTTCCAACGTCAGTCGTTTTGCAAATTACGACAAAGACTTTTTCAGCCCCGACGTTTTGACTGCCTAAACGTTATACAATTAAATTTACTCATACAGACGTTGTATAATCCAGACCATACACACCTAACCCTTTTATGTTATTAGAAGACGGTACCACGGCCCATGGTGTTAAGCGGTAACCTAGAACGATGCATTTCGTCACAAGTGATGAAATGCACTGCGCGTTAAGTTGTTAAGTATCATGTGCCTGTAATATCGCCTTTACCCATACCATTCAATCTAGAACACAGTATTGCGAACATTACTGCGTCGCGATCGAAATAGGGTATGGTGTCAGTACCTACTTTACCGGACGAACTCATTCACAAATAGTTCCACTACACTTATGCTATGTTTATTGAAAGTTATTGCTGCTGATAAGGACAGGCTTTTAATGAGTTATAGAATGGACGAACATATTGCTTCACATTACATAAAAATGCTACGGAACCCGTCTTACAATGGCCAACTCGCAATAGCCCAATGTCTTGTTATACTTTTGGCTATCACTAGCAGAACAATAGATAGTAAACTAGCCGGCCCTATCTCTGCACCCACATAAGGGTCGACAAAAACCATGTCTATAGGGTGTTCCGTTAATAAAAGACCTATTGTGTGTGCTCCCCCTGTATTATTTCAGAGATAATCTTTTATGATTCGTACAATTTATGGTAGGAACGAGTTTCATTTGTCATTCTGTTTTGTGTGTGTTTGTATGTTCTATTTGTGTATTAGAAAATCAATGATAGTGATGCTCTTTTGATATCGATTTGGGCGACGATTTGCTTGGAGATTACTTACTTTAGAATACCTTTTTACCCGTACCTTTTCCCATTCCTTTTTGTTTCAGGAATGGTCAGATTAAGTACTTTAGAGAAAAGACGTAAATTAATGGAAGTTATTCACTATTTGTCAAATACTGCATAATAGGATCAGTGATCCGCTGTGTTGGGTAATATCAGTTTCATTCACAGAAACAAGGGAGATATGAATAGGGGGTGGGGCCGGTGTCGCAGCAATATGCCCAAAAACAGAACACATTGCTCGCGGCGGCTGGCAACTTTTGTATTATGTGGCTGAAAGCCGGTCGCGATAGTGCATGTAAACAGTTTACAATGCTTGCTCTGTACTTACGAATATTCAGACGTTAAGTTTTATTACCGCAGTGGATGGTGAACTTATTAAAGCTAACAGAATACTTTGAATCGCAGAATACAGCCGCTGCTTGCGACACCAGGTTTTGTACTTGTGTAATTTTATATAATTACACAAGTAGTTCTGCGAACAGTAGACCTTGCGAGCACATATTCTCATCAGCGGCAATTTCGGATACTACTTGACCAATTATGCTCATATTCGAAATTCCTTGTTAGGTACCTAATGTATGCATCAAATTTTATCAAAATCGGTCGGCTAATAGCGCCGCAGCAAACTTCACCCCTTTTTAGGAAAAATACCCCCTAACTCAAAATCGCCGACGACAAAAAATTATATTAAATAGTAGAACACGCATACCAAGTTTCATCAGGATTGGTTGCAAAATGCGACCTGTACAGGAAGACGTACATACAACCTAACAAACATACGGACAGATGAAATTCAATTTGGTTAAAGCAGAGACGCTTCGCTCGTTCGGTCAATTTAATGCATATCTAATCTTAGTTTATTTTTAACAAGTTTTAACTAGTTACCGTTTTGGATAATGCTTTAAGCTTATAATTTAAATAAATACTTAAAAATCCTAAATAATAATTAGGGATTATCTACAAAGTTAGATTATTTCATTCATAATCTTATTCGGATGTAATTAAATATTCTACGAAGAATAAAATAAAATAAAACGAAATGTTGATACTTGTAAGTTAAGTGCTAAAGTCTTGCGCGAGAAACTGTTTGTGACTTTGTACCTATGTCCGAAAGTAAATCTCTATGGATGTGCATAATATTCAAAACAAGTACAATTTGAAATTTAATACCGACTTCCATTCTATTCAGTTATTGGATTGTATCTCAAAAACTACTGAACCAAATTTGATGAAATTTAAATGGGACCACCTTTCAAACAGCACCAGCTTTCAAACGATAAAAGAATTTTGAGAATCGGTTCACCCAGTCGAAAGTTATGAGGTAACAAACATAAAAATGTCCTTTTTTTTGAAGTATGTAAATAATGTAATATGATTTAACATTATGACCGATATAATTAGCTGATATCGATGCATGGAATGTGTCGAGTGACTCGTAGATGTGGCATGTCCACACGAACATAATCGCGTGCGGGTGCTAGTCCTAAATAAACATTAAAGCCAGGTAAGTAAATTGCATTTTATCACTAAGCTAATTTCTAAATTGATTCAATTTCTATTTTACGACACAAAAACACTTTATCGATAACTCATTCCGATAGAAAAGTAAACACTTTTGTACAGGCATCTACAAAACTGTTTAAAATTATTATATTTTTTATTTCTGGCCGTAAATTAGTTGTTCAAAAAGTGAAAGTTAACACGAAGTATTCGAAAAGTTGGTTAAGTTGAGAGTTTCCATTTAAAGTATCTCTGAGTTTATTTAAGAGGTTATAATGTTTAATATATGTCCCAAACTCACAAGATTTTTTATCAAAAATAAGTAAATATTGTATGCAATTCACTATCAAATTTGCACTCAAATCGAGATTAAGGACCGAGTTATTTTGGAATAAAAGCCGTACTAAAACTCTGACCCAAGGGACGAGATACTCAGAAGCCGATCTGAATAAGAGATTTAAGTTAAATATTATGTTTAACGGTAAATGTTTTTAGTGAATGTTATGCAAAACTTCCTTCGAATTCTCAGTCTGTGTAAATGTATATTCAATACGTATCACAGCTCAAAACAGCTTTAAAGAAAAAAATCGTTCTGTTAGAAGCTATAGGCTATTCTGCTCCGTATAATGAAAGACATAGATATCAATTGAGATGTGTTTCTTGTAATCGTACGGTTGTTCATGTCATCAATCTTGTTCTTGGGATTTAATCTAGCTATCATCAAACTGAAAATCTAATAAAATATAAAAAATTCTCGACTGAAAATCACACTGATTGAAAACCAAACTGATTTCTCGAGTGAAAATTCTTAAAGTTCCTCATGTCTTATTTTATCATAGAAAACTAATGCTAGCGAAGTTTTCAATTGTAAAATAAGACATAAGTAACTTTTAAACCTATCAGTATGATTTTCACTCGAGAAATCAGTTTGAAATTAGATTAAAAGCCTATAATAAAAAAACTACTATACTTTTGTTCCTTATAATGAAAGTTAGATAAAAAAAGATTCAACTTAAGAACATGTCCACCAACTTAAAACCCTCTGCAGGCCCCAGACCAAAGCTCAACTCATTGTTACATATAGGTATTTTGTTCTAGAAACTATCGATTGCTGCACCGAGAAGTCCTAAATCTGGGTCATCTAGATATCCCGATTTAGCAACATTTTATTTTCTTTAACATCTATGTGGAAAATGACAAATCCTTAAGATTACTGTAATAGTAAATTCAAGATGTTGGGTTTCTCCATTTTCGGGCTCCGTACCCAAAGGGTAAAACGGGACCTTATTATCAATGACTAATCTGTCCGTCCGTCTGTCACCAAGCTGTATGTCTTGAACCGTGATAGTTAAGACAGACCGCAGCCAACGTCGTCCCGCGACTTTTTTCAGGTCGTCTATCCTTGTCGGTGGACGACTTACGCTGCGCTTGCCGGTCCATGGTCTACACTCAAAACCGTCCGGATTTTTACGGTTCGATTTCTGATTCGATCACGTAGAGAAACCTCTTTCTGGCACTATGGTGATACTAACTAAGACTGACTCGCATAAGAGGGCATCGAAGCTCCAAAACGAGTGATCCGATTTCGATGCAGTTCGTTTTAGATAACACAAGTGCAATTTCAAAAATTTAATACCGACTTCCATTCCATTAATTTGGTAAAAATCAGTTATTGGAGTGTAACTCAAAAACTAGTGTAACGAATTTGATGAAATTTAAATAGGTCCACACGGGAAGCACCAGCTTTCAAACAAAACAATAATTTTGAGATACGATCCACCCAATTGAAAGTTATGAGGTAATAAACATTTAAAAAAACAGTCGAATTGAGTACAGCCTTTTTTTGCAAGACTTGCTCTAGATCTAGCCTTTGATCTTTAGCTTGTTTAAAAAGCAGCTGTATCCAAGAAATCCAAGTAGATATACGGATTTTGATTGGGTCTAGCTTCCCAGATTTTATTCGTGAATCTGTTGTCTTCGTAAACACTTTCTTTCGGATTTGAGGTACTATTCTAGTTAGTAAGATTAACCACACACATTGCAGTTCCTGGAAAAGTAGGTTTGATTTCTGCGAAATCTATTGTATTATTGACCAATATGGCGAATCGTGAGCCAACGGGTTTAGGCGCAAGTTTCGTTGTTAACACTTTTCTTAAGAAGTGTACTATTGTAATATATGCACACATTCGATTATGAACTTCTTAATTGATTTCGCAATCACACAGCGCTTATGATGTGCATTATACCATTGTGATTCAATTCGTGTTTCTTAACGTTTTTATTGGTTAACCCTATTGCAGGATCGGAATAATGGATCATTCGTTACGGTGTTGAAACTAGGCTGCTTTTTAACAGCTTTAATTTTCACACGTATGGTGCAAGAAAACGTGAAAATTAGCCGTTCGTTATCAAGTTTTAATTACTGGCGATTTGCATGTTGCATGAGGAATTTTGCGTCGAAAGCAAGAATTTTTGGAAAGTTTATTTTTTGACGAATTTTGTTTTGGTTTATGTTTTCAGCTTTTTATTCGCACCTATTGCAGCTATTTGGTTTTGATCAGTTTTGATAACGAGAAAAGATCCGTCGTAAGCGTTTCTAAATGAGAGAACAGCGAAGATTACAAAATCAGACGTGATTCAAACTAGCGTCTTCTGGCTAACTATGAATCTCTTCCGAGCATGTATTTATATATATAAGGAGTTAGTGCTTTAAAAATCATATAATAAAATCTAGAAAGGTTAAGAAATCAATACGAAAGTTAAATGTTTGTACAACTCTTCCTTCGGTCGGATAAAGCTTTCTAGTTTTTCCATAGATGGCGCTCTGGCCATCACACGATGGTTATAACAACTATAGTAGATCCAACCGTTTATCCTCTTTTTGACAGCACCAATAGAACGTAACATGACGATGTTACGCAAAAGTTAACTTATAAATGCGAGGTTTTAAAAATATGACAACTGCTTAAATTTGCTCCTTGATCCCGTATAATAATCATCTTTCACAAAATGAGTCCATAAGTGCAGTAGTTTTTTTATAAATTCCATAAAATAACAAACGTTTTTAAAAAATTACGTTCTATGGCTATCAACATAGTGATGTTACGAAGTTACGATTGAGATATCGATATTGTTTATGAACTATTTTTACACGGGTGTTTTCCGTTCTCGGCACATAATATCGGATTTATTTTTATGTAAAACCGTTATATTGATGCGCCTCAGGAAAACATACAGCATTATTTGAAGACGTGTTTATCTCCTGGTGTATATCCAAAAAAGAACAAGGTTATGATGACTATGATGATTACAAGTACAAGTCATACTTGACGAAGCTGTTACCGGTTAAATCTGGGATGGCCAGCGAGCAACACGGAAGGGAGTAGGCATACACAGCGTTTCCCCTCTGTCAAAGTACAAGTCCGCATGGACCATGGAGTTTGATAATATACTGTGGGGTGAGGGCGGGGCTAGATTTGTGAATGGTGCTTTATTTTTTATGTGTTAGTGATTTGGTTGTGTGAGTATGATCGGCAATGGATCGGTACAGGTATGTTTTGTATGTAATAGTGCGGCTTTGCGCTAGTGTGCAACTTCCCCTCCCGCAAGAAATGACAGAAAGATTTGAACAATATTTTTTAGCTAAGGCTACTCCCTTCCGTGTTGCTCGCTGGGGATGGCAGACATTAAAGTCTGCCGTTTGGTACCAGAAAATAGTAAAGTTTGAGCAACCCCAATTCCAATTTAAGCAAACGAAATCTAATCTTTTATTTTTATTTATTTATTAATCAAAATCAGATTCATCGTTGCTGTCACTCGAGCTATTGCCGACATTTATAATTAATTGTTGACTCATATAATCTATCGCCACGTGTTTATCCCAATCTGCCATTATAGTTTCTTGTGTTTTTTGAATTACATTTTGCCAGCTTTCCGCAGTTACTTTCACACATGCATTTTTTAATAAATTTACCATTTTGTTTGCCGTGAATGGGGGTTTTGTGTTATTTCTAGCAGCGTGTCCTTTAACTTGAGCCCATATTAATTCAATGGCATTGTATTGACAATGATAGGGTGGAAGTCTAAGAACCCAATGACCATGTTCTGCAGCTATTTCGTCGATCACATATCGTTTTGGGAAGTGTTTTTTTGTTCGTAATATATTTAGTAATTGTACTTTTAGTAAGGAGTTATCAACATTTTCACCATGTCGTTGAAGCCAGTCAATGATTACTTGTTTTTTGTCGGCCTGGGTCGGCATTTTATCAATTTGGCGTGAGTGATAGGATGCGTTATCCATAATAATAACTGACGGTTCTTCCAATGATTGTACCATTTCCTTAAACCAACTTTCGTAAACCTCAGAATTCATTTCTTCGTGGTACTCAACTGTTTTTTTGGATTTAAAGGCCAACAAAGCATCTGGCATGAATCCTTTCACAGACCCTGCATGGCAAATGATTAGACGTTCTCCTTTTCCCATCGGTACTGAGGTAGTGGAAGCAGCGGTGTCATCAGTCCAGCTCTTAGACACTGTGTGGTTCGCATTCAGCCAAGTTTCGTCAGTGAAAACAACATTTGACCAATCTGTAATTTTTTTGGCTTCGCTCAAAAATTCGCAACGAGCAAAAGCTACGTCGCGACGCTCCATCAATATTTTGCGTTTGTCCGATTTTTTATAAGTAAATCCAATTTCATTCAAGACCTTTACCAATGACGATTTTTGACCTCGGAACAAATCACATTCACGCAAAGAAGCAACAAGTTTTTTAAGTGTTGGAACTTCTTTACGTAAGTAATAGTTATATATATGACGGCGTATAGCGTCTGCGTCAAAGTTGTCAACCGAAGTCACACGACGTGGTTGGCGTTTTTTCTTCGGCGTACGAAGCTTATTCTCCTGCATGCCGCTTGTTCCGTAGGCTTCGGTAGTAATTTTTGTAATCGTAGATGCACTAATACCTAACGCGGCCGCAACGCGCTCTCTCACTTGCGACAATGGTAAAAGCGGGCCGCCATTTTGATACTCTGCTTCAAAGTAATTACGAAGCTTGATCACCATTTCTCTCGTCTGTCCTTTCAGCACTGATCCTTTCGGCATTTTATAGTTCCAATATAAAACTCAGCAAATAATTACTAGCACGGGCGTCTTGTTGCGAGTGACAGTGACAAATACAAAACGGCGGTGGACCATTGAGTTTTACTACCTTGATAAAATACTACTGCTTACCCATAGACAAAAAAATTGGCAGTCATAGGAATTGCCGATAGAAGTGAAAACTTATAACTCAGAATTTGATAGCTTACCTTGGAAACTACACGGGTGTAACCGGACGGCGTGGCCTCGCCATCTGGGCATGGCCATCTAGAAATGCGTCAGCATTTCCCATTGGCTGATGCGTTTCTAGATGGCCATGCCATGACGGCCTGTCCACGCCCTTTCAACATTCCCCATTGGCTGACGTATTTCTAGATGGCCAATAGCCATGGTCATGGCGCCATTCCTAGGACTATTCTCTTTCCGCACAGACTCGATAGAAAAATGAATCGAAATCGTGTCCACTATAATCACTTGGTCACAACACTTTAACTGACAAATTAGATCTGTCAAAAAGAGGATAAACGGTTGGATCTACTATAGAGGACAAAAATTCAACGCTATAAGACAGCTGCTTCACTGAAGCGAGTGATGGCTTCTGTCACAGTTAGTCAGATAAGAAGACGCGGGTTTGGCACCCGTCCGATAAAGTAATTTTAGTGCTTTAAAATCACAGACCACATAGTGGATATATTGGTCTGTGTTTAAAATTCTATACTAAAGTTATGGTAGTTTATAAGTGTAATTGATAAATAAAAACATTATTTATTTATCGTATAAAAAACATGCTGTCTTTATCAGCTTCCAAACAAACACACATGCAGAAATAGAGATTTTTTAATCAGAACTTTTTTAATTTGTTTAGTACTAAACATAAAGTGAGGCCCTGTAGTGTAGTCCAGTCAAATTAGGATTAAGTATGGAAATAATTCTGACAGTAGTAAATTCTTCTCGAATCGTTAGGAAACACAGCTAGGAGTATCTTCCCGGTTTGCACCGTTTCTAGCATCTACGGAACCATGTTAAATATTAGGTATTAACTTTAAAAGGCCGTTAATTAGAAGAATTCAAAGAAGTTCGAATGGTTTATTTACGAATATAGGCTTTTTATAGTGACTTAGAGTGAACAAAGTTGTGCGATATATATAATATTTGTCATAGTTTTTTTTATTTGTGGCTTTAGGAAAATTCCGACATAGGTGCAAATATAATATGAGGCAAATATAAATATACTAGCTGACCCGCCAGCGGCTTCGCTCGCGTGGCCTCGCGGGATACGGTAATTACAGATTTTAATGGGTCAGATTTCAATTAGGGGTCGAATTTCACAAAATCCCGTCTTAGTGAGTTCATAGGTCCAAAAAAGAACCCCCATGCAAAATTTTGAACTTTTAGAAATCGCAGTAACGAAGTTTCATACAAACTATTAACCCAAAAAAACCCTAGGAGTTGAATTTCATAAAATCCCGTCTTAGTGAGCACCTACGTCCTAAAAAGGGGTAAGGTCTTGAATCGAGTCGCCTGAATTTAGGGGGGAGGGGGTGGGGGGGAGGGAGGGGAACCGCCCCCCACCATTTTTCCCTGCCGGAATCGCGTAGTTTTTTTTTTAAATTTAATATCAAAGATCAATTTTTCTACTCTATTTAAACACTTTTACACTTAACTTTGGGGGAGGGGGAGTGGGTAGGAGGGGGGGTTGGGGGCAGGGAACCCCCCCTACCATTTCCCCCTGCCGGAACCGCGTAGTTTTTTTTAAAATTTAATATCAAAGATAATTTTGTCTACTCTACTAACACTTTTACACCTAAATTTAGGGGGGGGGGAGAGAGAGGGGGGGGTCAGAGTTGGATTTGTCACTAATTTCGACCTAACCGGTCTGACTTGGACTCCGGGTGGGCTCCCGCCAGAAGCTCTAGCGGTCGCCCCTGAACGTTGCTTCGCCACACTCAGCCTTCGTTTCACGTTCAGGACCTCCCTTGAGCTTCTGGCTCCCGCATTATTTATAAACACTCTAGGGGTAGTAACCACAAGAATAGGTGGAGTTGGGGTGCTCTGTGTCGGTTTTCTGACTACTTTCAACCTAACCGGTCTGAGTTGGTCTCTGGGTGGGTAAGGGAGGAAAATAATTTTCACAAAACTATGTAGGAGTATTTATTTTATTTTGTAAACATAGTTAATTACATTGATCAACTCGACAAAGGGATCTTTTTTCTGCTTGAATAGATCTCGCCTCCACAAATATTCAACTATAGCATCACTAAAATCACACGGATTGTTATAATTGTCTTTTTTAAAAAACCTTTTCACTGCTCTCCATTGAGATTCGATTCTCTGGGTATGGACCCCATCTGGGGCCACAAATGGATTATCTGGGTCCGAATGGTTGACTTTCTTATGGATGTACCCATGGTCAGCTAGGCAGTCATAAGCCTTCCAGCAATCGGTGTGTATAATGGTTGCAAAATCAACGTCACATACGTCAAACACCACAAACCTCAAAAATAGCGATCAAAACGTTTCGTTTCACGAACATAAACATAGCAGACGTTCAAATTTATGCAATATTTCCTGATATTGCGTTCCGTTTCACGCATCCGCATGTTTTTCGTGTGAAATTACAGAAACTTTAAATATTAATTTAAAATACTTTCGCGTAACTCCGGCAGCCAAAATCGAATTGGGAGGGTCAAGACAAAGCCCCTTGACCATTCCACAGTAGCAGAATCCTCAAATTCAGGCGACTCGATTCAAGACCCGACCCCTAAAAAGAACCCCCATGCAAAATTTTAAACTTTTAGCACTCGCAGTAACGAAGTTTCATACAAACTATCAACCCCAAAAAAAAACCCTTAGGGGTTGAGTTTCATAAAATCCCGTACTAGTGAGCACCTACGTCCTAAAAAGATCCCGCATGCAAAATTTGAAACTCCTAGCACTTGTAGTTTCTGAGATTTCGTGATGAGTGAGTGACCTTTCGCTTTTATATATAAATATATAAGCATCATAAACGTTTCATTCAATCAATCAATACTATAAATGTTAATATTTGTGAGCAATAAATTCATGTTTTTTGTTCATGTTGGAACGGCCCAAAAGAAGAATAAAATTTAAATAAAAAAACCTATGTAGTTCCTGCGTGGTCGCGATTTAGGGCCTAAAACAAATTTACCTAAAATGTAGGCGGATGAACTCGCGGGCAAAGGCAAAGTTAGTAGAGTCACTTCTAATATATATTTTTCAAAAGCAAGGCTTAGAACCCATCATACAAGGTGAAGTTACTACAAAAATAATCGTATAAAACATATTTCGTGTCGAAAAACTTGGTAACATTGTCGGTACCGCAGGCAGGCAAGAAAGCAATCAGTAATTTGTACAGAGTTTGTTGAAGTTTGTTCAACTTTTACGCGTTGACTATATTTAAGGACATAATTTTGTCATGTTTGTGAAGATGGTCTTTAATAACAATAACTGTTTGTGGTAAATGTAAAACAGAGCCGAAGTTTTGAAGTCATTACGAGCTAATTATGATATCGAAGCGATGATGGCCCAGGGCCAAGAAAGTTGACTGCCTACCCGACGACCGCTGATTCCTGCCTGAACGTTCGGGGAAGGGAACTTCGTGATGAAATCAACAGCATGGTGGTAGGATGCTTTCTGCTGCCATCTATCAACCGTTGACACAGCTAGGATAGAGGTATAATTCAGCATATCTTCTTCTTCTTCTTCTTCGTTACGCTCTTAACAGAGTGGACGTGGTTGGTTACTAAAGTAACCACTCTGTGTATCGCGCTTCACAACGCGACGCCATTCCTCCCTCCCTGCAACATTCCTGGTGCAGGCGTGTACCATGGCTGCTCGTATCTCGCGATCTAGTGCCCTGGACAACTAGTTCGACCGACTCATTACGTGGTGCCACAAGCCCAAAGAAAATAAGAATGCAGGCTTTTACAATAGAAGAAAGACGCTGCTTGATGCCCAGTTCTTGTAATATGGATACATTTTTGTAGAACTCTCAATTCTCCCACTTTTTCCTGTAGCACCACATCTCGAACGCAGCAATACTGCATATACATGAACTATGTAAATTATACTATAACCATAGTAAAGCCGCGTTGACATGCTCAGAGGCTGCTCGGACAGTGTGGACTCGGATATCAACTCAGATTGTGGCAACCCATAATACGAGCGCACTCGATGATGGCGTACGATTCGAGTCTACACTCGGATCGTGTTCTACTCTTCCGTGTGAGCTCGTATACGAGTAGGAAAACAAAATGGCGTATAATAACAACAACCAAACGTCTCGTGGGGGAAAAAATGGTATGAGCATGACACAAGTAGATATGTAGAAATGCAACAAGCAGAAGAGGTAGATACGTTTCCGGAGCGCTTCAGGGAGTTTTCTACCAACTTGCAAAAAAGGAGGAGGTACTCAATTCGACTGTATTTTTTTATGTTTGTTACCTCATAACTTTCGATAGGGTGAACCGATTACCAAAATTCTTTTTTTGTTTAAAACCTGGGGCTTCCTGTGTGGTCCCATTTAAATTTCATGAAATTCGGTTCAGCAGTTTTTGAGTTACATTCCAATAACTGAATAAAATGGAAGTCGGTATTAAAATTTTCAAATTGTATGTGTTAAAAATGTTTTTCGAATTTTAGAAATTTATATTAAGGTCTTGGAATTGTATATTATTATATTAATAGTTGGAAGAATGAAGAAAATGATCCGAGTAAACTATGTTAGTATCAACAGATATCTAGTACACTCGTATGAAAATTACTCGTACGAGTGCACTCGTGTCGAACTCTGATCATGTCAACGCGGCTAGTGAACAATTATTATAACAATTCTAATTTTTATTCTGTGTCTAGATATAAAATGACTAGACATAATTTGATACCTCCTTGTACATATAACCAAGATAAGAACAATTGTGGGCGAAAACACAAAAGCCAATTATGATAATGTAACGT
Source organism: Selenia dentaria (assembly GCA_917880725.1). Lineage (NCBI taxonomy): Eukaryota > Metazoa > Arthropoda > Insecta > Lepidoptera > Geometridae > Selenia > Selenia dentaria. Next base: position 9,042,944 of record OU862901.1, on the reverse strand, counting down.
AATACAAATAAAGTTGCCAGTCAGTTGCCACCCACATGTAAAGCTGGTTGCACACTTAGACTAAAGTGTTCGAACTTCGCTGATTCACAAGCGTAAGAAGCTTTTAGTGCCGTGCTTTGACACAGTGTAAAAAATACAAATAGGGGTTTAATAAAAAAAATATCTTAAATAATAAACTTCCTTGAGAATCCTTATTTAAAAAGCGCAATCGAGACATTATTTTAATCCTCTTTATACGTAATAGTATATTATGCAACTAGTGAAAAAAGGACGGATTTAAAGCGAGGGCCATAGATGAATCACGAGTAAGTGAAGGATTCTAACGACTGAATCACGACCGCAGGGAGCGATTTGTTACGCTCGTGATTCAAGTGTTAGAATCCTGAGCGATTTGAGTGATTTATGGCTCTCGATATAACTCCGTTTTATTCAAGTTGCATACTATACTTTATACCATGACCGCGAGAAAAAGAAATAATTTGAGCGAAAATAGACATTTAATGAAGAAAAAAGGAGGGTTAAATTAATTAAAATGCACATGAAATTTTTAATAATTACAAAACATAAGAGTAATTTATTTATTATTATTATATTTTTTTCTATAATCGCAGCAAAGAACACAATACTGTTCATAATACTTCATCAGTCGAACAACCCAGACACAATAGAAATTTCATTGTTATATGGACAATAGACTGGTGAGGGGTTATTCTAATGATAAACTCCTTGTCGCAAATATCGACCAATCAAATCTCGAGGAGTTACTAGCTCAAAGAGTTTGTATGTCGACTATTCTCTGCGTAAAGAAGATGTATAAGCATTGAGATGGAGATCGAATATATTGGTGTGTTCTAAATTCAAACACCAAAACAGTGATTAAAAGGCCTTTTTATTCACTGTTTTCAGTGAATAAAATAAGCTTTTTAGAGTGGGAATTGTATAAAGTTTATTTCTAGAGCATGGCGTTAAAATCTAAAGAAAATCAACGTTTGTTATATGGATATTACAAACTTGATTCAACCACCTTAACATTTTTTTTAAATAAATTTGTCTTGGGCCAAAATTTCGGGTAGGATAATGGCATAAATCGTTATTTTGCCATTACGGACACTCAATTTTATTTATTTATATAGAGTATAGATAAACCGATAATTGATTGCTGCTTCAAACGCCATGATATCGTGACCATTTTGACATGACATTTTGACATAGATAAGTTAAACACTAAAATCTAAAGCAAATAAATATGCCTACCCTCATTCAGGAGCGTATAGTCACATATCTCAAATTGGAATCCGTAAATACTAAAAAAGGCACATTGTTACGTGTCAAAATCCGGCATAATAAAGCTATACAATAGTGAAGTGACTGGACAAAACCGGATATAACTAGATACAAGCCTTCAATGCTTCTTCACAAGCACAATTCCCGAGTGCCTTCTTAGATTGCCTCTTTCCACATGATGTGAAGGCTGACGGAATCCCTAAAGAGGGTTTGCCATTGACTCTTTATTACATGAACCTTGAATTTCCTTGAAGTAATTTATTGTCTCACGCAAACTTGAAGCTGCGTGGATTTTCTCATTGCATTTTTCTCCGCGAGGAAACGGAGTTAACGGCTATTCGTTATTTTATTAATTATAAAATAATTCATTGTGTATATATTTTTTATTATTAGAGTAATAGCAAAAACATTTTTTAACACACATACAGATTTACCTAATATAAGAACTAAATCGTTTATGTATGACGATTATTACTCCTGCTAAGAGTGTTGTATAATGATGGTTCATATTTATTTCCATACTAGCTGGTGCCCGCGACGTCGTCTGCGCAGGATTAGTACTTCGAGTAGCTTATTATCTTCTTCAAAGCCAAATATATCATCTTTCTTCTCTCTTTTTACCAAAATATGCTGTGGCCAAGCATACTACGCTTTTTCACCCGTGTGGTGATGGATGATGTTGATGAAAAGTATCCTATGTGGTAATCCAGCGCCTCATCTACCTCCATACCAAATTTCATCAAAATATCCCCCGCCGCCGTTTGAGCGTGAAAGAGTAACAAAGATCCATACTCACAAACTTTCGCGTTTATAATATTACGAGAAGTAGGATCTAAGTAAATTATTCATTGTACGTAAAGTTTGACGAGTTTAATTAAGATAAGCCTCGCACATACATAAATATAAACGCATAATAGTACCATTTGATTGATTTTTCTTTCTGTCTTACAAATATAAGTTTTTAAACTATCACGGTCGCTTCTGCAAGAGTTAACAATAGAAACGGTGTAATCGGGAACTTAAATAAAAAGGTTACACGGTAAATATCCCGTTTCTTATGTTAACTCATGTTATAAAAATATACTAATCTCTCAATAAACTTATTTTTCTGCTTTTATATTTATTTTATAATTCTTATTATTTACAGCTATATTTACTTAAACAGCCTAATATGTTTCCACTGCTGGGACTCGAGCCTTCCTCTCAGAGAGAGGAGTTGGGCCATAATACACCGCGCGGGCCCAGTGCGGCTTCATGGATGGCTAGTGGCCAACCCATGTCAAAGTTCCACACACCCATCCAACTCCTGACCGCAGCAAGCGTTGCTTAACCTGTTGATCGGTTAAGATCGCCAAGTCAAGCTCCGCTGTGAGCACTTCTGTATTTAATCAAACTTAATTTGAAGTAATGTTATGGATACATTTGTAAAACCAACGGGATATCTTGGATCGCAAAATGGCCTTGAAACATATAACACAATGGACGTGTAGGTATGGCGTCATTTAGGAATACCTCACAGGACAGATATTGGATATAGCAAAGCTCTTATACACTAATCAGAATACATTCTTCGAAATTTGCCACCGTGGAACCAAGCATCAAGTTACTAACTGCTATTCATGCGCTGTGGCCACCCCCAGAGCTCGGCGGCCATATTTCATAATTTTATCGCTAATGTAAGCCTAGCAGGTATGCTTGTCTGTATGTTTGAACCTGCTTCCGTGTACTGCGGGGGAGGGTGGGTATCTGATCTGTTTTCTCAGGATATACCACCTTAATATACCCCCTATCCACCCTAATCACTTTCGGGGTGGGGATAATATATAATCTGACGATCTCAGTGGGGCAGCGGGCGAAAGTCCGCCTGCGACGCAAGAGGTTGCGGGTTCGATTCCCGCCTTAGAAAAAAAAATGTGTACGACCTGCAGAAATTGGTTCCGTTGGTCTGGGTGTTTTCTATGTATAATAAAAAAAATATCTATGTACCTATATAATGTATTAAATATATCAGTTATCTAGTATCCATAACACAAGCTCTGAGGATAGATGGTGCTGTGTGGATTGTCCAGCATTATTTATTTATTTATTTTATTTATAATGCAACAAATTAATGTAAATGCAAAAGAGGTACAGGCAAATCGTAGTATATGTGGATATCAGAGATATTTGTGTAATCCTTACATTTTAGATTACGCAAATACTTTGCGTTACCAAAAAGTACTGAACAACAGGCACTGTTATTATATTAAATATAAATGCATATTAAATGAATACATTACCTTCCATCCCTTTTTGACGGTTATTCCTCTCCATTCAAAAGTTGTCTAGAGGAGATCGCATTCAGCGATGAGACCGCCTATTGCTACACTGTTCTTAGCTATTTATCTGACTATTGATTGTTTTACTTTAAAGTGTTTAGTAAAGATTATATTTATCTACCTCGCCGCACGTTACTTTCAATCTTCGTACGGTCTTGAGATTCCATATAAACGCTCGTACGTGATTTATTTATTTATTTCACAGAATATACTAAGCATACTTTACATATAGTAATACAGTAACTATTTAAAACACTTTACAATAATTTGGAAAAGAGCAATAACAATTTGATCTTTATATAAAGTTGGTTCGATTGATAGAACCACAGGCAAATACATTTTCCCATGGATAGACTAGTAGAACTACGCAATCAAACCACGGGCAAAGTAAGTAAATATCTATCGGGCCCGCGCTGTCTAAGTACTTTGCCACGGACAATAACCGTACCTATACTTACTACATATTACATTACATAGGTAACAGACATAAGTCGGATTGTGTATATATTTATATGTTATTTGTAAATAATAAACTATCGTGTAGTTGTTAATAATGTGACAAACAATAACTTTAGTATTTATAATATTAGTGTGGATTACTGATTTGATCTCAGTTTCAATGGTTCATTATAATGTGTAAAATGAAAAGCTCAACGGGAGAAACTAGTCCTTATAACAAGGGGAACCCTGGTATAAGGACTAGAGAATGTTCATTGGACAGTTTGTTAAATAAATTGAAACCTACTAGTATCTATCAATAGTTTTCTCTATCTTCCTCTATGGCGCTAAGACTTGGACTCTAAGATCCGCAGACCGCAAACGCATCGATGCCTTCGAAATGTGTGCTAGAGAACGATGTTGCGAATTCCTTGGACGGCATTTCGAACCAACGCGTCAATATTAAGACAACTGAAAATAATCACAAGGCTCTCAAGTACCTGCCTAAAACGCATCCTTGAATACTTCGGACACATTGCCAGAAAAGACGGAAACAATCTGGAAAAATTAGTAGTTACTGGCAAAGTGGAAGGCAAGCGATCGCGTGGTCGGAGCCCGATGCGTTGGTCTGACCAAGTCCGAACCGCACTGGACACTTCCGTCTACAATGCTATTCATGTAGCTAACAATAGGAGTAGATGGCGAAACATCGTATGGGAGAGGATAATGGATCGAGGTGGTCACGACCCTCAGACATGAGGAATACGAATCGAGGAGGAGTATCTATCAAACGTTTCCACACTGGTCTAGAGCCTAGCGTGGATACACAATTAGGTAACTATGGTTAAGTGTAATATATTAATTAGAGATAAGCATGTGTACCAACTGTATATTTTTTAAAACAATTTCAATTTCAATAATTATAAAGTGGTGTATAATTTTAGTAGTTTTAACAGCGTACCTACTAGGTCAGCCTGTGTTACGCTGTTAAGTAAGTGTGATTATGGTATATCGCCTCTTTGTTATTTTGAACAAATTGAAACCAAGTCAAACCAACCTAAGTATTTGGGTTAAGCACTGCCTGACTTACGCGTCACAGCTATTCATTTATAACCCAAAGATTTAGTTCTTGAATTCCATTTACCCAGGAGCTTTACATACACACAAATACTTGAGTTACATTAGTATGATTCGAACCTCGTCCCAGCAACGGATGGTAACCACAGTGTTCCACCCGACTGGCTGCTCCCTAGGCCTTCGTTTGTGTTACGTAGACACACGTGAATAAACGCGTGCGGTACATATCTACCGATCTAGTAGAGTAGGGAGGCCTATATATAAGAGAGTGTAGATTACGACCCAATTTCATGATTCGACTTCGCAAAAACTTAGTTTTTCGACGCTTAAACCTAATAACTAAAGTTCGAAAAAAAACGTATTATAAATTGAATATACGTTATTATGAAGTATGGGAGCCAATACACGATTGAGCAACCTTGGCTCGATAGAAAAAAATCGGCAATAGTAATTTTTAAACTTTCGCGATTTGAACACATATTTATATTATATTAACTCTTAATCGCGTCAGTAATAGTATTTATTTACCTCGACGTTTCGATCAAGTTGCATTGATCGTGGTCACGAGCGGACTGAAGAGGCGGGTGTCAAGTTTATTTTTGTGGATTTAGGTTTTTTTTTTGCTGAATGAGAGTTATATTTATGTAATATACTATCGATCTGTTTCGTTACATTAGGTGTTTAAAAATTCTGCTTTTTTTTTTAATCAGGGTACGAGCGCGCCTTAAAATTAAATTTAAATTTAAATATGCATGCTTGTCAAATACTAAACTTATTGGTAACTAAACTAATTGTACTTCAAATTGCTTGTCATCTAGAAAATCATTTATACTATAATAACATTTAGTCAATAATATGTTTTTAATTTTAACTTTAAATATACTAAAGCTGAGGTCTCTTATACTTTGCGGGAGCTTGTTATAAATAATAGGTCCCATGCAGAAAATGCTCTTCCGAAATACTGTTTTTCTCGCAGAGTATAGCCTTAATCTTTTTGCGTTTCGTCTGTTTCTTTGGACAGTGTCGGACAAACCTGTTCGGATAAACTTATAGGGTCATTGTAAACTACTACTCTTCACGTTTATATGTCTGCATAGTTACCAAATTAGACAAAGCAAGTCATGCGCCTGGTCGTAGGCGTTACTCTGAAGACAATTTTTCACTATACCACCTCTTTTAAATACCATAATGTAGGGAAAGCACCTAGCACCAAGCACTGCCACACTTATAGTGTGATATTAGTACTGAAGTTTTACGTTTGAACTGATGTGCCGGCATAGCTTTTCTCATTTGCTCAATAATTTCACTTGCATGTCCTTCAATTTTAAATGCCGAGATACCAACCAAGGCGGCTCTTGCACAAGAGGCCCACCACTACAGATTGAATAGTGAAACGAGTTTCCCCGTCTCTTACGATTCGCATGTTGATTGTGGTGGGGGAAATTTTGTTTAACTGCGTTCCCTCCAGAAGTAAACCTATAACATTTAATAAATATACATATATAATATAATATACATAAAAATATACACATAACATAGATGGCAGATGTCAACTTGACAGAACTTTGCAGAAAACAAAGGTGCTTGTACTACTCCAAGCCTCTTTGTTTCCCCATGGCCTTAGGTGTTGTACGTGTACACTCGTACAACACCTGATTACGTGCAACACCTATATTTAAGGGAAGTCTTATTTTTCACGACGTATTGGAGCGCCCTAAATCTACGATCTTATTTTTTTATTTTACTTTAACCCGGAACCGATACCATTCAATGATGTACCTCTCGCGACTTGGAGATCGACATGATAAATTTGTCTTGAAGCAACCTAAAGAGGGAAGCCAATACAAGAGTCCACCTATTCCAGTTTGGCCGTGGTTGTCGAGCCTTATTAGGTCTTCCTTCTCTTGAATATCACGGTGCCCAAAGCCGGATCGAAATATGTGACAATAATAGTCGTATGATCGATTGCATTGACTAAGATTCATACTTTTTAACGCCATGTGGATATCAAATTCAACATGATACCTCCACCCGGTTCTGAGAAAAAAGGCCTTGACGGGTACGAGTATCTATAAATAGACGGACGACAAAGTGAACCTATAAAAGGCTTCAGTTTTTGTTCGATTGAGGTAATCAACCCTAAAAATAAATTGTACCCACTGTCTATTCTATCTATGGAATCCATATACATGGAATGCACCCAATTCACACATGAATGCGTTTCGGGAATTTCGTAAATTTTAATATTATAAAAACTAACGTGCTTTTAACGTGTTTTTACTTAGAAATACGGGATTACTCACTAATATTTATCGGATAGTTCCAACTATAGTTTCGACCACATTCGGGGGTATTTTTCAAGGAGAGTTCGGGACGCCCGCGTTCATGACGTCTCGTATTAGCACATAGATCACAGAACACTCCTTGAAAAAGACCACCGAATGTGGTCGAAACTATAGTCGGACCTATCCGATAAAAATTACGTGAGTAACCCTGTATTTCTAAGTAAAAACTTTTAATCGTAGATATAAAATATATATCCTTTGTTCACAAGGAATGTCCGATCAGCAAACCTTATACAAAATGCTGCCTTACATTTCTCATACTGTCCCAGTAACCAGATATGCTCAGCTAAAATAAGAAACCTATAATAACAAAAAGTCGAACAATATAATTATTGCGTTACGTTTAATCGGCAACTCATTAATTTGTCGGAAACGTGGTTATGAAACCTGATTACCAGAATTGTTTTCTAAACAATACCGAAACATGGGTGGTCCGTATCGAATGTTTTTTCGGATAATCTGATTATACTTATTTATTTGCTATATTTAACTTTTCTTCGTACTTATTTAGGAAGAATAACGCTGGTGAAAACAAAGCGTTTAAAACACTGTATACAAAATCCGAAGCGGTCGAAAATGCTACACCAGTGGGCCAAGCAGTTATTCGTGTTTGGCCCATGCACGAATAACTGCGTAAGATTAACGTAACGTGTTGTTCACGTGAAACTGTACAAACTGTCATATCTAAGGCAACAGTGACACAGATAAATCATAGTTTGTCAGCCGAAGCGTGACGCGTTGACGCTTACGATACGAATACTTTTTGCAAATTTTTTGTGCTACTGCCTCAGGCGATGACAGTTCCAGTGCCAGCCAGAACTTAGAAATGTAGTTATGCGTGGGTTAGCACTGCGTTCGTCTCTCCAAGGCTGACTATGGAGTCTCTAATCTGCCTGCCCACAAATTCTGGCATTGTGTCGCAAGTTCTGGCTTTGTGGCGCTAATTCTGGAAGTGTGGCGCAAACTCTGGCTTTGTGGCGCAAATTCTGGCTTTGTGGCGCAAATTCTGGCATTGTGGCGCAAATTCTGGCAGTGTGGCGCAAACTCTCACTTTGTGGCGCAAATTCGGGCTTTGTGGCGCAAATACTGGCTTTGTGGCGGTCTTATCTAAGATGGCCTTTATATATATAGAAGCACAAGAAACCACCCAGTAAATCGGGTTTCCTCTCTCAAAATACTTAGGTGGACATTAATTTCTTTACATAACACTTACACAACTGACATTCAAGTTACGAGTATATTATACTCGCTGCTCTCCGCGGTTCCACCCGCGCTGTGATGGATGATGATGATGATGAATCTTATATAGCCTATGTTACTTAGGGTGAATGTAGCTTTCCAATGTTGAAAGAATTTTTGAAATCGGTCTAGTGCTTTTTGAGCCAATTAGTTACAAACATACTTACATACAAATCTTTCCTCTTTATAATATTATATAAGTTATACACACGTTCTTCAAGTCTAGGAGTATTAGTGGTAGTAGTGTACATCTTGACTGACAGGTTTCGCAGTTGGTAGAAACTCTCTGGGCCGCTAGTTCCGGGTTCAATCCCCAGACAAGTCAAATCTTTGTGCATGAATATGTCTGTTTGATCTGTGTATGGGTGTGAATATGTAATTTATTATGCTCAATGCTCAAAAAGATTATTTCTATTATTTTAGGAAACTATTTTACAAGCCTATGTAAACATAGTCTGATGACTAACTAAGCAGAGCCTGTACTATGTTAACCTGATGGTTAACATAGTACAGGCTCAGCTTAGTTTAGGACCTGAAGATCTTGTTTGGATAAAAACAACAGAATGGTGGTAGGTAGTGATACCAATATGGACGGATCCCAATAATCTATCTAACCACGGTTTACCTTACTACTGATAGAAATTTGACATAACGTCCATACAAATAGTGTCAAATATCTATCGTTAGTAAGGTAAACCGGCGATAGATAGATTATTGGGACCGGCCATATGTCACCTGCTTGGTACCACCCAGAAACCACGTATAAAGGATTCAAAAAACGATATAAAAAAATATTTAGTGACACTTCCGCTGCTAATAGGAAGAATACAAAATAAAACACACAAGAAAACCCAAATAAACCAAAAACGATTCGACACGTGTTTCGCCTCTACCAGTTTGTGCGGGAGAGAGGGTGGTGCACACCCCCAAATAAGCTAAAATCATTGTTTTTTTTTTCAGCTTAAGTGTCACTAAATATTTTTTTTATATCGTTTTTTGATAATGGATTTCCGCAAAGTAACGCCTGAATCAATAAATTATATAAAGGATTCCCTTAAGGACAACAACGCACGTTGATTTCTCGGCCTCTTTTATGAGAACGGAAAAATGCCCTGTGTACGTTTAATAGATCCACTTTTGTAAATAGCCCATTGTTTTCTTGTAAGGATCGAATAACGATTACGGTTAATTGATTTTAAGACAATTTTTAGACAATTTTTGTCACTACACCCTCATTCCCACTACATCGTTCCCTTATCACACTATTCCTTATCCTGTCACTCCGTTTCACTCCAATCATACTCCTCAATGCTCTCATCTCCACAGCATTTATTCTACTTTCATGCTTTTTCTGCCACACCCAACTTTCACTACCATACATCAGTGTCGGAACCAACACTCCCCCATGAACAGCCAGACGAGCCTTTTTAGACACCTTCTGACTGTTCATAAAAGCGTAGTAGTGACAAAAATCGAGAAAGGTATGTTAAGATGGTTTGGACATGTGGAGAGAATGAATGAAATGAGAATGACTAAACAGGTATACATAGGACAAGTAAACGGAAGTGTTGAAAGGGGAAGACCTAGGCGAACGTTCCGAAATCAGATTGAAGACGTTTTGAAAAAAGGCCAGGTCAAAAGTACCCTAAACCGACGCTTATGTATGAAAGGATTGATGAGTATAGATGAAGCGAAAGAGATATGTCAGGATCGTAGTAAGTGGAAATCCGTGGTCTCTGCCTACCCCTACGGGAAAGAGGCGTGATTTTATGTATGTATGTATGTATGTATGTATGTATGTATGTATGTATGTATGTATGTATGTATGTATGTATGTATGTATGTATGTATGTTTAGACAATTGTCCTTTTTATTTAGATTAAGTGTCTCAATTGGTATGAGACTTTGAATGTTGTTTGTGTGATATTTTTAATGCAATTTTGCGACGAGACGGGTAAGACTTACGCCGTTAAACTGAGCTTTGCGCGGCTATAGTCTCTTTTGCCCAGTAATTTTAATAACTACAATCTAAGAAGAAACAATAAGTATTTCTTCGTAGATTACAATGACTATTTTTCACTTCGTCCTCTCACGGAGTTAAGTAGGAAAGTATATCACTAAGTGCGAATGAACGAACGGATGGATGTCTGTTACTTGTTACTTCCTACTACTACTACTAATTGCTACTTACAGCAATACTACAGCAGTGCGATTATCTAAGAGCAAACATCGTTTATTAGTATTTATCTATGACGTCAGCTTCATAGTCACTAATACATTAGGGCCTTTATTAATAAACGTTGCGTAAACATAGATTAGGCGTAACATGCTTGTCTTGCTTTCACGCGTGACATTTACTGCAAGTGAAAAATTGACAGATAGATGTTTTAACTACTCCGGGTGTAAGCCAAGTTTATTAATAAGGCCGTGTAGGTATAGGCTAGGTACGTAGGTTTGCTTGATGAGCCACTACATTCAACCTTAAACGGACCAATGAACATTATTCCAAGATAAAAAGCATTGTCGAACGCAATTGAGATAAAGCATGTTCAATTTCCTTGAAAGCAGTTTACTCAATACTGCGCTGAGTAGTAATAAACACACATTCCCATTTGAATTACTTGCATGTTTGAGTTTAAGTAATACCTAATTAGCTGCGCCACGCGGTTTCACCCTCGTGGTGATGGATGGATGATGATGATGAAAGTTTGTGATGTCCTTTCCCGGAATTAAATCTACTTGCATTATGACCGTTTAGGGGTGATAAGGTAACAAACAGACTGCAAGACAAGAGTTTTCATAATAATAATGATTAAAGTATGGATTAGTATATCACTTCTTACTTCTTAATAATTTTTTAATACATACATTAAGAAGTAATTACATAAACAATCAATATTATTTTTTAGTGAACGAAAAGCACGACATTGAAAGAGATATTTTTATCAACGTTTACTATAAATACAGTTATTATAAAAAACGTTGACAGTTTTATCTACCGGCTTCCAAAAAGGAGGAGTTACTCAATTCGACTGCATTTTTTTATTTTTGTTACCTACTTTCGATAGGGTGAACCGTTTCTCAAACTTTTTTTGTTTGAAAGCTGGTGCTTTCCGTGTGGTCCCATTTCATTAAATTCGGTCCAGTAGTTTTTGAGTTACACTCCAATTACTGAATAGAATGGAAGTTGGTATTAAATTTTTCAAATTTTACCTGTGTTCAGTGACCCGCGAGTGACCTTCAGGGTGTGTTCGGCCCGACCACACACCACTCCTAAATCAGCACGTGTGTACACACGCATTCAGCCCGCCGCGTAAACCAGTGCACAACCCAAAGGGACAATACAAACATTATAACCAAGTGAACAACAGTTCTTATGCCCATTCAGCACGCCGTCGACAGCAGGACGCCTCCACCTAGGACTTACGGTCACCAGCCCTCATCAGACCCAGAGCTCCTCGACACCTCCCATGTAAAACAGGTATTTATCCTCTCCACTCCAACAATTATTCCCTACCTATTCTCTGGTTGCAGGAAACTGCTCAACCACATTTACCCCCCCCCCCCTATCATCGACCGTATAGTGGCTGAATGTTTTGATTTGATTTGTAATGGATGCAGAAGTATGATGATCATGAAGGTGGATGATAGATGGAATAGAAGAGCAGCCCAAGGAAAAGATGCATGGACTCTGAATGGTACGATATGAACATATTGATGTGAATGGTGTAGTCACAATGGTGGCTACATGGTGTAGAAAGAAAAAGTCTGTACTGCCCTGACCCTATAACATTTGGGACTGGGGCATGAAAATGATGATTTTATATGCATGAATAACCAATATTGTCGATTTATCTGCTAAAAGCTAGTCCCAGTTTTAACTACCGGCATATACATGAATACAGTCAGATTCTCGTCTCTTCTCGATATGACAGGTAATATGTTACAGTGTAATGCAAAATTAATGTAGGATAATTAAAATGCACACTCCATTGCATAATATTATAACCCTGCAAATGACTTCACATTTTGACGTATTATACGCCGTACAACCCTAGCATATATGGTATTAATCCTGCGTGTATCTTAATAATAGGGTTGTCAAAAGCTTTAAATTTAGAAACTAATTAAATGAAAAACGTGATGGCATGCAGCGATTTTTATTTGTACATTAATTAATGAAATATTTTTTTACTAGTTTTATCATTGTTTTTAATATAATAAAATATTTGTGAAATGTATTATTTTAACAGTAAACAGTAACGTTAACACTTTTATGAGTGATAACTCACTCACTCAGTGTTGCCACAAATTGATTGTGAAATTGATTGAAATATTTGAAATAATTGACAGCTGCATATTATGTTGCCAATTCAATTGTGCGTTGCCATTAAACACATGTATATTAATCCTTTGCGTCCCAGAGATGTGCATATACGTCAGTTTCATTCATAAATCTTTTGTTTAAATTTTCACGGTATAGGAAGGATTAAAATGTTTATTTTATCGATACATGTTCTAATAAACATCATCTCGCAATATGTTTTTGTTAGGCTGGCGTTTCTCTTGTCAGACTCATACATACATTTTAGCTAAAATCCCAAGGTTTCTTGTATTTGATGTATTGGATTTACCTGTCAAACTTGTTTAGTAAATAGTAAAATATGTAATTAAGGTGACAATAAGAACTCTCATCGATACATTGTCAATTCGCAGAATCTGCCATTTATGCATTCTTGTGAATGTTTCGCAAATAGGTTGAAATCAATCAACTTTTATCAGACATGGATAGCCCAGTCAAGGACAATATAAATATTTTTTATCACACACTTCTTTAGGCGGCCATCCTGCGTTTGGTGTGCTAAAGCCGTATTGTACCGGCGTATTCTAGTTTCATATAACTCAGCTCTATTAAATTATTATCAATTCAATCAACTCGAAGAGAGTTATTTTGAATATTTGATTTAGTGATAGTATTTACCATTATCGATATCGATATAATTGTGGCACAGCTTGTCCATCACTATTGGCCTGTTATTGAAATGTCTATGATCGCTCAAATGATAGATAATGCTCGCTAAATAACGCCAAGCGTTGTTCAGTTAGAGACAGACATACCGAGTCAGCAAAAGTTTATGTGATAGTTAAATCGAGCCAACGTTGTGGTAATAGCTCGGTTTGATGTTATATCGAAGTGTGTTTTGATGTTCACTGTATTTATTGTGACGGTAAATGTACTATTTTGTGTTTATAGTTGTGTATAATTAACAGACTTCTCGCTTTAATACACAATCTAATTCATTTTATATCATAGCAACACTATTAGTTTAAATTGGTTACATCGACGAATTGATTCAGTTGAAGAAACTGTTTCTACTTCTACGCTATTTGCAAAAAATATGGCGATTTGATATTGATATTATTTATATTTAACTTTTTTTTATTTATCGAGCATCTAACATACTGGAAATGCAAGTCGATGGGGCCAATTATGCGTATCAAATAAATATGTCTCAAACTCACGAAAACTTTATAATTTATGAGGTGATTTTTTTCGGAATGAGATTTCGTCTTCTCCTCAACTATTGATTGCATCTCTAAATATTCTCCCATAATTTAAATAACATGAATTAGATAAAAATACATGATTTGTATTTTATTTTAATTTTATATTAATTAGGTACTTTTACGCAAAATGGTATGTCAGTCCCATCGTACTCTAAACTTAATACTATTCCTACATTAACTTATGATGACTACTATAAAATAGCTCATAGTAAACTTATGCGTACAAGACGAAATCATTAGTACATAAATATATTCAGTAGCACGCGGGCTGCTTCGCAACTAGGGTCTGATACTCGTAATATGTCGATTAAAATTTGAAGATTCTAAATTTAAATTAGCTAATAACTTGATATTTCTAAGTATTGCCAACCCTGCTATTAAACGTGTGAGACTCCCGAGGGTTGTCAACTACGACAATTTGGTCGCATAACTTCGGCCAGTGTCCGTCGCATAACGTATTTACAGCGACGAAATATTAATCTACCCGTAACGAACCTCCGATAGTTTGTTACTACGCCATGGAATATTTGAACAGAAGTGACAGGTGCTTAATTGGATACTGGCGGCAAATTAAATACCTAAAGACATGTGAGACAATTTTAGTGGAATGGAATCATTTATTTCTGATCTTTACTATGCTAATGATTTTGTAGGGTGTTAGTTAGTTAGGACTTGAAAGTAATGATTAGAAAATATGACTGGTGGAAAAGTTTATCCAGTCACTTATAGTAACTAAAACAACTAGTGCAGTATGACTGGCTCTGACTGCTTCTCACAAACATCGAATAGAGAATTCGGATTGAAGGACAAACTTTACTTTGTAGTTGAATAAATGTTCTCCCGTACATTGATATACGTCACGGTCAATTATCCAACTGCAAATGTAGTTTGTAATTATATGTACTTATGGAAGCTTATGAAAAAAAATGATTGCGAATTTAATCCTTTACATGCGCCGTGTAAAACCTTTCATTCAAATTTCTAGACACATTATTTTTATATATGTAAACACATTAATTTCAAATTGATATTACTACGCGATCCTAAGAGAATCTCTAGAGGAGGAGAGAGGTCTGAGACACACAGACAGACGGATGAACAATCCTATAAGTGTTCCGTTTTCCTTATTTTTAAGGTGATAATCCTAATCCAAACAATTATTTCATATAATAGAAAGAACTGTAATCCTAACACAATTTATCTTTAATAATTTTTTTTATTATTTCAGGTAACTCATCAATTTCTATTTCACTCTGGACGTGCTTTGTAGATCCTGTGTAATTTACAAGTAAGTTTAGATGTTAATCTAAGTTAAAGTACTATTACATTAATCCTTTTAACCTCTGATCCATCAGATAAGGGTATTGCAAGATTATAAATTTGTTTGGGTTCTGCAAGAACTATTAATATATCTTGAAAAACCCAAACAAATTTCAAAATTGGAAAAAAAACAAGTTAGATAGTAATTTCAATATAACAGTCTAACATTGCAATTTATAAAGAGGAAAATTCACATCCTTGGACGGGATTTGAATCGTCTTCAGACAATCCGTGTCAGACGCCATGACCAACTAGGCCACCGAGGCTCGAGGTCCGAGCATCGAATTTTAACTCTCTACCTGTTTTTAATCGTAGTATGGGGACGGCCAATAACAATCTAAATTAACGCTATTAACGCGTGCATGTCTTTCACCTGATGGTAAGCACCACGCCTTCCCATACCAGTTGCAGTTTGAACCAGAGTTTAGAGTGTTATGCTAAAGTGTTTCGTGTACTGCACTACGTTTGTCACCCCGAGACATTGGTTTTGAGTATCCATTTTAGTACATCTAATTAATAGTTGACGTTTACTAACTATCTCTTCAACTGGCTTATCTTCTTGGCTATGTCGGGGACTAGTTCCTCTGCGTATCTTCTCACTTTTGATTCCATTACGTAGACCTCAAGCATAACCCTCTTCATATCCCCTCGTGCGACTTTTGGTCACATACGAGTATAAGGTCCACAATTACAGTTAACTAGACCACTACCAATGCCATTTATCATCACTGGTAACACATACTGATTAATGACTTTAGTCTTGAGGCGCAGAGGTAACCTCTTCGTTTGGAAATGGGTTGATCCTCCTTTTTGGAAATTTGTTACATATAAGGCCCACAGTTAGAGGTCACACCACAACCAATGCCATAAATCATCACTGGTAACATATACTGATTAATGATTTTAGTCTTGAGGCGCGGAGGTAACCTCTTCGTTTGGAAATGGGTTGATCCTCCTTTTTTGGAAATTTGTTACATATAAGGCCCACAGTTAGAGGTCACACCACAACCAATGTCATAAATCATCACTGGTAACATATACTGATTAATGATTTTAGTCTTGAGGCGCGGAGGTAACCTCTTCGTTTGGAAATGGGTTGATCCTCCTTTTTGGAAATTTGTTACATATAAGGCCCACAGTTAGAGGTCACACCACAACCAATGCCATAAATCATCACTGGTAACATATACTGATTAATGATTTTAGTCTTGAGGCGCGGAGGTAACCTCTTCGTTTGGAAATGGGTTGATCCTCCTTTTTTGGAAATTTGTTACATATAAGGCCCACAGTTAGAGGTCACACCACAACCAATGCCATAAATCATCACTGGTAACATATACTGATTAATGATTTTAGTCTTGAGGCGCGGAGGTAACCTCTTCGTTTGGAAATGGGTTGATCCTCCTTTTTTGGAAATTTGTTACATATAAGGCCCACAGTTAGAGGTCACACCACAACCAATGTCATAAATCATCACTGGTAACATATACTGATTAATGATTTTAGTCTTGAGGCGCGGAGGTAACCTCTTCGTTTGGAAATGGGTTGATCCTCCTTTTTTGGAAATTTGTTACATATAAGGCCCACAGTTAGAGGTCACACCACAACCAATGTCATAAATCATCACTGGTAACATATACTGATTAATGATTTTAGTCTTGAGGGTCTGAGGTAACCTCTTCGTTTGGAAATGGGCTCACACCACAACCAATGTCATAAATCATCACTGGTAACATATACTGATTAATGATTTTAGTCTTGAGGCGCGGAGGTAACCTCTTCATTTGGAAATGGGTAATCCTCCTTTTATGGAAATTTGTTACATATAAGGCCCACAGTTAGAGGTCAAACCATAACCAATGTCATAAATCATCACTGGTAACATATACTGATTAATGATTTTAGTCTTGAGGGTCGGAGGTAACCTCTTCGTTTGGAAATTGGCTGATCCTCCTTTTTTGGAAATTTGTTACATATAAGGCCCACAGTTAGAGGTCACTACCACTATCAATGACATAAATCATCACTGTTAACACATACTGATCAATGACTTTAGTCTTGAGGGTCTGCGGTAACCTCTTTCTTTGGAAGTCGGTGGATCCTTCTTTTTTGGAAATCTGTTTAAAAGGTATCGTTGTAATTTTGTGTTCAAGATGACAAGAACAAAAGTTGAATCAATTTACTGTAACAATAAGCGTGATTAGTTCCCATTCATCTTAATTACAGACTTCCTTAATGTTCCTAGCTGAATGTCGAAAGGTCACATTCCAGGTCGGAAGGTCACGCACAAGTTGAAGTCAACGAATTCAGAGCTAAGTAATAGATTTACGTCGCAAGGGCCCAGGCGATTCCGGGAACAGCTATTTTTGGAAGATATTGTTATTGCTTAAAAGGAAATGTCAATAAAGTAAATGTTTTGCAATTTTCAAATCCCGTCCGAAGATGAAATTGTTATTTTATAACTCGCGTTTCGGCTGTTTCTATGAAGACACTGATACATAATATTACCGTGCCCCGGCTTCGCACCGGTATAATTTAGTAGAAAGAGGTGAATGTATGGAGTATGTTTCATTCTACTCTCTCGTTTTGAGAAGACGTTGTTTGGAAACCTACCTTCTGTAGGTAGTTACTCTAAGGTTTGTTCATTAAATTTTCCATCGACGACCAGCTCATCGGTTGGCAACTCTATTTTCTTTTTAAATTAAAGAGCGTGCGGTCCGGCTTTATTTATTAAACTTCTGTTTTGTACCTTAGCCATTTCCTAAATAGACCAGTGTTACTCTTTGCTCAAGTTCTTAACGATCGTAAACTAACTGCAACAACGATTGCCATGTACTCAGTAGTACGAGTACTTGTTTTTATTGCTTTTCTAGAACTTTCTAGTACTTAGGTTACTTCAAGTTTGTATATAATTCTATAAGTACCCTCTCGAACTTAACTCCTGAGTAAATCTCAAACTTTCAACTTTAGTGCTATCGTTTAGCTAATAATTATTTTGTTCTGAAACAATTTTAGTTATTTTATTAAATACTAGTTGACTCGCCAGCGGCTTCGCTCACTTGGTCTTGGTGTAGTGGCGATAGAGTTATTCTTTAATTTCAATAACTTTGTATTTATGAACCGATTGACATAAAACAAACACCATGTTATGTAAAGCTTACTACAATATATTAGTGAAAACCAAATCTAAATCGGATAAGCCGTCTTAAATTAGCGTGCACAAACGCACAGACAAACAGATAAACAAACAAAAATTCTAACAATACTTTTAGTTCATTCTATTTTCGTATATTAAAGTCCCAATAATATTTTTTCTGATATATCTTCAATGTACAGACAGTAATCCATTACATTTTTCTACAGACTTCCAAAAAGGAGGAGGTACTCAATTCGTATGTTCTTTTTTCTTTTGTTACCTCATAACTTTTGATTGGGTGAACCGATTCTCAAAATTATTTTTTTGTTTGAAAGCTGGTGCTTCCCATGTTGTACTTGTAAAATATGTACCTATAGATTATGATAATCTCAAAGTGTTTGCCGTCGCTACGCCGTGCTGGAACATCACCCTGTTTTTCCAATTGTTTCGCAAGGAAATCTATGATTAGAGATTGAAAACTCTCGTGAGTATCACACATTATAATAATATAAAGATACCGGCTGCACTCACTTGGTATTATGTCTTTTTAATTCCGACGTTTTGTACGTATAAGTAGCGCAATTGCGAGACACGATCTCCAAGCGAGAACCCTTCCTGAAGAAGAACTTTTTATACGTTCGAAAGTTATGATGCTGCATTTCAGATCCGTAGATCGAAGTATACCCAATTTCTAGACACTGCAATTACCTATTGCTGTTTTATTTGACCCAGAGCCTGAACTCCGAACACTACTGCTGCTCAAGTGGACTTCCCTCCTGTCAACATGGTCTCAGTTCAGAACCCCGAACTCACGACCTGAGATTTTTACATTTTAATGTATACCTAGATAGATAGATAATACTTTATTGTTCACAAAAACTTAACAATATGAAAACTTAAATGTAATGATTACAAAAGTTGTGTCACAATGGGCGGCCTTATTGCTAAAAGCAATCTCTTCCAGGCAACCTTAGGATGGAATGAATATATTTAAAATTCATCGACATGGGCGCGTTTTTAAAACATAAGTAAACATGGATATAAAAAGCATTGGAAAAATAACAATAACATAGCGAGATAATACAAAAAGGATATAACAATACGTACTCTTGTAATATCATATTATTACCATGTACTAGCAAAGTGTCATATCCAACAATAAAAATATGTAACCAATAGGTATAAATACCAAGTGGTAGTAGTATAGTATATATACCTAGTGGTTGCACTGAGCCCTTTCATATATTTCTTCCGTTAGGGTCAGACCTGAGGCAACTGGGCTTCAACTAGCTCAGATTCAGTCCCGTGGGCCTAGCCCGAGTAATGTATACTGTAATATTAAAATAACATGGATAATACGGTCTAAGAAGACTGTAAACAATCTAAAAATGCCCATCACGCCAATACGTGAGCGAAGAAATGTAAGGATTCTCTGCCTATTGTACTCAGTGTTGAATGATCGTAACACCCCTACGTACCTCAAAGATATTTTCCAATATCTCATGGATTTTCACGAGCGAGAACTTCGATCATCCTCCAACTTACAACTCTCTATTCCTCATCACCGCACGTCGTTTTTAGATAATTCTTTTTCTGTTGTTGCCGTCAAGTTGTGGAATTCATTACCCATGGATCTTAAAAGGTCGATCTCAAAGGATGCGTTTAAGAGAAAAGTTCGCCTATTTTACATTAGAAAAGTTCATCCGCAAATCCCATGTTCCTGATCTGTCCCACTAATGTAAACACTACTTGATTAATAATTTCACCACCTTTTGTCTGTTATGTATATTAAATATGTCATGTTTTTAAAATATTTATCTTATAGATAAATGTAATGTTTTACTGCTGTTACTCTCTATATGTTTTATATATTGTTATTTCATTATTGGTTCTATACAAATGTTTATAACTAGTATTTATTATATTTTTAATATCTCTCTACAAATATATTATTTTACTGCACCGCTACAATTTTTCTTACAACTCCAGGATGACTGGTAGAAAATGCTACTTAGCATTAAGTCCTCCTTGTACATTTGTTTTGTGCTAAAGAATAAATAAATAAATCACGCTGTCATATTTATCATTTAACATATATACATATATAGGGAATATTATATACAGTTTTTCTACTATGTAAAAGAAACATCATTATCTATTTATAAATTGAAAGAATACCACGTAATCGTTAGCGTATTTTTATTTCATTTGGGTCACAACATTCTTTTGATATACCAATTGGTGTTCGAATTCATTAGAAATGGTTACGAAAAACAATTATTCTGAAACAATAAGTCGTTGAAATACGGAAAGTTTTCAAAAACAAGTAAGTAAAGTGGAAACATCGTAACAATGTTCTAACTTGTTACAAAATACGAGGCAACATTTCATAAGTTAGTCACTTAAGTACCTACAATAATTCCAACGCAAACACCTATTTGAATGTTTACGCAGATTCATAATTTACTAGAAGTGTCTTGAGTATATAATCAACAAATATATTTAAATAATAATCTATACAAGCACTTTATACTATTTTACTATACCAACTTAACCCTTTAAGTAGCTTATAAATAAAAAAAATTGGCGCTAAAGCGACGGAAAAAGCGCGCGAAAATTCACTATTTAAAAAATGTGCGCGCTGCGCGTGCAGGAGTTAAACCGTTGTAAAACAGGTATTTGTTCTATTGTATATCTGTAAACGACGTAAATTTACACTGGTTAGCCAGTACATCTTCCTTTATTCTATAAATATGTTATCTGTTTCTTTCTAGTCAAATTATAGAGGCAAAGTCAACCGAAACAATACACAAAAACTCGACACGCAACAAAAAAATAACAAATGAAATAAATTCTACAAAGACCAATTTTATCTCTCAAGCAGGTGCAAAAGTAGTATATATATATAGCATACAATCACAACGATATAATAGACTTTTAAATCTTATATACTACCTATTTTATAAATTATATATAATAAATCCACAAATTGTCATACAAATATATACTCTAATGCTACCCATATAGAGATCAAAATCGTCATCCCGCCCGTTATCAAAATAATATGGCGGCTGATATCAAATTATGGGAATTCCTTACAAAACCATATAAGAGGATTATAAGCTTTTTCTTAGGTTTTTTCCTCGAAATGGTACTTATTCACGAAAACAATACACTCGCACACGCGCACCTGCGAAACTTTCGCAGAAATGCTATTGACGCCCAGTATTTTATACTAGCATACTGATTACTACTGATGCAATGTTTAGATTTGGCCACCGGTGTACCGGCGCGGCTTTATAGGTTAAGAATAAAAGGTAAAAAATATATAATTTGCAAGCCCCTTAGTGGGGGAAGTGGCTAGAATACTGGCAGCATTACCACGCTTGATAATCCTTACTTCTGCACAAAGTAGGTGCCATCACTCCTGTCACCCATCGCTTCAACCAAATGGTTGTTCAAATATAAACTAAGCGAACGGCTGTTCTGTCCTGTATAAAACGAGTTAAATAATGTGTCCAAAGTATAAAATGAGTTAAATAATGTGTCCAAAGGATAAAATGATTTAAATAATGAGTCCAAAGTATAAAATGAGTTAAATAATGTGTCCAAAGAATAAAATGATTTAAATAATGTGTCCAAAGGATAAAATGATTTAAATAATGAGTCCAAAGTATAAAATGAGTTAAATAATGTGTCCAAAGTATAAAATGAGTTAAATAATGTGTCCAAAGTATAAAATGAGTTAAATAATGTGTCCAAAGTATAAAATGAGTTAAATAATGTGTCCAAAGTATAAAATGAGTTAAATAATGTGTCCAAAGTATAAAATGAGTTAAATAATGTGTCCAAAGTATAAAATGAGTTAAATAATGTGTCCAAAGTATAAAATGAGTTAAATAATGTGTCCAAAGTATAAAATGAGTTAAATAATGTGTCCAAAGTATAAAATGATTTAAATAATGTGTCCAAAGTATAAAATGAGTTAAATAATGTGTCCAAAGTATAAAATGAGTTAAATAATGTGTCCAAAGTATAAAATGAGTTAAATAATGTGTCCAAAGTATAAAATGAGTTAAATAATGTGTCCAAAGTATAAAATGATTTAAATAATGTGTCCAAAGTATAAAATGAGTTAAATAATGTGTCCAAAGTATAAAATGAGTTAAATAATGTGTCCAAAGTATAAAATGAGTTAAATAATGTGTCCAAAGTATAAAATGAGTTAAATAATGTGTCCAAAGTATAAAATGAGTTAAATAATTTGTCCAAAGTATAAAATGAGTTAAATAATGTGTCCAAAGTATAAAATGAGTTAAATAATGTGTCCAAAGTATAAAATGAGTTAAATAATGTGTCCAAAGTATAAAATGAGTTAAATAATGTGTCCAAAGTATAAAATGAGTTAAATAATGTGTCCAAAGTATAAAATGAGTTAAATAATGTGTCCAAAGTATAAAATGAGTTAAATAATGTGTCCAAAGTATAAAATGAGTTAAATAATGTGTCCAAAGTATAAAATGAGTTAAATAATGTGTCCAAAGTATAAAATGAGTTAAATAATGTGTCCAAAGTATAAAATGAGTTAAATAATGTGTCCAAAGTATAAAATGATTTAAATAATGTGTCCAAAGTATAAAATGAGTTAATCATATTATTCATCTCAATCTCGAATTAATCATCAATAAAAACACAACATTTTTAAAAACGCGTTTAGAGTTTAGAACCAACTTGAGAAATGGTAGTTTATTATTAGATTGTAGTGTAATTAAATCAAATTATCACTCACTTAACACTTTTTTCATATTGTGTGATTTACATTAGTATTATTTTTAATCTTGATATATACCTATACTCTTATAGCAGTCAAATCAAATCATAATCAATTATTCAATTGAGGCATTAAAGACATACATAGTTAAGACATTATTAATAAGTAATCTTCAAAAAAGTCTACTGCCGCTTCCAAAATAAGTAGAGAGAAGTCTTCTGAGAAGATCTACCCGAAATTTCAAGGTCTTGTTTTTTAATTATGTTTTTACAGTGTATTAATGTTATTAAAACTTTAATAGTTACAAGCTAGATTTGCAAGAATAAAAAAACCGGCCAAGTGCGAGTCAGACTCGCACACGAAGAGTTCCGTCCATTATCTATAAAAGCGAGCAAAAAAATCACGCTTGTTGTATGGGAGCCCCCTTAAATATTAAATGTATTCTATTTTTTTAGTATTTGTTGTTATAGCGGGTGGAGAAATACATCTGTGAAAATTTCAATTTCACTCTCTAACTATCACGGTTCATGAGATACAGCCTGGTGAACCTAATACTTTTGTGCCACATCTAGCGAATCTAAATCCGTCTCCAGTTATCACTAAGTTATACCCCTAGTTGTTTTGCTTCGTCAAGCCAATCTAAGTTGCGTTGACAACAATTACAAGTTTCGCCGCGCGTTTTGTTCCTAAACTGGTACTACTCTTGCTTAGCTTAGACTTATCTTAGCTGTTGTTTTGGATTCATTGTTACTTCAATATCAACGCATCGATTCTAAAACTGATACTATATTGTCAGGTTTGTAACCTAAAATGGTATAATTTATTTCATTATGCTAAGTTCTAGAGTTCTAGAATAAGTAGGGATGTATCGATACGCCATTTTGCACGATACCGATACCGGATACTTAAATAAAAGTATTGACGATATCGATATTGATATATCGATACGCATATCGATTTCAAAAATGATGGTGAATTAAAAGAAAAAGATATTTTTTTATACATATTTTTTTTATAAAAAAATATAGATAGGTTGCGAATAGTTTATCTATTTTCAAGTAGTTTTAGTGTTACTGAGTTTACCGACTCAGTGTTACTGAGTCGGTAAAACGGTTTAGTTGTTGCCTAAGCTGATGGTCCTAGTTGGCATAATGATATTGTAGCAAATTTTCATTGGCAAAAATGATGGTAAAATAAAATAAAACAAGATATTTTTTATACATATTTTTTATAAAAAAATATAGACAGGTTGCGAATAGTTTATCTATTTTCAAGTAGTTTTAGTGTTACTAAGTCTACCGACTCAGTAACACTAAACTACTACTTGCGTTTACACTAATACTTGAGTCGGTAAAACAGTTTAGTTGTTGCCTAAGCTGATGGTCCTAGTTGCCATAATGATATTGTAGCAATTTTTCATTGCCTGAAAAAACTAATAATACGATGTTTTCTAAAACTGAATCCTAGTTAGATTGATATACCGCCTCCGAAACCCCTGCATACTAAATTTTATGAAAATCGTTGGAGCCGTTTCCGACATTCAGATTATATATATACATATATACAAGAATTGCTCGTTAAAAGGGATAGTTTAAGAATCACACCTACACAGTAAAATCCTTTAGTGTGATTATACTGTCAAAATTACAATTTATGGTTAGATCATTTTAACGGCACTGCTGGGACGGTTTACATACTACATTGTGGTTTGACTTTAGAAAACGCAAAAACTATAAATACTTAGTGCAATTGCATACTACACTGTGGTTCGAACGTGCAACGATACTGGACAAAGTAAGAACTTAAGGGAAAACTTACGAAACCTCGTTCCATTGTCACCTGGTCGCAAAAATGTTCGATTTCACGATTCTAAAGTCAATGTCCCCTAGGAGACATCCTTTTCTAGCTTTAGTTTCGTTTGAACTTCGATTTCGCCCGGTTCTCAGATTTCGTGAATATATGAAAACCGAGCTAAATACATTGTGATTTTCTAATAAGATACGAAGAAGTACTTCAAAATAGTTGATTTTCATTCATTTTCATTTTTCTAGCGTAAACATTTTCTAAAAGCAATTATTTTGTAGCAAAGCGTTGAAAGTCAAGAAATTACTAAGAAACACCAAATAATATGCTTTTATAATGTAACGATGTATTCTTACTTCGCAATTAAATTGAGGTACTTGATAATAGAGAAAATAAATTAACAGTAAATGTTTTTTAACGGCGTCATAAAAATATTTCAACGTAATTTTAAATGAGTAGTACTCGCATTTGACGGACTCTGTTTTTATTTTAAGCTCTCACCGCTCAGCAGTTTCTTACAAAGCAGTAGATGCTTAACTCTAAAAAATAAATTAAAGTACATACCGCTTGTAAAAATATTTACGATGCCATTCTCATAATAAGAACACCAACAGCTCCTACAAGTTTCGTTTATAAAAAAGTTTTTATGCAAATTACTCTTTGTTTTATTCACAACGAAAAACACAAAATATTTTTAAAATAGAAGGAAACATTCTTCACTTTGACAAATAGAACGATACAATTTGAAAATAGAACAGCGAACGGCTTACCTTGCGAGTCTTGGAGGCAAATCCCATCTCGACAGTGGACACGTCTCGAAACTTTACTAACTGAAACAGAAATATATACGCACCGAACTCGAGCGAGACAGCAGATGTCCGGAATAGAATAAGTTTGAAAATTTACGGGTCAGTTTTTTGGTCAACTAGTTGCACCAGCACCACTGGGCGTGTAAAATTCATGCAATTTAAAAGTTTTGAATTACGGACTGTTTTTGTAAGCGTGTGATTAATGTTACCTTTATAATATGCGAGGGGGAGAGGGGGTGTTGAAACTTCAGCTATTCCTTCCAATGGGTGTTTAAATTTCTCAATAAAAGTTTGGCGTTTGGTCTCACATTGTGTGTTTGATATTTTGACAGAGCTTGTGAGAGGGAAAAGTTTGAGAGTTTCTGGAACCGCTTAATAAACGTCTTGAGTGAGTGCCTCGCTTTTGGTTCACGAGAGTTTTGTATAGAAAAGTTTGGAGAACTCTGTTATTGCATCGCAGTTTTCGTATCGTTTTTGTTTGATTTTCTACGGATGAAATAATGTTTTTTATTTTATTTTATTCTCTTAGGGAAACTTACAGCTAGGTCAACTATTAAGTCAGATATAATATATATAGAAAGCTAATTAAAAGTTTCTACAAATAAACACTGACATTAAATACATATTAAGTATAGCAAGTAGACATCATTATTATAGCAACTACATGTTAGTAAATTAATAATAAATATGGATTAGTACCAACTACCACGTAAGAACATAATTTAGGAGTAGATAAGAAAATAGGTTGGTACTTTGAGAGAAAAAACAATAACATTTAAAGAAAGCCTATTTTTATCATATAACTCCGTATCCGGCTCTATTCCGGATTATCCACAAGTTTAACTTATCTTATCAATCCTATAGAGTATAACATAGAATGAATATAGAGGTTCAGTAACAAGTTTTCAGTGTGCAGTGAACAGCTGCATAACTTTAAACAGTTTGAGTACCTCAAGAGAACATGAAGCCTTTTTATACTCACTTAGTTGTCAGTCTTTCCCATATCTTCAGAAGCGAGTGGAGGCATCAGATTAAAATTAATCATATAGAGCGAACATAATCAATAAATACAACCATATACAGGGTGTTCGGTAGAGGGACCGACAAACCAAATGAGCGTGTTCGGGGGCCCACGTGGAGAATACAAGTTGGGCAAAAAAAACTCCCCGACACCGCAATTTTTTTTAACTAAATCAGTTAGTTAGCTCTGTTTTGTATCCAATTTTGCTTTGCGTGGCCTGAAGGTGTATTTGAGACCAAATTCAACTAAAAACATCCGGTCTAAAACAGATTTTACAAATGTTATGGTGGTAAATAGGTACAATTTCGGAGGAAAAGGGAAAAATCACAAAAAAAGTTAAACATATTGGGGGGTCGGGGATTTTTTTTGGCCAACTTGTATTCTCCGAGTGATCCCCCGAACACGCTCATTTGGTTTGTCGGTCCCTCTACCAAACACCCTATATACCGCACAATTAAATAAACCTATAGAATAAGCATCTCGTGCACTTTTGAATTTTGAAATATATCAAAAGCATGGTCTATCCAAATATTACCAATCAAGAATTTTATATCTTCTGATAATGTATTATAAACATCATATTATAAAAATGATACAATAGTTATATAAGGAATAAATCTAGACAGCTATAAACCTAAATTGCATGCCAACTATTATACAGCCTGCGGTCGAATGTTCAATAAAAGCAACGGTGACCCCATGCTAACGGTTCCGTCCCTATAGCGGTTGTGTTTCGGTATTTCAATATCAATTTACTTGATTTTGTTTCTAATGTGATTGTATATTTACTGAATAATAGCGGTGAATTTATCATAGTAGTTATAATGATTTCATAGGGTTTTAAAACTCTTTCACATTAAAGTTAAATAACTTTAAATGGCTTATATCGTGTATATTATTTTTATCCTGACTTTTCGAACACTTTTTAGTGAATATAGTTTCGGGGTTCGATGAAAGTAAATTTTCATTTGGTCGAAGGTTACGGGTAGATATGTGATGCAGTGGTCCGGTATTTATATACAACATATTTGACATCATATTATTTTTAGAAAGTCACTATGAAAGATCTGTAAAGGTTTTTAATTGCAATTTTGTATGCGTACTGGCTGCATTGAGGTGACATAAGTTTAGGTTATCACCTTGTTTTTGGAATATAAGATTTTTACAAAGTACTTGCATTACATGTTTTTTTTAACATGTAACATGAGAGAAACATATTGTGCCATTAACCTTATACAACTGTTATTATAGTTCAATAAAGTTATTAAAACATTTTTATGTACTGCCTATCATATCTGATTAAAACGTTCCCGATGCACGCAGTAGCCAGTATAGTCACTCAAGGTGCAGCGTGCTTCCAGTGTTTTAGCTGCATGCTGGATATGATAAAAAACGGAGAAGTTATGCAATGTGTGCATGGATACCAAGAAGTAGAAAAATAATGTTGAGCTAGTGCTCAGGGAGCATCACTACCACAATCTCTTAAAAAATGAGAAAAATAATAAGAAAATGCTTAACGGAAATGTTGTAAGGTGGATGGCATGACTGAAGTATGTCATAGTGGACAGGATTTGTTAGCGTTTCGTCTGGTGAAACCTAGAAAGGAATATGCAGAGCAGACCCCAAATAAAATAACCTAAAGTATTTAAAAACATTTTTATTAGAATGTTATTCTTAGAAATATGCTACTACCTAATTTGTATTTGTAATAATAAAACGGGATTAACTTGAGACTTATGCTATGATATCACAATCGAAAGCAATACTTTTACATAAAAAACTTAGTAGTCATCATCATTTAGGAAGAGTCCTACTTAAGACTTAAGACGGTGTTGTTATTGATAATGTGGATCACTTAAGGCATGAGTACCAAAATGTCATTTAAACCTAAACACAGTAGTCATACATATCACATCTACAACATTTACTTTTGCAACCTTAGTGGCACCCATCAAGTATCAAGAATTTTCTCGAACAGTCATACCAGCAAAAAGGTAGGTTCTGTAAGAGTTCCCTAAACATATGTAAAATGCTTTAGTCCTGGTTACAATCGTGAACCAGTCACAGGTATTGTAAAGTAGCTATATCCGCTTTAATGTCTAGAACAAAGACGCTACCATTTATCTGCCTGCCAGAGGATGTAAACCGAAATCGTGGTTGTACATACACTCTACAAGCAGTATGAACAGTTCCTTTCATAAACTATTGGCTGAGCGAGAGAAGCGTCTCTGCTTTAACTGACCAGGTTGACTTTCATCTGTTCGTATGTTTGTTAGGTTGTATGTTGGTCTTCCTGTATAAGTCGCATTTTTCAACCAATCTTGACGAAACTTGATATGTTGTTCTACTATTCTATACTTACTTACTAGGTTAGGTTTTTTTCTAAAAAGGATGAAGTTTGCTGCGGCGCTATTTTCCGAGAGATTTTAATAAAATTTGGTACATTAGTATTTGACTTTAAAGATGAATTTCGAACATGACCATGTTTGTTCAAGTGGTTGCTGGTATAATAGGTTTGGAAGTTTTATAAACTGGACGATTTTGGTAATATTTAGCAAGAACATTTGGTACCGTCGGCAGATGGCTCAGACTGCGAAAAATTCTCGCAAAAAGTGCTCGCTCTACTGTTCGCAGAACTATTAGTTTATTGAAATACTCTAATACTTACGCAATAAGGGTTACGCTTACTAGTGAGTCTAGGCTTGAGCATGCTTGTATACAGATCTGAGTAAATGTATGATCTGATTGTATGGCATTTACTGTTAAATCTCCACTCAAGTCGAGATTCACGACTGAGTGTCTTTATTTTATTTTATTTTATTTTACAATTTTAGGAAAACTTACATCTAGGTCTAATAACTAGGATACTTAAATATTGTACTAAGGGACATTTACAAGTTTCCACAATTTTCCACTTTCTGCAATAGGTGCCTGAGACATACATATTATAGACTTTACTATTGTCGTCTACTATAGTCGTTTCATCTCTAAGTCTGTAAGTTTTTTGGCAGATTCTGCGGTAAACTTTTGATCGCATAGAAAGTATTGGGTGCATTCACAGTGGTGTTAAGTGTGTTTGAAGGTCTCTGTAAAATAACTGAATGTGAATGAATAACCATGTCTCGGAGTGGGAGCGTTAATGCAGGACAGCAACCCTTTAAAATTTACAGAATTGGGTGTCACTGCAATTGTCTTTGGCATGGGTGACGCTTACCATCAGGTGAACTTCTTTTCCGTGACGATCACTTATAAGAAATTCAAAAGTCAAAAATCATTTATTCAATAAGCATCAAAGACGCACTTATGAACGTAGTTTATTCATTATAATGTACATTAAAAACTCTACCGCCGTGTTCCAAAATATATAGCCTACCGAGAGGATGCGACCGGAAACTCGGGGCCATTCTTTTCATATAGAATTTTACAATGTACTGTTATTACATTTTATGGGTGGCAGATCTCAACTTGCCAGAAGTAGAGTATTCCATGCATCTTTGTCTTCTATATAAATCGGACTTTATTATATGCTTTTTTAAATGTTTTTACACATGTTACAGTCAACTTGAATTTTCCCTCTGTGAGATAAGTTATATGTTTTGTGATTTTATTGTAAAAACGCATACAATTTCCTAGGAATGACATATTAGTCACGCTAGTCTAAAACTAGGTATAGCTTATCCTATTCTTATTCCTAGTATTAAAAAGGTGGTGATCACTATTTAACCTATGTGTGTATGTAAAGTAAGAATAGAGCTTATATGCCACAACGTCCATACTATTTTATTGTGTGTACTGAACCATACTGTTTTGTTTATGACACAGGCTAATATAAAGTTTTGAAATGTACCAGTGTACTGTGGAAACTTTGCGAATTTATTCTACCTGAATTTTTGGAGCATGTCCGCTGTTAGAATTCTAGGGGACAAAGAGCTGAAATTATGTGAAACAGTTTTTTAATATTTTAAAGAATTTGAGGTTTTATTTTAGTTGTTATTATTTGAGTCACAATATTTTGCTAGAGAAATGCTTGCTCATTTTGAGTTGAAATAACATTTACATTCAATTCGTTTTTACTTGTATAAAGTTAAGTAATAGCCATAAGAATTATCGATATAAATATCATCATGCCTCTAATTTCATAGCAGCTTATCTTTTGAGATTTGCTAATTATTTTGTTTGTGCTTTGTTTTTCCTTTATATGTGGACTCATACTTTTGTACATTTGCCATTCCTCAACTAAATTAGGTCATTACTTATAGTTGCATCAAGTCAAGTCACAGCCACATAAATAAGTCTGTCATTAAGTCACATTCTAGTAAAGTGGTGGATGCATTATTAACACTTTCGTATGCGATTGATGAGAAAAACACAAAAAACACATCATCACTTTGTCTTTGTATTACTCGTGCACCACAACGAACACTTAATGTTTATAATCCATACTATTACACGTCAAAATTCAAAGACACAAAAGCAAAATCAAACACAACTAACGACAGCCATTTTGTTTTTTTCCGCCTTCCTGAGGCTTCTTAATTTAGTTGGACTGTTGCGAACGGCTGGGAAGACTAGGTACAATAATTACATCCTTTTTTATCCCTCAAGTCTAGTTAATCTGTGTACTAAGTACTAATTCCTCAGTCTGACTCTAACTCCGAGACACTTAGCTAATTAGTTCTACAGCTTTACGCGGCGTATGGAATGGCGCCACTGTCACTAAGCTGACTACTTTGATAATTATATTAATTAATTTGTAAGGCGACAGTATTAAAAGATTATTGGAATTTTATATAGATTTTTCTATACTTTTTATTATTAAGCACTAGCTGCGCCCCGCGATGTCACCAGCTACCTTATTGTTCTTTACGGAGAATGGGAATGGGCTTCATTTTGACATTTGATTCCATGACCATTCTGGGCGTAACCCTGCAAGCCAATGGCTGGAACTTCATTCACATTCAAGTTAGACAGTAAGGCGGCCGCATGGTGATGATGAAAAGTATCCTAGAATTAGTTTGCAGTAGTGCACTGCGCGTGTCAACCGTTAACTTTATTCGCCACATACTTTATGATTGTTCGTAGGCCACATCGCTATTTAAATCGAAATACAGTACTGTTGACTAACTGCTTATTGCTTCAGCCTTTTAAGGCTGGCTGGGGCATCGAGCTTGAGGTCATTACATCTGCGGAGCCACTGTTTCCTGGTTTCTGAAACCTACGCAGATCCAGAGTATTTGTGCACATTTGGGTCTATAGGCATAATTACGTTTACCCACTAGTCTTTCAAGACATATAAGCCTTCTTCTTCTTCTTCTTTTTCTTATTTTTCTATTATTTTTTATATTATTCTTCATGCTATTATACTAACTTCTATTCTAATATCGAACTTCCTATATTAGAAACGCGAAAGTTTGTATGGATGTTTGTTACTCTGTCACGCAAAAACACTGAATTAAAATTGGTATGTAGATAAAAGATGATGCGCTGGAACAACATATAGAATACTTTTTATTATCATCCTCATCATCATCCATCACCAATCAGGTTAAACCGTGGGATACAGCTAATATATTATTAAAATAAATTTCTGATCGTTAGTCTCGCTAAAAACGGCTTGACCGATTTGAATAATTCTTTTTTCAACTTCATCTCAATATAGAAAAGGAAAAAAAACACCAACATTGCCCATTATAACGCAGATAAAACTGCGGGACGCAGCTAGTCTATAAAAAGCATCACGGCAATCAACAAAAATGTTCTGCGAAGAATCGTTACAGACGGTATGCTCATTTTCTATAATTAGAGTGAGAAGATAAATACGGTTAAGGGTGATAAAATATTTATAACTAGCTGCTCTCCGCGGTTTCATCCGTGCGATGATGGATGATGATGAATCTTATATAGCCTATGTTACCCAGGGTGAATGTAGCTTTCCAATGGTGAAAGAATTTTTGAAATTGGTCCAGTACTTTTTGAGCCAAACGTACATACAAATCTTTCCTCTTTATAATATTATAGTATGAAATACTTATTTTTTTGGTGTTTTAATTTAGGTATTATTTATATTACTGTTATACGAATAAATTATTTACTCATACAATATTAGCGTGTAGCAATTGTCGTAAACCGAAGGTACCTTTTAAAGTTAATAAAAAATCTGTACGTTTTATATATATTTTGTTTAAGTACCAATCTTATTTCAATATCTGAAAATAATTTTACAATAAATCGTTGACTAAACAATCATAATAAGAATAATTTATTTTTATATGAAATGAGAGCCGCTCAATCAGGCATAATAAACAATTGCAGTTTAAACAAATGCAATCAACACTTACACGTCGTAAGTACACATAATTTTTATGACAATGCTACCAAATTGAAATGTAGCCTGTTTGCAGTTACATCCATAGAAACTTTCGTCCATCCAAATTCAATATCCTTCAAATGGCCCACTGTTACTAAGACTCTCCATTTCGGCCTAAAAAATCTTTTTAGATATCAATCAGCCTTTTCCAACCTTAATCTTACATGAACCACAAAAGGATTATTGTTCAATCAAATAAATACAAGTCCTTTGTCGAAAAGGCTTACAATTTGTAAATCAGCACTCGGCGATTGTCAAACAAACCAGATAATTCAGTAAAACCTGTAAAACACAATAAAGTATTTTCGTTTTGAGTCTGAGCTCTTCGAAGGAATCCGACGACCTTTTCTCTTACTCGTACTATTAACAGTATGGACACACCACCTGATTTCGACTACCAAAAAAAATACGCAAAAATGTCAAAGAATTAGTTTATAAGCAAAAGTTTCAGAATGCACTTCTTTATATTATATATTAAAATGGGTTAGTGTCAAATTTCCTTTAGCCCTTTAGATTTCCCCTTTAGAGGAGTATTTGAAACTTTTAGGCTCACGATACACTTTGGAGTTATTTTTCTTGTTTGGAGTGAAATTCACGCTAAAGGGGATTTTGACACTAAAAGTCTCAATATCCCTCTTAAAGAGGAAGTTCAAATGGGATTTTGACGCCTAACCTATTTAATTAGGATATTTTTTTAATTATTAATCGTATGTGTTCAGTACAGCAGCGAATAAAGCTATTTCCGGCATTTAGTTATACAATAATATTTTTGCATAATCAAATCTACTCTTCTTCTCGAGTCGTTGCCAGCTACCATGAATATATCACCGCTCCGGTAACATATAGGGCACCCTACTTAGTTATACTATATGTAGATAGATAGACAGTACATGTATATTGCCTAATGATTACTCGAGATAATTCTTCTCATCTGTGATAAAATCAAGAACATAATGTGTAAAATGTAGCTGTTTGTACACATCTGACAACAAAGTCTTGGAACAAACTGGGATATAAAAAACGTGACTGTAAGTATGTTCATAAATGTTTAATGTTCAGAATAACTATCGAGTATAACAAAGATCACAGCCAAAAATCTGAGACTCCATACTGTTATTACATTGTGTTTAACGTAAGTTAAACCAATTCTCGATGACAGGTTAAAAACTCGACCGTAGATGACACGGTCGCCGGTTCGAATCCCACTCCAGCTTTGAGTTTTCGGTCAAGATAACATCGGGATGAAATCCACGGCATACGAGTAGTAAAAGATGATTGTAAATCTGTCGCTAATTACCAAACGGTGTGATTCGGCAGCTGTCCTTGCAAACAAATCGCCATTTTATGTGCTTATTTTTTTATTTTATTGCATTTTATACGCTGCTGTGCGTTATTGTCCCAACATCGACCGCATCATCACCGACCATAAAGTGAGATAGAAGTCAAAAACAAGCCTCACTATAAAGAAAGAAATCCAATCCTATTTATTCCAATCCGTTCCAGAAAAAGAGGAAAATCATTTACCCATTGATATCCCTTTGAAGACGCGTGAGAAATAAAACTATACGAGGTGGAACTCCTATTTAATCTGTGATTATAAAAAAAAACATTAAGTATCGGTATTGTAAAGATATCTAATTCTGAGCACAATGCTGCATTACTATGCATTTTCTTGGCTCGCGGGAGTGTTAAGGCGAAGTGGGGCTATTTATTAAATAGGGTGGGGCAACTGAACGTGCATATTTAAAAAAATAGTTCGTCGTAGAGAAGTCATTTAGAAGATGTTATTTAAAAAAAGAACTTCAGTTATAACTTTTTTAACTCGTACCTAGAAATAATACGCGGACATGTAACTATTTCCTATTATTAAGTATGTTCTTTTTAAAAAAAAATATAAAAAATAAAATAATATTATAAAAAAATATAAATTATTGCAAAAATGTTTCAAGGGATTTCGCAACGAGACGTTAATGGTTTAAATATGTTAAACATTAATAGTGTTCTTGTTTCGGTTGCACACCAATATGCATATTATATTAATTACATATAATCATTATAATTTAATAACCGTCTCATCAAATACAATTTTGAATTTGCTATACTGACGTATCTGTGATTCTGTACTAATCTGTTTGAATAGATAGTCGTTAATCACGTGCAAATACATACTGATTGGGTTTATTTGTGTATGTAACTGGT
Source organism: Selenia dentaria (assembly GCA_917880725.1). NCBI lineage: Eukaryota > Metazoa > Arthropoda > Insecta > Lepidoptera > Geometridae > Selenia > Selenia dentaria. The sequence continues at coordinate 9,007,249 of OU862901.1, read as the reverse complement.
ATTTGTTAATCTACATTATATGTATGAAACTATAAACTAATGGTATGATATACACATGCGAATAGCAAATCTTTCTATATTTTATTTTGTTTTGCTTCTTAACACGCTAACGTATAATTTGTGGCTGACATTTAGATAGCAGACGCAAAAGCTTTGCCTGCCATGATAACTATCAAATATGAATCATATAATTATTATAAATATTTTTATCATATCTTATAATTATTATACTTAATCTGATCTTTATAAATTTAGAGCAGTAGAACTCTTTGTGAATAAGTCCGTCCGATATAGTACTGCGACCATAACTTTTTCTACCGTGAATCGGTAATGTTCGCAATACTGTGTTTTGGTTGAAAGATATGCTTGCACAGCTCAACACTTGTAATGAAATGCATCTGTTCTAGGTAAAGGTTAACACTTAACATCAGCCGTGCGATTTTGTAATACATACTGATATCACCGACTCACCGATGTCAAATACTTTATGAGATATCGCCCTTGTACATAAGGTTGTTTTCCTACGTTTCTTGTCATCTCTTCATTTGTTTCACGGATGTTGTCACAGATGCAACGATGTTTGCTCTTAGAGAATCGCACGGCAGGTGGTAACTTAACTTAACTCGTGTATAAAAAAAGAAATAACATATAATATAAGTACTCGTTTAATTATTTTATTAATAAATAAGTAATCATACTATGAAATATAATAAATATATGAATACTAAACTAAATATACTATTATAATATGATAAATATACAAGATAAGTATTTTTGTATGTGACGAATAAACTTAAAAACGGCTATACCGATTTCAAAAAATATTTTGCTTATTATAGCTACTTTATCACTGAGTAACAAGCTATATACTTTGATTCATCATCATCATCATCCATCACCATCACCACGCGGGTGAAAACGGTGGAGCGCTGCTGGTAATATATATTTTTTTATATTAGAATATTTTTATTATTAAGTAAGTACATAAAACAAAGCCTTATTAGTTACACGATTTATAACTTCAGTAAGGTTGGAATAATATTTATGTTTTATGTGTTTTTCGATTAATCATATCTCTGGGAAGGACATAGGAGACTTTCATCATTATTCGAGTGGTGATGGATGATAATGATGATAAATAACAATTTGAAAAATTTAAAACCGACTTCCATTCTATTACTTTGGTAAAAATCAGTTATTTGAGTGTAACTCAAAAACTACTTAACCGAATTTGATGAAATTAAAATGGGACCACACGGGAAGCACCAGCTTTCAAACAGAAAAATAATTTTGAGAATCGGTTCACCCTATCGAAAGTAATGTGGTAACAAACATAAAAAAACTTTACAGTCGAATTGAGTACCTCCTCCTTTTTTTGGAAGTCGGTAGAAAATAATAAATAGGAATCGTTCTGCAGGAAATAATCGTATAAAATTAAATTAATAAATCCACATGAGTTTCTTTTCCTATGTTTAATTTTTCCGGAGCACGAGCGCTTCGCCTTAACACATTTCCGTCTATTGATTTGTCGTAATTATAAAGGGATGTATAATGAATATCGAATAATTCTATAATAATTACGTATCATTAAAGCAAATGAATGGAACATACAGAAATATAGATAATTGACAGGATTATGTACTTAAAATGTTACTATTCTTGGTTCTAATAGCTTTTCAATGTAGGTACTTATACTGATACACGCGTTGCTAAGATATTCATTACTCTATTAGATGACTGCCTAGAAATTTACTATCTATACCTAGGCATCTATAGAGATATTTTAATTGGAAATACAATAAGTAATTAAGTCCCGAGTTCTAGATAGAATTGCTATCAACTGCGCCAAACGGCCAGTAATAGTAGATTAGTAGCCAAGGGCTGTAAGGCATCAATTGCAGCCCGAGATATTTAGGCGCCCTCGCTGCGCTCGTGCGCCTATAGTTCGAGGGTGCAATTGATGCTTACACCCGAGCTAACTACTCTGCTTTACATCTCGATTGTGAGGTAAGTAGAAAAAAACCGGCATTACAAAAATAAAATTGATGACTATTATACTCATAAGAAGAAAGGCTGAATAGCGAAGCGACCTCTTTTGTCATTGGGCTGAATGCATGATGTCTATTGCCAGTATGATGGTTAGATATACGCGAACTTTTTGAAAGAGTGAAGTGTTTTTTTAAATTACTTATCACCTAGGGCTTTTCTAGCTACATTATTACCCTAGAGCGCTAATTAGTCACCTACAAGCCCCATTTGGGGGTAATAAGGACCTACTTACCAAATATGGGAGATGTAAACCGCCCTAGGGCTTTACTAGCTACATTATTACCCTAGAACGCTAATTGGTCACCTACAAGCCCCATTTGGGGGTAATAAGGACCTACTTACCGAATATGAGAGATGTAAAAGAATAAAATATAGAATTGGATAATTATGAAGGAATCGGCAGTAGATTCTAATACAACCCATTATTAATAAGTAGGTATTTTTATTATTAGGATGAAAAGGTCTTATATTCCTCTTAAATAAAGGTCCTAGTATAAACTTGCTCTCAAAGTAACGACAACATAATTATGTAAATGTATAATGTCGGTCCGTCTGCACATCTCGACACTTTGAGGTAAAATAAGGATATTTAATAAATAAGGAGATGCTTTTACTTGTTACACCGTCCCTAGGTACCTGTTGATGTCTGGGAAGATTAATTGACCGAGCGAAGTCTCCGAGTCTACTGGGGCACAGTTGTTTTTACCCGAATGCGACGAAGTCCAAAAGGAGGGTAATGTGTTTGATTATGTCCGCTCGTAACTACTCAACGGCTCAATGATAGGTCTTTAGATTAGTGTTGATGGCGCAAGTGTCACTTGGTACTAAATGGTTAAAATGGGGCTAATTGTTTCCATAGTAAGTTTTGGTTTATTTTCTTGCTGTTGTTACCCATATGTTTGTTTGTTCGCCGATCATTTGAACGTTGATCTTTTGTGAAAGGAGTAGTTTGTATCAATGGATGTTTTAAGGTTGTATCCTCCTCCTCGATTCGTTTTCCTCATGTCTGAGGGTCGTGACCACCTCCATCTATTATCCTCTCCCATACGATGTTTCGCCATCTACTCCTATTGTTGGCTACATTAATAGCATCGTAGACGGAAGTGTCCAGTGCGGTTCGGACTTGGTCAGACCAACGCATCGGGCTCCGACCACGCGATCGCTTGCCTACCACTTTGTCAGTGACAACAAATTTTTCCAGATTGTTTCCGTCTTTTCTGGCAATGTTTCCGAAGTATTCAAGGATCCGTTTTAGGCAGGTACTTGAGAGCCTTGTGATTATTTTCAGTTGTCTTAATATTGACGCGTTGGTTCGAAATGCCGTCCAAGGAATTCGCAACAGCCTTCTCCAGCACAACATTTCGAAGGCATCGATGCGTTTGCGGTCTGCGGATCTTAGAGTCCCAAGTCTCAGCGCCAAGAGGAAGATAGAGAAAACGAGAGTACGAACTAGTTTTATCTTCGTTTTTAATGAGATCTTCCTGTCCTTCCATTTTCTGTGAAGCTGAGACATAGCACTCTTGGAAACCCCAATCACCAATCCTTTTTCGAACGTCAGTTTCACAGGAGCCGTTGTTTGTGATAGTAGAGCCAAAATATACAAAATCGTTAAGAACTTCCAGGTTAATCGCGCCGGTCAGTTCTTATTTGCTCGATCTATCACCATTATTTTGGTCTTAGCTTTGGTGATGTGTAAGGTTGTATATATGAGTAAAATCTGGTGGGGGATTGTTGATTTAGGGTTGATTAGTATCAGTCTGGCATCTTCTCCATACAAGTATATTCCTTGACTATATATAATATTTTTATATGACATAGACTTGAACCACTATGAGAACGTCTTAATGGTTCGTTTAGTATCCTATCAGGCGCACATACTTATTATTATAAAGTTATGTGGAGACTAAGGATCGGCAAGCGCAGCGTAGATCGTCCACCGACAAGGATACAGGGCCCTACTCCCACCTCTTAAAGTAGTCACGTTTCAACCTTACCATTAAATTTGGTACCACCACGCCAATATAACAACCTTAAAATAATAATGGATTACGATAGACGTTTTGATGACGTAGTATCAAATATTTCATCAATTCGCGTACTTTGACGTGTGTTTTGACAATAAGTTTCATTGTTCCAATGCTAAAGTTTTTGAAGATCCATACACCCATCTCACAAAATAGTCATATTGCAACCTTATCATTAAATTTGGTTGACCGTTTTGTGTCGGTGGGAGTACGATAGTATGATTGTTCTAAGCTTATTACAGAACGCTCTTGTTAATTATGATAGTTTCGTAAAAGGTGGGAGCAGACCCCCAGGTCGCTTCCAACCGGTCCTTTTGGAAATTTATAAATAGGGCTCCAGTAGTATACATCCTACGACTGACATGACGGTAAATGTAAAATCAATAATAGGTACTGTAATTACGGATACATTGGTATCGGCACAATATTGCTGAAATAAAACAAATATTGGGACATATACTTGTGGCGAATTACGACACAAATGTAACTAAGTGCAGCTTAGGCTTTATGGGCTTGCAATTATCCAGCCTAATTACTCTTACTCAAGAATTTCACTTTAAAATACTGTTAAAAATACCCGTAAAAACCTCAAAAGCCTGTAACTAACACGTGTAAAAATAGCTCCAGTGAGTGTGTCAACCCTGGCCGGTCTCAGGTGGCACCCTCATCGCACTTAGCGTCAGCACGTCGCTCACTCATTACTTAATACTCTGTACATGTGTGCTGGCAAATTAGGGTTACCCAGACCTTTCTGCTTAATTTATGACGAAGTAAACCTTCCTCTAACATCGCAAAACTTGACAAAGTCTGGTTTAGAGCTTCATTCGAAAATTATAATCGAATATAAGTTTTTAAACTGAGATGGTCACTAATGCAAGAATTAACGTTAGAAACGGGATATTTACCGTGTATTGTATTTATTGTGAGCTCTCGATATTTCGGCACAGTTGCATGCGCCATGTTCACGTGTAAACTGTTTTACTCGTCAATACATGGTAAATATCCTGTTTCTAACGTTAATTCTTGCATTATAATCGAAATCTGTTTTGTTGATGACAAACGTATCGTATGAACTATAGTTAAGTAAAAACACAAACAAAATAAAAAAAAAACAAAATAACAATTTTAATTAATCTGTCCTGTATTCCTTTAGTAATTATAATAAAAATTGTTAAAAATGTTAAACTAGTAAAAATAATGTCACGGACCCATTTGTTGTCTGTAAACAAAAGTGTAAATAAAAAAACATATTTAATGTAATAGCTTCTTATTGATTCGTGAATATTATACACTAGCCGACCCGCTCAACGATTTCATTTCACCCTTATTATAGCTTTATAACCCTTATATTACGAAGAAATAAAATCAGGAAGAGTAACTGCCTTAAAAAAACTACCCAATAAAACTCGTGCTAAATCAATAACATCGTTCACGCCGCTATGACTCAGCTGTCATAGTAGACGTTGCAGCACAAGCTTGGACCAATGCCTGCTTTCCTTTTGAAATTTAAACCAATCACCGAACATGTCTATTTGTAACCTCGAAAGTAATTTGTATTTGGAATCATACGTTGTTTTGGTTTGAAGGACCGCTTTTTATGTGGAATTTGTTCAGAGTTATGCTTCCTGACATTATTTCTTCGTAGAATAAACGTTACATTTAAAACCCCGCACTAGGATTCCCTGTGTTGTGGGAGGCATGAGCACATACATTAACATAACACAATCATTCAACACACCCTAACTGTTACTCATTTACTTTTGCAAAAATCTAGAATTAAAATGTTCTTAAATTAATGATTCTAAAAGATAAGTACACTTACCCTGTGAGGGCGTAGCAAGTTCCTTATAAAGGCTGTCTCAGTAAGACTGCACGTCTTCATCTACACTATCTATCTACACTAATATAATATTACAAAGAAGAAAAAATTGTATTTTTGTGTGTGTGTATGTTTGTAATGAATAAAAAACTACTGTGCCGATTAAAAAAAATCTTTCACCATTGGAAAGCTACATTCACCATGAGTAATATAGGCTATATATTTTGATTCATCATCATCATCCATCACCACGCGGGTGAAACCAGGGAGAGCAGCTATTTTGAGACAGTTGTGATTTTTTTATAGGATTGTAAAAAAGACATAATAATAATAATAATAATATTTTAGTTCCGATTAAGTATGGAATATAATATCCGTCAAATGGCCCCCACGGCTCTGATGACTGGCCAATTTTCCATGACTTTTTCACAGAGATGTGGCTGTATCTCACCGACGCGTTGGATCTGGGATCAGAGCTCAGAATCTCAGGATAAGTTAAATAGTGATCCCCACACTTTTAATACTAGAAATACAAATAAGATGGCTGTACCTAGTTTTAGACTTGCGAAGACTAATAAGTCATTCCTAGGAAATTGTTTGCGCTTTTACAATAAAATCCCAAAACACATTACTGAGCTTACAGAGGGCAAATTTAAGTTGACTGTAAAAAAACGTTTTAATAAAAAAAGCTTATTATAAAGTCCGACATTATATAGAAGATAAAGATGCTTGCTCCACTTCTGGCAAGCTGTCTCTCTGCCAACCATAAAATGTAATATTTGTAGTACCTAAGTAGAAACATTGTAAACATCTATATAAAAAGAATGGCCCCGAGTTTCTTGCCGCTTCTTCTCGGTAGGCTCTTTACATTTTGGAACGCGGCGGTAGTCTTTAAAGTACATTATAATGAACAATTTACGTTCTTATGGGAGTCTTTGGTGCCTAAATTGAATAAATGATTTTGACTTTTGACTTTTGAAAATTGTTTCTGGTTTATTCCCATAAACCTGAGATTTCAGAAAACCCCAAAGAAAAAATTGCACGGCATTAAATCGGTTGGTGGCCAGTTGATATCAGAATTTATTGAGATAGTGTTCTGGGTATCGTTGCTGCAATTTATCGATTGTTTCATGAGCGCTGTGGCAGGTGGCGCTGTAATAATAATAATTTTAATAATTGGAATAAACATTATTTAATTATAATTGGAATACATATGTGACAGCTGCCAAATTTCAGAGTTGCCACATGCACAAAAAAAATTTAAAAAATGCATTTTTATTGAGACACCCATTACTTAACTTCTTATCATATAAATTACTGTTACACAATCGGAACTACACACATGCGTAGGTATATATAGTTGTTTTCCTGACAAATAAATATATCTTATACAATACAATAATTCTTTATTGAGTACCAATCTTATAGAAAATAAAACATAATACAGTAAAAAAGCACTACAGTAGATTGGACAATTGGCGGCCTTATCGCTATAGTAATCTCTTACAGGCAACCATGCATGGAGATAATTCTTGATATTAAAGCTTATAAATCTTATAAAAGAGGTAAAAAGGTTATGTATAAGTTAGTAGTCCTTAGACATTAAAATAGAGTCGTTAATACAAACAACTCTATATTACAGGTAACACGGTTCACTGCAGATTACAGGAACTCTACTGATGATGGATAGCCGGAACTTACCCTTGCTCTACCGTCTACATAGAGCTTTGTAAGCTGTATAACGGTTGTAGAAATTAATATAAATATTTATTATATTGCTGTTATATAATTAATCCATTGGTTTCCCTTTTCAAGCATTGTTTTGTATAGATAAGCCGATCGCGTGTAAATAAAAATAGTTATTATTTTAGCCATTAAGCGTCAAGACAGGCAAGTCATGCGCCTGATGTCAAGCACTACGCTTGTCCATGTCAGTTGCAGTGCTATCCAGAGCGCAGAGCTGTAGTTCTGCGTGGCACTGCATTGCTTTTGTCACTCTAATACTTTGGATTTTGAGCCTCTAACGCATAGTAATTTCACTTTCTGCAGTGCCCTTCACACCCTAACACAGTAATTAGCACTATTGCTAAAGTGGCAAAATATCTGGCATTGCGGTGGTACCAACCAAGACTCACTTTGGCGAATGCCTACGACGTCGTTTGTCGATTATCACTCGTATGAATCATTTAATTAATAATTAATAAAAATGTAAATAATGATTAACGAAATGATTAATATCCTCGGACGGAATTCGAACCCGTGTCTTTTGACTCTCCGTTCACATGTGATTTTTTCTTTCTATTAATTTCAATGTTTGAGATCGCTAAAGCAGGCGTTAGTGCTTTAAAAAGTAATACTATAAAAATTACAAGGGTCAATACGAAGAATTGCGATGTCAATACGAAAGTTTAAGTATTTCTAAATAATGCTTACATCGGTTGCTATAGTACTGTCAAAAGCTGTTCAATAGATGTCGCTCCGTCCCTGTAAGACGGTTAAAGTCAGATAGAGAGCCTTAATTAGATGCTCGGACCCGAAACTTGGTGGCTTAGTTGGTTAATGGCGTCTGACACGGAGAATCAGAAGACGCGGGTTCGAATCCCGTCCGAGGATTTGAATTTTTCTCTCTTATAAATTTCAATGTTTGAGATCGCTAAAGCAGGTGTTAATGCTTTAAATTAATAATAAATTATTATCGTGTTGAGATATCACCATATCCCAACTAATATTATAAATGCGAAATTAAGTTTGGTTGTTTGTTAAATTGATTCTTTTATTGTGTTTTTTTTTCTTCATGCTTAAACAGCGGATCTCGATAAAATTTAGTCCATCACTACGCGGGTGAAACCGCGAGGCGCAGCTGATTGTAACATAAAACTACTATAGGTGCTGATAACGATTGATATGTTCAAAATATACGTACGAGTAAGTCTGATTATTGGTGAACTTAATGTTTGTTTTAGTTAAATAATTTACTGACTAATTAAACTACTAGACCGGTTTGATAAACTCTTTCACCGTTAGAAACCTACATTATCCTTGATGAACATAGGCTATAAGTTTTGATTCATCATCATCATCCATCACCACGCTGGTAATATCCCGTAGCAGCTATTTTTTTATTATAACAAGGCTTGAGTTTATTATCAGTTAGATAAGGAATCATTTTGTTTAATCTTTCTTTATTTATAGAGGGTTTTATCACATTTGACATATCAATAGGCCCATAGGGGCCTTCTTAACTTGTTCTCTACACGCAATACCTAATTTCACAATTCTATAAAGGCACTAGCAAACCCTGCGAACTCCGTTTCGCCACCAGATGGCTTAGCCACTTTCTAGTAAAAACATGCTTCTCTCAGCCTCGTTTCGGACACACTCCACCAAAATGTGAGTTACGTCCTCAACAAAAGTACATTCTGAACAATTTGGTGATTCCATCCTTTTTCACTAAAAACGCAAAGCTGTTCAGGGGATGTGTCCAGAACGAAGTCTGAAAGCCATGACAACATCCTTTCTTGACATATCTGCACTAACAAACCAGGGGATGCGGGAAAGGCTGGGCTGTATGGTCTTGTACCAAAGAGGAATCATTAATATAATCTAAATTTCTGCGAGCAATTACTGCTTATGCTATTGACACAGAAAGTGATTAAATTTTTCACTAAATCATCTTTGATGTATTCCGCGACTTCCTCTAATTAGAGTATCGTGATCCCTCGGGAATTACCCTTTGAGTCGGGTATATAATAGACTACAAAAATACTAAAATTCAAACTTAATAAGTTTGAAGAAAGAAATGATTTCCTTGGACTCGAGGGACGGAGCCTGAGCGGCCTTCTTTCGATAGCTTGAGAAGAACCGAAAAAGGAAGTTATACAACAATTAACTTTCGTATTGATGTCGCGACCCATCTTAATTTTAATAATTTTTTTATCACATAATAGTAGTTTATGCAACTGTCATAATATAATAGAGGGTATTAAAACATGAGTGTAGTTTATTGAAACGAGCCGCAGGCGAGTCTCAAAATAATATTACACGAGTGTTTTAATACCAAATTATATAATTAACAATTTTATTGTTGTGGTAGTGTTATTAATTAATTAATAACAGTTGCATACACTACTTTATTTAATCTCATGACATTTTTGCTACTAAAGTTTTATCCAACAAAATATGACTCAAATTCGTATGTACGAAATAATGCCAAAATGGAAAAAGTCTTCTTCTTGTTGTTGTTTGTATGGCTTGTGCGGCGTAAACACAATTTTGCCAATATCAGTGGAAAAAGTCTGTTATTGGTCTATTGGCTCGGAAACAGCGCGTTGCGCGCGCAGCGCGCTCACCACAGATAATGTGTACTTAAATTGAATTGAAACCTCCTTGGTCGGGACACATTGTACTTTAATAATTAAAAAAATGTTTTAAAGCATTGCTTTGTTAGGAGAATAAGGTTTTTTTTTTATTTTCTTTAAGAAAATAAAATATGCCAATAAAAGTCTGTATTTCATTTCATAATTAGAATATTACCGAATGAGATTATATAAAAAATCTTATCAAATGGATCCTAATTAATCCTAATTATGATAAACGCGCAAGTTTGTATGGTAATGCTTGTTACACTTGTTTTTTTGCAGTTTTTGTTCGTAATAACTTACATTTATTTAATACCTATAGAAGTGACAGACATTGTAATAAAGTTTGCTATCCCGTTACTCAGACAGCTTTTGCAAATAAAAGTGTGTTGTATGGCTCCGAGGATATACAATCATTTACCAAAAGATATCCTTGACATCCAATCGGCAAAACTATTCCAAAATAAAATTAAACGTTTCTTAATTAACAAAGCTTACTACAGTGTAAATGACTATCTGACAGAAATTATTCTTGTGACTTTTTAATATGTATTGTACTTTTTCTTATGACATTTCAACAATAATACTTTATCTTGTGACATTTAAATTTTTTTTAATTTAAAATGTTAATATTTTAATGTGTAATCATTAACTTCATAATGAATTGCATACCTCATTGGTTAAATATGGTGTTCTATAATTAATAGTTTTCCATCTGTATATTTTCTTGTCTACCCATATGAGCAATTAATAAATGAATTTGAGTTTGAATTTGAATTTGACTTTGAATTACTCTTTCATGCAAAAACTACTGAATGGATTTTAATCAAATTTAGTACGAGATGAGGCGCTAGAATAACATATAGGAAACGTTTTCATTATCATCATCATCATCACCACGCGGGTGAAACCGCGCGCAGATAGTTGTTAATATAATGAGCCTGTACGAATTGAATTTACGTAGGTTTTGTGCTTTCGAGCACAACAACTTCTGGTTATATTATTTGTATCTTAGCGCGTTAAAAAATATAATTTAATGCACAAAATATGAACCTAAGTATTTAAACATACAAAGAAAAAACTAGTTTAAAAAAGAGATACTAAGTAAAAAAAAAGAAACCTGTATAGTACTAAGCTTAGTAAATATTCCTGTGTTCTTTTCTTTACTTTTACAGAATGTTTTCAAGAACTTAATGTATTAAGAACTTTTTTGTATAATTATACAGGGTGGTCGCTCAGCGACAAAGACATTCAACTAATAATAAAAAAAAACATCAAAGACGTCATCTACCATAATTTCAACTTTGTAGCCCCAGTGGTAGGTTTTGCGTTAATGAATCAGTCAGTTAGTTAGTACTATTGTATTTTCATGCCCAGATACGAGTAATTAACACTTATAAGTAGGGAGTTCACACTTCAGTAGTGGAAAGTGGTTATTGATATAATATTAATTAACTTATTTTAGAAATGATAACAACATGGGAGGGTAAACCGATTCGTTACGTAACGCGTTACGTCGCCAGTCTGTCTGGCTTCCCTTTCTCTCACGCATCCTCTCTCGCTCTAACCCACAGCGCTAGACTAATTTAAGTCATCAATTCTATCGGGCGTCCCGAGACGCACACCTTTTTTATATAATACCACAGTCTTAAATTTACACGTAATCGATTTTTGATTTAGAAACCATTACAAGGAAATCTCTGACTGTGTGTTTGCTCCACAAAACAAGGTATCGAGAGGGCTGAACTGAACTCTACCCTTTGGAATTAATGACGCAATCGCGCAGGTACATTCGCAAACATCATCAATCAAGTTACGGAACATTCGGTAGGTACAGTCGGCGTCATCTTCCGTTCGGATCGCATACTAATTCTGCGGAAACGGACGGCGTTAATCTATTGGATTGAGTGTTTAATTAGAATTTCTGCGCTGTTGTCGGTAACGAATAGCTATTACATATATATATAAACAAACACTGCTATGTAGAACTAGGGCAAGTGTACTTTAGTTTATGAACTGAAGGAAAATCCTTTCCCCCAAACCTCCCCGCTCTAACGGAGCTGGTTAGCACTAAGGCCTTTATTAATAAACGTTGCGTAAACATAGATTAGGCGTAACATGGACAACACGGATGTTTCGGAAAGTACGTGCACCAAATCGCGAGACGGGAGGCGACCCCAGCCTGCCACGAGTGTGGGGCGCCGGAAGATACAGCGCAACACACGCTGGAAGTGTGTGCTGCATGGGGCCCGCAGCGGCACACGCTTTCAGCGGAAATAGGCGGAGATCTCTCCCTGCCGAGCGTGGTAATTTCCATGCTCGGCAGCGAGAGATCGTGGCAGGCGGTGGCCACCTTCTGCGAAGCGGTGATGGCGCAGAAGGAGGCTGCGGAGCGGATCAGGGAGAACGATGTCCGAGCTGATCCACTCCGGCGCAGACGACCGGGAGAACGTAGGAGACGGTTCGCACGTCTCCTCCCTCCCCCGTAGTGGGGTCACTGGCGAAGAGTCGGGGGACTCTTCGTCGGCTTGCACGGCTCTACACGTCTAGGGGGTGACCTTGGTGAGCAAGGTCATCCCTTCACAGGCGCTGAGGCCCGGTTAAGATCAATCCGGGCCTACCGCTGGGGCGAGATGGTGATTGCCAGCGCGACCCTGTCTCGCCCCACCTTGGCGGAGGACTGCTCACGGGGGGGTTTTAGTGGGTCTGAGCCCCACACGCCCCCTTCCGTCACCCCCGTGGCGGAAGGGAAGTGCACAGCATTTCCCCCCCCAAAAAAAAAAAAAAAAAAAAAAAGGCGTAACATGCTTTGTCTTGCTTTCACGGGTGACATTTACTGCAAGCGAAAAATTGACAGATAGATGTTTTAACTACTCCGGGTTTATTACAAGTGTAATAAGGCCTTAAGACTTCAAATAAAATCATAATATTTTTTCAACACGCTTGCATAAATCGATATCTGTGTGTCTAGCACGAATAACTGCGTAAGAGTAACGTAACGTGTTGTTCACGTGAAACAAAACAAACTGTCATATATCTAGGCCTACTGTGACATAGATAACTCATAGTTTGTACGCCGAAGCGTGACGCGTTGAAATTTATGATACGAATACTTTTTCGCAAATTGTTTGTGCTACGGCCTCTGACCGCTGATGGTATCTGGTGCTTCAAAAAGAAAAGCCGTTCTTTTTCAAAATATAATAATGTTACAGTGTAACTGAATAAATACACTAACTTAGGGTTTCTTTCTGTTGCAGGTCTGATATTAATATTATTTATCTACGTTATCGCTGGTTCGTGGAACAAAATGGTAAGAATATAATTGGTAGCGTTATCTTATAATTATATCTCTTCTCAGTCGTTCTCTCAATGTTCTTCAGCTTCCCTCCACCTTTTCCGGTCTGTGGCTTCAAGGAGAGCTACGTTAACCAGCATATCAAGCTGCTGCAAAACTTGGTCAGACCACCGTGTTGGGCTTCTGCCTCTTGGCCTTTTGCCTATATATACATACATATACTTAATTGTTGGCGGATAGGTGAGACGGTCATTTCATAAGCTATATATATTTTATAATCTTATAACTTGTGGCACCCAAGCTTGGTGTTCGACATTTTCAACGCTCTTCAATCAGAAAGTCTAGTCTAAATTATAAAATAGCGAAATGCCAAAATATAAACTAATGTTTATACAGGGCTGTTTATTGCAGCACAGCGCTGAGCATACACATATTGCCCTTTAAAAATACTCTCGATTAAGTATTTAAATATGATATTTTTCTGACTAAAATTATATTAATCAAGTATATAATTGTATATATTATATGTTTCTTTCGCAAAAACTATATTTTCTATTTTATCTTACATTATTTTAGCCAGACGTTAATAAAATAATTGCAATGAAAACAATGATAACCGCGAAATATTTGAAGGAAAACTATGTTGTGGACATCTCTTTAGTATTTAGGATACACTTAGTTCCACAGAATACAAAAAAAATGTCACAATAACAAAATTTAAATAAAGTCTGAAGGCCTCGGTATTCCGCCACGTCCATGGAATGAATTATTTTCTCTAAAATATACTTTTTTTTATATTTACTGGATTTTTCTCTTGACTTGATGATTAGTGACAATACAATAGAAAGTAGTGACCCAGTACTTTGAAAGTCATACAAAAAGTTGAATAAGGAAAACAAGTTATACCTATGATGGAGGACATTAATGAAGGACTCATCGTTTGACAGGCTTTAGGATATTAAATGACAACTTCAAAGTAATTACAATTTTAATTGTTTCCCTTCACCATAATAGAAACTGTCTAAAATATCGATTCATCATATCCGCGATGAAAGCAAACATCATAAATAACGAAATCTATTATCTCCCGAAAATTTCCAATTTCCTCACGAATTCGGTCATTTCACTCCGGATGGCAACATTTTTCGCAAATTTTAAATACAGTATACGTACTATAGAATTGACAACAAAATGGAGCCCAAATGTCATTCGGGAAGCGTAAAATATTTACGGAAATGAAAATGTTGAAAGGACTGGACTGAGTGACAGGTACGAAATTAAAGTTTATTATATTAATTTAATATCTATTATGTAGGGGTAGTGAGTGATAGGGGTGAGTGGGCCGGACGAATGAAGGACTAAAATTGGGGTAGTCTAAATATAAATTTAGAATGAGTACTAAATAGAGAACTCATCGTTAAACTAATATGGATTCAAAATAGTTTTTGTTTAATGTGTCCGAGTTATTTTGTACATATTCAACATTCACGTTGATAAAGGTTGAGAAGATTGCTGTCCTTATTAATTCCATTACAATATTAGTTTTTTTATACAGCAGTTGATAAGCTGTTGGACTCATGTCATACTTTGATGGTCAGCGAGGATGCATGCGATTAAAGATGGAAGCACTCAGTACATAAGATCTAGAATGGAAATTCTCTTTCAAAAAACAGCTTGCGGGACACTCCGTCAAGCGCTAAGTGACAGAGTTTCAACCTCGAGGGTGGTAGCTAACCAGGTGGAAACTAAAAGCTTTAACTACTTTGTGATTCCACCGAAAGCTCCAACTCGACGGTTGACCGGGGTAACCAAGTCTCACAATTTAGCTATCATTATTTCAAAGGGTGTGCCTAACAAAAGTGTATATATTAAGTATAAGTCGTATTTCATCTAGCCAGCAGTGCAAGTACCGAACTTACCGATCGATAAATTTGAGTCTTGAATTCGTCATACTTCGAAAAAACTGGCTATATCGATCTTTTGTCGATCATTGCAAGTAAGTTACAAAATTAAGCGATCGGTAGACAAATTCGAGCTTTTACGATTATCACGATAACCCTAGCATGGAACTGTTAAATTACGTTTGAGATCGTCTATTTAATCGATTTTAACTATTGTTTTGTCAGCCTTGAAAATGACATCGATATAGCTTATCGACAGGCGACGGGAATGGGGATATTGTTTAGTTGCATTTGATCTTACTAATATGATAAACGCAAAAGTTTGTATTTATGGATGAATGTTTGTTATTCTCTTACACTCAAGCGGCTGGCCCAATTTTGATGAAATTTGGCTCGAATAAATCTTCAAATAACGACGCATTGTGGAATGCAAACAATTCGTAAAAATCGATATACTGTAGATATTTGACGATCGTATAAGTCGTCGATATGACTTCCATACTTATTTATTTTGTTTTATTTATTTATTGATCTAATAACGTCAATTCAAAGATAATTACAATTAAATCACAATTGTTAAAATTAATATTAAATAATTTAAAAAAAAAAACCAAAGAACAATGAAACACATACTAAATAATTCACAAAGTCATAAAAACAATATAAATGTAAATACAAATTATTCGTTATTCATTTGAGATTGATGACCAGTCATGAAATTAAGTAAGGTTATCAACCTCAAATGAGTTGTCTACATTACTATTCCATTGGTCAGGTACATTTTCATACTTACTAGGGTTGATACGATTTTTTATCGATCTTAGCGACTCGACAACTTTAACGACTATTACAATACTTGCACTGCAGAATAGGCAGACATATATTTGTATATGACCTATATGTATGTACCTATATCTAGGTACACAAACAACCTCTGCTCTTGCTGATCAAATTGTTGGAGAGCCCACAGTTCTAGGATATATTCTTACATAATAAAAGACGCTTTCTGCGTCTGTCTGCGTCTACAAATCCGCTAAATTCCACCAAAACCACGCAACGTACTTTGATACGGTTTTCACCTTCAGTTATATAATTTGTCACGGAAGGTGTTTATGTATAATAAACCTAATTAAGTTTTTATGTAGGTACGAGAAAGTAAAAAAATCAATCTTCACATATATCACCTTTTTTTCTAATTTACATCCGTGCTGGGACGGGTCACTAGTTCCATGTAATATATATTCATATACCCCTTTCCTTAGTACACCCATGGCCAGGCTTTGATTACGCGCTAGAGATATTTATTAATTTTTAGTTGAAAGCAGCGCGAGACAATAGCCCACCAGGCTTCGCCTGTGTTGGCCGTGTTGCCAGTATTATGGTTTTCCCTATTATGGTGTAAATATTGCTGTTGCTTGTTTTTGATGATGCTATAGCATATAGTTTGTATAGACGATGGACTTTGTACTGTCTTTAATTAAATTTCCAGGCAATTTATTTGCTTGTTCTGCTTATACATTCGCTATTCTATAACGTTGATGTAAATAGCAAAAAGAGGTTTCATGTGGCGATCAAAAGGAGAGCGTAAATTTCTATAACTTCTTTTCTTTCGGGGGCTGCGCGATCTAAGACAAGATAATTCCAAAAAACGAATGTCAAAGTAAAAAATTGATAATGTACATTAAAAATGGATACAATTGATTCAATTGCATATCCGATTTCAAATTATGTACATAGGATTCTCCTGTAAACGAAACACTATCAAAAAAACAATGGGTTTCTAACCAGATATATTTCAACAAATGTGTCGCTTTATTGATTTTTTATTGATTAACAGTATTGAAGAAAACGATCCTGATCAGCAAATTTCGTATTATAACATTCATTCTTTCAAAAATTACATATCTAGATTCGATTTACCTTCTTTTAGTAAAATAAAATGCAACTTGTCTATCTTTGAAAAAATTCAGTATGGATTTGTAGAAGTTTTATATTAGGCCGCTTGCGGGCGTTACTTGGTGGCACAATTTTAATGGAATTATCAATGGGAACTGTCTAAAAAATAAAAAGAAACTATAAAAAGCGGGAGTGTGCGTTGCTACTGTGGCAGAGTTTCGGACGACTGACAGCCATGTTGAACAAACGCAATTCGCTGATTGGCTATCGTGGATTTGACTAACTTTGAAAAAAGTGGTCCTATGGATCTATCTGACTTTAATAAAATCTTATGATTTTGTAAAATAAAAGATTTTATTTTGATACCAAAATCTTAAAAACTCTCAGGATTGGATTTATCCGAGTTTGAAGTTAAGCGACACAAATGTACCAATGCGTTCTATATATACCAAAAATCATGGTGTACCATTTGTATCAATTAAGGCGATTGGTTCCACTCGGCACAAGCCATATTTCTTAATACAGACCCCCATTGGACAAACGGGACCCATTCCGACAATGGCCTTTTAATTTTTGGAATTTGTAAGTGGTAGGACATTTTAGTTAAGTATATTACATGTAAGATATTCGAAGTTCTATGTTATTAAAATTATAACATAAATCTTAATTAACACAATAATAGGTAACATATTTTTGCTCGGCTTTTATAATTTTATAATTTTTTTTGCTTTTTTACAATAACATTATCAGCCCATTATGTTCCCACTGCTGGAGCTCGAGCCTTCCTCTCAGAGAGAGAGAGAGGAGTTGGATATCCAAAATCCACCACGCGAAACAAGTGCGGCTTGGTGGATAGGCTAGTGGCCAACCCACGTCGAAGTTTTAAGGCCGCCCGAAGGCCTTCGACATAGCCTAATGATTGTTGTCCTAATATTAACATCCAGGCCCGACAGCTTAACGTGCCCTCCGAAGTACGGAAGCGCTCAGTTGAATAATGTCACTAATGGTCACCCATCCAACTCTTGACCGCAGCAAGCGTTGTTTAACTTGTTGATCGGTTAAGATCGCCAAGCAAAGCTCCGCTGCGTGCACTTCTTGCTCTCAAAATAGCTACTTTTCTTATATATGTATTATTTGACGATATACTAAAGATAGAAGCCACAATCGTGTAAAAAAAATTGGGATTGACTGATCTGTATTCATCGTATCCTATAATTATTTCAAATAGTATCAACCTTGAGCCTATGGATACATCATCATCATCATCAGTCCACATTCGCCTACATATGCCTGCATATGCATATAAAATACGCCACAGATCTCGGTCTTCAGCTCTCTACATCCAGTTATTACCAGCCGCCTTCCGCAGGTCGTCTCTACACCTGGCCGCAGTGAGCCTAGCACGAATAATTGCGTCAGTATAACGTAACGTGTCGTTCACATGCAGCAATGCAAACTGTCATGTAGCTAGGGCAATTGTGACACAGATAACTCATAGTTTGTACGCCAAACGCCGCTTTGACACTATCGATACGAACACTTTTTCGCAAATGTTTGTGCTACGGCCTCAACACTACGTTTGCTCAAACGTGGTCTGTCTGAACTATACCCTCGATGCCTTTAGAGGGCCGAGCACGAAAATGTGTAACGTAATCGCATCGTTAACGTATTTAGCACAAACTGTCATTTAACTAGTACAATAGTGGCACAGATAACTCATATTTTTGTATTGAATACGTAAACGATACATAAAATTTTGTGCTCGGCCTACAGATACATTATATATTATATATATAGATACATAGTTGAAACATCCTACTTAATATTATAAACGCGAAAGTTTGTGACTATGGATGTATGGATGTGTGGATCTTACTCTTTCACGCTCAAACGGCTGCGGCAATTTTGAAGAAATTTAGAATGGAGGTAGATGAGGCGCTGGATTAACACGTAGGATACTTTTCATCATCATCATCCATCACCACGCGGGTGAAACAGTGTACTACTTGGGCATGGCATACATGGGCTTGGGCACAGCATAGACATAATAATAAGATTTCCGCCTACGTCAAGATCGCAATGATGACAGTTCTGTCAAAGTTTGTGTCAGTTTCTGATAGCTTAGTCAAAAGTAAAGCCAATTTGATAGCTCGATACACTAGACGTGCTCAGCGACCTTCAAGGGTGATGAATGTAACACAAATACCGTCAATGGTGATGAAATCTAATATCAGTTTTTTTCCATGGTGATTGATTTTATATTATGTACGTAGGTACTGTATATTATTATTAGTGTTTACTGATTGATGTACTTAAATTTCTCATATATGTAATACTGTTATAGCAATTGCGTTTGACCATGTACATATTTTATGATAATTTTGTATAAAGGTAGAGATGGCCTTGGAGAAGATAATCCTTCGCAGACGTAGTCGCGGGCAACAGCTAGTATCAAATAAAAAAGCAGAGGAGTATCAAAAGTAGTTAAAACGTTTCAACATTTTATTAATGTCCATCGAACCCTAAAGTAATAAAATGTAATTGTTACCATTAGAATAACACCTTTAAGAAACATGCAACAATAAATGATTTCACTTGATTTGATACCCTACATTAAATAAGCAATAAACTTAATTAACAACTCAAATTTCGTAGGTGGTTTTAATCAATGCTTATGCGTCATACCGAGAACTGAATAATATATAATACCTAGTAGTAGATATTTCAGCTTAAGTTAGAATAGGACGCTATGATTTTGTTCTCTGAAATCTATACATATACATTAAATTGGAGTGTCTGTCTGTAAAGTCAACTAACAGCGTTTTGATAAATGCATATGTAAGTTACGGTATATACCTATAACAGAAACACAATTTTTAACTGTTTGTATGTTTGTCTGTCTGTTCGATTAATCTCCGAAATGACTGGACTGATTTTAACGAGACTCACTGGCAGATAACTGATGTTATAAGTAGTATTTGTATTGCAGAAAAAGAATGAGTGTTCCTAGCAAAAATTGCGTCATAGTCACTTTCTGCGCGAGTGCATCCGCGAGCGCAGCTAGTCACACTAAGATTATAAAGGTTAAGTTTGTGAGTATGTTGGTTACCTACTTCTTCACGCTCAAACGGTTGTACCGATTTCGATGAAATTTGCTATGAAGGTAGATGACGCGTTGGATTAATTTACATAATATTCATCATCATCATCCATCACCACTCGGGTGAAACAACAGTGGGGCAATTAGTGTAAAATAAATCATGTCTTCAACATTAATATCACAATTTCCATTTAGCAATTAAACCATAAAATCATTCTCGAAAATCCGAGAAATTCATTCAATGTAAGCCGAGAACGTCAAAGTTTGACTTTGACAATAAATATTAAAGATTCTTTGCGAATCGGATTATTTAAGATGACGCTGGGGCATGACATCTGACAGCCCCTTTGACGTCTCTTTGCATGTTACGGATTCATCGCGAGAATTGGATCAACCTGTATTTACGCTGGATTAATTTAGAGGGTCGACTCCCTGTATTTTAAATTTTTTTAACGTCGACATTAAGTCGAGATTTGTTGATTAAAATGCCAATTAGACAAGGTTTTAGTGCTTAAGTAATACGGTTATTGCCATTTATTGTTAGGGTTTTCACCAGCTTCGTTTAGAATTACATAATGTTTGAAGAGAAGACAAATGTTTAATTGGCTATTCTTTTAATGAGGTATTCGTGCAAAAAACGCTATTGTATTTAGTTGAGGGTGCTTAGTTTGAATTGCGAGCCTTACAACATTGCACTTAGTTGTAGATATTTATAAATAATTAAACAATAACCACGCCGTGCTATAAAATATTAGTTTCCATTTTTGTATATAGATATAAGTATGAATAAGATATACATATGTACTTATTCTACGAGTATAATTAAATATCTGTTATTTACATAATAATATAATTAATAATATTATATTAAACAGTAAATATAAAATAGATACTAATCTATGAACCCCATGGTCGTGCGAAAAGTGGCCGAAGTAGGTACTGGCAGCATTGCCATAAGTGGCACTTTTAGCCCAAAGCAGTTGCCAGCATTTCGATCACCCTTTGCCTAAACCAAACGTAAGGCCACGGGCCCTTTTATATTTTATATGAGTCATTGGTGTCAATTCTGTAAGCATTCTCTTAATTAAAAATCTCTAAATTGTGACAGTAAGTACTTATTTTGTTTAGGTTAGGTTTAGTTTATAGTTTAAATTAGAAAAACACTTTCAAATGACAGCACTAAAATTAGATATTTCTCTTCAATTGTGGGCAAATTTTAGACAGTTTAGTCGTCACGTAACTTGGTGCTCGCTAAACTAACCTAAAATAACCCAAAATTGAATAGAATAATCCTATTTTAGAAGTGTCATTCTAAGTGTTAAATGATTTTGGATTTTAGTCTTAACAGAATAAAGATCACCATAATACATTTTTAGTTCGGGAATTTCACAATTTTTATACAATAAAACGATATCAATAGTTCATTGCGTAGATGCAAAAAGTAATATACTAACTTGCGCCTCACGAATTTCGCATCCAAATCAGTTTAATAAACATACAATAGACGCTGTCTCAAAATAAAACCAACACCGCCAAAATATAGTTTACACGCACAGATAGCAAGGTCGTGCATGTTCAAATAAATATAGGGAGTCCAATGGTTGTAAAAGTTAACATATGTACAAAGATGCATTAGACTGTTAAGGTAAATGACATCAACAAGAGCTGCAGCAGGTGATGATGCTGAGATGGCCTATGACGAGCCTGTTAGCTCAGTGGGTAGTAGTCCTTCAAATCGCGGGTCCCAGATTCGATCTCTGAGATTTGTTAATTTTTTTTGAGTTTAAAATTAGATAAGTGAAACTCTGAATAAGCACATTGAGTTAAAAATATAACAGTCGTTACGTCCATATCTGAGGTACCTACTTGGAATATCTGAAAACTGCACTTTTGCCGACCGGTGCCTATTTTCCAACGCGCCCGCCTGGGCCCGAGTGGTGAATTACGATGAATTAATTAATGAGCTAATTACAAAATGTTTATATATGGTCTATTCCACTATAATCCCCTAGGTGTTATCACCTGGGTAATCATAGGCGACTCTTTAAAGTCCTTTGATCAGCCATGAACGTAATCAACTAGGTGATCAAGATCATAGTCGACTCCATTAAATTATCAATTGTTAAAATCTGTATAAAAAGTATGGCCCTGAGTTTCTTGCCGCTTCTCCTCGGTAGGCTCTATATATTGTGGAACGCGGCGGTAGAGCCTTTTAAGTACACCATAATGAAAAAATGACGTTCACAAGTGCGTCTTTGATGCCTAAATTGAATAAATGATTTTGACTTTGACTTTGAATTCAGTATCCTTAAATCACCTTGAAGGACCTATTACTATCTAAGTCTAATACGCTTATGCGACCTTTCTTAGGATTTATTGCTCATCTACAAAATCAAGAATCACGATCTCATAACAATCAAGACAAAGACGTGTGTCTCAGTGTAGTGTAAACGTTACTTACGTACCTATATCCCTTTTGTACTTAAAGTAAAGTATATAATAATAAAGCGTAGGGCCCTTTACTTACTTTGCTTGAAGTGTCAAGCTAAGCTAGTGAGATTAATGACAGACAGTCAGAAGCCAAGATGAAAAAAGTAAGGCCAATGATTCTAACAGTACAACATAGGGTACTGTCTCATAAACACGTTATTAATAGAAAAACTTTGTATTCTACTGTAAACAGTTGAAATTGATTCTAGTTTGCGACATATAACTCAATACTGTCATGCATACAAAATAGTCAAAACGTGCCTCAAAGTAGCCTCATTAAAACGCAAGATATAGTTTGTACACATCAAGTCGACTGCAAAAAGTACACGCTTACATGTCAATCTCAACTTCACGCAAAAAAAACGTTGACTTAATGTAAATGCGTCCGTAAGTCAAGGCTGTAGGGTTGTCACCATTCCTTTATCTGTACCAATGTAAACAAAGTCAATCATTCCATGTGACAGGGACGACGAGGACGATTGAAGACAGACGTACAGAAAGACCGATACGGCTACTATTAAACTAAAAATAAAGAAAACAGTAGCCTCTTTAATGGCTAGAACCGGCGGCCCTTGAACGTTTTATTTTAAACAAAACATCAGTAAAAAGTTGTAATTGTCGACGATTATTCTAAAGCGATACGCGATTTCGAACTTTGTTACTTTGGTTATAAAGTTGGATGTGTTTATTTGCGGTTTTACGGCGTGTTGATGAATTTATTTTTATTGCGCGTAACGTGTAATTTTTGGGATCTTATAGCTACCAGTTCACATAGGAATTAACGTTATTTTTTCGATGATGAGCTGTTCGCTGTATATGATTTTATTTTATGTTTTATAGTTGAACTCTAGCTTGAACTCGATGGTTGAGCGTTTGTAGCTGAGATTGCATAGTCAACCGATCCAGTTAAATCTTGCTGTGGATATTAATTGGATGGGTGACCGCTCCAGTCATCGTGTTCATGCTTTATGTCAGTGCATCGGTTTCGGTTTTTTTTTTCAGGACAACAGTCGTTAGGCTATGTCGGAGGAAAGGCCGAACACTCCGATACTTATCTCCAGGTCCTGGAACGTTTTGTTAAAATTTGATCAGCTAACATACGGAATACTGACCGCTGAATGGTCACGTATCGCGTCATATCAACCATTGACCAATGAGCGTTAAGTATTTAGTGATCAACTAATCTAAAAAAAACTAGTTTTAGAAGCTGGGGGTGTAAGAGAGTTAAACTAGTGCAATTAATGTGTTATTAAAAGTTTTGCCTTTATGTGTTAATCCCTGAAATCGTATATTTGTTTAGTTTTTTTTACTATAAGTAAAGTTAATCTTAAAACATTAAATTTTATATGGTAAAAAAACAAAAATGCAGTTAAAAGTGTTACTAACGAACGTTTCGTAGTACTTGTATTACTAAGCTACCATCACTATTTAACTCAGGTAGTTTATCTAATTGTCTAATAATAATAAACGCATCCGCCAGTGTCAATTCAATTCACATCACCGACTGCACAAAGCTACTGATCGCTTCCCTCCAATCAACTGAAGCCAAATAAACATATTTGAATAAATAACCCAGCAGGGGCATCCCTAGCCCGAGCAATTTGGCGCTAAATTCACCGCTCAGGGGAACATCAAAGCACGCCGCCCTGTCGCCGTCGATAGCTAGGGCTGCCAGCCTATTGATTTGCGTATTATACCTATTAATACTAACAGGCATAGGGCAACTATTAACAGAGCTTTGGCAAACACGTCTCGGTGTTTTTGCATATATTTTTAACGATTACTTGTCAGATGTTTAGTCAAACGGAAATGAAAACTTGTCATGTTTATAAAGTGATTTCTGAATATCATTTTATGAAACTTACCGACACTTAAATTACTGCAAAACAAATTAACAAGTTAAGAAGAAACTGAATCAGAGCAATGCCGCAAGCACATGTCATCTACTCGTATATTATGTGCAACCACTTCATAAAAGTTAAACACCGTACCTATTAAGATATATATTATGCCACTTCCGAGTGCATTCTTTCATGTCATCATGTGTGACAGAGATGACGAAAAACAAAGATAACAAAATCGAAGCAAGTCACACACTCGTCTCCACTCTTGTCCCCAAAACAATGACGTTCACAATCAAAATGCTGAGACTACTCAACACAGCAGTACTCAAGTAACAAAATAGTCACAAACTACGATCGAAAATTAAAAAAATATATTTTACGCGAGAAGTCGCGTTTTGATAATAAGTCTAAAACCGATACTAGGAATATGTTCTCTCCTCACGCGGCCTCGCCTACAAATGATTAAGTTTACAAACTTAAACAATACGATAGGTACATTCTAAAACAATACATACATTCTTAAATTGTCACAAGAATACTTTACTAATTACTTATTCCATATATTAAATCCTTGTGTTAATTGACTAAGTGATTTGATCTCGAATACCAGTAATACCTTTGAAATCTGAATACCGTATTCGTCATCTGTACACTACCAAAATTCCATAATACCAATCAGGCATTTACGTTCGACACATAACCACGTAAACGTATCACGTAATACGCGAGGACCGAACGGTAGAGTAAAATTACTGGTATAGACTGGTAATTAAAATACCGGTATAATAGGTATTATACTCGTATATAATACCGGTTGTATGGCATTATACGAAAATTCATCTTTATTTAGTAGCTTCTGTCTGCAATTTCATCTGCGTAGATTAAAGTTATTGCGATCTCTAAAGAAATAAACTTATTCAGGATAAAATGTAGCTTATGTCTTGATCATAGGTATAAAATATCTGCATTACGATTTTCATTTAAATCCGTTGAGTAAATAAAGTTTAAAGCAGTAACAAACATGCTCACTCTCTGACATACTCATTCGCTCGTTCATCCCCAAACTTTCGCATATATAACATTAGTGCGATGTCAATATTAAGAATATTTTTTGTCCAATATGTAAGCAAATACAGATACCGGTATGATTCTCTCTGTCTGTATTCTGTATAATAATATACTCTACGTGTGAATGTTGAATATTGTTGTGGTAAAAACTAATAGCGATTTGAGACTGAGGCCTGTTAACTTTTTAACCCAGAATCCACGGGTGCAATAAAATGGCTCACAGTTCAACAACTAATAGATATGATTTGGTAATGCAGTATCTATATAGGTAGAGGTACCGTTAAGTGTCTGATAGGCATCTCAATCGTTCATCAGCTTCTCCTAAAAAATAGTAGTTAATAATAAAACGTATTTTTATATGTTATAGGTTATTCGGTCCTTTTCATTTGTAGATTGATCAACACATTCTAGGAACGCATGTAATTTCAGACATCGGTACATAGTCAATATAGTGACAAAATAATTTTCCGAAGTCCGACATAGTGTGTATCGCTGGAAATTGGTTCAGCGCGAAATTGTTTCGGATGCGGCATGGTCTCCGTGGAAATTTTGATTAAATTTGGACCGTGAAAGAAACATGTTGTTACCACGATAGTATTTGTGACCATGGCGACAACAGAACATAAAACTAAACTTTTTTGGCTACTAGGTTTTGTACCCACAACATTGGGATAACTTATATCACTTTAGCAGCTGAAACCACTGCAAGAAGTGCTGGATAACACTGTTAGTATCCTCGAGATCTTGATGTTGTTGTTATATAGCCAGGTGAGCATTAAGAAATCGTCAGTCGTCTGACATCAATGTCTCTGCGCCAGTAAAATGTTCCTGTATATTTTGGACATAAATTCTTGGCGTAGGACACTGTTAGTTTTAATTTAAATTTACTTTACTTTAAATTAAAATCAATTTTAATAGAGTTTAATATTGGGACGCGGCGGTTAAGACGGGTGACTGGTAGTAAGGGGCCAAAAGTATTTTTTTAATCCAGATTGTGCACGTGTATTGTTTTTATAATTTGTTTTCTATTATTTATATGAATATGTATGACCTGTATGCTTAGCTTTCAAACTTCAAATGTCACACAAAAGATGTATTCTATAGACAAACAGGGCTCATCACTCTGTTCCAGCGTAACACGTCCAGTTTTTGGATATATCATATAAGCTTTTCTCGTATTTGTCATTTAACAAGCTTACGTTCTATTTGGAATTTCGTTTTATAAGTCAACTTTTCAAACACGTATAACTTACAACTAGAAAAGTGCTGCTGAATTTCGGCACTGCGGTGGTTCTAACCAAGACTGCTTTATGCTCACCTAGCACGTCTTGTTTCTCTTTAAGCATCACAAGGGCAAAGGGCTATTATATTACTGTACTCACGAAGTAAGTTAAATATACCATTATGCCTTTTCCATCGATTCTCACATCAAAGCTTCCGATGCACAGGTCAGCGTCAGGAAATTTGCCTCTGATACACATAATTGCCGCCTCTGGCATTTCGACTGCCACCGTCGTATATAACGCTAACTGTTTAATACAGCTACTTTTGTTCTGTTTTTAGTTCTGTAATTAGATTGGGGAACGACTATTTCTATAGTGGTAGATATTAACCGATGTGCCACCGAGTTTCAGAATTGCTTTAAGTTTGCTCCTGCAGCTAACTGCACAATTACAATTTTCTAGAAGCAAGTTTCTAGTTAGCAAATAGATTTAATGTTTTTTGTCTTCCCAGTACCTAAATTATTAACCCCTGACATTGAGTACAGTACCTGTACCAAGATGATGACTATAAGAAATGCAGTAAAATTTGTAGATACAGTTTTTTGTCAATTAAGTGACTTTACTTGAAAATGGACTAAACTAAAAATGGAATGACTCAAAAGTTTTTGTCGTAAAAACTAACGTTGGTTTCACTCGTTTTTAATTAGAATTACGGGATTACTCACGTAATATTTATCGGATAGGACGCGGGCGTCCCGAACACTCCTTGAAAAAGACCACCGAATGTGGTCGAAACTATAGTCGGACCTATCCGATAAATATTACGTGAGTAATCCCGTATTTCTAATTAATAAACTCAAAAGTTATAATTTTATTTTATTCGAGTTTCATATTTATTCAGATTTTCGGAAGCATTAACATTACGGGTAGGTTAAAGAATATTGTAGTAATATTTTTGTGGTATGTAGTACTTGAAAAACATCCAAAATTGTTTTAAAGTGCAAAATATACTAGACTAGCTGCTCTCCGCGATTTCACACGCGCGGTGATGGACGATGATGATGATGATGAATCTTATATAGCCTATGTTACTCAGGGTGAATGTAGCTTTCCAATGGCAAATTAATTTTTGAAATCGGTCCAGTACTTTTTGAGCCAATTCGTTACAACCATACATACAAATCTTTCCTTTTTATAATTTAATATCATAACATAGATAAGAACCCAATTTGCCAGATTTATAGCACCATACTTCTATTAGACTGCTACAGATCCTGGAACGGAACATATTTTAAACTAGCTGCGCTCCGCGGTTTCACCCGCGTGGTGATGGTTGATGATGATAATGAATCAAAATATCTATTTTAATTAAGGATAATTTAGGAATTCTAATAGCTCGTTTTTGAAATCAGTATTTTATTTTTTGAGTATATTAGTTGCAAACATACAAAAATATATCTTTCCTCTTTATAATATGTATCAGTATAAACATATTTACTTGATTAAAAATAGACGAATAGCATGTAAGCGGAACTGGGCATACACATGTATTAACACTTACACATACTAGTACAATTTAAACAAATTGATACCGACTTCCAATCTATTCAGTTATTGGAGTGTAACTCAAAAACTACTGGACCGAATTTATTGAAATTATTTTAAATTAAATTATAATAAGGACCACACGAGAAGCACCAGCTTTTAAACAAAAAAATGATTTTGAGAATCGGTTCACCCAGTCAAAAGTTATGAGGTAACAAACATTAAAAAAACAGTCGAATTGAGTACTATGTTTGTTACCTCATAACTTTCGACTGGGTGAACCGATTCTCAAAATTCTTTTTTGAGAGCTTTGTTTGAAAGCTGGTGCTTCCCGTGTAGTCACATTTAAATTTTATCAAATTCGGTCTAGTAGTTTTTGATATACACTCCAATAACTGAATAGAATGGGAGTCGGTATTCAATTTTTCAAATTGTACTTGTATATAATATCCTCTCACTTTCGATCCATTCGAAGTAACCAACATACACGCGACAAGTAAAAATAACTACTCTATTACTTTACCGTGTTTTGCAGAGTTCAATGAACCTAGTGTTGTCTCAATGAGATTTTTATAACATTTTCACTTACCCTAGCTACAAAATAACAATCCAAAAAGAAATATCTGAAACCGATTTCATTACCACAGAATTTAAGCTATTCGAAATATAAACCTCAACACGCTGGAAACTTCGAAACTCATCTGCATCAAATATCAAGAAGAGAACTTTCGAATACTAGTTTCCAAAGTCACCACTAAGACGCGATTTCGCGGCGGTCTCTAAGGATTAAACTTAAACCAAAAGTTATTTATATGCTAAAATCACTACGTATTTGGTTAGATTAGTGGAATTATGTAATAATCGCTCTTAAAAATAATACTGTTAATGTTGCCTAACACTGGATAAGATAGTAGTTTATATATTACTAGCAAACCCTGCGAACTCCGTTTCGCCACCAGATGGCTTCGTTTTATGTAACATTTCGTTTGGCGCCATCTACTTAATATATTGGTTTGTAGTACATGCTATGTATCAGAGATGGCGCTCTATGTGAAAAAGATTTTCCCGCTTTTCTTTTAACATTTTTCCTGAATTTTCTTTACCATAAACCTCACGGAGCCCGAGACCTTTCCAACGAATGCAAAACCGTGGAAATCGGTTCGTGCGTTCTGGAGTTATAGCGTCAGGAAGGAAAACCCGACTTATTTTTATATAGTAGATCTTTGGTCACTCACTTATAAAAAATAATATAAACTGTTTTAAAAGTAAATATCAAAGACTAAAAATTATTATCTAAACAAGCGTACTCACTGAGTTTATGTCTGGCTAACTAACTAGATAACTAGTTCTGCGAACAGTAGACCTCGCGAGCACAGTCTTCGGTAATTTTTCGCAGTACTCCACAACCTATTATCTCGGCAGCCACTTCACCAATTATGCTCATATTCGAAATTATTCTTTAAAGTCAGGTACCTAATAAATCAGTCCATCAAAAAATCAGTCGGTAAATAGCGCCGCAGCAAACTTGCAACCTTTTTAAGAAAAGTACCATTCAAAAATCATGACAAAAATATTAAATAGTAGAACACGCATACCAAGCTTCGTCAAGATTAGTTGGAAAATGCGACCTGTACAGGAAGACACACACAATCTAACAAACATACGGACTGATGAAAGTCAATTTGGCCAGTTAAAGCAGAGACGTTTCGCTCGGTCGGTCAATAAGCTGTGGTCTCTTAATATTCCTCTGAAGGTCTTAGTACTCGAAAAGCAAAACGGCGACCTATTTATGCTATTCCACTATCTGTCTATCTTATCGTTTTTTTTTCTTTCTGTAGCGAGTAGCTGTGAAACGGAATGATTTATTAATTTTACGTTTTTTCTTAGCCCAGCATATTGCGTTTAATCGTCTGGAGTCCTAAATCCTTACGGTGCATGTAAGTACATGCATATATGCTTGCAGCTTGTTTATTTTACGATACAAGCAAAATTAAATGAAATCAAATATCTACATTTGAAAGGGCAGAAAGTAAAGACATTTACATGTATTACCAATCAAGCCTTATTCATACCAACCCCGATTGTAACTTCATATATTTTCATCCCCCTTTATTCTTAGACGTTTTTGGATTATTCACTTAAAAGTTTGCGATTGTATCCAGTCAAAAATATATTAAAGTACTTGTAATTACGTCGTTATCAAGTTTAAGTTGAAATAAATCAAATAGAAAGTTTTAAAGACTTCTTTATTAACTGTTAATGGCTTTTGGTCTAGTAGACACGTCTGCTCTGTGTGACTGGATGATCAGTGAATATGATGTGGAAAACAACTAAAATATCTATACATATAATAAAAATGTAACGGATCGCTGTCTGTACATGGAAGATATATGAGAAAAAATATTATTGGAACGAAAATAGAATGAAAAAAATATTGTCAGAACGTTTGTCTATTTGTCTGTTCGTTTGTGCACGCTCATCTCAAAAACGGCTTATCCGATTTAGATGTGGTCACTAATATATTGTGGTAGCTTCACTTAACATTTAGTGTTCATGTCAATCGGTTCATAAATAAATAGTTATTGAAAGAAGAATGGCAAACCTCTGTGTATTTTGGGTACCCTACATAGACGGACCCACGGGAAAGGAAACCATGCAAAACCAGTAGTCCTTAGTAAGACTAAGATATTATAAAATTTTACCATATTTTTTTAATTTGTCATTTAAAAGTTATTAGCATTTATATTTTTTCTAGGTTAGGTTAGATAGGCAGAATTCGTTAGCTTAAAATACTCGTATCTATCTGGGTTTTTCAAAAGAAATCTATCGTAATAGAGAAACGGGTGCTCGGCATTAGGTATCGTTATCGTAGATATGGATTATACTACTTATGTTTTATGTGATAACTTGATAAAACTTACTTGAGAAATGGCAAATGTACAACACGTACGAATCCAACAACAAAAGAAAAAATATTGGTTTCACTTTTTCACACTCTTTTGGCAGAATATACGTAGTATCAAGAAAGTTGTATAGTATCCTATAGTAGTCTATGAACTAAATAGCGTTTCGTTATTGCCCACAAGCATCTTCTGCGTATTAAAATTTATTGGATTACATTTAGGTTTTCTCATTATTCCCAACTGCTAATTAAATACAAATATAAGAATTATTTGCATCTACTAATAATAAATACATTTGGCTAAGTTTCCTTCTCCGTGGTTTTAATTCTCAGTGGGTACCCAGATGACCATTCTCCTTTAAAAAATAACTCTATCGCCACTACACCACACCAAGCGAGCGAAGTCGCTAGCGGGTCAACAAGTATACATTATTATATATAATTATATAATATTATTAGAGTCAGACTGAAACTGGTTTTTCAGATGAAACCGAACTTTCCGCCTTACTCGCTCTCCGAAAACCGAAACTGAAACTTATTAAGAATATTTCATATTACGATTATTTACTGAAATGTGCTGTTTTTTAACATTTATACGATACGTACATGATATATATACCTACTGATGAGGTGATATTTTTGTGCTCGGGTCATCGGTGATCTGTAGTGTGTGTGTTCATGCCTTTTATGACACAGGGAATTCTATGGTATTATGGTATATAAATTATATTATGGTCAAAATCATTGCGTGGTTTTGACTAAGCTATCAGAAACTAACACATCTTTGACAGATTTCTATGACAGTAAATAAGTTATCATTACGACCTTGACGTAGGCGGAGATCTTGTTATGAAATGAAATTGTTTATTAACCAGATTTGCATCCAATTTAGGTACATAATAGATACAATATATGTTATGCTGTGCCCAATGATGTTAGGCTTTTTCATCTGCGTGGTGATAGATGATGATGATGAAAAGTAGCCTATGTGCTACTCCAGACTATAATCTATCTCTGTGCCAAATTTCAACCAGATCCGTTTAGCCGTTCTGCCGTGATTGAGTAACAAACATCCATCCATCTAAAGTTTCTAATATTCATACTATATAATTTTCCAACCGGTCCTTTTGGAAAATCATGGGGGAGGCATATGTTCAGTAGTTGACGTCCTACGGCTGAGATGATGATGATGATGATGATGATGATTATGATGAATATTAATATTATTTATATTAAGTGAGATTAGTGAGACTATATAATTCTTCAGCAAAAATCACATAAGGTGTTTCGTTTATATAAATTACTGTAAAAACTATTATGCTGTGATAATTGTCAGACGGACGGACCGATCTCACAAGGGTTCCTACGGTACACCAAAAAAGTACAAGTAGAAATGTATCTCAAAAGACGGTTTATTTTGATTTTTCTCCGATCTCGGATCCTTCAAGATGTTTGAAGTTGCAATTCTCACCTCTTGTAATAACGATAGTCAATCAATAAACATGACCACTTAATTATTTAAGCTTCAATAATATCTAAAACCTCGAAACAATGGTTTCACACCCTTTATAAGGGTTGGAGTTCAATGAACCCATGAACCTCTAACTTCATCATAGAAATTTAAATTTTCGCGTTATGTACATAAGATTGAAATTTGAAGCGATAGTAGTCTTTGAAAGTGTCATACGAAAATCATCTTTATAATTATTGTTGCTAAGAATTAAATTTGATGGTATTAGTACATATCTTGATTATCATTTTAAGCACACATTTATGCAAAGGTGTGTGGTTAATATTTGAAATTCATTGCATTACATTTAGGAATATATTGATTGAACCAAATTGTGGGGATTTTGAATAATCTCCTCAGTTTATCTGTACTGTGACTTCTGTGACACGGAATGGTATAATAAGTATAATTAGTTAGTACCTCCCCATTTTACCATACTTACTACCACGCGTCGCTTCTTGTCACTTTCTAAGTAGGCACCATGTAACGACATGGTGCTTAGGAAGAAACTCAAAAAATACATACATGAAGTGTTTTGCTTCTATCTATGTCATGTTTAATGCCAAGGAACTCCTAGCCTGAGTCTGTGTTTACCTATAGGTATAGTTTAGACGTTTTCAAGAATAGTTTTTTCTAGGCTAGCCTGCGACATCTTCGAACGCATAGTCACTTAACATCAGAAGCCGTAGCGCTTAAGTATTCGTTTCGAAAGCGTCAACATGTTATGCTTCGCCGTATACAAACTATGAGTTATCTTTGTAATAGTTGCCTTGCCTTTCACGTGAACGACACGTTACGTAACACTTACGCAGTTATTCGTGCTAGACCCACTGCCCTGCATGGGATTATAGGTAGAGTAAAATTTGAGAGTAAATAGCCGCGCGATTCTGTAATGATTTGTCAACGAGCTCACCGATGTCAAATACTTTATGTGATATCGCCCTTGTACATAAGGTTGCTTTTCCAACGTTCCTTGTCATCTCTTCATTTTTTTCTCGGATGTTGTCAAAGATTCAACGATGTTTGCTCTTACGGCCATTTTCAATAATCTATCTATCCACAGTTTTCCTTACTACAGATAGAAATTTAACACATCGTCTATACAAATAGTGTCAAATATCTATCTCTAGTAGGGTAAACCGGCGATATATAGGTTATTGAAAACGGCCGTTCGAGAATCGCACGACAGTTGAGATAGTGATCAATAATATGTCAATTGGACTGCTGCGAAGCGGTAGCGCAGGCATTGCGTTGTAACGATGTGAAGGGCACTGTAGCGAGTGAAATTCCTGAGCGAAATAAACTCAAAAACTCTTTCGGGATGACGGGCGCAGTGCAGTGCTGCACAAAACTACAGTTGTAAGCTCTGGATGGCACTGCAATTGTTTATAACTAAGCGTAGTGCTTAAGATTAGACGCTAGACACTACGAATTCCAAGAATAGTTGAAACCTATTTTAAACGGTCCGATCAGCAAGACTCCGGTTCATTCAAAAATCTTTTGTTACAGCGTGATGCGGACACATTAAATGACTTTACATATATATGAAACATACAAAGCAACGCCTCGATTGCAGTGTCACCAAAATTTTTTACTTTCAAATATCACCCAGCACTGTATTCGTTAACGTTGGATTTTGCACTCTTCAAATTTTGTTTTGTTTGCACTCGGGTTGTTTGTTTTTATAATAATTACTTGTACAATTTTTATCCGCTTGTCATATTCGCCCACGTTTCAATATACATTTCCATTTTTATCAATATCCTAAACAACCTACTTGACATAAAAATACATATACCATTTAAAGATAACCTTGATATATGTATTAAGAAAAATCTAGGTTTTAGTACCCGTAACTCTTAAGATAAAGGATTCCGGAGGCGAATAAGTTCCTCATCTCTAGATCTATTTGTTCACAGTCAGAATGTTGTAGCACGTCTAGACTTCTAGATGTCGGAATCCTAGGAGATTGATTCTCCACATTAGCATACCTAGATACCGAGTCAGTTCCAAGTACGCTAGATTTTCTTCTAGAAATGCAGCGGTTACCATTGTTTTGACGGATAAGCTTTCGTTTATTTTCTGTAAAAAATATGTCGGTAGTCATATTTTTGAAGAAAAGTTCTTTAGCCGCGTTGATCGATTTTTGGTACTTGCAGGTTCGTGTCACTGACATACTAATGATGCGCCCGTCACCGACCGCCGTAGTATAACAGTGCATAAATAAATAATAATAGCACGAATAACAGCGTAAGTGCATCGTAATGTGTTATCCACGCGAAACAGTAAAACTGTCATGTATCCTAGGGCAACTGTTACACGGATAACTCATAGTTTGTACGCCGAAGCGTGACATGTTGACGCTTTTGATACGAATACTATTTCGCAAACTGTATGTGCTACGGCCTGTAGTTTACGTCAGCGACGTGCGAGTGACGTGTGGGCCCGTCACCGAACGCTGTAGTAGCAATGAGTGAACTTCTCACTTCTTTCGACAGTCCCATGACTGCCTATTTCTTGTTAGATTATATACCTATTTATATTCACCAATTCAATTGATAATTCACTATCACTAACCTGCTGCTTTTTTGACAAAATATCTGGCACTCTTTAAATAAAAACCAAGACGGCTAGAAAAAGCATACCATCGAAGATGACCACTGCATACACGTTTGACCACTGTCTTGAATTGGTGCTGTACGTCACTATGCCTAAGCTGCTATTGCTTATTCGAGGTAAAGTAGGGTTCCCGCGACAAATAAATTATTCTTCAGCTCAAGTTCTATTTATTGGCAATCACTCTGTTGCTGCACGTCTAGACGTCTAAGTGGAGAAATGGTACGAGATTGATTTTCTACATTAGCATACCTTAATAGCGAGTCAGTATTAGAAATTCTAGATTTTCTGATAGAGATGCAGTGATTGCAATTGTTATGGTTTGACCGGATTTTTTCGACCACTTCGCATTAAACTAAATAACTAAATATATCGGACACAGATTTCATAGCTGGATGAAGTAAGGCGAAAGACGTTGTGCGATAGCAAATCTTACGTCATAACTTACCGCGAGGAATCCATCTAAGGCGACCTCTTGCACAAGACCTACCACTTAGACGGATTTCATCGGCTCTTACAATTAGCTTCCCGATTGCAGAGCGAGTATTTTTAAACTCTGTCCCTTAACAGATTAAATTAAATAATTGATTAATAATGCGTCTGAATTTGCCATTCTGGGCGGAATGCTGTGCGGAGCAAACGCTTATCACCACGTACTTATGCGATATTTGCATCCGATTTAGAAAAAGCTTTTTCCGCCTTAACATTTGGCCGGAATAGCCGGATACCGCGTCACTGCAGATGCATTCAGTAACATCTCTAATTTCCATTGTTCTTGATTGTGAAATGTGACTGCCATCTCCGTCTTACGTCTCCGTCTAGTTGAATTTGATATTGATATCGTGAGTGTTAGTTACATTCTGAAATTGTATGCTATATACTACTAGCTAGCACTAGCTGCTCTCTGCGGTTTCATCCGCGTGGTGATCGATGATGATGATGATGAATCTTATATAGCCTATGTTACTCAGGGTGAATGCAGCTTTCCAATGGTGAAACAATTTTTGAAATCGGTTCAGTACTCTGTGAGCCAATTCGTTACAAACATACACAAATCTTTCCTGTTTATAATATCAGTATATAGTAGGTATAGACAACTCGCACACCCGATTCTAATCACTACGCTTGCTCGGGTCAGTTTTAGTGCCACTCAGGGCTCACAACTGTAGTTTTGTGTTCCACTGAACTGCCTTCGTCACCCCGAGACATTGGTTTTTGTTGGTTTTTCTCTTTAGCCCAATAATTTCACTCACTCTAGTTGCCCTTCGAACATTAACTCTTTAATGCCTGCACACTACAGCTTCGATGCAGATTATCAGGGACTGAGGCGGTACCAAACAAGAGAATAAGAACAAGATTTGTTACAAGTGATAACAAGATTTGTTGTCAACGAAAACGAGATATACCATAAGTGAAACATGGTATGTTACGAGTATAAGCGATAACGAAAACCCGAAAACGAAATTTGTTATAAATGAAAATGAGATTTGTTATAAGCGGAAGCGAGATTCGTTATAAGCGATAACGAGATAGTTAAAAGCGAGAACATGGTTTGTTATATACATAAATGAAAACGAGCTTTATAAAAACATAACGTATCTCGTTTTCAGTGAGAATAAAGAAATAACTTCGACATGAAGTATCTAACTGTACAGTCAACGGCTTCACATCCGAGATAAGTTACCTCTACATAACCACGTACTTAATGAATCCGTTACAATTTCCATCCGAGCTTCACATGCCACCGCTGAACAATTTATACGATAGCGGACCGGAAGTGGATTGACGTAGGCAGTTAACGTCTGAAACACGACTTCCGGTCGGGAGTACGGCCTTAACCCTCGCATTGTTCGGTTAAAGGGCGCGTTATGTGTGCGAAATTCAAAAATGTCCTTTTTATTGCGTGGAAACGAGCCATTACGCCCGTTTGTTTGGGATGTTATAAGCGAATTCATTTAAATTGTCTGCATGGAATACAGTTTAACCGACAACTCGCTGAATTCGTGTTTGACGTCATAATGCATGTTGAGTACATTTTTGAAATCAAAGGGATAGCATTCGACAAACAACAATACGCAACAATTTTTGTAATTAGTATGATAAGTGTCCAATAATGTGTATACAATAGACAGACAGACGGATAACAAAATTATCCTATAAGGGTTGTTTTTGAGGTACGGAACCATAAAAAGCGAGCGCACTGTTAATGTCACCTTATAGGGCTTAGTTTCCCTAACCATGGAGGAAATCTCGTCAAAAAAAAAAATGTGTCTGTAAAGTCGGTTCACGGACGAAAATTTTATGTGATAACGTTATAAGACAACCGAACGCTTAGACAGTTCGTGCCTCTCTATCACTTGTTCCGCGCTCTCGTTTGCACGCTAGGCTCAAGCGGAACGTGACAATGAGTCATACTTTTTCGTGCGTGCAGCCGGCTTTTATCGATTTTTAAGACGTTATCACGTCAAAGCGTAATATCATTGACGTAATGTACATATGATGGCGGAGGGATTTTTTTCGCTCCGTCACACCCCTTACGGAGTAAAGATTCTCGAGAAATTTAATTAAATTAGGTAATACATAATTCAATTTAATTACCATGCTATATTAGATTTGTGTGTCCATTGATAGCGCGACACAAGTCAACCCTGTGTGGCGCGTGTGAACTTCATTATTATAGGGAATTTTCCATCATGAACTGTCATGTTCATTCATTACTGATTTGCTAATGCTCAATGCTTAATTCATTCGGATAATATACGTCAACTAGTGACTTGTATTATACGTCCGATAGCTAAAACCAGGGGCCTTATTCTCTATGACCTTTCAAACACGTATATAACGCGGCGTTTTGCGATATATTCAAGGAATTATAGTAAAATTGTATTGGTTTCACGATCATTCCTTGAAGATGTCGCTAAGCGTCTGGTTACGTTTTTGTATGATCATAGCGAATAAGAACCCTGTACCAATCAAACCTTTTGTAGCTCTAAATAATCTGCCGGTTGGCCGTTATATAGCAACCCTTCTGAGCCGCTGGTCAAAGGCTCGATCATCGAACAGTTCAAACATTTGTGAACACATGAACATGTCTGTTTGAACTGCGTCTGGGTGTGTATATATATATATATATATATATATATAAGTCTGTATGTAAGTTATCAGGTTACCATAGTATAGGCTCTGCCAAGTTTGGGGCGTTAAATACCTTGTGTGGGTATTGTCTGTAAGGAAGCCTAATATATTATTCGCTTAATTTTTCTTTCATAAGAACCTTGTCCTGACAATAATTTACACAACAAAAAAATAATAAGCGAAACTGACCCATCCATTCACGCGTGATTTGATGACCAAGGGAAATAGAGATACATTTCTATATATAGGGTGTTTGGTAGAGGGACCGACAAACCAAATGAGCATGTTCGGGGGACCACTTGGAGAATACAAGTTGGCCAAAAAAAATCCCCGACTGTGATTTTTCCCTTTTTCTCCGAAATTAAATAAATAAATAAATAAATATTCCACAACCAGCACACAACGACATCTAGTCCCAAGCTAAGCAAAGCTTGTGTTATGGGTACAAGACAACTGATAAACATACTTATATATTTCTAAATACATACATATTATAGATAAATTACACCCAGACACAGAACAAATGATCGTGCTCATTACACAAACATTTGTCCTGGGTGGGAATCGAACCCACGACCTCCGGCATAGCAGTCAGGGTCACTAACCACTAGACCAACAGGCCTGTCAAAGAATGTAAGAACTGAACCTTAACATCAAGAAAAATATCTATTACCAAGATGGACACTTGCAAAAGCGCTCTACTACCTCGTGTGTCAAGGTGTAGAATTGGCTGGTGGGTGACTTATCTCCCAAAGCCATATAACAAACGGAAACAAAGAGCTAAAAATTTCATTTTCGGTATTTATGTATCAACCATCTTGAAATGTATATTGGTATTCAAATTACGCCTCAGACTCAGATATTCAGAATCATCTTTGGGATAATAAATAATTAATATTACGTTAGAGGTAAACGGCCTTCAGGTCGTCAAACTTCAAGAAGGCTTTGGTTATTGAAAACAAATTCTGTCATCGACATTCACTGAATACAATATAAGGTATAGAAGTA
This sequence comes from Selenia dentaria, assembly GCA_917880725.1. Classification (NCBI taxonomy): domain Eukaryota; kingdom Metazoa; phylum Arthropoda; class Insecta; order Lepidoptera; family Geometridae; genus Selenia; species Selenia dentaria. Next base: position 8,967,466 of record OU862901.1, on the reverse strand, counting down.
TAGAATATCGGAAAGTCTCAATAATACCCAGAAATTTTATGTACTCAGACTTATTACGTGACTTGTGTAAGCAATTTCTTGATATTACTAATCTCTTTATCAAATTATATTTATTCAGAACTGTACACAGGAAAAAGAAATGGTAATATAAAGTCGATTTTCGGTAATCATTTTAAAGATTAATATATATTATAACTAATACATGAAGATTATACCACGAGAGGGTAGTGTGCAAGATTTACTGTGTTAACAATAGATGGGCACTCTAAAGCGAATTAGACTGATTCAGGAAGACGCAGACGAACGCAGTGATTTGTACTGTATAATTTTTGATGTGATGACGTCTTCTAAATCGATTTACGCCGGCTGCACGCTCCAAAAAGTATGACTATTTGTCACGTTCCGCCTGAGCCAAGCGTGCAAGCGAGAGCGCGGAACAAATAGAGAGGCGCGATCGGCCGAAGCGTTCGGCTTATCTTATGGCGTTATCACGTAAAATTATCGTCCGTAAACCGACTTTACAGACAACAATTGTTTTTTTTATTTTGGTGTTAAGTGTTATTGATTCTGAAGTGTAAGACAGTTTTCCTTCAAGTTTTTTACTTGAAAGCTATCAAATTGAAATAGTAATATAACCAACAATAGCTCAGTAGAAGCGACACTGTCATAGTTTAAATAGTATATATCGCGTCTCAGCGGCGCCTATAATAGGGTTGCACGCGTAAAATCATTAGAATTAGGTATGCTGGTAGGTACTACTAAATAATAAAAAGCATATACCATCAGTAATTTTTTTCTAACATTTAATTTTGACTGACATTTGATTTGAAATTTCATCAATGATAATACTGTTTATTGTTTGTACCTAATGCTTATTGTTCCTTAATGGCACACGGGTGTAAGCAAAGTCTATAGGTATATAATAAGTTCACAATCTAAAAAACTTGTTTTGTGTTTCCTTTGTCAATCGCATGAGAAAGTTTTAGTAATCACTGCTTTTCTAGACAGGACAGTGACTTAATGATAGAAATATGTGAATTATTGAATTTATGAATTTATGACTGTGACTTTACTTTGACGACTTGAGTGAAAATTCCGCTTGATGATAAGTATCAACATAATTGACTTTAGGAATGGCATATGTACAAACGTACGAATCCACTTAAAAAGAACAATAACTGCTGGTAAGGCTTTGCCTACCAGAGACTGGCGCAGAAGGTGACCCCACCCTTACCACTCCACCACATTGGACCTTAAATGAAACCGTGAAACGAAATTAAAAAGATCTAAATTTATATTCAAGACACATTTAGATTTTGTCAAAGATAAAAAAATACGAAACAAAAACAGAGGCCCTCAATCTGAGATAAGCAAAGATTACACCGTCACAGAAGCGAAAGTAACAATCATATATTCCTGCGACATTAAAAACATAAGCACGGAGCTATTGCTGCCACGCACCCCTAATGCTCGAATCACAAGGGATGTGGGCACAAAGATTAAAGGTTCCAGAGGGGTGATTAAGGCTTGGAGTATAGTTTGACAGTCTGGGGATATTTGTCTTTGTTTTGTTTCAATGAAAAAAAAAGCTACAGACGTTTTTCATCAACGTAACAGGTTTTATTTAGGGTTAGCTTTGTTTGCCTGCAAAATAAATTACAATTCTACATAAATATTTCACAAGGAAAAAAAATATCATCATCATCATCATCATCTCAGCCGTAGGACGTCCACTGCTGAACATAGGCCTCCCCTGGATTTTCCAAAAGGACCGGTTGGAAGCGGCCTGAATCCAATGTCGTCCTGCGACCTTTATCAGGTCGTCAGTCCGGTGGACGATCTACGCTGCGCTTGCCGGTCCGTGGTCTCCTCTCCAGAACCTTTCGGCCAAAAAAATATCCTATTGAGATATTCCAGAGCCTATAGTATTTGTTTCTAGAATATCGGAGAAAAAATCAGTTGTTTAAGCGCGAAGTGATGATAAAAAATATTACATGCATTATAAGTTTGGTTTAATACTGCCAATTCAGGTCCGATAATCGAGGGATGAGCCATGAAGTGATTAAAATTATTGTATTAGCTAAATACTGATTAGAGTAATAATTATAACAATTTATATTACAATGCCCATTGCGTGTTTGTTAAAACAAAAAATAAACATGTAATCAAACGTTTTGATTCATAAAATAAACATATTAATCAAATAAAGCTTGGACTTGATGTTTGCGTGAAAACGAATAATTTAATGTTTGTGGAAAATATTTGTTTTAATAATAAATCGAATGGCATGTCATTACTTTGGATATGCAAAAAATAATGAGATTATACGCTATTCAACAGAAATGGCATTTTTTTTCAAAAGTTACCTTATTGTTGCTCCATATATAGTAAAATTTTGGTTGTATTATATCTGTAACTATCATCACACTGTTATTTATATATATCAGAAAATATCATTTTGGATCTCTCGGCAACTACTGGTTGAATCAGGACAAAAGTGCCATGATATTTTTAGATATATATAATATTTTGACTACTACGAATATTCATGAAACTTTGAACCTCATGCTTACAAGTTTAGTTAGGAAAAAAAATGTCCTGTATTCCATTAGTAATTATAAAATAAATATAAGTTTAAAATATAAATGTAAACAATGCCACGGACCCATTGAGTCTGTGATCAAAAGCAATAATAAAAAAAAACACATGCTTACTTCCTTTTTAATTTTAATATTAGTATCATAAAACCGCGCCTGTTTCCCGAATCGGGGATACAGGGACATTTGTACCTTGATGCCGTTCCTCTTTTGCTTCATTTATTGTAATAACTTTGTTCAAGTGTAAAACTTCGGCTTAGCGTAGTGTGGATTTGGGCCTTTCTTTAAAATGTATCTAGTTTGATAAGTCTAAGAATTATTACTAACTATAAACTACAATTACCTACAACTAGCTGACTTTTATATACATTTTTAGTTAACTAATAAATTGTACCTTCTTAAAAACCATATCACAGTTACGTCAAACCATTTTTTAGTAACTAGATAGGTACTTAAAGTAGTAAATTGTATGTACTAACTTCGTATTTCTCGATATGAATCCACAACACGGTGGCGCACGTCCTCTCTGCGTTAAATCTTGGTTGCAACTGACCTGCATTGCAGCTGCTGATTTGCAGCAAACAATGTTGCGGCCTCAGTTTCTTTTACTGCTGTTATTCCAAAACTTAACAATTTTTTCATAATTGTGCTATGTTGTGCTAAAATGCTTTGAATTTTATTTAGGTTGCTAAATAGGCCCCAAAACTGTTATATCTAACTACAAAACTGCTAAGATGGCATCAATGGCTACACCGCTCACACAGCTTGCAACTAAATATCTACCTTCCGTTTTGTAATTTACAATAAATTGTTTCCGATGTTTACCGACGCACAATATATATTCTGCAGTACTTTACGAAATAAAGAATCAAAATCATGTCATTCATATCACTTTATTTAAAAACATTTAAACCTTCTTTAGCAAAGAAATGAAAGAATCATTTCAATCGCCACACTCGCTAATCTTTGACAACCACGTCTCGGCAACAAACAGCCACGTATAGCCGAAACCTACTCTATTTCCTAGGTAACAAGACTGTCAACAACCGAAGTTATAACTTTGTCCTAATCAGTATGCGAGCCGCGTTCTCCGCGTCTGATTGGTCGGAGTTCACCAAGGGCTGTGAGCACAAAGCATAATGTACTTACTTAGTAAGGACGCGTTCAACGATTATTTAAAAATGTTTTCAATTTATTTATGTTCTCTTTTACAAGAATTCAGATCGTAAAATTGGGATTAGCACGAATTCTTTACAAAATTACGAGCAAGCTAAAATTATACTGTTAATGTGTATTTATTATTATATTACATTTATTTGTTATTGGCTCAGTTAAAACTGTCATGTATCTTTCAAGTGTGTTATCTGTGGCACAGATAACACACATAAACAAACTGATAGTTTGTTCGACGAAGCCCGTCGGTGATACGAATACTTATTTAAAAATTATTTATGCTCGCGCTCTGTCGTGTAAACTAAAATCATTTATCTTTGCCACGGTTGTACGGCAATGATATTTTTTACTAACGTATACTAGGATATAATCATTTAAAATATATTTTACATATTATTTTTCGCAAGTAATTCGTACCCGGCACACATCCGCCTGCGGTATACATTCGTAGTAGTGTAGTAACTGAAATTAAATCTGGGGGCCTACTCCCACCTTTTACGAAACTATCATAAATCAGGAGCGTTTTGTAATGAGCTTAGAATAATCATACTTACTATCGTACTCCCATCGACACAAAACGGTCATTCAAATTTAATGGTAACGTTGCATGCATATGACTACTTTAAGATATGGGAGTAGGAATCCTCAAAAATTTGACATTGGGACAATGAAACTTAGTATCTAAACTCATGAAAAAGTATGCGAATTGCGTGAAATATTTGATACTACGTCATCAAAACGTCTATCGTAATCCAATATTATTTTAAGCTTGCTCTAGGGACGTGGTGGTACCAGATTTAATGGTAAGGTTGAATCTTGATTGCTTTAAGAAGTGGGAGTAGGGCCCCTGAAGTACTTACATCCTGGAAGAGATTGCTTTTAGTGATAGGTTGTATTTCCATTTATAAATTACCTTGCTTTGACAGTATATTTAGTCCCATACCTATAACCATCCTTAGTTTCTGTGTTTGATCTTATTATTTTGGTCAACAAGAAAGTGATTTGTTTGTAGATTATCTGGTATTCACATACAGAGAAGTAAATGTTGTTATGAACCTATCCTGTAATATATTGTATCATTCACTGGTTGGGAGTCAAAGATTTTCGCTTTATCTTCGCGGTTGAACGACTGGGCTTTAAACTTAATACTGTCGCTTTTAAATCCGAATGCATTGTTTAAATGTATTTCACAGTGGTACATTATTTATTCTGTTTGCATCAAAACGGATTGTGAAATTAATTAATATGACTTAACTTGATTCGTGTTAAAGGACAGTGAACATCTGCCGTGCGATTTTCAAATGATTCGTCGATGCGCTAGTCGACGAGCTCACCGATGTCAAATACTTTGAGATATCGCCCTTGTACATAAGGTTGTTTTTCCTACGTTTCTTGTCATCTCATTTGTTTCACGAATGTTGTCAAAGATGCAACGATGTTTGCTCTTAGATCTTTATTAATAAACGTTGCGTAAACATAGATTAGGCGTAACATGCCTTGTCTTGTTTTCACGCGTGACATTTACTGCAAGCGAAAAATTAACAGATAGATGTTTTAACTACTCCGGGTGTAAGCCAAGTTTATTAATAAGGACGTTAGAGAATAGCATTGCTGTATTAACATCTATACATACTTACTTAATTACTTGTCCTGGCTGATTGTTTGATTCGTCCACACATACCGAAAAACTTAAAAGCTAAATAAATATTTGTCTATACTAAATACTAATATTACATGGAGGAAAGAGTTGTATTTTTGTATGTTTGAAACAAGGAATATCATACTCTCTACCTAGAGTTGAAACGAATAAATTAAGAAAGTAATTAGAATTCTACATTGATCCTGAGCAACATAGGCTAGTAACAAATAAACAACAAGTGCAATTTGAAGAATTTAATACCGACTTCCATTCTATTTCTTTGGTAAAAATCGGTTATTGGAGTGTAACTCAAAAACTACTGGACTGAATTTGATAAAATTTATATGAGACCACACGGGAAGGACCAACTTTCAAACCAAAAAAGAATTTTGGAAATTCGAAAGTTATGAGGTAACAAACATAAAAAAATACAGTCGAATTGAGTACCTCCTTCTTTTTGGAAGTCGGTAGAAATGAACACCGAATGTGGTCGAAACTATAGTCGGGATGGGACCACACGGGAAGCACCAGCTTTCAAACAAAATATTCACCCGATTGAACCGATTCAAAAAAATAATTTTTAGAATCGGTTCACCCTATCGTGAGCGAGGTAACAAACATAAAAAAAACAGCCGAATTGAGTACCTCCTCCTTTTTTAGAAGTCGGTAGAAAACATAACTCACATAAAAACCTTTGCACTTTTTTAAATTAGGTTGTAAGTTTGCATAAAATGATATACTTATTTAATGTGTCTGTGCCGTTTTTGGGCATTAGTTTTTTAATACATAGGTACTACCGAGACTATAATAGACTCAAAATCGATAATAATTAGTATTGAAGATAAGCGTATTGAGTCGTGCTGGTAACTCAGCTTTTTAGAATAACCTTACTATTTTCGAATATTGTATACATTTGTAAAAATAGGTAGTTATTTTCGTTGTAATTTTTATAAAGACAAATTAGACATCCTTGGACGGAATTCGAACCCGCGTCTTCTAACAATCCGTGTCAGAGTATCCGTGAGGCGATCCGTTCGGGCATCAAACTAAGAATAACATAATAACTTAGTTTGGTATTCTAGTTATGTGGCAATTAGAGTAATATACATAATGTAGAAAAAAAAAATTTTTATTATTCATTGAAATTTATAGAGAGAAAAATTCACATCCTCGGACGGGACTCGAACCCGCGTCTTCTGACTATCCGTGTCAGGAGCTATGACCATCTAGGCCACCGAGGCTCGAGGTCCGAGCATCGAATTTTACTTCTCTATTTTTTTATTATTATAATCTATTATCATATTACTCTATTAGATTTAACCGTCTTACGTGGACGGAGCGACATCTATTGAACAGCTTTGACAGCACTATCCAACCGAAAGAAGTATTTTTAGAAATACTTAAACTTTCGTATTGACGTCACAACCCTTTATAATTTTTATAGTATAAAAATAATAAAAATAAAAGTAAGTATAAAAATAAACTTATGTATTTAATTCCATTGTTTGAGATCGCTAAGCAGGTGTTAGAGCTTTAAAAAAGTAATACCTTATATTATTCATGTATATATATATGGATATTACACATCAATAAATTTACCGCCTACACAATAAATTGTTAACCAAAGTACGTAGATTGTCGTCGATGCCAAACCCGAACAAAATATTCCGAAGGTAAAATACCGATCATAATCCCTAGCTGAATTTCTTGTGAAAATAAATATTTCCCTTAGAAAATATTTCGTCAATATTTTACTGAAAATATCTTAAAAATGTCATTGATAGAAATACACGTAAAAGGTAACACATCTTTGTATTGCCACAGAATAAATAATAGTACTATATAGACTGAGAGGCATTTCTTATATCTAATATCTATACTATATCTATATACCATATCTATATATTCAATTATAAAACAAAGTCGTGAAGTTACTCAAGAACTGCTAGACCAATTGTTATGATTTTTGTGTTTTTCGATTTTTCATATCTCGGGGAAGGACATGGATACTTTTCATCATAGTCATCACCCACCAGCACGAGGGTAAAGTTGCGGGGCGCAGTTAGCCGTTCAACTTTTATGATTTTTAGCTTTAATCCGAGATGCTAGGTGCCACGAAGTTGTATGTAGACTTCGGTGTGGATTCTGATCTCGAGATCCATAAGAGTACCCCCTGAATGGGTAGGAGGGGAATCTAGCTTCGCCGGTCTCTGGGCATGATGGTGGAGCTAATCCAGCCGGTCCTCCGAAGGTGTAAAGGCCTTTCGAGACCCTGAATTTCCCATTCGTGCAGCTGATCTCTGGACATGGACGTTTTGGAAAGTACCTGCACATAATCATAATCACTCTACTTAATGTCTAATTTTATACCAAATTACAACGGAATTTAAAAAATATACTATGCTTTATTACTACCTGACTAAAACCACTATTGACTAAACGAAATTGTATCAAATTGAAATAATTGTATTCTGTCATTGACTATAATTCATCTAACTGCACTAAATTCAAATTTTGAATTTGGTTCGTTTTGCAACAAGTGAATTGTTGCTACTGTCCAAGATTGAGGAATTTAAATTTCGCACGTTTAAGGTAATATGAAAAAAGTTACTACCAAAGTTACCAGTCAGTCAATTAGTCTTCTTGCTTATTCTATCTGGAACAATTACAATAACAATGGAATATTGCCATATCATCGCTTGACAAGTCGTTACGAAAAATAAATCTTTATATAAAGCATTTTTTTAACTGGCAACACGTTCAAAGCAATGTTACTGTTCCCATTTTCCTTAATCCACTGTATTAAACGACGCAGAAATAATTAAGCACATTCCGAACGGTAATGCTCATAGGAACAATCGTATCTCCAACTGTCAAACTCACTGTCAAATTAATGAATGTCAACATCGCTACAGTAATGACGTTGCGAGGTACTCACATGGAAATGATAGCATTGTACACTTGTATAATAGAAATGAACTGTATTCGTTACACGTTAAGGTTTATACTTGTGTGCGGATGCCGAGTCAGTAGTTTAAGGTAGCTTTCAATTGATTTGCCCAGAAGCAATCTCTTCTGATTCTCTGAGAGTACGTTTCTTTCTTGGAACAAGTATTTGCATTTTCTTGAGTGTGTACAAAAGGGGGAATTTGCTGGCTTTGTTCGTAGATAGGTCGGTTGAAAAGCCAATATTGTTTTTTGATATTCTAGCTCGTAAGCCTTTTTGAGGATCGCGGAATGTAGGTTAAAAAATGTGATTAAATGGCCTGAGTAGATAGGTTGTTCTGTTTTTAAAACTTGGAGATGTTACATTTCGTAACGTGAAAAATAGTGATATAAGAAATTATATAGCGTGTAACAAAAATGTGTAGTAATACGAAAACCATACACACAGAATCTTGCATACAATTGGGACCTACGTGCGTCCCAGGAGTAGCCAAAATTTTGAGTTATGGGTAACCAAAGTTGTTTTTATTAATATAACAGGTTCATCCCTGAAAAACTAGGCCAAAGACGTCAATGCCCTTCAGATCGTAGATTAAGTAGGTAAACAAAATAACAAATTTTGGATAATAATTACTGAACTTTGCAGCGATTAAAATGTTGATACTTTGTCATGTGAATCCTGACTAGGTGCATTATGCACGCCTTCATCTTTTTCTTACTCGCTGTATATACATATACAAACGTTAATAAAGGGGTGTTTAATTGACTTAAAACCCATATCATTTTCTCACTAGAGATAAACTGTCATGAATCGATTTTATACCACCCACATGTACCTAGCAAGCGTAGTATGCGAGTTTGTTAATAAACGTTAAATTATCAGTTAACGCTTAATAGGTAATTTTATGGTATACTAATCTATTATATTATTATATTTATTATTATATTCCGTCAAAGGTCACACGGCCAGACACAATAGAAATTTCATTGTTATAATGACATCGATCCTTGAAGGTTATCTATATTGTTAAAAATTAACAACATAAATTCAGATAATATCAAGGCGTTTATTTGCGGAAATCCATTTTAAAATGTTTGTGATGTAGAATAATGTTTATGGTAAAGATGCGGTGTGCACCACCCTCCCTCCCGCATAAAATGCTAATAGGAAGTACCTATACAGAATAAGCAACACACACTACACGGGGCATCCTCAGGAAATGTTGACTCGTCAAGTACTGGCAGGTAGACCGACAGACTGTCGGCGACTGTATTAAGTTTCAGTGTAATTTCAATTCGGATATGCGGTAATAAGTTTTAATAGTGAGTTTGATTAACAGCAGACGGCAAATTATAACAATATTTTTTTGTTATATGAAAATCTGGACTTAAATGCAAAAACACTATATCACTCGGCCCTCTCCAACTCGCTCTCACACTGCTACCCCTTAAACACACACACACACGCCCACACACGCACACGCACACGCACACACCCCAACCTTGTGCATACAAACACAAGTGCGTTTATTTATTGTTTATAATTAATTTTAGCTCATTAAACCGTATTATGTAATGAACGAAAGATTTGACTACCACCAAAAAAGTGGTTCAAATCGCTTACAATCAGGTGAGCCGCCTGTTTCCCAACCTATAAATAAAACAGTACTACGGTAACGCCACAGGATTTCTTTTCCGAGAATATTAGCCTGTATAATTCTTACGTGTGGTTAAGTAGTTTTGGCGTATAGTTACAAACATGTATCAATCATACCCACATAAAAAGTTTTATATGTTTACTCTCGAATTCATCGAATAAATTGAATTTTATACCCTAGCTACAGGAACAATAAAATAAATTGCCATTAGGACTTCTACCCCATTTTTATAGCCCTATTGTAATAAATGTACGAGTAATACATTTGTAGTGAGGCGGTGAAAATAGGGTAAATCGAAATTAATTATTAAATTATGAATTAATTCATAATATAAATTAATGTGTAATCATGGACTTAGCATAAATAATTTGCACATTTAGCACGAATTCCACTTAAGGCGAAATGAGTTCCAAATTTCATGATTCGACTTCGCGAAAACTTAGTTTTTCGACACTTAAACCTAAAAACCGAAGTTTGAAAAAAAAAACGTAGTGTAAATTGAATATACGTCCTTATGAAGTATGGGAGCCAATACACGATTGAGCAAATTTGGCTCGATAGAAATAAATCGGCAACATTACCTAAATTTTGCAATTTTTCTTACGTGCTTCGTGGGAAAAAGCATTTTTATTCAATTATGGGCAAATATATTTCAATGAATGTATCATATCCGAATTCCCAATGAAATATACTAGTGAACTATGGACTCCTTTATCATTAAAATTTAATCATTTGATTGTACGAAATAAATATAAAAAGTATTAGCACGTATTCAATTGAATTTTCACATCAGTCGTCCATTCTGGTAAACAATTCTCAACCTTATGTAAAGCACCGTAAATTGTTTTAAAATTAGGATTGGACCGCGCCTTAAGTTATTATTTTGTAAGGTGCTTTAAATCATGTAGGTAATATTAATATATCTACGAGTATCTCTAACATAGCCTTCATTTTATAAATCGACTAGGTGCGCCCCGCGGTTACACCTACGAGGTGATGGATAATGATGATGATGATGTATTTTTTTTAATCCTATGTGTTAATCCAGCGCCTCATCTATCTTCATACCATAATTTCATCAATATTGGTCTAGTCGTTTTAGCGTGAAGAAGTAGCAAACATACAAACACACACACTTTCGCCTTTATAATATTAGTGTGATATGTGTAAGTGTATATTGGTTATCACCTATGCAATTTAGTATTTAAGGAAGCTCTTATAAGTTTCATCCGGTTTTCATAAGTACAGCCTCTGTCTGACGCGGGCGTCTAGAACACTCCTTGAACAAGTGCAATTTGAAAAATTTTATACCGACTTCCATTCTATAACTTTGGTAAAAATCAGTTATTGGAGTGTAACTCAAAAACTACTGGACTGAATTTGATAAAATTTACACGAGACCACACGGGAAGCACCAGCTTTCAAACCAAAATTTGAATTTCCAAAGAATTTTGGAAATTCGAAAGTTATGAGGTAACAAACATAAAAAATACAGTCGAATTGAGTACCTCCTTCTTTTTGGAAGTCGGTAGAAATGACCACCGAATGTGGTCGAAACTATAGTCGGACCTATCCGATAAATATTACGTGAGTAGTCCCGCATTTCTAATTAAAATGAGTGAAAAACACGATAGTTTTATAAAGTTATATGATTATTAACGGGATATTTACCGTGGTAAGGTTGTGGAATCAGTCTTCCCGTGAACATGGTGCATGTAACTGCGCCGAAATATCGGGAGCTCATTCCACAACCTTACCACGGTAAATATCCCGTTAATAATCATATAACTTTAGAGAACAACCGTGATAGTTTAAAACAGTGTTTTACGTTAGTTTTATAACAAAAAAGCCTCTGTCTAGTTTAGGCCCTGCAGACTTTATCTGAATTTTGACCCATATTATTATCATTATAATGTACTACTAAAACTCTACCATCATAGTCCAAAACAAATAGAACTACTATTGAGAAAAAGCAAAATAAACTTGGAGGCACTTTTAAAATAGCTTGCTGTAATTTTGAACAAAATTAAGCAACGAATTAAAAAAACAACATCTTATATCGACTCGTTTGTATATAATTATAAGCATGACTGACCACGCCTTCGAATCTCTTTACTGAATCTAATTTCGATAATTCCCATTTTGTTGAATTTCCCATGTTGTTACATCGCAGTGCGTTGAAAAGTTTTTGAGTTATAGGGTTGCGTACCGTGTTATCACTTCAAAAAATATGTCACGTAAATTCTTAACGTAAGCCCAACATGCTCTTAGCCGTTTTAATGAGTTTACAAATTGAAGCAAAAGTAAATTATCGTTTATTATTTTTATTTTATGAAACTGACAAACAAGGTATGGCAAGTGACGTGCGTTGTGTGACAGAGACAATGCTCTACAAAATTGAAGAAGCCCATACATCGTACTCTTGTCCTCGCCCGACAAGGTGACAAGCCAAATCAAAAGCCTACCTACGACGTATAAAGAAAAAAGGTAAAATAGTATCTACTGTACATTTTTGTTTTGATGTGTAATAGCTTTTTTCATAATCCAGTTTGATCTTTTACTATTTGTGACAGATTATGACATCAATATCAATAGAAACAGAACAAAATCGGCTTATAGAAACGTTCCCGTCATACGCTGATCTTCTATGACGTCATAATAACAAAGCAGGGCTCAACAGGGCAATTGTCTGCTGTCAGAGCCACCACGGCGTTTGGCAGAAGTAATGGCACAATAGTTTGCAACCATGGCCCATCTGTCACTTAACTAGTAAAATATACAGTCGTCAGTGACACGCTGAAAAATAACCGGCGTGACACCCCTGACTTTTAGTACCCTTTTAAAGATATAAACTCAAGTGCTTCAGTATTAGGGTTGAAGATTGAATGGCGGAGAATGTGAATAAATTTAAAGCTTTTTGTTTAGTTAAAATGTAACTCATGTTGCCGGAAATACAGTCTAAATTGCACGTCTCAACATTTGTTTCTTCTATTCAACAATCAAAGTAAATGCGTTTCTTTAACGTAGGATTTAAAGTTTACTTTTCCATGCTAGGGTTGTCACCTTCGTTGGGGTTATTTAACTTTGAAGTAGTTCAAAAGACCCCCCGATTTGCGATTCTGGTGGATTTTCTTTAGGATTAAAGACCCTATGAATATAATGATAATGCGTTCGAGGGTTATTTTTATTCTGACTGTTATTTTGTCACGAGTCGGATTTAGAATTTTATAAAGAGTATTAGAGTAGGGGATTGGATTGAATGACTTTTGCGGGATTGATAGTTACAGCGTTTATTGAAACAATAAAACTTATTAGATACGGTTATATCACGATTAAGTTAGTACGTAATCCTTTTGATCTGCTAGACAAAATAACAGAAATATTGGTATGAAAATCTTAAAGACTGCCCTTAATATCAGCTGTTGAAGGTGCAGAAAATATGAACCCTAAATTTTAGTAATTACTTACTGCATAATGAAATAAATATTACAGGCTCGTATAGACCGCTACTTATGTTCCTTTCAGTAATACTATATGGGAGTGTTCCGTCGGTGCGTATCACTAAATTTATTCTGCGGTAGTAACACGTCATTATTGAAGTTGGTTTCGTGTTTTTCAAATAATTTCTTGTTTATGAAAAACTGAAAAGAATTTTCGGCAGAGGGGCATGCGCAGAGGACACACGGCAGTCGGCAGCTGCATCCCAAAAGTGCTATCAGATTCTGAAGGTCATTCGCTCAGGGATGCGCCTTTAGCAATGCGAGGTATAGTCTGACCGAAACCACTATACCGCGCCTATAGGTGTGACAGACGTGGTGTAGGGAGGAAAAGCCTAACTATGGTGTAAAGTTACCGGGGGGTAGTTGCCCCCCGAAATTCTGCAGGGGCAAGGAGCGTATGCTCGACCAACCAGCCCCTAAGAGGCTGAAGATACTGCTGCTATGGTGTATCCGTGGCACCGAATACGCGGGCGAACCCCCGCGCCTCACCGCGCACATACCTAAGGCGCGGTACAGCGGTTGCGGTCAGACTATAGTACGGCCCCTTAAGTAACATGCAAACCTAAATAAATATCCCTTTGAAGTGGTCTAGTATTTGCAAACGAAAAAAAAACTTTGCAATTACACGTGGCATGTGATCCAATGCTTGTTCCGGCAAATATTTGTCTTTTATGTTTGTTTTAATTTTCGCAGTTGATATTTCGGTGGAGTTTTAAATGGGACAAGTTTGAATTTATCAATTGAAATAGGGTGAAATGTAGTAAATAAATATTATGCAAGAATAAATAGTGTTATAATAAAAATATATAATAAGTATAAAGAATTATCAGACAGTGATTTAAATGCTGTTTTCTACCGATTTCCAAGGAGGAGGCTCTCAATTCGACTATATGTTTTTTATGTCTGTTACCTCATAACTTTGAACTGGGTGTACCGATTCTCAAAATCCTTTTTGTTTAAAAGCTGGCGCTTTCCGTGTGGTCCCATTTAAATTTCATCAAATTCGGTCCAGTAGTTTTTGAGATATCTAATAACTGAATAGAATGGAAGTCGGTATAAAATTTTTCAAATTGTACTTGTTCAAATTGTATCCATAATCTTACGATGTTCTAATTAATTAGTGTTTATAATAAGTATATGTTTTAGTTATATGTATTTTAGCTTATATAGTATAAGTTTAAACCTTTACGTGATTAGACTAACGAATATTTTTCTTTTTTTAATTGATGACTGACGAAGTAACTAAAACGTAACTTTCAAATAACATTCTTTTTAATTCTTGTAATTTCTCGGTATAATTTAATTATATTTAAATTATAATACAATTATTCAAATATTCAATACATACATTTAATGTTTAATGTAAAACTAGCTGTAATTTAATTATTATTATTTCTTGTTAGCAGTACTTCACGCTTTAGTTTAAAATGTATTTGTTGACTTGTCCAATGTAACAAACAATGTTATAAGGTTAATAAACGATTCTGATTCTGATTCGAAGGAGATGAAAGTTTTAATATGTGTTATGTATACATCTATGTATATCCTTAGGGTGATTTTAATATATGTAATGGCATTAGATATATCTTTGAGATTGGTCAGGTTTCAACCAATTAGTTCGATCCAATTTAAACGCTAAAAAATTAACTGGGAAAATGTTTTTAAATGCAACATAGTTTCTCGAACTTTTTCTAAAACATGTATTTTTATTTTTTGCAGGTACAGTACAAATCCCAATCTCGTGACGAGTAGATCAAGGTAAAACCATGATAAAAGAAGCAGGAATCCTTTCAGAGAGAGGAGTTTTGTTGTCGAACAGTCGCCTAGTGTCGGAATTATCAGATCGCCCAAATGTCTTCGAGGTGCTCTTAACAAATACTGCTGTCCTTATACGACATCTGGTATAGATGCGATGGCCTAAAGTGCTATCTGAAGTACGGAAGCGTTCAGAGGCCGTAGCACAAATAATTTGCGAAAAAGTATGCGTATCGCAAACGTCAACGCGTCACGCTTTTGGCTTACAAACTGTGTGTTAATTGCCACAGATAAATGACAGTCTGTACTGTTTTCCGAGAACGTTACGTTACACCTACGCAGGTTATTCGTGCTAGGCCCACAGTAGAATAAAGCCTCATGTAGCGGTCACCCATCCAAATAAAGTGCGATCCAAATCACGCTATAAGCACTATTAGCGCGATCTATAGTGTCCCGAAATTTTGTGTTGCGAATGTGCAGGCGTGACGTCATTTCCGGACTTCCAGCGCTATTGCTCTTCCGCATGAAATCATTGTGAGAGTTGTAGGTTTATTGTCAAATTTTACATATGTCACAGAGGTCAGAATTGCTTGCTTTGTTTACGTACCGGTTCGATTTCATGAGTGCGATAACGGCGCTGTAAGTGACGAAATCGCGCTTTTTAATGTTGTACCAGCAGAGCAGAGATGGACTTCAGCACCGTAAAGGATTAAAGCGAAGTAGGGACCGCGGCAATAGAGATCGCAGCCAGTTTCATTAATTGAACAGCTTTTTAGACGACAAAATTTCAAGGCCATTCTTTTCAATTATGTTTTTAATATTTAATTAAAATTAGAAATAGTTATATGGCTGGCAGATGTCGAGTTGGCAAAGGTACTCAAATCATCTTTATCTCCAAGTTTTTATTCATGACTTCTAGGTCTGAATGCTCACTGCCGTGAAGCGACAGAAACTATGTCTTCTGATGCGATGATGGCGACGAAAAATGCTATCCTAAAACATACCTACTCATTCACAAGTTTCAGACACTCGGATGTTATCTATAGAAATACACAGGCAATGAATACTGGTTAGCAACGGTACGCATGTTGAATACAGAAGTACTTACGCTTAGGTGGAATTTCTACCATGGCTAACGATGTCGCTTGTTCCTTTGATCATTACATTTAACCTCAAGTTCGGTAATTATAATTAATAATCAGCTGGTCGGTGACATCGCTCGCTTGGCCTATGAACTGCATTGATTTCAAATAGTTCTACGACATGTTTCAAATCATGAATGTTGTTGAATGGATGAATGTATTTAACGGTACCCTAATTATTTTTATAAAACAAAAGAGCCTCAAGAGAAACAATCCTTATAACATCAGCTATCTGACAGTGAAAGTTCCGTCAAAATCGGTTCAGCCGTTTCGGAGATTAGCCGGACAGAGACAGTAAGAAAAAAATAATTAAGTTACTAACACAACTCAAAATTTTGATCTTAAATGTGCCAAAGATGGAAATAATTAATTATTTCAAAATGACAAGCTTTTCTCAAAATCGCAACCAGAGAAGCATCCGTGGACACCCAACCAATGTTCTGCTCCGGCCAATGTTTCAATTTTTCACTGTAGACCAATGTTTCACAGTACACGAATGTTTTACTGTATACGAATGTTTCACAGCAGCCATATATTAGGTTGAAGAGAAAGCTCGGTATTTCCCCGGGTAATTTAAATGTTAAATTTATGTTAATCGCATTCCCACCTTTAGCTGTATTCTATGCCTTTTGCTGAGTGTTTCGGTTACCGTCCCGTTAGTACTCGTCTTTATTTTCCACAGGAATTTCGGAATGCTTATGTCAATACGGAATTATATTTAAGAGCTGTTTGGTGTAGCTGAAATTTTATTTATGGATACTTCGGTACTGAAATCCTTAACACTAGCCTTACTCCACGGTATCACCCATGTGGTGATGGATGACGATGAGGACGAAAAGTATCCTGTGTTAATCCAGTGCCTCTTCTTTCTATCTATCAAATTTTATCCAAATTCGTTCAGCCGTTCTTGCGTTATATTCTTAGTTGATAGGTGTAACTAACTTTTTTAACGTATAATCAGTAAGCGTCTTTTTTAAAAAGTACATATATTAAAAACGCACGCTTGCTAAAACAAATGCTAGTACTCCAATTGAACATTAAAACTTAAAATCGCTGTGAGACGGATTCTACGGACGAATACCAGAGGCGTCGTAGGTACGACGTCTCTTTGATATAGTAGTAGGTGGTAGTTAGTCAGATTTGACTGACCTTTCGAAAAAATATTTTTTCAGACGATAAGAATTCTTTTTCTCACAATCGTGTTTAGCCCTTCGAACGCCCAATAAAAATAACAAACTGATTAAGATTAAAACACTGTTTTAAACTATCACGGTTGTTCTCTAAAGTTATATGATTATTAACGGGATATTTACCGTGGTAAGGTTGTGGAATGAGCTCCCGATATTTCGGCGCAGTTACATGCACCATGTCTTCCCGTGAACATGGTGCATGTAACTGCGCCGAAATATCGGGAGCTCATTCCACAACCTTACCACGGTAAATATCCCGTTAATAATCTTATGACTAAGATTACTTACAAACAATATCCTCTTTTATCCATACGTGCAATAACAAATGCTATTAATTCTATGGCAGTACCGGTACATCCAGTTACACTCATATGTTCCACAAAATATACCTTTGGGAGCACTAACACAAGACAAGTACATAGAAAGGCTTTTACACTCTAGGATCTGGCTGCAGAGACCTAGGTGGTTTACTTTTGTAAAGTATTAACAGTATGGGCGCACACTGGTGCTTCTATGTCTCTCTTTAAAAGAGCAGCTCTATTAGAACATTACCTACTAGTAGTTCTGCGAACAGTAGACAGTAGAACAGTAGAACACATAGGTAGTATCGCGGTAAAGTTTCGCAATACTTCATAATCTATTATCTCGGAAACCAATTGACCAATTATGCTTATACTCGAAATTCTTCTTTAAAGTCAAGTACCTAATGTATGTATCTTACAAATACATTAGGTAGGCTTCTAATTGTGATGTCTGCGCCATAACCACTAAATTGGCGGCCATTCTAATGTTGCTACGCAAGGCGATATAATAGGCGGCGAGAGGAAAGCGTCAACAGAGCGAAGTTTAAAGTTGACATAAATTCGCTTTATTATAAAACGAAGACTAAACATATTCCCGAGTTTGAAACATGGTTTAAACAAATTTTATATAAGAAATTCCCTGAAACTCTGGTTTATATTATATAATAAGGACGAAAGTGAATTTATTAATGATCGGAGATCGTTATGCTCGTGTGCATTAGCGGTAATGCTCTTACTGCTACAGTCTATAGGCGTTAGTAGGCCAACCTAAGTTTAGCAGTAAATATTTGAAAGATAAGATTATCTGTCTGACATCTCAGCTCGCTAGATAGGGTCATAGATTAGTTAGTAGCAGCTACAAGATATAGAAACTTTGTATAAATACTATATTGTATTAGCTAGATATATAACTGTTTGCTTTAAATGAACTACTATACCTATATGTGTTTGGTTATAAGTATATACATACTTACCTAATCCGTTGGTTTCTTTAACGTTAGATAGGAGCATTTACCGCTCACCATTAAAAGCTTCACAGAGTGATTTAAACTCTGCTTCCTTGATGTCGTAGGTAAGTATTTTTCTTTGTTATCTTTGCATTTTCTACCGACTTCCAAATAGGAGGAGGTACTGATTTCGACTGTTTTTTTGTTACCTCATAACATTCAGCTGGGTGAACCGATTTCCAAAATTATTTTTTTGTTTGAAAGCTGGTGCTTCCCATGTGGTTGCATTTAAATTTCATCAAATTAGGTCCAGTAGCTTTTGAGTTATACTCCAATAACAGATTAATACCAAAGTAAAAATGGAAGTCGGTATTAATTTTTTCAAATTGCACTTGTAATTTAATTAGTCCTATTATTTGAATGGCTACGTTATTTAACTGATTTTTTTGCCTACTTTTGACTCTCAAATATATAACATGTATAAAACTAATGTGAATGTGAGCATAATATATAATATCATATAATAAATATGTAATATTATAAAGAGTCAAAGTGTGTTACTTTGTTTGTTGGAGGGAAACTATTCCGAAAACTGTTTCACCTGTAGAAAACTACATAATTCTTGTGTGACATAGGCTATATTTGATTGTGATTTTTAATCCGTTTTTTAATATTTTAAATGAGAAAGTTACTCTATTTGTTTTTCCGTATTACGACGAAACGGCTGATCGTAATTTGACAGGCCGGTTGGCGCAGTTGGTAGCACCCTGCTTTCTGAGCCGCTGGTCCCGGGTTCGATCCCCGGACATGTTAATCATTTGTGTGTATGTCTGTTTGATCTGTGTCTGGGTGTGTATATGTATTTAAGTATGTATATCAGTCATCAGGTTACCATAGTACAGGCTATGCCTAGTTTGGGACCTGATGACCTTTGTATGGATGTTGTCCCATATTATTATAGTTATGATATATGGCAAGGAATTAGACTATATCCCGAGAAAGAACATATACTATTACTATATATACTAGATACTTTTTATCATCATCAACCAACAAATCAACACGCGGGTAAAACCGCGGAGCGCAGATAGTTATGTATAAAGAGCATTTTATTTGTTATTTCTTTTATTTTTATTCGTTACAAATACCGTCACTTTAATAGTTTTACGCCTACAGAGGCAAAACTTTATGAGCTTTGAAATGCTATGACATCCATGTCGAGTCCAGTTCATGTTTAATACTCGTGTTTATTTGCAAACACATTATTATCTTATTCTTACCTTACAATTTTATATTACATCAAACAAAATGTTTACAGATTTATGCAGTTCAATGAGTCTCAACTAAAGGCCTATTCAGGCCTGAGCGTTATTCGCTATCGCTGTGGGTAGCGAAAAAAAAACCACGCGGAACTCGATGGGTAAATAGTATGAAGTTCCATAACTGCAGCGAAACTTGTACCGCCTAGTGAGGCGGTATTTTCTCTCGTTTGGCGAAACTAGTTCCGCCGGGCGACGCGGGAGCAAGTAACAGCGACATGCTTCCTGCCCTCACCCCGCTAACCGTTGACAACGGATATCTCTACCGCGTGCGGTAGCGATGTCCGCTCTGGTGTGAACAGGGAAATTAACGCATACCCTTTCGGATTTCTCTATCGCTCGCGGTAGCGAATAACGCCCAGGTCTGAGTTGGCCTTAATACAACATAATCGAAATATTATCGGTAGGTCAGTGAGTAGCAGAAAAAGATTTGTTTATTTTAATTTAGTAACTCGGCGCGGCCCTCGGAAACAAATAATTTCAGGAGCTAAACCTACTTGTTGAAGCTTCTTAGCAAATGTATGTTTCATTTTATGTTTACCTGGTAGATAAATTCGATAGATAAATAAATATTATACTAAAAGCAATTCAGTGTGTTACTTCATTATTACAATATTGAATATATTATGTATTAGAGATAAAAAATCCTCAGTGGCGACTCTGACACGTGTTTACTGACTTCTTATGCCAGACTCCTTGACCACTTGGCCGCTTTGTCTCCCGGGCATTTTCCCGGACGGAGCGTTAAGGTGTCCGAGTGCTTATTTTTCTCATATTACTCATTTAAAAGTTAGGTATTATGTTTATTTTTTTCCTGTAATTTAAAAATCATATATAAACATGTTATTTAATTTTAATTGTTATAAAATTCGTAAAATATTACTTGTTATTGTTTTCAAACTCAGTATAAACAAATACCCTTCAAGCTTTTCTCTGAAGCTCTTTTATCCTATATTTTCGAGTATTCTATTGGACGGGTGTAAATCACAAAAATAAATACAGTTCAAGGCCATTCCTTTTAAGGGCCTCTTAAATATAATTAATTATTTTATGGGTGGCATAGACACAATATTTCGGCACACTCTTAATTTCAAAGCTTCCAGAACAAACAGTTAAGCGAAAATATGTCTACCGAACGGTAAACCCTTGGATCTATCAGTAAGGTATCCAGCCAACCATACCACGTAGGGATAACAGTATTGCCATTTAAATACAATTATTATAGTTAACAACTAAAAAATTCAATTAATTACTGGCGGGAACAGTGGTCAGAATACTGGTAGCAAATTAACAATGCCGCGCTGGATGGCAAAGCTAATTCGCTATATGTAGGCAAAAAAAACAGCATTCCGGCACAGAATAAATACTACAGTACTACAATTCCGGTCACCATCGACCAAACGTTTGACCAACATAGCAGTTGTAATCAAATGTCAGTTTTCACCACTCCAGTGGCCGTAGCACAAACAATTTGCGAAAAAGTATTCGTATCGTAAGCGTCAGCGCGTCACGCTTCGGCAACAAACTATGAGCTGTCTGTGTCACAGTTGCCCTAGATAAATGACAGTTTCTACTGTTTCACGTGAACGATACGTTATGTCTTACGCAGTTATTCGTGCTTGGCCCACGGTGAATAGAAACATTTCTAACGGACAATCCACATGGATTGTTCCTTGTTCATGCTATGACGTCTCATCCCACGACTTTGCTTTCCTAACTCATCCGATTTATATGCAGTACATAATATAATATATTATTATATAAATACTATATCATTTCGTATTGGTATTGGAAAATAATTAAATTGTTTTAATTGTTAAATGATTACTGCTAACTTGTGTTTTATTAAATTATATTTATTTTTATCACACAATTTGCAACAGTGCGAAGGATAACGTAAAAAACACACTTTTCGTTTAATTTAGTGTCGATTGCAAGTCAGTTGAAAAGGTCAGCGCAAATATTCCTTAATTCGCATTTCACCCAAGCCAACTAATAACTATTTATATAAGCGGGCTCGATCATCATAAATAATTCAATCTGGTAGTGTCGGCGATATTAATTCGTCATTATGGTGTGGTTAGTGGCCAAACTCTGTTGTTGCCGGTCTGATACTGCGCGACTGATATTTTGTCGATTTAACGCAACGCAGCTTATTGGAACCCGTGGGACGCCCACTTTATCGAACGCCGTCAAACAGGTACATTTTAGTATGGCTCGTCGTAAGTGGACTCGTACGGTTAGAAATTTGCTATTCTTCAAATTATTGGCGTAAATACTTATAGTTATAGTTTAAAGTAAGTCTAATAAATCCTTTAGTAATTCGCTGTCATAAAAGTAGATAGTTAATTCGCTGTCACTTAAATATGTCAGTTATTACTGTCAATATTGGTCTGCCACCAATCGGCCACCTCTGGATCAAACCCAACCTCGGGCTTGAGCCTTCGGTAACGGTAAAAAAACTATGAGATACGGCACTTTCCCTCCCTCGGCCCTCCTGCACCTCAGGACCTAACTGTGTGGTCCGGCAGCTGTCCTTGAGAGCCAGTCGCTAATCTAGATCTAGTGTAACTCCACCGATCGAGCATCATCACTGACTATCCAACTATGTAAATAGGGCAAATTCTGTGTCCATGATAACTTCAAAAGTACTCCAAAAAATATTAATATGTTAAAGTGTTGAAATTCACTAAGGAAGTATCCTTAGTAGCAGCTACGATCACACTGGAATCCCAAAACACCTGAGCGTGGCCACACTTACCGGCTAATATGCATAATCGTCACACCACGAATTGTACTCAAGTTTCAGGAAAGTGGGTGAAGTTGTAAGAGGACGCGATTATAATTAGAAGGATCGAGAACGATTAGTCTTCATTGTTGGAGCATCATCAAGGGAATTGGTGCGGTTTGTGACGGCACGGCACCATTAGCTTAGTTGGTATTTATCCTGCCTTTGAAGCGTGGGGTCCCAGGTTCGATCTCTGGCCGTGGTAAATATTTGTGTGATGAACGGGAATGTTTGTTCTTTGATGTTGTGTCATTGTGTGACATCTCCTGTGACACATGGAATCCTAGTGCTAAAGAGTGAGTGTGCCTTGCCCACAAATTTCCAAAAGCACCGGTTGGAAGCGGCCTGCATCCAACGTAGCGGATATAATAATATATATATATATATATATAGTAGTAGTATAAAGTTATATATGTCGTATAATTTTTTGGTCAAATCTAATTTCTTGTGCTATTGAAAACAGCAGCATCGAGCTGTTTAGCTGTTTCAAGATTTTCTCTATTACTTGCACCAAGCGTAATTTTACAGGAGAGATTTAGCTACTTAGAGGTATGCAGAGAGGTCTTATAGTTTGTATCTCAGTGTAGACTGTTTGTTTTCTTAGCGCTGCCGATCTGGTCATGGGGTGGAATCTTACGTTGGGTTCGAGTTTTAGTAACCTAGCTGCCTTGAAATATACCCACTGCTGTAAATACATCCTCAACAACCTCCAACACGTCTTCTTTATATCCACATAAGTTACAGTTGTTCTCTTTTCTCATTAAATAAATTATAATAAATGAATAAATAATTATTTGAAGCACGCTAATATATCCGTATTCAGTATAATCACTTAGCAAGATTTTAAGCCCGTTATTCCAAAAAAATATTAGTTGTAAATCTTAACTTGAAAGGAAATCGACCGGACCTAATCGTCGGTCGGCTAAAGCCTCTAAATAAAATTAAATTTATAAAAAGTAGTTAGTCTACACTACACTTTCATGCATTTAGGCCCCAGTGGTAACATAGAGTGGATTACTTAGTAGTAAGTTAGTATAAACATATGTATATATTTTTTAAAGAATCAACATTGAACACTAATTTCTTTATAAGTTTAATACATAATATTAATTTCAATGACTCGGTCCTAGCGCTACTGCAATCTGACAGAATACTTATTAGACTAAAGCTTATAAAAGGAAACAAAATACACTGATTTCCTCACACTTTGAATCCCTGTGCCATGGGAGGCATAGAATCACATTAACACATAACAAACGCCCAAGACCCGAGCACATATTTTCTGCTCGTCATAGAAATATTTGCACTGTCCAGGGATGGAACATGGGATCTACTAAAGGCTCTACTAGACTAGCACTAACTACTCGGGCATTACCGGCAAATATAGCTTCGTACAAAACCGAACACATTAGAGACATTATTGCGTTTATTAAAAAAAAATCAGCGGTTCAAAGGCATCCACTACTAACATTACTAAAAAAAGACTAATAAAAGCTGTGAAAAAGTTAAATATCTGTTACGTAGTCTCATGTGTAAATAGTTTATTAAATATTAATCAAAATTATAATAGTATATTATTCTATGTCTAGGTGTTTACTAAATTATTGTTACAAAAGGGTATAAATTAATATAGGTAAACTTTACCTAGGTACCACCCACCTTAGTTCTCGTTTACAACTGACTAAATATTAGTCTTTACAATGAACACAGCTTACGTTTATGAGCAACCGAGTTCGAATTAAGCATCACTCCAGTAATTAACTAATATTTCAAGTTTCAACCAAGAAACAACATAACGTTAACTACGTGCTATAGTATCTTATTCAAGGACATGGTCAAACGTACATTCGCAGACAACATCACTCCTGTACTGTCATGAAAACGTGGTACCAATAAAGACGGCCTATTGTATACGAGGCCATCTTGGTAATACCAGATTCAGATATAGATGCAGATTTATTTTTATTGTTTAACGGTGTCACATTATTGATTGTATCATTATTATTGTCCCAACAGCTTGGTCCATCAATTGAACATACAATAATTTAATTAGTAGTTTTAGAAAGTAACTTAAATCTAACAATTGTAATTTATTTTATGTAAATTTACATAAATATCAGTGTAATTGGTCCATCAAATTGAACATACAATAAATAAATTAATAGTTTTAGAAAATAACTTAAACCTAACAATTTTAATTTATTTTATGTCAACATTACCTAAATATTAGTGTGATTATATTTAATGTCAAGTATGTAATCATAAAATTATGAGTATAAATTCAAACCAACCATATAATGAATCAATCATACTCGTATCACCAATCCTTTAACATTGTCTTTTAAAAAACCATTTACATTATAATAACGTTTCTTTATTAGACCTCCGTAGTACCAGGTAGGTATTCTGTCGCGAATCAATAGTTAGAAAGCATTCCATATCCTAATATGGAATAATTCCTAACTATTGATGAACAATAAGAAATTCTTATATGTATATCTATATTATCCTATATTATATGCTCTTCCCACACCCTAGTGTGTGAAGGGCATATGAGCAAGAGGAAGCTAATTGACAGCGCGAAAGAGACTCAAAAACCAGAGTCTCGGGATGATAAGCGCAATGCAGTACTACAGATCTAAACCCTGGATGGTACTGTAATTGTCATAGGCATAATGAATAGGAAGCATAAGGCGGTATCAGACGGTTCACTTTTCGTTCATTTTTGTCTTTCATTCGGCATCTTTCACTCGAAATGATTCGTCTGAGCCCCAAATGAAACAAGAGTGCCGAATGAATTCATTAATGAACCGATCCGACGATGTTGGGTATTTTCATTCGCATCTTTCACTCCCATTCCGAATGAACGACAAATGAACTGTCTGAACACAGAGAGAACGTTCACTCGGATTTGGTCATTTTGTCTCGAGTCCTGCAGAAGACGAATGTCGCTACGCTACATCGCTAGTTTAAATATTTTCTCTGAGTTCGCGGTAAAATGGTGTTCAAGTGGAATAATACTTAAACGCTGCTGATTTTGGACAACTTTAAAAGCTACCAATGCCTCTAAAACCACAAACTTGCTGAATACCATATCCAAGACGCACGACTTCATTAGACGACATATTGGATGATAAGAGAAGTGAATGTTCATTTCTATTTCATTCCACCTAAGCCTCTCTGAACATGGAATGAAAGAAGGATGAATCAATCACTCGAGTGAACATTCATTCGAGTGAAACGTCTGATATCACATTTAGTGCTAACCATCCGGCGCACGGCCTAACCGTCACTTCACATGTTATCATAACAAAAAAGTGCTGTTTCTTTTGTTTTATTACAGGTGATCGTATTGCCATCTTATATTTTTGGTTTAATGAAATTCATGGGTAGGATGTGGAAGCCTTTAACTTCACGGATTATATGAAATATAAGTGCCAGTAATAAATTGAGTAATGTTTCAATTCATTTACGCATACATTTCAGGCGGAATGTATGGTAAAATTTAGGATAGGCCAAAATCATCTAGTTTTCTTCACACATATACATAAAGATTAAATATAATATAGTACAACATTCACTTGATATATAAAAACACGAATCAAAAATTTTAATTTTAGCTTTCTAATTAGTTCCAAACCGTATGAATTGGAACCATTTATTTTGCCATTTTCAGTGTATAATCGAGCACGTCCTGATGATGATATAATACGGAATTTTACTACGGGCTAAGTTTAAGGGTTAAAATTTAAAGGAGGTCGTTAATTTCGTAAATTGCAAAAAGTTACAACCCCCTAGGTGGCATGCCATCTAATTTGGTTTAAATTTTGATTGATTTCAGTTTTGAAAGGGTTTTGAATGTCAGTTTAATTTGACAATGTTTATTAATATTTCAAGTTAATTATACTTCGGTAAATACAGTATGATTATTATTTAATGTTTATGTAATGGGAAGTGACCTCGATAGTGAAAAACTAATTTATTTCGAATGAAATTGTATTGATTTGAATTTCCAAGATGCACGCCGTCTTGATTTTTTGTAGTTCTTTAAGTTTAGAAGTAGTCAAACTATTGAAATGTGGGTCAAATTCATATACTTATTAAACAATAATACATACTTACAAAAATAGATACCTTTATGTATATTTATATTTGTACTATATTACAATATGAATAACTAAGGTTAAGTAAAGGCTTTTAGGAACAATTTATCTAACTTGAAATAGGTCGGGTAGTAGTAAGGTTTATTTAATAGGTATGTCAAAGAATAGCAAAACCACAAACTAACGACCCAAACTTGGGACTATTATGCCGAATCCTAATTTTCTTTGATTCCATATTCACCCTTGACCCGTCATTTGTTAGTATTACCCATAATTCTAGCAAATTAGAACATCCTAACTAGCATCCACTTTTGTTTAAACTTTTACTCTATCGCTTGGGTTTAAGAGTAGTTTTTGAATGGCGGTACATGAGCGTCGTTATGTCAGGGTTGGCACGGTTATATAAATGCAAACAAAATGTCGGTTTCGCGTGATACAGTGTACTTATCGTACTCCTACTATTTTGCATACATTACTGTGTATATTCTGTGCTCAGTGACTTTACCTATTTTACGTGTTCGAGGTAATGTAATGAAGGTACCCTGGAGTACCCCAGGGCTGAGTGGGGAATTTCTTTGTTCTGGGGTAATGTTGTTATATGACGGAAGAGACCGGGTGAATAATGGGGGTATATATTGGCTGCTTAATCATGGAAGGAGGAAAGGTGTCATCTGAAACTACGGAAAGGTACGGTTGGATGGGGAAAATATTATTAACTCATAGTCGTTTTATAAAGTTTGTTTTGGTATAAAAGTACATTATATATATTTTTAAGTTTATATATTTTTATATGTATTTTTTTTTATTTAAACCTTATATCGTGATAATTAAAACAAAAGATGTATGAATGAAACTGACTTATATTTACGTCTCTGGGACGCAAAGGGATAATGCATTCCTAACCCTCATATTTGTAGTGCAGTTCGTATCGGATAAGTAATTTTCTTACGAAAACGATCGACTGACTTTAACTAGTCTTCCCATAATTGTAGTAGGGATGTTTGTTACTCGAATCAGTCACACAAAAACGGCTGATCGGATTTGGATGAAACTTGGAGTGGATATGATTTGTACCCGGGGTCCTGACCTATGTCCTGACATATGCTACTTTTTATCCCGATTTTATGTGCAGTTTATCGCGGTATCGTGATAATAGTCTATGCGGACGAAGTCATGTGAATAAACTAGTATAAGATAATATTAAAATATTGGCTACTGACATTTTATAATACTCTGTGTTAAGAGTTTACAACCATGTTCCAATGCAATCCAATCCAACCATCTTTATGGCACTTTTTCTACATTTCTTATTTTTCTTTTACCCATAGATCATGTTACCATCTCTAACCTTAAAATTTCCCATCGATCCTGCATATTTACCCGAAGATTGATGGTATTACATCTAGTCCGAAAGGGACTTCCTGGCGAGTAGCGACTGAGCCCGGATTAGCAAGATTACCGGCTCAAACCGGCTCATACCGGTTCATACTGCTGAAAATGGCTCAAACGGCTCAAACTTATGATAATGTACCCTCAGCCGCACGGATTTATAGTACATTCTGGTACAGGTGAAGTTTTAGAACCGAAGTTTCGGGGAAACGGCTACGCGTCTAGGGATTGGTTTAAAATTAAGTGATACGTTTTAAATACAATTTCGTGCAAAAGAAGTTTGGAGTTCGATTATCCAGAGACTTGGTAAATGAAAATGATACTTTTATTTCAATTTGGTTCGTTAAATGATTTATGACTAATTTATTTTGTAATAAATATAACTTTGCATTGAACATTAATTAGAAATGTATAGAAGCGCTGGCAGCGAGTTTGGCTTGCCGTTGATAACAGATCAACAAGGTTTAGAAACTCTTGCTGCTGTTACGACTTCGATAACTGACCACTGGCTTGTCTTAAGAGAACGTTCGTTAGCCTGTCCTAAAAGCCAAGACGCCAGGGTTGGTCGACATATTTTCCAAATTGCACTGGTTATGCGTGGTGGATTATTATGCACCATACTGCTCTCTTTGAGAGGAAGGTCTAAGTTCCAGCAGTGAGGCAGTGAGAGCACAATGGGTGATATTTTTTTTACCTTATATGATGTGTCATTTTGATAGCTCAAGCTCAAGCTCTGATGCTTTCTGAGGCTTCTCAGAATATTATTGGACTTAGTGGAAACGTAAACCGTGTCTTTTGTAGACACATCATCGCCTAAAATCAAGTGATTTAATATGTAATATAGCAAGATTGCTTTTGACCGCTTTTTCATAACAAAGTCTTGCTATTTACGGCTACCGTGCGTTTATCACAATACATCCTCTTAAAGCCTCAAGGGTCTAGCTAGGGCATAGAACACAATTTGGCTTATCCAATCCGATTTCAGACAATAACAACAAAATAATACTTGATTGAAGCTTTCGTAAGTATTACACATTTTAATATTATTTTACCGGTTTAACTTACGCGGTGGGTATAGTCAAGTATCTTGACCGGTTTCGGTCCCCACTACTACCGGGAATGCAGCCGGGTGCGCAAGTACTCTATGAAGAAGTGGCCCGGACGGTCACTAAACCGGTCGAGATACTCTCCCATCCCTACCGCATAAGTTAAACCCTCAAAATGATATTAAAATAATTCTTGTACAAATAATTTCACGCAACATAACTACTTTTACTTATGTATATTTCTGATGTACGTTATTATTTCAAATGGTGTACAATAAATTATTTTCTATTGTATAGTAATTTAGGCAATTCGTCGTTGTGATATTTAACAAGCATTGAAGAATTATTTAGAATATTCATTCATAGGATATAAAAACTTTAAACCGCCATTTTTTGTAACCTTAGGGGTTATAGACCCGCCTCTAGAGATCATTTAGGTAACATTTTTAAAGTCTCAAGTGGATATCCTCGGGAAGTCAAGAGGTAAAAAGGCGCTACTGTTGCCTCGTATCCGAATCTACTTAGGGCTGCCTCAAGACGAGCCAACGGCATTGAATGCAATCATCCTACCCCCACTAGGGATGGGCATTAGCATTTTTATCGATAAAACGGATCGGAGAAGTGGGTGGTTTTATTGTGATTTTCGAATGGTTGAATTTGAATTGAAGATATATTGAGTTAGTTTTGTGACGTCATAAAGTAAAGTAGGGTAGCACTAGCACCAATAGTTTGTTGCAAAATCAATGCAGGATTTTGTTAGGGGTGGACTATTAGATGGCTAATAAGGCATGCTACATAAACATCTTTGTTTTAATTGAAATCATTTTGTATTACTACCCAGTATATCTATGCTTTGATCCTAGTTCTACGTATACTGTTAAAATACTTGATTTTTTGGAACGTATTTTATGTGCCAAAAAATCTAAACCTCGTCAATTAATTATTGACGTTCCCATATGAATCAGTGTTTTCTCTAAAAGGGAAGCCTAAATCTCACAAGTAGGAACGTAAATTGCTGAAGTACAATTGGCCTATGTTTATCTTATGTAATATGAACTGACCTATCAGTTAAGATAATTAAGAGAGTTAAGAATCTTATTTGAAAAGGTTTATTTCTACCTCACATAGAATAAGTTTACTTATCTACAGATAAGTAAAAAGTAGGTTCGAACCTTTTCAAATAAGATTCTTAACACACTTGTAATATTATAAGTGTGTAGGTGAGTGTGTATGTTTGTTACTTCTTCACACTGAAAAATACAATTTGGAACAAATATAGCTTACACTCAGGAATAACCTAAGCTTCATCCCTATAAACGAGTAGTTCTCCAAGGATCCCGATAATCTTATTCCACGCGTACTAAGTAGTGGGCGGTAGCTAGTAATCAAATAAATTGAGTTCTAAAGAAAGCATTCATCTCGCCAAATTTTCTAACTTATAAAGTTGAATGTACAAACACTCGTTAGGTGAACCCTATCAATCTAAAGTAAACTCCAATCCACAAAAATACACCTAAAGTTAGGGTTGCCACTAAACTATCGATGACCATCCAACCCCTGAGGGATATATCGCCACACCTCGCCCCGTATTTCCATACGTACATAGATCCAAACAAATCCAGCCAGAGTTATTGGCCATCCCTTGAGCTTTCAATATATTCGACTATTTTTATTTACTTGAAAGGAAAAGCTTTCGCGCGTTGACTGCCGTCTCCGGGCTTACAAATGCAAAACGGTAGAGGAATACGTTATTTTAACAGCGCATCTCTATTTTCTATTCGATTTTTGATATTCGTAACATTTTCTTTTCGAAGAACTCTTTATATTCTTCTTTTTACACTACCAAAGTATTTTGTTTGTCGTCTTTTTCGTTCATGTGCGTTTTCAATAACGTCTACTTACGTATCTACGAGTATATAGCCTAACCACAACCACTCATAGTCTAGGAATATTCAGATTGTAAGGAATATGGACGCAATATTGTTAGAATTGAAATGAACTCGGCAAAGCATATAGATCTTATTCAAGTGATCCTTTAACAATTTCAAACCAATGGCAGTTATATTATCAAACTGCCTTGATGATTATTTTTGATGACTGGGTGATGAAACTAGTTGTACGCGATTTCTTATCCTGCATTTGACCATTTGGCGAGTGGTGAAACTATCTGGGTCTAACTGTCTATATCAAAAATAGACTACTCGTATTATTTACCTACACACTTTCACAGAGCAATCTACCATCCTTATTATCCTTCCTTATTTATCAAAATTTTTTTTTTTTTTAAATCGCCTTTTGACATAATATTCGACAACATCCATACAATTTCACAAACTAGGATTGCAATCGAGCCTACATGCTAATATACACAAACAGACATCTTCATGCACACAACTGTTTGACCTTTCCAGGGATCGGAACCGGGACCAGCGGCTCAGAAGACTGGGGTGCTCCGCCAACCCGCCAGTCAAATTTTGTTACACTTGAAACTCCCCACTACATGATACCACAGTAGCTCTGATATTTACTCCTTTTGTTACAGGACAAATGATTATATAAGTTCAATCAATTAAGTGTTATTCATGAATATAATATGTTTTTACATTTCCAATTCATGTGTCACTAGATATTAAAATCTTAAGAACCGTGCATCGCACAAATCCAGTTTTAATTAATAAAAATGGCGCCAGAAAATGTTCGCAATTCAAACATGGCACGCGACTCGACCAATGAGAGCGTCTCTTTATGTACATATGTTAATGAGTGACAACCCTGCGAATGGAATTGTCGTGTTAGGGCTACCATTATACCGTAGCTGTATGAGACGAGACATTTTTGCTTTCGAATAGACAATGTCATATTCTAAATTACGCTTTTTACACTGTGGTTGTGTTTTGTTTTAATTCTGCAAGTGAAGCGAGTGGGGTTAATGTAAGGTTATTTATTCAACTGTGGTAATATTCTGCAGAAAATTAATGATTTTCATTGGAGATAATGTTGAGCAAGATACGAGCGAGACTGAAATAAACCTGCGAGGGAAATGCGATGATATGAATGTAATTAAGATGCTATATAGCAGTTACGCTATCTGTTTAGCCTGTAGCACGCGATCATTTTAGTATTTTCATGTTTATAATCAAAGGCCGTAGCACAAACAATTTGCGAAAAAGCATTCGTATCGTAAACGTCAACGCGTCATTTTTGCGGCAGCAAACTATGAGTTATCTGTGTCACAGTTGTCCTAGATAAATGCCAGTTTCTACTGTTTCTCGTGATCGATACGTTACGTTACACTTACGCAGTTTTTAGTGCTAGGCCCACAAAATAATCATTCGAAAACGATTACCTTTGAGTAACTATAACAAGAAAACAAACTAAAACTGAATTACCCGACTATGGATATAATTAGCATTATTTAACAATAAATCACAGAAAATAAATTTATTCAGATTTTTTTTACTTTTATGTACTCTCGCCTCGTGAAAACGAATTTATAAAATAAAAATATTTATTTTGGATAAAATCCATAGTGTGTTAGTAGTCTGTTTACGTTAATTATATGTTAGTATGTTATATTACACACGAAAGTTACTTAGTCCTGCCTGTGACTATGTCTATCCATTATTTTTGGATAGGACAGTCGAAGAGCAATCATTTTTAGAACACTGTTCTAGGAGTTCAGGAGCTTCCCCGTAGATGGTGCATCATTGAGGCGACCTTTTTCTACCTACTTCCAAAAAAAGGAGGAGGTACTCAATTCGACTGTTGTTACCTCATAACTTACGATAGGGTGAACCGATTCTCAATATTCTCTCTTTTTGTTTGAAAGCTGGTGCTACCCGTGTGGTCCCATTTAAATTTAATCTCATTCGGTCCAGTAGTTTTTGAGTTACACTCCAAAACCTGATTTTCACCAAAAGAATGGAAGTCGGTATTAAATTTTTCAATTCACACTTGTTCGCATAATAGCATGGAAGCCATCCACGCCCGCTTCCACGAACATGCCAGTATTACTTATCAAAATAGGCAGAGCCGTTGAATAGTTACGAGCGGACACAGGAACAGATTTATATTAGGTACAGGTCATTACCTTATTTTGCGTTACCGCGGTTGGGTAAAAAGTACACATTTAATACTTATTTCAATATAATTGTTTTCAGCAAAAGATGAAAAATGACTTTTAAATAACTGGGCTGTGAAAGTACACAGTTTTGACCATTTTTATTACAGGGCTTATCTAAATCATAAAATAATTTCACAGCATATTATAGACAATAGACAGTATTTTATTTGTAGCAAAAACATAAATTAAACACATTTACAACAAATAAAATAAGAATAAACGTTAGAAACGGGATATTTAACAGTACGTGTATGTTTCTAACATCAATTCTTGCATTAGTGACCATGCCAGTTTAAAAACTTAACTTAAACTTAACTTAACAGTTTAACAAATAAAATAAACGAACTAAACTTTGTTTTTTGCCATATTTATTATGAAGTACTAACTGCGCTCCGCGGTTTCACCCACGTGGTGATGGATGAGGATGATGATGATTCAAAATATATTATCTATATTCATCAGGGATAATGTACTCGTACGATTCTAATGTATAGAAATAAGAAAATAGATATTTATTCTATAAAATGAGAATGAAATAAGAAAATAGATTAAAATAGAATATTTTTTCAAATCAGTCCAGTACTTTCGGAGTCAATTCAATCAAACAAATCTTTTCACTATATAATATTAGTTTAGAAGAAGACATTGTTTAGAAGACTAAGATTTTTTGAAGTACCACTCCATTTCTGCCATGTTGTCATCTGTCATTCTCGTAATAATTTAAGAATTAATTTACATCCTACTCTGTGAGAAGCGGTTTGAAAAGAATGACACCCGAGTTTCTTGCTGCTTCTCCAAGGTAGTGGGTTTATTTATTTTGTAAGACGGTTGTAGAGTCGTTTATGATTAATTAAACTTGTGGTTCTGGGAACAGTAGACCTCGCGACCACACTCTTAGCAGCGATGTTTCGCAGTACTTCACAACCTGTTACCTCGGAAACCACTTGAACAATTATGCTCATGTTCGAAATTCCTCTTTAAAGTAAGACACCTAATCGGCCTTATTAATAAACTTGGCTTACACCCGGAGTAGTTAAAACATCTATCTGTCAATTTTTCGCTTGGAGTAAATGTCACGCGTGAAAGCAAGACAAAGCATGTTACGCCTAATATAGTAAACTATATTTTCATAGAATATATTTTCATAGAGCATAATTGTTCATAATTGTGCAACGTTTATTAATAAAGGCCAATGTGTTTTAACAAATTTTATCAAAATCGGTCGGTAAATAGCGTCGCAGCAAATTTTTCGCCTTTTCAAGATTGGTTAAAAAATGCGACCTGTACAGGAAGACGTACAACCTACCAAACACACAGACAGATAAAAGTCAATTTCGCCACTTAAAGCAGAGACGCTTCGCTCGATCAGTCAATTAGTGTAAATATGAATATACAACAAATGCTTAAGTAATCAATAAAGTAATAATAGTAGGTGTCTATGGTTAAACACACAGTTTACATTTATTTACAGCCGTGCGATTCTCTAAAGATTCGTCGTTGCGATCGTCGACGAGCTCTCCGATGTCAAATACTTTATGATATATCGCCCTTGTACATAAGGTTGTTTTTTCAACGTTTCTTGTCATCTCGTCATTTGTTTCATGGATGTTGTTAAAGATGGAACGATGTTTGCTCTTAGAGAATCGCATGGCTGTACTGTTGCTGCTGGCATTGCACG
The DNA here is from genome assembly GCA_917880725.1 of Selenia dentaria. Taxonomy (NCBI): domain Eukaryota; kingdom Metazoa; phylum Arthropoda; class Insecta; order Lepidoptera; family Geometridae; genus Selenia; species Selenia dentaria. The sequence goes on along the minus strand of OU862901.1, from coordinate 8,932,171 downwards.
TCACTCCGAGACTGCTTACTTTGTCTCTTTGTCTAGCGATAACTTGCTACAGTGTCATCAACTCCTCTAGCTCTGGGTACCCATGGGTCTTTTACTCGGGAGATCAATACTCACATCGAGTTCCACTCCAAAGTCCTAACTCGAGTTACTAGCTGCTCTCCGCGGTTTCGGTTTCGGTGATGGATGATGATGATGATTATTAATCTTATATAGCCCATATTACTCAGGGTGAATGTAGCTTTCTAATGGTGAAATAATTTTTGAAATCGGTCCAGTACTTTTTGAGCCAATTCGTTACAAACATACTTACATACAAATCTTTCCACTTTATAATATTAGTATAGAAGTATAGATTAGAGTGTAACTCAAAAACTACTCCGCATTTGATGAAATTTAAAGGACCACACGGAAAGCACCAGCTATCAAACAAAAGAATAAGTAATATAATAAAAATAAAGATTTTTGAGAATCGATTCAACCAGTTGAAAGTTATGAGGTAACAAACATAAAAAACGGTCGAATTGAGTACCTCCTCCTCTTTGGAAGTCGTTTGAAAATCGATTTTTAACTCGATGTAGAAATCACCTAGGAACTGCCGACACTACATAAATTACCCGCTTCAGGTGGGAACAGCGCTAAGCATCCTTCTTCTCGGGAGCGAATAAAAAAACGCGAAATAAACGATTTGTTACACCCTCGAGCATCTTCGAAATTTTTATGCGAATATAAAAGTACGTGTGCTCTGTCGCGGAAGAGAAGCAACGCGAAGTTTTAGTTTAGTGAGATCTGTGGGCCGAGCAAAGTCGCACAACGAGCTATGGAGATGGCTACGCTCGGGGTTTCTCTACGTGATCGAATCAGAAATGAGGAGATCCGTAGAAGAACGAAAGTCACCGACATAGCCCAGAGGATTAGCCAGTTAAAGTAGCAGTGGGCAGGGCATATAGCACGCAGAACAGATGGCCGATGGGGCCGAAAGGTTCTGTAGTGGAGAGCACGGACCGGCAAGCGCAGCGTAGGTCGTCCACGACACGGTGGACAGACGACCTGATAAAGGTCGCAGGACGACGTTGGATGCAGGCCGCTTCCAACCAGTCCTTTTGGAAAATTATAGGGGAGGCCTATTCAGCAGTGGACGTTCTACGGCTGAGATGATGATGATGATGTGGGCGCACGAATTACTGCGTAAGTGCGTATCGTTCACATGAAATAGTACAAACTGTCATTTATCTAGGACAACTGTGACACAGATAACTTATAGTTTGTATGCTGAAGTGTGACGCGCATTTTTTTTGTGCTGAGTCCTTTGTTATGTAGACAGGTATGATCTAATAAAATAAAACTGCCGTAGTCGTTGCAGAAAGTATTATATCAACTATTTTCTTTCAAGGGTGGATAAATGTTTATTAACTTAATTTAAAAAATATACAAAGATTAATTAAACGATGCTAATATTAGTACATTCGTAGAGACTTTTTTAGATACCATGGATAAAGCAACGTAGCACAAGCCATTTGCGAAAAAGTATTCGTTTACTTTGTCACCCTTCGGCGTACAAACTGTGTTTTATCTGTGCCACAGTTACCATAGATAAATGCCAGTTTGAACAGTTTCACGTGAACGACACGTTACGTTACACTTACGCAGTTATTCGTGCTAGGCCCGCTGGTTACGAAGTTTAGTATTAGTTTTTTTTTTTTCAGAGAATAGGCTTAAAAATCTACGTCGTAGAATTTTTTCCCTTCCCTATTTATTTAGATCAAACTCAAAAAATATAGAAATTTGATATTCGATCTTCATGTTCTTACTTTCACGATCTATCCGAGTTGTTTCATGTTTGCGACAACTGATACTTTATTTACTCAAGAACATTTCGCGTTGTAAATAGCTTCTTTAAATGCAAACACGATTTCCGCCCGTTTGGCAGCTAAATTTTGACGTCACCTTTTATCGTGCCTTTGTCGGGTTTTTTGCAATATTATTCATACAAAATTGTTTATATATCTTTATTTATATATTACATCCCTAAAGCTGATTTTATGGATCACACTTTACTAAAATATGTACTGAGAAAATTCTAAAGCTTCGTAACAACGGCCGATTTGGTTGGTATGAAGGCAAACAACCGATCAAATATGTAATACAACTATGCCTATATGCAGAAAGTGATAAACCCCCTAATTTACGGCGATTTCTACAAGTAGCATATGATAAATATGATTTGATATACGTTTTGTTTCGACGTACTATCGATACTTACTCGTATAATGTATATTTAGCTACTATCACGTAAAATAAATGGTATCCCTTAAGAACGACTAGCTGCATCAGAAAAAAAAGTAGCCTATACCATTCCTCGGTATTATCTATCTTCATTCCAAATTGGTTAAGCTTAGGCGTATAATAACTAGGCGACTAGACTATTCTACTTCATTAACAGTCTTCTACGAAATATAGATCTTCGGTGCTTACAAAAAAGAGTTCTGACGCTTCGCCGTCCACACGCTCGCTTGGCTCACTCGGCTTGCACCTATTGCACTCTGCAACGCTCGCTTCGCTCATGTTGTCACCTATCACCAAAACTTTTGCCTAACCATCTTAAGGGTGAATGTTGCGTGAAATTATCATTCACTAACCCCGCCTATTCTCTGCTTATTGGTGTGTAAAAGCTTATTGTAAGTAAAAGTTCTTTTCACATAGTTTTTATGTGGTAATCTTTCGAACAGAAGTAAACAACATGCTTAAAATAACTAGATTATTTATTCATATAGATTCAAGGTAACATTAAAAATACTAAGTGGATATAAATTTAATTTATCTATATATAATTACGGTCAGAAGTAAAAATCTAAGTACAGTCAACGTTTAAAAGATCTACTTCTGTTTATTGTAATAAAATACAATAATCCTGTGCTAGTCGCAACTGACCTCACAAAATATCTAAAAGATGTAGGAAAACCTATAACAACGGGAATGCTTATTATGGCTGTCATTGGGCAATACAATAAAAGGAGGAGTTAACTTGCATTGCAGATGTGCAAAGCAAAACCTCGTTGAACTGGTTAGGCGAAAATTTTGGTGATAGACCTATAACTCTGCACTGACCAGATTCTCCCGGTAAGATACATGTGTGTATACAGAAAATTACTACATTGTATTATTTCCTAAGTGTTCATTTCAAGTATATTTATATGTATATAATTGTACATTTTATAATAATGCCCTTAATAAAGAATTATTCAACCTTTAAAGGGCGCGACGTTCATATTGCTAAGAAAATCTTTTACGTAAGCTTCTTTTCTAATTTCATGTCTGTGAATAGTTAAATATTTTCTGCGACGTTTTTAAGAATGACATGTTGTTAAGTATTATTTGTTGAAGTCTGAGACGGCTTAACTTTAATATTTAATGAGAATTATGATTGAGCGTTTGTTATCAAAACTTATGTTACATAAACTTTCGTCTCCCTTAAATATCGGCGCTTTATTGGAGAATACATTTAACACTAAACAATGAATCTCCAATTGATAAAAAATTTAATAAAATTATGCAAGCAAACTAGCTAACTTTCGATCATACTGAAAACAAATACAAACTATTGAATAAAATAGAAAAAACCTATAAATATTATAATCCTTTTTGAAACTAAATATATACTATATTGTATTGCAGCCACATTCAAATACACTCCCACATACTCATACATAGACACACATTTACAGGCCCTGAAACACACATAAAACATACGAAAAACTCCTTAAAACACCAACAAAGCGCTTGCTCACAACGTAACGTAAGTTCATATGCATGTAAATACAGGCAAACTCACACACACGCTCACAAACCCTCGCATACACACACAGCGGATGCAGAGTTGCCGTATTTTTTAAATATATAATAACTTCGCTGTAATTATTGTTATAGTTACTTTATTTTTATCATCCCCAAGTTCTATTCGTAGTGCCCTGGACTATCATTGTTATTAGTTTACTTCTGGAACTAACATCTCTCAAGACACAAGTTTTTCTTAACTAGTTTGTGAAGCAGACCATATAAAATTATGATAAAATACGCGTAGGCTCGGAAACTCTGCTATTTTTAGAAAATGTTGTTTTAATTAGGTACTCGTACATTTTAGGCGCATAAATCTTGCGCATTATGTATTGGTGAGTGCTTCTTGGAGAATCAATGGTCATTAAGTACAGAGTGAATATGTATGTTCTAAGCAAGCATGTACTACCGTCAGCTGCATAGTCACTTTTTGTAAAACTGTGTTAAAATGCTTGCTTATCTTAGTTAAAAAAGTGCTGCGTCTGAAAATACTTAAATATTTAATAGGGCCTGCAAATTAGAATAACAGCGCAAAAGAAAACTTTTAAGAACAATAAATACCGTGTTTTTATTTTATTTTATGTTATTTATTTTATTTTATGACGAGACGATTACAAGCTTGAGGCCCAGCTGGTGTTAAGTATAACTCTCTACCACCCTAAGATAATAAGTTGTAAAGTCTCGTGTACCTGTAATTTCTCCGGCACCCATACCCTTCAAAATGTAATACAGTAATGCGATTATTACTGCTGCGTGATAGGTATATATAAGGTCATTGTTAGTGCAGAATATCTGGTGGGTTGGAATCGATAACTGGTCATTATAGTGAAGGAAAAAGATGCATTTTTTTATTATTATGAACCCATATTCATTGCTCCGCAGCTAACCATTGCGCGACTAAACGCACGCCCTACATCACATAATAGACAACAGTAACTTCGCGAGACATACCTACCCACTTAGAATAGGTACAGCGACGTACGAACCTACCTACTCTGTGCCTAAACGACGGCTGGGTCGGGCGGGTCATCGTTCGCACGTTGTACCTATTCTAAGCGGGTAGGTATGTCTCGTAGATTCACTGTTATCTATTCTGCGATGTAGCGGTGCATATCGTGCGTTCAGTCGCATTATGGCTCTTAGCCGTGGAGCGGCGAATATGGTTATATAATAAAAAAAAAAAAAAAAAAATTTTTTCTTTTACTTTCATGACCAGTAATCGATTCCAAACCACCCCGTTCAATATTGTGCATTTATTTACAAATACCTTATATATATGTATGGTCGCAGTATTTCCCCGGACGAACTCGTTGACAAAAAGTTATACTGCTGAATGTTTGTGATTATCATAGTTTAAAACTCATGGCTTGAATGTTTTTTTAAATGATGCCTAATATTAAGCCGGCGTATTTATCATCTAATGAATTGAAGAACTTCGGTTGTGTTATATATAACTGCGTTCACTTCATACAGTATTGAGTATTTAATTAAGTACACACTTAACGTGTCCTGTTGAAAGGTCAATGCGTAGGTGTCAGTATAAATTCGTGATGCTTTCATTGCTACTTTTGAACTTAATTTTGTTTTAATCTATAGGAAATTAAATGTAATTATAGAACTGTAAAAAAATACTTCCTGTTGAATTAACATTGTTATTTTTCATTCAAAGATTCGTCAAAAGAATATTAGAGTTATTATTTGTATCAATTTCGTTATAAATGTATGTGTTTTGGTGAGTATAAGATACCTCAGTTTAGTGACTTTTGCTAGACACCTGCAATTATCACACGAGTGGATCTAGCACGAGTAACTGCGTAAGTGTATCGTAACGTGTCATTCACGTGAAACAGTATACACTGTCATTTATTAAGGCCAACTGTGACACAGACAACTCATAGTTTGTACGGCGAAGCGTGACGCGTTGACGCTTACGATATGAACACTTTTTCGCAAATTGTTTGTGCTTCGTACTCAGTAGGCCTAGCACGATAGTTTGCTTAATTCTAACGTAAACGTATCGTTGACGTATACAGGATAAACTATCATTTATCTATTACAACTACGCCATATATAACTCATAGTTTGTATAGGCTTATCGATTATTAAAGGTATTGAGAGAAGTATATAGAAATCGGATGCGGTCACTGACAGTCGCTGGCACCAGTTTTGCGCTGTCTCTCGGCATTCTGCGACTGCCAGCGCTGCCGTGTAATTCTCTAAGAGAAAACATCTTTGCATCTTTGACAACATCCGTGAAACAAATGACTTGATGACAAGAAACGTTGGAAAAGCAATTTTGTGTACAAGGGCGATATCTCAAAAAGTATTTGACATCGGTGAGCTCGTTGACGAATCATTACAAAATCTCACAGCTGATCTGCCAACCTGCCACCATTCTCCACAACATTCCAGTAGCTTATTCCAATACCTGATAGCTCAGCAACCATAGGAATCTCCGAAATACCCCACCATCACTTATAGTTACGATTTTTTATGGTTAACCCAAACAACTGAATGTCTGTACTTAGGTACTTGTCTAATGACGTTTGGAATACGAAGCTCTAGTCTTGACAATAATTTCATTACAAATGTAGGTAATACTTCTCAGTCGTTACGATCTTAAGAGAGTGGTCGATTCATGTAGTTGTGGTGGATCCAGTTCTTTTCGGCGGTAGTGCCACGCTGTACCGTAACCCCACAGCAGAATGGGCCGGCACGACCGGAGAAGTACATCCACACTCCCACATAACACCGACTTGAAGTAACATAACTTGCTATTGCGTTTCGTCGGTTTGTGGGAGGTTCCGGAGGCCCAATTCCCCCTTCCCCATTCTCTCTATCCTTCCCCCTCCCCCTCCACACTCATCTCTTTTATCTCTTCCTTCCTATCATCCTTCCTTAAAGGTCGGTTACACATCCTCGAGACCTCGGGTATTGCGGATGACAGTGGGCAACGGTATCACTTACCATCAGGTGAGACGCTTGCTCGTTTGCCAACCTCTCCCATAAATAAAAAGTTATGCGCCTCACGATGTCATGCCATCCCTGGTCCCCCTCTATTCTCAGTCACCCTGGCGCACTCATGCAAGGTACCACCGCAGATCTGGTCAGTCCATCGCATGGGTGACCTCCCGCGCGGTCTACTGCTTTCTACTTTGCCTTGGACGACAAGCCGCTCTATAGACTGACTGCCCCTCCTCGAAACGTGTCCGAAGAATGCGAGGATCCTTCATTATTACCTACATTTATTAAAAATATAGGTAGTACAAAAATCATTTTATAATTATGCGTAGGCAAACAAAACCTCCGTTAAGCGGGACCTACCGAAATGAGCTTAGGTAATCATCAAAAGGATGCTTCGATACGACATTTGCTATCAATTTCGTTCCCCCGAAACGTAACATTGTTAGGGTACCTTATTAGAAAATGCCAAACATAGTTTTATTTGTTATTATTTATTTGGAAACGTTCTACATTTTGAGAGTATTAAATGTTGAATCCGTTGGCTCTATAACTAGTTCGCAACAGTGTTTCGAGTGCCAGTGGCTTCTTCCATCTAAATGAAATAAACATTCATTACTTTATGTATTAAAGTAACCAAAACGTAACAAAACGTATTTATAAACATAGATATATCATTTCTTTAAGTGTATATTGGTTCTAGTTGTATTATCATGTTACTATTTCTATTATTTTTATATTATTTTACATATTTGTTACTTGTGGAGGCTTATAAATGGCTTTTCATTGTTAATTACCATGTACCATTGTAATTATAGCTGTAAGCTCCCCGAAAAAAGAAAATAAAAAAAATATAAAAAAAATACTATAAAAGCTTAAAATTGAATATAATATGTTTTTAGGTGTGTAGAGAAGACATGACCAATTAAGTTAGTGGAAAGATAGTTTATTTTCATGGTATTGTATCATAATCAGCCCATTTTGTTCCCACTGCTGGGACTCGAGCCTTCCTCTTAGAGAGAGGAGTTGGGCCATAATCCACCACGCGGGCCCAGTGCGGATTGGTGGATAGGTTAGTGGCCAACCCATGTCGAAGTTTTCAGGCCGCCCGAAGGCCCTCGACATAGCCTAACGACTGTTGTCATAAGACAAACAACCGGGAACGACTGCTTCACGTGCCCTCCGAAGCACGGAAGCGCTCACTTGAATAATGCCACTAGCGGTCACCCATCCAAGTCCTGACCGCAGCAAGTGTTGCTTAACTTGTTGATCGCCAATTCGAGCTCCACTACGAGCGAGATAGTTTTGTATATGTTTTAAATAATATACGCCAAAGCGTTCACTCTTTTAGGGGACGGAACGAAGTTAACTATAGTTATATATTAGTTCAATATATAAATAACTAGTTACGTCTCATTCTTACTAAAGTCTTTAAACACTCTAATCAGGATTGCATTAAAATGTGATGTGTTGTGTATCCGATTCAGAAAAAATGCTAGTTAACAATATTTCAACATCCCTAATATCCCTATTAACATACGGAACCTCCATATTGTTTCACATGTTGGTTACTTTCTTTTTCTCCCGAAACGCTGTGTAATCGGTTCTTCAGTACCGACATTTATTCGCTAATGGTTGAAGGAAACGAATATTATGTCTCTACTTAAAGAAAGGAAAGCTTCCAATTGAATTGTGGTCTCTTTGTGAATTTGTATCGACGCATTATTCTATTCAATCGAAAAAAAAACAATTCTTATGTCAGAAATAAGGTTATTTACTATTAATTGAGAGAGGGAAAAGTACACCTAGTACCGTATTCAAACCCGTGACTCTTGACTTCCAGTATCAGCCGCCATGGCCAATGGGAATTCTTTTCTAGTTTTTCTAACTACCGTATGGGAGGACAGAGCGCCTTCTATCGAAGCCGCTTGAAAGCTATATTCGATCAAAAGAAGTGGTTTACAAACAATGAACTTCTGCGACTCTTAATGATTCGTCGTTGCGATGACGACGAGCTCACCGATGTCAAATAGTTTTTGAGATATCGCCCTAGTGTATAAGGTTGTTTTTCCAACGTTTCTTGTCATCTCGTCATTTGTTTCACGAATGTCGTCAACGATGTTTGCCGGCTGGTGAATAAATCACCTGTCTTGTTGATAACGTAGCAGAACCAGCAAAGTTTTAAGGTAACGGCAATCAACGTTCAAAACCAGTTCCGAAAACGAATCAAGATAGAAGACTGGAACACGATCAGCTGGGCGATTACATGAATTCATAGAACTTATCCAACTGTGCAGTGGATGTTTGTTCAATATCGAAAAAAACAGTGCCCGGAGCCGGTTGGTGACAAACAAACAAAATTGATTTCTAACATGTACCAGCTTGTTTTGGGTGTACGATCAGACTCCGACTTTTTTTGGTTTCTTAAGTACATATGTAAATCGGTGACGAGACGAGCAAGTCGCCCGCCTGAGGTTAAGTGTCACGCTTGCCCATAACATCTCATTCATAATTTTAAGCTACAAGAGTTTAAAATTCGCCATGACAATGCACTGTGCTCTTCACCTTGATATAAGATGTTAAATCTTATGCCCTGTAATTTCGCTGGAAACATGGCCCTTCAAACCGAAACACAGTAATGTTTGCACACTACTGCTTCACGGTTGGATAACGGGCAAAGGTGTGGGTCCTTTCCTAAATTCACAATTCAACACTACAAACGCGATATCGACACATATAAGAGTATCTAACATAATACTCATACATAGCATGAGTAAGAAGCTGTATCATGCTGTCTCTTTCAACTTCAACCAATAGACAGAGACGATGTATTGATTAACAGGCACCGTCATTTATTTTAACCGACTTCAAAAAAAGGAGAAGGTTTCTCAATTCGACCGTATATACTTCTTTTATGTGTGTTCGCGGATAACTTCGTCGTTTATGAACCTATACAGACTGACTGGTTGAACACTTTACATAAACAAGGACATGATAATTCATGGTCACATGAAACGTTTAAAAAAATAAAATTAAAAAAATACCGTTAAACTACAGAGGAAACCTTCATTCTATGAATGTGCTATAACTCGAAAATTATGGACACCGTCCGAACGGGGTTAATGACCCAAAGCACCGCGCCGCGTTCAAAGGAATCAAGCTGCGTCCGAACGGGGTTAATGACCCAAAGGGCCGCGCCGCCCGCGCCGCGTTCACAGGAATCAAAGGATGCCGCGATCGTCGGCCGCCCGCCCGGCCGCGCCGCGCCGGTGTAAACAAACAAGTACTTACCTTGCCGCGCTAAGGCAAATTTTATTACTACACGCGCGCCGCGAGTGACCATGTTTATTGTTTTGAGTAGACAATTAAAGTTAAATTAGGTAAATATTAGGCACCTATTTTTTTTTTCTTAATTAGAACGAGAATCGAGTACTGAGCACTATATATCAATATGTAAAGTGTTCAACCAGTCAGCCTGTATATTGATGATTCATTTTTTGTTTGGTAGAATATACTTGTAGTGTGTATACGTTCCATTTTAACTTCATCAAAGTCGGTCCAGCAGTTATTGAGTTACACTCCTATATTTAAAAGTATTTCGCCTATTTGGATGATTTGATGATATTATCATTGACGGTGAATGACAATCAACCCCGTAAATAACAAGGGTCACTAAAAAAGTGTTTACCAAAAAAACGGAATTGACTACAACAAAAAAAAATTGGTGGCGTCGTGTCGGGCCCAGTAAAAAGCTCCTCACGGTGTTGTTTGCTCGCTCAAAAAGCCGGTGTTCGAGTGATACGGTCAAATACCTCATCCAATATTTGCTCAGAAATGGTTGTAGATGCAAGGTATTTGCGTCATTGCAGCCATTAGCTGTTAGCTTAGCTAGACGATAGTGAAAAAAGGTTAACGAAGAGCTTGATTAGGGTTTTCCTTTATATCCACCGACGCAAAGAGGGGTGTGAGTTTGACGTGTCTATGAGTCTGTATATGCCTATGTGGCATCTTAGCTCATAAACGAATGGGCTGATTGTAATGTGGTTTTTTTTCTTGGAATGCTGACATGATTGAGATGGTCCTGAACTACAAGTAATTTGAAAAATTTAATACCGACTTCCATTCTATACAGTTATTCGAGTGTAACTCAAAAACTACTTTGATTACTACGACCGAATTTGATGAAATTTAAATTTAAACAAAAAATAATTTTTAGAATCGGTTCACCCTATCCAAAGTAATGAAGTAACCAACATAAAAAATACAGTCGAATTGAGTAACTCCTCCTTTTTGGAAGTCGGTAGATAATTTGTTAGAGTTCGTGAGTTAGGTTTTACTTAAATGTTTAGTTTTATCAATTATTATGACCTAGTGATTTACTTGGGTAACAAATTATGTACCTATTAAAAATACTGACTTCGGAAAAGGGAGGATGTACCTACTCAATTCGGCTGCTTTTTGTGAAAGCGTCTCGATTTATTCGCTGATTTCATGATTACGACTGAGGTCTTTAGTCCTGGGGCCTTACTACCAGCTTCGTAAAAACCATGCAAGTTCCGTGCAGTTCTTAAACCTGACATAAACAGTTTTGAATTAAATCATACCATGACGCTCTTTTAGCTTAACTGTTTGAATATTGTTTTCTCAAAGGTGAACGGATAATATTGTCTCTGGCATTCTAACAATTTACTATAAACAACATTGTAGACGCCTAGACGTTTGGAAACTAATAAACTGAGTGGATTTAGAGTGACATGTTAACGAGAGTTCATACAAAAAAAACAGGTGAACGGTTTTTCTGCGGTTCTTGAATAATAGGCCTGGGCAGGCCTGCTTTAAAGTTGTCATGGTACGAATAAACCGGGCAGTTGTCGAGAAGTCCTGCTTTAAGAGCTCATAGTAAGGCCCCCGGTTGTGTCATATTAACCACATCAGGTTAAAAGATTTTGAGTTATAAAATAGAACACAGTACATATATATTACTCGTATGTTTTTTTAAAATTGGTTTTTGTGTTATCCTCTATAATAGAATAGAATATAAGTACATATATATAATTATTTTTTTATCTGGTAATGCTGACAGCGTAATGGGAAAGCGAACTAAAGTATTTATTCAACTCCCTGTCATCATAAGTTACTGTGACAGATCTAAGTAAATTAACCTGACCATATTTTATACTTTTCGGCTTTTACAAACAACTATGACAAAAAACACTGTTTTAAACTATCACGGTTGTTCTCTAAAGGTTGTGGAATGAGCTCCCTCCCTGTGGAGGGAGCTCATTCCACAACCTTACCACGGTAAATATCCCGTTAATAATCATATAACTATGACAAAATCTTAATATTTCTAATATAATCCAGTTTTCCATGCCACATTATATACACTAGCAAACTGACGATTGCAAATCGGTTTTTCTAATAGATAGCTCAGAGGAAATAAACTCATTTCCACCCTATCCTGAATCAGCACTGGGACTAAAAATCCATACATTTGCAGGAATACCTGTACATGTAAACGAGTTCTGCAGTTAGCTCTAGATCTCTGGATCTGCGAAGAACTTAAATAAATGACAGATCGATTTCAAAACAAAAGATTATTTTCACATGACAATAATTTACGCCAAACGGAGTTAAAGCACTGAAAAAACGTATCGGTTAAAAATAAATAAAATACTGCTAAAAATAACTCATTTTTGTTTGTTAATATAGCACCTGCAAAGTTAACGGATAAAAATAAAAAAGCCAACTTTGCAATAATTACTTATTTAAAATTAAGCATATAAGTTGATTAAAGTTACTTACCGGTTATTGATAAGGACCAACGGAGCCGTTAGCTCGGGAGTTTCAGCAACGTTAGTTTGTATTCTTTTAACCAATGTAAAGAATACGTTAAGAATACAAACTAACGTTGCTGACATTGCAGGCTGCAGTCAACCTGTTTACTCGGTACTTCCAGCAACGTCAGTTAAAACACAAATAATTAATTGATAATAATGTTTATTAATTAAACTTAATACAATATATTTATCTAATCTGTATATCTGTATATCTGTCCTTCCCTCACTTCATGCAGTTTCGTTGGTCGCCAGACTTTTTGAGAATATCAAAACAATAGATTATTTTCACTTGACAATAATTTACCGGAGACGCAGTTATAGAGTATTCTTCAATGCCATAAGCTTATTCTTGCCATAAGCATTGTTTTCACCGGAAGCGTAGCTAAATATTTCTTCTAATATCGTTTTTTAACTATACGGTTAAAAATCGAAGCAATAAAGAAAAGCATTCGTGTTCACAAAATACCCTTTCGTAAAGCTTCTTCACCAAAACATACTGTGTGATGTGGTAGCTTAATACATATTTAAATGACTCAAATACTGTTCCCGACCGAAACTCTGTCAAAGAAATACATATTTCTTTTTTGTTTATTCCTTTTCCGCGGACATTTTCATTTTCATAGACAAGGCCCGAGGTAAGAAGATTTGACGAAATAGTTTATGGCGATCGTATTTTGTGTATTAAATTTATTTATGTGGCCGTTTCTGAGGTCCATCTTATTTTCTTCTTTAGGCTTACGTTTCACCCGTAATTGGAAGATGCTCAAATATTCATTTGAATGTTGTATTTCTTTTGTTGTAATAATTTTGCGAAATAATAATTATATGGGACAGTCCACATAAGGTCTTCAGATTCCAAACTAGGCAGAGCGTGTACTATGGTATCCTGATGACTGATAAACATACTTATATACATATACACAACCAGACATAGGTTAAACAGACATGTTCATGCACACAAAAATGTGTGACTTGTCTGGGGATCAAACCCGTGGACAGCGGCTTAGAAGGCAGTGCGCCAACTGGCCTGTTGAAATAGCAGTCACAATCCATTTTGATTTATTTTGAACTATATACTTCAATTTGTATAACTATATACCTCCATTTGTATACATCATGGAAGGTTTCAGGTGGCCGGAAGGTTCTGGAGTGGAGACGACAGACCGGAAGCGCACTTAGCGTATCAGACTACCTGTTAAAGGTCGCAGGATGACGTTGGGTGCAGGCCGCTCCCTCCGGTCCTTTTGGTAACTTAAGAGGCATATATTCAGCAATGGCCGTCCTGTGGCTGAGATGCCAATGATAATAATACTTTCTACGATAGATATTGTAAAAAGAAATAATATAAGAAACCGTATTTAAAAAAGACTAAATAGAACAAACTGTATTATGTAGTTGTCCAAGAAGTAAGCCAATCGAAAAAGTTCTGTACTTAAGTTATCCTTAACTATAGAGAAGTTAAGTTTGCTTTTATTATAAAAAAAGTAAGGAGATTGTTACGCTCGCAGCGGAGCTTGTCGTTCTACACTTTTATTTTATTTTCCAAGTTTATTTACTTATAATCAGTTATAGCATCATGACAATTCACCAATTCCGAAACAATGCTATATTAATGAACATAAATGATCAGCTAGATTAAGGAAACCCTATTCTGATTACTACATATATGATATGATATTGATAGGTGACTGCACGGAATTTTAAAATGGAGTGCTTTCTTGATTCGGGCGGAGGACGTCGGTCTCGGTTTTTTATCTTAGGAAATAATTTGTAGGTCAAATAGGTCTTCAAAATTGATTTAAAAGAAAATTGTTAATGAAAGTTTCTGGATTGTTAGCCAGGGTCATCATGAGGGTCAGGCGATTAGTAATTATCGACCTGTTTCAATTGCTACAACTTGTCCAAAGTGATAGATTTTACTATCCTATACCATACTATCAAAATATAACAAAAGACTGTGCACCGTTCATTTGATATAATTATGTTGATATTATGGTATATATTAGTTTTTAAGAAGCATAAGCATTGCGTGTTTATCTTATTTATTTCTAGATGCTCCATTATTGCGAGACCGTAATTGTGTCGTATACAGCTCATATATGCACATTTTTTATTTTTTTATTTTTATGCACATACTTATGTGCAGTATTCGTTATATAATAATCCATTATTATTCCTACTTATACATCTAAAAATACTTTCCCATTTCTTTATTATAAATACGGAAAAGGTAAACGTCCCAAAACATTAGCCCCATTACCATTAATTTTCTCCGAAAACACCCAACGTAAGGTAAAAGCGCCAATTGTCGATCCCCGGCTCGCTAAATTCTCATATTAATATTTTCACACCGCTCCTCGTCCGCAAAATGACCACGAGTAGGGTAAACGGCACATTTGTTGGTCCAAGGCTCCCAGGTGTTTCTCCCGGGCAACGAGCAGCCGCATTTCTCGACGTCACTACAATCCGGTTTTTACTAGATATAGAAACAACGTGATGGTTTTGTCTACTACGTGAACGTGATGCATAAAGTTTTAGTACCGGTGCTGTTTTAGTGTGATGCAAATATTTATATTTTAGTTTTTTTGCTACATTTTATGGCGTGGCTTTTACCTCGTTCTCTGCTCTATATTTTACTCGCGTTAGTAGAAAACATTTTAGTATCGTAATAAACGTTTATTAAAGCTAGAAGCTTAACAAGTAACTCTTTATCGTCTCCATTTCCCTAAATGAAAAATATAAAGGAGATAGTTTTAAAATGACAAGTGCAATTTCTGAATTCGAATTCACTTATCCCTGTAGAGGGCGCCACTATAAATCTTGCTTAGTCGTGCCGAGCGTTGTTTTTGCCGGAGTTTTCATGAAATCCCATTAGTTTTCTACACTTAATGAGTTTACTCGTTTTGTAGTTTTTCGTTTCTGTTAATTAATGTTGTTGAAACCTTTAATAGGAGTGTCTGGTGGTGAGAATTTGTAGTTATTGAAATTGTAACATGCCTCATGGGATTTGTAATGTATTTGGTTGTTTTTTGTTAATTTTAACACGACTTATGTGTATTTTTGATGTTTTACATTTGTCAACTTAATAATAGTTTGAACGACTGTCCGTTATGTACAAATGAGATATTAGTGACCTTTAGAAACGCCTCAATTATTTTGCTTGCGAACAGTAGGACTGGATCATTAAAATCTGTTAGAAATTCTCGTACCTACCTACAATTTCGTTAAAGGTCGTATCAATATAATCTTTAGGCTAAAACCTGGAGATTATACCAAACCTTCTTGACTTCGGGATTTGAATTTAGAAGTTACAACAATTAAACCGGTTGAGGTATAGATGATATGATGGATGAGGGGAAACCTTCAACAACATTGACTCTCTTTAATTTTCCTAGATTTGCATTTCTTCGAGTTTTGGTGTGCAATGGTGAAACTATTAACCGTTAGAGTTCTTTATGGTGCACAAGTAAAACAAAGTGTACAAAGTCATAAAACGTTATTTTTGTGTTTTCCTAAATTAATCGTGTTAGAAAGTCCTAGTGATGTATCCACCGCTTTAATAGAACGTAACTTAGACAGGACAGGGACTTTACTATGACATCTTGAGAAAAAAACTCGCTTGTTTTTTTTTAAATATCGATTTTGGTGTTTTTTCCTACATGATATATTGTGCTAACAATCAATATTTACCATAACTTGAGTAAAAGCAAATGTACAAACGTACGAATCCATTGAAAAAATGAAAAAATAGTTTAACGTTTCATTATTATATCTATTTTTTTATTTAAATGATATTCTTCTAGTTCCCAAGGCTACGGCGTCGCTCGCTTGGTCTATGGGAAACAACCCATGAAAATCAATTAAAATACCCTTTGCGAACAAAGTTTCAATAATTATTCCTTAGTGAATGATTTTTGAAGATTAGTGAATTACAACATAAAAGGCATCAACTGACAAAATTTCAAGTTTGTAGCAATTTACGCTCTGCTTCACTCAGTCGGGACACTTTAAATATCTATATATCACTTAAGCCCTTAAATATTGTATGCGTGTTTACAACAAAAATTGCATAATAATTAATGAACTGGATTATTATCACGATTCCGTCTCGGGTTACAGTCGGTTTGTCATTAATCGTCTTGACATCCGATTAATTTTGTGTTTTTTTACGATCTGATAAGAAATAACGAGTCTTTATACAGTTTTATATAAGGCCAATGTTGTACATATTTTTTATATTTTGAAGCTACTGTATAACGTCTAAATGTGGTAGTAGATATACAAGTTTGGCAACGTTTTAACTTACTTTATTAGCCTTGCATGTTATTTTATTAAAATTATAATAAGCATTATTATTGTATTTATGTAAGTTTTTTTTTCTGACAGACATTACTGAGAACTATTATGATTACCAATTTATTATGTACGTATGTATTGTTTACGTTACAGTTTGTCCTAACTCGTATAAACTACTATGTAAAAACAATGTGATTTATAACATTATATCTTAAACGGATTTTGGCAAAATCTTGAAGTGAAGACACCCTTGTAGGTATCATTGATACTTTCTTTTAATTAACCGACTTACTACGAAGATTATTCTTTTCAATTGGACGCGTATTTTTGTTGGATAGGTTATAACCTCTATCTAATATTAAATTAATCTTATTTTCATCAACATCGGTAAAAAAAGTACAATCAATAATAGAGAAAAAAAATACAGGTTGCAGCGTAAACAAGCACTACTTATTGTACATATCATTTTATTGGTCGAAGGGGTTTCGTATTGTCTAAATAACTACTTGTAAGTAAGATCTACGAAATCATTTAATTTGCCCAGGTAAGTAAGATAAGCTACGAATAATATGAATTGTTTGAATTTCCGCTACAAAATAATCAAGCTTCCAAGATGGGTTGCTCGTAATGGCAGGAAGTAATCAATAAGGTTCTGCAGCAGCGGTTTAGTTTATTTTAAAAGCCCTGCAGTCCTAGAAACCTTAAAAAGTGGTTTAAGAGTAAGGTGCCACCATATTTACTTATTTATAGTTTTATAGAATATTATATTTATAGAATATTTGGCTCAATTACATTTTGAGATGACGATATGTAAGTAAATACTATTGTTATTTATAGATAAAAGATTGAACTTTTCAAATTCTAACAAGTAATATGTATTTCCGCGTACGGCTTCGTAACATTTAACACAGCGATGATATGAAAGTATTTGGTTTAAGCGATTCAAACATACGATGTACTCATCAATATATCAGTGTATAGTTTTATTGTTAAGCACACGTCTATGAATATTGATGTAACATAGCACAATACAGGTTGTCTATACCAGTACTAAGTTAAACCTAAGTATTTCCTTAACGAGACAGCAGCGGGTAGGCACTTACGCTATGAAAATTTCACGTTCCGTTCAATGGTAGAACGATTTAGACAGAAAATGCATTCGCCAAATTGTCCGGGGCTAGGAGTAAGAATGGTGGTGAAAATTGTAGCATTTACCCTAATTCTTTAAAGTGCATTTTTGATGCATGCAAGTAACTTTTGTGAAAAATGGGGTTCTCCAAGAGTTACATTATTAAACGTATATTTTTTTTAACTTTTAAGCCTCAACTATCGTTGCTACAATTGTTTAAGTAACTTAACTGTATAGCTCAGAAGCGAAGATAGCTCGAAAGTCGGTCACCGATCAGGCGGTTTTCAGTTGAAATCCCTTACTAATGTAAAGTTAACATCATTTAAAATCCACAGTATGAAAGTAGGACACTTTTTAAATGAACGTCTGGCCAGCTACCCCACCTTTAAAATGGAATATCTCTCGCTAAACAGTACCTAAGCACAAAACGGTATGTTTCGGCAGCTATCCTTGAGAGCCAGTTGCTGTTTAAGGTCTAGTGTGCTATCATCATCCCCCGCATTATCTATTTTATATGTTTCATGTCTGAGCAACGCATTCGCGGGCAATTGCTAGTGAATTAACTATAAAGTAAGATTACGTAATGTACCAATACCATAAATTGATAGAACTCTGAATATTTCATTATCCATACCGAGTCCATATATTTCGTAATTTACCTGCTCTATATAGTCTAGATCCGAGGGAAATAGTCTAGAATTCAGATGCTTATCTAAGTTAGGGAAATCAGGTGGATAGGGATGTCAATATGATCGATAAAAAAAGATAAAATATTTCTTTGAGTAACATTAAGATACTAACTAAATGCGCTTAGGCAGTGTGGTAATCAATGGGCGTTACATTCAATTTTTTAGTAGAGGTAGAGGAGAGAAATTATCGAAATAAACGAAACTAACATAACGAACTAAATGTACAGTAGAAGTTAAATGATATATTTATTTATTGCCACACAAACAAAATGAAGTGCCTACGTACAAGGTTTAATAGGTATTGCGGGCAAAAGGATTACCTACGCTCAGCATGTAAGCCTCGTGACATTTTCATGCTCAAGCGACGCTGTTTTACAGAGTATCGTTTGCTCGGGCTGGTGTTTTCTGAGATTATTTATTGTTTCTTTAGTAACTTACCTTCCCTACATGGCTTAGATATGAGGTAAATGGTATTTGCAGATGCATAAAATAACACTATTTTGACTAATCTCAACGTTTTGGCCTACTTGGCCATTGATCAGATCAGATGATCAGACAAGACCGTCGTGACCACAGTCAAAGCAGCCATAACGTCAAGGTTAGTCGAAATAGTGTTCTTTTGATGTATGTGCGCGAATAGACCCGTTATTATCAAATAAAATATAAATAAAATGGTCTATCTACTACCTAATTTAGTCCGAAACATAATAAGGAACTAGATTTTTTTTGGGTAAAAGAAACCCTAATTTGTTTTGATAACCCTTCGTTGTTCATCTGCCTGTTAAGACCCTTTTTAAGGAACGTCTGGAGTGTGAACTTGAAATAATAACGAATACTTAGTTATACAGTGCTTTGAAACTGTGAAAAAGTCATGTTAAGTCAACGGAATGCTTACTTTTAATATAATTTACATTTTCAGTTTAACAATTGATCATGACGTATTTCGATGTTTGGGAAAAATAACTAAATTAAATATGCCTTTTAGTCAGACTTATCTTTTATTGTATGCACGGAAGCCTAAAGAAGTTAATAATCTGACTGAAGTCATCTTCTGTTTTTTATTTATTCTTCTTCTGTTTGTTATTTTTTTAGACTTTAACAAGAATCTAAATCTCGCGAATAATAAATTATATTTAAGCCGAGGTATTTTTTGTATATAGTGCCGATATCGACACTATTATTTTATTAAACTAAAAACATATTAAAATAGTCGATATTTTACCGCCCGTTCGACAGTTTTTCCATCGGCACATCCCTAGTGCTCTGCCGAGGTGTGCCCTAATGTTCCGGTATTTTAGAGTTCAAATTGCGGAGTGCATAACCTATTACGGTATTAAGTGAGCCAGTTTATGTGGGATCGGCTTTATCAGATGTTAAGTGAGTCCATTCGAAAATACATGGAAACTCTATATCCTTAGAAATGGCGGAATGTATGGAATAAGTCATTATTATCATAATTGTCCAGTTCAGAACTTTAAATCGAATTATTTGAATTCCAAAAACGGTCCTTTGAATTGCTCAGGTCCAGATTATTTTTGGTATTCTACCTATCTACCTATTATAAATATTTCTACTTTATGAAAACGGTTATACACTTTGTCGTTATAGTCTGTAATAGTCGTTTTTAGTGTTACGTATTGATGGCGGGAAAGAACCATAGTCGGGTTTTTTTGGCTATCAGTGATTTCGTTTAATTTTACTAGATTTGTGATACTTCAAGTTTTGACGTATAATAGTTATTATATAGACCTATAATAGGATTATTGTTATGGTTATAGATATTGTAAACTACCTATGTTACTCAGGGTGAATGTAGCTTTCTACTGGTGAAAGAATTTTTGAAATCGGTCCAGTACTTTTTAAGCCAGTTTACAAACATACGTACATACAAGTCTTTCCTCTTTATAATATTATATATTATAGATAATCATATTTATGTTTACTTCACCTTGGATGGAAATAGCAACATTGGTCCTAGATAACAGACCTTTTTAAATGGAAAATAATAATTTAAACTTGCATATAAGTTCTCCTTATCATTTTACTGTCAGGTAATTGTACCAGTTACTGGCCACTCTCTTATCTTTCAACACATTGGCTGGACCATTTAGTGTACGTAGGGAAGCTGGTCCACACATGGCCGTATTATGTCTATATTTCAATTCACGGTGGTATTAGTCAATACCAGCCCGCACTATGCATGAAAGCAAACAAATAATTTTAACATTGCATTTTAATCATTTATTTTTGTTTTTACTAAAATACCAAAAAGTTGCAAAAGTTCAAAAACCTTTCCTTAGATCTATCTATAGACTTAAATATATATCTAAACTTTCCAGTAGTAACCAATTTACTGATTCACCATTCAATAAAGCAAAATTAAAATAGATATGTAATTATAGTGATGCGTGAACTAATTTAAAATGACATGCTTTTATTTATATTATAGTTTAATAGTTAATAATTAATGGCGGCAGCCTCGAAGGCCATTTTAAAATTAATTATGTTGTAGAGGCCAACTCTAAATACGAGGAGTATTTGAAGCAATTTTTTCTTGATTATGATTATCTATGATTTTTCTCGCTCTTACGAATTTTACTTCTTTGATATCTCTTATGCTTTTTTGTATTATATTATGAACAAGTACAATTTGAAAACTTTAATACGACTTCCAGTTATTGGAGTGTAACTTAAAAACTACTCGACCGATTTTAAGGACACGAGAAGCACCAGCTTTCAAAAAAAAAATTGAGAATCGGTTCACCCTATCGAAAGTTATGAGGTAACAACAAAAAAAAAATTGTTGTATTGAGTACCTCCTCCTTTTTGGAAGTCGGTAGAAAATGTTTCACACAAAGGAATTAATCATCTGCACTAGTGCATAAGAATGGTACGGTTACTTTATCCTTTTTTTACTGTAAAATTGTCTTATTACTGTTAACCATAAAGAACAACTTATATACGTACGTATATATATAGTCAGTATACGTTAATGACAACTATTTCTAACACGAACTTCATCGCATAATTTATCAAAATGCATAAGGGAATATTTATATGAGAAATTTTATATGAGAGCTGAAATATACAAAGCAGTAGTAGCATGAAATGTCTAAGTTGCCGTAGAGTATTTCGGCATTTTTCGGTCAAATGTTTGTTAATCGACAAAAACAAAGGCAGTTTATTACTGGCACGTTTAAAAAAAACGGCTATGTGTGAATCGGGCCTCAGGTATCCCTAGGTAGGAATGCGCTGGCCATTTCGCGCGGCCATTTCTAAATTTAGATTGGACATAACTAGCGTCCCCTTATAAAGAGCAACGCCTGGTATTCCAACTAGTTTCAAATTAATTTATGGCTTTGATGTAGGGAATTAAATGTGTTATTAATTTTGTAGACAGCCTTAATCGTCTGTTAATTGTTTCAAAATATACAAAGATTTATAAAGGTTTACATATAAAATGGTTTAAGATGGCTACTCTAGGGCTGGTACTTAAATCGATGTGGGTGCAATGTTTCAATAATATGTGACGTCATTATTTATGGATCTGTGTGACAATTATATCTTACTGATACTTTGGTCCAGACGAGACAGGCTTTTCTTTAACGTGCCCAACAAGTTGTGAAGAAAAAGAATTCGATGAAGCATTTTTCCAAGAAAATTAACTCGTTGGTAAGATAATAAACCATGACGTTACGAATTGTGTCCACCTTCAGGATGCCTTCAGTAGCGTGTTGTGAAAACAAGACAGAATATTAGTTTTCGCATCTACGCCAAAACTGTCATAAAAAATAGTTCTACCACGGATGATATACAACAAACAGACAAGCAATATTAACTAAGCATTAAATCCAAAAAAAAATAGCAATACTCATTACATCATTTCAATCGGATTAGATGAATGTCCAATTTATTTATCGCTTTTTAGTTTTGTCTACCAAAGTCCGTTCATCCTACTTGAAATGTCGGGATTTAAATAAAAAAATACACTATTTTATCTGCTACTTGTTAGTTTTTATATTTATACAAGGTGTCTCAAAAGAATGTTCACATTTGTTTTGGTTATAGCGTGAATGAACTATTCTGCCGCATAGCCTGGCCTGAGAATTTAGTCGCTATGGAGTGTTTTCGTTGTGCGTACGCGAATTTTATAACACGAAATACTGGGTATTTCGTTGTCCAACGTTTATCGGTTCTTCGTGAAATGTGGCCAGCCCATTGCCACTTCTGCTTGCTTATTCTTTGAGCTATGTCGACTACTTTGGTTCTCTGTCTGATTGTCACCATACCTTGAAGCAATACTGTTCGCAATACAGTGTTTTGGTTTGAAGGTATGGTGTCCGGCGAAATACAGGCACATGAGACTTAACTAATGTCTAAGGATTACGGGTGCAGGGCAGTTCGTCATTTGTGAGGCATCTGTTCTAGCCAAAGGGTAATTATCTACTAACTACTAACCGTTTCCTATTAACATAAAACCTGTCTATAAAACACACTCAGGCAACTAGATAAAACAAAACAAACTTATTTTACACAGCCCTAATATGTTGTAGGGACACGACATGAACGTTCAAATTGCCCGCCAAAACCGCCATCTTGCGCCATCTGCGATCTGCCAGAGAAACACTCCAAATAAAAGTTGAGAACGCCGGCGGCTGTTAATGTGCAAAAATCTACATAAAACCATATACAAAACTATTTAAAAATATTGTGTGACAAAGTGGATGGAACTAACATTATCATTGGAATCCCGGGATCATAAAAAACTTCATTATTACTACAAGCGGTGAGTGTCAATCAGTCAATCAGTCAATCATTTATTGGTAAAAATAATATTACAAGTCAGTATTTATAGTATTACATAATGTAAATATAAAAAAAAAAAAAAATGTTGTCAAATTACTTGTTCTTAACAAGTAATAATATGGTAAAATAACATAATAATAAAATAATAATTAAATTAAATTAAATTAATCAAATCATATAAAAATACATTTATATTAATACAGATGTCATAAAATACGAGTACATTAGAAAAATATTTATGGGACATAATCATCTTATTTTTATAAAATCTTCTACATCATAGAACGCCTCCTCGACGAGCCATGCTTTTAATTTCGATTTAAATGAACTTAAGTTAAGTTCGTCCGTAACATGCCGTGGCAGGTGATTGTATACCTTAGGACCCAAGACATGAGTGAGCCTGTTGGATCTAGCAAGTCTGTGCGTGACTGCTGCGAGTTTACCCGCACATCGTGTATTATAATCTCGAGCTTGGTTGTCTGCGCGAGTGCTGAACAAGGAGTTGTTCTGCCTCACGTATAATGCGACCTGAAGTATAACGACTGAGGGCAGTGTGAGTATCCGCAGAGATGTGAAATACGGTATAGTGTGGGCAACAGTTATCTTTTTGGGGGAATTTTCTTGTTTTTCAATATCATACAACCACTGAGTTATCGGGGCAACATAAGTAATATAAGTAAGTAATAAGTACACGGAAGCCAATGGACTCGTAACTTTGTAATATTTTGAGCTGCACTCGATCACAAACATCGATACCGTCCAATTCCTGCTTCTCCCAAATGTTTTCCTGGTAAATGTACCGAAGTACCGTAGTACAGAAATAGAACAAACCGGGATGATACGGTAAAACAAACAATCAGTCAAGGCAACCAGAGGGGGCAGCATCCCGGACAAGCGCACCTGTGGCCTTTACCCCTAGAGGAAGCCCCCCTTTACCCCAGGGAGGTATGGACCTCACGATAAATGGCTGGTTATATTTCAGCTCAAACTGAGCTGTCTGCAGCCACTTATTCAAATACAATTTATTTGGCTAGTGGAAATTAAAAAGACAAAGGCTTTATCAATTTTGCTGTGTTGTTTACAGCCGTGCGATTCTCTAAGAGCAAACATCGTTGCATCTTTGACAACATCCGTGAAAAATGAAGACATGACAAGAAATGTTGGAAAAGCAACCTTATGTACAAGGGCGACATCTCATAAAGTATTTGATAGTGATGAGCTCGTCGACGAGCGCAAGGGCGAAATTAGAGAATCACACGGCTATCATCATAGGGGTGGCTATTAACGCAGCTTACTGCATTAATGGTCATCGCTTCTTGATTCCATGTCCGCTTGTACAAGGCCTCTCATAAAGTATTTGACATCGGTGAGCTCGTCGACGAATCGATACAGAATCGCACGGCTGGACGTTATGACAAGGAAAAGGACCAGATGAATAAACACAAATATAGCCTTTAGAGCAAAGAGTTCTATATTATATAAAAAGTTTTTGCTTTGGTCCTTCGGTTATATTAAGAATAATTCGCTTAATGTAAATCAAATTAATACAAATTGTTTAATAAGAACATGGATGTTATTGTTATAAAATGTATAATTCGCCATATCCAACCAAATAGGCTTGTAATAGTTATGTTAATAAGATGTTCTTATTTAAATTAATAATGGTTTAACATAATTAAATATGGAATGGCAGTATCAATCAACTAGGCTAAAATTGACTGGAAATATCGTAAAGAAATAATAAAATAGGTACAAAAGCATTTCCAAGAATATATAATTAGATTTATAAATTGAGGAATATATATAGCTGCGTGCCGCGGCTTCGCTTACTTATAGTGGCTGTCCCTTAGGTAGCCTATGTCAGGGCTTCACGCTATCTACACATATAACATCCAGCGCCACATCTATCTACGTACCAAATTTCATGTAAATACGTTCATCCTTTCTGGCGTGATCAAGTGACAAATCTCCATCCGTCCAAATATTCACATTTATAATATTATATACTAGTTGATTAGCTAGCGGCTTCGCTCGCATAGCGTGATCTTATTTAGCCTTCCTCGATAAATGGGCTATGCATCACTAAAGTCCCTGAGATTAACACTTTCAAACAAACTCTTCAGGTTTATAATATTGTTGTCATTTAAAAAGGCCATCCATAATTAAACTTTATCATTCTAACAATCAAGTGCAAATACATTATTAATAATTAATGTAAGTTACGAATTTTACTGTAACTTAATGAACGTCTTAAAAGCCGATGAAATGATGAAATCTGGATGAAGCTTCCTGCCAAGGGTTTCCCTCTGCACTAGGATATGGGGTTGTTTAAAAAGGTGTCATTAAAGTTCTCAGAGGTTGGCAACGCCCTTGGCGTTGCAAACGTCTAATAGGTGACGGTGATCACTTTCCATCAGGAGGGCCAACTACCTTAAAGGAGGCCTAGATTTACATTTGGCAATAATATAAAAAAGCCGATGAAGTATATAATTTATAACAAAAATGCAATAAAAATAAATATAGTCGGCGTAGAAATAAACACACAGCAATAGCCATATATTTAAACTAGTACAGCAACTGTCCACCTGAAGCCGAGCCCCACGCGGGGCCAAAACAATTTCAGTTACGATCTTTTACCGGACCCAAACTGACAAGTACGAACAAATTTCGTACGGTCGTTAAACCATGAAAATATTGTGGATACGTGGACACGGTCTTGGCAATTGTCCTAAAACCCTGTCCACACATAGTCATTTTGGACTTTTACAAAAAATTTGCCTAGAGCAAATCAAATCTTTGAATAAATACATTGATGACGGCCACAGGACCGGATTTCGTAGCTTAACCACACACATTGCAGTTCCTGGAAAAGCAGGTTGATTTCTGAGAAATCTATTGCATTACTGGCCAAATATGGCGAATCGCGAGTCAACGGGTTAACACATAATATCATGGTACTATCAAACAGAAGACTTAAATAAACTCTTTAGGGATATTAAACAGATAAAGAGGCCGTTTTGTGGCAATAACTATTAAGTTATTAATGTTTAGTTAAGTATTTGTTCATGTTTTTTTGCCACAATAAACTTATTTCATTCATTCATTCAATCATTCATTCATTCATTCATTCATCCATTCATTCATTCATTCATTCATTCATTCATTCATTCATTCATTCATTCATTCATTCAAAGTAATTTCAATAAAAGTAGTTGCAGAACAAAACTAATTATGTTTCACTTGCGCGTACAGAAATCATTGTAACCTTTCTTTTGTATACAGCGTGTAACAAAAAGGTGTAGTAATAGTAAATCCACAAACGCAGAAATCGGGAGCTAACTTCTGCGTCCCAGGTAATAGTCAACATTCCCAGTTATGATGAACCAAAGTTTATCTAAACTCAAGCAGGTTCATCCCTGAACAACTAGGTCAAAGACCTCCAGACCGTACACGAGGGAAACAAGTGGCCTAAGCGAGGCCAGGACTGCTGAGGCCGTAGCACAAACAATTTGCGAAAAAGTGTTCGTATAGTAAGCGTCAACGCGGTACGCTTCAGCTACAAACTATGAGTTATCTGTGTTACAGTTACCGTAGATTAATGACAGTGTGTACTGTTTCACGCGAAAGACATGCTACGATTCACTTACGCAGTTATTCGTGCTAGGCCCACAATACGGCGCGGTGAGAGAGCGCGTGTAGGGTAGGGGGACGAATATGAATAAACTATGTAGTTTTATGTTCTTATAGATATGGCTTTTAAAGTGAAAATAATGCTAATATAATTATTTTTATTTATAAATATAAACACTATCTTACCGTCTCACTTAGTACTCACTTACTCACCATGTATTTTAGAAGTGACCCACCATTTTACACTCAAAATATAAGTAATAAAGCACGATGAATGTAATAAAATGGTTCTAACGATATATTATGTACTGTCACCACTCTCTTTGGATGAAACGCATATTAACATGACTACATAGTACAAATTTATGAAGATGGTATTTGGTATTTCAGTTAGTCTTACCTAACAATGTATATACAGTAGAACCTCGTTAAGTCGAACCTCGATAAGTCAAAAACCTCCAAATCTCGAAAAAATGTTTTGTTCCCTTCCCTTCAAACACCAAAACCTCCATTACTTGAAATCTTGACCCTCTGTTAGTCGAAATAATCACAGAGTCCCTCCAAGCCATTTTGGTACATATTTTCACTCTATAACTCGAAAAATTAAATTTGACATCTGTATCTCGAACATAGCAACGTTTTATTTTACAACCTTTACAACTTGATCATTTGGAATTTATTACCTCTATTGTTCGAACAAAAATAAGTTACCGACTTTAAGAACTTGCCGACAATGTGAGTACACTATTGTTTCTTAGAAAACATTTTAGGAGTATACGATAATAAATTTATGACTCACGTAAACACGTGTTTTCTTGCTTGGTGTCAGGTGTTCAATTTTGATTTCCTATGAAATTTAGCTAAGCAAGTCATTTGTTTTCGACTTCAATACTGTCATAAGTAGTTTGGTTCTACTGCAATACACATCAATTAGTACAACAGTTAACATAAGTGCTGTGAAACGTAAACTAAAAACTTTGAGTCTATGTCTATACAATGCTATAGATAGAGAACAACCAAATTATCTAAAGCAAAAAAAAATTACTGACTTTTTTAATGCCATATTTTTTACTTTAAAATGATTTGAAATAATGTTGATTTATAATAAATAAAAATATGTTTGTCACCTCTGCAAGTTGAATTTTTATTTATTTTACCTCTCTAACTCAAAATTTATAAGAAAAAACCTCAAACTCTTTATGTCGAAACAAAATCCGCCTAAGTCGAAATCCTCCATAAGTTGAAAACTCTATAACTCGAATTTTTCGGCGTCTCCCTTGATGTTCGACTTATAGAGGTTCTACTGTATAATATATAAAAACATATATATAATATAATACATATAAATAAAATATATGTATAATATGTATATATAATAAACATGTGAGGAAATGCAAGATGAAGAATCAATACGATATTTTTTGTGACTGATTGTTACGGCTATTAGGCACACATTTTTTTTATATAATATTTTTATATAAATTTTTTTTTTATATAAAAATATATTAACGGTTAACTGACGTAAAATTCCGCATTATATCTATTACCACGTAATTATACACAAATGCATGTATGTAGATACTCTACACGAAAGTAATGAATGCTTGTTAATTATGTCAAAATATTGTTTATTTGTGTTTGTTTGTGTGTGTGTGTGTGTTTGTTTGTGTGTATGTGTGTGCCCGTGTGTGTGTATAATAGTCTCAAAGGAGGCATTTTAGAGTTATTGAAACATCACATGACATTGATGTTGCAGACCGACCTCCTTATATTAAATACTTAGCCTTTTTATAATTTAATTTCTGTTAAAATAAGGATTGGGATTGCTTGCTGTCAAGGAGACTTGAGTGATATGATTGTTTAAAAGTGTGTTACAAAGTTGTATTAATTTATGTCCATGTCCTTTTCTTTAACTAAAACACAAGTAACCCAAAAATTTACCAATCCTGTATAGTTTGTTTTATATAAGTTTGTTGTCTTGTTTCTGTGAAGTTTTCCCAATATTGTCCGAGTCCTATGTGTGAACCCTGTTTAATATTGTGCCACTTCACGCGGCTTAGGAATACGAATAGACGAAAATAGGTACTGTAATGGTAATGGCGACATTCACCCTAGTTATCATGGCTGGGTTGCCGTTACGAATGAGTTTTTTTACACATTTTTGTTGGTATGTTAACATTTTTTGGTATTTTTAAGTCCCATTCATGTGACGAAGGATTACAGTGAGCTTTTTTAATTTGTATGGATTATAGCAATGATTATTCCATATTATCTTATTGGGATAAAAAGTAGCCTATATGATACTTAGTAAAAGATTGCAGCAAACCAGCATCAACATTTCTTACCACGAACCAAAAAGTTTGGCAGTTCCTACCTCTGTCGCGTAACTGAATTGTGGAATGCTCTGCCGGCGTACGTATTTCCTTGCAACTATGACCATGGGTCTTTCAAGACGGCGTCAAAAAGCATCTTTATAGCAGTGCGATTGTGTCCGAGCAAACATCGTTACATCTTTGACAACATCCGTGAAACAAATGACGAGATGAGAAGAAACGTTGGAAAAACAACCTTACGTACAAGGGCGATATCTCATACAGTATTTGACATCGGTGAGCTCGTCGACGAGTGCAACGAGGAATCATTAGAGAATCACACGGCTGATCATCATAGGGGTGGCGATTAACGCAGCTTGCTGCATTAAGGGACATCGCTTCTTGATTCCATCTGCGCTTTCCATCAGATGAGAGGGAGTCACTTTGATGAATATTTATAAAAAATAATATTGCGTTACAGAGTTGCATACAACATGACAGAGTAGCAAACAATAATATACACAATAAACGCACAACGATAAAATAAAATAGTTATAATAATCACACAACAAATTGCAGTAGATATTCTCTATTAGTGCCTATTAGTGGAGATAGGCAACTTCTAAATTGCCCTTTATTCCCATGCATTTTGATTGATATTTGAATGGAATAGGAAGTCGCCCGTGCCATGTCGGCGCCTGACGCCCGATATGTGGGATTTGCGCCTTATTGCACGCAGACAGGTCGCGAATTTATTTTTCTTTAATTTCGGCAACGTACCGGCAGGTAGAAAACAAAAAAAAAACTAAAAATGTTTGACAGCTTCTTCTACTAAACATTGCAATTTTAAAGAGAAAAATACACACGCGTGGCGTAGGTCATGGCGTCTGACACGGACGGAAGACCCGGGTGCGAATCCCGTCCGAGGATGTGTATTTTCTCTCCTAAATTGCAACCCTTAGTCTCTCTAAGCAGGCGTTACTGCTTTGAAAATCGTATAATTAAAAAAGCTTCCTATATTAAAATATACGAACATGCTCATATCCCACATAGAACTAAGATATTTATATCCCAGACACATTTAACCCATTTAATAGTACGAAAACAACTAAACGTATGCAATTATCCCACACCAAAAATAAACAAAGAACGACCGCATAATCCAGCGCACACAAGCGCCATCTAGCTAATATACCGGATAAGTACGGCGGAAGATTAATGACGCAGCTTTGAACGCTAGATTGGCACACCTGGGGTCTACTGGACCATGCAGTTTTGTCTTGCATAGGAAACAATATATGTGGTATGTGTAGTGCATCTCTATTAGATTTATAGTTGACGTCACCGCTGACAAATATGCAAGTAAAGGATAGTTTTAGTTTTATTTATGCTTGAAGTTTTTTATACTTAAATGTACGTATAAAGCATCAAATGTATTTTGAAATTATTTGAAGATATTGTTGATGGTTTTTAACCGATATCCAAAAAAGGTGGGGGTTCTCAGAACAACATGTATGTTTAGTATGATTACTTGGGCAAACAAAGACCTTTACTGGATTATTGGATTGTTTTTATGTATATGTTTAAAATGCCTTCCAGTAGGTCACCAACATCGACATTAGTTGAAAAGTTTTTGAGTTATGTACAAGAATAGAATAAAGTACTTGCAATTTTAGATAATGTTATTGTCATTTCGACTGTAGATTAAGTCATTTCATATTATATTTATGGTATAGTCCATCATAGTAGTAATATAGGTAAGTTGTATGGTATAGTTTCTTTTTTAAATAGTAGGTATATCTTGTTGAGTTAACCTTTATATGTGCATAAAACCATATTAACCAGTATTATAGTACATTTTGAATAAGAATACTTAATAAATTATTGAGCTGGATAGCATATTTTTCACTTACTTCTATTAAAATATTTTTTTGTTACGTTAATTCTAAAAATTGATTAGAGAGACAGGCCATGAGTGTGATGAGTGCAGTGCTGCCATCTAGGATTCTTAATTAACTTCAAAATGCAGTCTCTGTGATTTGTTAAATTAGTTTTTTTTTCTTTTTAGAATGTTTGTATATTTCCCATTCCTCAAGTTATTTAGCTATAATATTTACAGTTGCATCAAATGAGATTTTTTTCAAGTAGTCAAGACAAAGTCACATAAATAAGTCTGTCATTAAATCACCAAAACTTTTTAAGCTGATTGATGTGGAAAACACAAAACAACGGTACATGCTTTTGTACATTGTGCCTACACACGTGCACCGCTACGAACACTTACCGGAAAATCCACCTACAATTGCACGTCAAAACTCAAAGAACACAAAAAAATAAATTAGAACATGTGCAATGTGAAAAATTTAATACCGACTTCCATTCTATTACGTTGGTAAAAATCAGTTATTGGAGTGTAACTCAAAAGTTACTGTCCCGAATTTGATGAAATTTAAATTAGACCACACGGGAAGCACCAGCTTTCAAACAAAAAAAGAATTTTGAGAATCTATTCACCCTATCGTAAGTTATGAGGTAACAAACATAAAAAACAGTCTAATTGAGTACCTCCTCCTTTTTTGGAAGTCGGTAGAAAATTCAACAAAATCAATGATAACCATTTTATAGTTTCTTCATAAAGCCTCATAAAGGTCATCGCAGCCGCCATCATAAAGATGTTCTTATTAGGTCTGTGCAAGACAGATAATCCATATTTGTATCTAGGATTGTAGAATAAACAACCGGGCCCAGGAACAATGCTGTTTACCCTGTTTGCCCGCCATCATTAGCAAGCCCCGACAGTCCTTTAATTACAAACACCTCGATCGGCGATTGCTTTGAAAAACTGGATTGTCACAGTGCAACTACAGTAAAACGGGTTTACCTTATCACGGGTCATTTTGACCAGGGCAAATGGACTAGGGTTGAGTAATCAATATTCTCAAATTGACATGCAAAATGAATGAAAAAAAAATACAAAATAATAAAGACCATAATTCTCAAATTGACATGCAAAATGAATGTTTCAATGAATAATAACTTCGGTCTAGTTATTGACACAGGCAAAATTTTAATACGAAGATTTTACAAACCAAAAATTCTTGGACATTACGACCCTTTTTTGTAACCTTACCCAAAATAATATAATTTAATGGCATGCATATAAAATTAGTTGCTTAACACATTGCTGAAAGTTGAGAACGATATGTTTAGGTGGTTTGAGGTACGCCGTACGATAGATGGTTCGTAGAAAGAATTACAGAAAAGGTTTTTAAAACAAGTACCTATACAAAGCGAGCGTGGATGAGACAGTTGGAAAGGGATGGCCCCGGAGAATATATTTTGACCAAAAAATAACGTTCTGGAAAAAATCTAAGTCCAGAGTACCCTAAACCACGATGATGAGAGTGTAGAGAGTGAATGAAGCCAAAGATGCAAAGTAACTCAGGATTGTAGTGTGTGTGTGGTGTGTGAGAATCTGACTTGGGACGTACTTACCAGAAGCAAGTTACCCTATCGAAAATTATAATATATTTTTAATACAAAGACACATCGTTAAAAATAAGTAAGAAAACACCATTTAAGGTGTTATGTACCTCGTGGAGTAGATAGTAAAGTATAGGTGAAATTAAACATACAAAGTTTCGCGAATTTTGTAACCTTTCTAAGCATATACAATAATAGCAATTTCAACTTTTTAACTAAGCTTAGTTTCAACTAGACAAAGCTCGTGTTATTTAGACGTAACAATTTAGAAAACAATAATTGTATTTATGTTCGTAAATTATTATTTATTAGTTTAGTTAAAATTAAACATGCCAGCATACTTATAAAAATTTCGTACATTTTAACCCGTCTAAGCGCATAAAATTTTAAACAACAACTTTAAATTCTCGGCAAACTTAACTAAGCTTAGTTTCAACTAGACAAAGCTCGTGCTACTTAGATGTAACAATGAAATTTAAATGTTAGTAAATTTAATTTTGTGGACTCGCACGTTAAGCCTGTTAAACATGAGGTAACAAACATTACATCGAGATCACTTCGCCAGATACCTGTGGCACGTTCGATGACCCTTCTCAGAATTTACTGAACAAGGTCGTGGCACCCTTATATTCATGCCATTGAGTTAAATAACTCCCTGCATTTAAGTGAGCAGTGTACAATGGTACAGATAAATAATAGTTACAACGCGTCATGGCGTTTGTAATAGCTCCCCCTTATCACAGAATAAGTCATAGTATACCCTTGTACAGAATCGACAGTCGAGACGAGAACGAGTTTACAAGTATGCATTTTGGCGTGAGTGCCGCGCTTTACGCCGACTGGGACGGACGTGTGTTCGAACGAAGCGAGTCCCGTCTGATCTGGGATCGGTGTTTCGTGATGAACGATTAGCAAAACCGGCTTTGTATTGTGTTATTACTGTGTGTGAATATCGAAAAGTGAGTTAAGTGAACACGATCATAGTGATTTCTGAAGTTAACCGAGCTCAATTCTTCGGCAAAAATGGATTTATGCTGTTTTGTGATTATGGAGCGTACGTAAAAGTATTGAAATGATTTATAGAAAACACATTTCATTGCACTTTTCAAAATGAGTAAGTGTGAGAAACTTTATGGTGTGAGGTGTCTAGTTAAATGGGTTTGATTCTACAACACATGAGTTGTGTTTAGTTTAGACGGTGTTTGTTAAACTGACTTCTGGTTCAAACTAATGTATGTGTTTGTTTACTGAGTTCGGGATAATCTGTGTACTTTGGGAATAGAGTTTGTGTGTCCCGCCGCGCCGTACAAGACATACATAGCCACTTTTAGTGTATATTTCAAGCTTTTAAGGTTATGTTTGGGCAGTTTCAACAAGCTTTCTCTGTTGTATAAGTTGTATTATTATTATCTATATTTTTTTCGATTCATGAAACATTTAAACGAATTAAAGATCGTCTTATTATGATAAAAAGATTCTAGATTCTCACATAAATCTTAATCTATTTGTCACAACATTTTAAACTGTCGACTTTCTTCTGTGCCTTCGTTATCGACAAAAACAAAGTCGTACAAAACCGTCTCGTTAGTGCTAGTCTAGAGTAGGCACTATTATTCATTCTGTGATCTAGCACTCGTTAATCTAAAAGCAAGTTCATCTTGCAAGCTTTATCTGCGTCATTGAGATGAAGATAATGAACAGTAAGGACGTAGATTTTATAATAGTTACAAGCGTAAGAGCAAGGACAATAGCTGGTTTTGGTAGGGACTATAACAGATTAAAATGGAGTTACTATGTGACTAGAGTAACGGGATGGTGGCTGAAAGAGATGGATAGATACGGACAGAGATAGCTGACTACCTGCAGGTTGGGTAAACTATGTCAGATGTTGGAATAAGAGGAATATTATTATTAGTCATAGCGAAATCCCGAAGATGTATGATACCTACACTTTTATATGTGTAAAATGATTCGTACAATTACAATTTGCAAACAGACTGTCGTAGTCTGTATATATTGTATTATTACAATTATAGACAATAATTTATTTTAACTAGGTAGGTAGCTAAATATGGTCAGTACATTGTGCTCAGTGTTTTAAATAGTGACAGATGTTGTTTTGTACATACTAATAGTAGAAAACTGTTTAGATGCATCTTGGCAGAATACACTTATATTAGGCATACCTAGACCTACCAAAGTATACTAAATATATATGTGAAAATAGAATATTAATTTAATTATTAATTATTTCTTAGGCTTTCGTAATTTTTAAACATTAAACAACTTTAAACGTAATAAATCGCGTATAATTTTATACTACAATAATATATGGTTATAAAACAATATGATATTACTAAAAAAAAATATATAAAAATATACAAAAAAAAACACGTCATCCGTACATGGTGGAAATTCCAAAAATACGCACGAAGCGCTTCAAATCTAGCTTCATAATGCGTATCGCTGAAGTATGGAACAACCTGCCAGCGTCTATATTTCCTGACATATACAATCTGGGAGTCTTCAAATACAGAGTGAATAGGTACCTTTTAGGCAAGCATGTACCACCGTCGACCGCGTCATCACTTCCCATCAGGTGAGACAGTAGTCAAATGCTTGTTTATCAAATGACAAAAAAATCATAACTTTATAGCAGACTTATACCTTATACTACTTATAACAGACAGACAGACAGATAATTGTCCATGTTCGCTGAAAAATGTTCAAAACGTCGGGATACAATTTTATTATACGCAAAATAATCCGTTGGAAGTTGCTTAATTTCAATATTAATCATTACTTAAGTAATTTACATTACTTGAGTAAGTACCTAGGTACTAATAATAATAAATCATTTATTTCACATAAAAAGCACAGTAATTTTATCAAGCAATGCCGTGATTAAATTTCCAAATACCGATATTCAGCCTCTTGGAGAAGTTAGAGACATTTGACAATGAAATATCAATATGAGTGCAAGTAAAGTATGGCTAAACTAGTAATATAATTGTGTAATATATATATATATACCGGACTTAAACGCGAAGTCGGGTAAAAGAAGCGACAATATTAGTAATTAAAAATTAAATAAAATAATAATAATAATAACTATCTAATCTATAAGCCCCATGGTGGGGGGAAAAGTGGCCAAAACGCTGGCGGCATTGCCACGCTGGATGGCAATGCTAAGTTTTTGCCCAAAATAGGCGCTAATAATATATGCCTAATATGAGAAAACATAGTACACACAAAGTCTTCAGGCCTTAAACTATGCAGAGTCCGTACTTTGGTAACCTGATGACTGATATACATACTTATATACATATCCAAACGCAGGTCATACTGGCATGTTCACGAACACAAATGTTTGACCTGTCTGGGGATCGAACCCGGGACCAGCGGCTCAGAAGGCTGGGTGCTACCAACTGCGCCAACTGGCCTGTCGTACGTAACGTAGATCTGAGTTTGAAATATATTTTTCTGACAATATTCAAAGAAGTTTTAAATATACATATATGGGCATATTAAAATTAAACCATTTTATTAACCGGCAAAACACTCAACACTCACAACTCGTCGGCCCGGGTTTAGTTTTGCCGGTTTACCACACATGTCGCGATTCCTGGAAAATATT
The DNA here is from genome assembly GCA_917880725.1 of Selenia dentaria. Classification (NCBI taxonomy): domain Eukaryota; kingdom Metazoa; phylum Arthropoda; class Insecta; order Lepidoptera; family Geometridae; genus Selenia; species Selenia dentaria. Next base: position 8,895,557 of record OU862901.1, on the reverse strand, counting down.
GATTTTTGAGAATTCTTTGAACGTTGTATATATTTTATAATTTTGTGAACACCTAACTAAATCACATACTTTAGGACACATTCATAGAGTGGAATTTCCTGATTTCATGTTTTACAGTGCAATTTCCTGATTTCAAGTTTTAGGATATTCTTAGACAGATGATTAGATTCTATGTGTCAAGCTGACGAGAATTATAATATGGGGCATGCGAATATCAATAAATTAAAATGGGGTATATAGGGATATAATCTGGGAGTCTTCAAATACAGAGCGAATAGGTATATTTTAAGGAAGCATGTACCACCGTCGACCGCATTATCGCTGTCCATCAAGTGAGACTGTGGTCAAATGCTTGTTTAATGTAAATAAATAAGACTTAAGCATATGACAAACAGGAGAGCGATGTCATGAGTTAGTGGACAGGTGTCAAAAAAGTGCGAATATGAGGTAGTCCTTGCTACCTTGTAGGAGAGTTGTTCTTGTGAAGACATAACATAAATTACGAACCAGTTCTATATAATCAATGTCTTCACGGCTCCGTTGGCTCAGCTGGCCTGCGCCTTCGATGCGCGCGGTCCCAGGTTCGACCCCTATCTTTGTGTCGTGGGCAGAAATGTTAGTTCTCGAGTGTTAGACGCAGAAACTGTTGTTAGGGTTCCGTACCCAAGGGGTAAAACGGTACCCTTTTACTAAGACTCCGCTGTCCGTCCGTCACCAGGCTGTATCTCATGAACCGTGATAGTTACACAGTTGAAATTATCACAGATGATGTATTCTTGTTGCCAGGTTTTAAAGTCAGATCTAGTAGATCCAAATTTCATCAAAATTATTCGCTAAATAGCGCCACATCCCCCTTATTTAGGAAAAGTATATTACCCCCACTTAAAATCACCGACAATTTTTTTTTATTAAATAGTAGAACATGTTTTTGCATACCAAGTTTCGTCTAGATTGGTTGAAAAATGCGGCCTGTACAGGAATACCACGGAACAGCATAACAAACATACAGACAGATAAAAGTCTGGTCAGTTAAAGCAGAGACGCTTCGCTCGCTCGGGCAATAACAATGACTTCCTCAAGATATATACTTACCGTCTGCACTCAAGTGGTAAAAGTTTTAATTTAGTAAGCAAACCAAGGATAAGGTAATTACGGAAATAATCATAGTTCATGGTGCGTGGACACTAGCGTTGAACCTTCTCAATTACCACAATGCAATTATAGTTTAAAAAAAACTAGCTGCACGCAGTTTTCACGTCATCGTGGTGATGGATGATGATGATGTTGAAATAAAAGCCTCAGTTACTCCTTGTAACATCAGCTATAACATCATATCATCCTTATAGCATCTGCATGTGAAAGTCCCGTTAAAATCGGTCCAGCCGTTTGAGAGATTAGGCGGAACAAACAGACGACAAACATTTTAAAAGTTGTTTGTTTTTATAATGTTGAGTGCTGTGTATACTTTCATATGCATTTAGTAAAAAGCTGTTAATTTTGAATTACAAACAGACACTTTAATTTTATTTATCTATATAGATAATCCATCCAATACATCGTATTATACCTATCTTATACCAAACTAATTGACTGATTTCATTTCTCTGATTACTTCCGAGTAAACAGCGTAGGTAATTAATTCAATTCTATTGTGAAGTGTCCCTACTGTTGCCACTACCCAGCCCAGTGACGCAGGTGTGTTCATCCAACCCCACTCTCCTGTCGGCTAGCACGGGACGATAACATACTGTCACATCTGATGAATTGCTTATTAGATCGTCGCCAACGTGGCCCGTTTTGCGCTTATTTTTGCGCCAATATTGTTTTTTAGGGTTCCGTACTTCAAAAGGAAAAAGGAACCCTTATAGGCTCACTTTGTTGTCCATCTAACTGTCTGGCAAGACCCTTTTGCTCAGAAACGCGTAAAGGTAGAAACTTTTTTTTTATATAATAATATATTATCTATATTTATATACTAATATTGTAAAGAGGAAAGATTTGTATGTAAGTATGTTTGTAACGAATTGGCTCAAAAAGTACTGGACCGATTTCAAAAATTCTTTCACCATTGGAAAGCTACATTCACCCTGAGTAACAAAGGCTATATAAGATTCATCATCATCATCATGATTATGCATCACCGCGCGGGGGAAACCACGGAGAGCAGCTAGTATAATATATAATTTATATCAAATACTCGGGTATACGATCGCTTTCAGCTGTGTGTGCAAAAACCAAACTGGCGCGTCAACGCGATAAAAAGACATTACAGACAAACAGACAGTTTATGTCGCATTTTTTCGCATATATAGCGATTTCACACGGGCATTACACCCATAGGGTATTTATTTCCCGTTGACCTAAAAATGAAATTTAGCGTGTCTTATAGCCACCATATAAATAAAAAATCTGCAAATATTTTGTTTAATAACATAATAAAGTACAATTTGCGGTTAGTCGTGTACGGATCACACGGTTAGGTTTTCTTTTTGGGATAGGTTGGCAAACGAGGAGGCGTCTCACCTGATGGTAAGTGATCACCATCGCCCACAGACATCCGCAATACCAGAGGTCTCGAGGATGCGTTGCCGGCCTTTGAGGAAGGAATTGGCTTTCTTGAAGTTTGTTCTTTAACCCTGTTTGTTTTATTTAGATCAATACTGTTAGATGCTTCCTTAATGAACGGAACCTTCGGTGCGTAAGTCCAACTCGCACTTGGCCGGTTTTTTGTTAATTTGTCGTTGGCGGTTGCCAGCACGTTTATCTGATTGAGTCGTTAAGCTTGTTTCTTCACGATGGATTGGAATCTTTTGAAGTGTGGAAAAATTGATTGATAGTGTTTATTCGTGTATAATTGAGATTTTTTATCACAATTGAACGTTCTTGTACTGCATGCGGCGTTTATTATTTATAAATTGACTATTATGTTGATTGCAGAACAGTTATCGTAAATAATGTTTTGAAAATTATAAGAAATGAATAAGAACTAAGAAATGTTCGAATAGCTGCTCTATTCAACTATTGAATTTAGATATGGCCATGTTTATCTTATATAATAAATTAATATATATTATACAATATAAGCAAAAATTAGTTCTTTACATTTCTGAAGGTTTCAACAGAGAGGTGTAGATATACATCTACACTGAGTTTTATGAACTCATTTTTTTTAGTCATATCATAGAAAAACAAGTACAATTTGAAAAATTAAATACCGACTTCCATTGTATTCAGTTATTGTAGTCTATCTTAAAAACTACTTAACCGAATTTGATGAAATTTAAATGGGACCACACGGGAAGCACAATTTTCAAAGAATTTTGAGAATCGGTTGACCCCGTCGAAAGTTATGAGGTACCTAACAAACATAAAAAAACATACAGTCGAATTGAGTACCACTCCTCCTTTTTTTGGAAGTCGGTAGAAAAATGGAACCGACTTCAACAACAAAAAGTGTGAAATAACTTGATGAAGCCTGTACCATGATAGTTCAACAGTACCTAATATCACAATATTGTGCTTATGGTACCAACTTCGATAAATGATTCCATTTTTTGATAAACATTTATTAACCCTTTTTAGTGACCTTTGCTACTTACAATTTCATTTATTTTATGTCATTCACCGTCAATAAGGATCAAGATAGGCGTAAAACTTTTCAGTTATTACAGTGTAATGTAACTCAAAAACTACTTGGCCGAGTTTGAAGAAATTTAAATGGGACCTAGGAAGTTAATTCTACCAAACATAAAAATAATCATCAACATCGGTTCATTAACGACCAAAACCTTCTCCTCTTTCGAAGATTAGTTTAGTTAAAACGGTTTAAGTTTTTAAACGGCAAAGTTTACTTAGCTTGCATTTATGATATGCATCCAGTAAAATTATCAAGCTGGAAAGTAAATTTCGTATCTATGCCTCCATTATAATTATTGTTTAATTTAAAACCGATCAACAAGTCAAGCAACACTTGTTGCGGTCAGTACTTGGATGGGTGATCGCTAGTGGCATTATTCAATTGAGCGCTTCCGAACTTCGGAGGGCACGTCAAGCCATCGTTCCCGGTCTTAGGACAACAGTGGTTTGACCTTGTCGAAGGCCTTCGAGCGGCCTGAAAACTTTGACATGGGTTGGCCCCTAACCTATCCAGTATGCACCAAGCCGCACTGGGCCCGCGTGGTGGATTATGGTCCAACTCCTCTCTCTGAGTGGAAGGCTCGAGTCCCAGCAGTGGAAACAAAATGGGCTGATTATGATTATGAACCAGTTTAAGAATATTAAACATTATTATATTATCATTTTGTATACTGATCCCGATCGACCACAAATTTAAGTATCTTTTGATATCAGCGTAAATTTTTAGCATTTCTAAAGTGCCTAGTAAACAAATTATAGCTACTGATAATCTAACTGGTCTCTTTCTTTGTTACAGATGCACCCAAAAGATGAAACGGAAATTTGACCAGCAACACCAATAATGGACACTAACAACCCAAGAATGAACACCCTTCGGTGTCAACCATTGGGCCCTCTGGAGAAAACCGTGTCAAACGAACGCCGCACGCTCCAAGATCTCAAATCATTATTAGAAGACAGAGGATATAAGAGAAATGTGTATGAAAAGGACAAAAGTGAAAGAGACAAAGCTAGATTTCAGAGTTGTGTTAGTGTTAGATTTAATAAATTTAGATGGTGCTTGAGTAGGTTTAAAACTGTGTTAGTGATTTGTTTAGTGCTGGGATTGGAGACGAGGATATGTGGAGCGAGAAGTTCAGGTGAGTTTTTTATTATTATAATGTAGTTTGAACTGTCACACTACATTCTAGGATTCTCTGTGTGATTGCCATGAGGTAGGAAAAAGAGAAGAGAAGTTGCCAACAGATTCTCCGTAACACGACGTGTTGATGTCCGATAAAGAAATAGGTAATAGGTACATAAAAAGATAATCCCATATCTCAGGAGTTTTATTGACTTTCAGCTTGTCTTACAAGATAGGCATCGATTGTTACACAGTGTTCTACAGCAATAACGGATGATGGAGTACATTTGTATTGTAAGTTTTGCTGGCCTTATAGACATTGGTCCATATAAATCGAATCACTTTGTTATTTTTCCATTTCATTTTCCAATCATTACATATCAACTACCTATCCCATTTCTTAGGCTTGTAATTCTTATATACCGAGCATGAGCACTGCAGTGTATTGTAGACGTGGGCAATTGTAACAGCATCTTAGCTTCTCCAGTTTCTGATGAAGCTGAGATACTGGCCAAACTATACTGTATATTTATGCGAGGTGACTAGTACATAAAAGTTCGTAAAGGTAGACATATTCTACATTGTCACTACTGACAAAACTCATTTAAATAATAATAAAATATTAAAAATTCGTTAATATTGAAAAAATCTGATGTATTGAATTTAAACAACTCTGTAAACGGATTAAATTGCGTTTAAATTCTATACTGATTTAACTTGAACTTTTGATTGAACTTTCATGCTCTATTCCAGTAGAACTCTTTCTCTTCTTTTGTGGAAAAAATCAAAAGTGATAAAAGCCTATATGTTACACCATAATATTAGTTATCACAGTGTCAAGTTTCATTAAAATCTGTCTCGTAGTTTGTATGTAAAGAAGTAGTGATGCGCGTACAATAGACAGGGACAAAATTTTTAAATATTTAACTTTTTTTTAAATAATTAAGTTTTTGCTTCTATTTCGATAGCAAAGTACACCTCGGTTATAATTTTCAAAAAAATTACAGGTTTGGCTCAGTTACAGTTATGTAATATGGTGATAAGTGAAGCACTATGCAAATCAAACCAATCAGAAGAAACAATCCATCATCAATCATTATTGTTCTTCAATCCATCATTTACATTTTCCGTCATACCTACTCTGTACTCTTACCTTCCTTACTTACACACTTTTATCCCTCAAACTTTTATATTAGTTTGCGCAAACAGGATTACGGGCCGTTACGAAGTTTTTCTTGTAGAACATTGTAGGGTGAAATGTTAAGAAATTTTATGAAAGAGCTTCGGCTTCTTCCACCTAATTTTACAAGCGTTTAAAGGCTATATTTAGTTCCTTTGTTTCAAACAGGTAGTAAAAAGAAGCTATCAATAAAGGTTATGTATGTATGGTCTCTACATACGTTGACTCCACGAAACGATCGATATAGTATTTTATATAGACAAGCTACCGCCCGCTGCTCCGCCTGTACGCGTTTTTACTACTTTACAGGAATTTAGTTTGGTATTAAAAGTATCCTATGTATTTTTCCGGCCTCCAAAAGACTATAAACGTAAAACATTATAAGCTCTGCCTCACCTGTCATGGCCTGTAAGACAGAATTAGCTCTAAGCTCGTAGCATCCCGTAGCTGTGCAGTATTTACATAGTTTTAAGCCACTGCGCAGCCGTGAGATTCTGTAAGAGCAAATCGTTCCATCTTTGACAACATCCGTAAAACAAATGACGAGTTGACAAAAACGATGGAAAAACAACCTTATGTACAAGGGCGATATCTCATAAAGTATTTGCCATCGGTGAGCTTGTCGATGAGCGCATCGACGAATCATTAGAGAATCGCACGGCAGGTTACGTGGTGTATTAATCAATGCTCATTAATCGTAATAATAATATTTATTTCACTCAAAAGGTACAAATAGGCCTTATTATGTATATAAAAATAATAAGTACATTATATTTAAATGGCTTGCTTAGTTTAGTATTGACGAGCAGAACTACACTAAGAAATATACTTGCGGTGTAGGTTCTGAATACCCTTCAAATGTACAATATAGTTGAACTAGTTCTAGGTACAATGGAAATTGTAATACAGTTCTAAAGTTGTACGTATTGCTATATTTTAGTAAGCATCAGTATATACACCGATACAGATGGATAGAGACATCTATACATATAATAAAACTGTAGAGATCGAAATTGAACTAATATAGGTTTTTTTCAATTTTTTGTTTGTCTGTTCGTCTGTCTGTTTGTACGGGCTAATCTCCGAAACGACTAGACCGATTTAAATGATTTTTTGTATAGTGGTAACTTATATCCCTGGTCAACATATAGAATACTTTAAATCCCGGTACATAAAAGAGAGGCATAGTTAAAAAACTGTAATTAACCGTATCCCGCGAGGCCACGCGAGCGAAGCCGCTGGCGGGTCAGCTAGTATCTGAATCATATTGGTAGAATTACATATTAAAAATTAAAGTTTTTCGCGAGCATTATCTCTGCACCAAGTTAAACTAAAATGGTTCAGTAGCTTAAACTTGCTACATCTTTCGTCTTACTCGTACCTATTTTCTTAGAAAATCCAAACAAAAAGTTAGTCAACGATTAGCAATATCTTAGTCATAGAGTTAACAAAGATGTTAATTGCACACAGATCTGTATGAATGAGTTAGTAACCACAATTCGTATTAACCTAACCTATAAACCAACAAAAATACCGCAAAGAGTGACATACTTTTTTCTCTCACGTGTGGTTTACCTCATATGAGTAAGCTAATGTGAATAATTAACACTAATTTATTTATTTGAAAATCTTCTTAAATGTTGTATTATATTAATTATGAACCGACTACAACAAAAGAAAGGGATGACGCATATATTTTAATACTGTTGGCCTAGCACGAATAACTGCGTACGTGTAACGTAACGTTCATGTAAAACAGTACAAACTGTCATTTATCTAGGGCCACCGTGACACAGATATCCTCATAGTTTGTTAGCCGAAGCGTGACATTTTGGCGCTTACGTTACGAATATTTTTTCGCAAATTGTTGGTTTTGATTGCTAATGATAAAAATGTGCTACGAGTCCTTAAAGTTACTCTTGCTGGGCCCAGAGGTATCAATCACTTATTTTTCCGAGTTAGTTAATTGATTGCCATCAATTGAAAATTTTTTTGGTTTAAGATTAATGATGGTTTAAGATATTTTTTTTATTTTATTTATATTCATTATCGAGCGACTATTAGAACATGTTCATGTTAGGATTCTGAGGATTTTTGGAATGGGATATCATACATGCGAAGACCGTACGTCACGGTTTATTATGTGAATATATTGCTGTTGAGATATTAATCCCTCGACCTGCGTTTCCACGAATCCTTTTGTAATTGGGGAGGAATGCGCGTTGCAGGAAGGAATTTACAGAATCGCTGGCTAGCCATCTGCGTGTGATTAAGGTGACTAAAGTCTTTCCTTAAATAACATTTCGATATAAACTTTGAGAGATTACCTTAACACTGGCAAATAAAAAAAACTTCTTATAACTTCCCAATATCACTGACTGCACTCGTGCATCATCACGAACACTTAACGGGTAATTTTAAACCTTTATTGTAAATTAAATTCGAAGTAACATAAATCTTGGAAAATTATACATCACAAAATATCATAGTTTAAATCAAAACACTCTTTGAACAAGACAAGAGTCTTCGACCAATGTGTGTTACCAGTGATGACTTATGGCACTGAAACGTGGTCTCTTACTATGGGCCTCATAGATAAGCTCAAAGTCGCACAACGAGCTATGGAGAGGGCTATGTTTGGCATTTCTCTACGTGATCGAATCAGAAATGAGGAGATCCGTAGAAGAACGAAAGTCACCGATATAGCCCAGAAGATTAGCCAGTTAAAGTGGCAGTGGGCAGGGCACATAGCACGCAGAACCGATTGCCGATGGGGCCGGAAGGTTCTTAAATGGAGACCACGGACCTGCAAGCGCAGCGTAGGTCGTCTACTGACACGGTGGACAGACGACCTGATAAAGGTCGCAGGACGACGTTGGATGCAAGCTGCTTCCAACGTCGTCCTTTTGAAAAATTATGGGGTAAGCATATGTTCAGCAGTGGACGTCCTACAGCTGAGATGATGATTACTCTGAACACTGCTGCTTAATGCTGTTCAGTTCCAGACTTCAAAATTGGACTGTCCCATCATAATCATAACACAGCGATGACGTGCATCATCGTTTCAGTGGGCCTAATATCGTTGACGTATACAGTACAAACTATCATTTATGTAGTCCAACTTTGGCACAGATAACTGATAGTTTGTACTGTATACCTCAACCATACGAAAACGTTACTTACGAAAATTTGCGTGTTAGGCCCACAGGTTTAAGAGGACAATACCCTCGCCCTTATCTTAAGACCAGACATCATCATGAACAGAATAACCAGACATGGTCTGTACTGTAAGATGAGCAGACGATATATAGTATCGCTGTTACGACTTCGCTTTGGACACATTCCGTCAAACAAGTCCAAATATTTAATGGGTAGGTATTGTGAATTCACCTAATTGCCCGGAGTGTGGAATAGTTGAGGACGTCCATCATATGTTGATGGAGTGTGTTCGGAACGGAGCCCGACGCCAGAATATGAGTTTTATGTTTCATAATAATGTAGGTATTTGTAACAGCATTTTGGCGTTTCCTCTATCAGAGGAGGCCAAAATGCTATTACAACTTTATGTAAGTATTGTGTATAATTAAGTATTGTAGATAGTAATAAGATGATTGTGAACCTATGGGGGTGACATAGTCAATTTATGACAAAACCCCCTTTAAAAAAATAAGATAATAAAAAAAAACATTTAAAAAATAAAATGCCCGTTTTCACCAATTATTTTAGGTGACACCTAAGCCTATTTATGACATTTTTGTACTACTAAGTGTTACCTTACTAGCTTAGGTGTTACCTAAAATGTTGGTGAAAATGGGCAGTAGATAAGTATTAAAAAAATAATTTGAATAACTGACTATATATATTGTTATAAAAACTAACGTGGTTTTCAATCATTATTAATTAAAAATACGGGATTACTCACGTAATATTTATCGGATAGGTCCGACTATAGTTTCGACCACATTCGGTGGCCTTTTTCAAGGAGTGTTCGGGACGCCCGCGTCGATGACGTCTCGCTTAGCACTGCGGGCGGCCGCTCGTAGCGCTCGTGATGTTAGAGGTTGGTGCGGGGGGCGGGATACATTATGTTGGGTCGGCGCGTCTTGGTGTGAACCCTCTTGATCGTCGTCGCTGGTGAAGCGCCTGCTGGTGTGTGAGGGGACGTCCCAGCAAAAAGAGCTCACTACGTCTGCACCAGACACATCATTTGCATCAGAATGAGCTCCATGAAGGCAAGGCTTCCAAGCATGTGGTAAGAACCATCCTCCGTCTCGATTGAAGTTTGACCGCTTACTAATCTCAATGGAGTCTCGGATCTTGCGCGGCACGTAGAACTTTTCTCTCGCTAAGACCCGAGCTCTGTCGAAGCGGATGTAGTGGTTCGTGTCGGAGAGCAGAGAATGTTCTACTACGGCGGAACTGTTAGTATCTATATTCTTCATGGAGCGTATATGTTCAAGAAGTCTAGTGGAGATGTTTCTTCTCGTTTCCCCGACGTAACATTTCCCACAGTCGCAGGGAATCATGTAAACCCCGGGGACTCCTAATGGGTCTTTATCTTTGGGAGAGCGAAGCATCTGTCTTACTTGTCTCAGGGGCTGGAATATCGTCTTGATGCTGTACCTTCGGCGTAACAAGTTTCCAATTCTGTCCGTAACCCCTTTGACGTATGGAAGGTATGCTGCTGCCCTTTCCACCGAAGCTGGGCGTGTCTTAGGCGACGTGCTTACCTTTAAGATAAAGACCCATTAGGAGTCCCCGGGGTTTACATGATTCCCTGCGACTGTGGGAAATGTTACGTCGGGGAAACGAGAAGAAACATCTCCACTAGACTTCTTGAACATATACGCTCCATGAAGAATATAGATACTAACAGTTCCGCCGTAGTAGAACATTCTCTGCTCTCCGACACGAACCACTACATCCGCTTCGACAGAGCTCGGGTCTTAGCGAGAGAAAAGTTCTACGTGCCGCGCAAGATCCGAGAGTCCATTGAGATTAGTAAGCGGTCAAACTTCAATCGAGACGGAGGATGGTTCTTACCACATGCTTGGAAGCCTTGCCTTCATGGAGCTCATTCTGATGCAAATGATGTGTCTGGTGCAGACGTAGTGAGCTCTTTTTGCTGGGACGTCCCCTCACACACCAGCAGGCGCTTCACCAGCGACGACGATCAAGAGGGTTCACACCAAGACGCGCCGACCCAACATAATGTATCCCGCCCCCCGCACCAACCTCTAACATCACGAGCGCTACGAGCGGCCGCCCGCAGTGCTAAGCGAGACGTCATCGACGCGGGCGTCCCGAACACTCCTTGAAAAAGGCCACCGAATGTGGTCGAAACTATAGTCGGACCTATCCGATAAATATTACGTGAGTAATCCCGTATTTTTAATTAATAATGACTATATATACCTTTTTATATACATACATTTAAGAAAACGCTGAGTAATTATATATCGTAGATACTCGTATGTAACGAAACCGCCTACCGTTATTTTCGCCCTACATTTCGCATACTTATTCACTGGCTGAATACAAAAATAATAAAATTAACGCCTTCAACACTAAATGGGGTTTTTGTGAAATGTGAAGATACTTTAGCACGTTACACTTTGGCTAGTTTGATTTTGATTTTTAGTGGATCCCTAGCTTTTTCGGTAAAAGCTATTAAAAGTAATTCCGACTTCCATAAAGAAGAAAGTTCCTGTCGTTGTTAAGGGGCTGTTCTTTGGGTGTGTACGTTACGGTATAGACTTATAGTATTACTACTATATAATATAATATTACTACTATTACTACTATAATATATATTATATTACTAGTTTATAGTTTAAAAAATCATTCATTTACAAACACGATTCTTTTCGCTAAAATTGTGAACCGAATGAAATCTTTTTTTTTTCATAGATTATCCGTGCAAGTTGGTTCCATTAAAATTTACAGCCAGCTAAGAAATTTGCATTAGTGTAACGTAACCATAGCGTGACGTATAAACAGCCGTGCGATTCTCTAAAAAAAAAAAAGAGCAAACATCTTTGACAACATCCGTGAAACAAATGACGAGATGACAAGAAACGTTGGAAAATTAACCTTATGTACAAGGGCAATATCTCATAAGGTATTTGACATCGGTGAGCTCGTCGAGAAGCGCATCGACGAATCATTACAGAATCGCACGGCAGTATACAGTACAAAAACTATCATTTATCTACTACAATTGTGGCACAGATAACATTACACTTATGCGAATTTTTGTTTTCACAGTTTCTGAGTTACATCTCAGTTATAGAAAAACATTTGGCATTGAATACTTAATTTCTTAATATTATATAATTTAATTTGGACTATGGATGGATGGATGACTAATGTAATTGGTTGTAAGTACTGTATTAGTTATATAAATAAATAAATAAATAAATTAATTGAAACCGTTACGATATTTTTATAGACAACCATAGAAAAACCCTCTTTTTATGTACCTATATGATTATTTTTTTCGTGCGTTTCCAATTTCCAATTATGTGTCATTGCCATTGTTGGTGACACTTTTATAAAAGCTCTCTTTTCTGAAAAACTAGCTGCGCCACGCAGTTTCACCATCGTGGTAATGGATGATGATGAAAAAGTATCCTATATGTTATTTCAACATCTCATCTATATACATACCAAATATTTTAAAATCCATTCAGTAGTTTTTGCGTGAAAGAGTAACAAACATAGTATCATCTACTATCAATCCATCCATCTAAACTTTAACAGTCATAATATTAGTGAGACTAGCTATAGCACGCAATTTCGTCCTCGTGAAATAAAGTAAAGCGGTAGTCTTTAAAGTACATTATAATGAAAAATTGACGTTCATAAGTGCGTCTTTGATGCCTAAATTGAATAAATGATTTTGACTTTGACTTTGAGTTATCGCGATTGGGAACTACCTTGGATTAGATTAAAAAGTGGCTTATTTATTAATCTCGGGTACAAACCATCTCCACTCCAAATTTCATCCAAATCCGTTCAGCCGTTTTTAAGTGTAACAAACATCCATACATCCAAACTTCCACATTTAGAATATTATTGCACTTCAAAGTATGACCTTTTGGAACAAAATTGGTATATTAAATTAAGTAAACATAGTCATACATACATTTAGAACAAGATGAAATATATTTTTTTCATACATGTCCTACGTGCATAAGAATAAACAATATATGACATATTCTTATGCTACGTGTACCAATTTTAAAAGCCCGATTTATGCATCGATATAAATGAGTATAACAAAAAACCACGCAACTTTATAAACGACATCATAAATCTTAGAAACAAATAAAAATAACCACAAATTGTATTAAATTCATTCAATTCACTAAAGCGTAGAGACATCTCAATTATCCTCGAAGTCCAGACCAATTACAAAGACCGATATAACTGTATCAAATTAATATCCCTAATCCATTATAAAAACAACCCTTTTCAAAACGAAACATTCGTTTGACCAATCGATTCGTAAAGCCGATACAATGAAAACAAATTGGATTAGGCTCAGACACTCGCTAAAATGAAATTGTCTTTTTTCTAATTGCTTTGCGATTCAGAGAGTTAAAAAGGTCACTTTGAAGTGTCTTACTACTCTATATAAAATGATACAACGCGCAAAATACCCTCAGGTAACCGGAGTCCAATCATAACGTAATCCATTAAGATTTTGCTATGTCTCGATGAGCCCAGTCTCTAGCTCCCGGGAGGTAAATATCTCACCACCCACCCATCTATCCATTCTGTAATGTATTCCCCCCCAAACCTCACTTTTCCATCCCTATTTTGCATAAAGGGGGAATTTAAATTGTGTAATCTAACTTTCAATTCATTCATACATTCAACGCCATCTCTTGGTGATAAATTGAAACTTGGATCCTTACAGTCATTTGGATCTCGGACGCGGTGCGGGACGGACGCGTTCCGAGTACTGATTGATATGTTAATGCGTTCCCACGGAGTTTCTGCTGTTTAAGTTGTTAAGTGGGACTTTTTGGTCTTTTTAAGTGGGTCAGACTTGACTTGACATTGAATTTAGTTTCGTGATGAACTCGTTAGTTGAAGCGTTAATATATTGGATCTTACTTTATATTAGATTAAGCAATGTTACGGCGGTCCTTACTTGGAAGGGTTGTCGTTGAGCGCTTCCGTGCTTTGGAGGGCACGTACAACTGTCGGTCTAAGTTGTTGTCTACAACAAGCATAAAGTCATATAAGGTGTATTTGCCTGTTACAATTTCTACTTGGTTTGAATACTAAGAATCTGTCATAGACTTATATGTATTTCATGTACCTAGGTTTATGAAATCCTAGATTTTGCCTCATGGCAGTCATGAGTCATGCCCATATATTTTGAAGATTCCTCCTTCCTACTCTTTATTATTCATTTACATAAATACAAAAGAAGCCGAATTCATTCCGAAAACTACGCCCTAGCAGTTTATTATGAAAAAGTTATAAAGTCGACGCTGCTAGTACGCATAAGGAACAAAACCCACCGGGACAGAGCTTACGTACAGTTTTTTTGCTATTAAAGTAATAATAATTTGTTAGGCTAAATTATTAGTGCGTTTCACGTTTTAAGGCGAAATTGGATAAATTTATAATGTAACCACAAGTTATTCGAAGTGTAAGTAAATATATGATTAAATTTACGTCGTAGAAGACCTTCACATGAATACAATTTTAAACATACAAGGGACATGCAGACAGAACCAGGTCCACAAATTGTCGTATAAGTCTCGGAACTAATTTGGATGATGGTGACATTTCTAATAGTAGTAACAAAGAACATTTTCCAATGGGACATTTTATTACCTATTGTGCCTTTCTGAATTTTGTCAATTTGGGCTTAAGCTACTTCTTAAGGCGCTATGCAGACGACGGGGCGGGCCGGGGCGGTCAATTTCGCCGCGAACGATAGCGCAAAGGGAATCCTATACTACCATCGCACACGGAGGAAAAAAAGAACGCGCAGCGCCGCGCGCCAGTGCCCGCCAGACACTGGCAGTCTTTACCTATCAGGGTTGCCAGATGAGGTTTCTCGGATTTCCCCAGATTCAAAACTGGTTTTCCCCAAAATGATATATTTATCCCCAATATAATACTATTTGAAAAAAAATCCCCAAACTTAATTTGACGTAATTTACAAATAAATACACCATAAATTCTAATTATCATTTATTTATTTTTTCAATGGGAAATAATTAGTCATCGTCTCGAGCAGAGGAAACATTTTCGGAATTAAACAGTTTCAGCATTTTAGCAGTAAGCTCAAATTATCATCATGATAAAAACTGATAATGTTTCCTGCCGTTTTGGTCAGCAGCCTGTTTTTTTATACATTAATTTTGAGAATAATTATTGTGAAAGCTCTTTCTACACTCGCATTGAGGAGCGGCAGTGAAACTCAGCATGGACGTGGTTAATTTTACTATGTGAGGAAACGTTATTTCCCCAGCAGCATTTTTATATGAGGATAAAACTTCACCCCAAAATTCATCGGTGGATTCACTGTCAGCCTTTCGGCTTGGTCTGCTTGTTCTCGACCACAGTACGTACAGCCACCACAGACGAACGAATTAGTGATATTGGGTTTATGTTTATGGTCGACCGATATTTATTTTTGCGCCGGAAAATTTACAGGAGTGCGTTCAGTTTGATCACCTGGCGATCGTGTTAATATAATCTAGTGCAAACTAGTTGAATTTATGTAGTCTATCCTGCTGTCGGTGGTCGTCGGGCGATCAAACTAAACGTATCCCAGATCTATAGACAAGACTTCGGTCAGAAATAGTCAACCCCAATTTTCCCCAATGTCGGAATTTCTTCCCCAAATATTTCCCCAAAGATGTAATTTCCCCAATACTTCTCCAAATGCCATATTTTTCTCCAAAATGGGGAAAAAAACCCCCAATCTGACAACGCTGTTACCTATTGCTTCGCGGTCAAAAAGACCGCCCCGCCCCGTCGTCTGCATAGCGCCTAACTGTACTTTTTTTTTTCAATTTGATCCAGTCATTCAAAGTTCGAACAATAATAGATGCTGTATTTGTCTTTTCACCTAGAATCTTTTAATCAAATCATTTCTGGTACTAAATCTTTTTACACACTCGTACCCTCGCAATAGAATCCTCCACGTTATGAGAGACATGGACACACACGTTAACACATCGTCATAACATCAAAAACTCGAGAAAAACAAATGTTGATTATAAAATAAATATGCACTCCGGCCAAAACTGGAGCCTGGGACCCTGCATTTCAAAGGCTAGGGTTACTAGGAACTAAGCTAACAGTGCCGTCGTTCAACACTAAAATCAGTTAATACAAGAAGACAGTTTTGTCATGCAAGTTCTTTGCGTCCGAAAAACGCATGCATCTGAAAAACGCACATTACAAGTTGCTATGCTTTTATAACAGATAAATCATTCTTTACTTAGCGAACGCAAAAATCTCTGTGAGTTTCGGGCCTCCGGTCGAATATCATTTTTGTCACTTTTTGCCCCCGCTTTTATACGTTTCACGGCGAATCCCTTTTGTCTTCATTTAGAAAACCATTTTTCTTGTTTACCCGGTTATCCGGTTAGGAAAGCACGCCTCGTTTTAAAAAAATAAACTAAAGACATTTTGTAAATGTATCCTTATAATGAGATTATGCAATGGTGTGAGTTTTTTCGTTTATTTTTCCTTTCTAATGAGAGTGCTTTTTTCCTGTCACCATTCTACATTATTGATGAGAAGTGATAAACCAATTTTGCGATTATTAACACATTTTTAAAAGGAATAGCGTCGAGTTCGGATTTTACGTCCAAAGTAAAACGTTCTTGTTTTGTGATGTGTCACATTTGTAAAGAAATTGCGCGTTTTGTGTTAGACAAGATGTGAGTAAAAGGTGTAAGAAGAAAAGTAACAACTACACTTTTAGGAAAACTCGAAAGCGAACTTGAAACCGACGGATCACAAAGTATCTGTCAGTGTCACAAATTAACGTTTCGTAGTACGCATCTTAAGCAACGCCACTTCGAATATACCACCTTCATCTAAAGTACGTTCCATTTTACGCATTCGCGAGTACTCACATAATTAAAAAAAAATTAAGTTAATACAGCTCTGTTGGACAAAATTATATCGAGACTATTCTACTGATCTTCTCAGACACATAACAATTTAGGCGTAAGAGCTAAGTTTTTGGCAATCAAATATATCGCGTTTTTTATGGGATAGTTTAGCAAACGAGCAGGCGATTCTGAAGAGGAATAGTCTCTCTTCGTGAAGTTTCCTAAGTCGTATCGGTTCGGAAATACTTCAAAAGGCAGCTGGTGCCATAGTGTGGGGCAGAAAGTGCCGTCGGAATCGCACGGTTGTGGACTCCCAGACGTCAACATGATCTCTACGAAATTTTGTGACGACCGATGGTGAAATTCAGCTGCAGGTATTAGACCGAACAGTTCCTCGGAACACTCCACGTGATATATGCAGGAAAAGATTCAGAGTGATCCAACATTTCTACGCAGTGCCAAATACGCCGGCAATGTAGGTACAGTATAAAAGTAAGGCATACTATTATAAAAAAAACTTACGTACGTAAGTAACGTAACAATTAACGTGCTATACGTGCGGTATATACAAGTAGTATAGTTATCTGAAAATAAATATGTGATTTTTTACAAGTACATATGTATGTAACAAGTACAATTTGAAAAATGTAATACCGACTTCCATTCTATTAAGTTAGTGGAGTGTATCTCAAAAACTACTGGACCGAATTTGATGAAATTTAAATGGGACCACACGGGAAGCACCAACTGTCAAACAAAAAAAGAATCAGTTCACCCAGACCAAAGTTATGAGGTAACAAACATAAATACAGTCTTACTGAGTACCTCCTCCTTTTTGGAAGTTGGTAGAAAAAGAAAACACTTCCATTCCACAAAATATCTGTTTTATCTGATAATATCACTAAAACTATTTTAAACGGGGCTGCAAAAAAGTGACTCGGTTATAAAAACTGACATAACTTTATTATGAGAGCAATAAAAAAGATTATAATATGAGAGCAATCCTTGAGAGTGAAAAATTTAATACCGACTTCCATTCTGTTCAGTTATTGGAGTGTAACTCAAAAACTCAAAGACTGAATATGATGAAATTTAAATGTGACCACACGGGAAGCACCAGCTTTCAAACAAAAAAATAATTTCGAGAATCGGTTTACTCAGTCGAAAGTTATGAGGTAACAAACATTAAAAAAAATACAGTCGAATTCTACTCCTACTAATCCTTTTTTGCAATCTTTTTTGAAACAAATTGTTGGTATCCTTAAGCAGGTGTTACTGCTTTAAAAAAGAAGTACTATTACATTAAACATAAAAATCAACAACCGGAACAAACATGTCAATTATTGTCACGTGACTCATGTATGCAACACAATGCGATCGTGGAGCGGTTAACATCTGTTCTATTACTTTACGAAGTATTCCCTGTGTTCCTATGGTACTCGAATAAATGCTCATTACTTGTACATACCCACTGACTCATGATTAAAATCACTAAATACAAAGATAAAAAAAATCGTATATACGTAGCTTTAATATATATTTTTTCTTTATAATGTAATGATTATAGTTGGTAGGTTTTCCGGCCTCAGCCATTTTAACGTCTCGCTGTTTGGGAGTGGGTGAGAGATTACTTTGAGTTATCTACCGACTTCCAAAAAGAAGGAGGTACTCAATTCGACCGTTTTTTTATGTTTGTTACCTCATAACTTTCGATAGGGTGAACTGATTCTCAAAAATGAAATTGAAAGCTGTTGCTTCCCGTACGGTCACATTTAAATTTCATCAAATTTGGTCTAGTACTTTTTGAGTTACACTCCAATAACTGAATAGAATTTTTTTTTTTTTATACTGAACTGGGTAGCACTTGACCACTATCTCACCTGATGCTAAGTGATGATGCGATCGATGATGGAGCGCGCTTACCCAGAAGATACCTATGCACTCGTGTTTTGAAGACCCCCATATCGTACTTAACCGGAAACACCGACTCAGGGAGGGTGTTCCATTCCCTAGCGGTTCGTATGATAAACGAAGAAGTAAATCGCTTCGTCCGGGTATATGGAATATCCACCATAAAGCGGTGGTGCTTCTGAGTATCTCTGGATGTCCGATTATAGAATGGGGATGGCGGAATCAAATTGTGAAGTTCCATTGCACACTCACCGAAATGTATCCGATAAAAAACCGATAAACAAGCGACTTTGCGGCGATGCTCGAGACTCTGGAGTTTCTTGCGTACTAGGTGGTCGTCGTTAATGAGTCTCTTGGCTCTCCTCTCAATAGCTTCCAGTGTCTCCAGCTGGTATTTGGCAGAACCATCCCAAAGGTGAGAACAGTACTCCATACACGACCGGACTTGGGCTTGATAAAGATTAAGCAACTGTCCCGGTGTGAAGTATTGTCTCACCTTAGCCAAAACACCAAGCTTTTTTGAGGCAAGCTGGGCTTTGGACTCAATATAGGAGCCGAAATTGAGAGTTGGTGTTAATGAGATGCCAAGAAGCTCGAAATGGTTACTTTTCGGCACGGTAGTATTAAAGTAATGTTATTGGTTATGTAATTATGGATGTTTTTTATTTATTAATTATTAACAATGGAAGTCAGTATTAAATTTTTCAAATTGTACTTGTATTGCATAATCGAATCATTGCGCGTTTGTAAGACAGTAATCATCGTCATGATTTGTGAGTAAAATGATCGCTAAAAGATTTCAAATAAAATAAATAAAAACACATTTACTAAAAACACACATCACAATACATACACTAGACATAAAAAAACTAATACATATGTGTGTTTTATATCTACACGACGTGAACTTTAGCATACGTATCCTTAGTTACTGATATTCAGCCGTAACCCATCATCAAGACCTCGCAAACGCCAAGACAAAAATATTCATCGTCGTACGACGCGTCGTCGATTACACCTCACTGTTTCTTTCTGTATGGTTATTCTGTGGTATGGTCTCGATTAAATAGTTTTAATTCTAAGAAGCGTCTCGGGTATTTATTGTGACATTACACATAATAATATAATCCTACTAATATTATAAACGCGAAAGTTTGTGAGTATGGATGTGTGGATCTTAGTTACTCTTTCACACTTAAACGGCGGGGCCAATTTTGATGAAATTTTGTATGGAGGTTGATGAGGCGCTAGAATAACACATAAGATACTTTTTATCACCATCATCATCGCCCATCATCCATCACCACGCGGGTGTATAAGCGTAATATGCTTGGACACAGCATAGACAAAATAATAAAATCTCCGCCCAAGTCAAGACCGTAATGATGACAGTTCTGTCAAAGTTTGTGCCAGTTTCTGATACCTTAGTCAAAAGCACGCTATCATTTTGACAGCTCGATACACTCGACGTGCTCGGCGACCGTGAAGGGTGATTAAATTTAACACAAATATCGTCAAGGGTGATGAAACGTAATGACAGTTTTTCCATGATGATTAATTTTATATTTGTAGGTACTGTATTTTATTATTAGTGTTTACTGATTGATTTACCAGGTACTTAAACTTTGTCATATAACCATGTGAATATTTTATGACATTTTGGTATAAAGATAGATACCTATGGCTGTGGAAAAGATCATAAGTTACTCGAAGTACTAATCCTGCGCAGACGACGTCGCGGGCACCAGCCTGTCGTAAATGATGCATTAAAACAATGACAATGTGAACATATCATGCACGAACAGGTCGCGAATTCTCTGTTCCCTTCCGAAAATGTAGCAACGTACGGAACGGAATGTTGCGGAATTCGCTTTCAAAAATTCATTAGTGTCCGTTTTCCCGTGCACCAGGTGTCGAATGGCAACATCATAGATTGTATGCTCCATTCGGACTATGTCATACACGGTGACCTCGTTCTTTGTTTTAAAAAAATGTTTGCTTCTATTTTCTATTGTTGTTTCTAGTTTATACCGGTTTTGCGGATGCAGTTGTGAAATATATAGGGCGGATTGGGGCTACAGGGTTTTGGACGTTTTGTTGTGTAATGTTATGAACAAGCTGATTTTATCTTTAGATCCAGCGCAGATAAGGTGCTATCCTCCGTGTACACTGTTAACTGCGATCTTGTTAGTAGATGTAGTATTCATATGAATGATATAGCTTGCCGCGATCGCCATATAGGTGATGGACTTCTGGCTTTCGGTGTACTTAGAATTAACGTGATGAAATCCACAGCATAGTGGTAGGGCACTTCTTGGTATCGTCTGGCTACGTACCATGAAGATTGAAATCCTTTCAAGAATCATCTGACGGTGTGTAACGGCAGCTGTTCAGGAGAGATAGGTGTGATGCGAACTGTCAAAAAACAAAAATAATTTCTGGTATTGAAAAAACACTTGTTTTTCTTTTTATCCATCAATATATTAATATATAATCAGTATATATTTTAAATTTTCCTATAATATGTTATATGTATAAACAATATATATATAAAACAATACAATTGTCTCTGACTATGACCAAAGTTGGGAGTCAAGTCTAATGTAGTAACTAGTAACTGGCGCGTTCTTTACGAAGTAACCGTCTTGTCATGACCATTTTTGGCGGCGTTGGGAACATAATGATCTCGCTTCGAAGGACGTGTACACAGTAACTACTACTACATTGGGTCGAATAGAAAACCACTACGAGCTGTCAAACCGTATAACAGCTGTACGCAATACAATAATACTAAAATGTGAAAAATATTTTTTTTATTATTACTAAAATGTTTAAACATTTGATACCATAGCATCAATTTCGAAATCAAGTCAAAAACGGTCAATTTTAGAAAAAAAAATGTTTTTATTAATTCTTCCTATATTTCAATAAAATTAACTTTCATTTAGCTTGTATTTTACAAGTGCAATTTGAAAAATTTAATACCGACTTCCATTCCATTACTTTGGTAAAAAGCAGTTATCGGAGTGTAACTTAAAAACTACTGAACCGAATTTAATTAAATTTAAATGGGACCACACGGGAAGTACCAGCTTTCAAACTTTTTTGAGAATCGATCCACCCAATCGAAAGTTATGAGGTAACACACATAATAAAAAAATACAGTCAAATTGAGTACCTCCTTTTTTTGGAAGTCGGTAGAAAAGGTTTTCTCTCATATTATAATCTCTTTATTTATTGCTCTCATAATAAAGTTGTGTCAGTTTTTATAACCGAGTCACTTTTTTGCAGCCCCGTTTAAAATAGTTTTAGTGATATTTTCAGATAAAACAGATATTTTGTGGAATGGAAGTGTTTTCTTTTTCTACCAACTTCCAAAAAGGAGGTATTTAATACGGCTGTATTTATGTTTGTTACCTCATATTTTTGGACTGGGTGAACTGATTCTCTTTTTTGTATGACAGTTGGTGCTTCCCGTGTAGTCCCATTTAAATTTCATCAGATTCGGTTCAGTAGTTTTTAAGTTACACTCCAATAACTGAATAGAATGGAGGTCGGTATTACATTTTTCAAATTGTACTTGATATATATTCACGGGTACAAAAGATTTATGGCTACAATACAATGCGTTTGTTTAGGCGGTACTACAGCAAACATCTTGAGAGCTCGTGCGTTTACATTGGGGCGGACATGAGCGGAGCGAAGACGTGCAAGAATCGACCAATCGTATTGATTGAAATCCAGATCTTGCCTTCTTTCCGCCTCAATTGAAATACCTACAGAATTTATTATATTATAGAGTAGATCGGAGCGATGCGAGCTGTATAGAGGAGGGAGATATAGCGTCGCGAGCGAGACGGTGCGAAGCGCGACCGATTAGTCCGTCGTATTGTCACATGTCACACAAAAGTCTATCCACTTTGTGTTGAATGATATCTTTATTGCTCTCTCTCGTCCCAAAGACCGCTTTTAGAGGAGCTTATCATTATCATTAGTTCATGCAATGCTTTTACATTTCTCCGCTACACAGGTCTGCTCGTCTCCGCTTTGCAGCTCTATTCGCTCCGCTTCAGTGGATACACGCACCAGTTTTCACAGCTCTGCTCCTCTCATCTCTGAGTCGTGTCTACCTCAGTGGAAACACATCCTTATACAGCTGTATAAATAATTACTTAAGAAATGTTTTCCGTTCCCAGACTATTAAACAATTTAAATTATAGTTTTTGTTTATTATCATCCCAATCAATTTTCCAATAGTATTTTTATGTCTAACAATATCTAAACTCATGCTCTGACAAAGCTCTTATAATCCCGCTTAGCATAAAATATCTAATAATCCGTAAGAACAGACAATAAAAAGATAAAAGATATATTTTAAAGGTGACAACATCGAACAAGCTCTTTGGAAAATTATAATTGAAAAGCTCAAACAAATTTAAATGAAAATATTCTATAAGGGTAAAGTTATAAGGTTTAAATTAGTATGTGCGTGTTGAAGTTAAGTTATTGGGTACAAAATATAAAGTGAAGCACAATAGGAGTTTAGTTGCAAGAGATAAAGAGCTTTTCAAGATCGAGTCTTGAGATTGAAACAATAGGGTTGTCAACCAGAGTGTCGTTAAACAGTGTGGTTTCTATTACAGGCCCTTAGTCTACGTTAGGAGGCCTATTTAAACAGCCTAACACTTTTTCACGATAATAATCCGTATATTGTTCGTAAAGGTACCAACCATATATATCTGTGCTATTAACATAATTTTCTTCAAGAGAGCTAGTCGCTGTAGGTAGTAGTTATTATTTCTTAGCTTCAGAATACAATTTTATGACGAGGGCATTATTCAGGATTATTGCTACATTGTTGCTATAATTGTAATATAAAATAAAGAAACCATATTGTTGAAGTTGGCTGAAAATGAAATTACACCATATTTATGATATTTTTAATGACATTATTTTTTTGTATTCATTACCAAATAATTTTATTTTGATATAATCAATTTCATAAAATTTGTCTCAGTTATTATTGTGGACATCATCATCTCAGCCGTAGGACGTCCACTGCTGAACATAGGCCTCCCCCATGATTTTCCAAAAGGAACGGTTGGAAGCGGCCTGCATCCAACGTCGTCCTGCGACCTTCATCAGGTCGTCTGTCCACCGTGTCGGTGGACGACCTACGCTGCGCTTGCAGGTCCGTGGTCTCCACTCCAGAACCTTTCGGCCCCATCGGCCGTCTGTTATAGCACATAGCCCTCTCCATAGCTCGTTGTGCGACTTTGAGCTTATCTATGAGGCCCATAGTAAGAGACCACGTTTCAGTGCCATAAGTCATCACTGGTAACACACATTG
The DNA here is from genome assembly GCA_917880725.1 of Selenia dentaria. Taxonomy (NCBI): domain Eukaryota; kingdom Metazoa; phylum Arthropoda; class Insecta; order Lepidoptera; family Geometridae; genus Selenia; species Selenia dentaria. Next base: position 8,871,258 of record OU862901.1, on the reverse strand, counting down.
GTCGAAGACTCTTGTCTTGAGGCACTGAGGTATTTTTGACGAGAAGACTTCGCGATTATTTTGAAGATTATTTTGATTTGAATCCTTACAAATAGTCACATCCGCGCACTATGTCCCGATCGAGGTTTGTCAAAATATTGTTTTCTTTTTACTGTGTAATTAGACTCTTACTTTTGTACATTTGCCATTCCTTAAGTTGTTTATAAGTTAGGTATAGTTGCATCAAGTTTGATTTTTTATTAATGGTCTCTGCCTATTGTTATTTTGATGTTTGCGCGACTAGACCCGTTAATGTAAAAAAGGTTATCATACATACTAATTTTGAACATCACGCGTTTACAAATAAACTGAATAATTCGCAGAGGAACTTATATTAGGTATATATTATTTTTTTGAGGCCTGTGGCGGTCCCAGCCGTAGGAATATAAAGAGCTGATTGTGCATAATATGTAAAAATAAAAAAGAAATATAACATTTATAAATGTAGATGTTGGATTGTGTATATCCCTTCAAGAGTCGTTATATTATAACAATGAAATTTCTATTGTGTCTGGCCGCATGATGACCAAATGACATTTGATGGAATATAGTAAGCTCATTGGTTCCTACTAAGGGACTTTCCTTAAGTAACAAGTAGAAACTCTGGGTTGAAATGCCATTAGCGGTCACCCATCCAAATAGTGACGATTATAGCATATTGAAGACATAGCAAGACTTGCTTTAACTAATTGAACTAGGTCAAATGAATAGGCTTTTTCTTCCACGAGCGTTCAGGCAATGTTTAGATCAAGCAGCTTCCGCTATTATCATAATTGGATCTGGAATATTACTTAAACTATTACTACTTAAGACGCGGTCCAACCCCAATTTTAAAATAATTTACAATGCTTTACGTAAGGTTGAAAATCGCTTGTTAGATTGGACGATGTAATGCGAAAATGCGTTAATTTTGTACGTTTTCTTTATATTTTTCGATATATACTAACACTATTGAAAAAACTGTTGGTTATTACTTTAGTACTATACGTTGGCTAAGTATTACTTAAAGAAAAATATAGTGTTATCGCTGAAAATTCTGAGAGGTTGGACGTGAAAGTTTATTTTTGTGGACCTATTCAGGATTTTTTTTCTGCTGAAACGGAGTTATATTTATGTATTCTATTCGGTTATTACTCTTTTCCTATTTCTTTTCTGATCTTTGTATTTTTTTCATAATATACAATCGATCTGTTTCGTTACACTACGTGTTTAAAAATTCTGCTTTTTCTTTAATCAAGGTACGAGCGCGTCTTAAACTTATTACTTAAACGATCTTTGTATATTTGAACATTGTCTTTATTGGCCATACCATGTTCACAGAAAAGTGTTCGATATGTCGGGATAAATCACTGTTCTGTAGGTCTACCATGAGTTTACCAACGTTGACACCAATCGACGGTCGCTATCGACTGCCGCAAAAAATGTATTGAAAACAAGAACAGTTACACCCTGCGGTCAATTGTAGAACTAAAATTGACAGCGAGTACGCCAATCACAAGCTTAATAGGTAGACGAGATCGAGTATCGACTATATATGACATTTATGTTGCCAACTCATGGTAGAGCTACTGTGAGACATATAAACATAATTACTGGTGCGTAAAAGAATAATTTTCCTAATTTTGTTCAGAAGTAACGTCTCGAACAAAGCCTTCAACTCGATAATGGAGTCTCAATCTAATTCCAGTTAATTTCAATCGAATTTAAAAACAAATGGAAAATGTCGTTAAAAACCTTTCAATTTTCTTTGTAATACATTAGGCTCATTGAGCTGTGAACTGAACACCATTCTGAATCAATGTACTGTGAACAATTCGCTCAAACCAAAAAATGTTGGTAAAATATCATTTACGTACTTTGTAATTGAATGTTATTAAAGTTTAAAATCTATATTGATTTAACTCTCTTATCTCACGTAGAATACGGTATTGATTCACTTGTGCGTACACTAAACTAAAATTCTCTAAACTATGGTAGTGCTTATTATGTTAACACTAAAATCCACATTCGTGTAACACTTAGGATGATAATTCTAAACATATGATTATTCTATTCAATTGTGGGTAGTTTTACATCAGTTTAGACTAGTTTAGGGAGCACGAACTTACATGACGATTACATTTGCACTAAATATACCCACAATTAAACAGAAACGACAAATTTAAGAATTGTCTCTTGCAAGCGTTATACGAATTTGAACATAAGCTTGAACAGAATAAGAACTACCATAATTGACTAAAAACAGATTTTAGTTCGCTAGTTTAGTATGGTGTTCTAAACAAGCGAATTACTATCTACAACAGATAAATAATAATAAAAACTGTTTTATGTGTAAAATATATGATATATGATAAAATATATTGACGACCTCAGTGGCGCAGCGGGCGAGAGTCCGCCTGCGACGCAAGAGGTTGCGGGTTCGATTCCCGCCTCAGAACAAATTTGTGTACGATCTGCAGAAATGTGTTCCGATAGTGTGAGTGTTTTCTATGTATAATAAAAAAAATACTATAAATATAATGTATTAAATATATCAGTTATCTAGTATCCATAACACAAGCTCTGAGTAACTTACTTTGGGGCTAGATGGTGCTGTGTGGACTGTCCAGCATTATTTATTTATATGTTTATATATATTTAAAAGTTTGTATTGATTTAGGAACTTATTGTTTCCTATTGTGTCTGTTCCTTTAATTGAATCTACGTAGGTAGTTACTAAATTTTTAGTGTTTTATCCTTCAACTAGCTGCGCTCTGCGGTTTCACCCGCGTGGTGATGGATGATGATGATGATGAATCAAAATAGGCCTAGGTTCATCACGGATAATGTAACCTAATGGTGAAAAAATTCAAATTGGTCCTGTAGTTTCGGAGCCTATATAACTCATAAAAACAGATCTTTTATCTTTATAATATTAGTATAGATAAATTAAGTGACATTTTCTGCCACTGCCAGTTATCGGTCTCAAAACTCTACTATGAAAGCTCTAGGTACTGTATCGAGATGATGAGCTTAAAGCTTATATCGGAGTCGCGCTACCTCTGTCATGGACAGGCATGACGCTTACCATCAAACAAACTAATTGACTCTCCATCCTCCCTCGTCCCCTTAGTTTTATTTTACAAAAATACAAAACATTGTTTTTTGTACATGATTTTTGAAGCAGTAATGACTACTTAGCTAATTATTGCAATTTGAGTGAGAATTACATATACTTTATAGGTCGTTCACGTGAAACAGAACAAACTGTCATTTATCTAGGGCAACTGTGACACAGATAACTCATAGTTTGTGCGAAGCGTGACGCGTTGACGCTTACGATACGAACATTATTTCGCAAATTGTTTGTGCTACGGCCTATGTATTGTTTCTCTAACAACTCTAAGGGCCTATTCAGACCTGGGCGTTATGCGCTACCGCGAGCGATAGAGAACTCCGAAAGGTTATGCGTTAATCGCTGTTCACACCAGAGCGGATATCGCTACCGCGCGCGGTTGAGATATCCGTTGGCATGGAAGAATGTCGCTGTTACTTGCTCCCGCGTCGCCCGGCGGAACTAGTTTCGCCAAACAAGAGAAAATACCGCCTCACTAGGCGGTACAATTTTCGCTGCAGTTATGGAACTTCAAACTATTTACCCATCGAGTTCCACGTGGTATTTTTCGCTACCCACAGCGGTAGCGAATAACGCTCAGGTCTGAATAGACCTTTATTCAAAACATTTACTTAGTATCGACAATACACCTGACTCCCATTACCACAGTCAATAGAAACTTGCAGTAAAACAAACAGGCAGCAAATGCCCACAGTAGAGCAGTAAAAGTGCGAAGGCAACAAATATAACGCCGTCGCAAAAAACGTCCGACCGCTCCCGACGGGGCACTGCCAATAAACACGTGCGGAACTCTTTCGAGATACATGACTGGTGTAGGTACATGTAGACTAGCACCGTCCGCGTGGCTTCGCTCGCGTGGCTTCACGTGACTCGGCGCATCACACTAATATTAATAGTGTGTTATTTTGTTACTTCTTCGCGCTCCAACGGCTAGACTGATTTTGATGTGATTTTGTATGTAGATATTATGGGGCGCGGGAACAACACAGAGGCCACTTTTCATCCATCACCACGCAGGTGTAACCGCGGAGTGCAGCTAGTTTAAAATAAAAAAGTTTTAAATTATGTTTCACTTTAGTTTAACTTACTTACTTTTTTAACTCTTTTTTTATGTTAATCGGTGACGAAACGAGTAGTTTGCTCGCCTGATGTTAAGCGTCACGCTAGTCCATAACAGTTCAGTGCCATAGAGTTCAAAACCATGCATGGTAACGCATGCACTCTTCAACCAGTGATATAAAATGTTAAATCTCTTGCTCAGTAATTTCGCTGGAAACATTGCCCTTCAAAGAAACACAGTAATGTTTGCACACTACTCCCTTCCTCAGGCGGACACCTACCACTACAAACATAGCTATCTGTCCGTGAAAGTCACGTCAAAATTGATTAAAAAAGCAAAAACGAAACTGGTAGACAAAAATATTGTTATTTTAGTACCATATTTAAATATACTTTCATATCCAATCTATACTATATTTATACTAATATTATAAAGAGGAAAGATTTGTATGTTGTATGTAAGTATGTTTGTAACGAATTGGCTCAAAAACTTCTGGACCGATTTCAAAAATTCTTTCACCATTGGAAAGCTACATTTGCCCTGAGTAACATAGGCTATATAAGATTCATCATCATCCTTCACCTCGGAGAGCATCTTTCCTCTTTTTAATATTAAGTATAGATTATATTTTGTATTTTTAAAGGCCATTTAAGTTAAATAAAGTGTAAGGCCCTAGTTGCTAAACAGATGCTAGTACTTAACAGCATTTGCGAATGTTTTTCTTGTCTAGGTTCGCTGTCGGTATAAGAGATCATCCGGTCGATGATGAACAAACAGGAACACTATCGAAATCAACTTTTACAAGGGTGCTCCAAAACATGTGCCATAACAGTAAAATGGGGCTATACAATCAACAGGGACGCTCAATGCATCCATACGGAATCAGCCTGTACAGCCCTAGTCCTTATACGCCGCAGTAAATCTCTAAACAGTAGAATGACTCTAATTTACGTCCTACTCTGCTGTATATAACTATCTATGACCAAACGTGGTAAAAGTTTGGAGGCCAATTGCTTTTGCTAATATGACCATGTATACGGCCATTTTTGAAGAGATAACATCTTATGGGAGGATAAACCGATTCGTTACGTAACGCGTTACGGTGCCAGTCTGTCCAGCTCCCTTTCTCTCAGTCATCCTCTCTCACTCTAACCCACAGGCAGCGCTAGATTATTTTAAGCTATCACTTCAGTCGGGCGTCCCGAAACGCACACCTTTTTTTGTTTCATATTTTTATTATTATTAACGATACGTAACTTATTTTGTTGTTTGAATTGGGTTTTGCATAAGTGCATGTAAACTGATAATTTTATTATACTCTAAATTCCAATGGAATTCCAATGTACATAAATTGTAGTCATATAAAATAAGTTGCATCAAACTAATTGGTTGGAATATTAAACTCTCTGTAAATTCAATTGATTTCTTGTTAGTAATGAATCATTATAAAATATTCATCAAGCTGTTGACAACTATCGATAGTAGTTAGAAAGATGGATTCCGTACGGCGTATTCACACAATATTCTCGTTAGTTAGCGTATTTATTAAGCACATGTGAACAAAGTACTTAGACCGCGCGGCCCCGAGTAAGTAGAACGTCGTCGCGATAAATAGGCGATAAAAGGGGGAAGAGACGGTGTGTGGGGGCGGAGGACGCTGCCCGGCAATTTATTACGTGAGTGCCGGCAGAGCGGTAGGGGTTGGCAGTTTTTAAATGTTATTGCTTTCCTTTTTTTTTATAGTATTACTTTTTAAAAGCACTAACGCCAGCTTTAGCGATCTCAAACATTGAATGACGCGGGTTCGAATCCCGTCCGAGGATGGAATTTTTCTCTCCATAAATTTCAATGTTTGAGATCGCTAAAGCAGGCGTTAGTGCTTTTAAAAAGTAATACTATAAAAAAAATACAAGGGCCGCGATGTCAATACGAAAGTATCAAGTATTTCTAAATAATGCTTCTTTCGGTTGGATAGTACTGTTAAACTGTCCAATAGATGTCGCTCCGTCCCCGCAAGACGGTTAGTCAAATAGAGAGTTAAAATTCGATGCTCGGACCAGATTCTCGGTGGCCTAGTTGGTTAATGGCGTCTGACACGGAGAGTCAGAAGACGCGGGTTCGAATCCCGTCCGAGGATGGAATTTTTCTCTCTATAAATTTCAATTATTGTTTTCTGTTGCATAGTTACGCTATCAACAAAACTTAGATGTAATACGTGGATGTTGACATCCATGCACGCGACTCGCGCCAAACCTGCGTGAATCAACGCTAATAGGGAAGATGTTCTACTTATAAATGTTTACTTACTTAGACGTGAGGCAGATATCATAAAGCGAGAAAAGAATTAAGATACTAGTCACACTAACAAGTGTTGTCACAGGCATCTTGGATAAAAGATGCTACTTTTACAGCCGTTTTCAATAATCTATCTATCCACGGTTTTCCTTACTACCGATGGAAATTTGACATAACGTCTATACAAATAGTGTCAAATATCTATCTCTGGTAAGGTAAACCGACGATAGATACGTTATTGAAAACGGCCGTTAGACGTCTTAGCAAATGTTCAGTAGGTACCTTGTCAATTTCCAATGCAATTTATTAGATCACGACTGTTGCCCATGGTTTCAATTAAACCCATAAAAATACCTAGTCATTTCTTCATGAAATTTTAAAACTTGATTATAGAATGAGTACCTACTAGACTCAGTGTCATAAAATTTGTCTCAGTTATTATTGTGGACATCATCATCTCAGCCGTAGGACGTTTACTGCTGAACATACGCCTCCCCCACAAATTTCCAAAAGGACCGGTTGGAAGCGGCCTGCATCCAACGTTGTCCTGCTACCTTTATCAGGTCGTCAGTCCACCTTGTCGGTGGACGACCTACGCTGCGCTTGCCGGTCCATGGTCTCCATTCCAGAACCTTCCGGCCCCATCGGCTATCTGTTCTGCGTGCTATGTGACCTGCCCACTGCCACTTCAACTGGCTAATCTTCTGAGCTATGGCGGTGACTTTAGTTCATCTACGGATCTCCTCATTTCTGATTCGATCACGTAGAGAAACCCCGAGCATAGCCCTTTCCATAGCTCGTTGTGCGACTTTGAGCTATGGAATTGTGAACATCACCTACTGTATTCTATTTTGCTGTGTCCGTACGCTATACCGAGTAGATATAGTACGATACGGGAATGACCGACCGGGGAGTCGCTGGCCGGAGAAGTAAATTATTTAGCTGTTGACTGGATAGTGGCGATTAAAAGAAGGGGATATATGGGAAGGAATTAAAGGAAATAGGGGTTAAATTTCTCGAGCACTTTCTGGTGGTCTATATAGGTGGCGATACGAATTTAAAAAGGTTTATCTTCTGTTTTACTTTAATTTTTTATTTTTAAATTTTAGGTTTTTAAGTTAATACATTTAACGATTTGTTCTAAACGTAAAATAGCGTTCAAACACGAATTCCTCCTCTAATCGAGTTTTAATAAGCGTAATTGGCAATGTCGTTCTTATTAAAATATTATTAATAGACCGAGCGTGCGAAGCGTCTTTGCTTTTCTACCGACTTCCAAAAAGGAGAAGATACTCTATTGACTATTGGCTATTTGACTGCTTTTTTATATTTGTTACCTTATAACTTTTGACTGGGTGAACCGATTTCCAAAATTATTTTTTTGTTTGAAAGCTTCCCGTGTGGTCCCATGTAAATTTTATCAAATTCCAATGGTAACAAACATAAAAAAAACAGTCGAATTGAGTACCTCCTCTTTTTTTGGAAGTAGGTAGAAAAGGTACATTTTTAAGTGGGCTGTCTGCCTGTCCTATTTTTATTGTAAAAGTTTACTTTGAGTTAAGTCCATTACTTTCTTACCAACTCGTTCTAACCTTAAATAGGTCATAGAGCTACGAAACTATTAGATTTGTACTTTTATATTTAAAAATAATAATTTATTATTTTATTTTTACCCAACTTGCGAGTACGCCTGTTTAGCGAGACCGAATTTTGCCATTTTAGAGTGAATACCTCGAGCGAGATTGGATGCCGCATCTTCTGAAAATACGTACCTACGAGTATATAGAAAGGCATACACAGCTTTTCCAAAACGTCTCATTAAATATATATTGTTTTACGATAGGAATTGATAATTTATATTTACTGAAAACGTTATGCTACAATTTTAAAGCATCTCTAAGTTTGTTTTAAAATATGTAGATGATAGGTATTAATCATACCACCATCATCATCAACATCATCATATAATGGTGTTTTTTTTTATATAATAAAACTACACACTATGGATACTACGGTCCGTACAATTTTTAGATCTACAAAAATTAATAATAAGATGAATGGAGGTTTCGTTCTTCAAACATCAAAATTTTACATATCAAGAAGAATACTTTAGCTATTGGTGGAATATCCTCAACACTTTTTTTATTATAAAAGCGACGATACGTGTGTATGTTGGTAAACAATCAGCGCTGAAGCGTTTGAACGAGTTTTAATAAAGTATATAGTAAAAGTTGGAACTTTGTAGAACTAAAGTTACTAAAGCTACTTACTAGAATTTAACTGTTTTAACTTTGTACTTCTGGACAAAGACGCATGCAAGTTTTTAATGAAAAAACATTGATTCTATGAACAAGTCTGAATGACTGACGAAGGCTAGGGATATCCTACTAATATTATAAGCGCGAATCTATGTATGTATATATTGTATATGTATGTATGGTATGGAAGTTTGTTACTCTTCTACGCAAAAACTACTGAATTAATTTAAATGAAATTTGGTATGTAGATAGATAAGGCGCTGAAAACATATAAGATACTTTTTATCCATCATCGCGTGGGTGCAACCACGGGGCTGGCAGCTGGTCAAATATAAAGAAAGCTACTGGATATTAAGGCGATTACTGAGGGAACATCCTTCAGCATTCAGCAGTATTAGAGCATTTTCTATGGAACGCGCCTTATAATGAATGAATTGATAGAAATGCATAAAAAAACCACGTACAAGTAATTGAAGATATCAGTCAATTATGACGTAAAGAAAAAAATAACAAGGAAATTTATCTGTATACGACACTTCAACACACGAAAAGTTCAATTTCAGATGTTACATTAAAAATTATCTTTATAATCTTATGTGATATCCATATACGGTCAATTTCAGATATTATAATAAAAGTTATGTTTTTTGCTTACGTATTATAATAGTATATCCACATACAAAATAGCGTTACACACAGGTTTAAATAAATGTTTCTAACAAAATATATCAAACTCTATCTACTCTCTCTCAAATCCACACACAAAAAAAACTTGGAGCCAACAATGCGGGCGTGCGAACAGACTGACTCAGCACAAAACAAATTAAACCACACCATTGTACCCGTTAACAACGTTCATTATGTTCACCTAGCGAAGAAAACACCCTGTATTTCTATACAAAGTGTTTGAAAAAAAAACAGCCTGTATTTTCTCTAAAGGCGATAAAAATAATGACGACCTGTACACGAGGAATATAAACATTCCTAAAATATAATGTGGAAACAGAAATTTCCTTTTCAAAGAATTTTTTTACAATAGCCAAATTTAGAAATTAAGAATAATATTCTTAGTAATTATTAATTCTATGACCGTGAGATTATTGAATATTCACCGAACGGGACAGAGTCGCCCACTCCACGAACACACATCAAAAAAGGTTTGCGATCACTTTGAAAAATCGAAATCTTTTTATTACATTAGATTATAATGACAGACATGTATAGAGCAGTTGCTGAAATTGAATTGATGGAATTGTCAAACCATTCCGAGTAAACTATGGGCAACATTTTGTATTGGTCGATGATAATGTTCCCGCCCATCGAGCTCAACGAGTCAATGCTGCTCTCCGAGAATACATCACAAGGTTAGACTGGCCTGCCAGTTCGCCTAACTTAAACCCGCACGCATGGGATGTCTTCAGTAAACTGTTTGGAACAGTCTGATCTTCAGTAAACTGTTTGGAACAGTCAGCCACATTCCAAGACAGTGGCAGAGCACAGGGAAGCCCCTATTCAAGATTGGTACAGGTTACCCCAAGAAATGCTGGATAAATTGATTCTCAGCATGCCCAGGAGGTTCATCGCATGTGTTCGAGCCAGAGGAGGAGTTATGTTACTTGTATTGAATATAAACCTTTTATTGATAAATTATTGTTAAGATCAATTAATCAAAAGATTATATTAGCTTATGTGCTAGTGATCACAAACTTTTATTAATGACCCTTTCAGTTAAAAATTGTATTAATTACCAGGAAGTTCTTTTTTAAATTCGTTTTGATAAGAATAACTCGTTTTAATTCTTTAGTGTGCTAATCTTGAAAATATTTGCTAGAATTGCGGCCACTTAGCAATCTCATTCCTAGATCGGAAGCCGTGTGAATAAAAAATATAAAAATACTATTTAAATATGTCTATAGAATAAATAAACATAAAAATTTTAGGCGATAAAAATACAATATAAACCTTAGACATTTTACAAATCTGATGGCATGGAAAAACTTAATTAAAATGTATAACAACGCTAGCAACTCTTTCTTTGATTTGGCAAAAGGAAAAGAAGAATAAAAGGAAAAGAACCACTAGAAACTGAGGTTATTTAAAAAAATTACATCAAAAACTGTTTTTTTGATAAATATGGAATACGAAGCCACATAAATATATTGAATCCTTCTTCCTTAGTTTTTTCTTTAGATTTATATAACAAATACATTAACTACTAAAATTACTGAAGGTTTTTTGAATTCCATGTTTTTATTATTTTGCAGTTTTCTCTTCGTTACCCAAAAAGTTATAATTACAATGAAGTCATATACGTTTAGAGGGAAAGTTTTTACTAAGGTATATGAATATGAAAGGTCATAAGTTTCTACCTCACACCATTGGCTTCATTTTATTAGCCCTATTCAATGAAATGCAAGAGGGTGCAATGAAAAAAAAATTAACGGGTCACCCCTAAATATGTGAATGTAAATTTATATTCAAACTATTTGTGACCAAATTTTAATATTCTAAGTTTAGAACTGTAGAATTTATTAAGCTATAAAAAATAAGGATGGACAGAACCCTCTTATTATAAGAGTTCTCTTGTTTAATTTTACCATGGAACTATACGAATTTCATAATATGCATGTGAATTTTTCATAACACCAATTAATTAAAACTCTTTTGCGCGTTTAAATGATTACTACTTAATTAATGCGATAATCATAATTTCTTTAATCTCATAGACCAGAAGTTTGTGTGTTTTCCATGTAATTAGCAATAATAACTATAATATATTTAAAACTAGTGACTGCCCGCGACTTCTTTCGCGTGGTAGGCTCGGCCTTCTGCCTCGACATAACCTCCCATCTTTTCTTATGTTTATTTTCATAATTACCCTCTCCTGTCCTGACAATAATTAACACAACAAAAAGAGAATTTGCGAGATTGTTTCATTCGTTCTCAAGTTATAGCGTGACTAGGAGAAACAGGGGTTCATTTTTATATATATGGATAATCATAAAATAATATTTATATGAAATAAGCGCGTCCTATTTCCATCTCTCTTAATCTACACGCTAACGCGTAGCGTTATCTTTGTCTCGATGCGACCTTTCAAACCTCCTTAAAACAGACTCATCAAATAGTCTGACAACTTCAGAGCAGTTTTAGTTCCGATTTTAAAATAGTGGACACGAATAGGCTTTTAACGGATCGCATCGACACATCTCGTCTTAAATTCGCCACATTTGACATTTAGATATATTTCTGTACCAATTTGCCCGTAGACTTTGTAATGCACAGACGACTGGGGGAATTGAGAATAAGTTGGATACGTTTTCAGGTTTCAGTTTGAGACTTCATTGTTATTCTAGGACCTAGAATAACACACACTACTAGAATCTAGGTACCTAGTAGATATTTATTGTTTTTTATTAGCCTAGATTTAGATACATAAACAGATATTTATTATAATATTTCATAATTTGCAGTTCCAGTGCAGGGAGATAACAACACAAAATACTTTGCCCCGCGGTTTTACCTGCGTGATGGTGGGTGATTTTTATGTTTTTTTAAATTATCTGTAGGTATTGAGACCGAACCAAATAGAAAGAGAATTAGAAGGAGAATACAGGTCCTCTTTATGTCGCAGTGTCTGATCAAAATATTATCTATATTATCTTCCAAAAAGGAGGAGGTACTCAATTCGACTATATTTTGTTTTATGTTTGTTACCTCATAACTTTCGATAGGGTGAACCGATTCTCAAAATCCTTTTTTGGTTCGAAGTCTGGTGCTTCCAGTGTGCTCCCATTTAATTTCATCAAATTCGGTCTAGTAGTTTTTGAGTTACACTCCAATAACTGAATAGAATGGAAGTCGGTTTTAAATTTTTCAAATAGTCCTTGTCTAATGTATCTGCTCCTAAATTCATTTCATAATTTTTCTACTTATTTGTCGATCACAACCTTTTTTATTTACCCTAGCATTAAGTAAAATTTATTTTAAAGGGTAGGTAAATTTCATTAATTATTTAGTTCTCGATTTCAATACTGGTAGTAGTAACCCCAGATGCATTGTAAAGTCGTTCTCAAGTTATGGCGTGACCAAGGGAATAACGAATTTATTTTTATATTTATCATAAATAACGTGTAAATAATCTTATTCATTTGTCTCACTGTGTAGCAGGAGGCATGGAAATACACTATAACACATCGCAATCTTCTGAATCGAACGAACCTTGAGCTCCGTTACCAACTAAACTACCGGGGTCGTTATATTTATATAATTTTAGTAAGAAATAGCGTAGAAATATTCATATTCTTACTCATATGAGGGTTGAGAGTGTGAGAGTTTTGAATAAAGAATTAATCCTTTTTTTCTCCATAACACTCTCCTCCTTTGTCTAAAGCAAACCTAACACGCTCGTGTGGGGTCACATTAATCTATATTGTCCTATAGAAGAGCTCACAATATATTTTAAACAGCAACAAAAAACAAGGCCCTCTGACCTCTTAATGATCATCTGGATCGTAGCAAATCGATTTGGTCACACAAAAACCATCGATTACAACAGACCACCCGTACAATACGAAATTAATAGACTCTTACAAGGCCCGTCATAATCTAACTCATTAGGGCCTTATTTAATTTATGGACGACAACGTGACAGCTTAATGTGACTATGGAACTAATAATTTACACCATATGATGGATGCGGCATTTATAATCCTATTGTGACAGCGAAACGTAAACAAAGTCATTAATTTCGTCAAAATAACATATTTTTTCTATCAGAATTTTTATTAGATTAATATATCATGTTGACCTTCAAGAAATCTTAAAATACCTTTATTATCATTTAATCTTCGTCTTCATTGTAACTGTCATGTGATAACCCTGGATTAAAACTGCTGCCTGCGAAAGCGACCTGCATCCAACATCGTCCTGCGACCTTTATCAGGTAATTAGTTAATTATTATTATATATATTATTAATTAGCCCCTATTTGAGGAATAATCCGGTGTCGCCCGGTTAGACCTACATGTGGAAAAGTCCTTTCGAGGCAAATAAGCAGTTCATTAATCTGCCCATACCGTGTCGGTGGACGACCTACGCTGCGCTTGCCAGTCCGTTGTCTCCACTCTAGAACCTTCCAGCCCCATCGGCCATCTGTACATTACTATGTGCCTTGCCCACTGCAACTTCAACTGACTATCATCGTGTTATTTGTGTGGTGGTAGTGCAGAAAGGACCGGCTCGACCGGGGAAGTACCACACTCCCACTTAACGCCGACGTGAAGTAATACCTATAGCTTGCTATTGCGTTAAATTCGGTCTGTAGGAGGTTCCGGAGGCTCGATACCCCCCTTCCCCTTCTCCATCTCTCTCCCCTATCCCCCCACCCTCACCCCTTCTATTCCTTCCTCAAAGGTCGGCAACTCATCCTGGAGACCTCTGGTATTGCGGATATCAGTGGGCGACGGTATCACTTATCATCAGGTGAGCCGCCTGCTCGTTTGCCAACCTATCCCATAAAAAAGAAGAACTATCAAATTTAAAAATAATTAATATTCTTGAATCTGATAGTTATTTTTCGGTTAACACTATTGATTGTAAGTCGTAAAATTTAATTTGTATAGGTATATAAATATAGAAAAAAGCAATTCTTGCGAGTTTGATGCGCTGAAGACTAGTAAGTTTTATAACGGCAATAAAAGCATTTTACTTTCTTGATATATTGAGGGAACATCAAAAATATTGAACGTATATTATATAAAATTATGCGCATATGAAATGTTAAAGCTGATGTCGTCGTGAATTCATATCGTTTTAGAATTTGATGTATGCGTTCCATTGTTGCGGTTATTCCAGTTTGTAGATAAATATTTCTAAAATGTCATTGGATTGAAAAATATTGGTTGAAAGTATGAATTAGGTTTGTTAAAGCTAGGATTCCACCGTCGAGCAAAGCTATATTCAAGCTAAGCGATGAAACTATGAATACACCGCGTAAGTTAAACTGTGAAAATAACATTACTAGTACTTTTGACCGTTTAAATCAAGCAATATAAGTTAGATGTGAATATTTAGAATAGCTAATTAAAAAACATTAAAAGAAAAGAAAGCATTAAAAGAAGACTTTGAAGATGATTATTGACTGAGCGAGCGAAGCGTCTTTGCTTTAACTGGCCAAATTTACTTTCATCTGTCCGTATGTTTGTTAGGTTGAGTGTTGGTCTTCCGGTACAGGTCGCATTTTTCAAACAATATTGACGAAACTTGGTAAGCATGTTCTACTATTCAATATAATTATTTTAGTCGTCTTCGAGGTACTTTTCCTAAAAAGGGGGAAGTTGGCTGCGACGCTATCTGCCTACCGTCCTTATAAAGGAATTTCGAATATGATCATAATTGGTCAAGCGATTGCCGAAATAATAGTTACAACCTATTATTTCGGCAATCGCAAACTTCTGGACGATTTTGGTAATATTACTATATATTTTAAAGCATATGTTAACTTAGAATATAAAAATTTGCAGCAATTTTTTCAACAAACAAACAATTCTAAACAATTCAAGTACTTACCGTTAGTCTTCGCCCAAATTTATCACAATCGATACTGATTGTGCAAAATTTTGTACGATTGTACCGATACGCAGAAGAGTGGGTAACTTGGCTTACAAAGTTAGCTTGAATAGTGGAGGCATATCCTAACACATAACACGTTGCTTTTGTGACGCTACGAGGGGACAGCAGCATACTAACTCGAATATGAAATCAAATTTCAGTATTGTAATTTATTTTCCAATGGAAATTTTCGTACAATGTAGATTTCTATAAAAAAGTGAGCGACTTTTAAATTCACTCAAATATTCGGCTCATATGACTCCAAAAATCTAGAATGTCGCGCAGCGTGTTTGATGTCAGATTTATTCTGTAAAAAATTTAAGTTTTTGAGTTTATTTCAGAAATTATAATAACTAGCATCGGCCTGCGGCTCTGTTCATATTGTTTAAGATTATCGCTATCTCTCGGAAAGTTATCAAATAATTATTTGTCCATGTGTTATTGTCCAGGTGTTTATCCTTGGTATAAGCCTAGGCTTTCCTTTTTTCCTTTTTAGGCCTTCAGTGTGAAGAAGTAGCAATATCACTCACTCATAACCTCAAACCTTTCACAATTATAATATTAGTGTAATTTTATCCAGTGTCCTGTTACAGTGCAGAAGTATTTTTTAAGAAAAAAAATAGTATTTAATATAAAATATCTCTTTGACATATTAAATCAAGTAAATTCGAAGTCGAATCGAAAAAACATATTCGTAAAGTTTCTGTAAGTCTTATTTAATTTCAGAAATAATATACTTCATGGGTAATTAATACTACTACCCAAATTATAATGAAAGTGTTTCGTTTTAAAATAGCTTCAATATTATTGGGCGAACGAACGTCAATATCTAACAACACTGTCAAGCAATTACATATAGAAGTAGTTTACGTTTAAATCTTTTTCGTTTTTATGTTGAGATTTGACATTGCCTCATATCGTCCATAAAACATTTTGATAAAAAAATACAATCAATCAATACATATTTTAGAAGTAAATAGAATACTTATCGGTGTAGGCATTAAAAATGAGAAAAGCTTACTCACCTTTTTCACTATTTTACCACATCTAACATTCAATCCTTTCATTCGAAGTTCCATCAGTATGCATATAATAATATCATACAAAACGATTAATCTTCGCCCACGGCACTTACAGCGAGATTTAGGCATGCATCATACACAGCCATACGGTACGCCGTACGCCTCATTTAGACCCAGCGCACACTGTCCGATGGATACTGAAATACGGTAACGACCATGGCCACAGCCCATACCAACTATGTATGGCTGACTAGCAGCACATAAATCATAATCAGCCCATTTTGTTCCCACTGCTGGGACTCGAGCCTTCCTTTCAGAGAGAGAGTTGGGCCATAATCCACCACTGCGGGCCCAGTGGCCCTCGACATAGCCTAACGACTGTTGTCCTAAGACAAACAATCGGGATGGTCGGCTTAACGTGCCTTCCGAAGCACGGAAGCACTCATTTGAATAATGCCGCTAGCACACAACCACCCATACAACTCCTGACCGCAGCAAGTGTTGCTTAACTTGTTAATCGGTTAAGATCGCCAAGTCAAGCTATTTCTAGATGTATACCTAATGAAGAAACACTTGTTTTTATATTTTTTTGATTGATACATTGTATATTTTAGTTTATACATAAATTGGAGACTAGAACATTAGAGGGTGTAAATTTTATATCTGATTTTTATTATATAAATATTTTTTTTTTCATATTCACACATAAACGTAAGAATTTCAAATCACAACTTAAATGCCCCAAAAGCAAAATGTTAATTCCTGACGGAATCTTTCTGAACGTGTGCGCTGGGTCTTACGCCGTATTTTACTTTTATCGCGTTTCATTTATACGCATTTTTATTTAAATTTCTAATTCTCCCTGATGAGTTTATTCAATAAAATATTGCGGCGATTGCGTTTATGGGTTTCGCTGGCTTTTCTACTTGTGGCTGTTTGGGATAATCTGGGCCATATATTATTTTGTGTTTGTCTGTCGCCGATTCGAACCAACCAAATATGTATGTCTAAGTTGATGCTTTTATTAAAGTTACCTACTAAAAAGATTAACAACGATAAAATAACGAGTGATAAACGATTTTATTCCGGGAAATAAACATTGTGATCCGGCTGGCGTGCTTCTTCAAGTGACTACTCCGATAGCTTAGTTAGTAGTAAACCTGCAAGCGTGAGATCGCAGGTTTGATCCCTGGCGTAAGAATTTTTGTGAAGAGCAGAATTGTTTGTTTTCGGGTCTTAGATGTTGGTGATATTGTCTCCATACCTTCTGCGCTACAAGGAATTCTAGTGCGGGTGAGCGGTAAAAAAAATCACATGTTTATTTAAGTAGCATTATACCAATTGACATAAGTTTCCAATCAGCCATTTAGGTATACTTTAATATTACAAAGAGAAATGTTTTTTTCTTTGTTTGTTTGTTTGATTAGAAAAAGCTTCGATTCTACTGGACCGACTTGATAAATTATTTCACCATTAAAAACCTACATTATTCCTCCTCCTGATGAACATAGGCTGTATATTTTGATTCATCATTATCATCATCATCATCATCATCCATCACTGCGCGGGGGAAACCACGGAGCTTAACCTATTCTCAGATTATTAGCTTCAATGTATTTTGGAGGTATATCGATTTAGTCCACACGCGTATAAACAGTTATTTATTTCTGGAACAAGATTTTCTTTAAGGCGAAATGAGTTCCAAATTTTATGATACGACTTCGCGAAAACTTAGTTTTTCGACGCTTAAACCTAATAACCGAAGTTGGAAAAAAAACCTAGTGTAAATTGAATATACTTGCTTATGAAGTATGGAAGCCAATACACGATTGAGCAAACTTGGCTCGATAGAAAAAAATCGGCAACAATCCCTAAATTTTGCAATTTTTCTTACGTGGTTCGTGGGAAAAAGCATTTTTATTCAGTTATGGGCAAATATATTTTCAATTAATGTATCATATTCGAATTCCTAATGAAATTTACTAGTGAACTGTGGACTCCTTTATCATTAAAATTGTATCTTTTGATTGTACGAAATAAATATAAAAAGCACGTATTCAATTGAATTTGCGCATTAAATCGTTCATTCTGGTAGGCAATTCTCAACCTTATGTAAAGCACCGTAAATTGTTTTAAAATTAGGATTGGACCGCGCCTTAACAAAATTCTTTATAACTCAAATGTGATTATCCAAATCCACCTAGCAAGTTTTATGTCATAAAGTTCTTAAATCCAAACCTCAACATTCACAAATAACGACATAGCTACAGCAAACTTCTCAAAGCCTCCAATTAAAATCCAGTGCCATATAGAACAATAAATAGGAACTCTTAATGGGGACACTAGACCAGTCTAGCTTAACTATTCACAACGCGTCCTGGCTACAGGGCTGTTTATTAATTTACTCGATGAGACTGCCTTCTAGTGGGACAATGTTAGAATGAGGTTATTTTATTCTTAGATTAAAGAACTTTATTACCATTAAAAAACAAATTGTAACTTACAAGATAACATAATTTAAGTATACAATTTATGTTCGTCGTCGCAAAATATGGGTATAATTAGAAAACAAATACAAAACAAATATTGCAAATATTGTACCTATGTTGCCTAATACAACAAAGGTTCACAAATAATACAGCGTGTAAGGTATTCATTTCACGCATTAGATTAACCTCAAAATTCAAATGTTATGTTATCAAGTTATTAAGTATTATAAGTTAGGTTATTAATATTGAATGCTATGTTTTAAGTAACTTTCTTAATTTTATGCGAGACTGAAGTAAAGACTCAATTGCCATAGATAAACTAAAGTTCTAATTGAGTCAAACACATAGCACCCTTAAAGTGTTTTAATGTTTGATTTTTGAGTTGGAAGTTTAAATTGTGATTTCTTTAAGCTTACGTCATACACATATAGATTTGGGTATCAATTTTTTAAGTTGTTTGATTGTAAAAATAAGTGATTGTTAGTCCTTATCTCCATAAGAAATAAATACTTCGTGACTTATAACTTAATAAAGGACTTATATTTGACCTAAACAAAATTCTTAATGCAACTAGAAATATTTAAGTGTATGCACAACTTAAAGAACGTTAAATGTTTATACGATGTTCAGAGGAAAGCCATGGTCGGGAGAAAATAGGGCACAGTGGCATATAAGCCTCCTTTTTGCTTCGCCGGGGAAAAACCTCCCACGATGGCATAATAATACTGGTATCTGTACCAAGACAGACTTGCAGAAGAATCATACCAATAAACTACACCCAGGTATAATTAGTTGTTAAGCCTTTCTTACTGTCATGGATGACTTTTTCTTCAGGTGTCTCTCCATTACTGGAGGTTGGCCGTCATTCGGCTCAGCACATTTATCCCTATCCTGTGCCAAACGAAATAGCTGTTCTAGGAGGGCTATGTCGATTCATTCCCGAATATTATGCAGCCAAGACTTTTTTCTTCCAACGCGTTGTTTACTTAACTTTTCCCATCATGGGTGACATGGTCTTATTCAAAGTTAGCAGCAATATTGGCTATTGTAAACTCGGGCGGTTGTAGTGTTGGTTGACAACTCGAGTATCTGAGTTATCAGACTGTCGTCTGAGTGACTCCCCCATGACCTAAGAAAACAACCGAGATCGGCTTAAAATCCCTTCCGAAAGCGCCGAAGTGCGCATTTGAAAATCTCACTTGTGGTCACCCATCCAAGAACTTTCCAAAACAAGCTTTGCTTAAAGCTTTCCTATGGGAATAATGTGATCTTTAATTATTTCATATTTTTCATGCTCACAATCAGTAATTAAAAGAAAACATCTTTTTAATGCGTGGTACCTCGTATTTTAAATCAAAAGTTGCAACAATGCAATACCACGTCCATTAAAGTATAATAGTAGATTCGAAACGCATTAACAATTCTGCATGCATAATAACCCCATAGAAAACTATGGAACACTCGTTACAAAACGTTAAAACACCAGTAATTACGAGTTATTACGAAAATACTTTGAAAGGATGTGTGAAGTCAATAGAAAATAGCAGTGACAATAGTTCCCCTTTCGTAATAAATAAAAGGTGGAATTGACAGTAAAACAGAAGACAGGTTAATAGTAGGAGCAATGACATAGTTCGAAACTACTCGTGTGTTGTTCCATGAATTCTTTATAAATGCAGGGTGAAAGACAAAAGCGGTAGCGACTAATTATACCAAGGACAAAACAACGCCATGTAGCGAAAAATTCTAGAGTAGAAATCAACCATTTGTGACGGTTCTTTTCTTTCACATTTTTCTTTCACGTTTTTATTTTGAACATTAGACCACTGTCTCATTTGATATCATATTTTTAGTCCATTCTAGTTGTAAATAGGTTTATGTATTCTAGCAACATTTTAACGCATAGAGCGTATAAAGTTCAAACAAAGGAGAACTGTCTGTATAATTCCAGTTTCTTCAGTGCCCCGAACTTTATCCATCTGGCCGCTTAGTTACACTGTATCGGCCAAGTACTTTTCTACTCTATTTAGTTTCGGATTTTTCGCGAAATATGGCCAGCCCTTTACCATTTCAGCATACGTATTGATTGAGCTATGTCAACTACTTGTAAGTTCATTTCGAATTTTGACCTTCAGAGAAACACGGAACTCTGTAGTTTGCAGAACGACCTCAAATTAGTAGATTAGTTAAAACATTGCAATGTTTAGAGAGATAAATTCACATCTTCGGACGAGATTCGAACCCGCGTCTTCCATCAATCCTTGTCAGACGCCATGACCAACTAGTCCACTAAGGCTCGAGGTTCGAGCATAGAATTTGAATTCTCTATCTGATTTTATTGTGAAAAGTTCAAACGCCAATAACTTGTCACTTACGTCAAAAGCAACAAAACGACGCGTAGCAAAATACGTTTATTTAAATATTAACCCACTGTACGTAGAAAGGCTGTACTTTGCAGTGATTGCTATTAGAATAAGAATAAAGCGTTAAAACAGTTTCATTTCTCTAACAGTCACGAAAATGTGTAATTTTATAGTTCTATCGAATTAGGTTCTTTAACATTTTGTCGCGGGTTTTTGTCTTAGACCGACCGAATAACTTCGGCCGTTCTGAAAACTACTAAAACTAAACTAGAGACACACTAGAGCTAGCCACCATCAATTCGCAAATTCACAATGCGGGCCGGCATGGTTGGTTTAGATCCATACGCCTTTTCAAAGAAAACTGGTGTACCTGAAGAAGACTTGAAATGCTAAATATTGATCCTTAAGTCGATAATCAATCTATCGTCAACACTCATCACTCTAGGAGTTCAATGACCCAACCCCAATAGACATTCATCAATCACAAATATACGCGTGTCGATTACAAACAAGTACCTGTTTATTATGTACAAGGTAATCGAAACCTATAACATCAATATTTACACGTCATTTCCCTTCCCCTGGCTTTCCTATCGCATTACAGCTCGCTTTCCTTGATTGAGGACAAAGAGGAAGGCTTTGTTCTAAATCGAGAACGAGCTGCGGTGACAATCAGGGTTATGTGACTAGATGTTTAATTATAGAACGAATGGTAGAAGCTTCAGCAGATCTACTTTAGTGAAACAAATACGTATTTACTTGCGCGTCCAGGCTTTCACGTCGTGCGACAGCTAGATCATGATGTCCTTGAATGGACAAGATTGAAGAAGTATGAAGAATGCTCAAAATGAAAAGCGTGCTATGTTATCAAGTATGATGATATGAGCCTTGGCGTTTATATAAGGTGTTTTAAAAGAACCGTTTTTACGAATAATGCATAGATTGTGGTCACGAGCAGATAGAAGATCTAATACAATTTCTGGAACCGCCAGTCGGCTAGATAAGCTTATTTTCATTGTAATGTTTACTCAGTCCTAAACTATTAAAAATCCATTCACTGTCACCTTGTTCAAAATCTCGCTTAAAATTTATCTTGGAATCCATGGTGAAGATGAAACAAAAGATATAATATATTATATATTTAATAAAGATAAAGATATAAAAAATATATAAAGATATAATATATTATATACTCGATGATAATATGATGATAATTTAGATTTCCTTAACTGTTGAGCTACCATTCTTATCCAATATACGAACGCTGATATTGTGAACTTATTTGCGTTGCGGCTTTGAGTCAATGCCGTCTGAATAGTTCGGTAGCATAGCTGCTTCTCTTTGGTGTCGCTCTGTTATTATTGGGGAAGATGACTTTAGTGTTGGTCGGTATCTGGCGTGAGTGTTGTGTAACTATAATATGTATTTAAACTATATTGATTTGTACGCGATACAGTATATTTCTAATGAAGTATCGCGGATCAAGTACCTAGCGATGAAATTTATAATTTTTATGAACCTGGGAACGCAAGTCAATCTTCTTGTGATACGTATTTCAGTTCATGATCCCATAGTGCCACGGCGAATCTGGAAATAGTCTCAAGTCTGTATTCCAGAAGGCCACTCAAGTAAATCTACGTTAGCTCCTACACAACTGACGGCATTTGGTGAGAAACCTATGCTTAAGTCGAGACACAACTAAGGATAATTTCTGGAATACGTTTCTCAGATATCTGATATATGATCTGAGGGAGAGAGTTGTAATACAAAAATCTTAGATCTGAGGAGACTAAGTTTAAAAAAACTGAATTCTATATACTAATCATAGGACTAATTGCGTTTTGTGAAGCTATTCAGGCTCTCACTCGAGAACATAAAAAAATTATTACCCACTCCGCGTACCCGCCATTTTGTTTTGTACGTATTAATTCAAAATGGCCGCCCTTAACCGCCGCGCCATCACGTTAATGAGAGACGATTAAAATCGTAAAGGCATCGCTATTGGAATGTAAATTTTTTGCGAAAGTATTATATGTCTAAACCGAGACGCTCTGCGTGTTCGATTCGAATATAGAATCGTCTCACTGAGTTCCATTATTTTATTGTTCATTCGGAATCCTCAAATGTTTTAATACGTTTACTATTGTTTATTTGAGATGCGTTCATATTGATTAGGTTATTCGGTTACTAAAGTAAGTTTTTAAACTGCATGTGTAGGTACTTTTAGTGTCCATGCAGTTAAAATTTTATTTACATACTTTAGAAATGGGAATTTACCACATATTATATTTGTTTTGAACTCTTGATATTTCGGCTCAGGTTCATATGTGACATGTTCACGAGTACACAAAAACGTGTCTCTCGAAATGTGGGTGCAGCAAAAGAGTTGTTCGCAATAATATATGCTTGTAAATGTTACATATGGAGATCTACATATATGTACTAGTATGTATGTAAGTATATCATAAAATATAAGTAAAAATTCTTACTAAGACACCGGTACGCTTTTAATACGACACCGTCTAATGTCTTTTTACTTCGTATGTGTTGACCTATTGAAATGTACGTACGTATCATGTAATCTTTGACTAATTTTTCACTTTCTTTGATTACAGGTAAGATCTACAACTGGCTTTAATAAGCTAAAAGGGAATAACGTATGTATGTACACGATTAAGTTTTTAAACGAATATGTATGTTAATCTCAAAGTTTACCAAGAAGATAAGCTAACCTCTCCTACCTGTTCTTATGGTTAATCTAAGGAATTTTAATATATGAAAACTAAATCATCCTTGATTTAGCCTATGCTATGTAAGTACCGTTTATTAGGGTTTCGAATGTTCCTCTTCTATCATGTCGTCTAATTATTTACTCTATATCTATTTGAATGCAGCGGTAGAGTTTTTTAATCTGATTCATAGTTTAGTTAGACATATACACGAATATATAATTGTACTATGTGCATCATTGATGCTTCAATAAAATACTTTTTTTTAATTTAATTTATATGAATACCAAAAATGTACACTTATTTATTACTATCGTGATGATATCATCATTGACAATAGGTCCCGTAAGTAGCAGGTCACTAATATGGTGAAAAAAATTTTTTGCCTAAAAATGGAACCGATTTCAACACCAAAAGTGTGAAATATAATAATAATATAATATGGGACAACATCCACACAAAGGTCTTCAGGTCCCAAACGAGTCAGAGCCTGTACTATGGTAACCTGATGACTGATATACATACTTAAATATATACACACCCAGACACAGGTCAAACAGATACGTTCATGCACACAAATGTTTGACCTGTCCGGGGATCGAACCCGGGATCAGCGGCTCAGAAGGCAGAGGTGCTACCAACGGCGCCAACCGGCCTGTCAACTTACTTGTCGAACAAATAACTTGTCGAAGTCGGTACCATGTGCACATAGTGTAATAATAGGTACCTACTTTTGAACTAGATATCATGTACCGATTTCAACAAGTTATTTCACACTTTTTGGTGTTGAAGTCGGTTCCATTTTTTGGTAAAACAATTTTAATTTTTATTTCTATCGTACGGCGACTATCATTTGGGTTTTTTATATAATCTCTGTAAATAATGGGACTAAGAAACAATTTCCATAAAACGTGATTTTATCTGAAATTCCTGAAATTTTCCTAATTAATAATTAATGTTTTGTAACCCGAATGACATTGCTTAAGAGCTTAAATAGGAAAAGCCCTCCAAGACGGGGTGCCGCAGGAATCCTGTTCGAACAAGTGTATCACTTAATCAAATAGATGGTGGACACACGGACGTAAAGACTGCCGAATATGGTAAAAAACTTCTAAAAAAATTACATTTTATAAAAGAGCTGTCGAATTGAAAAACGCGCCGATTAAACAGTATGCGACTACTCACGTCGACGCAAATAACGAGTGTTTCTCACCATCTGAACACTCTTGTGAGACGAACATGTTGTCTGGGAGGGTTGGCATATAGCAGAAGTGTGTGTTATTATTTCAAAAGTATTATTTAGTTGTGCCATTTTTTTGTTAGGGAAAGCATATTGTGTCAACCCCATATAAGTAAGATAAGAATATGCAGCTGATGATAATGCTTTAATTATCATCTTCTTTATCCCAGAGAAACATATATTGTGCTGATGCTACATACATATGTAGAGCACAGCACAATATGTGTTTCTCTTTCTCATATTGTGGCTTTGAACATTAAGCCTATGAACTTCTTAATAACGAGACGATTTAAAAGTATATAACCATAAATTTTAATATTTAATATCTATACATATATGTCTTATCCTGATAAAGGTCGCAGGACGACGTTGGATGCAGGCCGCTTCCAACCGGTCCTTTTGGAAAATTATGGGGGAGGCATATGTTCAGCAGTGGACGTCCTACGGCTGAGATGTTGATGATGATGATGATGATAAGTCTTATCCGCTTTATAAAAATATTTTTTATTGCCTATTACATATTATACAATTGTTCGCAAAAACTCCCTCTCATGGCTCTCAAACCACACGTACGTTCGTGTTCTAAGATTTTAATTTGCAATCCAGACTAGAATTACCAAATTTATTGAACGCTCTAAATTACGACATAAAGACACACATTAGACAACAGTTACTGCAATAAATTGGCAGTTCGCTTCAGTAGCTATTGCGTAATCCATGCCTCTGCTGCCTTCTTCAGAGGTCTTGAAACGTCTGGTGCGGACTATAGCCGTTTTAATCAGGGTTGGCGCAGGCCCGTTTGAATTTTCTATTAAAATCCGTGAGACAAGCAAGGAAAGACAAAAGAGACGCATCTCCTCGATCTATTAATAAGGCAGTTTAATTTGGAGGGTGGTAACGTCGGCAGAAAAAGGTGATAAAAATGACTGATCATTTTAGTCTACTCCTACAACTTTATGAAAAACTTTGACCTGATCTTATGCTAGATTTGTACTGCATTTAGTTTATTACGAATAATAAAATTAAATAAGTGTATATGTCATGATGAAACTGTGAAGTCGAAATTATGTACCTGCGTACATTACAACACGATTCTTAGTTACATGACAGGTGCGCTATGAAGTAACAAAGCAAGAATGAACAGTTTTCAAATTATTGTATACCATGTCCCATTCTGATATTATAAATCAAGAGCCATCAGTTCGATCGCATTTACACAGGCTTTTAGGAAGCCGGATATGAAGTGAAAAGTGCTTACTAATAAGCGTATTTTAATATGGATAATTAGACACAAAAATAAGCTAACATCTTAAAATACGTTTTTTTATTTCATTTCTTACACGGGCAAACGGATGTTGACTTACTTATGATAAACATTTCCTAATTCTAGTCAAAATAACGTGTAAGTATTCGTTACTCTACGTGATTGCATAAAGTCCATAGTTTTGCACACTTTACGTGACAAAGACAATGATTTAAAGACTAATAAGTTATCTAGTAAGTTTAATTTAAGACTATAAGTTATCTTTAAATACAATTACAGTTTCACAAAGAATTTATCATTTATCTGAATTGTATTTCCTCGTTGTTTCTGCGAACGGTACACCGCCTTGTGACAGCAACGTACACGAGCCAGATTAATGGTTATATTTAAATTATTCCCTTGTATTTCATGTTTTTGTTTTTTCCCTTATATTTTTCATACAATTCTTTTATGCTCGAGAAAATGCCCGTTTTCCACTAGCGGTGATCTAAAACTTTACATTTTTCATTCTGATTACAATGTTAGCTTCGTTTCGCTTTGTTGCGTTTAGGTTTTGTATTCTCTGTTTTAGTTTATTTATTTTGTGTTTTAGTTTCTTTATTCTGTTTAGTTTTACAGTTTTTCTTGGAATCGAATTTGAATTGTGAATGCGGTTGAATTTTATATTCTGTATTTTTAATAATAAAGTTTTATTGCAGATTTTATAAATGATATAGTTAAATATTATTTAATGTTTTTGTTATGTCTACTAATAAATAACGTAAAAAACCGTTAACCACTCACGTTGCGTCCTGGAAAAGTTGGTCGATTTCTGCGAAATCTATTGTATTATTGGCCAAATATGGCGAATTGCGAGTCAACGGGTTTTGCTTGTTTTTCAGCGGCATGCCCATAACACTTGCTGGTATGCCCAGAGATGAATTTCAGTTCTATGAGGCACGATAAATAAAATATAAATAATTAACGTTAAATATAATTAGTCCAGTAATTTTATAGTACCCTTCAAGTTAAAGCATAACACAGTTTGAATGTACTACACTCCTTAGATACACAATACAATATACTATATAAATATATCACTAGAAGACTAACTTAAATACTTAACTAATGAACTAATTAACCCTATGCTATCGTATTAAAACCGACTTTGCAGTGAATAGGTACTAGTCCACAATTTTGTTAAAAATGCCTATATAATAGTACTTATCTATGAGATTTACTAACTTACACACCACTATTATACTAAGTTAGCAAGGTTTTCGTACAAAAACGGTAAAGTTTAACGAGTTTTTTCTTGCAATTGGTATTAAGGGCTTCTGCTTATCAATTTACAAGTAAACAAGGCAATGACGACATCGCAATTATTAGGGTTCGAGGGGAGGTAGGGGTAAGCTCGCAATCAGAACTCATTTAATGTTATCTTAAGCCGCAGGGACTAGAAGATATTGTTATTGGGCGATTGAAAGCAATTGGGGTTCAAAAACTGAATTTAATTGTATGTAAGCACGGAACTTAGTCACATTATTTTGGTTTGTAAGAGCTGTAGTAAGTTTTTTTCTTTTATAATAACACTAGCTGACTTGCCAGCGGTTTCGCTCGCTTGGTCTTGGTGTAGTGGTGGAAGTGCCGTTTTGGAACCTCTAGGTCATGGGTTCGATTCCCGGGTTGGACAGTCATTGGAGTTTTCTGAGAATGAAAGATATTTTCAATAACAGTCCGGAGATTGGAACAGTACCCCGTAGATGGCAATAGGCTCGCCCCTTATAACATGATCACATGACCAAAAAACAAGGTGTGCCCAATGGCTATTAGGATATTAGGCCTTTTAACCCGCGTTTTGATAGATGATGATGATGATGATACTGAAAAGTAGCCTATGTGCTACTCCAGACTATAATCTATACATGTGCCAAATTTCAACCAGATCCGTTCAGCCGTTCTGCCGTGATTGAGTAACAAACATCCATCCACGCATGCATCCATCCATCCAATCCATCCATTTAAACTTTCACATTTATAATGTTAGAGAGATTATATAAAATGAAACGCTTTTCTTATGTCATCCTAAACAACTACATAGGTAAAGCAACTCTCATCGATCACTATATAGATCGGTGATCGCAAATATCAAGACATTTTTATTTGAATGTTGATGAGCTTTAGAGAGCATGGCTGATAAGCCATATTTATCAGCCGTTTCATTATTATCATATTGCCGATACTGATGGGGCTGGCCACTTGCCAATCCGTCGACCCGTACTGGGCCTGCGCAGTGGCCTATTATGAACCATTCTACTCTCCCGACATAGAAATGGAATGAAGACGATGAGAAGTATATATATACGTCTTTCCCCGGTATATAACCTACCTTCTTGCCAAATTTCATCGAGATCCGTTCAGCCGTTTAGGTGTGAAAGCGTAACAAACAAACAAACTAACTCACTTTCGCATTTATAATATTAGTTAGGCCTTTGATTTTTCTAAATAATCAAAGAGGATAACTCGGAAAGTTTTCAAGCGCTGATAATGAAATTTAAATGTGACCAACTTGGATGATCCAGTAAAAAGTTGCGCACATCGACCTGAGAAACTTCTCCTTTTTCGGAATTCTGTTAATAGCAAAACTTTCTTTAAAAAGAAAACCACAGCCAAACGGTCGCTATAAGCCATCAAAAGCCCATATATTGAGCCTAAAAAATACAGGGCTATATACATAAAGACCGGGTACAGGTTTATTTCTAGTATCACCCCACGATCTTTCATCGCCATAAATCACTTTTTTCTACCTTTCATTAGAAACTTGCATATTACGGCTAAGTTTGTGCTTAATCTGTGCTTAAGGCGGGGCCAGCACGCCAAATGCACATTAATATAGAACTTAAGGTGCGCTGGTAGGTTGTAGAACTTAAAGATTTTATGGTTAGCGGTTTATGTTTTATGAATATGTTACGTAATTGCTTGTGATAAATAAGGTGTATCGGTATGTTTTAGGGTTCTGCACCTCAAGCGGAAAAGGGAACCATTATTGAATGTCTTAGTTCTCCATCTCTCTATCTCTCTGCCTGTCTGTCACGACTCGTATTTTTTTTCAGAATCACGTGTTTGTTTTTTTTCCAAAACTAAATACTTATTTAGTTAAAGTTCATTTTAAATACCTACTTACTTAGGTTTCGTGAACTGCAACTGGTCTTGGGACTTGTCGAAGGCATACGGGCATTACGTAAATTTTGATACTAGAGCTGTCTATTTGCGAACTTGCATTGGACGTGATGAGCACGTTATTTAAATTTAAGCAGCGTTTTTAAATAAGGCTAATGGTAATGGCATTTAATATTCTTCAGGAACCGCAAATCACATGAGTCTTAAAATTACCGACCAAGCATCAGTTTCATAATGAAAATAAAAATCCCGCTAAAGCGTTCATAAAGCTTTAATTTTTCAGTTCTAATGAAATAATATATAAATAAAAAAATAAAATAATGTTTACACACTCACACCATCACACAAGGATTACCTGTGTCGTGGCATAATAAACATACATTCACATTATGTCAAAAGTCCGAGAACAATTAATATTTTCAACGTTTCGAAGACATCCTCACGACCAACCCTTTTTTTAGCGTGGGGAAAATGCATTTACGCATACTCGCTCGCCAAGGATAGAGAGCGGGTTATGTCGGACTATCACTACCGACTAAAAACCTCACGATGTCCTTCGGCAACGATCTTCTGCGCGATGTCTTCACGATGGCAACGACTGCAAACAGGGCCACGGGACCGCTTGTGCATTCTCCGCAGCCATGTCTTGCCGATTTCCGCCCCTCGTTCCAGGGCAGACCCACCTTGGCTTGGGGGAGGGACAGACCCTCTGCTCCACATACAGCGCGTCGCCACCCCAGAAAGACCTTATGGATGTGGTGCTGGGTGCCGAACGTCCCCACGTCCGACAACCCAGGCCCTTCTAACGGAGACGGAGTGAGAGCTCGAACAGCTCGCTTCCGCGTCCGCGCCCTCCGGAGCGTGAGAGAGAGGGGACTAATATCTCTCTCGCGCTCTTCGGTCTCTCTCTGCGACATCACGTCCTCGCAGAAAGAGACCATCGCTCCCATAACCTCTCGTCATCGACCATCCTGGCTAAAATGGTCGGTAAACAGAGGTGCGGTCACTACCTAGGTTAACGGGATCATCAAAGAAATGTTAAATTCTTTTAAGAAATTTTAGTTGGTTTCGTTCATTTTAAGAATCAGTAGCTCGTTCTAGTTAAACACGTGAGCTATTTAACTGACTTTGTCGTTGACTCTGTCTGCTTAATTTGCCATGAAAACACGCAACAGGGGCACATCGATGTACAGAAAATGGAAATGTTCCAGTTGAAGCACATTTGAGTGTGGCTTTGCTGGAAATATTAGCGTGGTTGGCATTTTCTTCGCATTGTTATCGCTCGTTATCACGAGGTGCTGGTTTGGATCTTGGTACACAGATTATAAAAAAAGCTTGGCTACGGGACAACTAAAATATCTAGATAATCAAATACTTACTTAAATTATTTAACATAAGTGCAGTAGAACTTTTTGTGAATGATTTCTACCGGGGAATACTTCCACCTTACATTTTTCTTTTTTTACCGTGAAGCAGTAATGTTCGCAATACTGTGTTCTGGTTTGAATGGTATGGGTGTGCCGGCGAAATTAAAGGCACATGAGACTTAACAATTTAACGTCTCACGGTTACTATCGCAGTGCAGTTTGACGAAATGCATCTGTTCTAGGCAGAGGTTACTACTTAACACTGGACGACTTAGAGGTAATATATACAAACCTATTAAAAATGATCCCTACCTCTGTGAATTAGGTGTATTGAGTGTTTTGTTGGGTACTCAAATTATTGAATTCATATGTAGCTAACACTAACAATACGTAATTTTACAATTTTATTTGAGAGCATCTTACAAAACATACAAGAAAGACATTACAATTTAATTTCATTTCATCTCACAACAGGAAAAACATAAATACTCACTATAGTAACGCTGCATTCGTAAAGTGTATGCATACGAGGCCATAAAACTTGCGGGAGGTTGCACGCCGGCTCTTCCAGACAAATCTATGGCCGTGTAGCGTACTAAATATGTAGATTCGCGTATTTATTCTCTCTAAGGACATGGCAACACTCAGCCAATCCTGAATGTGTGGTGTGGCGATCATCGAGATTTTATACAGTGTTGATTGGGTGCCATTTGGTAACTGGGAGTAGCAATTTGAAAAATTCCCTTGGCTTTTTCGGTATTAAGTTGGTCCGATGATCGTAACTGCAGTGGCTTAACTTTATACTCTGCGATTTAATTCCAAATCGAGAACAACAGAGTTTCGAAGAGGCGACCATTGATAATATAAACTTCAATCTGGTTGTGTCACCAGAAGTGCATTCTGGTTAGTCGGGGTAGATAGAGTTAACACCGATTATCCGTTTTTAGATTAATAAATAGTTATGTACTGCAATATACATTAGTATTAAAAATATCGACGTGGGTTGTACCGCCACACTACAAAACTTTCCTTTACCAAGGAAGTGTCAATTTCGAAACATAAACAAAAGAATCTCAAATGCAAACAAAAGACGATCAACATATTTATTTTTGCGCGCAGGGTCGTGAGCGTGACTTTCTCTTGTAGTAGTGAAGCATACAATGAAGAAAAAGGAACCTTTGAGGATAGGAACAAATCAATTCTGTATATTATATAAATAACGAATAACTAATTATAAGTGTACATAGGAAACTTGTGCTAGAGTATTGCTAACCAACTTCTGTCCAATGTCCGGTTTGGTCTACATGGCTTCTGTAAAAATGTAAATTAATTTCGGGCAATTTTATAGGCCTTTTGCGAGAAAAAATGTTTGAAAATTCCTACCACTAGAATACACCTCCAAGTTCATAAGCGTAATAGTGTGAGAGCTCAAAATGTCTTGTCTATTGATTTTATAGAAACGCCTGCACGTCTCGCCGTGTTTCTGCTATACTAGGGATATAATATTTCCTATAGACGAAGAGCCAACCATTTATAAACTTAAGGTACTTGGAATATTTAATTATGGTGCGATAAAGTTTCCAATCGATTTGATTGTTGGTAAGGTGCTTTGCATATTCCTCCAATTCTAATCTACTCAAAGAATCCATTTAACAGAGCCATTTTTTTTGAGTTTACATTCCCGTTGTCTATACTGTATTTCTCCTACAGAAAATAAGCGAAACTTGGTTTTGGAAGTTCAATCGTATATTTGCATTTTTAACTTTAGCTACCTACTATTTTCATTTAATATTTGTCGTACAAAATATGTGATAAAAAACGGGTGGTGGTATAACTATCGCAAATATTCCAAATATTTTATTTTTGCCCCATGTCTATAAGATCCTACTGCGATCCCTTTGGCGGCCAATACGATATAAAAAAAACTTTTTCCTGATTAGTTACATCCGCGGGGGACAATAAAAAAGACCAATTCATAAGTTAATATCTTATTAAAGTATATTCATTGCTGTACCTAATTTTAGTTTGAATTTGCATCTGAGTATTAATATAATATTAGTTTTTAAAATATTATTCACAGCAGATCCTTTGAAGCATGTGCTTTAAATAATTATTTGAATAATGGCCGAAATAAAATAAACTTTCTCTCTCCCTCGCTCCTTGCCTATAAGTCCTGCCATTTCGGCTTAGAGATGTCAGACTTATTAGGTACCCGACATGTCCCTGAAGCTGCTTTGCAGTTCTGGGTCCTTTTAATGCAAGGTGTTACGAGCGACGCGACGTCTAGGAGTTGTAAAAAAGTGCCTACTTTAAATTTTACACTATGTTGGCCGAGGAAACTGAAATTCACTGTATTATTAGCCTTATTACCATAGCCTTAAGCCTTATTACCTTAACCACTGTCTCTCGGAAATGTGTTGTTCTATAGGCCGCTCGGCGCACGAAACTTATTTGCCAGTTGTTGGTCAGTAAATTATAGCAAAGTTAAAGAAAGGAGTATTTCGGCGGTTCCTTCAGGTGCTAGTGTTAGCTTCGATCGCAAAGCGACAGTACGGAGTTTTGGAAAAAGCTCGTGCTAATTTTTAGTGTTCAAATTATCTATGTTTATTTTTTGATAAGATTTATTGTGACTACTGGTATATTTTCAAATGTATTTCATGCGAAGTCTATAATAAATTTGTAGGCTACATTTTCTCAGACACCCCGCGAATAGTTCTTGCGCATAATTGATCACGGCTGAACAAAATTCAGTGCTTGAAATACCTACCAGCCCTGCTTGAAATGCTTATTTCCGTCTCTACGTTTTCTGCCACTTCGAGTAACAAGTATAGGTGAATTTAATTCTGGCAAATGTAGAGATAGGAGAGATGCAGACAGTATTTTTCGAGGGCGTAACAAGGATTTGTAATAAAAGGGGATCCGGTTGGTTGGAAGCTAGTGGGGAAAGGGGAGGTACCTTGGCCTTAGATTGGGGGCAAGAAACGCAAAATATCAAGCTGCAGAAATTTATACAACCATGCAATTATTTTTTATTTCCTCATTCTTTGGTAAAAGGTTAGCAGCGATGCATAAATACCTACATTTCGCTAGTTCTGTTGTTGTGTTCGTATTAATCAGAGTTTATTGCGTTCTGCTGCAGTACCAGCGCGTCCTGGATACGTCCACGTACTTCAAATAAGATCCTGTTGGTGCTGTAACAATAACAATATTATTCGTATATCGGAATATAGTGATATAGAATGTGAGATATTGGTTTGGTTATAGAGTTATAGAGTGTTGGCAGCTGCGTTTATGGACGTTGGAAAAGTTTGTACTTAGTTTCAAATATGAAACATAGACGTATCACACATTTGGTAATGAAAATTAAACTAATGTATGTAATTATCAGCTGTTTAATTACATGTCTCTTTTCTTAAGATTTGTTTTAATTGTGATGGGACTGTTAAATCGCTCGTGGCTCGTCTGATTTTAAGCGTTATAGTTGTCTATTGGAGTATCACCAGGTATGTCTATTGAGTTTGTCTCTAGGCCTATGAAATGAATATCATCATGTAATATTAGTATAATAGCCTGCGTAGGCATTGAAGGTCTGATCGAGAACGTATTTTCGGGCAGTTCAATATTTAGCTTGCTCAGCCCTTATGCAGAATCGCTTTTATGTCTTTCTTGACGTCATATAAGAATTATAGACGTAGATTCATAATGATTAGTAATATGACAATGCATTATAGCATATCAAGATTACCAATAACTCAAAACTAAATTGCAAAAGTGTGCGAGTTCTTTTTTCTTACAGGCAACAAGTCGACGTGATTTTTGCATAAACATGTAGATACAGCGCTGGAGAAATGGTATAGGATACTATTCCGGAATTATTTTACTGTGGGTAGCCATTTTTCACGTGACCGTAGTATATTAGAGAAACAGTTAAATGCTAGTTATTAAATATAATTGTTTATACAAAACCATTCTGTGCAAATTATTATAACGTTCACAGAACCCTGCTGCTGCTATGGAAACTCTTTAGGGTTAGGCTCGCCGTTATAAGTCTATTCTCATATATTGAAAATATGTTAAATGTGTTTTATATGCTGCGGTTTAATCTGTCCGAAACAGCAAGCCTCATTAGTGGCAAGTTTCATTCATAAATCTATTGTTATTTTTTGTCCTGATGCGGACAGATTAATAGCCTTTATAATATTAGGGTGATGAAATAAAGAGATACAGAACTACAGAAACATTCCATACAGTAGATATAGATATATATGAGTACGTATAGGTATATTCAGAGCGCTATCTGGCTTAACTGCATCGTTAGCAGAAATTTTAATATTAATGACATCCATCCGTTTTCGGAAGTTTGGACGTGAACCGTTCGTACGCCAACTATTTACTGTAAATTATTGCGAATCTGAATTTTGATCGCGATTTCGACATACAACCTGTCGTTTGTTATAATTGAAATGTTTGTGGGCACTGACTTCGAATCAATTTTCAACATTTGAAAATTGAATTTGTAAATTTGTAAATTGAAGACTGAGATCGAAAGGACGAATATTTCTTTGTCCAATGGAAGATCAAGCTGAATGGTTTTGGAATGGAGACCACGGACCGGCAAACGCGGCAGAAGCCTGTCATCTACAAGGTACAGACGACCTGATAAAGATGACGATGAAGAGTATTCTTTAGTGAATCCCTGTCTGGTGTCCTGGGTGATAGCAATAAAGTACCACAATAAGATGTAGGGCTGTTTTTGTCTACAATTGTATTACCAGATGGACCTCCAGTAGCGTCATTATGTTTAGGCTTGATGGTCTGTGCAAAGCAAAGAAAAAGCACACATGGATCAATATCTCGGAGCGACAAGTGCAATGAAGTGGCTAACATTACCGAAATCTAAAATGGCTTTATTGTAATGAACTGGCGTGCTGCTTAACCTTGCCTTTCGATTTCAGGAGTTCCTTTGTAAAGTAGCCCAAATCCAAAATAGTTACAGGTACTGCTGACCAAGGTCTTGATCGGTTTCTGTTTCGAGATTTATTCTGATCTTCAAGTCCACTGTTTCGTGTGATGTGATATTATACGACTCCTGGGGGCCTACTCCCACCTTTTACGAAACTATCATAATTCAAGAGCGTTTTGTAATAAGCTTAGAATAATCATACTTACTATCGTACTCCCATCGACGCAAAAAGGTCCACCAAATTTAATGGTAAGGTTTCAATATGACTATTTTATGAGATGGGTGTATAGATCTTCAAAAACTTTAGCATTGGAACAATGAAACTTAGTGTCAAAATACACGTCAAAGTACGCGAATTGAGTGAAATATTTGATACTACGTCATCAAAACGTCTATCGTAATCCATTATTATTTCAAGATTACTATATTGGTGTGGTGGTACCACTTTTAATGGTAAGGTTGAAACATGACTACTTTAAGAGGTGGGAGTAGGGCCCCTGGTATGTTATTATTCACCTTAATCAGTTGCTTCACCCTGTTCCACTCTAATCTAAACAAATCCATTCCTGGATTTGATTCTACACTTTGTTCCACTGCGATCCATCACTGGGTTCCGCACAATTCTGTTACCTACCCCAGATCTACAATGAAATAGCAATCACTGACTACCAACGATTTTCCGAACATTAATGTTAATTTTAATACTGTTATAATAAAGAGTATCTATATATCTGTCTATCAACTTACACATTACTTAACGCAATGCAGGACATTATTGTCATATCCTTCTTAACGGAATTTAATCCAATTTTCGTATATCGAATGTAACAGGATTAGCTCGGCCACTTACAACCCCAGTGATAATCTCACGACCCACATATTCTTTGAATTAACCTAATGCATCCTTGTGTCATATCCAACAACATTTTTGCAAATCATTTAGATATGTGTTTTTGGATCATTTGCAGAAAAAGTTTTGGCAAAGAGAATGTAACCTAAGGGCTGCTCTGCTGTATAGATCTTGTATTTAATATTACAGATTTACAGGTTTTTATCCAAGGGAATAAAAGATTATCTGATTAAGTGATGATGTATAGTGTACTTTCGTTAATAATGGCTTGGCGACTACTATTAATATTATAATGAAGTTGGAAATGTGCAGTGAAAGCTAAGTATTAATACAAAACGTGAAGGGGCAGATTGAGTTGCTGTAATATATATAATAGGCATTAGCTCGAAATGAAGCTTCTGCATGACTTTTAGGTTTCCTTTAATATTTCGAAATTAATTGCCATTAATTTCTATATTTGTACTAAGTGTGTATACTTATTATAACATATTACGCTTACCATTACACAAGATTTTTTTTGGTACAAGATCATCACAATTAGCTATTTTATATGTTCTATTTATTAGATTAGGGTGACCAATGAAAGACGTAATTAACGAATTATAAAGATTAATTTATTTGTATCGTTATTTAACAGGAGAGGTGTGTGTGCACTCTACTGCAGAGTTCTATTCAGGCGGAACGCAGAGTTGTAACAAACTGAACTGTGCCCTTCATACTTAAATATTATAAGAAACTATAAGGGCTGTTATTGTGTAAATACGTAAGAAAGAGAAATACTCTCATACTACTTACTAGAGTGGGACGGATTCATTTTGTCATACATATTCCAACACTATTATATAAATACCCGGATAAGTATATACCATACTATAAATATACCCCAGATGTATTGAGGGTCGCTGCCTTTGGATCGATTCCTAAGTCGAGCTTGAGCATTCGGTGTGAGTTAACGTCGGCATAAAATCCACAAAAGATGTAGGACGTTTTCTGGTACACGTCTTAGCTCAGCTTGAAAGCTGAAGATTCTAGCAACTGTCCTTGAGAACAGGTCGCCATTCTAGCTCTAGTGTGATACCACCTTCGATCGGATCATCGCTGACCATCAAGTGAGGTAGAAGTCAAATACTAGTCAAATTAACTGTATTTTGTGTTTCAAGTGGAGAAATCAGCTAAACCGTATTTTACGATAGTGGCAAATTTTAGTCGTAAGAATTTCAGATCAAAGTTTTCATTGATTTCGAAGTAAGTCACAAATCTAACTGACTTAAAATGTGGAACATTGAATACGATTGCATTTACGTTTCATATGACCTACTTTCTTACAACATAACATTTATGGACGGTCGAGTTCAGATTTATGCGCCCATATTTGCATTTTTCTATTACAGATTATGAAAGTTGATTTACTTTCGGTACGGGAGGCATGATGATGATAGTGATGATGATGGTTAACAGGAGTCCCGTTTTAATTTGAGTTATCTTAAATCGATGATTATTTAAGTACTTAATGTATTTTTACAAATAAATATTTTTACAAATATTATATACAAATATACTCGTTCATCACAAACCCATACGAAACATGATGCACATCCAAAGATTCTAGAATCATCAAGAACAAAATATATATAAATATAGACAACAAATGTGTGGATATTATGGCTTTGCGTCAGATACCTTATTAGGTATTATCAGGTATTATTGCGGTATAGGGTTGTTAGATTATATTAGTAGGTAACAGAATATTATAATAATTTTGTATTTTAATTTTTGGCAAGGCTAATTTTATTATATTAAGTAGATGGTGGTCGATATACCTGCTTTGAATTTTGGCTTGCAATAATCTGTCAATCAATTTCTCAATGCTGCTATCACATTAAATTCTCTTTGCTATCACATTGAAGTGATTGACAGAGTAAAGTAGTGCGTTGTAGTGTTTGTGTGTTGCCATTACAATGTTTTAACAAACAATAAGTGTGAATGTAAAACCATAAACGCTAACGGCGCTCCGAGAAGCGCGGCCTTAAGATCTATGTTCTAAACGTAATATCCAAGTCCTAAGTGCGATAATGCATGGAGGATTTACGTTCAACCGATACGTCATTCGCACCACGCAATATGAAATCAATCAAAATAAATATTGTTTAATCTAACTTTTGATAGACATTTGACATAAAAACATAGCACAGCAATTATTTTAAAACCTAATCTAATTGATTATTGTCAATATATCAATATTGACGATATTCGCTATTGATGGGCAACATGTTCACGAAAAGCCGAAAACGGGCAATGTCCTTTAAGTTTAGTGTTAAACAGTAATTCATCACACTTTTAACACGTTGAAAAACAAAAGACAAAAGACTTTGTTGTAAAAAAAGTCCTCCTTTGTTTACAACAAAGTTCAAAAATAAATAAAAGTGTTCATGGAAATAAATTCAAGTTAGCTGTTAAAAATACTTTAATGATAAAGCATATGATTTAGAAGACATTATTTAGTAGACCAAAATGCATGAAAGACTAGAGTCTTTCTCTGGAGGAGGACATCGCTAACTTTAACTTGCCACCCATGTTATTAATTAAGATTTTTTTGAAAATAATACGACAAATATTGACGGAATTCATCATATGCAAATGATGGACGTTCACAATTGCGTTTTTGATGCGTAAATGTCCTTTAAGCTAACTTATTCAAAAGCAATGCTTAACCCGTCCGCATCAGCGCAAAAAATAACAATAGATTTATGAATGAAACTTAACTCGAACGAGTCTTGCTGATTCGGACAGATTAAGTTATTTATTTATCCACTACCCATTAAATACATTACAGTTGCATTGCCACCATAAGTTAAAATCTTGTATAGGGACGCACTGCGCTCGTCATTTCTTGACATTCGATTTCGAGTCTCATTCACCCAGTAATTCCAGATTCGGAGGAGGAAATCCTTTATGGAGTCCACCGGCGGGGATGGGAGAGCCAGTGTGTCCTCCCTCATTCCTACACACTACATACACTAGGTGTACCCTTAGAATATTAAACCTACAGTGCCCTTGAAACATTAACACTTCTGCATCTATCTATCTATTGTATGGAAATAAATATCCATTCCTGGATGTAGGCCTCCTCTTATCTCCTCCAATCTCTACGGTCTTTAGCTTTTATCATCCAATCGTGACCTGCATGACTTCTGATGTCATCTTTCCATCTTTTATGTGGTGTTCTTCGGGGTCTTGTATGTAGTCGTGGTCTCCACTCCAGCAACCTTCGAGTTCATCGTTCGTTCGTCCAACATGTCCTGCCCATCGTCAGTAGCGCTTCGATTTGATCTTGAGCACGTCACACCCTGACTTTGTTCTTCCGAGAGTATCCAATCATTAGTTTTCGGTATATTATGGAGATACAAAGCATTGCTCTCTCCAACGCTCTCTGGGTAACACGGAATTTTTCGCATACAACTTATTACAGCGAATTCCATTTAGTTTCAACGCTCTCGCTACACCATCCTCATAAAGTAAGTTTAGTCAGATTTAGAAGATATTTGCTCTGCTTAACTAAGCTAATTTTGACGTCCTGTTTCTTCAAATTGGTCTGATGTTCAATGAAAAGGTCATCCAACCCACTGTTTATTTGACAGTTACAATCCCCCTTTACCACTCCTATCATGTCAGTATCATATTTCATGTCACAACACTGTTCGATGTTACCATTATGTTATTAATAATCACAACTAGACTGTCGGCGCTGTTCAAAGCTATCATGACGTCACTCAAATTAATCATGCCAACAAAAAAGCTGATCGCAAAAAGGTATCTATTATACCACTCTGAAAACACCTAATAAATATCGCCGTATTGACCTCAAACTTTGAACTCTCAAATCGAATCAAGGCTCTGTTATTATTAAAATTTTTAGACTATAATTGTATAGAATTTAAGAAATGATACAGATCAACTTACGGTTGAGGTTAGTGTATAATATTGTTATAAATTATGATGTTGCCTTCAGCTTTGCAACTTACGACGTCCTTTTTGTTTTATCTAGACAGATTACCTAAATGTGTAGTAGGTTAACCTGAGTATTCGAAACCGGAAACTGTGTGGACTGCATATATTCCCACAATACTCACACACGAAATAAATACATACAGTTACTTCTGTGTAACAAGGTAGCTGTGCAACTTGTAAAAACTATGTTTAAAAAATATAACTGCTTAACCAGATCTAAAGCAGTTCATGTCTCTCTAGATAACCGGTTTGCACAGTGGTTAACTAGCCACCGCTTAAACTAAACATGTGTGATTAGAAAAGGAATCTATCCCGTTCCAGTTAGGGTATAATTCAGGGTGCATTAGCAGATGTCGGTACCTGCTTACTGCAGCTATTACTGATGCTGAGGTGTGTATTCGTAATAGACAAAGTAGGAAGTCGTAATATTCCTTCTGCTAAGTTTATGCTATCCTAGTATTGCGTCGCGTTGGGAATGTTTAGAAGTCTTAATATATGTACTTATGTATGTACGTAATTAACGAGACGGAGGGCGCCACTTTCGTTGCAAATAAGAGCCACTTGTCAAAACGGTAGCTGAATGTATAGTTGCGCTGTTCAGTCAGGTTTATTAAAATGCCATTTCAAACTGTAAATCTTGCTGTGGGTGTATTTTATGCAACTGCCATGGTCAATATTCAAACTTCTTCAATTTAATTTTATTTAGTCAAGTATTTTTTTTTTATACGTATGAATAAGTTCATATATCCCTGAACTAGATCAATAGTGTTTTAAGAGTACAACCCGGTCACAATATCTGTGCACCTGACCTCGTGACGTCATATCGGCGGTCTGGGTACGGTGTGAAAAAAGTTTTCAGAAATGTGTCACTATAAATTATTGACTCTATGCCTGACATTGTATCTTCCTCACTCTCACTTTCTGAACTCTCCGAACTGTCTTCCCCTAGTGGTATTAAAAGTTTTGTGATGTTGTCATCTGCTAGAAGATCCTTTTCCCAGTATTCTTGCTGTAGTCTCTCCACATGATTCACTTCTTTTTTCCAGTCAGCTGGCGTAATTGACTTAATCGCATCTTTTGTAAGTTGTTCTATTTTCTTTTCCGATTGGTCAATGTTTTTATCTGCCACCCTTAGCTTTACCAAGTTTCATATATATTCGATAGGGTTTAGGTCACAATGATAAGGTGGCAGACGCACAACTTCTTACTTACTGCACTTTAAAGATTAAATTTCTTGATTCGCTGTGTATTGTTTTTCCCATGACTTCAGTTTAACAGCTACAACAATTTTAATAACAACCAAACCAGTCCAAACTTAACAGTAAACAGTCTAAACTTAACAATAAATATAAAAAAAACAAAACAACAACAAAGCGAAAATATCAAAATTATCGGGACGTGTATCGGCAACGAAGATGCTAACCGTACTGTCGCACCGGGGAGTGCGCGGAGAGCGAGGTGTACAGATATTCTGACCGGGTTGTAAGTGTGTGACATACATGTTTCGTCACATCTGCAACAACAATATCATCAAATATCAGCCACTACCGGCACCTACAAAAATGAGTTTTGCAGAAGAGTGCTATGTCATACGTGTCGAAGAAAAGAGTTTTTAGTTTTTATAGATAACTGTCTCGCGTTGGATACATCTAGCCACAGTCTATCATAAAGATGTATAAGAAAAAAAACTGTTCTGTCCCTGTTCGAGGCAGATATGCCATTCAGAATGCATTAGCAGATTATGTCGGCGCCGGCGAGCTACAGCTTTTACTGAAGCCGAAGAGTTGATTCGTAATATACATAGTAAGTCTTTCTTAGATTTCTTGACTGTGTTATTCAGCTAGTTTGGCGACGTCGTGGAAGCTTAGGAATACTAATAATACTGCATTTACTCACGTACAGTTCGACATATAACTAACTAGGTAGTATAGTTATAGAAAAAGAGGGCGCCACTTTCTATGCAATGAGTGTTCAACTGTGTCAGGTCTCAGCAATGCTGATTAAAAGGCATGTTGAACTATATGCCATGATCTTTACAATTTTAATGAGCATAATTACATTTTCTCGGACAGGATCCGTCTCTGGGTCTTACGGCAATCCGTATCGGTCGCCATGACCGCTAGGCCACTGCCGTGCAATTCTTTAATAATTCGTCGACGAGCACTCCAATGTCAAATACTTTATGAATATCGCCCTAGACATAAGGTTGTTTTTCCAACGTTTCTTGTGATCTCGTCATTTGTCTCACGGATGTTGTCAAAGATGCAACGATGTTTAGTCTTAGAGAATCGCATGGCTTAGGCGATCATATTTAACTCTCTAGTTAGTTTTAACCGTTGTTCGGGGACGGATTTATGAACGGATGTTTTGTTACATTACCACAGTCACTCGAACCTTCTTTGATAAAAGTAAAAAATAACGACATACACTTTTGAATCATCAACAATGTGTATGGAATTCCAGTTGAACCCTTTTGAATTAATTAAAACTGTGTTCCTAAAGTATCTCATACTGGCCATTTAAATATTTACACGTCTTTCTCAAACCCTTCTGTTTTATTGGTATTTTGCAATTAATTTATTCACCTAATAAACTCACCTTGGGCAAAAAGATAGGTTAAAGTTTTCTCCTCTGATTGAGCAATATTCTAGGTATTCGTTACTAAGCATTTTCTATTTTACTTGATTGATGTACAAAACAGCACATCTATCATATTTAACGTAATTTTCGGCACATAATCCTGGTTAAATGCTACGTATATTTGGTGTCTGGAAGAGATACCTCTGAGCGATAAGACCGCCCATCGTGACACTTTTAAGCTTTTCATTATTGTCTCACAATTTGTTTTTACAATATTATCCTATTTCTTTATATGCTATATTTTTTGTGGTGTTGCATTAAAGAGTTTATCTATTTAACTATATAGGTATCTATGTATTTATATAAAAATAAGATTATTCATATGAAAAACAACGTCGTACAAATACAACACTATACGCTCAAAAACTGAACGTAAAAATCCTTAGAATTTAAAGGGTTTTAAATCTCAAAAAAGGATTGGTATCGATTTAACGAGGGTTTTTTTGCAACCGTGCACCAGACTCCACTAGCCGGTGTAGTCGGACGGGCAGTCGGATGGTGTGGGATGCCGTTCACTAATTGGTCCAACCTTGTAATTTCCAGCCGTGAACCGGTATTTTAAATGCATATTATATGCGTACAGATAACCAGATCGGACGTCTTGCAAATTGTTATCTCAGCACTGTATTTTTTGTTTCACCGACTGATTGGATTTTATTAACGAGGTTTATGAAGTGTTTCTGATGTGCATGATTCCAACACGAATATGTAAAATAGAGATAGTTTTGCGTATTTTCCATTTAGACAATCTCAGTCGTTTAATTTGTTTACCAGTCTCTTAATCAACGTCTTGCTTATACTGGTTATCACCGTAGAAGATATTTT
The DNA here is from genome assembly GCA_917880725.1 of Selenia dentaria. NCBI lineage: Eukaryota > Metazoa > Arthropoda > Insecta > Lepidoptera > Geometridae > Selenia > Selenia dentaria. The sequence goes on along the minus strand of OU862901.1, from coordinate 8,826,960 downwards.
GCTCAGCAGTAGTGTGCGATCACTTGTTTCTTTTTTTTTGAAATTTAACTTAGTATTTTACATTCTTAGGTATTAGTTATTGTAGTTTAGGTTTTAAAGGCACTGTAGCCCGTGAAATGGTCAGGCCAACTAGGCATTAGATCTAATTAATCCTTCTTATACCGTGATAATTAAAACAAAAGATGAAGATCAAAACAAAACACATGTACAATTTGAAAAATTTAATACCGGCTTCAATACCATTACTTTGGTAAAAATCAGTTATTGGAGTGTAACTCAAAAACTACTGGAATTAATTTGATGAAATTTAAATGGGACCACACGGGAAGCACCAGTTTTCGAACAAAAAAATAGTTTTGAGAATAGGTCCACCCAATCGAAAGTTATGAGGTAACAAACATAAAAAAAACAGTCGAATTGAGTACTTTCTCCGTTTTGGAAGTCGGTAGAAAATAGACCAAAAGAGAGAATGAAACTGACGTATATTTACGTCCCTGAGACGCAAAGGCTTAATGTCTTTTAGTATTTAACATTTACATAACCTCTAAATCTCTACCCTCTTAAGCAAGACTGCAACTTGCTACTATATTTATTATTTAGTATATAGTGTATCACCTTAGCTCTAGATATTCCGCCTTTAGTAGTGTACAATCACGTCAGTGTTTAGATTTCACTGAAGCAAATGAAATTGCAAGACCAACGAGACTTACGAACTAACTACTATACTAATCTAACGTTATAAGGATATGTGTGGGACTTGAACATCTTTACATCAGGCGAACAACGTCAATTGATAAAAAAATTACTTGATTGGGTGGATTTTTCACGGATCAGATTTTTTTAGGATGATCCCCGATGGCCGAACCATCGCCATTTCAGTCATAAAAAAGTGGAATACGTATAATCAATCGTGATCAGTTGCAATAACAACTATCAAAACAAAAACATTCGATAGAATCGAAGCTGAAAGTAATAATTAAAAAAAATATTATCATAATGTCGATAAAAGAAAACTGGCTTTGATTTTATGTTATCAACGAAGTACCTACTTGTGAGAATGGAAGTTTATCCAGTACAATAACTAAATCTCCTTCGTCAGCCAAAACTTATACAAGTTCATGTTTATCGAAGCGAACATGTTCAGTGGTCAATATTCTCGAATATCTGCTTCAACAACTTTACTACTAAAGTTGTTTATCTGTACCAACAACATCAGTCAAACAAAACCATTCAATTTGCCGAATACAGACGGACAGCCGAACTTTAAGTGGTTGTTTATAATTTCAAATCAGATATAACCGGCTACGTCCGAACGAGGCCGGACGAAACCGCTCCGAACTGGATTACGCTGGCCGAAACCGGGTATAGCAACCGGATTAAGGCAAAGTTCCGCGCATGGTTACGCTGATTTAGAAACTTGTTTGTTTCTTGGAAATGTCCGCTATTCTATTGAAACTTTGTGTCGAGTTTAATGGAAACTCTAGATTATATCTGTATAGGCTTTTGTACAACTATTCGACTACTTATTGTTAAACATTGTTGACAATGTTTAGGACAGGGGAATTAGGTTTGTAATAATTTGAATATTTGAGGCGGTTCTGATTGTTTAGAGGTCCTCTCCTTTGGCACTTAATGCTTAACTGATTTCCTTTACCTATCGAAGCAGTGTGATTGGCATTTGGAATTGATTATTACAGAGAGTATAGAGAGAATTAAAAAGTTATTTTAAAATATAAAAGATGTATATAAATATAATAATATTTTCAAATATCTCGATAACGGTAAGATTTAGGAGATTCGATAGGAGGATAGTGTTTTATAGTCAAATCAGTCAGAACCGATGTAAACTACACGCCCTTAACGGGAATAGGTCGACTAATAAATAACCCTATATATATATATATATATATATACAGGTATGTATACACAGGTATATATTCTGTTTTGTAATAATGTGTAGTGTACGAGTACAAGCAATACAGCTTTGCTCTTTCTCACATCCTTTGAACCCACAAAATTATGGATTTTAAGACTCTTGTTTTAAAAGGAATCATTTTTTTATTAGATTTAAGTAAGTATTATTGTTCTTTATCACATATTTATATGGGAAGGTATTAGTTAGCGTGATCATAGCGGTTGCAACAATGTCTATACATCAACACAGTTACTACAGTGTCTACACAACAACAAAAAACAGTTTAAATGTTAATATCCCGGTTTTACTAACAACTTACATTGAAGTGATAGATCTCTGTAGTTTTTGCATTTTTCTATATAAAAATAGTTGTACTTGTTGAAAACTTACATGGCATAATATTATGATCATATTGACGTTAGATTTAATAATATTTTGGTTGTCAGTCTTACTCCAAACTTCCCCAATTAGCACAAACAGAATCGTTTTATATTCGCACACGAGAAAGCACATACAAGCTGCATTCAGAAACAAAATTCCAAGATGAAATGTTTTAATTTTAGTGAATATGTTGTATTTCGTATGAAAACAGGATTTCCAGCGAATGGACAGTAAACACCCAGAGAGCTGCGGTAAACTCTGCTCAAATCAGGAGTATGAAACGTGGGGTTTCTTCCCACGTCAAAGACTTTGTGAGAGATAATGTCAACTGTAGATATAACCTACTGTATCACAGATTATGTAAATTGCGTAGATACAATTAAGTGCATATACATGTATATTACAACAGGTGAGCTCAGAATCAGAATAATGTACCTATATTGTTCAACTTGTGCATTAAGTTTTAAATTTAAAAAGTATCAACATTTCTGGGCGCACAATACCTATGAAAGTCATATAAAAGATGATAGATTTTTAGGCAATTCGTTTAACGTTATACTAACAGTCAACTAAATTGTAGTTACAAACGACTAGGTAATTTTTACAAATGAATTAAATTAATAACTTCTATTTAAAATAATATTCGTTAATGATAATTATAATTAAAAGAAACTCTTAGAAATAAGCCACTTTAGAACTCAAATGCATAGTAAATATTTGACTTATTACCAGTGCACGTGGAAATATTACTCTACACATAATAAACGTACAATAAAAAGAAATAACTTTTAACTTGCCAAAAATGAAAAAAAACCTAATAAATACCTCAATAAACCCAAAACCTAACAGGTAGTAATAACTATGGATTATCCAATTACGTAGATAATTCATACGAAAATATTAGTATTGTACACGGTCGGAAATATTAGTATTGTAATTGTGACTGTTGTAAAGGACAACATTCGAGATCCTTATGAAGTTTACATTTAGTCAGTTAAGTTCTAAATGTAGTTTAAGTAACTGCCAACAAATGCTATATATCCAAGCTAAAATAATTCATAAGCATATTTGATAGTGCAGAAAAAAATGTAAGTTCAATATTTTCAAAATATTTTGTAGATATTTAATGAGATACTGACTGTAAACTAGTTACTTAGATAATTAATATAAAATGTATGGTTTATCAAGAAATAGATGAATTTGTTTTGAAGAAGAAAAAGCTCGAAATGTTCAACTATATTCATGAAATGTAAAATATTGTTTATCTAATGACAAACAGTAGTCAATTCCCAACGGTATGCTCTTTTTTAACCCCACCAGCAAATATACAAACATTCCCGTACAAACACGTAACATAATACGAAAAGGGTTGACATCAAGTTGCGTTGCAAAGCCATTCACGTGAATTCACTTGCCAAAGCTCGGGGACGCAGCCAACTGTGACTTACTCATTACTCTGTATTAATTAGGTGTGTGATCATCAAAGGATTACGTGTTTTACAATTTTAGGAATGCAACTCTCATGTTTACGAATGTGGTCCTTAACTATTTCAACAGCGTTATTTATGAGTAGTAGTAGAATGTAGATCTAAAACAAAATATTTAAAGTTATATGATTATTAACGGGATATTTACCGTGGTAAGGTTGTGGAATGAGCTCCCGATATTTCGGCGCAGTTACATGCACCATGTTCACGGGAAGACTGAAGAATGCGGGTGGTTGGTCAAAAAGTTTAAAAGTTAGGTGCAGACATAACGATCTACCCTCTTTCTTAGTCTTTTGCTACGGTTATAACTGGAACTCGAACTCGATCCTAAGTCCCGACAAAACACACTCACTGTATCACTGCGTATAGTATTTTGAACACATTTTGAACTTTTAAACTTTTTGATCAACCACCCGCATTCTTCAGTCTTCCCGTGAACATGGTGCATGTAACTGCGCCGAAATATCGGGAGCTCATTCCACAACCTTACCACGGTAAATATCCCGTTAATAATCATATAACTTTAGAGAACAACCGTGATAGTTTAAAACAGTGTTTTAACAAAATATTTGTTGTTTATTAAATTACAGATATCTAAGTAATCTAAGTTTTGTAGACTGATCGTATGAGATTTTAAATATCACCAAGTTCTCTGTAGTGATTGTACTTGAATGTCGTTCTGCTGACCTTAACATCATTAATGATGATGATTACATCTTCGTAAATGATAAGGCAATCATTGGATTTGTTTCAGTGTCACTCAAAACTTTAAGAAGTTTTAAAGTTAATTTACTATCAGAAGGCATAGATACTCGTATTAGCTCCTTCTACCGTTTTCATGATACGCTTTATTCTGCCGTGTGCCGATCCAATTTGAACGATTGATCAGCGGCTGACACTAACGACCCCTGATTGACCTGACCCGCGATCATCCCTTCACGTTTCTACTAACATAACATACATTTATTTAAGATCTTACGCATAAACTTTTCAGTTTGAATTAGAATGAAAACGCATCAAATATGAATAAACTTCAGTAATGTACCTTTCTTTGACTTTGTTCTTTATCGTTGGTTACAACAGTTAAAAATTTATTTGCTGTCGTCTCGCAAGTTCTAAAGAAAGACATTATTGATCTTCAATTTGAATATACGATGAGAATGAACAACTATTCCAAACTCTTGGGGTTGATTCTCGCTTTGAGATGAAGAAGTTAATATTTTATTATCAACTTCTACATTTCATTTTGCATCTTATTTATTTTATTTAGCTTTTTACAACGTTGAGGTGACGAATGGTTTTATTGCATATGCTAAGTATGCTAAAATGTGAATGTTATGTTGCTCTCTTTTAACTTAATATGTGTTATTTTTGTATCATTACGATGGTCAAATTTACTTTTACAGTGTTGGGATAATTTCAGTTTTTTCGAATTGCTTGTATATACTTTTTGTAATAATATGGTTAATAATAATAATGAGGCCAATAATATCCAAGCGTAATTAGTAGTAGCAGATAGTGTACAATTCTCATTTGCACGATACAAATTAAACAACATTGTATACTTCGTGACCTAACACAGCGCCTTGCGGCACACCCGCGACCGCGAGCGGTTGCCTTCCACTGCACTTCCGTTTCCAGTGCGGTTGTAAGGAACATTCTCTTGAAATTAGATTACATTTGCCAACACAATTGGATATCTCTCCTGTTCGTGTTTCAGAGAGGTTAGACTCTTGATGGGCACATTATCGCAATGTTATGTAAGATACGTAGTTCCATGTTCATTCTGTGGTCGTACACAGAATAATATAGTACTACGTATATATATTGTACGTACGTATATTGTACGTACTTAAATGTATTATAGACTTATGGTGCTGAAAAGAGAACTCATTTCGCACGAGCGATCAGCGGGTTTTCGTGGTTTAAAGTTTTTGCACCACCTTACTAGCGTGTACGTAGCTGGTGCATGAATAAATAAGATTTTTAAACACGTTTATTTTACGTTCTTCTGTTGTATACATGTAAAGAAAATATATTGTACAAGTTAAAGAAGGCGTTTAATAGTCATAACACAACACAGTTACCCTAGCAAGACTGCTAAAGTACTATAATTACTTGTACTGATTGACTCAGTCAGTTACCAGATTACTATACTATTAGACTAACTAAAAATAAATTTTAATAATTGTAACGAAGAGGTAGATAGCATAAATAAACCTACAATAAAAGAAATTAAAGGAACCTTAAGGTTCACTGCCGTAGTCCCACTTTCTTGCGACACAAAATGCAAATACTAAAATTAGACTAACTAAAAATAAATTTTAGTAATTGTAACGAAGAGGTAGATAGCATAAATAAACCTACAATAAAAGAAATTAAAGGAACCTCAAGGTTCACTGCCGTGCGACACAAAATGCAAATACTAAAATTAGACTAACTAAAAATAAATTTTAGTAATTGTAACGAAGAGGTAGATAGCATAAATAAACCTTCAATAAAATAAATTAAAGGAACCTTAAGGTTCACTGCCGTAGTCCCACTTTCTTGCGACACAAAATGCAAATACTAAAATTAAACTAACTAAAAATAAATTTTAGTAATTGTAACGAAGAGGTAGATAGCATAAATAAACCTACACTAAAATAAAATAAAAGGAACCTTAAGCTTTATTGCCGTAGTCCCACTTTCTTGCGACACAAAATGCAAATACTAAAACTGTGCTTAAACTAAGAATTTAGAAGTACAGTGTATTGATTGACCTATCGAAGGTTTTGCCATTAGAAAAAGTTTTTTAAAATAGTTTGCACTGATCTATTATCAGCTTTCACGATATTTAAACGCCAGAAACTGCCTACCAGTTTGACCAACCAGTTATATAATAACATATATTTAAGTATATGAATCAGTGCTGTATTTCTCAGTGACCATGGTGCGATGAATTATCATTCATCGCACTATGGTCCAATAATATCTCGCAATACTTCATAATTGTGCCGTGGGGTGCCGGCTTAGAATTGTATCCCTCCAACTCTTCCCGCTCCTTAGCCGCTGTAGGAGGCGGCTAAGGGATACCAAACCAGAAGGTGGGCAGCAGCACCTTCTGAGCAAAACACCCCAAAGTTTTCTCACTCTCGGCGAGTATTTGCAAATCCCCCATGAATTTAACAAATGTACGACGTGGGATGCAGGCCCCTTCCAACCGGTTCTTTTGGAAATTTGTGGGGGAGGCCTATGTTCAGATGGAGGAGGCATATGTTCAGCAGTGAACGTCCTACGGCTGAGATGATGATGATGACGACTCTATAATGACATTATGAAAAGTTTGAATTTATTGAGTGGGCGTATGTGTGTGCATTTTTATTTTGTAGTTCAATGGAGTCAGCATACATTTTGGTGTATTTTATCCAATACAAATTAAACTTCTTAAGGTCTCTTAGGTCTCTTGACCTAGGTTTTCAAACTCATAACCTCTTAATTCAGAGCTTCACACATAGAGCGTTGGTTTACGCGGGCGAATAACGCAATTTTACCGAAGAACCAACGGATACGAATATCAAAAGTTTACAAACAACTTTGTCGAAAGTTTTAGAAGTCGATGGAGAACTTCTCCGGCAGTGGCCTCGCTACTTGAAAAATGAATTGTCTGCTTCAAATATATGGTCCAAGTTTGGGGGCTTTGAAAAATATGAAAACTGAATTGGTTTAACGGATCGTGAAGGTCTTAATTGTTGTTTTGGGTTAACACACGTTTAAAGTGTGAAACTTTGAAGAGTTTTAACGGAAATTAAGACCGATATAGGAGATTTTCATTACTCTGAGCGTTTTTTTACAAAAGCATTACTTACTCGACTCTAACAATGTCAAAAATAATAAAATGTGATTTGCTCGTCTTAGATATTATGTAGTCTAAGACGTTGTTAACTTATTTCTTTTTTCTGTTTATTTTCTAGGTTCCATAAAAATACAAAATTGTGTGTATAGCCCCTGGATTTTGTATTAGGACAACAATATTTAATGCTAAATCCGAAGCTTCGGGTCAATACTTATATACATTTTATAGCAATAGAAGAATAGAATAGAAGTTCATCACAGTCACGCAATAACTAGTAGCCATAGTTGGGTTGGCTTGGAGGGCGGACCGAACCGTAAAATGGATTTCTTATTGTTTTTACGAGGTTTTGAAGATATTATGAAATTGAGTCTCTACTCTATGGAACTTAAAATTATGCTTACATCTAAAGAATGAACTAAAACATGAGAAGACTAGTAATCTAGATCTCAAAGTATACGTATACACTATCTATACTAAATATAAATATAATTAAAGTGTATGTTAGTAATGCCAATATAACAGGTTTTTACTAATAAAAATACATAAATTAATACACGGTACTTTATACCAAAAAACAATTTCTAAAATGTCCGCTTGTTTGTTCCGAATAATCTCCTAAACGGCTGCAAATATTTTGACCTGACTTTCACTGGCAAATAGCTGATGTTTATTAAGTTTATTATTATTAGTGTACCACGCAAAAACTACCAATATCTCATAAGGCCCCGCAAGCGAAGCCACCGAAGGTCAGCTAGTGGAGTACTGAAGATTTTGCATCTGCAACAAAGTAGAACGTCCATAAAACAACTAAGGAAACATCTTATATGTCGCAACAAGCTTCGGTGTGGTAAACAGGATATTCTTATTAGGAACGACTGCTATTATTGCCCGCATGCATAGAAATGTCATATCTTGGCCCATATATGCAGTGACCATGCTGGGGAAAACTGGGGAGACTGTATCGTATTAAATACAAAGAACAATGGTGAAATAACGTAGCGTTTACACACTAGCACTAGGTTTCCCTGTGTCGTGCGAGGCATGAACACACATAATAACACATAACAACACCCAAGACCCGAGAACATACGTTTCTGCTCATCGCACAAATATTTGCCCACGCGTGAGACCCCACCCTTCGAAAGCAGGGTCGCTACCTACTAAGCTAACGAAGTCGCCAAAAGCGGACATAAAAGCTGGTTGTAATTTTTTGGGCGTCTAGTAATGTATAGAAATGTCGCATGTATGTTTACTATATGTCGTAGGTATGTTTATAAAAGTAGTTTTACATTTGTAAGTAATCAGGCAAAAGTTAGCCTGATGCTGAGTGTCACACCTGCCCATGACAGTTGCCCACGTCTTCCAGCGATAAAGTTACGCTCGTCATTGACTGAGGTCTTCACCCAGACACATATCTGGCTCTGTCCTCGTACATCAATATGCTACATAGAACATAGAACATAGACTTACGACCCAATAGAGAAATATACGTCTATATGTTATAATCAGATAGCGCAAACTGCAATTTAGCAAAACAGTACGACTGTTCTAGCAAAAAATCGCTTTATCGAATACGTTTACGGGCCATTGGAAAGTCTCCGGATAAACTTTTAGACGTCCTTAAGTTGCGGGTCTTACATAAGTTCAATATGATATATTTTTTATGTGGCATGATGTACAGAAAACGTTGCATATGGTAAGATCAAATAATCAGATTAATAAATATGAAAAACGCTATTTCGTTGCAATAGTATAGTGATAATTAAGGCGTACGAAATGCGTGCCCGTCCACGTCATAATGTTGTATTTTTTATGTATTATGTGCAATCAACAAAAATAAATGCACTAAAGATATATCCTGTTTTTCGCTTGAGAAAACGTCTCTTATCTATATTTTACTAAATCTTGTTTCTATTCCATCCTACGGCAACTGTTTGTTTGTAACAATCTTGATAAGAAACTGATATATGTTGGCAAACACTCCTCACAATCCCACTTCGGCATCGGTGAGCATACTTATTGCCAGATTACCATACGATTATACTTAACTTATAAAACGGCGAGACACGCAGAGACCTAGATATTTGGTCCCGTTAGGTCACGAGTGTAGGATAGACTTTAGACCTGAGTTTTTCAATCTTTTTTTATACGCGACCCCTTTATAAATTAAATAAAATCTTGCGGCTATAGGCAAACAAAATGCTCATGATTTGAACAACAACATTTATAATTCTCTTTATTATTGGGTATACATATATTAAAATTTAAAAAATCAAGTAGGTACCTAGACCTACTGCAAGGTCACGTGAGCTCTTTATTTATTAGGTATGTAGGTAACATTGTCACGTCGTGGGTTATTTATTTTGCCTGTGATCCCTCGAGTAAGGCTTAGACCCAAAGTTTGAAAAACACTGCTTTAGACCATTACCGAAGCACCATTTCGACTATATCAACATGTTTTCGGATCTCCTTATCTAATACAGTGAGTGTCAACCACCTTACAATATATTGTTGTTCCGTTCAGCCCGAAGGCGAACAAAAACATTCAATACTCTGGTTAAGTCAGATAAGCCTTATATATATAATCGGCCTTACTTATAAACGTATATAGCTGAAAATTAAATAACGTCATTTACTACTGCGGACTTCAAAACTGTCCTGCGTCTTTCTAAATTACTATATATAAATTTAAGCTGCGTTTATAAGTAAGGCTAGAAAGAATATTAGTGTCCAGACGCCTGTTTTAAAAATTTTGATTAGCCTGACGTTTTAATAGATTTGCATTGACCGTGCTCTCGAGTACACTGGAGACGAGTAGGCATAAATTTAATTCGCGAAAGTTTTAAAAGTTCTATTTGTCTTTAGTTAGAAGGTTTACTTAGGTTTGGTACTTAGTTACACGGCTCAATACCACATCTATATGTAGATAATATTAACGTGTCAATACGATCGTTTGTGGTATAGAACATTGTTTGTTTTCTATAGCGCGCAGTACTATGAAATTAGTTTCGACTTGGTTTTGAGCTAGCCGTTACGCGAGTTTACTAAAGTATGGTGCACACTTGCTGTGCTATTTTGTGTCACTGTGTTATCGGGGTATATATGGGGGTCTTCAAAACACGAGTGCATAGGTATCTTCTGGGTAAGCGCGCTCCATCATCGATCGCATCATCACTTAGCATCAGGTGAGATAGTGGTCAAGTGCTACCCAGTTCGGTATAAAAAAAAAAAAAAAAAATCGTTTTCGCGACTGCAGATGTGACCGGTGCATTTCCATTCTGTGGGCACATTTGCTGTTGGCAAACTTGAGCTTATCTATAAATCGCGCAAAGATCTTATTTCAGATATTCGGAACACATAGCTCCACAAAAAAGCTATTCAGCTCAGATCCACAGTTCAAGTGGAAACATAAAACCGCGCAGGTTTTGATTGATAGCCGAATGAAGGCCCTAAACGTCCCGCCAGCGTGTCACAGGGCAAAGTTCAATTTAGATATCCGATGTTTCGTTTTGTGTCTACCCTTTGAGTATGAAGAGCTGGCCGACATTTATAGTGAGCTCTTTTTTGCTGAGCTGAAAATTTTAATAAAACGTAATAAAATTGCTGCAGATAAAGAGATAAGGTAAATCGGATATTATAACGATAGTACGAGTATTATTACGACAGGCCGGTTGGCGCAGTTGGTAGCACCCCTGCCTTCTGAGCCGCTGGTCCCGGGTTCGATCCCCGGACTGGTCAAACATTTGTGTGCATGAACATGTCTGTTTGAACTGTGTCTGGGTGTGTATATGTATTTAAGTATGTATATCAGTCATCAGGTCACCATAGTACAGGCTATGCTTAGTTTGGGACCTGAAGACCTTTGTGTGGATGTTATCACATATTATTATTATTATTATTATTAAATGGTACGTATTGAAAAAACCTGTAAAGAAAACTACAGTTTTTAAATAAAGTAAAAAATTTTGAAAACAAATACAAATCTGTATTTGTTATTTGTTTGTTATTTCATTTTATTTTACTGCTGTTTCCTTTTTTATTCTTCTTTGACTAATTTATCGAATATACTATTTTATTGCCATGATAATCTTACAAGGAATATGTCAGTTTAACATTAGGCAAACGACACCAGTACAACGTTGTAACGTGCAAGGCATCCTGTCGTACAGATAAATCACGACAAGATTTTCTAACCACATTAAAAAAAAAATTATAGACATACCAAAACCGCTTACTTTTTTAATTATCAACATTTTAATAAATTTTGTTTTGCCGAGTTAAATAATCTTTCACGTACGCCAAGTAAAGTGATGTGACGTTCATTTATGTACTATGTGATAAACTCTTGCATAAAGGAGGTTACGTAAAGCCGCCACTAGCTCCTATACTCAAAGGATATGGTAGAACGGGAGACGTATAAATGAATCCAATTTCACTTTTGTTTTTAATGCTTTTGTTAGTAAATTGGCTAAGACTTAAATGTGGAAGTTGCGTGTTTGGAAACAGTTTGGGGTTTCAGGGATTAGAAAGGGTTTATAATAAAACGGAAGGAGGAAGGCGGAAACTTGGAGGTATCTTTGTAGCAATGGTAGGCTTGGAAGGATTTCGGAATTACTTGGTCTTATTTGAAAACCTGTTATAGGTTTAGTTGTACGAGTACTACAAGGGTTAACGGTCTTTCTGGCCATCCGTCTGTCTCTCCTAATATTCTGCTTAAGACGCGGTCCAACCCCAATTTTAAAATAATTTACGATGCTTTACGTAAGGTTGAAAATCGCTTGTTAGATTGGACGATGTAATGCGAAAATGCGTTAATTTTGTACGTTTTCTTTATATTTTTCGATATATACTAACACAATTGAAAAAACTGCTGGTTACAACTTTAGTACTATATGTTGGCTATGTATTACCTAAAAAATAATATAGTGTTATCGCTCAAAATTCTGAGAGTTTGGGCGTGAAAGTTTATGTTTATGGACCTATTTAGGATTTTTGTCTGCAGAGAGCGAGTAATATTTATAAATTCTGTTCGGTTAATACTCTTTGCCTGTTCCTTTTCTAACCTTAGTATTTTTTTCATAGATTATTATCGAACTGTTTCGTTACACTAGAAGTTTAAAGATTCTGCTTTTTACTATTATCAGGATACGACCGCGCCTTAATAACTACAATCTTGATAAATGTAATTCATTATTATCATAAGAGTCGTTGAAATTATAACATTTAAATTCTAGTTTGTCACATTTCAATTTCATTAACTTTGGGTCAATGTTTTCGAGATATGCATAAAAATTAAAAAAAAAAGACTTATCTAGATTATATTTTAGTGTCATACATGATAACTTGCTTGTATTGTAGAGATTTCAAATACAAGAGTGGAGGTTAGTTTCTTAGTAGTTATTTTTAATTTATATTACATTAAACAATGAAATTTATAGAGAGATAATTCACATCCTCGGACGGGATTCGAACCCGCGTCTTCTGACTCTCCGTTCATCTCCATAAATTTCATTGTTTGAGATCGCTAAAGCAGGCGTTAGTGCTTTAAAAAGTAAAACTATAAAAATTACAAGGGTTGCGGTGTCAATACAAAAGTTTAAGTATTTCTAAATAATGCTTCTTTCGGTTGGATGGTACTGTCAAAGCTGTTCAATAGATATCGCTCCGTCCCCGTAAGACGGTTAAAGTGAGATAGAGAGTTAAAATTCGATGCTCGGACCCGAACCTCGGTGGCCTAGTTGGTCAATGGCGTTTGACACGGAGAGTCAGAAGACGCGGGTTCGAATCCCGTCCGAGGATGTGAATTTTTCTCTCTATAAATTTCATTGTTTGAGATCGCTAAAGCAGGCGTTAGTGCTTTAAAAAGTAATACTATAAGAAACATATTAAATTAGATTTGATACTATTTCAGGAATGATAACAAGATACCGTACTAAGATCTAACTTCAAATATGCCATGTTAAATAAAATGTACGAACAAACATAATAAAAATAGTTTTCTTATAACACACATAAGGTTCCAAGACTCACTTACGTAAAAGGGCCACATCTCACAAAGAAATAGCGAATCCTTTACAAAAGAGAAATGCAATATTTATTTTAACAGTGTGACCGCAACTTTCTGGCCATTCATAGCCAGCGTCGGATCTATTAGGGATCCGCTGTGACAAAATGAGATTTCAAAATAGCGTTCTTTACTTACTTAAAATACTAGATGGTGTCTTAAATACTGGTATGACTTCAAATTCACAATTTATGCACTAGATACACTAAATTTGGACAACCAATTTAAAAAAAAACCTTGGAAATGTTCCCTATTCACGCAACTAATCTCAGTGCTCTATCCAAAAGGAGGAGTCTTAAAGTACCATTTGAAGATACTGCAGTCATCTATCTCACCCAACAGCGGTGATATTGTCGCAGTAATTTTCCTAGTATGCCTTTGTCTGATTTTGTAAAAAATTGTGAGGGCCAGTTCGCAGTTATTAAGCCAATTTTTATACGAACTTTTAAAAAATAAGGGTATCTTAAAATTTACAGGTATGGATGGTAAAATTTGTAAAATAAGATACTGAAAATACCGCACACACAAAACCTATCTAAAAGCAACTTGAACCAAAGTAATCAATAAATAAGTAATACATGTAGATAACTACAAAAATACGTAAAATTCGAAAACATAAAATAACGTCCGAAAATACATTTCTACTGGCTAACTATTAAGATTCTGTCGTATAATATGGTTAGTGAACATCATCATCAGCCCACATTCTTCCACCTGGACATAGGTCTCTCCTAAAGCACGCCACAGAGCACGGTCATCAGCTTTCTGCATCCAGTTACTGCCAGCCGCCTTCCGCAGGTCATCTCCCCACCTGGCCACAGGGCGTCCTACACTCCGTTTGCCCAAACGTGTTCTCCACTCAAGCACTCGTTAGTGAACATAGGTCATCAAAAAGGAAGAGTACTTTCCCTTTCTTACTTACCACCTTCGGATAATTTTCTTTACCATTTAGAGCTTGCGATACGCTAATGTCAGTCACAATATAACAATTGACGTACTATAATTTAAATATAATTTGTATCCATATATGTTTGTTTAGTGAGGTAATCAAGTACAACGTGTCACACCGTCAAATGTCTGCAAAACTGACGCTTATCTCTCAGGTCAGGTCAGCTGTCTTTTTATATGTCGTTACTGTTCATATGAATTATATAATGATTATAAGAGTTATTAGGTAAAGCACCATCTTGTTAGATCGGTTTAAGTTTTTTTTAGAAAGTAGAAAAATAAATGATGTCTTGACGGATTGTGCTGGCCCGACCAATCTTATCTCTTATCTATATATATCTTGCGCCAAAATGAAAGTATTATTCGGAAAATATCAAAAAATATACGGAACCCCTACCTCCTCCCCAGTTTACTACACCATATATTCCTGCCATATCGCTACATGAATAATTCTCGCTCAGCCGGGGCTAAGGGGGAGTAGTACTGTTTTTTGGTGTACCGTTTTTCCTTTTAATATTCGACGCAAGATAAATGTTGGGAGACAGTGGTTTTGATTGATCGCCCCGCCGTTTTAATTCGCTAGCCGATTCGAATTGGCCAGGTTCACTCTGGTGGGGTTAACATGGGGAGGCTTACCCTGTTGTTTTTGGTTTACTGTATTTTTTGCGGGTAGACGTGTTTTGTATTTGAATGATTTCTACTGTCAGTTAATTGAAAGTATTCGACCGCTAGATTATGTGTAAAGAATTTTGTTTGTAATATAGTTTTTAGGGCTGAAATATGAACTTTTCTATATCATTTACCATCATACCTTGTTTGCTTAAATTCCTAAGCCTATCTAACGTCGAAGCATTACAAGTTACTTGAGATTAATTTCCCTGGAAGAATGTCGAGAATAATATAAGCAACACCTCTTCAATCTTTGTAAATTTAGTTCATTTTTAATTATTTCTCAAAACATTAGGATACATATATTCTACTGAACGGTACTTAACTAAAAAACTACTTAACTAAATAGAATAAATATGTATTTTAAAAGATTTTAAATTTAATATTTATTAATTACGGCTTTTACACGTAAATATACAAAAATGATATCTTTTGTTATTGGATTGGTTCCATTATCCATTTTGATGAAGCGTAAACAGAGAATTGAAATAAATGGGGGAAATCGGGCACCCCATTACTTAAACACGAGACAATGATGATTACTGCCATAACCTACAAAAGAACCGATATTAAAATGATAGCCTCTGGGACTGAAGCAAATGTATCCAAGAAAATCTATTTGGGGTCGTACGTTACCGTCATTTCTCGGCCCGCGGCATTGTATTATTTGGTAATTCAGTATAACTTTTTATGTTGACTATAAATTTACATTTACTCTAAATATATGTTAGCATTTAAATGAGCGGCTATTTAACTTTTAATACATTACACAATTTAACAATTATTATTATTCTGTATAAAATGGCTAGGACTCACGTGAATGGTATAAGAATTTTTCTCCTACCCGTTTTGAGTTAAGTTTTATTTCTGGAAAATGTTACGTGAGTTCTAGTAAGTCCTTAAATAGTAATTACACACAATTTCTTTCATATTATTAGAATAAAATGATAATAGGACATAATAAGAAAATTCCTACTTTTAATTTTTCTACTACTAGGTGTTACTATGCTACTAATCTTGAAAAATGGCGGCTCTATGTCAGTTTGGACAACTCCAGTAAGCAAAAGTGTTAGTAAGTTGATGACTGGAGCTGACAAAAGTGACATAGATCGGCCATTTTTTTCAATTTCAATCATCATTTGTTAGCAACTGAGATACATAATGGTCTGTGACTTTCAATGTATTTTTATTTTCATTGGTTTCACATGGTTGTTGAACTAATCAATCACGGCCCGCAATGAAAAAAATGGCATGGACCGCTTATTTAGCACGCCTGAACAAAACCCACATTTATATCAGCATTATTTGAAGCCCCTAAAACTTCAATACGTAGCCATTGTGGAAATCTTCCCTCTTTGTGTCCCACCCTGTCTTAGATTACGGCCATTTTTTCTTTTGTGCAATTTGCATTTGAGATTACAGTACTGCGGGTGGCTAATTTTGTTTGGGGACCGCTGTTTGATAACGACTGTATTTTAAATAATGCCTTCTAATGGAGGTAGGCAAATGAAGTGTGGGACTTGAAGAAAAGGTCCCTATTTTGGAAATAAGTGATGAATAAAAATAATCAGTGTAATCAAGATTCTCATTAAAGGGTAGTGAAGGTCGGCGGATCGAGTTTGAGCTTTAAGTGAAGGCAACCGTTAGTAGGTCTATGGCATAGCGGTTGGGTGCTTTCGAAAGCCCCCCTGGGTAGTTACCACCCATCCAAGATGAAATCTGTTGCTAAGCAACTAGCGGTATGTTGAATCATCATTCTAGTCCTAATGTACGTACCTACATCGCCCTTGAACATAAGGTTGCTTTTCCAACGTCCCTTGTCATGTCTTTATTTGTTTCACGGATGTTGTCAAAAATGCAAGGTTCTTAGAGAATCGCACAGCAGACCTTCAAGTAAGATATTAGTTAAATGTCAATATATCAATTACGTATTTAAAAACACAAAGTATAAATACAATTTACATACTACGAGTATTATTGGAAAAGATTCGATTTTGATAATACATATTAAGTGTGTAAAAATTATGGAAAGATTTTGAAGGGTAGATATTGTTTATGACTCAAGTGTGAGAAAGGACATACCCAAGTCTGGGAACCATTTGATTTTGCTATGCTTTGCTAACGTAGCTACCTTGCTCTGTTGTACCTTCCGTCTTATACAGGGTTACTGGTAAACAATTAGCATCCTGTTAAGGGCATATTCTGTACATCAAAACAAACAACTTTAGTTCTAGATCTTTTCCCAAAACTAAACAAATTTCCCAAAAACATTTTGAAGTTTTTGTGATTCTCTCTTACACTTTATAACTCTACATCGCATCCACTTCATTCATATACGTGTAGACCGCCTGCCGCCGCCCGGCCGGGGCTTGTCGGCATTGCGCGCGCGCTTTTTACATAGTGTTAATTATGTTTAGACCGGTCAAATTGATTTTTTAAGTTTTGTATGGAAGAAATTCGAATTTTTGAAAGTCGTAGAACAAAAGATGTTTGTTTTGAATATGCTCTTATAAGGATGCTAATTCATTACCAGTACCCCTGTATATAGGTTGATGGTGTCTTTATTTGAACTTATTAAGACAAGTTTTTCTTAATTGATAAAAAAAATGCTGGTATCGTCACATTGCATAATACTGTTTGTGATTACAAAAACGGAGTAAGTTAGGGCTGAGGTTTTGTTAGTATCAAATAGTCCAGCGACTGAATAAAAATGCCCTAACTTCACTCAACTTTGTCATGTGTGACGTTAGCTTGTGCCTCGACATATTTTTAGAGTTATAATAAACACAAAGTCTAAATTGAAAATACGACACGGTCAGAGAGGCAGTTGTCATAATGTCGCTCTAAAGTTCCATTAAGGTCGTTATTTAGTTTATTTTAAGCATTATGGTGTTTTTTTTTTCTTTTAAACTCTGTTGTAGTAACGCGCAATTTTATTCCGGCTGGCAATTGTGTGAAAAAAATTTAACACTCCGCATTTTAACACAGAAAAAAAATATTTTAATGTTGATTTGACGGTTTAATCCTTTGAATACCATTGACGTACATTTACGATCGTTTCATTCATAAATTTTTTGTTTTAATTATCACGGTATATGAAGGGTTAACTAACGCGGTAGGTATAACCGAGTATCTCGATATACCTACCGCGTAAGTTGTCCAAACAATCGCATATCAAATATTTTCTTCTGACATACCTTTTTTTTGTTCAACCCTCAACTTATAAATCACATTAACAATTTATGATATACTTTAATAAGGCAACGTATGGGTGCCAAAGTACTTTCCAGCCGTGGGAAGGTGACAATTAAAGCAGGATTTTAAAAAAGCCTACTGCAGCCTTTTCACATAGTTGTGTTTTATTTTGTTACTCTTTTTCTGCCTTGTTACCCAAACTTCTGAGAAGAAGAAAAAAACAATAAAAATATACATATATGTATGTAAATAAGTATATATTTTATTTTAATTGATATTTATGTAAGTTGGCAGACTATATAGGACGAACATGCTCCTCAAATATTCTTAAAAAAAGCTGCGCCATGGTAGCGACTAATATTAAAGGTGGTACCATGGTACTTACTATTCCATTATTAGATTCATTTCAAATCTTTATTGGAATAAAAGTACTTGATTAATATTAAAATTTGCAAGCGTTTTCACTTACATTATTGGCTTCGTGATAAAATGCTTCATAGCTGGATCAAGTAGGGTTTGAATACATCTTCAACGATATTTTCTGACTTCAACCCTATCGCTGTGGAAATAAAGTTGAATATATTGTTAACTGCTGACTCATTTGTATACAGTAATTTACTAAGACTGTAGTAGCTATTAATGAAATTCCTTTAGCATATTTTATTATTTTCTTTACTCGTGTGTTTATCAAAGACTTAAATATATTGCTTTAATTTAATTTGATATAACAATTAGTATAGAGGCAAATGACTTTGGTGGAATATATATCAGTCAATTGCTTGAAGTACTTCACATTGCGAATAGTAGGTAGCTAAGGTCAAGAGGACATATTTAAATAATATCAGTATGGCTAAGGACGCCATGATCCGCCTTAATGTCATGATGGAAGAAGAGAGGTACTATTACCACCAAGATCCGGTTAATATGCGCTCTAGTATTCCTCATAATCTTGTACCGCGTAGAGACATGGACGATACGAGCCAGACAAAGGCAAAGGATCGATGCATTCGAGGTGTGGTGTTGGAGACGGTTATTGCGGATACCATGGACCGACAAACGCACCAATGCATCGATCCTTTCACAGCTTCGTGTTCGGATTCGTCTCTCCACAATCTGCCAACATCGCGTACTGACCTACTTTGGCCACATTGTTAGAGGAGAGAAGATGACCACGATCCATTCATGAGGGAACGACCACATAGAGAGACACCCTCATACCCTCGTAGTACCCTGTTTTGTGGGAGGCTCAGACACACAAACATAGTGTAACAGGTTGGAGGCTAAATATCTGGCAGTGATACTAACCAAGAAGCAATCAAACTATGTGGACAATTGTAGCAAGATTTTAATTCAAATATTTTCCTACAGCTTGGCTCAGTTGCAAACGCTTCTGTATAGCGTAGCGTTGATTATAAACAAACACATGTAAAAGTAGCTAAAGATACAGCAGACGAGATGAGAAGCTGAACTGACAGAAACTCATACGAGTGTTTAAAATGCCTTGTCATTCGTAGAAGTGCTTGTAGCAGACGTTCGAAGCCGCACGCGTAGCGGTTTGTTCGTTCGTACAAGTGTTCGTAGATGTGTACGTATATGCGAGCAATAGTGGTCTTGTCTTTCGTAGAAGAGCTCGTAGCGGTCTTGACGTTTGTATAGATATATGCACCTACAAGCGTACGTAAAAGCGCGCGTTGCGGTTTTGGTGGTCGTAGAAGTGCTCGTAGCAGACGTTCGTAGAAGCGCTCGTAGCGGCCTTGTCTTTTGTAGAAGTGCTTGTAGCAGACTTTCAGCCATGGATGCTGCCTAAGGCGGATTTCCTTATACGCATTAAGTTTTGTGTGAGTCTGAGGTATTCTAGCGGTCTGATTACGTAATACTAGTATGTAATGCTACTATAATACCTACTACTAACTGCTTGCTACTATCTCAGTTGATAGGGATCCAGGTTCCAGCCCTGGGCAAGTATTTGTGTAATGAGCAGAAATGTTTGTTCTCGGGTCTAATGTGCTATAATATTACTTGATGACTTGAGCTTCCATTAAAAGATCCGGTAGCGTGCGTGTTAACTTTTATAACGAAAGACAACAAACAAATGACAATGCCTATATTAAAATTACCCGAGGATAATTTTCCTTTATTGCATCCAACTGTTTTACTCCATTAATAAAATTTATCCTGCTTCTAATGCCTTCAAATTGCTCCCTGGCTGTCAGGCTTGCTTATTTCTTATCGTTATTGTAATAAAGTTTATTTTGGCTTGATAATGGTGAGTCGTTAATAGGGTGATTCGATTCGGTTACGTTTGCGAGATTAGAGTCGCATGTGTTTAAGTTTTGGCGATTTCTCTCGCAGATGTTCAAAGGGAAAGTCAAAGTCATTGATTTAATTGTGACTTAAATGACACATTAAATGACTTATGAACGTATCAGTTCAAAGTCAAATTCAGAATCATTTATTTAATCTAGGCATCGCGGAGACACTTATGAATCATTAGTATTCATATAATTTAATAATACGAATAAAGTATGAATTATTGTACTTCTATGCAGTCCACTCATCATCATCATCTCAGCCGTAGGACGTCCACTGCTGAGCATACGCCTTCCCTTATAATTTTCCAAAAGGACCAATTGGAAGCGGCCTGCATCCAACCTCGTCCTTCGACCTTTATCAAGTCGTCTGTCCACCGTGTCGGTGGACGATCTACGCTGCGCTTGCCGGTCCGTAGTCTCCGTAGTGGGTCTTATTTCGTATATAGCTCGAAAAGCACGCTTACGCAGTGATCATTTTGAATATGTAGGTACTTACATAATTCATGTTAATTTTAGAAATTGTATGGCAATAAAGTAAATAAATAAAATGTTATAGACAGAATATTATAGCGGTATTGTCGAACAGTGCCCTTTTAATCTTTTTTGTCGTACTCATAAATTAATTAAACTCAAAGTAGAGCCGTACAAACAACTGAAATAATAGACAAAGTAATTTAAGGGCAACTCCCGACAGAAGTTCGCGCATTTGTACAACTTCAGTTCACTGCTCACCTCATAATATCCGATTCCATTTCGACTGTGGGATATTCTGGGATATACGTGGGATACCATAAGTAGATATGTAGATAGATAGACAATCTTGATTGAAACACATTACAAAATATAACAAATAAAGAAATAGGATAATATTGTGGAAACATAAAAAAGTTACACAATGAAAAGCTTATGGACGCAACCATACCTTATGACAACCATGCACTGAAAGAAATATGTATAATGTATAAGTTTATTCAGCAGGTCTCTAAGGTCTAGGTAGTGGACGTCAGCGTAATCAAGAATATGACGCAATTGATGACGTTTACAATACTATTACACGGTCTCGGTGAGGGAAAGCAATGATAACTGTAAAAGGTAGATCTTTTTGCTAACATCTGTAGCATTGAACTTTGTGTTAAATATAACAGAATCGTATTGTTCACGTATGAAACAATTGAACTCAGTACAAACTACCATCTAGCATAACTATACCACAGATAACTCTTACTTTGTACCACGGAACGCGGCCAGTTTTTCAATTGTTTATACGAATATTTTACTACGCAAATGACTGATGTTTAGCCTGTGAAACCCGTATGGTTTAATTCAACTTTGCTGCAACTGCGCACATTGGAGTCACGACAGTTTTAAGACAGACTTTTCTCACATAGACAAGTCTGTCTTAAAACTAAAACCAAATTGTTTTGACTGACTCGTTTCACATCTATACGAAACTGTTTTGACTATGAGACAGTTTTGTCTATGAGACGTTTTGTTTGAAGTTTGCGCGTCTTCATAATTTTTGTAAAGCAATAATCTGTCTTAAAACTATCGTGACTCAAGTCTGGGCTCAGCCTAAACACTTCCCCAAAGAGCTGGTGGACATCATGCTCGTTCTGCAATTTTTTAATTTAAAAATGTCATCGTACACAAATAACATCTTTGTTATTACAAATATTTTTAGATTATTTCAAACCCAATTTAACCGTTCAGAATATTTCGCTGCAAAAAGTATATTTACATTTGTCCGTCGCTCAACGTTGCATAGCTTCGTAGATAATTAAAGGAGATACAAATAGAATTCCACTACCAATTTTCCATGGATGGATGCTCCGCCATTTTGTTTTTGTACGCGATATTGAATTACCTTCGTCCTTGTTGCGACATGTGTATTTGTGTACAATTATAAAAAAAATACCATACCTACCTATCTACTGAAGTTTGCAGTGTTGTAATTGGCAAGTGGAAATAGCTGAAATGTTTCGAGGGTAATGTATTAAGTTGCGAGGGCTCTGTTCTATAATTTTACAATGCTCAGACCATATTTCGGTCAGGGGGCTAAATCTGAAGCGTAGTCAATCATTATACTTACGAATCAATTTAATTAAGAACCGACTTAATCTATCTATCTATTTATCTATATATCTTCTATTTCTCTATCTATCTTCTATTTATCTATCTATCTTCTATCTAATATATGATATAAAAATTAATTGCTGTTCGATAGTCTCGCTAAAACTCGAGAACTGGAACGATTTGGTTTATGAAATATTTGTGGCAGTCCAGGGAAGGCTTAAACGGTGAAAATTATGGGAAATTAGTAAGTTATATTATTAGTGATTATGAGAAAATAGTATGAAAAATTTAAATAGCAATAATTTTATTTTCTCATACAAGCAGCCGTGCGATTCTGTAATGAGTCGTCTACGAGCTCACCAATGTCAAATACTTCGCCCTTGTACTTAAGGTTGCTTTCCCAACGTTTCTTGTCCTCTCTTCATTTATTTCACGGCTGTTGTCAAAGATGCAACGATGTTTGCTCTTAGAGAATCGCACGGCTGCCGTGCGATTCTCTTGAAAAAAACTTTGGAAAAACCTTATGTACAAGGGCGATATCTCATAAAGTATTTGACATCGGTGAGTTCGTCGACGAGCGCATCGACGGATCATTAGAGAATCGCACGGCTGTTCCTATCTATCAAATATTGTCTTGAAGACACGCAATCAACAACAATCGGTAGTCATGGAAACCATATATTTATGGTTAAGGATGTGTGAAGGGTAGTAGATTTTTAAACTGAGCCAGAATGTTTAAAACTCACGCTAATTATCATATTTTAGTAATAAAACGGAATTAATCTAGTTAGTGGATCTACTGTTAATGATTCCATGATTGATGATGATTGATGAGCTGAAGAACTCTTTGTGAATGAGTTCACCCGGGGAACTACTCCTACTCCATATCCTATTTCTACTATGAAGATGTAAATGTTCGCATTACTGTGTATGGTTGCGGGTGAAATAACCAGGCACATTTAAGATGCTCTCATATGACGATGTTGATAAAAATTAATTTAAAACTACAAAAAATAATGTGACATTTATAAGACTTTTCTAAGTACATATTGACAGAATTAAAGACATATTTTAACATACTTAAATACATTAAAAAAATTCAAGCATTATTTTCACCAATTAATTTCACCTTTAAAACAGTTTTTCTCTTTATTCACTATTATATTTGTTATGAAACACACATAATAAAATAGCTAATTTTAATACATTGACGTATTATTTTTTTATTTAAGAGTGCACATTCTTTTTTATGTTTTTTTTTTACGTTTTGACGAGATGCGCGTGCTTGATTTCAAGTAAAGGAAAATGAAGCGCTGAGCTGACAGCGCCTTAACAAGTTAACAGCTCAGGGTGATGGGCGCAGTGCAGGTCATCACTTGTGACGAATTGCATCTGTGATAAGCAGAGGTCACCGCTTAACATTAATTTGGGCCTCGAGCTTGGTGCGTAAGCTAATGTTTAAAAACAAGTACAATTTGAAAAACTTAATAACGACTTCCATTCTATTCAGTTATTGGAATGTAATTCATAAATGTCTCAGTAATTTAAGATTGACCTTATAATATAATAATGCTGTCTAACAAATGTTAAACTACTAAAGTTTTGAATTTCTTTCACGATAATTAAGTCAATTATATAACATCATTACTTCTAATTGTAGCTTCTACTTACTAATTGTCCTTTGTTTTGTTTCAGGTACGTGATACCAGTAATGTTTTCTCGATGGACACTGCGTTATATTCTAGAGAATAGCCTCACCTACCGAGCTTATGACGGTTGGTGCAATTATCAAGGGAAGTGTCTTTATAATTAAGTTTATATTTGGGTGTGCTACAAAATGCTAAAAAGCTACTCAAAGACTAAATATCTCGTATGTAGCCGTCGGGCAGTTTAAGTTACTTCTTAAGATGACTTCGTAGATTAATTCGATTTTTTTTAATAGTGTAACGGACCGATACATACCTACCTATCGACCGCCCGATCTGCGCACGCGCTCCCACTCCCATCGCAAGGGGTACTGCAAACGTCACAATAGTATCAACTTTGTCTAAATTACTATTTATTTGCTTTTTGCAGAGCATGCCAATTTATGTAATGTAAACGAATCGTTTTAAAAATGTCAAATTAATAGTTATTTTGAACGAAATTGCTCTACCTCGGTATCTAAACTCCAGTGATCTGGCTAAAACTGGATTTAACCGGCTAAACTGCGCAGACACATAAATCAGCGGCAATTTTCGGCGGTGGCAACACTGATTGGAACAATAGTTAACTGAATACGGTTTAGGGTGGTAACTCCGAGGCGTGATTAATACGTTTGTGGTGTGTGGAAGCACACGTTCCAGAGCAGGAAAGCCGTAAAATTGTACTAACTTAATAATATAGATTGGTACTCGTAGAAAGAGATAAATGACTTGTGTTTACCAATTTTATTAAAACAATTGAAAGTGTACAAGATTTCGAGAAAAATATAGATTTAAAGAAGCAGATCGTGTCTGTTGGAGTTGTTACTTCCTAAGCAAGCATTCAAAGTATTTATTTTATCAAAGAATCACGTAAAAATCTCAGTAATACTGTTACTGATTAGTACTGTCTTAAAAACAATAGGCTTGCCTCGACAAAACGATTCTCTAAGTTTGTTAAATACACAGAATCAACTTCTACAAAGCACCAAGTCTTCAAGATAAATGAGTTAACTATCCAATTGAATGCCAAGCAGCATGACCACAGGCCTCTCGCAACTAGTTACTATCTGTAGCTACTTTGTAGGAAGCCTGCAGGTA
Source organism: Selenia dentaria (assembly GCA_917880725.1). Classification (NCBI taxonomy): domain Eukaryota; kingdom Metazoa; phylum Arthropoda; class Insecta; order Lepidoptera; family Geometridae; genus Selenia; species Selenia dentaria. Next base: position 8,801,298 of record OU862901.1, on the reverse strand, counting down.
AGATGAAACGAGGATGTCGTGCTACTACGTTTGGCTCGTGGTCTTTACTATCCCACCGATTATGTGGCTAATACTAGCCCATACCTTGCTCTTTCAGCTTGCTGGTCTGGTGGGATATGATGATGGTAGGCTCCTTTTTTGTATCATTTCATAATCACGTTAAAAAAACGAACATAATCGAAAAGTCGGACCTTCTTTTCGTATTGGTTTCTTTAGACTACGAGTGTGACCCTTTCGTTAAGTATTTTCTGGGATAAAAACAGTAACATAGGAACCTTTTCCATAAGAAGTATCATACAACTGTGTTTTTTTATTTATTTTTTTATTTTGGTACATTGAACGTGAAATAACAAACGAACCAACAACCACATTTCCCCATTTGTTACGTATTTCATGTATCATTTTTATATACAGGGTGTTTGGTAGAGGGACCGACAAACCAAATGAGCGTGTTCGGGGGCCCACTTGGAGAATACAAGTTGGCCAAAAAAAAAACCCCGAAACCCCAATTTTTTTTTACTTTTTTTTGTGAATTTTCTCATATCTCCAATATTGTACATATTTACCACCATAACATTTGTAATGTATGTTTTAGACCGGATGTTTTTAGTTTTTACAAATTTTACAAATGTTATGGTGGTAAATAGGTACAATTTCGGAGAAAAAGGGAAAAATCACAAAAAAAAGTTAAACATATTGGGGGGTCGGGGATTTTTTTTGGCCAACTTGTATTCTCCAAGTGGTCCCCCGAACACGCTCATTTGGTTTGTCGGTCCCTCTACCAAACACCCTATATAGTAATGATATATAATTTTATATATCATTACTGATGCGAAATTATTACCTAGAAATGTCAAATAAATATACTTACAATAAAAAAGTATTTTGTAAGTTAATTATTGTGAGTAAAACAGAAAACCAAACCTCCCACAGTTAAAGAAGAAATCGGTTTGAAACAAATAATGAATTCACATCACACGCCGTCCTGTAACTAGGGTGTCACACCAATTCCGGGTTGTTATTAAGGAAATTTGAAAACCGACGTCAAAATGGGAGTTTGTGCTCGTTACAATCTGATATAGAGGGGTCACGCCCCCGTGGGGCACCAGCGAACTACATTCAAAGGTCAGTAGGACATATTCAATGATCCATATAAAGTACCGGTGCATCGTCTGCCTTTAAAAAGCAATAACACTACAAGAAATTTAATAACAGGTAATAACAAAAGACAAGGCGTTACTGTTTTTCTATATATTATAGCTACTATTTGATAATAATAGACTATGATTGCCTTAACTGCTAGTTGAACTATGTAGTCTTCCTATCAAGTATATTATTTTATACCATTCTCACTCTAAAAATTTGTTTTATTCACTGGAAACAGTAAATAAATAGACCTTTTAATCACTATTTAGGTGTTTGAATTTAGAACACACCAATATATTCGACCTCCATCTCTATGCATATACAACTTCCTTACGCAAAAAAGTACTCGATACAAACTCCTTGCGCAAATAACACTCGACATACAAACTCTTTGCGCACATAACTCCGCGAGATTTGATTGGTCGATATTTGCGACAAGGAGTTAAGCATTAGAATAACAACTGTATTGTGTTCTTTGCTGCCATTACAGAAAAAATAATAATATGAATATTACTCTTAAGTTTCGTAATTTTTCAATTTTTTTATGTGCATGTTAATTAATTTAATCTTACTTTTTTCGTCATTAAATGTCTATTTGCGCTTAAGTTATTTATTTTTCTCGTAGTTATGGTATAAAGTATAGTATGCAACTCTTGAATAAAACGGATATATATCGAGGGCCATGAATCAGTTGCATCGCTCAGGATTCTAACACTTGCTCTCGCTCGCTATGCTCGCTACGCTCGTGTTTCAGTCGTTAGAATCCTTCACTTACTCGTGATTTATCTATGGCCCTCGCTTTAAATCCATCCATTATTCACTAATTGCATAATATAGGTACTACATATACCTAATTAAGTACTGTTTAATTAATATGTGTAGTTGTAACGGTATCTCTTTTTTGTCACTTTTCTGTATATAACTTATGATTAATTATGTAGTAGCATTTGTTGTTTTACGGTTAGTGAGTTGGGGTGGTTGGCGCTATGATGTTATGACGTCACACACAGGGTCCATCGGGAGAACAGCGCTGGTTTGTACCCAGCATATGCTGAGATAAATCCAATTTGAGACTGGCACCATTGCATTGTTTATTCTTTTCTCTATTGTTTTTATAATTATGTTCTTGTGTTATGTTATGTTGTCTTATACATTTTAATTTAGTGTCACTTGGTCTATGAATACAATTTCCTTTCATTTTATTTGTAACTGGAAACTAAGTAGCTGAAAAACCGTATTCTTTTCAAACATTTTCCTCGAGTTTTTAAGCTATATACTGATCGTTTGTTAGAGTCACATTTTCCTCGAGATTTTAGACTACGGAATATACTGATCGTTTAAAAGAGTCAATGAATGCCACATATTCTGCTGCAAATTTGGGGGCAATGACATTTTTTTTTCAAGTTTGAACTACATTTATAAACAATACTACTGTACAATGTAGGAATACTTAAATACGGAAATCTCAAACCAATGCCGACTATGGCAGACTTTCCGATTTGATCGCTCTGAACGGAACGTCCCTAGTGGTTGATTTGTTATTTTTCTTGACACCGTACAAAAACCTTTGCTATTCGAATTTCAATGGTCCCGAAATGTTTTGAATTTTAAATTAAACTACTCCTAGGGCCTACGTGTTTAGGCGACTAGGCGTTTCTAACAGCTCCAAAGATGTTTATCCGAGGTAATTTATGCGCCAACTCCCACAGACTTTCTAAAGGTCCCATACTGGTTTAACATAGTACTGCGTCAGAGAAGAGGGGTGGCCAAGTGCCCATTCATTAATCAGAGGAGTGACAGATCGCGAGCCCGCCACATGTTAGTCTCTAGATTATGCCTCGTTACTTCCAGTTGTGTGGTCACACTAGTTACATTGGGCTAGACTTTGCCACATGCTGATATTTGGCTGGCTGTGGGTTATTTTAGTCGTTATCTGATATTTTTCCCGTTACTTCTGCTTGTGTTTCTATTACTTCTGTATCATAGTTTTCACACTGACGTCGTACTAATAACATTGTAAAAGTATTGCCACTATGTAAGTGATCAGTTTCAGACCATGGTGCATATTTTTGTCAATATTTTTTGGTGCATGGAATTATTAGACAGATAATTGATTACCTTTTCAAATCCGATGTCGATTTATTATAAATTTACAAATATTACTAGCAAATAATAGATTATGGACATCAATTTCAGTTAAATTAAATGTCTCTTTGTAGTACATTGTTGAACGGTGAATCTAATTGCTCTTCCAACGCAAAATTATACTAAATAAGGAGTGATTTATTTGGCGAGTAGCAAAATTCATATAATTATTAAGTGGCATATTTTGTTCATATGTATGAATTTTCTCATAGATCTTGTGAAAGTTTCTCGTTCTATCTCTATCTCTCTTTCTCCCTGGGATTACAAATTTGAATGTTATGCCTACTTTCAGCTCATGATTATGTTTAAACAGCGGACGGGATGTATATATTGATATTGTTATTTATTTAACTACATATCTATATAAAACGTTACACACAATAGGTACAATTTGAAGAATTTAATACCGACCTCCATTCTATTTATTATTGGAGTGTATCTCAAAACTACTGGACCGATTTTGATGAAATTTAAAAGGGACTACAAGGGAAGCACCACCTTTCAAACAAAAAAAGGTTTTTGAGAATCGGTTCACCTAGTCGAAAGTTATGAGGTAACAAATATAAAAAAAGAATGCAGTCGAATTGAGTACCTTCTCCTTTTTTTGGAAGTCTGTAGAAAATAGTAATATATGAAATTAATACCATTATTATAAATATGACAGTTTAAGTGTTAGGTATTACTACTCACTTAAACGGCTGGAGGGATTTTGGCTTTTGATGAAAATTGGTTTATAGGTACTTAAGTTTCTAGAACCATATATAATAATACACAAGATGAGTCGATCGTACATTCAAGTACTTAAGTATATACTATATAGGTATAACTATGTCCAGTACTCGTAATAATAATGTTAAGTTTGACTTGTAAAATGTGATTTTACCAATAAATCTATCTATCTATCTGTCTATCTATCTATCTATCTAATAAGTTGTATCCCCGATAGTTGTTATATGGGGTGGGATAGTCATGTCCGCGTGTGTGGAGCCACGCGCCACAGCTAGTACATACATACCGTCAAACTTGTTCAATCCTGAAGCTGTAAAAATACCCAAATGTCGTATTTAAAAGTAAAATATGGTGTAATTGGGGCGCTAGAATGTAGACTAGTCAAATCAAAGTCAAAATCATTTATTCAATTTAGGCATCAAAGACGCACTTATGAACGTAAATTTTTCATTCTAATGTACTTTAAAGACTACCGCCGCGTTTCAAAATATATAGAGCCTACCAAGAAGAAGCGGCAATGAACTCGGGGCTATCCTTTTTTATAGATGTTTACAATGTTTCTACTTAGGTACTACAAATATTACATTTTATGGGTGGCAGAGTGACAGCTTGCCAGAAGTGGAGTATTCCAAGCATTTTTGTCTTCTATATAATGTCGGACTTTATAATAAGCTTTTTTTATTAAAACGTTTTTTACAGTCCCCTCTTTGAGCTCAGTTAGGTGTTTAAATTGTGTGCGTTTTTACAATAATATCCCAAAGGATATTATTGTAAAAACGCACACAATTTCCTAGGAATTACTTATTAGTCTTCGCAAACTAAAACAAGGTAAAAAAAGTCTTAAACTAGGTACAGCTATCCTATTTGTATTTCTAGTATTAAAAGGGTAGTGATCACTATTTAACTTATATTATGTATTTTTTTACGAACATACAATATATTTTCAAATACATATTAGGAAGGCAGAATGGTCAGAATATCATAACTAAATTTTAGAATCAGGACATGGTGAATATCCTATTAGCATTAGTGACCATGGCAGTTTAAAAACTTAAATCATAAATAGTAATACCAAAGGATATAAGTAATTACGTAATAACAAATTATATAAGTAACTGTCATGTCGATACTATGAACAAACATCAGACAGTATTTAAAAATCAATACCAATAAGTACAGTTATTAGACCCAGGACCTAGGACCCAAAACACTCTCCTCACATTCACCACCCTTATCTATATATCCATAAGTTTCAAATGTAACGATTTTTTCAATTGTATAATCGTACCCATGAAATAATAAAACAGATCTTTGTTATTCGTCCGTAAGTGTTATGACACAGATCAAATTAAAGTTACTTATCCAAGACAATTTGTTTACCAAGTCCAATTTCCCAATTCTCCTTTGAAATCCAAAAGAGACCTTACCTTCCAAACAAATTATGTACCATGCAAATCTCTGATTGCCCTTCGCAGTTAATTTAATTACGTATCCTTGTTTATTTAGGCCTATCGGTTTATAGAATGACCCTTGGCCCAAAGACCTTGGCCCAAGCCCTTGGCACAAACCCTTGCTCCTTACTTATGTAGAATAGTTTAATTACATATGTAGATGTGGAAAGAGGAAATTTCTGAATGTGGGCCAAAAGCTTTGATGTGATAATTAGGGCTTTTAGACTTTGTGTTCAAAGAATGTGTAGGTGTAAGGTTGTATTATGTTTTTGAAGTGCGATGATGTGGATTGATGTTTCAAAAGTATCTTTTACATAACAAGTGCGTACTTAAGTAGTAAAATAAGAATATAAAGACAAAAGTGTTTGAACCACCCCAAGATACAATGGGTGCATGTTCGGCAACATGCTCAAAATCTGGCTGATTTGTCTGCTGGGACATCAGCCAGCAAAATAAAGCTGTCAAGCCGAATCGCAAGGTTTATTTCTTGGGCAAAATATAAGTCAGCATTTTCAAAATGCAAACCACAGAGTATCACAAGATTGCCCAGTCCTCAAAAAAAAATAAGAAAAAGTTATTATTTATTTTAACGAAAGTAACGTAAATGGAAGTCTTTATTAAATATATATTACTTAATTGATGAAGTCACTAATAGTAGTAAGTTCTTAAAGATCAAATGTAGCTTTTATTTCATTTGTTTTTTTTTATATATCTATCCAGTTCATTAACATTTCATAAGTTTGGTGATCTGATAAATGAGTATGTGAGGCCATACGAACTCATATACATTACAACTCTCATTTCGATCCATTCCTTTTAACCTTACAAAAACAATGTAGCTGACTCACCAGCGGCTTTGCTCGCTTGGTCTATGGGTAACAAAGCCACAAAAATGAATTGAATTATTTTTTGCAAAAACCTTTCCTTATAGGATGTTTACAACGTAAACGGCATCAACTGCCAAAATTTTAAGTTTGTAGTCTCAGCTGTATAGGCTCTATGTTGATAAATCAATCAGTCAAGGCATGTAGTTATTTTAGAAAGTATGTATAAATAACGCACTATATAAATTAATGCGTGTCTACCAAAATACATTTTTCCTAAGAACTTTTTGCAAATCCAGAACTATATTTAAAATAAACAATATTTTTGTGCAAGCAATATCAGCACCAAAACAATCTTAATAAATACAATATAATTTCTAAACATCACAAAGTTTATAACCATGCATGTGAAGTACCTTAGGGACGTGATTATGAATTTAATTTGGCAAATTTTGACAAATTATTACCAAAGTTAGTAAGGGTTCGATTGCCCAACTTTCACGTTTCTGCTTTATATTGAACGTGATTGCAAATTCTATATATCTTTATGGCCACCTGTGTATATTTTTAATCTAGAAATATGTATACCAGAAAATTTTACATTTATTTCAAATACTATCTTTTATCGGAATAAAAGCGAAAGTTTGCTTACTTTTACTTCACGTTTAAAGCAATCAACGGATTTGGATGAAATTTTAAACGGAGATAGCTTATATTTAGTATAAACACCAATTCATCGGGTAGTCCCTATAGATCACTATAATCTCAAGAAGTCAAAAACACCCCATGAATTTTTTCAATTGGTAATTGGCTTGTTAAATGTTCTATCTTCAGCTGGAACTGAACCTTAAGGCCACCATTTCAGGTCAGGTGTTAATCTCGTCTTATTTGCGAATTTGATAGTAATTCCAAGATTTAGTCAGATCTGTATTCAACCCTAGATTCGCTGCCTAGTATACTTCTAGAACACGACTCGTTGTATCTACGTTTATATAGATAGGTTATAAAAAATGTAAGATTTCAGCTAGCAAATACTCAAAATTTAAAAGAAATGTGCGTGTGCATGCATGTATGCTATGACATAAAGCCTCCAACCCGACACGCGAAGAGTCCTATGATTTGCATATTGAATATTAATAATCTTCCGTAAAAATATTAAATCCCGTAAACTTCCTTTCTCCATTACAGGTACTCAATTCACTTACTCCATTCAATGATAAACCATCAATTCAAGCGGGGGCAGTTAATGCAACCCCGGTCACTCGAGAGGGTGGTATAAAGCGTCCATTAGTCCTCAAATGCATTTATACTCTACTAATTATAGGGGGAGCGTTTGTAGATTTTAGGGAGGCTTTTGATATCGTCTTTGGCCGCGCTCCTGCTTTTAAAGGTGTGGGGATTTGTGTGAATCATTTGGACGGTGGCACAGAATTAATAATAGTACTACGACGGTGGTCTATGGTGTTGTTTGGGTGTTGTATTGCTGGTGGATTTCCGAAATGGGTAGTTGATTGCTGTTTTGATTGTCATTTGTTACGCTTGTTGTAATAGGGACGAGTTCCATTCCTTGCGGTAGAATAAAAATATTTAGTCATGTTTACAAATTGTTAACTTGAACAACACTTACCAAAAACTTAACGGTTGAAAGAGTTAGTTCTTCTAAAGCCTAAAACTGGGTATTTGAATCAAAATTTTGCACCTGGGATCATTGCATAGAGATTCTAGAGAGAAAGAAAAGAATCAGCTTCTAACAGGATTTGATCCCAAACGGGTAACTTAACCAATTTCTTACCGCTTTCCACATCTTACGCGGATATTTTAACGCCATCTATCGAAAACAAGTATGTACTATTTGAATCGAGTGAGCGTCTCTCTCTTATCTCGCCCCACATGTGCCTAACGCTTTTTCGGTTGACAACGTAATATCAGTAACAACAGCAATACTTATAGAAATTGCCACAGTTTTTTTTAAACTATTCTTAGGCTTATATTTTAAAAGATTGCCAAATTTTATATGGCATGTCATGTCAAATCTTCACTTAAGTGGAGATTCACTACTGAGCATTCTTCTCCCGCCCTTAGTGCTGGCTAGGTTTTAATCATGACATGAATTAGGTTATTTCCGTATCCGAATCTTACTTAAACCCTGGACGTCTACCTCTGTTTAAAACTTAAAAAAAGGTCGAAGACCGCGTAAGTAGAATAAATGCTAATGAAAATTAGATACATTATTGTGGATTTGAAACTTAAGTTAATTGTTTTCTCGCTAAAACAGAAAAGTATTACACAATCTCGGTTGAAATAGTACTACACTGCCTTATTTGGTTGAAAGAAATATCACTGTTCTTTCACTCAGCTTCTTCTCGTTCTTCCAATATATATTATACTAGCTGCTCTCCGCGGTTTCACCCGCGCGATGATGGATGATGATGAATCTTATATAGCCTATGTTACTCAAGGTGAATGTAGCTTTCCAATGGTGGAAGAATTTTTGAAATCGGTCCAGAACTTTTTGAGCCAATTCGTTACAAACATACTTACAAATCTTTCCTCTTTATAATATAAGATGTACTTGGCCGTTGATTTATATATTTAACCCTTACTATACCTTGATAAATAAAAAAAAATATAAAAGTTATTTATTTACAAAATTTTATGAATGATACTCACGGAAATTTACGTCTCTGGTACTCAAAGAAAGGAATGTGTTCTTGAAGCAGTTCATCGAAGGATGGAAAAAAGTTAATGCGTCAAGAAGGGCAATAATACACACCAAGAACACTTTAATATGATAAAGGCTTATTTCAACGAAAAGATGCTCACCAGCATCAGACGGCGGGCGTTGTGTCCTTCGCCAGAAATGCTAACTTTTCTGATGCGCACTTACGTGAAGTAACGCAAAGCCCAGCTGCACATTACAGTGATATTTCAAAATCTGTCATTAACGCAAAAGTAACGATAAGAAAGAAAGAAGGGAACAATCTAGGGGAGTTCACTAATGGAACATTTGCAACGATGCATTTTATACAGGGTGTTAATTAGGCACGAGGGAACATCGCAGTTTTTGCTCGCTTCAATCTGATTGATGTGTAAGAGATGCCAAATGGAGTGCTTTTGTTCGATATATTTGGAACACAGAGAAAATTATACTTAAACGAAAAGAAAATAGGATAATGTTTTTATTCCAGCCATTGCTAATTTTACTTCAATCTTGTATTGTTAAACTTTTGATCATTGAAAATTGTACCATAGTCGAAGCAGTAAGCATTTGTTTTACCACGCCTTATACCTTAAGGCGCGCTCGTATCCTATAAAAAAGTATAGTAAAGTATATAAAAAAGATAATAGTAAAAAGCAAAATATTTAAACATCTAGTGTAACGAAACAGATCGATAATATACTATGAAAAAATGAAAAAAATATTTAGGTTAGAAAAGGAACAGGAAAAGAATAATAACCGAATAGAATTCATATATATAACTCGCTTTCTGCAGAAAAACATCGTAAATAGGTCCACAAAAATAACCTTTCACGTCCAAACTCTCAGAATTTTCAGCGATAACACTACATTTTTTTAGGTAATACATAGATAGCGTATAGTATTAAAATAGTAACCAGTAGTTTTTTCAATTGTGTTAGTATATATCGAATAATATAAAGAAAATGTACAAAATTAATGCATTTTCGTATTACATCGTAAATTATTTCAAAAGTGGGGTTGGACCACGCCTTAAGTCTTCATGGTTACTTCATGTTCTTACAAGTAATTTATGCAACTAAATAATGTACTTCTAGATTACTTGCATAAAAGATCTTATGAAAACAATATGTCACAAATAATTTTACAAATATAGTGCATCTAGGTCTCAGATGTGACGAATGGCCAAACACATATCATATCTAGGTCACAAGAGCATTGCAAATGGCATACAGACGTATACAGACTTGACTATCATCGGATTAAAATGCAGTCCCAGCTCGACGGTATCGCGTGCTTCCTATTCACTTTTAGCAGTGACTTTATGACAGCCATAGCTGTTCAAAGTGAATACTCGGAAATCGTATTCAAGTGTGTCAGAGTTGACTGCATGACATGTTAATTTCATATGCTAAGTCTGCAACTTACTTCTACCTTGTAATGCTTGAGGGGCAGTAGCGTTTCAGCAAGATGTGGCCGCCTTGAAATCATTCCATTTAAACGATAACATAGGTGATGCAACTTCTGAAAACCCTGACAATGATACATTGAAATCTAAAGAAACTGTTTTTAACTACCCTCATTTCTTTGCACATTGTATCTGAGTTTGTAGATGTGTGATGTGATTGGAGATAGTTTGAATTTACATTTCAATGTAACTTGATGATAAACTTCTATATAATCAAAATGCTTGAAATTTGATTTTAAAAACTGAAACGACATGTTTATTTATTAACGTTGTAAAATATATAAAATGCGCTTAAAGCTTGATTTATAAAACAAAAAATATTATGTACGATTAATAGAACGACAAATGCGTTCACGTTTAGCAGCCAGGTTTGATTCTTTATACTTTTTTTTCTGCATAAACACATACTCTAGGGGTTTAAATAAGCTTCCGTTTTAAAATACAAGTCACTAAAAGAACTACACCTTTATTTATAAGCAAAATATTTTTCACATGCGCAAGCCCTTAGAAGGTCAGCAGACTTACTACACCGATACAAACCATTGTTCTTTGAAAAAACTCATTCGATTTCCGAATATCACGGCTTGTACCACCTCATTAAAAATGTACGTAGCTTCCATTGTCAAGCCATAAAGTCATTGGTTTTATAAAGTTGGCACGCTAAACAATCGGTACCGTGTTCATACATATTAATGCACTTGGCGACGCGACGCATTCAATGACTGTGTGGAATCGAAGCACCCTGTATTTATTTATCCCATTTACATTCAGAAATAACTAACTATTGATATTTTGATTCAGGGAGAAATTCGGTTATTGTTAGAAGTTTTCAAAGTTATGTCAACGCCTATATTAGCTACTAGGTACTGCCAATACCTTCCATTGAGTGGAATAAGGATATCCTCCGTGAACAGCCTGTTGATTAAGAATAATTTACATAAGAATAACAATGTAATAAGTAAATACATTATAAAGATTTTTATAAAATCATAGCATTTGATGGGAAATATGACAATTATGTATGTACCTACTAATTTTTTTTTATCTAGCACCTAAATCTTATTTTTCACGTTGTCTGGATCGGGTAAATATTACCTTTTACCATTCTTTAAAAAATAATCTAAGAATAACAGACGAAAAATGAACACCATAGCTGAGTGGACATTAGAATCTGTAATTGAAAACGTAGCCAACGAAGCTGGAAATTAAACAATATTCCAGTTTTAAAAATGAGAAATAATTTCCTGGCGAACCTCTATAATTATTTTCTCGCTTCTAAATATAAATAAGAGAGGCTCGAAGGCTTAGAAGCTGTCGACAGTCGTGTCCTCATAACGTAGCTGTACTGTTGACATCTCGGCCTCCATTCGCCCGCCATTTTGGATGCGTCAAAAGCGCGGGAATCTCACTGTCATGGTGGCGAAAATAATTAGATTCCACCGGCGCACTTTCTTCTCGGTTCATTTCTGTATGTTTTGATAATTGTTTCTTCGTGGATGTCACGACTGTTTCACCTTTTTTCTCTGTTTTGTGAGCTTTTGTTTTGCTAAATATCACTAAATGGAAGGAAAGGTGTAGACTTTTTTTGTAAAATTTAATGCTCCCTCTTTTTCTTTTCTGTCTTCCTTTTTTGATTTTAGAGGTAGAAATAAACAGAGGCATTGTTACCTTTTCTCTAATTCAATCTTTGAATAAACTTCCCTTTCGGGTTTACAAATTAATATTAATTGTGTTAGAAGCCCTCAGAGCGGACCCCATGTGTTTTTCTTAACAATTAGGCGGTTGCATAATCCCTTTTCCATCCGTTAAATAAAAAAGCGTTCCATTTTCAACCTTATTGTATTGACAATACTGTCAACATAGAAACTAATTGGCGCAGAAAATTAAATTATCAGTCGTGTCTCTCACTAGTTCTAAATTCAATTTGCGTTTGAAATACAAATTGTGGCGGTTAAATCCCACGTGTCGGCCATATTTAAATTAATTTTGTTTTTAACTAACGCGGGAAAGCTCTTTACTGGGATGTTACAATGTGGAAAGTGTTTTATTGTACGTTTGGAAATTGTCTTTGCGAGAAATAGATCACGTCTTTAATAATAATCTAAATTCTAGTCTCCAGAGAAATCCGAGGTAATAAAGTTTCGAATGTAATCGGCGACACCTACCATTCGATTTAAATTTCATTTTATTATGGCACTAGTTTTTTAAGTGGTCATGCATACAAAACACCGTAACTCGAAACGTTTTGCGTTCCTATTTTTAAATATTTCTATCTGAATTCAAAATTAGAAAAAGGTTCATTAAATAATTTTATCTAGTCCCATAAAAGTAAACGTAGATTGCCGGGAAATAGCCTAAAAGTGATTATCATTGATTTTTATAATTATCCAACATATATATCTTATCGCCTGACTTTCAATGTGTGATAAAGGTGAGATTACACAACCTTAAAGTGTGCTTAACTGTGTATGAGTGTAGAAAAAGTGTACAAAATCGAATTGCGTAGTTTTAGTGTTCTCCTCATCATCCAACTTTAAGTAATGTACCCGCCACTTTACTAACGCGACTTAGGCTAATACTTAATGACTTAGAAACGACTGTGACTTGATTTTTGATTTTTGATACAAATCTGGATGTTTTCTTTATGGTATAGGTTGGCAAACGAGCAGGTGGCTCATCTGATGGTAAGTGATACCGTCGCCCACGGACATCCGCAATACCAGAGGTCTCAAGGATGCGTAACTGACCTTTAAGGAAGGAATAAAAGGGTTGAGGGTGGAGGTGAATGGAGAGGGGAAGGGGGGATCGAACCTCCGGAACCTCCCACAGGCAGACTGAAACGCAATAGCAAGCTATATTACTTCATATCGGTGTTATGTGGGAGTGTGGTAGGTACTTCCCCGGTTGTGCCGTCCCATTCGGCTGTAACCCTATATGTTAATACATCAAATCAAATCAAATCATTTATTCTGTATAGGCCTACGGGGGCGACAAATTGTCTATTTACATAGGTACATTTTTTTCTTAAATCTACAACTGGATCGGAACGCGAGCAGGACTGAGAAAATCCGCCAAGAAACTCGGCGGGCTTATCTCTTTACATATATATGCAAGTTAGTATACTGGATATTAGACAACTTTAGGGCCACAAAAAAAAATCTGATGAAATTCGCATACAAATTTATCTGTGGTTCTGTGATTGGCCCGTCACAATTATCAGAAATGTTTTCTCTTACTTACTTGACAAATTGCAAATATCTAAATGTATGCAATGTACAAGCCGTACAAAATACAAAAAAGTTTAAGAAGTCTGTTGACTCTCCCTATGTTCTAGGGTGAACCAATTTCAAAATTCTTCTTTTGTTTGAATGCTGGTGCTTCCCGTGTGGACCCATTTAAATTTCATTAAATTCGGTTTTGTAGTTTTTGAGATACACTTCAATAACTGAATTGAATGAAAGTCGGTATAATATTTTTCAAATTGTACCTGTTAATTATTTTACTGCGCTGACAAGATGAAATAGGTTGCCTTAGAACAATAACGCTATTATTCTAAGGTAGGTATTAGACATGAACTTATTCAAGTATATATTGTATTAAATACGATATAATATATCTATAGCAATAGCAAGGGCAATAGCAAGCATAGGGCTATAGCAAGTTTGTTGGTTTGAGCCAAAAAATAAATGAGTCCCAATTTTTTGTTTCAAAAGCAACTACTACACGACTAAGTTTCGCCAGTTTTTTTCTCTCTCCCAGTATCAGTGTCATCAAACTATAATTGGGAAAGTTGTCTCATTATTTTCGGCACAGTTTTTCGGCCCTGTGTGAATGTTATTTATTACTTCTTTTCTAACTTGTTATTTTTCGAACGTATACAGAGAATTTGTTGTGAATGTTCTAAAATAGATAAAAGTAAAGATAAAGCGTGGGTAGTTAATAATTGGTTACAATTATCAGAACTGAAAACTCTTCACATAAATGATAGGGGTATTTAGTAAAATAGTTTTTTTTTAAACTTGTAATAGACGGGAGGGGAAGCTGTTTGTCTCATCACGCTTGCCTATGGCAGTTGCAGTGCGACCAGCAGGCCTAGACAAAAGATGTTTCTGTTATCGTTAACGCCAAACGACAACTTCAAAATGTATGGCGCTGACATTACCTGTGGAAAAGTCACGTGACACATTTTTGTCTGTAGCGTGTGCGGAAACACGCTTGTTTGAATTTTTTCTAGGCCTGCAGATCACCCGGGGGCATCTTATAGATACGAGTATCGATCTATTATGTAGTTTATTTTATTAAAATCATAATTAAAGCAAACCTGCCTCAACTCCAGTGTTGTGCTGGTACGGTAAGCGGTGTTGTTCCGCTGAAGCAGTTAAGGTGACCACAGATCAACATTAAACAGTTATTTAATTTACATTAAATTAATTATTCCAAAAATAATATACAATTCGCAAACAAAAATACTTATATGTCAACATAAAGGGCGTGCGTTGGCTGGAAGTAATGGAATTGGTTAGCACCTCAACACACGATATCCATCAGGCGAGAGGGAGTCACTTTGATGAACCATTATATAAAAAAGCATAAAGCTTAGTCTTTTCTTTGCATCCCTATACGACGCTCTCCGTGGGACATCTCACTAGGAGTTATCAGTTTTTTCATCCCAAATTCTCACATGTATTCAATATTAGAAAAGGTAAGCTCCCGTAATACAGGTGAAGCCACGGGGAAAAATAAGTATACGTTTAGATAGTAGTTCTCTTTCTACTATAGAAAGCCCCTGCTCAAATATCGCGACATTTACGCCTTCATGTGGTCCTATTCCGGAAAGGTTAACGGTGTTCCTTTATAATATCATCTACTTTAACTGAACTTCACGAAAGTAGAACTGCTACTATACTAACTTTGAACAAAGCTTTGGACAAAATAAAAATCAAATCCTGGTGGTTTACCCCATTTACTTTTTGTTGAAATTTTTAAATCCATATTTCTATCTATATGTCTACGAAGAAATAATATCAGGAAGAGTAACTGCCTTAAAAAAATGACCCAATAAAAGTCGTTCTAAATCGATAACATCGTCTACGCCGCTATGACTCAGCTGTCATAGTAGACGTTGCAGCACGCGCGTGGACCAATCCCTGCTTTCCCTCTGAATTTTTAACCAATCACCGAAAATGTCTATTTGTAACCTCGGAAGTAATTCGTATTTGGAATCATACGTCGTTTTGGTTTGAAGGACCACTTTTTGTGTGAAATTTGTAAGAACATTCAGTGAATGTTTAAACAAATCAGGAAAAGATGGGATGTTATGGCGAGGCCGAAGGCCGATCCTATCTACTACGCGAAACAAGTCGCGGGCAGTCATTAGTACAATAATAAAAATGCATCTTTATAATTATCGTCACTGCCAAAGCCGCTGCAGGACTTGCATTGCTCAATTGTGCCAATTAGAAGGTAAACAAAAATTTACATTACTTTGTAATCATTGCTCTAACAAACAAACTAAAAATTTACTTACCCGACTATAGAATTAATTAGCATACACATTAAACATTCGCACCATCAACACGAATCAAATGACGTATCAATTATCAAAACCGGTTGAGCCGTTCACCAGTTACGAGCGGACATACGAACGGACATAATATACATACAGGTCAAAGTCAAAGTCAAAGTCAAAATCATTTATTCAATTTAGGCATCAAAGACTCACTTCTCAATTCGTCAATTTTTCATTATAATGTACTTTAAAGACTACCGCCGCGTTCCAAAATATATAGAGCCTACCGAGAAGAAGCGGCAAGAAACTCGGGGCCATTCTTTTTACATAGATGTTTTTACAATGTTTTTTAACTTAGGTACTTCAAATATTACGAGTAGCTCCAGTGTGTTGCCTTACAAAAGAGAACATAATAATGGTTTCAGTAGGGCAAGACACGCTAACACGGTCAAAAACGTATCCCTCCTTTTCAACTTCACCGCATCCGGATAAAAATATTTCTATGACACCATTATGACCCTGTCTAGGTTACTATTATTAAACAGTGTACGTCATTCAGTACATAATAATAAGTCACAACGAAATAGAATAAACACTCGTAATGTTTCTTCTAAAAGTCATTGAATTTGATCATACGCATTCAAAGCGCAGTATATTAAATAACATTATTTAAACACGAACATTTGCAAGAATTTTCTCTAGTGAACTGAAAACATGCGGTATTCAGTTCAATAGAGAAGACACTTGCAAATCAAACACCACTCGCTTCCTATTTATGTATCTGTCATGTTGATATTCCGCGATTTGATTTGTCTCACTTCCGATACAAGACATTACATAAATTAATTGACACCGCATAACGCGACGTGTCAAAATAACGAGCTTAGTTTGCGTTAGGGATGAGAGCTTTATGGTTTGGCCGGTTCACAGAACCTTCCAACGGACTTATACCGGCATTATGTTAAAAATTCCTTGTGGTTTTCCTCTGAATGTTCGTATTAGTTATATTCTAGGTACTACGATTTAAAACTGCCTGAAGAATAGTTTATTATAATTGCATTATAATCAATTTATTTCATTTTTCAATCATTATCAAGTTCATTTAGACTGACTGAAAAGACAACAAGTTTTCTGTGTCATATTGGATGATCTTAACCCGTTGAATGGCGATCCGCCAATTTATTAATATAATAATTTGGCCAATAATACAATAGATTTCTCAAAAATCTACCTACTTTTCCAGGAACTGCAACGTGTGTGTTTAACGGACAGTTATAAACGACAATTAACACCATATCATTACAAATATTCCCTGACAAGTTGATCTCTCGGAAGAATAATATGACACCACAAATTGTCATTTGTTAATACGTCTAACGGCCGGTCCCAATAATCTATCTATCGCCGGTTTACCTTACTAGAGATAGATATTTGACACTTTTTGTATGGACGTTATGTCAAATTTCTATCGGTAGTAAGGAAAACCGTGGATAGATAGATTATTGGGATCCCCCATTACTGATAATTCACTGGAGTAGCTGTTATGTCATTTGTGACACTTTCGCCAAAACAACTTGTTTGCCTTTGCGTATAACTCCGCAGATTTTGCATGCCTTTATCCGCCCGTCTGATATAACAGCTTTTTTTTTTTTTTTTTTTTTTTTTAATTCTAAATTTTTTAAGGGAGTTTTGTCATCAGTTTGACAATGTCACCCCCGTAAAGCAAATTTACATGATAAGACCAACTAGATACTATGGCATCATCCAAAAATATATAAATATAATCTAATAAGTGACCTGGCCTCTGCCGAAGCGGGAGAAGCCAGGGCACTGTTGCAAACTCCTACATTGGCGTCAATCACCAACTGATTTTGGCGCAAGGCGTCGTTCCGGACACATTCCACCAACACATGCTGCACATCTTCTACTACACCGCAATCCGTACAATTCGGCGAGTGTGTTATCTTCATCAAAAATTTAAATTTGTTAGACGGAATATGTCCAGAACGAAGTCTTAGTAGTGCGACCACGTGTTTGCGACTAAGACTCATTCTATCGAACCATGGGTAACGAGGTAGTTCACATTGAATAGTTTTGTACCAGATTCCCTTAGACAGTGACCTTTCATCGAAATATTCGTGCCAACTGCTTCTACATAGTTTTTTAACTTTACCTAATATTTCAGTGTATAATGGTAAACATCTGTACAAAACTCCATCATTTATAGCTTGTTTTGCTGCCCGGTCAACTTCTTCGTTACCCAAAATGCCAACATGCGAAGGTATCCATTGCACTACTATTGTTTTGTTTAAGTCTTGAAGTTTACAGATAGAGTCTAGGATGCTGTAGGCTATCGGGTGACCTCGAATGCTCGAGGTCAACGAAGCCAAATGTAAAAGTGCACTCTTTGAGTCGGATAGGATAACAATTTTATTTCTGTTAATAGTAAAAGCATATGACAAGGACTCAGAAATCGCTATTAGTTCACAATGCATAATTGAGATATCGACATTTATTTTAAATTTTGCATATATTCCTAATTGAGGATCAAAGAATGCTGCACCTGATCCTGTTGCCTCCTTAGATCCATCCGTAAACATTTGATAATATGTGCCATATTTATTGTTAATAAAATCATTGCATATACTTTTCAATTCCGATGTGCTAGTGTGTCGTTTAGAAACATTAATACCATCTACATCTGTTTGTATATTATCCGTCAGATTGAAGCTACTTATCCAGGTATCCAAACAATGTATTTTTAATTTACTCTCCGAATGAATTTGATGTTCCTTGTAGATGCTATTAATTTTAACGAGTAGAGGTGTTTTTTTCCTAGTCCAGTAAGTGCAATGGATAATATCGCTTAGTTGTTCTATAACATTTATACTTAAATCGTTACTAAAGGATTTACATCTCAACCAAAATTTACCAGCTAAGTACATTCTACGGATATGTAACGGTTGGATGCACAACTCACTTTCCATTACGTGGATCGGTGTGCTTCTAATAAAACCTCCTACGATCCGCATTGCCTGATTTTGTACAATGTTGAGTTTATTTAGATGGCTCTTTACACTAACATCATATAAAAAACTACAGTAGTCAAGTCTACTACGAATAATTGAAATGTAAAGGCGGCGGAGGTGTTTAGGATGTATTCCCCATTTTACTCCGGCTAGAACTTTAAAAACATTTAAAAATTTAAGGGTTTTATCTCTGATTTCGTTAATATGTTTACCCCATCTCAAACTTATGTCAAGCCACATACCTAAGTATTTTACCGAATCGACTTGTTGCACTATGTTACCGTTTACACTAATATTGATATTTTTTCTTGATCTACCTCTGCTGAACAAACATACTTTTGACTTCCTATAAGAAATATTAAGGCCAAGTTCATCAATAAGATTACTAATTATGTCTAAGGCATTTTGTACCTCAATTACTGCCAAGGATAGGTTTTTATGAGAGCTATAAATTACAAAATCATCCGCATACTGTGATATAAACACTTGCTGAATATCTTGACAAATTTTGGCTGTGGCGACGTTAAACAATATCGGAGATAATGGATCGCCCTGTGATATGCCCATCCCCGTTGTTCTACAGAGAGTTTTACCATCATTTAGAAGAATAGTAAGAGAGCGCTCATTAAGAAATTTCCAAATGTATGTACAAAGCGGCGATCCCACTCCAATATCATCCATAATCGTAGTAAGTTTTGTTAAATTGACATTATTATATGCACTGTCTATGTCTATGAAACATCCTACAGTCGAGTATTTGTTTGTAAATCCAATCTGTATACGAGTCACAAGTCTAGTTAGATTGTCAAGACAGGATCGTGCTTTCCTGAATCCCACTGTCTCTTTCGGTAAACAGTCATTTTTCTCCATAAACCAGTCAAGCCTGCGAGTTATTATTGTATGGAATGTTTTGCAGAGACAAGACAATAGTGCAATAGGTCTGATACCCGCTGACAATCTATTTTCACCTCCAGGTTTCGGTACAGGGATTATATTAATCTTCCTCCATTGGTTGGGAACAAAACCTTCCGATAGAAATCTATTATATAGTGAAACTAGTGCTAATTTACCTACTTGAGGGAGATTACTGACCATAGAGTATGAAATATTATCAGCACCTGGAGCAGTATCAGAACTCTTAATACAATTATTTAATTCCTGTATCGAAACCGGAGAATTCAACTGTTGATTAATTGAGGTAAAATTAGGCATAGCTGGTGACACATAGTCTGGAGTTAAGCTACTTAATAATAATCTTGCTTTCTCACTATCTACCACTGGTCTACTTGTTTTATAGCCCTTGAGCCATTTCATTCGGAGCCACATTTCACTTGTTGACGCAACACTGCCAATACTATCACAGAACCCTTGAAAGGACTTGACTTTACTGCGACGAATTAGCCGCTGACACTCAGCGATTTTTTCCTGTAAATTAGTTAGATTGTCTGGTATAGGGTTTCTTCTGAACTCTGCAAGGGCTAGACGACGGACCGCAACAGATTTAGACAGATCCTGTGACCAATAAGGTCTAGGCGTAAATTCACTAGACCTTATAGGGTTGTCGTAAATTCTGGTCGATGGTATAACTTCATCTGCTACTTTATTTATTATTTCTGTGAAACTGTTGTAAGCATTTTGATTTTCTATGGGTAAAGTGTAGTTAAATAATGCTTCTTCTATTTTTTGTTTATACTGCATCCAATTAGCTTTCCTGAAAATTCGTCGTTTTTTAAATAAAGTAGTAGGCGTAATATCGGTACTCATCTTCACAATTGAGTGGTCACTTCCTAAAGTCTCATTGATTACTTTCCAACTGAATTTAATCGCAATATCTGTCGAAACTAACGTTACATCTGGGGATGTTTTTTGTATCACACCGTTCACAAGTTTTATGCGTGTATGAGTACCATCATTAAGAGTGATGAAATTATTGTCCAAAGCTGAGTTAAATATCTGTAGGCCTCTAGTGTCCGTCTTGGTGGACCAGTTAGAATGGTGGCCATTCAGATCGCCCGCTATAATTGTCTTTTGGGACAGTTGTTGGAACAGTTCGTCCCATTGATTCACAGTGGTTCTTACAGATGAGGTGCAATATACTGAGACTACATTTTGAATATGTTCACTATTATGAATCGACACGTGAACTATTTCAATGCCTGTATTCGAGATATTCATATTAACTTGTTGTGCTTTTATTGACCAGTGTGTTAGTATTGCTACTCCACCATACCCGTCCTCGCGATCTGATCTGAACGTGTTATAGCCCCTAATGCGGAAACTGCTGCCTGGGTCGAACCAAGTCTCGCTAATAATTGCAATATGGATTTTCTCTTGGTGTAATAACAATTCAAACTCGGGGGATTTAGGTCGTATGCTTTGCGCATTCCACTGCAGTATATTAACTGCAGTGGAATGCGCGGTATGTCCATCTGTTATTTGTAAGTTGTGACTATCCATATTTGTTTAGAAAATTGAAACAAGACCAAGCTGACAAGTGATTTACCACAAATGACAATATCTCTTCAAAAATTATATTCATACAGCTTTTCACTTTTTCTTCCCATGATAAGTCTTTTTCTAGCATTTTCTCTTTCAATTTATTAAACAACATCTGCCAGGATATTTTATCTTTGTTTATTTTATTCCCCTCGCTTCGAGACTGTTCCTGTACAAAACTTTCACACTCGCTATTTTCCCATGATTTATTATTCAAACTATAGTCTGCCTTATTGTTTTCTTTTTTCTTAATCTTCTGTTTACTCTTTTTCGGTAGGTTATGTATTATTTCTCCTTTTTCCTTTAATTTACTCGCATATGTAACAGGTCTGGTGACGTAGTGAAAATGACGTAGTGTCACAGTTTGAATGGTTGTTACCACACTTTGGACAGACAGGTTTGATTGCCGAGCACATTTTTATAGAATGTCCATATCTCCAGCAGTGAGAGCATTGCGTAACTGGGTAAACGTACGGGCTGACACTGACTAATGTGTCAAATATGCGGACCTGAGTTGGTAAAGATGACCCTTTAAAGCAAACGCGAATTGACTCGCACGCCTCCCACCTCCCGTCAAAGCTATTTTTACGTTTCAATCTCTTTACGCCCATAATCAAGGTCTCACTACTAAGGCTCTCTAATATTTCTTCATCGGTCATATCTATATCTATATCCTTTATTACCCCATACGACTGATTAACTTCTAGTGTTTTTTGACATTTAAATCCATTTTCATTAAACATTTTTGTTTTTAGCAGTTTGTCAGCACTCTCTTCCTTTTTAAATAATATGGAAGCTTTATACGAGTTAATAAATTTAATTTCTATTACGTCTGGTATATTTTCGTCTCTAAGGGCTTTTGCCAACTTAAATCGCTTAGGCAACTTCTCCGTACAAGTTAAGGACACCTCCACGTACTCTTCCGATAATCTCTTCATTTCATCTTTCTCTGACGCTCGAGCGAAACGTTTCCCTTTCCTGCCTACAGTAATCCATAACTCTTCTTGATCTATAACTCGACCCCTTTTGCTCGTTTTTCTTATGTCTGCTAACTGCCTACTTTCTTCCGTCCTATCCAACTCCATGTCAATCAAACTATCACAGCTTCCTGTCATCTCACCGTATTTATTCATCGCGTCATTCTCCTCGTTTTGCACACCATCAATATGTTCTTCACTCATAATTGACGCTTATCTAGCGCGTCGCAAACAATGCACGCGATAGTGCGCGGAGCGCGCTGCTCGAACCGGTTACTATGTATAATGATAGGCCGAACGATACACGCGTTCTACCGAAGCAAGCGCCCGCGCGCAACTGTATAACAGCTTTAATTGTGATATAACTTTAACCAGCTACAACTTTATTCTCTTTTCTTGCCAGCAGTAATACAATTTTTTTTTCCAACTACTTCACTGCTTCTGCATCGTGTAGCTGTCGCCACCTGTCAACTATCCGGCCTCCAAATGTCCGGATCTCCCATCTCTATTTATCTAGTGAACAGCTCTACTCCAACGCTTTCAATCCACGTCGATAATCAAAGATGTACAAACCAACATACCTTGACACCCGCTCCCTTCTTCTCAGTACCATATTGTAAGTGGATAAGGGTAGATGAATGTAGTGTCGAGGCTCGGGAGCGTTTGGACAGTTATATTTCCGTGTCGTCTGTTGGGATGCTGGTGGGAGTGATTTAAGTGATAAGTTGCAAGCGACTAGTAAATAGAGATAAATGTAGAATTGGAGGAGTGTACGCGAAGTTTAAGTGGGAAGAGCAGAGGCAGAGGCATGATTATGAGATGTAGATTTGTAGATATTTGCAATGAAATTTATATTTACTGCAGTTTAATAATTCATAGCAGTCTGCTGTTTACTTCCCGTCATATTGAAGCATTATAACATGCAGATTTTTTTTCATTTTGCATTATACTACTTTAGTTACGTATGTGTAACATCAGGACTCGCCGCCTTATTGTGTAACTTGAATGAGAACTAAATACCACTTCATTCTCATTCCCATTGATGGTTCCAGCCAATAGGCTTGCAGGGTTTCGCCCAGAATGGGATTCAAATGTCAAAATGAAGCCCATTCTTATTTCCCGTAAAGATAGACAATAAGGCCGTTGAACTGGTCACGTCTACACATTTTAAAATTTAAATTAACTAGTTGCAATTAGCTTTGCATTGTAATTTTTTCAGTTTTTGCTATAGCACAATTTGGTTTAGCTAAGAGGCTTAAATAAATACTTCTATTGCAGCAAGTAGACAGGCTTTACCTATCAGCGAGACAGTTCTGCATAAAATACTGCCTAAAGAAGCAGATCTGGTCTGCATTGGCTTAGCCTCGATGCACACTATTACAAGTTTACAGTACATTGGCCACCATTAGAACCAAAACTAATCAGTATAACACAAACTTATATATCTTTACAATTTACAAAACGCTCCCGCTACCGCTTGCACTATACGCGCCTCCTACAACTGCTAGATGTTGCTAGTCGCATCGGAATAGGGTGGGAACAAGCACGGATTGCGGATAAGGCGGCAACCAGAAACACTAATTAGCGATACCTAGTGATACATCGGTGGATGATTAAAGCTGAGTAGTGGAGTGTTGTGTGAGTAGTTGTGTGTTTGATTTATGACACGTAAGCTGGTGAGGAGTGCAGTATGATATTTCAATTTACCAATGCATTTAGTACATCGTATGTGCATCATAGTCAAGGTATTGAACACTTAGACTTTCACAGTGGTAAAAAGTTTTATTATATTATTAATTAAAACAACGAACGAAAGATGTTAAATTTGAAAAATCCCCTAAACGACTTGTTTACGTACAAAACAAAAGATTCACGAATTATACATGTACCACTAGGCCTCAAGGCATAATCTGTTATCTATACATCTATATCTATACAGATAAATAAAATTGAAGTGTCTGTTTGTTATTCCAAATTAAGGCGCGCTCGTACCCTGATTAAAGTAAAAGCAGAATTTTTAAACACCTAGTGTAAAGAAACAGATCGACAGTATATTATGAAAAAAAACAAAGGTTAGAAAAGGAATAGGAAAAGCGTAATAACCGAATAGAATTCATAAATATAACTCTCTTTCAGCAGAAAAAATCCTGAATAAGTCCACAAAAATAAACTTTCACGTCCAAACTCTCAGTATTTTCAGCGATATAATTTTTTTAGGTAATACATAGATAACGTATAGTACTAAATTAGTAACCAGTATTTTTTTCAATTGTGTTAGTATATATGGAATAATATAAAGAAAACGTACAAAATTAATGCATTTTCGCATTACATCGCCCAATCTCACAAGCGATTTTCAACCTTACGTATAGCATCGTAAATTATTTTAAAATTGGGTTTGGACCGCGTCTTAACAGCATTTCACTAAATGCGTATGAAAGTATCATCATCATCATCATCATCATCATCATCATCATCATCTCAGCCGTAGGACGTCCACTGCTGAACATAGGCCTCCCCCATGATTTTCCAAAAGGACCGGTTGGAAGCGGCCTGCGACCTTCCTCAGGTCGTCTGTCCACCGTGTCGGTGGACGACCTACGCTGCGCTTGCCGGTCCGTGGTCTCCACTCCAGAACCTTTCGGCCCCATCGGCCATCTGTTCTGCGTGCTATGTGCCCTGCCCACTGCCACTTCAACTGGCTAATCTTCTGGGCTATGTCGGTGACTTTCGTTCTTCTACGGATCTCCTCATTTCTGATTCGATCACGTAGAGAAACCCCGAGCATAGCCCTCTCCATAGCTCGTTGTGCGACTTTGAGCTTTTCTATGAGGCCCATAGTAAGAGACCACGTTTCAGGGCCATAAGTCATCACTGGTAACACACATTGGTCGAAGACTCTTGTCTTGAGGCACTGAGGTATTTTTGACGAGAAGACTTCGCGAAGTTTCCGGAACGCTGCCCAGCCGAGTTGGATTCGACGATTGACCTCTTTCTCGAAGTTGGACCTGCCTAGTTTGACTGTCTGTCCCAGGTAGATGTACTCGTCAACAACTTCGAGAACTGAGTTCCCAACTGATATTGGGGTAGGTACAACATGGGCATTAGACATAATTTTCGTCTTGTCCATGTTCATCTTAAGACCTACCCGTTGGGAAACTCGATGGAGGCCTTCGAGCATTGTACTGAGGTCTTCCATGGATTCTGCCATGACTACAATATCGTCGGCAAATCGAAGGTGAGTGATGTATTCGCCGTTAATATTGATGCCAAGTCCTTGCCATTCCAGAAGCTTGAAGGCGTCTTCCAATGTAGCGGTGAACAGTTTCGGAGATATAACGTCTCCCTGTCTCACGCCTCTTTGCAATGGAATTGCCTTCGAACTCTGCTCCTGTACTCGGACTGACATGTAGGCGTTTTTGTACAAACACTTCAGCACTTCAATATACCGATAGTCAATACGGCACCGCTGGAGAGACTCAAGCACTGCCCACGTCTCGATCGAATCAAAGGCTTTCTCATAGTCCACAAACGCTAGACAAAAAGGCAAGTTATACTCTTCGGTCTTCTGTATAACTTGCCGTAGCGTGTGGATGTGGTCTATGGTACTATAGCCTTTTCGGAAACCGGCTTGTTCCGGAGGCTGGAATTCATCAAACCTGCGACTGAGACGGTTCGTTATGACCTTCGAAAACAGCTTATAAACATGGCTCAAAAGCGAGATGGGTCTGTAATTTTTAAGTAAAGTGTTGTCACCTTTCTTAAAGAACAGCACCACCACGCTTTTGTTCCATGCTTCTGGCGTTGAACCTTCGAGTAAGACGGTATTAAAGAGCTTCTGAAGGACTTTAAGTACTGGTGTTCCACCCGCTCTCAGAAGCTCAGATGTGATACCGTCGTCACCAGGCGCCTTGTTGTTCTTAAGCTGTTTGAAGGCCATTCTAATCTCGTACAGGCTGATGTCCGGGATATCCTCGGTATAATGTCGGGTCAGCTTGGCTCTTGGGTCTTTGACCGAGCTGCTAACAGGTTTAGCGACCGAAGTGTATAACTGTCCGTAGAAACTCTCGACCTCTCCTAACACTTCCGCTTTGGTCGACGCTACACTGCCGTCTCCTCTCTTCAGCTTCGTCAACTGGCTTTGCCCAATAGACATGTCTCTTGCAAACACTTTGGAGCCTTTTTTCCGCTCTATCGTCTCTTTAATACGGTTTGTATTAAAGATCCGGATGTCGTGACGCAAGGACTTCCATATTCGTCTATTGAGCAGCCTATATGCTTCAGCATCATCCGAAGACTGCAGTTTCAATGAGCGTCGTTTAGCCATGAGGTTGAGGGTATCGTTGGAGAGTTTCTGTGGCCTATCTGTACGGTGGGGTTTAAAGTACTTGGAACCCACTGTATGGACAGTTTCTACTAACCTGTTATTGATCTCGTCCACTGAAGCGATGTTCTCAAGGCAATCGAAGCGATTGGATAGCTCAAGTTGAAAGCTCTCGGGGTCTTGAATATGGGCACGGGTAGGTCGGAGCGTAGACTTCATCAGACGAGACCTCTCCAGTTTGACATTAATATTCACCGTGCCTCTTACCATTCGGTGATCACTACCGGTTTTAACCCTGTTGATCACGGAGACATCAGTGAATATTTGCCTTTTGGTGGTCATAATGAAGTCAATCTCATTTCTCGTGGAACCATCGGGACTCAGCCAGGTCCATTTCCTGTGAGGTGGCTTCTGAAAGAAAGAGTTCATCATAAAGAGTCCCTCTTTCTCCAGGAAGTCGGCCAACCTCTGTCCCCTACGGTTCCGTTGTCCATAGCCAAATTGCCCCACTTTCGACTCATCCTCGCTTCTCTTACCCAACTTCGCGTTGAAGTCCCCCATAACAACTAGAAAATGCGTTTCAGAGGTATGTATGGCCCGACTAATGTTCTCATACATATCCTCCACCTCATCATCTGGGTGCGACTTCGTCGGTGCGTATACCTGAATGACCTTCAGCGAATATCGTTTGGATACTCTGAGTATTAGGTATACGACCCTATTGGAAACGCTATCGATCTTAACTATGTTGTTAGTAAGGGACTTGTGGACGAGAAACCCGACACCACCTTGGGACTGTTGGTCGCCCTCCCGGTGGTAGAGTAGGTTACCTGATTTTAGGGTTATCGTGTCCTCACCCGCTCTACGGACTTCAGATAACCCCACAATGTCCCAGTGTAGCTTACTCATTTCTTCTTCCAGCTCATATATCTTCTCGTCTGTCCTCATCGTGCGTATGTTGTGTGTTACCAGGGCCAGTCGTCGTCGTTGGGGGTGGTAGCCGGGCGTCTGCCGGGGATTCTTAGCACCCCCTGCCCCACCGTTACCGTGGCCGCTACCGTAGCCAGGAATAGTGGGGCTGCCGGGGACTGGGGGCCTGGTTCTTTTTGTCCAATCCATAAGGGGTTTTTGCCAATACTCGCCACGCTTGGCAGGCGGGTTGGCGAGCGCAGTTTGTATGTGTTTGACTGGGAAGGTGCTGCTGCCCACCTTCTGATTTGTTATCCCTTAGCCGCTTTCTACGGCACCCACGGGTAGAGTTGGGGGGGGTGCTATTCTAAGCCGGCACCGCCACGGCATGATGAAAGTATATACGGTACCTACATGAAAAAATCAATTTTTAAATTTTGTCTCTCTGTCTGTTTGTTTGTTCTGGCTAATCTCTGAAACGTCTGGATCGATTTTAACGGGACTTTCACTGACAGATGTTTGACTATAGTTTTAAAATGCATTTCTCTGTGATTTGTTAATTCTTTGGAAAAAATAAAGTTCCATAAACATTGTTATAAGGAGTAACTTAGGCTAATTATTTCATCATCATCAGCATCATCATCCATCACCACGCGGTAGAAACCACAGGGCGCAGCTAGTATTTTAATATTGTTTAGCACGATTGGCAGATTTTTTCGAATGTAAATATTTATGATTTCAAGAAATTTATTTTAAAAAAGCAGATAATTTCCCAGCAATAAACAGACCACATGTGCTAATATTCAATTCCCCTGATTACTTACTCAAAGTTTACGCGTACACGCCTAGACATAAACCAAGTTTATTGGTTTCCATGAAAAATGTATATTTCAATTATGTCTGGTTTATGTGCCCTACTTTGTTTTGGTTTGCGCCAATCCCTTAGGATATGTTACACGTTGAGGGACAGTAAGTTAGTGATAATTAAAACAAGAATGAATAATTTCAACTTTTACTAGACAGAACATAACGAAAATATATAAAAAAAACTAGGTACCAAATAAAAAATCTACATTAAAAGGGTTATCATCTTCTTCATCATCATCTCAGTCGTGAGACGTCAAATGTTGAACATAATGCCCCACCATAGATCTCTAAAAAGATCGGCTTTGTGGGGTACCACCATATAATAGTACAAACTGTTCCTTTAGGTGACGTAGATGGCAGCTAAGCGTTTTTGTTGATGCCCACATCTCTGGGCTACCAACACCAGGCTAACCAGCCTGCCAAGCGTGGCAAGTATTGACAAAACGAAAACCCATTTATGAATTGTACTTAAAAGCTAAAAGAATTTATATAATTACGTGTGTAGTGTAAAATTGTGAATAATCACATAATTGATCAATATTCAACAATAAAATAATTTTTAAATTGCTATCAATTAATGTATTATAAGTCATGGGAGCTCTGTCTGTGCCGGCCGTCAGACTGTCCTATCTGAGCTGCGCCAATGAGTATCTATGCAAATAGCGTGGTGGGAGTAGTCGATCGAATCGCTTAGCAACTATTAAAACTAGTCGTTGACGCTTTAAAATGATATTGCTGCTTATAAAATTATTCTCCCAAATCAAGTTACGAGTAACTAAAATCTTGCAGTGTCACATACGTTTTTAATTAGATGTCAATAAAAATAAAAACAAGAGTTTGAATACACTTTGGTTAACAAGCTCTAACATAGTTAAAATTATCTCCCCACCGATCTTACCCCAGATCCACACTCGACTGATTTATAACTACAAGTGGCAAGTGGTAACCACCGGTAAGTTACACGCGATACGTCTGAGAGATTTACCGCCACCTACAACATGGGTGAACTGGGCTTAATTACTTTGTAACCTAGATACAATATAACATATAGTGACGTCATTTTTAAAGAATTCGGAAAGTCTTTTTATGGTTATGGGATAGGTTGTCAAACGAGCGAGGGGCTCATCTGATGGTAAGTGATACCGTCGCCCACGGACATCCGCAATACCAGAGGTTTCGAGGATACGTTGCCGATCTTTGAGGAAGGAAGAGATTCAGGATAGGAGAGACGGGAGGAGGGGGAGGGGGCCTCCGGAAACTCGCACAAACCGACTAAAACGCAATAGCAAGCTATGTAACACCTCGGTGTTATGTGTGAGTGTGGTACTTCCCCGGTCGTGCCGGTCCATTCTGCTGTGGGGTTCCAGCGTAACCCAAAAGTTAGAAAATGTAATAAAAAGTATATGCGCGGTACTTCTTCTACGTGGAATAATGTTACCAGGGTTAAATCCTCTTTGAACCGGCATAAAACTAAACTGTGTGTTAATGCCGGATACAAAACATCTCCACTCCAAGTTTCAATCGAATCCGTTCATTCGTTTACACCAGATTGTAACAAACTTTCACATTTGTAACATAAGTAGAATGGAAGCCGAATACCTATCTACTCGTATTCCATAAGAAAATCACATCAACAAAATTTAAGAATCTAAAAAGTGCCCGCTGGGAGCTCGCAGTCGCCGCTGCGCACTCGCCCTGAAGATGAGCATCTGACATGCTTGAAACCCGGCGAGACGTGTTCGATCCCTAAACTGTTTTTCCGGATAACAATAATAGTTTAATATGTGTCAAACTCACGAAGTTTCGTACAACAATTTAAAGACACGAAATGGTGTCTCGGTTAATATTACTCAAAGCCCATTTCAGACCGATTTATTTATTACAAATGGCAAAAACCTAAACTACACGCGTGACGAAATACATTTGTATACTGGATGAGCCGGTCGTCATCATTTATAAACCTAAAAACACTTTTATAATCTTATTTTAATTTTTTAGTATTCAAATTTACTATGGTATAGTTCATAGACGGTAACCTCGTAGAGTAAGTAACGTTTAAAGTTCATTTATCCATGTTTATTATGATCACAGAATAATGAAACAGTTATTACAACAACTATCTTACTATCATGATAGACAGAGGTATGTTCAAGGGAAAATGAACATATCCGTTAGCGGAATTTTGATAGAATTTCGGAGTATCGTTTCGTCGCTTTTCCTATACAGGGTCTTTGGTAGAGGGACCGACAAACCAAAGCGTGTTCGGGGGCCCACTTGGAGAATACAAGTTGGCCAAAAAAAATCCCCGACACCCCAATTTTTTTTAACTAAATCAGTTAGTTAGCTCTGTTTTGTATCCAATTTTGCTTTGCGTGGCCTGAAGGTGTATTAGAGACCAAATTCAACTAAAAACATCCGGTCTAAAACAGATTTTACAATTAATGTTATGGTGGTAAACAGGTACAATTTCGGAGAAAAAGGGAATAATCTGAAAAAAAGTTTAACATATTGGGGGTCGGGGATTTTTTTGGGCCAACTTGTATTCTCCAAGTGGTCCGAACACGCTCATTTGGTTTGTCGGTCCCTCTACCAAACACCTGTATATACATGTCAAATAATAATCCCTCAAAATTAATCAAACATCTATCAATGAATGTTTTGAGCAATCTGTCCCATCACCGGAGGCGGAAATAACGAATTGCATCCTCCACTAATTAATCCTAAATCTGCGGAACCCTCACAACTGAGGTGAACGACCTCATTTAGGAACCCTCGAGGGTGAATTGATTGATTGTTAGAAGTTTCTTTTGAGACATCAAAATGTTTTTCTAGTCGGTTTGTTTTTAAATCTTTTTGCTGAATCGTAAGACTGTGAAAGCTTTTATTCTAATTAACAGAAAGGGTTTACATTTACTTTGAAATAGAAAGTTGTTATGGAAATTATTTTATTTGTAAAGTATTCGTTGCCATTTTCTTAAATTTATTTTTAGTTTTGTGCATGCAATAAAGTTGGAATGGAACTAATATTGAACCGCGTTTGGAAAAGGAACATGAGCCATGATGA
The DNA here is from genome assembly GCA_917880725.1 of Selenia dentaria. Lineage (NCBI taxonomy): Eukaryota > Metazoa > Arthropoda > Insecta > Lepidoptera > Geometridae > Selenia > Selenia dentaria. The sequence continues at coordinate 8,769,662 of OU862901.1, read as the reverse complement.
CCATGCGGGATTGGTGCGGTGTGTTGTATGTGCCCATCCCTAAGTGTGGTAGTTTTCAGGCCAACGCTAATAATTTAGAATTTTTAGGATATAGTCTCCTAGAATGAATGAATGATGTCCCGATATTTGCTTGAGGAAGAAATTCGTTAAAAATAACAATTGAATGCAAGAATCAACGCCACATTCGGCAAAATGAAAGTCGAGGTGACTCGCTAAATGCTCACAACCGAAATTAAACATTTATCGCGCACGTGTTTACAATTAGTCTTTGAGCAAAATTATGAAACTTTTTTTTTTTTTGTAAAATTATTTTTTGTTTGTTATTGCATTTGTATACCAGTTCTCCTTACACATTAATTTTCGATAGGTTAATTAACAATTGATAATAAGCATTTGTAATAGACGTAGTATACCGTTGTAGTAAGGGATAAGGGGCGTGACTATTTTTTTTAAGGACATGTTTCATCATCATGTTTTTCTTATACAGTTTGTGGAACCAGCTGCCATTTGAGGTATTTCCGAAACGATACGACTTGGAAGCCTTCAAGAAGAGAGCTTATTCCTTCCTCAAAGGACGGCAACGCATCCTCGAGACTTCTGGCATTGCGGATGTCTGTGAGCGACGTTAAACTTTACCAAACACCATGTAGAGTCAAAAACATACGTCCCAATGTTCAATTCTTTGCCCATATTGTTGCCTGGCCGGTTGGCGCAGTTTGTACCAACCCTGCTTTTAGAGACGGTGTTCCTGGGTTCGATCTCCGGGCAGGTCAAACATCTGTTTGGCCTGCGTCTGGGTATGTATGTATATAAGTCAAAGTCAAAATCATTTATTCAATTTAGGCATCAAAGACGCACTTATGAACGTCATTTTTTCATTATAATGTGCTTTAAGGACTCTACCGCCGCGTTCCAAAATATATAGAGCCTAGCGATAAGAAGCGGCAAGAAACTCGGGGCCATTCTTTTTATATAGATGTTTACAATGTTTCTACTTAGGTACTACAAATTTACATTTTATGGTTGGCAGAATGACAGCTTGCCAGAAGTGGAGTATTCCAAGCATCTTTGTCTTCTATATATTGTCAGACTGTATCGCCAATTTCTTAAATGATATAACAAATGTTCGCTTATTTTTAGCTCCTGTGTGTTGCCTTACAAAAGAGAACATAACAGTGGTATCAGTAGGGCAAGACACGCTACACTTTGACATCTTAGTACACGAGTAGATAGGTCCTGGAGTGATCAGTCCCAAGCTGTTTTATCTTCCAAATCCAAAAAAAATAATTATTTATTGTTTTTTATTTAAAGTTTGTATATCAGACCTCGGGCCATACCATAGTGCAGGCTCAGTTTGGGACCTGAATACCTTACGTAGAAGTTGTCACCTATTATTTCAAACTAGTCTGTTTCCAGAATGTTTAAACACACACTCTTGCACAAACATTATTTAGGTGTAAAGCGCAGAATAGAGCTACACAAATCTTTGTCTGAAGCAGGCCACTGTAAATGTTACAGGAAATTAAGGCATTCGCTGAAAGGTCGATTCCAGGATCTAGGAAATATTATGTTTTGGATGTGATAATCTAAATATAATTTCTCTTTTACATAAACAGTGGCAGTGCAGGGTGGCAACGGCGATTCCCTATTTAGACTTATGCCCTCTAATAGAAAAAGTTGGTTATCCGATTTCTGCCATGTGTAACGAATTCTCCTGAATACTTTGGATTTTTAAAAGAACAGAGGCCAGTGTAATGAGCAATAATCTAAACGATCTGACGATCTAAAGTACATTATTAACAACTAATCTTGCGTTTAAATTATATCGAAATCGCAAGCAGATGAGTCTGCAGGCATTAAATAGAATACGGCATCTATTAAATAAGATGATGACGCCTTGTGATTTTTAGGTAAAAAATTTCTTAATCTTCGTTTTATATTAGTTTTCGATTTTATTTTACTCGCTATTTTATTTTTTATTCAATATTCTAATTTAATTTTTCTGTTACCTTTTCTGTTGAAGTTCTCGAAATGCCTTCTCGAAACAGCACACTTCATCTCCATCGAAACACTCACTGCCCAGAGCCTTGCAGGGTCGTCATGTGATGAGGTTATGGTTCGAAAGTGCGTCAGTAGCTAAAGAAGCGTCCTTTCTGTTCAATATACTCGTAATAGTGCTTGTCAAGCTCACACATTCACAGCATACATATACGTAGCTTAATATTAACATCAGTCGATGAGTCGACAGGTTAGTGGCCAGCCAAATCGTATTTTCAGACTCCTTAAACCCTCTAAATTTCAAAGATGACTTCTCAATCTGGTTGATCAGTCGTAGAACGTCTTGGTATGCTCCGCTGCCACCAATCTGGTCACATCAAAAGGGTCTCACCAATCTACTAATAATAGTAAGTTACCAAGAGTCATGCCACCTCCACTCCATTCCTCTGTCCAACGCCCCGGGGCGTGCCTTTATCCCTCCTTTGTTCTCGAACGCCATAAATTTCCCCGACCATTCGCACCAAACCTTCATTGTGCCCAACTTTCGCTTCTTCATCTCCCAACTCCTCGAAAGTGAATGGGCATCTGATAAGAACAGGTAGCTTTTGTAGAGTATTGTCTGATAATTAATTTGTGCATTAGTGTCTTTAACACCTGAAGCTGGATTCTCGATGGCATGTCTTAATGGGCACGCGTGGGTACGGTCTTTGTTAGATTTCTAAAGGCTTGCGTAATGTTGGAAATTAGGGTATTTTGGGAATAAGAGGCTGGTTTTAATTATGGTGGGGAAGCTATGTGGCTTTATGAGAATAGTTAATTACCTCATTTCTTTAGGTAAAATACAATTCGGTGATGCTTTTATAAAACTGAAACTTACTTATGACGTATGAAATGCAAGTTATATCTCCGAAAAACAAATTGTAGGTTTATTTGGTAGTTTTAACGTCTTACTAGAAAATTACTGTACGGAAAGTTTAACAAGAGCATTGTTCTCTTATTGAAAAAGTCCTCGATGTGCATCTGTTTCAATATATATCTCCAGGTAATTGAACATTTCAATATTAGCTATCAAAGCCTTGGATTCAGTAGGGTACAAAATCTTCTACATGTCCGCAGTTACTGATTTATTTGCCGCTGCAATGTTTTCACCGTACCGCATCGTTGCGCGTTACATTGCGCGTTATACTGACGGAGTACAGGAAATGTTGAAAGCGCCCGCTCCATGAGAGAAAACATGGTGATATTTTCGCGACATGCCGTGTGCAAAGTAAGTAAATATCTATCTACCTACATCTATCTACTCGGGCAACGCGTTCTAAGTACTTTGCCGTGTGTGCGTGCGAATTGGTCAGGTACAATGTTCCCGCGACATTCACGTAGATGTCAAGTCGCATGTCATGTCATGATGCTACATTTGTCCCCTAGCGGTCTAATGTTAAAGTTGTAAATCTCACATGCCTTAACGAGCTCTCAAGAATGAAAAAGGGTTGTTAAAGTAAAAACTATTCTATACTGCACAGTCATCTATGAATTCTGTGACGAATTTTACGTCACCATTAAAGTCCTAATATCTGACACACGGCCATAAAAACCGGTGAGCGATATCGCTAGCGTAAAACTTTAAAATTTTATGACGCATTGTTGGACGTTTCACTGCCACTGTATATTTTAAAACTTTTCTTAGAGAATAGAATATTTTATTTATTGCTGTTTTCTCGTTTTGAATCCAATGTGTATGTATACCTACGGCCACAAATGCCACTGGTAGGTGATTTGGAAGCCAACATGGATACAGAACGCGATTCGTTTGTGATTCTGATGTACAATGGGAATAGAAAAGCATCTGCGATTTCTTCGTTTTGAAAAGCCTTTTAGCATTAGAACAAAGAGCTTTAAATGTTAGAGCTTTTTGTTTCAATGCTTCCATACTAATTTAGTTGGATTCCTTTGACTATCTTTAAAGGAAAACAACACAACTTGCTCAACTACCATTGGATCATTATGGGTAATGAGAATTTCCTACTTTTAAACCACAGCTGTAAGTGGTAATGATGATGAAAGTATTTCGGTAGAGAGACGTCAGGTTTTAATATGTAGAAACATAAGATTTATTTTTCAGGGATGTTTTATAGGATTAGGAATTGAAATTATGATAAATCGGTATGAATGTAATGAGGGTAATCCACTGTTCTCGAGCTCGACGATTGAAATCCTTCAAGTCCTGATGAAATCCACATTATTCTTATAGAATATAACTTTGTAGGGGTTGCCTGGCAAACTACCGCACCATTTAGACTCAAATCTGCCGCCAAGGAGTTAAGGCGCGCTCGTATCCTGATAATAGTAAAAAGCAGAAGCTTTAAACATCTAGTGTAACGAAACAGACCAATAATATTGTATGAAAGAAATAGCTCAGAAAAGGAACAGGCAAAGAGAACCGAACAGAATTCATAAATATTACTCGCTCTCTGCAGAAAAAAAATCCTGAATTGGTCCACAACAATAAACTTTCACGTCCAAACTCTCAGAATTTTCAGCGGTAACACTATATTTTTTTAGGTATAAATACATAGCCAACATATAGTACTAAATTAGAAACCAGCAGTTTTTTGAATTGTGTTAGTATATATCGAAAAATATCAAGAAAACGTACAAAATTAACGCATTTTCGCATTACATCGTCCAATCTAACAAGCTATTTTCAACTTTACATAAAGCATCGTTAAATATTTTAAAATAGGGGTTGGACCGCGCCTTAAGAGCGGCGGACCTCAAAAATTATATATTCCAGCTGTATATGAAAAGCTTCTCACTAGATACCGGTAGAATCTAACAGGATATATACGAGCTGTTTACAAACTGTCTTGCCAATTGCCCACAATTTAACAGTAGGTATCGGAACACATCTGAATCAGCTAACTAATCTTGAACGGCAGTAAATCAGCCAAGATTCCCGCCTTGTATCGCTGTCTGTCATCACATTCTGCATGCGTCTGTGGATATGATAAATGTTTATTTCTGATATTGCCAGTTGCTAGTATATCTACTAAGTACTAAAACAAGAAATGATTTGGTTGGCATTGCCACTCTGTCTACAAAGCTGCCGTGTTCGAAGTCAGAAAGGAAATGATAAAAACAAATCATGATCAAGCCGAACAGTGGTTTATAGAAATCATTGCCATACCAATAGGTTAAGTATGAGAAGCGTGATGATTTTAATTAAGGATCTTTTATTCTCGTATTGTTTACAGAAATATAATTTGTTACTATGCCAGTGAAAGCAAAAAAAGTGTATCCTATACTTACATCAATAACAAACATGCTAGGTGTAACTAGATTGTCTATGAATACATCATCCAAGTACAGTGGAATCACAAGCAGAAGAAAAACTCTATCCGCCTTATTATAAACGTGGACTAAAGATTCCTATTTGAAATTCCTTTGACCCATGGTTTAATAATATGTTACCTGTTTGTATCTAAGCTTTTTTTACATAGGAAATGGCAGATCTTTCGCTTACGTGTTTTTATCTTTGTTTTAGTTATGTAAGCACCCGTAATATTGATAGCTGTTTTCACTGGTTAATGTAACAATAGCAATTTCGAAAAAGATTGGAAAAATTCATATTAGTAAATATATTGTTACTAACGGGATTAAAATCGTCGTATTGATTTATAATGACTCCGTCATCCGCGATCATGGCACTTGTGACAGTGTCGAAATATCGGGAGCGCATTATAAGTTAATACCTCTGTTGTCATTCCGTAAGTAGCAATATATTTATTGAAGATAACAATGAAAAATATTATATTAATTTGGGAAACTACTTATCCTGTTTTATATTTATTATATCACACTAACCTACCGACTTCCAAAAAGGAGGAGGTACTCAATTCGACTGTGTTTTTTATGTTTGTTACCTCACAACTTTCGATTGGGTGGACCGATTCTCAAAATTCTTGTTTTGTTTGAAAGCTAGTGCTTCCCGTGTGGTCCCATTTATTTTATTTATTTTTCAAATTGCACTTGTTTTAATTGCAAGAATTATTAAATGCGATAGGTTGTGAGTACGTCGAATGACTCCACGGATTAGGTGTTTTATACCCAACATTAACACGCAGGATACATTTGATCACGATAACCTTATACCACACGTACGAAGACACGGGCAGAAACTAGTGTTATATAATACTCAAATAGCAATTTGCTGAGACCGTTATATTTTTGGGACTATTTTCGGGATTTTTCGTATCATTTGTTTTATTTGCCGCAGAATAGTATGTGCCGAAAATACCGTAGATTTTGCACAAAATAGTAATAATACATTACTGCAGAATCCAGTAGAATCAATAAGTAAGCCTTTCTGGACAAGTATGATGGCCTGGCAAAATATATCTATCTCATAAATTATGAGATAGATATATATTTGGGGCCTATAACCATGTTATAATGGCTAAACTCTAATCTGTGTCTGGTACTATGTTTTTTTTCTAAGCAGATCTAAAGAGGATGACCTACTGTCCAGTTAGTAAATTACATACTTACTTACTAGACAGTAGGTTCCAAATTTAAAATCTCGCTTCTTACTGGACAGTTGTGAATAAGTCTCCGGAGGAGTTCACTTTCTGGATAATTTTTAGAGATGTTATGGCAACATTACATACAATGTTTGAGAAAAAATTTTGTTCCCTTGGAATTTAACTGACAACCTAAGGTTTTCCAACATGCTACACTCGAAGTTCGCTTCACACTGTGTCTAGTTAACCCTTGTCCACGGAGGCAGTGATTCTACGCTCTATTTCGTTCTAAGGGTGGAACCAGGTCATAGTGACAGAGTGAACACAACAAAACACAATATGTATAGAGGTAGATACATAGATTCGATTTATGTACGAGTTTATTTATTGTGACAGAGGTGCAGATGTGTTGCTATTCAAATAAACTGTTCAATGTAGTTTTCTTTGCATTAGTACCTTAGAATGATTCAAATTTTTACCAAAGGGCAATGTCCAAGAAGAGGATTTTGTTTTTGACCTGCCGTGCGATTCTCTAAGAGCAAACATCGTTGCATCTTTGACAACATCCATGAAACGACGAGATGACACGTTGGAAAAACAAACTTATGTACAAGGGCGATATCTCATAAAGTATTTTACATCAGTGAGCTCGTCGACGAGCGCAACGACGAATCATTAGAGAATCGCACGGCTGTATGTACGTAGATATGTATATCCGTTTATATGTCCATCTGTTACTACATAACGGCTCTACCGATTTTGATCAATAAAACGTTATTGGATTCGTCTGCTGGCACGAGTGTCATATGGGTACATAAAATCAAAATGGCGAGATTTTTATGCTCATTAGTGTGCGTGTTAGTTATTTTTTGTTTCTTTCATATACCAATACGTTACGTAGCCATGCGATTTTTACCCCTGCGGTGTGTTGTGCGGATATACTGCATACTATGGATATACTATATACACGGTTTTGCGTATATAAAATACATTATCAAAGATTAGTAAAGAACTCTATTCGTGTCGCATTCCTGAACGTGAGTTGCTCTTAGTATACAATATATAGTAGTCAATCCCTATCTCTCTACCCGTCACACTCCAACACACGCCATGTTATGTTTCTGTCTTTATCACTTTGTAATTAATAATGTATGAAAGACGAAGAAGGTAGAATATGGCTCCACGGCCTTAGTCTGTTACTCCATCTATGATCTCCTAAAACAGACAACCAGTAATAGTTCAATATATCAAAATATAACAAAGAATTATAGCCTCTTTGTTCATCTAGTACTAACGGCCAATAAATATCTCTAACATATGATATTACCCCAAATAACTAAGCCATAAGTCTTATTAATACCGGAAAACTCAAGATGGCTGCCGGGACAGGAAAACGCCATATTTATTAATGCAAGATTTATTATTAGTTATTTTCTTATTTAATGTAAGTTGAATTAACGTGTACTAACTTATAAATAATATAAAAGCGTTAAATAAAATATTTCTGTAGTAACAATATCTATTTAATTACATAAATGTCGAATAAAATAATGTTTAAAATAAATTTAAAACAACTTTTTAATTAGTAACTTTGACGTACTCGTAGAATACGCAGTTATCAATGTATTAATTTAAGGCGCGCTCGTATCCTGATTATAGTAAAAAGCAGAATTTTTAAACACCTATTGTAACGAAACGGAACGATAATATATTATGAAAAAAATACAAAGGTTAGAAAAGGAATAGGAAAAGAGTAATAACCGAATAGAGTTCATAAACATAACTCTCTTTAAGCAAAAAAATTTAAAAAAATCCTGAATAGGTCCACAAAAATAAACTTTCACGTCCAAACTCTCCGAATTTTCAGCGTAACACTATATATTTTTTTAGGTAATACATAGCCAACGTATAGTACTAAAGTAATAACCAAAAGTTTTTTCAATTGTGTTAGTATATATCGAAAAATATAAAGAAAACATACAAAATTAACGCATTTTCGCATTACGTCGTCCAATGTAACAAGCCATTTTCAACCTTACGTAAAGCATCGTAAATTATTTTAAATTTGGGGTTGGACCGCGTCTTAAGGTATATAGTTAAGTTTGATATAAACGAAAATAAAACATCTCTCCGTTACCAGTTCTCGCGCCAACCTTTGCTCTTTTATCAAAGAAAATATTATAATTGAAGCTGCGCGTATGACTAACGTCTATCTACTAGTGACGTGTTATCCATATCTTCGTGAAGCAAAATGAATGTTCCGGAAAGAAATCCTTTCCGGTTAAACATCTGGTTGACATTGCAAATATTATGGGCATGCATGGAGTGGTAGTTGGTAACTACGTTAATAATTATGCTTAGACAGCCATACTCCCGCATTAGAAATCCCTATGTAACATGTTTTTATTTTTTCACTTTTCTCGGTCTCGGCTGAGATTTTATTCAATTCTCGAACTCGTTCTCGGCCGAGAACAATAAACCTGTCTCGGTCGACCCTTAGTAGTTACCACCAGGCTCACAACTTCCCCTTCGCGTCACTATGGTAAGAAAAAATTCATACTTACCTTCGAAGTACTCCGAGGAATTCTGCTGCCCATTCTGTGGTGATTATCTGTCATAGTCTTCACGACAAATACAGAATGGGATGGTGTGGTGGTAGTCACATAATTAGGCTGGAACCTAATTACACAGCGTATATGAAGACAAGAAGTTTAAGAGAGCTCCTATTACTTCTACTTAAACACCCACAGCTGCCCAGTTTAGTTTATATTTTATACCGCTATAGCTTAATTTCCGCTTTATTTGCAGTAATACTCTTAAATTTGTGTTCTTCCCACACAGCCCGAGTTACCACATCTTAATTTCAAACTTGATACTTACCATCAATCTAATAAGGAAAGCACATAAGTTACATGTCACCACATTTCGGCCTCATTGTCCTGACCCTAAAGTTTCCTAAACTTATGGACAAAAGCACGAACGACTTGGTCAATCCCTATCTCTCTACCCGTCACACTCCAACACACGCCGTGTTATGTATCTGTCTTTATCACTTTGTAATTAATAATGTATGAAAGACGAAGAAGGTAGAATGCATCATTTTGATATATAGCTGCTCTTAATTCGGTACGGTTGCCAAAAAAGTTGTATGAATTGGAATTTTATTAATATTTTAAAAATACATTAATATGGACGGAGTACAAATGTTTTGTGGCTTTCGCATTCTTGAGTTGTTTTAATTTGTTGCCATTAGCATCACATGCCCATTTATATTTTTGCTTTACAAGTGCTCTTATGTAGAGGTCGTTATTCAAGCAACGAATGAGATATTTAAACTTGTACCTACTACATATCATGACAAGTTAAGTCTTTATGTTTTGCTAGTATTGCCTACGTTTCTGGATTTACTCTGACATTGTAAACAGCTATATAATAGGTTATAATTTATGACCTTGTACAGATTTAGCTGGACGCAATAACATCAAAGGTTTCCGAAATTTCATGAAACAAAACCATGAATAATGATAATTATTATAAAAATACTCATTATTAGATTTACAGTAAAAATGTGATCATAATTATGAATAGAGCAATTGAGCCTTATTATTTTAAATAATATTATGTTTCACTCTTGGAGACTACATCCTGTACAATCTCTAAGCGTGGAAAAGAACGACATTTATGTTAGAAACATCGTCGGCGGTCTTGAACTGATACAATACTCAATCAAGTGCAGCCGTCGTGTTCTATTATAATAAGTGATAAGATTGTTTGTTTGAAACCTTATTAATTATCGTTATCTAATAGTATTACGTAAAGCTTAAAAAAATAAAACTAATATTGAATCTTTTGTATTACGTAACAATATAAAAGAATATTACCAATTCAAATGTAGACAAGCCGGCTCCATTTATAACGATCGTTTATATCATCTTATTTTGATGACACGGATAGTATTTTAAAACAACTTCTTATCGTCTGATATATCTTAAGATACGTCCCTAATGTTTGAATCGGAGATATTTCGTTTGTAACTTTTTGATTAAAGTATCGAGCAGTAATAGGATATATTATATCATGTAGATAATAAATAATTTGATCAGTGTATTCGATGAATTCCTACAGTGCCGAGGTATTAAGTGCCTCAATCATTTTTTTTAGTGCCGAGACAAGCAAGCCGTGCGCCTAATGAAAAGCACTACGTTTGCCCATGACATAAAAAGGTTGAATTTGTGTGCAATAAATTATTATTGTATTGTCCATCAATTGGAATTTGCGAAAAAAATACAGTCCATATATATATCCGATAATAAAAAAATACAATTAGATATGATAAGGGCCTGTTTTATTATCATGTTATTCATATGTTGATGATATAAAAGTATTTAATTTAATTTATAAAGGTTTTTATGCTAACCATACTTCTAGTAACGTAGGTATCTAACTTTAGTGAGACTTAACACTTTATTAAATTACACGAGAAGCGAAGTTAATATTTAAGTTTTACTAAATGAGTAACTAATGAAAAAAGTCTCAGCCATAGAATACTTAAATTACATTTACTTGGTAACAAGATGCTAAATGCGATAAGTTATCCTAAAGTTTGTCTTTAACAAACGTTATACTTCAATAAATCGTTATAAAAAATTGACTAAGCGACACTCAGTCAATGTATTAAAAAAATCATGAAATATGATAGAATATTCAAAATAAAAATATATAAAATAATTCATGGATATAAAATGGACTAAGCGACACTCAGACAATGTATTCAAAACTATTCAAATATGATAGAATATTCAAAATAAAAATAAATAAAATAATTCAAGGATAAAAAAGGACTAAGCGACACTCAGTCACTTAGTATTTAAAACATGATGTAAATGCATCTAAATCTTATCAGCTGTTTACACGGCTGTGATACTTTAATAATGTAATACTCTTAAATCTTCTCATCACTTAATTAACTTAAACACGCGTTTAGGTGTTATCCAGATATTAAGCGATCAATTTTAGATATAGCGCGCAAGCCTATTCACTTGAGATTCCAAAACTCCTACATATAACTATTGACAAACACAGGATCTAATGCGCGAATAACTGCCTAGAGTGTAACGTAACGTGTGACGTGAAACAGTACAAACTGTCATTCATCTAGGGCAACTGTGACACAGATAACACATAGTTAGTACAGCGAAGCGTGACGCGTTGACGTCGCTTGCAACACGAATACTTTTTCGCAAATTGTTTGTAGCCGTGGGCATGAATACAAGCCCGGTACGGCTATTATGTATCTCAGTTGCTAATAAATGTTGATTAAAATCGAAGAAAATGGTGGCTTTATGTCACTTTTGTTGGGTCCAGTCATCAACTTACTAACATTTCTGCTTACTGGAGTTTCAAACTGACATAGAGTCGACATTTTTTAAGATTTCAATTAACATTTGTTGCAGTTGAGATACATAATAGCCCTGCTGCACAGTATGCAAAAGTGAACGCTAAAACGATTCGTGGCTGCAGGTTCGACCTCTAAATAAAAAGTTATATATATATATATATAGACGAGTGGCGTGATTTGGAACCTAGTGCCGTACTCCAGAAGCATGCTCAGTGGTGAATCAAAATGAACTGATGATGAAATAATCAGCGTGTGCGCTTTCAAATTAATAAAATTCATTCGATGATAAAATATTAGTGTTATTTTATTTCAAGAAACTTATGCTTTTACAAAAAACTGAGTTCACTTAAGTATTTGAATATTTGTGGGATTACATGCACTCTTTTTTGTATAAATATCTTCCATAGAAACTGAATGGATTTGATTCATTCCATCGACGGCAACGTCTTCAAGGGTGTTTTTTGGGAAAGTTTGCGATGTTTTAACAAGCCAAATTTCTTTAATCGTGCGTCGGTGAACGTATCCGAATAAAATATTTTGTTGACAGTTATTATACTTAGAAAATAATGTCAATTAACCATTTTCAAAGGTGTAGTTTTAAACATTCGTGACGACGAATTCGAAGCATATTTCGTCTTCAAGATTCACACCTGACCGTCTTTCTGGAATACCGACTCTATATAACTTACTGTAGTGTTGAATGTTTTTTAGTTAAAAATAAATAAAACTAATCGAAATCTTTTGTCATGTTACAGGTAAGGAATTGCAACATTGCGGAGGTCTATATAATCCCATTTCATGCGCGATTCAGATAAGGAGGAGATAAGTAAGTGAATATATTGATACATTGTTAAGAGGTCTTGTTCGTGGGAGTACACACGTATTACATCAAGATACAGCGAAATAAACCGCCAGTCGTCTATAATGATGGTTTCTTTAACAGGTATTATATTCATGCACAAAATGTTCTTAAACTTTCATATATCAACCTTCCTTCATCGAAGATTCTGTCGAGCCCACCAAGGGGTGTTTATTTTGCGGAGTCCCGAACCACAACCGTTTTTTCCTCATGCCCTATCATATGACGTTTTAAAGGTCTCATAGCGAAGCTTACATAGCCATTCTAAACTGTTCAGTTCGGCCAAAACTTCTTCCTGTTCCTGTGGTCCTGTGTTTCCTGCGGTCTAGGATTTTGCGTGCCTCAATTCAGTACAATACGTCCCATTTAAAACTTCGTCGGACTTAAACCGACATAAGTTCAAGTGAGTGTTGCCGGTATGTTTATATTATTGTGATCTGTCAAGTTTGCTATCTTATGCTAGGCTATGTCGGAGGCATTCGGTCATCGTGCCTTCGGCAGTGACTAGGGCTGACCACTAGCCAATCCGCCAAGCCGCAGAGCAGATTGTGGCGCATTTGGGCTCTACCTGCTACCTTTATCTTCACCCCCACCCGACCTACCTTCATCTTAGTCTTGATTACATAAAATAGCTCTTTAGGATAACATCATGATAGAACGGAATTTTCCAATTATGTAGGTTTTTTTTCATTGTAAAAGTGAGAATATTACCCTCATTACTAATTAAAAGCATTGGTATGTGCGTATCAGATATTTACTAAGTAAAAAACTTAATTTAATAGTTGTAAATTATTATTTTTAAAAGAGGCTAACTCTCGCTTGAAAGGAAACAAAATACCTAATTAATACCCAATATTTTTTTCTTAAAATTTTTCATTGCATATGCAAACTTCTCCGTTATTGTAAAGACATTTTATGACAAAATTATAAGACAGTAATTTACATAAAATGTTGGTGTTCCATCTATTAGATAATTATAAATTCCACAAGTGCATGTTGAACTGTACTTAATGTACCCTTTCGCACGATCTTAACAGAGATGACCCACTTAAAATAATCTATACTGCACATTAAACTGGTCTCAATTGGAATTTATGCTTTCGTATAATCAATTTAAGGCTTTAATTCGCCCACGATCAACTATTACCATAGAGTCACCAAGTATTGGTAGAGACAGTAGCAAAGATTGTGTGAAAGAGTTAAACTTTATTAATTATCTGAAGTTTAATCATTAGATTACATATAGTTCAAGATACGTGTATGAATTTTCTTGTGAATAATTTTTAAACGTGTGTCGTATTACATCGTATCTTATCGAATTAAACGCAAAAGTTAGATTCTGAACTTTTACACAAGTAATTTTTCTATTCCAATATAGAATAACACTGTCGGTTGATTTCCTGCGTCTGGGTAGAAAGTCAAGAATCAAGTAAAATAATAATAAAATCATCCAAGAATAAAAACAAGAGCATTTAAAAAGAAGTACATTTACTAACTTTGTTGTTTTTTTATGCAAATCTGTGACGAGACGAGCAAGTCGCTCATCTGGTGTTAAATTTTACGCTTGCCCATAACAATTCAGTCTCATTCAGACCGCAACAATTAACCTGCATTGCAAAGCACTGGGATCATCACGCTGAGATATAAGATGTTAAAAGTTAATCTCTTGCCTTTAATCTCACTGGATACATTGCCATTCAAACCGAAATACACTAATGATTACATATTACTGTTTCACGGTTGCATAACTGGCATGTACTACGTATGTGGTACTTTCTCGGCGGATTAAAAGTACAGTTTTGTTATAAAAACTAACGTGGTTTTCACAATTTTTTATTGAGGAATACGGGACTGCTCACGTGATACTTGTTGTATAGATCTGACTATCCGACTAAGTACAGTTTTCTTAGTTAAAAGTTAATGTTAATTGTTGAGGTATATTTGCTCTGTACTTTTTGTTTAGACAGTTAAGACAATTCACTTGGTAACACTTGACCAATTGAATTCTCACCGTTTGAATAATCCTTATATTGTGTTTTTTCTTCGATATTTTGGCAGCTCCGCACATGTCACTTGAAAAAAATGTTTTTTTCGTTGAATATCGACTACTGTCTTAAAGTACACAGAGGCTCAGTACGTACACAGAGTAGGTAAATCCGGAATTAAAATTCGATCGACCATACTTTATCCCACTTGGTTACATGAAAATCGTTTTAGCTGTGGACTCCGCAGTATAGATTAAATTGAGTGGTATTTATATCGGTTTTACATTTAATCAGATTATGTTGATATAATAAAATTGCGTTTGGTGGTTTGGAAATAATTATTGAAATTCTTCGTGATTAATCGTGTTCACTCAATTAGTTATTATAATCATTAAAAATTTTAAAGTTGCTTAACTTTAATTGATTACGTGGGCGGCATTATGTTAATTTACATTCATATGTGGGTGAGTGAGTGGCTGTAGATAGGTAACAATAGAAATGAACAGATATACTTGTAGTTAACTGATATAATAAATATTTAATGGTAAGGTAAAATAGAACAAACCCCTACTCCAGCAGTGTTTTAATAATTTGATACGTAGACACTTATAAATAAACATGTTATGTATACATATGTATCTTATAACGTTTCCTCGATTATAATATAATGTTATTTTCTGTGTTGGGCGACTGAATAATAAGCAATATATTTTACTTACTGTCTATATATTAATTTATTTCTTGCGCCCATGGGCTTCGACTGCGTTCATAATGTTTTTTCTGGACATAAAATATCCTATGTCTTATATTATTGTGATAAGTATTATCGACATCAAAATCATTTCAATATTTTAAGTGCGAGAGAAAAACAAAATATCGACAAAGTCACTTCTGATATTGTTACCCTCATAAATTATACCAACATAACATAACTCCTGTTTACAGCCTAGTACTATTAAGAGATAAAGTCAATACTCGGACGGATGCGTCGCTGGCATAGTCTTCAAGCTTAAGCTGAACATACAGGTTCAAATCCCGTTCGAGAATGTAATTTTTACTCTAAAACTAAAAAAAGGGACTTTCTAGTTGATATAAGCGTAAAAATATTTTGATTGATATATGATTTAAAACGGGGTGAGTTTATTGTTATCTTATCCCTTACGGCCGGTGCTAATAATCTATCTCCGGTTTACCTTACTAGAGATAGATATTTGACACTATTTGTACGGACGTTATGTCAAATTTCTATCGGTAGTAAGGAAAACTGTGGATAGATAGATTATTGTGATCTCCATTAGGACCACAGCACACTAGCTACGTTTAGCATCGGCGATCGGTGTTTTTGCGACTGCTCCGATGCTGTATCCGATGCTGTGTATGCTCGGCTGTAGTGTTGCCGATGGATAGTCGATTATCGACAGTTTGTCAATTTGCAATGATATTGCAGTGATATTGCAGTATGGTATTCTGTAATCTATGGTATTGCTTACAAATGACAAGACTGTAGTAATAACAGTCTTGTCAGTCAAACTGAGTCGTGTTCGGCAGACGCTAATGGAGGATCCCAATAATCTATCTATCCACGGTTTTCCTTACTACCGATAGAAATTTGACATAACGTTCATACAAATAGTGTCAAATATCTATCTCTAGTAAGGTAAACCGGCGATAGATAGATTATTGGGACCGGCCGTAAATCGATGCGACCGGTATCTGTATGTGTGCGGAGTGTAGCGTCCAACCGCTATGTCGCGCTTCCGAAAAGCGACTCAATCGCCGCGTTTGGTGTTTTTAAGTGTGCGGTGTGCAATGTTTGGTCGCGGTATTTAGCTTCTAAGAAGCGACTAAGTCGCCGATCGCTGATGCTAGAAGTAGCTAGTGTGGTGTGGCCCTTAGTCGGGCTTTCGCGATCTATGCGTTAGTCTGGAACAATCTGTATTTTAAGTAGTAGGTATAGATAGCCACAATCAACATTCAGACATTTGAAAATCTTAAAATTTATTTGCATTTATTATATAGGTACACATTAATAAAAACTTCCTGATTCCGGCTACACTCCAAATCTACAGTCTGCAAAACTGTACTGCAAAACAACAACCGAACCGTCACTCATGATTTGTTCGCAACATTGCAACACTTTTAGTACCTACATCGGTTTCCACCATAGATGTTGGAAACGAGGGGATATGGCAGTAGAAGGTATAGTGGTACAGCAAGTTGTTTTTGAAACCAGTAGCCGAACCACGCGTTGCTTACATAGAGAATATCGATAAATGGAATAATACATTTCTCAATTGCAGTTGATCAGAGTGTGAATAGTTTAAGTATACAAACAGCAATGGACTGCAAACAAGGAATAAGAACGTCATTGATCAAGCAGTGGTCATACGTCGTAAACTGACTTGCGCCAAATAGTATTGCCTAAAATATTCGTTTGAATTTAAACGAATATTGAACGACTCTACGCAAACTACGAGCGCTTCGACGTCGTTGATAGACGTACCCTTGCTTGACCCCAGATATACGAGTACGGGCAGCTTGAAGCAGTCAGCGTGGACTGCTTCAAGCTGCAATTGCAAAGTGAACTACAGTTTACTTATGTACACACTTACACGAAACCGCTCGAGCAGTTGCAAATGCTTCGGGCGGTTAGCAGTGAAGCAGTCGTCAGGCATACACTGACTGCTGGAGCTGTAGCCTGCTCTCGCGCAGTTACCTCCGCCCGCGCTCCTCATTCCCCGTCGCGCGCTTCCCGGCCTTGAATTGAAATTGTAACTTGTTGAGCAGTAAATACCAACTGCTCCAGCTGTTAGCAATGGCAGCTTCAAGCTGTTGACTATGACTGCAAGAGCGGTCCGTGTATGTTGATCACTGGCTAACTGCTCGAGCAGCCCGTGTATCGGCTCTTAGGATACTGGCAACCTAACGAAAACGGTTAATAAAGAAACTGACTAATCACTAACTCACCTTTACTGAGATACGTACAGTAAGTCCATCCGTGATGTTTGTACCACGATTAAGGCTATCAGTGAGGTCGGCATGTTCTAACAAGGCCAAGCAGTTTTGTTAGCATTGGATTTGTATGATTATGTTGTTGTGTTCACGTTCACACGATGCTAGGTCAGTACAGTACCTATGTTGTGTTGTATAGTTAGTAGCAGTCTTGGGGCTTTACTCCCACCTCTAAAAGTAGTCATGTTTCAACCTTACCATTAAAATATAAGACTGACGAACTATTGAAACTGTCAAATTTGTGAAACCGTCTAATAATGAAATTGATAAACTAGCGAAACTAATGAATAAGGCAACTTTACCGCGTAATTCATTTTTTTGAGTTACCGATATTTCGGCACTGTTGCAAGTGCCATGATCACGAGGAAATCGGGAAATCAAACAAAATTACACGGTAAAGATCCTGTGTCTGATGTTAACTCTTGCAAAAGTGACCGTGATAGTTTAAAAACCTATATAAGTCAACTGACCAGTGCAGTGATACGTCAAATCATTGTCGCGACTCGGGCCATGCCTTCTCACCGTATCCGCTCCATTTCAAGATCCTTGGTTTTAACTTACACTGTCGACAACGTCTGTCAAGTTGTAAACCAACGAATTATTTTGTTTTGTTTAGTTTTTACCATGTCTAAGTTGCGTATTTTGAATGTCTAATAGCACAAACCAAGCATAGCACAAATCGTACGTATAAATACTCGTGATAGTGGAGTTCTTTTATTTTTGTATCTGTATCTCTGTTCATGTCATGCATTGTCAATATTGGAGAAACTGATTTTATTATATTAATAGCTGTCCACGCGAACTCTATTTTGCCTTAAAAATATATTTGTACGGGCCCGTCTATCCTGCTGGATACAATTTTTAATAACAAATAAAATTGTAACCTGAGTTATTCCTGGTCAATTTGTTTTTTTTGTAAATAAATAAGTAAACGGCACAAAAAAACAGTTTAATCGGTTGAGTAGATCACCCTAAAACGTAATAGTGAAACACGCCCGTTCAAGCAGTCCTTTCACCTTTTTTATCATAATTTGTGATGATAGTCTGCAGCTAGAGGTCATATAATCACTATAATAATGGAGAAGACTTTGTTAGTCGAGACGGATATTTGAAAACTATTAATAAGTAGTTTTTCGTTAATTGGGGTTTTAGTTGCAGCTACATTTAGATACATTCCGTTACAGTCGAGAGGTTTAGAGGATTCAATTCTGTCAACGGAGTCTGGCAAGTTTTAAACCTAATTATATACGACTAACTGCGCCTCGATGTTTCACCCTTGTGGTGATGGATGATGATGAAAAGTATCGTATGCCGTACCCCGGCCGATCCGTCCAGCCGTGTATGCGTGAAAGCGTAACAAACAGACAAACTCACATACACATTTTAAATAAATAGTTAGAATAGAGAGTTGTTTTACTAAATTATTTTCTCTCGTATTTTTAAGTACAGAACTATTTATTGGTCAGTACTAAAGTTAAAAGTACACACTTTTACATATTATTGCCAAGTTTAGCAACACAACATGAGGTTTTAACATCCTTGAGAAGAGTGCTGTCAAGAGCGTCTGCCAAGTTGTAAACCTACAAATTATTTTGTTTGCTAACCCTCCGTTAGTTTGCGGTCGGTGTTACCATGTGTTGCAGAACTCTACCAAATTCGTAAGTGTGTATATATTTTGGCGTGTTCAGAGGAAATGATGAGCTACTTGTCTAAGTAATGTATTATATTATTACTTTAACAAGTTTCATAATTATTGGTTCTTCTTACTTATGTCATTCTTATGGAATTCAGTGTTTAGTAATAAATAATAATGGTAACCTCGGCAAGGTGTTTTTAGATATATTTTTTAATATTACCTTTAATTAAGTCACAGATTTTTATACCCGTTAGTAAGTCTTTAGTGCCTTGTCCATACAAACTTACTTCCAGTTTCCTCTTTGGATGATGACTCTATGAAATGACATAGACATTGATCATGATCTCTAACAGCAGACCAGCTACGTCATATAATTTATAAAGTACATACTAGCATCAGGATCCAGAAAGAAAATTGGATAATAAGTTTGTATGAACAAAGGCGCAAAAAGCGAACTGACTAGTACACTATACTGTGGCCGTGGAGCATTTCGTTTAACTTAGAATATGTTGTCTGATATTAATGATGATGACATGAAAAGTTTATGTATGTGTCGTTAACGTTAATTTTTATGTTACACGAACCAATAGTTTATGCAACGGTCATCTAATATCTAATTATATGCCTTTGCATACACTGTTTTATCTTTACTCATACAGTTGAAATAAAACAAAAGTGGAAAATGAGCTAAGTATTTTTTTACCTGCCTTCTGAGCCGCTGGTCCCGGGTTCGATCCCCGGACAGGTCAAACATTTGTGTGCGTGAACATGCCTGTATGACCTGCGTCTGAATATGTTTATAAGTATGTATATCAGTCATTAGCTTACAAATAAATAATTTAAAATAAATATACGCGTCGACTTCGGAACCTCTTTTGGAAGTCGGTTCACGAAAAGTACCAAAAAATTTAGTATAATTTTTTTTCTAAAAGTCAATGATACCTACATCAAGCTTATTAGAATGCCAAGATAACAGTAATGACAATCAAAGAGGACAAGTGTAGATCTGATTCTTGATATTTTACTATATTTAGACACCTTAAAATGTTTGTTTCCTCACAGATTTTAAGGGCGTTTTCAATATTCTATCTATCCACAGTTTTCCTTACTACCGATAGAAATTTGACATAACGTCGATACAAATAGTGTCAAATATCTATCTCTAGTAAGATAAACCGGCGATAGATAGGTTATTGAAAACGGCCGTTAGACAACTAATAAAGTTGAAGTAAACACATCTGTCAGCGTAATTTTCGCAACTATAACCATCAGTCGTTTGTTTTCGTTATGGCGTTCGGATAAATTTTAGCTGATAAGAAAAAATTTGGTTGGTCATTGTAAATGATCGGAATATAAATAAAAAAATATTTATTTATATTCCGGGAATAATTATACCCAATTCCAATGGGTCGCTGTATGAAGTTGTACAGTGTATGATTCTGTTACGGCATTCGAAGTAGTAGTTTTGCAACTCGAGGTTTTCACTCTGACTAAATGAGTCAGTGGTTCCAAATTGGAACCATTTTATGTGTCTATTTCAAAGTAACGTTGTGCCCGTTCTTTTGAAGTAATATACTTCAATACTTGCCTCTAACACCTGTGATGTGGCAAGCTCCCGAATTACCTACACTGTTAGCAGTCTCTAAATAAACAATGACCATTAGATGAAACATAGATATTATTATGTATTGAGTGTATACATACGTAGTTTGCTTGTGTATAGCTAAAATGTTAACGCTAATATACTCGTAATAAGACACCTAACATGGTTTTATAATATCAAGAAAAACGGTGATAGCATTGTTTTTTACCCGAATACGGCAAAGCCCAAAAAGAGGGTTAAGTGTATGACATGTATGTATGTCCGTTCCTATGTCCGCTCGTAACTACAAAACGGCTGAACCGATTTTGATAAATGATACGTCAATAGATTCGTCTTGACGACGCGAGTTTCACTGGGTACAAAATTAGTCGACTATGGCGAAGCTCCTCAATAGATTTTATGCGCTTTAATGTGAAGGCTTATATATTCCGCAATTGGATTATTATGTTCTCACCTTTATTTCTTGTTCCTGATTATTATTTATAATGATAAAAAGATTCTCCAACAAGTATTTTGCATAACTACCCACACATCGTCCAAGCATTGTAGCAGATTTGAAAGCAGCCCGTATCAAGGCAAGTTCGAACTACCCACCAGTGTTTTCATTTCATAAATGAAATCTCCCAGAATCTGTGATTTTAACCGAGCCCGGTTGAACCATCGATCGAGGCTTATTGTGCGGACTGATTTGATGCTGAATATTGCAAAAGTTGAACTGTTTTGGTCCTGCTGAGCTTGTTTTGGGAGGTTGCAGCTCGTGTTACTTTAAAAAGAAACGCTCGAATATTCATGAGTCGCTTTTTATTATTTTTAGTCTAGTTTGAAATGTAACTATGCATTCGGATTCTCTACTGTGGCATGAACATAGTGATAAATGCTATTTCACTAGTGCTTGGTAGTCTTAATGAAAAATGAACCTAAAAAGTTTGAATCAATTAACCTTAGATATTTGTTGACGCACAAAATAAGTCAAGTTTTATTCCTCCATGCATTAAACTAAGCGGAAATTTGCGCAGCAAAATACAAAAGCTCTTTTAATAACTAAAATCTTATAACACTTCTTCTGCTTGGATAATGCTGTAAAGCTGTTCAATTGCTGTCGCTCCGTCTCCGGTTTAAAAAAAAAAACAGCGAGTTAGTATTCGATGCTGGGATGCCTTGGTGGTCTAGTGGTCATGGCGTCTGACAGAGTTCGAATCCCGTCCGAGTGTTTGCATTTTTCTCTCTAAAATTGCAATGTTTGGTATCGCTGAGAGAGCAATGATGTCTTAACTGCCAGTGACATTGTTCGCGTGGAGTAAGATTATCCTGGACTGGAATACAAAGTTTCCCATCTTTTATTCTTGCTTTGCTCAAAATTTCGTCGATTTTCGTTTAGCCGTTCCAGCATGAAGAAGAAACATATGTAGGTACATAAAGTAACAAATATCTACACATAATCACAAATGTATCTATTTATCATATGAGGGTGGTAATTAGTGTCTATGGTATATGGATATGGATCTATGGTAATATATTGCCTATATTAACTCAACAAGTACAATTTGAAAAAAAATAATACTGACTTCCATTCTATTAAGTACTTTGGTAAAAATCAGTTATTGGAGTGTAACTCAAAAACTATTAAATCGAACTTGATAAAATTTACATGGGGCCGGCCACACTGTAAGCACCAACTTCTAAACAAAAAATTTAAAAAAGAATTTTGGAAATCGGTTCTTCCAGTTGAAAGCTATGTAACAAACATAAAAAATAAAAAATTACGGTCGAATCGAGTACCTCCTCCTTTTTGGAAGTTAATATCAGTTTTCGCCGGATTGGAGTGTCCCCCATCTTTCTTTCCGCTTTCCCATCTCTAGTTCTTTACCCGATATACAAAAATAAAATACAAAACCTTTCAATAAGTCCACAAACCCCCTATCTACCCTAATCACGTGGAACCCGAGTCCCGAAAAGGGTGGATAGGTAATCGTGTTTCAAACATAATTTATCTAAGCCCTGCACCCTTGCATCCTGCAAACCCTATAAATCAATTATCTGTCTATCCTGTCAGTTTGGCCCTAAAATGGCGTATCGAAAATGGAAAGTACAAGTAGAAGAAAAATAATTGAAAATAATAAATTGTCGATGAAATTATTTGTGAGTAATTGTAAAGGCTTAATTTTAATAATGAACCCCGAGCTTTGTGTACTGGATTACGTATTTCCAATTCTGGATTACTCTCCTACATAGTACCAAGTACTTAAAACTTTTTTCACGATTTAGTTTAGAGAATACATCGCTCGTTCTTTCGATTTTCCCCCTCTATCTAATTTTTTTTTTTTTTTTTTATGTACTTTTTCTAAGTTTTCTTTTTTATTACACGTAAGTAATAACACTTCAATTATAGAAAATAAGATATTATTATACATGTTTTAACAATGTATAAAATATACAAACATGTATCTACTACAAAACAAAAACGCCGTCGAGATCACCACCGTGTGGCAGGGTTCCCAGAACACTGGCAGAGTTGCCCCGCTGTATAGCAATACTTAACTTTTGAGAAAAGTATGTGCCAGGTCTAGGATCCCCCGAGGCGAGGACCAGCCTAGTCGAAATATCTTTGCAGAATTTTTTTGTGTCGGACGACCACGGGCCCAGTGTCTCTACAGCTAGCGCCACAAACTCATAATGTGCGCTTAGCTGTGAGTACTTCCTGTGTTTGTTCAGTTGGGCCTGTTCGGCCGCAGCCCCGACACTGCGAGCAGAACTGGCGACATGAGAAGGAGCCAGGGTGTCCACGCAGGTGGCATCCCAAACCGAGGCTCGGCCAAGACACCAAGGTACCAGACTCTATCTAATTGGAAATTTATTTTGAAATGACAAACTTGAACTAAACTTGTACCTAAAAGCTTCTTAAAGCACCAAAACAGGTATAAATCTTGTCTCTGCTGTATGATGTAGTATCTAGGTATGTTCACATCCTTTTCCTTTCCTGAGTCATTTTTCATGTTCAAGTCTGAACATTTATTTCCCCGACTGTACGCACCTGAACGTTTGCAGTTCCCACCTGCAAATGTCGTCTCGACTTAAGCCGATAATTACAGGATTATTCCCCCCTGACTCCTCCCTCCCTTCGTGTCTGCTCACTAGAGATGAATTATTACAGTTCGTATGTTGACTTCTTTTCATACCACGTACCTACATATTAGGTTTGTACAGTCCGTACTCGATACCTTATTAAATGGTACCTACTCATACCAAGTATTGTGACTGTAAGTTAAGTTTAATAGTGTGACTGTTTAAATATCTGTAACTGTGGTATAATCTCACAAATTGACTAGACCACATTTGAATTTACTTTTGAATTAATCTCGAAAAAATATAAATATTTGGCCAACGTTCACAATAATGAGTATGACGTTGAGTGATATCAAATTGTTACAATACCACATGATTGTATTTTTCGTATTATTACTCCCATACAGCTCAATACTCGGTACAAACTATACGTGTAATTAAAAGTACCATGTTTTTCATCCCTTCTCCACCCCTATACTTCAGCCCACGTACTTCACTCTGCTTCAATGCACCGCATGTGCTATAATGGTTTTTAGGGGTATAATTTTTCGTCTGATGGCGTTTTTTTGTAATAATTATGCCCGTGATTATGTTCTAGTGCTTTCTATGGGCGGGGGTTTGTTTGTTTTTAAGAGGGGGGACATATTGATTTAATTTATGCATATTCAGTATTTTTTCGCGTCGCTGGCGTTATATTCTAATAAGTAGATATTCAATGAAATATTAGTGCACTCGTGCTTAGTCGGCGGCCGTTTTAAAGTATATACCTACTCAGATACGTTAACTACTTATCCGTTGGTCCGGGGTCGATCCTTGGACAGGTCTAACATTTGTGTGCATATGTCTGATTGACCTATGTCTTTGTAAGTAGGTATATATAATATAATTATATAGGTAGATTTTAAGTATTTTTTTCTAGCTATATTCTTGAGTTTTGCTTTATGTAGTGTTTAGTACACTAGTTTTATACACCACTGCCTTTGTAAGTTTATGCCTATTACTTTCCGTGCATGGTTATCTGGAAGAGATCGCTCTGAGCGATAAGACTGCCCATTGTGAAACTTTTCATTTTAAGTATTTAATTGGGAAATATGTTTGATTGTATTTTTATTTAATTCTTATTTCTTTATTTGTAACATATATTTGTATTGTGGTGTTTCAATAAAGAGTTAATCTATCTATCTATATATACCCATATGTATATAAGTATGTACATAGACATCAGATTACCATAGCACATTAGCATACTAATTAGTAATATCACATTGTAGACATGAGACCTGAAGACTGTGGATGTTTTCCCATATTCGTATGAAGTGTTATTATTATATCGTGATATATCGTAACTATACGTTAATCGGGTTAAGAAGTAGGTTACGAGTGGCCACTAACCTATCCACCAACTTGTTAAAGCCAACAAAAATTGTTCGTTCACGGAGTGTTGCAAAAAAAATGGTGGCCACGTTTCTGTGTCTCCAAAACCGGCTATGTTACGACTATTCCTCTTGAGGGACAAAAAACGGTTAATGCAGAATGGTATGCTAAAATTTGTTTGCCACAGGTCGTTTCTGAACTCCGTAAAGAGAACTGCAACCGCCGCATCATCCTCCATTACGACAATGCGAGTTCTCACACCGCGCTCAGAACAAAAGAGTTTTTAGAGCAAGAAAACATAGAATTATTAGACCATCCGCCGTACAGCCCCGACCTAAGTCCTAATGATTTCTATACTTTCCCTAAAATAAAGAATAAATTGCGTGGATAGAGATTTTTATCACCTGAAGAAGCTGTGGACGCCTACAAAACGGCCTCCATCAAATCCCAATACCCAACAGTATTAGACAAACTTTACATACCTACTTTACATTAGAAAAATACATAAAATAACAGTTTATTATTATTTATTTGGCCTTTCTCGTACCAAATATTTCAGTAATTGGACTGAGATTAAAAATGTATTAATATATAAAAATTGTATATTTCTCAGAAGACCCTTTAATTAATCTTGTTTATCAAAATATTCTGTGAAAACGTCTAAAATGATTAAATAAAAACTTTAATAACACATTTTAGCCCTTTATGTATTAAAAGGTAGTATGTCTCTTGTGCAAGAGGCCTTGTCTTGGTTGGTACTACCGCATTGTCTCATACTTGGTTACTATTAAATTTTATTTGCTACAGCATCATGGAACAAAGATGTAGGTAAAACGACGCGTCTATTCACTGTATGCTCACAGCGAATTGAACTTTGTCTCCATTGCGTACTTTACACATTTCTGTGGAGCTATGCGTAAACCATTGCTGGACGACATACGAAATACGACATACTCCCACAACGCCAGTTCCCAACACTAAAGTATTCGCTAGGGTTTCACATTCATACGTCATGGTTACCTATACGCTTTTAGAACCAGAACTTTTTGACCGATAGACCGAAAAGTTCTGGATTGGAAACCACGAACGAGCTCTGTGTAGATCGTACTCCAACAAGGTAGTGACATACGACCTAATAAATATCGCAACAGTTTCCAACCGATCCTTTTGCAAATCTATAGCTGAGGCCAGTGTCTAGCAATCGTTGTCCTATAGCTGTGATTATGACGATGTAATTTTACAAGTTACGAGCTTGTTAGAAAGGTGATCCGTGATACTTACAGCAAACCTTAAGACGATGTCACATACTGCCCTGGGCAGAGTACTCATAAGGATTAAAAATAATCTTCCTACACCTAAAGTCATCACAACTTTTTTATGTGGTTAGGAGACCGTACAAGGTACTGGTAATCACGGTACCTGGTAACCACTGCATTTCCTCACAAGTGACGAACTGCACTGCGACTGTAACCCTGAGGCAGTTGTCAAGTCTCACGTGCCTGTAATTTCGCCGGCACCCAAACCCTTCCAACCAAAACACAGTATTGCGAACATTACTGCTTCACGATAGAAAGAAGTATGATGGCAGTATACTTCCCCGGACGTACTCATTTACAGATCGCGCGGCGAGAGTTTGGCTTTGACCTTCGGGTGGAGGGGATTACTGCGCATGGGTACTGTCGCGCCATGTGACAGAGAGAGACAAGAGTCCCTCGTCTTCAATGTGACAGAGAGAGACAAGAGTCCTTCGTCCCTCTAGCCACCCTGTGATAACCAATTTTTGACTTCTGCGCAATAACGGTCAAAGCCAAACTCTCGCCGCGCGATCTGTACAAAGAGTTCTACAGCTCCTAAATATCATCTAAGTATTAATATCAAGCCTTTATATAACAACTATAAACTAATTTTACGAATAGAAATGCGGTTCTACCTTCCAAACGGACCACCAATCCTCGCAGGACATCTTATTAGACCGAGTTGGCTGGCTATTTATTACTATGGCAAGTTTTAGCACAAATACTAAATACTACAGTTTTGGCTGGCCAAGCTCGCTTGTTATTGCTGTATAAACTAAGACAGTAACTAAACTTGCTTGAAAAATATTTTTATTTTTAGAACAATCGTTCTCAGTGCAGAAACTTCATATTTCACTCATTGTTTAGGAATTTGGAAAACGTAGAACAAATTGGTTTGCAGAGTTTTATACTGTCCGTTAATCAGTTTCTTCAAAAATAACGCGGGATCAACTACCTACGCAATATTTTGGCGTGAACTATATACATATATTATGTAGACTATACATAACCGTAATAACGTTCATTGTGATGTAGGAGTACGTCCTAGTTATAATTAGTATAATTGATTAGTTGTAGTAATTACAGTTAATAAATATATAATTTTTATTAGTTATTGACTGGCCGGTTGGCGCAATTGGTAGCAACCTTGCCCTCTGATGAGCCGCTGGTCCTTTGTTCGATCCCCAGACTTACCCGGATAGCTGACAGGTCTGTTTAACCTGTGTCTGGGTGTGTATCAGTCATCTGGTTACCATAGTATCGGCTCTGCCAAGTTTGATTGGAGCCTGAAGACCTTGCGTGGATGATGTCCCAAATTATTATTTAGGGAAATATTCCGTCATCAGGAATTATTAAAAAAAAGAGTAATTTCCATGTATTTTAAGTGCCTATTAAATGACACGTAAATCATTAACAGATGAATCTAATTGAATAATCTGGAAGCGAGTAAATTGGTCATCCCATCCGCTATTTGAAACTGCAAAATTGGATGAAAGTTATGACCAAGGTACGCGGTAAAACTTCGATTAACTATGCAAATAAGATTGTGTCGAGATGAGATTCTGTATCATATTTTACGAAATCACAACCATACCGGAGTTGACCAAATCTCAGGAAATCAATTTAGATATTTGTAACTTGTAACAAGTTATTGGAAGTTATTTAGATACATATTTGATTTCCAATTGGATAAACTTAGTAGTTATAATTGGACGCCTGATTTAAGCTTCTAATTAAGATTCTACTAAAACGATTAAATACAAATCTGAATTCTAGGACAACAAGTCATTGTGTAAAGACAAATTAAAATCATTATTTGGTTAGCTTGGATAATTGATTTTATAGCGTGTTTAAATACTCTTTACAGAATAAGTTATTAAGAGGATGTTGTACCCTTAACGCATACCGCTTACCTAATTTCTATACCATTAGATTTTACACATAAAATTTCAATATAGCCCACATCAGTTATGATTGACAAGACATATATGGTGATGTTTATCAGTTTCTATTCAATTCCATTGTACCTGATCTTAAGAACTGTAGACGGCGCAATTTTAGCGAACATGACGTCACGAAATGTACAGCATAGTACTAACGTTTAATTTTTTTTATTGTTTTAAGTTGACACAGTGCAAGTGTGCCGAAAGTGGCTATATTGTCGAAAAATCCGTGTTCTAGGATTAGGGATGTATTGGCAGCAAGGAACAAAAATTCTACAGGCCTTACACAACTTCAGTTTAAAAAATGTACTAGAAAATCATATTTATATAACCAATATAACAACCAACGTATAATCTGTATAAAGAATAAACTAAGAAATATAAAAATTACACGTGGAGATCTAATACCATTAAACGAGCAATTCAGTATATAGTTATAAATATATATATAATCTGTATCTCGGAAACGGCTTCAACAATTTTCATGAAATTTAGTGTGCAGGGGTTTCATTGATCTGGCTAGGTTTCATTTTTTGAAAACGTTTTATCCGTGTTTTCAGGCAATGAAAAACTGCTACAATATCAATGCAACTAGGGCCATTAGCTTAAAGATCAATTAAACTGTTTTACTGAAACAGCAACACTAAAGCTACTTGACAATAGATGGCACTGTTAAGCAATACGAAGCCAATGAGTGTTTGGTGTGAGATTAGACCAAGAAAAACAATTGTTTACTTACGAGCAGACCAAAAACAATACATATCTCTTACTTGAGAACAATTTGAAACATATACAAAATTATAACATCGTCATGTCGTATTTAGCAAGCTACCTACCTACCCAACGTATTCATTTGCTTAAGAGGCTGTAATCTGCGATTGTGAATTGCGATGAATTTTGCCAATATAAACGATACATCGCATCTTCAGATGAGTGATAGAGACAGTCACAATCAGATATTATCTATCGAGCGTAGGGAGAACGTCCTCTTAATAATTAAGAACGGAGGAACACATATAAATATTATTTTTTTAATGCGCCCTATGACGAGTCAGGCAAATCGTTCCGTTTATATTGAAGACGCTGTATTATGCATGGCATGACTGCTATAGACACGCTATCGATGTTAGGTTGTAAGTTGTGTTGTCAAACTTCTTATTTATCTAGTAGTTATATTTTTTTTAAAAATTTAACCGATTTCAACACTAAAGAAGTACAATTTGAAAATTTTAATACCGACTTCCATTCTATTCAGTTATTGGAGTGTATCTCAAAAACTACTAGACCGAATTTGATGAAATTTAAATGGGACCACTCGGGAAGCACCAGCTATCAAACAAAAATTGTGAAAAGAATTTTGAGAATCGGTTCACCCAGTCGAAAGTTATGAGGTTACAAACATAAAAAAAATACAGTTAAATTGAGTACCTCCTTCTTTTTTTGGTAGTCGGTAGAAAAGTGTGAAATATATTGTTTATATATATTGACACATGGAACCTGGACTGGTTTTGCAGCTATTTTCTTAAGTACCACTGCAGTGCCAAATACTCGGAACTGTTGGCCTAGCACGAATGACTGCGTAAGTGTAACGTTACGTGCCGTTCACGTGAAACAGTACAAACTGTAATTTATCTAGGACAACGGTGACATAGACAACTCATAGTTTGTACACCGAAGCATGGTTCGTTGACGCTTACAATTCGAGTATGTTTCGCAAATATTTTGTGCTATAGCTTACGGCCTGTAGTGTCTCTAGTGTGAAACCACGATTGATCTACCAGTGTTAGGTTTGAAAGCGCACTACAGTCAGTAGATTTACTAAGTAAATAACGTCTCGCTGCTGGTTGGTGAATATTTATAAAATTTCCGGCCCCGCGGTTACACTCTCATGGTGATGGATGATGATGATGATGAAAGTATTCTATGTGTTAATCTAGGGCCTCATCTACCTCCATATCAAATAACATCTAAATTGGCCCAGCCGTTTGAGCGTTAAAGAGTAACAAACATCCATCCATAAAACTTTCGCGTTTATAATATTAGTTATATTAATATCAAATCCTTTTTAAAATATATCATGTATGAAAATTTTCATGTTAGAAACACCAACGTTATAATTATTAAGGTCGTCGCCACACGACGCGGCGTATACGCCAACCGGACAAATTGGCGGAAAATTCCAACCAGCCGGCTAACTGCTTCCTAGATCCGTTTATCCGGGCGCGAAGTTTCGATATTGCAGTTTTGAAATACAAAATTACAGTTTCATCTAATTTTAGGACCAATTAATTGGTACTTGAGCTAGATCGTATTTTGAACAAACTAATTGGCATTTTTAACCGGCTTCAAAAAGAAGGAGGTTTCTCAATTCGACCGTCATTTTTTTATGTGTGCTCTCGGATAACTTCGTTGTTTATGAACCGATTTTAATAGTTTTTTTGTGTTTGATAGAGTATACTTCCGAGGTGGTCACATTTAAATTTCATCAAATCGGGTCAAGCAGTTTGTGAGTTACACACCAATAACTGAAAAGTGTTTCGCCTATCTTGATATCATCATTGACGGTGTATCCCGTTACCCGTAAGTAGCAAGGTCACTAAGAAGTAATATTTTGTTACCAAGAAATGGAACCGACTTCCACTAAAGTGTAAAATAACTTGTCGAAGTCAGTCCATGCCCACAGTATTGTGATAATAGATACTTGTTTATGCTTATATGTTATTCATTATTTAACAGATCATTGTCAATTTATTTATCGTAAACAGAACCTGTAAGCCAATATTGTAGTAGTGAATGATAATATATATGATAATTAAGTATGATAATATATATATTTATTACATATAATACGAATGGTGATTAGATTATATTTTTAAGACATTTGTAGCAATTATATATTACTACTAATTTGTGGAAGCAATACTCTAAACAAAATGACGTTTTGAAATAACCTTACCAAGCTTTATCAAAATCAATCGGTAAATAGCGCCGCAGCAAACTTCCCCCTTTGTAGGAAACATACCTCCTCTCAAAAATCTCTGACGACAAACTATATTGAATAGTAGAACATGCATACCAAGTTTTGTCAAGATTGGTTGAAAAAAGCGACCTGTACAGGAAGACCAACACTCAACCTAACAAACATACGGACAGATGAAAGTTAATTTGGCCAGTTAAAGCAGAGACGCTTCGCTCGCTCGGTATATTATCCATTCCATTACTAAACAAGGAATACCTATCGTCACTGTGCAGCTAAACTCCTATACCGTTTCTTTTGATAACGCTTTTAATTACCCCGTAACTATTCTGAATCATTCACTAAAGCTACTGAAGGCCATGAAATCGGCCCTTAATCTTACATTACGTAAACAAACCTAACTTCTTTCAAGAAACCAGTCACAGTGATTTACAGTCCAACAATTCTTCCAAGCAAACGCACCGATCCTCTGTTCGTTGATATAAGAGCCAAATATTTGTACTGGTGCTAAATATATCAGTAAATGTCAGGTCAGTGCCTACCCAAGCACGTAAGTTTAAATAATCGAAGCTTTATATATATACTAATATTATAAAGAGGAAAGATTTGTATGTAAGTACGAGTATGTTTGTAACGAATGGGCTCAAAAGTACTGGACAGATTTTAAAATTTCTTTCACCATTGGAAAGCTACATTCACCCTGAGTAACATAGGCTATATAAGATTCATCATCATCATCATCATCCATCACCGCACGAGTGAAAACGTGGAGAGCAGCTAGGATTTATATAAAGCTATTAAAGCTACTAAAGTACTTTTATATAGGAGAAAATTCACTACCATTGTTTGATTTCAGTAAAAATAGATTTTCTTTTTTTGAATTCTAGTAAATGACGGGCCTGGCATTCTTGCCTATTCTGAGCGAGTCCAGAGCGTCAGGCCTGCCCATGATAGTGCGATCCAGATCTTAAAACTTCAAAGTATCCTTTAATAATATAGGTGCTATCACAGGCAGTACTATGGTCTTCACTATGTCAGTTGCAGAAGAAAATGAGTCACCTGCAGGGCTGTTATACGTATCAGTTGCTAATAAATGTTGATTGAAATCTAAAAAAATGGCAGCTTTGTGTCATTTTTGTCAGTTCCAGTCCTCAATTAACTAACATTTTAGCTTACAGGCGTTGCCAAAACTAACATAGAGCCGCCATTTTTCAAGATTTCAATCAACATTTGTTAGCAACTGAGATACATAATAGCCCTACTCAATAGCAGTTGTGGAGAATCACAATTCTTGTACCTAACTGTTAAATCGTTAAAAAACTAGATTTTCACCAGGAACCGTTTAAATTGTTTTCTAAGTTAACCTTAGTTTGCTAGATTTATTTGGGACAGTAAAAATGTATCTCGGTAATAATTTTCTATATTGTTTGCAAAACTTGATTTCCGTATTCGAAACTTGAGTAAGTTATAAAGAAATTAACAATGATGAGTTAATTATTTTTCAAAATGGGGGTACTCTTGTAAATAATAATCATTCACTCAAAATAAAGTGTCGATGCCTCTTTGTCCGAGCCATAGAACGTCAGTGGACTGTTTGGGTATTTTTCGTAGCCTTTTCTTAACGTGACCTAAGAGTTAGTAAAAGGGACTCTACTCTGGTTGGACGTAATCTATTCCAAAAACGTTTGTTACTACGCTAGCATTTCCTATTTACGAGTAAAAATACTAATCTCACGCAAGCTCAGTAGGTAGCATATACATTTGGTTATCAAATAGTTATATTATATTTATTTTTTGGCAGAAAAAGCATGAAAGTAGAATAAATGCTGTGGAGATGAGAGCATTGAGGAGCATGATTGGAGTGAAACGGAGTGACAGGATAAGGAATAGTGTGATAAGGGAACGATGTAGTGTGAATGAGGGTGTAGTGACAAAAATCGAGAAAGGTATGTTAAGATGGTTTGGACATGTGGAGAGAATGAATGAAATGAGAATGACTAAACAGGTATACATGGGACAAGTAAACGGAAGTGTTGGAAGGGGAAGACCTAGGCGAACGTTCCGAAATCAGATTAAAGACGTTCAGAAAAAAGGCCAGGTCAAAAGTACCCTAAACCGACGCTTATGTATGAAAGGATTGATGAGTATAGATGAAGCGAAAGAGATATGTCAGGATCGTAGTAAGTGGAAATCCGTGGTCTCTGCCTACCCCTACGGGAAAGAGGCGTGATTTTATGTATGTATGTATGTATATTATATTTAGCCTTTCCATCTTTTGCGTATTACATTTCTCATTCGTATTAAATATTCAAAGGGTAGAAGTGAATGCCGATCTCAAACGAAAATAGCCGGAGGCTAACTTCATCTGCGAAACGAGTAAATTGGACTTGTTTGAAATAGGTACCAATTTTGGTTGCCAATCTTGGCTTGTGATGACGGCTGTCCAATGTCTCTTCAAATGTTATATTTTTCTAAGTACTTCACTAAGGCCCACTTGCACGTTTCAGAGTTAGCTTCACTAACTCGGAGTCAACTGCTAAAACGGGGTTTTATAATTAAGTTATCTTGCACCATTAAAGGTTATGAGTAAATCTAAGTTTATTTATTGAAATTTTACCCAGCAATGTGGGAGCCTTTTGGAAAATCATGGGGGAGGCCTATGTTCAGCTGTGGACGTCCTACGGCTGAGATGATGATGATGAATGTGGGAGGGTTAAGTGTTAACTAGGGATAGTGAAGTTTTGTGTTAAAAGAAATTGAGGTTACATTTTGCGGTATAATGTACTCTTTGGACGAAATGACACGAGACAATACGTATAGAATAAAATGTCGCCAAATTTCATTCAACAAAGGATAAACAAGGAAGTCTATATACATTGTACTGTAGTGCCAAAGAGATAGATATGAGTTTCACTTTTTTTTCGATTCATTCATTATTGGTCAGGTTAACTCAGGTTACAATACAAGCGTATAGACAGTTCAATGTTCCCATCTAAAGATTAGAAATGTCAGTTTAGCAAAACCGGTGATCTTGTAGTCGTGCAAGGCACAAAGAGAGTTCAAAATTGATATGACTAACGCAAGTTTACAAACTCGTAGACTTATTTATTCAATCCGAGCAAACGTGCAAGTGGGCCTAAGTGTACAATTTTTATATCAATTTATCAGTTTAACACGATTTTAATAATGTCGATACCTACATTATAGCTAGGATTCAGATTCGGTTTCAGACTATAAATTGGTAAATACTTACTTTTATTTATAACTAGCTTTTGCTCACGACTTCGTCCGCGTAAAGGATTTCTAGATATGAATTATTATAAC
Source organism: Selenia dentaria (assembly GCA_917880725.1). NCBI lineage: Eukaryota > Metazoa > Arthropoda > Insecta > Lepidoptera > Geometridae > Selenia > Selenia dentaria. The sequence continues at coordinate 8,734,678 of OU862901.1, read as the reverse complement.
AATATAGAGCTATATAAAAATTTTAAGTAACTATTTTTTTTAATGACTATCTAATTACAAATGTTCACAGCAGTATGTTCAAATACAAAGATTTTTCCATACCATGTTTCATCCTCCATTTCACCTTCGAAATCATCCCTGTCAAAAAACATTACAGAATAATATTTTTTTACTATAAATGATCTATCCAAATCCAAATTTTGACCCATAAGATCAAAAACAAAGGACTATCATACAAACGTTTTCACTCATTTTTACCCCCTTGGGTTGAACTTCGAAAAACCCTTTCTTAGTACACCTTTACCCACCAAGACAAAAACACCCTCCAAAATTTCTAGAATCAACGACCAGCTGTTTAGGCTGTGCATTGTCTGTCAAACAATTGTTCTTTTAGTGTAAATGAATATCTTAATTTTAAATAATATAATTAAGTATAGAATTTAATAATGTATGATTAGAAATGTGTTGAATGTTAATTTAATAACTTTATATTTGAATGATAGTTTATATTTTAATTATTATAATATTTGCACGCCTGCCTGCAGGCTGAATACATTGACATAACTATTAGTTAAAGACCTTATATAATATTGTATTCTAGCAAATAAATAAATTTGTATTTGTATTTGACAATCAGGACAGATAGAATATGATGATTGATAAGATTTTTTGCCAATTAATATAATTACAAGTCCTGACGGACTGACGCATTCATCAACACAGGACCTAAACCGCTGTGGGTACAAACTTGAAATCTTGCCTTTTATGCTGTAATCATCTACTAGGGATAATGGAAATTTCAACCATAAGGAGTGAAACCGCTAGCGGGTCAGTGGGCTGAGCACGCAAATCTGCTTAAGTGTAACGTTATCGTATCATTTACGTATTCAGTACAAACTATGAGTTATCTATACCACTAGTGTACTAGATAAATGACAGTTTGTACTAAATACGTTAACGATGCGATTACGTTACACTTAAGCAGATTTTCGTGCTCGGCCCACTGTTAGTGTAATATAAACACAACCAGGCTATTGTTTCATTTTGTTTAAGAATTGATAAAGTTTATCGTCATTAGAGGACCTATTGCGACAAACCTCCACGACATTTACACGTGCTACTTTATAAAAAAAAAATATGTACTACGTTAATAAATAATAAAATCAAGTATAAATACCTACATCTAGCTAATATTGGTCTTGAAAGACTACAAATTGGTTAATCTTGTAATAAAAATTTCGTGTTGTGAAATTGTGCGATTTGAAATAAGTTTTTAATGATGCTCGTCTTGGGACAGTTGCTTAATCTTTATCAAGCCCAAGTCCGGTCGTGTATGGAGTACTGTTCTCACCTTTGGGATGGTTCTGCCAAATACCAGCTGGAGACACTGGAAGCTATTGAGAGGAGAGCCAAGAGACTCATTAACGACGACCACCTAGTACGCAAGAGACTCCAGAGTCTCGAGCATCGCCGCAAAGTCGCTTGTTTATCGGTTTTTTATCGGATACATTTCGGTGAGTGTGCAATGGAACTTCACAATTTGATTCCGCCATCCCCATTCTATAATCGGACATCTAGAGATACTCAGTACCTGTAGGTATTAATCTTGTAAGATATACACTAGCCCTTATGTAAGAAATATCTTATTTAATTAAAACATTGTTTACAGCTGTGTGATCTACTTGTATTAACAAAACGTGCGTAATCTGGACTTATATTACTTATTAATATGGCAGAATTGAATTTTCAATGTCATTATTATCAAAATATATTAGTACAATTCCATAATATTTTTTTTACGATTTGTAGATAGTGTAAGTTTTATAATTAAACAATAGGTTTTATTAAATTATCTAAATTTAATGCTAAGAGAAAAAGTTTAAGTTATTATCATATTATCCGCGTGGATGATTAAAATGTGTTAACCCAGCGCCTCATCTACATCCATACCAAATTTCTTCAAAACTGGTCCAGCCGTTTGAGCGTGAAGTACAAACGTACAAACACACAATCTTACAAACTTTATCCTTTATAATATTAGTGTGATTGTATATCAATGTAAGTACATTATTTATCGATACAAAGTTTTAACATCACTATAACATATGTCAACTTTTCAATTTGTATAAGTTTAATTTATCTAATTAAAGGCAGAATACCTAAGGGCGTATCTTGGATTCATCCCAATATAACAGCTAGCTAGGATTACACGTATAATGCTGTAATCCACGACATGAATAATTTATGGAACACGCTTCCTTCGCCTACCAACTTCATTAGTATCAATGCCTAGTCATTTAGACTTTGATTTACATAAATGTTAAGAAAATGCGCTTTGGATACATAATAAAGTCATTTAAAAACAGCAAAGATTACGTGTCGATGCAAAATAATTTTATGGAAATCATAGTGAACCGTAGTAGTGGTTAGAAACGAGTGACGAACGGGGAAACGGAATTATTTTTATTGCAACACAATTTTCTTTGGCTCATTACATACATACCGCGATTATGCTGGCAATATTAACGTGGCCCGCTGTAGGTAAGGCGCTTAATGCCCAATGGGCACGCGAACCGGTTTTTGATTATTCCCGACGAAATTATATCCCATTTTCACACCGTGTGTGCACGCCTTTACTTAGGGTCACAGTGTGACAAAACTGTCAGTGGGGTGGCGAACAGCAATGACAAAGGTTGAAACGAATTTGTGCAGTGCATTCATACGCATGAAATCACCACGATACATGCTCAAATTATTATGTAGCTCCTTTGAAAAGTATTCAGTTATGAAATCAAATTACATATTAGGTATTTAATTTGTAAATATTAAATAGCTGCAGGCGTTCTTTTGAAAAAATTGCAATGAATTGTACAATGCGTATAATAACTAATGCAATGAATCTACGAGCACGAACATTTGCTAAAGTATAACGTAATTGAATTGTTGACGTATTCAGTAGAAACTATAATTTATCTAGTACAACTGTGGCACAGATAACTCATAGTTTGTATTGAGTACGGTACGGTACGATATCGTTACACTTTAGCAAATGTTCGTGCTCGGGCCCCTGTAATCACTTCCAGTAAGACACACAAAAAGTAATAAAATCGTACTATATTAAAGACACATTTATGTGATTGCGTGTGCGCGTTTTTGTCACCGCTCAAAGCTAAAACATATGAACAGATTATGAGGCATGGTTATAATTTTATGGTACGGATAAGGAAAGTATTAAAAATATATACGACATACTTTAGGTTCTAGAACTCATGTAATTCTATGATATTTTTATGCTGGAAAAAAATTCCCATGCGCTACTAGTAGAAATATACAATAAAGTTGTAGACCAATAGAAATATAAAAAAAAACATGCAGTAGTATAATATAAAAAAAAAGGTATGAAAAGAATAAAACCGGTCATGTTCGAGTCAGACTCGCGCATGAAGGGTAATCTATAATTATCGTCTGACTCGCATTTGGCCGATTTTTTAGTTTTTGTTGTTATAGCGGCAACAAATATACATCATCTGTGAAAAATTCAGCTGTCTAACTATCACGGGTCATGAGATACAGCCTGGTGACTGAAGGACAGACAGACGGACAGCGGAGTCTTATAATAGGGTCCCGTTTTACCTTTTAGATACGGAACCCTAAAAATGTAGTAAGTTAATGTTTATGAGGGTCGACTACTTTACTTTAAACTAAATATCGTTGCACAGATCGGACTGCATTTTAACTGTGGTTACGGTTTCCGTGACCAGAGACAAACGTCAGCCGGTTTGGCGGGAAGCGAGAATAGCCGCCATTTTGTTTTTCTTTTTTGTTCATTCAATTTCATCTCGCCTGAAGATGGTAATTATGAGAGTTGCACATTTATTTTGCGAATGTTCAAGCGAACAATTCTTTTTTTAAATCTGTTTCATAAATGGCTTAGTTACGTTATTTTTATTTTAAGTTGTGTTGTTCAGCGCAATGCTTTATATAGGTATTAGTTAGTTGTTTTGTGCCAGCTGCTGCTTACGTCATTTTGGAAAACGATGTTTTTTTATTTTGCTACGTGATAATATTACTTATTGTAATATTATGTTGTAGTAAAATAATAATTACCTAATTTAACCATTATTATCTATTATTAGAGAGAAACCTGAAAATAATGGCTGGACTGTTGAAGAAGAAACACACTACTCATTTGAAAAAAAATAGCTAGTGATGTACCTATCGATACAGTCTTTTATTAACAATCGTATGAAATGAATAAACCCGTACAAGAACAGCCTATCCTTGTCATTTACCAGTTTATAAACGTTGCTTAAATTTAAATAATATAATTTAGTAATGAGCACAACAATTTTGCTGTGTGCAGTGTTTATAAGTAAGGCCGTCAATGTCATTAAAATTTTTAACAGATTTTATTATAGTTAAAATTGGCTAAAATAGAACGTTTATTAATAAGAGTTTTTTTTTAAATAGAGTAGGTTTAATCTTTGACATCATAACCTTGGAAATATTTTTATCTAAACATTGTTATAATAACGTTGAAGACCGGCGAGCTATTTTTACGAATAAATTTAACTCAATATTTATTTTTATAACTTTAATATTTTCTTTCGATATGATGTTTCTTGATTGGAATTTCCAGTTAAATAGTAGATATTATTATAGTATTAATTCTTAATCTGTCCGAATCAGCAAGCCTCATTAAAGGCAAGTTTCATTCATAAATCTATTGTTATTTTTTGAGCTGATGCGGACGGGTTAAAGCAATAAAGCCTGCTTTAGCGGTCTCAAACATTGAAATCTAATACATATTATGTAATAATCGATAATAATGACAAAGCTTTGTTGTATATGAATAATTCGTATAACAAAAGTTTTAATACATTTCAAACTCTTACTTGCCGACACCCTATTGAACATGAACTATTATCATTCAACAGTAACGTGAAGTAATTCTGAAGATGGAGCCAGAAGGTGACCATAGGAACTCGTTAACCACAGAACAAACCTCGTCATATTTGAGCTAATTCTATTAATTCAATCACCTATACCAATTTTGTCGTTTATATATTTATCGACTCTAGTCTACGATGTAGTTATTCTGTAAAAAAAGATTGGTTTCGCTAAGCATGCGTTAGTGCTTTAAAATTATATACTAAACATTGAGAGGGGTAGCGACATCAATACGAAAGTTAAGTGTTTGTACAAACTCTTTTCTCGGTCGGATAAAGCTTTCAAGTTTCAATGGATGGAGCTCGGTCTCTATACGCGACGTTTGAAACTGCTTGGTAGTCAAATTCCTCTGGCTCGGTGGCACAATCACAATTTATAAACTTGTTTAGATTCTTATGTATTTATCATCGATTTTTTCTAACGCTCTAAAACAGAAAGATTTACAACAAAGCTGCAATTTACGCTTCTAAACTCTGTAATGACTGCTTTCAAATAGTCATCTCTTAAAACCAAACTTTCCTAAGCTCCATTAGGCACCTCCAAAACGAGGAAAAAACAGAAGAGTTTCGAAACCCAATAATACTTGTCTTTGCGCCTTTGAATGGCATTTAAGAACCTTATTTAATCGAAGTTGGGAACTTATTTTGGGGTAATAAGGACTAATAATGACTATTCGGAGGGTATTTTATAAAAAAGTTTAAGAGATTGTTTATTGATCTTAACGGCAATAAAAACAACCAATGGCCAATATTAGAATACTGTTTTAAGTCGACACCAGTTGGAGCCACTGTAAATTTAGAGCAATCAGTCAAATCTAAAATTGAACGTTGAACGAAAGAGTTCAACCATCCTAGAGAAACTCTATCAACTCTATGAATTGAACGCCGCGTTTGACAGTCCTCCATGTAACAATGCGCTGCCGAATTGGCTCAAAAAGTAATGCGGCCTTAATATAAGCTCTTAAAGCAGGACTTCTAGAAAACTGCCCGGCTTAATCGTACCATGACAACGTTATGGCAGGCCTACCCATGCCTACTGTTCAAGAACCGTAGATAAACCGTTCACCTGTTTTTTTTGTATGGACTGACGTCATCATGATACTTTAAATGCGCTCAGATTATCAGCTTACAAACGTCTAGGCATCTGCAATGTTGGTTATAGTAAATTGTTAGAAAGCCAGAGAGAGCATTATCCGTTCATTTTTGTAGGAAACAATGATCAACCAGTTTACCTAAATTAGCGTCATGGTATGATTTAACTCAAAACTGTTTAAGCCAGGTTTAAGAACTGCACGGAACTTGCATGGTTTTTACAAAGCTGATAGTAAGGCCCCAGGACCGATTTCAAAAATTCTTTCACCATTGGAAAGCTACATTCATCCTGAGTTACATAGGCTATATACGATTCATCATCATCATCATCATCCATCACCGCGCGGGTGAAACCACGGAGAGCAGCTAGTATTATATAATATGATAAATAAATAGATCCTTTTTCGTTTTATCTTAGTAATATTTTTACATTCCTTGTCTGTAATCCTGTGAAAAATGTGTAGTCCTTGTTTACGGTCCGATTTAGATAAAGATATTATGAGTTAAGTACCGACTGTATAAAATTTGCTCGCCGCCGCTTTTTTTTTATTCGGGCAAGTCACGCGAGATTCGTAACATGAGTCAAGAATGTTGTTATCGTACGGATTTGTTTTTTTTATTTAGTCCAGTTATTTTAGGATGTTTTATGATTGTGAAATATAAGACCATTGTGTTGGAATTGTAGTGGTAACACTAAGACTGATTATTTTGTGTTGGGAACATTATTAAATTATTGCTGGCAACCCGGGTTTACGTTATCGATCCACAACGTGTCGTGAGCGTGTTAGGATACATTATTTCTATGGTCGTGAGCGTTTTGCCGGTAATTAAATTGAGTTTAAGACAATTCATATTTGAAAAACATTTATTTCTAGTTACATCAAATATACAATGAAAACTGTCCTAACTACCTAGTGTCTACCAGTAGAGGAAACGTTACGAATAACGAATTACAATGCTTACTTATGAGGATTGCATAGCTAGTACTTTCCGTACTAAAAGAGAAAACTCTTTTCTACCTCTTAACATTGTCCGATTTCAGTGATTTTTTTTCGTGCAGTCATCACAGTGATTACTATGCCCGTACGTTTTGATTTTTTTCAGTATTTCAAAGTACTATAAATTTCCTTTTTTAGAACTTAAAAAAACTGAAAAAATCAAAACGTACGGGCATAGTAAACAATGTGATGATTCCATGAAAAAAAATCACTGAAATCGGACAACGTTAAGAGGAAGAAAAGAGTTTTCTCTTTTAGTACGGAAAGTACTAGCTATGCAATCCTCTTAATCTTTGCAAACGGCTACATAGAAGAGGTATACATAGTGTTATAATAGTATTTTTTTTCTAGATTTTATATTTCTTCGAGTATTAACGTGTCATAATGGTGTATTATAACATACGTAAATGGAATAGAACACTTCTAAATGCACCTGAACATATCAGAATTTTTCCCTGTAGTTAGCCCTATTTCACGCGGGCGGAAGCGAAACTGAGTCAAATAAATGCATTCTATGCTAGGTATAATCTACAAACATCTAAAGTTTCCATTGATTTGGAAGTAAATGTTTCTAATAAAGACCTGCCGTTCTCGAAAATGAATGAAGATATCAATCTTATTACGTTCCAATCTCACAAAGTTATGTCATATTTACGACGGCCAAAATTAACTGTGCTATAAAAGCCTTCATATCGATACTGAGGGTAGAACTAAAGTTACCCATTGACTGATATTTTACGAAGTTACGGGTAACTAGGTAACAAGGACAGTCATTTACATAATAAATTTCAATTTTACTGAAACCGAAAGGGTTTTTGGGACTAAATGTTTCCATAAATTTTTGAAGACTTCGGGGCAAGGAAAATAAGGGATAGAGGAAGCTTCCATTGTAGAAAATATTTTTCTTGTTTTTCCGCCTCTATCGTTGGGTTTTTTTTCTGTCAGTGCGATGCAAAATAAAGTGAACACCAATTATTTAGTTAAAATCATTAAACGCAAGTCGATAAATAGATGCAAGTTTTATTTTTGAAATAGTAGTATACCTATGTAATTATTCCTGGATACAGAATTAACCATCAAGCAAAGGCTTACCTAGTTAATGTTGAAGAAAATAGACCAATACAGAAGATAGGAATTAAAATAGAATAGAACCTACGCTGTTCCAATAAGCCAAACAATTCAGATATAATGTGAACACGTTTTCCAGACATGGGAATCGAATTAGATAAGAATACAAAACGAAATATCCAATAAAATCTAATAGTGATATCGAGATTAGCCTGTCCATTCGAATACGAATTCAGGAGATATATTCGTTGAGCTGGCTGCATAGACACTGGCACAAAAGAATTGGCGCGATATCGCTGTCCTCTGCGGCGGCCATCTTGACACAGCGTTCGCGCCAAACGTTTGAAAATCGAACGAGTTCGAATTCGAACGCTTGCGAACGTCTCCCCGGGGGATCTGTCACGTTTGAATCGAAGTCTTCCGATTTGAGAACGTTTATTATCGAATTGGAGCGATTCGTTTTGAAATTGGTATGTTTTGTGGTGGCGCGATTGGTTGCTCGGAAATGTGGCTGTGATTTATTAATATTAAAAACGATATCGCGTCCAAGACTATCTCAGTAATCGTCATACATCACTTTTTCACATTTTCTTTAGTAATTGAATATTTATCTTACAAGTATTTTCAGAGGTACTAAAATAACACATTACTTTGCGCATCTTTATATAAGTATAGATCATTATAGAATATCTTCATATTGTATAATAAACTTATATTGAATAAATGATTTTGACTTCTGACATTTAAAAAAAAGTTCCAAGTCAAGCTATTTTTTTTCATTATATTACCTAGAAATGCTCTTTACGTTTCGTAAACCCGATGCCAAAACTCGATTAACCGAAAATCGAATAACAAAACTGACTCGGGATAAGTGACAACAAAAATCTCCCGACCGGAAGAGCTTTAAAGACATCAGTCGACATCCGACTGTCTGTGATCATTACTGTTTTCAACGGGATTGTGGCGGAGGGAGAAGTGGGGGGAGAGACAGTCATTAGGGAGGGAGTTGGGTGGAAGTTAAGCGTTGTTTGGACCTGAAGTGGAGGTGCAACTTTCAAAAAGCTGCATGTTACGGATTCGAGAGATTTATGCGTCCTGTTATTCAGAATCTTGGATTAAGATTGATGAGTTTGCCATTTGGTGTTTGTACTATTGTTAAATCGTTTCTGTTTTTTTTTCTGTTATTTGCTTCAGTTAACTTGTGGTTTGTGGAACAGAAAATAGAATTAATTATAGTAACATTAAAAACTTTAGGGTTTTAAACTTATCGCGAGTATCACATATTAGATATAATATTATAACCGTATGCAGTCGGCATGTTTTTATTATTATTATAATTAAAGAATGTTTCTTTAATATTAGAAATAATACGTTAACATATTTTAGGTATTATTTGCTAATTAATTGATGGTCGTTAAAGAGATCCAGATCTCAATTTTATAAGCAATTCACTAAACTATACATCGATTTGTTTACGAAAGAAACTGTATAATATTACGCAATGAAAAAACCAAATTCATAATACCAGCCGCGTTAAAATTTTATTACGCTATTACTATAAGAATAAAACATAGTACGTGAATGCAATCCAACTAATAAATACTTGACTATAAAATGGGGGTAGTTCTAATATAACGACCAGTCACGCCCTCGCAGTAATATAGTGGTCACCATTAAAAACATAACGAGTTTTTTCCCTATAAATAACCTCTACGACTATTATAATTATAGCGAACGAAATTCCTCTTATCACGCTCATATTTCACCAAAGAGTCTAGTATTAGGCATAAACACAATGCTCGAAAAATTGCCTAGAGCAAATTACTTTCCTTCACCGCGATTAAGTGATCATTAGAGAAGCTAAAATAACATTTATAAAGCCAGCGAGGCGATGGAGGGATGGCGAAAAATAAAGAACAGGAAATTGCGTGTGCGGTTAAAAATAAAAAAAACAAGTGGCGGGAACATCTCCCGCCATTTTTTGACATGTCAAGCCGCCATGTTGGAATTCATCTTTTGTCAAGAGCCCAGGACGTGTCGATTGGAGTCACGTACATTGGTTCCTTTAGACAAATCTTGGATGCGAACGTATTTTCTCGACTATTTCCGGAATGCGAAGATTTCTGTGACAAATCTACTGTAATAAGAGTGTTTTGATGTACGAGTAACTGTACTTACCTACTTAGAGTGAATCTACGTTTTGTAAGCCGAAATAAAGTTTCCAAAATTGTTTATAACGACTGGCTGAAACACCGGTCGGTAGCTTAGCTCGTTTCACCCTCTTAGAGGTGAAAACTTACCATGAGGTTTAGACTCTGCATTGATAACTCAGTCAATCACAGATAAAAAAATCTTTTACATTCAATTTAGGCATCAAAGACGCACTTATGATCGTCAATTATTCATTACAATGTACTTTAAAGACTTTCGCCGAGTTCCAATATATATAGAGCCTACCGAGAAGAAGCAGCAAGAAACTCGGGGCCATTATTTTCATATAGATTTTTCAATGTTTCTACTTAGGTACTACAATTATTACATTTTATGGGTGGTATGGCAACTTGCCAGAAGCGGTGTATTCGAAAAAAAAATACAAACAAAAAAATCTACACAGCTGACGCGGAGAACAGAGAAATGTACAATAACAATTCAAGTCCGCCTATAATTTAATTAGAGTGAAGTTGAAATATCGGATAGCAATTTTCAAATAAATGACGGTCTCGCTTTTACAATACGTTAAGTGAGTTAGCCGCAATCGAAAACATCAGTTCCGGAGCTTCGATCTCTCGGTGTCGGTTAAACGATACGTAATCAAGTTGTCGGTTTATCGAGTCACGTACTAGACGTATTTAACACTACTTTAGGGGTAGTTGTTATTGATGAGAAGCTTTACTCAGACCCTCGCAACTTTGTGTAGAAAAGTTTCTCCTTTTTTTCTTATTAAGGTAGTGGGGCGTTGTACTAGATAATCATCTTCATCCTACTCTTATCCCAACTCTGAGGGACAGTCGATACCATAATTTTAATCTCTAACAGCACATACATATACCTCCTATTAAAAACGTGGACTTAAACATGAAACGTGGTTAGTCTTAATAATAATAATAATATAGTTATTTGTGCAACAAGAGAGCAAAGTAGTTGTTTGATGCAAGTGCTGATTTTGAATCCTGAGTGTGGCGATGGATTCAAAGGCACGAGATGCAAAAATCTTTGCTCTCGTATAACACATAACTTTTCACTTCAACAGCGAGAACACTTTAGGAGATAAAATAATAAACAGGAATAGATTGAAATAACTATTTATTGTGAGTCAATTGTAGGTAGTAGGTACCAATTCAATAAATTACATTAAAAGACATATTAAATATCCTTTTTGCAAAATTTCTTTAGTTAGTACGTAATTCGGAACGTGTTTGGCTTTGAGGTCGAATTCAAAATCGGAACTTCGAAAGGGCTGGTCTTTCTCTCTCTCTCTCTCTTTCTCTTTCTAATGACGGGAAAGAGATAGAGTGTGAATGTTTCGAATTGTATGATTAACCCAAGGCTGAATAAGATATTCGCGGCTATCTGAAAAAAATATATTAATAAATAACTTTGTCTCACTCAGTGAACAAAATCACATTTTGCTCTCTGATTTCAGACAGCAAAGCCTACGTGTTTGAGCTACTGAAGTGAAAAATTCTTTATTCACCATAATTTTAGGTACAGTACCAACTTAGGCACTATAGATAATAACTAGCTATATCAGACAAAACCAAATATATTACGTGCTAGCTTAATTTGTAGCTAGATACAGCTTATAGATCATATATACATATTATTATGTTGTAATTAGGTTATATCAGATCCCACAGTAGGATTCCCTGTGTTGTGAGATACTAGTCCCATCCTGTTGTTACAAAAACTATGATAGAGGTACCACAAACAAACAGATATAAAAGCAGTCTTGTTTAAATCGTGGTTAAAGTGAATTTCATAAATGAAATTTGCATAAACCATGGTTTAAACTCGGTCTAATTGATCTTTAGTCTACGTTTTATAATAAGGCAGATATTGGTAGTAATTCGCTTGTTCAGAACACCAAACTAAATTAGCTAACTAAAATCTATTTTTTAGTAAATAATGGTAGTTCTAATTCTGTTCACGCTCAAGTTCAAATTCGCTTAATGGTTGCAAGTGACAATTCTTACATTTGCCGTTTCTGTTTAATTGTGGGTATGTTTAGTGCAAATTTAATCGTCATGTAAGTTCGTGCTCTCTAAACTAGTCTGAACTGATGTAAAACTACCCACATTTGAATAGAATAATCATATGTTTAGAATTATCATTCTAAGTGTTACACGAATGTGGATCTTAGTTTTAACATAATAAGAACTACCATAGTTTAGAGAATTTTAGTTTAATGTATCCACAAGCGAATCAGTACCATTGTATGAGCATTTAGATTACGGCTGACCGCCTGTTTGAAGCCAACTCTTCACGAGAATTAAATAGTTACAATATTGATAATAGCGTTACAATCGTTAAAAGCCAATTGCATTCAGCGCAGCGTCTTTTCTCCCTTAGTCGCCTTTTACGATCATCCAATCGGATGATAAGGAACCAGAACTACCTTATATTAATGGTAGAAAAAGCTCCATGGCTTGTTTGTTTCTTCCTTTTCCTTAAAATGGGGGAAGTTTGCTGCGGCATTTATGGACCGATTTTGATAAAATAGGTACACACATTAGGTACCTAAGTAGCTTAAAAGAAGAATTGCGAGTAAGGGCATAATTAGTGTAGCGGTTGTCTAGAATTCGAAGAGCAAACATCGTTGCATCTCTGACAACATCCGTGAAACAAATGAAGAGATGTCAGGAAACGTTGGAAAAACAACCTTATGTACAAGGGTAAAATCTCATAAAGTATTTGACATCGGTGAGCTCGTCGACGAATCATTACAGAATCGCACGGCTGGACGATTTTGATAGTTCAAAGTTAAAAAAAATCGCTGATCTACTGTTCGCAGAACTACTAGTATAATTTATATAGGAACAAAAAACAAAGTTGTTTATTTATTTATTAATAGGTCATCAACACAGATATAATACAATGTTATAAGATTTTTAAATATACAAGCCAATAATAGGCCTAACTCTACAGTACAACTAAGAATTAAATAGAAACAAACTTTGAAAACTCACAAACAACATATATAGGTACTTTTTAGTTTGAAAATTCTCGTGAGTTTGACACATATTTATTTAACATTAAAACCGATTTTACTCACATAATTAGCCGACGATCTAATAGGTAACAATAGGTACGTTTGCGAGTTAATATAAATACTGATAGGTAGCGAAGGAAGTACAATCAACTTAATATTAAATCTTAATATTTTGTAACTAATATTAATAACTGTGTTCCAGAGCGGGAGCATGAGCTGTGAAGATAAAGATCATGTAACTAAAAATAAAAATAAAAATGTATAATATAATATAATAATAGAATAAAATGAATTTAAAAATAGTATCCGCATACTTATTAAGTTTACGAACAAATTATAACAATGGTATTTCTCTAAACTATGATAGTTCTTATTTTGTTTAACCTAAGATCCACATTCGTGTAACACTTACAATGATAATTCTAAACATATGATTATTCTATTCAAATGTCTGTAGTTTTACATCAGTTTAGACTTGTTTAGAGAGCACGAACTTACATGACGATTAAATATGCACTAAACATACCACAAAATTAAAAAACGGCAAATTTAAGAATTGGTACTTGCAAGCATTATACGAATTTGGACTTAAGCACGAACAGAATAAGAACTACCATAAATCAACTAAAAATAGATTTTAGTTCGCTAGTTCAGTTTAGTATTCTAAACAAGCGAATTACTACCAATAGTATATATATGACAGAGCGATCTTTTCTAGAAAACCTTTTTCGAGAAAACCCTGTATAAAGATAAACAGAAATATCTATAAACGCAGCCTGTTTATTTCTCACACCTTTCTTACCATAAATTGAAAACATCCGCCATATTTTATTCAGAGCTTATAATATACAAACATATATACACAGTACGGTTGGCAAACAAATTCGTCTTCCGTTTCAGTATAATATATATGTAGTGTTTATACTTATGTATTATGTGATGCTTCATATTTTCCGATCATCTACACTTTCCCGGCACAGTGTTTACCCAACCGTACTCTCGAAGAACAACGGCAAAGCACGAGTATATCCTCGCGTGGTTAGGGTTCTGTACAAATCTATCTATCTATAGAAAAATGAACAGCTATAATTTGAGATCGGCTTTACCGATGGAAGATGGAAACGAAAGATTGGAAGTTATGGCGAGGCCGAAGTTCGTGCCTACTACGCGAATGAAGTCGCGGGTAGCCCCTAGAATAATATAGAAATGAATTTCTTTTTTCCTTAGTCATCGCATAACGTGTGAAGAGATGGTACAATTAGGTTTTTTTTGCTATGTTAATTATTGTCAGGAGAAGGTTTTATGAAAGGAAAATCAAGAAAAGATGGGAGGTTATGGCGAGGCTGAAGCCCGAGCCTACTCTGGGAAAGAAGTCGCTGGCAGTCGCTAGTACAGAATAAATAATAACGGTTACATTTGATGTGTCGATGCAGGGTTAAACTTAACTAAATGCGAACCGCAGGGCTATTATGTATCTCAGTTGCTAACAAATGTTGATTGAAATCTGGAAAAATGGCGGCTCTATGTCACTTTTGACAACTCCAGTAAGCAAAAATGTTAGTAAGTTTATGACTGGATCTGACAAATGTGACATAGAGCAGCCATTTGTTTCGATTAAGATACATAATAGCCCTACTGTTCACTTCAGAAAAAAAAATTTCGAAAGTAAAATCGTTACAATTTTTTTCTACACTTAATATTATAAAGAGGGAATATTCGATTGTTTGTAAAATGAAAAAAAAAAACTACACAACAGATTAAAAAAATAACATATAGAAAGGATCCGTCGTTCCGGAGTAACATGAGCTATATTTTATTATTGTTTAAGAAAACTTTGATTTTTTTTAAGGCGTAACGAAGTTTGCGGCGACAGCTAGCATTTGATAATGCGTAATAATAATAATCATCATTATCATCATCATCATCATCTCAACCGTAGAATGTCCACTGCTGAACATGGGAGGCTTATGTTCAGCAGGCTAAGGCGTAATAATAGATCATGGCAAATCAAATCAAGTACTTTTACCTATTAACTACTGCAAAAATCACTAGAAAAGGTAATTTCACTAAAGTGCTCATTACACTATAGCTGGCTCACTACAGTGTCCCAAAATATTTGGCACAACGGTGGTATCAACCAAAAAGGCCTTTTAGTTTGCTCACCCCTTACAATTCCCGTGTCATATGGAATATTTTTTAAATTCCTCACGGAGTGAAATTATTTAGACAAAACATCTGTTGAAAATTCAATTCTTACATAATCCGTTACCGTGTTGCCTTGAAACAAAAATGTCTTCCTACTTAATGAGATCTCATGAAATACTATGAAGATAATTTTACATCACTTACCTCAGTAATGATGTGATAAACTTGTTAGACGAGTTACGAAATTCCTTATATCACAAGGATTCCGTTATCTCTTCTCTGCGTACGAATCTCTAAAAATCCCGCGGGATATGGGGAAAAAGGGAATAATTCCCCTTGTCGCGTAATGTGTGAAATAATATTTCGATGTAGAGGGCGCCGCGGGCGATTGTCACCAAATATTCGCACGTAGGAGGCATTCACGTAATTCAATCGGTTTTACCACAATCATAATAACAGTAAGGATACCTCCGCTTTATGCTTAAATCCCCACCCGTCACCACTAACAAACTTCCACCTGCCACAGTTCTGCGCATCACTATCCTATAAACCTATAAACCTCCTATAAACTATTGGTGTGATTGCCATCACACCAATAGTTTCTATTTTCTGAAGTGATAGCTTCTTTAGCTGCATTGAGCTATTTTCGCTAGGGGCAAAATTTATAGGTCAACGTCATCAACATGTTACCGTCGTTTTCATTTCTGTCGGTAGTTTCCAGGATTGGCTTTATTTATATTTTACGATGTACGTGTAGGCATGTGCATGTAGGCTTATTTATATTAAATCTAGCTTAATAACTAATGAGTAATTTTTAGCTGGTATAATTGCGAGAGTATGTATGTTTTGTGACGCAGCGCAAAGCAACATCCATTATTGCATGAAGAAGATTTTTGGAAATGTCACTGCTAAGGCGAAGCGAGTGAAACCGACGGTTCATAACTTGAATCCGATTTCTGTAACGTACTCTCTCCATTATCAACTGATTTTTTGTGTTCTTATTTCTTCATATGAAATGAAAAGACATAGGCATATGTAGGAAGTTGTCTTACTGCCAGTACATCGTACCTATACGCCCTAAGGGCACGTCGTAAGCCGGAAAGTAAAGGTAGTACTATTATCTAATCAATGGCAAAGGTAACAAGGGACTTCACAACCACTGCCGAGAATCAAAGAAGTTATACCTATCGTTCTCCTTTATCCTTTATCCTTGTGCTATTTTGAAGCGGCAATTAGTAAGAAACGCTCGAAGCGGAGTTTGACTGAAGATCGCCAGATCTTAACCGATGAACATGTTGCTGCGGTCTGGAGTTGGATGGGTGACTGCTAGTGGAATTATTCAACTGAACGCTTCCGTGCTTCGGAGGGCACGTTAAGCCGTCGGTCCCGGTTGCTTATTTTAAGTCCACAGTCGTTAGGCTATGTAGAAGGCCTACGGGCGGCCTGAAAACTTCGACATGGGTTCGCCACTAGCCCATCCACCAAGCCGCACTAGGTCCGCGTGGTGCATTATGGCTCAACACCTCTCTCTGAAAGGAAGGCTCGAGTCCCAGCAGTGGGAACATAATGAGCCGATTTTGTAATTAGTAAGAATATGCTTGGAATAGAATAAACATCGTATAAATAGTAGTTTTGCGCGTCTGGCAGTCTTTCTGTATATCCGCGAACTCCTCTTAAATTATCTCTCAATGGATTGTGGTTTTCACCATCAGGTAGACAATTTTTCAGCCTTCATATAATGGTAAATAAAAAAATGTGATAACAACAGCTACTATTTATTAGCTCAATGATATCAAAATTGTTCTTTGAGTTTTTTAGGTTGGCTTTGTATTTGTTTCAGCAAAGCTGAGGTCAGTAATTGGATGGGTGACTGTTACTTCCATTAATGGAGGGCTTTCGTGTTATGGTATATAATATATACCATAACACGAAAGCCCTCCATTATATATAAGTCGTTAAGCAATGTCGTAGGCTTTCAGACGGTCTTTAAACTCGGACTCCGGTCTTGTCACTAACTTATGACTCATAGGCAGTACTCTCTCTGAAACGCAAATCCGTCTTCAAGCAATGGGTGGAAGAGCTGATCTTGCTAAAAGATACACCAGTTTAATAATAACCAGATGATGTTATAACAATCGGAGGATTCTAAGGAGCTATTTTAGGTGATATATACAGCCGGTCTAGATGAACTTCTACATTCAGAATCTAATTTCTAGAGATAAACGCTTGGCTCGCTTTATACAGCCGTGCTATTCTCTAAGAGCAAACATCGTTGCATCTTTGACAACATCCGTGAAACAAATGACGAGATGACAAGAAACGTTGGAAAAACAACCTTATGTACAAGGGCGATATCTCATAAAGTATTTGACATCGGTGAGCTTGTCGACGAGCGCATCGACGAATTATTACAGAAACGCACGGCTGCTTGTAGAGACGATACCACTACCGCTTAGCTAGTTATGATTATCACCCATCTGGCATATTTTGTAATGAGCTCACCGATGTCAAATACTTTGAGATATCGCCCTTGTACATTAAGGTTGTTTTTCCAACGTTTCTTGTGATCTCGTCATTTGTTTCACGGATGCTGTCAAAGATGCAACGATGTTTGCTCTTAAAGAATCGCACGGCTGCCGTGCGGTTCTCTAAGTACCGCGGTAAATTAATCTATATATCTATGCATATGCATAAAACAAAGACGGGGCTCCATTTTATAACTCAACAACGGCCGAATGGATTTGAATGAATATTTGTTAGTAGATACATGAGGCACTGAATTAACACATAGGATACTATTAATCATCTTCATCCAAAACCACACAGGTGAAACTGCGGGGTGCAGTTAGTAAACTTTTTGTCTTTTATTTTGAAATACGGAGCTTCTTGCAGCTTAGGTCTTAACTTTTTTTAAATCGGTTTTTCAAACATAAACTTTAAATTGATTTAACTTTTTTTAAACTTAAAGGCTCCATTGATTTTTTTTCTTACAACATTGATTAAAAAGCAAAGTGTTCACTCCTCAAGTTGTGATGTGAAAAATGACCCTCGAATCGAATCCAATAATATATAATAATAATTAAATACCATTACACTCTCGATTGCGAATGAAAATCGTCGACAAGACACATGATATCGGTCATTATCATTATATCGAGTGGTGTCGGATATCGAAATACAACACCCGCCCGCGACCGCGCCCGTCCGGTTGCGGTCAGACTGCGCGGGTTTCGGACTTTGACCGGCAAGGTAGAACGCGATGTCAAGCTGCGGTTGTATGCTCCATACTCTAATATAACTCAGTAATGAAAATCGCAACACTGTACTAGGGTAATTAGGTAGGTACTTATTCAAATGTATTGTATAACTAGTTTACCAGCCAGCGGCTTCGCTCGCGTGGTGTCACGGGATACGGCGGTTTTAGAATTTAACCTTTATTACTTAATTTTCAAAAATGAAAACCTTTTTGAATTATGAACCGATTGACATGAAACAAACATTAATAATAATTTTTAAACTTTCGCGATTTGAACACATGTTTTAAATGTTTATCGGGACTTATCACGTATTATTTAACATAAGTAAAAATATGTACCTTTTTAAAACATGAAACAAACACTAAATGTTAATTGAAGCTTACCATAATTTATTTGTAATAACTACATCTAAATCGGATAACCCGTTTCTGAGATTAGCGTGCACAAACGCACTAACAAATAAACAGACAATTATTATACCAATATTTTTTTTCATTCTATTTTCGATAGTAAAATTATAATTAATAAACAATTATGAATTATTAATTAAATCAAAGTAAAATTAATTTAACCCTTATCATCATCCACGCAGGTGGATTAAGATAAGTGCTTAACAGTATTTTGGTTGTATTGTATGATTTTAAATTAATTATAAAAGCATTAACACCTGCTTAGCGATACCCATTTTTGCAATTTTAGAGAGTTAAATACACGCCTGGACTGGATTCGAATCCGCGTCTCATATGCAGTTTGATACGTCACATACTTTTTATCTCCATTTTAATTTCCGTTGTCGGGTTACAGTTTCTTAATCTTTATTACTTGTTCTTTGTCTATGTTTTGATTTTTTATCTTAATTAAGGTACAAAAAATGGTCTGCTTTCTAAACGTTTATATTTTCGCATAAAGTTTGTATTTGTTATTAAGTACCGTTTTTTAATGTAATCATAATCACAATCGTTTATTGTTAATATATTCTAAATAAATAAACGTAAGTAATACACACTCATACCCCCGCACTATGATCCCCTGTGTCACACATCACATACATTAAAAACCCAAGAACACACATGTCTGCTCATCTCGCAAATATTTACCTCGGCCAGGGACACAATCTGGGACAATTCGCTTTAAAGGCGGCTACCAACTAGATCAACCAGTAGTATCGACGATTTTTTTCACGTGTGAAATAAAATTTACCATCAACAACACTACACCCTTTAAAATTTCTAAAATTAACACTTCAACAGTAGCTACTACCCACATTTTAAAAAACCGCTTACAAATTCCACCTACGATCCTACAAATCAAACTCCCGTGGGCTGAATTGTTTTTTGAAGTGTCAAGAACCCCTCCCAATAAATAAGTGTTGAAATTACCCAGCTACCATGTTTTCCACTAAATTTCGTGAGGGTAGGGGGTTCGACCTTTAGTAGCAGGTGTCAAAATTTCTTTGTCAGCGCGATTTCGCTGAAAAGATATTTGGTTTGTTCCCACACACCACACCGCGCTTTTTGAAAATTTCTGTCAATGCCTACGAACAATTGTGCATAATTAAATGTATTTCTATAATTTAGAAGTTTATTTCATAAATATTATAATGTAACACAAAATAATGGACAAATATTAGAATCAATCAAAAATTAAGTTCTTAAACCATTTGTTGAAGGAAAAGTGCCCAGAATGCTGGTAACATTTCCACTGTGAATAGCTCGTTTTTCTAGAAATGTAAAATTGTCATTTACAGATTACTATCCAATCGGCTGTCAAGGTAAAAGTGATAATATTTTAATATCAATATCATAATATATAATATGGAGAAGCCAACAGAATGACACGACGCTGGGTAACCACAGAAAGGTATCCTTCAGCTCATGTTACATGTTCGCATACCCATGTCGTTTTGCAGGGTTAAAAACAAAACATAAAGTATATAATTGTATACCTAGATACCTACTTGTATTTTAAAATGTTTATTAACATTTCTGTTCATTCAAATATCTGATTGTATAATAAATAAATGTCAAGTATTTTCAAGATTGTCATAGAAACCGGTTTTGTTTGCGGATTTATAACACTCGGTAGAGATACAGAACATTAAATCTGTCGATATTTTTAGTAATTTATAAGCGGATTCGTTAATTACAATTTGTTTTTTAAATAATGTAAACATTTCGAATAAATATGTCAACGAGTTACCTACATCAATGTAACTATATGACAGGGAACTATATGCAGTTATCTGGAGTTCATTTGCGACAGGACTGTTTCTCCAGCGGCCAGTTTTATAGGTGGCATGCTCATGTGTGAGCTCTCCAACAAGCCTGATTATGTTAATGCCCGTTTCCGAATTAGTGAAAAACATTTATAAAAAATATTAAAGGACTTATCTACTTGAACTTTTGTCAAAAATGACACGTAGAGGGCGGGCAACAATAATTAACAGAACTCTATCAAAACTAGGTCGATAACGTCGGCTAATTACGTAAGTAAAGTCGGTTTTGATATTAAATAAATATGTTTCAAACTCACGAGAATTCTATCTAGAAAAAAACTCTACGCTGACGCAGTCACGGGCTAGGTTAACTATAAATAACAGTAGTGATGTGAAATTTTCCTAATCACAAAACATCACAAAAATTCTTTATTTTGACTATATGAAGCATCTACATCTTTTATTTAGGTACTACTTATAAACCATTCAAAAGCAACTATCCAATAGCTCTTTTCGCACTATCTAAACCTTTCCACTCCTATTTATTTCCTTCTCTAATCTCTATACTTCACCTGCACCAATCCGACAATCCACCAAATTGTATAACCTACCTACCCGGTACCTACCGGGCCCAACCGTACCGGGCGACGGTTCAGGGGTGCGTCCCCAAATTGAGGAAAAAATCTTATTTGACAGCCCTTGCAATTCGCACCTACCCTCCCTCGTGTGCGTACATGCGAGAGGTGTACGAAATGCACGACTAGATTAGTGTGGATAAGACTTAACAATTTCTAGAATTTTATTTTTTTATAAATAACTAGTTATTTAAAAATAAAATTAAATTGACATCCATTCTATTATGTGTTGATGATAAATGAGTATCAAATAAAAAAGCACTGGTCAAATTCTAATCAAGTTTAGACGGGACCACACGAGAAGCACCAGTTTTCTCGAATCGGTCTACGCATCTTTGAGTAATGGGAAACATACATAAAAACAAGATTCTGACTAGCTGATAACCTCCTCATTTTTGAAGTCGGTTAAAAGGGGCTTGAACAGCGAAAGGCTTTATTAAAATGAAATCGGATTAATAAATTTACAATTACATAATTTGGATCTACAATTACACTCTACGCTTCGCAGCTCTTACGTTTAGGCACTTTTTCATATAGCCTACTTTAAATTCTTACTACAGTAATAAGGTTATGATTATAGACTTCATCCGGTTAACTGTTGCAGCGGCGTGCATACACACTTACACTTACCAACAATCTTTCGCATTTATATGTTAGGTTTTTCCTAGCAATATTAACGTATTACTGACGAAAAATCGCCATAGATTCTCAGCACGAAGCCCTCATTGAGTCAATTCGGTCTAGATGAGTCGTATTATTATTAATATCATAATGTCGCAATCAAAGTAGTAGTTACAATATATTATTCTGTTAAAATCAATTTGACTATGAAAATTATAAAGTTCAGTCGTATGTTACAGTCCTGCAGGATTAAGGAGATATTTCAAGACGGAACGATAAACATTTTAATTGTTTAATCAAACTGGTTAATACAAACTTATTGTACTTATTTAAAACGATTTGACTATGAAAATTGTAAACGTATATCGTATTTTGCAGTCTGGCAGGATTCCGAAGATATTTTAAGTCGGAACGAGATAAAATATGTTTTTTCTACGTAAGTACGAACAGAATACGTGCATTGTAATGTCCGTATGACTCATTATTTTTCCAAAAACACTCAATTGTTAAGAACTTGCCGTAAAAGAGGCGTTAATAAATCACCATCGTTTCTTCCAATCTCTTCTAATAATGGATTCCTACAATTTGTTTCTCTGCATATTACCAGATTTATTTTATTCAAGCTGGCTTGTTAAAAGTGTCTTTGAAATCTAGATAAAATGGAGGGCGTCTAGACTTTGACAAATGACCGTAATCGGCTTGTTTTCGTGTAACAGATTATAAAGGACCAATAAAAAGTTCCTTCGCTTTGTAAGAGGAATAGGACCCTGGAAATTCTGTGACCACAGCTCTTTTTTACGTCTTTCTACATACCTCTAGTTTCTGAAATCTTTGATCAGCTAACGGACCGCTGATTGGTCACACACCGCGTCATATATTACCATTGACCAATGAGCGTTTAATATTTAGTTGGTCAACTAACCAAGGCTTTGACAAACGTTTTATAAACTGGGGGTCAGTTTAACATAAAATCCCAAGGGATTTAAATAGCTTAAAGTGATATAGGAAAAAATATTAAAAACTGGATCGGGAACAATGGAGTTAAGTAATTCGATGACGGTTTTATAGTTCTGCAAGATACTACGGGATCAGATAAGCATACGTAGACAAAAATCTGTGGAAGCTGAGTAACAGTTTCACATAATGTGTTATTATGGTAGATATCATAACAATTTCATAACATACATGCATGAAAATAGTTATTAGATATACATATATTGTAATTTTAAAATTTAATGCTTAATTTTTTTACGTTGTTTTAACGTTTTTTTGTTAATCTTCTCAAATAAAAAAAAAACCAAACAATAGAACTTCAACTTATAAGTGTAAAATAACTTCTTGAAATCGGTACCATGATAGTTCAAAGGATCCTATTATCAGAATATTGTGTGCATGGTACTGACTTCGACAAGATTTTTTAATACTTTTTAGTGTTAAAGTCTGTTCTATTTTTGGTAAAAAAATTCACCCTTTTAAGTGACTCTTGCTACTTACGGGAAGATTATCATTGACCGTCAATAAGGTAGGATATCATCAAGATAGTCGAAACACTTTTCAGCTATTGGAGTGTTACTCAAAACCGCTTAACTGAATTTGATGAAATTCAAGTGGGACTACCTCAGGTATATATTCTTTCAATTAAAAAACAATATTTTGGTAATCGACCCACAAATGGGGGAGAAATCGGTGAAAAGTAATATAAACATCGTCGAACACAGACCAGTTTTGTTTTCAGCTTCAGATTGAGATTGCTGTGAAAACCCTAAGTAAAATTGATTTTCAAAAAAGGGTTTGCGTTAAGAATCCTGTAAAGTTAAAGAAAACAATCTTCGTAACGTATAAAGTCCGTCTCCACTCATACACAATCGCACACATTCCAAAAAAGAGAAAAATGAAACCGCTTATACAGGATGCTACTTCATACGATACGTGACCGTGGGGTGCATATATCTACGGAAAACTGTTAAAAAAGCCCTAAGGGTTCAATTCCTGCTCCCCTCGTCCCCTTTCGATGCCCTTCAAGAGTCTCTCAAACAATCTAGTCGGGAATGAAAAGTGCATACAATTTCAATCTCTACTATCCAAGTTATATAGTCGAGTTCTGGGTGTAAAAGTAGAGTAAATAAAGAATGTCTTTATTAGGTTATGATGTCCAGTCGACGGGAATAATCTTGTTGAAAATAAAAACTGCGTGTAAACAATGGTGATCGTAATCGATGGAGTAGTAATAATGGGCTATGGGATTAGTTCTGGAAATTATTTCCATGATTGTTTACTATCATATCATACTCATATTATAAATATGCATGTTTGTAAGTGTGTTTAATTGTTTTTTTCTAGATTATTTTCATTTTAAAAGACAAATGTTTGAAAAATGAAAAGTCAGTTAAATTTATGCCTGACCATCTTAAGGCGCGGTCCAACCCCAATTTTAAAATAATCTACGATGCTTTACGTAAGGTTGAAAGTCGCTTGTTAGATTGGACTATGTAATGCGAAAATGCGTTAATTTTGTACGTTTTCTTTATATTTCTCGATATATACTAACACAATTGAAAAAACTGCTGGTTATAACTTTAGTAATATACGTTGGCTATGTATTACTTAAAAAAAAATATAGTGTTATCGCTGAAAATTCTGAGAGTTTCGACGTGAAAGTTTATTTTTGTGGACCTATTCGGGTTTTTTTTCTGCTGAAAGAGAGTTATATTTATGAATTCTATTCGGTTATTACCCTTTTCCTATTCCTTTTCGAACCTTGATATTTTTTTCATAATATATTATCAATCTGTTTCGTTACACTAGGTGTTCAAATATTCTGCTTTTTACTATAATTAGGGTACGAGCGCGTCTTAAGGGTGAATTTTGCGTGAAATGACCATTCGCTACCCCCGCCTATTTTCTGCTTATTGGTGTGTAATAAAAACTTATTGTAAGTACAAGTTCTTTTCACGTAGTTTGTATGTGGTAGTCCTTGGAACAGAAGTAACCAACACGTGTACAAGTACCTACATTGTGTAACCAACCCATCAGTATAAGTTAACCCTTATTTTTGTTTTCATATGACGTTTAGTCATATTGTATTTGTAGGTTGTAATGTACTTAACGCGAAAACTGTGTACTTACTGTAAATCAGAATTAAAGAATATAACTAGATCTAAAATAGCGACTGATTCTCAAGGACAGCTGCCGGAACACACTGTTGGTGCTTAGCGACAGATTTTCAATCTTGAGGTACGTAGCCAGGCGGGTACCAGAAAGTGGCTATTCATCATGCTATAGATTTCATCAGGACTACTACAGGTAACTAACTTGGTACTTATCTGTGGTTCCTACTACTTCCTCTTAGGGCGGATATTCGCGGACTGCTCGAGCAGCTAGCCAGTAATCAACATACTCGGACGGCTCGTGCAGTCCTAGTCAACAGCTTGAAGCTGCCATTGACCGCCAACCGCCCGAAGCATTTGCAACTGCTCGAGCGGTTTCGTGTATGTGTGTACGTAGAAGTCTGTAGTTCAGTGTGCAGTCGCAACTTGAAGCAGTCCATTCTGACTGCTTCATGCTGCCCGTGTATCTGGGGCCTTAAAAGTTGATATAGCCGTCAAACGCAACAGAGAGGTATAACAGCAGATGGGAATCACATCAAGCAGGCAGAACCCAACGGGGTAACTGCTTTACTATTTGGAAGGCCTCTTTTTCCTGGGGTTGTCTTAGTTGATCGCTCGTAGGGATATTCTACCTCCAAATATGTTTAAAAATCTAAGCCAAAAGCGATAAATCTCGTGCGTTAAACATGCAAACATTACTCATTCAAACAGTGTCTGTTTAGTAAAAGTATCGGAGCCTCTCGCAACAAATCTCTGGGGGTTATTTTTATCTGGCAACCCGATTCGGTTGAGTTAAGTTGGGAGCACACTGAGGTCTTAGAAACAATGGGTGCGATGATAAAGGAAAGGTATGCATAACTCTAAACCTTATAAGTCCAAGTATTAAATACCAAATCGGTAGATGTTACTGATCGTTTTTATTCTAATTTAAAATATTAAATGATTCGGTCAGTACAAAGTCTTTAACGAATTATACATTTTTAAAAGTCTATCAGTTGTTATACGTTGTAATCATCATAAGGGGTTTATTTACAATTACACTAATACTAAAGAGGAAAGATTTGATTTGATTGATTTGAAAATCAAAATGAAAATGAATAATGTTTATTAAGTCCGCGTCCGCATAATAAAAGTATCAAAAATATGCATATACGAGTAATTATAGTTTACAGTGTATCGCTTAAGACGCGGTCCAACCCCAATTTTAAAATAATTTACGATGCTTTACGTAAGGTTGAAAATAGCTTGTTAGATTGCACGATGTAATGCGAAAATGCGTTAATTTTGTACGTTTTCTTTATATTTTTCGATATATACTAACACAATTGAAAAAACTGCTGGTTACTACTTTAGTACTATATGTTGGCTATGTATTACCTAAAAAATAATATAGTGTTATCGATGACAATTCTGAGAGTTTGGACGTGAAAGTTTATTTGTATGCACCTATTTAGGATTTTTTTCTGCAGAGAGCGAGTAATATTTATGAATTCTGTTCGGTTATTACTCTTTGCCTGTTCCTTTTCTTACCTAAGTTTCTTTTTCATAGATTATTATCGAACTGTTTCGTTACATTCGATGTTTAAAGATTCTGCTTTTTACTATTATCAGGATACGACCGCGCCTTAAGGACAACATTATTTAACTTACAAAATTATTTACCGCGATCTCCGAACTAGGCAAAGCCTGTATTTATCTTATTCTCTTATCGTATTCTTTATTATTATGTGTATTTATTGCAATTTTTCCAGCGAAACTTCAGAGTAAGAGCTTTTACATCTTATATCTCAGAGTGACAAGCAACTTGCTCATCACGTTACCTATTCACATAAAAAAGAGAGTATTTGTATATTAAATGTTGCAGTTTTTGAATTGAAAACGGCCAGTGTATTACAACCTAACACCGACAAATCGGGGGTTCGATTCCAGTCGTAAAGGCGGCAGTAAAACGTCTCTGGTGTCGGAATCGATCGTATCTCGCCTTTACGGCCTTTCTATCTTTTACATTTAAAATGTGCAACGTTTTCGGAAGGTGTTGGACTAGTTGCATAGATTTTATAAAACAAAATGTTAGAAACTTTACGAAAAAATATAACAATTCCACAGGAAAAAAATACCTGTGTGAAATTCTACTGTGCGTTCCACTGGCGGCTATAGCAAATCCAGGTCATCTACCTCTACTTCTATTAAAAAAAATACTGTCAAATTGATCCAGTAGTTTTGACGTCAAGAGACTGGTAAAGTGTAAAACGCCCAAAAATTATGCTCCAAAAATTTAATACTGACGGTTGACAACCCCATTGGGTTGTCAACCGTCAGTATTAAATTAATTATACTTTTGCATTTTGATGTGATCATTTGAAGAACATAACAACTCTTAAATACAAAGACTTCTATATATGTTCTATTATGTAACTTAGGTTTCTATGTAACTATGTACTTATTTATGCCATTAAAATTGTCTGCCGAAAAATAACCTCTACTTGTATATCAAGCTACGAGACACACAATAACAACGATATTATTTTTTTATAAAAACGTCAAAGTATCTAACAAAGTCATCAACATACCCCCAAAAAGCGGACATCAACAAATCAAAAAGGTAGGGTAAAACGCCCGGTTACTGGCCACGTCCGGAGTTTGGACGAAAATATGCAAATTTGTGTAATTAAATCGCAACCGTACCGTCCGGCGTCCGGACAGCTTTATGTTTGGACTCATATATATATACTTAGATTTGATTTATTTAAGTCTAATATTTGAAAAGGATTATAAACAGACATTTTCCAACATGTGAGTCTTTTCCTACAACTGTAAATTAATGTAAATAATAAAATAAATGATAATTTTGTAATTCGATGAGCAATTAAAACGATGACGCGAGTTCCATGATTTTTGTTCACCCAAAAATTTCTCAACATGCCTAAAGAAGTTTTCACTTTAAAAAAAAATATTTACTCTTAGCCAATAGGAGCATGCTCTGCACTGAACTGCGAAGACAGACACTAAGGTCTATACAAGGCTAGTTTTTAGAATATTCCTTTTTTTTTTTAAAAAGGTTTCTCGATAACCGATACCTATATCTCTAACAAAAAACCTCTTCGCACCGTTCGTACATGACTGAATACTGAGACACGGCGTGCCGTCTCCTCGTAAAACATCTCATAAAAAGACCTCCTCAATTTCTCACCCCGACAAATTGGTAAGTGATCTATAACTTTATAATTTTGTATTCATAGCTGTGCGGGTTATGTTTGCATAGTTAATACGTGCTTATAAATAAATAATCAACCGTGCTTTAGATTATTTTAATTAAGTATTTAAATTATCTTTATATAGAGATCATCTTCATACTACAACAAAAATAATTCTGATCGACCTATTATCCACAAATTAAATAGATTCCGCAATAATTTCGAAAATCGATATAATATTAACTTTGCCTTTCTTGTATTATGATAAAAAAAATTACGATTGCTAATATAATAGCATGAATTTAAGTTCAAGAATTAACGTTAGAAACGGGATATTTACCATGTATTGTATTTATAGTGAGCTCTCGATACATGAACATGGCGCATACAACTGTGCCGATATATGGAGAGCTCACTACAAATACACTATAAATACAATACATGGTAAATATCCCGTTTCTAACGTTAATTCTTGCATTTGTGACCATCTCAGTTGAAAAACTGAATTTAAGATAAAAACAATTTTAATGCTTTAGTAAGGATGTGATAATTATTGTACCTATTTTTGGGAACTGTACCTTCAAAATATGAGAAAGTATAACAGGGTTAGCAAAATGAACATTAAAGGTGGCTCTTAATTTTTTTTTATTAAAAAAGCAATATGAAGTACATTAATAAAAAGACAAAATGCTGGGCATATTAATTATGCTCTAACTTGTCATCTGTTTCATATTCAATTAACTATTACATATAATATAAGTTAAACATTATATATTTTTTGAAAATACTTTTCTCCTTTTTTCGCTTTATTTTTTTAGTGGCCTTATTTAATTTGGGATGCAACGTTAGAGTCGTTTAAAAGTCCATTAAATTAATGATCAACGTTTATTACTGTCTAAACTGAATAAATTATTTGTAATGTATTATTAACAGACAGCATGTCTACTGATATGTCTGTATAATGCAACCTTCAAGACATCACTTAAAAGTTGAGGTTATTTATACAGTTGCATAATGAGGGGTATTCAAATATGAGTGTGGGTTTGTGGGAGAAGCTGCAAAGCAAGGGCGATTTAAGTATAGCATGAGCTATAACTATATATTTTCTAGTAGTTGGATTAACAGCTTTACTTCTACTACACCCTTTAAGTTAACCCTACATGATGTTTATAAAACGTAAGTAGAGAGATAGTGCTTTACGTTAATCAGTGCGCTCACCTTAAACATTCCCAAACAGAAGTTTGAGTACCCGAAATTACTACTAAGTAATACTGTTTTTTTTTAAATTTGATTACATACATTTTTTATAAAAATATTTTAAAGAAATCAATGTAATGTATCACATAGTATTTAACCTGTGTATTATTATTTAATATATTCTTTCTAAACCTTCTTTATGAAATTAACATTTATGCCGCTTCGTTTGCTTTGGCTTATTTCCACTGAAGAACGTTCGACGCCTTTTCTTTGTTTTACTCGTATTTATAACTTTTTAATACATTATAGAAAATGTCATAATGTATTTTCAATGTAAATAGATAATATCAAGGAATGGGCTTTTTTATGTTTTTAAACAAGCATGCACCTTGTTTATACGTGATTGTTATTGTGGCTAGCCTGAATTTGCAGTGCTATATGCTTAAAGTATATGCTATATATAATCTGCGTCGGTGAATTAATCATATAGTCAAAATATAGTCAAAATAACGATCTATAACAAGGTTCCATCTACGATTCAAATATCAGCGAAGAAGAAATTTTTGTACGCTATGAAAAAGCTATACAATGTTTATTTACCCTATAAATTACAAATTTCTTTTAGGAATATGGACACATATTAGAAAACAAAAAGCAGTCAAGAAAACTGGCAACACTCATAATGCATCGAATCGTAAATGAAGAAATGCTCATAATATTTACTGTACTTTGTTCTACCGCTATCATAAACCTTCAACTCCCCCAGAAATTTATAACCGCGTCCATAAAATGCTGATAAAATTCCGAAGTAATCCCTTAGTATACCACTACTGATCTCGATTAATGACAGACGAAATTAAATTCACCGGGAAACCAATATTGGGACATCTGTGGCCGACATACATATACAAATACTATATATTATATTGGCCAGAATTGGACTTTGTTGTCTGCAATATAATGTCCATTTTTGAGCAGAACCATTCCTACGTGCGCGCCACTCAGTGGTCCGCTATCAAATGACAGTCGCATGTATTCGCTAACGAGGTACCATAATACGGT
The DNA here is from genome assembly GCA_917880725.1 of Selenia dentaria. Classification (NCBI taxonomy): domain Eukaryota; kingdom Metazoa; phylum Arthropoda; class Insecta; order Lepidoptera; family Geometridae; genus Selenia; species Selenia dentaria. The sequence goes on along the minus strand of OU862901.1, from coordinate 8,703,929 downwards.
CCTATTTTGCATTTACATCTGTGACACACCATTTTAATCCCTATGTTCTTATAAATAAAATTGTGGGTAGACGGAAATCACTCGCGTGGGATTCATTTGAGAAACGTACCGAGGTAATTATGGCATTTGAAAAAGGAATTGTAATGTAGGGTCCGTAATTACGATGCGTGTGTGTGTGCGTATTGAATTTCTATGTGAAAATGGGGGTATGCGTACAGAAAGTAAACGTAATTTTATTATTGGTACTATTGTTCTTAATTTAAACGTCAAGGCAGTATAAATCGTGTCACAATGAAGACAAAGAGTTTATGAATTTATGAAAAATAAATTTTGTTCGTCACAAATGTCGTGAGATCGGTTAAAAGTTATACTAAAGTTTACTATTATACTTGGTCTGTTTAAAAGGTTGAAATACCAGTACTACTTATTTAAGAAGGGCTAAAATTGTATTGTAATACCTTATGCCAGTGACTTCACTTGCTATAGTGCCGATCACACCCTAACCACAGCCGTGTGATTCTCTAAGAGCAAACATCGTTGCATCTTTGACAACATCCGTGATACAAATGACGAGATGACAAGAAATGTTGGAAAAGCAACTTTATGTACAAGGGCTGTATCTCTTAAAGTATTTGACATCGGTGAGCTTGTCGACGAGCTCGTCGACGAATCATTACAGAATCGCACGGCAGAACACATAGATACTACTTCAGTGGTGATATCAACCAAGACGGTAACTTAGCAACTAAGGTAGTACCTAGTAATTCCTAGGCTCTTACTATTCGAATCCTGATGGCGGAGGGAAGATTCTTTAACTCCGTCCCCTTGTCATAGGTCATTGATCATACCTTTGTGGCACAGATAATTCATAGTTCGTGTATACGTCACCGATACGATAACGTTACACTTACGCAAATTCTCATGCTAGGCTTACAGGTGTAGAGCTTACCGTCAGGAGAGCGGTTAAATATACAATTCATAATATAAACTTGCCTTCATCGTTGTACAATTTTTTTATAAGTTGTCGAACATTTTTCCAAAAACAAACCCCTTTTTGAAGGATACCTTTGTAAATTGTTTTCTACCCTACAATGCAAGTGGCGGCACTGGACATATCGTATAAATCATTTTTATTATCCACCCTCCAAACCCCAAAGGGGGGTGACCAGCATTTCCTACCCTCACGTGGTTCGAAGAAACTTAAAATAGTTTGTCAGGTTTGCGATTCGGTATATCGGCAAAAGTAACTTTATTTTCTACCGACTTCCAAAAAGGAGGAGGTACTCAATTTGACTGTATTTTTTATGTTTGCTACCTCATAACTTTCAACTGGGTAAACCAATTCTCAAAATTTTCAATTTTTTTGTTTGAAAGCTGGTGCTTCATGTATGGTCCCATATAAATCTCATCAAATTCGGTCCAGTAGTTTTTGAGTTACATTCTAATAATTGAATAGTCGTCTGAAATGGAAGTCGATATCAAATTTTTCAAATTGTACTTGTTATACAAGGGACCGGCGAATTGTGTGCCTGATGGTAAACACTACACTTGCCTATGACAGTTGCAGTGCCACCCAGAACTTTGAACTGAAGTTTTGGGTGACACTGCACTACGCTCGACATTGCGAACATTGGCTTTTGACTCTCATTCGGTCAGTAATCAGCCTATCCTTAACACCCAACATACATAACATAACAAAATCAGCCCATTATGTTCCTGCTGCAGGGACTCGAGCCTTCCTCTCAAAGAGAGGAGTTGGGCCATAATCCACCACGCGGGTAGGCTAGTGGCCAACCCATGTGGAAGTTTCCCGGCCACTCGAAGGCCTTCGACATAGCCTAACGACGTCCTAAGACAAACAACCGAGACCGATGCTTTAACGTGCCCTCCAAAGCACGGAAGTGCTCAGTTGAACAATGCCACTAGAATACACCTATCAAACTCCTGACCGCGGCAAGCGTTGCTTAACTTGTTGATCGATTGAGATCGCGAAGTCAAGCTCCGCTGCGAGCGCTTCACACCCTAACACAGTAACACTTGCGGACCATTGCTTCGTGGTAGAATATGTGGCAATGAGGAGGTACCAATGACAGTGTCCTGCAAGCCTACCACCTACTAAGTCGGGATTCTTGCTTGTTCCGTCTCCTCGCATAGTAATCTAATCCAGTGTTTCCCAGACTTTGTTCTGCCATGGCCCGGTAATTTTCATACCGGCCCTTCGAGACCCAAATAGTTAATACACATTTATTGTTATTAGAAGTATGTATATTTTAATTACGCTGTATTAAATAACTTATTACACAATATATTTCGGCTATTTAGTGAGAAGAGCTTTTGGATCTGCTTTTTTTGACCAAAGAAATCCAAGTTGGCTTCAAGGTGAAACTTTATTGTGAGGTCCTTACTAATAAGATAACATCATGAAATCTGTCGATACTTAAATTCATATTTAGCATCTCCTGTAGGAAATTTTATTTAAAAAAAACTTTAACTTCTGCTTTCAATCTAATAAGCCTTTTTCTACCGGCTTCCAAAAAAAGGAGGAGGTACTAAAATCCACTTTTTTAATGTTTGTTACCTCATAACTTTCGACTGAGTGAACCGATTATTATTTTGTTTGAAGGCTAGTGCTTCCCGTGTGGTCCTATTAAATTTCATCAAATTCGGTTGAGTAGTTTTTGAGATACACTCCAATAACTGAATAGAGTGGAAGTCGGTATTAAATTTTTCAAATTGTACTTGTAAGACATTTCCTCTTGATAGTCCTCGCACCTCACAGAGTAAAAGAAGATGTTTATCACTTCCCATCTCTATAGCCCGGTATTTTATTTTGATGACCTGGTAACGGGTCGCGACCCACCAAATGAGTAACGCTGATCTAAGCATTAGCAAACACTTCTATTTACTTCTATTTATGTAGAAGTCTCGAGCATCGCCGCAAAGTCGCTTGTTTATCGGTTTTTTATCGGATACATTTCGGTGAGTGTGCAATGGAACAATTTGATTCCGCCATCCCCATTCTATAATCGGACATCCAGAGATACTCAGAAGCGCCACCGCTTTATGGTGGATATTCCATTTAACCGGACGAAGCGATTTACTTCTTCGTTTATCATACGAACCGCTAGGGAATGGAACACCCTCCCTGAGTCGGTGTTTCCGGTTAAGTACGATATGGGGGTCTTCAAAACACGAGTGCATAGGTATCTTCTGGGTAAGCGCGCTCCATCATCGATCGCATCATCACTTAGCATCAGGTGAGATAGTGGTCAAGTGCTACCCAGTTCGGTATATAAAAAAAAAAAGTCTTCGATCGTAAGTATTAAATACGTAGCGGTATATTTCACTACAACTCCACCATCAATAAGCAATCATAGCTGTTCAATAATTTAAATGTAACCCAAATTATATAGGGCTTAACGATCCTAACATTTTTCAGTAATCTACATGGATGAACGGCTAACCGGTTATTTTATCATTTTGATATCGGAATGCTTGTACCGGTTTATCAACTCTAAATGGTTAATCGATGCTTCGAATAATCAGAATAATTATTGTAAGCTCGAACATAACAATTGACTGGCGCAATCGATATACTCGTACAATCAGAAAACTACTGAACTGAAGATTTTGGTAAAGCTTGGCACAGAAATAGCCTGGTAAAGAACATAGGAGTATTTATATCCCGGTAAAATAATGATAAGTTAGAGTGTTTTGTGAATGTTAATAATTCAATGAAAATGAGTGTGTATAATCTGGTTTGTCGGTTACTAGTCCTTCTTTCAAAGCATTCAAAGGTTATTAAATAGACAAGGAACAAGGTTGGCCCAAGTATACTTCCTTGTGGAACTCCAAGTTTTACTGAAACTGGTTGCTAATGTATTTGCCTAGTTTGACGCTCTGTGTTCTATCCTCTAAGTATTTAACTAATTTTCGTGTAAATTAGCACAGAGTCTGTAGTCAGGAAGATAGGCGCCGAATTTCTTGCCAGTTCTTCTCGATAAAGGCTATTTTAGAATGCGGCAGTGGAGTCTTTTAAAACATTTATTAATTGTTGACGTTTATTTCCGTCTTTAATGCAATAATAGAATAAACGACTTGGTTTTCATTAGTTGGGGAAGTAACTAAGCTACAATTTATTGCTTGTGTAATGGTTATTAATAAGTATATACGCGAGCGGAAGTTAGTCGTATTTATATAGAGTAAACCTAACCTAACTTTAGGCCCATGGGGGGCCGTCCGCTCTCAAATTGTTTAGGGATCTGGCGAAACGTTTGGTTGAGGCGACGGGTGACCGAAATGTTGACGCCTACTTTGGGCAAAAACTTAGCATTGCCATCCAGCGTGGCAATGCCGCTAGCGTTTTGGCCACGTTTCGCCCCACCATGGGGCTTATAAATTCGTTTTAATTTATATTTTTATAAGAATTAATAAATGTATTGATAATTACGTCGTATTTACTATAAAACAATATAAAAATATATCTCCAGTACCAGCTCGCTTTGCAGCCAGTTTTAGTTTTAGAATGGCCCCGAGTTTCTTGCCGCTTCTTCTCGGTAGGCTCTATATATTTTGGACGGGGTGGTAGAGTCTTTAAAGTACATGAATAATGGACGTTCATAAGTGTGTCTCTGATGCCTAAATCGAATATGATTGGTAATTATTGTATACGATTTTAGAAGAAGCGATATTACTTATGTTAAGGTTAAAATCATTTTCTACCGACTTCCGAAAAAATGAGGAGGTACTCAATCAGACTATTTTTTTTTATATGTAACTCCTCATAACTTTCGACTGGGTGAACCGATTCTCAAAATTCTTTTTTTTAAGCTGGTGCTTCCCGTGTAGTCCCATTTAAATTGGATCAAATTCGGTCTAGTAGTTCTTGAGATACACGCCAATAACTGAATAGAATCGGTATTAAATTTTTCAAATTGTACTTGTGAAAACAATAAATGTCGTATTTCGGTTACATGATTAATTAGTTATTTTATTATTGAAACTGTTGAACTAGCCGCGTGCCACAGTGACACCTATGTGGTGATGGATCATGATGATGGTGATGATGAAATGTACGTTATGTCCAGCGCCCATCTACCACGTAACAATTATTTTTTTGTGCGTGAAGTAGTCAATAAAATTTCGCCTATGTATAGAAATATAGGCGATATTTTAGAGTCATACTAGTGTAATATTTTTCACATCTGACGAGTTTCATTTCGCCCTTACGCATCCGTCGACGTTAGTTTCAATTATTCGAAGCGGAGGATGCAGATTCATTAATTACCCAGAATAGTTACAAGATATAAAAAAACAATTGTGAATTTTCCTTTAAAAGCGAGTGCATTCTCCTCAAGCCCGAGGAACGATTCGAACCACCGACTCTCACTTCGCCGGACCAATCAATATTTATACTCGACAACACAATACATACATGCTACCCGTACTTTAAAATATGTATGTATATTGCAGGAACAGCAAGCTTATCTGTAATCGTACAATAAATTTCTCTGAAACTTTTTGATTAATTGCCAAACCTTTCGTAGGATTATTGCTGTTTCCGTGAAAATCGTTAAACGTTTTATCGAATGACGTAAATCAATGTGTCAGTTTTGTATTAGGATCGATATATGTCAAGTCGTAAAGTATCGTGTACTCGTATTATATAATAACATTGGTGGAGAGTAACGGATGTTTACAGTTTCAGTTTATTTATTTATTGCATTAGTACCTATGTGGAGAATAGATAGGTAGATATAGATAGATAAACTCTTCACTACAGCCGTGTCTATAATGATTCGTCGTAGCATTCGTCGACGAGCTCACCGATGTCAAATACTTTATGAGATATCGCCCTTGAACACAAGGTTGGTTTTACAATATTCCTTTTCATCTCATTTGTTTCACGGATGTTGTTAAAGATGAAATGAGGTTTGCTCTTAGAAAATCGCACGGCAGTACAGAAAAATAACACAAAAATATAATTTTGTGAACAAACACATTAAAAACTTAAAAACTTATAACTAAGTGTCACAATGGACGGTCTTATAACTCAGAGCGATCTCTTCCAGACGACAATGAACGCAAAGGAATATATACTATAGTTTGTTATAAAATATAGAGATTAGTTTGTTTTTAGATTTGAAATAATTGTATGATGATTGTCTATTAATTCGATAAGATCTTAGATAAGAATATTATTTGTATATCGATTTAGGGTTGCATTTTAGATTCTTATTCCGCGTTGCTCTAAAGTTTAGATGTATGTAGTAATCGAGTAATTAATAAAGTAGGTATATTTAGTCCCGTGGACCGAACCACGCGGTACCTGCTATATACGTAAAGTACAAGTAGCAGATATTTATTATGTTGGTCGTGGGTTCGAATCCTTCCTCAGGGGTAAGGTTACTGCATTCTTCTCTTCTTCTTCCTTTATTTTGTAACTATTTGGGTAAAATTTTCACGTGGCTCGCGAAATTTTAAATAAATAAATATTCCACAACTATCACACAACGCCATCTAGTGCCAAGCTAAGCAGAGCTTGTGTTATGGGTACTAGACAACTGATAAACATACTTATATATTTCTAAATACATAAATATTATAGATAAATTACACCCAGACACAGAACAAATGATCGTGCTCATTGCACAAACATTTGTCCTGGGTGGGAATCGAACCCACGACCTCCAGCATAGCAGTCAGGGTCACTAACCACTAGACCACCAGGCCTGTCAAATAGTAACATTACAATCATAATGCAAATATGCGCATGTAACGGAATACGTTTCCGTTCGATTTAACATCGTTTTAACCTTAACATAAGTAATAACCAAGTGCGAATCGGACTTGCGCACTAAAGGTTCCGTACCATTATCTATAAATCTCCCATACAACAGACTTGATTTTGTTGCCGTTTTTACGGAATCCTGCGTGTGCGGGTCTGACTCGCACTTGACCGGTTTTTAGTATTTGTTGTTAATTGTTATAGCGGCAATAGAAATAAATCATCTGTGAAAATTTTAGCTGTCTTACTATCACGGTTCATGAGATACAGCCTGGTGACATACGGACAGACAGATAGACATGAAAGGACAGCAAAGTCTTAGTAATAGGGTCCCATTTTCAGCCTTTGGGTACGGAACCCTAACTGTACGAAACAATACAAATCGTAGAGTCGCCTACTGGTTAATCACTATTTAGGTCCGATATAATTACAATATTGCCATATATATTGACAAGTACAAATTTTGCATTAATACCATAATGACTATCCCAATTTTATTATAGTATGGACATAATAGTATAAACGATCCGTCCGTGCGTCGCTACATTAATAATTTAGGCTTTTCGTCTGCCCTCTATTAAGTAATGTATGCACTAAGGTCAAGATAATTTTGTAATAAATTATCTTCACACAACCATTGATCACAAAAACTCACTCTCAAAGCTGATTTACAAACAAAAACTGCAAGCTATGCCATGACGAGCGATTTCGCAAGACTAACAAGGGATTTTCCCAGATTTTACTAGACATAAACCGGGGTGTGAAGACTGCACATTATAAGGCTGGAGCCATAATAAATCTGGCCAAATTAATGATGGCATCTGACAGATCGTTTATGCAAATCCGCTTCGTCATACACTGAAATGAGTGAGGGTGGAAGGTACATTATGTGAGTGAATGATAGGTTTTTGTTGTTTTTGATTGCTCATTGTGAATGGTACTTTATTAGAAGGAGTTTACGTAGAAGATAATTACTAGCGGTAGCATTATCAGCTATTTACTTTCACACTGGGACACTGGCTTTCCTCTCGAAAGGATAAGTACGAGCCAAATCCACCGAAAAGGACTTTTTTTTTTCAGAGCGGGAAATCTTATTAGATACCCGGACACTATGGGGAGCGTCCGGGTTATGTGGGACTTTCCACTAAAACCCCCTCGGTGGCCTTCTTCGATGTCTTATAGATGACCCCAGGATCTCCATAGGAACGCACTGGGATCATCAAGACATATTGCCCTTTGGCTCGACTCTGAGAGCATTCCGCATCTTCTTCTTCTAAAGATGACACGGTGTCAATTGCCACATCATGACGCCGTCTTCCTCGAGCTCGTTGATGAGATAGGTAGGGCCCCAGCCCCCACTATATCCGAGCTCTTAGGGTCCCCTTTTAGTCGGCTCTTACGACAGGCAGATGTTACCGTAACTCCATTCTTTAAAAAACCCTGGCTTACAGGGTCGCCACCGAAAGGGCCTAGTGCAGTTTGGGAATAGGCTAACCCTAGTGTTGGTTTTCATATCGCCTGAATGCCTTTTGTCTAATGACTGTTAATCTTTCTCTTTAATCTTCATGCGAGAGAATACTTGAAGTTCAATCTACACAAATTTACTCAGTTCTATACTGGGACCGTAGCACAGACAATTTGCTAAAGTATTCGTATCGTAGGTGACAACGCGTCGCGCTTCCGCGTATAAACTATGAGTTATCTGTGTCACAGTTGATCTAGATAAATGACAGTACTGTTTCACGTGAATGACTCGTCACGTTACACTTACGCAGTTATTCGTGCTAGGCCTACGGAATACGGCCCCAGGACAACAACCGGCGTCTTAACGGAATTTTCGGAAGACAGCGTTTAGAAAAAATGGAACAGCGGCCAGTAATGTCACTTGCTGCACTACTCTTCAAATTTTGAGACAGTAGCACCAGCACTAGCACAATGCTACTCCGAGGCAGAAAACCAATATCTGAACTTTATTGAGTTTTGCGTGGGGTTAGATTTTTTACTCCCAACTTCAAAGGCCCAGAAACATTAACACAGGTGTTATTTTGAGACAGTATACTGAACATTCTTAATCTTAAAGCAGATTATATATATACTACTCATGACCAAATAAAAAACACTTTTTCTCTTCCTTATGGAATGGTTTCAGTCAGTTACTAAAATGAAGAGACAGAAAAATATAAGCAATGAAATATTTAGTATAAATAAAAACATTTTTGGTAATTTTGCAATTTTAGAGAGAACAATTCACATCCTTGGACGGGATTCAAACCGACGTCTTCCGACAATCTGTGTCAGACGTCATGACTAGGTCGCCGAGGTTTACAGTCTGACCGTAATGTTTTAACTCTATACGATTTTAACGTCGTCTGAGGACGGTGCGACATCTATTGAACCGCTTGACATCATTATCCAACCGGAAGAAGAAATTATTCAATTACATAACTTTCGTATTGATATCGGAACAACCCTTCATAATTCTTATAATCTAAATCACTAACGCCTGCATTATTATTGGTGATATTTTCGAAACCATAATAGAGCGAGGCTCGTCTAGCACTTGGCAGTTTTTATTGAACGTGCACAGATTCAATAACAGTGACACGTCACTAGGGGTGCTTTGATCGGGTTGATAGGAAGTGATCGGGCACTCGGAAGTCCCGTGAGGGTAGACAATGAAAACGCCTGTAAGCACTTTTGCTGAGAGCGTAGGGTAATAGTGGAGCAGTGTCTTTGACTGCGTTTTTTAATCGTGAATGTAAATGTAGATTTTGTTTTATGAAACTCGGGGACGAGACGATGTCGCTCACTGTTAAGCGTCACGCTAGCCCATAACAGTTTCAAAGTCAGAATTTGAGAGTACAACAGTTTAAAACCCTCCATGGCAATGCACTGCGCATCACCCTGAGACACAAGATGTTAAATCTATTGCTCTGTCATGTTACTGGAAACGTTTCTTTCAAACCGAAACATAGTAATGTGTTTACGCTACCGTTTCACGATTGAATAGCTGGCAAAGGTCCACACCTTCTCCAGGTGGACTCTGCAAAAGTCCTACTACTAAATTAGCTGTGTTCCTTCGATTTCTCAACGAACAGCTGAGCGCTAGTTTCCCTCTGATTAGGTTTATTGTTCAGGGTTAACATTTATTCAACAAATACAATTTGAAAAATTCAATACCGACTTCCATTCTATTCTGTTATTGGAGTGTAACTCAAAAAGTACTGGACCGAATTTGATGAAATTTCAATGAGACCACACGGGAAGCACCAGCTTTCAGACAAAAAAATTGAGAATTTTGAGAATCGATTTACCCAGTCGAAAGTTATGAGGTAACAAACCTAAAAAGCAAGAAAAATACAGTCGAATTGAGTACCTCCTCCTTTTTGGAAGTCGGTAGATAAAAGCCAATCTCTTACCCTAAAGCCATAGGCTTATAAGAATAACTCTTGAACAAAGTTATTTGATAATAATTTTGAGAATATTTTATTTCTTAGTTTTTATACCTATCGATTTGTGGCAATTTGTTTCTGTATATTTTTAAGTTTCTATAGACAGGAAAATCCACACAAGTACTCATTACTTTTACTTATGTATCTTTAGATGTTGAAATATGCCAATTCACTATAGCATCTCTCTCTTTCTTTCCAGAACCAAGATACGAGACAGCGTACGCGTGCGAAGGAAAGACCCTCAAGATTGGCTGCGCAGAGGGTTCCGTCATACACCTGATCAGGGCGAACTATGGAAGGTTCTCGATAACGATATGCAACGACCATGGCAACACTGACTGGAGCGTGAACTGCATGAGTACAAGAAGTTTGCGGGTATTGCATAGCAGGTTAGTGGCAACACTGATTTATTTATTTAAAATGAAACCCGTTAATATTACTATTTCGAGAAACCATTTTAGGTAAAAAATATCCGATATATCAGAGGTTTTAAGGTCGATCTCCTAGAATAGGTAAAGCTATCAGTCATCGACCAATTGTAGCTTTTTGCTAATGAAAAACCCAACGTCCAGAAACATGGCGTGAATATGATAATAAGAAAGAAATATGAAATGTGTGAAGTATCTACCTGAAATGAAATATCCGTTAATAAAGCAAATAGCACTGCAAATAACTGAGAATATACCTAACTACGAACACTTTGCGGAAGACCACCAAAGTCACGCTTCCACATCAGAATCATGATAATATTTCATTTATCATATTTTATCGCTAATATTTAAATTTATTTTGTAATATTAGATGATTCAAAAATTAATACATATTCGACACTTTGCACCCGATTTAGTTTAACTTATGCAATTATTTTTCTTGGTAGATATTTGGTAGGTTATACGGTATTATAACGGTATAACCTACCAAAGATGTAAAGACATTTTTGTCGATCTCTTAGTCATCTATGCTAGGTCGATCTCTCTAAGAAAAAGTATGGGCACCGCTGCTATGTATCGATGTATTACTTTTTAAAGCACTAACGCCTGCTTTAGCGATCTCAAACAATCAATATATCGATGAAGCATAATATAGCCTATCTCAATTCCAAACTTCACTCAAATTCGTAGTTAATGAAGAACTTGCATACATTTACACTCCCTTATTCGCATTTTTGAAGTGAATGCATCTGAAGGCGCGTTGAGCACTTTTTGGGTGAAAAAATATCATGGGACTCGCGTAGATGTCACCGAATGCTTTCCATGAGCTATATGAATACTCTTTATATATATATTCACAAGTTACTCAGTTTTAATTTCTATCGGTAGTACCCAAAGACTGCCCGCTTTTTTTTCTCAAGGTATTGGTCCACGTTGCTTACGTTTTTCCGGCCCACCTAAGGAATTTCACACACAATTAGACAGATCAAGTTGGGTCAATTGATTTGTCAATTAGTTTGTCAGTGTTGCCGAGGAATAAACACATACCTTGTTTCTTGACTGGCTGAGCAAACTGAAATAAATATTATAACCAAGTTAACTCCCAGATTTATTTATGTATAACCATTGATATAGAATAGAGAGACATAGGCCGAATTCTGTGAATGTAACCATGTAAGAGGGGTTTTATTAACAACAAAATTTTAAATTAAGGCTTGCAATACTAAAAACATAATAATTTGAATGAGTGAAACTTAAAAACACAAACATACAAAACTATGTAATAGATGTAATGTATATACTATGTAAATACGACTATTTTATCAATAGACAAAGCAAGTATCTGGCCAGTTTATAAATGGGATCAAATTCTTAGAAACCTAACCGGGGCAGTATAAATAGCATTGGCATAAACCTATATGCCGTGATGTTTACTCATAGAAAGGCTGAGTCTGTCTTCCGCTCAACGATCTGTTTTATTAATTTTATGGGTTTGCTAACGAAAACAATACGCTCATTACATCGTATGTTATGTATACTTTACGGCTAAAAGCCGATATGCTATCTATCCTACTTACCTTCGGTTAGAACTAGATTTAGCCTTATTCTGCCATTGTGGTCACCATTGAACCTAACGCTTCTCCTCGTTTAGGTCGTCGCACCTATTGTGACTTTGCTCTGACTAGTTACTCCGCGTTAACCGTGAACTGCCAGTCCTAGCCAGTATGATTAAGGATAAACCTTGTTCTCACCGAAGATAAGTAGCACCAGCCCGCAAAAACTGGTTAAAAAAGCTATATATGTAACCGCACTCCTGCTTTTAGCCGTAACGTATATAAAAAGTATGTGCAGAGAGCCTGCAGAACTGAGATCCTAAGCTCAACAGAACTAGCACAATCGAAGACTGGTCGATCCAGAGATGTATACCTACAGGAGGGCACCGAACGCAGATTCGCTGGAGTATTATTTTAACGGGATATATGCTCCTTTAGCGGAAGTGTGGCGAGTGCAGAAGGCCCTCTGCCAGTGCTAACAGCACTCGGTTAGACAGGCTGGGTCTGGTTAATGATTCTGGCGCGGGGGCGCCTTCTCTCGCATTGCACCTATTCACCACCTCCGTCGGGCGGGAATGGCCGATCACTCCTGGTCATTCCCTGGCCCCTCCTGGTGGGAGGGGAGTGCAGGCCCCGCTGTAATAGCGGGCGGTCGTCGGTGGGGGACTGGACGTAAAGGCTCGGCCAACTCCCTAGTCCTCCTCCACACAGACGAAGCCGGAGTGGCGCTGGGTTAGTTTAGTGGCTATGCCGGTCGAACCGGGGAGTACATACCCCCCCCTATCCCCAATGGGAGGGATGCGTAATGCATTTTTCCCAGCGTCAACAAAAAAAATGGTTAGTGATTATTAGTATTAGTAGGTATCCGCGGATCTACATGTGGAGCCGAGCTGTGGATCTAAGTGGACAGAGGGTCATTATTTTTATATTTCTTGTATCAAAAAGAAATATTTTTTTTCACCCTTTTTAGTCACCCGTGCTACTTACGGGATCGATTGTGATTCACCGTCAATAAAGATATCATTACGATAGGCGAAACACTTTTCATTTATTCGAGTGTAACTCACAAATAGCTTGACCGAATTTGATGAAATTTAAATGTGGCTAACTCGAAAGTATACTCTATCAAATAAAATAATTTTAAGAATCGGTCTACAAATGGGGGAGAAATCGGTGAACATACATAAAATATACATAAAGTCGAACTTAGACCGTCCTCCGTTTAGAAGTCTCTTAAAAAGGTGCTGCAGGTCTTGACGAAGGCTGCGGCGAGGTAGTAGGGGTGTATTGGGTTGTATGCCAGTTGGCATTTCATTACTATAAGCATATGTAAAATCAATTTGAGGGTTCGAGTGCTTGTCCGCGATAATTCATATTTAGGTCTGATTGAAATGGATTTAGCTCCGAGTAAAATTGTATTACCTACATTGTTAACAATTATAGAATCTGATTATGCATTTCGTGCCTGTTAGATATGAAAATGTATTAATAATCAGGTCATTAGGAGAAGTATAAAAATGGAAAATATATTGCACTCTTTTTACAATATGTGACGCATATAAAATATCATAACAATCGCAGCAACAGACCATAGTTTTAAACATTTTTTTTTTAAATTATGAACTTAGTATTTAACAAGTCAAGATACAGGATCTAAGAGTAGTATCTTTTTTCTATGTCCTTAGTGTTGGTGCTTCAATAGGACTTTTTTTTAATTATTTTGTAGTTAGGTTAGGTTAGGATAAATTAGTGTCTTGGTGAGTAAGGTCATCCCTTCATAGGCGCTGAGGCCCGGTTATTAGATGAACTTGGGCCTACCGCTAGGGCGAGATGGTGAATGCCAGCTTAACCCTGTCTCGCCCCATTGCATCTGGCGGAGAACTGATCCCGTGGGGGTTTTAGTGGGTCTGAGCCCCACATACCCCCTTCCTTCACCGTATTTTTTCATATATGTTGCCACTGCTGGGTATCGAGTACTCTCAGAGAGAGAGAGTGAGATAGAGAGATCGAATATACATCCAATAACCAATTGAGCATGAATGAGTATTTTGAAATTTTTCTACCGACTTCCAAAAAAAGGAGTAGTTACTCAATACGACTGTATGTTTTTTTTTATGTTTGTTACCTCATAACTTTGGACTGGGTGAACCGATTCTCAAAATTCTTTTTTTGTTTGAAAGCTGGTGCTTCCCGTGTGGTCCCATTTATTAATTCATTTCATCAAATTTGTTTTAGTAGTTTTTGAGATGCACTCCAATAACTGAATAGAATGGAAGTCAGTACCAATTTTTTCAAATTGTACTTGTTTGTTTTACGAGTATATATCACTAGCAGCTCTCCGCGGTTTCACCCGCACGGTGATGGATGATGATGATGATGAATCTTATATAGCCTATGTTACTCAGGGTTAATGTAGATTTCCAATGGTGAAAGAATCTTTGAAATCGTACCAGTACATTTTGAGCCGATTGGTTACAAACATACTTACATACAAATCTTTCCTCTTTATAATATTATTATTAGTAGTATAAATATTAGTATAAATATATTTGCAATAGAACCGCCTGGCAGCACTTAACGAATCCCGCCTAATAACATCATCCCAAAGTGATCTACGTTCACGTATACAACCCGCAAGAACGTAACATAAACAGAAAGTAACGTAATAGGAGATCGTTACGGCCGACGAGTGTCGAAAATTGCCGAAAATTAAATATTCCCGACACCCGAGCTGATCGTGTTAGGTCCGCGAGATTGGCAATAAACCCTCGCTACAAGAAAAAACATAACTAAAACCGACCTTATTAATAAGGTCCATACGGTATATACAATGGTAGACGGTTTGAGATTTACTGCCTAGAGCCCCCACTCGGTCTAACTCATGCAAATGATGGCCAAATTGATAGTCGACGTGACGTGGTTATATTTTAAGAGTAATACGTTTTGAGTCTTGTAATATGAACGATATATTTAGCTAACCAATTATTGTGGAAGGCACTGGAGAATATTTAGCTATTTGAATAGTTTCTGGTCTAAGGCCGGATTTTTTGATACCTTATATACAAATAAGCACGGTTTAGGCTTTAAAGATTCATATACATTAAAATTATTCAACAAGTGACCGTGCATGAAAATCTGCTTAAGAGTAACGTTATCGTATAGTTTACGTATTTAGTACAAACTATGAGATATCTGTGCCACCATTGTAATAGATAACAGTTTGTACTAAATATGTTAACGATGCGATTACGTTACACAAACAGATTTTCGTGGTCAGCCCACCTTACACGGATTAAATCGTGAATAATAATATAGCGGATAATTTTATATTACTCCTTTTTGGAAGTCGGTAGAATAATTTTATATTATTCTACCGATTTCCAAAAAGGAGGAGTCAATTCGACTGTACTTTTTTTTGTTTGTTACCTCATAACTTTCGATAGTGTGTACCGATTCTCAAATTTTTTTGTTTGAAAGCTGGTGCTTCCCGTGTGGTCCTATTTAAATTTCATCAAATTCGGTCCAGTAGTTTTTGAGTTACACTCCAATAGCTGAATAGAATGGACGTCGGAATTAAATTTTTCGTTTATCCCGACGTTTCGAACACTTTTCATAGAACATGGTCACGGGTGGTCTGTTATGTATACGAAAATTATTTTTTGTACCTACGCCTATCATATTTTAATCAAAACATTCCCGATGCTTGCAATAGTCACTCAGTGTCTGAGATCTTACAGTATTGTGTTTTCGGATTTTATTAGCTTGAATCACTGGACCTTAAGCAGGTAGTACTTGCCTATCATTATGCTTTTTGAAATAAGGGAGATTTTTTTTATTTCTATGGTCTCTCTTCACATTCTCGGCACATAGTGGTTTCGATCAGCTATAATAATAAGCAATTGTTGTTTTATTTCAAATAAGTAAATGTTACAATGACGTGTGAATGACGTTATATATAAACATTTTATGTAACTACTATTTAACCTTTACTATTAGTCAAGGTATCAAAATTGACATGTCCCATCATCTTCTTCTTTAAGTGCCTCTCCATTACTGAAGTCAGCTTCTTAAATTTTTCCTTGTCAAGCGCCAATCTGAACAATTGCTCCACAGTCTTTATCCCTGTCCACTCCCTGATATTACGGAGCCAAGACATCTTTTGTCTGCCCGATTTACGCTTCCCGGTACGTTTTCCATCATGATGGTCTGCAGTAGAGAATGCCCCATCATGGATCTTGCAAATGGCGACATAAGAATAGGAATAGAATGGCAAGAGTAGGTTTTAATTAACTGTAGCAATATGCTCGCCCGCCATTGTTGTACAAGACATTTCTCATAAATCTTTCCTGATTGGACACAGAACATGTGAAATGTAGATTTCGTTGAAACATCTCAGCTGACTCCTTCGGTAATGCGTGTTCATGAGAAACGATAGTTCTTTGCCAGCGATATGCATGTGATGGTTTGTCTGAAGCGATTATGGTCTAGGGTTAATGGTCGGTCGTCGAATAGACGGTCACAGGATCGGGACCCACATCAGGCTTGACCTTTCGATGAAGGTAACATCGTGATGAAATCCACAGCATGGTGGTATAGGGCATTCTGGTGTCGGCCAAAATCTGTCGCTAAGCACCTATGTTCCGGCAGCTGTCCTTAAGAGCCAGTTGCTATTCTAGATGTAGTGTGGTACCCACCTTCGACCGCATCATCACTAACCATCAAGTGAGATAGTGGTGAAACACTAGCCTATGAAGTGTAAAAATAAACGTAATAACATGTTTCCGTAAGTGTACATAGTCCCACTAATCTTCAATTCTATCCAATTGTGTTTTAGACGACTTTCTGTAGTAAACCTAGCTAAAGTAGTACCTACTCGTACTTTATTATATCTCGATGGTGAAGGATCAGTTCTTCGATCCACAAAGAAAGAACTAAAATTACTGAGTCTTTGATCATGGACTTGTGCAGGCACGGTTACAACATACAGTATTTTGTTTGGTTACGTTTTCTTTATATGATTTTTAGCAAGGAATAAAATGCTTCAGAGACTTAATTAATTTTGGACCATATCTTGTGTTACCTTCTTTTCAAACCGTTATATGTAGCCTTTATATAGGTCAAAGTATATATTAATGTTCCTTCTCTTTCTATTGCAGATGTAGTATGCACCAGAATTGCAGTATACTGGCCAGCACAAATATGTTTGGAGATCCATGTCCAAACACGCTCAAGTACCTTGAAGCGCATTACCAGTGTGTACCAGGTATGTACATCGAATACCTACATTTGAGTATATTGCAGCGTATTCATACTTTGGTATGCAGTGCGTTTTTGACTGGAATAGTTTTGGAAACCTGAATAGCACAAAAAATCTCTTAGGTAAACGGTTCTTATACCATATTCGAAGATATGTCGGACCTTCTGTGTGTCACTTATCTTGTCCCAAATTAAAAGAAGCTCACCGTAAAGTCGAGTATACTGAATTCGCTCTGCAGTAAGAGAAAAGGCCTCGTCAAAATTTTGGCTATATTGAATCGAAGCAAAGTTTACAATTACCGCGTGAAAAGCTAAATATCAAAGAAATTCATCTACATGAACGCTCTCGTACATCACCCCTCGATTGAATTTGCCGCTCGATACTTGAGCACCTTGCTCTGATCACTTTAAAGGTCGCTAAATTTGATGATGTGATTTTAATATAGTACAACGAATGAAAAAAATACTAAAAACTTAAAGCCAATAATTTAAAAAAATTACAAATGTGTTAGTCATTTACAAATTACGTCTATTAAAGATATATATACTCGTAGGCCTTTATTAATAAACGTTGCGTAATATTAGGCGTAACATGCTTTGTCTTGCTTTCACGCGTGACATTTACTGCAAGCGAAAAATTGACAGATAGATGTTTTAACTACTCCGGGTGTAAGCCAAGTTTATTAATAAGGCCGGTATAGTTTGACTCTGGACTAACCATTTGTTTTGTACTAGTAAGTGTAACAAACAAGTCTGTCGCCTAATGGTAGCGTCTGCTTATGACAGTTGCAGTGCAATCCTCATGCTTACTTTGCAGCACTGCACTACGCTCGTAACCCCAAGATATAGCACTCTAACAAGCAAAGTTACTTTTCTTGCTACAGTGTTCTACTATAATAGCACGGAAATGATTGAATACTATATACCTTGATACCAGCAAGGCTTATTATGTATCTCAGTTGCAATCAAACTCGGAATCAAAAAAAAATGCTAGCTTTATGTCTCCTTTGTCAGCTCCAGTCATCAATTTAATAATATTTTTGCTTACTGGAGTTGTCAAAACTGATATAATGCCGCCATTTTTCAAGATTTCTATGAACATTTGATTGTAACTGAGATCCGTAATTACCGCAGATTATCTATTACTGCGGTAGTAAATTCCAAGACTGATACTTTCTACCACAGTATGCCACAAGTGGACCAACCAAGGACGCGCGTGACGCGGCTCCCAAAACCAATAATAGATAAATCATTGAGGTTTTGAAATTAATTTTAAACAATTTCTATTCCAGCTTCAACAACCAGCACAACAACGAGACCTTCACCACCCTGGCTGATCACTTCCCAACCCTCAGTGTGGCGGTCTACTGCTCCGCCACAGCCCAAGAATCCAGTGCAGACCCAGCAGAACGAGAGGAAGAAGCCCACTGTTATCACTCCTCCGACCTTCAGGCCTCACATCACGCTGCCGCCGGAAGTCAGGCTTGGTGATGTAGGAGTTCGGGTGAGGATTCTAAGTTATTTTATGCGTGATCGTCGGGTTATACCACGTGACAATGTCTCGTAGTATCCATCATATATATTTCGTTTTGTCAACCATTTTTCATGACTGATTAAGTTAGTGCAAGTCAAGACGCGTAGACTTTTAGTTAGTTCGCGTATTAGGTATAATGACTCGGCATCCTGTTAACGCTTAGAACAAAAGATTTAAGAATGAATCTTATGTCGATGGATGCGTAAGGGTTAATGTGTACGTACCTAATTAACTAAATGTTTTAAAATTGAATAGTAAAAAGAACTGGTTGATCCTATAATATCTTCAGTAGACAGATATTATAATCAAAGGATAGGATCTATTTAAACTTATCTGGTAGAAAATAATCTACTAGATAAGTTTAAAATATTGTATCTATAAATTTGAAATAAGTAACTCGGTACTTGTACGGACATTGCCAAACCAGGACCCAAGGCTCGTATGCCAGGAGGGCAGTCAGTACCGAATCTTGACAACTGTAGATTTGTGTTGATATTTTACGAGTATGACATTGGTAGCGATTCCCTTGTTCTAAGAGCTAAACTAACTTGCGAACTAAAATTTAATAATGGTAGTCCTTATTCTGTTAATACTAAAATCCAAATTCTAGGGACATGAATTTGGCTTTTAGACTTAAAATTACATTTTTGTAAAGATAGGATTATTTTATTTAATTTTGGGTATTTTTACGTTAGATTGGCGTGCAGTAAGTTACGTGACGATTCATCTGCCTAAAATATATCTACAGTTGAAGAGACATATCTTATTTTAGTGCAGTCATTCAGAAGTGTTTTGGAAATTTGGATTTTAATCTCAACAGATTAAGAACTGTCATAATTTAGAGATTTTTAGTCTAGAGAATGCGTACAGATTTGACCAATGAATCGACTTCCAAAACTCCACTTAAGCACATAGTCACACATAGATCAACTAGGCCACCTATTCTAGGAAATCCTGCTAATAAAGGGCCGCGCTGCTTACGAAAAAATACAATACGAGCTAGAAATGCGATTGTACTGTACTTGGTTAATGTGAGTAGGTTTACTAAGAATGCAGTCAAGATTCACATCTAAATGCTTCTGCAATAATTTTGATAGTTTTGATACCAATAATCTATTGGCAATATCTTAAACTTTAACACGGTTTCCAGAAGACTACGACACGGCAACCGGACTCATCGTCAGAAAGAGATCCGCCCCTAAGTCCTAGGGACGGTGTCCCTGACATCAAGGACGAGATGCCCAAGATCGTGGAGTCAGACCTGATACCGAAGAATGAGAAACCAATGAAAGAGGAGGACAGTAGTAAGTCTAAGCTATATATTTGTTTCTTGATTACACTCAGAATTTGCTGCAGAGTGCTATTTTTTCATATTAGTTGCCATGTTTTTCCAAATAAAACTTTGAATGTATCTTCTGAGACATTTCAGCATGTCGTGTTCTACTTGGGCCCTGTTTCGTACACGGTAACTTAACACAGCTGTTATGCAGTTTGGCATGCAATGCAAAAAACTAAAATGTGTATAAATTGCATATTTAATGACACCATCAGCCCATTATGCTCCCAATGCTGGGACTCGAGCCTTCCTCTCATAGAGAGAAGTTGGGTCATAATCCACGACGCGCGCCAAGTGCGGCTTGATGGATAGGCTATTGGCCAATCCATGTGGAAGTTTTCAGGACGCCCGACGCCCTTCGACATAGCCAAACGACTATTGTCCTAAGACAAACATAACAACCGGAACCGACGGTTTAACGTGCCCACTGAACCACAGACGCGCTCTGTTTAATATTGCCACTAGCACACACCCATCCAACTCCTGACCGCACCAAGCGTTGCCTTGTTGATCGGTTAAGCTCGCCAAGTCAAGCTCCGCTGCGAACGCTTCGCATATTTAATACAGTTTACACGTTTATAAAGAAAATGAAATGATAAAAGATTTTACTTTCTATTTTTTATGAAATAAACTTTAATTAGGTTTTTGTTTTAAAAGGATTGCTCAAATATTTCAAAATTTATCGCATTTTTTATAACCTACCCGCTTTTTTATGGCCCAGTATATTTGAAATTGACAAAGTACAGTAACTTTACTCACTACACTCTTCCTCTTATTTTTTATGGCTTTTGCGAGATTACCGCAATTCCACCAATCCCGCATGAGTAGACCAGAAAACAAATGAAGGAGATTGGTCGGTGGCGGCAGCACTTTACTCTATTTTTTGTCATTACAGTAGCCGTGACAGAAGAAACCATGCATTGGCCGTCAGTGAAAGATGAAGACTTAGATCCTATAGTATCAGTCCACCAGCCTTCAAAAGAAAACAGACCAGCAGACACAGTCATCGTCGATGATTTTGATCGAAGTTACTGTAAGTATTTAAAAAGACTTCGTTTTAATAACATAATAATATTATATAAGTTTTGACTTGTTTGTACCTACTATTATATCAGCTAAATATTTGATGAAAAGATGAAATGTCGAAAATTAAGACGGATTTAAAGAATCTTTACCCAATACCTAAATTCTAGAGTAATATAAAGTATTAAAAATCACTGACCGATTGGTGCAGTTAGATCAATGCCTTCTAAGCCGCTGGTCCCGAATTCGATCACCGGAGAGATCAAATATGTGTGTGCATGAACATGTGTGTTTGACCTGTGTCTGGGTGTTTATATGTATGTCAGTCATCAGGTTACCAAAGTACAGGATATGCCTAGTTTAGGCACTAAAGATCCATGTTACATAAAATCCATGTTACATAGAATCCATGTTACATAGAATCCATGTTACATAGAATCCATGTTACATAGAATCCATGTTAAATATATGATGCAATAAAATATTGAATATGAATATGTAGGCATTGGCAGCAATTCGCTTATGCAGAACACGAAACTACACTAGCGAGCAAAGGTCTATTTTTAGTATATTATGGTAGTTCTTATTCTGTTCACACTAAAGTCCAGATTAGTTTAAAACTTGCGAATGACAGTTCTTTAATTTGACATTTCTGTTCAATTGTAGGCATGCTTAGCGCAAATTTAATCGTCATGTCACTTTGGCTACATTCCGGAAAGCGCCGAAATCACTCGCGGCGTTCGATACGTCATCGATGACGTCACCGAAAACGCTCACGCTGCGACCACAACGCTCGTGGTTCGAAGGTGGGTCAAGGCTATGACACGTGATCATAGCGAGCTGTCCTTGTCAACGAAAGGGAACGGCAAACCGGGGCGCTACAGTTGTTAGCGTTCACGGAGCTAGCCGGAACGTACTCTTCGTGATCTCTAAACTGTTTTAAAACTACCCACAATTAAATAGAATAATCATATTTTTAAAACTGTCATCCCAAGCGTTACAGGAATGTGGATTTTAATGTAAAAGAACAAGAAATACCATATATTAGAGAATTTTAGGTTAGTGTTTTGTACAAGCTAATAGGTACCATTGTGTGGATGTTATAAAAAACGTTTATATACATAAATTTTCTGCGTAACAAAGTGGAAATGCGGCTGATATAGGTACATATTTGTTATTGAGCAAATTTTTTTTCGAACGATTGACTTTAAATACCCGGGCGTTTAACTTTCCCAGCGACAAACCCGACACCGAACCTGGGCAGAAGGTCGTACTGCCCGCAGACCACTGCTCGAGGGTTGCACTGGAACTGGACTCTGGCTAGCAGCTACGCAGTGCAACCCTGTCCTGGAGGCGCAACAGGACTAGCCAGGTGGAAGTAAGTACTCTAGATTTTTGATATTACAAGATATTAAAAAATTACGAAACCGATTAATTACTTTCCTCCTTCTATGCCTGACACGATAATATAATCCTGATAGACTGGCCCACAGACGAGACTGACTATTATACTTATCATAGATGTTTGCTATGTTTTTACTTTATATAGCTCCAAATTTGCTTGACTGCATCAAGTTGATTGTTCAATGTATAATCTGAATATTGGGAAGTGTTTTGTTAACGGTTTTTTATTTTTTAATACATTACCAACTGACTTTGTACAGCCACGTTGTAAAATATACGTTGTAAATGAATAAAGTCACTGCCGAGCAGAAAGTAAGGGATCAATTATTTAAGTAATTTTAAAATTTTCTTATATTACATACATTATTTAATTACATCGGAGACATATTCATATTATATTGTGACGAAAACATGGCGGGTACATACTCCACACGATTCAAAGCACGTTTGTCTTTTAAATAGTGTCTTACTATCTTAATGTCTGAAAACATATTTTAAAGCAAAACTTACTATTTCGTACAGTGAGCTCTATTAAATAACTATGTTTTAAACTTGTATTTTTAGTACAAAAAACAAGAAGTGAAGATCCACGACAACTTCTAAAATTTCATTAAACCATTGCTTTCAGGTGCACCCTAACTCCTCACCACTACACTGAAGAAGACCGTCCAAGAAGACGAGCCACTAGTCTGCCGTCGGGTGAAAACTATCACGACCTTGGATTGGATCAGCCTAGTGATAGGCAGCTACAGTTGATAAGGAGACTTGGCTCGGAAGCTTTGCTAAAAGGTTTGTTAATGTATTTGCATGAAGTAAGAGAGGGTCTATCTAATACTTCAATAGACTTTGTCGTTGACTTTCACTTAGATTTGACTTTGACTTTGATCTTGAATTCAAAGGAGAATAAACATTGGATATACTTAAAAATATGGACACTCAAACCTGCAATGAAAACTAACTTCAATACCTCAAATGTTACACCTAGGTTCGTGTGGAACAAAACACATGCATTATTAATATGATGTAGGTACGTACATTTTCTGTATCATACTAACATTGTACAAAGGTACCATGGTAAAAAAGGTTGCCATTATTGCCTTGTCCCTTATTATATTACACTAAAAGTGTAAAATGATTCTTAGAATATATATTTTATAAGAATTCTACTTTCGCCATTCGGATGCCAATTCTAAAAGGCGAGGAAACCTTCTCCCTGTCTCTTAACATGAGGATATATACAGTGATAGCTGTGGCCAAACACAATCAAATTCACAAAGGAACTACCCTCTTTTGACAGTTTTTGATGGATTTTTTGATGATTGTTGGATTGGAAACGTCTCTCTTGCGTTGGAGTGTTCTGTTAGAGTCTTGATGATAAAAATAAAGTAGCTGAAGAAAAACATCTGTCGCAGGTCGTGATGGTGACGCACCAGAGTTGAAAGACTATCGGACCAACGGCCTTTCTGAACCTGTACCCTCCAGCCTTGCGCCACACGGCGATGATTATATTTACAGTAAGTTACACTTACTTTTTCTAAACAACATGGATAGTAATACACACTATCTCACACTCTCTTCATCTCTTGTCTTCTGCAAGTAGATTTGCGGATGAATAGAGATGGATATAGCGTGCTAGTCAAATAAGTTGTTAAAGTTAATTACATCAAAATTAGTCCAGTCGAATCAGGTGATATTTTTCAATACAGTGGATATTATTAGCGACAGTGGGTTTTTTATTTTATTATAGTTTTTAAGAATCATGCCTATTTTATTTATTTATTTACTGCATCATATGAATTACAATAGGTCATACAAATGTCATGTGTTACAGTGTCATATGACCCTGGAAGGGTGTAGCAATGTAGAGAAGAACTGACCGATCTATTTTATTTATGTCTTTATGTAAATTAATATTGAAAGAATTCGTCTAAATCATAAAAACATTTTTCTATTAAGAACGATTTAAATTTTTTAAAGAGCCTAACTCGACCACTACGAAACTTAACCTCCGGAAGAGGGTTAAATCGAGTAAAAACTTTGAAATTGCATAACTTCATTTAGGAAAGAGTGGCGATCGCTATATTTTTATACTATACTTAAAGTTATGAAATCTACCTTCTTACTAAGTATTTTTCAACCAGCTTCCAAAAACAGGAGTAGATTATCAAGTCGAGGTGTATATTTTTTATGTTTTTGGTTTAGCTTCTTGGAAGACGCTGCCTTTTTATGTCACTGCATGTTGTTGGACAAGTTCATAATAACAATCCCAAGTCGATGAAGTTTATTTGTAGCATGTCATATCAGTAGTACTCGTACTAATAGTAGTGTTCATGATGATTAACACTACCTATGTTAACATGGGCATTGAAGATCATTGACATTTAGAAATAAAGTTAGCGAAAGCTCGGCCTTCGACCTCGCCATGAAAGGCTTCTATTTCCTCGTGGGCGCAAAACTCGACCGCGCTTCGCTTAGAAGCACGCTCGGCCTTCGGCCTCGCTTTGCTTAGAAGCATGCCCGGCCTTCGGCTTCGCTTCGCTTAGAAGTTATTATTTAGTTTAGGTACTAAAAACTTTTTGCAGAGTAGTCCGATTTTAATCATCCTTTATTATGAGTATACGTCTGAGGTATAGTGCTATATACATTTTATCAAATTCAGTCCATCGATTATTGAGTTACAATCTAATAGCGTAAAGTGTTTCGCCTATCTCCATGATATCAATTACGATATCGAGGTAGGTGAAACACTTTTTAGTTATTGGATTGTAACTCAAAAACCGATTGTCCGGACTAGCATGGTCGTATACAAAAAAATAATTATTAAAATTAGACTATTCTGTTAAAAGTTACGCGTCATACATAAAAAATATACACTTCATATTGCTACTTACGGGATGAAAACCGTGGTAATTATTTAATTGAGCTCCCGATATTTCGACACTGTTGCAAGCGCCATGATCGCGGGACGACTGGAGAATGCGGGTGGGTGGATGAAACATTAAGAGCAGACATATCTGTCTACCCTCTTTCTCTGTCTTTTGCTACGTGCACTATCGGAACTCGATCGTAATTCACGACAGAACACGCTTAATATACACTTAAAAGAGTGCTTAATATACACTTCGACTTGATAAAATAGCGATGTTTTACCTGCAAATAAAACATTTATTAAACATACTTACCTAATTCGAAACCTAATTATACATGAGAGTAGCGTACTCGACTTCCGTTCCGAACAAGTCATGCTGTGATTGGTCCGCCCGCTCTCCTCGCCCAATCAGCGTCGACTCCGCCCCTTCCGCTCCCCTCTAATGTCAACCATCACCCCAGGTAGTGCGCCTAGCGCAACTTGGCTTCATTGGTTTTCTCGTGTTATGCCACCAGGCAGGTATAGAAAGTGTTAGGTTTCGAATTAGGTAAGTATGTTTAATAAATGTTTTATTTGCAGGTAAAACATCGCTATTAAACAACTGTACCGTAATTCGAAACCTAATTATACATGAGAGATGTGTTTGTTATCGCCTGGTGGTGATGGTGACGCCAATGTGATAAATCTTTAATAGGTATTGAATGTTCTGACGCCCAGCGGTCCAGGTTTCATTCACAAAACTTTTGTTGTCTGCGTAAGCATGAATTCTAGGTGTAGGAAAATTAGACTACTCATTTTAGTACATGAAACGTCCATTATTTGATTTGTCTGCCAAATCACTGCGAACAAAGAGTAAATAAGGAAGGTACGCCCAATTTCTCAATGGAACTGCTTGCAGACTTGAGGCAAGGTCAATTCATCAATACGTTCCACTAATTATGAGTTTTACCAAATTAGTAACCTTGGCACGTGTTGCTGTTCAAGGTTTATTTATGTGCTGATTTCAACCCATCTTTTAACTCTCGTAATCACTCATGATGTTGTGAATGTGGGGCGGAGCCCCGAGCATTCTTGAATGAGTGTAGGCATTTAAATATATATTTAAATGCCGAGTGCAGTCAGTGTGCTGGACACATTACAACTGTCTGTTTCGTGAGAGTATCTGTTTTAAGACCATAGCAGTGCTAAAGTAGTTTGCAGTTCCGTAATTTAATTCTGGAAAAAAACTTAGAAACTATTGTGACATAGAAATAACGATGGCTACTATATTCCTTGAATTAGGTAGATAAAAACTATTTTCTTCACAAATGTTCTGAATAAAATTATTGATTTATTAAGGTATCGACTTCCAGGTTGGGGGTCGCGGTCGTCTTGGCTAAAATAGTCATTTTAGCTTTAAATATTTATATTTAAGTATTTTTATAATTTCGCCTTAAAAATGCATGAGGTAAGTATTCCAGATTTGTGAATTAAGAATATACTAAGGGTCGTTTTAATAAGATTGGTTAAGAATCTTGCAAGATTAGACCTTTTTGGGTTTTGTTGGTTTCCTAGGTAATTATCTCACGAAGAGTGCTATTTTTTTCCAAGCTAAACTTTCTCCAAGGAGCAGATAAGCCTTAACATTTTCTTGCATTATAGTTGGTTAGATTTTGATACATTCGTACATCTACGAGTACAAACCTTTTGTATCATTTCTATCGCACGCGACAATGGTTAGTCACCCATACAGGAAGCCGACCAGTCGGTCGGCATTGTTGGGACTCTGGATAGATTTGTAATCGTGAACGGGTAATCCAACGATCAATTTAACAGCGCCTTCATAAAAAAAAAACGATAACTAGCGGTACCAATGTTTGAAAAACATTGAATCGTTTAGAATAAAACATACCTAATAGCATCGGTAACTGAGTAATCGTGAGGTCTGCTAATGCGACGACTGTTTCTCACTGTAATTCAGCGATCAGGGAAATTCCTGTTGATTTGTTTTAAATCGGCTAGTATTTCTTATGGTATGCCGGGGGATAAACCCAACCCTACTCTGAAGTTCCAAGTCAGCCGGTGGGGCGTAACAGTGACCTTGGGAATCTAATCTGTCGATTGTGCAGAAATTGTAGGCACTCGTAAGCTTGGCGAAAGGCAAAAAGATAGGTTTCTTGTTTGCCCCACTTTACAAAAACTGTGTCTGTTAGTTTTGTAGTAGATCACTGTTTGGCAATACCACTCGGAACAGAGCTTCCAAAATAAATAGCTTTTCCATGAGCTGTGAGCTTTGATCTTACTCTAGTTCGTAGTAGGTTTTTAAGAATAACTAATCATTTCTGTGTATATTTTGCAACGAATACGAGGATGCGTAAACGAGGTACTCGCATATATTCACGGTTAATACAATAAGGTTTTGCAGTATTAGTAGTATCTGATGCGTCAGAAGGAATTCAAATTACTATTACAATTATCCCCAGCCTTATTCAGTGTCAGGGTTTTTGTGATGCTCGCAAGCGCACATGTTTTTGGGGCACTGAGCTAAAAACAGATTGCAAGCAGATATTTTTGAGTCATTCGTATATAAACTAAAATAGTCTAGAAATAGTCATTGTAAATGAACTGAAGGAAACGGTGATTGTTTGAATCGACCGACAAGTGGTCCAGAGGAAGATCGACCTTGGCCATCCAGTCTACTCTTAGAGAAAGTAGCACGCAATGCTCGATCCAGTCTTCTCTTGGAGAACTAACTAGCTAACTAGCACGCAATTATGGTTAATCAATCTGAATTTTAAGAGAGCACCGTAGGTACTTCAAGTTTTTTCAGATCCCAAAAACGGTCTTGGTGTGCCGTTGCCTTTAAGTCTGAGAATTTTGCTAACAGCTTGGAAAAGACTGGCTTCTCATTTTTATGATACCTCGAGTGTGCATTTCGTCAACCACTTTCATTTCAGTTTAGTTAGATATTTTGCTGTAACGGTCGCTCGACAAAAGCAATGACAATTTCGTGTATAATGGTAAATAGTAGTTACTTATTATGTTTAGAATGTCGAGCGGAGCTCCGAGCATTCTTCGATGCGTTCGGTAGCTCGACAAAAGCAATGACCGTTTCTTTTTGCACGGTATACAGTCACTTATTATGCTTAGAATGCAGAGCGGAGCTCCGAGCATTCTTCGATGCGTTCGGTAGCTCGACAAAAGCAATGACAGTTTCTTTGTGAACGGTATACAGTCACTTATTATGCTTAGAATGCAGAGCGGAGCTCTTAGCATTCTTCGATGCGTTTAGCTTTGTTACGGTAGCTCGACAAAAGCAATGACGTTTTCTTTTTGAATGGTACACAGTAATCACTTATTATGCTTAGAATGTAGAGCGGAGCTCCGAGCATTCTTCGATGTGCTTAACTTTTGTTATGGTCGCTGGATAAAAGCAATGAAGTTTTCTTTTTAAATGGTACACAGTAGTCCCTTATTATGCTTAGAATGTGAAGCGGAGCTCCAGGCATTCTTCGATGAGTTTAACTTTGCTTAATGACCCTCACGAAGGGCTGCTTGTATGCATATTTTATTATATATCACCTATCACCTATCTCGATGCAAACTAAGCCTCTTGAGCTTTTTGAATGGTGTACGGAAGCCATTTATTACGTTTAGAATATAGAGCGGAGCCCCAAGACTTTTTCAACGAGTAATTTTTCTTGAGAACCAGTGATTGCAACCTTTTTTTTTTTTTTTTTTGGTAGCTGCCTGGCACGGAAGGGTTTCGAGTCAGAATCTTTTCGTTTTATTTCGTTGCTTCCATATTATGATTTCCTGTCCTATCCCGATGGGATGAGGAGGAATTATGCCTCTTGTCGGGCTGTAAAATTTGTTAGTTACACCGGCAACGCCCTCATGTTAGGGATCGAATATGTCGACCCGGGTTTCAAGCAAAACAAACTCATCTTTGGGTGTGCAGCAGCGACTGCGAACTACAGTTGGCCACTGCAGACATTGGCGTGTGCTGTGTCACTTTCTAGACTGACCTACTTTGACGTAGCAATGTGGTATCTAGGGTAGTGGCAGTTAGCCCGTGGTGTTCAGAAACTTATCTTATGATGCATAGTTTTTAGATGTGTTTCTTTGCGTTTTGTTTTACCAGAGGTCCAGGCCAATATTTCGTATGTAGGTTGTTTAACAACTACATATAATCCAGGGACTTTACGAAGATAAGCCAAAACGCGACCTGAGAATATATGTTATTCTACCAGCTCTGCCTAAATAACATTGAATTTTTCAGTTTTGCTACTTTACCTGGTGTGAAAGTGCATGAATATATGTAGAAGTTTTCTTTCTACATTTTCGTATTAGAATGTGCTTTAACAGATTTTAGCCAATCTGGTACATTAATCAGTCGATTGCATGTCATCTAAGAAACCATTTAAACTGTTTTAAGTCTGGTTTTGTGGAACTCTTTCACTAACGAGTGAACGACTTTGACTGGTTAAGCAAGGCGTAAAGTAAGCGTAGCGTTTGATTTCATTATGGGGATCACACCATAGCTAATGAACTCATAACATTGGAGATAGAAGCGTTTGAGTTTTATAGTATTGGACATTATTACAATATTGTTCAAAAGATTGTGGTTCTATGAGCTGTTCTACATAACCTTTATTTTTCTGAAGCGTAAACTAAGATTATTACACGCTTTAACCATTTGAAAGTTCAGTGGTTTTAATTTGAGGTGCTCAGTAGGGCTTATCCTCGTTTGATTACCCACACATGTTTGGGTCTGCTCAAATCGCAGTACAAGTCAGAATGACTGTAGCTTGGATTGTAATTTACCCCGATTATATTATAGTTGATGAAAAATAGTAAGTGTTACTTACGGTTTGGTGATGAGCCGGAGCTAAACTACGAACCAACACTTGAATCCGATACCGTTGGTAGGTTATCATCTTCTTTTTCCTGTTTTTATTCCGCTTCTTCCATCGTTGGGGCTGGACCAGTATAACTATCAATTTAAAGAATCTAAAATTCAACTGAAACAGTGTGAAACAGTTAAAATATTTCATTTATATCTAGAACCAGCGGTTGCACTGGCTATAAACAAAAAATAATTAGTATTGAAGCGAACGGTAACACCGTTAAAATATTTTTAGTAAGTATATATAATTGCACATGAACTTACTAGTTGGTTCAGGACTTTACCTGAACTTTCACCAGCATGACGCAGTCAGTAAAGTAAATATTTCGTACTTACGACCGCTCCGGATGAAAATCCAAACGCCAATGAAGCCAAGTTGCGCTAGGCGCACTACCTGGGGTGATGGTTGACATTAGAGGGGAGCGGAAGGGGCGGAGTCGACGCTGATTGGGCGAGGAGAGCGGGCGGACCAATCACAGCATGACTTGTTCGGAACGGAAGTCGAGTACGCTACTCTCATGTATAATTAGGTTTCGAATTACGGTACAGTTGTTTAATACTCCAGTTTTTGGGAGTTGGTTATAAGTTATGATCCGTAACTTGCACATTGGTGCAAATTTATCTGAACATTTATGATGCTTACAAAAAACCTAATGTTAAGTATGCACCTATGTCGGGATTTTCCTTGAGCCGCAAATAAAAAAAAAACGAATGACAAATATTCTGTACCTATGCCGCACGACTTATTACAATCTAAGTCACTATACATAAAGGAAGCTTATATTCATAAATACTATAAACTATTACAACTTCTTTGAATTCTTTTATTAACGGCCTGTTAAAGTTTATACCAATTATTTGACATGGTTCCGTAGGTGCTAGAAACGGTGCAAACCGGGGAGATACTCCTAGCTGTGTTTCCTAACTATTCCAGAAGAATCTACTGTCAGAATTATTTCCTAATTTGACTGGGCTAAATAACGCAATTCAAAGTAGTAATTACTTAAAGATGCAACATTATTTATTTAACAAATAGGCTTTGGGCTTAAGCTAACTGTATGGTTACACTATAAGTCTCTGAAGAACACTCCCTGAAGAAGAACGTCTTATACGTTCGAAACGTCGTCGGACTTAAACCGACATAATACCAAGTGAGTGAAGCCGGTATCTTTATATTAGTATAATGTGTGATACTCACGATAGTTTTCAAACTAACTGTATTATTGTTTAATTTTAAGGTGTTCAATAAAGAGTATATCTATCTATCTTTTAGGGATGTTATAAAAATATTGGCGTAAAAGCTTTTTGGTGGTTTTTATTCGACTAGAAAATTTCATTTAATCATGTCCTTTTTTTTAGTGGTTCATCAAAGTGACTCCCTCTCGCCTGATGGAAAGCGAAGATGGAATCAAGAAGCAATGACCATTAGTGCACCCCTATGATGACCTTTCAAATGATACTAACTAGAGTAATGATAAAAATAGCTAAATTCGTTTCTTCCTTCCAGTTAAGCTTGTCAATAAATTATACTCGAACGATCTGAAAAATCTTGTTTAAAAGACCCTTTATAGTAACATACAGTGCATACATAAATGTAGGTTTTGAATCGGGCATCCCTTAATCATGTAAATAACGTATTGCTTTCCCGGCTCCACCTTTGACCACCTCCAAAAAATCCGGCTTGTTCAAAGGAATCTTATATTCCCGAATCAATGCCTACTTTAAAATTCACTCGTCTCCTTTCACAGCAGATGCAATACCAGAATGGCACGGCGCTACCCCAGACCTGAGCGAGTGCAGATCCGTGTGGTTGAACAGTCTCGAGGCTCGCGTCAGGGAGGGAGAGTCACTGCTCAGCATCAGCAATGATTTGGCACAGGTGAGTCTGCTGAACAGTTTTCAGAACGTGCTAGCTTCAACCTTTACCATCAAGACGTAAGATAAGGTTCACATCCACAGTGCATACAACCAAAAGTTCATTGATTAAGGCGTGGTTTTCCTATGTTCACAATCTGGTTGTTTTTAAATCACTAGTAAATTCTTCTGGGCAAGCGTTTGCACTTGGGGCAAATATTTGTGCGACGAAAAATGTTTATTCTCGGGCATTGGATACTTCAGCAGAAGCGCTCGCAGCGGAGTTCAACTTGGCGATCTTAACCGTTCAACAAGTTAAGCAACACTTGCTGCGGTCAGAAGTTGGGGTGTGCTAGTGGCATTATTCAACTGAGCGCTTCCGTGCTTCGGAGGGCACATTAAGCCGTCGGCCCCGGATGTTTATGTTAGGACAACAGTCGTTAGGCTATGTCGAAGGCCTTCGGGCGCCTTGAATACTTCGACATGGGTACTCACCAAGCCGCACGGGGCCCGTGACTTGGATTATGGCCCAACTCTTTTCTCTGAGAAGAAGTCTCGAGTCCCAGCAGTGGGAACATTATGGGCTGATTATGTATTGGATATTTGTGATGTGTTAATGCGTGTGTCCATGTCTCTTCCAACATAGGGTCTTCTAGTGCGTGGGGATGACTGTGTGAACGTATATGAATGTTTAATCGTAGGTTATCTGAATGAGATTGCACGTGGAACTGTTATTTATTCTGTGGCTCCCGTTATCTAATTGTTACTCTACCTAGCTTTGTTATGTCTAATAACTAAGTGATGAAGTCATGAATGTGGTGACGCAATAATGGGTTATCTAACTATGGCCCACTCCCTGGACACGTCTGTTTTTTTGTGTTTATTTGCATGAACATGTCTGATTTACCTGTGTATGGGTGTGTATATGTTTATATGTATGTAGGTATGTCAGTCATCAGGTTAAACATAGTATATGTACCATATTATATTAGTATTATCTATCTATTGAATTATTGTTCACTTTTCAAAATATTCAACTTGATGTTACCAGGTGACATCATCAAAGACCCTGTATGGCGGCGATATGACCACCACTACCACGATAATGAAGAAACTAGCCCAGAAAATGGCGCAGAACGTCCAGTTTCCCGACCCAAGACATCGAGAGGCCATGGTCACTGATATGCTACTTGGAGTTATTAAAACTGGTAAGTCGTATTAAGTAAGTGAGTAAGTAAGCTTGGAATTTAAGGAGAAACATTGCATAAGGCGCTGGTGGCAGTACTTAGCGGACGAATTAATTAAAAATGCGTAAATATAATTATATTCGTAAAAAAAAAGTACTTAAGTCACATAATTTTGTGCATGTAAAATTGTTGTTTAGGTTTTTTTGTGTAGGTATTTCAAATTATCATATTTTGCGATTTTGAACTATTAAATGAGCATTTATTAGGTACAACATTAAATTCTTGATTTTAATTTGAATATCTACCAGCAAAATCAACAAGTACAATTAGAAAAATTTAATACCGACTTCCATTCTATTCAGTTATTGGAGTGTAACTCAAAAACAACTGGACCGAATTTGATGAAACTAAAATGGGACCATACGAGAAGCACTAGCTTTCAAACAAAAAAATAATTTTCAGAATCGGTTCACCCACTCGAAAGTTATAAGGTAACAACCTTAAAAAAAAATTCAGTCGAATTGAGTACCTCCTCCTTTTTTTGGAAGTCGGTAGATAAAGATATTAGAGTAGTGGCAAGTAGAGATACATTACATAAATAAACATTATAATGATCATGCCAATAATTTTTAATGTTACATTTAAAGGTTGTCATGTTTCCTCCTCTAATATTGTTTATTTTCCCAACAAATAATAAATAATAAATTATAGTAAGTAGTGTTGTATATTTAATTAAAACTTGTTTGAATATGGCAAGTTAAATGGACATATAATGACACTTTATAGAATTAACAAAGGCAGCTTTAATTGATAATTATAACAAAGTAACACCGTAGATTTAAAAACATTCCTTTATTAATATTTATTATTTATTTATTAATTTTCTTCATTGTGTCTTTATTGTCAATGAACAAGTGTGAATGCTTAAATCAATCATTTTCTTTTTGGATTTAAACAACACCCAGTTATATAGATATTTTCTGTAAAGTTTTTTATTGTGACTTTGTTGTACTTAAAAATAATCAATCGGCCACCATCAAGCCGGTTCGACAGAGTAGAGGATATTAAAGACGCTATGTCATCTTCTTTCCCAGGATCGAATCTTCTAGAAGACAGCCAACGAGCCTCCTGGGCAGACCTGAGCAGAGAAGCACAGAACAGAGTAGCCAGTGAACTACTTACACAGCTAGAAGAGAACGCGTTTCTTCTCGCCGACGCTGTTACTAAAGAGAAGACCATCCTGCAAATTGTTAAGAATATCTGTAAGTATATGACGTTAAGATGGTACAATCTGGTACATAACTGAAACTGTATTAACAAGTTTAAGAACGCCGAAAGGACAAATACCAATATACTTTTCTTGTGGTTTTTTTCTCGACGCCCGTGGTCCGTTTGTCGGTTCTACGAAAAATCGTATTGCTGTAGAGGTATCGTTTACGCCGTAATAGCTGTCCAGTGTACAATATTAACAGTTTGTTTATACAATTACAATATAACAGTAGGTATATAGCCAGAGATTTTGTCTAATAAAACAACATTAGTACATTACTGCAGAATCCAGTAAGTAAGCCTTCCTGGCCAAGTAAGAGTTTATACCGGTTAATACGAGGCTAGGATGGCTTTCTTACTGGTTGAGGCTTGTATAATACGTTTCTCAAAAATTCAAAGAAAGTTTTTGCTAGTTCGGCCTCAGCTTTTAAATCAGGAGGAGTGTCATCTATTTCCGAATCAGATTCACTTGAACTCATTTTTTGGGATTATCTATGCTCACGAGGTAAATTAAAACACAACTGTCGCAATTGAATGTGAAATCCTGCCAGTCGTTTAAGTTTACTAAAAAGTTTGCGTATATATTTGAATCCAACATGATTTATAAAATAAAATTACTAAATACAAACATAAAATCCCACACTATATTTCTACTACATTACTAAGTACTAAAAGCATCGTGCTTACTTTTTCTGCGTCGCGTTAACATTTATGTGCATCTCTGATGATGCCCATGAAGTCGATAGCGCTATATTTATTTCAGGACTATTTCTCCATAATTTCTACTTAAAATAGTGGTTCTTTTATTTCACTAACTCGTTGGTTTAATAAATATTCGTAGAATTAATTCACATGTGTATGGAGTGCCCCCTTCCATCCACGCTTAAATAAGCATTCAAAGAACTATACTCCGCGGACGCGTATCGCAAGAGGCTAGGACACCTGATTTAGTATTTGAGGAAACCTGACATAAGTCTAATGTGCAAGATCATAGCAATTATTGGTTAGTGCCACTATAGTGCCAAATAGTCGCCCCGAAACTAAGGGCATTGTAGTAAAGAAATATTATTATACAAATTAGACACAAACACTAATGTCTGGGGGACACAAAATCAGTGTCGTGACACACAAAACTTTAGCCATAGTTTTGGGTGGCTCTGCAACTGGGATTAAGAAGAATAGTCTTATTAAGTATCAGTATTAAGTAGTTAATTAGTTTATAAATTCATCGTTCGTTTTGCAGGTTTATCAGTGAGAGTTTTAGAAGTAAAGAACGTGGAAGATGAGACATTTCCCTCGATCATCGCACAGGAGCAATGGAAATCTTCGGAAGACATCATCACCATACCAAAGGCCGCTTTACTTGGTATGTGATTTTACCACGTTATAGTTTACCTATAATCATTAATAGCATACAATATGTACTGTGTATTTCAAGTCAGAAAATATGTATGAACCTTGAGTATATCAGCACAGTGCGTTAAAAGCTCAGGGTGGCAATGCAATTGCTTAAAGCATTGAGAACAAGCTAAGCTACTTACTCGTCCTGTTTCTTTATACCATACCAGCTGCACCCTGCTGTTTGATGATAATGATGAGAAGTATCCTATGTGCTTCCTCAGGATCTTCTATCTTACTCCTTACCCAATGTCGTCAAATTCGTGACAGTAGTTCAAGAGATTACTTCCTACAAACGAACTCAAAAACTTTAAGTCTTCATAATATTAGTATAGAAAAGACATGCCTCCAGTTTCTCGATCGTTTGTCAAAGTTTAATCAGTTAACACACGGAATACTGGCCGGTGATTGGTCACATATCTCGTCATAGAATATCATTGACCAATGAGCGTTTAATATTTAGTTGGTCAACTAACCAAGGCTTTGATAAACGTTCTATAAACTGGGTGTTAATGTACATATAACTTCTTTTGTCATACTACTCTTACTTAAGTTGGTCGACAGTATGCTCTCATTGGTCGAGCTTTCATTATAGAATAAACGACCAGTATAACTAGTATTTTGATAAATATTAGTAAGAAAACGATAAGAGAATGATGAAGTATTATTATTTATAAATTTTATTCTTTTCACAGACAACCGACAAAATGACCTAGTTCGCATCGTATTCTTTGCTTTTGACCGCTTAGAAGAAATCTTACCCCCTACTTTTGGGAAAACACCCCATTTTGCCGCGTATCAAACGGATTCTTCTTCATCTACAACGAGTATCAATTCTGAAAGGGAGAAAAGGAATATAACTAGAGTTTTGAACTCTAAGGTAAGCTATTTTAAGGCATAGAGTTAATTAAAGTTACATAGTCCAATCGTAGGTGTTGACGGTTTTTCATCAACTACCTTCAAAAAAATCTTTGTCATGATCATATCTGAATTCTCATAGCACAGAAAAGCACCTTTAGGGCAGACTGTAGTTTTAAATAATGCTTAAGTCTCTTATGGGTGCCAATTGCCAAAATTAAAAACAGATATAACCACTCAATCTTGCCGCAAAATTTTATAAAAGTTTCGTCAAAAATATGTATTAATTAAAATATCTTTAATATGGGTATTGAAATATGAAATATTCCGGAAAACTTATTGCATGCAATATACGCGGTACAATTTAGATTTTTTTTTAGTTTTCTACTGACTTCCAAAAAAAAGGAGGTACTCTATTCGACTTTATTTATTTTTTATGTTTGTTACCTCATAACTTTCGACTGGGTGAACCGATTGTCAAAATTATTTTTTTGTTTGAAAGCTGTTGCTTCCCCTGTCCATCAAATTCGGTCAAGTAGTTTTTGAGTTACAATCCAATAACTGAATAGAATGCAAGTCGGTTTTAAATTTTACTTTTTACATTTGCCACTCCACAAGTTCATAATTTTTGTAAATTAAGTATTCTTGGCACTAATGTTAAAAAGCAGACTTAAAATACATATTAACACTTTGCGTCCCAGGGACGTAAATATACGTCAGCTTTTTTCATCCTCCTCCTCTTCAGTCCTTCCCTCAGTGTTGAGGATCGTGACTTTTCTGAAGTCTCCTAACTGCTTCCCTCCACCTTTTCCGGTCTGTGGCTTCATGGAGAGCTACGTTAACGGGCATATCGAGCTGCTGCAAAACCTGGTCAGACCACCGTTTTGGGCTTCTGCCTCTTGGCCTTTTGCCCTCTATTTTACCTGTGACAATTAATCTTTCCAGGTTGTCAGGGTTTCTGCGTGCTACATGACCGAAATACTACAGGACCCGTTGAAGACAAATAGTAGATAGCCTTCTGTTGTTTTCGATCTTAAGCTCTTTTAGAATCGGTTCGTTGGTTCGAAACGCTGTCCAGGAGATTCTTAACATTCGGCGCCAACACCACATCTCAAAAGCCTGTCCGTGGCTTTAAGAGTCCATTCCTAAATCTTTTGTTTAATTATCACGGTATAGGAAGGATTAAACATTATAATTCCGCTTACACTGGCCATAATGAAGAACTTTCTGACTTCTGAGCTTAAGACGCGGTCCAACCCCAATTTTAAAATAAAATTAACATGAGGTTAACATGATTTACGTAAGGTTGGAAATCGCTTGTTAGATTGTACGATGTAATGCGAAAATGCGTAAATTATGTATAATTTCTTTATATTTTTCGATATATACTAACACAATTGAAAAAACTGCTGGTTATAACTTTAGTACTACCTATACATTGGCTATGTATTACCTAAAAAAAAATATAGTGTTATCGCTGAAAATTCTGAGAGTTTGGACGTGAAAGTTTATTTTTGTGGACCTATTTAGGATTTTTTTCTGCTGAAAGAGAGTTATATTTATGAATTCTATTCGGTTATTACTCTATTCCTATTCCTTTTCAAACCTTTGTATTTTTTTCATAATATACTATCGATCTGTTTCGTTACACTAGGTGTTTAAAAATACTCCTTTTTCTTTAATCAGGGTACGAGCGCGCCTTAATAAATTATAAACATAATTATTGTTTTCGTAGGTTATATCAGCAAGTCTCGGCAATGGTCGTCACATCCAGCTATCACAAATGGTCCACGTTACTATGAAACATTTGAAGACCGAAAATGTCACCAACCCAGCCT
Source organism: Selenia dentaria (assembly GCA_917880725.1). Taxonomy (NCBI): domain Eukaryota; kingdom Metazoa; phylum Arthropoda; class Insecta; order Lepidoptera; family Geometridae; genus Selenia; species Selenia dentaria. Next base: position 8,664,992 of record OU862901.1, on the reverse strand, counting down.
GTGTGTTCTGGGATTATACGCTACAGTAAGTATTCCTATTTACTTTCAAATACAATTTCCTATCATTACTGTAGAGTAACTGTAAACCCATTATACAGACTCGACAGAGACCTAGTGTGGGCTGCAGAGCTTCTCAAGGGTACGACATGCTATGCACTATCTTATAAAAAATATATTATTACTTATACTTCTAACATGACTTAATTACTAAAGGCTTATGTACCGATCACGCTTGTAAAGTTTTAATAAACGATATTATTATAATTATTTATTAATTTAGGAATCAAAGACGAAAAAGAGTCACTGCCGAAATTATTTTTAATCAACTTAAAAAAAGGTGGAGGTTATATGTTCAACTGTATGTATTATTTTGTATGTTCATTGATTTCTCCCCCATTTGTGGAGCGATTCTAAAAATTGTTTTTTTTTTTGAAAGAGTATACTTCCGCGGTAATCCCATTTAAATTTCATCAAATTCGGTCCACCAGTTTTTGAGTTACACTCCAATAACTGAAAAGTGCTTCGCCTATTTTGATGATATCATCGTTGACGGTGAACGACAATCGATCCCGTAATTAGCAAGTGTCACTAAAAAGTATGAATTTTTTAACGAAAAAACGGAAACTACTTCAACACCAAAAAGTTTCAAATAACTTTTTCAAATCTATACCGCGCGGTGATGCTTTTGAACTATCATGGTACTGACTTCAAGAAACATTCTCTTTGCAACAAATTTTTCACACTTTTTAGTGTTGTAGTCGGTTCCGTTCTTTGGCAAAAAATAATAATTTAAAATAGCATATTACAATGTGTTAAATTGATTTAATTTATGAGTGTGAAGTGATTGAATTACATACATGTCAACTATATGCCGGACAGCGGCATGCTGTGCAATGCAAATTATTTTCTAAGTAATCAAACTTATATGTACAAAACATGTTTATTGAAGTTGTTTACTGGCCGGCTAGGGCAGTGCATGAGCATATCTGTTTGAGCTATGTATATGTATATAAGTATATATAGTCTGGGTGTGTATATGTATATAAGTATGTATATATATCAGTCATCAGGTTACCATTGTACAGGCTGTGTCTAGTTTGGGACTTGTTTGGATGTTGTCCCATTTTATCATTAGTACCTCTATGACCGAGCTTTGTTTGTGAGTAAACAATTGATTTTCTTGGTCTAATCTCAAACCAAACACTCATTGGCTCAGTGTTGCTCAACAACGCCATCTATTGTCAAGTAGCTTTAGTGTTGTAGCAGTTTTTCATTGCCTGAAAACACGGATAAAACGACGTTTTCTAAAAATGATACCTAGCTAGATAATTTATCGCCCCCGAAACCCCCTGCATACTACATTTCATGAAAATCGTGGGCCGTTTCCAAGATTCAGATATATACAAGAATTCCTCATTTAAAGGTATAACTTATTCTTGTCAAAAACTTTTGCTTATGCGCACTTCTAACCAACGTATTCGTAATTAGCTAAATGGTAAAGGAACGCATAGAAGGCAACTAAGCATAACATTTTGTGGTACAATGTATTCAACAGCCCAATTGTCCTTACTCCAGTGGCTGGTCTCCAGAAGGTTGCTAAGTAGAATGGTCTAATGTAGCTTAGTAGAAGGCGACCAAGCATAAAATAATTTGTAGGTAAATGTATTTAACTGACCAATTTTCCTTTCTCCAGTGGCTGGTCTCCAGAAGGTTGCTAAGTAGAATGGTCTTATGTAGCTTGGTAGAAGGCGACCGAGCATAAAATAATTTGTAGGACAATATACGAGTATTTAACAGAAAAAAAGCCTTGCTCCAGTGGCTGGTCTCCAGAAGGTTGCTAAGTAGAATGGTCTAAAGTAACGGCAGAAGGCGACCAAGCATTAAATATTTTGTAGGACACAATGTATTTAACTGACCAATTTTCCTTTCTCCAGTGGCTGGTCTCCAGAAGGTTTCTAAGTAGAATGGTCTAATGTAGCCTAGTAGAAGGCTACCGAGCATAAAATAATTTGTATTTCAATGTATTTAACAACACAATTTTCCTTTCCCCAGTGGCTGGTCTCCCGAAGGCTGCCAAGTAGAATGGTCTAATGTAACCCACACCGGCTGCGCCTGTTCTCATCTCACGAACTTCGCCATCCTCATGGACATCCATGGAGTAACCATCAGTCCAGCTCACCAGCTCGCCTTGCAGACCATCACGTATATCGGATGTGGGATATCGACGGTGGCCCTTGCTGCTGCCTTGTTTGTTTTCATGTGCTTTAGGAATGGAAAGGTAAGATTTTTTTTTATTTAACACACCTCAGGTAAATTTTACCTTTACAATTGGACTTTTTTTCTTATAATGGTTCATCAAAGTGACTCCCTCTCGCCTGATGGAAAGTGGAGAAGGATGACCATTAATGTAGCCGTAAGCTCCGTTTATCGCCACCCCTATAATGACCTGAGAGACGCTTTTTCACGCCCCGCTTAAACGACCCAGGCTCATATCGCAAGAAAGAACGTACGCCGGCATAGCATTCCACAATTTACTTACTAGACAAAGGTAGGAACTGCCAAACTTTTTGGTTCGTGGTAAGTAATTTTGAACGGTATATGGATGGTATGCAAGGCCGGAATGAGTATTTTGGGATCGAATGGTGAGGAAGGAATAAGATTATAGAGCTCTTCAGAACATTCGCCATGAAACAAACTGTAGAAAACGCTTGGAGCTATAAGTCTACTTGTACTTGTGAATATTAAGCAATAAATGCCCATGACTGTGCAACGTTATCCGAGAACCGTAGTTTTGCGTGACAGCGCGCTCGTCATACTAAATGTTTATCAATCAATCAATCAATCAAATCATTTAATCACATTTTTTAACTTAAAAGCGTGTATTATTTGCACGATAGAAAATATAAAATAACACCTTTACCACAGAACTCGACCTATTTACATAATAAATCATTGCATCTTGCAATATATATCAAAAAGTAAATAAATTGACCATTTGTTATATTAATATCGTGTATGCTAGATAGATGTCCTCGTTTGAGATGCGAGAGTTGTGAAAAAGATTATATTCGGAACAAGAGTAATGCCATAGTCTAAATAACTCTTATCTTTTCTCCGCAGTCTGACCGAGCTCTCATTCACATGAACCTTTGCGTGTGTCTTCTGATCGCTGAGATTATCTTCCTAGTCGGCATTGAGCAAACGCAGAACGGAGTGCTGTGCGGCATTATCGCTGGTATACTGCATTACTTCTTCCTCGCCGCTTTCGCTTGGATGTTTCTAGAAGGTACGTCTAAAAGCAAGATATTTCTTTTTAATTTCCAGTCCTCGTACGTGAGGTTAACAGGTATCATTTATTACTGGTTTTTTGTGTAACTGCTATAATTGTTTTAGTTTCGAATTAGACATGGTGGTTTAACTTTAGAAACGGGATATTTAAAGTCCGTTTCACAAAAGAAGTCCCATAGACGTGGCGCTAGTTGTCGTACATCAATGAAACATTTAGTACATATTTATTTAGTTCCACTAATTTTCCGCGAGACTTCTTTCGTGAAACGGACTCTACCGCCATATTCTCGAGTAACCTGTTCAAAGTCAAAGTCAAAATCATTTATTCAATTTAGGCATCAAAGACGCACTTATGAACGTACATTTTTCATTATAATGTACTTTAAAGACTCTACCGCCGCGTTCCAAAATATTTAGAGCCTACAGAGAAGAAGCGGCAAGAAACTCGGGGCCATTCTTTTTATTTAGATGTTTAAAATGTTTCTACTTAGGTACTACAAATATTACATTTTATGGGTGGCAGAGTGACAGCTTGCCAGAAGTGGAGTATTCCAAGCATCTTTATCTTCTATATAATGTCGGACTTTATAAATAAGCTTTTTTGTAATAAAACGTTTTATACAGTCAACTTGAATTGGCCATCTTTGATCTCAGTAATGTAATTTGTGATTTTGTTGTAAAACGCACACAATTTCCTAGGAATAACTCATTAGTCTTCGCAAGTCTAAAACTAGGTACAGCTATCCTATTTGTATTTCTAGTATTAAAAGTGTGGTGATCACTATTTAACTTATATTTATGTAATTTTTTACGAACATTAATTTTATTTTCAAATAAATATAAGGAAGGCAAAGTTAATATATTGATTTCTTTAAATAAATCTCTGAAATTTATTTACTCGAGAATATGGCGCATGCAACTGTGGCGCAATATCGAGAGCTCAAAATCCCGTTTCTAAAGTCAATCTTTGCATTAGCGACCATGTCAGCTTAAAAACTTATATGAGGGTTTATAAACCCAATAAGACTGTTCAATGCATTTATCCTATGAGACTTTGGTGGTTGTTGGCATCCTCTTTTTTTAGGTCAAGTGAATCGAAATCATAGCAAGAAACTTTTACAAAGCCAAGCCAAGATTATAAATAGTTTTACCATTATAGCTGACAATATCTATTAAAACTATTAAAACTGACAATTCTGATTCCAGGATTCCACCTATACGCGATGCTAGTAGAGGTGTTCGAGCCAGAACACCCCCGAGGCCGATGGTACTGTTCTTCTGCATACCTGGCGCCTGCCATCGTCGTGGCGATATCAGCTGCAATATTCCCTGATGGATACGGCACTCAGCATCACTGTTGGCTATCCACAGAACGGATGTTTGTTATGAGCTTCGTGGGACCCGTGGCCTTTGTGCTTGTGGTAAGTGAAGCCAAGAACATTATAACTCAGAAACATCGGGAAACATACTGAAACAACTCGACTGGATTAGAATGCACACCATTTTTTGTATTACTAATGGATTTTGATATATAACGAATATTTTAATACTATTGATTTCATAAAACATCCAATCCGAAGCAAATATTTGTTTAGGTTTGCTGGTAATTAATACAGTTTTAAATGTTGTTTCTAAAGTCAATGGATGTAAACGTGAAAAAATTTACTTGCTGGACAATTAAACTCAATATTTGTCGTTCATGAATTCGCCCACGATACCTGAATTGTATAAATCATTAGTTTTTTTTTATTTGAATCAGAAATTGGTTCTTAAACCAGGTGCTGAACTTGGTCCTCCGAGCCGGATGTAAAATTGTATTGAAGTGGTGAATCTTTTATTATGGAGCTTAAAAGAAACCAATTTTGCTGAAATTTCGAACATAGGTAAGTGCATAGCTTAGCTTTATCGCTATTTCAGCATACCTCTTTTTTATTCCACAGGCTAACTGGATTTGCCTCGGTTGGGTGATCTACTTGATGTGTACTCATTCAACTGTGTCATTGAAGGCTAAAGATGATGCTAAGCGATATAAAATCAGGTAAGTTTATTTTGAACTAAGCATTCTTTTGTTTGATATCCATGGGCAAAGAAATGTTTATAAAAATTACTTGATTTAAATTACTATATTTGATGATTAACAAGGTTAAGCAACAGTTAGTGCAGTCACGACTTGGATGGTAGGCTACTAGTGGTTTTTTTCAACTGAGAACTTCCGTGTTGCGGAATGCACGTTAAGCCATCTTCGCGGTTGTTGTTTTAGGACAACAGTTGTTAGGTCATGTCGTGGCTTTCAAGTAACCTAAAGACTTAAATTGGGCTGCTTTTGGCCCACGCGAATTATTATCGCCCATACTTATTTTAAGACGAAGAGCCATGTTTGATGACCGATAGGGCTGGACGGTGAAGGAGAAGGCCATGAGCCGCCCAGCGCAGCGTAGGCCGTCCACCGACAGGGTGGAAAGACTACCTGATAAAGGTCGCAGGACGACTTTGGATGCAGGCTGCTTTCAAACGGTCCTTTAGGAAATTTATGGGGGAGGCATATGTTCAGCAATAGTCCTATGACTGAAACGATGAATGTAACGAGATGAGTGTACTACTAAGTTATACACATCTGTCGACCCATTCACAGAGGGGTGGTAATATTTATGCATGTTATGTTAGAATAAATATTATAAATACAGTGGTCACACCATCTCTTCCGATCATTTCAGGGTATGGCTGAACACTTCCTTGGTACTAGCTTTCCTTCTGGGTCTAACGTGGACCTTCGGGCTGCTGTATCTGAACGAACAAACCTTGGTGATGGCCTACGCGTTCACGATCCTCAACTCTCTGCAGGGTGTCGTCATCTTCGTGTTCCAGTGTCTTCAGAATGATAAGGTACTTTTATTATTTTTCCTTTTAGGTGAGTAATTTTTTTTACTTGTACAAGGAGGTCGTTATTATTTCGTAATTTTACCATTTGATATACCTAATATGAATAATGTCTTTATATATTTTAGGATTTCCATTACAAAAAAACTAGAATCAGTGCACGACGCACGTATACTTAAATAAGCATTCAACACAGTACAATAGAGTGACATCCGTGACCTTTATGTCCTTAGATGGTGATGATTTCATAAATGACTCGTTAGTGTTATTTTAGTACTTACGTAGGTACAAAAGATATGGAGTCGCCATTCGGCAGCTTATCTGTTTATTATTTTTAGTTCCGAAACTACTGCGCCCGCGTAGGCCGTCGCCATCCTTGGCTCTCTTGCTGCCTCCACTTCACGGGCCAACCCTCGGAAACTCTTCAACCTCCACCAGCTTCCTCCACCAACCACCTGGACGCCAGGCAGCCTTCAGTTAAGAGTCGAAGGTATCACCAGAGCACAGCTGACGTGGATGATGTGGTAGACCCTAGAGATGTCACGGTAAGTTCCGTTTGGGGGTGTTTGGGGGTGCTGTGAGGGTGTTTGGGGTGTTTTGCTGGTTACGGTGACCAATCAGTTGATGTGTTACATGAAATTTAACATGTTTTTGGATTGATATGTTTGGGCAGAATTAAAAGGGATAATATATTTTTGTAATGCCTTCCCTTCAATGTTTTGAAGTTCCAGAGGTTAGATAGTTCCTAAGAAAATTATAAGAATACACATTTTTCAACTAACTCCAATTTTCATCTTGTAAAATGTGAGTGTTAACGTAATATTGGAAAGTCACCACTTGTAACCGTTTGGTACAAAATTTAGTATGATACCTACTAGTGGTGGAGACTACATTTTTGTATTTCTTTTAAATATTTTAAGAGATGTAGGTATTTAATTTAATTGCCCAAGCGAACCTTTGCATATTATGTTATATTTATATAGTCAGAATCTTAGTACGAGTACCAGTAGTGCTTCAGTGTTAATGACTATTGAATGATAATGACTTATAAAATATAAAACTAAATAGTAAATAATTTATAAAACCAAAATTTTATTTTAACAATGATTGTTCACTGTAACCCAAATTTGGTCTGAATTACTACATTTGACTTGCTACATAGCAAATAATTGGTGTGTTATTTACCGGGTATAATTAACTGGGTAATCAACACAATTAGATCTCTTTAAAATGTGTTAATAGTATAAATCGCTCCTCACGTTGGTTAATAAAAACTCATACAAACGCTTGCTTGTGGTGAAGGTATAATATTTTTTGGATAAGGTGTACTAGACTAACTGCTAAGATATGTACACATACAATTAAAAACTCGACAATCAAAACACACACATATAAATATCTTACAATACAAATTCACTTATAGCAGAATACAGCAAGCACGTCTGGCTTATCGTCTGCCTCGGCGTCAACGACAAACAACCTCGTCATCAACACTCTGAACGTTGTAGTCAACAACAATAATCACAACAACAACAATGTGATAAACAACGCCGCTGTGGCGTCATTAGCTGCCGCTGCCGCAGCGCATAGCTACCACTCGAATAGGAATAGGAGAACGCCTCCAGAAAACCAAAACTTCGCAAGCAATTTTGGACCTAGTCTCAATGCAACAGCTGCGAATTTCCCACACAATATTGAAAGGGAACCCCCTGCTCCGATGTCTCATCTAAGAAACCCTATCAATGCAGGCAGCGGCCGGTATCCCCCAGGATATAGACAGAATGGACAACAAGGTGCGTACGCATTTCTATAGAGATAGGATGTTACAGTCTAAACTTTCAAAAAAACAACCACCGAAAACACCACGGCTTTTGTGACTAATTAGTTAAAGACAGCTCAATTTTTTATGTGTTTAACATATATTTATGTTTATTTGTGTTTTGTAATAGATGTGTAAATTTACACTAACATTTTCCGTGTCCGAAAACGGACGTAAAATTGCGTGAAACGAAACGCACTTTTGACGGTAAGTCACTTTTTGTTTATTTGTATCTGTCAATCTCTTCACTGAAACTAACGCTTTACTAACCGAATTCATTTTTCGAATCTATCTAACATTTTCTTTAGTGGTGTGGTGGTTAGAGAATTGTTTAACTGCATCTCGGAACGGTATCAAGGTCATACAATCTTGTTCCGTTTAACGAAGAATATCCTATCTCTAGATCGATGCGTATGCAATCTAGCTTCATAGCCTCTATCTATGTATTTACATTATCGTATTATGTATGTATTATTTTACACAAAACAGAGCTACAACCTGCAACCGGAGTTGGCAAGATGGAACGTTCGTCCAACGGCACCAATTTACGTGCCGACGGAAGATGCGAGATCTATGCGTATTCCTACTCCTCAGAATATACCGCATAGCTCATCGCATACTCAAAGTATCGCATCAATGCATAGCTACAGAAACAACATAGATGTTCCGAACGATTACCAGAATTTGAGGTCGCGTTCGCCATCTTGTTTTTCCAACAAGATGGCGGCGTCGATTGGCGCGAACGAATGGACGGTGATGGCGAACGCCGGTGGCAATGCTTGGAAGGTGAGGGGAGGGCTGTAAATTGGCTTTTGTGTCAGCACTGTTAGAGTGGATTTTTGTTTGTCGTTATTTGTTTGAGTGAGATCTCTTGCATTCGTTTTGCCTGCGCCGATGTTCATTTGTCACTGTCATTACCTTCATCTTGCCATAACCGCATCACAAACTAAAATTTTGCGTCCTGGTGTTGAAAAAATAGGGTAGTTGCCACAGTCAAAAATAAATCACAATGTAATGTTTACTTAATAGTAGTTGGAGCAAATAACTGAACCTAAAACGGAAGTAGCTGCGGATGTGATGTCATGATAGTGTTGTGCCTTATCAACAGATTGGGAAACAAGCAAGTGAAGAAAGCATCTAATATTATTGCTTTAAAACTATATACATACTAGGTCAAAGGACAAACTGTATATCCATAAACACGGTTATAATAATAATAATAAATAAATAAATAAATATTCCACAACTATCACAAAATAATAAAATAATAAAATCTGTTTATTTTCTCTCTACAAAGGTTCTTATTGATAAAGTAAACCCTAATATTTTAACTTAGGTAAACCTGCTTTGTGAGAGGCTGGTGCCTGAAGTAGGTTTGTGAAAACCTGTATTACAAGTCACTACATAGGTTATAACCGCAACCGCAAATAATAAGTTTGTTATAATTTTTTTCGATTAATTAAATACCTAATTTTATAATAATATTCAATAGTAAATTCGTTTTTCTTGTTATCACTGCTGTTTCACATTTATTGATTTCATATTTTTTTTATGAATGAAAAAGGATCTTGACAGACGAACAGACAGACAACAAAGATATCCCATAAGGGTTGATCTGTCCTTTTGAGGTGGACAATCCTACATGGAACAAATTATGCGGATAAAATGTAGGTTAATTTTTGTAACTGCATAGTTATAAACTTTTTTACAAGTAGGTAGTTAGTCTGCTCTAAGAAATAAGACAGTTATTTGACTACTGTTTTGTATAAGTCACGTGGATACGTGATAATGCAAGTTTTAGTAATACATCCGCATTACTAAAACTTGCTACCACGATTGATGAAAAAAATGTGTTATGATTTTATACACTTAACTGACACTCGTGCATCATTGTGCACATCAACGAATAATAATCCATCACTATTACACGTCAAAACTTGAGAATATACACAAAAGAAAATAAATTATAATAGTCATTGTTAGTTTTTTTCCCGCCATCTGCATGTTCAAGCAAGCAACCTCCAAACAAGCAAAACTAATTATATTCACAACAAGTGAAGTGTTTTTGCCTTAGTGACGTCATACGACGTATAGACCGCCATTGAGTAATGTTTTAGCGCCAATTTTAAAAGTTGAAATAAGAACATCGTTTTTCTAGTTTAGAGTTCATTAAATAATATGCTAGGTGTATATTTCGGTGTCCTATTAGTTTCACATCGGTATACAGAACTGTATTTCAATTCAACCATTATGTTATTATTACAAGCAACAGAGGATTCGAGCGTTTATACACAAACTGATTGCTGGTGACTGTATCAATTGCATTTCTTGACAAAAAGAGGTTACCATAAGTTAAAACCTTAAGCGAGTTGAAGACATTGGAAAAGGAAGAAATAATTTTAAAACATCTACGCTCAATATCGCGGATTATCGTGAGAGTTAAGCCCCTATTTTCTACATGATTGGAAAATATTAAACAACCAAAATTAGTAGTCCTTCCCGAAAATTGTTTTCAAGAAAGTATCTTATCTGTATTATTGTAAATACGCACTTACTTCGTAAACATTTAAGTTTAATTGCTTTTGTAAATACATACAATATGATGTAGGTGTGGACGTGGGAATTCTAGAGATATCTCTGAAACGAACGGAACAATCACAAATTGCATGAAGCATAACCATAGTGGACATTGCATGACGTCATTGATTCTCATACTACAGACTTACTGTTTAACTAAGTCGGTTTCTGAGTTGGTACAAACAAGACGGGGGAAGGATGTGGTGAGTCGCCTACCATACCCCGGAATCACCTCAGGAACTGACTTGGTTATGCCGTTTTACAGTAATAAATACATTTTCAGTAGCCCTACCCATCTCCTTCTATATCTAACACTATCTAAGATTAGCTACTTACATAGATTTAGACACTAAAATAACTTGCACAGTACTTACTACCAAACATTATTAATTATAATCTGTAAATAAGATCATGAACTAATAAATATTTATATTTGCATGAAGCCGTTCTATTTATTCAACCTTATATTTAGCCATGATACATCTTCGATTGGCACTGAGCGTTGTATAGTTAGTATAGGAACACACTAGAATCTTATACACAAAGAGTAATCTGTCAGCATCAGGCTATAACAAAAGATTTATGAATGAACTGTTGCCTTTATTATTTATGTTGTGGTTATTAGAAAATAAGCGGACGTTGGCACCAATTAAGTAGGTGCCATAAAAATATTATCTTGAAATAAATGCTAATAGTTTGGCAACATTTGTAAAGTAATTGTTGAAAGAGAAGACATGTTCGGTAATCTTTTTTTTAATTTATATCACATATTTGGAATCTATTTTGAAACTTCTTATAACTGTGAGTAGAGTCATGGATAGGCAAATGATAATAATGATTAAATATGCTACTTAGTTTTTCACAAGTGAGTACACTAATGAATCAAGCGGTTTGCTAATCTGCCTGAATGTCGAAATTTACATTTCAGAAAAGTTAATTTGCTACTTTATGGCCGCAAAAGATTAACCTAATGATTGAGTCAATCAGTCAAGTATCTGAAAAAGTTGGCAGATATTGATACGTTTCGAACAAAGTTGCTGAAAAATTTGCCTTTTTATCAACAGTAATTAATAAATCGTTCGAAATATTTTCACATATTGGTTCTATTTTGTAACTTCTCATAATTATTGTCACTAGAATGTATCACGCGCGCAAAGAAACGTACAAAATAACTACTAAATATGTTTTCACGTTGAACACTAAACTATTGAGCTGTCTGCGGTAGTGAATTAACGACGAAAAATATATTTTTTAATTTTTGTAAAACAGTATCGTATTAATATTTTTTTTTATTATTTTAAAACGACTACCGTTTTTTGTCTATTTTATAATCATTTTGAAAACATCATGAAAGAAATAGTCTATACCTCAACGAAATGCTTAATATTTCTCCTTATTTGCAGAACACTTCTTCTAAACACCATCCCGGGAACTCTTCGACTCTCCCCCACCACGACACATTATCCCGGCAAATAGCTCAACAAAACCACCTCAGCCCTTACGAATGTGACCAGCCCATAGCCCCAGGCTCTCCTCGCCATATGAAGGACGAAGAGAGCCCTCTCCATCATCAAGGATATCAAACGACCCGGAGCTACAACCACGACTTCCGAAACCCTCACGTATACATGTCCCAACATTCACCAGGCAGTCAGGAAATGATATTCCGAAAACAGTATAAAGACGATCGCAGAAAGCATCATCACCATCACGGAAGTCAGAACGTGAACCATACATACTCCGAAATCGCGGCACAGCAAGGTCGTATATACAGACGAGGCTCAGAGGAATTCCGAGTTATACAAGACGACCCTGTTTATGAGGAAATTGAAAGAAATGAAACGCTTATGTCAGATGTGTCTGACGATAATTCTGGACCGGACAATTGTCGCCAGAACCCTGGACACCACGGGTCCTCGAGCTCCAAGTTTTTTGGAGACCACCGCCCGTTGATTTCCTACAGTCCAGGTGAAAGGCATCACCATGAGGAACATTATGGGAAATATGGAAAATGGGATACGTTGGAGCGTTACGATCCAAGGCATTATGAGAGTGGAAGGCTGATGCATCCTTACCACCAGCCTCCGGAGAATATGAGAGCCTTAGCGGCTGTTTTGAACGGGGAAAACAACGTGGTCTGCCATTTGGAGCCTCACAACTCCTACGAAGGCTATCAGCCACAAAGTGGAAACCCTAGGACTGTATCCCAGCCCAGTTTTTAAGTGCAATGAACTGCTATGTGTGTTTAGGACTCGAGTTGTGTACAGTGATAACATTTTTCTATGGACATGTAGTAATACCTAGCGACATAGTGTAATAGTGTTTATAGTAGTAACCTTGCCATAATGTGGACTTTATAGGTATTAAAACATATTTATAGTTTAGCGTGTAAACTTAACACTTTCCACTGTGATCCTAATATAAAGCTCAAGTTTCGATGTCGCGACCACGAGTTTTTTTTACGGCGAATTAAAGAGCATTTTTTATTTTGTATAAATACCTTAGGATTTAGCTATACTTCTTAGAATTATAATACCTTCCTGTGTCCTTGCTATAAACTTCGGCACAGTTATTTGTACATGAATAAAGTAAAAGCTTTAAAAACATTTTAAGAATATGACGTCGATTTATTTTCTGTACACTTTTAATATAATTATGTTTTCGGAATATAATCTGTCTATTGAAGCTACCTGTAATTTTTTTTAGTTATGTGTGAAAAACTGTGTCGGTGAAGTAAATTTTAAAGTTTGTTTACAAATGCATTTTCCTATACTGTCAATATTATTCGTACTATAGATGTATGAAAATCTGTGATTGTTTAATAGGTCGTTGAGTTTATTTGATCTTTCATAGTAACTGTTCACGGAGTGCTATAGGTATTCAACTATATGATTGCCTTCAGCTGTTTTCAGTGGATATCTCATCTTAAGACTTCAAAATATTTTATTTAAAAGTGACTTAAATTAGATCACGACGTTGTTTTAAAAGTTGACTCGTTATATTGTTTTAAGTAATGACGATTGTGTTAAACTCAACGATTTTGCTTTTTATACACTGCCATTCTATAAGCGGTAGCTATCTGTGACATTTTGATACTTTTACCAATATAGGTATATGTATACAGCAGCTTTATTTTTAATTTTATAAATTTAATTTATAATTTCTAAAAAAATCCATCCGTAACTATTATAGACTGACACCTTATACAGTTATGCACTCTTTTAGAATTTAGCGTTAATCTTGATAAACTTATTAAATATAACAGTAATAAAATCCGATATCGTCTGTCCATTTTGTATGGAATCATGTCCCAATAATAGGTAACTAACTTTGATATCTATGGATGTCATTATTTAAAAAAACAATCAAACATGTCTATGCAAAAAGAGACGCATCCTGAGGATCGAGGTCGTTTATGTTACTTTCTTTTAATGCCAGTAAACAAAAAATCTAAATAAAGTTGTTGCTAATGTAGGTACTGTTTTATAATTTTATCGAGTCGACTTCACACTTAACAGTTGCGTAACTGACAGATGCTGCCATGTAAAAATCTGAACGTTAGTTCACCGTAACGCAACGAAGTTCTCGTTTTGCGTATTCTCTACAAACATAATCGTTATATTGTATTCTATGTACTCTTTACTAGTTGACATGTGAGCAGAAAGTTTGATGTTGCAAATTTTAATTGCTGTAATTGGGTCGCGTCAAATAAAGATTATTGACATTTCATCAATCTTAGGTCGGATTTCCAGAAAAACACAAATTTTTGAATCCAATTAAATTAACTCAGATCTATACTCAAGTTTGGATTCACTTCTGAGCGTGCTTTTGGAATAGGGCCCTTGGCCCGTATTTCAGATTTACGACACTTGAGTCTTCTATTAGTTATTCTGTGCCTTGAGCGCAGATTGCAGTGAAATTTGTACGCAATTTAGGTCGGTCTTCCAGTATGACGCTCAGTTTATGAATCTCGTTGTGAGTAAAGATGAGACAGTAAATGCCATACAATATTTACTAAGGTCTGTATTCATGGGTGTGCGTATTTCTGGGATAAGGTCATTACTATTTTAAATCTCCACTCAATAACACTTAGATACGTTTTCACCAACATTTTAGGTAACACCTAAGCCAGGTAGGCAACACTTATTAGAATAAAACGGTCACCTAACTTGGCTTAGGTGTTACCTAAAACGTTGGTGAAAATGAGCATTAGTCTAAGTCTTACTCACGACTAAGTGCCCTGAGCTACGGCCTTTAAATTCGTATCTGTTGATAGTTTAAATTATAACAGATTTCCAAACAAACTGAAAGTTAAAAAAAAAAAGAGTATTTTTCAAATGCATAGCTTTTTACTGCATCATCCGACATTGTTTGTTTGCATAGCATATAATTCTAAATGAATTAACAATATACAACAATAGAAAACAGTATTTGCTATCAATATGGTATTATTATGTCAAGTGCAGGTCAGCAGAAAGTTGGTTGCGTATTTTTATGACTAAGAACCAAGAATACGTATTTCACAAAAAAGTCATATTTCTACAAAATAGACAGATGAGGCTGTTCATGTTTAAATAAGGGAATTGCGTTGGAACTTCTTGATCTTATGACGTTTATTTTCATGTAATTAGGATGTAAAGCAATACCTATTAGACTGAAGTATTTAATAAATTCATGGCCGCGTTTTACTTCATACAATAATTTATAAAAAAAATGTATATCGGTCGTAATTTATAAAATACTTTTCTTTGAAAATAACTGATATTAATAAGTGGGTTTTATTTTTGTTTCAAATTAGATAATACTAGTCGATCTATTTTTGCCCACTATCTAAATATTAGAAACTGTAAAGTAATTGTGACTTTGTTTTTATTTGTTTATAATGTATTTTTAAAATTGTCAAATGTTAAATGTAAAGTAGAAATTGTAAATACAATTAAAGTTTATAATAAAGAGTGGCTGTTCTGAGAGAATGGCAAAATGATTTTGGTCATTTTATTTTATTTGTTACTAACTGCGCTCCGCGGTTTCACCCGCGTGGAGGTGGATGATGATGGTGAAAAGTATCCTATGTCCTTCTCCTAGATATATCTTCTAGCCAAATTTCATCGACATCAATAAATAGGTTCTCAAGTTATGTTGTGACCAAGGAAAATAGGGTTTTTATGTATATATATAGGTATATAGATTTATATTTTTAATATTCAAGCTAGTGTTCTGGTAGCAGTTTTGCAGAGACCGCCTGGTAAAGTACCACCAATGCCAGTTATTTAACCGTAAAACAGTAATGTGTTTCGGTTTGAAGGGTGATGTTTTCAACGAAATAACAGTGCAAGAGATTTCACATCTTATATCTCAGTGTTACGAGCGCAGTGCACTACCATGTAGGAATTAAACTATTTTGTTAAATTCTGAATGGCATTGAATTGTTATGGGCAACCGTGACACTACGCCCGGTTTCTGGAAGGCTATTCAAATATACGATTACTTACAAAGCTGTTGACAAGTTTACAAGTTGACAACACTGTCAAATCAAATTGGGTTACTGAAATGGTGATTAGGATAAAATTAACTAATCAGAGATCAATGTGAACTAGAGAAAATGAATTTTGTCTATGGATACCTCGATTATTCCCTTGAACATCGTTAATAAATTTCCTCATGCTGTCTCAGATGACATTTTAGTTCTAAAGGCGGCAATTCGTTGAAAATTTTTAAACTTGAGTGGAGAAGACTGTTGCGATTGTATAACAATTATTTTGGTTCTCTAAACAATATCCATATGGCTTCTACTTTGACCGGAACGCGTAGCGTATATTTATTTTTCCCCAGTGAGAGGACGGAGTAGTATATTCCATCAGCCGTCGGGATGCGAAGAAACCCGACCTACTAGATGGTAGGCCTGTTGTGCGAGAGTCGGTCTTGGTTGGTACCACAGCAGATGTTCTGCCGCGAAGTAATAGTGCGCAACTCCACCAGCATTACTGAGTTAGGCTGTGAAGGGCACTGTAGCGAGTGAAATTACTGAGCGGTAGAGACTCAAAAACCAATGTCTCAGGGTGACGAGTTTTGCGTGTCACTGCACTGGGCTTGTCACCCTGAGACCGTCCAGTGATTTCACTTGCTA
Organism: Selenia dentaria; assembly: GCA_917880725.1. NCBI lineage: Eukaryota > Metazoa > Arthropoda > Insecta > Lepidoptera > Geometridae > Selenia > Selenia dentaria. The sequence continues at coordinate 8,648,304 of OU862901.1, read as the reverse complement.
CAGTGCCCTTCACAACCTAACACAGTAATGCTTGTGGAGCAACAACTCTAGGCGGCTTGCATTGATTGGAACAAAGCTAACATTTTTTCTTTGGGGTTTCCAGTATTCTGAATCTAGATTATTTATAATGAAATTTTGAATGGGTTTGAGATTAGTAAATCTATGCAGGTAATCATATTTTTCCTAGTCATATTTTTTTTATACTACTATGTTACCTAATCATATTTTTTTAATTATTATTGAGCACTTGCGACTGCTCGCGACTTCGTTCGCGAACTCGCCCTTCGGCCTCGCCATCTTTTCTTGGTTTTTCTTTCATAAGAACCTTCTCCTTACAATAATTAACACAACAAAAAATAATTAGCGAGATAGTTCCATCCCTTTTGAAGTTATAGCGTGACCATGAGAAATAGGGGTTCATTTTTATATATATACTAGCGCTGCCCGCGAATTCGTTCGCTCAGTAGGCACGGCCTTCGGTCTCGTCGTATCCTTCCGTCTATTCTTAATTATTTTTTTGTGTGAACCTTCTACAAAGTATTAGAAAACTTAAAAAAATTGAATGAAATCGGTCAAGCCGTTCTCAAGTTATAGCGTGACCAGGAAAAATAGCGGTACATTTTTATGTATATAGCTAATCAGCCCATTATGTTTGCACTGCTGGGACACTTAGGGTAGCCCTAGTCTCAAAATAAACGAGAAATTACTATCGAATTTACATAAATATACTTACAAATAAATCTCACTTTTCTCTCTCCATCTCTCGCTCTCGTTCTCCTCCAGTAGCATCGAATTGCCGTACGTATCTACTATTTGTCGTTCCACTGAAGACACAGGGCGTTCCACACAATATTACGTTTGGAGGATTGTGGCCTCCATGCGAGACCTGCTTAGTTCTGCCTAGGGACTCAAGGCTTCCTCTCAGAGAGAGGAGTTGGGCCATAATCCCTAACTAAAACGAAACGAATAAAACTAAGCTAAAACCACGCAGGCCCAATGCGGGTTGGTGGATAGGCTAGTGGCCACCCCATGTCGATGTTTTCAGGTTGCCCAAAGGCTTTCGACACAGCCTAACGACTGGTTGTCCTGAGACAAACAACCGGGACCGACGGCTTAATGCCCTCCGAAGCACGGAAGAGCTGAGATGAATAATGCCACTAGCGGTCACCCAACAAACACCTTTTTTTTTTTTTTTTTTTTTTTTTTCGCTGGGAAAAATGCATTACGCATCCCCCCCCGTTGGGGATGAGGGGGGTATGTGGGACTCCCCGGCAAATGCCAGTATACCCACTAAACGACCCAGCGACACTCCGGCTTTGTATGTGTGGAGGAGAACTGGGGAGTCGGCCGAGCCTTTACGTCCAGTCCCCCACCGACGACCGCCCGCTTTTACAGCGGGGCCTGCACGCCCCTCCCACCAGGAGGAGCCCGGGAATGGCCAGGAGTGCTTGGCCATTCCCGCCCGACGAAGGTGGTAAATAAGTGCAATGCGAGAGAAGGCACCCCCGCGCCTATCCCTCGCTATTCACCACCGGGGAGAAGGCGACTATCATTCAATCGCCTTCTTCCACCCCTTCTTCGTCTACGCAGTGGCGCCGCAAGGGGGTCATCCTCCCTTGCGCGCTCTGCCGCCTCCTTTTGGGACATCACGTCTTCACAAAAGGAGGAGACCGCTGCCCAGTTCCCCTCGCCCTCCAGCATGGCAGTGACAACGCTGGGGAGCGAGAGGTCCGGCCCGACTATGGCAACCAAATTGAGGCGCAGCTCTGACCACGACGGACACACCTCGAGGGTGTGCTGCGCCGTGTCTTCCGCCGCGCCACAATCATGGCATGCCGGTGTTTCCTCCCTTCCGATCCGGTGCAGGTATGATCCGAAGCATCCATGCCCGGATAACACCTGCACCAGACGGAATGATAGGAAACCGTGGGACCGCCCGAGCCAGTCTTGTAGGACTGGCCCGAGAGCGTCCAACGTACGGCGGCCAAAAGTGGCGGTGGCGAGATCCTCCGTCCAATGATGGACGACTGCGTCCCTCGCCTCACGCCGGACGGCCATCCGCTCCTCCAAGGAGGGGCACTCCCCGATGGCCTTACGCCTCGCCGTCCACTCGTACACTTTGGCGAGCACCTCTGCCTGGAGCTCCCAAGGAGGGGTGCCAGCCAAAGCGCATGCCGCCGCAAACCCCACCGACCGGTAGGCCCTCGCCACCCGCAGTGCAATAGCCCTTTGGGGTCTGCGGATTGCAGTGGCGTTCTCCCTCCTTTGGAGGGAGTCAGCCCAGATAGGGGCCCCGTAGAGGGCCATACTCCTCAAGATGCCGGCGTATAAGAGCCGGCACCGCGCTTTGGGCCCCCCCAAATTCGGAAGGAGCCACGAGAGGGCGCCCGCAACCTTTAGCAGGCGCGTCGACAGCCCACTGAAGTGCGGGCCGAAGCGCCACCTGCTGTCGAGCACTAGGCCCAGATATTTCATCTGGGCCTTTACCTCAATCCTGACCCCCTCCACGATAATGTGGGCGTCAGGGGGAATGCGCTGCCGAGGCCCGTGGAAAAACACGGCCTCGGTCTTATGCAGTGCCACCTTCAAGCCAAGACGGCGGATCCTTCCCGCGATCAGGGATCCGCCGGCCGAGGCCAGACTCGCCGCCTCCCTGAAGTCCCTCCCCCGGGCAGTGAGTAGAGTGTCATCTGCATAGCAGATGACACTCGTACCACGGAGGAGAGTTCCCCGCAGGAACCCATCCAACTCCTGACCGCAGCAAGCGTTGCTTAACTTGTTGATCGGTTAAGATCGCCAAGTCAAGCTCCGCTTACATCCGCTTAAAACACAGTGACCAATATAAGACTACTCATAAAAGTGGATATCATGACTGAACTGAATGTGCCTGGGGGGGTCGCCATTCAACTATATAATAGTTCACATACAAGACTTGTGTGGAAAGGACGGAGGGTACATAGAAAACCATACGTTACTTTAGGGCCTGACTATGGAGTGAAGGCCTTCACCACTACATATGGAGAGTCAATTAGTCACTCTCCGCTCACAAAGGTCGAGGACAAGGACCAACAGCTTCCTCAAGTCCTGATGAGGGAGGTCGAGTCTTCTTCGTCACAGAAGACGTCGATCACCAAGGCCTCGGATGAGGACCACAAATTTTCCTCTTGTAGGAGTTCAATTCAGGAAACGGCAAACTTGTAATAATAAACTTAGCACTGTTTCCAATGGTCTGGTCCGAATACGAGAGACCAACAGCAATATCTAATATATACTTTATTTTGCTTTAAAATCCCAGGTAAGAATATATCTATAAGAATATTTCACTATTTCTAAATAAAAATTTAAATATATTTTGATACTGCCAGTAAAATCTATTTTTATTATCACAAAAACTCTTTACAAGGGGCAAAAAATAACATGATTTGAAATTTGACAACTTCAATCTTGGACGATTGTTAAAAAGATAAACAAAAAGTTTAATTTATTAAAAGCAGAAAATTACTGAAAAATCGTGGTTGTTTTGGAGAAAGACACACACAGCTAGCAGAAAAATGAGGTATTTTCATCCATCTAAAACCACATCAGGAACAACACTCTCCACGAAAGCAATTCCAGAAGTCCCAGGTTTGTAACTGAAATAGCCTAGGGCCAAGATACAACCTTAAGTATACTACACTTTGCATTGTGACCCTTTATTACTTACAAATGGCGGTGAACCAGTGTCTTGAGATTCACGAAATCAAATTTAGGCCATTATAAATTTATCACATATTATCAGCATCTCCATTAACTAAAGATAATTTTTGTCGGCGTTAATTGTATGTCGAGAAGCGAGCCCTCAAACGAAGAAAAACAAGTACAATTTGAAAAATTTTATACCGACTGCCATTCTATTCAGTTATTGGTGTGTAACTCAAAAACTACTGGACCGACCTTGATCGAACGGATTTAAACGGGACCACACGGGATGCATCAGTTTTCAAACAAAAAAATAATCTTGAGAATCGGTTCACCCTATCGAAAGTTATGAGGTAACAAACGTTCAAACTCCTCCTCTTTGGAAGTCGGTAGAAAAGAGATGTAGAGAACTATAAACATATAAAATTACCGGTACGTACAGTATTATTTAGTACATTTTAATTAAAACATTATAACCACTTCCATAGATATATATTTCTATAAAACAAAAATGCACATTCACAAAATAATACGATTTCGAGAAAAAAATATTTCTTATACTTCGGTAGAAATTTCTTAGTTAAATTTTGCAAAAAATATTAATCAAGTTACACTTACAAACAGATAACACAAATCTTTCACTTTATAATTTTTTACAGTGTTTTTTTTTATTTGAATGCAAAGTCGTAAGAGGTATTTTATAAGGCACGTACAAAATTTGCCTCCGTTTGAGATAACATATTTCAACACCCGTCAAAATTGTTTTTCTAAACCTTAACTATTCTAAAATTATGATATAATAATCACGCCAAAATAATACGTAAGGGTAGGTACTGATATTTAAAAAAAACATGTGACACATAAAGAATTAAGCACCACCCGCTAAAATCTATTTCTATTTTAATAATAAAATATTTAATTTTGAACGAGATCCAAAACGTATTAAAAGGGAAAATTTAATAGTACGTATGACAGAAATTGAATTACAAAGAACTTCATGCTTACTTAAAATTAGGATGGTATTTACTTATACATAGGTCACACTAAAAGTTTCCGGAATTGGCCACTTACATAAACAATATTTAAAAAGTTATTACATTTGAAAATGGAACTCTTGAGCCGTGGAATAAAATTTGTTTCATCTGATTGTCAATTATTTTCACATTTTGGCGTGATTACAACAAAATGGATTTAACAGGAAAATTTTCGTTGCATTGATTTTTTACGATTTTAAGTGTAATTTGACAGCTCAACAGACCCTCGTTCGGCTTCAATGTGCTTTTGGCGAAAAAACACCATGCAAGACGACCATTTATGGTTGGTTTGCAGAATTCAAACGCTGTCGTGTCAATCTCCATGATGAAATTCATGAAGGTCGCCCGTGCATCGCTGTGAATAATAAGAACATCGATGCTGTGCGCCGTATTTAATAGTATTTTTTTATTATTGATTCCGGAAACTTTTAGTGCGCCCAACGTAATATGTAACTAATTTGAGCTAGATTGAAATGACATGTGATTGAAACCACAATCACTAAATATGGAGTCATATATGTACGGACAACATTACAATAGGTATATAACCTGTAACGCTCACACTCATCTAATAAGATTATTACAAAAACAATAGACAACATATCAATATTTATTAGTAATTCTACAGCTATATAAATATTATCAGCTACAATGATAATTATTGCTTCCAGTAATAAACAAGCCAAGATCATGTCGGGCCTTGCTTTGTAGGGTTGTGTTGTGTAGTATTTTGCTGTTTACAATCTTTACTCGAAAAGTCATGATCACATAAGTTTTTTCATCAAGGTTTATCAACGAGTCAGATTATAAGTACAATGAAACGTAGACACATTGGAAAACACTGGCGAGCTGTTTCACATACGATACACCTAGTAAAAAATAACACATAACTATCTCCTTTGATGAAATTTCATCGAAGCTTTTCTATTATCATTTTATCAACGTCATTATTTTCATTACTTTTAAATATTTTCTTCTTCTTCATTACTTTACACAAATAGGTGCAGTGAAATGACCATTCTCAATGCACACGTATGGGCGTCACCCGCCATTTTATGGAGTTGTATTATTTTAAAATTAAAATCTACCTAAACAATCATTGTAACATTTTTTATGTTCACATGGTGGTAACAGTAGAAGTTTAGAGCTGACAGACGGACCCACATAACGTTCTCATAAATGTTCCTGGTAGAACTACGAAACCCTAAAAATCTGACTCCAGCTTTTAAACAAGTAAATTACGTCATCGAAAGGTTAAACTCATAAAAGTTACATTAATGTGTTCGGGTTTATCAATGAAGATTATATAGTTAACACAATAACGTGCCCGTTAATACAAACTATTACTACGACACAGTTTTATACACTCACGTTGGTAACAGTAAACGGCTGACATACAGGCCGACAGTACGTTCTCATAAAGGTTCTTTGTTGAACTACGAAACCCTAAAAATGTGAGCCCCAGTTTTTAAATAAGTATCGGCAAATTACATCATCGAAAGATTAAGACTCATAAAACTAACATCAATGCTTTGGATTTATCAAGAAAGATTAAATAGTTAACATAATAATGTGCCCGCATAATGTTTAGAATACAAATGCATGAGAACATGATATTAAAATACCTAAGGCCTAGATCTTAAGAGTTAATATAGAAAAATAAATGACATCTGGAGTATCTCATTTAAAGCGTTGATAACACATTGCTGCATAAAAAGTAATGATAACATTTGAACTTCATTTATCGGCAGCTAATAAATGCCAATGGGTCACAATCGTTTAAAGAAACCAAGGATTATTGAATTTAATATTACAATTATTCTATTAACACCGTTGATACGAGTCCGGTTGTTTTAGAAATTAAAATAAATAAACACAATCATCAAAAGTCATCGTGAACATTGTCTAACATCAAAAATCCATGGATGGTCAATCGTCGTAAGTAGATAAGAGTAGGAAGTATCCGATTAAAAGATAACTACTCGTTTAGAAGTGATACAGAATTCACAGAAAATTATATGAAATACACGAGACAACTAACTAACGACCTGAGTTTTTTACTAATACCTACAACACAACAACAATACACGGGCGTACAAACTGAAACAGATTATGTAAGTTTTTGTTCAAATTAATTTCTAATAAATTAATAATATAATATAATATTAAAATTATATTTTAAATTAGCTTTTAAAAAGATTTATTACCATAGTAAATCTATACACACGCTTAAATTGGTGGTTTGTTTACAAAACAGTAATAGAGTTAAATCTAAACTTGAACTTTTAAATAACTTAAGAGCCCTAATGTATCATTAACGTTTCCTTAGGACTGATTTTTGAACACTATCAAATGTGTAAATATCACTAAATTTAGCTAGTATTAGTTCTTTCTAATGAAATACTCAACATTGTGATATTACCTTTTATATTTTAAAGTTTTGTCGCGATTTTATTTGATTTGTAACAATCAAGAAGATGTATGTATTAACCTAATTTCCTTCTGATGTTTTCGTTGCAGTATTAAGAAAACACTTGATGACTATTTACTATATGGACTATATACTACCTATATATTAAAAGCTTTAAAAAAATGTATTGATGACGTCAATACATTTCTAGTAACCCCATCTAGTGAGTCTGGGTAACAAAAGTATGAAATATAAACGCCATCTCGTAGAATATTTTGTGCATAAACTGGATGTAAAATTATTTACAAAATAAATAAAAAATATATTATTATTATAAAGGTTTTAAACTCATCGGTAATCTTCCAGTCATCATTGATATAATTATCAAGAGTGTCATTAAAAAATCAGTCTCCTGGGATTGTTGATATCGATAATCTCGTATATGAGAAATGTTATTGAAAACATTATACATTAAACTAGAAGTAGGTACAAACGCAAAATAAAACTAACATGTTCACACTCACGACTCAAAACGCTATGGTTTGCAGTCTTCAACCGAAATATCACATAGCAATCAATCACCACACTTCAAGGCTCCAAAAATAGGAAAAATATGGAATTAATTTCTTTGTTTATTTAGGGAATTATCTTTCGTAATGATTAGTTTTGTTTTTATTGTAGTAATGTGCAAGTAAAACTTGGAAGATATGAACAACGCAGTTGTTTAAGCAGAATCTGACAATAAACCTCAGTACCATCTACTGTTATCTTGGAGTAAGAACCTACTAAAAGTAATAGATGGACAAGAAAACGTAAGCAGACAGATTGTTTTTATAAGTATTTATACTTCTGAAGAGGTTCCATACTTCTAAAGAAATTGAAACAGTTTCGATAGGACGAATCCTACGCATATCATTAGCCAGGAACCTAACTGACGAAATACATTTTATTCACTGTGTAAAAAGATCCTAGTAAAATGGGGACGAAACAAAACCCTGGAGCCTATCTCAAACACGAGCTTTTATTATGAGCAGCCGCAGCTTTCAACCACCATTCCGGGGATAGTCCCATAAATTATATTATAATCGTGGTCAAAGTACAGCATGGTGATGCTGCTCATTCTTCTTGGAGCGCAACAAGGGCCACCACTGCCCTGCGGCGCGGCTAAGTGTACTAAGTGTGTGTGAGGGTACTTCTGTAGGAAGCTGTAAGGGCACTCTCCACTGCAGTAGTTGGCGTCGTAGACTTTGGGCGCGATAATCCAGTCCCAGCCAAATTCCTCGAAGTTGACGACGAGGGGGTACCGACAGCAGCGCGATTCTTTCGAATTTTCGGTGCAGTCCATGCCGACTGTTCTTCTTGTACGCTTGTGCAAACTGTCTTTTATACTTACTTCTATGTATGGCATCTGGAAAAACAAATGAAAAGTCCTTTATCAATTACTAGCTGCTCTCCGCGGTTTCACCCGCACGGTCATGGATGATGATGATGATGATGATGAATCTTATATATTCACCCTGAGTAACGTAATGTCTCTCACGGTGAATGTAGCTTTCCAATGGTTAAAGAATTTTTGAAATCGGTCCAGTATCTACTTTTTGAGCCAATTCGTTACAAACATACTTACATACAAATCTTTCCTCTTTATAATATTAGTATAGACTGAAGATTGCTTAAGAAATTGAAAGGCTGAATATTATTTTATCTATTATTTATTATTAATTTATATTATTATTGTATTTTTTTTCATAATGTATGTTGGTATGACATTGTTATAAGTACAATAATTAATATAAGAGCAGAGGATAGTTTATCTATTTATTTTATCGAGGTTAAGGTGAAAGCAAATTATTAGTTATCCAAATATGAAAACTACTCTGCTTTGCTCGAGATGATTATCTATCAATATACCAAGGTATTTGATAGTGTCAGTACGCGCTGCTGTTGTCCTGGTGTACCAGGACAACAGCAGTTATTACGAATACAGTGGAGTCGATGAACAAGAATGCTATATGGATATGTAAGTGGTGGTAAAAATAAAAAAAATTGTTTTAGTTACATTTAAACTTAAAAAAATTCGGCAAGCCACGAATTTACCATATCAAAACCGTGCTGTACCGTTTTAAAAACTACAGGGCCAAGTTTTCCCACGTGATACCAAAATTTTGACATCCGCAAAAGTGCGAAATTTTGATTTTTTAATATGAAGATTACACAGACTATTTATGAAACATTCAAATAATGCAGGACCTATGATACTACCCTGTGGCACGCCACAATCCACTGACAGTATTACTGAAATCATTTCTGATTTTCACACTCTGCTGCCTATCCGTAATGTAGTTTGTTAGAAGTTGTAATAGTTTAAGACATTCTTACTTGTTCAATAAGCTTGGAATAGATACGATATCAACTGCAAGGTCAATACATTAAATTGCAAGGGGTTTGTCCCCATTCCCTCTACAATACCTTTACGAAAACCGAACTAATTCTGACTGAAGACTTAAATAAATGATTTTTTGCCAGATACGATACCAACTGTTTATTTATCAAGCGTTCTAAAATTTTAGATAGAATATTCAACACTATGATAGGTCGATAGTTTGTAAGTGAATGTTTATCACTACTGTTCTAAATAGGATGAACTAATGCTCTTTTCACAGTTCTAGAAAAGATCCGATGACAATAAAGAAACATTTTGTTTAAAAATAGAGGCGGATAAGACATCCCACCAGACAGACTAAAAGACCAATGTCTCCGGGTTACAAGCTCAGTATAATGTAAGCGCAGTGCTGCGTCAAACTACAGTTCTACGCTCTGGGTAGGCTGCTGGGCTCTCACCCGCTGCATGAATCTCCCGTCTCATCACGATAGCGTAAAAATGGACGTACCTAAATTTAAGAGAAGAAATACAAGTTGTCAGACTACTCACCAAAGCATTATTTGATTCCGAGCTCGGATGCGGCACAACCAAACTCATCCTATTCTTCGAGTCTTGTACTCTCACTACTATTTCTAAATTATCTCTTGGCAGGCTGCAGAACTCCGCCACCATCGTGGTGATGTTGATCTTCAACCACTTTCCTGTCCTTAAAATTTTTCTGGACATCTTCACTGAGTTGTCATTGTATCCTACTGAGGCTTTGCTGCCTTGACTGTTTCTAGTGACCCTGCTAACTTGGAAGTTGATGGTTATCGCCTCCTCTGGGTCGTAGGTGGTGTTTCTGTTCTCCAACTCCTGCACGTGGAGATTAAGAACGGCCTCGTCCAGCTCATTATTGATGACTTGATCGGTGATGCGGAAGTTAATAAGCTTCAGGCCTTTGAAGTGACTATGCCGCTTTGAGTCTATTGGGCGAAAAAAAAATACTGCTATTAAAATAGGCACTCTTAAACTATTAGTTTTTCGGTATTTAACTGCACTGCGAAAACTCACGAGGATTACTAATGAGCAATTAATGGACTTGAAGTTTACCAAAGTTTATGTATCATAATTAGGACAATCGCAAGTTTTCTTCAATTACTAGTTCGATGCTCCAAACTTAATCTAGACTGCACGTGAGTGCTCTATTTTTGTATACCTGTCCGTACGTTTCCTGGCGATCTGCGTTTATTTCTTACATTTACTTTTATCATATATTTCTACGTTTTGAAATGCTGTAATGAATTTCATCATTCTACGGTGATGTTGATATCTATGTGTTACTTTGTGTTTCTTATCGAATAATGTTATTAGATTTATTTAACTCTTTGTGAATGTCACTGATGTATCCAATCTTCTATGGTATAAAATTATTAATTCCCATAATGATTCCAAACCTTACACTCCTTCATTCAAAATAGCATTTTAGTGCGAATGGTTCACCAAGCCGCCACTCGGAGCACCATCACCATAAAAAACCCAACTATATTCATCACCTACCATTATTTATGGCATAAGTATGAGAATTAGAAATATTATACTTCCTGTATCTATTTACATATATACATAATAATTAGATAGGAACTCATTCAATACGTGGATACAAAAATTATTGTCATTGAAGCTAAACTTTTGAAATTACTCTTTACTATCCTAATAGTTAATATTGTGCACATAATAACTTCAGTGCTCATATCCCGTTAAAGAAAAGAAAAATGTAATACGTCCACTAGTTCACATAGTGTTTAAAATAGTAAGTAAATCTACAAACGGTTTCATAGGTTTACAGGAACTCTAACTACTAACTAATCCTTGATAATTATTGAAATCTTAATTAAGTCCTAGCAGTGCAAATAAAGTTATCATAAGTAATTCTCGCAAGTTGCATATTGTAGCTTCTGCGGAGGGGAAGAATCTTGCGAGCACCTGTAAATAAACAAAAGTTATTTCAGTCACTATCCCAAGTCATAAAGAACGATTATGCGTTTCTTTGGCGTACTGATGTCTTCATTACGATAGCATATTTGCCAATTGAACTTAATCAACATTTTACTAATAAAATGTTTATATTCAGTATTACTCCTCCCCTGGAGCGGTGATCCTCCTGGGCATGCTGAGAACCAAGTTATCAAGTATTTCTTGGGGTAACCTGTCCCATTCTTAAATAGCGGCTTCCCTGAGCTCTGGCCCTATCTGGGGACGGGGCGGACGGTTCCAAACAGCTCGCTTAAGAGCTTCCCACGCCTTCTCTATTGGGTTTAAAAGTCAGGCGAGCCGGCAGGCCAGTCTAACCTTATGATGTCGTATTCTCGGAGAGTAGCATTGACTCGTTAAGCTCGATGGGCGACCGAATTATCATCGACCAATACAAATTGGTGCCCATGGTTTACACTCTTGGTTTGGTCTACACTCGGAATGGTCGAACTATTCTATCAATAGCAACTAAAAAGACGTTCATAATGTAAACTACCGTAACAAAAAAGATTTAGATTTTTCAGTGTTCGGAAACTTTTTTTTATGTGTATAGGTAGGTACTATCGTATATGGTCCATGACTTGATCGTAATATGAGCCTGCAAATATAAAGTAAAGCATCAAGAGGGGCTACTAGTAGTATTAGTAAATTTCATTATCCGTAAGATAATTAACATTACTCCTCATAGAACGTATCTGACTAGCAAAACTGCAAGAAACTTTGCTTTTTAAGGGTTGATGAATCAATCAGTCACTCAGGACTTATTCTAGCGATATGCAAGCCATCGAGCGAAGGTTAAATTACTTAAATCGCCGTACAATTTGACTATAATTAAGGCCAGGCTTTACCTACGTAAAAACCTTTCTTTGTTTCCGTGATTTTATTTTATTTGCAGCCTTTTTGCGTAAAAACTAAGCACATATTTATTTAAAAACCGTAATTATTTGTTGTATTTTATTACCTATTGCGGTAAAAATATGTGCAATAAAACCAAAGTAATCATCCTATTTAAACAATATCAAATCTCTATGGCCGGTGTTGCAAAAAGACGCTTAGTGGTGAATCACGATAAGTGACAGTAACATATGTCATACAAAAGATACTTAGATCTGAATTCAATCCAGATTCACACTGAGCATACTTCTGGAAAATCGCGGTTATAATCTAGAAACCAATTTGAAGACGTTACTTGAATGTAAAATAAAAAAAATATAAATTAAAGATTAAGAGATAAATATATATACCATTTACGGTAGAAGCACTATTTAGTAGATTTCAATTAAAACTTTTAAATCACTTCCATAGATATATATTTCCATAAAACAAGAATTTACATTCACAAAATAATACGATTTCGAGAAAAATATGTGTTTTTAATTTCTATAATTCATTAGGAAATTGTTAGTTAATTTTTTCAAAAAATTATAATCAAGTTACAATGGCCAACTGATAACACAAATCTTACACTAAAACATTTTAAATATTTTTTTTAATTTGAATCCAAAGTCATGAGAGATCTTTTATAAGGCACGTACAAAATTTGCCTCCATTTGAGATCTAATTTTTGATATTTCAACGCCCGTCAAAATTGTTTTTCTAAACCTTAACTATTCTAAAATTATGATATAATAATCACGCCAAAATAATACGTAAGGGTAGGTACTGATATTTAAAAAAACATGTGACACATAGGGAACTATTTAAGCACCACCCGCTAAAATCTTATAAAATCTATTTCCAATTTAATAATAAAAACATAATTTTGAACGAGATCCAAAACGTATCAAAAGGGAAAAATTAATAGTACATATAAAACATCGAATTACACACCTACTTAAAATTAGGATGGTATTATGTAATTAATTATGCTAGGTTGAAATGAGAGTGAAGACACAGTCACTAAATATATAGAATTATGTACGGACAACATTACAATAACGGTCAGAGGTATACAAGATTGTTACAAAACACAGAAAACAGCAATATTAATTTTTCATTCTCAGCTACCATGATAATTATTACTTCCAGTAATAACTTGCCAAGATCATGTCGGGCCATGCTTTGTAGAGTTGCGTAGTATTTTGCAGTTTTTAATGCAAAAGTTATTATTTGATTTAACGTTAGTTTGATCTTTGTCTGTAGTTATGGTAACATTATCCTCGACATACATTTACGAGAGTATTCATCAATGTTATTCAACGTGTAAGCAAAGTTTAGAAATGACAGGGGACATTTTGCAAGCTACTTCAGCTGATCATATTTCATAAACGCCACACCTTGATAAAAGTGACATACGAAACAAACCCTTTATTTACATAGAAACTTTCTGTGCAACCACACACGAAAGGGAGTAGAGCAATATATCTCTAGAATTATTCATTTATGATAGTTTTAACATAAACTATTAATACGCCAAAGTTTCATACACTCACGTTGGTAACAGTAAACGGCTGACATACAGGCCGACAGTATGTTCTCATAAAGGTTCTTTGTTGAACTACGAAACCCTAAAAATGAGAGCCCCAGTTTTTAAATAAGTATCGGCAAATTACATCATCGAAAGATTAAGACTCATAAAACTAACATCAATGCTTTGGATTTATCAAGAAAGATTAAATAGTTAACATAATAATGTGCCCGCATAATGTTTAGAATACAAATGCATGAGAACATGATATTAAAATACCTAAGGCCTAGATCTTAAGAGTTAATATAGAAAAATAAATGCCATCTGGAGTATCTCATTTAAAGCGTTGATAACACATTGCTGCATAAAAAGTAATGATAACATTTGAACTTCATTTATCGGCAGCTAATAAAAAAAATGCCAATGGGTCACAATCGTTTAAAGAAACTCAAGATTATTGAATTTTAATATTACAATTATTCTATTAACTCCGTTGATATGAGTCCGGTTGTTTTAGAAATTAAAATAAATAAACACAATCATCAAAAGTCATCGTGAACATTGTCTAACATCAAAAATCCATGGATGGTCAATCGTCGTAAGTAAATAAGAGTAGGAAGTATCCGATTAAAAGATACCTACTCGTTTAAAAGTGATACAAAATTCACAGAAAATGATATGAAATACACGAGACTACTAACTAAATACCTGACTTTTCTACTGATACATAATATCACGGGCGTACTAACTGTTAAAAAATTAAGTAAGTTTTTGAAATAATATATGAATGAACTGCTAAATAAATTCACTACTATAGTAAATCTGTAGAGTCCAAACAAAAGCAATCATATACCCAATAGTTAAATCGATGTTTGTTTAGATAACAATATTAAACTTAAATCTAAACTTGATCTCTTAGATTATAAATTAAAAAGCCCCGTGTATTATTGCCGATTCCTCGGGACAGGTTTTTGAAAATCTCAAAAATGGTTGGTATAAGCCGCATATAGTGGAAAGATAATTATATGATTATGCAATGATATTAAATACTACCATTATGACACTACAGTTCAACAACCACATACTTGACTGTGGTGATATTATTTTTTTAAGCTTGATGGTGGTGATATTTTTTTTAAGAGCTTTATAAGTTTTGTCACGATTTTTGTTGGATATGTTACAATGTAGATAATATATTTATATTTCTAATATTGAGCAACTCGTCTCCATGAATGACATAAAATCTTCTACGGTTTGAGTACGAGTGCCCCTCGAGAGCGAGCGCCCAAGTGTTTTCATTTAATTTTGACCTATTTTGTTACTGTAATTTTTAGTAAGACGAATAATTGATTACGTATGACTTTATTACTTAGTCTTCGAAGGGTTATTCTTCATATTTTGAAACTTTAAAAACTTAGGACTTTAACATTTATAGGTAGATGGGGATCTAGCGTGTTTGGGTAATAAAAGTAGGAAATATAATGTCGTAGTTATTTGTTTCTACATTAGACGTAAACTAGTAATCAACGATGAGCAACTTTTAAAATACAGTTTCATAACTTATCGGTCTTCCAGCTATCATTTGTATAAAGATCACCAGTGGCATTAAACATCAGGTAGGTTGATGTTAATAGTCTCGTATATGACAAATGTTACAGAAAGCAATATACTTTAAACTAGACGTAGGTACAAACATAAAATAAAATTAACATGTTCACACTCACGACACACAACACTAGGGTTTGCAGTCTTCAACCGAAATATCACATAGCAATCACCACACTTCAAGGCTCCAAGAATTGAACAACTAAGGAATTAAAGTTTTGATTCTAATATTATAACAATTATGATGACTTTGGTAAAATGCAAGTAAAATTTCCTAGACATGAATAATACAGATATTTAAGTAGAACCTGACAGTGACCTACAGTCCTATCTATTGTAAACTAGGAATGAGAATCTACTTATACGTGTATCAGAAAACGTAAGCAGATCAGTTTTTAAGTATTTATTCTTCTGAAGAGATAAATGATTTCAAACAGTTACGTAACCAGGAACGAATAGAGAGAGACTAAGAGAGAAAAAAAATACTGAGAACATCTTGTAAAGTAAGAAGTGGAAATAATCATGAAAATCCTGGAGCCTTTCCCAAACACGAGCGATTGCTATGAGCAGCCGCAGCTTTCAACCACCATTCCGGGGATAGTCCCATAAATGATATTATAATCGTGGTTGAAGTACAGCATACTAATGCTGCTCATTCTTCTTGGAGCGCAACAAGGGCCACCACTGCCCTGCGGCGCGGCTAAGTGTACTAAGTGTGTGTGAGGGTACTTCTGTAAGAAGCTGTAAGGGCACTCTCCACTGCAGTAGTTGGCGTCGTAGACTTTGGGCGCGATAATCCAGTCCCAGCCAAATTCCTCGAAGTTGACGACGAGGGGGTACCGACAGCAGCGTGCTTCTTTCGAATTTTCGGTGCAGTCCATGCCGATTGTTCTTCTTGTACGCTGGTGCAAACTGTCTCTTAGACTTACTTCTATGTATGGCATCTGGAAAATGTAAGAGACGACTATTAGGTGGATAGTTTTACTATAAGAAAAAAAACTATAAGGAATTAACAATTTTATCGAAATCTTCTTATTTAAAATGTGTGTTGGTAGGTATGTCATGAAACCATTTATTAGTATAGTACCTAATTAGATCAAGATCATAGGATAGATTCTCCGTTTTATAATGAAGTTTGTCCGGAAGCCAAATATAAGTTAGCTAAACAGTAAAACTGCTACGTTACTCTTATTTGTACAAATTCTTAGGCAAAATCTTACGGCCTAAAATAAACTTTGCCTAGCAACAACAATATTAACCTTGATGGGTTCTTATTCAGTTCATTACATATCTGCCTACCTACTCGTTCATGAAGTCGATTATTTTGTTCGACTCAAATAAAAAGTGCGTTCTCAGCTGTTTGACCTACTTATTCAGCAGATAATGCAAAGATTTGATCTTGACACGGTCTCGGAAATCACCTATTTTTACATACTTTTAAATGTGTTATAACGCAAATATGTTTATCAATGCGTATGCCACTGAGACATAGAATGGTTTCATAGAATTACAAAGGTTTTGACTCAAATTAAAAAATAAAATCCGTCATCATAACGCTGGAGCTGTATTTTTTATTCTAGATTCTTTGAGGTTGCCGATAAGAGCGTATCAACAGTTATCAGCTTAGCGACGGAATGTACTGAGTTGATTAAAGAAACACTGATGTTAATTAATGTGACACGCCTTTTAATTGTAATAAAAAATGCAATATAAATGTAGTTAGGGTGCCATTCTTCTATGTAAAGCAAAAGGTACTCAATTAACAAGATCCCGAAAGAAAACCGTAAAGGCAGCATCATAGCAGGACGTGAGAGGACGGAGTTAAAGAATATTCGCTCTGTAATTTTGTGTGAGGGTGTGAGAAGAGCATTTTAGCAAGAAAAAATACTCAACTAAAGAGACTAAAAGAGCAATGTTAAAGAGCGAAGAGAGAGCAGATGAAGAGAATGTTACGAGCGCAGTATAATGTAAGCGCAGTGCTGCGTCGAAGTACAGTTCTACGCTCTGGGTAGGCTAGTAGGCTCTCACCAGCTGCATGAATCTCCCGTCTCGTCACGATAGCGTAAAAATGGACGTACCTAAATTTAAGAGAAGATAAAACAAGTTATCAGACTACTCACCAAAGCATTATTTGATTCCGAGCTCGGATGCGGCACAACCAAACTCATCCTATTCTTTGAGTCTTGTACTCTCACTACTATTTCTAAATTATCTCTTGGCAGGCTGCAGAACTCCGCCACCATCGTGGTGATGTTGATCTTCAACCACTTCCCTGTCCTTAAAGTTTTTCTGGACATCTTCACTGAGTTGTCATTGTATCCTACTGAGGCTTTGCTGCCTTGACTGTTTCTAGTGACCCTGCTAACTTGGAAGTTGATGGTGATCGCCTCCTCCGGGTCGTAGGTGGTGTTTCTGTTCTCCAACTCCTGCACGTGGAGATTAAGGACGGCCTCGTCGAGCTCATTTTGGACGACTTGGTCGGTGATGCGGAAGTTGATGAGCTTCAGACCTTTGAAGTGACTATGCCGCTTTGTGTCTGTTGAGCGAAACAAAGTACTGCTATTAAAAACATACTTTTTAATTATTAGCGTAATGGATATAAAATTGGAAAGCGAACTAGAGGATTACCAATGAGTTATTGAACTGAAGAGAAGTTTACTTCTTTTCAATTTATATCATAATTAGGAAGATCGCAAATTTTTTCTTCTATAACAAAAACCGTATCTGTTCCAGAAATCAAAAGTTCGATGCCCCAAACTTAATCTAGACTGCACCCTAGTGCTCTATTTTTATATACCTACCTTTTTGTACGTTTCTTGTCGACCTACGTTTATTTCTTACATTATCATACATTTCTAAAAGAGTGTTTTAAATAAGTGTGTGCTGTACTGAATTTCATTATTCTACGGTGCTGTTGATATCTGTGTGTTACTTTGTGTTTCTTATGGAATAATGTTATCAGAGATTTGCATTGCTCTTTGTGAATGTCACTGATGTATCCAATCTTCTATGGTATAAAATTATTAATTCCCATAATGATTCCAAACCTTACACTCCTTCATTCAAAATAGCATTTTAGTGCGAATAGTTCACCAAGCCGCCACTCGGAGCACCATCACCATAAAACACCCTACTACGTTCATCACCTACCATTATTTATGGAATATATATAAGAATTAGAAATATTATACTTCTGGTATCTATTTTGATATCTACATAATAAATAGATAGGAACGCATTTATTATGTACATACAAAATTTGTCGTTATGAATACTATAGTTTTGAAATTATGCAATACTATCCTCATAGTTAAGAAAATAACAAAATAACTTCAGTCCTCATAGCCTGTTATGAAAATAAAAAAGAATACTTAAACAAGTTCACATTGTGGTAGAAAAAGATCTACAAATGGTTTCCTTCACATGGGTTCCCTGGAAATCTAACAACTAACTAATCCGTTATAATGATTGAAATCTTAATTAAGTCCTAACAGTGTTCAGATAAAGTTATCAGAAGTAAGTCTCTTGCATATTGTAGTTTCTGCCGAAGGTAGAATCTTGCGAGCACCTGTAAGTAAACAAAACTTATTTCAGTCATTATCCCAGTCTATAAAGAACGTTTATGTGTTTCTTTTTCTTATCAATGTCTTCATTATATCATAAGTTATTACGTCTAGTACGTTTACACTGCCAAGACACAGGTCTTCCTCTCAGATAGATACGAGTATTGAGGTTGGCAGATCTATATGTTAGACCTACTGTCGAAGATTTCAAACTGCCCGGATGCTTACGACCGGGCCTTGACTGTTGCTTTATGGTACAAAGCAGATGGTTTGACGAGCTCTCGAAAGCTCGGAAGCGCTAATTTCAATTTATTCAGCAACAAATAAGCACAATGTTCAGATACAAAAATACATACCAAGAGTATTACAGTTTAATTGCCGCTATATTGGCTTGTTATTTTAAAATAAGATGAAAATTCCACTATTACCATCCAAGTAGTAACATCGGCAAGACACATGTATCCTGCTTCGACCGCTTCTTCATTATGACTTGGTTTAAGGTAACACTAGTAATTATTACTTTTTTTATAACTATGATACAATTGATTAGTTGACATAGGTTGGTTTCAGCAGAATCTGATTGAACTTCGTCAGTTGTTTTGTTCATTTGAAATTCCTCAAATTATTTAAGTTAATCCATAAAATTACATCAAGTAGTTGTCACGGTTACACACATAAGTTTATTATTAAGTCACAGTCCTGTCAAAGTAATAAAGTGCGGTAAGGCATATTTTGAACCTAATCTCGAGCCAACGTTTCCATACTAAATAAGCTCAACATCAAACAACGTCTATCTTGCATCGTACAAGGAATCTCAGTTTCTTCGCATGGTTCGCGGCAAGGAGATGAGTCTGTGGAACGCCTTGTAGTACAAGGAAAAGTGGACAGCACAAGTGCTCGCGACAAATCACCCATGCACTGGGCAGACCAAGTAAAAGCTGCAGCAGGCAGTGAGGTGCGAGAGGAATGGCGATGAATTGTGAGGCGTGCCACGACCACTCTGTCAAGAGTGTAGCGACTAAGGAGAAGAATAAAGGGGTGGATGCATTACTAAAACTTTCTAGGAAGATTTACACAAAAATAACCCACACTGTATCATTCGGCAAAACGATGCTACAATGCAAGCAAAACAAAATCCTACTAATATTATAAACGCGAAAGTTTGTGAGTATGAATGTAGGGATGTTTGTTACTCTTTCATGCTCAAACAGCG
Organism: Selenia dentaria; assembly: GCA_917880725.1. Classification (NCBI taxonomy): domain Eukaryota; kingdom Metazoa; phylum Arthropoda; class Insecta; order Lepidoptera; family Geometridae; genus Selenia; species Selenia dentaria. Next base: position 8,627,998 of record OU862901.1, on the reverse strand, counting down.
AGGCCAATTTTGATATGGTAGTAGATAAGGCACTTGATTTACACATTAAATACTTTTCTTCATCATTATCATCCATCAACACGCGGGTGAAAAAGCGTAATATTCTTGGGCACAGCATAAACAAATTAATGCAAGATCTCCTCCTACGTCAAGTTCGTAATGATGAAAGTTCGGTCATAGTTTCAGTTAGTTTCTGATAGCTTAGTCATTCGCTATCATTTTGACAGCTCGATACACTAGACGTGCTCGACGACCGTCAAGGGTGATGAAATGTAATGACAGTTTTTGGGATATTTCCTTCCAATTTCCCGCCTTTTACTATCTTATTTTGGTATGCGTTTCTGCGTTATGTGGGTGGCCGTGTGTGGATGGTGGGCGTGCAACTACCTGTATATCTATCTATGTATATCTGTAACTTAATCACTATAGATGCGTGGGTAAGATAATGTCATGAGCTGGGGTAAGCAGGGCAAGTGACGAGAATGGACGGTGAATAATAACGAAAGACGATCGATCATTGTTACTTACTGAGCTAGATCCCATCACAATTTCCACTGTTCCAAACGTCCATTGCATTATTTTAGATTTATGAAAATCATCAATCAAATTAGTCACAACTTAAAATTTGAACACTTGGGTTCCGCATCCAAAATCCTGACAGCCTGTGAGCCTAACAATCTACTTTTTATGCTTCTCTCACTCGCGAATATAATGAGTTGCAGACTTGAAGTTTAGATATTTTGCGTTAATCCAACACCGAATTCAATTTCTAATTCATTAATTTTGATTTTCTATTGTAACAATACATACTGATGTAATATTATGTTTATGAAATAAACAAAAGGCCACCTATGATAATTAAATTAACTTTATTTAAATTAGATTGCATAAAATATTTTGCAAGTTGTATCTCGATGGTTTATTTATTCTATATATATATATATATATATATATATATATATTATTATATATATTATATAATATTATTATATATATATTGTTTTTTGAATAGTCAAAATGCTTGATATGTTTAGAACAAACCCAAGTTCTCAGAAATATGATGAATATATTGTAGCTATTTTGGTACGTAGGTACTTCATATTGTGTAAGTAAAATTCATTGTTTTTTATGAAGCTTAGAATTGCTAGTATCAAAAGCGTGTCTCTCCGGAGAGGAGTGCAGCGCAGTGCCGTGTTACTAAGTGCTCAAAATTCTATAAGGTCTGCTTGGAGCTTTACATACACATAAACATAATTATATTACATGCGACACGTACTGGCATCCATGACGCTGAGTGCCTAAAGTCGTCGCATGACGACTTTCGTTGCAGTCATGATTTCGAACCCGACTGCAGATTGCAACTGCAGATGGCATCAACCATTTGAAAAGCGATACGAAAGGTTTACTTTAAAAGCTTTTCAGTTGTTTTACTAGATACTAGATAGATTGGTATCTGCGAGCGGCACTACTGATCTGCGGTCGGGCGACAGTGTCGTCTGCCGCTCGACGACGTGACGCTAGCTTCGTGTCGCTAACTACGAATAGTGTTTCATAGATATACATAAAAAACAAGAAATGTCGCTGCGAAATCGTTTGTCGCGGCTTCGTGAAGCCGGTTTCCAACTTGCACCTTAATAAAGTAAGACATATACGGCCTTATTAATAAACTTGTAATAAACCCGAAGTAGTTAAAACATCTATCTGTCAATTTTTCGCTTGCAGTAAATGTCACGCGTGAAAGCAAGACAAAGCATGTTACGCCTAATCTATGTTTACGCAACGTTTATTAATAAAGGCCATAAAGTAAAAAAAAGAAGACATATTCTACAGGAATTCCTAATGGTTGTAAAAAAATATATTATAATCTAGCGCAACTGATAAGTTTTATATATAACAGGATAGATATATTTAGAAACTTCGTAAACACACAGACAGAGAGGCGCTGGCATTATCATCGCCGCATGATAAGTGGTTATTTTTAAAACAGTACAGTGCATTTAGTACAATGTCATTTTACTCATAATAATTTAACTGAATCATTTCATTTATTCTCATATTTATATTTCTCACGGTGTAAACAAAAATATATTACAGGTATAGATATATATAAACCGCAAATCCTTAAATGACTGTTACTTACATGCCAAGAATCGCATTCCGCGAGGCTTCAATAGGATTCAATAGATAAGCAATATTTACTCTAATTTCATTGTAGGCGTATAAGTTTTTATATAACTTAAATTATAATCTTAACATATAACAAGTACAATTATTTGAAAAATTGAATATCAACTTCCATTCTATTTAGTTATTGGAATGTATCACAAAAACTACTGGACTGAATTCAAATGGGATTACACGGGAAGTACCAGGTTTCAAACAAAAAAATAACTTCGAGAATCGGTTCACCCAGTCGAAAGTTATGAGGTAAACATTAAAAAAAACTACTTTTATATTTTTACCTCATAACCTTCGACAGGGTGAACCGATTCACAAAATTCTATTTATTAAATTTTTGTTTGAAAGCTGGTGCTTCCCGTGTGGTCCCATTTAAATTTAATCAAATTTGGTTTGACAACTGAATAATAATAGTAGAATGGAAGTCGGTTTAAAATTGTTCAAATTGTACTTGTTTTGGAAGTCGGTAGATAAAACTGCCGAATTTCTGTATATATAATTCTAAAAACCGAGGGGGGTAAGGAGTGAAATCGAACTAATTACGATTTTTTCAAATGTTTTGTTTCTGTTTTCGTCTGTCTATTTTAAGGCCTAATCTCCGAAACAACTGGACCAATTTAAATGAAATTGTGTATGGTAGTAGCTTATATCCCTGGTCAACATATAGGATACTATTATCCCGGTAAATTATTGAGTTCCCGAAGGAATACTTAAAAAACTGTAATTAACCGTATCCCGCGAGGCCACGCGAGCGAAGGTGCTGGCGGGTCAGCTAATCGTCAATAAAAAAAATCCTTTACTAGGCTATTCGCTTGTTATATTTGCAAGGTTTACTTATCTGGAACGGAAATCTCCAAAGTGAGAATCAGTATTTTTATCGAAATATATAATTTGATTCATATATGTACCTAAATAAAACGGCCGATAGTCGTGGAGTAGGCGATCTAGATGTCATTTCGTGAAATCCTCAAAGTAATTATTATGTTCTTCTTTGATCTGTACATATATACGAGTACATATACACTCAGCTATATTGAACTTTTGTCGACAACGCAAGAATAATTGTAGTTATTTTTGTATTGTAATTCTTATAATTACAGTTAGTATATAAGGCTAGGCTTTTCCGTTGCAAAAACATGTTACAATGTAAATTAATAAGCAACATAGTCAAGTTTATCTACTCATACCTGGTTCTAGGTGTGAAGGAGGTTATCGATACCATATGACTGAGTGGCGCGGTCAGAAAAAAGTATGCATAATAAATGCCAAGATATCAATTTCGATATTTTCCGAAGACCTGGCAACTACATTTTCATCTAGGTATCTAATCGAATGAATTAAGGAAGTCTTAATTATAAACACATATGTCTGCCAAACGGTATGCAGACTTTTCATGGTCTCAAGATGCAGTATGGATCAAACACATGATAATGGAGACGCTAAATGCTTATGTGCCTCCCATTTGAGTTTGCATTGGAGCGATACCACAGTAAGTTCCAGTAATCATTGCTTAGTTTTTTAAACTGTGCAACAACATTGATACCAAGTTAGAAAAACCTTGGTTAGACGTTGTGAGTAATATAAAGTCATATATACAGTTTACTCTATGGTACAATCCGCTGAGCTTGGGCCATAAGTTTGACGATAAGAGATTACTTACATAAAGTAAAAATAATAATAAATTGAGACATATTAAGACGTCTCAGTACAGAATTAATCTAGCTGTCTCAACGTTCACTTTGTCACGGGCAGATTATCATCATTAAAAAAAGATAAAAAGAAATAAAAAGACCCTAAGGGATCCAAAATAATTATGAACGATAAAATAATACAGAAGATTTAACACTGAAACTGGCACAATACACAAGCCGCGTCTTGGCCCTATTAGAAAAAAGCACAATAAATGGAATAACGTCAAATAAAGGAAAGGACAGTTTACCACAGAAGTCATAAAGCAAGAAGTCAAGTCAACTAATTAACCATGATATAAATTTAACACGAAATAATTCACCTCACGCACTAAGACTACACAGAAGCGGCAAATTGCCGGCAGCTGATCGCACCTCACTACTTCAATGTTCGCAAAATTGTACAGGTGTTATAGAAATGGCTAAAAATATAAAGTTCGTTCATCCAAATTTAAGGTCGAACGCCCACTGGCAAATCCAACTACTGCCCAATTACTTCGCGTTGAGATTCGCCTATTTTGACAGGTTGTTTAAAAAATGTCGACTATTGTATATAAATCCGTCGTCGGCTGTTTACAATTAAGTTTTCTCGGTTTATTTATTGTTTACCAGATGCTGCAAGTCTTGATCTTGTCATGGAGAAGTTTCCTCGTACGGATGACGTTGAATGTTTATTTATTGGTGCATAGCTATTCGGTACAAGTGAGTTAGATGTTGAAAAACTGACGCGGGAATTCCGAAAAGTATTTCGAGCATCTCCCGCACGTCTTTCAGTAGATTAATGAAGAAGCGGGCCTATAAATATATGTAAGGTATCCGATAATCAAGTCAAGTTTCAGTCATTGCTTCAAACGACGATATGAATGAGAATGAAATAAATTATACTAGTGGTTCTGCGAACAGTAGACCTCGCCTTTATGAGAAATACCCCTTCAATCAAAAAACGCCGAATGTATACCAGATTTCATCAAGATTAGTTAAACAACGACCTGTACGCGAGTACCAACATCCGAACGGATGAAAGCAAATTTGGCGAGTCGTTGCAGAGACTTCGTTCGCTTCCCTCACTCGGTCAATAATGGCTCTCACACCATTTTTAATTACTTTGAACCCTTTCTAAAAATACTACAAAAAAGCTGGAGGACGTTATCAAAAGTTATGCATCGAGCATACGTATATATGCACCAATATGAATCACAGTGCTATTCGATGACCTATGTGGTGATAGCTAAGGGTAGTGAGGGTCATCTGTAGGTGTATATACGCCACTCACTTTAAATAATAATTCAGCCATTAGCTATTGGTGGTTGAAGATAACATCGTGGGCAAAGTGTGCAGGGCAGCAGTAGGTAGTACACTTTGTACAGACCGGCTGACTACCACCAAATGCAAGTCGGCCTTACGTAACAAGGGTTCACCATATACTTAATATAATTGTGCGATCTTCAGCAAACGACGTGGTTTGTCCATTTTAGTGGTGTTCCAGTCAACCAGTGATCCCTTCAATGCTACGTGCATGCTTTACGAAGTCCGTATTGTTGTGGCTCTCATACGGTAGCATACTTTGGGGTTATTCCGTTAAAATCAAAAATTATTACTATTTGACCGTTATATCAGTTAGTATCAGAACCTGCCTTCGAAATGTGGGGTCCCAGCTACGATTCCTGGGAGAGACGACCTGCGAAAGGCAGCTGGCAGTAACTGGAAGCTGAAGACCGAGCTCTGTGGCGTACATTAGGAGAGGTATACGTCCAGCAGTGGACGTATGTGGCCTGATGATGATGAGCAGAAATGTTTGTTCTCGCGTTTTGGAGGTTGTGATGTGTTAATGTGTGTGTGTGTGTCCAGGCCTCCCGTGACGCAGAACAACCTAGTGTGGGGGTCACACTCATACCATTAAAAATGCTTATAAAGCGAGCTAATAAATCCATGATAGACCAATGGCAACAAGGGTCGGCCGTTGATTACATTGCTATGGGATCGATCCCTTCGGACTTGAGCTTTCAGTGAAGGTAGCATCGTTATAAAATCCACAGCATGGTGGCAGGGCACTTTTTGGCGCCCAACCGGCTAGTTATCACTCTCAAGATTGAAAAACTGTCGCTAGGCACCTAACAGTGTGTTCCGGCAGCTGTTCTTGAGAGCCGCATCATCACTGACCATCAAGCGGGATAGTGGTCAAATATCAATCTATCAAGTGTAAAAAAACGTAACTGTTGTAAAAAAGTATGTGAATGATTTTGAACCAGCGCAGCAGGTCAGAGTCTCAGTCAACAAAGTCAAAGTATCTCAGCTGCAATCAAATGTTGATAGAAATTGAAAAAAAAAGGCTACTCTGTGTCAGTTTTGATAACTTCAGTATGTTGCAGAAATGTTGCTTACAACATTTCTGCTTAGCTCCTAAAATGGCATAAAGCCATTTTTTTAAATATCAATCGACATTTGATTGCAAGTGAGATACGTAATTGTCCTGCTGGAGTTTGGATAGAGAACGAGCAACGAGCTATGGAGAGGGCTATGCTCGGGGTTTCTCTACGTTATCAAATCAGAAATGAGGAGATCCGGTAGAAGAACGAAAGTCGCCGACATAGCCCAGAAGATTAGACAGTTAAAGTTGCAGTGGGCAGGGCACATAGCACGCAGAACAGATTGCCGATGGGCTGGAAGGTTCTGGAATGGAGACCACGGACAGGTAAGCGCAGCGTAGGTTGTCCACCGACATGGTGGACAGAGGACCTGATAAAGCTCGCGGCACGACAATGCAGGCCGCTTCCAACCGCGGTCCTTTTGGAAAATTATGGGGGAGGCATATGTTCAGCAGTGGACATCCTACGGCTGAGATGATGATGATGATGAGTATGGATAGTTGCAATCGTTAAATAAATATGTTACCTATAGTATAGGTATAGTAATTATATCCGCGGGTGGAGCTTCTGGGCGTATACATATAAATGGCTTCCAAAAGTCAACAAATGACATCATTGTCACATCACTGAACACTGAGATACTGTTGACGAAAACGGTTGATATAAATTACCCATAAAGTATACCTATAGAATTGACTACAAGAATATAATAAAATCGCCCCGCGGCTTCGCTCGCGTGATTTCGCGAGATACTACGTTTCTAAAACAAAAGTAATCTGAGTTACTTATAACATAAGCCATTTGCCTGTGAAAGTCACGTCAAAATCCGTCCAACCGTTTCGGAGATTAGCCGCAACAAACGGACAGACAGGTAGACAAACAAAAATTTAATAACAGGTTTTTGCCGCCGTAAGTGCCGTATATATTTTCATCCAGCATGCATGTTGTAAAAACAGTTTTTAGATGAAATAATTTTGAATATTCTGAAAAAGGTTTGATATGACGAACAATCACTTCCGTTTTATTTCTTTGTATCGATATAGGTGACTATATGGAAAGAAAATTATTGGTGGGAAACAATAATAGCGAACGTATATATTGTATTTTGTGTTTCCTCCTCCCATTTCAATATCCTTATGTTATAACCCGATGAATCGGTGACCGACCCGTGGTACAACTGCGATGTCCAACTGGTTGTACTACGGAGAAGTAAAGTTACCCATGGTTCAACTCTTTTTTTATATGGTTCAACTGGTTGTTCTATGGGGAAATATCTTTACCAATGATTCAACTCGAGTGAGTTATTCTTTCCTTGGTTCAACTAGTTGTACTACTGGGAATTGAATTTATCTATGGACCAACTACTGGTAATAAACAGGAAGAGTTTATCTATCAATTCTGAAGTGCAATTAAAAGTACAGGTTAGGTTAGGTTAGGTTAGTTAAATGAGGGGTGCTACGTCAGATTACCTCCTCGTGTGCCCGAGTGCTGCTGGTCCCCTTGGAAACGGTTTATGCCGGGGGAACAGCAGTATTTCGGGACGGTGCATCCTGGGCAGCGGTCAACAATTTCTTTTCGCGGAATCTTGTTGGCCGTTGGCGAAAGATCTGACTCGGTGAGCTCCTCCGCGTGTCCCTATGAAGTTAGCATAGGGCGCAGCGGACGGGGCGGGCGGGCCCAGTCATGGGCTCCGTGAGGAAGAGGGGCGTGTGATTGCCCAGTGGACCTTCGGGCCGTGGTACGGCAGGCCTGCAAGGCCAGCGGTGCGGCAGGGTTGGTCAACTCGGCCTCCCTGTCGGACAACATTGACGAAGGACTTGGTCAGCGTCTTGGCCTTATGCTAAGTAGCGGTGTCTCAGGTCCAAGGTAATGTCGCCTCCAGTGCCCTGGATACCCTGGGTAGCGGCGATGCGAACAGTTACCGGGAGGGCTGATGTGGTATGGGCTGGAGCCGTCATTATGTTATTATGACATAAGGCCGGATCCAGCACACACTGCACGAAAAGCCAGTATGGACAACGAGGTGGAAAACGTAGTAGGGGCATCAACAAGATAATTTTATCTTGTGGATGCCCTCACTGGGTATAAGAACCCCAATACCAAGGACACGCTCGCCGAGGGATTGTATGGCCGGGGGGTAACCGGTCGCGAGAGCGAACCCTGTGGGGGACCACACCCCCTTTACAAAAAAGGAATAAAACCATGAATAAGGCAGCTCCAAAAAGAACTACCCCAGGAGGGTACCGGAATGAAACCGGAGAATCCCTCAGTGCCGCTTCTGCAGTGCCTACGGGCATTGCTGAAGCGGCATTCTGCCCCTCGTATTCTGGGGGGGGCTAGAATTGCTGGACGGATGGCGATGTGGAAAGAGATAGGATGAGGAGTGACTCACGCGATGGAGGTAGGAGTTTAGAGAGGGCGTCCGATTCGGACATGAGCGTGAGGACGGAGGGATCGGCAAGATCACCCGTGATCGGTTGTCGATCAGGTAACCCGGCGAAAAGACGGAAGAGAGGGTCTCCGCCTAAACTCTCTTCCAGTGAGAGTGAATGCTCGCGGTCTGGGGCATTCAAGTCACCCACCCCTGTGGATGGCTTGGGTGCCCCAATGAGGCGAAGGGAATTCCTCAGGGAAAATAAGCAAGAGGCTGAGCTCATGCTTGAAGAGCGGGCTCAAGAAACGTCAGTGAGCAGGGCAGCACTAAGGCTGCAAGTTGCGGGGGAGGACGATGCCGAAACGGCAGAAGCCCTCAACCGCATCATCACGAACGACGTCGCGTTGGTACTCGAAGTAGCGGCGATTTCAAAGAACCTGAAAGGCACACTTCAGCGTGCCCTGAAGGAGTCGGCTTCGTCGATAATGGCGGTGACGGAAGTCCTCCTTAAGAGGACCTCCATTGACATGGAGCAAGGAGAGGTAGCGTCCATGAGGAAGGAGATGGCGGAGCTTAGCAAGGAAGTGGCAAGAATCACCTGTGGCCATGCCTCTTTATCCCAGCGACGGCTGTCACCTGAAAAAGTGCAGGTGTCAAAACCTGTACTCCCGCAAGGTGATGAACAGCTGGAGGAGTTGAAGCGTTCGCTGATGCTGCAAGTTGGCGGCATGCTGAACGCTCGATTTGCGGCACTAAAAGGACGTCTTCCCCCAGAGGAGCGACTACACCCTCCGCTTGCGGCTGATAGGAAGAATGCTGCGGCTGCAGCGACTACTCCCAAAGGCAACGCGGAGGCAAAAGCGAGACAGCCACAGCCGGCTAAATCTACAGCCGCCCCGAAGCCTAAACGGATTAAATCGGGCCCCAAGGGAAAGGCTGCAAAAGCCGTTCCCCCGAAGGCGACTCCCCGCCCTCTTCCACCTGCACCAGAGTCTATGGACGTACCGTGGACAACAGTGGCAAAGCGGGGGGCGAAGACAAAGACAACGGCTTCAACGGTGGCGACATCCCAGTCGCAAACCAGAGCGGCAACCACGAAGCCCAGGAGCCAGCCGGCTCCGGTGAAGCTGCGCTCTCCTCGATCGGCGGCTATAGTTCTAAAACTTCAGCCAGGTGCCGAACAGAAGGGTGTAACATACGCCAAGGTGCTTGCAGAAGCCCGCCAAAAAGTAGAACTCGCAAGCTGCGGTATCAGTAGCGTACGATTCCGCAAGGCGGCCACCGGTGCCTGCATTCTGGAGATTTCAGGTGCAGATAGTGGGGAAAAGGCGGATGCATTGGCCCAAAAACTGAAGGACACGCTAGGCGAGGAGCTCGTGACCGTGTCCAGGCCAAATATGTGCAGAGCTAAGAGTCTCAGGCCTCGACGATTCTGTCTCCGCCGAGGAAGTAGTAGCTGCTATCGTACAGCGCGGAGGGTGTTCAGGAGAGTCGGTGACCCATGGAGAGTTGCGGAGAGACTCCCAGGGTACCTGTTCCCTATTCGTGCGCTGTCCGGTGGCCGCTGCCAAGCGACTGGGAAATGATGGACGGCTTTTGGTCAGGTGGACTTCAGCGCAGGTCAAGCTGCTGGAACCACGACTGAGGCGGTGCTTCCGGGGCTTGCAAACTGGACACGTTCGTGTCCAGTGCACCGCAGAGGTAGACCGTAGCGATGAGTGCTATCGCTGCGGTCTATCCGGACACAAGGCAGTCAAGTGTTGTGCGTCTGCGGCTCATTGCTCTCTATGCAAAGCTGCGAACAGACCTGCGCAACACAGGTTGGGTAGCAAATCCTGCCATCCACCCAAACCAAAACGGGGACCGAAAGCAGCTACCTCAGCTGCCAAGGCCCCAGAAGCATCCAGCTGCCCCCTCCAGCCCTACGTCCCTCCCCACAATAACTGGGTAGGTGATGTGGACGGCTTGGTGACTATCATCACTTCGCCGGCTGCTGGACCCCTTCCAGTGATTGCGAGGGGCCGGGGGTACGCCGCGGTCAAGTGGAAGGGAACGGTTCTCATCGGGGTGTACTTCTCACCCAACAGGAGTCTCGCTGAGTTTGAGCAGTTCCTAGACGCGGTAGGAGCCCTTATAGGGCAGACTTTACCGTATCCGGTGCTAGTCGCTGGGGACCTCAATGCCAAATCTCTGGCTTGGGGTTCACCTGCGACTGACGTGCGAGGAGAGACTCTTGAGGAGTGGGTCTCGATGGCGGGTCTCTCCGTTCTTAACCGAGGGACCACGAACACGTGCGTGCGACATAACGGGGGCTCTATTGTAGACGTCACGTTTGCATCCCCTGCTGTGGCACGTCGTGTCCAGAGTTGGAGGGTTCTGGAGGACGTGGAGACATTGTCCGACCATCTCTATGTTCGTTTCGATGTTTCCGCGTCTTCGCACAGCTCTGAAAATCATCGTCGTCCAAAAAGGAACACCTCGAATCCCTCTAGATGGGTTTTAAGGAGTTTGAACAAAGAGGCGCTGGTGGAGGCCTCTATTGTCCATGCCTGGCAGTCCCTCCCGGACGAAACGATTGAGGTAGAGGTTGAGGCAGAGCGATTCCGAGATGCCTTGTCGCAAATTTGCGACGCTGGCATGTCCCGAGCGAAACCTCGACCTCCAAGGTGACAGGTATACTGGTGGTCTGACGAGATTGCTGATCTCCGTGTTGATTGCATTAGGGCCAGACGCCAGTATACCAGACATCGGCGACTGCCGACTCAACGCCGGAACGTGGAAACTGAGAGGCAGCTGTACGAGGCCTACCGCGGTAAGGTAATCGCCCTGCAGCTGGCTATCAGCCACTCCAAGTCCCAGGCTAGGGCTGAGCTCCTCGAGACTCTCAGTCACGACCCGTGGGGGCGCCCGTATAAGACGGTCAGGGGGAAGATGCGTGCTTGGGCACCCCCACTTACTGAGACACTCGAACCTCCATTGCTGGAAGAGGTTGTATCAGCTCTGTTTCCGAATAGGGCGGAGTACCCGACCCCAGCGATGGCCTCTCTGCCAAAGGGAGGTGGTGAGCAGAGGGAACAGGATGTCGAGATACCCCTTATATCGCAGGGAGAGCTAGGCGCGGCCATACTGAGGCTAAAGGCCAATAAAGCCCCTGGCTCAGATGGCATTCCCGGGCGCGCTTTAGTTATCGCTCTCGGAACCCTTGAGGACCGGTTCCGGCGCTTACTCGACGCCTGTTTAAAGACGGGACGATTTCCGTCTCAGTGGAAGACGGGCAGGCTCGTCCTTCTGAGAAAGGACGGGCGCCCCGCGGAGTCCGCCTCCGCATATCGCCCGATCGTTATGCTCGACGAAGCTGGCAAGCTCTTTGAGCGGGTCATCGCCCGTCGGCTCACGAAGCACCTCGGAGAGGTTGGACCTAACTTGTCTGACCAACAGTTTGGTTTCCGGGGGGGTCGCTCGACTATCGACGCAGTCGAACGTGTCAGGACCCTCTCGAATGAGGCGACAGCCCACGGCGGGGTGATGCTAGCGGTGTCACTTGACGTCGCTAACGCATTTAACTCTATGCCGTGGACGTGTGTCGGGGAGGCGCTGAAGTATCATGATGTGCCCCCTTACCTCTGCCGGATCGTCGGGTCCTACTTCTCCGAGAGGTACATTTCGTACTTAAGGCGCGGTGGTCAGCAGCAACGTCGGGAAATGTCGTGCGGCGTCCCACAAGGATCGGTCCTCGGGCCGCTCTTGTGGAACATCGGGTACGACTGGGTGTTGCGGGGCAATCTCAATCCGGGCGCCCACGTAATCTGCTATGCAGATGACACGTTGGTGACTGCCCGGGGCGAGACTGTTGAGGTGGCTGCCCGTCTTGCCACGGAAACGGTGGCATTGGTTGTCGGCAGGATAGAGATATTGGGACTCCAGGTCACGCTCCATAAGTCGGAGGCTGTGTGTTTTCACGGCCCTCGCAGGGCACCACCTAGGGGTTCCTACATCTCTATCGGTGAGACCCGGATTCAGGTCGAGTCCTCGATTAAATATCTCGGGCTCTTCCTTGACAGCCGGTGGAATTTCCGCGAGCACTTCACTCGCATGTCCCCTCGGTTGATAGGGGCGGCCGCTGCCTTAAAGCGGCTGATGCCTAATATCGGAGGACCGAGATCGAGCAGCCGCCGCCTGTGTTTGGAGGTGGTGCGGTCCATGGCCCTTTACGGGGCCCCCATCTGGGTGGATGCCCTGACGGAGGCAAACGTCGCCCTGCTGAGGAGATCTCAGAGAGTGATGGCCGTAGGGGTTATACGTGGGTACCGCACCACCTCCTGCGAGGCAGCGTGCGTATTAGCGGGGTCTCCCCCCTGGGATTTGGAGGCCGAGGTCTACGCGTGTATGTACGAGTGGCGCTTGTAGCACCGAATCCGAGGCGAGATACCCCCGCCAAGAGAAGTGCAAGCGTGGAAAAACCGCGCTCGACAGTCCCTTATTGGGAGGTGGAGGGAGCGGCTGGCCGAACCTAGGGCTGGCCACTGGACTGTTGATGCTATCCGACCCATCCTTCAGGACTGGTTGGATAGGGAGCACGGGTCGCTGACCTTCCGGTTGGTGCAGGTCCTTACGGGCCACGGGTGCTTTGGGAAGTACCTGTGTCGCATTGCTGGAAGAGAACCGACAACGGAGTGTCACCATTGTAGCTGTGACGAAGATACGGCGCAGCATACGCTCGAGGAGTGCCCAGCTTGGGAGAGTGAACGCCGTGATCTCGTCGCAGTAGTGGAGGACGACATCTCGCTTCCGTCATTGGTCAAGGCCATGGTGGAAAGCGAAAGGTCGTGGAACGCGGGGCTAGACTTCTGTGAACGGGTCGTGTCGCAGAAGGAGGCTGCGGAAAGGGAGAGAGAGATCACCTCTACTCTGTCGATCCGCACCCGGAGACCCGGGCGTAGGAGGAGGGCGTATCAAGCTCTCCTCCATCCCCCATAACAGAGGTCGTGGTGACGGATACGGGGGTGTCCGTTGCCGCCAATCTATGACCTCGAGGTGGCGCGCGCGGTGTTTCCGCGCGCCCCTTACATGTGACGATGGATGGATGGGATGGAGTGACTTCTACTCCATCCGGGACGGGGTCCTCATCGGAGGGCCAACGCTGCCGGGACTTCGGACGATTGCAATAGCGTGCCCGTTGTCCCGATATAAAGGCGCCAGGAGAAACACCGTGTGGTGGTTTAGTCGGTATGGTCTGCTTGCTGCTATGGGTGCAGTTGGCGCGTAAAGGACGAGTCCGACATACCCCGTCAAACCCCCCCGGGTCGGACGGGGATGCGTAAGCGCATTCCCCACACGTTAATAAAAAAAAAAAAAAGAGTTAAATGAATTAATTATTTTAAATGAGTTGAATCATTGGTAAAGATATTTCCCCATAGAACAACCAGTTGGACATAATTTCACCGTTGTACCATGGATCATAATCATAAATATATAAAAAAAGAGTTGAACCATGGGTAACTTTACTTCTCCGCAGTACAACCAGTTGGACATCACAGTTGTACCACGGGTCGGGCTTGGATGAATCGACGATTCCGCTAGTTTTGCCGTTAATTGGCAGTGACCCTGACTTCGCGGGGTAGGTACAAGGTTCGATCACTGGCAGGAGAAAACATTTATATGAGGAGCGTAAATTAGTTCGCTGGTCTTCGATATTGAAATGTGTATTATTGTATGTATCCATATCTGGGGTTTTCGTGTTCTTATCATCTGGAAAGTTTTAGTGATGCTGTCATCGATTTACTAAAACGTGACATATACAAGTCTATGACCTATCTGGAATTGGTGCCTGTGATTTGATTCCTTTTATTTCAACACAAACCTCACTTGATTCAAGTAATAAACTCAACGATTGTGCAAATTACATATCAACATATTTTATTTGGGTGGTTTTTATAGATTTTGTAATTATATACAGCTCTATCTTCTTTTTTTTTTAGTTTATTTTATGGGCTTTGTCGCTGAGCGACCACATCGCCCAATTATTCCATAATACAAATAGACTTACTAACTACTTATGAGAGGGCTCACTCTGCTAGTCTATCTCTATCTGCATACATACGTAAATTAGGATACATTAACAATATAGTTTTGAGACCTTTTGTTAAATTTGAGAACAGCCGTGCAATTTTGCCGACGAGCTCACCGATGCCAAGTACTTTATGAGATATCACCCTTGTACATAAGGTTGTTATGACAAGATTGTCATCTCGTCATTTGTTTCACGGATGTTGGCAAAGATGCAACGATGTTTACTCTTACGGCCTTATTAATAAACTTGGCTTACACCCGGAGTAGTAAGACATCTATCTGTCAATTTTTCGCTTGCAGTAAATGTCACGCGTGAAAGCAAGACAATGCATGTTACGCCTAATATACGTTTACGCAACGCTTATTAATAAAGGCCTTAGAGTATTGCACGGCTGGTGTTGGACAGTCAGTTGTCAAAGTTAACAAACATTACCAGCCGCTATTAAAAGCTGCCGTGCGATTCTCTACGATCAAATATCGTTGCATCTTTGACAACATCCGTGAAACAAATGACAAGATAGCAAGAAACATTGGAAAAACAACCTTGTGTACAAGGGCGATATCTCATAAAGTATTAGACATCGGTGAGCTCGTCGACAAGCTCGACGACGAATCATTAGAGAATAGCACGGTTGTTCAATCGTGAAATACGGTACTTACTATAAAAATAGTTTTTATCATAACACAGACGATAATTCATTACGTCTTTTTAATGAGAATCAACGTTTTCCTCATATGTTTTAAGCTACAAATCATAAAGCATATTATTAAAGTAAGTAAACAAATGGGTGTCAACGGGCTTGCTGATAGGCTGCATGAGCGTAAGGGGCGTGACGCTCAAGAAAAAAAATACTACATTCGTACTATTAAACAGTGTGCGTGGAAGATTTTCAGACCTATGCGTTGGTTTCACCAAGTTCTTCCACTTTTGGCTATGCAGTAGTAACATAGTTTCATGAAAAGTTTATAATGTTATTCGTAAAATAAAAAAAATATACGTCCATCTATTGATTGCACCAGTTTGTTAATTCTTCTATTATAACATGAAAGGATGTTCAGTACCAACTAAGGACCAAGGATGTTCAGTACCAACTATGGACCAAGGATGTTCAGTACCAACGGAACGGTATAACGGAATCTAGCTGAGGTGCGCTGTTTTCTGTATTTGCCAGTGGCATTTTATATAGTAGACCAAGTAAGCCATATATTCTTTATGGCTATTTTGCACGCACCATCTCAGAGAAAATTTCTTCGAGTTTAAATCACCAAAATTATAATGTATTGTTGTTCCATAATATATATATATAATGAAATGTTCTATTTTCTTAACCAGTACCCCTAGCACGGGGCGGAGAGAAATAGTCTTTCCACCCTTTTTATCCACCTGTCAGGGGAAATAATTGTCTTCTCCACCTTACAGAGCACGGCAACCGGGGAAAGAGATAAAATGTTTCCTTTTGACGTATCTCGTATACAGTATGTCCCGCTACTCCCGCTATAGAGCACGGACTCATCGATACGTGGGTATAATTCTCTCCGATTGAAATAACACGGAGAAAGGTTATCATCTTCTTTGAAGTTGGTGGATAAAAGTTTATTTCCATTTAAATATGCCTCGCGTATATTATTATAATTATATTTTTTTACATTTCTTTAAATAGTACCTACGAAGTACAAACCACAGAGAACGCCACTCCCGCCGTCTATCCACGTGGATAAACTATCCTCTGTCGTTGCCGTTTTCGCAAGGGAGATAAAAATGACATGGTCGAAAAGATTTCTTTCTTCTCCACGGGGATAAATAGTCCACTGCCCGTGCTAGCCCTGCAGCTTCCAAACTGCAGGTTAACAACACGACTCCTATATGGAAGTACGAAAGCAAGTACTAGTAAGTTGGTGATAATAAGGTGATAGATAATTGTTCTAAATGTGTAAAAATTGTTTAGGTTCAACGACAACTTACGAATCATTTTAATTTGATTCTACATTCTATCGAATTTCATAAAATTCGGTAAAATGTAGAAATCCAATGAAAAAATGGTAGGTAATTCTTACCAATAGAACTAATAAGTCCTTAGTAGGGATTGTTGATATTGCATGCAGGTATGAAGTCTTCATATGACTGTCATACGGTAATGTCATATTGTACATGTAGATTTCAAAACTATGATTCTTTTTTGTTATAGGCGTTTAGTTTCAATTGAATTGAGTGGGTGACTCGATCCACAAAAATGTATTTCATGACCACAAGTAGATTGTACGATAAGTCAATGAAACAAGATAATTCATACGAAACAGCCCGAACCAAATTATTCACATTCAATTCAGGCATCAAGAATGCTGTTATTACATCTATTATTCCAATGTATACGATTCTATAATAAAGTTCCCAATGTTATCCTAGATTTGCCTATTAATAAGTTTAAAATTACTATTAAAACCAAATTCTGTCAAAAAGGTCATTACAAAATTTCGGATTACTTGGAGGACAAAACAGCTTGGGACTGATCACTCCAGGATCTATCTACTCGTGTACTAAGATGTCAAAGTGTAGCGTGTCTTGCCCTACTGATACCATTATTATGTTCTCTTTTGTAAGGCAACACACTGGAGCTAATATTTGTAATATGTGTAGTAAAAACATTGTAAAAACATCTATATAAAATAATGGCCCCGAGTTTCTTGCCGCTTCTTCTCGGTAGGCTCTATATATTTTGGAACGCAGCGGTAGCCTTTAAAGTACATTATAATGAAAAATTGACGTTCATAAGTGCGTCTTTGATGCCTAAATTGAATAAATGATTTTGACTTTGACTTTGACTTTGACTTTATTTACATGTGTGGAGTGCTCCTAACTTCCCTTGCTAAAAATTGTCTTACTTCATAATACCACGCCTTTTTATAAATTCTAATTATAATTTCTGCAGTAAACTTGTTTTTTTATCTGATAGCTCTCTCATGTCACTCTGAGTTTCACTAAAAAGATCACCGCAGCCAGTTCACTGACGCGAGCGAGTCAAAGTTAGGCCCTGTAGAATCGTCCGTGCAGCTCTTTGCCATTCCTTACATCTCTACTGTCTTCGATGCTTAACACCACTGGTTGACGCCAGTTCTCGTTTGCCAAGAAGAGAGGCGTGAGGTTTCTATCAACTGCTATGACATCGCGATGTATCCCACACTCGGTGTTACGGAAATACTCCCTGAGACTAGACACCTCACAGTTATGGAGGTTCTTGGCATTTAGGGAGCCACGATCCCCCATTGTGGGATGTTAACCCCAAAAAAAACGGTGATTGGATATAGCTTGCGATGTGTTGTAACCAATTGATGGACCCTCCTATCCAGGGCGTCAAACTCGGTTTGAGTCCATCTCCATTTAGTATGCCAAATGAGTATATGAGTATATGAGTATGCCCCATCACCCAACCATTGAAAGCGCGCGTCTTGTTGCCGCCCGACATAAGACTATTAAGAACTTTTGTTAAGCGGTAGAAGAAACGCTCCTTCACTGTCTGCCTAATGTTACCTAACGCCAAGTTAACCTAATGCCTCTATCCATGATACCCAATGACTGGAACTTACCAAGATGATAATAGGTTTCAACTTCAGTAAGACATCTGAGAGTAACTGTCTCAGAAACTTGAAAATTTGAAGAATTTACAACCTTCCCCCATGGTTCCTGCATGACCGCACACTTATCTACACTGAACTCCATCCTGATGGAACTACTGAAAGTTTCAATAATTTTCAGAACGTGCATCAAGTCTTGGTGCTTCGGTGCAAACAGCCCCTCGTCCACTTGGATCCACAGCTTGGCTCCACGTTTAGATCTGCGGATACCTTTATTTCCGTTCTAATCCACAGTTGAATCTGTGGATACTTCTTTTTCTTCTTAAATCCACAGATGAATCTGTGAATATTTTGATTCCTTTTCAATCTACCTACATTTCCTTCCTATTTCGTTTTGTTACCTTTTTTAACATAATAAATAATTTAGTAAATCTGTTGTTTAAACAATAGATATAGATTCATAGAGATAGATTCATATCTATATTTTTATACTACTGGTACAAAATTATCCTGAAATGGCCTTGATAGCGTATTGTGGATTCAAGTGGCATATGAAAATATTATTATTTTTGGATTCACTTGTTTGTGAGTTCAAGTGGCGTATAAAAATATTATTATTTTTGGATCCCCTCAATGGTGGATTTAAGAGGAAATAAAGGTATTCGCGCGGATCCACATGTGGAGCAGAGCTGTGGATCCAAGTAGACGGAGGCTAAACAGCTTGAGATCATTCATATACAGCAGATGAGAAACTATCTCTTTATTATTATTCACTTTTTTTACATCCTTTTAAAATTTCATTTTCACAATATTTCTGTAATAAAAAAAATATAAATAACTATCCGACCCAAACTACCGTAATTGGGGCTGCAGACTGAGGAACCTCCTAACGATACGTGCCGTGTCAAGGAGTGCTGCCTTCTGTATCTGGCCTTTGATCCAATCGACTACCGAGAACCTCGTAGGGTGTTGGTCGAGGCTTTTTCCTATAAGGCCGTTTGCTGAAACGACTATCGGGATAATGATCGTCGAGTCAACATCCCAAATGGAGGTCATCTCGTGAGTCAATTCAAGGTACTTGCCGAGCTTGTTCTTTTCGGGCTTCACACATTTCTTATTATTATTGATATTATCTATTATTATCCCTTTATGTTATTGCACAACCCGACGGTTTTGTACAATTGAATACATGTATAACTGCCATCGCATTATTTTAAAAAATATTATGTATAATTATGGTTTCCCCACCACTCCCTAATATATTGTAATACAAATTCTCATCTGACAGCTCCTAAAGGAATATAATATCATCTTTGTTGTGGTCTCTAAATAATAAAAGCGTTTTGAGAAACATCCATTGTTTTAGCCTTGCTGAAAATTATACCTTCAGTAACTACAGGATACCAGGGGACTAACGTAGTTTATCAATTTTTATATCACATGTAATATGCAAACCGGCTATGTGGTTATGAAACGATGGACTTGTTTTGTTTGTGTTATTATTTTTTAACATTGTCACATTCGAGTATACACGTTTTAATTAGGTGAGCAAAAAGCTTTATGCGCCTCTTGTATTATATTTAAATTTACTTCTTTGGCTCTGTTATATTTAGTTGTAATTCAAATCCAACAACAACAACAATGTAATATTTGTACACATCATCTAAAACCATTTCATTAAGTAACGAATCGATTTACTTGCTAACCATGCCCACCTTTTTCTGTTAACAGCAAACATATAAGTAGCCATAACGTCTGGAGTACATGATTTTCGGGAAGTCTTTCTTTTAAAAAGCAATAAAGCATGCAGCTCTGAGAACCAATCCTAAAGAACCAACTATTCACTTTTATTAGTCAGTCCTTAATCTAATTATAACTTATCATTACAACTTAATTTTGATAGTATTCATTTAAGACCTAGTATGTGTAGTGTATGAGGCGTTCCTTTCTTCTATCAAACTGTCATGAACTTGACATCCACAATGAACCATTCATTTAGATAAAAAAATATTCCTTATGCCTGACCTACAACAACGTTTAGTTCTAAACTGTCGCATATAACTGAGATAAAGATTCGATAGGTACATATCAAATAAGTAGGCAAGTGGGTCTTATGACATCAGATATAGTAGGTAGCAGTTTGGCCCACTACAACGCAATTACGGTAGACTATACAACATTACGCTAGACGGCCAATCGAAGCCGGGAAAAGCTAACATCAACTTCACTGCTCCTCGAGATACTTGACATTAAAAATGTAATTACTTCAACTACGTGTCTGCTAATTTTTATGACGAATAAGTATTAATAACTAATTTATTTGATAAGTTTTTATAATAATGAAGCGCTCGTAGCTGAGCTCGACTTGGCGATTTTAACCGATCAAGAAGTTAAGCAACACCTGCTGCGGTCAGGACTTGGATGGGTGAGCGCTTCCGTGTTTCGGAGGGCATATTAAGCCATCGGGCCCGGTTGTTTGTCTTAGGACAACAGTTGTTAGGCTATGTCGAGGGCCTTCGGGGGGCCTGAAAACTTCGACATGCGTTGGCCACTAACCTATCCACCAATTCGCAATGGGCCCGCTTGGTGGATTATGGCCCACTTCCTGTCTCTGAGAGGAAGGCTCGAATCCCAGCAGTGGGAACAAAATGGGCTGATTATGATGATTATGATTACGAATTAAGTTATTTTTGTTACAAAAATTGTGGTTATTCACAACCACGTTAGTTTTTACTGAGAAATACGGGATTACTCACTTAATACTTGTCGGATAGATCAGACTATAGTTTCGACCTCATCCGGTGGTCTTATTCAAGGAGTGTTCGGGACCCCCACGTCGATGACGTCTCGCTTACCACTAAGTGTAGAGTTAGTGTTTAAGTTATCGTCGAAAAAACATAAAAACTGAGATTTTTTTGGTGATTGATAGGATAGTGACCTCACTTGGTGCAAATGCAATCGAAAGTGTTATCACACTAGATTCAGAATGGTGACTCTCAAGAATAAATGCTGGAAGAACCATTAGGACAGTATTCACACATTCAATAACAGGTTTTCAATCTTACCAGGCGGGTGCAAGATCACTCCGCCATCATGCTGTAAATTTCATCATAATGATATCTGTCTCGCAAACTCAAGTCCCAGGCACGGATTGATGTAATGTCGGATTGGCGACGATTCACTACAATGTGATATCAACGCTTTATAATTCGTCTTTGTTACGAAGGAGATTATTTTATTTTTATTATGTCACTTAACCTAGCATAACTTAAATACATTTTAAGAGATCTCTTGAAAGTGTTGTGGATTTTCCTTGCGATATGTTCAATGTTTGATTGTTCCTATAATTAACTTGTTCTGATAACGGTAATTTATGTTAGTCACACCAGGCAGGCTTCAGCTTAGAGACATGGCATTTTCGGACAGGGTCAGAGAGTATCAGATCGGTGGTGACTGGCAACTGGCAGGGTCACCGCCTAGCAACTGTCTCTCACGCTTGGGGGCTACTAAATTACTTCTTTTGAGGTTAGGACTTTTGTGCAAGAGACTGTTTTGATTAGTATAAGTGCCAGATATTCTGAAGCGGTTCATGTTCTCTAAAATCAACAGTACTGAGCAAGACTCTTAGTCTAGCTCCGCTATCAGATCAAGATATATGCTAGGAGTTATTTCTGCAGTCGAGTCCTAAACTCTAGATAAAATTTGTAGACGCTCGGCAAAAAACAGATTATATTTCTCCATTCTCTATATAACCGAATCAGGTTATACGAAAAATACACGAAAAAATACACGATACACGAAAAAATCAGGTTATATATAACCTGAAAAAATCAGGTTATGTATAACCTGATTTTTTATATTGCTATAGGAAGTTGTCTACGTGCTGTAGTTTCATTTTCTTGATCATCGCTCTCTTTATTTTCAATATTTCTTTTCTAGTCTATGCTTTTAAATATATTTTGCGTTAGTCTTTATTCTCTTATAGTGGAGTTTGTTACCGAAATGATCCCTTGGAAACTATTTTCTGTTTCAACATTTTTCTTATCATCGCTATCCTTTTGCTTATAATGTCTTGCTTGTTCTACGCTACTTTGTATCATGACCATGGCACTTTGGACTTTATATTATTATTACTTATATTTATGTTACTTTGTATGATGAGTCCGGGATATCACTGCAGGCTCCACAAAAATAAGATAATCAGTAAGAACTAAAGTTGAGATGAGGTTATATTATACAAGACTGTTGTTACAAGACAATATTGTTGTCGTAACAGAAAAAATGTTTTAATGAGAGACCCATTTCGACCAGTGAAAAGTTGTTCATTGTCACTTAGTCAGTGTTGCCATTTTGTATATGGAAAAAATGCTAAACTCTGGCGTCGAAGTTGCAGAAAAGGTGCTAGAACACACGTTAATATGCTAAAAAAAATGTCAAGTGCCTTGCTTAAATTAATAACAAATGAAAATAATTGTAACTAGGTAGTGTAATTAAAAGTGCAGTACGAATTTTAGGTAGGTAAATCAAATAATATATGTATCGTTGGTAGGCGAAGTGAAAAAAACATATAAACAAAATATTTAGAAGACAAATTTACTTGAAATACATCACCTCTGGCAAGTCAACATCTGCCACGCATGTAACTTTATAAAAATTTAATATTAATAACGTTAAATCAACGCGTGTAGGTAGGTTGTTATAATGTATAGACATATATTGCATACATTATTTTATACATACCTACCATTTTGCAAAGTCAAGTTAGTCAAATGATAACATTTAGCAAATGTAGAAAAATTACACATCCTGAGAGTGGAATTGACGTCTCACGTCTTCCGAAAATCCGTGTCAGACAGAATCTGTGTGTGGCCATGATTGCTAGGCCATCGAGGCATACTTTCCAAACAACGAATTTTAACTCTATCTGATTTTAACCGTCTTTATTTTATTTTTTTATTTATTTAGTCACTCAAAACAGAACATTGTCACTAAATATACAACTATAAAATTACAAAGTGCCCCCAAAATATGTGTACACACAGCATTGCCATATAAAACAGTTCAGGTATCTAATTTCTTAAATAAGTTTTCATAATTAAAAAAACAACGCAAATCATTTACTACAAATTAATTAGATAAATAATTATAATTGCTATTATCAGATATGATATAACGTGTCAAGTCACCTCGGATGGCGACATGGTACCATTGGACTTGGACTTGGTAGTCTCAGTAGAGGGAATGGCCAAAATATATATTTTAAATTTGTAAATATCACATTAAAGATTAAATATACTGCATATTATATAAATACATACAGAAGGCCTTTTTCTCAATCGAACGCCTACAAACAAAGGTTTAGATTCAAATATAAATTGGGGCGAATATGGCATACAATGCAGGACGAAAGCAGATTTTATTGTGTGGGTCGCACTTCCTAGGGACGGATCTGCCATAAATCATATTTTTTCGCGAATAAAATGACAACATACTTATAACTATTTTTACCGGGTCCCTTTGTACGGGAATATTATGGCTATGTCTATAACCGTTTAATAGTTGTTGATATGTGTTGACTACCATTGTGTTACAATTTTATTCGCAGTACTATTAAAGTAATAAAAACTTCGAACACTATTACATTATTTTATAAGTAACCGCAAAAAATGAAAAATATTGTATTATGCATCATTAAACTCAAATATGGCATAACACTAAAATCAAGACAATAGCGATTGCGATTCTCCGGAGACGGCGAATTGTGCTCTAAATCTACTCTGCTCGCAGTGTCCGGGCCGCGGCCAATCAGGCGCATATATCAAAAAAGAAAATATTCCCAGCTTAGTGCCCACTACGAGTTTTATGCGCTGGCTGTCGAAACTCTGGGTCCGTGGTCGTCTGACACCAAAAAGTTTTATAAAGAAATATCTAAAAGACTGGTCCTTGCCTCAGGGAATCTACGAGCAGGTGTGTACTTTGCCCAAAGGTTGAGCCTGACAATTCAACGAGGCAATGCGGCCAGTGTTCTAGGATCCCTTCCATACACTGGTGATTTACACGGTATTTTGGTTTAGTAAAATTAATTTTATATATGTTAGATATGTGTTTTTACTATGTAAACATTGAATTAAAATCTGTAAAAGAAAAAAAAATCAAGATATCTAAATTAATATTGTTATATTTGAAAATATCTCTGTATTGGCGACACATTCGGACTGTATGGGGATGGGTTGTGGGGACTGTGAGGGTGTAAAGCATTTTTTTTTATTTTCAACAGAGTTTTATTTATTCTAATATGCCACCTTTGTGACGAACGAACTTAAATAAGTATAAGATATTGTTCAATATTTTATATATTATATTATTTTAATATAGTGGCATAGACAGAAAAGAAGCTGAGTCAATTAAGGTATGTAATATTTTAACGTAACGTCTTACACATAGGGCGACATCTATTGAAGATCTTTGCATTTAGTAAAAATGAAATCAAATATATTTTATGTAAAAAAAAACACAGGCAGGCAAACCGAGAGTCTGGTGAAGATTCCTACGACATTGGGTTATACGTCTTGTTTGCTATCATTTCAAGTACTTCCTACGTTCTTAGTACTTAGTAGATACGGTAAACCGATACGTCCGTTTATAGTAAGTCCAATGACTTACAAGGAAAGAATTCCTGGAACCGGAGGTAAATTTATTAACCGCTTTTCAAAGTCCAAACTACCAAAAAACTTAATCAGACATTGACATTGCATTTCACTAGTAATAAAAACAGGGTTATCATATATTTAACATTTTCAGTTATCAAAACAAAACAATTGGTTTGCGTAATTACTTTTACGTATTTCTTTTTAGGGTTCATTACGACGAATGCAGGAACCAATTATCGAGTCTACAGCGTGCTTATTTCGTTTGTCTGCCAGTTCTCATAAATTGTGATGAAATATGTATAAGTTTGGCGGTTTGCCTAACGACTAATAAAATAAAAGTAAAAAGGGGCCACCCTTTAATCGTTTTAATATTTTGATAAGTATCACCATATTTGTGTAAGTTTGCTCTTTTGTATAACAGCTATGTATAACAGCTTTGTTGTTCGAGTTTCCAGCGCAAACACTAAAATAAAAATCAATAAAAAAAAGGTATAAGTTTTATAATCTCTTGTGTAGTGTGTTGTTCTATTGCGTACTGGAATATACTGAACTCTGTGTAGACGCGAGTCATCCTCACACTTTTTTTAAGATTTTAAAATTTCTATCCACGGACTCCAGGGTCCGTGTAATTTTTTTACATTTACTTAACTAATTACTCTACTATTTAAATATACATATTTGCATACAAGGAGGGAATATAGACTAAAGAATTATCCTCCAACGCTGTGAAGTGAATTATAAGAGGAAAACGTAGGTATTAGGTGAAAGCTTTTATGTATAAGAAACCGTATTGGTCAGTACTACATTGACAGATAACAAAGTATGAATGTGTAAGCACTACTGGACACTATTAAAAATAAAAATACGGAATGTCTTTCGAGACTACGCGCCACTGCCAAAATTATTTGAATATGAAAAACCTTATTATATAATATGATTACCTTTTTGCATTGTCAATGTTAGTCTCAGATCATTTTTATACGGGGTAAATTAAACTTGTTAGAAAATTTGAACTTCAGTTAACTAATAATTACAGTAAAGGTACTATTATAATACTAAAACTGAAAATACACAAACATTTTTTTCTGTCACTGGTTGTTGTGATACCAGCTTGGAAACAAAATATATCCGTAGACACAACTTTTGGATATTTCATGTTATGTAAAACCGAATGCTGGATCCATAGACCCAGATTTTATTTCATGTTTAAATGTAAACAAAATATTGTAATATGGATGTATCCATAGACCAATTTTTGTATATTTCATGTTACCTATATAAAACCGTATATTGAAAAAATAGAACCATTGACTCAGATTTTAGGTATTTCATGTTATAATACATTGAAAAAACAAATATTAGTCATATGTACGGGGCTTTAATATAGCAATGTCCGCAATTTTTTCACTTGAGTGGTAGTATCAACTAAGGTTGAAGGTCAATTATGAACACCAATATGGTGAGAGGTATTCATTTACAAATACAATAGTTTAACTGGGTGATTTTGATTATCCATGCATCCATGACCTGTGTAGTCTTTGAGGAAACCGGCAGACACTGTTGTTCTACTACAGATGTGTGGTTTGAGAAACAAGATAACTTCTGGAGAGCGTACCGTTGACTAGTTATATTGACATACGAATAGGTATCTGCTTCATTAGCATTTTTATTTTATTTTAAACAGCTCGTTATCAAACTCAGTTCAGCTGTTGATATGAGGACTATCATTTCTGTCATCGTGCAATTCGATAGGTATTTATAAAGTCAAAGTCAAAATCATTTATTCAATTTAGGCATCAAAGACGCACTTATGAACGTCAACTTTTCATTATAATGTACTTTAAAGACGCTACCGCCGCGTTCCAAAATATATAGAGCCCACCGAGAAGAAGCGGCAAGAAACTCGGGGCCATTCTTTTTATATAGATGTTTACAATGCTTCTACTTAGGTACTACAAATATTACATTTTATGGGTGGCAGAGAGACAGCTTGCCAGAAGTGGAGTATTCCAAGCATCTTTATCTTCTATATAATGTCGAACTTTATAGTAAGCTTTTTTTATTAAAACGTTTTTTACAGTCGAAAAGTGTGCTGGGGTTCACTTGAGCGCTACTATCCACGTTATGCCCTTTAACACCACCCTTGGAACTTTTTGGTACCTGCTCTTGCTCTCTCTCCACATCACACACAATTACATCAAAATTAGCCTCGCCGGGCGTGAAACAGTAACATACATACATAGATCAATACATCCATACATACAAACTTTTGGTTTCAAAATATTAGTAGGATAATTTTAATTGGGGCTACAGCCCTAGGCTACAGTCAACATTTAAAGGCCTGTTTGGTTTGATGACATGGATTATTTATTACAAAAATGGGTTAAATGGTATGGCTATTGACATGAATTATTAGTGATAATGGAGATAGAAGGTTATGGACGAGGCTACGGCACCTGCCATTTTTCATTCTCATCTTAAAATAGGCAGATGGTAACTGGCCAGCTACTAAACGGACCCCCCATAAGGGCCGCCATCATTGGTACAATACGTTGGTGAAGATGGCTAAAGGGTGTCGAGAGGTGCTGCGGTTTCACAAAAGCGCTACTTTTTTGTTACTTGATCTTGCGTCTCCATCTCCCTCCACGGCCAATTAAGGCAAGCCAGGTGTTAGAAGTCTCATTTAGGCCCAGGGAGAATCGACTTCCACGGTTGTCGCCACTCACCGACGGCACAGATTACTGAATCCGACGGCTTGTCACATAGCCGCCCCTGCGTTTTTATTATTAATATAATCTAGTGATTATACCATGGTTTATGACAAAAGAAAATAATATCGGTACCCGCTATTACATGTATATGCTTTATTAAGTAATTATTTAAATGAGAACGACGTAACAAAGAATTATATTGACAGATCTGTAAATGTTTAATGAGAAAGTCGATTACAAAGTAAGTCATTATTTCAATTACAAAGATGCTTGGTGAATTCTATTTTTGGCAAGTTGCCGGTCGTCGAGTCACATGCATAATTAAATACACAGACCATATGTGATTAAATATTATCACTTTGTAACAAAATCATAAAACTCTACCTCCTAATCCGCTTGCGACTACGCTCGCACGGCCTACGGTGCCACAGAACTGTATTGGTAAGAGTAGTTTTACGACATGGTCCTTTTTAAAGAAGATTTATAAATATAATTAAAGCTCATTAAGTTTTTTAGGAAAGAAGGTTTTCGGAAGGTTCTGGAATGGAGACCACGGACTGGCAAGCGCAGCGTAGGTCGTCCACCGACACGGTGGACAGACGCCCTGATAAAGGTCGCAAGACGACGTTGGATGCAGGCCGGTTCCAACCGGTCCTTTTGGAAAATCATGGGGGAGGTTTATGTTCAGCAGTGGACATCCTACAGCTGAGATGATGATGATGAAGTTTTTTTTAAATTTCACCCATGCGAAGCCGGGGCGGGTCGTTAGTTAAATATAAGGAACTGTTTGCATTGTATTATAGTCCGTATAATAGTTCTGAATGTAATACCTTTAAAAGAGTAATTCTTGTATATCTGAATCTCGGAAACGGATCCAACAATTTTTATGAAATTTAGTATGCAGGGGGTTTCGATAAATCGATCTAAGTAGGATTCATTTTTAGAAAACATCGTATTTTCCGTGTTAGCTGGCGATAAAAAACTGCTATAATATCATTATGGCTACTCTAAAGCTACTTAACAATAGATGGCGTTAATACAATTTATCGAAATATAATTTCCAAAAAAACACTATTTGCAAAAACGGTTATCCAGGTACTTTATATTAGGTATAAATATATTTTTAACCGACTTCCAAAAAAAGGAGGAGGTACTCAATTCGACTCTATTTTTTTATGTTTGTTACCTCATAACTTTCAACTGGGTGAACCGATTCTCAAAATTATTTTTTGTTTAAAAGTTGGTACTTCCCGTGTGGTCCAATTTAAATTTCATCAAATTCGGTTTAGTACTTTTTTAGATACACTCCAATAACTGAATAGAATGGAATTCGGTATTAAATTTATCAAATTGTAGGTACCTACTTGTTTCTTTCTTTCTTTCCTTCTTTCTCTGAGAGGCAAGGATGAGAACGGGACGTTTAGATAATCTTATGTTAAATAATATTATGTAATACCTATATTTGAGGTACTAAATCAACTGTCCAGGAGCAGAATTCAGATGTAGATATTTATTGATTTCAAGAGTGGTTATAGCGTGATTCAAAGTCAAAATAATTTGTCCAATTTAGTCAATAATGCTATTATAAACGTTTAAGGTTGTTCGATACACTTTTATACGGGTAACTCAAAACTGCAACAGTTTTTTCGGTTTTATAACTACTCTACACTACCATGATAATTAATTATGCGTCAATCGAAGATTACAGTACTATTTACTACCCAATAGGCTTTATGACATGGAGCTGCTGTGCGATTATCTAAGAGAAAACATCGTTCCATCTTTGACAACATCCATGTAAAAAATGAAGAGATGACAAGAAACGTTCGAAAAGCAACCGTACGGGCGAAATATTTGACCTCGGTGAGCTCGTCGACGAATCATTACAGCCGTGCGATTCTCTAAGAGCAAACATCGTTTCATCTTTGACAACATCCATGAAACAAATAACGAGATTACAAGAAACGTTCGAAAAACAACCTTATGTATCGGTGAGCTCGTCGACGAGCACATCGACGAATCATTAGAGAATCGCAAGACTGATTGGCGATAAGGCCAATAATGTGTAATCAGATGCATTCACATATTTTTTAAACAAGATTATTATGAATTAGAGAATAGAGGATAGCATTAAAATGTCGCAACTTTTTACAGGTGTAGGTAGACTATTTATCCGGACTCGTATATAATCCAAAAAATCATTGTACACGAATTTTTCAGCTCTGGGTGAAACGTATCACCTTAAGTACTGTTGCGTTCTTTTATATGACTTCGCCGTGTGCAAAGATCAGAGTCACTGCAGAGAATATTCACTTAAAGTTGCTTGTAGAAGATGTAGTTTTACCCGACAGGGCCCTATTACCAAGCCTGCACTGTCCGTCTGTATGTATGTCTGTCTGTCTGTCATTAAAGGGACTGTGTCTTTCGAACCGTAATAGTTAACCATTTCAACATTTTCACTAAATATGTGTACAAGTAAAAATAAGGGGAGAAAGAAAGCTAGAAAATACCATGATTATTGCTCCATTGAGCGGTAACTAATTAATTAAGCAGTAAATTTGGTGTGATTATGGTTCGATGTATAAAATAGAAAAACAAATTTCAAAATGCGTCCATGTACTGAAGTCTGAAAATATTATGGCATGGGTACGTTGGAGCAGAGGCGAGAACAGTATGACGTTGAACTCCTACACGACATACTCTCTGGGAAAATTTACTGTAGTGAACTATTGACTAATATCGCAATACGGGTTCCAAATCGTCGAAGTCGATATTCCACACCACTGTTGCACGTACCTAATGTACACACTAACTACGCTCGTAATTCTGTCCTCTGTCGCACCGCTGTAACTTATAATAAGCGTTACTCAAACCTAGACATCTTCCACTTACCAAGAAATGCCCTAAAAATTGAGATTGAGTCTCACGTACTGATTTTTTAAATTTTATAATGATTTAGTTATACCACGCATACACATACACACACACCCATATACTCACACACTCAAAATACACTCACGCAACATAAATACATCATCCGCATAATTATTGATTTCCGTGTTCATAGTTTTTGAATACGTGAAATTATAATTATTTATGTTTTCAAATTTGTAAACACTTTTGGCCTAATTATTATTTATATAGTTAAGCTTTGTAATTAGTTAATATATTACGCTGTTGATTGCAATAAATAAATAAATAAAAGGAGCTCGCATTAAAGATAAATACATAAAACTAATGTATTGTATTGTGATATAAAAACACTGAACTCTCGTACGGTACGTTAGCAATTACATTTTAGGGAACCGTAGTAAGTCTCGCCCTGTGTGCACTGAATTGAAAATTCTTATGCAATTCTTTAAGCCATTTTCAGAAATATGTCGTAGAATATTGAAACTTAGCCATTCCTAAGTTGTTCATGGATTTTTGACTTGATGTGAGATAGTGCAAAATTATGACTTAATTTCGGCTTAGGTACTTTTTCCTTAAAATGTTGGTGAAAAGGTTCTACTAAGTTAACGTTGTACCTTCATGGTATTTATAAATAAAATTCAAGTGTCTGTAAAAATTTTGTGGCCGAGTTGGGCGTCGCTTGAGGGAGAGAGGTCGGGATCCGCGATCGGGGCATTACTTGGCCCAACGCATCTCGCTAGCGATCCAGCGAGGTACTGTCGTCAGTTTGATGGTACATTTGGCAGTGAAGTCGGTAGCGGTGGACTGGTTATTTAGTATTTAGGTTAAGTTTTTGACTTAGTTTATATTATTTAGAATCTGTTTATAATATTATAATAACAGTTTTACTAAATGCATATGAAAGTATTTACCTACGGTACCTACTCATACCATAACATTCTCTGATTATTCCGGCTAATCTAATCCGATGAATCTAGCTTTCACTGGCAAATATGTGATGTTATAAAGTGTAACTCAAGCTAATTTATTTTGTACTAGCGACTGCCCGCGACTTCGTTCGCGAAGTACGCTTGGCCTTCGGCTTCGCCATAACCACCATCTTACCTTGGTTTTTCTTTCATAAGAACCCTTCTCCTGACAATAATTAACACAATAAAAAAAGAATTAGCGAGATTGTTCCATCCGTCCTCAAGTCATAGCGTGACCAGGAGAAATATGGGTTCATTTATAAATATATAGAGTTTAAAAATTATATTTGGTTCCGCGCAAAAAAAAACAATACCATTATTCCGCTAAGTCCAGCCATGAAATGGAGCTCACAGGCCCGAGCACGAAAATATGCTTAAGTGTAACGTAATCGCATCGTTAACGTATTTAGTACAAAGTATAAGTTATCAGTGCCAATATTGCACTAGATAAATGACAGTTGTACTAAATACGTTAACGATGCGATAACGTTATACTTAAACAGATTTTCGTGCTCGGTCCACTGGTGAAGGTGTTTTAAAATATGTTGTTTAACAAACTACTATATTGGATGTACAAAAAATTTAATAATATAAAATTTTGTTGCTTGACATAAGTAAATTTTTTGTTTGTTTTTCTACGTATAATTTGGGTACCAAAGTATTATATATCTCATTAGCATTTGTGAGAGTATATAATTGATATAATACAATTTGGAAGGTTATATGAAATGTGAAACTGATATTTCCTTGTTTGTAATTATCCTTTCATGTTTAAAACATATTAAGAAATTGTTGTAATATGATAATGTATATATTATATCTCAGGAGTTTTATAAAATATATTATGAATAGCTTATATATTATAACCGGGTATTCAAATTGATGGTTATTCAGAATTTGAATGATTCATGTTATTAAAGTTAATATAAATAGTGACAATCATATTACCAATCTTATTTGACCCGTGTTTCAGCATACAGCGTTTCCCCAGCGTTGGTCTACCTATACTGCCACATTTCGTTACAATTTGTTTGTTTTATTAAAATATTTATTTGTATTATTTTTATATAAATATATAAAAATAATGGTGATGAACCTAGTTCATCAGCACATACTCTTGCACAATTTTTCTCATGCTTTCTAGCCCCATTATATTGTAAGAAATAACATTGTACAATTCTTTGAATAAAGATTTATTATTATTTTAGGTATTTCCATAAATGCATACAAGGTGGCCCCTTCTACAAATATTGTTACAGATCATAATATACCCATATTCATACAAATAAAGTTTTGAATATATTCATACAAATAAAGTTTTGAATTGAATATAAATTTTGGGGAATGTTCATCTAAGATGTAAAACGTTTAAATAAGTTTGGTGATTAACAATTACAATTACTTGGTACCGTTATTATTGAAATAAATAACCAAATTCGGATTAACCCTTTGCGTCCCAGAGACGTAAATATACGTCAGTTTCATTCTTAAATCTTTTGTTTTAATTATCACGGTATAGGAAAGATTAAGCACGATTTCATCGTAACCATTTAATAAAGTTAAGCACACCTGCCTGCGGTTACTATATGGATGGGAGAACTTTTCTATACATAGCAAGACATGGTCCGGTTGTTTGTCTTAGGAATACAGTTGTTAGACCATGTCGGAGGCATCCTAGCGGTTTGAAACCCAGAAGGGTAAGTCACTTATTAACGTTTATATCCGTCAACCTGTACTGGGCTCTTGTGGTGTATTATGGCCTTTACCCTTCTGTGAGAGGAAGGTCCGTGTAAAGACTTATGAATATTGTTTCTTATGTACTGTATAAGAACTTAATCTATTTTTTTAAATAAAATGCGCTTAATTATATTTACAAATAGAATACAAAAAATACAATACATTTCTTACCGGCAACCCTGAAAAAGTTAACCAAAACCAAACATTTTACCGTACGAACACAAAATCACGGAAACTTTTTAAAATTACAATCGATTCTTAATCCCGAACGATTATTCCGAAATCGAATTTTCCCGATTTCCGTCGATTCCATAGTTGGGTTAAGTACGCGCGCGCCCCTTAGCGGCCAGTATCAAACTGAGTGATGTGTTCAAAAGATCGGCTAAGTGTATAGTGAACCAAAACGCGTGGGTTTACGTTCGGGAAGATTGAATCATGGACACAGTGAAAAAGAATATCAACCTTGCAAATCAGACCATAAGACGTATTATCGTGCTGCTTATAATCGCTAAATAAATTTACCTTTTTCATTTAACAATTTGTTTTAATTGTACATGCCGTGATCAAAGTGGTAAATGTGTGAACTTTCTTAGAATTAAAACTTGGAATGAGCAATTGTAGTCTGTTCTACAATTTGCAGAGATTGGCAAGTTGATGTTCTATAGAGATGTATGATCAAGCTTTGATAGCAGAATCATTAATTCAAATGTGATCTTTAGGTACCGTGACTATCACGCCTCTGAGAACACGCCTCTCTATTGAACGTATCATCTTAATTCTTTTTAAGTTTTTGTCCTTATATACAATCTTGTATATGACGGCCAGTCTTGACCTAAGTAGAGCAGCGTATTTTAACGTAACTTTTTACCCATATCAGCATAGGGACTCTGGTCTGCTGGTACTCGATTAGTTACCGACGGTGTCCTCTACATCTCTATATTTTTTAGGGTTTCGGGGTTGTATCACACGCCGTATTTCTGACTAGTTATTTCTTCATACGTGAACTTGTCCGTTCCAGCTCTAGTTGAGTGTCATAGTAGTTTCAAGGTTATGTTTAATTAAGTAAGACATTTCATATAGGTAACATTACTGTATACTGACTCTAGCTATACAGACATAGAGACTATTAGAAATTATAGAGCATTTTATTTATGAGATATAGCTGTAAGTGTTCAAGGTTACATCCATAAAGGCATAAACATCCTTTTAAAGAGAGTCTATGTCTTGGACTGTACTTCAATTAGATATCCCCTCCTCGCGTCGTATTCCTCAATACTGAGGGTCGTGACTCTCTCGCTGAATAATTTTTTTATGGACTAACTCCTTCCCTCTGTTCCGGTCCTTTGCTTTGTGGATGGCTTTGTGGAGATTGGTGTTTAGCGCGGATCGAATTTGGTTCGACCATCTCGTTGGACTGCGGCTTCTTGGTCATTTGCCATCAACCTTGCCTATCACCATCAGCTGTTCGATGTGTTGACCGTCTTTGCGTGCTGTGTCCGAAAAATTCTAGTATTCTGCGTAGACAGATAGTGGATAGTCTGTTTTTTATATTAAGCTCTCGCAGAATAGACGCATTGGTGCGGAATGCAGTCCAAGGGATCTGTAACATTTTTCGCCAACACCACATTTCAAATGCGTCGATGCGGTCTTTATCAGCTTTTTTCATGACCCATGTCTCAGAGCCATAGCTAAATATGGAGAATACCAACGTCTGTCAATAAGATATAGAGTGTAATTGTAGCAGATAAGGAAGGAAACATTTTCTTTTACCGAATGTTACTCAAATTTAATTTGTATTTCATAGTATTATAAAGCATACCATACACATGACGCTCCCACTGTACACATGGGCCTTTCTTAGAGAATATGGACCGTAATGTACCTACTACTCAGGCCCAGTATTGGCCGGTCATACAATAGTGGTCTGCTTTATACGTTGGAGTTTTCATTCCACAGGGTTCGCTTCGATCTAGTCTAATGACTATCATCCTGAGGCAAATACCAGGAATTAGGTCCTAACGATCCTTTCCAAGCAAGGGACGGGGTATATATACTATTTACTTATGGTACTTTCATCATCATTATCATCATTTGTCATGATAATAATGATGATATATGAGTGAAATTATGATCATCTAGTTATATGATAAATATATTCAATCTTATAATAAAACGAATCGATCGCTGATTAGCACGGAACAGGTAAAATATTAATCACTTCATACAACGATCTTATAAGACCAATGACTTCAAAGATAAAGGAGTGGGAGAGAGTGTTTCGTCTGCAGAAACGCGCTGTCAGAGCAATCATGCGATTACCATGCGATGCTTCCGTGCGATCTTATTTTGGGAGCCTGGGAATCTTAACTTTGCCAGGGATAGTTATATGTCAGGTAGCTGTGTACGCGAAAACGTACTTGCACTCGTATGTGACTCGTAATAGTGGGCACACCTACAATACCCGGAACGCAGGTAAGCTTGCTGGTGTACAGCGTAAACTTACGAAGTCTTCCAAGCTCACTCATATCATGGGTCCAACGGTATATAATAAGCTGCCCACCTTTATAATAGCGGCCCCCAGCTTGTATAGTTACAAGTCTCGACTCCGACGTTGGCTTACTGAGCACTCGTAGCTATGCCGAGTTTCTTAACCTACCTACTATAACGTAGTGTTGCTATTTATTGTATTTATATTTAGTTGACTCCCCGTGAGTATGAATTATTTAATTAAACGTTTTTACCATTTATTTATTTTGAATTGAGTTATAATCACGATTTATAATTTGACTTTACTTTAAATATATGTGTGTTATCAATACTATATAATGTATTACGATATGTATATATATGCTATTTGTATGTCTGCATGTGCAATGTGCACCCGCAAATGGCAAGAGGTACATGATTATTTAATTGTAATGATTATGAACTTTGACGTGTAAATTGGCTTTATTAATAGTATAATATAATTGGCATTAGAACACCAAGATTGTTCATGATTATGATTTAAAAAAAATGGGAATCGGTCCACAAATGGCGGAGAAATCGGTGAACATACACAAAAAAGGACACATACAGTCGAACATATAATCTTTTTGAAATCGGTAAAAAAACTGTATATGACAACTCAGCAATACAACCATACGACCACCATTATAAGAACTTCCCCTTCCCCAAAGGCACAATAGACCAACTTATACTTATAGATATCGTATAACTGGGTTATTTCTCCTTCGCATTCTTATTTATACGATTTATTGATATATTTATTAATTGTGTTATAAACATTTTCTCGGTCACTGGATTTATTTATTGTTGTAGTTTATCAGAAAGACGTAGCTTTCCATAATTATTAATTATTTGTGTAAGTACCTACTTACATTCGTAATTGCATTATAAGATATGTGTACTTTTTATTGTTTTTGTAGCTGTTATCTCAAAGAGAGTATAAACAATACCTTGATGTTATTTTAAGATTGTATTGTACATATATATCTACATGTAATTAACGATGATTTATACGTGTATTTAGTCTAGATTTTTCCTTGCAATTATGTTTTTTCTTCTTAATTTAAGGTTATCATTAGTGGTATAGTAGTAATTAATTTTTCATTTTAAATCTAAACCAAAGGTAAGTACATTATGCTTGATAGACTAGTAGTTTGACTTTTGTCTCACTTGATGGTCAGTGGTGATGCGGTCGAAGGTAGATAGAGCCTTTCTAGATCTAGTACCAAATCAGGTCTAGAACAGTGACTGACTCTCAATGACAGTTGCCAGTACACACCGTTAGTGTTTGGCGACAGGTTTTTCATCAAAGTCAAAGTCTAAATAATTTATTCAATTTAGGCATCAAAGACGCACTTATGAACGTCCATTTTTCATTATAATGTACTTTAAAGAGTACCGCCGCGTTCCAAAATATATAGAGCTTACCGAGAAGAAGCGGCAAGAAACTCGGGGCAATTCTTTTTATATAGATGTTTTTACAATGTTTTTACTTAGGTACTACAAATATTAGCTCCAGTGTGTTGCCTTACAAAAGAGAACATAATAATGGTATCAGTAGGGCAAGACACGCTACTCTTTGACATTTTAGTACACGAGTAGATAGATCCTGGAGTGATCAGTCCCAAGCTGTTTTATCCTCCAAGTAATCCGAAATTTTGTAATAACCTTTTTGAAAGAGTTTAGTTTTAATAGTAATTTTAAACTTATTAATAGGCAAATCTCGGATAACATTAGGAACTTTATTATGGAATAGTATACATTGTCCCATAAAAGAATGACTTATTCTGTGGAGACGCGTTACGGATAGCTTGTGCTTATTTCGTGTGTTGATGGAATGAGCATCACTCCTTTTATCAAAACTGTGGAACATCGTGAGGGTAGTATCTACCTATTTATCCAGGAGGGCATTAGACCACCATCTTGCGGGTTTCATCACAATGTTATATTCACCTATCTTAAGCTCAAGCTAGGGATCGAATCGGTGTAGGTATGGTGACTGATTCTCTTTATCTCTGAGCTATGTGATATTTGATTGTAGGAAGTTCCAGAATCAACAGAATAAAATGTGAAAGTACAACTTTTACCATCACTATTCCCTTTTGGCCTAGTGTTTATTTACTTTTACTAGAAGTAGAGTTAGTTTTACTAGTATATAATATAGTATATAGGTAACTATACTTATAGCTTTACACTGTGATCACACCAATCGTTTTCCGTGTGGTCCCATTTAAATTTCATCAAATTCGGTTCAGTATGTTTTTGAGTGACACTCCAATGACTAGATAGAATGGAAGTCGGTATTTTTTTTTTCTAATTGTACTTGTTAATTATGTTGCTTTATATTACTACAAGATATCCCATACAAAGAAGTTCTTTTTCATTTTTATTGGCCGATCGAGCGAAGCGTTCTGCTATAACGAGCTAAATTCATCTGTCCGTATGTTTGTTAAGTTAGTATGTTGATCCTCCTGTACAGGTTGCATTTATAAACCAATCTTGACGAAACTTGGTATGCATGTTTTACTATTAAATAGTATGTTTTTTGTTGTCAGAGGGAAAGGGTTTACTTTTCCTAAAAGGGGGATGGTATGCTGCGACTCTACTTACCGACCGATTTTGATAACGTAAAGTGAAGTTTGAAAACTGGACAGCTTTGGTAAAATGCGGTAAGAAAATTCAGTACCTACAACAAATAAAATTTTAGCAAAATTGGTCAATATTGCTGATAAGACTGTGCTCCCGAGTTCTACTGTTCGCAGGACTATACTAGTTTTAATGTTAATACATACTACCAGGAAACTGAGTGTGCACGTAAAAGTAAAACACTAAAATAAAACGATATAGTGATATTCGTTATAAAAGGCATATTTTTGTGTAAAGACATAACAAGTAATAGTGTGGTGATAAGAAATGATCAATGCGTGAAACTCTTGGACGGTTTTATTTGTATAAAGAAGATATGATAAGGCGCTGTCAGCTCAGCGCTTGGCTACGTTCAAGTCCTTGTAGCTTCTGAGATTTCGTGATGAGTGAGTGACCTTTCGCTTTTATATATATATAGATACGAGTAGATAGATAGAACACATCAATGTCTCTGTTCTGAGCAATACATGAACATGTCAATATGTGGTAGATGGCAAATTGGGATACAGAAGTAGAGTACTCCAAGCTACTTTGTCATAAGTAGATATAATATTTTTTGCATAAATGATCACAACAATTAAAAAGCTTAATTTTTACAATAAAACTAAACCATGTTTGAGCTGTTGAAGCATCACCTATAGCTGGTAGTTGTACATTTACAACACACCAGGACAATAATCTCAGAAGCCGTAATCGCTACAATTTGATTGGTTGCGACAATATTTCTCACAAAGGTCAATGCCGTGCATCCTGGCAGGCCCCAACTCACAGATTACGGTATATTTACTAACAAACTGAGCCATCTTGCACGTACGTACTATTGTATTGTCTGGGATCACGTATTGTAGTGAACGACCGTGTGATCAAAACATGTGCATGACCACATGTGGTTTATACGAGTACTATTAGTTTGACCATTTAGTTTAGCGTTCAAAAATAGATTTAATCCATAAAGTTTGCAAATATAGATATATGAAACATGTGATAATAGCATAAGAAATGGACTGATACATTTAGTTATGCCATAAAAGGGAACTGCCCCATAATGCTGGCTGCATAACGCGCAGCAATTTGTAAACTTTTCCACTACGGTATTCGTGGATAATAATGCTCTCAAACTCATCGAGTGATAGCTATGTAAATTGGTGTTACATAATCAGGTTCTATATTTAAAATGGGCGCGTACTGAAGAAATCACTTTTAGGCCCTTTTTGTTGTTTATATGACTTGGCACATATGGTCAAAGCTCTTTATACTTACTTTACAATGTTTAAAATCAGAAGACACATCTCCGAAATTTAAACTAGACGGGAAAAGTAGAGAACTAATCTATACAGGTTGATTTTTTTACTCTCGAGATTTCTGACATTTCTAATACTCAAACCTCAGTTGGTTCAGTAGAGACTTATATATAACTATATAGAAACAGGATGGATTAGTATCAAAAAAAGTTTTTGTGTAAAATTACCATTTTCTTGCTGACTGTACATTTCCCCAAAATCTGTAAATGCAATTTGAGATAGAAAACTATCGCGAGTTATGTTCAAATAAATATAAAATAAATATAAATATAGGTATATATTACGCGAGTCCTAGCCGGTTTTAAAGCGTAATCTGTAAATGCAGTTCAGAATAACTTAAAAATTTATGGATAGTCTCCTAAAAACGTTTTCCTGTAACTATAACGGTTAAGGTACCTGCCCTTACTGTCCCGTCTCAAAAATTCACCCTGTATATATAAAAATGAACCCCTATTTGTCCTGGTTACGCTATAACTTGAGAACGGTTTTACCTATTTCATTAATTTTTTTTATGTTTTCTAATTACTTCGTAGAAGGTTCTTACATATTTTTTTTAAGTAAGACGGGAGATTATGGCAAGGCTGAAGGCAGAGCCTACTACGCGAACAAAGTCGCGTGCTGTTGCTAGTGTATATATAAAAATGAACCCCTATTTTTTCCTGGTCACCCTATTACTTAAGAACGGCTTTGCCGATTTCTTTCATCTTTTTTTATGTTTTCTAATACTTCGTAGAAGGTTCTCACATTAAAAAAGAAAGAAAATATAGGAGGTTATGGCGGGACATCTCGTGTCTCGAAGTCCCGGGACTTTTCGTAATTTTTTGTTGTTTCGAGTCCCAGGACTTTCGGGTCGAGACTCGAGACGAGACAATATCGACGAAATTTTTACGTAATTATTTTTATTTTGAAATAATTGAAGGAGTCTAACGCCATCTGTTAGTTTAATAAATAATTACTTGATATACTACGTAACTACTTTATAAACTTATCTACACAACACAATAGATGCGTTTGCCGCGCCGCCATGTGGACGTTTTTAATATATTTTTAATATACATGGTATTAAAAATATATTAAAAACCTAAAAGAAACCAAAACGGTATGTGATCGATGAAATGGCGGCAGAATATGGTCACATCGTCCTTAGGGTTCTTCGAAATCACTGGCATAGGAGTTATATGGGCACAAGTAAAAGGGCATGCTGCAAAAACATACTAACCCCCAATTCACAACGAATAAATGTTGCAATTACTCAAAAACGCTTGTATATCTAATCAATTAACAATACAAGTAAACCTTTTATTGTCTCGTTTCTGTATGTTACTTAATCGATTTCTCCCCCATTTTTGGACCGATTTAAAATATTTTTTTGTTTGGTAGAGTATACTTCCGAGGTTGCCCCATTTAAATTTCATCAAATTCTGTCAAGCAGTTTTTGAGTTACACTCCAAAAATAGAAAATTGCTACAACTATCTTGATGATATCATCATTGACGGTGAATGACAATCGATTCTGTAAGTATCAAGGATCACTAAAAATGGTAAAATATTTTTTTTGCAAAAAAATGGAACCGACTTCAATACCAAAAAGTGTGAAATAACTTGTCGATGTCGGTACCATGAGAACAATATTGTGATATAAGGTTACCTAGTTTTGAACTATCATGGTACCGACTTCAATAATACAATACAAGCACTTAACCAGGTGGCGGAGAAAATTGACATTTTCCATTGTTCACAGAGCGAGTTCGTAAGGGCTATTATGTTCAATTTGTCATATTGTAAATAATAATTACTATTTTTCTACTACTCTATTGCATTAGGATAAGCCTGTAATGATAGATGTATTGTTTTAATAATAAATAAAAATAAAAATAAATAAATAAATAAAATAAGTTATTTCACACGTTTTGGTGTTGAAGTCGGTTCCATTTTTTTGTAATATTTTTTTTCTTATATTAAACTACATAGGTTAATAGATTGTTTCCTTTGTATGTGCTGCAAGAGATTGCTTCTTGCCAAATTTCATGATTCTAGGTTAACTAACGGGAAGTACCCTATAGGTTTTGATCCTGTAAAATCGCAAAATATGCGACATAAACGCGCGTATATTTTGATCGCATCGACTTACAAGTTAGATTTTTCACAAATGAAAGTGACCGTAGTAACTAAGTGACAAAGTACTATTTAGTGTCCAGTGGTACCTTGTCGGTGAACGACCTACGCTGCGCTTTCTGGTCCGTGGTCTCCAATCTAGAACCTTTCGGCGCCATCGGCCATCTGTTCTGCGTGCTATGTGGCCTGCCCATGGCCACTTCAACTGGCTTATCTTCTGGGCTATGTCGGTGACTTTCGTTTTTCTATGGATCTCCTCATTTCAGAATCGATCACGATGAGAAACCCCGAGCATAGCCCTCTCGATAACTCGTTGTGCTACTTTGAGCTTGCTTATGAGGCCCATAGTAAAAGACCACGTTTCAGTGCCATATGTCATCACTGGTAACACACATTGGACAAGTTTCCGGAAAGTCGCCTAACCGAGTTGGATTCGACGATTGACCTCTTTCTCGAAGTTGGACCTGCCTAGTTTGATTGTCTGTCCCAGGTAGATGTATTCGTCAACAACTTCGAGAACTGAGTTCCCAACTGATATTGTGGTAGGCACAATATGGGCATTAGACATAATTTTCGTCTTGTCTAGTCCTGTCGAGACACTCGAGCACTGCCCACGTCTCGATCGAATCAAAGACCTTCTCATAGTTCACAAAGGCTAAACAAAGAGGTAAGTTATACTCTTCGGTCTTCTGTATAACTTGCCGTAGCGTGTGGATGTGATCTATGGTACTATAGCCTTTTCGGAAACCGGCTTTTTCCGGAGGCTGGAATTCATAGAATCTGCGACTGAGACGGTTCGTCATGACCTTTGAAATAAGTAAGGTGCTGTCACCTTCCTTAAAGAACCACCACGCTTTTTTTCCATGCTTCTGGCGTTAATCCTCCGAGTATTAAAGATACGGTATTAAAGAGCTTCTGAAGGACTTAAAGGAAGGCTGGTGCTTCTTAACGCGACAGTGGACTCTTTTATTTGATTTAACGATTGGAGTTCCTAAATGATTCTTTGATCTTTTAACTTAATAAATGATTTAAATTATCCTCCTCCTAGGGTCGCTTTCCTCATTGTTGAGGGTCGTGACCTCATTGTTGAGGGTCGTGATCTCATTGTTAAGGGTCGGATCACCTTCTGAATTCTTTCTACCTTGATCTGTTTCAGCAAGCGTGTATCGCATTATGGACTTTACTTTGATTATATTTAACTTTTTTACATGCATTTTACAAAACCTACATAATATCTACAATACGTTACCATAAGACCGTTAGGAATTTTGCTGCAGCTGACGCTTGATCTGAGCTCGATTCTGCTACAATGAGTACTATGGCGTTATCTCTTCTCAGTAGTGATTTAATTATTTGTGAATATTGTGACAACCCTGTAATAAGTATAAATTTGGATAACTAGGTGCTGCCCGCCACTTACTTCATGAGGGGAAGGAGTTAAAGATTATCCTCTGCGCTATCAGGATTTGAATTGAAGACGCAAAGAGGTTCCCTTATATAAGGTAATTTTTTGGGTGAAACTTCTCTTCTCTTTCTTCACTTATATATTTATATAGACTCATGCATATATAATTATGTATATATATTAAGGAATGACTCCGAGAAAGGCTGGTTCTTGTGAACGCGGCAATGAAGTGTTTTGTTTTTATTTTGATTTTATTTTTATCTTTTTTTCCGTTTGGGGTTTATACTATGGGTTATTGGGTCCAGATGCACGTTTAGTGAAGGAGTTGTCCAGACGCCTTAAAAAATCACAGATGGCCAAAGAGCTGGTGCTTACCTCGGGCAATGTATCAGGCAGTTTTTTTGCCATATTGAATGGCAGGCAATTTTTTTGCCATAATCAATGGCAAAATGGCATGGCACCTATTCAAATAGTAGAGTTGCACTCCAGTGAATAACATGATCACCTATAGAGTTGGCCAAGAGCCATTCTAACGGAAAAGTTGTCTATTTTCCTTATATTGAGAAACTATTCAAATTGATCGGTGTGGTTATAACTGTAAACAATACAAATACTAATGCATTGGGTCTAGAAACTAATTCTGCATTTTACCATTAATACTACTTATATTAATTTGTCCTATTATGAAATAGAAGAGAAACAAGTACAATTTGAAAAATTTAGTACCGACTTCCATTCTATTCAGTTATTGGAGTGTAACTCAAAAACTACTGCACCGAATTTGATGAAATTTAAATTGGACCACACGGGAAGCACCAGTTTTCAAATAAAAAAGAATTTTAAGAATCGGTTAATCCTATCGAAAGTTATGAGGTAACAAACATAAAAAACATACACTCGAATTGAGTACCTCCTCCTTTTTGGAAGTCGGTAGATAAAAAGCAGTTATTAATAGCGTTTTATCATGAACACTATTTTATAAAGTACCTATGTAACTGTTTAAATACTAACACTATCCCATAGTGGTATATTCCACTATCTGCACCCCGCAGCATGTGTTACTCCAGCATCCCATCTACCTCCATACCAAATTTCATCAATAGTGGCCCAGCCTTTTGAGCGTGAAGAAGTTACAAAC
This sequence comes from Selenia dentaria, assembly GCA_917880725.1. Lineage (NCBI taxonomy): Eukaryota > Metazoa > Arthropoda > Insecta > Lepidoptera > Geometridae > Selenia > Selenia dentaria. Next base: position 8,583,661 of record OU862901.1, on the reverse strand, counting down.
ATACAAACACACTCACTAACTTTCACGTTTATAAAACTAATGTGATTCGCTAATAACATTAAATACATGGGTAAATGTTTTTTTTATAACCTCGACGTTTGTAATGAAGCAGCCAAGTTCCTTCGACCATGAGCACGAAATGTCTGCAGATGCTACTCGGTCGAAAGGTTCATTGCTTTAACTCTAAAAGACTACTACCCGTTTTCACCAACATTTTAGGTAACACCTAAGCCAAGTTGAGTGTCATTTTTGTACTGCTGAGTGTTACCTAACTGGCTTAGGAGTTACTTAAAATGTTGGTGAAAACGGGCATACATATTCGTATTTTGACGTCAAATATGTATGACTAGCTGTGCTCCGCGATTTCACCCGCGTGGTGATAGATGAAGATGATGAATCAAATATAGCGTATGTTACTCAGGCATAATGTAGCTCTAAGCTCGTGAAAGACTTGCTTGAATCGGTTTAGTAGTTTCTATGTGTATCCATTAAACACAAACAAACAACCATATATCTTTCCTCATTATTATTATAGTAGATAAGGATTAGTACCAAGATACGAAAATGTAGCCTGGGTTGTACCGGCGTTACTATTGCATATTTTAAAATGAAAAAGTATTTATTTAGACCTAACTGTAATAGTTAGACATATGGTAATGTGGACTTCTTTATAGATATTGACGTTTTCTATAAAACTGTACTCTGTCACTTTGCACTTTAATTGATAATCGTTTCTGCAACGTACGCGATATAAGAACTTTTTTTTGGTATTTTTCCACACCTTGGGTTACATTATCTATGTTTTCATACGGATCCCTAACTTTTTGAAAATAATTATATAACCTATGTTCATCAGGGATAATGTAAGATTCTAATGGTAAAAGAATTTATGTAATCGGTCTAGTAGCTTCGGAGCGTATTCAATTCAAACAAAGAAATCTTTCCTCTTTCTAATAGTAGTGCAGAAGTGTAGATGTAAGTCCACGAAAGCTTTAAAATACTTTTATATTATTTATGTTCCATTGTTAAATGCATTTTTATGGTATATTTGTTTTTGTAAGTATTTGTATTACGTGTATAAAGAACCTAATTTACAAATTTTACGAGAATATATAAAAATAACATAAAACTATAAAGCTCTCCATTGGCGGTTGGCTGTGTCTTTTGAGCCGGATTCACGAACTATCTAACAAGCACGAGACTTCCGTTGACCTCATTTTATTTTTTCTGGGTCACAACTGTGATATGACCAATACGATAATTGGGCACAAATTAATATGTAGGTACAATAACAAGAGTTATTCATAAAGTCTAACTGAACGATACTTATGGTAGGTCAGTGTAAGTACGTGTAAGTAATATAATTAGCATGAAAAGATAAGTTGTAAAGTACCAGTGCAGTATACGCAATAGTTGTTATGTTTATGTTCAACCTGAATTTTTGTTGAATTTCCAAGAACGATATCATAATTAGCGTATAAACTTATTAGCGATGAACGCACTACTTTACTCAGTTATATAGTATTGAAGTATTCCGCGACATTTTATCCCTCCTTCGATTGAAGTCAACATTAATTACAACATTTCATAGTATTTTATATATTTTATCTATATATGCAGCGACAAATCCTGGGATACTTGGTACAAAGGTACGTAGGAATTGTCGTATAAGTATTCTTTTCCCAGGTATCTTGTTCTTTTGGAGGCTGGATAACCTACTGACGTGGACTTTCGCTTCGGGATTCTGCCTCTTGGCATTTTGCCCTCTATTATTTTATTCCTGTGTGTGACGATTAAACTTTCAGGGTTGTCAGGGTTTCTGCGTGCTACACGTACATGACCGAAATACGGCAGGTACGCATTCTGCATACCAATAATTATATAATTATCAAATATGATGAAATATAGTTTATAATAGTTACTCAACTGAGCGCTTCCGTGCTTCTCAGGGCACGTTAAGCCGTCGGTCCCGGTTGTTTGTCTTAGGATAACAGTCGTTAGGCTATGTCAAAGGCCTTCGGGCGGCCTGAAAACTTCACCATGGGATGGCCACTAACCTATCCACCAATCCGCATTGGGCCCACGTGGTGGATTATGGCTCTCTCTCTGAGAAAAAGGCGCGAGTCCCAGCAGTGGGAACAAAATGGGTTGATTATGATAATTTCTGATGATAGTTTTTAAATAATTGTTTTTATTTACACCTGCGTATTCTGATTATCCTCATTTGCAGACAACACTCGCAGACATTGTAGAAAAAAGACAAACTTCGGCAACGGATTCTAGTCTTTAGACGTACACATTATAAAAGAATCAAAACGATACTGCGCTGTGGTAAAATTTTAACCATTAAGTGATCTCGCATTGCATTACGTCTGTAAGTAACATATAATGGAGATGAATGGAAAACTATGCCAAAAGTCTGAAACTATAGGTATCAAAATGGCCTTCCCCTTTTCTTGGCGCGGCAATGATTCTATCAAAACAACCTATGTAATGATTGTTTTATTATCTCAATTGTATAACTGAGATTCAATTTAATAGTTAAAGTGACCTTTAAGATTTGATCACACGGTTCCTTTAAATTGAAATGTTTAAAAAATCTAATGAAATCGTGTAAATCCGAATATTACGTAAGGCTAAAACGTAAGCTATAAATCTATCAGCGTATGGATAAATGCCATTGTATCTTAAAAATTAAATGAAATATATTCTTTGCAGTTTTAGAGAGAAAATTACATATCCTCTGACGGGATTTGAACCCGTGTCTTTCATCCGACAATGTGCATATATAATTTTTCTCTCTATAATTGCTAAGTGTGGAATCGCTGATGTTAGTGATTAAAAAAATCATATAATAAAAAAGGAACTTTGTTAAAATAAATGTCAAGTGACGAGATGTGCATGTCAAGTGTCTAGTCTAAGTAAACTAGTATATACCGATTACCGGCACCCCTTCAAACCAGAACACAGTATTGCGAACAATTAATGCGCGAAATATTTTACTCGGGGATTGTTCGCATAATCGCATTTCATGATACAAACCCATCGATTGCTTCTTGACAGTTTTCTTTCTCCCATTACTGACCTTACAAATTTTTGTCCCTTGCAAGTAACATATTTTTACACGTAATATAATAAAATCATGAATTATTCATATGCCATCAGTAAAATCAGTCATATACATGTATCAAAGCATAAGAACTATTTGTTATCAATCGACCAGTGCCTTTGACACACGGAATATTCGTGGCCATATATGCGACGTCACATACATTAAACAATTACGACCAATTCGGTTCAGCGTATACCCCAACCAATTTGATTGGACTGTCCTAAAATAGCTTGCCAAAAAGTGATCCTTACATCATAGTTTTAAGGATTCGATTAGAGAACTTTTCGATTTTGCAGGTAGTTTTAAATTTGTATTTGTGGTGGTACGTTGGTTCAAAGTCACCGCTGCAGCCTGCGATATAGTAGTGATGATTTGGTGCGAACAGCGTCACTGGGGAGCAATCAAAATTGAGGAAGTCTTTTAAAGTTTCAAGATGTTGCTTTGGGTTCCATTTTAACTCTCTTTGCCTAACAAATCTTGAACATAATAATCACAACAATTAAGATTACAGAAAACTGGCCAACTTCCATTAATTATCTAACTTGGTTTTTGGTTGTAAGTTAATTCGTTTCTCTGTCTTAACATAACATAAGAGACAACAACCGTGACCGACGTTGGAAGAGCACAAAAGCGTTCAGTTGAGTACATCACTAGAGCTCACTTATCCAAATAAACATTTACCTATCCTTTATTATACTATTATGATATGTTTCTAAGTTCTTTAGTAGAAATATAAAGAGATATATGTAAAGAGAGTATGAACGCAGGTTCGAAAATAGTATTGATATATCAATAAGAAGAATGATTTTTTTCCTAAATTCTATGCAAATATGACTAGTTGCCTTATTTCTGCCATAATCGTCGTTGCCTCAACGCCAACCCAAGCAAAACTTTTGTCTTGGGCACCTTCTCAACATATACCAGATAAAGCCATTGGCTGTAATGAAGCAATGCTAGGTATACAAATAAAAGTTATTTTAAATAATTCAAACTTTTGAATATTTGTTGTGATATTTTTTATTATATTACTAGCGACTGCCCGCGACTTCGTGACAGTAGTAGGCTCTGCCTTCGGCCTCGCTATAACCTCCCATCTATTCTCAATTTATTGATTGAAATTAATTTCTTGATTAGAAAACATTTAAAAAAAGATGATTTAAATCGGTTAAGCCGTTCGTAAGTAATAGCGTGATCAGGAGAAATAAAGGTTCATTTTTATATAATATATATATATATATCTAGATTTTATAAGCACTAATGCCTGTTTAACAAAACCAAACTTTGTAATTTTCGAGGGAATACTTCTACTGCATGGAGGATGATTTTTCTCTCTGATGCACATGTTTACGTATGACCACACTGCGCATTTATCTCCAAGACATCAGGAAGTCTCAATAGTCCATCAATTACATTTCACTTGATGCAGTGTCCTTCACGCTCAATAACAGTAAGGATTGCGAAAAGGAAAGTAACAGAACTGTCAGTCCAAAACAGTGTTGGGTACGAATGGATCTAATTCTGAGTTCTGTGACAGTACATCCAGAAGTGCAGTTCAGAGTTAGGAGTCCGCAAAATGCGGTCCATTCCCACGGCAAACGGATGAGCCGGTCACTACCAGTGAGATGACAATAGTGACGTGCGATAAGCATGTCGATATGTACTTTAACACTAATTTTGAAATGTGCTTACGTGCAAAAATCCAATAAGTAATTTTACTTTTCAAAAAAGGTCAAATAGTTCGATTGTAAATGTATATCGGTTTTTCAATGAAGTCGGGATGCGATGAGAACCTTCGACTTTTGACATTGATAGACTAGAACTTTGTCTAATATCTCACGTGAGGGTGTTAGTGTTTCATAGTGGTAGTTTTAATACTTCATAATATTATAAATAGAATTACTGGCTATAACAATCGTAAAAATAACTCGGAAAATTATTTTATATAATCTCATTCGGTAATATTCTAATTATGAAATGAAATACAGACTTTTATTTGCATATTTTATTTACATACTTCTTTAAGAAAATAAAAATATTTTAAATTAATTATTTAAAAAAAATTATAAATTGTTGTCCTAACAAAACAATGTTTTATAACATTTTTTATCTATTAAAGTACAATGTGTCCCGACCTTGGATTTTTTTTTATGTTTTTTTTTTGGGAACGACATAGAGCTTTTTGCCACTACGGGCATTAAAAGCGACACAGGACTGATGATACTTATAAACTTTCATACGAAAATCGATACGTTACCTTTACCTTAATACACATTACCAAAATATAATACAGATTACCTTGTGTCTGATTTAGGATTGTTTCGAAGTCGCTTACGACGACCTCGATGTCTAACTGTGAAGACTGGAAATTCAAAATCAGATATATTACCTCTCGTGGCTCGGCGAGTAGACCCTGAAATACCAATATTACCAGGAGGCTGACTGATCGACGCCAGAGTTGTCGTGATGGGGTTGTCCGGGTCATCCAGGAGGTGTCGTGGGCGGCGGCGTGGCGGGGTGAAGTATGGATCTGATGTGTGTGTTGAGTAGTTAGCGGTTTGCACCACTAGTGGGTTGGGATGGTGTGGGGCCGCATCGAAGTAGCGGCGAGAACAGTCTTTCATGAACTGTACGATAGAGGGGAGTTCTAGGTCGCAGTGGAGGTCAGCGTTCCGTAAGTACCACGGTGCGCCTACTGCCTTGCGGGTAAAGCGATTTTGTATCACTTGAAGTCTATGAATGTGCCTATCTGAAGTATGACCGAACGTTACAGACGCGTAGGTCATGATCGGACGAAATCCCGACCAAGGAGGTTTCAATTCAATTTAAGTACACATTATCTGTGGTGAGCGCGCTGCGCGCGCAACGCGCTAGATCCGGGCCAATAGACCAATAACAGACTTTTTCGAATGATATTGGCAAAATTGTGGTTACGCCGCACAAGCCATACAAAGAAGAATAAGACTTTTTCCATTTTGGCGCTATTTCGTACATACGAATTAGAGTAATATTTTGTTGGATAAAACTTTTGTAGCAAAAATGTCATGAGATTAAATAAAGTAGTGTATGCATATAATTAGGTATTAAAACACTCGTGTAATCTTATTTTCTAAATCTACACTCATGTTTTAATACCCTCTATTATATGACAGTTGCATAAACTACTATTATTAAAATTTAAGAAAGGAAGTATAATATAAAGACTTGGTAGATTTATCGGGGATTCCGAACTAAATAACCACCATTAAGCACCATCTAAATTATGGTTTACTTCACAATACATTTTATTTGCCGGTAAGCTTGAACAGCTGAATAAATCTTTTTTCCCGTGTTTTGTTATGTTTATTTGTATAATTACATAACGGATTACATAATATCTTATTTTACATTCCTTGTGACTCAGCTTGGTGAAATTTGGGTAACATACCCAATATTATTAGGTATATATTATGTCTATATACAAAGTAGCCTAGAATCGGGAAAGTATTCGTGTTAATTTTAGTTAGAACCATTCCAAGATGAATATGTAGAGATGTCTATTCCAACAAAATTAAGCATATTTATATAATATTAGTATTGATACCACGAAACTTTCCAAATTAAAAGAAAAATGGATCACTAAGCGGGCGTAAACGCGGACGTGCTACAATTGTTGAATAAAGAAGGTTTTTACGAGTTTATCGTTCGAAACTCGCTGTTAACTACAATTCTTACTACATCCTCAACTGTCAGCAGTGTTCTAACCTAAATTTATACATCTAGCGCCCACAGCAATAATTAGAACAATATAAAATATCGATACTTTTACCAAAACTTGCACATGGCTTTGTATGTTACGACTTTATTATAATCAGAGAGCTACTGAGAGAAATATTCAACGTGGAAATGCAGCCAGCATTCTGGGCACATTTCCTTCAACAAATGGTTTAATATTCAAGTGTCTTTTTATCTTTGTGTGTACCATTTATAATTTATAATATTATATCAAAACTTATAAATGTATAACTGTTTTGCGATTGGAAAAGTAAAAATTATATTAAGTTTATATTATATATTCTATAAAAAATAGAGAGATAAATCTTAACTAAACTCCTTGATTGCCATAAAGTCAAAATCGTTTATTCAATTAGGCATCAAAGACACACTTGTGATCGTCAATTATTTATTAATATGTACTTTGAAGACTCTACCGCCGCGTTCCAAAATATATAGAGCTTACCGAGAAGAAGCGGCAAGAAACTCGAAGCCATTCTTTTTATATCGATTTTTACAATGTTTCTACTAATATTACATTTCATGGATGGCTGAGTGACAACTTGCCAGAAGTGGAGTATTCCAAGCATCTTTGTCTTCTATATACCTAATGTCGGACTTTATAATATGTTTTTTCTTAAGTAAGTCGTTTTTATAGTCAACTTGAATTTTCCCTCTGTGAGCTCAGTTATGTGTATATTTTTTACGAACATAAATTATATTTGCAAAATATAAGGAAGGCAATGTAAATATATTGATTTATTTAAATAATCTCTCAAAGATTCGCGATGAGCATTTTTATGTTATAAGTGTCGAGACATGGACCTTATTATAAATGGCATAAGGTACAGGGCATTATATGATTCTCAATTCCATAATTCAACATTCAAAAGTAAATAAAAACTACTTTTGATAATTTGTATTTTTATTTTGGTGCTTCCCGTGCCGTCCCATTTAATTTTTATCAAATTCAGTGGAGTAGTTTTTGAGTTACACTCTATATTTCATTGAGTTTCATTCTATATAACTGTATAGAATGGAAGTCGGTATTAAATTTTTAAATTGTACTTGTCTTACGAAGAGAAAAGTGTTTTTACGAAAACGCATAGCAACTAAAATATTTCAGAAATAGTATTTGAATAGTTACAAACTAGACATCATGCAACAAGAATTTTATATACTTAGCGGTTATTTAACGCCTAGTAACCACAAGGAATTATGATGATTACGTAAGCCCGCTGAAAAGACGGGATCTTTCAGCTAGATACCTTCCAGATCTTCATTTTATCTCACTATTACACTTGATTTATTTTACGTTTCGATAGGTTGTTAATATTACGTGATTCATGATTAACGCACGTACGTTTCTTTAATAGCTCTCAGCTTGTTTCATTTGCTTCGTCATTGGAAGTTTCAGGAGTTCGATTGAAAATGTATGGAGGTGTTACAATCACTACTACATGAACCTTAGTTTAAAGCTATTCATCATCATCTCAGCCGTAGAACGTCCACTGCTGAACATACGCCTCTTCCATAATTTTCCAAAAGGACCGGTTGGAAGCGGTCTTTATCAGGTCGTCTGTCCACCTTGTCGATGCGCGCTACCTGCGCTGCGCTTGCCGGTCTGTGGTCTCCACTCCAGACCTTCCGGCCCCATCGGCCATTCGTTCTGCGTGCTATGTGCCCTGGCCACTGCCACTTTAACTGGCTAATCTTCTGGGCTATATTCAAATTCAAATTCATTTATTTCAGGTATTAGGAACCCATATTGCATAAAGTTAAGAAAATATCACTATGTCGGTGAATTTCGTTCTTCTACGGATCTCTTCATTTCTGATTCGATCACGTAGAGAAACCCCGAGCATAGCCCTCTCCATAGTTCATTGTGCGACTTTGAGCTTATCTATGAGGGCCATAGTAAGAGACCACGTTTCAGTGCCATAAGTCATTACTGGTATATAGTGCCATAAGTATCACACACATTAGTGGAAGACTCTTGTCTTGAGACCCTGAGGTGATGATTTTCCGGAACGCTGCCCTATGGAAGCTATTACGAGTAATATGTCTCGTATATTTTTAACGAAATATTGAACTAAAAATTATATGACAGTGTGTCAACGTCGATAAAATCGAGTACATCACTAGCACGAAACAGGGTCATTCTCCCTCCAACAACAAATCATTTTTAATTATGTGCGTATTTTTCAATCTTCCCATTATTCGCCCGTTAAACAATAATACGAGATGGTCGGTGACCATCCTCCTCCAATGGCTGTGTGAGGTCTTTGACCCCCTTTTTTGCAATGTGTGTACAGGATGAGGCATCTGTTAAGAAATGGGTCAACGAGTCTTGGTACGATCAGAATTCGGGTCAAGAATAATTGATTGATTTATATTGATCGCTTAAGTGGTTGTGTGTATGAATACATTTTTGGGGCTTAACGTTGACAACGAACGTATTGTACCTACTTCTTGAAGTTACTGACAATTAGGGTGTAGAAATACTTCGAGTTGAATGGAACACTATCGAAATATGTTTTAGTCAGAGCTTAGTCGTATTGAGATAATGATATAGGTGACTTTATGAACATTAAACCTAATGTTGAATATCTTTGCATCAAACTTACTAAACCAAGTTTGGTTTCTCTAGTCTGTCGCTTCGATGACTAACCTGTGACTGTAGTCTCAGTTAGAAAAGTAATCGAAACGATGATCTATGTGACAATATAATCTAGATGACAACGATTTTAGGCACTTTTTTCACAAAAGTTCATATTACCACGACGAATCTAAAGTCCCGTCTACTTACTTTGTATTAAAATGTAATGTATCCCAATTGTCTATCTAAATTATAAATCATTAGTATTTTCATTATCATCATCAACTTATACTTAGCAGTTGACTTCTGGTTTAATTGCAAGACTTTTCACATGAAGCCTGTCACCTTATAAAAATGACGTTCGACTTTGTAAAGTTTATAATTTGTGATTGGTACGACCTTGATTCAATCAAATCACACCCCACTTTATGTTATTTATTATTTCAAAAATCTTGTACAAGAGCATATCACAATAAATCTACTCATCTATCTACCACCCCTTGTCCATTAATCCCTTAACGGTCATATATTTCAATCTGGCAGAACAGTACGCCCGCATGTGCCAACCCTGATTGATGCGTGTGATCGCGATAAAGTGCCAAGGCTAGCGAAGGACAACGTGCGCGTCCGGTGCGCTTACGCAGCTGGCATGGTAGGGTTGCCAAGTCGAAATACCTTAGAAAGACTATGATCATTGATGCATTGAATGAAAATTGAAAATTCCTAAAAAGTTATATTACTGTTTTATCAAAACAAGTTCTAATTCTACTGTGTACAGTGGCCAGAGATTCTTTGTTATACTAATCTAGGGCAGAAATATGATAAACATTTTGATTTAGTTTGGAAAACAAGAGATTGGATAGTTTTCTTTGATTTGTAATTCCATTGTAGAAATAATCTTATAATAATAAATACCGAATTAATTTGCTACAAATATCTGTTTCTCACTGATTATGCAAAACCTCAGATACATGTAAATATCGGGAAACCCGTTACTGCATTTTCCAACCCCTAAAAGTTAGCGATACATGATAACACCCTAGCATAATGACTTAGTAATACAATATTAATAAAGTAAAAAGGCTAACGTGATATGCAAAATTAAAGAAAATATAAAATGAAGTAACTGGATCGCACAACCCTAAACAATACTTGTGACTACAATAAAAAAAAGTAGTCGAGTTAGATAAAAAAAGTTGATTTGCTAATGTATCTACATGATTCATTTTGTTAGTAGTGTAGGTGGTAACTTAAATCTCACGTCTAAAAGGGAAGCCTTTAATTTTCAAATAAATACGTAAGTATAGATTGATCTACTTAGTCAACAGGACACGAATCCCTGGTCTGATTTACCGCGAAGTTCACCTATCATTGTCTTCGATAACTGGTGGAGTAGCAGCAGACCCTAGTTCATAAGAGGCATTAGTTATTTAAGAAATGAGAAAGAATGTTAGTTAAGAAGTTACTTGTGAAAATGTTCATCTGCCTAGATGATGACACACAAACTGGCAGATTATCTGGCCCAGAAGCACGCTCAGTGTGAATCTAGGCTTGAGTATAGATCTGAGAAAATTATGTATAGTATTTAATGTCAAATCTCCACTTAAATCGAAAACGTAGTTCTGGAATACCGGCCAGGTCAGGCCAATGGTATTCGCTATAGGATAGTAAAGGCCACATTTGGACGTAGGTGTCCTACTGGGACTCGATGACATAAAAACTAGTTCCGATTAATTTTAGAACCGCTTACGTAGTTTATGTGTCACAAGCTGTTTAAGCTCAAATTATTATAATGAATTCAAATAAATATCAAACACAAAAGTGATTGAGAACTGATCGCTACAGTTTTTGTACAGTTCTTGCGGTTACTACGAGTTCAGCGGGCCACAACCAATTTTGGTTGTGATCAGCTTTGACTTAATTGGGCCAAAAGGCAATTTTGGCCCAACTGTGCAAGGATACTCAGTGCCACTAGGTTATGTAGAGAGGCCTCGTGAACGTGGGTATATTACTCTATGTCGTAGTACCTTTTGGTTAGCTAGAATTATTTTCTAAGTAATTGTTGATCTTGTAAGATGCCCCTTAAATCACAGAAAAGATTTTATTCAGCGCTTACGTTTTTATTTAAATAAGAATAATTTCATTTGCGAATTTTCAATAGTCAAACGGCCTAGTAAGGAAAATAGAAGCCGTTATGAATACAATTAATCACGTCGTGTCGTTAAAGTGATTTCGAGTGACATTTCTCATCTCTACCATAACCTAACAATGGTTACGGAATATAGCCACATGTGATTGAATCGTTTGACAATAGATATGTAGGGTCATTTAAAATGATGTACGACTAGGTATATACAAACTATTATTGTCAGCCTTGTCACATGCAGACTGCGACACCACCTTGAAATCATCTTAAGAAAAGAACCACATAATGGGTTCGGCAGAAATTTAAACGGCAAATGTGGGTGTTTCTATACAAGCACAATAGAGGGTGAATATACTGTGATATTATCTCTCAGTCGGTTTTAACGACGTCCATGTAATAGGTTAAAGAACCACTATGGTACAAATTAATTGGGCCAGTACGGGGATTTCAAAACTGCCTACACCACGGCATTCAGAGGCGTCCAATATCTGTCATGGCAAATGAAGCAAGGAATCCAGTAAAGATATCAACTTTGTAGATAATTCAGCTTGATGCGGGACACAATAAATATAATATATTTATATTATATAATTAGCAATCTCATGTTTGGGACAAATAGACGACCCACTCCATGATTCCCAACTCATCGATTACTAACTAAATCTATTCGATCAGCTGAATCCTGGTCTAGAGTTATCCAGAAATTTGACTTGCTGTTTTAATGACAATATCGGGAATTGCAATATTCCTGTGATGAATGTACATTGTGATAACCCGTCACCAGACGATTATGTCAATAAATGTTATAAATTTAATAATATGAAACCGTCAACAACACAAAAACGGGTGAAAAAACAGAGACAAAAGACATCTGAAAAAAAAATAGGAGTAAAATCCATAAAATAATAAATACTCCAAGAACAATAGAATCTATAATATATTTATCTACACTAATGTTATAAAGAGGAAAGATTTGTTTGTTTGTTTGAATTGAATAGGAATCTACTGGACCGATTAGAAAAAATATTTCACTATTAAAATCCTACATTTTCCCTGATAAACATAGGCTACATAATATTTTCAAAAAAGTTAGGGATCCGTATGAAAACTTTGATGTAACCCAAGGTGTGGAAAAAATCCAAAAAATATCGTTATTTCGCGTACTCTACGGAAACTATTCAAAGTCAAAGTCAAAGTCAAAATCATTTATTCAATTTAGGCATCAAAGACGCACTTATGAACGTCAATTTTTCATTATAATGTACTTTAAAGACTACCGCTATGTTTTTACAATATTTTTACTTAGGTACTACAAATATTAGCTCCAGTGTGTTGCCTTACAAAAGAGAACATAATAATGGTATCAGTAGGGCAAGACACGCTAAACTTTGACATCTTAGTACACGAGTAGATAGATCCTGGAGTGATCAGTCCCAAGCTGTTTTATCCTCCAAGTAATCCGAAATTTTGTAATAACCTTTTTGACAGAGTTTAGTTTTAATATATATTGACCATATAACATTAGTCTATTGACAATAGAGCAAAGAAAAAGTGAAGTACTACAGTTTTATAGAAGACGTTAATATCTACGAAGAAGTCTACATTAACATATGTCTTATTATATAACAGTCACAATAAATACTTTTTAATTTTTAAATATGCAATAGTAACGCCCGTATAAACCAATTGCATTTCATCACCCTTGACTGTATTTTTGTCTGATCACTTTCACAGTAGAAATCGTGAAATCCGTCAAACGAAACTTCGTTGTTCGTTTTTAGTAGTAGGCCTCCAGGCCACATTATTCGTACCTTGGTATTAATCCTTATCTACTCTAATAATAAAGTAAAAAGATTGTTTGTTTATTTGTAATGTATGCACGTAAAACTACTTAACTAAATCAAATAACATTGTGCCTGAGAAACATACATTATATTTGATTCATCCTCATCATCATCAACACCACGCGGGGGAAACCGCGGAGCGCAGCTGGTTTATTAGGTATATATCGAAAAGTAAAATCTAAACAAAAATGGAAACATGAAAAAGAGAACACGAGAATTAAATCGAATTCTATTAAAACAAATTGCCATTATAAAATGACAATACCCAATCTTCATAAGAAATGAGTAAAATATAGTGTCAAAAGAATACTAGGATCGGTAGGACGTAAGTTGAAGTAAAAGTATATCAAAACAACTTAGCATTATACATTGAAAAAAGAACTTTAGAAACATGTGTAATAGTGTTTAAATAATTTATAACGTGAGCATGAGGAACAAGTAAGGTTTATAAAATGAAAAAAGAAATTATTAGTAATAGGTCATGAGTAAATAATTTGAATAAGAACACTAGGTTTGGTAAGCTTGACCCTAGTAAGAACATAACACATAAGTAAAAGTCTGTCAAAAGAATGTTTCACAAATCTTAAGTAAACAGTGAACACTTTAAATTTTTTCGAGTATATTATACGAATAAGACACAGGATATCCACGGGAAGTATTGTACAAAGGTCGGATCAGGATGTGTGACCCTGTGTGGTCCGCAACCTGACCCTCATTGTTGATATTGACATTGGATCCAGAGCCCTTGATTGGAGACATGCGGGCCCGCGCCCACACGCAATGATCCTATCAAATCGGTTGATAGATAACTCAAATAAGCTAGATCGAAAATTTCTTTTTCTTTATAGTTAGAAATTCATTGTTAGCATAATGTAAAATATAACGCTGATACAGCTGAGATACCTATAACAGTTGCAGTGTCGCCCAGAGCTGTTCAGCACGGCGCTAGACAAAGTTCGAAATCTCGAAACAAACTATTTTTTGCCGAGATTCTCCCAGTCATATCTGCTGTCATATCACGATGTCGATAAAAATGGAGGTTTTTAAAGCTTTATCAGCAGCATAAGCATTAAGCAGCGAATTTATTAAAAGTACAATAAATAATATGAAAATTTTAAGACTTCTAAGTACACTTTGATGGAATTAAAAACATATTTTTAATATGAGAAACGAGATTCACTCACTATATAATTCGATATAAAAGTCAGATCTTTCCGACTATAGTACTCGTATCATATCAGTGCGAGGCGAGACGCAACCGTTCTGCACTCTCCTTGAAAAAGACCACCGCATGTGAAACGAAACTATAGTTGGAAAGATCTGACTTCTTTACGTAAGTGAATCCCGTTTTTCATATTAAAAATGTATATAAACCACGCTAGTTTTCATAATAAATTATTTTAACATACTCGAGTACTTGACAAATAAATTCAAACAAACCACTTAATTTGACCTTTAAAGCAGTTTCCCTTTATATGCTTATTTCATTATTATTTGTGAAACACATATCATATAATAGTAATTTTTAATACACATACATTGACGGTTTTTTTTAAGAGTGCACATTATTTTTTTATGAATTTTGTACGTTTTTACACCATGCATTTGCTTGATTTCAAGTAAAGGAAATTGAACATAGCCAAGCGCTGAGATGACAGTGCCTCAATATTTTAACTTATATGAGTAACTAGCCGTGGTTTCGCCTGCGTGCTGATGGATGATGATGATAAAAAGTATCTTATATCTATCTTCTTGCCGAAATTCTATACTATCTATTTTTATGTGTACCTTTTTACAGAGCAGTCCGATTTTGATATCCTTTTTTTTCAGTAGCTTATACTTCCGAGGTGGCCCAATCAAATTTGGTCACTGAAAAGTGTTTCGAGTGTGACATCGTAAATACATAATTGACGGTGAATAACAATCGATCCCGTAAGTAGCAAGGATCACTAAAAAGAGTGAATTGCCAATGAATGGAACCGACTACAACACTAAATTGTGTGAAATAATCGAAGACGGTACCATGCGCACAATACTGTGATGATGGGTACTTTTAAACTATCATGGTACCAATATTAACAAGTTATTTCCCACTTATACAGCGTTAGTGTTGAAGTCGGTGCCATTTTTTGCTCATTTTTTAATAATGCATCAAAGGTCACACGGCCAGACACAAAAGGAATTTGTTTCTTATAATGACATCGACCCTTGAGAGGTAACCAGTTTTAATCTTTAACAAGTAAGGACTCTTTACTAACAACCGAAGTTTTACCCAGTGTTCGTACCAAACTTTTTCATCTCTAGTCTCTCTCTCAGCCATATAGACGGCTATAGGAGATGAAAAAGTTTGAGAGTATCGACCTTAAAGAAAAGTGTATAAACTCCACCGTGGAAGTAATTCTAAGTTGACAGCTTTATCTCTCCAAACACTAAAAGGTTCTAAACATTAGGTGCCTTACTTATAAACGCTGCTTGGCTTTAAATGACGTTATTTAGTACTGCGTAAAGGAAAACTGTTCTGCGCCTTACTAAGTGACGTTATTTAAATTTAAGCAGCGTTTATAAGTAATGCCGTTTTCATTTTCAATTATCCTTCGATCAGACTATTGACTTTTACCTAAAAGACCAAACAAATCTCTTCTCCTTTCTTATCACAAACACTAATTTTACCTTAGTCAACAACAAATTAATTAATGTAATACTTAACAACAACAATTAATTAATAATTCTTATCAGGCTGTCTGTCACTAGAGAAATACACGCATATCTGTCTGTCACATTCGAGATTTATTAGACAATTAATAATAAACGCTTTGTTAAAGTTACTTGATAACCAATTAATTGTGGAATGAATCCTGTTATAAATAGGTATAATACTCGGAATTATGATAAGATTGCAGTTATAATTGTACTGCATGTCTGGAAAAGTAACTGACATAGTCATAGCATTAATAGTGTCATCGCGATGAGTGACACAGTCGTTTAGTTCTTGTTTTTTTTATATATATTCATCAAAGTGACTCCCTCTCGTCTGATGGAAAGCGCAGATGGAATCAAGAAGCGATGTCCCTTAATGCAGTAAGCTGCGTTAATCGCCACCCCTATTATGGTCAGCCGTGTGATTCTCTAATGATTCGTCGTTGCGCTCGTCGACGAGCTCGTCGCTATCAAATACTTTATGAGATATCGCCCTTGTACATAAGGTGGTTTTGCCAACGTTTCTTGTCATCTCGTCATTTGTTTCACAGATGTTGTCAAAGATGCAACGATATTTGCTCTTAGAGAATCGCACGGCAGTAAGTTGTTTAGTTCGCCAACTCTTACCGATGAGTATATCACCTGACCTCACCAGTTCACCTACGACACCCTGACCACTTATGACGCTATGATAAACCACAGTCATCTTCCCAATCAGTCCATTACGATCCCACTGCTGAGACTCGAGCTTTCCTCTCAGAGTCTCAGAGAGAGGAGTGGACCGACGGCTTAACGTGACCTCTGGATCACGGAAGCGCTCAGTTGAAAAATGCCACTAGCTACTAGTGACATTTTTGTTGAATGCTGTTGGCTGCTGCAGTCACCCATTCAACTCTTGACCGATTTGACTATTTAGGAATTGACAAACTTTACTAATGTAAATTAGTTTAATATCACGAATGCTACTTGATGTTTTCAAGTATAGGTTATAATTGTTGATAAATGTACGCAGTCATGTCATAACCCGCCATTTTGCTTACCTAGATGTTTAACAATAACATTCTGGCATTTTGCGATTTAGATCATCTACAAACAAGACTTTTTGCACCCCTGACGTTTTGACTATCTAGTTCTAGAACGTTATACAATTAATTTTAGTAATTTTACAATCAAGACTTTGTGTATACAAAGACCCTTATCCATCCAGACATTTTACTCACACAGACGTTTTACAATCCAGGCCATACGAATTTAACCCATGAAGTCATAAAATCGAATTTCACCATCGAAGAACCAGACTTAATTTCAGGGATATCCAAAAAATACAACAATGGTGTCGATTCTGTGAGCATTATCTTTACTTAACATCTTTAAATTATGGCAGTACTTATTTTGTTTAATTTAAAATCCAAATTAGTATATCACTTTCGAATGACAGCACTAAAATTAGACATTTCTCTTCAATTGTGGGCATATTTTAGACGTCATGTAACTTGGTGCTCGCTAAACTATCCTAAAATAACCCAAAATGGGATAGAATAATCCTATTTTTAGAAGTGTCATCCTAAGTGTTAAATGATATTGGATTTTATTCTTAACAGAATAAGGACCACCATAATACATTTTTAGTTCAGTATTTAAATGTTTTTTAACAAGTGAATCGCCACCAATAGCAATATATTTTAATTTTGTTTAATTACTACATTGCATATTCTTATTTTTTTATTTAATAGTGGTCGATTATTAACCGTTAAGTATTCGATGCAAGAGTTTAAGCAAAGAGTTCATCATAAAATCATGAAATGTTGTTTTTGTATTTCATCAATCGCCTTTGAATGGTTTAGTAATGCATTCAACATTTTACTATACCGAACGGGACTTAGACAGGACAGTGACTTATAACAGACTACATAAATCTGTGACTGTGAGCTGTCTCTGACTACTTCAATAAATGTCTCACTCACTCTGCTGCAATAGGTACCTGTTTACATAACGAACATGAATGTGCATGAATACAAATAAATGTCGTGTTTTTTTATAATGGTTCATAAAAGTGACTCCCTCTCGCCTTTCTAGTTTAATTTGATAATTCCTCGTATAGTTTTATTTGATAATTCTATGTAAACGTTCACAAAAGATTACATAATGTGTTTGTAACCGTGTATTTCATAACATTCAAATATTAAAATAAAATTTATTATTTGACATTAGATAGTGACAAATTTATATGACAGCCACCAGCCACTAACTACGAAATCAATTTACTGATTGCTGAAATACAACCAGCGTGATTACCATTAAAATTTGCTACAATGTTTGTTACCAATACCCATTAGGTACGAGTACTTACATATATTGTAAGAGTTCTGACATAAACTTGTTTTTTTCTTCATTGTTGACGTATATGAACATAATAATCTTTAAAACATTTATAAGCGCGATTTACACTTCAATAAGTACAGTAGCGAGTTAACTTGCGACAACAGCGAGTTAAGTTGTTATTGTCGTATGAACGGCAAACGCGAGTTAAGTAGTAAGTTATTGATTGAGTTGAGTTGGATAGATCGCGATTCTATTTTTTGGCAAGTCCAGTGCGAAGTTGGCCCCTCTCTCGCGTCTCCCGCTCCCCACCAACTTAACTGGCCAGCATGTAGACGGGCGAGTTTAGTACTGCGGACGCAGACACGAGTTATTTTTGTTTCCCATATTCGTTTGGGTGTGTTCATTTCTATTAATATTTCATTTTCAATGTGTTGTAAAAGTATTGATACTATTTATCTTATTATATCACGTAAATTGGTATTCAGTAATTCGACATCCATTTTCTAAATTAAAACAAGTGTTTCGGAGGAACAAGAAGCGGTAACTTATGACTACTAAACTCGTGTACGTTTGGACGCTACTTACAACTTACTAGGTACTTGCTACTTAACTGACCGGTTACTTAACTCGCTACTGTACTTATTGATGTATAAATCGGGCTTTATACGAATAGGTATGTAGACTGGTTTCACCAGTATAAATCACTGGTGTCTCTTTTCATTTCTTGCATTTGCAACATTTTCGTCAATAACGATATTTATAAATATTCTTTCAAGCATTATTTCTAGTGTGTAATTTAATAAAACTTATTAATTAAGAACAATTAGTACAATAAAACGGTCAAAGTCACATAAAACATTATTAAAAGTTGTTTTTTTAACTTTCGTTAACATGTCTTTCTAAAGTACATAAAAACAGAACCAATGTTTTTTTTTGATCTAGCATAATTTGATTGTTATGGGTCTATTTGATTGATCAAGAACGCCTAAAAATTTAATACATCAAGCAACTAGAGGAAAATAATTGAACTTGCCCATAGACGCTCTTTACGCGCGGCTTTAGGACGGAACCGAGCTGGGGGAGATGCAGCAAAGTCAGATCGGCTGCTGGTCTTCCAGAAGCTATTGTGGGGGTAAAGTAGGACATTCCTACGAACCCTATTTACTAAACTGAGAATACTGAGAGACTGTAACATCAATATACAGGTACAGGAATTACAGGTTTGTGTATTTGTTCGGACCCATAGGGAGAAGTTCCTGCCATGGGAGCATCACACAACTACAACACCAGATTGGCGACAGCTTCTCACGTCTGATCCCGCATATTATGTGGCAGATGGCTATGTAATTAGGGCTAATTTAGATAGCCTTCTGCCTGAAAATATAAAAAAAACAGTAATCGGCCTAGGACCATTATTTAAGAGACATCTTATGCTATTTCTCCACAGTACTTAAATTTTATCTTAACTAAAATCATGATGAGGAAAGTTTTGTTTGTTTATGGCTTTGAAATAAATATGCTCCGAAACTACTGGACCGATTTTGAAAAAAAAAGTTTCTTTCCATTAGAGTCTTACATTATATGAATATATGCTGTACGTTTTGATTCATCATCATCATTATGCAACACCACGCGGGTGAAACCGCGGAGCTCAGTTAGTTATAATATAAAAGGATATACTGACAAAGTATTCAATGCACATTACTTAAGCACTATACTTACTAAGTGTTTTAATTTGACTCGTATAATTTACTTTTACCAATAAATTATCTATCTACTTATCTACTGAACCTATATGCTGTGTGACTTGTGGCTGCTCTGGCCCTGATATGTCTGATTGACACGTCTCCTCGTTGCGTAGAGACCGTCTAATCAATATGTATAACGCTTTCCTGGTCCGTCTGGCCCACGTCTGGCTCCCGAAATAATGACAAAAAGTCGCATGTGGGCCTTGAGACATGAATTTGCATGTATGTACGGATATTGAATGGCAATTAAGCTTGCATTTAATGAGATTATTTTTATAATGCAGAAGTTACGTTCATTTGAACGTTGAATAATGTAAGTAATAACGACAACTTTAAGACTCTAATGCCAGTTTTCACCAACATTTTAGGAGAAACCTAAGCTAAGTTAGGTGACAGTACTACTAAGTGTTACCTAACAGGCTTAGGTGTTACTTAAAATGTTGGTGAAAACGGGCATAACAGTTTCAAAATTTATCTTTCTCAATAATTAAGCATTGCCGATCAACGGGGACAACCAGCCAGCATTTTGGAAACATTTAAAATTTTCTAGGATGTCTTTATTGACGTGATAACGTCTTATAAATCGATGAACGGCTGGACGCACGTAAAAGTATGACACGTTCTCTCACGTTCCGCTGTCACGTGCCGCCTGAGCCGAGCGTGCAAGCGAAACCGCGGAACAAGCAATAGAGAGGCACGATCGGCCTTAGCGTTCGGCTTGTCTTATACCGTTAAAACTATCGTCCGTAAACAGACTTAACAGACAACCAGTTTTTTTATTATTTTTTACTAAAAACTAATCAAAAAAAACAAGTTGCCTAAAAACTTTTTAAGCATGTTTTACTCGTTTAAATGTATACATATAATAACATGAATTTATGTTATTGATTTATTTTAGTAAGACAGTGTTGTGTGCATATCGGTGTTCCTTAATTGATATAAATAAATTCGTTTCACAATAATATTTCAATATATAGCTCCATGAAGGTGGTGTTGTATGGGACTTAAGCAACCATCTATATAATATTGTTGAACTTATGTCTGTAAACTCTCCAAAAATAAAAAACATGTATGAATAAGTTAGATTCGAGCTTGTATCTCAGAAACGTAACGTAACAAACACCCTAACTAAAATGTAATGAAGGAGAGCAATAGGTAATATGTTAACTAAAGGATTCATATAAATCCTTGAAAAAAAAAGAAGTGAAATAAGATTTAAAATGAAATCGCTACCTATATAGGTATACTAGCTGACCCGCCAGCGGCTTCACTTGCGTGGCCTCTCGGGATACGGTAATTACAGATTTGAATGAGTCAGATTTCAATTAGGGGTCGAATTTCACAAACTCCCGTCTTAGTGAGTACATAGGTCCAAAAAAGAACCACCATGCAAAATTTTAAACTTTTAGAACTCGCAGTAACGAAGTTTCGTACAAACCGTCAATCCCAAAAAAACCCTTAGGGGTTGAATTTCATAAAATCCCGTCTTAGCGAGCACCTACGTCCTAAAAAGAACCCACATGCAAAATTTAAACTTTTAGCACTCGCAGTAACGAAGCTTCATACAAACTATCAATCCCAAAAAAGACCCTTAGGGGTTGAATTTCATAAAATCCCGTCTTAGCTAGCACCTACGTCCTAAAAAGAACCCACATGCAAAATTTTAAACTTTTAGAACTCGCAGTAACGAAGTTTCATACAAACTATCAATCCCAAAAAAACCCTTGGGGTTGAATTTTATAAAATCCCGTCTTAGCGAGCACCTACGTCCTAAAAAGAACCCACATGCATAATTTTAAACTTTTAGCACTCGCAGTAACGAAGCTTCATACAAACTATCAACCCATTTCATAAAATCCCGTCTTAGAGAGCAGTCCTAAAAAGAACCCGCGTGCAAAATTTGAAACTCCTAGCACTTGTAGTATCAGAGATTTCGTGAGTGATCTTTCGCTTTTATATATTTAGGTTCGTACATAGTACAAGTAATAAAAGTTTATTCATAGGTGTTCAGTAGACAAGAAGCGTCTAGCAATGCTAACAGAGAGAATTTCAAATAGTATATTTCATTACAAGTGGGGAAAGGCTGTCATTGCAAGGAGTTCCGACAAATGTCTAGTTGACAGTCGGAACAAGTTGCAATGGCGGTTCCGCACGTTTACAGAACGAATATTTTTAATACGGTTGCGAAAAATGAAGCAATGTAATAAAATAAAATTGCAAAGAAAATTTCTGGAAAATGGCGCCAACCGTAGGATATAAGCAGAGATTTTTTTTTCTGCACCCTTTCTGGTAGGCAAAGAGAACTATGCCCATACAGCCAAGTCTTCAGTAGAATTTTTTATTGATATGAAATGAAAATGAAATTTAATGAGATGAAATGAAATGAAACCTAACCTAACTCATTCAATCAAATCATTAAATCTGATATTGAAACAAATTAGTAGCTTCTTTTTAGAAATATACGTATTTGCATCAAAAATTGCATTTTTTTTTTAGTAAAAACTTCATGGTTGGTTTTTCTTTTTAATAGACATTATTTTGACAGTCGGAAAAGAGAACGCACGAGTTCGGGAAAGGTAATAAAAAAAGCACGAGTATGTAATAGCTCACATCCCGAACGCTATACGTCCCTGCAATACGCCACTTTTTGAGCAACTGTATTAAAAAATAATTTAAGTCATCTGCAAATAGAAATTTAAGGAAATCAGGATATATATTAGACGCTCAATCGTGTCGGTAGCCGTAAAGTTTGCTTGCAGATGGGCATTTTCCATCAGCCGCTCAGGATGGGATCCTGCTGGATATCAGTAGACACCAGCTTGTATGTCGATCACAGCCCTTTCAGGAGTTATGGGTCATGACGATCATTACCATTCACGTCGAAAAGACGAATCCAACGACACCTCATTTACTGTCGTATTTTCAGGTCGGTTAACCTGTAGGACTGACCTAAAGCCTTGCTGACATAGTTCTTTTTGCGGATGATACTTCTCTGATTTTTAAAGTAGATAGGAAAGATAGAGAACTAGTTCAAGTCAACAACGCGTTAACTATTGTTTCAAATTGGTTCGCCGCAAACAACCTGCTTCTCAACGCAAAGAAAACGAAATGTTTAAAATTTTCCATGCCTAATGTAAGACATATAGAGCCAAACGTATTACTCGACGGAAATAAATTGAAAATTGACAAGGCAATAGTCTTTCTAGGTATTAGCATAGACTCTAAATTACAATGGGGTCCTCATATTGATGCACTATCTGGAAGACTGAGCTCAGCTGCATATGCGGTTCATAAAATTAGGCAATTGACAGATATAGCTACTGCTCGACTGGTCTACTTTGCTTACTTCCACAGCATAATGTCATATGGTATCCTGCTGTGGGGGTCAGCGGCGGACATAGAGACAGTTTTTATATTGCAAAAGCGGGCAGTTCGAGCCATCTACGAAATGGGTCCCCGCGAATCCTTAAGACAAATGTTCAAAGAAATTAATATATTAACTCTTCCATCTTTGTATATCCTAGAAAATATAATGTACGTTCGTAAAAATATAAAGAAGTTTAGAATAAATAGTGATATGCATAATATTAATACTAGAAATAAGGATAGGATAGCTGTAT
Organism: Selenia dentaria; assembly: GCA_917880725.1. Classification (NCBI taxonomy): domain Eukaryota; kingdom Metazoa; phylum Arthropoda; class Insecta; order Lepidoptera; family Geometridae; genus Selenia; species Selenia dentaria. Next base: position 8,559,823 of record OU862901.1, on the reverse strand, counting down.
CTAAATTTAGACTCACGAAAACTAAAAATAAGTCCTTCTTAGGCAATTGTGTACGTTTCTATAATAAAATCCCGAAAGACATTACTGAGCTCACTGAAGGGAAATTCAAGTTACGTGTCAAAAATATACTAATGAAAAAAGCCTATTATAAATTGAGTAACTACTTAGAAGACAAAGATGCCTGGAAGCTTTCCACTTCTGCCTAATAGCCAACTATTGAATAAATTTGTTATTTTAATACTACTCATATGTAACCTCAATGTACAAAGACTTGAAAAAATAATGGCCCACGAGTTTCTTGCTGCTTCTTCTCGGCGGTGGTTCTTTTCCGAAGACAGCGGTAGAATCATTTAAAAATGTTGACGTTCATAAGAGTGTCTATGATGCCTAAACTGAATAAATAATTTTTGAATTTTGAATTTTGAATTTTGAAAGGACTTGAAATAGTTACCTATATATCTACAGCATGCTGGTACTGTGGTTTGGTGGTTATCACCCTCGAGACCTAGTTAGTCAATGGTGTCTGACACGGAGAGTCAGAAGACGCGGGTTCGAATCCCGTCCGAGGATGTGAATTTTTCTCTCTAAATATTCAATGTTTGAGATCGCTAAAGCAGGCGTAAGTGCTTTAAAAAGTAGTAAGTACTATAAAATTATAAGGGTTGCGTCACCAATCTTATTTAAACCTTCCCCTACTACCCATTGTATACTTAATATTTTATTTTATTTTATTTATTTATTTATTTTCATTCATTACAACTATTTTTACAGGATAAACCTAATACAATAATAGTGTAGTTTCCAAGTTAACATTTTAAGAAATTAATTACAATTATAAAATTAGTCAAGTAGTTAAATAATTATACATGCCTTAGATTAGATTAAATTACATTATATATTATGTCATTATATTAAAGTAGTCAATAAATCAATTTTAATATAAAACAAAAAGTTTTATTCATAAAGTGACGTTAATTTAAGTGCACAGTAGGTAAAGGGTTAAACACTAGTTGACCAGCCAGCGGCTTCGCTCGCTTGGTCTTGGTGTAGGGGCGAGATAGTTATCCTTTAAATTTCTATAACTTTTATTTATAAACCGATTGATATGAAACAACACTAAATGTTAAGTTAAGCTTACCATAAGATATTTGTGAAAACCGTATCTGAATCGGATAAGCTGTTTCTGACATTAGCGTGCACAAACGCACAAAACAGACAAAAGTTCTAACAATACATTTTTACGTTCTATTTATGTTTATAAAAGTCTAAATTTTTATTTTTTATCATATATCTTCCTTATAGATAGGTATATCTGGACTAATGACCAGTCCAGTGAGTGAAAAGAATAACACAATGATGTATATACATGCTAAGTAAAATTAGCTTAAACCCCTTTTTATTGTAATATATATATGTATAAATAATAATTTCCATCTTATCAATCTAGGTATCTATCAATTTATTTATCTATCTATCTAATACCTTTGAACAATCAATTTAGAATCTCAGAAAGGGCTCCAATGGTTTTCATAAAATGTTGTATGCAGAGGATTTCGGAGGCGATAATCCATCTAGCTAGGTTTCATTTTTAGAAAACGTTTTAACCGTGTTTTCAGGCAATGAAAAACTGCTACAATATCATTATGGCAACATCAGCTAAACTTTTGTATTGAAATTCTCGTGAGTTTGACACATATTTAACTCAGTGCCCGCCGGGAGCTCGCAGACATCGCTGCGCACTCGCCATGCTCGAAACCCGGGTCGACGTATTCGATCCTTAACGTGAGTGTTTTGCCAGTTAATAATAATAGTTAAATGACTAAACTGTTTTACCGACACAGTAACTTTACTGTTACTGGGTCGGTAAAAACTTTGGCTACTTGCCAATAGATGGCGTTGTTAAACAACACTAATCAAAGTGTTTGGTTTGAGTTTATACCAAAAAATCAAAAGCTCAGTTATCTAGGTACTGATATTTTAAGCTATGATCCAAAACGTATTGTGACTTAGTATTCTCGAGTTCATTTGCCCAATTTATCAAGATTATTATTACAAAGGTTATATCGATTCTGCGATAACTGGCAATCGAATGACGATTTATGACTGACCTTGTCTGGGATGTGATTAACCTACGTCCGTACATTTTCATTCTATTACATTTCATTGCTAACTAATATAGGTCAAGGGACCTACTATGCAGGATAGCTATACCAATAGCAACTTTTGCAACTCCGTCTACGATTTATGCAGTTTTCTCCTTAAGGCGAAATTAGTGTAGATTACGACCAAATTTCATGATTCAACTTCGCGAAAACTTAGTTTTTCGACACTTAAACATAATAACCGAAGTTCGAAAAAAACGTAGTGTAAATTGTATATACGTTCTTATTAAGTATGGGAGCCGATACACGATTGAGCAACCTTGGCTCGATAGAAAAATTCGGCAACATTCCCTAAATTTTGCAATTTTTCTTACGTGCTTCGTGGGAAAAAGATTTTTTATTCGATTAAGGGCAAATATATTTCAATGAATGTATCATATATTTACCATTAAAATTGAATCATTTGATTGTACGAAATATATATACTTAAAAAGTATTAGCACGTATCCTATTGCATCTACGCATTTCATCGTCCAATCTGATAAGCAATTTTTACACTTATGTTAAGCATCGCAAATTGTTTTAAAATTGTGATTGGACCGCGCCTTAATAGTAAGCCCAAGTCTTCACATAGGAGTTGCAATGCCACTCAAGCTATAACTATGAAATTTTGGGTTCATTATCCACCTTAAGGACGGATTATTACTGTATAACATTCATTTGGTAGGTACCAATCAAGTGATATTTTATGAGTAAATTATAGAACTCTTCTACAAGAATCTTTCTGGGTTGCTACCACTTCAGTGCGATTATAGCATTGTGCCTCGATAAGCAGTAGTAGGTATGCAAACAGTAGGTAGGTAATATATTTAAGTTCGAGGAGCACCGTAGAAATAATAATAATAAGAACGAATAAAAAAACATGTAAAAAATAAAATAAATAATGTGACTGGAATTGGCAGGTGCCGTAGTCTCACCCATAGCCCACTATCTCCCTTAACACTAATAAGTTCATGTCAATAGCCTTGTCATTTTACCCATTTTTGTAATAGATATAACATGTCACTATCCATCCAAAATGTTTCTGTTTTTATACAACATTGTATTTTTATACCAAACAGGCCTGTTGGCTGCAGCTCCACTTATGCCTTTGTAAAGGACCGGATGAAATCCAAAACCAGAAACAATAATAAATATAGAAATAATAATATAAAATCTAGACTAGAGTAAAGACCACGTACCACCGGCAAGCACTGCGTATTTATTTATTATTCATCACTATCACTATCACTATCACTATCACTATCACTATCACTATCACTATCACTATCACTATCACTATCACTATCACTATCACTATCACTATCACTATCACTATCACTATCACTATCACTATCACTATCACTATCACTATCACTATCACTATCACTATCACTATCACTATCACTATCACTATCACTATCACTATCACTATCACTATCACTATCACTATCACTATCACTATCACTATCACTATCACTATCACTATCACTATCACTATCACTATCACTATCACTATCACTATCACTATCACTATCACTATCACTATCACTATCACTATCACTATCACTATCACTATCACTATCACTATCACTATCACTATCACTATCACTATCACTATCACTATCACTATCACTATCACTATCACTATCACTATCACTATCACTATCACTATCACTATCACTATCACTATCACTATCACTATCACTATCACTATCACTATCACTATCACTATCACTATCACTATCACTATCACTATCACTATCACTATCGCTATCACTATCGCTATCGCTATCGCTATCGCTATCACTATCACTATCGCTATCACTATCACTATCACTATCACTATCGCTATCGCTATCGCTATCACTATCACTATCACTATCACTATCGCTATCGCTATCACTATCACTATCACTATCACTATCACTATCACTATCACTATCACTATCACTATCACTATCACTATCACTATCACTATCACTATCACTATCACTATCACTATCACTATCACTATCACTATCACTATCACTATAACTATCACTATCACTATCACTATCACTATCACTATCACTATCACTATCACTATCACTATCACTATCACTATCACTATCACTATCACTATCACTATCACTATCACTATCACTATCACTATCACTATCACTATCACTATCACTATCCTTATCACTATCACTATCACTATCACTATCACTATCACTATCACTATCACTATCACTATCACTATCACTATCACTATCACTATCACTATCACTATCACTATCACTATCACTATCACTATCACTATCACTATCACTATCACTATCACTATCACTATCACTATCACTATTACTATTACTACCCACCTACCTATGTGACATTTATATTATGTGGACGTCCTACGGCTAAGATGATGATGATGGTTAATGTAGGTAAATAATTAAATGTAAAAATACTGAGTAAGAAGGGTATCGTCTACCACTTTACGATACGACTATAGTCGCTCTAATTTCATTAAGAGGGTGCCTTCTGTACACATGATAGGTAAGTGTTTGACCACTATTACAATAATGATGGTCAGTGGTGGTGCGGTCGAAAGTGGTATCCCACTAGACCTAGAATAGCGACTGGCTCTCCGCTCTCAAGGACAGCTGCCGGAAAACACTGTTATAGGTACAACATCGTCATCATCATCTCAGCCGCAGGACGTCCACTGCTGAACATAGGCCTATCCCCATGATTTTCCAAAAGGACCGGTTGGAAGCGGCCTGCATCCAATGTCGTCCTGCGACCTTCATCAGGTCGTCTGTCTAGCTAATCTTCTGAGCTATGTCGGTGACTTTCGTTCTTCTACGTTCTGATTCGATCACGTAGAGAAACCCAGAGCATAGCCCTCTCCATAGCTCGTTGTGCGACTTTGAGCTTATCTATGAGGTCCATAGTAAGAGACTACGTTTCAGTGCCATATGTCATCACTGGTAACACACATTGATTGAAGACTCTTGTCTTGAGGCACTGAGGTATTTTTGACGAGAAGACTTCGCGAAGTTTTTTCGCGAAGGCATTAGACATAATTTTCGTCTTATCCACGTTCATCTTAAGACCTACCCGTTGGGAAACTCGATGGAGGCCTTCGAGCATTGTACTGAGGTCTTCCATGGATTCTGCCATGACTACAATATCGTTGGCAAATCGAAGGTGAGTGATGTATTCGCCGTTAATATTGATGCCAAGTCCTTGCCAGTATAGGTACATAGTTATAGTAATAGATTTTAAACCTTTTTTCATTGTATGTATGTGGAATTAATAATTATTATTTTTTGATTTATGTCTATCTCGGAACATTTTTTAAATAATTTCTTTGCGCTGATATGCGCACACCTACGAAGAAATAATGTGAGGAAGCATAACTCAGACAGAACCAATTCCACACAAAAAGTGGTCCTTCAAACCAAAACGACGTATGATTCCAAATACGAATTACTTCCGAGGTTACAAATAGACATGTTAGGTGATTGGTTTAAATTTCAAAAGGAAAGCAGGGATTGGCCCACGCGCGTGCTGCAACGTCTACTATGACAGCTGAGTCATAGCGGCATGAACGATGTTAGAGGTTTGCCGTTTTCAACCCACAGTTTCAACCCACGTGTATTTAATTCCGTTTTCAACCTAACATGAATGCCGTTTTCATCCCATTGAAAAATAAAATAATTAATATTCCGTGTTCAACCCACGAAAGCTTCCGTTTTCAACCCACAACTATTTACAAGCTATAACTATTATGTGGTCTGTGGTATTGCCATAACATTGAACTCCGTTTTCATACGAGAACCATCGAAAAATAATAAAATAAATGTTCCGTTTTCAACCTACGGAAGATTCCGTTTTCTACCCACAACTTATTACAAGTAATTACTATTATGTATCCTGTGATCCTGTACTATTGCGATTACGTTTGGTATGATCAGAAGAAAAAAATCAATTTATCAATATGGATATAGCACGACTTTTATTGGGTAATTTTTTAAGGCAGTTACTCTTCCTGATATTATTTCTTCGTAGGCGCACACTGCAACGTGGCTACTGCGACCACAGCCACCCCAGAGGCCTTCTTTATGACTATTCAAATATATAACCCGGCGCGTTATGATATCTTCAAGGAATAACAGTGAAATTGTATTGATTTCACGATCATTCTTTGAATCGTACCTCGCCGCGTTTCGTGTTTGAAGGGTATATCCACGCTTTGTTATGCCGTCCGTCCGTAATCCGTTTGATGCTTTGGTTTTTGTTATAGAAAAACTCAACAACTACTTATAAATGAATTTGAAAATTCTTTCACCAGTAGAAAGCTACAGTATCCCTGAGTGACATGGGCTCTTCGGTGATCTGTGCATGGGCTATTTACTCGTAATTCCTCGTCATCATCGTCCATCACCAATTAACCACACGATTAAAACCGCGGAGCGCAACTAGTGTAACAATAAGGTTTAGTAATACTGAAAGGCGTGCTTTAGAATTTAAATAGTTTACAATTTTTTTGCATACAGAGTTATAAGATCCGAATTTTTTAGACAGCCCTATTATACACGTTTGGGTCAATGCGCTCTGCAGTCCTCACGCCACCTCCTCTGTACCCCTACCTTACAAGCGCTCTCTTCCCGCGCCGCATCCCAGCCCAGCCGTGCGATTCTCTAATGATTCGTCGATGCGTTTGTCGACGAGCTCACCGATGTCAAATACTTTATGAGATATCGGCCTTGTACATAAGGTTGTTTTTCCAACGTTTCTTGTCATCTCTTCATTTGTTTCACGGATGTTGTCAAAGGTGCAACGATGTTTGCTTTCAGAGAATCGCACGGCTGGGCAGATTCCCTCCTTGTAAACAAGGAACCTAAAAGGATGCTCTGAAGTTATTTTCTGTCTTTGGTGTAGTTTTTCAGGAATAACCTTCGTTAGAAAAACTACGAAATTATTAGAAAAACTTGGGTACTCAATACTCGGACTTTTCACTACTTTCTGGTACTCAGTATTTAGGACCCAATTGTATGCGAGCTTCTGCGTCTGTGGTTTTAGTATTCAAAATCATTTCGTTTATTCTGTAAGGGCCTTCGGGGGCACTTACAAATTGTCATAATACATTTATTTTCTCTTAAATCTACTTACAACCGGATCGGAACGCTACCACGACTGAGAGGATCCGGCAAGAAACTCAGCGGGCTTGTCTTTTAAAATTGTTTTTATCGCCACTTACATTTAACTAATGTTCGAACTCCATCCTTATACCGCCTTTCGTTAGACCTTTTGGGTACACGCTTCACGTATATATATATCGCAAAAACGAATAATTCCAATTATTCATAAAAATATTAATAAAAACTTATTGAACATGTTAAGAAAAAATCGATCTTATTCACAGTCTCGTCGGTCTTTTGAAATTTCCTTAACGCCCCGTGTGGTTGCTTTTATTGCTGTCACTTTTATATCTTATGCTACCACAAGTATCATGAGTAAAGCGAATATATTATTCATTTTAAGGGGATTGCATAGCTAGTACTTGTCCATAGCAAAAGAAAAAAACTCTTTTCTACCTCTTAACATTGTCCGATTTCAGTGATTTCTTTTTCATGCAAGCAAGACATTGTTTGCTATGCCCGTATGTTTTGATGTTTTTCAGTATTTCAAAGTAATATAAATGTACGTTTTCCAAACTTAAAAATGTGAAAAAATCAAAACGCATGGCCATAGCAAACATAATGTTGATTGCATGAAAAAGAAATCACTGAAATCGGACAATGTTAAGAGGTAGAAAAGAGATTTTTCTTTTAGTATCGACAAGTACCAGCTATTCAATCCTCTTAAGGGTGTATATAATAACATAGTATATTCCTAACGTAATGGTACCGAATGACATATTATTATCTGTTATATTAATTGTCAAGAATACCAATTTGTCGGCTGTAAATCGCCACATTCCACTTCAAATACAATTTAAATTAATTACCAATATCTATCGAGTGGCAGTTGGTAGATCCCTGCCTATTGAGCCGTTGGTCCCGGGTTCTATCCCCGGACTGGTCAAACTTTTATGTGTAAGCACATGTCTGTTTCGCCTGTATCTCGGTGTTTATCTATACTAATATTATAAAGAGGAAAGATTTGTTTGTTTGAATTGAATAGGCCGAAAAATTCTTTCGCCAACACCACGCGAGTGTACCGCGGAGCGCAGCTAGTATCTATCAGTCATCAGGTTAACATAGTACAGGATCTGCCAGTTATAAAATTTAAATTGTAAATAGTTATAATGCAAAAAATAATTAGGTACTAATTTGACTGCGACTAGAGATTAAGGAATGAAATAAAACAAGCTTGATATACTTGATTAGTAAAAGGAGCTTGTCTTCGAAGAAGGAGTCTCAGTAATGACTCCTAGCGACCCATGGCGACCCCTGGCGAACCCCTGGTCTTGGATATTTTGTGATTAGTGTGTTTTCGCGACACGGATAATCCTTTTTTTTTATTAGAGAGCATTGGTTTCATGATTAAGCAATTAACAACATTATCGTAAATTTATTGAAGAATGTTTGAACCCAAAAGTGTTTGGTTGAATCAATTTAAAATTCAATCAAACATGTTCAAATAAAGATTCTACGTACTAAACCATGACACAAGTTCAAAGGGCAGCCTTAAAACTAAATATTTTCTTATACTTGGGTAACCAACTGGACTATTTTTTAGTTTATCAGTTGCTAACAAATGTTGATCCAAATCTAAAAACATGGCGTCTTTACATCACGTTTGCCAGCTCCAGTTATCAACTTACATTTCTGCTCATTGGAGTTGTCAAAACTGACCAATAGAGCCACCAATTTTATAAATTTCAATCAACATTTGATTGCGACTGCTGCATATTTCCCTGCCATGCCAAGTAATATATAATTTCGGATTTCATTGAATTATGTACCATAAAAATGCGTCAGCTCATCACATGAACCACACACTGTCAACTCGGTTTCCGTTCCGTGAAGCCATTCCGAAATAATCTCAAATGACGTTTATTGCTAATTTAATGCGCGTTGCTTACGCTCTAAAGGGTAAGAAACCTGTAAAACGGTTGTAAACACTATTTTCGTGATTCTCGAGAATGGTTAAAATACTTTTCGCATACGTTGAGGTATATATGGGTATAAGTATTGTGAATTACCGCCAGCAGACTGTATTGTCAGAAGCTTCTTATAGGGTCATAAAATAGTGATGTGTGTCAAAAGTTGCTTAAAGAGGTTTAACGATAAAGACATTGAGAAAAAAACAATAGAATATGAAATAAGACCAGTAATAAAAAGGTACAAAAATAAAAAAAAACAACATATAAGTATAAAACAATGGTGTCGATTCTGTAATCGTTCTCTTATCTAAAAATCTTTAAGTACTTATGGCAGTACTTATTTTGTTTCGAATGACAGCACTAAAATTAGATATTTCTCTTCAATTGTGGGCAATATTTTAGACAGTTTGGTCGTCTTGTTGCTCGCTAAACTAACCTAAAATAACCCAAAATGGAATAGAATAACCCTTTTTAGAAGTGTCATTCTAAGTGTTAAATGATTTTGGATTTATTTGTTACAGAATAAGGACCACCGTAATACATTTATAGTTCGGTAGTTTAGTTTTTTTGAACACGTGAATCGCTACCGAGGCATAACCATATTTAGACATGCTCTTTGTAAAAGAGTAGAAGTCGTAAACCTGATAGATTACTAGGTAGAGAGAGGGAGGAGAGGAGCTTAGTTGAAATAGTCTTAGAGGAGCTTGCGTCGTCTTTTGTAACTATTAAATCAAGTAGAGCAAACCCTACAGCAAGCAATAGATGCTTCTCCATCCATTAGCAAATAATACACGGGTCCTACGAGGGTTGGAGTTTGTCTGTAGCATTTTAAGGTCTTCTAAACCCGTTACTTTTAAGTATGATAGGATACTTGTAGAGATTTAATGATGCTCGAATCGGTTCTGCAAACCCAGTACGAAGGCCATGACTGACCGCTTGAACAGTATAGGTATCCTTGATTGAGGTGATTTAAATCTCGTCAACTTCCATGCTATTTGTTAACTTGTTTTTTTTATACGAGTATGATAGTGGATGTGTAGATTATGGATGTGTTGATGCGAAAAGACAACAGCACATCTCTACAACATACCTACACTATCTCTATCGAAGGTCAAGATAAAGACTGGTTCTCAAGAACCGCTGCTCGAATGTAGTCCTGGATTTGTCAATAGACCGTATAGGCCGCGGCCCAAGGGCAGGGGCGGCAGATTTCAGAGGACGCTTACTCGCTCGATTTCAGAGGATAGAAGTCAAACAAGTCCACTGGTTTTCTCATGGTTTTTACACCGCTACGTTAAATCCCTATAGAAAATCATTCCTGTCGAAAATTATTAATCCAAATCTCAAGAAAAGAATAATTATTTAACACTTCTCTACATAGAAGGAGAGATAATGAACACCATAAACTATGATGATATATATATATATATTATTATATTATATATATATATATATATATATATATATATATTATATATATTACACATGATTTTACTGTTAAAAGTACCGTAAAAATTGTAATTCATGTTTCTTGTTTACTCTCTTTCTAAATGACTAATTCATTAATTTATCAAACTTTAGGGCCTATGCAAGTCACAAAATAAATAATATATTAGTAGTGCCATGGGTAATGAGGTAATCCACGGGAAAATTTATAACACGTGTTGAATCAGCCAATAGGAACAGTAGTGCCACGGGAAAGTAAAATTACCCTTCACTCTACTGGTAGCGCCACACGGTAGTGTCACGGGCAACGAACGAATAGATGGGGATCGAATTCACGACGACGACGACGCATTGGAAAATTATTATTTCAGAAAGGTACATGGCACGTCTAAAATAAAGTGTCATAAAAAATACTGTCATAAACTCATAAAAAATATGAATCCAGCACTAAGTATGCCGGAATGTATATACATAGTTATATACCTAGTTAGATGCTCGGCAGCAGATTTTCAACTTGAGTTTGGTAGCTATCCAGGTAACCTACTAGAAAATGCTCTACTAGTAGATTTAACGAACTCACCTTTACCGGAAGTACAAGCCTGGAGTAGATCTTGAAGACGCGGTCACTAGATGGCCACTGATTCTTGCTACTTACCTCCGAGTCTGAGTAAACAGATGGCAGGTATAGAGAGCTAGAACCTCAAGCCGAGGGACTATAGTTAATATTACGCCAATGAATTAAAAAGTTTTTTTATTTGCCATTACTACTTTGTACGAGTGGTTAATTTTTATGCTATTTACTATAATAATTTTAGAATATTTCATATTTTCTTGAAGCTTTTCAATTCAATCATAATTTCTACACAGGAACGAGTTGGACCCGTTCTGTAATTACAATATATTTATTTATCTTGGCTTAATTTGTTTGCTGTAGTAATGTCCATTGTTATAAATAATTGTTGTTATGTCATTATTACTATATGTAATAAGATATCTAATATCATCTAATATCATCACCCCAATACGTGTGGGACAGGTTGGCAAAGAGCGGCCGCGTCCTATTGTATTGCGATTGATTCGGCGCGCAGTGCGCGAGGAAGTATTGCGTGCCGCGCGCGCTCGCCGCGCTATAACTACGGGTGATATCGAGTTAGCGGGATCACCGCGCCGCATTTATGTAAATGAGCGTCTTACTAAGGATAATCGATTACTCTTCGCTAAGGCCCGAGAATTGTGCAAGCAGCATAGTTGGAAGTATGCGTGGACTCGTGACGGAAGTATTCTCGTCAGAGAAGCAGATGGGAAGACGGCGTTTCGTGTACGTGGCGAGGTGGACTTGCATAAAATATTCAAAAAGAGTCAAGACACCACACCATAATTTTAAGGAATATAACATAATAGCTTTCATTATTTTACATTTTTCGTTAAGTGTAATCACAACTTTAGTAACAACGTTTTTAATATTTAATTTATCGACATAACATGTTAAAACTATAATAAGTTTATCTGTCTCAGAGGACAAGGATGAACATAGTATTTACTTCATAATTTATTTTAAGAAATACAAACATTTAATTTTATGTATTCTTACAGTTAATCGTTTTGTGGACTTATGTGCCCCAAGGAATATATTATGCTTTATTTTGTATTCTCTACTACTTGATGCAATAATCGCTTTTGTTTTGTGTGTCATTGAACTATTTCACACTCTTACACATACAACACGTACAAACACAACACAAACACACCCTAATACACTTACACGCTTGATAAAACCTGGGTTATGTATTTTCACCTTCAATCAAAATGGCTAATTTAAAAAGGTCTATGTTTAAACTAGGTCTTCTCAATGTAAGATCGCTCAACACGGGTAGGGATGAGCTTGAAGCTACCGTTCAAACATATAAACCCGACATATTGGCTTTAAATGAAACATGGATTTCGGAAGGACAAGACATTATTGCTCCTGTACTCTCCGGCTACGTATTTAAGAATAGAGGACGTAAATCTGGGGAAAGAGGAGGTGGAGTCGCTTTCTTTATAAAAGAAGGTTTACGTGCACGGATACGCACTCACCCTCACTCACAGCTTGAGCAGTTGTGGTTAGAAGTCGCACTACCCGGCGCTCGTATGGCTATTGGCACAGCATACAGACCCGAAAATGTTAAACTTGATACAGCCATGGACTCGCTTAGTGAGTCATATAATATGTGTGGTAACTATGACTACATATGTTTACTATCTGATTTAAATGTAAATATGCTTTTGGCGGATAACAGACATACTAAGCAGTTGACAATGTTTTTTGATCAATTAAATATTGAACAGGTAGTTAAAGAACCTACAAGAGTGACAGATGAGACGGAAAGCTTAATCGACCTGATACTTACCAATGTACCTGACAGATGCAAGAAAGTAACAGTAGTACACAACAGGTTGCTGAGTGATCATGCCTTAGTGTTGGCTGAATTCAATATTAAGAAACCTAAGCCGTTAGTTCAATTTATAGAATCGCGCTTGATCAGAAGTATTGATATTGATTCTTTTAACGGTGACTTAGTATCAATACCATGGCAGATTGTCTTAGAGATGTCAGATGTAAAGTCTATGGTAGAAAAATTTAACGAGCTTCTGATAAATCTTTTTGATAAGCATGCTCCTCTCAAAAGATTAAGAATAAATGATACCCCAAAACCTTGGATAACCAACACGATTAGGTTTATGATGACTCTGAGAGACAAAGCACTTGCAAAGGCTCAGAAAAAGAAAACTGTGTCATCCAAGGCATACTATAAAAGTTTAAAAAATTTAGTCATAGTGTCAATGGACAGAGAAAAAAATGCCTTTTTTACCTATGGGTAAAAAAGGCATTTTTTTACCCATAGGTAAAAAAATGCCTTAAACGTTAATAAAAACTTCCGTCAACCGAAAAAAATGTGGAACTACCTAAAAAGAATTAAAACTTTACCAAAAAATAAAAATATAATTCCTCACAACTTGAATGATCCAAACATGATTAATAGTCATTTCTTAACAATACCAGGTGACGGAAGTATACACAATGAAACGTTAAACTTTTTCAAAACAAACAAAGCTACTGGTAGTGTATTTTCATTAGTACCCGTAACTAATGAGATCGTATCCAAAATTATTGTTAGTATTCATACTAGTGCAGCGGGCCATGATAAAATTAACGCCGACATGATTAAGCTTACCCTGTCGGAAACTCTACCTGTAATAACAACTATAATCAACCATTCCATAACAACTAATATCTTCCCGGACCAGTGGAAACGAGCCCTTGTGAAACCGTTACCTAAATCTCAGTCGGTAGAACAACTTAAAGATTTACGTCCCATTAGCATACTGCCTGTATTATCTAAAGTTCTAGAGAGAGTGGTACTAAATCAGCTAGAACAGTATGTTAGTGCTGAAAATATAATACCGCCATTTCAATCTGGCTTTCGAAAAGGACATGGCACAGAATCTGCTCTTTTAAATGTAACTGATGATTTGGTGACTGCATCAGACGCAGGGCTAACCAGTGCTTTGATCTTATTAGACTTTTCCCGCGCTTTCGACTGCCTACACCCTGAAATGCTGCTTGCGAAGCTGTCATATTATGGTTTCTCCAAAGAAGCATGCTTATGGTTTTCTACATACCTAGAAAACAGGGAACAGTACGTTGAAACGGAAACTTTAAACGGAAATAAGCTGATGTCTAATGTAGAAAAGTTAAGTAGAGGCGTACCACAAGGTTCGATATTAAGCCCTATCCTATTTTCAATTTTTACAGCTGACTTACCAAATCAAATCAAACATTGCAAATATCATCTATATGCAGACGATACCCAGATTTATTTTTCTTTTAAGGCTCATGAAACTCAAAAAGCTTTTAGTTTGATAAAGAATGATTTAAATAAAATATTCATATGGGCCTCAAACAATTCATTCTTAATCCTTCTAAATCAAAAATTTTAATTTTAGGAAATAGACATCAAATTAATAATGTATGTTGCCAGGATCCCAGAGTAGATATCGACAGTATAAAAATACCAATAGTCACAGAAGCTAGAAATCTAGGTCTTGTTTTTGACAGGGAAATGAGATTTGTTAAGCACATTAGTGATAAAATTAGAACAGCATTTTATAAATTAAAAGTTCTTTATGGCATAAGAAGGTATCTTTCAGAGCAGGTAAGGATGCTGTTGTGTGACCTTCTAGTACTTTCACCATTCAATTACTGCAGTGCAGTGTATGGGCCGCGTTTATATGTTGAAACAGAAAAAGCAATTCAAAGAGTACAAAATGCGTGTGTAAGATTCTGTTTCAGCGTACCAAGAAGAGAACACATCACACCTTACCTTGTACAGAAACATATTATAAATATGAAAGCTAGAAGAGAGCTTCACCTCGCGTGTACAACACAAAAGGTGATTTGGAACAAAAGACCAGAGTACCTGTTTGAGAAACTGATATGGATAAAAGACATTCACACATACAATACCCGTGCTAAGTCTCTGCTTATGCTTTCTCTTCCTAAACACAAGACCGTTAGCTTCAAGGGTTGTTTCAAATATAGTGCCTGGAAAATTTGGAATAATATTCCACCTCCTATGAAGGTTAAAACAAGTTTCAGTACTTTTAAACAAAAATATAAACTACTACAACTAGAACGTCAAAAAATGAATTTTGAAGCAACCTTTAGAATCAAATAGCACAGTCATAAATATACACATACACACACACACACAAACACACACACACACACACACAGACACACACACACTCGCTTACACTACAACACACATATATACAGACCCGCACAGTCACACACAAAACTACACCTCAAAACCATGCTAAATCATGCATCTATGTTTGAAGTAATCATTTTCATTTTTATTTATTATTATTACTATTATTACTATAATTTTATAATTGATATGTACCACTGTTACAATGTTTGCCTTCAGTAATAAGATATTTGTAAAGTGTGGCAACAGTTAGGCAATATAATTGCAGATTCAAGCCTTGTGACAAGGCAGACATATAATCGGATTATGTATGAAATTAATATTAAATATCTCAGCTGCTAAATAGGAATACTTTGTAATATATTGACATTCGGTAAAACTCAGTTGGGAACTGGTTTTTACTGAATGATCATACTAACCTGCTACTCTCAAATATTCCTCGAGTAACACCTTTCTTCGAGAAAAAGGAGTATGCTGAAAATCAGCCTTGCATAGATCAATTTTATTGTCTACGCAGCACAGTGCTGAGCATACCCCTATTGCCTAAGAATAAAATATATAGTGTTGTTTTATAAATGTACTTTGTTGTGGCAATAAACATGTTTTATTATTTATTATTATTATTATTATCTCTAATATCATGCACTATGTTTATACCAAGTTTACCAATCAAGACAATGTCTTGAACAAGAGGTATTTGAGAGTTTTCTCCTCTAGTCGGTGGTAACTATCCAGTACATATTGTCGCCCCAATAGCGCAACCCCACAGATCTATGCCCGTTTGCAGTATCACTCAAGAGTCTATAAAGGCTTCCTCTACTTCTATGAGGCCATCAGTTTTAGGCTAGTCAAATCTACCTCAGTAACAGATCCTAGAGTTCAACGTCCCCTAAATATGCATTGCATCGAATTAAAACCTGCATAGTCGTACTGCTATTCCAATCACGTAGAGTCTAGACGTATAATGTTGTATGCAAATTGATAACATTGCCATTGTATTTTCGGCAACTGTTGGAATTCAGGGTCGAGCAGTCAGTTAAGGGGGAATAGTATGATACGACACATTTTTTAATTAGGAAACCAGCGGAACCCTTTAGATCTGTACGTGGTTCTATTTTCTTTGTATATATGGCGACCTCTGTCGCATCTTACTCACAACTCGTCGCTACATACGTAACTAAGCGAAGAAGCATAACTAGCAGCCTAACTCGGAGAACAAATAAAAGATGAACTAGAGGACAGCTGTCCCTGGGCCATCAACACACGGCTCAGTGGGAAGTACTTCACAACTGAATGGAGGCACTTCAACGTGGATACCTACACATACTACTACCTACCTATGGAACTATCTACCCAAAACGACCTCCATATATCTATATATATGGGACAACATCCATACAAGGTGTCCCGCAGGCCTAGACAAAAGATGTTTCTGGTAACGTTAACGCCAAACGACAACTCCAAAATGTATGGCGTTGACATCACCCGTGGAAAAGTCAAGTGACGTCACGCTATGTTCGTAGACGGGACCCGGGAACGTTCTGTCTGTAGCGTGTGCGGAAAAACACCTGCTTGAATTTTGTCTAGGCCTGTAGGAAACAATAAACGCAATATGGTGAATGCTTTGACCCCATCCAGCCCCGCCTTGGCGAAAGGCTCACGGGGGAGTTTTAGTGGGTCTAACACACCTCCTTCCGTCACCCCCGTGCTCGCAGTGATGTGCGCAGCAATTCCCCTCCCTAAAAGGGGGAAATAAACAATCCTTGGTAAAAGAACACACTAAAACCTTTAAAAATATACTATACCTCCGTTTCTAACGTGTTTTGAGGTCTTGACCTGGAAAATATGCCAACTATATAAGTCGATACTGATCCACTGGAAGAGGCAAAACAAATTTTGGTCATATGAAGCCAGGTTATGAAATGTGTATGGACATTACACGGATACACTTTAAATTTTAATAAAAGGTCGGTATTCTCATACATTCCTGAACAAAAGTATCGTATGTATCGTAGAGAATCCCTTTAAGATTTTCTATTCTCACCACCGTCTATTCATAGACTGAAGCTTAGTTCTACTATAATCAGATTAAGTACAATTTGAAAAATTTAATAGCGAATTCCATTCTATTCAGTTATTGGAGTGTAACTCAAAAACTACTGGACCGAATTTGATGAAATTACCAATAAATTGGACCACACGGGAAGCCCCAGCTTTAAAACAAAAAATAATTTTGGGAATCGGTTCACCCTATCGAATGTTAAGAGGTAACAAACATTAAAAAAACAGTTGAATTGAGTACCTTCTCCTTTTTGAAAGTCGGTAGATAATAAATTTAATACTAAATACAATTTACAAGTCAAAAATACACTGCTAAATTAGATCGAAACATTAATATTATAAAGTTAGCTTCATAAAACTAAAACTAATAATTAGCTTAACAAAATCATGAATAATCATCATGGCACAGGTGAGCTGAGCTCACGGGTTTCATACGACGTTTTTCATAATTTGTGAGGAAATAACAAACATCTACTTATATTGCTTTTAACACAAAGCGACAATTACGATAAGAAACAAAATATTACAATTATAAGATATATTAATTATAGGATCTTATACCCATTTAAATTGAAAATGCTCTATTTACTCGCCTACAACTTGCAGTAAGGTAGATACTTAACTTTGGGATAATTATATTATGCACTAAGTTATAATTTCATAATGCACGTGTTTTGCGTGTTGAAAAAATAAGTAAATTCAATACATCTTCGGTAAGACAAGTAATTTCTTACACCATGACGTATCCTGGGTAGTTTTCTATTGTGATTTTTACCTGAGTTTGAACCCAGTTTCAAGAATATCCATATATATATACTTATATGGAGAGTCGTATACCTCCTACTTAATAATAAAGTCTCTTAATCTCTTAATAATATGTAATTATAATAATAATAATACGGAAGGGGCGGCTTTGTGGCGAGCCGTCGGTGAGTGGCGACACAGTGGACCCTGATTCTCCCTGAGGCTAAATGAGACTCCTGACCCCCAGCTTGTCTTAATTGGCCGTCTGGGGATGGAGACGCAAGAGCAAGTAACAAAAAGCTCCAAGGGAAGGAAGTGTTAAAGGGCATAGCGCCGGCAGTAGCGTTCTAGTGAAACCACAGCACACCTCTCTACACCCTTTAGCCATCCACACCAACGTTGCCCCTTTTGTCACCATTGATGGTGGCTCTTATGGGGGGCCCGTTTAGTGGGTGGCAAGTGGTACCACTTGCCTAAATATTTTAAGATGAAACTGAGATTGGCAGGTGCCGTAGTCGCGTCCATAGTCCACTATCTCCCGTATCACTAATAAGTACATATCATTAGCCATGCCATTTTACCCATTTTTGGAATACATATACCATGTAACCATCCAAAATGTTTGTGTTTTTATACTACATTGTATGTTTATACCAAACAGGCCTCTAAGTGTTGGCTACAGTCCCACTTATGCCTTTGTAAAGGACCGGTTGAAATCCGTGATAAAAATTAAATAATAATCACAAAAAAACGCTTGGCCTTAACAAATATCTAGACTCGAAACAAAGCTGTATGCCATGCCTAAATTAGTACCCCACCTATTGTGTCGTCTAGAGCTCCTTTTAAAAGTTTATCCTGCGATCTGGACTAAGTTTGACGCATGCATTATTATCTAGCATTTGCATATTATTAAACTTACACAGGTTTTTTAGTCAATAGATTGATTACCTACTACCTATTAGCCTACTCGCTAAGATTAATTTGTTGTCTGTGTCGAAGGCCTTTCAGCGGCCTGAAAACCTCGACATGGCTTGGTCATTAGCACAGGCTAGTGGCCAACCCGTAAGTGAGCCCATAAGTAAAGGCCCGCGTGGTGGATTATTATGGCCCAAATCCTCTCTCTGAGAGGAAGGCTCCAGTCCCAGAAGTGAGAACATTATGGGCTGGTTATGAATGTTATTAGGAGGTACATGCACGATGCCTTGCACCTGACGTTAAGCGGTAGGTAACTCTTCCTATAACAGATACATTTAGTTACAAGCGTGGAACTTTCTCCACCCGTAACCCAGAAACATTAAATTGTTTATACTATTCGGTGCCCGTAATTTCATACCCTTCAAACCAGTAGGTCTACCATGAGTTTACAACATCGACACAAATCGATGCTCGATATCGACTACCGCAAAAAAATTTATGACAAAACGAACAGTGCCACCTCGCGGTCAATTGTAGAATTAAAATTGACAGCGAGAACGCCAATCACAAGCTTAATAGGTAGACGAGATCTAGTATCGAATAATCCATCAAGAGTCAAACCTCCAGACACAATAGAAATTTCATTGTTATAATGACATCGACACATGATAGATGACATTTATGTTGCCAACTCATGGTACTGTACACAGTATCGCGAAGATTATGATTGCTGTAGAAAAAGGTATGTTGGCAGTACTTTCTACTACTTCTAGTACTTACTAGTACGAATGTTAATAAATAAGTCCTAAAGACCCCACAGAATCATCCTCAAATCATTTTAGCCATAAGTCATCCACTGTTGAACATGCCTATGCATGTAGAGTGAATACAAACAATATGGATTCCACTGCAAGGAACCCCAATAAGATCGGTCAGACCGTACGCCTGTCTGTCCTTTGAAAATGAAAAATGTAAAATGTTTTATTACTGTAGCCAAAGTTTAACTTAAGACAGGTTGAGACCTTCTAGTAGGTATAAAATCACCTGTGCTAGAAGACCCCTTTACAGCTCAATAGTTATGGTTAACAAGGAAAAACGCATGAAATAATGCAACAATAAATTTTACGACTACGATTCCAAACAAATAGAACAGAGGCAAGCTATATGGAGCAGTGCTGCTCATATAGCTGTTATGTCAGTTTTTCTTAGCTTTGAGGGCTCAGTTTTCCATTGCCTGACGTCGGTTTGAGGGTTGATATTTTTTTCACAGAAAGGTCACGTTATTATATGAACACACGCCAAGTTTCAATACCAGAAAACGCGTAGTTTTTGAGAAAAAAATTATTGAAAATCAATTATTTTTGCAATATTTACGTGAATCCATACCACAGATTATGTAGAATTCTCGCAATTGAACGTTTCGTTTTATTTATTTATTTTAACTACAGTTAAGTTGTGGTACATTCGGTAACATTTTATTTTATATAAATTTACGTAAATAATTATATTTTGAAGTTATTTCAACTGTTTTTCATTACTTTTACGTAAATAATTATATTTCGTACTTATTTCAGCTGTTTTTCATTACTAGCTATTAAAATGGGTAGTATTTACCGTCTCTTGCCGGTTTGTGAAACGAAACGTAAAATTGACGCCATTTCGTATTGTCATTGTCATCGTCAGTCAGTCATCTTTTGTGTTCCTTGCAGTTGAGCGCGTTTTCGTACTCCTGTCGGTAAACAACATTTGACTACTAACATGGCGTCTCCGAAGCCCCAGGTTTCGTGTTCTGCCGTGCCGTCTGAAGAATCGAGTGTAGTGGAAGTGTTGGACTCTAATGAGCCACTTGTCGCGAGCTCTTCTTCAGGCCCCTCGTGTGGTGCCGTTCCGTCTGTAGAATCGAGTGTAGTGCTAGTGTTGGACTCTGATGAGCCACTTGTCGCGAGCTCTTCTGCAGGCCCCCCGTGTGTGCCCAACAAACTAAAGCTTCAGCAAATGCAATGCACTCATTGCATTTGCTGAAGAGAATGGGCTCCTTCTTAGGGAAAAAATATGCTCACACCATAAAAAACCAATGTCGTTAAGCTCCTGCAGCAAGACCGGGCAGTTTGGCCTCTTCCGATGCAGGAAGAGCAACTGTCGCTCTAAGGCATTTAGTCGGGCAGCAGGAACATGGTTTGAGAATGCGAGGCTGTCTATCGAGTTACAATTTTTATTAATGTATATGTTCAGCCAAAAGTACAGTTATCATCAAGTAAAATAAGAGACTGCCCGTGAAAATAGAGAAAGTGTTTTATCAACAAGGACAATCGCAGATTGGTTTTCTTACTGTCGGGAGACAATTATTATTTATGAGTTGGAGCACCAGGAAATTAGTGGCAAGATTGGTGGTCCAGGCAAAATAGTGCAAATCGACGAATCAAAATTTGGAAAAAGAAAGTATAACAGAGGGAGACATATTGAAGGCCACTGGGTGCTAGGCATGATTGAAAATCGGAAAGATGATCTGAGATTAGAAGTGTGTCCCGATAATGTTAGATCTGCAGAAATGTTGGTGCCGCTAATACAAAAGCATGTGGAGGTAGGCACTGAAATCCATACTGATTTTTGGAGAGCCTATGATTGCCTACCTCAATATGGATACTTGCACAAGAAGGTCAATCACAGTGACCCCATAAATAAATTTGTGGCACCAGACGGGACACACACTCAGAGAATTGAAAGCCACTGGCGAAATTTAAAAGTGATGTTTGGTAGGGATGGTTATAAGGGAAACTTCACAGACTGGTTAATAGAATATTCATGGCGAAGAAAAATAAAAATAGCACATAAAGATGTTTTTGAAGAACTAATAAAAGCAATACAATATGTGTATAAAATTGATTAATAAATTATTAATTAGTATTTAATATGTTTCATTTTAACAGTACCTATTAGGGCAGATATCAAATAAAGGTTAGGTTCAACTTAAATCAAAGAACTGAATTGATTGACTCTCACTCTACTTGGTACGAGAATGTCCTACCTCTAGTGTTTTTATAAAGTCTGAAGCGCTTAGCTGTCTCTGCCTGCTGTTTGTTATAATTGTAGGCATCAGACGAGCCAGAGCCGCTGAGGCTGGTTGTCAAAGGTGACCAACAAGCTGAAGCTGCGGAGGTGATGGTCTTACCTTGTTTTTTACAATTATTATTAATTTTGGGTTGAATTATGAATTGACTGGCACAAGATTGATATTAAATGTTGTGGGGATGGGTAAGGGTTTGGTCTCTGATGGTAACAATAACCCTCTTATGCATATTTTACAAGAAAACATTATACAGAAATCTAACGACATTATAAATAAGAACACCACACGAAAAAAAATTAGGTTAGGTTGAAACTGCGACAATCAACGCGCGAGCCGAGCGAGCGAAGCGAGCGTGCCGCGGCAGCGGCCGGCGAAGCGCTAAAAAGTCAGTTACACATCCAACAAAACAATAAATTTAGATCAGCGAAGTGTTAAATAACGTGAGGTCATGATTTTACAAAAATAAGCATAACTCAAAAACTATGCATTACCTTGTAATAAAAATGGTGAAAAAGGGAGGGGAGGACCCTATCCTTCCCCCCTTCAACCCCCTATTTCATGCCAATCTATTAAAAAATATTATCTTAATTTTAATCCATAAAATTAGGAAAATTAAAAAAAAAAGTAAAAAAGGGGGGGTTCCCGTGCTTATTATTAGAAGAGGGGGGAGGGAAACCCCTCCCCCCCCTCCCCCTCCCCCCCTCCCCCCCTCCCCCCTTAATTCGGCGGCAGTCAATGGAAAGTCGTACCGCTTTGAGATGTCCAGAGATGGCTACCACTTTTCAGCGCTTCTCCATATTTCTCCGCGGCTTCGTCATCAGCTTAAGAATTCAAGGGATTTCATGCATGATCCTAAAAGGTGATTAAGGGAAAACACGCCGTTCGAGCAGAATGCCAGTAGGTATATAATGCATACATTGACATCCAATGCGTCAATGAATAGAACTTCTAACGATCTTAATGAGCATTCCCAAGAAGAGTTGGCATAAGGTAGACTCATCAGGTAGAAGAGTCATAAAACCGATGCCAGAACTTTTATAAATTTATGCATGTGATGTGTGCTCAGCGAAACTAATATAGTATCAACTTCACCTGTATGATGAAACATGTAAGGTAGAAAGATGATGAAGCTAAGATATCAGGCCGAGTTTGGACTTGATCCCTAAGGCAGCCATCTAAAAAGGTTACCTAAAGGAACTGATCCAAGTAATAAATATATATGACGGAGAAAGCACCTCCGGAGTGTTTTTAAAAAGTGTGACGTCAGCATTGCTGACGTCACAATTGTTGTTTTCATGATGATCACTCATTTTTGGGTCCTCGAAGTAAAACTTCACAAGTACTTTTATAAGCTTCGTATATTCAACGAGCAGCGTAACAACGTCACAAAGAGGTCCGTACTGTACGGCGACTCGAGAGCGACTGAGCTGAGCGCCTACAGTGCGGCCGTACTTATAGGACTCGGCGCACGTGCACGAGTTTACAAGTTTGTTGGTAAAGTATTGAAATTACAATCATAACATTAATTTTACATCGTAATCAACTCAAAAATAATCAACTGATGATTTATAAACTATTTTTAGGGTAATCAAATGATTAAACTTAATTATTCTCGACGAACTGTTGTAGTTGCGCCGATACGGCCATACTGACAGGCGGTGCGCGCTCTGCACCAGCCTCGTTGGTTGATTGTTATGGATTCTCGTAGATTATTTGGATTCTCGTAGACCATTTATTCTGATGGGTCATCTTGGTTCGAGTCGTGTTGGCTGTACTTGCAGCCCTTCTCGTGAGGTCGACGGAATGGGCTCATTTGATTCTGCAGTGGGATCTCGTTGAATAGATGATTCGTTTCCCGCCGATACGGTCAACTGATCCCCAGGTTGCGGAGCGCGGCGCAGCTGATCATGGGCAATCTTGCGAGGTCGTCCTCTACCGACAACTTTCTTTACCAGATATCAGTCATTATCCAGTATTCTACAAACTTCATATGGTTCGCTGTATTTAAGGTCAAGCGAGGTTTGGTTTCGAGGATTATTTTTCACCAATATGTAGTCTCCTCTTTGAAAATGATGGATTTTGGCTTTGTGTAGGTTGAAGCGTTGTCTGTCTTGTTCGCTACAACGAATCATTTTCTGTTGCACCTGTTGAGTGAGCGCTTTAATATCAACGGTTTCGTTGTCAATATCCACCAGGTTGAGAAGCTCAGGAGGTACACAGTGCTTTCGTTGCGTAATAAGTGTCAGTGGAGCAACACCGGTGACTCAGTGGGTTGTACAGTTCATTGCCAGCTGAAGTTCCTCGAGTACAGTGTGCCACTGCTCTGCTTCGTAATTTTTAATCATTACCAAAGCATTTTTGAGGGTTGCAACGACTCTTTCAACTTAGCCATTCGCTCGGCTGACTCCTGGAGCGATAGCATGGATATTTATTCCGATGGCGTCACAGTAGTCCTTGAATTCGCCAAGGAACTCTCTTCCTCCATCCACTATTATTTGAAGCGGCGCACCAAAAAGATGCACAGTGCGTTCTAGAGCGGCCAATGTGCTGTGTGGGTTTTTGTTGGTACTGAAGTACAGTAAAACGTACTTTGAGAAAGCGTCAATGGTGACTATGACGTATTGTTGATCATCTGGAGTGCCCAGCTTCCCTGTTATGTCCATATGAATAACTTGGAAGGCGGCCGTTGGTTTTTGTATGGGGTGTAACTGGGCTTGAATGGCCCCTGATCTTCCTTTAGATGTTCGGCATACAACACAGTTATCCACAAATCTTTCGGATAATGGAACTCATTTTGTTGAACCAATAAGTTTCTCTGATCTTCTGCAGTGTCTTTTCCCAGCCAGGGTGTTTTAGTGCAGTGTGAAATGAGTTTATAATGCTCCATTGAAATGATTTGGGAACGACGGTACTGAGCTGCTGACCGAAGACAGGATCATTGACGTTCCTTTTTTAAAACGTTGTCCTCTAACACATAGTCTTCCACTGGGTTATTGTCACTGAGACTGTCCATTATCGGACGCAGTTCTTCATCCCGTCGCTGTTCAATTTTGAGCCAGTTCAAGTCTCTTGTCATAACATTGACTGCAAGCTCAACTGGATTGCGACAGCGATGAATCCTTGGCAGAAGGTCCTTTTTGTGTTTTGACGCTTTTAATGCGTTGCAATCTGTTATCACGGTGAATTTTCGCCCATATAAAGTGTTTTATGGCTCGTACCACTGCCAGTGTCTCCAACTCGTAGGAGTGGTACCGGCTCTCGGCTTCCGTGGTTCTCATGCTCATAAAGGCAACAGCATGTTGTCGTTTTAAACGTTGACTAATTATTGTTGGCTAATTATTGTATCCGCGTCGATACGGCCATACTGACAGGCGGTGCGCGCTCTGCACCAGCCTTGTTGACTCGTTAACTCTCGCAGACTGCTGTTAATTATGGCTGGCCTGCAAAGAATGAGATATTCTCTGAGTAGTGAGTCTGTAAACAACTTACGTTGCTTTATCTTGTTTGTTACATTAACAAAACTGTTATGTAACCTTAGGAGTCTTTTGATTAGTAAACAGTACACAAAGACATCGTGCACTGCCTTATTAATTTAGAATCTGTGGTGTATACGTGTCTACCCATAGTTCCACAAGGCGTCCCCACGGTATCTCAGGGTTCACTGTGGATGCATCAAGGATCCGTGGTTAGCTCAAAGGTAACACATGGTTAGCTCAGAGGTATCACTCTCCAGACATTTTTGTAGATTACAACAGTACACTAAGACATCTTAAGTGCACTGCCTTATTAATTTAGAATCTGTGGTGTATACGTGTCTACCCATAGTTCCACAAGGCGTCCCCACGGTATCTCATGGTTCACTGTGGATGCATCAAGGATCCGTGGCTAGCTCAAGGGTAACACATGGTTAGCTCAGAGGTATCACTCTCCAGACATTTTTGTAGATTACAACAGTACACTAAGACATCTTAAGTGCACTGCCTTATTAATTTAGAATCTGTGGTGTATACGTGTCTACCCATAGTTCCACAAGGCGTCCCCACGGTATCTCATGGTTCACTGTGGATGCATCAAGGATCCGTGGCTAGCTCAAGGGTAACACATGGTTAGCTCAGAGGTATCACTCTCCAGACATTTTTGTAGATTACAACAGTACACTAAGACATCTTAAGTGCACTGCCTTATTAATTTAGAATCTGTGGTGTATACGTGTCTACCCATAGTTCCACAAGGCGTCCCCACAGTATCTCAGGGTTCACTTGTGGATGCATCAAGGATCCGTGGTTAGCTCAAGGGTAACACATGGTTTAGCTCAGAGGTATCACTCTCCAGACATTTTATTCTTGTAGATTCTAGTTGAAAATATCGTGAAACATAATGAATTTTATACTCGCCGGTTTTAATCCGTTGATGCGTGTTCGTCGTTGTGAGTTATCCGGACTGACTGGCCAGCTTGAGATGTGGATGACACTGAATCAGGGGCGATTGCAGCGTTGTTTTGCAGTGTATCGAGATCATCTCCCGCAGCGATTGGTGTGGACGTCATGTCTGTGGTAATTCCCGTTGTGATGGGCTGCATGGTATTAAAGTTGTTTGCTGGTACTCCTGAAGTGTTCAATGAGGCAGGGCCTATCAGCCTGGTACTGCCCTGCGCTGTTCCAGTCGTGACAGGTTGAACCGAAGTCGATGAGGATGTGGTTGGGACCAGAGCTTGTTCTGATCCCACTTCTGATGACGGAGAAAGCACCTCCGGAGTGTTTTTAAAAAGTGTGACGTCAGCATTGCTGACGTCACAATTGTTGTTTTCATGATGATCACTCGTTTTTGGGTCCTCGAAGTAAAACTTCACAAGTACTTTTATAAGCTTCGTATATTCAACGAGCAGCGTAACAACGTCACAAAGAGGTCCGTACTGTACGGCGACTCGAGAGCGACTGAGCTGAGCGCCTACAGTGCGGCCGTACTTATAGGACTCGGCGCACGTGCACGAGTTTACAAGTTTGTTGGTAAAGTATTGAAATTACAATCATAACATTAATTTTACATCGTAATCAACTCAAAAATAATCAACTGATGATTTATAAACTATTTTTAGGGTAATCAAATGATTAAACTTAATTATTCTCGACGAACTGTTGTAGTTGCGCCGATATATATAATAAAAATATCGACCTATGCCTAAAAAAGTTTTCTCACATATAGAATGGGTGCTAGTCCTAAAAAAATATTATAAAGATTGTATAGTTTTTTTTTAATTTGTAAATTTTGGCTCCTTTCGTTAGACTTTAAATGTGATATCAATCAATCAATTAGTGGTTTCTTAAACTATACTGAGGTGAAACCGCAGGGCACAGCTAGTTTGTTATATACCTATATATCAAATTAATATGTATATTACATTAAATTACTGTCCTGTCTAAGGTCCGTATTCCCGAATTCCACTCAAGTATAAATTAGTGCCTACTTGATTTAAGTAGACAGATTTAATTCTAGGACTGTACTGAATCATAGATTCGCTATTTTGCGTATAATATATATATAAATATATATACAAATAACATGTCACCATAATGGTGACATGTTATTCCAGAACTCCACTTCCGGATACACTCAATCGGAAATCTTTACTCTAAAACCAAAAATATATTTTTGGATTTAGGTATTTTAACTGTGATTACGCAAGTACCTCGAGTGAGCCTAGCAAAGGGTTACAATATCCCAGGATCTGTCCTGATAATTCAGGATTTTTGGAGTCTTCTCAGGTTTGCGTCCGGATTTTGCTGATTTCAGGAACTTTCATAATTTTTAATTTTCAATAAAATACAATACATTATGAAGATCTCTTAAACAAACTAAAGCGTCGTGGCGGTGCGTGGGAGGGGAGTGCCGCTAAAAGTGCGATGTGCGACGCGTGACCGAGACCCCCCGAGATCTGCACCATAGAGAAACGTCAGTCATTCCCCGCTGCTCTACCAAGCTGCACTACTAGTAGTGCAGAAGGGAATTTTTATTCCCAGCTGCACTACCAGCTGTGTGTGCATGGGACATGCTTAATCTAGAGGATTCACAAGTTTAGTTCTTAATCCAAAGTAAAACAATATAATTTTCAACAGCATTTTTATTCACTGCTTATCAACTAACACAACTAAAACCTTAAAGAAAAGTAGACCAATAGACAACGTTCAATATAAAGAATGAAAAGGGAAAGAAGAAGCGAGAGAACCGATCTATGTAGACAGCTGTCTCTCTCCCGTTGCAGAAGGTATCATATTGCGGTATAGACGCCGAAGTGCTCGCTCGATTGTCAGCTGGCGTTGGGAAGATGTGCTGGAAATAATGATTACAGTTAAAGATTCGGGTTTAAGGGACAGACAAGTATGGCGCTATACACTTGACATGCACATGATGATGTCCACCGATGATGGAAAGTGTCTGATGCAGACTTCATCAATGGCAGTGGTTTAACCTATTAGTGACTAAGGACTATTTCAATCAATTTCTATCCTGCCGTAGACCAGAACATGTATAGTTAGTAATGTACTCGTAATTAAGTATATTTTTGATGATGGTTAGTGCAATTTTTAAGACTGCTACTCTTTACTAATTACTGAATCTTTGGTTTAGTCCTACTCCAGACACTGGCGTCTGATGAATTAAATACAAGCACTGGAAAGTGCTTGTATTTAGTTATCAAAAGCGCCAAGAGCCCTGCCCCTACGAAGAAATAATGTCAGGAAGCATAACTCAGAACAAATTCCACACAAAAAGCGGTCCTTCAAACCAAAACGACGTATGATTCCAAATACGAATTACTTCCGAGGTTACAAATAGACATGTTCGGTGATTGGTAAAAATTTTAGAAAGAAAGCAGGTATTGGTCCACGCGCGTGCTGCAACGTCTACTACGAGTATGACAGCTGAGTCATAGCGGCGTGAACGATGTTATTGATTTAGCACGATTTTTATTGGGTCATTTTTTAAGGCAGTTACTCATCCTGATATTATTTCTTCGTAGCCCTGCCCACATAGATATGTTGATGACAACATAGACGTTGCTATTTCTCGAACCTATGTGAAAGAAATTGCCTTTTAGTCAAGAACCACTGATCTATGGGATGGTGCTATGGAGTGGAGTGCAGACTACAGATGGAGAATGCAGTCATGGAAACTGCTATTGTCACCGTATCCCATCGTTTCGCGACATTCATGGCCCAGAGCAAGCTTTTGCAACTACATCATTCTACAAACAAGAACATTTTACAGGCCTGACTTGCTTTAAAGGAAATTGGTAATATTCTGAGCTTTGGTGCCAGTTCCCATTCCTATAAATACCCAAGTACTATCCGTCTCATTTAGTTTTAGTTTAGACCATGGTTTAAACTCGAGACCATCTTTCGACCACGTGTTATGATAAGGCGGTTTGAGTGTTCGGGTTTATCGACAATTTACCTTAAAAGCGTCCAAATCTCTAGATAGGTCTTCGTCGGAGTAACCCTTCATGGCCTTAGTAGCTACTGGTCCCATGTAGTTGTTGACCACTGCAAACTCGAAAAGAGAGAGAAACACGAAGACAGAGCACGATGACATCCAAACGTCGATGGCTTTGACATAAGATACTGGAGGTAGATTTTGCTGAGATTGTGTGTTTTGGGTGGCTGAGGACAAAAAATAGTTGACAGGGTAGTGATTTTTAAAGAGGATCATTTTTGGATTAGGCTGTCACTATTCCCGTGGGACTGAGTTAGCGCTATCAGATTTTAGATTTACTTTATGTATTTAGATACCATTTTGTAAATTGCCATGACTTAAAATTAGTCTACAAGAATTCTTGATCAGTAGGTAGGTACATGATATTTCAACAAGACATGATCCAAAACTTTATTTTTTGAATTAACTAGACAAGCAATGCAAGTATGGATTTTCGATAGGATACAATTTGACAGTAATTATCGGTAAGCCCGCGATAAAGCTATCACGGTTAGATGCCATGCTAGAGACAATATCATATACCTATATAAGGTATCTGTTAATTAGTGCACAATATTGAACTCGGTTTAGAATCGGTAACAGGTTATGAAAGTAAAAGAATAAAAGACATATTTTTTTTATTATAGACCCCTGTTTGCCGCTCTACATCTAAGAGCCATAGTGCAATTGAACGCACGACCACGGTAATATTATCTTACCGTGGCACGAACCAACGCACCGCTACATCGCAGAATAGATAGCAGTACCTACGCGAGACACCTACCCGCTGAGAATAGGTACAACGTGCGGACGACGACCCGGCCTGGCCAGCTGTCGTTTAGACATAGATATCAGCTGCGTACCTAAACATTCGCGTGTAGGTAGGATCGTACGTTGTACCTATTCTTAGTGGGTAGGTATGTCTCGCGTAGTCACTGTTGTATATTCTGTGATGTAGCGGCGTGCGTTCAGTCGCGCAATGGTTATTAGCTGCGGAACAATGAATCAACAAGTTCAAATAGTAAAAAAACATGATTTTTTCCTTCACTATAATGGCCAGTTATCGATTCCAAACTACCCCATTCGATGTTGTGCACTAATTAACAAGGACCTTATATAAATATATATATATATATCTATCAATTCACATCGTAAATAGTTGTGTATTACTTTACTTACCTAGAGTAAGCAATGAAGTGACTCCCAGAGTGACCCTGGCAGGGATTGCTTCAGGTTTGATCCAGAACGATATCCAGGACATGACCACGATCAGCGCTGATGGGATATACGTGTGGAATAGATGGTACCCTAACCGACGTCGCAGATTGAACACCACGGCTAGGCAGGTGAAATTTCCTGAAAATTTTCTTTAAGCTTCTATACATTTATACATATACAGATAAATAAAATTGAAGTATCTGTGTGTTATTCCGAAACTAACAGCTTTTCACTAAATGCATATAAAAGTATATACGGTACATACAAATCTGTCCGTTTGTTTCGGCTAATCTCGGAAACGGCTGGAAAAATATTAACGGGACTTTCACTGGCAGATAACTGATATAATAAGGAGTAACTAAGGCTCATTTATAATCATCATCATTATCATCAGCAGCAGCAGCATTATCATCATCATCATCCATTAACACGCGGGTGAAACCGCGAGGCAAAGCTAGTTTGAAATAAATTTGTGACAGTTCGTTACTTTGTCCGCATACAATAAGATTAATTCTATGTAATTCTCGTACTCGTATTTTGGCGTAGGTAAATATATATACTTATATTAAATATTAATGCGCTTTCACTGACGGACATCTAAGTAGGTATATATACTTACAAGACGTATTAACTTCTTCTAATATATCATAGAGAACAACACCATAAAGATTTTACTTCTTACAATGTAAACATGAAAAAGCATTTATTTTACTTATCATTAAATTTCAGACATATGGTATTGCTGACATTTTTGTAGACATTGACGTCTTCTAAAAAAAGGTACATCACTTTGCTGTTTGTCAATAGTTTCCGCAGCGTACGCGATATAAGGATTTTTTTCACACCTTGGGTTACATTATCGAAGTTTTCATAAGTTTCCCTGAATTAGTGAAAATCTCCTATGTCTTATGACCATCAGGGATAATGTAGGATTGTAATGGTGAAACAATTTTCCAAATCGGTTAAATAGTTTCGGAGCCTATTCAATACAAAAAAAAGCAAGCAAACAAACAAATTTTTCCTCTTAATAATATTAGTGAAGAAGTATATAGATTAGTGTAGATGTATATAGATTAGTGTAGATGTATATATTAGTGTAGATGTATATAGATTAGTGTTGATGTATATAGATTAGTGTTGATGTATATAGATTAGTGTAGATGTATATAGATTAGTGTAGATGTATATAGATGCAGATGTGCTATGATAATTTTACCAACCCTTAAGCATCCGTCGATTTTTTTATCAAAAATCTCTTGTTCTTAGCGTAAACATAGGATGCCGAGTCAAAAATAAGTATTTAAAAGGTAGGTAATTTTAATTTTTTGTTGATGATCTAGCAAGGATCACGGGGCTCTGGGAATTGCCCAGTGACCAATGAAAAGAACAAGTTTAACCTATATCACCATCAATAATTTACATCATCAATAATTATTGGTGGTGGTAACTCATATTTACCAGTAGAATATTCTATGGTACAGTCACTAGTGTAGTTATTAGAGATGTCCAACTGAGGCAGCTCGATGTCAGGATTCACCACCAGGGGGTCGGTCAGGTTCCAAATGAAGACCAGGTCGTGGACTGTGTGAGACACTGGAAAAAGGCATGAGAATGTATATATTGTTTAGACGGCTGTATGGAGTTTTTGGCTGTATGTGGTATCAGTTTAAGTTGTAAATGCCTAACGACTGTTGTCCTAAGACAAACAACCGGGACCGACGGCTTAGCGTGCCCTCCGAAGCACGGAAGCGCTTAGTTGGACAGTGCCACTAGCACACACGCACCCAACGCAGCAGGCTACATGAAGCCGCAGCAAACGACGTGTCGCAGCGACACTACTGGTTTCTATGTATTTCTATGGAATACCATTTGTAATTAGCAGACACTACTGTCGCCTGACTGCAGATGCAGTGCTGCTCGCGGGTTCCAATCGACTTAGTAAAGTACCTAAGTAGCTTTAAAGTAAACCTTTCGTATCGCTTTTCAAATGGTTGACGCCATCTGTAGTTGTCGTCTGCAGTCGGGTTCGAAATCATGACTGCAGCGACATGAAGTGACGACGTATCGCGGCGACATGAAGCGACAACACGTCGTCTTCTGCTGCTACGTGTAGCCGGCTACCAACTTGCACCTTAACTTAACTTGATCGTAAAGTCAAGCTCCGCTGTACAAGTACACACAAGTACAGCGGAGCTTGTTGCGGTTGTTTAAACGCGTGACGGATTATGGCCCAACTCCTCTCTCTGAGAGAAAGGCTCGATTCCCAGCGGTGGGAACATTATGGGCTGAGTATGTAATATGGCTGATATATAATACTATCTAATCTGCGGTCAGCACGGCGTAATGTGTGGATCAACTTAATTTACAACTCGGTACATCGGTGTCCGTAATAAAGAACGCATCACGGATATGAAAATAAACCATCACTGCAGTATGTGAACTTGGTTTAGACAAGTCCGATCCTTATATTCGATTCAACAACCCACACATCAACCCAGAGAGAACCCCTATATCTAGAAAAAGCTACGTAAGGTTATTGAAATTATAAAACACCCTAATTCCAATAGAGGTGATAGTTAGCAAGTACCGCTTGGGGTACAGTCAACAAGTTTATGAAATTCCACCCAAGACTATGATTTATTTGTTTATTTGTTTATTGCATCATATGAATTACAATAGGTCATACAAATGTCATGTGTTACAGTGTCCCTGGAAGGGTGTAAGTAGCAATATAGAGAAGAGCTGACCGATCTATTTTATTTCTGTCTTTATGTAAATTAACATTGAAAGAATTTAGAATAGAATAGAATACAGTTTATTTGTCACAGAAAAATTATGCTATTAATAATTAATTAAATAATTAATTATTAATAATTTATTGACTATTAATAATAATTTGTCTAAGTCATAAAAACATTTTTCTATTAAGAATGATTTCATTTTTTCTAAAGAATATAATTATCATTTTGAATGGATTTTATGTCCTTTGGAATTTTATTATACATTTTATCGACATATGAAAATGATAACTGTGTATATGGTCACAGAATAACTAACAGACACTGTTTTGATTAAAACATCTTAACCCTTTGTTTACCGTTGACGTAAATTTACTTGCGTTTCCTTCATAAATCTTTTGTTTTAATTATCACGGTATATGTAGGAGCGGTAGATAAAAACAATTGCATAACTCTTTAATAGACAACTATAGGCGAGGCCACTTGGAGACCATGATCACTGAGAATTTCTCGAAAAGTAAAGAAGAAAAATAATTTAATTTTCAGCCGCAGGACATCCACTGCTGAACATATGCCTCCCATATAATTTTTCAAAAGGACTGGTTAGCTTCGTCCTGCGAACTTTATCGGGTCGTCTGTCCACCGTGTCGGTGACCTACGCTGAGCTTGCCGGTCCGTGGTCTTCACTCCAGAACCTTCCGGCTCCATCGGCCATCTGTTCTTCTCTGCTCACTGGCACTTTAACTGGCTAATCTTCCAGGCTATGTCCGTGACTTTCGTTCTTCTACGGATCTTCTAGTACAGTTTTTATCTCGTACAGAAACCCCGACCATTGACCTCTCTATAATCCTCTCTTTTAATATTGATTAATTGCAATTAAGTACTTACAACTTTCTATCATCATGGAACAGCTTTGAGTATCGTGAGGATAAGACTCGAACTTCATGGCACAAGACAGCACCAGAGTAAGCCTGAAATGGAAATCACGTGGTGATTAAGTTTTACTGCGGATCTAGAATATATTTTTACTTAGGACCATTAAGCACATGATCTGGCCAAGCTGTTCGTCGGAAGATAAGGATCACCATATGCCCATGGCAGTTATAGTGCGTCCCAGATCTTGATGATTCAAAGTTCTGTATGGCACTGCAATGCGCTTGCCAAATAAAGATCGCTAGATATCTAGCACTGCGCTAGATATCTATTCGCATTTGCAAAGTCATTTCTTTACAGCTTTCTGCTACAGTGATCTTTAAACCATAACACATGTGATGCTCACACACACTACAGCGTCTAGGCAGGATGGCGTTGAGGTGGTGGGATCCACCGTAGCAGACACTTGTATCAGGTCATGCCATCTAGTGTGTGACCTATTTAGCACCAACTGTATGGATACGCTGAAGATTAAGGTAAGACTCAGACTTGAGTTCTGTCTCTTGGCACCAAACTTATTTAATAAGTCTTGTGTACAAAAAAATTTGCAAAAACGCCCTTCTGGCCTCTTCTTTAAAATATGATTGCATGTGCCCTCAGGCTAAGAAACAAAAATAAATGTTTTGTGCCCTTAAGGCCCTCAGAATACATCGTAGGTATGTGTGCCCCTCTGGCCGAAAAACTGTGCCCGTCAGGCTAATAAATAACAAGTGTTTGTGTAAAGTTTTCAAAGTGCCCTTCAAATCTTCACCAATGTATAGTGTCTAAGGCTAGTTAAGTGAAAAACAACAACAAAACAAAAAAATTGTCTTCTTGTAGTCCGTTAGCATTTGTAATTTTTTTTTAATAAAGTTAAAATAGTACAAATAAGGTCACGGACCCATTTATTGTTTGTGGACAAAAATAAAAAATATATAGCATAAATAAAAAAAAACTTATTTAATAGCAAAGTTATATTTTAGAAGGATTTGTGGATAAGAAGGACAATGGCTAACAAAGGCTGTCATTGATTTTGTTTAATTTTACATGAAAAGTTGTTTTTGTATTGTCCTCGTCCATTAGCCTAGAAAGTTTTACATCTACCGGTTTAATAGATAGGACTAAGACTGATATAAGTAATTTATATCTACTAACTGTTTGTAAAAATAAGGTTGGATAAAGTTCAAGCTATTCAATAGATGTCGCTCCTTCTCTATACGTCATACTCACGAACACGGATTGTCGCAAGATGTGGGTTCAAATACCAAGTATATGTAAATCTATTTTGTAAATTTGCTAAGTTTGGTCTTCCAAAGCAAGTCAAGTACCGAATTACGGAAAAGTAGATGCTTCAAAAGCCATGTACAGTTCGCCTATGACCTTGAATGCGCATAACACGTTTTTTGGGTCTCAATCGAAGTGACGTATGAGGTGGCATCTCCTGGCAGAAGTTGTTGAATATCATATAACAATTTATATATATATAACGATCAGCCGACGTCATATTATTATATATAATACTATGAATTTAGTTTTCCACGAAAGGCAGCTGCCGGGCAGCATTAGTAAATATCACGACATCTACATATTGTGTGGTGTAAATTACACCATGTAATACCAGCACGTAGTTCTGAA
This sequence comes from Selenia dentaria, assembly GCA_917880725.1. Classification (NCBI taxonomy): domain Eukaryota; kingdom Metazoa; phylum Arthropoda; class Insecta; order Lepidoptera; family Geometridae; genus Selenia; species Selenia dentaria. The sequence goes on along the minus strand of OU862901.1, from coordinate 8,523,623 downwards.
TAAACATCTAGATGGCGCTTTAAAACGAGCCACTATTCCTACATCGCGGTGTCAAGATTCGCGAACGGCCAGTGGGCTTGACGAAGGCGCCAAATTTAAGTAACTCTGGTCTCCCTTCATTACGTATAAATCTTTCGCCTTTTACTAAAGATTTCCGTGGAGGGGGACACTCAAATGAGTCTTATGATGTTTTTGGCAGCTCTGCTTCGGCGAGCTAATAAATAATGATCCGCGTTCAAACATACATCACACTTTGATATGATGTTTGCCTATTGTATTTTAAATTAAAATAATTGACACGATCATTGTAAGCAAGGAGAATATAACGCTACGCTCAGCGATGTTATACGTACCATAATTATGGTACACGTACCATTATCCAGATGTCTGTACCATGTACCATGGAACATTCATTATGGTACGCAAATGTACCATAATTTCTCATTTATCATCGATACATAGAGACAGAATTAAATACAACAATTTTGAATACCTTTTGCAGGATCATTGTTTTTACATCATTCCCGCATTCCAAATCACAATAAAATTTTTCATTGTAAGTATTAAATTCAACCCAAAATACTACTTTTGTGTCAATATTGGTAGTAGGCAGTCAGGCATATTTAATTTTTAATATGCCTGAAAAATCAAAGTGAGTACCGTAGACTGCTACTCACTCACTTATTTAAAGTTAGTTAGTCCTGCCATTGTAGCAAATTGAATTACAAACAAGTTTGTTGGTATCAATTTTCCGTGTAAAATTGAAAATAAACATGATTATGCAATGATAAGATATTACCTCCACCTCTTTTCGGGTATAAATAGAAAAATATCGATCCGAAGAAAAAAATATAAGAACCAAATTAATAGAAAACTTAATTGCTAACAACTTTGTTTACTTACAACAAAGTTTAATGTAGGTAAAATGAAAATAAAAGAGTTGTTAGTCAAACAACAATTCGCCCCCTCTTTTGGGTATAAATCAGAAAATATCGATCTTAGAAAAAAAATAAGAGTATCGAAATTGTAGGCAATCCAATTTTAAACAACTGTTGTGAAATCGTATTGACCTTATATTGTTTAACTATGTTCAATGTACAGTGTACTTCAGTACACGATAAATTCAATAAACAAAATTTGACCCTTTAAATAAAGATGGCGGATCGATTACCACGCACAATAAAATTTAGACTGCCAGTGACCTTTCCCATATAATTCCGAAGGAAAATTTATATTTATAATTTTTCCCAGGTCAAATCCTAATCGGACTGGGCTATCGTTGATAACACAGAATTAAGTTAAATGATGTGAAATAAAGTCCTAGTATACCACATACAGTGGTTGTTGTCCTAGAGCAATATAGACCCTCAGAAAACCGTACCATAATTTTATCTTAAGTACCATAATTTTGAAGAGCCGATGTCATAATACCTGAGTTGGCATCTAACATCCCTGTACGCTAGATTGTAAGATCATTTCAACCGATTTCCGGAAAAGGAGGTTGGTTGTCTTGCGTGCGTTGCATGAGTTTCGACACAAATCTAGGAAAACTAAACACTAGTGATAGTGACATTTACTGTTGGGTTTTTTCGCCACTACAGTGACGCGTGCGTGGATTAGTTGCCTTAGAATGTTAATATTAACTCACTTAGACATATAGAGCAGGGTCTTATCATGGTACAGCCACAGGTAGTGGTTAGGAATGGACATCTCGTGAAAGGTGACCTTCTTGGCGTTCTTAAAGAAGCAGTCTGGTCTCCAGATCTTATTCAGCCAGTCCACGTCAAGAATACGGTACTCTTCGTGCATGTTCTCCGGAAGACGAAGCCGAGGGTCTCGCCAGGATTGAGCCAGGAATATGTCGGCAACATATGTCTGAAAGGGTGAAGGTATACATGTACAAAACACATAAACAATAACATAGCAAAAAGTAATAACAAAAACAAAATTTATCATCCTTAAAACAAAGATTTTTGTTCAATAACGCCTGATTATCAATTATCTCATCCGAACATCAAACTTATAATGGGTATCTAGTTGGTTTTTTGGGATCTCTATGATTACTAAAATTTCAGCAATTTACAACCAATTCCTGCCAAATTTTCGGAGACAATGAGTGATTCAGCCTGGAACTTAGTACACAGACACGAACTTCGCGCAATTAAAATTATAATATAAAGATACCGGCTGCACTCACTTGGTATTATGTCGGTTTAAGTCCGACGACGTTTCGACGCTCTTCTTCAGGGAGTGTTCACGCTTGGAGATCGCGTCGCGCACTGAATGCAATCGGTATCTTTATATTAGTATAATGTATCATACTCACGATATTTTTCAAACTCTAATTAAAATAAACCTAAAAATTGAATTGAATACATATAAAGTATTTACCTATTTATTATTAGAACCAATAATAATAATATAGTTGAATACATAGCTGAACCGCTCATTGACAAAGGGACTGTAAATTCGGCAATTTGCAACCAGCTCCTGCCGAAGTCCCGGAGACGCACAAAGATTCAACTTCAGCCAGCGAATGTATGCTACTTATAACATTGACATCGATACTCGATATGAACTGCCGCGAAAAAATGTAAAAAAGAACAGTGCCATCTCGCGGTCAATTGTAGAACTAAAGTTGACAACGAGTACGCCAATCACAAGCTTAATCCTTCGTATACTTACCGTGATAATTAAAACAAAAGAGTTATGAATGAAACTGACGTATATTTACGTCTCTGGGACGCAAAGGGTTAATAGGTAGGCGAGATCGAGTATCGACTATAGATGACATTTATGTTGCCAACTCATGGTAGAGCTACAGAACCTCACCATGCTTTCCTCATTGATAGAATCCAAAGACAGCACAGTGACGTGAAAGTATACCACAGTGGGCTGTCCCAGCAGTTTGGGCGCACGGTTTTTGTCGTAATACTTTGCTTTAACGGGCAGGATATCACGGAGAGATAAACTAGTTTCTGATTGGAGTTCTATCTCTTGGTATGTGGCGTTTGTTCTGGAAAAAAAGCAAGTAATTATTGAACGAGGTTGCATTATTCTACGACTACAAAAAAGAAGGAGGTTATATGTTCGTGTGTATGTATTTTTTCATGTGTAGCCGATTTCTCTCCCATTTGGTGGAGCGATTCTCAAAATTCTTTTTTGTTTGTTAGAGTGGGTCTTCTACTGCCGATCTACTTCCGAGGTGGTCTCATTAAATTTTCATCAAACTCCGTCAAGCAGTTTTTGAGATGCACTCCAAAAACTGAAAAGTGTTCATTTATTTCATGATATCATTGACTATCGATCCTGTAAGTGGCAGGTCACTAAAAATGATATTTTTTCTTACCAAAAAGTGGAACCGATTTCGACACCAAAAAGTGTGAAATAACTTGTCGAAGTCGGTATCATGCGCACAATATTGTGATAAATAGGTACTTACCTACTTTTGAACTATCATGGCACCGAATTCAACAAGTTATTTCACACTTTTTGGTGTCGAAGTCGGTTCCAATTTTTGGTAATTTTGTATATGTTCGTGTGTATGTATGTGCAACCAGTTCCTGCCGAAGTCCCGGAGACGCACACTATCCCGTATGTCTTTACTTGTTACTGCGTTTGGTATATAAGTCTATCACAACCCTCAGGTAACTACTACAGTGTTGTGTAATTTGATTTAACTTTGAGTCACTACAGATGATGATGTCACTCAGGCATAATGTGGCTTTCTACTGGTGAAAGAATTATCAAAACCGGTTAAGTAGTGTTATAGTTTATCCATTACAAACAATCCAATTTTTCCTCTTGATTTAAAGGCCAGCCAAATTCGCAAATTATTCAGACCACCTGAAAGCCTGATGTCTGGGGCCCTTATCTTATAAAACCGACTGAAACCAACGGTGTTACATGGCCTTCAAAGCACAAAAGCCAGTGTGGAATAACACCTAACGCTCACCCATCACCCATATATGAGCACATAGTATACCACAGCCATTTGTTAGCAGACAGTAGACATTAAGAATTAAGACTGGTTCAACGCTTATTTATTAAACGTAGTAGTAAATCGTTAATCACTCACCAATGATTCGCAATTACGCAAAACCTACGCGGTAGACCGCTTAGGTCTTAGGTAATCAAAATGTAACATTTAGAACATATAGACCGATCTGAAGAATGTAAAGATTGGTATCTAGAAGGGAACACAAACTCTGACAATGAATTCCATACTTTGGCAGTGCGCATGGTTTCTAAAACTAGAAACCATACCGTGGAATGGTGGTATGCATACGTCTGATCGACCGATGCTGGAATAGGGCTGGATGGTCATATAAAGTTATATTGATTGGCCTCTGCGATAGTGTTGAAGGCTCCAATGCTCAGATTCAACCAGTAAGTTCGTCAATCAATCGATATATTCGTGTCACTAAATATAATATAGGTAGGCTTATAATAGGTATCGTAACTTACAATAAACTATGACGCCTTTACTAATAAACGTTGCGTAAACATATACTAGGCGTAACAACCTTTCAAACGACATTTATACTATATAATATATTTTATATTAAGTACTGTAAGCGAAAAATTTACAGATGGATGATTTAACTATTCCGGGAATAGCCAATTTAAGTTTATTAGTAAGGCCGTTAATGTTTAAAGTTTATGGCATCTAACTATGGGATTCATAAGCAAACTCAAGTAGGTATCACAAAGAGAAGCAGCTGAATGTTGATATACTTACCTACTTAGTTTGAGTTTATCTACGTGATTGAATCAGAAATTAGGAAATCCGTAGACGAACGAAAGTTCTCGACGTCGCCCATATAGGTAGCCAGGAGCTAAGTGGAGTGGCAGAGAGAATGCCAAAGGGCCGGAAAGTGCTGAAGTGGAGAGCACAGACCAGAAAACGCAGTGTAATTCGTCTATGACAGGGGGTCAGACAAATGGGATAGGTAGTGATAAAGGTCATAGGACGTTAGATGCAGGCCGCTTCCAGCCGGTCCTTTTGGAAATCAGTGGGAAGGCATGTCTAGCATACCTGTGTGACAAACTCAGGTCGAGATGATGATGATGATGGTTATGATGATGATGATGAATGTTCATACTCACAGGAAAGTGACAGCAGCTTGCACTCTCCCTCCATCAGCATTCTTCAATAATGTCAATAAAACTGACATTATCACAGTCAAACTCACTTTGGAAATCATTTTGTACTTGTTACTACTATCTATTTGTTCACTACACTATTAGTTTACAACGTAATAAGAATCCATAGTGTTCCTTTACCAACTTTAATTACTAAAAAATAGTAGGGTATGCAAGGATTGTTTTGTTTTTACATGTTTCAAATAAGTACTAACTCAATTGCATGCTGTAATTATACTCTAACGTTAGGGGCGTCGAATTCAGGCCCCCGGATTTTTCATGTATGTGATTTTCTTTTAAAAGCGGCAGTAATCAGGTTAACAAATCTAGGATATACAGGGTGTAATCGTTAAGTGAGCACCTGCACATAATAAAAATTTTGTAATAAATTTCTTACGAAACAATTATAATGGCCTAGTAGCCAATAATAGTGCAACCCCTTGGCCTGCCAGATCCCCGGATCTCACGCCTTGTGATTCTATGGGGATCTTCCTATGGGGATTTGTCAAAGACCACGTGTACGCTAAGAGAGTTCACAACCTAGAAGAGTTACAGAATCGTGTACGTCGTGCAATTGCTTTAATTACTCGGCAAATTTTAAGGAAAGTTCATTTAGAAACTGTAAATAGAGCTCGTCATTGTATTGCACAACGAGGACGTCAATTGGAACATCTGCTTTGAATACAAAATTTTGTATTTACTAAGAAATAAAATGTATGGGAGTGTTTAATGTAAAATTATTGGATATTTCTCGTTTTATTTTTAAAAAGTTATTATTGTCATTTTACTCCTTAGGTAAAGTACTTTCGATATCAGTTTAAAGTTTTTTGATATCTGTAATAGTTACGGAATAATCGCCTGTGCACACTTAACGATTACACCCTGTATCTTTGATTGTGTTAAGTATAATTATGATATTATAATCACCAACCAAACATAAGTAAGTATCTACATAAGCCTACGAAGAAATAATACAAGGAAGAGACTGCCTTAAAAAAATTACCCAATAAAAGTCGTGCTAAATCAATAACATCGTTCACGCCGCTATGACTCGGCTGTCATAGTAGACGTTGCAGCACGCGCGTGGACCAATCCCTGCTTTCCTTCTGAAATTTAAACCAATCACCGAACATGTCTATTTGTAACCTCGGAAGTAATTCGCATTTGGAATCATACGTCGTTTTCGTTTGAAGGACCACTTTTTGTGTGGAATTTGTTCTGAGTTATGCTTCCTGACATTATTTCTTCGTAGCCATAAGCCGACATAATTTCATTCGTGTTTTATTCAGATATCTATCTACACGTTGATAATCCTGATCCATTCAGTAATTTCATTTGGTCAGCTTTCCTTCAAGCTACAAGCTGTAGGTACATAATATTGCTTACACTACCGCTTTAAAACAGAATATCTTACAAGGCAATGTCACCATCGACAAGGATATTATATAAATATACTACCTATACAAAAATAGGTCTAATCCGTATAGTAAGGCGGCTGCACTGTACTTCTGTGGATATACACAGTATGGCTTCAATTACACACTTCAACGTAGCGCGAATGTATAATATAATATATATTTATATATATATATTATAGGTTATATAACAGTAGGTACTGGTTTTTTACAAAAACAGCAGGCCAATTATTCTAAAATACAAGAGTAAACGTTCGGTTCCGTTTTAGTTCGATCGAAGTTGTAATTCGATCATGACCCAAAAAGCTATTCTCATAATTCTTTAAACAACCCAAAACCTAATCGAAACTGAAACGTAATCGAACCGCAGTCGAAGCGCAGCGTGTTTGAAATGCGTGTTACCCACCAAAAACTAATTTCTACCAGTACCAGGAAGAGGTTTTCAATTCAACGCGTTATTTTATGTTACACCAACTTTTTACTAAATCATTGGATTATGGCGATTCATTTTTCTTAGATAGTTTATCTCCGAGCTAGTCCCATTTAGATTTCGTCACTGTCGCAAAAGTTTATGAGTGTGCGCAATAAAATAAATAAATTTCTAATTGCAATTTTAGATGATATCATCCTTTCAGGCGTGAAGGAATTCGTTTAATAAAGGAATCTTCGTCAGTGGAAGTTATTTTTAAATATTCCTTGTTTTTACTTGCAATTGGTGAGACGGGAAAGTTGTTTGCCTGATATTAATTGTAGTTCGACCATTAGCCCATCAGTAAAGCTACCTACAGGACACTAGGTAGCTTTATACTCATTTACAAAAATTACTGGTTACATACTGATTACATAAACGTTACTGGTGTAGCTTGAAGGGCACTTGCTTAACCAGTACTGTTATCGCACTTGTTAATGGAGGCAGATTAACTGGCAGTGTGGCGGTACACACTAAGACGGACATTTGCACAAACTCAAACTTAAATCATTTGTTGCTTATATGCCAAGTTAATATACAATGCAGGTGTTGTTGCCTAAGGTTCACAAGTACATGTCACATATTACCCCCTGGGGGTGTTGCAATTGTGCAGAGAGGACCAGTCTATTTTAATGTATTGCCATTTAATAATTCGTCAATATTATATTAACACTTCTGCAAAGGTATTTTAAGTGTAAATTGGAATACGTTCATATTATTTTCGTCTTTTATTTTATTAGGTACATCGTGTACTTATTATAAATTTTAACTGCCATTGCGTTGGTACCGGAACTGTGCATTTTCAATCAAGAAGTACCTAGGTATTAAAAGTGAATGTCTAAGGGGATAATTTCTCGTCTGTTCACATGCTTTTAAAAAGTATTGAGGATATTTTCGAATAAACATGCACATTTCCAAGATGTAGGAGGTGAGGGTCAGCATTTTATATGGTTTATGGAAATGGTGTATTGTTAAACAAACACCTACTTAGTAATTTTTCGTTACTTCATTAAGTTTAATGTATCACTGACTTTTTGAATTTGAATGCAATTTGCCAACTTTTCTTTTGCTTGATTTTTCCTCAAACTAAAATAGTTACTTACCATGAGTAACTTTGAATGCACTAATTCAATAACTCATGTATACCTACTTATATATATATATATTAAATGAACCTCTATTTCTCCTGGTCACGCTATAACTTGAAATCGGATGAATCAATCTCGCTACTTCTTTTTTGTTGTGTTAATTGTTGTCAGGAGAAGGTTCTTACGAAAGAAAAAACCAAGGAAAAATGAGAGGTTATGGCGAGGCGGAGGCCGAGCCTACTGCGCTAACGAAGTCGCATGCAGTCGCTAGTAATCAGTAAATATCAAGAATTAAACCCATTATACATTACCGCTGAATGGAAAATAGTTTTTGTAATGAACTTGTACAGAGTCATAAGTACAAAATGAACTTGCATCAATTGTGTACCATATTAGATAAAAACAATAACAAGGCCAACGATAGGCCGTCTAACCTATTGGACGCGGGCACCTTGGGAAAATGGGGACCTATGACAAAGGTATATTTTGATCAATAACGCAAAAATAGTACGACGGCAATATTCTATTATTTTGACATTACTTTACTTCTGTTTAGGTAACTTTTCCTGTCACTACAGCGAAATGTTCTGTGGTACCATTCTGGTGTAGGTACATATGATAATATCGATTATTGGTCGAGGATCTTGCAAGAATTACCCTCAAACCAAAACACAGTATTGCGAACATTACTGATTCACGGTAGAAAAAGGTATGATGGCCGTACTGCCACGGACGGACTCATTCACAAAGAGTTGACTGCTCTTATTGGTCAGAGTTACCAATTAAAATAGTACCTAAAGAGGGCACTGGATACCGACCAAATATCAGGGTTAACTAGGGCGATTCCCGAGAATTCTACGCAAGACACAGACCTGTTTTTAAAACTACAAACTCTTTACAAAATAAACTCTTTACAAAAATTTATTTCGTATTCATTGGTGACCATGTATAAATTTAGCTTTAGAATTGTAATTTTTCGTTGTCGCAAAATTGATGGCTTGCAATACCTACTAGGCCTATTTTTCTAAGCAATATAAGTGTCTGAAGCCTCTAAATGATATCTGTGAGTGACAGGCTCGCAAAGCTCTTCAGGGCTTCAAGATTGTGTTCCTAGGTACTCACCTACATTCAATAACCTACCTAAATACAGAGAAAACTGTCAATAATTACAACACTACGAAGTAGAACTAAGTATCACTTATTCTGCGACACTACTTCAATTTTTACCATAACAAAAACAATCGCTCAATGCACACAAATCACTTTATATTAACTTTGCATTTTTATCCAAATGTCAAAATCCAATTTGAAGGCGATGGTGATAAATTAAGTTTTTATCAAAACTAAACATTTTTTATATTCTAAACGGTAGAAGAATGTGAGTCACGGGGAAAAACTAAACTTGTATTGCGTAAACTGTGTTGGTTGGGTTGTGGTCCAACAACAAGCGATAAGCGGGAATGGGAGCGGGATTATTATTGTTATATCATTGTTGGCGACCTTTTCCCGTACTGCCTGAATTCCTACTTTTTTATATAAGAACTTACATTTGTATTTTTTTTATTTAGTCATAAATTTATGTTTTTATACAGTTAGTACTTAGTACGCATAGTAGTAGTAGCATAGATTAATATTTATTAATCTATGGTACTAGTCATAATAGATAATAGACAAAATATTGTAGAGTTTCTCTTTATTTAAAAAAAAACAATATTTGTATTTTTTTATGTAAATCGGTGACGATCGTAACGTTCAGGCATCATACAGGAGTTCAAAATTCTGCATAGCAATGAACTGCGCTTGCCACTCTGATATATGTTGAATCGTTAGCCCTGTAATTTTCCTAAAAACAGTCCTTGAAGGGTAATGTGGCGGACCCGCAAAAATTCTACGACTATAAACGGTCTAGGTACCTAGGCCTAGGCGCCCTACATTACGTGGTCCTTTACAATCATGTCGAATCAGTGGATCCAACATCAGTCGGAGGACTTCTACTTTTGAAGATATACCCCCCCTAGAATGCCACATGGAATGGCTATTTTCCGATCCATCCATCAGCCCTAAATGACTGTCCCAATGTTGATCTAATCTTCATCAACTATCGTTTATCTACAGTAAACTTTCCGGTTCGTGGTTGCCACCCGCTAAACTTTCTTCTCCATCGGTTCGATTTTTTGCGTTGATGGTAGCAAAGCCACTGTGGTTAGTTCGGATTGAGCAATCAGCATCCATAAACGTACTTCCTCGTAATTATTCTTTAAGAACCGGCTAGATAAGGATTTTTTGTCGTAAGTTAGAAAGGAAAAATTTTCCGGAAAATTATATAACAATATAATGAAAATAACCATCGACAGATTTCCAACACAAATTCCTTCCGCTAAATTTATATAATAGCTTTTAGTCGCACCAAACCCTAACATCCGATAAAATAGGAACCCCTAACAAGATTATGCGTTCGTGCGGCCGCCGGGCAGTCGCGCGAGGTCATCACTTGCAAAACCCCTCACTGCTATGGATAGGCTAAGTGTGTTTTAGCCTTTTTATAGGTCACTTGAAATTGGAGAATAAGGCGAAGGTAACATTATATTATATAGGTACCTACTCAGTGGAGAAACTGCTCTCATATACTTAATTATATATAAATTGTCTCTATGGAGACGAAGAGGCGTAGAGAGAGAGAGTTAACGAATTTTCCTTCGCCGTTGGGATGCGAATCGAAAGAGAGGAACCCGATTTATTAGGTGGTAGGGTGGTGTTGCACAATAGTGCAAGATGTCATCTTGGTACCACAGCAGTGCCAAATATTCTACAAGCAAGCATAACTGTGTTACGGTGAAGGGCGCTGTAGCAAGTGAAATTACTGAGCGAGACTTGAAAATAAATGTTTTAGGGTGACGAGCACAGAGTTCTATTAATCCTAAATAATTAATCTGGGCAGTGGGCAGGGCACATAGCACGCAGAACAGATAGCCGATGGGGCCGAAAGGTTCTAGAATGGAGACCACGGACCGGCAAGCGCAGCGTAGGTCGTCCACTGACAAGGTGGACTGACGACCTGGATAAAGGTAGCAGGACGACGTTGGATGCAGGCCGCTTCCAACCGGTCCTTTTGGGAATTTCTGGGGGAGGCGTATGTTCAGCAGTGGACGTCCTACGGCTAATGATGAAGAATTAATCTAAGTGATGATTCGGACAAGTCAGGCGTATGATTTTAAGCATCACGGTTGCTCGTGACAGCTGCGGTCTCACCCAAAGCTTGGAATAATTGTAATTTTGCGTCACAGTGGTTATCACCGAGACATTGATTCATAGTACTTATATGAATTATTAAGCTTATTTTCTTGAATAATATAATAATAAATAATAATAATAAACCCGCAGGGGCGGCCTTGTGGCGAGCCGTCGGTGAGTGGCGACACCGTGGACCCTGATTCTCCCTGGGGCTAAATGAGACCCCTGACCCCCGGCTTGCCTTAATTGGCCGTCTGGGGGTGGAGACGCAAGAGCAAGTAACAAAAAGCTCCAAAGGTGGAAGTGTTAAAGGGCATAACGCCGGTAGTAGCGCTCTAGTGAAACCGCAGAACACCTCTCGACACCCTTCAGCCATCCACACCAACGTTGCCCCTTTTGTCACCATTGATGGTGGCTCTTATGGGGGGCCCGTTTAGTGGATGGCAAGTCACCACCTGCCTAAATATTTTAACATGAGACTAAAATTGGCAGGTGCCGTAGTCTCTTCCATAGCCCACTATCTTCCTTATCACTAATAAGTTCATATCAATAGCCTGGCCATTTTACCCATATTGGTAATAGTTATAAGTACCATGTTACCCTTCATCCAACATTTTTTCTGTTTTTTATACTCCTTTGTATTTGCTATACCAAACAGGCCTCTAAGTGTTGGCTACAGCCCCACTTATGCCTCTGTAAAGGGCCGGATTAAATCCGTGAATTTGTTTTAATAAATAATAAGTATAATAATTATAATTTATGAGTGGCTTGTGCGGGTTTGCCACAATTCTGGCAGTGCCTCGTATATCTACGGGACACTAGCTTTATAGAGCAACGAACGAAAGGGAATGATGGATTCAATAGTCAATTAATGATTATATTACCTATTCAGTTTTATAGGTTAGTTAAAAGATATTCCGCGGAATATCTTTCCCGAAGGAAAATTTTCCGTGTTAAATAATTATATGTAAATGTTACTCTATCAGGAGAACCAAGATAAAACCAAGCTCAGTGTGCTTGCACGAATAACTGCGTAAGTGTAACGAAACGTGTCGTTCACGTGAAACAGTGCAAACTGTCATTTATCTAGGGTAACAGTGACAGATAACTTTTAGTTTGTACGCAGAAGCGTGACACGTGAACGCTTACGATACGAATACTTTTACGCAAATTATTTGTGCTACGGCCTCTGCTTACTACCCGATACGATCGATAAATTCTTATGCAAGCCATGTATAATCAGGACAATTTAACCCGTTGACTCGCGATTCGCCATATTTGGCCAATAATACAATAGATTTCGCAGAAATCAACCTACTTTTCCAGGAACTGCAACGTGTGTGGTTAAAACAATGCGCTTTTGCATGCAACTCCATAAATAAATTGTTCACTTCAAACCGATCGTATACTAAATAATATGCACTTATCGTGTCGGTATCCTTAGTGAATGCGGAATTGGATGAGTCTGCCGTGCGACCAATGGATCTCGCGATAAATTTGTTGAGTCGTTAAAGTGTCTTATCAGCTATCTTACCTTGTCTCTAGTACGGATCTGGCTGCGATAGCTATATCGCTGGCTGTCTATTGACGATAATTTTATCCTATCGACAGTCCTAGCTCACACTACTTGTACAAATCCTAAAGATACTAAAGCGATCTATTTCTTGACTCTACAATTAGTTAGTCTATGAACAATATATTGGGTGAAATTAAGAATAATACAATTAAACATAGTTTTATGAAATATATTTATTTACAACAAAACAATTAATGTCTACCCTTATTTATATAAACTTTAAAATGTATTTTTTTTTAATTTAGGGATCTGCCTAAATTTAATATCAGTAGATTTAGATGTAAACGTTGCTAATAATACATTATAATTCATACGAGTAAATAACTAACGCATACATAAGTAATTCATACAAAATAAAATGACAATTTTTACATACATACATACACACACTACATTGTTCTGTGAATAATTGCTATAATCAGATTCCGAAAAAATATAATCCAACACGGATGTTTAATGTCATTATTGGGCACCTTTCAATACAAGCGTTTGTAAAAATCGGTAAAGCCCATCATACATCAGAGCCGTGGGCCGAGCACGAAAATATGTTTAAGTGTAACGTAACCGCACCGTTAACGTATTTAGTACAAACTGTCATTTATCTAGCACAATAGTGGCACAGATAACTCATAGTTAGTACTGAATACGTAAACGATACGATAACGTTACACTTAAGCAGGTTTTCGTGCTCGGCCCACTGATTGCAGGATACTTCACTTTAAAACTAACAAAAAAACTATATTTAATTACATAGGTAATTCTGTAATATTGCTATTACTGTATTTTGTTTCAAATAGGAAAACTCAGAATGGCATGGGCGCCTGCTTAAATTATATTATAGTACGATGGTTTATCAACGAAAATGGACGCACAAATGCCCTACCACCTAATAAAAGTATAGATTACTTACAATACATTAAATAACACTGTAATAATCACCAAGATTATGAAAGAAAAGCAATTAAGTACAGCACCAAAGAACTAGCGGCATAGTTTGATGTTAGCATACCCACAATACTGACTCATTTGAACGAAACCGTTTACCGGTTAGTTCAAATAGGTCAAAATTGTGGGTATTAAAAACCTTGAATAATGGGTAGGTACCTCATGATTTGACTGATCTAAGAAATATAGAAATTTTTGTCACGGATAAAATGTTCTTCCCAATGAGCAGTACAAAATACCTTCACACAGGTTGTGGAGTCCAGATCCCCAGAGTTTTATCGCAAAGGTTTGAATGAGCATCCGTTTATATGGCAGACATGTGCATAATGTGGGTAAATACTTTGATTAAAAAATATACTCTATACTACAAAAATAATTGTTTCAATTCTTCAGTACTTAAAAATGGCAATTTCATACTTTAATCTTTAAGAGCGTAAACGCTTTGTAAGCGCCAATTCGCGTTTTTGCTGAGTGTTTGAAGGGTAACATAATAATGATTGATGTTGTATATGACAATTATTCTTACCTGATGGTATAGAACATTAATTGATGAACAAGTTTCACAGACGACATTTAGGAATTGTTTTTTAGTTTATTATTGCCGAGCGGTTTCTACACACATGTTTTTGAAATCTTTTAAAATCTGTCCTGCTTGCCGATCTATAAGTACTTCAAATATTTACAATGATATTTTACAAGAACAATTTGAAAAATTTAATACCGACTTCCATTTTATTCAGTTATTTGAGTGAACTCAAAAACTACTAGACCGAATTCAATGAAATGAAGCACCAGCTTTCAAACAAAAAAAGAATTTTGAGAATCGGTTCACCCTATCGAAAGTTAGGAGGTAACAAATAAAAAAGAAAAAAATACAGTTTAATTGAGTACCTCCTCCTTTTTTTGGAAGTCTGTAGAAAAAGAAGATTGTTTCAACAACTGCAATTCCGATAGAAAAAAACTATCAAATAATAACTACATTATTAATTGTAATGGATAACAAAAATACACAAAAACGCTTTTTTAGCTAAGTTCAAGTCAGTTTTTGGTACACTTATAAAACCGATATAATCTAACAACCCTATATGGCAATAATACCTAAATTATCTGTCCACGCAGGGCCATAATGTCCATACATTTGGTCATTGTCCTGTCTTATTATGGTTACATTATTAAAAGTTACAATTATTTCTGAAGACACCTGTCTGCCTCAAAATATATTTTATAACTTACCCAATATCACTTTTCTTACCAGTCCCATAAATTTTCTGACAAAGTTCAAAAAATCTCCATTCACTCGTACCACCGTCTTGTCTCACCATATTCCTGTATTGACTACGAATTTCCGACATTTTTTTGGAGCAACCCAACGGACTTTTACCAAGATTATTCGCCGCTTCTAACCAAAGATATCTTCGGTTATACTTGGGACTTTTGAACTTGTCTAAATTAGTCAAATACCAGAGCATTAGCTGTTGTGTTTCGTCATCACTCCATTTACATTCATCATCATTGAAATCTGGATTAGGGTTGACATCCAAAACTATGTTGACAGCCACTTCCTTCGTGATGATCTCCTTTAACAGCGCACAGAATTCTGTCTTCTCCCCAGCTATCTCCTCCGTCAAAATATTGAATGCTTGTTTAAGATAATTAATTTTGTTGTAAAGTTTTGTCATTGGCTCCGATATGTGATTTGCTAACTGTGTCCATAGGTATTTCTTTTCAAATTTTGGATTGACGAATTCTTCTATGTGTTCCAAGTAATATTCCAATGCCAAATTGACTTTTTCCGATGACATCGGAAAATCTTTGTAAGTCTTCTGTTGCCGTTTGCTCTGATCTGATTTTACAAAATTCGGTTTCAATTTTAAAACTTGTTCTAGCAAATAGCTGAACGGACTGTTTTTCTTAACAGTCTCATCTGCTCGCTTGAAGCTATTCTTCATTTTTGCAAACATCTTTCTGCATTTTACGGGAGATTTGTTCGCGAGTTTCGGTGCAATCTCTGCCCACATTTGTTTAGGATCTATTTCTTTGCCTCTGTGAGACCTGATGTAATTGATATAGAAGATCAGCAAACGTTTTTTCATGCGTTTAGTCCACTTAGATGGTTTTGTTTCAAAAAAGCTTATATTTTCGTTAATTTCAGGCATGTCTTGTATTTCTTGGATGTGCTCTGTACTATCCATTAATTCTGGCACTTCTTGAAGTTCTTGCGTCTGTTTGATATCCTGGCCGTCTCGCAGAACAATGATACATTCGTAATCATCCTCTGTGAAAGAACAATTAACATACAATAAGTACACAATAATTCGTTATTGCACTTTGAACAGATACAAAAAATAACTTATTATCGAATCCACCTACTCTAAAATTAGGAAAGTACAATGGGCGATCTTATAGCTCATAGAGATTTCTTCCAGACAACCGTCGTATGGACAGTGTCAAAGGAAAGGTTGATGGTTGACGTTGACGGTGGTGTAAAATTAATGTATGTATAAACTTTTTACTGTGTTATTTAAAATTCGAATCTATAAATACTAATAATTTTATATTGATTTATACATATATACTATAATATAACTTATGTATATATCGATCACTTAGTATGAAGTGCTCACAGCGGAGCTTGACTTGGCGATCTTAACCGATCAACAAGTTAAGCCACGATTGCTGCGGTCAGGGGTTGGATGGGCGACAGCTTGTGGTATTATCCATCTGAGCGCTTCCGTGCGTCGGAGGGCACGTTAAGCCGTCGGTCCCGGTTGTTTGTCTAAGGACAACAGTCGTTAGGCTATTTCAAAGGCGAAGGCCCGAAGGGGTGGCCTGAAAACTTCGACATAAGTTAGTCACTAGACTATCCACCAAGCCGCACTGGGCCCACGTGATGGATTATGGCCTAACTGCTTTCTCTGAGAGGCAGGCTCGAGTCCCAGCAGTGGGAGCATAATGGCTGATTATGTATAAATTATATATACATAAGTATAACGTTCCCTTAATTCGTTTATTAAGAACTTCGTCATCGACGGAAACGACGCCGACTGAGTACATGTTAATTTAACTGTGATAATAATTGGCAAATCAATAATACAAGAATTCACTTTAGAAACGGAATAGTTAAGAAATTTCCCTTACTGCAATGCTTTTCACACCCTAACCAGAGTACTTAGAGCGCGCGGCCCCGAGTAAGTAGAACGTCATCGCGATTAATAGGCGATAAAAGTGGGAAGAGGCGGTGCGGTGGGGGCGGAGGACGCTTGCTGGCAATTATTACCTACGTGAGTGCCGGCAGAGCGGTCGGGGTTGGCAGTTTTTAAATGTCATTGTTTTCTGATGCGTAGGTATGCTACCAACAAAACGTAGATGCGATGTGCACTTGTTTTGTGTCGATGTTGACATCCCTACACGCGTCTCGCGCCAAACCTCCCACTCACTCCCTACGTTCGTGATTCAATCATCATGAATCACTCCCTACGGCCATGATTCAGCCGTTAGAATCCTTCATTTGCTCGTGATTTATCTATGTCCCGCTTTAAATCCGTCCTTTATTCACTAATTGTATAATATACGAGTACTATTATGCACACAAAGTTATGAGCGTAACCAAACCGAATTAGATAGAAAGTTCAAGGTGTCCCTTTATTATTACGTCTTAGACAATGATCGTTATGAATTGAATAGCATTGTTCGCTCTAACCGTCTGTACAAATGCACTTACGAAAATTTGCGCATTGTACTGAGAGGTTATGCCGGTTACGCTGAAATTTTGAACATTTTGAATAATTATAAAAGTGATGAGGAGTCCGTGTCGGCGGTTATAAGTAATGATTGAAGTAGAGAGTGATGACATATCAGCCTTAAGTGACATTATCAACAAAAACCATCATAAAAAAATCTTTTCTTCTTAGCATGTACTAAGTAATTATTGAAGATCCATAAATTGAGTTGCCTGTGCTGTACGATGTGCTCAATTCTGGATAGGTGAGACACGGTGTTTCGGTGTGTGAGAGATACAGTTGTCCGGGTTGTACTCTGGGTTGTAGATCAAAGGGGCGCTGCTATCTGTTGAGACCAGAGAGTGAGTCGAGGGGGTGCAGTTTTCCTGGGTCGTACGGACTGCTGCGGTAGTCGTAGATCAAAAAGGGCACTGTTATCCGGTTTGCACTGCTCTGGTAGTATCTATTCTGTAGTTTTATTCATTGTATGTCTAAAGCTCACACACCATGCAATTTCGAATGCAACATGCTGTAGCAATCTGCTGTGATCCTGCAAATGGTATCGTATGTAGGCGTGTTGTGACTCCCTTCCAACATGTTGGACGTCGTATCGTACGTCCTAGCATCCAGCAGATTGTTACAGCAAATTGTAAGCCGCGTTGTAACGTGAGTAGTGCGGTTGCATGCAATCTGGGCTCAGTCGCGATCGTGCCGCCGCCCGTGGATAGCGTCGCTGTGAATTTTATTAAATGAAATATGTAAATGGATGCAAAAATTTATACTACAGAAAAAACTACATTGATAAGAATTTCAGGAATCTATTAATGACTTGCCACATTTGTGGAATAATAAAATGGTTATGTGGCATATTTTTACTTTTCTTAGCAGCTGATGTTTTTTTTCTTTGTAAAAATAATTGACACGTCATTGTTCCTTCCTATCCAAATTTCTCTAGACTAGAAATAATGATTTTAATTATTAAATAACTTAATAATAGGTATTATATATTGTAGTATTGCTGTGCATCTATTAATGTTCAAAGTAAAAATTAATGTTTATTGTCTCTCAGTTTCAGTAGGTATAGTTCAGCGAACTCAGTGAGAGTGTCAGTCTGGCCGTGTCGGCTTATAGCTTTAACCGATGTTATTATTTAGTCAAGCGCCACCTAGTTTAGTTTTGGTGGACTAGAGATTCAAAGTTGCGCCATCTCTGGTATAACTCTGGTTGCGTGCGCTGTTCGCTGATTGGTCGATCGGTCGGTCGTTGAGAGGCAATTACCGTTGAGTACTTAGTCGTCGTCCGACAGAGGCGTTGGCGGGGGAGCGCGCGGACACGCTCGGAGGCTCAGAGGAGCTCACTTTGCGTTTGGTCGTGGCAGCGTTCGCTACTAAGTGGAATACCTTGTCCCGAAGTTAATTCAAGTTGATCTCTAAATACTATGTGCTGTAATAATAAATCTCAGTGTGACGTAATAAAAGCAGGCTCATTGTACATGTGATATCGTATTCTCCTCGCCCGCTTAATCCACGCCCAGCCATGAAATTGGAGCATGCCATCCTCATACGGGCCAAATGTGCCTTTAAACTTTTATCAAACCTATTCGAAAAGGGCTAGTTTGTTCCTCGTAAACAGGGAACTAAAAATAAAAATCTACTATTAAAACTTAAATTATAAAATATGAAAGCTTACCTCCTTCCTCCTCAGCTATTTCTTCCATTTCCAAATGCTCTTCCTCGACCGACTTCACCGGCGTTGGTTCCCCATCTCGTAAATTATAAATACTATCAAACATATTGAAATAGCTCCACGAAATATTCACACCCGGATTTTTCGCCCTCATTGTTTTGAGCTTCCTATAAGACCTCCTTAATTCGACAAACTTTTCCTTGCAGTTTTTCTCACTTTTCCCAAGTTCTGTTGCTAATGGAGTCCATTTAGAAATATCTTCGACGTTTCTCGAGATTTCGTCAAAGTTTTTGGAAAAGAACGTGATCAATAGTTTTATTTCCCGTGCGAGCCAATCATCATTGTCGTTCTTTCCTGCTTTCAGTTTATTTTTAAGCAATCGATATCCAAATACTTTCTTACAGAGAGCATAATATGGCCAGGTTATGGGGAGTCTTGGCTTGTCTATCTCTTTCTGAATGTGTTCTAAGTATGTCTGCTTTAATGTTCGAAATCGGTGGGCGCATTGGGTCGAGTTCATGCCAATTTGTTTGGCCAATACTTCCCATAGAGCTAATTTGCTCCGTACATGTAAAAACTTGTCTTTGTTTTTCAGGTAGTATTCCAATATTTTGGCAGATCTAGGATCTGTCCGAGGTTCGCTCGAGTTGTCCGGTTCAGCTTTGAGGCTAACATTCACTTTTTCATTTTGTATCGCATCCTTTTCTTCTTTTATAATTATTTTTTTTGCTGAAATTATAGATATTATTTTATAAATAAGATATCACTTGAGTGGTTTCTCTAGACCAGTAATGTCAACTATGCAAAAGATAAGTGAGACGGAAGGAATCAAAGCGCTTATTACTATCAATTAGTCTATCACCCCGTTTTTACAATGGCATACCAACTAATAACTTAAAAAGGCGAATCTTTTTCACAAAAATGTAAGATTTATATTTAGGCCCCATAAATCCTTGTAATTTAATAGCGAGTACAGCAATTTTAACTAATTACAATACTTGCTTTTTATGTCTTTAGATTACGGAACAAGCATGAGACCCACCAGATATTAAACAGTAACCTCTGCTGCCTATAAAGGAATGGATTTCATATCGAGTGACAAACTGCACTGCGCCTATCAACCTGAGCTAGCTGCTGCCTGAGCTAAGCTGTCAAATCTCATGTACCTGTAAGTTCACTGGCAACCCATACCCATCCAACTGGTAAAACAAAACACAGCATTGCGAATATTACTGCTTCATGGTAGAATTACATATGGTGGCAGTACTTCTCCGGACGAAGTTGTTCATAGAGAGTTCTACTGTTCTAAAGTGCTTTGCTGTTTTATGTTGAGAACCCGACTATCTAGACAAATCTAACATAGATTTTAAGATATTATTGGTGTTAATATATAACAATTTAATAACTAGCCGACCTTACTGAACCAATCAACAAGTTAAGCAACTCTTGCTGCGGTGAGGACTTGGATGGGTGACCGCTAGTGACATTATTCAATTGAGCGCTTCCGTGTATCGGAGGGCACGTTAAGCCGTCGGTCCCGGTTGTTTTTCTTAGGGCAACAGTCGTTATGCTACGTTGAAGTCCTTCGGGCGGCCTGAAAACTTCGACATGGGTTAGCCACTAACCTATCCAGCAATCCGTACGGGGCCCGCGTGTGGATTATGGCCCAAATCTTCTCTCTGCGGAAGGCTCGAGGTTCAAACAGTGGGAACAAAATGGGCTGATTATGATTATGATGAATTATCCGTCGGCGTGTATAAAGATATACCTAATTTTTATGGTTATAAGGGTTTTATTAATTTTAATTTTTATGGTGGATTATGGGCCAACTCCTCTCTATAATAAAATGGGCTGATTATGATATGATCCTACAACTACACTTAGACCCACATTCCCAAATGCTTAAGAGTGAATCTAGGCTGGTGTTCAGATGTAAGTAAACTACTGGGCCGCGTTCAGAAGCTCGGTGAGAGCGCACTCGGAGTGCACTCGGAGTGCAACTTTTCGCACTGACGCCGTTTCGAACGTCAGGGTAAAGCACTCGGTTGTTCTAACTCGAGCGTTCCGAACCTCGGAGCGTCGCAACTTTATAACCATCAAAATTGATCGGTAAAAGGTTGCAACCCGCATCTGACATAACTTTGACCAATCAGACTAACTACAACAAACTTCATCTTCTTCTCTCGTCTCAAAGAAAATTAGGTAAGGATCGAGTGATCTGTCAATGTCGAATTTGTCAAACTATGTTTGAGGTTAGAAAACAACCGTGTCGTTCCGTACCTAAGAGCGAGTTAGAAAACAACTAAACAACCGCGCTCTGAGGTACGGACGGCCCCCTGTAAAATCTTCACTTTCACTTCAAGATTATAAACTGTATGTACTAGGTACTAGTATTTATTACACATGTGATACTGGTGTCTAGTCATGAACTTGGATTTAGATTCAAGTGAAATTTTGTACAGCATCACATAATGTGCTCTTCCAATATATTTTACACCTATATAATTTTATTTAAATGGACTACATATGTGAACGAAAATAAAATGTCAGCTTTTACACCAACAATATAATTTCTTACGTCACATACAAATTTTGGTTTTAAAGTTACTTAAATTTATCAACTCACCGGCAAATTTTTCACTTGAGATTGATACTTGAGGCATGCTTGTATCATATCCTTTTAAAAGATCAACATCCATCCCATAATCAAAGATATGGTCAAACAGTTCAATGTACCTCCAACCTATCTCCATATCAGGGTCCTCTTTTTTATTTTCCAATATGTTATTATACAGCGCTACCATTTCCTCCCATTTTTGCTTACAGCTCTCTATGCTTTTCTTGAGCTTATGAGCTATGGCTGCCCAACAAACAAAATGACAGTCTTGGTCTTTAAAAACTACCGTATTATCATTGAAAAATAAAACCAATACATCTACCTGAGCCTTTTTCCATAAATCATGTTTACGCTCCATTTTATTCAATTTAATTTTAACATCTCTGAGTATGATGTTGTCAAATATTATAGCGATTGGTAAACGTCCCTGTATGCTATAATTACCAGCTAGGTATTTCTCTAAATGTTTTTTGCGCAGAATGTTATATTGATTTTCACATGTTTCTGGTTTTTTGTCTATCAATCTGCCAACTTCTGTCCAAAGGAATTTATCAGGAATGGTGTAGTCTTCAAATTCTTCATAACAATCAAGGTAATATTTAGCGAGAATCGTCTTTTGTGTTTCAGTCCACTCATGTTCCTGCATTGAATGGTCTACAGGCACTTCAGGCAATGTGTTGAAGTATTTTTTGTGGAAGCTGGCATCATCACCATATATTTTATCAAAGATCTCCATATATGGCCAGTTGACAGATGAAGATCCTTGTTCTTTTTTCTTCAGTAACATGGTTATATAATGCTGTTTAAAATTGAGAAAACGTTTCTGTAAATATTCACTATCTTCTTCGCCCATTTCTTCAGCAATCTTTTCCCACAGATCTCGTCTCCAATGTTCCTTTTGAAAGCTGTCTTTATGTTTTAAATAGATATTGAGCATCTGCTTGACTTGTTCATCAGGAGATTTTGTGCTCATTTGTTTAATTGATAGGATACCATTTTCTGCACATATTGTTTCCTGTTTTAAAACTGCAATTTTAGGTTGTGGTTCGGATTTCAGTTCTACCTCAAAAGGTTTATTATCAAGATTTGCAAGTACTGAAGGATCATCATGGAAAGCTTTATGACACAGGTCTAGGAATGGCCACTTCACATAAACTCCTTTTTTTATGTGGCCTCGGATTTCACAGTATTTTGCCTTGAGTTCTGCAAATTTCTCCTCACATGACTGATAGTCTTTTCCAATCAGCATAGTCTTACAAGCAACTGCCCAGAGGTGTCTTTTCTGGGTTGATCCCGACGTAAATGAGATTTTGTTGTCATTGAAAAATATAAGTAGACGTTTGGTATCCTCACCGGACCAAGTGTATGATAGTTTTTCTTCTATTTGTGTATCCAATGGCGGTGGATCATCTACTAAGTCTTCATAGCTCTCGAGCATGTACGAAGCATCTTGATCTTGAATTTGGTCAGAATCATTTTCAATTGTAGTAAGAACTCCCTCTTGACTTTCTCCATTTTCTGTGAAAATAAGTTTTTTCATTGTATATATTTGCACCTTTTAGTATGGATGAATGATTGCCCAATGCAACTGCTAAACCTCAAATTAAATAAACATCTTACAAAAGAGAGCTAACTGTTAATGTAGCTCTCCTTTAATTTGGTTGACAATGAGCTTGGTATCAGCACAAAAATAAAGTCATCTAGCACTTAAAATATAAACATTTAAATGATTTTGAATTATAAGAACCATTTGCAGAGTAATCCTTCCTGTACTGTGATAATTACAACAAAAGATTTATGAATGAAACTGACATATATTTATGTCTCTGAGACGTATATAAAAAATATTTGCAGATTAATCCTTCCTATACCGTGATAATTAAAACAAAAGATTTATGAATGAAACTGACATATATTTATGTCTCTGGGACGCAAAGGGTAATAGGACATACCCTTGAACATTCAGGTATTTTTTTAATTATACTAGAAGCGGTTGATAGACTACACAATTATTATATACTAATAAAACTAATTATGGTTATAATTAATAAACAATTTTATTACCATAAACATAGTATAGCAGTATTTCTCCATTGCTCTGTTCTTCAGTTTTAACCACAATTTGGTCCATTTGGTTTGGTATGTTTACACTTTTATATCTGTAAAATATGTACAAAATTATAGGGTGAAAATAAAATAAAGCAGGAAGCTGTAATTGGTTAAGTTTTATGCCAACATTTATTTATTCCTATTACAATTTATTAGGGCTTACATTGCTTGCTCACATTACCTCAGATCAGCTTCATGAAGTACCTAATCATATTCTTGAAATTGAAGTGATTAAGACACTATCTCAAACATGGAAGCGCTTATTTGAAAATGTCATTTGGTTAGTAGTGGTTACCCATTCAAATCATCTGCAGGAAGGAGTTAAAACGGCTTGTCTAACAGCTGGTGGGAGAAATGCACAATATACTCCAAGTGAGACATCAGGGCATGACATATCACCCCACAGACTACACACAGAATAAGAAAGCCACCTGCAGCATGGTTTGTTCGCCTAGCAAAATTATAAAGGATTAGGCTACCTCCGCTATAAGGACTTTGGGTTATGATGAATAAAATGTAGTATTAACAGGTAGTAAACAATTACACCTAGTATAGATTGTGTTGACCTTAACTAATGATTCATATTTTTGTTATAAAAATTGTGATATCATATCAAGTATTAAATATATTATTCCGAGCGTGTCTCCATAAATTATTGATCAGTATGGTTGCAAAAAAATGTTCCTTCTCATATCTTAAAA
The DNA here is from genome assembly GCA_917880725.1 of Selenia dentaria. Taxonomy (NCBI): domain Eukaryota; kingdom Metazoa; phylum Arthropoda; class Insecta; order Lepidoptera; family Geometridae; genus Selenia; species Selenia dentaria. The sequence continues at coordinate 8,498,922 of OU862901.1, read as the reverse complement.
CTAGACAATTAAGCCAGTTTCATAGAATTATTGTTACCCATTACTTGCTTTTGCAGTATAACATGGTTCAATTAATTAATGATTCTCACGATTTGTTGTAGTAGTATTTCTCTGGCTAAACTCAAAACATTTGATGATCATCAGTCACATGTACGTATGGCAATAGATGACTATTGCCATACGAGTACACATACTGCAACTTGCTTGGTAACTATACTAACAACATGTATAATGTCATCCAATTATACAGCAACCCTCAAACATATTTTCTATTTTACTTCGATATGTGTGACTATGTCAACATGTTTCGATCTGGTTTCTATACATTTATTGACTTGATTCTTGGGAATGGCTTTTGTGAGTGAATATCACAGTTCTGGCAGTCACATATTTACAATACTATATAGGTTGTATAAAACTCAGAGTTAAACAAGACTTGCATAGTTTGTAACACGCAGTAATATTTTACTGTGTATTGTAAAAACAAAATTATGCAAAGTCTAAAAATTGAGAATGTTGTTATGCATGTTGATCCACAATACAAATTGGAAATCCACTTACCTACTGACACCTTAAGGTATATATTAAAGAGTGAATTATAACAAGCTAACCTGGCTTATAACAAAGTAATGTATCCTCATTGATATGTACTCTTGGTAGCACCCCAATAAAGTTGGAAAAATAGTGAAATGAGGTATAGAACACCTAAAAATGTCCCATATCTAGGGCGGTTTTAGTTAGATTGTCACAGCCATGCCAGCCCCATTAGTACAAGTAGGTACATTATGCACAGAACGTCTTAAAATTTTGTAAGCACAATCTGTGAAGATACTGATGATTCTGGCAGTGTCAGATGTGGGCTTGGCTCTGCTCTGCCAGCATAGAAATATTGTTTCTGCCAGACCATAATACTTTAGTGCCGTCATATCTCCCAAATCCCAATTCTCCCATATCTTGCAGGTCTGCGTTCGAATGCTAGCACAAATGAAATAAATTCCTTGAGTTTGTACTTCTTATGAAGTAAGACAGTAACTCGTGTAAAGTACAAAATTTCTCACGATTCCCTTTCAACATTCGCGGCAAAAAACATGTTCGAATAGCAACATAGTCATTACTTACCACCAAAACCCCACACAATATTTAATTGCGAAACTAGGTACTGATTCTAAACGCCATTTTTCCAAATTTTGAACCAGCCTTAGAGATGAGATGAGGTGTTAAGACTTTCGATTTCGATGTAGACATCGAAATCGAAAGTCTTTTATTCATCAATTTATTTATTGCGTAGACGCAATAAATAAATTGACCGTCTGACCGATAAATACCGATGTAAGTAAGAAAACGAAACGACTCTGATCTGATTCTAGCCTGAAAGCAAGCAATGTCCACTTTTTGAAAGAACATAAACGGATTTGAAAGGCCCACTTCTATTCGAACAGACGGCGCTGAGAAGAATCGATACAATAGCCTGAAAGTTGTGATAAGCATTATCGATTTCCGTTTGCATAGCCTTGCCCCACAGACTATAAATAGCCACTATATAAACACACATACTAACAACAAAATAATCGGCAACTCTAAGTTGCCTTATTATATAAAATGTACTAAAGAACTGGTTGTGACGTTTTGCCGATTTTGTATTAAATTTCCGTGTATGAAAAACTATGTTCTTTCTACGAAAGTAGAGAAAATTAATCTTAGATCTAAGAAAAGTTGATTGATTGCTTTTATTTGCATTTAGGAAGTCTAGTATAAAAAGCTGGCGAAATGTTAACAATACACAGTCCTTACACAAATCAACTGTAGAAATCATACGTGGCTTGCATGTTGCTACCTTTAGTAGTGCTCCTTGAGCACGTTCCAAAGCCAGCATAAACGTTAGTCCATGCTCCAGTACCCCAGGTTATATCACAGTGCGAAAGAATTGATTTGCAGAGCAATTTATATACGTTTATTAATGACCAATGTACGATCAGCAAAATCACGTAAATTTTTAAATTACCTTTTTTCTTAATCTTTATGACTGTATTAAAATATGGTAAAGATTAAAAAAAAACATTGTTAAATCAAGTTTAGCGATTTTTTTGTGGAATAGTATCATTTTGGCGGAATTGTTTTTGTTGTTTGGCGAAAATTAGAAAATCTCATTTGGCAGCCGTGGTTATCGAACCAAACCAACATTTCAGTCAGTACCAGTTTGACTTCGCGTGGCGAACAAGCGGATGAAAAAAATTAAAAACAAATCAAATTATGCTTTATTGTTCAGTAAAGTGGTACGGAAAAAACAGGCAAGACATCCAGGTATGAAGGATGGAATTACATTTCACAGATAATTTTAGTTTATTAATTATTGAAAAAAAAACAAAATACACAAATGAAGTAATTAACCCGACTCAAAAATAAAAAAAAATCTGGGGATGCGTTGAAGTCTTTTGCCATCCCTGTTCCTTGCAGTTGTAGATAACGCCGTCTCTTTTTATCACTGGCACGTGTAAATTAGTGCAGTACTCCTATATTAAGGAGCAACTTATCGATTGTATAAATCGAGTGTGAGGAAAATAATTCTTCTTTACAATACATTTATTATTTTAAGAGTGCATACAATACACATAAATATTCGGTGTTTTATTTAACTTTATATAAATTAAGCTATAGCATAGCTTCTATCGCGGGCCTTGAGCGTGGAGACCGAATCCAGAAATTCCGTAACGAAAATAACCTAACACTCCGACTTCATCTATCGATGAATAGCAGAACTTTTAATGACTTTTTGAAATATCAGGCTTGTCTCTTTAGTTCAGCAACTCGCCTCTAGATGGCATTGGTTAAATAATTATAATTGCATATGTTAGTTTGGCATCTATCGATGAATAGCAGAACTTTTAATGACTTTTTGAAATATCACGCTTGTCTCTTTAGTTCAGCAACTCGCCTCTAGATGGCATTGGTAAAATAATTTTAATTGCATAAGTTGATAAAAACAGCTATGCAATAGCTTTACTGCGGCAGTCTCCAAGTGCCACACGTCTTTTTTTATCATTATTTATTATATTTGTTTAATTACTGGTCCTTTTGGAAAATCATGGGGGAGGCCTATGTTCAGCAGCGGACGTCCTACGGCTGAGATGATGATGATGATGATGGTACTGAATAATCAATAAGAATACGAAAAACAGACAGTGATAACTATTTTTAAAACTCAAAATAAACATACCTACTCAGATCATTGTGTTCTGTTTCACCGTGAACATCGAATGAATTATTAAGATAATTTCATTAATTGAAGTTTTGTTTTCTTATAACCTTATTTGCTTAATACTTACATACATATTTCAGGTCTTTGTACAGTTAAGGTAAACGATAATTTGTAGTGAACTTTATCGACAATTAAGGTGATTACATAATGCTGTACCACAACACTATTTAGGTACTATGAGTAGAGCTACATTTTGAGCCGGCCGATCAAAACCCTTTTTTGTAAGTAGCCCCCCGACCCGCAGTAGTGACTTGTGTTCTTAAACGAAATTGACCTACACGCAGTCAAGTGGATATATAGGTCTGTGCCTTTGCTCTTTGAGTACAAATACGGTGATAAATAAGCTGACAGACTGCTGACAGACATATTTACTATTTATGGAAAGTCATCTTACGTTCACTCTGATCGTGGTACTTCGTTCTTATTAAAAGCGATGAAAGCGTAGCTTCATCAAAATGGCATTTCAACATCTAAACTACACCGTATAAACCACAAGGAAATGGACAAATAGAGAGGTAAGCATAATGGGGTTAATTGGCAAACTAAACTGTTAGGGTGTCGTCGCCAACGGTTGCCAACGTTTGGAATTTAGTTGGGAGGTGAGTAGTGGGCATGCTAACAAAGTCCCAACATTGAGACAACCATACATAGTGTTGTTTTGCCCACTATATATTAACATTGGGCCTTATGGTTGGGAAACCAACAATTTTATTCCGTAGTTACAATGTTGGCCCAACGTTGTATAAACAACGTTATAAATACCACGATATAACAAAAGTGGGGCAACTACGTAAACGGTTGACCAACCAACAATGTTTGCGTTGTATTTCCCACAAATATACTACTTTGGGCCTACTAACTCCACAGTCAGCGGACCAACGAAGAATTGATTATTTTGGATTAACATTGGCCCAACCGATGTATGAACAACGTTATATCTACCACAAAGTAACAAAAATGGGCCACATGTCCAAAGGGTTGCCCTGCCAACAATGCCTACGTTGACTTCCCCACATAATTACTACATTAGGCCTACTAACTACACAATGGGTAAACGGTGGGCCAACGAAGAATTGATTATGTTGATACAACATTGGCCTAACCGATGTATAAATAACGTAATATTTATCACTAAATAACAAAATGGTCCAAATATCTAAACGATTGACCAGCCAACAATGTTTTCGTTGCAATTCTCACGAAATTGCTACATTGGGGCTGCTAAGTCCACAATCGCTGGGCCAACGAGATGCTAGTAATGTTGGAATAATATTTGCCCAACCGTTGTAAAAACAACGTTACATTTACTACGAAATAATTTGTTATTTCGATAACCCGAAAATCAGGTAACCTACTCTACTATCGGGGGGGCGACCAACAGTCCCAAGGTGGTATCGGGTTTCTCGTCCACAAGTCCCTTGCTAACAACATACCTAATATTCATATACCTAATACTCAGAGTATCCAAACGACATTCGCTGAAGGTCATTCAGGTATACGCACCGACGAAGTCGCACCCGAATGATGAGGTGGAGGATATGTATGAGGACATTAGTTGGGCCATACATACCTCTGAGACGCACTTTCTAGTTGTTATGGGGGGCTTCAACGCAAAGTTGGGTAAGAGAAGCGAGGATGATTTGAAAGTAGGGCAGTTTGGCTATGGACAACGGAACCGTAGGGGACAGAGGTTGACCGACTTCCTGGAGAAAAAGGGACTCTTTTTATGATGAACTCTTTCTTTCAGAAGCCACCGCACAGGAAATAGACCTGGCTGAGTCCCGATGGTTCCACGAGAAATGAGATTGACTTCATTATAACCAACAAAAAGTCATTTATTTACCGTTGTCTCCGTGATCAACAGGGTCAAAACCGGTAGTGATCACCGAATGGTAAGAGGCACGGTGAATATTAATGTCAAACTTGAGAGGTCTCGTCTGATGAAGTCTATGCTCCGACCACCTCGTGCCCATATTTATAGTTACACTTTATAGGTAGTTATGTTTGCGACTCTGGAAATCCAGTCGGGTCCCGGGAACAGGCGAAGAACGCGCCCTAGACGCAAAGATAACGGAGGAACATGGTCTTCTTGAAGCAGGACCAAGTCTCCTACATTTAGTTTCACAGCATTCATCTTCCATGTTGTCCGCAGCTGCAGTTTGGATATGTATTCTCGTTGCCATCTTTGCCAGAAATTTTGGCGAATTTGTTCTAGCCGAGCATAGCGCTTAAGACCATTTGGATTGTGGTTTTCTAGAGCAGGAGTTGGTAGTGCGGTTAACGGCCTTCCGATGAGAAAGTGCCCCGGGGTAAGGGTAAGGAAATCGTTAGGAGAACATGAAAGTGCGCATAAAGGATGACTATTCAATATTGCTTCCACTTGCGCAAATAAGGTGGAAATCTCTTCATAAGTGAGGTGACTATTAAACATTATACGCTTAATGAAATATTTTGCTGATTTTATACAAGCTTCAAAGAGTCTGGAATGGTCCCAGTGAGGACCGTAACTTGGTGAAAAGAATTAAATTTTTTCTTGTGCTGCAAAGTTAGATAGAGGTTGAGAATTGGATTTAATAAAATCATTTAGCTCTTTGGCTCCAGCAACAAACTTACGGCCATTTTCACAAAATATCTCCGTTGGCTTTCCACTACGTGAGACAAATCTTCGCAATGTCATAATACGAGTAAAAGCGTCTTTCGTTAAGTCGCTGACTGCTTCTAAATGTACGCATTAGTATCGCAAACAGACGAACAAACACAAATAACTTTTAATATTAATAAATTTAATAAACTTTATTAGTTTAGCGCCGCGGCCCTTTCGATTGAGTATACAAAAGGGACCGCCTATATCTAGACCAACTGATTTAAACGGAAAATCAGGAGTAATACGTTGAGCAGGAAGATTACCCATTTTTAGATACATAGTTTTCCCTTGAATACGTCTGCACCGAACGCACTTATGAACTGTACGTCGTGCTAAGTGCCTGCCATTTATGGCCCATATGGACTCTAACTGTGGCTAGTAACAGCTGAGGAGCCGCATGCATATTATGTAAATGTTCATATTTAAATATGAACTTAAATGGTGTGATGAGTCAAGCAGAATTGGATGTTTCTTATCATATGGATAGTCAGAAGCATCTATTCTTCCTCCAACCCTTATTAAATTATGTTCATCAATGAATAGAGATAGAGATAAAATCTTAGACTTTGAACTCAATGGTTTGTTTGAGCTAAAGCATTGTACTCTATAGAAAATGATTGTTTCTGAGCAGCAACGCAAAGGTAAGTAAATGATTCGTCTAATTCTTTGATTGATAAACTTCCAGTAATTTTATTTTCAGGGTGTCTTATATTATGTATGAATCTCTTTACGTTTACGTTCGTTGTACTCTACTTAATTTTGAGTAATTGTGTATTATATTATATTATAGGTTTTGCAACTGTGACTGGATACGACTTTACTTCAGGTAAGTATTTATAGGTATTGTTTTTTGTTTTGGCTGAGCATTTATGTGTAGTGTTTTTTGTTTCAGGTAAGCAGCCGCATGCTTTAATTCAGAATCGGCCAATCGGATTCATCATGGGATAAGTAGCTGGGACAACCACAAGTCGAGATCTTGAAGCTAACTGGCGTTTACGCTTCTGGTAATTATGTCTGCAGGATTGAACTTTGTAGGGACGTACCGCCATGATGACGATTTCGTCATCTCGACTATTTCAACAACCCTATTAGAAACAAAAGATTTTAGTTGGCCTGGGTTGCTACTAATCCATGCTAGGATAACGTGTTGGTTTGAACCTGAGAGCATCAGTAACACTCTTGCATAGCCTGGCAGTGAGCAAAGCCGCACAAAGCTCCAAATGTGGGATAGTCACTGGTTTTAGGGGTGTTACCTTTGATTTCGCACATAGGAGTTTTACTGTAACAATATTATTGGAATTGATAGACCTCAAATAAATACATGCACCTAGAGCATTAACTGATGCGGCGCTATGGGAATGCAACTCTACTAGCTTTGGCGAATTAGAAAGAACTCATCTGGGAATCTGTAACTTAGAGATGTATTCTAAATTGTTTACAAAATTGTCCCACATGTATTTTATATCTTGCGGAACGGGTACATCCCAATCAAGCTAAGGTAGCCATATTTTTGTAATATCATTTTAGAATGAATAACGCACGGGCTTAGGATTCCCAAGGGATCAAATATTTTATATTAATTTGACATAATAGTTCGTTTTGTAACTACTGTATTTTGAGGTAGAGTTTTGACTGGAAAGTGTAGGTTATCAGTTAATGGATTCCACCCGAGACGCCTAGAGTACTTGACGATTCACTCAAGGCAAGGCTTTCTTGTTTTTCAATGGAAGAGTATTAAAGGACAGCAGGTAGGTTTGATTTGAATTTTCGAAGTTTGAAACAAGCTGAATTTAGGGCTTGTGAAACTGAATCTTTAATATACTGCAACAATTGGTCATCATCGCTTCCGGTTATGAGGTCATCAACATAGAAGTCCTTTTGAATTATAGTTTTGATTGTCTCGTCTTCACTCTCCTCTCCGACCTGCCACAGACAACGCGTGCTCAAATACCTCGCACTTGCTGTACCGTAAGTAAGAGTATTTAATTGCAGTGTCTCGATAGGCTTCGACTCATCATCTCTCCGTAACATTAATTGCAGGTTACGATCGTCTTCATGAACCAGTACCTGACGATACATTTTTTCTATATCGCTGGTTAATAGATATTTGTATTGACGAGCTTTGATTAATATGGAAAAGAGAGAGTCTTGAATGTTTTGCCCCACCATGAGGATATTATTGAGTGCGAATCCGGACGTAGTAATAGCAGATCCATCAAAAACAACTCGAATCCCAGAAATTGCATTTTGGTCCCTGAATACGGCATGGTGACATAAAAAATATGATGGATCAGGCTATATTGAACTTAGAAAGATGTCCTAACTCGGAATATTCATGAATGAATTCGACATATTGTGATTTTAAGTCAGAGTTACGAGTATTGCGAAATTTCTTCTTTAAGTTGAGAAGACGTTTTCTTGCTAAATGATAAGATTCTCCTAGACATTCTAGAGAACCTTTTGATGGTAGTTTGACAGAAAATCGGCCTGAATCTAGGCGAACAGTATTTCTCAAAAAATGCTCTTCGCAGGCTTTTTCTTCTTCGCTCATAATATTACTATGGGGGATATCTTCTTTCTCCCAGAATTTTGTGAGAAATTGCGTTTTGGTCCCTGAATACGGCATGGTGACATAAAAAATATGATGGATCAGGCTATATTGGACTTAGAAAGATGACCTAACTCGGAATATTCACGAATGAATTCGACATATTGTGATTTTAAGTCAGAGTTACGAGTATTGCGAAATTTCTTCTTTAAGTTGAGAAGACGTTTTCTTGCTAAATGATAAGATTCTCCTAGACATTCTAGAGAACCTTTTGATGGTAGTTTGACACAAAATCGGCCTGAATCTAGGCGAACAGTATTTCTCAAAAAATGCTCCTCATAATATTACTATGGGGGATATCTTCTTTCTCCCAGAATTTTGTGAGAATATTGTCAAAATAGGAAGTATGAGAATGGTCTGAAATTATGTTGTGATTGCAGTGTATTGAATGGTGTTTGAATGTATATTTGTGTTGTGAATTTATAGGGCCGGCTACCAACCAACCAAGTTTTTAATTAATCAGCTTTGGATTGTTAGGACCTAATGATTGTTGTTCACCTCCAACAATGTCCCAAAAAATATCGGATCCAATCAAAATGTCTATTGGAATATCGGATCCAATCAAAATGTCTATTGGATTGGACCAAATGGTGGAAATGAGGATCAGCTAATCGTATGTTCTTAGGTAAGTTTAGTTTTTGTATATCGATGGGAGCGCTTGGCAGTTTGCCTGTTAACTCCTCAAGGACAAAAAATGATTGTGTCATATTAAAAGATTTATTTAGAGATGTGATTCGAGCAGTACAGCTTTCTTTAATTGTGCCTGTAGTCGTGTTGCTGATGCCTATAACATTTAGTACATCAATAGGATTTGACTTTAGTGATAACCTTTGCATTAGAGACTTACTTAAAATACTCCACTGACTTCCACTGTCAAGGCAACACTTAACCGTTACTGTTTTGTTTGTGCTAGGATTGGATACTTCAATCAAAGCGGTGGACAGAAGTACATTACTAGACCCAAATTTACATACAGCTGCGTTACTTAAAATTGTAGTGTCGGAATGGTGAATCAACGTATTGTGTCTTTTTTTACATTCCTTGCAAGGGCCTAGTCGACATTGATCTACAGAATGACCCTGTCTGACAGTTGGAACATAGCTTTAAGCTTTCGACATCCGCCAGTCTTTCATTAATACTTTTAGACATAAAAACTGGACACTGGACTGGTATAAATACGGTGGTCGTTGTGTTTGCAAATACTGCATGAATAAGTATTAGTAGTGTTTTGAGTTGTGCTTGGAAAAGACTTAATTGGAGTTCGCTCTAGTCTGTTATTATGGTTAGTAGGTGGGGGACGCGAAGAGTTGGACATATTATTATGTCTGAATGTATTGTCTTGTTTATTGCGGTTCAATAACTCGAGTACATCGGCACGATCTGTCAAGAACTTATTAAATTATTAAAACATCCCAATGATTGGTTGGTTGTTCTAAGCTTTACAATGCTCGTAGGTTTTTTGTAACGTGATCTACTAAGTACCGCAATGAACCTTCAGACTCACGAGTAATTGGTTGTATATTGAATAAAGATTTTAAGTGATGTATAATTAATAATCTTTTATTAACGTATCTTGCACACTAAAGTGCCCACGCTTCCTTATAGTTAGCTGATGATACCTCGAGGTTTGATGTTATACGAACTGCATCTCCCTCCAAGTAAGAAATTAAATAATAAAATTTGTGTCCATTATGTGCTCATTTTTATGAATTAAATTCGAAAATGTATCATGAAATTCAAGTCAGCGAAAATATGTCCCATTAAATCTTGCTATTTGAATTTGCGACAATTTGACAGCTACATTGCGATGGTCGTGACAACATTGAGTGTCTTGAATTATAGAATCACGTCTTGATTCATTTTTCATGGAAATAAATTTATCGATAAGAAATTTTGCTGTGTCAATGTTAGTTATGATTTTTTGCTCAATGTTATCCCTCTCATTGACCTCATCACCAAGATTCTGCGAGTTTATGACCTCGATGTCACTTTGCAACACATCAAACTTGGTTGACAGTCCCTCAAATCTACGAGTATTAAGTTTTAGCGATAACTCAGCCCATTCTATTTCTGATAACCGAGATTCTTGTGTTATTTTATCAAGATAGTTTTTAAATTTAGTAATCTGACCCTTAATCAAACTACGTTTTGTAGTTAGTTCCTTCAAGGTAAGTTTAAAAAAACTAGAACCAAGCTTTTCCTTTTCAGAATGCATTGTAAATAGACTGATTCATTATTTTTGGTAACAAACTTGTAGATATAACTAAATTGTTATGAGAAAGCTTGTACTGTCAACAAAGTATATGTAACGATTAACGCTACAAAAGGTAGCATGTAAATAATAAATAAATAAGTTATCTCACGTCCTCGCTGAGGCAGCAAAACCGGAAGGCGCTCGCACAGCTGATCACTGCTGATAACGAGCCTTAGCTCGTTTATCGATGACGTAACGGGACTGCGGGACGCGCAGCGCTGTCACCGAGACTCTGAAATTGATCGGCAAAACGGATTGAAACTATGCAAGACACGAATGAGATATGAAGTCGGGGAAATATATTCTTTAAGCCTTTATTATGCATTTAATGTGGGTATGAAACGAATTTGTAGGTACGAAAGGTTTATTAGATTATGCAATTACAAAGAAAACAGCATAACTGAAGAGGTTCTAAAACGTAGGTACCTATGGATAGGTGTGTAGTTTACTTTTAATTATTTATACATAAAATTGTAGTAAAGCATTTATAAGTATTACGAAAACTGGTTCAATTGAGGTTAACTATACCTAATCTATCTTGACATTTTACAATACTTATAGCCTACGATTTACAACGATTTAGTTGAATTTGTTATGAAATGTAGGAACACGACGAAGGAAAATCGTTGAAATAATATACATTGTGTGTTGAAAACAATTATTTGCGTTCAAATGGAGCAATTTAGTACCTATGTAGTTGCCATTTTTTAACAATTTAGATGTCTAAGAAGGACAAAAGAAGGGGGCACTTAACACTTGAGAATACCGTCGCGTTGAGCTGCAGGGTGATGCTTTCGCTGCTGCACTGTCTGGCTGGCGAACTTGGTAGTATTCCGAGGGCTCCAACTTGTTCGTTAAGATTTGCTGGACTGGCACACGTCGTTTCTTTTGTAAAAACGCTTGGCGTGCGTCGTAGAATTTCTTTGTCTGGTTGTTTTAGGACTATTATTGCTGTCCTGTCACGGTCGCTAATTTATGTATCTTAGTGTACATAATGTGGCTTATTTTATATAAATAAACCCAATTTCTGGTATACTAGCTTTAATAAAATAACAAAATACATTTTTTGGTTGATGGTCAAGATAGGTATACGTTACAAGCAAGATGGGAGTGAATAAAAAACAAAACAGGCAGGTAGTTCGGAAAATGTTACTGTGCGACGCCCATTAGTACAATTGGACAATCTTTGGACAAACAACGCACGTTTGGACAATCTTGCCATTAGAAAATCGTAGGCGTGAACATTACGTAAGTAGGTAGGTACTAATAAGGAAAGCTTATAATCCAGTATATAAAAAAGTCGTTAGTTATACATTTTAGTTTAAATTCTATGCATGTTTTGATCCCTGTATCCCACACTAGGATTAATCGTGTGTTGTGGAATCCAATCTCTTTCGTTTGCTAAGTTAATGAATTTATACACAATTATATATATTTCAAAAATGCAAATGTAACAATACCTATAATAAGACATAATCACATTTAAATCTTTATTACTCGCTTTTGTAAATATGGTAACATGTAGGTACACAAAAAAAAGATTGCAGTTAGACATAAAGTGGATAATATTAGTAGTTTGTAACGAGATACATATTTCAAGCCTGCACAACTACTCCCAGCTGTACCCGAAGTTAACTTTCCTACTAGGTACGGCCCAACGCATGGCCGAGAAGTATCGTGCAATTTCCAACCGATCACTTTACGAAGGCCTAACATGTAGCCAATTGATATAAATGTGAATTTTTCCAAGAAAATTATATATAATAAGAAGTTATGCCATGGCTGTCATACAATTTTTGCATCTCACTATTATCTACCGAATTCCAACTACTATACTAAATTCGACTGTATTTTTTATACATACTCGTAGATAACTTTTGACTAGGTAAACCGATTCTCAAAATTCTTTTCATTCAAATTTCATCAAATTCGGTCCAGTCGTTTTTTAGTTACACTCCATTATCTGAATAGAATGTAAGTTGGTTTCAAATTTTTCAAATTGTACTTGTTTATAGTAAGTTCTTTGAACAATTTCCAACAGACAATCTGCGTTTGGTGATTGTTTTTTTTCTTCTCAGGATGAGATCTAGACTAACGTTTATACCTACCTACATAATCAATATCTCGTTGGACAAACCGTGGTCTAATGTTTTGAAGTCGTAAGCCTACCTTTGTAGTTTCATGGAAAATATAACGTTGTTGTTACATTGGTAAGGCCCACATTATATCAACTACTAATTACCCGTTAGATTATCAACTGCAGAGTTCGTTAGGTTGTTTTTTGTGTGAGATAAATCTACGAATAAATAATAAGTCTCATTATTTATTCGTTGTTTATCCCATGTAGGGATAAACAACGAAAGTTTTGTTGGCTGGTCGACCGTTTAGATCGTTGGGCTCGCTTTTGGTTTTCCGTGGTAAACAAAAAGTTGTATTATCATAGGTTAGGCCAACATTATACTAACGGAGTTAATTTGTCGTTAGATAAACAAATGTAGAAATAGTAAGCCTATTGTTGTATTTTTGTAAGAAATACAGCAAAAACATTGTTGGCTGATCTTTTAAGTTGTTGGACCACCATTATTATTTCGTGGTAGATGTAACGTTGTTTATACAACGGTTGGGACAATGTAATTCCAACATTACTAGCATCTCATTGACCCACCGATTGTAGACTTAGTATGCCCGAAGTACTATTTTCGTAAGAAATACAATTAAAACATTGTTATCTGGTCAATCGTTTAGATATTTGGCCTACTATTGTTATTTCGTGGTAAGTATTACGTTTTTTATACATCGGTTAGGCCAATGTTATACAAACATGGCCAACTCCTCGTTGGCCCGCCGACAGTGGCGTTAGTAGGCCCAAAGTAGTATTGTCGTGGGAAGTACAATGAAAACATTGTTGGCAGGTCAACTGTTAGGATAGTTGAAATAACGGTTTAATTAAATTCAGTCGGCCAAGTGTAGACCTTTTGAATTTGTATTTCTCGTTAAAGATCCAACCGTTTGAGTTGGAGGGCCAACGTTTAGTGTTTGTTAGAAATAATACAAAATTGTTGCAGTTGGCCATGTCTTGGCTTTTTGTATGGTAAAATCTCGTTAGAAAATCTACCGTAGGAGTTTTAGGGCCAACGTCAATTGTTTGTTGATAATAACGCTTAACTTGTACACTGTTGGCCATGTGTTGGGCCTAAGTATGTAAATTTTTCGTTAACAAATTTGCTATATGCCCAACGTTATTTATTCGTAACAAAACCACTACCTATTCCCAACTCTTCCCCAACCGTTGGCAACCATGTGCCAACACAAATGCTACTAGGGGGAACTACAAACCGAGACGCGACAGTTGTGAGCCTTGACGGCGCTTACCAGAATGCACCCTTGGTATACCTACTATAAATAAATAAATACAATTATAATAATACTATAAATATAATACCTTATAGGAAATTGTACTATGTAATAATCCTTGTCAATTGTAGTCTGAGAATGAGCAATAGACAAGTCACTAAAATAACAATAATAATGAAAGAGGGACACACATGGACGTAACCAAGAGAGATTTGTATGTTTCATGTCCTTTTTGCGTATAAATTGGGGCCAAGCCAATGAACTGGCTTCAACAGGGATACCAGTGCACGAATACCAATTTGATTTGAATGACCGACTATGGTCCTCTTACCTAATTTTACTATTGCTTTTGTCTCCAGATTCTCTACAAAATTAAATATTCCACATAATATGTGCGTGTCACTAACCGGACAAAAAAATGGTAACCAGCTCAATTTATGAGAAAATCGTATAAGTATACAATATGAACCCGGTTGCTTTCGCAAACAAGAAGATACTCGTATGTGACAATTCTGCATCTAGAACTCTTTTTTCTCGCGTAAGTTTACAACATTACTTACTTAAATTTACAGTACGTACATACAAGATAATTATATGTACATATTATTATAATAAAAAACTTAATGTTAACAATAACATTCTGCTTAAAATACAGCATTTTGCAATGAAATAAAGAATAATAATGATATATATAATAATGAATGGCTGAAGGATAATTTTATAACAAATCGTTTTATTGAAGGGTCAATGACTTATTTTGAATTAAATGACTTAAAACTAATGACTACCTCACAGAAATCTAAATTCTGTATTTAGTTTTCTATAATTTACTATTGATGTGTGTCTCTTGAAAATAGAAGGTCATAAGTCAAACTATTTCTTTTTGAGTTTGTCTATGGACTTTTGGAGTTGACCGTACATGTATAGCGTCTGTATGTGTGTTCTTTGAGAGCGTGACCACTGTGGAGAGGAGTTCATTTTTTCAATGGTTTATCTAAATCTACCCACTTATAATTTCTTAACATAATTTTATTAACCAAGTATATTTTTAATGTCTAACAAAATATTCCATAGTCACATTCACTGTCCCTCTATCCGTCCGTCGATACTCATACACATCCGTCATACTCGGTACCGTGACTCGCAATTGCCCGGTTTTTATTTTCAAAAACAGAGTGACAAAGACAAGAAAATAGATGGTCATTATTTATTTATCCTATATTATCTTAGGTCATAGATAAATTAATAATGTATCACTGCATTTGGATGCACGCACATTGACCATCGTTCTCCATTTCTGTTGCCGAACATTTCGCTAACCAATCCATCAAGGTCGGGCCATACCATCGCTCAACGTCAATGCCCAGCATTAAACAACGCGCTGATTATTGCGATAACTATCGCGATAATCCATAAAATAAATCAAATGGCACACTATTTGCATGCTGTCAAATCTAATTTGTGAACAGTTGTATATATAAACGACAATATTAGTTTTCGAATTTAGTCGCTATTTTGCGACGATGAACATAAATTGTTATAATTATGTTACCTCGTAAGTACAATTTGACTTTGATGGTAATACAATTCTATAAGTAATCCTGATGTAACTAGGTAATGGAGAGAATATTTTTTAAATCTCGTAGATCACAATGATAAGTATCCATTCTATAGGTTGTTATATATTATATTATTATTATATTCTATACGATGTTTTTACTGATTTATGACATTAATATTTTAATTTTTGGACTTTTGAATTTGATTTATGGATTAATGTATTTTTCTATTTGTAATGTAATTGTTAAAATTTTAAATTAAATTCTGTTTGATGATGATTTTGTTACATAAATGTAAATGTGTAATTCGTTTTTATGTCAATAATAAATAATAATAATAATAATAGGTAAGGATCATCACACTAGGAAAATAAATGAAAAAAATGTGTTGATACATAGATTTATTCTCACAAAATAAATACACATCAGTCCAAAATAAAAGTACATACTTATAAAATAAACATTTTTTAACAAATAAACATTTTGTAACAAGCAGTTTATATATTAACTAACAACTAAAAATCTTACAAAAATAAAATAAGCTATTTCCATTTGGAATCCTGAAAACGTGTTTTTACTATAGTGGTCCAATAACTTAACTACTGAAAAAAAAACTGTACTTACTTGCGTAAAAATGTAATAAAAGTTAAAACTACCTACAGGCTATTATTGTTGTTCGTTCAATCCCCATTTTTCACAGATCTTTGTTTTGATTGCAAAATGGTTTCATTAGCCAATATGTCATATATCTTTATACATATATGTAATAATGTTGTGACAACCAACTACCCTCATAAACGAAATCACATACATAAACCTGTGCGATTACTGTCAAAAGTGATGAAGATTTTCCCAGTAGACATGTATATAAAATAATTTCTAAACCCTTCTAGAGATGGCGTGCCAATGTTTTTGCTTGATAATTCAAACATCAAAAAGTTGATAGCCAAATGAAGTTACAATTGGTGGCATTACCATCTAGTCAGCGAATAAGACACCTATAAATACTTACTCGAAAACTACTAATACTGTAAGATTATTAATTGTATTAAAATAACAAAAAATATAACTTGCTTTTTAGAGCAATAAGGCCAACCTTATATTTTAGAGAGAGAAAAAAATTAGGCTTTTATTATATATTTTATTTTATTATTAATTATCTTTATACACGCCGACGGATAATTTAGATCATCGTAATCATAATCAGCCCATTTTGTTCTCACTGTTGGGATTCGAGCCTTCTCGATTCGATCTGCTGTTGGTACCGTCTGACTGTGGTAACAGAAGACACGGATTCCACCCATTGATATATTTTCTCTCTCTAAAATTGCTTAACTGTCAACTAAATGAAGTCAGAACAAACAAATACTTTGAGGTTTTTGCGAGTCTTTCGCAAGGCATAATTTTACTGTGAAAATGGTCACCCTTCTCATACACGTTTGACTACTGCGGTACTACAGTCAATTTTCTTATATCACCATATAATTCAACTAGATTGTTCATAGGCAATTTATAAAAATAATATATTATACAAGATTAACTAGAAATTAAATTAAATATAAGGTGAATAATTTAAAGATTAGTAGGACGAAAAACAATTCAAAGGATTTACAGTTAATGTCATACTTAGCCATGTTATTATTAAATATGGCATGGTATAATTATATGTTTGTAGTAAAACGCATGAAATAGATAACCTTTAAAGAGGAAAAAATAATCACAATGAATAGATTTGGCCACCGGTGTACCGGCGCAGGTTTATAGGTTAAACAAAGTAAATTAAAAAATAATATAGTTTTAGCACAGCATAAAAATCATAGGCTGTGGTTTTAGTAACATTTACTGAATACAGTTTGTAACTTAGAATAGCTACAGTTACACAAACATTAAAATGATGTGTAGTAATGTTTCTATTCCTATTTTAGATAAATAGAACAATATTGATGTACAAAAACACATACTATCACACACATTCCTATTTATCAACTTATTTGAGTTTAACAACAACACTAAAACTGGTCACCTAAGAACAAAAAATACTAGGTCCAATACAAGTCCTCTAGTCATAATATATAAGAAAATGTATACACCAACAATGTTATATTATATACTATAATTAAATACCCAGTGGCGGAAGTTTGTATTAGACTATTAAACTAAAAAACTAGTATAATGTTTATTTAATAAGTACATGTTACACTTTGTTCATTTCTACACCTCTGCCAACCCCATCAGGGATAGACAAGCGTGACGTTTAAAAACCACATCCTAAATATAAATAGTGTTGTTATGATTTGTTGTTCGTCGGTATCATTACTTACAATGGTATGGCAAAATTAATTCAAAAAATAATAAAGGCGTATTTGTGTATCGTCATAATTTATACTTAAGCTAATTATTCCACAATTATAGAAAGTTCTTATTAAGTATTTCTATAGGTCCATAATTAGAAAATTGAAGAATACAATTATTTACCTACTTTAGAATAAAATGAGAAGACAGACATATATATCTAATTTTATCGACACTTTTAGCTAGCTACATAAAATAAAGTATACAGATAGTCAATAATAAAATTACGATACCCGTGGAATTTTTGTACTTACTTTATATGACTGTAAAGCTATCACTACATAACTGGTAACTTACCGGTTTTATTATCACTAATACCTAGCTAAGTACCGTAATTTTATTTTTGGATAATTAAGCGGGAATCACTTTTACTTATCCCAACACAATCATTAAATTATTCTAGATAGTTAATCTATTTTATCTTTGTTTATTTTTCTACATGACTATTGTACCTACATTCA
Organism: Selenia dentaria; assembly: GCA_917880725.1. Classification (NCBI taxonomy): domain Eukaryota; kingdom Metazoa; phylum Arthropoda; class Insecta; order Lepidoptera; family Geometridae; genus Selenia; species Selenia dentaria. The sequence continues at coordinate 8,480,434 of OU862901.1, read as the reverse complement.
ATCAATTCAATCAATCTGCAACAACGCTAAGCTCATTAAATATAGGATATACCTTTATATCAAAATACTACAAACGCACAAACCTCACTTCCATCAAATCAAGCTGAAACTTATAGTGATACCATTATAAGGGCACGGTCACTGTTTCACAAACCAAAACAAACAGAAATAATCTTCAAGTGTAACTATGAGTATCAGTACCACAGAAAAAAACGATAGTACTAGGTACTCATTACATGTCAAACTCACAGGATTTTAGGCTCCAACGCGATATTTCAGGTACGAGCAGATGAACTCTATCACATTCTTATTAATCGTTAGTTATCCGTAACTATAATCATTACACATATGCCGTAATTAAAGAAAAAATGGTTAGCAATGCACTGTTGCACTGAGTGTTGCAATATAAAATAATTGTGCATGATTTCGTCTCAATTTCGCACCAACATTTTGACAAATTACAGCATGTCAGATTTATACTAGTATGTCATTTTGGGGTGCCCATGTCTGAAAAGTGAAATCAGCTACAGGTGATAAAATACACAATATTTAATTTTCTACTGCCCATATCAGTTTTGACAGCGGTCGAGACCGATTTTAACTAAAAAAAATATATTTTGCTGAAATAACCGTGATCCCTAAAACCCCCTAGTGAGACTATGAGTTGAAAAATCAGTGCGCGTAGATCAGAAATAAAAGATTAGGTAATACTCGTATATCAGTAATAATTATGTAAGTCTCGGGCTAGTCAGTCAATTTGTTATGGAAAAACGCACATAAGAATTGGAACGCTCACTTTACGAGGTACGTTTAGTCAGTGAGTGTGAGCCTTATCACCCGTGTTTAATATAAATTATTGTTTGTGATGTATCAAATAAAATACTTTTATTTCAAAAGGCTATTATATCGGTAGGCAGTTACTAATTAGAACTGAAACGATCCGTGATTTGTAAATAGCATCCATTACTGATTTTTGCGGCAAGGGTGATTAAAAACTACCTCTTTTAAAAAACAAAAACATGCAAAGTTTTGTGAAATAAAACCCTAAAAGCCAAAATTATGGGTGAATCATTTTACTACAGCGGCCTTGGCTTTAAGCCTTGCGATCATTTACTAAATTCATTTATTCACTTATTAATTTTAGTATACTGCACGCCAGGCAATATTCCTCCCTACCACTTATTAACAAACAATAGGTACTTTATAAGAAGGTAATCCAGTTAATCGTACTTATTTAACTTATAAGTACCATATTGTCATCACTTTAAGTTTCAACTCTTTTCCTACTACACGATCAACTACATCTCATTGCCAAAGCTATTTAGCCATTTAAATTATAGAGACATCTATCCCTTACCACAACACATACGGATCTTTTAATCCAAACACTGTGAAATGATGCCATTATTCAAAATAATATAATATTTAGTGGGCACGGCGCCTAACTTCTCCACATGGACCCATGCAATAAATAGGAGGGGATGATCACAGAATAAGAAATAGGTATAGTCAGGTCAAAAATACAGTCTGCTTTTTACCAAACGGTAGGTGTAGTTCTATCGACTGACTACCGGAAAAAACAGTAAGTACGCACTTTCTGAAATGCTAGAATACGCTCGTATTTAAGAGTTGTGAGAGCTCAATGTGACAGCTGTAACAGTGATATTTAATGATGGTGCTGAATCATTTATTAGGCTACAAGTGAATCAAAAAACCCCGAAACATATATTAGATGTGACATGTGTGAGTAAACCATAACTACGTGAGTGCTCGTTGATGTCGCTGATATCGTCTAACTCGATAATTATGTTACTGTGAAACCTATCATTGTGACATTTAAAGTCGTAATTTTTAGATATATGTTAGGGCTGGTGTCTACTCTATTGCCGGCCCAAATATGTAATCAAAACTGAATAACAGTAGGTATATTAAATGTCACAATGACAGCTGTCACAGTAACTTAATTATCGAGTTAGACGATATCAACGACATCAACGAGCTCTGTGATAGCTATCTCACGTAGTTATGGTTTACTTGTGAATGTGATATGCAAAATGATCACGATGCCAAGGATTTCGTTACGTGTGAAGCACGGGCTCCGGTGAACCGCCCACCCAGATGGAGAAATAAGATAGAGTACCAGAAGTTAGTTAGTTAGTTACCAGAAATATCAAAAGTCATCCGTGACATTAACATCGTACCACAAGCTATTTTCGTAAATTTAATTTCAAAGTTAGAGATGAATCCGATACGACATCGCTGCGTTTCGTTCAACCGTCGAATTCGATCGTTTGCTGTTTGATCGATTACAACGTTTAGCTTTAGTACAAGAAGCCGCATCAAACGATTATTCTGAGCATATTGCAGGGCGTGATCATTTAAACCCAGGCGGTTATTAGGTAAATATGTGAAATATATAAAAAAATAACTATGAATGCCATGGCAAATCTATATCGAGCTTCTCTTTAAAAGTTACTTGATTATTCAAGGGAACCTTACAGTTTGGCCAAAAAAGGAAGAGAATTATTTAGGGTTAATAAGCCGAATAACTCATTCACCTATTAAATTCAAAATATTTAGTGTTACCACATAAAATAAATGTAGTTCACTTTTATCTGCATTCGGCTCTTTTTTGCCATGTTATATATCATAAAAATAGTAATCGTCTGAGGATAAAGGATTACGCTCTGTTGACGGTGATCATGACATCAATTTGCTTTGTTTATTTATTAGTACTAATAATCGAGTTTCGAGAGAGATAACTTTTCTCACGGGCGAAAAATAAGGATATTTCGGTCACGCCAAAAGTAAAGCACCCTAAGTATGCCGACTCGGTTTTATATGTGTAGGTATACGCGTGCACTCACACCATAGTATGCTAGTGTGATTACGTGACATCGAACACGGAGAGAATAGTAGGTATTTAATCTGTAGTTGTCGAACTGTTGTGCGTGTTGCCTCACAAGGCACGTAATACGTCACGCACACATTGCTTAGTACGATGCTTCACTTAAAACATGAGCGTGCTGCAGGGAAATCTTCTTGTTTATCTCTCTTTATTTTTGTTACATTGAATATTACCAAACCTCGCATTTTTCTTTGGGATTCATTTTAGATCCAATCGGACAATGGAACTCTTCAGAAAATTCTTGCAAGTTTGAGATGGGTCCGATGACTCTGTATTTTGCAACTGTGTGATCGTCCTTTTCTATTTGCATCTTGGTAGATTCTTTCGTCATAGCAGAACACCATACCTGAAATGTATTGTCTTGAATGTTAATTTGCACTAATATTTTGTTTTTATCAGTCAGGAAGTATGTTTATGTATACGGTAGTATTTTTATCTACTGTGTCTTAGTAGAAACTCAAAAGCTTCTAGATTTTGTCTTCCTTCTTGATAATATTAGGCCTTTATCTTGTTACCCCCACCCGATAGTTAGTTACTTTTGTTTTGGTACCCCTATATAGCGGCCTAAAGTTGCCGTGCGGTATAAGATGACATCTCAGATCGTTATATACAGGGTGTTTGTCGTGTGTATCGACAGGATTTTTAGGGGTTTGTAGGGTCATGCACTAGTTTTCCCCGATGTTCTAGTGAAGTATTAAAGTATTTTTTTAATCTCGATCTTAGCAACCAAATAAGTATCTTTTATGTCGACCCTTGACGTATGATTTCTGTCATGTAGGTAATTATCGTTAGAAAGGAAAACTAAAAAAGAAAAACTCAATAACTTTTAAAAAGATAGCGAATTGCAAAACAGCTTTTGATTTTGATGGCAAATTATTTAGAAGTTGTCACTTTTCATATCATTTGCCCAGATTACTTATTAGGTACTACTTTGAAAACTCAGAAGTTTTTTTTTTTATATTTATTGTAACCAGTAATGATTTTTTAAGAATAAGAATAGGTACATTGTAATTACACGCAAAACCTCATTTTGTTGTATTACATCCACAGACGAAAAAATGATGACGATTAAAGGATAATTTCGGTTGGTTACCGCATTACCAAATTTACCACCAAACTGTAGTGTGGCCACGGACGCAAAAAAACCTCATTAATCTTCTTTGATTAATTTAAAGTTATAAGCCGTAGTGATTGACATTGTAAAATTATGTCCATAAATCGTTACTACAACTTTAAACCACCACACAGTTTTCTTCCAATTCTTGCCATAATTATTAGCATTACGGTAGTGTGGCCGTAACATTACAGGATACATCAAGGGTATACAACAAGATACCTTTGTCTTCATTTATTCCTAAGGCTCATAGGTAATAATAATAAAGTCATGATGATGATAAATGAAGTTATTACATGATTACGCCCTAAGATAACTTAATTAAAAGCCTAAAGATAACCATAGTTTTATACATTCATTGTATGTACAAAGTATTCAGAAAGCATATATTACTTGAGCAAAAAAAAATTAAAGTAGGTACTAAATTATAGTTTTTTTAAATGTGCATGTCATAATTTTAGAATATAGTAGGCAAAGTAAGTAAATATCTATAAGTAGAACGTGTTCCCTACTAGCGTTGATTCACGCAGGTTTGTCGCGAGCGAGACGCGTGTAGGGAAGTCAACATCGCCACAAAACAAGTACCTAGGTACGTACATATCGCATGTACGTTTTGTTGGTAGCACCCCGACCGGTCTGCCGGCACACACGTAATAATTGCCGGCAAGCATCCTCCGCCCCCACCCACCGCCTCCTCCCACGTTTATCGCCTATTTATCGCGATGACTTTCTACTTACTTGGGGCCGCGTGGTCTAAGTTATTTGCAGTAGCCTCGAGAGCAATGAATCCGGGTCACTTAAAGAATCCTAAAAATCTCGGAAACTAAAAATGCTAGGTTAATGCAATTGTATTTAAAAATAATTATATTTAAATTTAAATTAAAATAAATAAATAAATTTAAATTAATTGTATTTAAATTGTATTTAATAGACAATGTAATACTCCTTAAATGAAGGTATTAAAACTTCTTAGTTATTGTAAAGTTATATCATAAAAAATCAAATTTGAAAAAGGGCCACTTTCGAAGATGGAACTACGAAATTACAGCATTTGGTTTTGCTTTTGTTTGTAATCTGTCATTTATGTGGGTACATAAACCATGTTGATAGTGCTCCATATTCATTATTCAAGCTGAAATTATGTCGCTTACGCCTGAAGAATGCACCAGAATACTTACAATGCTGGAAACCGACCGGAGTTAGCGCGATACAGCCAGGACTGTCGGTGTGTCGCTGTCAACAGTACAAAGAGTTCTCCGACGTTACGAAGAAACTGGTTCTAACCTACGCAGACCAGGAACGGGCAGAACGGTGTACCACAGCACGAGAAGACCGATACTTGGTGAACACCATGCTTCGAAATCGCTTTCTCACAGGAACTGAACTCACAAATCAGTTTCGACGCCTCGGAGGAAGTAACCCAAGTGCATGGACAGTAAGACGTCGGCTTGCTGAATCTAACTTAAAACCCCTTAGACCTGCAAACGGCCCTAAACTGGAGCGTGGGCATCGTATTTCAAGACTAAGATATGCCCAGAGCCACGTAAATTGGAGTATTGAAGATTGGTCAAAAGTTATGTTCTCCGACGAATCAAAATTTATGCTCTACAAGCACGATGGAAGACACAGAGTGTATCGAAGACCAGGGGAAAGATTCAAGCAAGCATGCATCGAAGAAAAAGTAGCCTACGGTGGTGGGTCTGTACTTGTGTGGGCCGGAATTTCTTCTGAAAGTCGCACAGAGCTGGTGATCATAAAAAACGGCTCTTTAACTAGCGAAAGATATGTGGAAGAAATCCTCAATGATCACGTTGGTCCATTTATGGTCAATTTAGGTGAGGATGCTATATTTATGCATGACAATGCCCGACCTCATACAGGTAGGATTGTGAATGACTACCTTCAAGAGATGAACATTACTCGTATGGAGTGGCCAGCGCGCAGCCCGGATATCAACCCGATCGAGCATGCTTGGGACGAGCTAGGCAGATGCGTAAAACAACGAAACCCTCCCCCATTCACGCTTCGTGAGCTCAAAATTGCTCTCACAGAGGAATGGGAGAATATTCCCCAAAATCGTATAAGGAACTTGGTGTACAGCATGCCAAACCGCGTAAACGCAGTAATGGAAGCACGAGGAAGCAATACGAATTACGAAGTATTAAAATTCAAGAAAATCGTAATAAAGTTCAAAAATTTCATGTTTCCTATTTTTGTTTTAAGGAGAGATCAGCAGTTTTTTCTTTATGTAATTTTGTGTTAATAAAATGTATGGTGACTCATATTTTTTTTACTTTCATGGAGTATTACGTTGTCTATTAAATACAATTTATTGCATTAACCTATCATTTTTAGTTTCCGATATTTTTAACATTCTTTAAGTGACCCGGATTCATTGCTCTCGAGTGTATGTACTAAACTAAACTTAAGAGTATACAAATTTTATAGATAGAAAACATGTAAAAATAATTTGCAAAAATAAATATTCATGTTATTTGGAAACGGTACAAGCAAGAGGTCCACCTAATATTAAGTGGTAACCTCTGCCTAGAACAGATGCATTTCCGCAGAAGTGAGGAACTGCACTGCGCCCGTAACCCTGAGGCATTAAGTTGTTAATACTCATGTACCTGTAATTTCGCCGGCAACCATACCCTTCAAACCAACACAGTATTGCGAACATACTGCTTCACGGTAGAAAAAGGTAGGGTGTCAGTACTACCACGGACGGACTCATTCACTAAGAGTTCTACTGGCTTTTGAAAAATATAAAATTGTAAGTGCAAAATATAGGCCAGAACAAGTAAGTACAATTTGAAAAATTTGATACCGACTTCCATTCTGTTCAGTTATTGGATGTAATTCAAAAACTATTGGGCCGAACTTGATGAAATTTTCTACCGACTTCCAAAAAAAGAAGGTACTCAATTGGACTGTTTTTTTATGTTTGTTACTCATAACTTTCGATGGAGTTTCTTCCGATTCTCAAAATTTTGTTTGAAAGCTAATGCTTCCCGTGTGGTCCCATTTAAGTTTCATCTAATTCGGTCAAGTAGTTTTTGAGTTACACTCCAAGAACTGAATAGAATGGAAGTCGGTATTGAATTTTTCAAATTGTACTTGTATTCATTAGAGATTATTGATAAGTAGATAGAGATAGATTTAAGAACTATCGGCCGAGATAGAAAAACCGGTTCATTTAATAAGCCATAAATCGTGAGTTTAACAAAAACTTTACGGGAGATAAAATATACGAAATTTTATTATCTACAATAGTCCCAATTACTTTTTCCCTAAAGTGCACAGTCGTGCGATTCTCTAATGATTCGTCGACGAGCTCACCGATGTCAAATAATGAGATATCGCCCTTGTACATAAGGTTGTTTTTCCAACGCTTCTTGTCATCTCTTCATTTGTTTCACGGATGATGTCAAAAATGCAACGATGTTTGCTCTTAGAGAATCGCACGGCTGTTTCCGAGATATCAGCCAAAACCTCTTTTTCAAGATGGCGCTTGAAGCGCCGCTTGGATCTGTCTGAATTTTGTGATTTTATGCTCAGTAAGTGACAGAAATTTAGTGCTAGGTTATTTTTTTGGTATAATATGAATGTGAGAAATAAATAGTACCTATATTATGCAACTAGTGAATAAAGGACGGATTTAATGCGAAGGCCATAGATGAATCACGAGTAAGTGAAGGATTCTAACGACTGAATCACGACCGCAGGGAGTGATTCATGATGATTGAATCACGAGCGTAGCGAGTTATTCAAGTGTTAGAATCCTAAGCGATGCGAGTGATTCATGGCCCTCGATATAAATCCTTTTTATTCAATAGTTGCATACTATACTTTATACCATGACTACGAGAAAAAGAAATAATTTAAGCGAAAATAGACTTTTAATGAAGAAAAAAAGGAAGGTTAAATTAATTAAAATGCACATTAAAATTAGAACAATTACTAAACATAAGAGTAATTTATTTATTATTATTATATATTTTTTTCTATAATCGCAGCAAAGAACACAATACAGTTTTTATTCTAATGCTAAACTCCTTGTCTCAAACATCGACCAATCAAATTTCGAGGAGTTACTTGCACAAAGAGTTTTATGTCGACTATTACTTGCGTAAGGAAGATGTGTAAGCACTGAGATGGAGATCGAATATATTGGTGTGTTCTAAATTCAAACAACAAAACAGTGATTAAAAGGCCTTTTTATTCACTGTTTTCAGTGAATATAATAAGCTTTTTAGAGTAGGAATTGTATAAAGGTTATTTATACCTGTGCAAAAGATATGAAGAAGAGCTGCCTGTCGTTGTACTTCAGCCCTGGTAGAGTAAGCTTTTCCTTGGCGCTCTTGCTGTAGTTGACGTAAGCATGGAAGGACGCCTTCAGTCCACCATTATCAGCAATATTTTCTCCTGAATAAGAGAAAACGTTTAAGAAACTAATCTCGTAGTGACGAAATAATCTATACTATACTTCAATAAAATTTAAATGTCTGTTTGTAAATCTAAATTAACACTTCACTTAATGCATATGCATATATACGGTACGTACTTAGATCAACAAATCAATTTTTAATCGCCCCGTTTAGGCGCGAAAGTTGGAACAAACAAACAAACTGACTTTTGCATTTATTGTAAGTATTGGTGGGATGGTGTAGGTATATGTGCATAATTAAATATTTTTATTGTTGTAACAATGTGTTAATTACAAAAACTAATTTCTCTTGTTATAAATAAGTATTATTAATAACAACGAGCTATGGAGAGGGATATGCTCGGGGGTTCTCTACGTGAATCAGAAAATCAGAAATGAGGAGATCCGTAGAAGAACGAAAGTCACCGACATAGTCCAGAAGATTAGTCAGTTAAAGTGGCAGACGGCAGGGCACATAGCACGCAGAACAGTTGGCCGATGGGGCCGAAAGGTTCTGGAATAGAGACTACGGACCGGCAAGCGCAGCGTAGGTCGTCCACCGACACGGTGGACAGACGACCTGATAAAGGTCGCAGGACGACGTTGGATGCAGGCCGCTTCCAACCGGTCCTTTTGGAAAATTATGGGGAGACCTATGTTCAGCAGTGGACGTCTTACGGCTAAGATGATGATGATGATGATGATTATTAATAGGACGAGCTTAATAATTAATAAGAAGATAATACTTTCGGCTCGGTTACCTAAAGTCTGTTTGCCATTCAGATGTTGTCCCCCCATGGTGTACGACGAATACTGTTTCCGTATGCATTCTGCGCGCTTTTTGAATCTTCCTATTGTTGCATTGTTCCACCACTGATTCAAGTTGCCAAATCTGTAACACAGGAAAAGAAACACAATTTATATATAATTTATAATATATATATTGTAAAGCGTCTTATTTTAGTTGTTTATTTATTTTTAATTTTGTAATTTAAGTTTATATAACTCCATCGATTTATTTGTTAATCCGAGGCAATCAACCATGTAAAATCAAATCGTATGTAGGTACCCGCGATACAGGCTTTGCCTAGTGCGGGAACCTTAGCTTTATCTATTTTTGTACCTTGAGTTCGTCATAAACATACTGTAATATACATTAATTTAAATTTTGTAAAACTGTTTTTGATGTTTATGATGCAATAAAATATTTTCATTTTCATTTTCATTTTCATATGTACTAGCTGGTGCCCGCAACGTCGTCTGCGCAGGATATTTCGAGTAGCTTATTATCTTCTCCAAAGCCTATCTATATTTATACCAAAACGTCATAAAATAATTACATTGTTAGATGAATAAATTTAAATACTTAGTTAATCTATCAGTAAACACTAATAATAAAATACCATGGAAAAAACTGTCATTATATTTCATCACCCTTGACGGCATTTGTGTTACATTTCATCACCCTTGATGGTCGTCGAGCATGTCTAGTGTATCAAGCTGTCCTTTGAGTTAGAAACTGACTTTGACAGAACTGTCATCATTACGATCTTGACGTAGGCGGAGGTCTTATTATTTTGTCTATGCTGTGCAAAAGAATATTTATTTCGCTTTCTCACCCGCGTGGTGATGGATGATGATGATGATGACGATGAAAATTATCCTATGTGTCTCCAGCGCCTCATCTACCTCAATACCAAATTTCATCAAAATTGGCTCCACCGTTTGACCGTGAAAGAGTAACAAAGATCCACACATCCATACTCACAAATTTTCGCGTTTATTGTATTATTGCAGGTATAGCTACGGTCCGCAGTTTCACCCGCGTGCTAAAGGATGATGAAAGTAGGTATCTTAAGTATCAGCGTCTCATCTGTCCACATTTAAAATTTTATCCAGGTCCGTTCAGCCGTTCCGGCGTGATTGTGTAACAAACCTCCATCCATCTAAATATATATATACTTGTAATATGACTAGCAGCGCCCAGCGGTTCTATCCACGTGGTGATGAGCATGATGATGATGAAAAGCATCCTATGTCCTTCCACGAGATATTATCTATCTCCTTGCCTAATTCCATTAGGATCCGTTTAACCGTGCAGCGTAACAAATTAACAAACAAACTCACTTTCGGACAATATATTAAGTAGCCTCATTGCTGTCACTCTGTGTCTGTCCGTATAAAGTCATGTAGCTAGTCTAGACGTAGTCACAAGTATATAGGTACCTACAGTAGCTCTTACCATGGTTGGCAACGTAAATGTCTCGATACTCGATCGCGCCTACCTATTACGCTTGTGATTGGCGTACTCGCTGTAAATTTTAGTTTTACAATTGACCTGGAGGTGATACTGTTCTTTTTTCATACATGTTGTAAACTCGTGGTAGTCCTACAGTTAAACCCTATCGTAAAATATAGCTGCCAACAAATTATCGGACAGCGTCCGCGGACGATGTCCGATGTTTGCGGACTACTGTGCGATGTTTTTCCATGGTAGGACTTTTGCAGAGCCTGCCTGGGAAAGTAACACCCTTTTGCCAGTTATTCAACCGTGAAGCAGTAGTGTGCAAACATTACTGTGTTTCGGTGAAGGGCAATGTTTGTAACATCTCAGTGACTCGTGCAGTGCATCGCCATGCAGTTTTTTGAACTGCGTTGTAGTTAAAAATTTTGACTGGCACAGAACTGTTATGGACAAGCATGGCGCTAAACATCAGGCGAGCGACTTGCACGTCTGGTCACTGATTAAAATAAAATAATTGACAACATAAATGTCATCTATAGTCGATACTCGATCTCGCCTACCTATTAAGCTTTTGATTCGCGTACTCGCTGTCAATTTAGTTCTACAATTGACCGCGAGGTGACACTGCCTACCTATAACTCATTAAGAGGATTCAATAGCAAGTACATATCCAAGTATACAGTCCTATTTATGTACTTGTATATAAGTACATATACAAGTACATAAAGAGGAAAGATTTGTTTGTTTGTATTGAATAGGCTCCGAAACTACTGGGCCGATTAGAAGAGTTCTTTCACTATTAGAATCCTACATTTTCCCTGAAGAACATAGGCTATATAGTATTTTTTTTAAAGTTAGGGATCCGCATGAAAACTTCGATAATGTAACCCAAGTATATGCTATTGACATTAGAGCAAAGTGATGACAGGGGCCCGATTCCACTAACTTAATTTGTTCTGCTACTGCTTTCGAACCGTAGCTGATTTACATACATTCTTATTCTGCTATTGAAAAACAGTGCAGCAGCAGTTACGTTTCTATTGACGCCAGTGACCGTATAACATTTTATATCATAGTAACTCGATATATCATGAACACGATGCTAACATAGTAGTGTTTAATATTTAACTATTATATAGTAGCGTTTACGATACGTTAATGACGTTACGTTTGAATTTGTCTACAGAAATAGTAGACTGGATTTTTGGGTATTTATTAAACGGCAACCACGGAGTCGGACTGCAGTTGCAGTGTTTGTTGTAGTGGGTGGATTGTTGAAAGTTGTGAAATAATAGAATTGCCCCCAGTTTTAAAGATATTTCTTTATAGAAGACGTCAATATCTTCAAAGAAGTCCACATTAACATATGTTATTACAGTTATCTATTACAGTTATGTCACAATAAATACTTTTTCATTTTGAAATATGAAATTTGAAATATCGATCTTGGGTCCGTTCTTATTCTTAGCATATATCAATGACTTACCACATATGGTTGAGGGCCTTGCTGACATAGTTCTTTTTGCGGATGATACTTCTCTGATTTTTAAAGTAGATAGGAAAGATAGAGAACTAGTTCAAGTCAACAACGCGTTAACTATTGTTTCAAATTGGTTCGCCGCAAACAACCTGCTTCTCAACGCAAAGAAAACGAAATGTTTAAAATTTTCCATGCCTAATGTAAGACATATAGAGCCAAACGTATTACTCGACGGAAATAAATTGAAAATTGACAAGGCAATAGTCTTTCTAGGTATTAGCATAGACTCTAAATTACAATGGGGTCCTCATATTGATGCACTATCTGGAAGACTGAGCTCAGCTGCATATGCGGTTCATAAAATTAGGCAATTGACAGATATAGCTACTGCTCGACTGGTCTACTTTGCTTTCTTCCACAGCATAATGTCATATGGTATCCTGCTGCCCACAGCAGGATACCATATGACATTATGCTGTCAGCGGCGGACATAGAGACAGTTTTTATATTGCAAAAGCGGGCAGTTCGAGCCATCTACGAAATGGGTCCCCGCGAATCCTTAAGACAAATGTTCAAAGACATTAACATATTAACTCTTCCATCTTTGTATATCCTAGAAAATATAATGTACGTTCGTAAAAATATAAAGAAGTTTAGAATAAATAGTGATATGCATAATATTAATACTAGAAATAAGGATAGGATAGCTGTATCTAAATTTAGACTCACGAAAACTAAAAATAAGTCCTTCTTAGGCAATTGTGTACGTTTCTATAATAAAATCCCGAAAGACATTACTGAGCTCACTGAAGGGAAATTCAAGTTACGCCTATTATAAATTGAGTCACTACTTAGAAGACAAAGATGCCTGGAAGCTTTCCACTTCTGCCTAGTAGCCAACTATTGAATAAATTTGTTATTTTAATACTACTCATATGTAACCTCAATGTACAAAGACTTGAAAAAATAATGGCCCACGAGTTTCTTGCTGCTTCTTCTCGGCGGTGGTTCTTTTCCGAAGACAGCGGTAGAATCATTTAAAAATTTTGACGTTCATAAGAGTGTCTATGATGCCTAAACTGAATAAATAATTTTTGAATTTTGAATTTTGAATAGTGACGAAACCAGGCCACATTATTCGTACCTTGTTATTAATCCTTATCTACTAAAATAATAAAGAGGAAAGTTATATGATTTGGTTGTTTCTATATCGTAGATACCTACACGTAAAACTACTTAACTGATTCAAACAATTCTCTCACGAGTATTAAGCTACATTATGCCTGATTAGTAATATACGATATATTTGATTCATTCTCATCATCATCACCACGCGGCGCAGGTGAAACTGCGGAGCGCAGCTAGTTATAGATAAACCGAAAATATCATTTCCGCTTTGTAAGAAAACTCAGATAAAAACTAAGCTTTAAAACTACCAAAACGCGTTCAGATCGTTCGAAAATTAGTTTTATTGCATACATTTACTTGTTCCCAAATAAAAAAAGTAGATCAACTTAATAATTACCACAAATAATATATAGGTAGGTACCAATATAAATCCTTTATGTTCCTCCTCACTCTCTAAACGTCCTTCATGACAAGGTTCTAGGAATAATATAGGTACATGGTATACTAGCTACTTACGAAGTTATGTAGAATGAATGAATTTCATTGAAGATTAATTTGAAATTCTTATTTTATTTCAAAAATATACTTAAAGAATAATAAAGTTATCGATATTTTCCCATCTCTATTATAGACATAACAGTAAACATCCCTATTGCTTGTCTGTGTAATGTGGGCTCCCCCGACCCCCTATGCGCCCGATAGAGAGAGTTACTGCTCATGAGATGTGTAGGTACCTACATATTTTTACTAAGTACATATTTTGATAGAATTCACGTTTCGGGGCAAGTCGTTTTTCAACCCCTAAATGGTATCAAAATATTTTGTTTTTGATGTCAATTGCTCCAATAGAATGTATTCTATGCTCGTACGTTTTATTATTTTGAGAAAAATTCTTGGTTTTTGTAAAATATCGATTTTTAATAGTCATAGATTTAGTGCAAAAACATGGTTGGTTTATATGCGTGTAACTTTATAGTACTTTGAAATACTGAAAAAATTAAAACGTACGGGCATAGTAAACAATGTGCTAATTACTTACATGAAAAAAAATCACTGAAATCGGACAATGTTAAGAGGTAGAAAAGAGTTTTCTCTTTTAGTATGGACATGTACTTGCTATTGAATCCTCCTAAGCACCGTTTAAAAGTTAGGCCCTATGTATTTATTACCTGTCATACTCCCGTCCTTGGTCGTCAAAAGCGTGGGTCAGCTCGTGGCCCATCACCACCCCCATAGCTCCGTAGTTGACGCTTTTAGGGTTGTCCCCATCATAAAATGGCAGCTGTAGGATTCCGGCTGGGAAGACTATTTGGTTCTTAGTGGGGGTGTAGTATGCGTTTACTGTTGATGGTGTCATTCCTGGAAGAAGATACGAGTTACATTCAGCAGCAGCGATTTCTGTCTGTGATAGACATCAAAGGCTGCTTGCGTTTTACAACTTTACGATAGCTAACCGAATCTATTCGGTTGTATAATCCCGTAATACTTGTAATGTACTTAAAGAACACTTCGATATTTCAGTTCTGATTAATGATACTGACATGATTTGTCGAGTCTACATCTGCGACACATGTAGGTAACTATTTTAAGATTGTTTTTAGGGTTCCGTACCCAAAGGGTAAAACGGGACCCTGTTACTAAGACTCCGCTGTTCGTCAGTCTGTCTGTCCGTCTGTCACCAGGCTGCATCTCATGAACCGTGATACAAATGGAATTTTCACAGCTGATGTATTTCTGATGCCTTTATAACAACAAATACTAAAAAACCAGCACGAAGGGTTCCGTACCATTACCCATAAAAATGGCAAAAAAAATCTTATGTGATGTACGGGAGATTTATGTCGTGTATGGTTTTTTACATTAGGTAATCTACTGTATTATGAAGAATCTAAGAGAGAAGAAGAAGAAGAAGATAAGAAGATTCGAAAGAAGTGAATCTTAGTTATGTTTTCTTAATTATCTACCGACTTCCAAAAAGGAGAAGGTACTCAATTCGACTGTTTTTTTTCTACCTACTTCCGAAAAAAGGAGGAGGTACCCAATTCGACTGTATATTTTTTTAATATTTTTTACCTCATTACTTTCGATAGGGTGAACCGATTCTTAAATTTTGTTTGTTTGAAAGCTGGTGGTTCCCCCATTTTATCAAATTTGGTTCAGTAGTTTTTCAATTACATTCCAATGACTGAATAGAAAGACGGTATAAAAATTTTCAAATTGTACCTACTTATATTTTTTTTATGTTTGTTGTCTCATAACTTTCGATTGGGTCCACCGAAATTCAAATTTTTTTTTAGTTCGAAAGCTGGTGCTTCCCGTGTGGTCCCATTAGTTACACTCCAATGACTGATTTTCACCAAAGTAATAGAATGGAAGTCGGTAATAAATTTTTATAATTGCACTTTTGAAATATCAATAAGTTGATAATAATATAAAGTGTTTGTTTGATTTCATTAAGGACGTAGTACACATTGATTTATTACGTACGTAATAATTATATATTATATTAAGTCTTTCTTATCGGTCATAAGAATAATTGAATGCTGTGTTCATCCAAAACAATGCACTTTTGCATTGTAAATTCGAATTATAATAATAAGAACATAACTTGTGTATGAAGTGTAAATGTTATTGATAAGTTTAAATAAGTATAGATAAATCTAAAATTGTGAATAGTGTACTGCGGCTGAACAGTATTTGATGTAAATTTACCAATACTTTAGTTGACGGAATAACACAGGATATTTTTAAACGTTTCGTTAATGAAAATAACGGAGCAGTGGATTGCAATACTAAGTGTTTTTATTCTTAATTTAAATTTCCAAACAAATAAATACACATTGTTCTCAGTATTAATACTAAATTACTAAGAAGGTTTGTATAGACACTGAGCTCTCCATAAAACTACTATCCTCCTCCTTGAGTCGTAATCCTCAAGTCTGAGGGTCGTGACCTCCTCCACCCATTGTCCTTTCTTTTAAGATACTACGCGAGTGTGTTCGGTCACCAGCTATGTGTAGAGTATCGTAAACGTATGTATCAACAGTGGTGCGGATCTGGTCGGACTAACGCATTGGACTGCGGCCACGAGATCTTTTGCCATCGACTTTTCCAGTCACCACAAGTTTCTCGAGGTTACCTCCTTCCTTTCTAGCGATGTGACCAAAATATTGCAGAATTCTCTTCAAGCAAATGGAAGACAATCTTGATCTAAAGTACTACATTGAACTATGTCTAAATTAGGTTCATTATACGTACATTCTAGAAGTAGTGCGTAGGCAGTTTATATGTAGATATATCCGATATTATATTTAACTTACCCCATTTAGACTTATTGACCGGTTTGTCAAGCTTCGTTAAATCATTCTTCAAGCTGAAGACGTTATATGCAATATTGTTCTCAAAGTATTCGTTAGGCTTAACTACAAGCTCTTCGTACTGCATGTCGAGTTCGTGTTTATGGAGGATGTAGTCGGGGAAACCTGGGGTAAGAAAAAAGATATCTTAATAAGTCATCATTTATGATTGTGGTCCATAGGCATACCTTACTAATCAACGATATGTAGAACAGGGGCAATCGTCGAGCAGCTGTTCGCTGTTGCCAATTCTACCTCATGAATGAGCTATCTATGATTCCGACATTGTAAGAAAATGCCCACCTGGCTAGCTACAACTCTCGAGATTAAAAACCTGTAGAAGTCACTGAAAACCGCAACCAAGTACAAGTCCCAAGTCTCTTAATTGATCAAACGCCACACTACTGCGATGCTTTTGCGATTGAACTGCCTTTAATGTAAAATTCAGTATATTAGATATAGTTCTCAATCGCAGTTGTATAGCATATTGCATCACTGTCGTATGGCTATGCTACGGATTGCGGATGTTGTCACTCACAAAAGATTTTGGAACTTCTAACAATCAAGCATCAGTCATAACATCAATAGAGTTTTAATTAGCAAAAACCAAAATAAACTCAATTTTAATCATTTTGCTATCTAAAATCCTTCAATACTTAGTTCCTACAGGAACTAAGTTTTTAATAATCTAATACGCACGAAATAATATATGTTGACTATCCCTTAAAAAATAAACATACCGAACTGCCGATGTATGCAACTGTAGCAACACAATCGTAACCCAATAGTTTACAGCATACCAAATAACTCAAAATCTATCAATAGCAAGCCGATGGCCCGCGATCGAGCCTAAATAGCGAACAGACTACGAAAACTGTCAAAAACGACAATTTTCATACAATTGAGTTGGGATAATGCGGTTTATTCAACTGAGCGCTTCCGTGCTTCGGAGGGAACGTTAAGCCGTCGGTCCCGGTTGTTTGTCTTAGGACAACAGTCGTTAGGCAACGTCAAAGGCGGCCTGAAAACTTCGACATGGTTTGGCCAGTAACCTATCCACCAAGCAATGGGCCCGCGTGGTGGATTATGGCCCAACTCCTATCTCTGAGAGGAAGGCTCGAGTCCCAGCAGTGGGAATTAAATGGGCTGATTATGATTTATTTTGAATGCGATTTAATAGCTAAGAGACTTGGACCCCTGTCCTTGAGAGCCATCGTCATTCTACGTATTTAATATAGTGTGTCTTTGGGCATACGATAACAAGAGAAGAATACAAGATTTTGAATCATAGAAGAGATTACTGCACAATGCTGGTCGAGCAATGCACTGATAGTAATAAACGTCACGCTTTTCTAAAATAGTCGCAATGTATTGATATGTTACATTAGCTTCGCCTGGCATTCTGTTGCCCGCGTCCATTCTGTCTACATGTTCTATATATGCAGTGTCCGAACATTTATTGCCTACCTTAAGTAGGCTCACACACAACCTTAAAATATGTCCTTTTGGTTCTTACCAATCATGTCGGTAATAGCATCTGCCTTGACTTCAGCTGCCTTTCTGGTCTCCGCGTCCATCCAGTCCAAATTCTTCAGGTTGTGTTTGAAGGCATTACGGATGTTGTTTATCATGATCTCTCCTTGGGTCTTCGCCTCACCGTGGAAAACTTCACGGACGAACATTGCGCCTACTGCGAACCCTGGAAACGAAGTGGTTTGTAACATTAACCTCTAGTTTCTGGAATGTTTGTCAAAGTTATCTAACAGATGGAATACAAAACGCTGATTGGTCACATATCGCGTCATAGAACGCCATTAATCAATGAGCGTTTAGTATTTAGTTGGTCAACCAATCAAGGCTATGATAAACGTTCTAGACAATGGGGGTAGGAGGTTGGTATATTTAGAGAACTGTGGAGTTATGATATTTATATATTAGGATCACTAGCATTCCTTCAGCCCGTTGCATCATGCATGAGAAACCGAACGATCGTGTTTATTTTTTCGTAGATATTAGTGGTGGTATAGAATGAAAGCTGAGGTACTAGCACTATAAAGAGAATTTAGTATTACAAAAAGCTCCACGTTTCGACGTCCTAGAGCCCTGGGTCAATATAGACATTCTGTTAACGGATTCACTATATCGGCGATGCCGCCACCAGTAACTAAAACTGGTGAACATTTTCAGTTGTAGGGTTCAGCAGCTGTTAAAGAGACGGCTTTGTTATATAAAAACGTGCTGTTCAAGCTACATACACAATCTCAAAGATGTACTAAAGAAATGAATACATTGCTTTCCTAGTACCTACATATTATTATTTTAAAACTACATACTGCCGACCACTTCATCCGCGTAGAATAAGGTTATTGTGATCCCTCTTTTTTTTTTTTTTTTTTTATGTATAATAGGTTAGCGCTTGACCACAACTCGCCTGATGTTAAGCGTAGTTGTGATCTACGGTGGAGCGCGCTTACCTAGAAGATACCGATTCACTCTCGACTTAAATCCCCCTGCATTTACCTACCCATAAAACTGATGCATTGTGTTTTTCTATTAATATTTTAAATTTGGCTTATCAGTGACTTATATATACATACTTAATGACTTGGCAAAAGTCAATTTAGCCAAATGTTGGTTGTACGCCGATGATTTAAAGCTTGCACTTGAAATTAAATCACAAGCTGACTGTGCTGATTTGCAAAACGATATCGATACAATTTATCGATGGAGCGTGGCTAACAAAATGTTATTCAACACTGATAAGTGTTACGTTATGTCTTTCAATCGCAAACATAACCCTATTCGGTACACCTACTTTGTTGATAAAGATGCCATGAAGCGTGTGTCAACAATTAAAGATCTTGGCGTTACGTTTGATCGCGGTCTTAAGTTTAATGATCACGTTGCAATTACTGCTAAGGAATCCTTTAGGCGTCTTGGATTCGTTTTACGCAATGCTAAGGATTTTCGCGATCCTCATGTTCTGCGACTCTTGTTTAGTACCTTAGTGCGGAGTAAACTAGAGTCAAGCGCCTGTGTGTGGAACCCGCATTGCGAAACGTACATACTTATGCTCGAGAAGGTCCAGAAATCTTTCTTAAGAAGTCTTTATAAGAAGACTTACGGATATTATCCCTATCTCTATCCCACTGGTTTCTTGCTTGGCCAATTGGGTTTTAACTCGCTGCTGGTTCGCAGATCGTTTGATCAACTTAAAACTTGCTGCAAGATATTGAGAGGTACCACGGACTCACCTGCTCTGCATAACCGTTTGCTCACATTGAGTGTACCTGATATGTATATCCGGCATATTCACAGACACAAGTTGTTCTGCATTGGCCGTAGCCGTACTAAAGCCCGGAACAATAGTCCTATCTGTCGTGTCTTGGCTGCTCTCAACGCTTTCCTTAAATCTTACCCGGACTGTGACATTTTTTGTGACAAGTGGCCTGCCATACTAACCCTATTTTTGACGTTCTGTGAAGATAATTGTTATTTATAGTACCTATTATTTTTAATAATTGTATGTATGTGACTTTTATTTTGTAATCGATGATTAGTTTAATACTTGTGTTTTGTTTTCTGTGTTGTACTTATCTTAACTATGTAATTGGTCTCGGCCGTATAGATAATGAATAATTAAATAAATAACTAGCTGCGCGGTTTAGCCTGCGTGGTGATGCATGATGCTGATGATGATTTTTTTTATTTTTAAACCCTGTGTCACAGCGAACAAAAAAAGGTATTATTCAAATCGGTCTTCAAGCCGTTTTTAAGTTTTAGCGAGACTAAGGACCAGCATTTGATTTTTATAAATAAGGTATAATATTTCTGACGTTTTCATTTTAAAAATATAAGAATATTCAAATTAAATCTTCATATTAAATTTATTTTATTTAAACTCTTTAACAATTGAACTGTCACCCGTGAACATGTTAATGAAAACTGTTCGAAACTTCGGGATCAAAATAATATAAAACATACGCGACTTTAACTCGTTTAAATTTGTTCAATTTCAATGTTTAACCCTTACGCGTCCGTCGGCGTTAGTTTCATTCATAAATCTTTTGTTCTAAGCGTACCTAAACATGATGCCGACTTATTCAGATACCGCGAAATCCTCAGTATTCAGTATTAAAAACTTACCAACAGCGTTATTAGTGTCAGTAACACAGTATCTCCAAGACTCTTCAGTGCCTTCGCTGCCGAACAGGGCTTTCCTCAATATCTTGGTCGCGTCCCTGAACGACTTCGATAGATACGTAGAGAGGGACCGCGACACTTGCCACATCATGTAACTGGTCACGGTTCTGGAAGTATAGTGCAAATATGACTATTTAATAATTCTATTAAAGCATATTAAAACAAATACTAAAGCTAATGCTGCAGTCGCTGCACCCATCGGCATTGTTAAAAGCACGATTTCCGTAGCTCGAACACACGTCTTTTGTGTTACTGGTCTGAACATAGAGTTGCTTAGCGTCTTCCATTTTTATCTTCTTAGTCGACACTCTTGGCAGAGTGGTCGTGGTTGGTAAGAAGGTGGCACACGGTAGATCTTCAACGTCGTCAGTCTTTCCGGCTGTGGTGATTACAGATTTTTTCCATTTATATAGGGGATATAAATTGTAGCAGAATGGGAGTTTACTAATCTAGATGTCACGTATAGTTTTGGTCTTTAATAAACATCTATCCACTCGGGTGGATGACCCACTGGATCTCAGATTATAAAACAATAGGCAGATGGAGCGCGCCGAACTCGCAAGTGTCGCCACCTCTATAGTTATGTGTGCGTGACATCGAGCCACTGCACTGTACGTACACGTGCATCTGTGTGCGTGTAAAGTTACCAGATATTGAAAAATTAACTCCCTCATTTTTGTAACAAATTGTTATAATTTTGGAAAGTTAAACGTTCTTTTGTAGCATACAGTACTAAAGTAATATATCGATAAAATAATGGTTATTTATAAATTATGGTTAATAACTAAATAAATTACAATAAATAAAGAAGGTTCGGTAAATATATCACAATTCATTGTTTATTTGTTTTTGTTTAATATTTTAATAGTATCCTACTTTTCTAATTATTACACATATATCCGACAGTTTGTGAGAATGGAAGTACGTATGTATGGATGTTTATTTCTCTTTCACGCAAAAACGACTACACCTATTTGGATAAAATTTGGCACACAAGTAGTTTTTAATCTAGATTAACATACAGAACATTCCATCGGACTCGCCCATCTCGGGTTCCGTACAAATTTGTAGGTAACAAATTATTTCAGATTTTTCTCTTCACAGACTTTGGAGATTAGAGGAGGGGGGCCATATATTTTTTTTCCTTTATTTGTTCTATAAAACCTAGCATTTTGCCAAATTTAGTGATTCTAGGTCAACGGGAACTACCATATTATGGGTTTTCGACCCAAAACCTATAGGGTACTTCCGGTTGACCCAGACTTATACCGAAAAAAAAAAGTTGAACATTAAGGTTAAGTTTGGTACATACACAATTTCGCGAAAAAGACGGACCTTGATTTTTATACACCTAATAGGGACTATAGACTTCAATATCTGGTATAAATTTCAACTTGCTAGGTCCACATGTTCCTGAGAAAATCGGTGGTGACACACGGACAGACAGACTGACAAGAGTGTGATCTTATAAAGGTTCCCTTTTTACCTTTTGAGGTGCCGAACCCTAAAAATGGTGCGAACGAGACAAATATTCGCATTTTCAACTTTATAAAAAACTTGACATAAAAAGTATTTTCTAAGAAGTCTTGAGGTTTTTTTGGAAAAAAAACCGTGCGAGCGAGACTTATAAAAAATATTCGCATTTGCGATAATAAAAAACAAACTTTTGTTACATTACTAACCCCTAGACCTTCTAAATGTAGTTATACCAATAAAACAACTAACTAATTTAAATAAATACTGGCAACACAAGCGAATGACTGTCGAAGTTTTGTGTTCCGAGTCACATGTAAAGTTATTATGTTGATTAAAAATTATATAAAGCCAAATAATTAATAGTTATCTGTGAAAGGATATTCCATCTTCTTTTTTTTCTTTTTGGGAACAACTTTTACATTATTTAATAACACAAGACGGTATTTTTTACATTAAAATTACGAACCAGTCGTTACGTGTTGCTTCGGACAAGTCGCGTATAGCACTAGCGCGGGTTTGTATTTGCTTTTGAATTTGTATTCGCTTTGGTGGCGACACTCGCATATTCAGTACGCTCCATCTGCCTTTTGTTTTATAATCTGAGCACTGGATAATGACGGCGGAGCTGCAAAAGCAGCGCAGCGGTTCGGTTACCAAATACGAGTACAAACTTAAACTCGTAGGTAGTTTAAACCACGTTTTTTTTTCAAAGGGAGTTTCTTATATGAAATTTGCTTAAACCATGGCGTAAATTTTGATACTATTTTTAGTCTATGTTTTTTAATACGGATAGTAGATAGGCGGATACTGTTTTAAAAAATATGAGATAGTTAATATACGCGTGGGTGGAGCCATATGGTGCAGCTAGGTATATAGATATTATGTAAAAATACCTTTGGTCTTCTTCAGTCTTGCTATATTTTCTCATAACTTTGGTAAGATTCTTAAAGTATTCCGGTGCGTAGACGACTATCCTTTCTGTGTCAGATATCTGTAAAAGTATTGAAATTTAAGTATATTTCGTGTTCGTTGATGTGAAGACCATCTGAATACATCGAACTGTGTATCCTTATCAGTCTGCTTCGATTTTTGGCTTATTGATCCAAAATCCTATGGTATACTTTAAGAAGTTAGAAAGAAGTCTATATATACTTCTTTCTAACTTCTTTAATTTTGTAGTACTAATATAGTATTATATAGTTTTACATAATTAAAGAAGTATCGTTATACTATACTTCTTTAATTTTGTTGAAATGTCCCACATAAGTGTAAATCCGGCTCGATGGACCAAATTTTAATTAATGAAAGACGATCACTTACAGTTCTATTCAACAACTTAAATGCATCGTTGAAGAATTGGGTCCAATTCAGGAATGGTACTTCTTTCTGCCACTGTCTTATAGTATATGGATTATATAATCCCTCTTCGTCTCTCCTAGAACATACAAAATATAAATTATGACAATTGGCTCTCGAGCGCGGCTGCCTAAACAATATTTGTACCTGGCCATCTGGGCACCACAGAAAGAGCCCTACCACCTTGCTGTGAATTTCCATTACCGAAAAGTCCAATTCGAAATAGGTAATCCTTCTCAATCATCAGTTTTAAAGAGCTGACGATGCATGATCAGCTATCCACCCTCACTAAATACTGAGCTATATTTGTTTTTCAAAGCCTATATATTCAACTAGTACAATGAATCTTACCTATCTTCAGAAGGTGTAGTAATATTAGCCAGGTCGGTCTCAAACTGGATGACACGGTTCATCTGAATCCTGGCTTCTGTCTTATTAGCGCCGAGCAACACGCATATACGTGTCATGTAGTCGAGATACGCGTCGAGGACTTTCTTGTGGGCTGTTTTGTTCAGGTAGTTGTCTCTTGTTGGTAGATTGAGACCACCTTGGTCGAGCTGTAATAAGAATAAAGTTAGGAAATAGAGAAAGCTGAAGCTTTACGCCTGAAGCGAATGATTTGTACTGGCACGCTATATGATTTGGTACTATTACATTTGCTATATGATTACGCTTTGGTATATCGTAAGGGTTCATCATCATCATTATAATCATCATCATCATCATCATCATCATCAACACCTATCGCTGAACATATGCCACTCATATTTTCAAAAGGTCCAGTTAGATGCGGCCCCCATTACGAAAGGACGAACTATGTTACGCTTGCCGGTTCGTTGTCCACTCCAGAATCATCCGAATCCTTCGTTCGCCAGCTCTGCTTGCTATGCACTCTGTTCACTGTCATTTCAGCTGGATTATCTCCTGAGCTATATACTAGCTGAGCTATAGACTTTCGATCTCCTCGATCACAAAGAGAAACTCCAAGCAAAGCCCTCTGCATAGCTCGTTGTGCGTCTTCAAGGCTCAAGCTTACATACACTTAGATAAGACCTACAGAGACTACGTTTCAGCACCTATTAATCATCACTGGTAACACGCACTGATCAAATACTTTTGTCTCTATCTAGCACGATTACTTCTATACAAAAGTAGTGTTTCTGTTATAAACTTTATAAAGTTTTTCTTACTGTGGAATACGCTCGATTTAGGCCTTTGTGAAGATATATGTATAAGAGCTCTCTAACGGCTGTTTTCAATATTCTATCTATCCACTGTTTTCCTTACTATCGATAGAAATTTGACATAACGTCCATACAAAATTAAATAGTGTCAAATATCTATCTCTAGTAAGGTAAACCGACGATAGATAGCTTATTGAAAACGGCCGTAAGCCAGTAATCTCTTGTCGTACTGTAAAGCCCTTTATGCCTTTCCTATGCCTCTAGTTATTATTTCGATCTAAAACTTCTCATAAGATGTACCTCATACGGTAAATTATAACAAAAAATTAACCATAAAAGGTGAACAACTACGGAAATTAGCCGGCACCTTAAAGCGCATAAAACCCGCCGTATTTTAAACATTTACTAAATAGATACCCAGTGGCTTTCGCGCCATAAAGACGAATCTAACGTCGTATATCAAAATCGGTTTATCCGTTGAGTAGTCATGAGCGGACATAGGAACGGACAAAGATACAGATAACCATCGTTTTGGGCTTCGCCGTCGTAAAGAGGGAAGTAACTCGGCACATTTATCAAAGTAGGTGACTACACATATGTGTAAGACATAATTATCTTGTAAAATTCTAGTATTTCAATTACCCCTCTTCTTCCTATAATGAGATAAATTATTAGATAAACTTACCACGATGACATGTTTGGATGAATTTCGATCATCTTCCGTGACTGCCCAGTTGAATAACCCTCCCAAATTGTATCTGAAATAGACAATTTAGTTTTAGATTCATACTTACTTTCTGTTTCGGAATAAAAATATTATACCTTCGTGTTAGACAGATAATACGGATGTTTTTTTTAAATAATGTTTCTGTAACGTCGACTTATTTACTGCGCCAACACCAACATTGTATTCATCGGACGTATCTATTATACGTTGCAGCACTCCCAACTCCTAATAAATTACTTGGCTTTACCATAACATTACCATACCTTTCAAATTTAGAGTCAAACATAGACGTCCGCTCGTATCGGAGCTCGACTTGACGATCTTAACCGATCAACAAGTTAAGCAACACTTGCTGCGGTCAGGACTTGGTTGGGTGACCGCTAGTGGCATTATTCAACTAAGCGCTTCTGTGTTACGGAGGAAACGAAGGGCACGTTAAGCCGTCGGTCCCGGTTGTTTGTCCTACTGTACGCCCGAATTCGGGCGGCCTGCAAACTTCGACATGGGTTGGCCACTAACCTATCCACCAATCCGCACTGGGCCCGCGTGGTGGATTATGGCCCAAGTCCTCTCTCTGAAAGGAAGGCTCGAGTCCCAGTAGTGCGAACAAATGGGCTGATTATGATTATGATGACATAGACGTAAAATCACTGACATATTATGTGTATTACAGGATCGGATGTAGTCTTACGGATATAATGGACTCTTTAGTGATGAATTACTATTGAATGTTAACTTAACACTCATAAGATTACAACTCGAAAATCATCTCTTTTTAATATTCAATTCTCGAACAATAATGTAGGACATAACAATCCGCTTTATCGTATGTGTCGATCTTATGATGAGGCCTGCATCGATGTATGCAGCGAACTCGATATTTTTCATCAAAACTTTTTTGAGGCGCTTCAGTTCAGAATGAATTCTTTCAATTTCTTTTACTTGAAATCAAGCAAGCGCATCTAATAAAAACGTACAAAAAATCATAAAAAAATAATGTTCACTATTCAATAAAACAGTATCCATCAGTATACTCGCGTATGTGTATTAAACATTGCTATTTTATGATAATATTATGTGATTCAAGACAATTAATACAATTGTACATAAAGAGCAGTTAAAGGTGAAATTATGTGGTATGTTTGATATTTTTTCATGTGCTCTAGTATCTATGTTTAAATATGTTTTTTAGTCCGTCAATATGTACTTAATAGTCTTAGAAAATGCATATATTTTTTTGGAATTTAAGTAAATCGCTGCTTCTGAGATAAACTGCTACAAAACCCCCCATTTTTATCGACGTCGTGCATTGACAGCACCTAACTTTAAAAAGTCACTCCAAAATCGTAACTACTAAATATTCTAGATTCTTGACGTTGTACCTATGCCTTTTATTAAGTTTAATTACCAGCAAAGATATCTACCATATTTAGTTTAAGAAATCCAAGTTTATATAAGTTTATTTAATTTGTAAAATATTTTTGTACCAAATTTATAAAAACAAGTAAAATTTGAAAAGTTTGGTACCGACTTCCTTTCTATTTTATCTTAGTTATTGGGGTGTAACTCAAAAACCACTGGACCGAATTTCATTAAATTTAAATGGACCACACAGAAAGCAACAGCTTTCAAACAAAAAAAACGAATTTTGAGAATCGGTTCACCCAGTTGAAAGTTATGAGGTAACAAACATAAAAAAATACACTCGAATTGAGTACCTCCTCCTTTTTGGAAGTCGGTAGATAAAATAATATAAAATTACCAAATATTCTTTGTCTTATAGCTTTCTGATTTATTGGTGTATATATAAGAAACAATGACATACCGAACCTATGAGGTTTCCTAATATAAAGAGTTGACAATTAAGGTTTCCTTATTTTAAAATTTTGACGAATCTTAAAATTAACAAATGTATGAGGTTTGGTAATTATAAGGTCTTGATAAATCTACAAGGTTTCTTAATTTTCTACCGTCTTCCAAAAAAGAGGAGGCACTCAATTCGTCTGTTTTTTTATGTTTTTTATATCATAACTTTCGATAGGGTAAACCGATTCTCAAAATTTTTTTGCTTAAAAGCTGGTGCTTCCCGTGTAGCCTCATTACAATTTTATCAAATTCGGTCCAGTAGTTTTTGAGTTACACTTCAATAACTGAATAGAATGGAAGTCAGTAGGTATTAAATTTTTCAAACTGAACTTGTAAGGTTTAGACTAATCTATGAGGTTTCGTTACTTTAACCTTAGGGTTAAAAAGCCGTGGATCAAGAAAGTCTGAGGAAGTTAATTCTTACTTGTTCTGCACATCCTGCGTCAACTGCTGTAAGTCCCACTTATTCTGCTTGACGGCGGTGCTAGGTAGTATGTGCCAACCGCCTAGTTTTTTGATAACCCCTAGCAGCGGCTTCTCTCCCAGCTTCTCGATAGTTTCATTGGTATCGATGCAGGCATCGTAGTAGATACGGGCTTTTGCTTCGGCGGTTTTTGGGTTGGTGATGTTCACTTTTTCTGAAAACAACAAAGCAAATTCATATAAAAAGTGTATGCCCACAGTTAAAATTATATAAGTCCCTTGAACCCTTTGCCTACCATTGACGTAAATTTACGTGCGTTTCATTCATAAATCTTATGTTTTAATTATCACGGTATATGAAGGGTTGCATCTATCTTTATTTTTCAGTTACGGCTGTTTCGTTCATAAATCTTAAATGAATTTTTATACTATAAATATCCATCAAAACTTAAAAAAGTATGATGATTAAACAAATTTGGAATGAAATTTAATCTTTCAGCCATCAGCTTTGGGCTTTCTGTTCATTTTGCTCGATTGTTACCTAATATAATTTGATATTTTAATACCATCATTCAAAATCAAAATGACCAACGTCATCAGATTTATACGTATACCTATTTATCATGTAAATTATTTCTCAGATTACTATGCATACACAATACAATACTAATAGAACAATTGACTTACAAAAAAGTATTATGAATTTCAATGTTTAGTTTTATTTCCTACATAATAAATTATATATTATTTTAACAATAATATATACCTACCTACCGCCAGTCAACAATAGGCAGTATAATATTATAACTTTTATTCAAATATATGAGAATTGAAAATATAATCTAATTATTTCTAATTCTAATTCTAACGTAATTACATGTTACTAAGTAATCTCTCAATGAAGTAATTACTTGACGATATAATACTTCAACATAAAATCTTAGGTATTCTATACACGAGCAATGAACGTTACTTACTAAAGTAAATGCATGACATAACCTATTCAAAATTGGATGTATCTTTTCACACTTGTATTAGGTTGTTGTCATGGGATTTTAAATATTACAGCATTATAGATCTTTCACAATTCATTCAGACTTGTGAGCGAATGTCATTTTTATACAACTTCACTTATGCAATTAGAACGAAAAATTTACGTGTTCTCATTGCTTAAGCAAAGAAAATGGTGATGGTGACTATTACTCGGCTAAGTATTCTAGCCTTTGATAGTTCAAACTTCAGGGCAATTCTAGTTTATAGAATTAAAATCGTTGCTTAAGTAGGAGTTACTTTTCCTTAAAAAACGCTCTTGTTTATGAATTCGGCAGTAAAACTTCTTGTAAGTACAACACAGTTTTTGATGGTATAAACAAGTAGATGTACCTACTTAATCCATTACTATTTTAAGGTTGCTATATTGACGTGGAGATTTTGTGAGAGGCTTTCTGTGTTTAGCGAGTTTAGATGTGTGCGCGCAGACACGCAACACGGATGATCGCGCTCGCGCGCGGATGCGTATAGTGTTTGCAATGTTGAGATAGCAATACAATTGTTGCATACCTACAATGCGAAAATGATAATGATCGGTCGGCAATTCTAAACCCTCAGCTGTATTAAAATTAGTAAAAACTGCATATGTAAGTGAAAAATTACCATATTACTTACTACTACTATTAAGATAAACTATTGTTATTAACCCTAACTACGTCAAAACTCCAAATATGGACGTTAATAATATTTGAACACACAATATAAAGCATTGTGAAAAGCATAGTTCGTGAAGAATTACTTTTGTGAATCAGTTTGTACAATCAATACACATACAACTCATAAGGGCCTTACTCCACTGGTAGTGCTAAGCTAAATCAGAATAAAATGGCTCAGCTTTGCACTGATTTTCTTTAAATTAATCCGATAGTTTGTGTGGTAATTATTGTATACTTTTTTCTTTATAATTGGACTCGTACGTTAGTACATTTGCCACTCCTAAATTTATTTTGTAAAATATTGACTGATCAGATGACGCAGTTGGTAGCACCCCTGCATTCTGAGCCGCTGGTCCCGAGCTCGATCCCCTGACAGGTCAAACATTTATGTGCATGAACATGTCTGTTTGAGCTGTGTCTGTATGTGTATATGTATATCAGTATGTATATCAGTCATCAATTTACCAGAGTACGGGCCTGTGCCTTGTTTGGGACCTGAAGACCTTGTGTGGATATTTTCCCATTTATAGTTAAGTACATCAAGAGAGATTTTAATTTTAGTTTTGGTAGGTAGGTAGAGAAGTCACTGTCTTAAGTAATGTTCTCGTAAAACGTGATAGATGCAAATGCATTTCTTAATTTTTCTAAAAGCGATTGTCGAGAAGCACATGAAACCCGTTTCATGAATTTGTCCAATTTGCCTACACTCGTGCTCGGGCACCATTTCGACAAAACTAACGTTTAATAATCCATCACTAATACTCGTAACCCTACATCTCTAAACAATAAAAATCTAGAATTAAAACAAAATGAACAATAGCCATGGTTGGGCATTTTACCCACCATCTACAAAATCAATTTTCATTACTTATGATGACAGTCTCCAAATGGGTCTATACCTAAGTTCAATGCCTTACAATGGCTATCCTGATATTGGTAGCACTGTACAACTTACTTCACGTCGGGGAAAGAGCAGGACCAAGTATCAACTGAAAATTATCGAGTCAATCAAAATGTGAGCTAGAATCATTGGCATTGGTTATTTGGTATTTTATACATTCTTCTTTTCAGTAGGTCTACCATGAAGTCAAAGTCAAAGTCAAAATCATTTATTCAATTTAGGCATCAAAGACGCACTTATGAACGTCAACTTTTCATTATAATGTACTTTAAATACTCTACCGCTGCGTTCCAAAATATATAGAACCCACCGAGAAGAAGCGGCAAGAAACTCGGGGCCATTCTTTTTATATGGATGTTTACAATGTTGGATGTTTACAATGTTGGATGTTTACAATGTTGGATGTTTACAATGTTGGATGTTTACAATGTTGTTAAGCAACGACCCACCATGGAAACCGATGACGCAGATTCACATTACCAACTCACATGAGGATGGTACTGCAGTTTCGCAATCAAGCCACCGGCGTTCGACCTACCAAGTGCTACACGGAATCAGACCACCGCGCATCGTGGAACCATCGTGTCAGCATTACGAAATTGTTAACTTGCGGACCATTGTATCGATGAACACTCACTTTTTATTCTCACATCGAATGGATTGTCGTGTCTTATAATTATAAAACAAATGAATTATTTTAATTAATTAAATAACTTTAAAATAACTTCGGTTTTTTTTGCATCCTCGACTTCAGCCGTACGTATTTATGTTGGATGTTTACAATGTTGGATGTTTACAATGTTGGATGTTTACAAGGATGGTTACAATGAGTTTACAACATTGACACCAATCGATACTCGCTATCGACTGCCGCGAAAAAAATGTATGAAAAAGGAACAGTGCCACCTCGCGGTCAATTGTAGAACTAAAATTGACAGCGAGTACGCCAATCACAAGCTTAATAGGTAGGCGAGATCGAGTATCGACTATAGATGACATTTATGTTGCCAACTCATTGTAGAGGTACAGAGCCTTGACTGTAGGCACGAGACGTTACCGATTTTTGTCGGATACATTTTGGTTATTATGCCACCACCACCACCACCTTCCTTCCTCCATGTAGGGTTACTGACTTCGACGATTCACCAACTTTTAATTGGTTTATATATGACACCTATTTTACGCAGATTACCAGAGAAAGTGCCAGATGTTGCCGTGTGTTTAAGACGCGGTCCAACCCCAATTTTAAAATAATTTACGATGCTTTACGTAAGGTTGAAAATCGCTTGTTAGATTGGACGATGTAATGCGAAAATGCGTTAATTTTGTACGTTTTCTTTATATTTTTTTATACTAACACAATTGAAAAAAACTGCTGGTTATTACTTTAGTACTATACGTTGGCTAAGTATTAGGTAAAAAAAATATAGTGTTATCGCTGAAAATTCTGAGAGTTTGGACGTGAAATTTTATTTTTGTGGACCTATTCAGGATTTTTTTCTGCTGAATTATACGTATATATCATTATATTTATGAATTCTATTTGGTTATTACTCTTGTCCTATTCCTCTTCTAACCTTTGTATTTTTTCATAATATACTATCGATCTGTTTCGTTACACTAGGTGTTTAAAAATTCTGCTTTTTCTTTAATCAGGGTACGAGCACGTCTTAAGCATTAGGATTTGAACAGAAAAAGTAGGTAAGCAGTGGGTGATGAACGCAGTGCTTAGAAGTCTTAGAACTTTGAATATCGTACTGCGACTGTTATTGATAGTAGTGGCAAATAATCATCAGGTGAACGACGAAGATAGTATACAAAAAATCTTGAGCAAGTGGTTGATATACCTTATAATGGATGCCGAATGCTGGGCCTGAGTTAGCGATCCAAATCATTCTCTAACATAAAAACGCGATAAATGATTTACGATGGATTCACAGTGGTGTTCTAATATGAAATAACAACATTCTGTAGGTGCTTCAAACGTATACGGTTTAGTACCTTGTCGCTATATGCTATCAGAGTTTTGTCTTTAGTTTTGGTAACAATATTGTAAGATTCTTAGTGGTACATGGTTTATATTTTACGATTTACGTCCGGGTCGCTATTAGGCCGGTACAGTGTATGTACTACGAATTTAATGTATTGCCAAAAGATAGCATTATATGTAAACTTAGTGTTATGTATGTTAGTGTGTTTGTTAGCATGGTGCCAATTTGCGAAATTTGTGTGAATTGAATATTGTTCGCATCACAACAGTTTGTAGTTCACATAAATTCTCTCTAAAAGGAAACGAGCGCAGTTGGTATTGTGTGACGTTAAAATATTCTATTTTAACCGACTTCAAATAAAGAAGGTTCTAAATCGTCGGTATCTTTTTTACGTATATTCCCCGATTAGACGAAGACGCATAGACCGATTCATAAAATACTTTTTATTTGAAAGCTAGTGCTTCTCATGTGGTCCCATAATTTGATCGTGATCTGACCAGTAGCTTTTATTATAAATAATTATCATCAACATGAGATATGGAGAAATGGAAGACACTTAATTTTTTTTGTTAAATTAAGTAGTCATTAAAGCCAGCCAAGTTTTGTCTCGTGTCTTGGATGTGTGTATTCATGCGGCTCTGCGCTGTGAAGGGACGGAGTAGATAATTATTCTCTCCGCTCTCGGGGTTAAGATCGGAAAAGGCGCAAAACCCGAGCTACTATTGCCGTGGTCCGTATTGCGATAATTTTGCTCACAGTGCTATCGTCTACCAAAGCTGGTCCGAGACAAATATCGCGATTTTGACAGCTCGTGGCACTGTAAGCGTGTTGTTAATTCGGACCAGAGTTGTAGCAATAACGAACCATTTGCGCGCGAAAAACAAATTCATAAAAACATCGTGCATTGTATGAAGGTTAACTATGCGTTGTGTGGATTAAAAAGAAATAATGGAATGGATGGACCTACTTTTACATCAAAAAGAAGGGACACCAGTAAAGACATTGTAGAAATAAACAAACACCTGTCACTTTTGACAGAACGCTCACGACGATTTTGGTGTAGAACATG
Source organism: Selenia dentaria (assembly GCA_917880725.1). Lineage (NCBI taxonomy): Eukaryota > Metazoa > Arthropoda > Insecta > Lepidoptera > Geometridae > Selenia > Selenia dentaria. Next base: position 8,446,872 of record OU862901.1, on the reverse strand, counting down.
GTTCATGTAATCGTCAATATGGCGGCAGTTAAGACGTCATCGATGACGTATCGTTGGCCATCGTAATCACGCTCACGGTGAAAGGGACCGACTTTTATCGCGCTAATATCGATTATAGCCAATTAGGACCGCAGTGTATGTGATAGGTCTCGTCTTGTGCAAGAGGCCGTCTTGTGCAACCATTGTTTTATTAGGTTTTTATTTTGTTTTTTTAGATTACGAGAAATTACTGGACGATAGACTTGTTGTTGACCTTGTTTCTGTAATCTGTGAAAAAAACCGATGTCTCGGGTAACGAGCATACTGCAATCCCGTGCTTTATAAACGCGAAATCCGTCTAATGCCATGACTACACCGAGGTTCAACGTCAATGCCCAACATCGTCTTAAACAACGCGCTAATTATTCCGGTAATTATCGCGATAAATTGAGTGGCTACACTGGTACCGTGAACGTCAACGCCCATTTTATTGCCGATAAAATTGGCAATAATTCAAGATGGACGTCGACGCTGCTACACTGTGTTTAATGAGTGCCAATTTGTATTATATGAATGTATTGTATCATATATTGAGTATATGTATTTTTTTCCAGGACTTCTAAGATTTATAATATTTATTTAAATGGGCTCTGTAATAAAATAACCCATTAATTCCTTTTTCTTTTATAATTCTTCTTAAGTTCACACGTGTGATCCCTTAACTGTCACGGTGTACACTGACAAACGTTGGGATGTCCGCTTCAACGCAATAATTCTCGCCTTAAATCTCTTTGGTGTGCCTAAAAATACCGCTAGCCGATCTATCGGCCAACTTCAACGGCAGTGTTAATGCCGTTGTCGAAATATCGCGATTAGGGGTGGCTACACCTACGGCTAACATTCAACAACGCGATAAACAACGGCATTGTGGCCAAGGCATAACGAAACTTTGTAGTTCTTCTTTTTTGGTAGTTCCTAAGCGGTGTTACGTAACATGATGTACTTATTTACGTAATATTTTACGTTCTATGTCCTATCATAAGCATCGTATGTGTGTGTAAAACTTAACTTACCAAGAGCGTATCTGATTGTGAGCTGGTTCTGCAATTCGATCTTGCTGAAGATTCCCCAGTTCGACTTCCCCTCAGGCATAGGGTTGTTCCTGATCCAACCTCCACAGGCGAACTCGTAGAAATCCTCACAAGGATCTTTGGTCACGTCCAGGGCCCGTATCACTTCGCTGGCCGTGTAGATGCAAGACCCTGAGAGGCAGACGTCCGATTCTGAAAATATTTAAGTTTATAATATTGGACAACATTCACATAAGGTCTTCAGGTCACAAACTAGGCAGAGCTTGTACTTAGCCTAATGACTTATCAGTAATATCAGTATGTATATCTACATACTGATATACGTACCAAAACACAGGTCAAACAGAAATGTTCATGAAAATAAATCAGCGGTTCAGAAGGGTTGCTACCAACTTCGCCAACCTGCCATAGGCAGTTGGGTTATTGTGTTTCTATATGGGAATATATGTACATGTATGTACGAATTTGTATTAGTAGTAAGAGAGACCAGAAAGATCTTGGACTCTAATTATTAAAACTAGTATACCCATGAAATTCCAATTTTTTGAGATAATGAACCGACTAAACCTTAATTTGTGGTTACAGTTAGTGAAAAAACTGAGTGAGCGATCATGTTTGTGGAAAAGGATATATATTACATAAAATATGGCTGACCTGAAAATGAAATAGAACGCACATTCAAATAGATAAAAATAATGTTAATAAATAAAGCAACTGTGTCACGGATAACTCATAGTTTGAACGCCAAAGGGTGACACGCTTGCGATACGAATACATTTTCGCAAATTGTTTGTGCTACGGCCTCTGTTTCCTTTTACGGCACCCTAAAAACTGGCAGCACTAGCAGCGGAGCTTGACTTGGCGATCTTAACCGACAAGTTCAGCACCGCTGGCTGCGGTCAGGAGTTGGATGGGTGTGTGATAGTGCCCATAACTAAGCGATTCCTTCGGAGGGCACGTTAAGCTGTCGGTCCCGGTTGTTTGTCTTAGGACTACAGTCGTTAGGCAATGTCAAAAGCTTTCAGGTGGCTTGAAAAATTCGACATGGAATGACCACTAGCCTATTTTCTAAGCCACACTGAGCCCGCGTTGTGGATTATAGCCCAATTCCTCTCTCTGAAAGGAAAGCTCGAGTTCCAGCAGTGGGAACATAAAAGGCTGATTATGTACCCTGAAAACTGCCAGTAGCCACAGCTACTTATTAACTACTATTACTTATAACTACTAATATATTAATTATCAACTACTTACTTACACACTAATACTATTACTTTAGCAATTTTTTTCATTCATAAGCGGACTCAAAGTCGCACAACGAGCTATGGAGAGGGCTATGCTCGGGGTTTCTCTACGTGATCGATTCAGAAATGAAGAGATCCGTAGAAAAACGAAAGTCACCGACATAGCCCAGAAGATTAGCCAGTTAAAGTGGCAGTGGGCAGGGCACGCAGAACAGATGGCCGATGGGGCTGGAAGGTTCTGGAATGGAGACCACGGACTGGCAAGCGCAGCGTAGGTCGTCCACCGACACGGCGGACAGACGACCTGATAAAGGTCGCAGGATGACGTTGGATGCAGGCCGCTTCCAACCGGTCCTTTTGGAAAATTATGGGGGAGGCATTAGCTCAGCAGTGGACATCGTACGGCTGAGATGATGATGATGATGATGAAGCGGACTCAGAAACAGGACGACAAATTATGCGGAGTATATAGAAGTCATAATCACTTTTGTCTAGAAATCTCTAATTTTTTATAAACAATGTATAACTATGACTAGGCATATAGACTCAACAATAAGTCCCGTAGGACTACTTATTGTTGACCAATGATGTTATACAGGGTGTTTGGTAGAGGGACCGACAAACCAAATGAGCGTGTTCGGGGGCCCACTTGGAGAATACAAGTTGGCCAAAAAAAATCCCCGACACCCCAATTTTTTTAAACTTTTCTTTGTGAATTTTCTCGTTTTCTCCAATATTGTACCTATTTACCACCATAACATTTGTAAAGTATGTTTTAGACCGGATGTTTTTAGTTGAATTTGGTCTCTTGGAAAATGGTGGTAAATAGGTACAATTTCGGAGAAAAAGGGAATAATCACAAAAAAAAGTTAAGCATATTGGGGGGTCGGGGATTTTTTTGGCCAACTTGTATTCTCCAAGTGGTCCCCCGAACACGCTCATTTGGTTTGTCGGTCCCTCTACCAAACACCCTATATATAAACTGAGTTGTTGACTTTTTGATTGACGCCATATTTGGTCAATAAGACCTTTCTTTAAAATCATAATCCAATTCAAAGAATTGCGATGTGTGTGGTTGATCAAATAATTGTGGTTTGATTACAACGTGCTGGTACAAATACATTAAACATCATGTACAAGCGTATCAAGTGACGTTCGTTCAACTATGTCAAGGTCACTGAGATCATCTGCTTTTATAGCATCTTCACGACGCCGCTCTGACGCTTACGACTTTTGAAAAGGGCAATCGAGTGGACCAGTGACATGAATTATTTTCACTCATTAGTATCTGTTTAAAACGAAATTAAATCTGTAAGTCTTTAATGTTTCTACAACGTAATAAGTACTTATTTGTTTACTTTTGTTTCTGAACTAAAGAATGTGCAAATTCATTGGTTTTGTGACAGAATTTATTCAATATCAAAACCGACTTTACTCACGTACCTAATAGGAATCTTCACTGCCAATTTATCACGCCAGAAACCTGTCAGTTCCATTCATTTTGTAACCTTACATGCAGTATCAATAATTTTCTCCAAATATGCCTTTGTGTGCTGTACCAGGTACATTTATAACGGTGTACATTTATTTTCCAAAGATCCACTATAAAAAAGTGGTTAATTTATGTTGAGTCAAATAATAATAATTAAATTACAACTAAATAACACTCTAATCTAAAACAGAACACTGTTAACCGTTTGCGTACCAGAGACGTACATTTACGTCCATTTCATTCATACAACTTTTGTTTTAATTATCACGGTATATGAAGAATTAAAAGTAAATAATTATTAGATAGTGGTTACCTCTCAACAAGATCTGCTTTCTTTCCAGTCATCTTTCCTCCTCGATTTTTTAGTTCACCTTTCAATTTTATAAGCTTCCAGGTAGCATACGTCTTGAAAGTAACGATGGTTGAATCGGTTTCAACAATAAAAAAAATATTTTTTTCCTAAAAAAAACAAAGCGACACTAACATTACAGTGGCCATCTCGCCGCTGGCGCCCTCTGCGTTGAGCTTTGCGTGTAGATCCCCATTAGACGACGTTGTCGACCTAGGTTTCGGGCATGTCCGATGCCCGGACATAGAATATAGAGATAGAATTTGGTGCTAATGTGTTTTTTCTTTATTCTCTTATTTTAGTACATTTTAATTCCTCAAGTTAATTATGATAAAATTGCATTAAGGCGCGGTCCAACCCCAATTTTAAAATAGTTTACGATGCTTTACGTAAGGTTGAAAATCGCTTATTAGATTGGACGATGTAATGCGAACATGCATTAATTTTGTACGTTTTCTTTATATTTTTCGATATATACTAACACTATTGAAAAACTGCTGGTTACTAATTTAGTACTATATGTTGGCTAATGTATTACCTATAAAAATATAGTGTTATCGCTGAAAATTCTAAAAGAGTTTGAAAGTTTATTTTTATGGACTTATTTAGGATTTTTTTCTGCATAGAGCGAGTAATATTTATGAATTCTGTTCGGTTATTACTCTTTGCCTGTTCCTTTTGTAACCTAAGTATTTTTTTCATACAATATTATTGATCTGTTTCGTTACACTAAATGTTTAAAGATTCTGCTTTTTACTATTATCAGGATACGAGCGCGCCTTGAGTGATATTTATTTACAACTATAAAACAAGTAACAGAAAATGTAATACAAAATAATGAACACAGATTATAAAAACATCACTATGCATATTCGCATGATGTTGATGCTGGCTGCATTTCCACTTTGAATAGCTATGCTAACTTTACTGCAAAACATGAGCCTGATTTCTGGTCACCTGACGGTTCCTGACTAAACGTTTGGCCAAGTCTATGAATAAATTTTATAATTACTATGTAAGTGACGTTCTAGTAAAGCGGTGGATGCATTACTAAACCTTTCTAAGGAGATTGATGGGAAAAACAACTCGAAATAGCATAAATCTATGAATTATACACAAGTTCAATATAGCCATTGTTTTTTTGTTACAGGTAACCTTTATTCAATTGTTTTGTAAGCGGGTGTTGTGCTAATCTATAACTTTGAAAAAGAAAAAGTTTATTTAACTCAGTTGTGAGCGGATTTTGCGCTCATGTATTTCACGATTTCGAATAAGGAAAAGTTTTGAGCAATTGTGCTATAAGAAGAATTTGAAATCCCACAATTTCTTAAATGGAAATGTTTTCTATTTAAGAAACAGATCTACATTTACTTTACATTCATAGAAACGTCGTTGTCGTTCATTGTCTAATTAAGAATCATGCGCATAATAATTGTATTCATGATCATGTAATTGTTGCTTTGTTCTGCCGTGCGATTCTCTAAGAGCAAACATCGTTGCATCTTAGACAACATCCACACAACAAGTGAAACAAATTGACGAGTTGACAAGAAACGTTGGAAAAGCAACATTGTTTACGAGGGCGTTATCTTATATAGTGTTTGACATCAGTAAGATCGTCGACGAGCGCATCGACGAATCATTAGAGAATCGCACGGCTGTTTCAGCTGCGAAGTGCAGTCACTTGTTTTATTCATACTACGAGTAAAGTGATATACGTGATTCTGCCGTGCGATTCTCGAAAAGCAAACATCGTTGCATCGTTGACAACATCCATGAAACAAATGACGAGATGACAAGAAACGTTGGAAAAACAACCTTATGTACAAGGGCGATATCCCATAAAGTATCTGACATCGGTATGCTCGTCGACGAGCGCATCGACGAATCATTAGAGAATCGCACGGCTGTTTATATAAAAAAGTACTTCTAGTTGTTCCTGAATCCAGTTCCTCTTATTTTACCTTGTTTGACCCGTGATAATGTCCGATGATATCAAAAAACTTAAAAACAACATTTACCCTTGCATTACATACATGAAAAATATATACTGGCGAATAAGACATTTGACAATTTTATGATAGCATTTTTTAAGTAATAGTTTCTTTCAATTGTTTTTAAATTTTCTAAAGTATATCATTTAATTGTATCTGGCAAATGATTGATTAATATAGTGCACATTTATTACGTAAATAATTCTAATAATATTTTTTTTTGTTCAAATCCCTGAGGGTGTAGGTAAGTAACACATAATAATTCTTGCGAGTTTTCCGTGGTGTACGTGTAGTTTTATGTCAATAAAATCATATGTCAATTTAAGCTATTTAAATTCTGTTTTACAAATAGGCACCTCTAAAATTTACATTGATGCTAAAGGATTTTTTTATCAAAGGTGGTGAAATTGAATAATATAGGTATAGGTTGATAAATTAATCATAAATATATTAGTACTCGTCTCAACGTCTAGAAAAAAACAATCTTCTTACATACGACAAGAAAGAAAATGTGGGGCGGAAAACCGGGTTTTGAAATAGTTTTATTATTGTTTAATAGCTGAACCGCTAGCGGCTTCGCTCGCTTGGGCTAGTGGTGGGAGCTCCGCTTTGGGATTTCGAGGTCCTGGGTTCAATACCCGTGTAGGACCATTATTGGGTGTTTTCTGGCAAAAAAATCTCAATAGCAACCTGGAGTCTGGTGCCCCGTAAATGGCAATAGGGTCGCCTCCTATTATATGCGACCAAAAAATATTATCCCTCTGACGAAAAGTAGGTGTTTAAAACACCCCTGCCTACCCCTTTAATGATGTAGGCGTGGCGATTTGTTATGTTGGATTTGAAAATAATATGTATTTAATTATGTATAGAATAAAATACTCTAGGTACAGCTAGAACACTCTATCTAGAACATACCTAGATACACAGTCACTAGGTATTGCAAAATCAAAATACGTGTTACATTCTTAATTATAATTAGTTGGTCACCGTCACCCAATGCTCCTCCTCGCTTTGCTCTTCGCCACACCTATAGTGGCTTTGCTCTGACGAGGATCTCTGCGTGAACAATGAACTGCTAGTTCTAGCAGGTATGATAAATGCTAAACTTAGTTCTAACTGAAATTATTTAGATCCAGCTGGCTTTAATGAGGTCTACCGGCACTTTTATAACCCTAACTACTTCTGTCTGTTTTTTTTAAAGTTTAAAGTACTTTTGACTGCTTAAAAGTGTATTACAACATAGACATAAGCTAAAATAAGCATATAATACAAGTTAACATAAGCTATAACATAACTTATGCTTGGCAACAATATGGCTCCGTTTTGCTCTTTGTGTATTAACCCTAAAAAAGGTTGGTTGCCAATGACTATGGTGTCATGACTCATGCTGTGATCAGGCTTCATACCCTCTCTGACACTATTATCGTAAGCAAATAATAAGAACGCCATAAAGTGTAATTGCTTTGATCAATTTTATTAGTACTTATGCCTGAGTGGATAACAGGAAATGCAGGGTTAACTATAAATGTAGTATAAGGGGGTTGACGGTTATACTTTGCTAGGGTTTTTTTTTAAATTTTGGATATAAATATTGATAAGATATTAAAAATGACGGCGGTTAAATATATTAAAAATACAAATATAAAATGTTTATTTCTTGTTCATACATATATAAACTTAGTAGTTGGAACCCTGCCTACTGCTTTAGTATAGTACTGTGTTGCAGAAGGCAGTGTCTTCCTCTAATTACTTTGTCAATTTCATACGAATGACAATATTTACTATAAAAACTTATGTAAGTAGTGTGCTAATTCTAATAATTAAAAAAAAAAATTTTACATAACAAATAAAAATTAAATAACGACATTTTTTAGCCGTGCGCGTGTGTGTGTATTTTCTACTATTACAGTGTGTTTGCGTTCATTATGTTGTATGTGTGTGTACTTGTATTTTGTGTATCTATGTGTATATATAATTATTGTGATAATTGTTGCAAACAATGCGGTTAAGGTCAGTTATCTCATTTTCCAACCGATTTCCAAAAAAGGAGGAGGTTCTCAACTCGACTGTATGTTCTTATTGTTTTTTTTTATGGGATAGATTGGCAAACGAGCAGGCAGCTCACCCGATGGTAAGTGACACCGTCGCCCACGGACATCCGCAATACCAGAGTCGAGGATGCGTTGCCGACCTTTGAGGAAGGATGATAGGAAGGAAGATATAGAAGGGGTGAGGGTGGAGGGTGAGGGGGAAGGAGATGGAGAGCGGGGAAGGAGGGAATCGGGCCTCCGGAACCTCCCACAAACCGACGAAACACAATAGCAAGCTATGTTACTTCACGTCGGTGTTATGTGGGAGTGTGGTACTTCTCCGGTGGTGCCGGCCCATTCGACTGTGGAGTTGCAGCGTGGCACTACCACAAAAGTATTACTATTGTATGTATGTTACGCGAACATTTCGCCAATTATGAATCGATGTTGATGAGTATTTTTTTGTTTGGTAGATCATACCTCAGAGGTGGTCCCATGTATTTAAAAAAAAAACAAATCAAAATAAAATAAAAAACATGTTGATTTTATCAAAATTGAGTTAGCATTTTAATGAATAATAATTTATTATTAATACCTATCGGGTCTCAAAGTTTTGAGAATGGAAGTCCATTCTATTATTGAAGACTTTTTCGATTTTTTCAAATTGGAAATATGAAAGAACGTTAAAATATTAGTTTTGTCATAATAATATTTAGATAATGGGATCGGTCACCAATCCGACGGATTCTTGATATGGTAGACTTAACCCAACCTCAGGATTGAGCTCTCATCATCATAATCATCTCAGCCGCAGGACGTCCACTGCTGAACATAGGCCTCCCATGATTTTCCAAAAGGACCGGTTGAAAGCGGCCTGCATCCAACGTCTTCCTGCGACCTTCTTCAGGTCGTCTGTCCACCGTGTCGGTGGACGACCTACGCTGCTTGTCAGTCCGTGGTCTCCACTCTAGAACCTTTCGGCCCCGCAGAACAGATGGCCTGTTCTGCGTGCTATGTGCCCTGCCTACTGCCACTTCAACTGGCTAATTTTCTGAGCTATGTCGGTGACTTTCGTTCTTCTACGGATCTCCTCATTTCTGATTCATCACGTAGAGAAACCCCGAGCATAGCCCTCTCCATAGCTCGTTGTGCGACTTTGAGCTTATCTATAAGGCCCATAGTAAGAGACCACGTTTCAGTGCCATAAGTCATCACTACACACATTGGTCACATTGGTCGAAGACTCTTTTCTTGAGGCACTGAGGTATTTTTGGAGAGAAGACTTCGCGAAGTTTGCGGAACGCCTCGTCGAATCGTCTTTCTCGAAGTTGGACCTGCCTAGTTTGACTGTCTGTCCCAGGTAGATGTACTCGTCAACAACTTCGAGAACTGAGTTCCCAACTGATATTGGGGTAGGTACAACATGGGCATTAGACATAATTTTCGTCTTATCCATGTTCATCTTAAGACCTACCCGTTGGGAAACTCGATGGAGGCCTTCGAGCATTGTACTGAGGTCTTCCATGGATTCTGCCATGACTACAATATCGTCGGCAAATCGAAGGTGAGTGATGTATTCGCCGTTAATATTAATGCCAAGTCCTTGCCATTCCAGAAGCTTGAAGGCGTCTTCCAATGTAGCGGTGAACAGTTTCGGAGATATAACGTCTCCCTGTCTCACGCCTCTTTGCAATGGAATTGCCTTCGAACTCTGCTCCTGTACTCGGACTGACATGTAGGCGTTTTTGTACAAACACTTCAGCACTTCAATATACCGATAGTCAATACGGCACCGCTGGAGAGACTCAAGCACTGCCCACGTCTCGATCGAATCAAAGGCTTTCTCATATTCCACAAACGCTAAACAAAGAGGCAAGTTATACTCTTCGGTCATCTGTATAACTTGCCGTAGCGTGTGGATGTGGTCTATGGTACTATAGCCTTTTCGGAAACCGGCTTGTTCCGGAGGCTGGAATTCATCAAACCTGCGACTGAGACGGTTCGTTATGAACTTCGAAAACAGCTTATAAACATGGCTCAAAAGCGAGATGGATCTGTAATTTTTAAGTAAAGTGTTGTCACCTTTCTTGAAGAACAGCACCACCACGCTTTTGTTCCATGCTTCTGGAGTTGAACCTTCAAGTAAGACGGTATTAAAGAGCTTCTAAAGGACTGGAACACTGGTACTTAAGTACCGGTGTTCCACCCGCTTTCAGAAGCTCAGATGTGATACCGTCGTCATCAGGCGCCTTGTTGTTCTTAAGCTGTTTCAAGGCCATTCTCATCTCGTACAGGCTGATGTCCGGGATATCTTCGGTATAATGTCGGGTCAGCATGGCTCTTGGGTCTTTGACCGAGCTGCTAACAGGTTTAGCGACCGAGGTGTATAGCTGTCCGTAGAAACTCTCTACCTCTCCTAATAATTCTGCTTTGTTCGACGCTACACTGCCGTCTTCTCTCTTCAGCTTCGTCAACTGGCTTTGCCCAATAGACATGTCTCTCGCAAACACTTTGGAGCCTTTTTTCCGCTCTATCGTCTCTTTAATACGGTTGGTATTAAAGATCCGGATGTCGTGTCGCAAGGACTTCCATATTCGTCTATTGAGCAGCCTATATGCTTCAGCATCATCCGAAGACTGCAGTTTCAGTGAGCGTCGTTCAGCCATGAGGTTGAGGGTATCGTTGGAGAGTTTATGTGGCCTATCTGTACGGTGGGGTTTAAAGTATTTGGAACCCACTGTATGGACAGTTTCTACTAACTTGTTATCGATCTCGTCCACTGAAGCGACGCTCTCAAGGCAATCGAAGCGATTGGATAGCTCAAGTTGAAAGCTCTCGGGGTCTTGAATATGGGCACGAGTGGGTCGGAGCGTCGACTTCATCAGACGAGACTTCATGAGACCAGACCATTCGGTGATCACTACCAGTTTTAACCCTGTTGATCACGGAAACATCAGTGAATATTTGCCTTTTGGTGGTCATAACGAAGTCAATCTCATTTCTCGTGGAACCATCGGGACTCAGCCAGGTCCATTTCCTGTGAGGTGGCTTCTGAAAGAAAGAGTTCATCATAAAGAGTCCCTCTTTCTCCAGGAAGTCGGCCAACCTCTGTCCCCTACGGTTCAGTTGTCCATAGCCAAATTGCCCCACTTTCAACTCATCCTCGCTTCTCTTACCCAACTTCGCGTTGAAGTCCCCCATAACAACTAGAAAGTGTGTTTCAGAGGTATGTATGGCCCGACTAATGTCCTCATACATATCCTCCACCTCATCATCCGGGTGCGACTTCGTCGGTGCGTATACCTGAGTGACCTTCAGCGAATATCGTTTGGATACTCTGAGTATTAGGTATACGACCCTATTGGAAACGCTATCGATCTTAACTATGTTGTTAGTAAGGGACTTGTGGACGAGAAAACCGACACCACCTTGGGACTGTTGGTCGCCCTCCCGGTAATAGAGTAGGTTACCTGATTTTAGGGTTATCGTGTTCTCACCCGCTCTACGGACTTCAGATAACCCCACAATGTCCCAGTGTAACTTACTCATTTCTTCTTCCAGCTCATAAATCTTCTCGTCTGTCCTCATCGTGCGTATGTTGTGTGTTACCAGGGCCAGTCGTCGTCGTTGGGGGTGGTAGCCGGGCGTCATCCGGGGATTCTTAGCACCCCCTGCCCCACCGTTACCGTGGCCGCTACCGTAGCCAGGAATAGCGGGGCTGCCGGGGACTGGGGGCCTGGTTCCTATTGTGTCCGTCATTTGGGGGGATTTTGCCAATACTCGCCACGCTTGGCAGGCGGGTTGGCGAGCGCGGGTTTTAATACTGGGAAGGTGCTGCTGTCCACCTTCCGATTGTTATCCCTTAGCAGATTACTACGCACCCACGGGTAGAGTTGGGGGAGTACTATTCTAAGCCGGTACCCCACGGCAAGCGGACTGAGCTCTCGGTGAAGGTAAAATCATGATGAAATGTGGTAAGCACTTCTTGGTGCCCCCTTGACTATAGCTACCAGCCTTAAGTTTGAAAACTTGTCGTTAAGAACATAACGGTGTGTCCCGACCACTGTTCTTGAGAACCAGTGCCCATTCTAGATCTAGTGATACTACTTCGACCGCATATCACTGATCATAAAATAAATACTTAGTTGTCAAAATTAATATATCACGATTTCATGGACACGCACATTAACAAATGACAAACATCCAAGATCCGTGACAAACTTTTCTGCTCCTAATACACACACATTATTTGCCAGGGACAACTGCCTTTGAAGGCTAGAGACCTTGCCTGCCAGCTAGGCTGTCATAAGAGTACCTAGGTATTAAAAAATACTTTTTACCAAAAATAATTACCGACTTCAACACCAAAAAGTGTAAAATAACTTGTTGAAGTCGGTACCATGATAGTTCAAAAGTAGGTATCTATTATCGCAATATTGTGCGCATGGTACCTTCACAAGTTACTTCACACTTTTTGGTGTTGAAGTCGGTTCAATTATTTGGTAAAAAGTTAAATCACTATTTTAGTGACCCTCTACTTACGGCAGTTACGGCATCGATTGTAAATGATGATATCATCAAGATAAGCGTAACACTTTTTCAAGACAAGCGACTGAATTTGATGAAATTTAAATGGGACAAACTCGGAAGCATACTCTACCAAACAAAAATTTGAGAATCGGTCTACAATTTATAATTTTCTACAATCTACAATCTACAATTTCGGGAGAGAAATGACATACACACAAAAAAATACATACAAACTTCAAACTTCAATCACTCCCACATTCTAACTGCGAAACGGTGACAGCTGTGTTGTGTGTAGGTTTACAACATATATGAACTAGGCTAGGAATAATATCTATCGTATATAGTTTGTATATAGCTGAAGTTAATCTTTAGAGAGAATCACCGCGCACACAAGCACTTGTTCCATAGAAATGTATAGAAATACAAAATTTGACAAAGATATTAGAGTTGTATCTTAAATTTCTTATGTAACTCCTTCTGACTGCTAACACCCTAGTACCGGTATACTCAGCTAATTTAAAATTTCCAAGGTGGTATCTAAAATGTATATGTAAGTACCTTTTTCCGGCTGATAACACGGCAGTACTGGTATCCCCGGTGAATTTACGGTGAGTTGCAAGGCTATCATAGCCATAAATGCAGGAATAAGAAGTCCACAAACAACCAGCAGGATCTTTTCCAACTTCGTGCGAGAACGCCAGTCGATGAAGGTCATCCCCTGTAACAACACGAGCAGAGAGTCAGGATTGTTTGCTGATAATGCTAATATTTTCAAGGTAGGTCTCTTGAGTAAGAGGCTGTTTTGATTCGTACCAACACAGTGTTTTTTATGGGATACGTTGGCAAACGAACAAGCGGCTCACGTGTTGGTAAGTGATACCGTTGCCCACGGACATCCGCAATACAAGAGGTCTCGAGGATGGGTTGCCGGTCTTTAAGGAAGGAAGATAGATAGAAGGAAGAGATAGAAGGGGTGACGGTGGAGGGGGAAGGATAGGGGGTTAGGGGGAAGAGGGAATTCGGCTTCTGGAAAGTCTGTGGGACTGACAGAAACGCAATAGCAAGCTATGTTACTTCACGTCGGTGTTATGTGGGAGTGTGGTACTTCCCCGGTTGTGTCGGCCCATTCGGCTGTGGGGTTACAGCGTGGCACTACCACCAAGTATTTCCGATATTCTGCATTAAAGCAATAGTACGTAAGCATTACTGTGTTAGGGTGTGAAGGGTATTGTAGCGAGTGAATTTTACAAGGCGATAATTACCAATACCAAAACCAATGTCTCAGGATGACGAGCACAGTTAAGTACTACGCAAAACCACAGAATAAACTAGTAGTTCTGCGAACAGGTTGACCTGGCGAGCACAGTCTTATCAGTGGCGATTTTTCGCAGTCTGCGGTATCTGCAGGTCATAGAGATTTAAAAAAAATTACAAATATTTGTGTCGGCAAGACCTTGACCTATTTTGCTAAAATTGTTGTTGATACCAAATGTTCTTGCCGAATAATATAAGCAAACTTTGACCATTTTTGAATTTATCTCGACAAACACTTGACCAATTATGCTCATATTCGCAATTAAATAAAATAAATTACCTAATTTGTGTACTAAATTTTATCACAATTGCTCGATAAATAGCACCGCAGAAAACTTCCCCCCATTTTAGGACACAGTGAACCCCACCAAAAAAATCGGCGAATATATATGTTTAATAGTAAAACATGCATACTAAGTCGTCAAGATTGGTTGCAAAATGCGACCTGTATAGGAAGACCAACACACAACCTAACAAACATACGGACAGATGAAAGTCAATTTAAGCAGCTAAGCAGATACGCTTCGTCAATAATAGGCAAAACTACAGTTCTTAGCTATAGGTGGCATTGCAACTGCCATGGGCAAACGTATAGCTTACATTGACAGGCCGGTTGGCGCAGTTGGTAGCACCACTACTTTCTGAGCCGCTGGTCCCGGGTTCCCCGGACATATCTGTTTGATCTGTGTCTGGGTGTTTATATGTATATAAGTATGTATGTCAGTCATCAGGTCACCATAGTACAGGCTCTGCCTAGTTTGGGACCTGAAGACCTTTGTGAGGATGTAAAAAAAAAAAAACATTACACGCAAAACTAGCCCTAGCTACCTGGGAGTAAACTAAAATGCGCATTGCACCACAGAGTCCATACTAATCACTGTTCACCATCACTGTCTGTACCATAGAAAATGGAGTCGGACGGAGACCACATTTAGCTTTTCTGTGGTTTGTACCAAAAGGCAGAGAGGTTGATCTTTTAATATGTTTGCACTTTAGACGAAATTTATTTGAATTCAAATTATAATAAAAACCTATTTAATTTTTTTTCTATTCATATTTCATAATCAGCCCGTTTTGTTCTCACTGCTTGGGCTCAAGCCTCTCAGAGAGAGGTTGGGCTATAACCACCACGCGGGCCCAGTGCGGCTTGGTGGATAGGCTAGTGGCCAACGAAGTTTCAGATCAAGTCGAAGTTTCAGGCCGCCCGAAGGCCTTCGACATAGCCTAACGACTGTTGTCGTAAGACAAACAACCGGTACCTAACGTGTCCTCCGAAGCACGGAAGCTCTCAGTTGAATAATGCCACTAGCGGTCACCCATCCAAGTCCAGCAGCAACTGTTGCTTAACTTGTTGATCGGTTAAGATCGCCAAGTCAAGCTCCGCTACGAGCGCGTCTATTAATCTTTTTCTATTTATCGGGCAGTTTCATTGAAATTGTATCGTGGAGATCTATTCTACGAGTATAGTAGTAGATTTTTTTGTCTAGGGAGCAAACAAATACTCTAAGGCGAGTGTTTCTTCGAATCCGATGAGAAGCTAAAGATTCTGGAGTACTTCAAGTACTTACGTCACTAGAGCTTAAAATAGTGTTGCTCCCGAGGTGGAAACTCTACTTTTCTACCGACTTCCAAAAAGGAGGAGGTACTTCGACTGAAAGTTTTTTTTTAATGTTTGTTACCTCACAACTTTGGACTGGGTGAACCGATTCTCAAAATTCTTTTTCCCGTGTGGTCCCATTTAATTTCATCAAATTCGGTTCAGTAGTTTATGAAAAACAATCCAATAACTGAATAGAATGGAAGTCGGTATAAAATTTTACAAATTGTACTTTTTATCACCCTCTATGAGAAAATAAGGAAATGCAACTTATTTATATGAATAGCACGATTATTTATTTACATACAGTTAGGAACTATGAGACATAAAAGAAATAAACATTATGGAAATGCATCGTAACACTTTTATTTCATTATTATTACTTAAAGAAGACAGACATATTTTTCATAAATCGGCATTTAATTAAAATTCGAATTCGAGTAAGCAATTACTAAGTATAAGAACGTAAGAAGAACGTAAAAGAAACTGAGCGTACAGGCATGCCTAAATATGCGACACCACAAGATGACCCCATTGTGGTTATCTGTACCAAAATAACACAGAGTCTTACAAAGGGCGAAAGCCATTTCGGAGAACTCTGGGATCGAAACATTTTGGAGGCACTGGGAGGTACCGAAAATACAATGAGTCAACGGAGTTCCTGGATGCGGAAAGACGACTTGGGTGGTAAGTTTCGATATTACAAGGACGTTATCATCACAACAACGACAGAGGCAGCAAAAGATCTGAGGGCGAAGCTAGCGCACCGAATCGGAGACCTGGTGGAAACCAAGGCGCGCACTATGGCTTCTGTCCTCGTAAAAGGTTTAAAAAAAAAAGAAAGCTAGGGCCGCCTCATAGACGAAGCTCTCATGAACCATTTCGGAGCCATAGTAATGGCTTCGCTGAGATGTCGCATATGCACTGAGGGAAATATAAGGCCTATTCATACCTGGGCGTTATTCGCTACCGCTAGCGATAGAGAAATCCGAAAGGTTATGCGTTAATTTCGCTGTTTACACCAGAGCGGATATCGCTACCGCGCGCGGTAGAGTCATATGCAAATATTCCTAAATCCCTGTCAAACACCCTGTTCCTGGTTCACACCCAGGAAGAAAAGGAGACCCTGACCAGCCAAGGCTACGGAAAGGGAGAGGGTTCACGCACCCTTACCATACACGAGACACGAGGACTGACGCACGAGGCAGTCCTAATCATAAAAACAAAGAGTAAAATGAAGCTGCACGAGAGCGTCCCGCACGCAGTCGTTGCACTTTCCCGGCATACCGGGAGCTTCACTTACTACGCCGATGATGATGATGATGCCATTGGGCGATTCATGAGGAAAGCGATGGTTACAAACACCAAAACCATATTTGAATACAACCTCAAAAAGGGCCATCAGGGATCGAAACGAATAATTACCTACCTACCTAAGCGAATAAGTTAATATTATTTAAGTTAATCTGTATTTGACAAGGAGTAATGAGCATACAGAGCAGACACGCTCACGAAAAGGTGTCGGAAGGTCGTCGTGTGGCGGGTCGCCATCTTCCCTCAAATATGGTTGAGGAAGGCGATGGCTGCCACATGCGTCAACTCGTGAACGGGTGCTGTCTGTGGAGACCGGTCTGCTCTGAATGCTAATGCAAACTCCGAAAAGATATGTCCCTTAAGTAGTTTAACATAAAAATCCTATGTCCTCTATTGTTCTCTTTTTTAATTATATTTAGATTTGATAAATTTGCAAAATAAGACTAAAAATGGCACGGACCCTGGAGTGTGTGGAGGCTAATTACAATAATAATATTAAAAATATGTATAAGAACGTAGACGGATGGTATATCGCTACGCGAAATTTGACCATTTTATATGTTTTTAATTTTACTTCTCCACAAACATTTGTTTTATTCGCCGCGCGGTTTTGTTACTGCCTGTTACCTACTTGCGTTCATACAATGCTATAAATTGATTGTTTTGCTGATTTAAACATTTACACAATATCCACAAATTAAGATTATTACGTGATATTTAACTATCTATACATTCAAAATGTACGTTGCGCCAAATTTCATCATTCTAGATCAATGGTAGTGGTCTGTAAGGTTATGATTCTTTAAAGAGTGTCAAAACAAGCGTCGTAAATTGCCGTATTATACTGTAGACCTAGTTTCTTAACATAAATTTAAATATCTACGCATTAGTAACCCCGTTTACCTATATCCAGATGTGGATCGTTTTGCTGACGATTCGTTTCCGGGGCCTTACAATGAGCTCTTAAAGCAGGACTTCTAAAAAACTGCCCGGCTTATTCGTACCATGACGAGGTTAAAGCAGGCCTCCCCAGGCCTACGATTCAAGAACCGCAGAAAAACCGTTCACCTGTTTTGTTTTTGTATGAACTCTCTTTAACATGACGCTCTATAACCACTCAATTTATCAACTTACAAACATATAGGCATTTGCAATGTTGGTTAAAGTGAATTGTTAAAATTCCAGAGACAATATTATCCGTTCACCTTTGAGATAACAATATTGAAACAGTTCACCTAAATGAGCGTCATGGTATGGTATGGTAATTATTAATGGCCTGCAAAAACGAGCTTCTGCAAAACAACATTTTAGACTTAATAAAATCATGACCGTTGTATCTTTATTTATCTATAACAGTCTCTTAGAGGTACATACAGAAAAGGAAAGTTTACCTAAGAATAAGGACATGCACAACTTTAACCTAAGAAACAAGGACAAACTATTCCAACCTAGAGTCAGATTGGTTAAAGTTCGTAACCAAGGGAAATGCACGAAAATAAAAATGTATAATAAACTGCCAATTAAAATTACAGAACTAAACATAATAGTAACGAGTGTTTTAATACCCGTGTTATATGCAGTTGCATACACTACTTTATCTTCACTAATGCAATTAATCAAACAACAAGAGTAAAAGCTGACAATAGTTTATTTATAATAATTGTTCAAATTTTGGATGGTACAATTTTGAAAGTTAATGTTAATTATTGATCCAGCAGCTGTAGCGGTCGCGGGGCAAGCAGTAGAGCTCGTAGACGGAGTCGGAATATTTATAATTACTTCATTCGTCTTGTTTTCTATACTATTCAAGATCGTATTTGAGACTTGAATTTTATTCATTAAAGCCTCATCAATGTAGCTTTCAGCCACAGTAGAAGACTTCCACCCCCCCGTGTCGTTTCAGTGCGGTCAAATCACCACCGCTATCTATGAGAAGGGTCGCCGAGGTGCGCCGGAAGCAATGCCCCGTGTACAACGCTGGGTTAGGCAGATTCAAAAAACTTGCGATAGTTTTTCCCAGAGCACCAAATTTATTAATACCAATTCTTTGATCGACGCACTTCCCCGATCTATAGCTCAAGAAAAAGGCAGGGTTTCGACAGGGGGTGGGTCGAAGTTCCATGTATTTTTTACATACGGCATAGCAGTTGCCCGTCACAACGAAAGAACGATCTATTTTCGTTTTTGTTTTCGAAACTTTCACCATGATTGTACTGTCGTCTATGTTAGAGACTTCATCGAACTGGATGTTGTATAGCTCTTGCCTTCGGCATGCCCCCATTATGCCGAAGATTAGTGCAACCTGTAACAATAAACGATATAATAAGCTTGAGGTACATAGCCAAGGCAAAAACTATGATTTATGAAGTAGTAAAGTGTAGGTACCTACTACCAAATTTATACACAAAGCGCTTAAACGGAGTGTCTAGATAACTTGCGTGTGTAGTACGTAAGTACTAGGTAGATTAAATAACAGAACTAAAATACACTTATCTTTTCAAAAATATACAAAATATCTGGTGAATCTTCCAGGAACATCTTTATTTGACCTGATGTAAACGTCAAGGACTTTTTTTCCTTGTGTCCTTCTGAACTGCGTTTCAGGAACGCTATGACCTTTGAATACTTCGTGATATCAATATTGTTGTAGATACTCAGTGTGGACTTGAGCATAGAATATTTAGCCCACATAGAAGATGGTTTGAATTTGTCGGAGAGGTCTTTGAGATACGCAAGAATGACATTTTCAGAAAATGATGTAGTTTTCTTTTCGGTCTACGGTCCGTGCCAAAAAGTTATTATATTCTTTTTCATATAATTTTCTAGATTTTTCTGGCAAAAGATTGTGAGTTACTTTTGTTGCCAATTCTAGAATATCCGGAGGCGTACAAATATCATCGTCGCTATCCATTTTTAACTTGTATTTTAAAAACAAAACAAACATTAAATTCACGCGTATTTATTGTCACAGTGAACTTGCCGCCATTAAAATGCAGCTGCGCGCGCAGGGCCAATCAGGAGCGAGCGCGCGCTGTTCTTTTTTTATTTAATTGGCACAAGATCTTACCAAAGAGTTTTGTGTATGTAAGTTTAGTAGTTTCGACGAAGTTTTCACGTATAACCCAACTGTTTTCAAAAGCCAGCCTAATATCAAAATTTTATACAACTTGTATGAGGATTTTGACATAAGGCTCGCCACGTTAATTGGTCGCGTTTTATTGATGTTATAATGAGATTTTACGATATCGATGTGGATATTATACCATCATGTGAAATTGCTTAAATTGAGTGTTTTGTTGTCTGTTCTATAACAGTAGTAATTATAAGTCAAGTATTGGAAACATAAGTAGAATGTTACAACATTAGTGTAGATAAAAGTTTTTAAAATTACACTTTTAAGTATTTTTTGTGAATAACCCATTTTATTCTCTAAATGAGTTTATGGAAATGAAGTTAGTAGACTCTTCATTTTTGTACAAAGAATGAACAAATATATTATTCCTTTGATTGTGTAGTTATGAACAATTGACAAGTAAATAAAATAAAAGTAAGTTGCTTGTGTGATTCATCATTATTTACTTAACTTAATTATTATTATTTGTACTGAAAGTTGAATTAAGTGAAAAACGTGGATGATTATTTTCAAAATAGGTAATGATATGTTGTGAATTTAAGTTAATTATTATAATCTGAAATGTGTATACAATATTGTTAATTTATATTTAATGTGACTTACCGAATGTAACAATCATTGTTATAATGGTGAATAAATTTCTGATTCTGATTCTGATATGATTTTATTCAAAACTGTTTATGCCAGGTTTAAGAACTGCACGGAACTTGAATGGTTTTTATGAAGCCGATAGTAAGGGCCCTGTTCCACAGTTTCTCATACAAAATGTGTTTTTGTAAATATATGTCCCGACAGCAGACGGATAAACATGGACGGATTTCTTTTTTCGCTTTGAGTTACAGAAGCCTAAAAAGAATTGTTGGTGTAAATTTGAACTAAGATACATTGTGTCATGCGAAAATCCGCTTAACTCGTCTTTTAAAGCTGTGGGTAGCCCTGCAACTGACATGATCAGGCGTGACGCTTGCTATGTAGTGTAAAATGCGCGTTGTAATGGGATACCTTATATTTAGAAGCTAATATTCATGGTCTGCGTTCATTATATAGCGCCCCATTATCTACTAACCGCTCTGAACCGACATCTGTTCTGATAAACAAGGAATCGTTACACAATTAATGTAGCAGATTCTGCTACAGTACATTGGTAATAGTATACAGTAGGTAATATTTTGTATCATATTAAAAAAATAAAAAAATATTTGTGTATTCCGCTGGAAATATGCTTCTGAAGAAGATGCAGCTGCGTAGCACAAAAAGTTTGCGAAAAAGAATTCGTAATAGTCGTAGTAGTTTTTTTTATTTCTATATGTTTTTTAGTTGTTAAGCTAAATCAAAGCCAGAAGAAGGCAGTTTTTTTTATTTTTCTCTAAGTTAGGTTAGTGAGAGCCAAAGGAAGGCCATTTTGTTTAGTTACAGCCAGAAGAAGGCTAAAATATTTTTTTTCGAGTAAATTCTTTTTTCCAAGTGATTTTAGTAAAGGCCAAGATAAGGCCACGTAATACTTTTAGTTAAAGCCGAGAGAAGGCTGCATGCATTTCTAAGTTATAAGCTTAGTTAAGTTAGCATAGTTAAACCAAGAAGAAGCTGCGTGAATTATACAGCTACATTGTCGAAATCAGAAGAAGATTTGACAGTCCGAGTAAGGCGGGGAAACCACAAGAATTCAAGCCATTCAAATTTAGTTTAAAACCGGGGAGTGGCAACAGTTTAGTATTTCATCACGGCCACAGATTAACCGGGGAAATAAATAAGGTAGAAAGAATAAACCAAGTCGAAAACCTATTATTAGGCACCGTTTCGGTTCACCGCAGGGAGTGAACCCAAAACCACCGCACCTACAACAAACATGTTTTTAAATCATTGTGTCCAGAGTTTTACAGCTGTGATTTTTACAGGTAAAAATCTTCCGAAGAGGAGGGAGAGTGTAACGAGCCGACACGCAGTGCATTCCACGCATTCCGATGGGCCGGCGCACAGCGACACGATGACGCATGGCCGCACGCACACAAGCACACCGCGCCCACCCGCGCCGCGCCCACCCACGACGCACGTCGACTCGCCACGGAGCTATATAAGCCACTCGCGACAGTACACTCTAGCACCTGCTCTCTCCCTCCCCCGCTATGAGCCTCCCGCAAGGCGTTTCGCCTCAGGCGTTCGCCTCGTGGGTGTCAAATTGCTACCCGGACATGCTGTCCGAGTATCTCCAGTCCAATAGGGACTTCAAAGAGAGACCCCGCTTCACGGACTCCCAAATTCCCTCCTCCGGCTCCCTCCCTCCGAGGGCGCCCTTCGGTTCTTCGGCGTTCAAGCCGTTAGATAGCCCTCTCTCCCCCGACCCTGCGCCCTATGCGCCCCGCGCTCCCCGCGCACCTTTACCACCCCGCGATCGCTCTCCAGTCCTTCGGACTGAGTACGAACGCGCCTACGATTCGGCATCCAACTCGGAGAATGAGATGGATGTAGAGTTCTCCCGCTCCCGCGCTAACTCTGTTGGCAACATCTCCAACGACGGGTTCACTACCGTCGGAAAGAGAAAGCGCGTCCCCAAAGCCGCCTCAGAGGCTCCCTCCCCGCCACCCAAAGCGGCCTGCACCGCCCCGGGAGCGAAGCCATCAGGCTCTCTCGCTCCCACCTCCCGCGACCCTCTCGCTCACTCCGATGCTCCCGCAAGCATCGCCGCGTCTCAACGCGACGTCTCCTCTCAAGGAGCGTCAGTTAGACGCGAGAAACCGCCGCCGCCTCTGTTCCTTCAGGACAAGGCGAAGTGGGACATGGTCTCACGACTTTTGACGGATCGTAAGATCCAATACACTAGCGCCCGCTCAACCCAACTGGGTATTAAAGACCAGGTGCCTACCCCAAGCGACCATAGGGCGCTTACTCGACTTCTCAAAAACGAGAGCATAAGTTTTCACACTTATGCTCTCGAGGAAGAGAAGGTATTACGAGTAGTCATACGCGGCGTACCTAAAGAGGTACAGACCGATAGTGTCCTCGCCGACTTGAAGGCGCAGGGCTACCCCGTCCGCGAATGCCACCGCATGTACAGTGGCAAGGACCGCAAACCCTATGACCTACTTTTGGTCATCCTCAGTCGCACGCCAGAGGGCAAAGCGATTTTCAATATTAAAACGGTTGTGAACCTCTCGGGGATCACCGTTCAACCCCCATTCCGAAACCGAGCACCTGGCCAGTGTCATAACTGCCAATTGTACGGGCATGCCGCCCGATTCTGTTTCGCCCGCCCGAGGTGCGTCAAGTGCCTAGGGGATCACGGGACAGCCCAGTGTTCTCGCACTAGGGACTCATCAGACCCGCCTAGTTGTGTCCTCTGCGGCACACAGGGACATACCGCCAACTACCGCGGTTGCCCTAAGGCACCCCGCGCACCCAGTGGGCCGGCTAGGAGGCCTATTCCCCCTCCTCGCCCGGTCACTACCCGCTCACAAGGGAACGGCCCTAAGCCTAACCTTACACCCGCACCGCAGGCAACACCTGTTGTTCCCGCGCCCGCGCCCGCACGCAACGCTTGGTCCAAGCCCTTGAGCATGGTACAAGCAAGCGCCCCCCTCACCCCCGCCCGCCCGCAGGCCTCTGCCAGCGCGCCGGCTCCTAAGCCCAAACCGCCGCTCGCTAGGCCTCCAATGGCTGGGCTCATGGACGCCCCAGGTCAATCTGACCTGGCGGCCGACATAGCCCTTGTCATGGACTACGCGATGGTCATAGACGTGGACGAAGTACGTGCATTCGCGCACAAACTTCGTACTGCCACAAACGACCAAGACCGCTTGCGAGCCACGCTCACACACGCGGGTCTAATCAGCGCAGTGAGGCGCTACGCCCTCCCCAGCGTTTCTTAGGTATCATCCAATATGGATAGTACACCGAAACGAATTAAGCCCCACTCAGTCACCGTAGCGACTTTCAACGCTGACGGCCTCTCTAGTCAAAAGGACGAAGTTCACGAATTTTGTAAGACCCATCAGGTCGATATCCTATGCGTGCAGGAGACCTTTCTGAAAACCAGGTACAGCGAACCCTAGGTTTGCAAATTACCGTTTGGTTCGTAATGATAGAGTGGCCACCCCAAAAGGTGGCACTCTCATCTATTACAAAAGAGCTCTGCACTGTATCCCAATTGTTACTCCACCACTTAGAATACTAGAAGCCTCTGTTTGCTTTCTAGCGATGTCAGGTCATCAACCTGTCATCATAGCCTCATGTTACCTCCCCTCTGGTAAAGAACTATTACAGACAGACTTGGAAGTCCTCTTCTCTCTAGGAAGCTCCGTCCTTCTGATCGGTGACTTCAACAGTAAACATGTCATATGGAACTGTACTAGTAACAATAGTAATGGTAAAATCCTTGAAGGCTTGGTCAGCCACTTAAACTTTGATATTCTCTCCCCTCTGGAGCCCACAAGATATCCCTATGTTGACAACCAACGACCAGACATACTTGACATAGCACTTCTCAAGAACGTCACCCTCCGGTTGCGCTCTATAGAAGTGTTACACGAACTGACTTCAGACCACCGCCCTGTATTGTTGAAATTAGGCCCCGACCCGACGGACATAACCCCTATCACTAGAACGGTAGTGAACTGGAAGCAACTGGGGGAATCCCTCCAAGCTATCAGTTCACCCGCTCTCGATAGAATCCCCGATGACATACAGACAGTAGAAGACGTGTCAATTGCGATCGAGGCTCTCAGTGACCACCTCCGCACCGCAGTAGGTGAATCCTCAAAGCAGGTCCAAGTGGCGGATGGTCGCCGCTTTGAACTGCCCGAGGGTGCGAGGAGGTTACTGACAGCTAAGAACGCCGCCACTAGGGCGTATGACTCGATGCCAACCCCAGAGAACAAAGCCACCATGCGCTATTTACAGCGTGCTGTAAGGAAACGCATGAGTGAGCTGCGTGATCAAAGGTGGGACGACAAACTGTCAGAGATTGAGCCAACTCACCAGGCATACTGGCAGTTGGCTCGAACTCTGAAATCTGACGGACAACAGACAATGCCTCCACTCATTAGGCCACCTCCCCTCTCCATAGCGTTCCTTGACGAAGACAAAGCCGAGTGTTTAGCTGATAGCCTTGAGGCTCAGTGTACTCTAAATGTAGATCACGTCGACCAGAAACACCTCGATTCGGTGGAATCTGAAGTCGAACGTAAAAGCTCTATGTCCATCTCTGACCTCCCACTCCTCCCACCGGTAAAATCATCCGAGGTTGTGTCTCTGATCAAGAGCCTCAAGACCCGTAAATCCCCTGGTGCTGATGGTATCAGCAACAAGGTGATTAAACACTTCTCAGTCCCACTAGTCCATCTCTTAGTTAGCATCTTCAATGCGGCTATGAGCAACTGCTCCTTCCCAGACACTTGGAAGCATGCCATTGTCATTGGTATTCACAAACCAGGCAAACCGGCAGCCGAGCCCTCCAGCTACCGTCCCATAAGTCTCCTCAGCTCTCTGGGGAAGATTTACGAGCGGCTCATTGTGAACCGACTCTGGTCCCACGTTAGGTCCAATAACCTCCTTCCCGATGAGCAATTTGGTTTTAGAGCCAAACACTCTTGCGTCCAACAAGTGCACCGCGTAACGGAGCACATCCTAGGCGGTTTCAATAAGAAACCAAAGCCCCAAGGGACCATAGCTGTCTTCCTCGACGTAGCGAAAGCGTTCGACAAAGTCTGGCACAACGGCTTGATATTCAAGCTGTACCAACTGGGTGTGCCAGACCGTCTTGTACTCATCTTACAAGACTTTCTCAGGGATCGAACGTTTAGCTATCGCACCGAGGGAACGCTCTCCTCCCCGCATCCCATTCACGCAGGTGTCCCTCAGGGCTCTGTACTCTCACCCATTCTCTTCTCGCTGTACACCAGCGACATCCCACGATCTGAACCTAATGTTCAGATCGCTCAGTTTGCGGATGATA
The DNA here is from genome assembly GCA_917880725.1 of Selenia dentaria. Lineage (NCBI taxonomy): Eukaryota > Metazoa > Arthropoda > Insecta > Lepidoptera > Geometridae > Selenia > Selenia dentaria. The sequence continues at coordinate 8,420,861 of OU862901.1, read as the reverse complement.
CTGCAATCTACTCTACTGGCTGGTTCAAGGTCAGGCAGAGATGCGCCATCCAACGAGCCATCACCGTAATCGGTGCATGGTTTCGCAAATGGCGGATTGCAGTAAATCCTAGCAAAAGTGCAGCAGTGTACTTCACTGAGACCCGGCGAAATCTCATGCCGTCACCCATAGTCCTATTCGGCGAACCCATCCCTTGGGCTAAATCTGCCAAATACCTGGGCGTCACCCTTGATTGCCAACTCACTTTCGCGAAACACATCCAGATTGTTCGCAATAGGGCGGCCTTCATTATGGGTCGTCTTAATCCCCTCATAGGCAAAAACAGTAAAATGTCTCTTAGAAATAAGACGACTCTTTACAAACTTTGCATCCGCCCAATCATGACTTACGCATCTGTAGCGTTCGCCCATGCTCAGAAACACGACCTCCACAAACTTCAAGTGATTCAGAATCGCTTTATGCGCAGGGCAGTGGGCGCTCCGTGGTACTTGCGGAACGCCGAACTGCACTGCGATTTCACCCTCCCCTCTATTACGCAGTATATGAAAGACTGCTCCCGCCGCCACTTCGACAAAGCTCCCCACCACTCGAATCCCCTCGTGGTCGAAGCGGCGAACTACTCCACTGACATAACCGATCCCCACTTCCTTCCCCCCCGTCGCCGTCCAAGGCATATTTTGGGTGACCCGGACGACCCCATCGCAGCCGTTACTTCGGCAGCTTTAGCGTCGTCCCAAGGGAACCCCGGTAATGGTTGTAGACCCGACCAGGGCTGTGATCCCGATCGCATTGTAGGCTCCGGCCGAGATCTTCTTCGCAGCCCCAGTCGCAGTCGAGGTAATTCACACACACACGATTGTAGTCCCAGCCACGGTGCGGGTGGGAGTATACACCGCGGCCCCGGTCGCGATGTATCCTCCGGCCCAGCAAATGGCTGTGGACGAGGTAACACTGGTTCTCTAAGTAGTCCCAGCCACCATGGCTGTGGGCGAGGTATTACACTCTCTTATTGTAGCCCCACCCAAAGTACAGTCATGAGTGCACAACGCGACGATCCTGGTCGCGGTGTGGACCCATGTCGCGGAAATGGGAGGAGGCGAGGTACACAAGGTTATGATTTAGTGGTAAACACAGTCAAACACCGAGCTCGCCGGCGAGCTCGAGGCAAAAGTTATGTCTTGGTTAGATTCTCTCCAAATAGTCGTAGAGTTAAAATTCATAGGGCCCACTTTCAACGGTACACTTATGTACCGGGGCGATTCTCTCCTACTCCCCTCTCTCCTGGCGACGGCCCAAGCCGAGGTCCGTACCCTAGTGGTGCCCTTGAGCAAGTCGCCTACTCCTCTCCTTGCGGCGAAGCGTCTCCAACGCTCGCCTTAGGCGGTGCGCCCTCTGCGCCCGCATCTGGCTGAGTGCCATCTGCGCTCGCCAACCGTCCGGTGACGCTGTAAATGCCGGTAGAGGCAAACAGCATTAGTCCGTTCTAAAAAAAAAAAAAAAAAAAAAAAAAAAATACACTCTAGCACTCGTCTGCGAGCGCTCGAACTGAAAGGTAGTGCGGACTGGGGTACCGATTCGCACCCTTACCAGTGAGAAGGCAAGCAGACCAAGTCGCTCCCGTGGAGCTTTGCAGCTGCGGCTCGGGGGTTACCGAGCAGCACTCAGGGTTCCGCGGTCCGGTAGGGAAACCACTGTTGCGGCCTGGGGGCTACCGGGCAGCACGGTGGTATTCTAAATAGGGATCCGCGTATCAGCGGGGACGTTGGCGCGGCTCGGGGGTTACCGAGCAGCACGACCCCTCGCCAGATAATAAACCTTCACGATAGACTAGGACGGACAGCCCCGTCAGAGGGAGCCCTCCCTGCGTTCCGACCGTAACCTCTGTAACCTGGGGTAAAACCCCCTTTATGTATAAAGTACCATTGTAAGTAAATAAAGCACACGGCCAGTGGAAAGTGATCCGTATTTAATTTCACCTCCACCGCTAGGAAGCCTCCGACCATAGCTAGCCGAGCACACCCAATCTCACGCGCAGCCGGCGCGTGGGACCCGTAATGTAAGCATTGCCCTTGCAGGATCGATCCCCGCAAGCTGCAACATTACAAGTATAATAAGTGAAATAAACTCTTGGTTACTGGAAAAATGTTTTTATAGTATTACTTAAGGCGAAATGAGTTCCAAATTTCATGATTCGACTTCGCGAAAACTTAGTTTTTTGACGCTTAAACCTAATAACCGAAGTTTGAAGAAAACGTAGTGTGAATTGAATATATGCCCTTATGAAGTATGGGAGCCAATACACGATTGAGCAAACTTGGCTCGATGGAAAAAAATCGGTGACATTCCCTAAATTTTGCATATTTTCTTACGTGCTTCGTGGGAAGAAGCATTTTTATTCAATTATGGGCAAATATATTTTAATTAATGTATCATATTCGATTTCTTAATGAAATATACTAGTGAACTATGGACTCCTTTATCATTAAAATTTAATCATTTGATTGTACGAAATAAATATAAATAGTATTAGAACGTATTCAATTGAATTTTCGCATTACATCGTCCAATCTGGTAAGCAATTCTCAACCTTATGTAAAGCATTGAAAATTGTTTAAAATTATGATTGGACCGCGCCTTAATGAATATTTGAAGTTTAAATAATTGTATGACATTTAATTTATTTTAATAATGTTATTTAGACAAATTATTGTAATTTATAATTGACATTTTATTAAGTAGTGACTTCAGTAGAGAATATTATATTGTTGTAATGTTGATAACGAAGTGGATAGGAATATTGCACACCTCTAAAGGGGTAAGTTGTAAGGACCATTTGAATGATTCATAATTGTTATACCTGTACCTACCTACAATTTGTAATAAAGAATTTTGAATTTGAATTTGAAAGGAGACTCAAAAACCACTCCGTTCAACATTGTACACTAATTAACAAAGACCTTATATATGGGTTATTTAAAACATCGTAATGGACAATACCTACGAATACGTTTTCGTATAATATTGTGACTCGGCCATATTTACCTATAATCTTTTTATGGAGAAGCTACCAGTTTTGGAGCAGGTAACAGAGCAATACGAAAGGCCATATTTCACGAAGGTGAAATGCATAATCAGCGACTTCTCGACTGCCTCGTCCTCGTTACTTAAAATACGATTTATGCGTAAAATCTATATTGTATTTATTGGCACGACCAGTGGGCCTAGCACGAATAACTGCGTAAGTGTAACGTAACTGTGGACCGAGCACGAAAATCTGCTTAAGTGTAACGTTATCGTATCGTACATATATATCTACTTTACTAGATAAATGGCAGTTTGTACTAAATACGTTCACGATGTATATATATATATATATATATATATATATATAAGTTAAATAGTGATCACCACACTTTTAATACCAGAAATACAAATAGGATAGCTGTACCTAGTTTTAGACTTGCGAAGACTAATAAGTCATTACTAGGAAATTGTGTGCGTTTTTACAGTAAAATCCCAAAGCTCATAACTGAGCTCACAGAGGGCAAATTCAAGTTGACTGTAAAAAACGTTTTAATAAAAAAAGCTTACTATAAAGTTCGACATTATATAGAAGATAAAGATGCTTGGAATACTCCACTTTTGGTAAGCTGTCTCTCTGCCACCCATAAAATGTAATATTTGTAGTACCTAAGTAGAAACATTGTAAACATCTATATAAAAAGAATGGCCCCGAGTTTCTTGCCGCTTCTTCTCGGTGGGCTCTATATATTTTGGAACGCGGCGTAGAGTCTTTAAAGTACATTATAATGAAAAGTTGACGTTCATAAGTGCGTCTTTGATGCCTAAATTGAATAAATGATTTTGACTTTGACTTTGACTTTGATGCGATTACATTACACTTAAACAGATTTTCGTGCTCGACCCGCTGGTCTTACACGTGAAACAGTAGAAACTGTCATGTATCTAGGGCAACGGTGACACAGATAACTCATAGTTTGTACGCCAAAGCGTGACACGTTGACGTTGACGCATACGGTACGAATACTTTTTCGTAAATTGTTTGTGCTACTCTGTGGGCCTAGCACGAAACATAACGTAATCGTATCGTAGACATATACAGTACAAACTATCACTTATCTAGTACAACTGTGGCACAGATAACTCATAGTTTGTACTGTATATGATACGATTACGATACACTTACGCAATAGTGGTACGCCAATGGATATTTGCCTTGCTAATTAAGACGTAAATATGTTCATATTTGCATTATTTTGTACAATTATTTTACAATTAATGTAAGAATAGTAGGTACATTGTAAACCGAGGGTAGAAAACGATCTATCATCATCATCATCATCAGCCTGTAGCAGTCCACTGCTGGACATAGGCCTCTCCAATTGCACGCCACTTAGGTCTATCTTGGGCTTCTCGCATCCAGTTTTTGCCAGCCGTCTTGCGCACTATCTATAACGATCTATCTCTGTTCAAGAATACGTTTACGAGCAGCGAAGGGCTTAAAGGAAAAGAACTTTCTCCCGAGTAGTAGTAGTAGTAGTAGTAGTAGAAGTAGTAGTAGTAGTAGTAGTAGAGTGCTTTAATACCACACCTACAAGGAAAATAAAATAGTTACCTTCATTTGTAAATAATTGTTGTCTGGAGCATATTTTAAGAAATCAAAGACATCTGTTTTCTGGTGTCTTCTTCATTATAAAACCGTCTCATTAACTATGCAGATGACATTTTGGAAAATTATTTAGAATAATTAAAAGGATATTATATTGTTATAAAAATTGTTATAAACAATTTATCAATACAAATGGCCGCCATGTGTTTATTTCGTAGTGCATAATAAAGTTGCTAGCCTCCTTTCATTGAAAATTACGAGAACAATCAAATAATTCCCACCTCTTTTTATCTTTATCATATTATTATCTTTTTCATTCTAATTATTGGATATTAAACCTTTTTGAGATAAGATGTTTGTATTATTTTTATGATTGCTGCTAAAAACAAAAGAACACTGCCAAGGCAGAAATGGATTTTCATACAACATTTCTACCCTGTTACGGAGGTCAGGAATGAAATTCCATATAACTTTTCCCGCCGCACATTTATAAGGGAGGAATGACGAGCTATGTAACCCGTACGAACGAGTAATGAGACACTTTCTGAATTGGTGTGGTATAAATTGGTTTATGTAAACATCAGAAGATTGATTATGAAATTCCGGACCCCTATAGTCATCAATGATTCTGTGAGAAACTGGTCACATATAAGTTATCGAGTATTATACTAAGTGTAATATGCGTGTAGTTATTATGTTCTAACGTGTCATCTAATGATAATGGCAAATGATTGCTTTAATTAGTTCCGTGTACTTAAACTAATTAGTTTGTCTATGGAGTCGCATGACACATACTATGTTCTACGCCTACGCTATCCGGATAGGTCAAGGTACACTGAAAACTGTACTTATATTCTGGTCTTTTATAAGGTGTGTTCGAGTTGCTGTGATGACATAGTTAGACTTTTCAAAGTGTGCATTTGTGTACGTTCGAGAATCAAAATGTAATATTGAAACTTGCTAACAATCTAATCACACCTCAGTCTAAAAATTATTACAGAAAATTTAACAGACTCCAAAAAGTGTGAAATAACTTGTTGATGTCGGTACCACCATACTTTTGAACTATCATGAAGTCGGTTCCATTTTGTTGGTTTAAATTTTTTTCACCATTTTTAGTGACCCTTGCTAGTTACCGGATCTATTGTCATTCACCTTCATTGATGATACCATTATAATAGGAGGCAACCAAGACAATGTTATAAATGTAAACTTTTTGTTAATAGTATTGCACGTACCAATCTTGGGCAATATTCTCCAATAAACAGGATTATAAGCAATTACAATAAAATGCATAATGTTAAGATACTCTCCTGTTAAACGTGGTTTGAAAAAACACATTAATATAGATGTTTTTTCAGGCTCCTTAATTGATTTCAAATCAAGTCTTCGAGAAATTATTCAATAGGTCTAAAATCTCTTCAAAATATTATTGTTATTCATTTATCTCTACAGTAAAATTATTATTATGTTCAATTACAATTACTCGTATTAAATAATTCAAATCTCACAACACATTTTCATGATTGTATAAATTCTCTAAACTGTTGTCTAAGTGTATATATACCTGGCTTGTTGTTTATACCTATAATTGAAGTGCCACTTTTCATGTGTACACTTTTTAAATTATTTTTGTTAATTATTGTCTTATTGGTTGCTTTGTTGGTGTATAAATAAATAAATAAATAGATAAATAAATAAATAAATAAATGAATATATAAATAAATAAATAATAGGCGAAATACTTTTCAGTTATTGGAGTGCAACTCAAAAACTGCTAAACCAAATTTGATGACATTTAAATGGAGCCACCATTATATTCTACCAAACAAAAAAAGAATCAAAATCGGTTCATAAACTATGAAGTTATCCGCGAAAACACATAAAAATATATATACGGTCGAATTGACAAATCTCAGACTGGCACGTGGGTTGAAAATTGATTGGCGTTTTTAAGGTTTACGAACGCTGAACAAAACAGCCCATAACGAGTGTTTTCCCCTACGGATTCCCAATTCGAACGCCTTTGTATACGTTTTTAGCATACCTAATTAGCTGTTATTTTTGCCAACTCAATGCTATCCGAACGCAGGTAAAGTGCTCTGATCACAGAATACAAGTACAATTTGAAAAATTTAATACCACCTTCCATTCTATTCAGTTAATGAAGTGTAACTCAAAAAGTACTGGACCGAATTTAATTTAATTTAACGTGATGAAATGAATTATAAAGTGAATTATAAAAAAAAATGAATTATAAATGAAGTTTATGGGACCACACAGAAAGCACCAGCTTTCAAACAAAAAAAGAATATTTCATTTCTCATACTCGGAAAGTAGTGTTGTTTTGATCTGATTATTGGGTGGAAAATGCTTCCCTCCATAGAAAGGGAAAAACTCATACTAATTACTTCCCACCTAAGGGCCGGAATGAACTATAAAAATACAACTGCTGTCAGCAGCAAAAAAATGCTGCGGCCATGTGACTTTCTAAACAGCCAGTGTGAACTTAGCGCAAACTTCTTTGAGCGGAATAAGCCCCAATTCGCCTCAGCCGACAACTTCCAGGGAGTATCCGCCATGGAATCCATCGTCTAATGAAATACCAGAGTCTCCTACTTCTACAGATATCCAGAACAGCCAAATTTGTCATAATATATCAAACAGCATAAACATTCCAAACAAAAATGTAACTTTTAATTTTACATATTGTCCTAATTTGACAATTAATTTTAAATAGGTAGGTACTAGTAATATTATAATATATTATCAATAAATAGTTTAGATGAACAACTAGTTTTATTTTCCTCATATTCGAAATGAAAAGTAGTGTTTAACACGGTTAAAAGAATCAATTCCGACTCGGACTAGTCTAAATACCTCGGGAATTGATTCTTTCGACCCTCGGTTAACAATCTACTATTAAGAAACGGTTCACCCATTCGAAAGTTATGAGGTAACAAACATTAAAAAAATACAGTCGAATTGAGAACCTCCTGCTTTTTGGAAGTCGGTAGAAAAGTTAAATGAAATTAAATGTATTTATTCGGACACACGCAATATTATATAAACCTATAAAAGCTATATTAAACTATATACTAAATAAAAATACACACATCAGATTAATGATATCGAAAGAAATACAATACACATAAATAAGTACTTACATGTACATCTACAATATTGCGCGCTGTCACGAATACAGGTCCCGAGTCCCGACTCAGCATTTAAGTAACGCCTCATTTAGATCTTCGTTACTGATTATTAGTCGGAACCCATCTCCATGGCATCAGTAGTAGCATATAAAATTATAGTACAAGTCATCATCATCATCATCATCTCAGCCGTAGAACGTCCACTGCTGAACATAGCCCTCCCTCATAATTTTCCAAAAGGACCGGTTGGAAGCGGCCTGCATCCAACGTCGTCCTACCTTTATCATGTCGTCTGTCCACCGTGTCGGTGGACGACCTACGCTGCGCTTGCCGGTTCGTGGTCTCCATTCCAGAAACTTGCGCCCCCATCGGCCATCTGTTCTGCGTGCTATGTGCCCTGCCGACTGCCACTTCAACTGGCTAATCTTCTGGGCTATGTCGGTGACATTCGTTCTTCTACAGATCTCCTCATTTCTGATTCGATCACGTAGAGAAACCCCGAGCATAGCCCCCGTACGAGTAAGTACCAGGAAATAAATGTGATAGTTCACATGCATAAATTGACTTATCGTTAGGAAGGCAGGTGTGGTGTATATATTATATACATGCTTAGTTTGGGACCTCAAGACCTGTATGCGTATGTTGTCCCATATCACAAAAAAGGAATTTTGGCCGACGCCGACGCCTTTCATGTTGTACGAATCTATTAACTAATAAGAAAGTGTAGTGGCCAAATGGTTGAAGTACTTCCCAATTGACCACTAGTGGCCAAATGGGCCCATATCCTCAATTGACCACCAGTTTTAAATTAGAACGATAGGGTCTCCCACGCAAATTGGAGAGACAAAAGAAGCGCAAGTCGAGAACCAAACAATCCCGTCCATATTCCTTCGAGTTCGAATTCCGACAAACATTACTCTTCTTAAATGCAAGAACATGCAGATTAACTGACTGGTTGGCGCAGTTGGTAGCAACTCTAATTTGTGGACCGCTGGCCCCGGATTCGATCCCCAGACAGGTCAAAATTTGTGTGTATAAACATGTTTTAGACCTGTGTCTGGGTGTGTATAATTAAGTATACAATTAAGTATGTATATAAAAATTATCAGGTTTGTTTGTTGTATGTTTTAAAAGGTCTTTATTCATCATAAATAAAAAGTTGTACATCTTTAGCGTAAGTCATATCCTAGAACGGACAAGATAATCAAAAGGAAAATAATTCGAGGTAAATAAATACTATTACTAACGCGATTAAGCCCCATTAGTATAATATAAATAAGATAATCAAATATTTCATTTTACAAGCTATAATACTTATCTAAAACTTTTTGCATGAGCCTAACAATATAATTTAACAAATGACGTTTCGAATGTAATGAAACCACAATCACAATGTATTTCATGTAAGCTTTAGCGCCAGCATTACATTTCTGAGCTAATATATAATAACATATAACATATAATTAACCATAAATAATAATAATGAACAATTGACAGTAGATCGTCAATTCTACGTGCAAGTAGAGGGTAGACAGTAAGCACCAAGAACTACGACACAAGCTTATCATGTCGACGACGGGCGTAACGTGCGTGCCATTATGCTCCGCATATCTCGAGATAATACGGGCGAGTATGGCGCGGCGGCTACAGCGGACCGCTGCCAATTCGTACTGGCGATAGTGTCGCCTATTCATCACATAATCAGTCGAGAAACAACGATGTGCTAATTTGTATCGATCGAATCATCTGTATGTCTACCACGAGTTTACAAAATTAACACCAATCGATGCTCGCTACCGACTGCCGCAAATAATGTATGAAAAAAGAACAGCGCCACCTCGCGGTCAAGAGTTGAACTAAAATTGACAGGGAGTACGCCAATCACAAGCTTAATAGGAAGGCGAGATCGAGTATCGACTATAGATGACATTTATGTTGCCAACTCATGGTAGAGCTACAGGTTACCATAGTACAGGCTTTGCCTAATTTGGGAGTTGGACACCTTGTGCGAATGTTGTCCCATTTTATTAACCGACTTTAAAAAGGAGGAGGTTATAATGTTCGTGTGTATGTATTTTTTTTTGTGTATATGTTAGCCGATTTCTCCCCCATTTATGGCCCGATTCTCATTTTTTTTTTTTTTTTGTTAAAGTTATACTTCCGAAGTGGCCCCATTTATATTTAATCAAAATCGGGCAGTTTTTGAATAACACTCCAAAAACTGAAAAGTGTTACGCCTATCTTGATGATATCATCATTGACGGTGAATGACAATCGATCCCGGAAGTAACAAGGGTCACTAACAATGGCGAAAAAATGTTTACCATAAAATGGAACCGACTTCAATACCAAAAAGTCTGAAATAACTTGAAGTCGGTACCATGCGCACAACATTGTGATAATAGGTACCTATACCTACATCCACCTGAACTATCATGGTACCGACTTCAGCCAGTTATTTCACAGTTTTTTGGTATTGAAGTCAGTTCCATTTGTTGGTTATTTTTTTTATTATAGCTGGTCCAGGTTTTCAATTATAGTTAGATAGGTAAGTGTTTCTGTATTCAAGAGTATAGATTCTATTTTCATCATGCTGGCAGCCAAGATATTGAATTGTTTGCAGGCGTGTGGCTGTGGCCACACACGGTTATTATTAACCTACTAATAAACTACGAAACACAAACGCACACGATATTGAGAAAATATCGTCTCTCATTGAATTTTTGATTGGTCATGGTTTTGGTTTTGATCGAGTCATCTAAATATTTGCAATGTAGAGGTTGGGTCCAGGAAAATCTCACCTGATGTATAGCATAATTGAAAAGCTCTGACTTGTAAAGAATCGTTATACAGATAATAATATAAAATTACATTCGTTTACTTTTGAGAAGTGTCCCATTTTACCGCTTAAAATTTTCATGGCTAATTAATATGTTTAATATTTTTTTTTTGTATTTACATACTTAACAAAATAAAGATATGAAACGAACAACGTTTGCTTAATTTCAATTTTATGAAATTTAATAAATGCGTTATGGTGCATCTTATGGTTGTAATATTTTATGGAAAACGAATGTACCTAGTACTTACTTTCAAACCTATAGCGTAACTCTTACTAGAGAGGGAGGAGGAGTTCCGTCCCACCAACTCTCACCGACGAATTATACCCCCATTATAGGTATATAGGTAATGATGTTTAGAAAAAGTCTACCTAACATGCAGACACAAAATACCATAATGACTTATAGTATAATTAGTAACTAAACCTGGCACTCCTGGCAGCAGAAAACCATCCACTCTTTGAACACCTCAACCGGAGCTTGGTTTTCATCATCATCATCATCTATTGGGATTCTGGCGAAAGGTTTATCAGCGTCGTCTAATGGAAATAGCTGCATGTTTGATAATCAGGCTCCTGGTTTTGATCACTCTCGAACTATAATTATAAAACTTAGGCACTGCATAATATCACGCACGCTTCTCTCGACCTTTGTAACGTGACTAATTACTTCCTGCGATATTTATTTGTATATTTCGATTGTTGAATTCTCGACGTAAGTATATAAATTATTTTCTATATCCCTGAGGAACATCTTACGCACGGAGCGGTTCGAGAGATCGCACAAGACTGCGCTAAAGTGAAAGTAAAATCTTTAAAAAAAGTAAAGTACTGAAACAACTGAAGCACGCGCAAGAAACGAGGCAGAGAAACATTGCAAAGCTCGCGGCCCGAATTCTACCAAAACAATAACATTGAAAGCAAGCTAGACATCGTTGATAAAATACAACACCGCCTGCTTCTTAAAACGGGATGTTCTTTCTTATCTTGGTAGTGAAATATCTGAACTAACAATACCCCGGCTCATTCTACTGCCAATGATTGGATAACAATGGAAATCACAGTTCCATCATGTCCAACATTTGATTAAATTTGGAGTTCATCATATGGTTTTACTTTACAGCATTTTCACAGCCTTGAATTTTCTTTCCCTAAGCTACGAGTATCTTATTTATAATTGACCAAGCGAAGCGTCTTTGCTTTACCTGGCCAAATTGACTTTTAACTGTCCATATGTGTGTTAAGTTGTTCGTTGGTCTTCCTGTACAGGGGCCTTACTATCAGCTTCGTAAAAACCATGCAAGTTCCGTGCAGTTCTTAAACCTGACTTAAACAGTTTTGAATGAAATCATACCACGACGCTCATTTAGGTGAACTGTTTGAATATTGTTGTATCAAAGGTGAACGTATAATATTGTTTTTGGCATTCTAACAATTTACTATAACCAACATTGCAGACGCCTAACGTTTGTAAGCTAATAAACTGAGTGGATTTAAAGCGACATGTTAACGAGAGTCCATACGAAAAAAACAGGTGAACTGTTTTTCTGCGGTTCTTGAATAGTAGGCCTGGGCAGGCCTGCTTTAAAGTTGTCATGGTACGAACAAACCGGGAAGTTGTCTAGAAGTCCTGCTTTAAGAGCTCATAGTAAGGCCCCAGGTCGCATTTTTCAACCAATCTATATCGTCAATATAAAAAAAATCGTCAGAGATTTTGGCTGGAGGATTTTACTTTTCCTAAAAAAGTGGGTAAGTTTGCTGCGGCGCTATTTACCGACTGATGTTGATAAAATTTAGTACACACATTAGATACTAAATTAGTACAGATACCTAATGTGTGTACTATATAAATTTTATCAATATATACTCTTTAAAGTGGACTTTAAAAAGGTATTTCGAATATGGGGATAATTGGTCAAGTGGTTTCCGAGTTAATAGGTTGTGTTGTGAATGACTGTGAAAAATTAACGCTAATAAGGCTCGCGAAGTCTACTGTTCGCAGAACTTCTAGTTAAACATTTAATGCAATTGTACGAAAAAACATTATCTATATTTACAATATATATAGGTACAAGGATGGCAAAGCTTAGTGTATTTCGTTAATAAAACCTGTACCAATAAAGAAAGAAGGTCGCAATATTTATCGCCGAGAATGTATACAACGTACTACGCCTGAGTAGTAGACCGTCTTTCAATTCACTTATTTTACGAAAATTTATGCTAAGAACAAAGCAGGCCCTAAAATAGATCCTTGCCGTGCGCATATTTTAATTAAAGACCCTGAAGGTGTTGCGCCATTACTCCTAATCTTTGGCTGCCTGTCCGATAAATATGAGTTTCACGATTTTCCGTGACTATTAAAATTCGAATAGCGCTGGTGTTTGTAAGTGTCAAGAAAGATTCACAAATCGCTTGCCAGGGGTGCTTCACGTCATATTAAATCCGGCGCTATTAAATTTAAATTCATCAAATAAATTCTATAGACAAGGAAAGACACTCAAACTACACCATCAGGTCCACAAACAAGGATCAAAATCGCACTCTGATTAGCAAACTTTACCATTGCGGTATCCGTGACCAGTTTTTTGATCTCATCAACTTATACATCATCTTCTACTTCTTTAAGTGCCTCTCCAATACTGAAGGTTGTCAGTCAGCTTCTTACATTGTTCCTGCTCCACGGTTTTAATCCCTGTCCACTCCCTGATATTACGGAGCCAAGACATCTTTCGTCTACCCGATTTTGCGCTTCCGATCCTACCGTAGAACATGTCCGAGGTAACCTTTCTCTGTTTGACAGTCCGTATAAGTTCGAGATTCTTTCCCATTATACATCATACACACAGTCAAATGCTTTAAAAAGATCCCATGTGAGCTCTTCCAGACTTTCATCGTTAGAACATTCGTCACTAACTGGACACCAGCATCCGTAGTTGGTGCTATTAGTAGTAAGTACTTACTTTAGTAAATTGCTATGTACGTAGTAGTTAGTTAATTACTTTGTGCTCTTAACAATGGGACAAAAATTCTTTGACCATATTTTGTCAAATATCATTATTATCAAATCTGGACGGACAGGTACTTTTCCATTCTGTACTTTTATTGTTGGATTGGTCAGATGCATTGTCTTTAGGATTAATTCTAATATATTTTATTGAATCGTAAAACATGCCTCTATTTAAACCAATAAAATGTATTCTATCAGTTTTACTTACACTCACCACATGTTTGAAGAAGTCTCTTTAAGCACAGTGCAACAATAGGAGATTTTATCGCTCAAAGCGAGCTCTTCTAGACAACCTTTGAATGGAGAGAAATAACCAGCAGTAAGTGATGGTGGTGCACAAATACTTGGTATAAAATTAAGTCGGAGAGAAAATAAAAGTTTAAAATACGTATACAGTTACCTACAAGTAGTTTTATTTACTGAGATACTGATAAAATAATCAACAATAATGTGTTTTTATAAAATATATATATATATACTCGTATATATATATATATATATATATATATTATACAAACTAACATTTTTTTTACCAAAGTAGGTGCCAGCATTTATCCGTTCTGGTACCAAACGTTTAGACAGATCTTATAAAAACTTTATACACAATTAATCTCTTAAACACCTTTTTTTAGTATTACTGTATTAAACTTTTTTTAATCTACCTAACATCAAATTGGTTTATATCACAGACCATATATTATACCTTTTTCCCATAATCATGTACAACATTTTATTAATAAAACGGAATGATTACAACAAGAACATAGACGGGATATCGAACCTACTCGAAAGGTTACGTGATTTTAAATATTTTCAGAGAAAGAGAAAATCTAAGTCGCTATAAATCTCTGTGATAAAGTGCAAGGGATATTTAGCCGGAGAAATGTCTAGAAATTAATGTAAATTTTTGTTTTCCATGAAACATCTGGCTTTTAAAATCAATTTTAGCATGTCTGAATTTGGCAGTCGGAAAGTGTTTACTAAATGTAATGTTTATTTCAGCTGCTATTTCTGTCGCTGTTTGCTGGAAACTCCTAAATGTTGCCGTCATCATCTATTTATTCGCTGCTCCTCCGGTTCTATCGATGTTGTACGTGTATTGGTGTTACTACGTTCCTTGTCAGTCTGTTTTATATGTTCGGTACAACTTTGCAATCGATTAACCATATTATGTAGGTACACACTTGTTGAAAGCTTGTTAGTGAGCGAATGAGGACGTGTATTTACTATTACTTATTCTGTGACGTGAGTGGAGTATACAAGGTGAATTGTTCAAGTGAGCGTGGAGGGATGGCCCAATTCGAAACAATGCGGAATAGTGAAAAGTAATCAACGGAGTTTCCGGTCCGATTTTAAGGAAAACTAAAACTGCCTTCTTTGATGTTTGATAAATACATGCAGCCAAGTTTGATTGGCTGGTTGGCATAGTTGGTGGCAACTTTGCCTTCTAAGCAGCGGGTTCCGGCTTCGATACCCAGACAGGTCAAACATTTGTGTGCAAGAACATGTCTGTTTGACCTGTGTCGTGTTGTGTTATTTTGGGACCTGAAGATCTTATAAAAAAGTGTTAATATGCCTTATTTATAACATATTTTATCTTTTGATATTAGACTTTAGATGCGCTGTTAGCAAACATAGGAAACTAAACTACTTTGCAAAGCTAATTTCTTGTTCAGAAACAAACTCTACTTTATCATGGCTCACACAATAATAAGTTTGTAATAGTAAATTCTCTTTTTTTGTTTTTAAACTACATATTTACTGTTTTCAGATTTTTTCCTGTTAAATGATGTAAAACAATCTTCTTGCCAAATTTCTTGATTCCTAGTCAACGGGCTACGGGATGTACCTACCTGGTAAGTTTTGATTCCCTTAGCCCTTCATATATCGTGATAATTAAAACAAAAGATTTATGAATGAAACGCACGTAAATGTACGTCAATGGTACTCAAAGGAGTAAATTGCAAAATATGCGAACATATGCGACATAAATGGTCATATCTCTTGATTGCGTTGACTTACAAGTTTGATATTTTTACAGCATAAAGAGATCGTAAACTTGAATATTCGATGTAAATTTCAACTTGATACTCCTACACGTTCCTGAGAAAAAAGGTCTTGACCGACAGACGGACAAGAAAGTAAAAGGGCGCTTTGTTTCCTTTTGAGGCACGGAACTTTAAACATGGCTTAGTTGATAAGCAAAGTGTCATCACCTATTTCTAAGGTAATGATAAACCTGAAGACGTATATACGACCTATTGATGGAGTGGGTCCGGATTCAGAGAAGGTCCTCAGAGAGGCAGTAGATATTTCACTCTCCTAATGTAAATAGAACGCATTTGGGTGAATCGTTCAATATTTAATCATGTCCGACGTCTAGTGAGGTGTGAATGATCATTGAACTAGTGACTCCTTGTCACCCATCATCGGACATTACTAGGGAGTAGATCTTTAGTGCAAGAGGCCGTCTTGGTCGGTACCACCGCTATGCCAAATATCCTGCTGCGAAGCAATAGTTATATTACTGTGTTAGGGTGTGAAGGGCGCTGTAGCAAGTGACATTACTGGGCGATTTAAAGGCTAATGTATTACGGCGCACAGTGCAGTGCTACGCAAAACTACAGTTGTAAGCTCTGGGGTGGAATTGCAGCTGTCATAGTCAAACGTAGTGCTTGCCCGTCTTGCCACTTCAAAGCATTAAAAAAAATTAAAAAGGTTTTTTTTTTACTTTTATGATTTATAATATACTATTATTATAATAGTACTAATACTAACTAAATAGATCCAAATCCAAAAAGTCTCATAATTCTGAACTGTTTAACTAAATATATAACCAAATAATAATATTACTTTGTACTAACTACTAATATTATAGAAAACTGCCGCTTGCTTAGATAATATTTATTACAATTTTAGAGAGAAAAGTTACCTATCTCAGCCTTCGCGAGATTCTCATAATGAGGAATGGTGACGTCAACATGCATTGCGCTGAGATCGATCTTTCACCACGATATTGGCAACAACAATAATCCTGTCCATGATAATAGATCGATCTCAATAGAAAATACCACGACCGTTTTCAAGAACGCGTACTTATACGGCACCTCAAACTCAAAAAGGCCGTATTGAAGAGCTGCTGTTGAATAATGGCTAAATATGCCTGTGCAAGTACTCTCTAAAGCGCTAGTAGCGACGCTCGACTTGGCGATCCATCCGACCAACAAGTTAAGCAAGACTTGCTGTGGTCAGGTTTTGGATGGGTGACTGCAGCTCATTATTGCTGCATTATTCAACTGAGCGCTTCCGTGCTTCGGAGGGCACGTTAAGCCGTCGGTCCCGGTTGTTTGTCTTAGGACAATAGTCGTTAGGATATGTCGAAGGCCTTCGGGCGGCCTGAAAACTTCGACATGGGTTGGCCACCAACCTATCCACCAATCCGCACTGGGCCCGCGTGGTTGATTATGGCCCAACTCCTTTCTCTGAGAGGAAGGCTCGAACCCCGGCAGTGGGAACAAAATGGGTTGATTATGATTTATGAAGTATACTCTCCATTAGCAAGATGAGAACAACCGGAAATTGTCTGAGCGACTCTCCGGGACGGCGGCATGCTCGACAAATGTCGACCGTACCGTCTTTCATGATATATTTCCGGTAGTTATTCGTATTGATAACTTCGTCAGCAAAAGCGCAGATAAAACTCGGTTTCATCAAAGAGATCACCGATCACAGCTCACTAACGCGAGCGAATCTACGTCAGGCCCTGTTAGGGCCTTGTAGAATCGCCCGTGCAGCTCTTTGCCCTTCCGTACGTGCTTACGGTCTTCGATGTTTAGCACCACTAGTTTACCATCAGTTCTCGTTTGCCAAGAGAGAGGCGTGAGGCCCCTATCAGCTGCTATAACGACACGATGTAATGTATCCCATACTCAGTATTACTTTTATAATATCATTATTATTATAATTATTTCCAGTTGGTGCTGTTATTTAAGATCGTGATGGCACTGTTTCTGAACACTAAATAATTATAAAATAAATTGCAAAATTAGGACCGATTTCTTTTTCTTGTCAATACAGTACTCAGGTGGGCACATCTGTCTGTGCATGGGTAAACATTTAGAATCGTGGCGCCTGAATTCTGGGGGAGGGGGAGGGGGAGGGGGGGTCGGGTAGTGCCCCATCGCAAACCCCACCCGCCGGAGACCATTAGTTTTCGAGTTATGTTTGTTTAAGTATTTTGAGGTTAAGTACTGCATTTCGATCTACTACCGGGTGGTAGTAGACCGCGTCGGCTCTGCAATCCGACAAGACTGCTTGAAATCGGGGTGCTATGAGTCGGTTCTGTCACTGACTTCGACCTATTCTAACTAACTATAACTAACCTATAGGTATGTCACACACAAGTGACTTTGCCAATTCATTAGAAGTAGTTTGATGAAGCGCTCGCCGGCCGCTTCCGCGGCACGCTCGCTACGCTCGCTCGGCTCGCGCCTGGTGGGTCACAGTTCAAACCTAACCTAACCTATAGGTTTGTCACAGACAAGTGACATTGCCAATTCATTAGGTACTAATATACTATTGTGCACACATTCCTACTAGTATGGGTCTGATAATTAAAATTGAAAAACAATTTGTTATTTTTAGAACTTATATTTTAAAGACATAATTTATAGCATTTATAGTTTCGATGAATGGGTCTTTTTTATTTTTAGTCACATTTCTTCCGCGAGTATTCCGACAGTTTGCGTTCCGTTTCAAGAACTTACATACAACGTACATGTCAAAAAAGGCTAAAAGTTACCTAGAAACGTTTCGTTTTACGCATTAATGTCATTTATGTCACCTGTCACTATCAAAATTACGGTGTTTTATTGAAACTTTAAAAAACTATTTAGACTATTTTGGCGTGTCTCCGGCAGCTAAAATGTTGTAAATACGCTTTATACAAACCCCTTCAACCCACCCACAGTTTTTGTTTCACCAAATTCAGGGGTCACGATTCTAAAGCCAACCCGAATTCTGTCTGAAATTGGACTGTCATAAACATAAAGTTTTAAAGTCCCGAAATAATTCCAGATTAAAAAAACTGAATACACTACGCGAGAGTAAAAGTGTAATTGTAGTAGCTCGTCGCTTGTAGTCACGAACGAACTAATCGTAAGCCGTATCCCAATTAATATATTTGGATTAAAACCAATACAAATACTTATGAATACTAATAGAATACATGCCGTATTAGAGGCTTGTATTTGTGCTTATTTGGAATAACTATGACCCGCATGTCGTGTAAAAAAAGTCGCTTACAAAAATGTCATAGGGTCAATGTAATTACTTATTCGGAACCATTGTAGAAGTGAAGTAAATGTCCTCAAGAATTAAGATGGCGAAAATACGGAAACGGTTATTTTTATGTCAACTGATAAACTGCAACCTTAGCACCTATGAGGTCACATTTACTATACAGATTTACAAATCAATAAATCTTTGTCTTATAAAAAGTAAGTTCAAAAACGAAAACTCGACTACTGAAAAGTAACGCTCTAAAAAGTATATACTTAACAAGAAAATATTCTAAACTGAAATGAAATGAAATTGAATGACTGGAAATGATTTATTAATATTGTTTACAAACTTATATAACTTTACTCATTTACATAATACGTCATAGCTAAGAGCCAGCAAGTTATTTTTGACAACATCCGTGAAACAAATGAAGAGATGACAAGAAACGTTGGAAAAGCAACCTTATGTACAAGGGCGATATCTCATAAATTATTTGACATCGGTGAGCTAGTCGACGAATCATTACAGAATCGCACGGCTGACCACTGTGAAGTTAAAAGTAAATCCTAGGAAGATATTTGGTGCCCAAACTAGGATAACTGGCGTATGGCGTACCAATATTATCAACTCACGATTTAGCGCCTATTCATTAAACTTAAATGTAAGTTACATTTAATTCTCTATTAATGTACCTAATGATTACTTAGTCTTTCGCGATTCTAATACACTGATAATAAATAAATGAACCGATCGCATATAATATAATTTTTTTAACTCGTCACCTCAACCCGTGACCATGTTCACTGAACAATGTTCGAATTCGTCGGGATAAATGTAATAAACACACTAATTATTATTGTACAGTTATAAACTATTATTATAAATATACAGGGTGTCCCAAAACTCAACGATAACCTGGTACCGGGCGAGAGGCCAAGGTATACCAGTTATGAAAAAAATAAGAAAAAAAATCTATGTCACTTAGTCAAGCGATGATAGTCATTTTTCGAAAAAGTTAAAAATTTGACACCCTTGGTCGCATTTTTAGGTACTGTGATCGCAATTTTCACAATTTTACAGTGATTTTTTTAATAATGTTATCTCAAATGACAGTGCTATTAATCGTAACCACAAATGAAAGTAATAATCATTGTTAACTAAGTAAAATAAATTAAATTTTGACGAGTTATGGTTTATAAAATTTATGTCAGTCAACTTTGACACTCTACGCTGGAAAAAATGTACAACACTACCTATGGCAAGTTTTTTAAAAGATGGTCCATTTAGTCTAGATTTCAAAATAGTACAACACTTGCCACTTTTCTTGCCAATAAAACTGCTATTTCGTATATTATTATTTATTCTTTATATAATATATTAAATTAATTAATTATTTTTTTTACTATATTTTTTTTATTTTATTTTATTATTTCCGAAAGGTTCTGAAGTGGAGACCACGGACCGGCAAGCGCAGCGTAGGTCGTCCACCGATACGGTGGACAGACGACTTGATAAAGGTCGCAGGACGACGTTGGATGCAGGCGGCTTCCAACCGGTCATTTTGGAAAATCATGGAGGAGGCATATATTCAGCAGTGGACGTCCTACGGCTGAGATGATGATGATGATGATGATTTTATTATTAATAGTGATGTTCATTCACAAACTTTCACACTTGCAGTACTCCATATTCCAAATCCAATGACTATGACGCAAACCTAAGATTAACTAGACTAGCAAACCGAAGATTGTTTCCAAAAAAAAATTGTTGGGCCTCTAATCTAAAGTATTAATATCTATGTTGTGAACTTAGCGGACTAAGTACGCGTAAGACAAAGCCTACTTACAAAGATTAAATATTATCTGTAAACAGCGACGACCATCTAAGCCTTTAAGTCTTACCTTTTTAAATCCCTGTGAAGTGACTTCTGGCTTAGGCGATGTCTCAAACAGATTCAATCTCGAATTCTGGAAGAAGTCATTACTCGAGTTTTCTCTTGAGAACAGTTCAGCCGTCGAACTTTCTCTGGTCAATGATGGTCTTTGTCTTACAAAGGGGTTTGTTCTCGCCGCTTTCGCTTGCTTTAGGAAGTTGAATTTGGTGACGGCTTCCACGCCAGGTGATGATGATGAGCCATCAGGCGTGTCTGGAGTAGGGGTATCTGGCGTAGACGCCATATTGTTTTGAATTGGCGCCAGATTGATAATACTGTTCTTGGAATTCGACCAATTTCACTCTTTTATCACTATGTTCTTATTTGGATAGATTTTAGATGTTTAATGTGTCTAACGACCGTTCAATCACAATCACTAGGACAGCATAAATGGGTTAATATATATAACAAACACTCAAAAGCAATTACTATGTTTACTATGTTTAGTTACATCCTCTAAATTTTCACCTCTATCGCAACATCCGTCAATTTGGACTTTGTCGACACTCCGGAAATAATTTATTTATTTTTGAATACTTCGCATATTTATCACAACATTTTACAACACACATTTTTGAGGAATTCCGCGGAAATGTTCAACCATTTTCTTACGGTTTACGAAAGTAACAAATACAAATGTCTATATATAAGTGTACATGTTTCAACGCGCGTCCTATATCAGCAAGGGCTAACGCGAGACTGAATTCAAATTAGGAATAGAATAGAATAAGAGCATCGCGTGCGCAATCCGGAATTGAATAGAGATTGTAGTGAAGATTTTATTATGTTATATATCGCTACACCTCTTGTTCGTGTTTATACAGGCTGTTTGTGAAAAAAGAACCCGATTTTGGATAAAATAAGGTAAGAAAAAATAAAACGAAGTCTTTGGTTAGATGTAACTACTACATTATTAAAATTAACTTTGCAAAAGGAATAAATAACAATAACTTGCTTTTAAACGTATGGTGTTGTAATTGTTTTGGGTTCATGAAAATATATGGTAGACCATCGTCTGCTCATAAAACAACAGATACATCAGTTTACTTCTGAACATGGCATAAATGGCTACGCAACTGGACCATAATGTTATAATTTTAGAATCAAATGTAGTACATATTCCTTTTATGAATTTTATCCTTGACATACCTCCAAAATAGTGTTATATATCTACACACATACTCGTACAAACATTCCAAATGGTACTAAGTCTGGTTATAAAAACGGGCGGCCTCAAATCTAAAACGTAATCAATTTGCTCTGTTTCATTCGGCTGGCTGCCACAATACGTAGATAGTGTACCTACTGTACTTTCATGACCTAAAAAACTTAAATCGAGTAACTAAATTTGTTATCTGTATTCTTAACAGTCTTATAAGTAAGTATCTATGCACATTTATATAGTTCTCTATGTCTATGTGTGACGTGACTCTAGAAATATTGCTTTTTTCTACCGACCTCCAAAAAGGAGGAGGTACTCAATTCGACTGTATTTTTTTATTGTTTTTTTATGTTTGTTACCTCATAACTTTCGATAGGGTGGATCGATTCACAATTTTTTTTTGTTTGAAAGCTGGTGCTTCCCATGTAGTCCCATTTAAATTTCATCAAATTCGCTCCAGTAGTTTTTGAGTTACACTCCAATAACTGAATAAAATGGAAGTCGGTATAAAAATTTTCTAATTGTACTTGTTCTACAATAACTTTTTTGTTCCCGTTTTCGTCCCTTTGTTTTACCAAATAGTAAATCCGTAATAATTGATGTACCTAATGGTAGTGTTATATAATTGATAAATTTACCATTCTAATCAATATACAATTGAACATTGGTTATGAGAGTTTATTTTCTCATCGTCTACTCTCGCTTAAACCTCTCCATGAATTATGATTTCTGTGCTGCAAGATAAATCAATATCTACATCAAAGCCGAAAAAATAAAATTTAAAGTAAATTGTATTTGCGTGACATCCAAAAAAGCATGAGATTTGCAAGAAATCATCCGGCCGGTCCCAATAATCTATCTATCGCCGGTTTACCTTACTAGAGTTAGATATTTGACACTACTTGTATGGAAGTTATGTCAAATTTCTATCGGTAGTAAGGAAAACCGCGGACAGATAGATTATTGGGATCCTCCATAAAGGTTTTTTTATTTGACAGTTTGGCCTTCAAGTTGGGATCATATAAAGTTGTGGTAAAAAAGTATGGACTTGATAATTTTTAAGAAGTTTATAAACTTAGTGTGGAGGTTTATACCCTCAGTAATTCTTTTAGTTCCGTATTTTCCAATAATTTGTGTTTACTAATAAATTGGAATCAACGCGAGACACATAATCGATATGGTATACGATGCAGTACACAGCAATGAGCGTGCCATACTCAAGAAATAGGTAAAATATAAATAATATTTATATTTTATATTTACCTCAACAAGGGTTCCTGAGGCTAAACTTTCCTTTAACGTCCGTCGAGTTGGGGGTTGATATTTTTTTTTACAGAAAGGTTACATTATTATAAGCACACACGCCAAGTTTCAACCTGTGGAGACGTGTAGTTTTTGAGAAAAAAAATATTGAAAATCAATTATTTTTGCAATATTTACGTCAATACCTACCGCAAATCATATAGGATTCTCGCCATTGAACGTTTCGTTTTACGTACGGTTAAGTTGTCATACGTTCGGTAACATTTTATTTTACATAAATTTACGTTAATACTCGTAATTATATTTTGTAGTAATTTTAATAGTTTCATGCACACATATATTTCACAGTAGCGGATAGTAGCGGAGTATCTAGTCAGAGCAAAGTCGCAATAGGTGCGACGACGAGCGAAGCGAGGAGTGTTAGGTTGAATGGTGACCACACAACGCCAGCATTAGGCTGACTTACACCTCAATAAGGATATATAACTATCTCAGAATTATAAATTTCAAAACCACGAAAAGGGGGGGCTTTTCCCCAGCTTTTACTTTGAGGGGGAGGGGGGTTGGTCCCCCCTCCCCTCTCGAGGGACGTTATAGGCTAACCTACACCTCGATAAGGATATATAACTTCTTCTAATTAATAATTTAATATCTCGGAAAGAGGGGGGCTCCGCAGTTTTTCCTTCGAAGGGGGGTAGTACCCCTCCCCCTCCCCCTCTCAGCTCGACGGACTTTAATGGAAAGTCGAACCGTTCCTGACGAAGGCGAAACAATTACCGATCGTTATACAAACACACACACATACACACACACACACACACACACACCTAGGCGTAGATGAAAGTTATTGCATTTTAGAAATAATATAAACCTTAATATAATTAAATATACAATTATTATGTACCTACCTGTATGTAACCATAACATGTAATAGTATGGACATAGTCTACTGTGGTATGGATATGGAACAGCGGGGTCTTCTGACACAGGTGTTTTTATACGTAATAGAAGGTCCCAACTTTTTTTTTGGATGGGGAAATGCTGTCCACTTCCTTTCCGCCACGGGGGTGACGTAAGGGGGCGTGTGGGGCTCAGACCCACTAATATCCGTGAGCAGTCCTCCGCTAAGGTGAGGCGAGATGGGGTCACGACCTGTTTAATCTTTGGCTTCTATATTAAAACAAAACATTTTTCTATTTCATATCGACGACGTGATTATAACATAGGTAAGTATAATGAGTTCGTGAGTTTTAATATAATGATAATTACTTGTGTTTAATTTGAGAACACCCTGCACTTTATATCTCCACGTTGTGCATAGTTTTCAGCGTGTATTAGATCATTTTCAGGGTCAAGTGTGAGAGAATTCAATGTCAGACAATGTACACCACGTCAACTGGGAGTACAACGTGAAGTTTATCTTACATATAATTAACTCTCGCTCTACACGCGTATATGCAATTTACTCGCGATTGTTCTTTTTCAAGAAGATAGCCTTAGTACCGCTTTTTGTATATATCTTATCTATTAACGGTTTACCATTGCATTTTCATTCACTGCCCATTCAACCAAGCGCGGATTCACCGTTGTGGGCACGATGGGCATGCCCACAACCATAATCCTAATAGACTGTGAAGTTAACTTTCACGGTCTATCGATGTCGATAGACTGATAATACAGCCAATGCCTTAAAAGATCGGACAAAAGTAATAAAAACCCAGATTTCGATGATATTATAAACGTTTTCGCGAAAAACAGCAGCTGCTGTGACCACAACCATTTTTAGGGCTGGATCCGCGCCTGCATTCAACCTATTTTATGTAACTTAATCTATTTTCATATTAAACCTCATCTTAAAATTGGCCATCGAATGTGTTTTTGAAAATTAAAGAAAATATGAGATGGACAGAGACAAACTCATATAGAAAGGAGAATAGAGATTGTTTTGAGTCGAGCGAGAGGTATTGACTGAAAATTACTAGATATACGGTTATTATTGAAGAGAAACAATGAGATTACGTTTATATATCACTAGTGACTGCCCGCGACTTCGTTCGTAGTAGTCTCGGCCGTCGGACTCGCCATATCCTTTCATCGTTTCTTAATTTTTTTACTGTAATACCTTTAATGAAGTATTAGAAAACATTTAAAATAAAGATGAAAATGAAATCGGCAAAGCCGTTTTCTAGTTATAGCGTGACCAGGAAAAATAGGGGTTATTTTTTATACACATAGATAAGATTGTTCAGCAGTGGACGTCCTACGGCTGAGATGATGATGAGATACGATTAGAAAACAATAAATTTGACGTCTTTGATAGTGTTTATTCAATAATAAGATGTCAAATATTTACATTTAAACTTCTGCTGCGGCTACACAAAACCAGATAATGAATAAACAAAACTGGCATGCCAGAGGGGAACACCTTACTGTGGATATCACTAATAAGCAGTAGGTATGTGTGGGACCACTTGGACCAGTTAAAGCCGCTAGTTCTGAACATGATAGACAA
Organism: Selenia dentaria; assembly: GCA_917880725.1. Taxonomy (NCBI): domain Eukaryota; kingdom Metazoa; phylum Arthropoda; class Insecta; order Lepidoptera; family Geometridae; genus Selenia; species Selenia dentaria. The sequence goes on along the minus strand of OU862901.1, from coordinate 8,395,077 downwards.
TGACTATGAAGGCATACGGCATACCCACTCTATCAAGTTGCTGGTTTGAAGTGAAGCGTGACCCGCTAGGTCACATCTTTTTGTTGATTATAACTTTATTTATTTATAAAGTCTTTTTTATTTTTCTTATATAGGGACTATTCTTGATAGCCATTAGCAATGCAGTCTAACATTAAACCATCCATAAAAATAGCGTCACATTTTAATCTTTAACGTACATAACGTACATGTTTCTTTATAAACTAGCCAATGGAATATTAGAGACAGCTGCATTGATTTCAAATCTAACATTTTGTATCAGCATCTACCGAGAACATCCCGGTTTAACTTACTGGTAGGCGATGCAAATCTAATTTAGGCCAAAATGCACCTATCAATAGAATGATCAGAGAGTTTAACCGCATTTCTAAAGAAAAGAACCTGGATTTATTTGACAGAAAAGTCGGCGGACTTAGAAGAACGATGGCAATATAATTATTCATATAACCCTAATTTTCTATCGTTATTATTGTGTAAACTTTTAAAACCTACATTATCAACACCTAAATTTAGAAACGAATAATAGTATTATATTCTATACTTTTTAACATATGTTACTGCAATTACAATATTATAAATTATGTTTAAATTAATAAGATCACAGATTTTTATGTATAATTTCGAAAGAAACAAATTTCACTGATTGTATTTAACTATAGTAGATCCAACCGTTTATCCTCTTTTTGACAGATCTAATTTGTCAGTTAAAGTGTTGTGACCAAGTGATTATAGTGGACACGATTTCGATTCATTTTTCTATCGAGTCTGTGCGGAAAGAGAATAGTCCTAGGAATGGCGCCATGACCATGGCTATTGGCCATCTAGAAATACGTCAGCCAATGGGGAATGTTGAAAGGGCGTGGACAGGCCGTCATGGCATGGCCATCTAGAAACGCATCAGCCAATGGGAAATGCTGACGCATTTCTAGATGGCCATGCCCAGATGGCGAGGCCACGCCGTCCGGTTACACCCGTGTAGTTTCCAAGGTAAGCTATCAAATTCTGAGTTATAAGTTTTCACTTCTATCGGCAATTCCTATGACTGCCAATTTTTTTGTCTATGGGTAAGCAGTAGTATTTTATCAAGGTAGTAAAACTCAATGGTCCACCGCCGTTTTGTATTTGTCACTGTCACTCGCAACAAGACGCCCGTGCTAGTAATTATTTGCTGAGTTTTATATTGGAACTATAAAATGGCGAAAGGATCAGTGCTGAAAGGACAGACGAGAGAAATGGTGATCAAGCTTCGTAATTACTTTGAAGCAGAGTATCAAAATGGCGGCCCGCTTTTACCATTGTCGCAAGTGAGAGAGCGCGTTGCGGCCGCGTTAGGTATTAGTGCATCTACGATTACAAAAATTACTACCGAAGCCTACGGAACAAGCGGCATGCAGGAGAATAAGCTTCGTACGCCGAAGAAAAAACGCCAACCACGTCGTGTGACTTCGGTTGACAACTTTGACGCAGACGCTATACGCCGTCATATATATAACTATTACTTACGTAAAGAAGTTCCAACACTTAAAAAACTTGTTGCTTCTTTGCGTGAATGTGATTTGTTCCGAGGTCAAAAATCGTCATTGGTAAAGGTCTTGAATGAAATTGGATTTACTTATAAAAAATCGGACAAACGCAAAATATTGATGGAGCGTCGCGACGTAGCTTTTGCTCGTTGCGAATTTTTGAGCGAAGCCAAAAAAATTACAGATTGGTCAAATGTTGTTTTCACTGACGAAACTTGGCTGAATGCGAACCACACAGTGTCTAAGAGCTGGACTGATGACACCGCTGCTTCCACTACCTCAGTACCGATGGGAAAAGGAGAACGTCTAATCATTTGCCATGCAGGGTCTGTGAAAGGATTCATGCCAGATGCTTTGTTGGCCTTTAAATCCAAAAAAACAGTTGAGTACCACGAAGAAATGAATTCTGAGGTTTACGAAAGTTGGTTTAAGGAAATGGTACAATCATTGGAAGAACCGTCAGTTATTATTATGGATAACGCATCCTATCACTCACGCCAAATTGATAAAATGCCGACCCAGGCCGACAAAAAACAAGTAATCATTGACTGGCTTCAACGACATGGTGAAAATGTTGATAACTCCTTACTAAAAGTACAATTACTAAATATATTACGAACAAAAAAACACTTCCCAAAACGATATGTGATCGACGAAATAGCTGCAGAACATGGTCATTGGGTTCTTAGACTTCCACCCTATCATTGTCAATACAATGCCATTGAATTAATATGGGCTCAAGTTAAAGGACACGCTGCTAGAAATAACACAAAACCCCCATTCACGGCAAACAAAATGGTAAATTTATTAAAAAATGCATGTGTGAAAGTAACTGCGGAAAGCTGGCAAAATGTAATTCAAAAAACACAAGAAACTATAATGGCAGATTGGGATAAACACGTGGCGATAGATTATATGAGTCAACAATTAATTATAAATGTCGGCAATAGCTCGAGTGACAGCAACGATGAATCTGATTTTGATTAATAAATAAATAAAAATAAAAGATTAGATTTCGTTTGCTTAAATTGGAATTGGGGTTGCTCAAACTTTACTATTTTCTGGTACCAAACGGCAGACTTTAATGTCTGCCATCCCCAGCGAGCAACACGGAAGGGAGTAGCCTTAGCTAAAAAATATTGTTCAAATCTTTCTGTCATTTCTTGCGGGAGGGGAAGTTGCACACTAGCGCAAAGCCGCACTATTACATACAAAACATACCTGTACCGATCCATTGCCGATCATACTCACACAACCAAATCACTAACACATAAAAAATAAAGCACCATTCACAAATCTAGCCCCGCCCTCACCCCACAGTATATTATCAAACTCCATGGTCCATGCGGACTTGTACTTTGACAGAGGGGAAACGCTGTGTATGCCTACTCCCTTCCGTGTTGCTCGCTGGCCATCCCAGATTTAACCGGTAACAGCTTCGTCAAGTATGACTTGTACTTGTAATCATCATAGTCATCATAACCTTGTTCTTTTTTGGATATACACCAGGAGATAAACACGTCTTCAAATAATGCTGTATGTTTTCCTGAGGCGCATCAATATAACGGTTTTACATAAAAATAAATCCGATATTATGTGCCGAGAACGGAAAACACCCGTGTAAAAATAGTTCATAAACAATATCGATATCTCAATCGTAACTTCGTAACATCACTATGTTGATAGCCATAGAACGTAATTTTTTAAAAACGTTTGTTATTTTATGGAATTTATAAAAAAACTACTGCACTTATGGACTCATTTTGTGAAAGATGATTATTATACGGGATCAAGGAGCAAATTTAAGCAGTTGTCATATTTTTAAAACCTCGCATTTATAAGTTAACTTTTGCGTAACATCGTCATGTTACGTTCTATTGGTGCTGTCAAAAAGAGGATAAACGGTTGGATCTACTATAGGATTTAAGAATTTCACTGTTATATTTATTGCATGCAGTCATCACCTATAATTATGATGGCATTTAGCTCTGTCTGGATATAAATAAACTTTGTCTCGTTATGGTGTACATTATGTTGGTGATTATAAATATAAATAACTTGATTGAAACTTTCGTAAGTATTACAAATTTTAATGTTATTTTGACGGTTTAACTTATGCGGCAAGTATAGTCGAGTATCTCGACCGGTTTAGTGACTGTCCGGGCCACTTCTTCATGGAGTACGTGCGCACCCGACTGCGTAAGTTAAACCGTCCAAATAATATTAAAATCACTACATATAACAAAACTGTAGAGGTCGATGTAAGGAGTGAAAACGATCTAATTTATTTTTTTGTTTCTCTTTCTTTCTGTACGGGCTAATCTCCGAAACGACTGGACCGATTTAGATTAAATTTTGTATGGTGGTAGCTTATATCCCTGATCAACATATAGGATACTTTTATATTTTGATCCCGGTAAATTAAATAGTTCCCGTGGGATAGTTAAAAAACTGTAATTAACCGTATCCCGCGAGGCCGCGAAGCCGCTGGCTGGTCAGCTAGTCTAACGTAAATCTCGAGACCACGCTTTGTTCTGAACGCCGTTGACGTTTAATATCTCTAATAACTAGTAAATTTTATTTTTACTTATACTATTAGGAGACGGTCGACCTGCGATAAGTGGCTACTGGCAACGGGCTACTGACGCAACGCTATGCATATGTATGCAGAGGTTGCATACATATGCATAGCGTTGCGTCAGTGGCCCGTTGTGCCTGTAATTTTGCCGGAATATAGATTTTAATCGAGAATATAGACAAGCGGGTAAAATAACATATAACAATAAGAGTAGGTAAGTATGTATAACAGTCCTGCGCTAAATGTATTGTATACAAAATATATTCGACTCCAAATAATAAAAAACATATTACAATGTAAATAGACACATAAATCAATGACGTCAGGACATGACGCCTAAGAAATACGTGCGTACTTGAATAAAAATGTTATGGTATTGTGGCGGCTTGTGTACTATTACCTAACCTGTAGTAATGGTATTGACAGTAGAACTCATTGAATAAATAAGTACATACTGGGTTTACATAACAAACGAAAATACTTATATAATAGACGAACGTATACTTAGTTGTATTCGACATTTATACGATACAGTATTCAACCGACTTGCAAAACAAAAGGAAGAGGTTCTCAAGTCGACGCGTATATTTTTAAATTTTTTATGTATGATCTTATAATTTTTTTACAGAGTAAATCCGAACTTCATAATTATTTCTGGTAGATTATACTTCTGAGGTAGTTGAATTAGAGGCATTTAAATTTCATCAAATTCGGCCAAGCGGTTTTTGAGTTACAATCCAATAATTAAAAAGCGTGAAAAAAATTTTTTTATCAATAAATGGAACCGACTTCCACACAAAAAAATTAAATAATATGTTGAAGTCGGTACCATTGTATTTCACATTTTTTAGTGTGGGAGTCGCTTCCATTTTTTTTTGGTAAAATATTTTTTATGCCCACTAGTCGTGTGGTGGTGTACACAAGAGGTATGGCTTGTTGACAGTTTTTTTTTTACTTAGGCCCAGAACATAAACATGGCCTAAAGATAGTCCCGAAGATAGTTTAAACCATGAATTAAGGGAATTCGTGTAAACCATGGTTTAAACTCAAACCCTTTTGAAGTACCCTTTGAGTAGATCTTAGAATAATATTTTTTCTAAGCAATACATATATAGAAAATAATAAGTAAATAGTAATGATAGGTAGTACCTATGTAATTGGAGATTCACCAGCCTTTTCAGATTTAATTATTGTGGATTGCCACGCAATTCGGAATTCAAATAAATGGTATTTGAAAGCAGTGTTATTTTGATTACAAATTCAGTCATTTGTTTTAGATAGTGTTTTGTTTTTGTGAAATTGTGGGAGTTCAGGCGCCATGGATAAATTGCAAACAATGGTGGAGAAGCTCGCAATTAATTAACAACCAAGACTGGTGAATCGCTCTTACCCATTTCTTCTCCACGACAACGCGCGAGCTCACACTTCACGACAGACTCTCGCAAAGCTACAAGGGTTACAGCTGGAAGCTCTCCGTCACAGGACTTGGCCCCAACAAATTTCTACCTATTACAAATTTAGAAAATTCTTTAAACGGGAAAAATTTACTCACAATTTACTCACATTTTTATATTTTAGAATTTTAGTACTGATATCCGATTTCGCTGCTTAAAAAACTAATAATGCTCATAATTTATCTACTCTCGTATCGTAAAATTCGAATTATAAACTACAAAACAAGTTTATATCAAACGAAATTTACAATCACTACTAGTGTACGAGAGCCCACGACCAATATTTTTGTCTCATAGCAATACAGCCATAACCGCATCAAATTGATATAGTCCATTATTCTGAACTCGAAAATACCAATATCAGACATTTTCCGCGTAGCGTTTTACCCGACCGAATTTTAAAAAATGTTATCGTATTTTACCGAACCGTATCAAAGCAATCTATCTGATTTTCAGACTGTAGTTGAATGATAGCTCTAAGATACCGAAAACATAAGTATGTTTCAGAAGTGTATTATTTTATTTAGTACTAGCTGCGCCCCGCGGTTTCACCCGCGTGGTGATGGATGATGATGATGATGATGATGAAAAGTATCCTATGTGTTAATCCAGCGCCTCATCTACCCCCATACCAAATTTCATCAACATTAGCCCCCCCGTTTGTGCGTGAAAGAGTAACAAACATCCATACATCCATACATACAAACTTTCACGTTTATAATATTAATAGGATTTAGTATTAATTTATTTATTAGTGTAGCACGAACCCACAAAATGACTTTAAGAAATAACAAGTGAGACTAAAAACATAGCAATCCGTCTGAAAAGTTCTTTACAAGTACATTTGATTGAATGGACGCGAAATGGTTAATTTTCAGAAGAAAATTTTAAAGCATTTAATGTTGAGACCATTTTGAAAAAGTTAAAATTTTTATACGAATGTTAAATATCACATATATAATCAAATTACTTTTAACGATGTTTCCGAATTCAACAATTCTGCAATTTTAGAGGTAAATATTTCACATCTTCTGACGGGATTCGAAGCTCCATCCGTGTCAGACTGTATTGTAAAAATAAATATTATTTTACTATACACGGCAAATCCAAAAAGTTAATATTAATAAGAAGAAACCATCTTATTTTTTTTAAAGAACGCGTAATATATGGAACCCGCATTTTTGTATATCGTTACAAGAAAGTTTTGATTTTTTTTGTGTTTTCTTTTTGGCGCGCGTTTATAGCGCGGTGATGTGCTGTGTTTTGACGCTATTCATACGTTTTCTTATACTTAAATTATAAAACAATTTTATAATTGCAACATATACAACTTGAATATTTTTTTATTTAATAAACTATTAATTACACAACTTGTTACTTTGATGTTTTATTTAGTAGGTACAATCCCAAATCCCAGTGAGAGTTGATAAAGTAGTGTATGAAACTGTACATAACCACAAATTAATTAACAATATTAATCATAACTAAGCATTAAAACATTAATCTGATACTATTAAAAACCGAGCCTTAGGCAAGCTTCACTTGTTTATAAATATCCTTTTTTAACCCTTTGTGTCCCAGAGACGTATATATACGTCAGTTTCATTCATAATTTTTTTGTATTAATTATCACGTTATAGGAAGGATTAATATCTACTTTTAGACCGAGCGAGTGCGAAACACGAACGAAGTGTCTGCAGTAGCTTGAGCGAAAACACATACAGTGGACCGAGCACGCAAATCTGTATAAGTGTAACGCAATCGCAGCGTTAACGTATTTAGTACCAACTGTCATTTGTCTAGTACAATAGTGGCACAGATAACTCATAGTTTGTACTGAATACGTAACCGATACGATAACGTTACACTTAAGCAGATTTTCGTGCTCGGCCCTCTGTACATCTTGTTTGCTCAAGAATGATCTTTGTTGATCATTATTTCGGCCACCGACCAATCTCCTCTGTTTGTTTTTGCTCTATCCACGCAAGATTAACGGAATTGCGACAACCTCGCAAAAGCCAGAAAAAAGACAGTTGCCATACAGCATCAGGTGCTTAATTAGAAATTTCGCAGCCACGCAGAAACTAGAAAATGGCTTGCATGCTCTCATCGTTTCATAATGAAATAGTTCTCCAAGCAATAAGCCCCAATTAGCCAACCAATGGAAATATACCCTGAAACAATATCGCATCGGGCCGACACTAAATTGTAAAACAAACAGATGCTGCTAATAAGAACACTGCGAATGTTCTGTCTGTTCGTCACAGTATTAGTACGGCAAACATATGTGTGCAAATTGAATATTTTGTATGTAAATACAATTATTTGATATACACTTCTAAATATGTGGTTTTGGCTCACACGTAACCATTAGGCTGTGAACGTAAGAAACGGTTTAGTTTAGTTATTATAGTCACGATTGGTGCTAAAACGCAGGCTACGCAGGTTTTTTAAGGAAAACTGTTTCAAAGTTTTAAAGCTACTAGGAACTCATAAGGGTAGAGAGGTGAGTGATCGACTAGGCTGCTTGGGTTATCGGCTAAAGAAGTAACACTTTTTTAATGCAATTAAGAAACAAGACTAGCAAGTTTTAAGCTTACCTATGACCGTTGCGGTACTACCCAGAGCTTAGAACTGTAGTTTAGTGTAGCATTGGTCATATATCTGGAATATATTTACATTGGAAGTAAAATGGGAGCTGGCTCTCAAGGACAGCTACCATGCAGCTTGCCGAGCGATTCTCTAATGATTCGTCGACGAGCTCACCGATGTCAAATACTTTGAGATATAGCCCTTGTACACAAGGTTGATTTTCCAACATTTCTTGTCATCTCGTCATTTGTTTCACGGATGTTGTCAAAGATGCAACAATGTTTGCTCTTAGAGAATCGCACGGCTGAACACAACCTTAGGTGCTTGGTGCCGTACAGTCTTGATAGGCGCCAGGCTAGAAAGACTCCGCCGGATGTAAATAAATAATAATCAAACTTATTTCTTATTCTGATTGGGGGCGCTAAGTCCTGCACTGAGGTCCCGCTTGGGGTGTATTGTGTATTTCCCCCACGCAGCCTCTACCCGAGCCATCCCAACTCTTTAATGTGACGGTGTATAGACCTTGGGTCGATAGCACAACTGCTCCAGTGATATTTGAGGTCACTGAATCAAATTTAGTAACTTTAAAGATAAAAATACACATTCATGGAAGGGATTCAAACCCGCGTCTTTCGACTATCCGTGCATGTCAGACGCTATGACCACCTAGGCCACCGAGGCATATCGTCCGAGCATCGAATTTTAACTCTCTATTTGATTATAACCGTCGCGTCGTATGGGGACGAAAAAACAAATTTTGTTCCCGCTTAACAAGCGTAAGTGCTTTAAAATCATGTACCTAAAAAAATTTAACAAGTACAACTGGCTATTGGCAGTTCTATTCTACGTAAAAAAATTGGTCTGTTTCTTTCACCCGTGGGCCGAGCACGAAAATCTGTTTAAGTGTAACGTAATCGCATCGTTAACGTATTTAGTACCAACTGTCATTTGTCTAGTACAATAGTGGCACAGATAACTCGTAGTTTGTACTGAACACGTAAACGATACGATAACGTTACACTTAAGAGGATTGCAATCACTGAAATCGGACAATGTTAAGAGGTAGAAAAGAGTTTTCTCTTTTAGTACGGAAAGTACTAGCTATGCAATCCTCTTAAGCAGATTTTCGTGCTCAGCCCACTGAACTTTTTTGTTACTTGTGTAGCATACTGATAACCATTCACAAAGTTCTGTGCAGACTATAAGGTACGAAGCAATAGATGAGTGAGTGGGTTCTAGTATATTTATTATCATCTGCATCTGCAAAAGGGCGGGTAGAGGTTCCTGATACATTTGCTACCGTGCTGTGACAATCACAGAATAAATACATTGGTTAGATTCTTCGTTGGTAAAAATCCATAAAAATATAATGCCTATAAGAACAGTTAACAGTTAACTCTCAAGATTGCTCTATTCTACATAATCAATGCACCGAGCCGAGCCCAGTTAGAACAGACGACTGGTTAAATAGAGCAGGGACAAAAGAAGTTCGAGAAAATAGCGCCTGCAAGGAATCGATAGCAATGTCACTAAAGTATATTGCTATTAATACTTTAGCAGTCCGTCTTTGTAGTGCAGTACTAGATATTCTGGATATGAGTAAAAACTTGTAAGTAATGATGTGTTTAGGTTAGGATTCTTTATCCGCGCGGCGAAATTGAAATAAATATTTTGGAATCGATGTTATGAATTTAATGAATAATAATAATAGTTAATAAATAATAATGAATCGGTACTCCCCGATTCACCGCGCCATGTGCGACCTCAACGCGTTCCTCAGTACGTTTCCCGACTGTGACTTATTTAACGATAGTTGGTCTAATATTGTAAATTTAATGCTGACATTTTGTGAATAATATTTAATTTGACATTTTATTAAGGATTATTATTTAAGTTTGACATTATATAAATAATTTTATTTTTAAATTACTTCATTAGCTAAGACTTTTTTTTGTTTCATTTAAGAACTAATAATATGTATAATTGCAAGTGCGTTCATATTAATAAATAAATAAATGTTAAAGTCATTTATCACATTGGCTGTGGATCGAACACGCGAGTAGCACACTATTCGATAAATTCGCCAGCCCCTAGACGAAATTTTTTTAAATAGTGTTTAAATTTATTTTATTAAGCCAAAACACAAATAAGTCTAAAAAAAGATTTTATATTCGCTAATAACAATTAAGTTTTATATTTTTATATTCTTCATTATGTTAAAAATATAATAATAATATGACTTTATTTGTATATGAAAACTAGGTACGTAGTAGGTGTTAACGATTTAAGTGCTTTAGATTCTACCTTTAACGTAAAACGTTAGGGTCAGCTAAGAAACAAATTCCATTAGATGGCGCTGTTTTCTTGATAATTGCATATTAATTTATTTTAATGAAATATGGGAGGATTAAATAAAAATGCTTGATTTTGCGCCCTTTATCTTTATTTATTAACACACTACAAACATAACTGAAACTATTTATTACTCGGATTTCGAGAAAATGGATAATAATTCTCAACTCTTGTTATACCACAGATTACGTAATAGTACATAATCCTTAGGCACGCACACATACAAATTAAGAATTTGTAGTAGCTATTTAACAAATTCGTCCGTCTCACAGAGTTCCCATTAGCCTATCCGTAGAATCGTTTTCGCATGGGAACAAAGGTGCATGGTACGAACCTGGGCTTATCGTGTTATTTTTGGCATTTATGTTTTAGTTTATTGCGAAACCTTTATTCGTCATTTTAGATAACGATATGAATAGATACTAATATTATCAGTGACATTCTAATATACCTAAGCATCAACCTGAATTAGATACCTATACTTTATTACCCTATGTCTTTTCTGCTGCTGTAACAGAGCGAAGGATCGTCTTGATTTTGAGTAGTATAGGGTTCCGAGGGTGACTAAGGTTACTTTTTATACAGACGTAACACGGGCGAAGCCGCGGGCAGACACTTGTGTAATAAATAAAAGTCTACATCATTTCAATAGTGTATATTCATAGATCTAAGCACTTAGCATTTTTTTAACCCTTAGAATAATTTCTGGTAAAACACATTTTTTTAAAAATGCTACCAGTTTCGGGACCATTCCAGCAATAAAATCTTCATCTCGTTCTATTTCTATTACTTTTATTTGTACTGGGTAAGGGTTCGTTTTCGATGGGTTCGTTAGGCTTTGTTTTTTTTCTCCATAAATCTTCATGTCTGTAATCAAAAAGAAGCATTGGTTTAGTAGGTAAGTACCTAGGTATATTGAAAAGTTTGAACCTCGCAAAAAATGTCCTGAATAATAATAAACTCAATACATTATGTAGTAGGTACATAATATATAATGGAATAGTTTCAATTACTTACGTGGTATTAGTATCACCATGAAACCTCTTGAGTTGAGCACGGGATGCTTTACGGCCTCTCTTAGGCCCAGAATATCTGTGAGCTCTATAGCTCGCTTTGGATCTCTGAGATTGCATTTTGAACAATATTTGACAATATGATATCGCACAAAAGTTTTTGCAAAAACAACGTAATAACAACAAATACTACAAAAAAATAACACATGGAATATTACTCGAGAAGTCAGTCACACGGAATAAAATAAAATATCAGCAATTCAGCATCACCACTGCAACTTCAGTAATAATGACATATGAAAAATATGAAATTGAAAACTGTCAAAACGTCCGAACCAGTGTTGCTAGTGGCAGATAGTCAAAAGTAACTCGAGTCATCTAATAAGTACCTATATCAGGCAAAAAACTCACTATTTTAGCACTCTCTTATTTGGGTTTTTGTGTTTCAAGGTCATTAATTAATGTAAGTAATTTTGGAATAAGCATAACAAGAGTCGATAATGTCGCTGGAAACAAAAAAAACTAAGCATTAGGTAGCTTCCATTTTTTTACATCAACAGTAAAATAATATACCTAATGAAGGTTATGGTAATTACTAATTTTGTGCAAAAACACTCAACTAATACATTTCGATCGGAAGTAGTGCACAAACGTAAAAAATAACTAAAATAGCAAACAGCTCGAGTCTGGTAACACAAAGACAGCAGAACCATAATCTGTGGCAGAACTGAGTGGAAGAAAATGAATTTATTTTATGTCGCACAGAGTGGCAACGTCGCGTTCAAGCCGTGATATAGCGCGGTCCTACTCTCGCAGAAAATGTACTCTACTAGCACGCACCATCTGACAACGTAGCTTACTTGCACTGTCAAGATATTATAACGTACAATAATAATGTAGCTATATGTATAAAATTGAACCACACAAACGTAAAATCAGACGATTTGGCGATGGTAAAACAATAAGATAACACGCTGATGTTTAACTATATCATTGATTTGCGCAAATATGAGTACAAATTAGGACAATGTTAACTCACAATAACTTTAAATTCGCTCCAGAGAACTCAAAAATGCGTAGTTTAATTTGTATGGAAAACGTTTAACCTTCAGTAAAAGCAGCTAACCTCTAAAATAGTTGTAAATTTGCATGATTATGTTAGTACTCGTAGATACAATAAAATAAAATGAATAATATGTACACGTTTACAATATAATATACTTATTCAGAATAGGTACCAAAAGATTACACCTACCTCCTCAAATGGGTTTTACATGAATCTTTGCCTAGCTACTCAATCCAAGGAACGCGGAAGCTTCCTGGGGTAGCTGCCCCAGGGGAGGTAAATTAAGTAAGCAATAACCTAACGATTTTCGATAGCTCACGCAAGCAAAATAGCTTCGAAAGTAATGCAACCATGACATATCCTGAAGTTTCCAATTCAGAAGAATCCTGCCTACCAATGTTTTACCTGAGTAACAACACTAAAGAAACCACTTCGCGTAACCCGTAACAATTTACACAAAACATACCATGTGGTATCGAATGTGGGTCCCACCAGACCTAACTCCCTCATTCAGCTGAATGGAACTGACGCTGCCGCAGTCGTCGTCCATCAAGCCAGTCTTCTTGTAACGTGCCATCTGGAAATGAGAGACATGTTAAGTTAAACGTATGCAACGTATAGTGTACCTAAACAATGTCTTCAGGTCTTAAACTAGGCAGAGCCTGTACTATGGTACCCTGATGACTGATGTGTCTTTATGTGTATATGTACATAAAATAAAGCACACTAATCACAGGACAGCATGTTTCGCAAAGGGTGTGTTCGGTTTTCCTTTGATATATATACCTAATTATTTACCGAGAGCAAAATTGGATTCGGGAAGTATCAGCATGTTTAAAGAGAAAGTATTTAATTTTCTAATAAAGAAACGTTATTATAATGTAAATGACTTTTAAAAAGACAATGTTAAAGAATTGGTGATATGATTGATTCATTATATGGTTGGTTTTAATTTATACTCATAATTTTATTATTAAATATTCGTCATTAGGTATAATCACACTAATGTTTAGGTAATTTTGAAATAAAATAAATTACAATTGTTAGATTTAGGTTATTTTCTATGACTATTAATGAATTTATTGTATGTTCAATTTGATGGACCAACTACATTAATATTTAGGTAATCTTGACATAAAATTAATTACAAATGTTAGATTTAAGTTAAATAAATTATTGTATGTTCAATTGATGGACAATACTATTGTATACGATCAATAATGTGACACAGATAAACAATAAAAATAAATCTGAATCTGTATATATAGTTCCAACGTCCGGGGCAGTACCTAGTCACACGTGTACCAGAAAGTACTTTACTACTATGCTGTGGATTTCATCGCGATGTTAGCTTTACCTAAAGCTCAAGCTTGATGTGGCACGGTAAAGTTTACGTAGGGATCAACCGAGCTGTCGTCGAATAGGCATCCGACACTCATAACCCTAACCTTAAACTAGGCTATTATTGCTTCAAGGTTCCATTTACACTAAATTTTACAATTTTAATATAAGCACTAAAAGTAATTTATTTTGAGAATTTCATTTAAACATTAAGTACATTGTTAGTAATTAAAAATTAAATATATATATACTAAAAGTAATGATTAATTAGTTACATATTACCATAAACATCTAGAGAAACATATAGATCTATTTAAAGATAGATAGTGACCGTAAAAAGTTTAAACTTGTTGTGTATACATAATTAGCAATGACCGAATTTCACAGCAGATAAGAGTAGTTGTAGGCCATTAGGACGTAGAAGATATAAGTAAAGATGTTTGTGTGTTTCTTTATACATTTTTAGGGTTCCGACGTCAAAAGGAGGAATGTATCGGAGGATCGGAGAATATGTATAGAAGGAGGAATCGATGTACTATCAGTAAAGTTTATGCCTGACCATCTTAAGGGTGAATTTTGCGTGAAATGAACATCCGCCACCTCCGCCTATTTTCTGCTTATTGGTGTGTAATAAAAGCTTATTGCAAGTAAAAGTTCTTTTCGCATAGTTTTTACGTGGTAATCCTTGGAACAGAAGTAACCAACATGCTTAAAAGGACTCGGTACTACTTTTTATTTTAGTATATTAAAATACAATAAGCAGGTTTAACGTTGTATTGAAAAAACTAAGAGGTATGCTTATTTTAATACAATACAATAAACTGATTTAAGATTATAATATAAAACTATGTAAACATATAAGGTATACAAGAAAAAATCTTCTTAGGTACTATCAACGCGTTTAAAAGAACTGCCACTTTTATTGTAATAAAATACAATAATCATAATCCTGACAAAATCATAAAATTTCTAAAAGATGTAGGAACAAAAGATTTTCAGAGATTCAACGGAATTGCTTTTTATGCCTGTTATTGGGCAATACAATAAAAGGCGGAGTTAGCTTGCAATGCTAATGTGCAAAGCAAAACCTTTTTGAACGGGTCAGGCGTAAAATTGTGTGATAGTACCTACGGATGTTTGTTATTCAATTACGCAGAAACGGCTGATCGGATTTTGATGAAATTGGCTGGGTGAGATGAGGCATTGGATGTTCATCATCATCATCCATCACCATGTAGGTCAAACATTTCTGCTCATTACACAATTATTTTTCCGATCAGAGATCGAGCCTTCCATGCCTTCGAGCCCAGGCAGGATACTTTGAAGATATGGTCGCTACCACCTGCGAACGGAGTCGACAAAATGATGAAAGTAAATAAAAAGTAAAAGAAATATATTCCACCGACTTCCGAAAAAGAGAAGGCAGGTACTCAATTCGACAGTATTTTTTTTGTTTGTTCCCTTATAGCTTTCGATAGAGTGAACCGATTCTCAAAATTATTTTTGTTTAAAAGCTGGTGCTTCCCGTGTGGTCCCATTTAAATGTCATCAAATTCGGTCCAGTAGTTTTTGAGTTACACTCCAATAACTGAATAAAATGGAAGTCGGTATTAAATTTTTCACATTGTACTTGTTAATATTAATATATACATATAAGTAAAATGACACAAAATTAACAAACCGGAAATATCAATTACTCTCACAGTTTAATACTACACTGTACATATGATTGCACTGTAGTTATAGTTGATGCATAAACTTGATATGCTACTTTTGCACAGGATAAGTTCAATTAGGAATATCCTCACTCACACAGAACTACATCTATGTTGCAGACAAAACAGACAAAAGTAGTTTTGACTGAACAGGTTGGTCAAAAGTAGTATTGTTTGAAAATCATGTTGTGGCAAAAAGCCGAACTGCGGTTACACTTAGTCGTCTGTTGGATCTACTTATCTGCGATTAGAACTTGGTTTACCTAGCCTTTATCATACACGCTAGAACTAGCAGTTTACGGTTCACGCGGAGTAGTTAGTCAGAGCAAAGTCACGATAGATAGGTGCGATGAGGAGCGAAACAAGGAGGAGCATAAAGCCCATCACACACGACTAAGATAATATATATTATAGCATCGAATGTAAAAGTTATGTTAACTTAACCCACCACACACGGCGCAGATACTATAATATATAGCAAGCGTACATTCTATCGGAGTCCGTCTCGGGAGCCGCACGTCTCGATCGTTCATACTGTAATATACAGAGTGTTCATATTTTTTATTTTGCGATGATTCGTATTTTGTTGCTAGACCTGTTGGACAGTTTCTCAGATGATGTTTGGGACTGTGAATATGATATAACCGTCATACTAGCTAAAAGCAAAAAACGAAAAATCTGGATAGAAGATCACATAAAACACAGGAAACACCGTAGCGAATTTAAACTTTACAATGATCTTTCAGAAAAAGAAACTGCTTTTTCTGAAAGATCACTTTCATATGGTTATTTGCACGATCCCTACCAGTTTTTTAATTGTTTGTCTGTCTGCCTCTATAATTCGGGTAATTTCTGAAAAGGCTGGACCAATTTTGATGGGGTTTATACTGAAAGCATTAATTAAAGGGCCACGCGAACGAAGTCGCGGCTGAGCTAGTCTAATAATATAATATAGCCTTATTTCATCAAGAATACTAACATCGATTTAGTAGTTACCTAGTTTGATTGATCTATACGTAGTACCTACAATCTAGAAAAACCTATGGAGTTTAGGCCCATAGAGTTTTTTTAAAATTCTACTAAGATAAAATTGTCATACCGCTAGTTCGGTTAGTAGATAGAAAGTCTCACTTTTTCGATGATTTCCTTTGTTTGACACATTCGCGTTAGTCAGACGTTAGATTCATTTTTATTTACAAAAAATATTTCTACAGGTTCGAAACAAAATAGGTACATTAGATAATGTTAAGCTTTATTAGTTTTTATTGTGAAAATATAAATTTGTTCGGTAACTGAAGACCAGACGTCCAATTACTGCAACGGTTTTGTCAACATCCTGTATTTGATCTTAAGATCAGTATCGGACACTATCTTAAGATGTCTTCATGATCTGCAGTAGTCTTAGCGTATGTTAACATGCCTTTCGAATATCGGTGGCATCTTAAGCTACTCTAAGGTAAAATATTATAGTATATTCACCGTGTGTGGTCGCTCTCGTATATGGTGAGCGATATGTCCGAATCTGCTCTAAGATAATATATAATATTTTATAGTATCTTCATCGTGTGTGATGGGCTTTAGGTTTAATGGTGACCATACAATAGGCGTGAGCCGATCGAGCGTAGCAAGCGTGTAGCGGCGCGGCAGCGGTCGGTAACGCCGCAGGACTGGGCTAAATCCACAGAAAAGCCGAGTCTGTCCTGAGGACTCTATTTTCTATGGCTAAACCTATAACCTTCTAACCGCATATTTTAAGTCAAAAGTATTATTGTCGAAGACCCTCGACCAAAAGCACTTTTGACTGATTTTGCTAGTCAAAAGAACTTTTGATCTGTTATGAATTTTCACTGTATTATATATAATTACTTGTTCTTCCTGACTGGCGGATCATCATCAAAGCGCCTAAACCGCTATAACCTACCTACCTGCGATGTTGTAGGTCCTTAGGTACCTACTAAGGGAAAATGTAGCAATTTATCTCATGCGGCCTATTCCAGAATTTCCAGAAGAATAATCTGTAATGAATCTAGGGTTGAATACAGATCTGAGTAAATATTGTAAGTATGACATTTGCTGTTAAATGTCTACTCGAGTCGAGATTCACAACTGAGCGCCTTTCGGGGATACCGTCTTAAGACGCGGTCCAACAAATAATTTACGATGCTTTACGTAAGGTTGAAAATCGCTTGTTAGATTGGACGATGTAATGCGAAAATGCGTTAATTTTGTACGTTTTCTTTATATCTTTCGATATATACTAACACAATTGAAAAAACTGCTGGTTACTACTTTAGTACTATATGTTGGCTATGTATTACCTAAAAAATAATATAGTGTTATCGCTGAAAATTCTGAGAGTTTGGACGTGAAAGTTTATTTTTATGCACCTATTTAGGATTTTTTTCTGCAGAGAGCGAGTAATATTTATGAATTCTGTTCGGTTATTACTCTTTGCCTGTTCCTTTTCTAACCAAAGTTTTTTTTCCATAGATTATTATCGAACTGTTTCGTTACACTCGATGTTTAAAGATTCTGCTTTTTACTATTATCAGGGTACGACCGCGCCTTAAGGGGGTGAAGCGGGCCGGCTGGTTACATCCAACCTTACATCCTTACCAACCTAACCTTCCACCCAACAAATCCTTACATCTTTGAAATAGCATAATGTTAAGATTTGCGCCAATACTTTTGCTAGTTGTATTAATTTGTATTATTAATGCTAATTGCTAAATAATAATACCTATATCTAGCCAATCTCGTATAGAGTTTGTAAAAATAAATAAGTTACTGATTTTATATTAGAATGATGCTGTGATAGCAACTGCTTTATATAGCTGAATAGTTAATAATAGGGGTCTAATCTGTCCGAATCAGCAAGCCTCATTCGAGGCAAGTTTCATTCATAAATTTATTGTTATTTTTGTCCTGATGCGGTCAGATTAAGTATGAAATTGCCGATTTATCGTACTAGTCATTGAGAAATAAAATTTTACCTTCATAGTGTCAGATTTAAAAAATATTAACACGAAACCTTAGTTTTTTTCCAGGAACCAGTACAAAATGTCTTCATACAGTTTGTGGAGTCCAGGGCCCCAGTGTTCTTTCGTTAAGGTTTGAATGATCTTTCGATCTACTTTGATTTGATAAATATATTTTATTTATTTAATATTAAAACCGACTTTACTCACGTAATTATCCGACGTTATCGACTTAGGTTCCAGGCATGTCCGATGCCCATCCTCAGGGAGTTTACGCTGCAAGATCGCGGCGACCACTGACAGTGGTAAAGTCGGTTTTAATATTAAATAAACATGGGTCAAACTCGCATAAAATTTTCAAACTACAATATATTTTATCAAACAAAAAAATATAATTTTTTTTCAGTATATTTTTTTTGCCAATCTCGTACTATATTATTATGGTGATTTTAGTTTAAGATACAGTAAGTATATATACTTGGATAGAGAGATGTGCGACTGTTGTAACTGTATAGCCTTTACCACACACGTTGCAGTTCCTGGTAGTAGGTCGATTTCTGCGAAATCTATTGTATTATTGGCCAAATATGGCGAATCGCGAGTAGACGGGTTAATCACACAATCAAGTCGCAATTCCTGGATAAATTGTATGATTTCTGAGAAAAAAATTATATTATTGACCAAATAAATGGTGATTTGCCAGTCTACGGGTTAAGGTGATGTAATTGTAAATAATATACATGCAGATTACCTCTATAGTGTTTTTTTTCAATAAGTTATCTACAAATATAAAATAACATGTCCTGACTGACTAACTGACAGACAACGCACAGCCCAAACCACTGATCATAGAGACTTGAAATTTGGAGGGTGTATTGTCCTTGATGCGTAGAGGTGTACTAAGAAGGGGTTTTTCGAAATTCTACCCCTAAGGGGGTCATAAGAGGTGAAAACTTTTGTATGAAACTCCTGTTTTCGAACTTATAGTTCTGAATTTTTTTTTTTTTGGATAGTGGTGGTTTAAGAGGGTGAAATAGAGGGGTGAAATTTTCTATGGAAAGTTTTTTGTTTTCGAGCATACAGTGGTGAAAATTAGCATTAGGACAGTTTAGGAATTAGGAATTAGCAATTAGGAAAGTGATGATTTCAATATTTATTGATTACTTAAGGGGGGAAACGGAGGATAATTTTTTAAAGCGTAATTAATAATGATATTTTTTTATTTCTAAAGTTTTATTTTAGGAGCTACATTGATGAAAATTCATAAGTGGATAGGTAATTTAAAATAAATAGTGATGCTTTAATGTTAAATAAATAGGGATGACTTAAGGGGGTAAAACGAGGGATGTAAAAACTACTAAGTACCTACATATTATAAACTGTAGAGGTCAAATTTCTGTACAATGAATAATATGCTATAAACCGAGTCAGGGGATGTAAGGCGTGAAAAATAAGTTCAAATTGTTTTTTTCTCTGTATGTTTGTCTGTGTATTTGTACGGACTAATCTCCGAAACGACTGGACTGATTTAAATGAAATTTCGTATGGTGGTAGCTTATATCCCTGATCAACATATAAGATACTTTTGATCCCGGTAAATTAAAGAGTTCCCGTGGGATAATTAAAAATCTGTAATTACCGTATCCCGCGAGGCCACGCGAGCGAAGCCGCTGGCGGGTCAGCTAGTTTCAGCGTATTGAAGTTTTTAACGAGCGGTTGAAACAGCAAGTCGCAGCTACTTTAATAGAATGGTCTAATATAGCCTCGATTGCTTCAGGCATACCATACATTTACTATATACCTTCAGGCAACATTATTGAAATAGCTAAGCCAGTCAGCCAAACATACTCTGTTCTTTATCAACCGCCTACTCAAGCATCGAATAATCTGCGCACGCGCCGCTACGTCATTGGCATTATTTATTACAGCATCACGTTATAAACAGATTCTTCTGCTTTCACTTCCGATTCAACCTATACTAAGTATAAAGGGCGGTCATTTTGTGCTATATTTATATGTATATATCTATATATGTTTTATCATAAACTAGCGACTGCCTCTGACTTTGTTCGCGTAAGTATATAAGGCTCGCCCTCCGGTCGGCCTCGCCATAACCTCTCATCTTTGCTTGGTTTTCCTTTCATAAGAACCTTCTCCTGACAATAACACCTACAAAAAAGGAATAAGCGAGATTGTTCCATCCGTTCTCAAGTTATAGCGTGACCAGGGGTTAACTTATTATATAGGTTATATATATAGACTAGCGCAATTTTGTTTCTTTCAAAATGGCGCGTTGAGCTTGACAAATTTTATTTCGATGGTGGTTTTAACCATAATATACCATAAACATACACATTCTATCAGAGTAAGTAATCATTACACAATTATATTATTAATCAGAGAGTATGTTTGTATGGATGAATGAATTTTTATTACTGTTTCTAGATACGTACTACGTATACGTTCTACGTAATGTTATTTGCCTCGAAAGGACTTTTCCACATGTAGGTCTAACCGGGCGACACCGGATTATTCCTCAAATAGGGGCGCTGACGCACCACACCTCGTGTATTCACAATTGCTTATTATTCCTCAATAGCTTCATTGCTTCAACATAAGACTATTATTATTTGAAATCGACCAGAGTGTGCAGGTGCCCCAACACAGTAGACTGTGGGACTGAATGATATTGACTGAGGGAAATAATAATATGGAATACCGCATAGGCCGCCAGTCGCGAATCTTCGGTGAGTGGCGACACCATACGGGCCCCGATCTCCCTGGGGCGTAATTGGCCGTCTGGGGTTGGAGACGCACGAGCAAGTACCAAAACGCTCCAAAGGTAAAAGTGTTAAAGCCGGTAGTAGCGCTCTAGTGAAACCACAGCACAACTCTCGACATCCTTCAGCCATTCACACCATCGTTGCTCCTTTTGTCACCATAGCTGGTGGCCGTTATGGGGGGCCCATTTAGCGGGTGGCAAAAAATATTTATTTTATGTAAGACTCAAATTTGCAGGTGCCGTAGTCTCGTCCATATCCGGCCATTTATCTTATCATTTAAGAGTATATGTCAACAATAGCCCTACTATGTGTTACCATTTTAGATAACCTTAAGTCTGTATTTAAAATATACTGTAAATTATTAATTGTTATTTTGACTAGCGCGGTACCAACTTCCTTCGAGGTTGGTTCACCGACCAATCAGAGACTCTGAAGCTCTCTACACACCATGCAATTTCGAATGCAACATGCTGTAGCAATCTGCTGTGATCCAGCAAATTGTATCGTATGTAGGCGTGTTGTGACTCCCTTCCAACATGTTGGACGACGTATCGTACGTCCTGGCATCCAGCAAATTGCTATATATATTTTACTATACTATATATATTTTACTACTATATACATTTTACTATACTATACAAAATGTTTGGTAGAGGGACCGACAAACCAAATGAGCGTGTTCGGGGGCCCACTTGAAAAATACAAGTTGGCCAAAAAAAATCCCCGACACCCCAATTTTTTAACTAAATCAGTTAGTTAGCTCTGTTTTGTATCCAATTTTGCTTTGCGTGGCCTGAAGGTGTATTAGAGACCAAATTCAACTAAAAACATCCGGTCTAAAACAGATTTTACAAATGTTATGGTGGTAAATAGGTACAATTTCGGAGAAAAAGGGAAAAATCACAAAAAAAAGTTAAACATAAGGGGGGTCGGGGATTTTTTTTGGCCAACTTGTATTCTCCAAGTGGTCCCCCGAACACGCTCATTTGGTTTGTCGGTCCCTCTACCAAACACTCTATATATACTTTAGATATATTCTGATTAATCTATGCACTACGCTGACTGTATTTAGAATGGTAATAAACCGATGAACTGTGAGCATTGACATTATCTTTTATTTTAAAACTTAATACATGTCCTAAACATATCATAATAATTGGGTGTTTGGTGCAATAACTATTTTATAGAAACTTGTTGAAATTAAATAAATACTTCAATTAATTCGAAGATAACATAATGTTATATTTTTTTTAATAGGCGCACCTTCACGCGGAAACTGTTTTATACACTTGTGTGTATTTTATACCATAAACTGGTCACTAAGTGTAGGCTACGTTCTCAATTATACCTTTGTAAAGGATTGTATAACAAAAACCGTGAAATAAAATGAATAATTAGAAATATTATTAGTACCTATTACAATTTCCAATTGCGGCCCAACTATTCTCGGGTGAATGAAAATCGGGCAGCCGGCATAGGTACAGTCTGTCTATACTGTCATACCACAGACCATATAACCACTGACTAACTGTGGTTATATGGTCTGTGGTCTATACAGATCCTATGCAGATGGCAACCAAACAATAATCGCATTAAAATATAGACTATCGCATTAAAATATAGACTAGACTCGCAATTCCAAATGCGAAAATCTCCGTCTACGAAACAATATAGATTCCCAGAAAATATTTTTGTTGTTTTATGTATTTCTTTCTGACTTTTTCAGGTCACTTTTTCACGTATACGTATAAATAACAGCTTTACTATGACTTAGCAGCCTATGAAAATATTGAAAAAAAAAACTATTATTATTTTTATCTGTCTTTGTTCCGGTTTCTTATTTTTTCTTTTTAATTTTTCTTATATTTTTTTCTTGTATTTTTTTTTATTTCCGGTTTTAGCTTAGAAACGGTTCGAACGATTTTAACAAGTCTTTCACTGGTAGCTGACGTTATTTGGATGCATTGAAGGAAGGAGGAAGGATTGACTTAGGCTATATAATTTTTTTTAAAAAAGAGTTATATATGTTATAGACATTTTCCATGCGCGACAAAAGAGTTTCATACAAAACTACCAAACATTTTGAATAGGCGAGTTTTCTTCCGTGTAAAAATAATAGTTTACTTAGTGAACATTTGCTAATTGCTTTCATTTTTAGTAATACCCTTCTTTACAAAGATTGATCCTTATCAGCAACAGAATCCATTAGTTCACTTATACAGGATTTCTTTTTCAATAATACATAGTGACTTTTTTTGAGCAATAATTCGGATTGATTTCCGTCAAAATTAAAGATTTAAAAAACCTAAATATGCAGTTATTGTTTTCTTAATCGAGGGCATGAATCCTTCACGTCTTTTCTCTCTCTCGTGCTTTCGGACTTGGCCATCATCGCCCTTCTCAGAAAAGCCTAAGTGTAAATAAAAACTCAAAATTCCAAACAAACATCGTTTTGCCTGTCTAGTTTTAACAATTTCCTATTTAGCGGTTCGTCATAAGCCTTCAACTTGACAACAGCCGTGCGATTCTCTAATGATTCGTCGATGCGCTCGTCGACGAGCTCACCGATGTCAAATACTTTATGAGATATCGCCCTTGTACACAAGGTTGCTTTTCCAACGTTTCTTGTCATCTCATCATTTGTTTCACGAATGTTGTCAAAGATGCAACGATGTTTGCACTTAGAGAATAGCACGGCAGGACTGTAGACTGAAAAGTAAATATGTGAACCTAGGTCGAATATATGATAAGAATGTGAAGGAAGGAAATCCATTTCCTCTGAATCTGAAGATAAAATACCAACCCCAGCCTTTCACGGGATATTTAAGGGAAATTAAACTCTGAATGAGAGTTTGCAACCGTGAACACTATCTACCGTCCTACAGAAGTACTAACCTTTAACATAAGAAAAGATAACACAAAAGATATTCGAAAGAAATTCTGAGTCATTGATCATATAGATGGAATACCCCACAGACCATATAACCACTTGAACACTGCGTGTAGGTCAATTTCTTCTAAGAACACAAGTCACTACTACGGGTCGGGGGGCTACGTACAAAAAAGGATTTTGATTGGCCGGCTCAAAATGTAGCTCTACTCATAGTACCTAAATAGTGTTGTGGTACAGCATTATGTAATCACCTTAATTGTCGATAAAGTTCAATACAAATTATCCTTTACCTTAACTGTACAAAGACCTGAAATATGTATGTAAGTATTAAGCAAATAAGATTATGTAAACAAAACTTCAATTAATGAAATTATCTTAATAATTCATTCGATGTTTCACGGTGAAACAGAACACATTGATCTGAGCATGTTTTTTTTGCGTTTATAAATAGTTATCACTGTCTGTTTATTGTATTCTTATTTATTATTCAGTATGTAAGTACTTAATACCACCATAAAATAATTATATATTTTTCACCACAGTAAAACAACATCGTTATAATTTTAAAATAGTTTTAATTGTACAAAGTATCCAAAGCCTTGACACAAAATTTGATTAAATACTGATTGTAAACAAACAATCAGATTTTATTTATTTACTTTTTCGGCACTGTATATTATACAGTCATTAGGATACAAGGATACAACACCTCATTCTATACAATACTGGATTTGTACTAACGTAAAATTTGTCAATGTATGGACGACACCTACAAATTATGTATGTTTATGACCGACTCACACTTTTTACTTTTAGAAGCCGGTTCCATGTTACTGTTAAAAAAACTATAATGTGTATGTCTTAATCATATAAAAATGATGCCAGCTGGGTAGAGAAGAAGTAGTAGAATTATCCAATTAGTCAAACTAAATAGTCACTTACATAGTGATTTTATTAAAAAAAATATGAAGTAGATGTCAATACTACTTTTAATTTGTATCTTCAAATGAAACCACTCATATTATATTGATCGAACTTCACTTGAGAAGTTCGTTTGATCATATATTTTAAGACCATTATTAATTATGTTTCATATTACACTCGGGTTATTTCGCGTGTATATTTACATTATTATTAGATAAGATGTTACATAAATGTTACTACATATTTTATGATAACGTGAAAGTACATCTAAATATAAATAAAACACCGAATATTTATTTGTATTTTTATGCACTCTTAAAAATAATAAATGTATTGTATAGAAGAATTATTTTCCTCACAGTCGATATATACAATCGATAAATTGTCCGTTAATATGGGAGTACCGCACTAATTTACACGTGCCAGTGAATAAAAGAGACGGCGTTATCTACAACTGCAAAGAACAGTACAGGATGGCAAAAGACATCAATGCGTTCCCATATTTTTTTTATTTTTGGGTCACTGTTTAATTACTTCATTTGTGTAATTTGTTTTCTTCCAATAAGTAATAAACTAAAACTATCTGTGAAATGTCATTCCACCCTTTGCATACCTGGATGTCTGCCTGATTTTTCCGTACCACTTTACTGAACAATAAGGCATAATTTGATTTGTTTTAATTATTTTTCATCCGCTCGTTCTCCACGCGAAGTCAAACTGGTACTGACGTGTTGGTTCGATACTTTAGCTTTTTATTGTCATAGTCTTGGCAGCTGAGGGGAAGCCGTATGAGCAGTCAAGTGGTTATATGATATGGTCTGTGGAATACCCTAATGGTTATTACCCGGCACCACACGCTCTGTTTCTTTTCAGACTTTAAAATAAGTTATTTACCACCGTTTCTTTCGGTACTGTAAAGAAATACATATAAATTGAGTCTAGTTGAAAATAAAAGCTCGAAATTATTCTTAGACGAAATATTAGAATTACGATATACGAGTACTTATGTTTCTATGCTGACAAAGGTATTTTGTTCAGGTGAGTTTCAGCTTCGGCTGTGAAACGCCATAACGTTACATTGGAATAATGTATATAATAAAATTGTAGATTATATGTACCGAGGGAGTAAGGCAGTGTCTTACGTCATGGGCGACATATTTGACCCTGAGCGTAACGGGGAATTTCGAGTTAATGCCTGAGCGCAGCGAGCGGATTTAAATTTAAAGAGTTATGTAGAGTCCTGAGTGATGCGAGGGAATTATGTAGATTCCCCGCCCAAGACGAAGATAGGCTTTATCCTCGAGGTGTACACTCTATTTTTATACCTACTGCGAGACAATAAAAACTCAGGGCTTCATAAAAAAGCATTTATTTAAAGTAAAGTAAATTAAAAGTTAATGAATGTGTCCAATATCAAAACTGGAAACGCATTTTTCCAGTTACGGAGGAACTTTAGGTTTTTTGTTAGGAACATTTTAAGAAAGTTTTTAAAACTTTTTAAAAAAAGTTTACTCCAAACACCGTCTTTGGTTTCAAAATAGTTTCAATCGCGCCTTTTTTTTTCTTTTTTCTGTGTGCTGTTTTAGGTGACCAATTCGATTTTCAAGTAAACTTTTCACAATACCCGTAACGCATCTACCCCGTACTAAACAGTTTTACTACAAATTTTAACATTCCAAATTCAAATCACTTTAAGCCCTTGGGAGTTTCATACAAAATTACATCCCTGGTGATGATCCTTGCTTTTCGTCGAGTTTGCGCAATATGTAATTGGACATTGTCGAGCAGATGGTATGATAAAATAATTAAGTACTAAATTATATTCTATCCTAAATGAACGTCATATATATTTTTTTTAAATTGATTGATATTAGATATGTATAAAAATTATTCCAAATTGGTAACACCTATATGTCTTTACATAAGAATTGTTTTTTATTAATATGTATTATAAACTATGATAATATTTCAATACCTTGGCAGTTTTTTTTGTCTTGAAACTCTCGTGAGTTTGACACAGTATATTACACGATTATTTACCGGCTAAACACTCACGTTAGGGATCGAATACGCAGACCCGGGTTTCTTGCATCTGAGGCAAAAGTAATGTTACGTAAACAAACATCATTGCACGACCTGCGCAATAATGAGACTGCTGTGTCCCTGAGTGTCCAATGAGTGCTACCAGTCTGGTATATCTCATATAGCTACGAGTAGATAGCGTGACAGCGGACAAATAATAGGTGGATTGGGCTGTCATATAAAAATCTGAATGTTAGTTCACAGTAACGCCACGATGGTTCTTTCCTAACAAGTACAATTAAAAAAATTAATACCGACTTCCATTCTATTCAGTTATTGGAGTGTAACTCAAAAACTACTGGACCGAATATGATGAAATTTGAATGGGAACACACGGGAAGCACCAGCTTTGAAAGAAATAATTTTGGGAATCGGTTTACCCAGTCGAAAGTTATGAGGTGACATACATTAAAAAATTACATTCGAATTGAGTACCTCCACTTTTTTTTGGAAGTCGGTAGAAACGGGAGGAAGTTTACTGGGGCGCTATTTACCGACTGATATTGATAAAATTAGGTACACACAAGACATTAGGTACCTGACTTTAAAGAGGAATTTCGAATATGAGTATAATTTAAAGTCAAGTGGTTTCCGAGATAATAGACTGTGAATTACTTACTGAAAATTTGCCGCTAATAAGATTATGCTATATATGCTACGTATGCTATATATGCTACGTATGCTATATATGCTACGTATGCTATATATGCTACGTATGCTATATATAATAAGACTGTGCTCGCAAGCTTTACTGTTCGCAAAATTACTTGCCGCAGGAATTTTGGGTAGGAGATTGTTTTTTTTTAAATATGTGTATGTAGCTCTGATAAAGTAAAAAAAATAACTAAGAATATGTATTTAAAGCAGTATACGACATACTATATAACCTACTGTTTAGACGTATAACCATAAAAGTACTAATCACCTTGAACGGGGATTATTCCGTAAAACCTACAGCAAACAACCTCTTATAGTTAATAGAAATTATCGATCCAACCTGCTATCCTCCGCTTATCTCTTTGCAAAAGCTTTTGTGTATAGACACAGTATATACTATCAATAAATCTGTGGCTCTGTTTACATAAGATATACTATTGATATGCAGGGTCAAAGTCACGTGCAAAAACAATTTCATTTACTAGTATATAGAGGTATTAGCTGCGCCTCGCGGTTTCACCCTCGTAATGGATGATGATGATGATGAAAACTTTTAATTAGCCATAAGTATACTAGTTAATGTGTTTATGTTTTGTAAGTAGCTGTTAGATTTCCGAAGATATAATCCGAAGATAAATCCCTGGGATATAATCTATCAAAAAAACGATATTAAAAAATATTTAGTGACACTTCCGCTGAAAAGAAAACAATGATTTTGGCCTATTTGGGGGCGTGCACCACCCTCCCTCCCGCATAAAATGCTAATAGGAAGCGCTAGACCGACAGGTCGGTCTAGCGCTCGACGAGTCAACATCTCCTGAGGATGCCTCGTGTAGAGGCGAAACACGTGTCGAATCGGTTTTGGTTTATTTGGGGTTTCTTGTGTTTTTTATTTTGTATTCTTCCTATTAGCATTTTATGCGGGAGGGAGGGTGGTGCACGCCCCCAAATAGGCCAAAATCATTGTTTTCTTTTCAGCGGAAGTGTCACTAAATATTTTTTAATATCGTTTTTTTGATAATGGATTTCCGCAAAGTAACGCCTTAATCAATAAATTATCTGATATAATCTATCTCTTTGTCAAATTTCATTAGGATCCGTTCAGCCGTTTAGACGTAATAAGGTAACAAATAGAGAGAAAGAGAGACAAAGTTACAAACGTTTCTATTGTTCATCATCATCAGCATCATCTCAGCCGTAGGACATCCACTGCTGAACATAAGCCTCCCCCATGATTTTCCAAAAGGACCCGTTGGAAGCGTCCTGCATCCAACGTCGTCCTGCTACCTTTATCAGGTCTTCTGTCCACCGAGTCGGTGGATGACCTACGCTTGCCGGTCCGTGGTCTCCACTCCAAAACCTTTCGGCCCTATCGGCCATCTGCTCTGCGTGCTATGTGCCCTGCCCACTGCCACTTCAACTGGCTATTCTTCTGGGCTATGTCGGTGACTTTCGTTCTTCTACAGATCTCCTCATTTCTGATTCGATCACGTAGAGAAACCCCGAGCATAGCCCTCTCCATAGCTCGTTGTGCGACTTTGAGCTTAGTTATGAGGCCCATAGTAAGAGACCACGACCACGATTCTATAGTTAGTATGGATGTTTTGTTTGTGAAATGTGAGGGAATTACTGATCCAATTGTGGTAACTTTTTCATTAACCACACGTTGCAGTTCCTAGAAAAGTAGGTTGATTTCAGCGAAATCTATTATTATTGGCCAAATATGGCGAGTCGCGAGTCAACGGGTAGGTAATATAGCAAGATACGTTATTCCTGAATGTTACTGTCTACTTTTTAATCAACTTTAAAATATTATATTTCGTACTGATAGATTGAAATCTTTTTTGTAGGTTAATAATATATATTTATTTAATCAAAGTGCTTCCCTAGTTATCTATACATTTCTGCCATCTAATCGGAAGACCATTCAAACCTTTGCGATAGAACTCTGTGGACCTGCACTCCACAAACTGTGTGAAGGCATTTTATATTGCTTCTTGGGAAGGAAACATTTTCTGTGCAAAAATCGCGGAAAAAATGGTAATCGGTTGGGGCGAGATCCGGCGAGTATGGAGGATGACGGATGGCTTCTAACTGCAGGTCTTGCAGTTTTAAAACTGATTGACGAGCAGTGTGAGCTCTTGCATTTTGCAGACCGATTGACAAGCCGGGTCTGTTTTATTGCGAGTTTCGCCATCATTGTCCGTAGTTCTGCAATGAGACATCTTCTGTTATTGCCTGACCGGATCTGAGGAAGATATAGTAAATTACACAATGAAGTGACCACCAAACCATTACCATCACCTTTCTATGGGTAAGCTTAGCTTTAGGGCATTGTTGTGGCGTTTGAAGTGGGGTCAACCATTGCGTTGTTCGCTTGCGATTTTTGTAAAGAATCCACTTTTCATCACACGTCACGATTCGGTCCAAAACTCCTTTATTTCAGTATCGTTTTACCAAGGTAAGGCTGCAACGCGCACTCTTCTGCAGATCATTTAAATCATGAAGTACCCATTTTAAGTTTTTATTTTTACCGATTTGGTTCTAATAGGTCAATATTGTGGATACTATGCTAACATCAAACCGCATGCCGCTAATTCCGTGGTAGTTTGATAGGGATCGGCTTCCACCATCTGTTAGTGACTGGTCTTCCTCGTGGTTTATTCAATAAGTCGAATTTTCCACTACGAAAGCGTTAAACCAGAATGCACTGGCCTCTTCAAACACAGCATTGACATTTCGAGAAGTTTCTGCTGCTTTATGCGGGTTACACGAGGCTAGTGTTTCAAGCCAGGACAGTTTCGTAGAGAACTATCTTGCTATCTTGGCTTGAAAGACTGGCCTAGGACTAGGTTCCCAATACGACTGAATGTTTTTTTTTCATGTCTTTCTTACTTCGCCAATTATGAATCGAGGTAGAAAATTAATTTTTATTTTTCGTGATTTCAGGAAAAAAAACAAGAAAGTGAAAGAAAAATCGAGAAAAGATGAGAGGTAATGGCGAGGCCGAAGACACGGTAATGTAATTACTGTGGCGAAGGTCGAGCCTACTACGCGAACGAAGTCGCGGGCTGGCGCTAGTTCATTCATAAATTTTACCCGTTGTGACAGTGCCCATCGATAAAGCAGAGAGCTGGCCTGGAGAGTTGACTTTTCAACTGACTTCCAAAAAAGGAGGAGTTTCTCAAGTGGACGCGTATATTTTTTTAATGTTTCAACAAGTAGTGCGTTCGAATAGGTCACTCACAAGGGGCGTTCGAATTGGGAATCTGTGGGTGAAAATGTCGTTCATGCCTCTTTTTGTCCAGCGTTCGCAAAGCTAAAAAAGAGGAATTTTTGCCACCAAAAAGTGCAATTTTTGACCCACGTCCGGAGCATGGTTGTTTGTGATCGTTATTTGACAGCATAATCATGCGATTTTAGGTCTTATGGTCAGTTGAGCGTTCGAATAGGGTGTGGGCAAAAGTGGCGAAATTGGCAAAAATAACGTTTTTAAGCTTTACGAACGCCTTAACAAAAGAGCCACCAATGCCCTCATGAGCTAAACGAACGCCTACGCATTAATTTTTACAGAGTAGTCCGATTTTAATAATTCTCATTTTGTTTTGGTAGAGTTTACTTCTAAGGTGGTTCCAATCAATATATTTGTTTCTCAAATTCGGTCAACCTGTTATTGAGTTAATAACAGAAAAGCGTTTCGCGTATCTTGATGATATCATAATTGATGGTGATTGACAATCACTGATTTAGGAAAGAAGATCTCGTCAGTAGTCTATGGGTCACTAAAAATAGTGAAACCAATTATTTTGCAAAAAATGGATTCAACTGCAACACTAAAAATTGAGAAATAATTTGTTGACCGTACCGACTTCAACAACTTATTTCACAATTTTTGTTGTTGAAGTCGGTTCCATTTTATTGGTTACTATTTTTCTGATTTGAACTAGGTATATACTGCTAAGGTTAAAACTCTTAGTTCTTACTAAAATATCATCACTATATATAAAAGTATAATAAAATATATATATGGCTATGTCGCTAATGCAAGAATTAACTGAATAAACGGCATATATTTACCGTCTGCACCAGCCAGCAACTGTGCCAAAATATCTAGAACATAGTTGTTTCTGTGATCTGCGATCGAGAATTTTTAACCGACTACAAATATAAGGAGGAAGTTATATGTGTGTATGTATTTTTGTTATGTGTATGTTAATCGATTTCTCCCCCATTAGTGGACCGATTCTCAAAATTCTTATTGTGTTTGGAAGAATATACTTCCCAGGAGGTCCCATTTAAATTTTATTAAATCCGGTCAAGCGGCTTTTGAGTTACACTCCAAAAACTGAGATGTGTAAAGCCTATCTTGATGATATCATCATTGAAAGTGAATGACAATCGATCCCGTAAGTAGCAAGTCACTAGAGTGGTAGGTCACTAAAAATCGTTAAAAATGTTTCACTAAAAAATGGAACCTACTTCATTACCAAAAAGTGTGAAATAACTTGTCGAAGTCGGTACCATGCGCACAATATTGTGATAAAAGATACCTTACGTACTTTTGAACTATCATGGTACTTATTTCAACAAGTTATTTCACACTTTTTGGTAATGAAGTCGGTTCCATTTTTTAGTAATTTTTTGTCGCCTAGTTACTTTAGGTACCTATATGATTTTAAACCACTATTATAACGCGCTTTTCAACGAAACCAAACTTTGTAATTTGTGTAAAATTGGCAAGAAGCGGGTTCAAATCCCGTCCGAGGATGTGAAATTTTTCTCTCTTTATATATTGTATACAATAAATGCTAAATATCACCATTTTAAAGTGAATTCTGGATTTAGTGACCGTGTTACTTTCATCAAAATCATAATCAGCCTAGTTCTCACTGCTGGAACTGGAGCCTTCCTCTCAGAGAGGGAGGAGTTGGGCCACAACCCACCACGCGTGATCTGTGCGGCTTGGTGGATAGGCTAGTGGTCAACCCATGTCGAAGTTTTCAAACCGCCCGAAGGCCTTCGACATAGCCTAACATCCTAAGACAAACGACCGGGACCGATGGCTAACGTGCCCTGCGATGCACGGAAGCGGTCAGTTTGACAATGCCACTAGCGGTCACCCATCCACTAAAGTGTTACTTTAAAAACTTGAATATTACGTTTATTTTAAAGTAAATGACTAGACAAACTTTCCTACAGAAAAAAACACTGTTTTTGTTTTTTTTTTTCATAGACAACGCGATTTTGACTGTCCTTTAAATCCGTAACGAACAAATTCAAAAAACATATAAGTATTTAGGCCCAGCCGTTCTCAAGTTATCAATTAGTTATTTATACATAGATATAGATATAAAGGCAACCTGTATAATATCATACATATTACCTATACAGGTTGATGTTTTGTTTACCCACCCACTTAAAATAAGTAGTTAGAAGAAAATTTGATTCAAACAAAGATTGTATCTACGCGGAAGAGTAGCGAATGTAAACGAGGAGAACCGATAATTTAAGCAGAGTTTTTATATAAGAACATTATTTTAAGTTTTATCTTATATCAGAAATAAAAAACTTTAAAAATATTTCGTATGAAATAATAATTCAATTCCGACGTTTCGAACACTTCACGGTCCAATCGGACCTAGACTAAAATAATTTTAAATATACGCAATAATATTCCTATAGAGTTGTTTCAAATTTGTATTATTTTCTATCGCATATAATATTAGAGTTTTTATACGAAATGCTTACGTGTTCAATGAAAGGATCTACTTAAACATCTTTTTAGTATCTAGAGCTTTTTCTGTTTCACGCTCATGACATCGCTATCGACTGTTTAATATATATCGGCGCAACTACAACAGTTCGTCGAGAATAATTAAGTTTAATCATTTGATTGCCCTAAAAATAGTTTATAAATCATCAGTTGATTATTTTTGAGTTGATTACGATGCAAAATTAATGTTATGATTGTAATTTCAATACTTTACCAACAAACTTGTAAACTCGTGCACGTGCGCCGAGTCCTATAAATACGGCCGCACTGTAGGTGCTAGTCTCAGTCGCTCTCGAGTCGCCGTACAGTACGGACCTCTTTGTGACGTTGTTACGCTGCTCGTTGAATATACGAAGCTTATAAAAGTACTTGTGAAGTTTTACTTCGAAGACCCAAAAATGAGTGATCATCACGAAAACAACAATTGTGACGTCAGCAATGCTGACGTCACACTTTTTAAAAACACTCCGGAGGTGCTTTCTCCGTCATCAGAAGTGGGATCAGAACAAGCTCTGGTCCCAACCACATCCTCATCGACTTCGGTTCAACCTGTCACGACTGGAACAGCGCAGGGCAGTACCAGGCTGATAGGCCCTGCCTCATTGAACACTTCAGGAGTACCAGCAAACAACTTTAATACCATGCAGCCCATCACAACGGGAATTACCACAGACATGACGTCCACACCAATCGCTGCGGGAGATGATCTCGATACACTGCAAAACAACGCTGCAATCGCCCCTGATTCTGTGTCATCCATATCTCAAGCTGGCCAGTCAGTCCGGATAACTCACAACGACGAACACGCATCAACGGATTAAAACCGGCGAGTATAAAATTCATTATGTTTCACGATATTTTCAACTAGAATCTACAAGAATAAAATGTCTGGAGAGTGATACCTCTGAGCTAACCATGTGTTACCCTTGAGCTAGCCACGGATCCTTGATGCATCCACAGTGAACCATGAGATACCGTGGGGACGCCTTGTGGAACTATGGGTAGACACGTATACACCACAGATTCTAAATTAATAAGGCAGTGCACTTAAGATGTCTTAGTGTACTGTTGTAATCTACAAAAATGTCTGGAGAGTGATACCTCTGAGCTAACCATGTGTTACCCTTGAGCTAGCCACGGATCCTTGATGCATCCACAGTGAACCATGAGATACCGTGGGGACGCCTTGTGGAACTATGGGTAGACACGTATACACCACAGATTCTAAATTAATAAGGCAGTGCACTTAAGATGTCTTAGTGTACTGTTGTAATCTACAAAAATGTCTGGAGAGTGATACCTCTGAGCTAACCATGTGTTACCCTTGAGCTAGCCACGGATCCTTGATGCATCCACAAGTGAACCCTGAGATACCGTGGGGACGCCTTGTGGAACTATGGGTAGACACGTATACACCACAGATTCTAAATCAATAAGGCAGTGCATGATGTCTTTGTGTACTGTTTACTAATCAAAAGACTCCTAAGGTTACATAACAGTTGTGTTAATGTAACAAACAAGATATAGCAACGTAAGTTGTTTACAGACTCACTACTCAGAGAATATCTCATTCTTTGCAGGCCAGCCATAATTAACAGCAGTCTGCGAGAGTTAACGAGTCAACAAGGCTGGTGCAGAGCGCGCACCGCCTGTCAGTATGGCCGTATCGACGCGGATACAAAAATTAGCCAACAATAATTAGTCAACGTGTAAAACGACAACATGCTGTTGCCTTTATGAGCATGAGAACCACGGAAGCCGAGAGTCGGTACCACTCCTACGAGTTGGAGACACTGGCAGTGGTACGAGCCATAAAACACTTTCGCCAGTATCTATATGGGCGAAAATTCACCGTGATAACGGATTACAACGCATTAAAAGCGTCAAAACGCAAAAAGGACCTTCTGCCAAGGATTCATCGCTGTCGCAATCCAGTTGAGCTTGCAGTCAATGTTATGACAAGAGACTTGAACTGGCTCAAAATTGCACAGCGACGGGATGAAGAACTGCGTCCGATAATGGACAGCCTCAGTGACAATAACCCAGTGGAAGACTATGTGTTAGAGGACAACGTTTTAAAAAAGGAACGTCAATGATCCTGCCTTCGGTCAGCAGCTCAGTACCGTCGTTCCCAAATCATTTCAATGGAGCATTATAAACTCATTTCACACTGCACTAAAACACCCTGGCTGGGAAAAGACACTGCAGAAGATCAGAGAAACCTATTGGTTCAACAAAATGAGTTCCACTATCCGAAGATTTGTGGATAACTGTGTTGTATGCCGAACATCCAAAGGAAGATCCGGGGCCATTCAAGCCCAGTTATACCCCATACAAAAACCAACGGCTGCCTTCCAAGTTATTCATATGGACATAACAGGGAAGCTGGGCACTCCAGATGATCAACAATACGTCATAGTCACCATTGACGCTTTCTCAAAGTACGTTTTACTGTACTTCAGTACCAACAAAAACCCACACAGCACATTAGCCGCTCTAAAACGCACGGTGCATCTATTTGGTGCGCCGGTTCAAATAATAGTAGATGGAGGAAGAGAGTTCCTTGGCGAGTTCAAGGACTACTGTGACGCCATCGGAATAAATATCCATGCTATCGCTCCAGGAGTCAGCCGAGCGAATGGCCAAGTTGAAAGAGTCGTTGCAACCCTCAAAAATGCTTTGGTAATGATTAAAAATTACGAAGCAGAGCAGTGGCACACTGTACTCGAGGAACTTCAGCTGGCAATGAACTGTACAATCCACCGAGTCACCGGTGTTGCTCCACTGACACTTATTACACAACGAAAGCACTGTGTACCTCCTGAGCTTCTCAACCTGGTGGATATTGACAACGAAACCGTTGATATTGAAGCGCTCACTCAACAGGTGTAACAGAGAATGATTCGTTGTAGCGAACAAGACAGACAACGCTTCAACCTACACAAGGCCAAAATCCATCATTTTCAAAGAGGAGACTACGTATTGGTGAAAAATAATCCTCGAAACCAAACCTCGCTTGACCTTAAATACAGCGAACCATATGAAGTTTGTAGAATACTGGATAATGACCGATATCTGGTAAAGAAAGTTGTCGGTAGAGGACGACCTCGCAAGGTTGCCCATGATCAGCTGCGCCGCGCTCCGCAACCTGGGGATCAGTTGACCGTATCGGCGGGAAACGAATCACCTATTCAACGAGATCCCACTGCAGAATCAAATGAGCCCATTCCGTCGACCTCACGAGAAGGGCTGCAAGTACAGCCAAACCACGACTCGAACCAAGACGACCCATCAGAATAAAAGATAAGTAACTAAATCCAAATATTTCAAATAACTCTCCGAGAACTCTACGAGACCCTTCGAGAATTCTACGAGACCCTTCGAGAATTCTACGAGACCCTCCGAGAACTCTACGAGACCCTTCGAGAATTCTACGAGACCCTCCGAGAACTCTACGAGAACCTACTAACCCTATAAGCATTGATATCCCCAAAAAGACATAGCAACGCAGGTCGCTTACAGACGCACTACTCAAAGAAAGTTATTTCATTTCTTTCAGGTCTACGAGAATCCAAATAATCTACGAGAATCCATAACAATCTACGAGAACCAACGAGGCTGGTGCAGAGCGCGCACCGCCTGTCAGTATGGCCGTATCGGCGCAACTACAACAGTTCGTCGAGAATAATTAAGTTTAATCATTTGATTGCCCTAAAAATAGTTTATAAATCATCAGTTGATTATTTTTGAGTTGATTACGATGCAAAATTAATGTTATGATTGTAATTTCAATACTTTACCAACAAACTTGTAAACTCGTGCACGTGCGCCGAGTCCTATAAATACGGCCGCACTGTAGGTGCTAGTCTCAGTCGCTCTCGAGTCGCCGTACAGTACGGACCTCTTTGTGACGTTGTTACGCTGCTCGTTGAATATACGAAGCTTATAAAAGTACTTGTGAAGTTTTACTTCGAAGACCCAAAAATGAGTGATCATCACGAAAACAACAATTGTGACGTCAGCAATGCTGACGTCACACTTTTTAAAAACACTCCGGAGGTGCTTTCTCCGTCATATACTATTCTATAAAATATGATGTGTCAGAGAGCTACGACTGCGATCAAATTATTTTCTTACGCTACTTCTCCCCGAAATAGACCAAGTAGGTAAGTGGCGTAATCAATGGCATCTACCTATTAACAATGTCTCTAAAACACTTTGACTATTCGGGCTCTTATATACAAAGCGAAATAGAGTGCGCATTAAATCTTATTTTTACCGTAATTCCTGGTTTCAGATGTAATGTGGGCATGGGTATATATTGCACAACGCTCGCACTGCACTTCACACGTATGTCTTAGAAAAAATAAAAATGTACTTTTTTAATTTTCGCGAGTATTTTTCACGGAAAACATCGCCCGTGTTCGCCGCATGGCTCGATTTTGTTTTGAAGAGGATGGGATATTACTGAGAAGGCTACCCCATGCCATAGTAATGATCGGAGTTATATTCATTAAAGCGCCATCTAGAGAGTACTCAATGAACTGCTTTCGCAGACAAAAATAACTGAACAGCTTTTTTATTTATAAATATATTGTATGATCATATTTTTTCCACATGTTAATCTTGAAATACGTTTATTTGTTAGTTATTTATTTACATTGTTCGTAAAAAGTATTGCTGTTATATATGTCTCGCATTGCCATCTACCGGATTTCAGATGAACTTACTCAATACGTAGAGAATGATCGTGTGAAAATAAGACGGCCAACCGTGACGAAGGGCGAGATTTACGCATGCGCTGTGGAGGGGGTTTGTAGTAAACTCAATGAAATGAAAAAGAACCAGTGTGCGTTCATCGTTACAGAAGTCTCGCGTGCCGGCTTTCTACACAAGAACATTTTGCGAAATTTGACAACCGCGGGATCGCCTACACTATTTTATAAATAAACTTTGTGTTGTGCATCAGTGTATTTGTGAAAATGACCAACAGCGCTCCGGTAAAGAAGGTGCCGATACACTTGCAGGTAAGAGACTCGGTTCGCACCTGTTGTTTGTGAAATTTGCGAAAAAACTGTTATTTTACCTCGAAGACCACTTTATCCTCATTTTGAAGCTCCCTTTCTGTTGCGAGTGTGCCTGCCAAATTGGTTGAGTGAACGGGATTAAAATTGACCTAAATATTAGTGAAAACGAAATTAGGTTGCCCGCTCTTCTTGTGTAATAGAAGCGTCAAATAAGCACGTTGTTATGCCATTTATCGCTTGTAACTTAATTAAAATTAACCCGACTTATGACTAAATGCTTTTATGATGTATAGTTTTGTTTATGTACGAAATGACAATGTTCTGTGACTGTTTTTACGATAACACGATAACGGTTGATTTCCTTATCAAGTCAAGTTATCACAATATTCAGTTAATTTTATTACTGTTTGGTTTTTTCCTGTTGCGATCATACCTACCAAATGAAACCTATGTAGGCATTACGTTACCGAAGATTGAGCTGAGAAATGAGAGCAAAAGATACCTGGATACGATAATTAGTGCAGTGCTCACTACTCTCCTACGCATAAATAGCTACATAAGGTGCGTTCGTTTAGCTTATGAGGGCATTGGTGGCGTTGTCAATGAAGGCTCTTTTGTTAAAGCGTTCGTAAAGCTCAATAACGTTATTTTTGCCACTTTTGCTCACACCCTATTCGAACGCTCAACTGAGCATAAGACTTAAAATCGCATGATTTTGCTATCAAATAACGATCACAAACTACCATGCTCAGGACGTGGGTCAAAAATTACACTTTTTGGTGGCAAAAATTCCTCTTTTTTAGCTTTCCGAACGCTGAAAAAAAGAGACATGAACGAGATTTTCACCCACAGATTCCCAATTCGAACGCCCCTTGTGAGCGTTTTTAGCGTTATTTTCGCTAAAAACGCTCAGAAGTTATCTATTCGAACGCAATACTACCTAGTTACTCTGCTCTGACATCTTAAAGATCATAAATATATTGTATTCTATGGTATAGTGCCACCAACTTATCTGTTCAGGTGGGCAAAATTGGAACTACAGTGTACATACCAACTAACTTTGGCGTTTATAATATTAGTAGGATTCTTTGTAGAATTTGCAAATTAATGAGTGGCTTGAAAGACTGCCCTATGTTTTGTTTCTCTTTTTTCTTGGTGAATTTCTTAGGTTGCAATACCAAAATTCTACACTAGCGACGCTGTCACCTGAACAGATAAGATGGTGGGACTGTACCTATCCCTACCACCTATTTCTATACCTTGCGAGGGTGCCTATAGCACGGATCGTAGGCGTAAGTACTAAGTAGATACCTACGACGTAGCACAGAGGCACGTTAATGTCACAGTACCTAATAGATACTTAGTAAATAATACCGTGTCAGAGGTGAGGTTTTCTTCCAATGTTTTCCTCTGCCCCGTGCTGTGCCGCGTCGTCAGTTGGGAGGACTAAGGGGCGAGGAATTCCAGTAGCTGGTAGGCTTCTAGTGCAAAACACCTTCTTGGTAACCACCGTAATTATTACTGGCTGCTGCGCGGCTGGCACTTCGGGGGTACCTACCAACCAATATGATCTATTGCCGTATAGGTACCACATAGTAGGTAGGTAAGGCGAGTTTCCGCGACTTTTTCGATTGATATCCAGACAGCGATACAGAGGTAGAAATGCCAGTTATAATGCCGTGGTGCAGTAGTGCGCAAAAATTATCGCACAGGGCTCTGTAGCGAGTGACATAGACTCTAAAACCAGCAGTCATTACCCTCGTCAGAGCGCAGTGCAGTACACAAAGCTTCAGTGGGCCTAACACGAATAACTGCGTAGGTAAGTGTAACCTAAGTACGTGAAACAGTACAAACTGTCATTTATCTAGAGCAACAGTAACGCAGACAACTCATATTTTGTAGGTACGCCGAAGCTTGACGCGTAGACGCTTATACGAATACTTTTCCGCAAATATGCTACGGCTTCAGTAGACCGAGCACGAAAATCTGCTTTAGTGTAACGTTATCGTATCGTTAACGTATTCAGACAAACTATGAGTTATCTGTGCCACTAGTGTACTAGATAAATGGCAGTTTGTACTAAATACGTTAACGATGCGATTACATTACACTTAAACAGATTTTCGTGCTCGGCCCACTGATCAGAGCTAAGCTCTGGATGACCCCACTGTAGCTACAGTTTTAGAGGAAGCAATGCCTATTGCCATCTTCATGTAAGTAACTAGGTAGATAGCACATCATTTCTAGAGCTGTGTTAGGTTGGTAGGTAAGTATCCCACTGCACAAAATATAATGTAGGAAGATTCCATAGTCTGTTTTATTACGTAGTAACTTAGGTACCTACATGATGCCAGAATATGGAATACGGAGACTACGTAGTTAAACCCATTCCGTTTAAAAGCTTCGCCAGTTTCCGCAAAGCTCGTTATTTCGCGGAAATCCGTATTCTGGGTCATTGACCTCTGGCATAATATCTATCTATACCTATACTTCATCTGGCAACTCGCACTGTCTAGTCTTCTCTCCATGTTGGTACTACGTAGGGTCGTGACTTGCGCAGTGTGCGACGGATTTGTGGGGGACTTTTGTTTGGCAGAAATACAGGAGACGTTCGCATAGAGCCACAGAGCAGCCGTGCGGTTCTCTCATGATTCGTCGACGACCTCATTGATGTCAAATACATTATGAGATCTCGCCCTTGTACATAAGGTTGTTTTTCCAATGTTTCTTGTCATCTCGTCATTTGTTTCACGGATATTGCTGTCCTATTTAAATTTCGGCAAATTCGGTCCAGTAGTTTTTGAGGTACACTCCAATAACTGAATAGAATGGAAGGGTGTATTAAATTTATCAAATTGTACTTGTTTTTGTTGTATTAGATTAGATAGGTATCTCTGATCTCCCTTTACTTTCTCATTTACTGTACTTGGTACCTTCAGCTAATTACAATTTATTATTCAAAGAACGTAAACTTAAAACGTCAAGTAAATTGTAGAAAGTCAAGTCAGACTGTGCGGCAGACATACATTTTAATAAAACTGACTTTAACAATTTCATTCATTACGACCCTTTCTACTAATTAACATTTAACCATTCTAATCAGATTAAAATAAGTTACGGTTAGAACCGACGTCCGGTCTTAACTTTTACTTTCGTTTTGTACATGACATTTTGTGGGTTCTATAATGTATTTGTGGAAATACGTATTATGATTTAAAAATTACACCATTCGTGTTTAATATTAATCAAAAAATATTTTACCAAAAAAAAATCACCGACTTTTACACCAAAAAGCGTTAAATTAAAACTAGGTGAAGTCGGTACCTTGATAGTTCCAAAGTAGTTACCTATTATCACAATATTGTGCGCATTTTGACTAGTAATTTCACACTTTTTGGTGTTAAAGTTTGTTCAATAATTTTTAAATACAAGTTTTCACTCTTTTTAGTGACCTTTGCTACTTATGGGTCGATTGTCATTCACCGTCATTAAGGATATTATCCAACCAAGATAGGCGAAACACTATTCAGTTATTGGAGTGTAACTCAAAAACCGCTTGACTGAATTTGATCAAATTTAAATGGGACCTCCTCGGAATATACTATACCAAAAAAAATTTTGAGGATCGGTTTACAAATGGGGGAAAAATCGGTGAACCATAAAACAATACAGTCAAACACAGAATCCTCCTTCTATTTTGAAGTCTGTTAATAAATGTAAAAAAACATATATATGTAGGTAACTTGCCTTCATAAACACCCAGACTAATAGTAATTCATGAAACTAGTTTCTTTGGAACTGGTAAACACTTTTTTTTAACATCCTGAGTACTCATTATTCTTACCCTAAACCTAAACACCATTAACAAACCATTTCTTTCGTCTCCCGATTGACTAAACCCCACAAAATTACTTGCAGGACCTGTGAAGTTTTTAAGATCTAAATGTCACGGGGTGTCTTGTGTAAAGTGACAATCAATAGTGATGGGAGGTCGTCCGTCACCACTATCACGAAACTTGCTGACCTACAACT
Organism: Selenia dentaria; assembly: GCA_917880725.1. Classification (NCBI taxonomy): domain Eukaryota; kingdom Metazoa; phylum Arthropoda; class Insecta; order Lepidoptera; family Geometridae; genus Selenia; species Selenia dentaria. The sequence continues at coordinate 8,352,255 of OU862901.1, read as the reverse complement.
CTACAAAGGTTATAGAACTATTCTAACCATAAAGCCCTCAAAAGACAAATAACTTTCACAAGATCCCAGCACCACGAAGTTCACATCTATTCTTACCATCGATACTACTAAATCATCTGTGCCCATAGGGTCCTCCCCTTCACACAAAGGGCCGTAACTGATGATTTATACACGCGTTAAACATGGTTATTTAAAACACGCGGTTAACTTGAAATGGTCTAGAAAGTACTAATTTATGCACCCTAGGAGTTGATGACCTGCATTCAAGTTAGGTGAATGTCAAATGTGATTGATTAAGCATGATGGTACGCTGGTGGAATTGCTTTCATTGCTTTATTTGTAATTAATGAGGCGGCTCTTCTCATGCCCATGATGTTTTATTCATAGAATTTAAGTGTTTGGTTTTATCAAAACTATGCATAAACAAGCCATTTCTAGCAATAATGATATCCAAATATTAGGTCCTTACATATGAAATTGGCGTTTTGTATGGGAGGAACAAAAAGTCGAATATTTTTTAATATAATATATTTAATTAATCAAAGTATGAACCATTATTTTCTATGCACTTTTGCCATCTCATAGGTAGTTCATTGATCCCTTTACTAAAAAAACCAGTCGGACGGGAATCAATAAAATCTTTGAAGGCGATTTGGACTGCCCCATCGGAGTTGAATTTTTTCCCTTGCAAGAAGTTATCCAAATTTCGAAAAAAATGGTAATCTGTTGGAGCAAGGTCCGGGGAGTACGAAGGATGTCTTAGACTTTCCAATTGAAGCTCTTCTAATTTAGTAGCCGTCTGTTGCGCAGTGTGTGGTCTAACGTTGTCGTGAAGCAGCAGTGGCGTGGAGCGATTGACCAACCTAGGTTGTTTAGCCGCTAGCTTTTCCATCATGGTTTGCGATTGCTGACAATAGACATCAGCCGTAATAGTCTGGCCAGATTTGAGAAAACTGTAATGAACAATACCGGCACTAGTCCACCAAACACTTACAAGTAACTTTTTTGGGGTTAATTTTCGCATGGGGCAGGATTTGGCTGGCTGGCCAGGATCCAACCATTGCGCTGAGCGCTTCCGATTATCGTAAAGAACCCATTTTTCATCACAGGTAATGATTCGGTTTAAAATACCTTAATTATTGTGCCGGTTTAGTAATGTAACGCAGCAGTCTACGCGCGTTTGCCGATTTGCTTCAGTCAATTCGTGAGGTAGCAACCTTTCAAGCTTTTTAATCTTCCCAATTTGCTTCAAGTGAATTAAAACAGTTTTATCACTAACATCGAAGCCTGCAGCTAACTCGGACGTGGTTTGCGATGGATCCGCTTCCACAATAGCCCTCAACTCTTCATTATCAACTTGAGTCTCAGGCCGTCCACGGGGCTTGTTCTGCAGGTCGAAATTTCCAGAACGAAAACGTTGGAACCAAAAACGAACTGTGTTTTCTTTTGCAACACGACCGCCATACACATCATTCACCCTTCGAGTTGTTTCCGCAGCACTAGTGCCACGGCGGAACTCGTACTCGTAAATAATGCGATATTTTAAGTTTTCCATTTTGTAAAATGAGTGACGCAAACAGAAAAAAACAGAAGAAAAAAAACAAATGAATGACGATCATCGAAGCACAAATACATGAGTCTATAGCTGTACAAATTTGAATTTGGAATTCCTTACCAAAGAGGAGAAATTCGTGATTAAAGTGGCCAGTACGAAAAACGCCAATTTTATATGTAAGGACCTTATAGTTCATAATTAATACTGTTACCAAAAACTTTTTACCGAAAATCGACCGTATATAATTTGTGTGTGTTCGCGGATAACTTCGTCGTTTATGAACCAATTTTGATGGTTCTTTTTTTGTATGATAGAGTGTACTTTTTTGATGGCCCCATATAAATTTCATCAAATTCGGTCTAGCAGTTTTTGAGTTATATTTCAATAACTGAAAAGTGGTTCGCCTATCTTGATGATATCATTATTGACGGTGTATCCCGTAAGTAGAGCAAGGGAGATAGCAAGCAAGCAAGTAGCAAGGTCACTAAAAAGGGCGACAATTTTTTTTACCAAAACATAGAACCGACTTCTACACTAAAAAGTGTGAAATGACTTGTCGAAGTGGGTAACATGCTCACAAAATTGTGATAATAGGTACTTTTGAATTATCATGGTACCGACTTCGACAAGTTATTTTACACTTTTAGTGTAGAAGTCGGTTCTATTTATGGTATTTTTTTTTGTTTTGTAGTAGGTTCCATTTTTTAGTAAGACAAAAATTACACCCTTATTAGTGACTCTTGCTACTTACGGGATCGTTTGTCATTCACCGTCAATAAGGGTATCAAGATAGAAGAAACACTTTTCAGATTAGAGATTTATTAAACCACTTGACCGAATTTAATGAAATTTAAACGGGACCACATCTGCTCCAATAAAAAATAGTTTTGAGAATCGGTCCACCAATGGGGGAGAAATCGGTGAACATACATATCAAAACATACAGTCGAACATAGACCCTAATCTAGCTAGGATCATTATCTAGCTAGGATTTTTAAATTGCAATAATTATCATTATAGTAGATCCAACCGTTTATCCTCTTTTTGACAGCACCAATAGAACGTAACATGACGATGTTACGCAAAAGTTAACTTATAAATGCGAGGTTTTAAAAATATGACAACTGCTTAAATTTGCTCCTTGATCCCGTATAATAATCATCTTTCACAAAATGATTCCATAAGTGCAGTAGTTTTTTTATAAATTCCATAAAATAACAAACGTTTTTAAAAAATTACGTTCTATGGCTATCAACATAGTGATGTTACGAAGTTACGATTGAGATATCGATATTGTTTATGAACTATTTTTACACGGGTGTTTTCCGTTCTCGGCACATAATATCGGATTTATTTTTATGTAAAACCGTTATATTGATGCGCCTCAGGAAAACATACAGCATTATTTGAAGACGTGTTTATCTCCTGGTGTATATCCAAAAAAGAACAAGGTTATGATGACTATGATGATTACAAGTACAAGTCATACTTGACGAAGCTGTTACCGGTTAAATCTGGGATGGCCAGCGAGCAACACGGAAGGGAGTAGGCATACACAGCGTTTCCCCTCTGTCAAAGTACAAGTCCGCATGGACCATGGAGTTTGATAATATACTGTGGGGTGAGGGCGGGGCTAGATTTGTGAATGGTGCTTTATTTTTTATGTGTTAGTGATTTGGTTGTGTGAGTATGATCGGCAATGGATCGGTACAGGTATGTTTTGTATGTAATAGTGCGGCTTTGCGCTAGTGTGCAACTTCCCCTCCCGCAAGAAATGACAGAAAGATTTGAACAATATTTTTTAGCTAAGGCTACTCCCTTCCGTGTTGCTCGCTGGGGATGGCAGACATTAAAGTCTGCCGTTTGGTACCAGAAAATAGTAAAGTTTGAGCAACCCCAATTCCAATTTAAGCAAACGAAATCTAATCTTTTATTTTTATTTATTTATTAATCAAAATCAGATTCATCGTTGCTGTCACTCGAGCTATTGCCGACATTTATAATTAATTGTTGACTCATATAATCTATCGCCACGTGTTTATCCCAATCTGCCATTATAGTTTCTTGTGTTTTTTGAATTACATTTTGCCAGCTTTCCGCAGTTACTTTCACACATGCATTTTTTAATAAATTTACCATTTTGTTTGCCGTGAATGGGGGTTTTGTGTTATTTCTAGCAGCGTGTCCTTTAACTTGAGCCCATATTAATTCAATGGCATTGTATTGACAATGATAGGGTGGAAGTCTAAGAACCCAATGACCATGTTCTGCAGCTATTTCGTCGATCACATATCGTTTTGGGAAGTGTTTTTTTGTTCGTAATATATTTAGTAATTGTACTTTTAGTAAGGAGTTATCAACATTTTCACCATGTCGTTGAAGCCAGTCAATGATTACTTGTTTTTTGTCGGCCTGGGTCGGCATTTTATCAATTTGGCGTGAGTGATAGGATGCGTTATCCATAATAATAACTGACGGTTCTTCCAATGATTGTACCATTTCCTTAAACCAACTTTCGTAAACCTCAGAATTCATTTCTTCGTGGTACTCAACTGTTTTTTTGGATTTAAAGGCCAACAAAGCATCTGGCATGAATCCTTTCACAGACCCTGCATGGCAAATGATTAGACGTTCTCCTTTTCCCATCGGTACTGAGGTAGTGGAAGCAGCGGTGTCATCAGTCCAGCTCTTAGACACTGTGTGGTTCGCATTCAGCCAAGTTTCGTCAGTGAAAACAACATTTGACCAATCTGTAATTTTTTTGGCTTCGCTCAAAAATTCGCAACGAGCAAAAGCTACGTCGCGACGCTCCATCAATATTTTGCGTTTGTCCGATTTTTTATAAGTAAATCCAATTTCATTCAAGACCTTTACCAATGACGATTTTTGACCTCGGAACAAATCACATTCACGCAAAGAAGCAACAAGTTTTTTAAGTGTTGGAACTTCTTTACGTAAGTAATAGTTATATATATGACGGCGTATAGCGTCTGCGTCAAAGTTGTCAACCGAAGTCACACGACGTGGTTGGCGTTTTTTCTTCGGCGTACGAAGCTTATTCTCCTGCATGCCGCTTGTTCCGTAGGCTTCGGTAGTAATTTTTGTAATCGTAGATGCACTAATACCTAACGCGGCCGCAACGCGCTCTCTCACTTGCGACAATGGTAAAAGCGGGCCGCCATTTTGATACTCTGCTTCAAAGTAATTACGAAGCTTGATCACCATTTCTCTCGTCTGTCCTTTCAGCACTGATCCTTTCGGCATTTTATAGTTCCAATATAAAACTCAGCAAATAATTACTAGCACGGGCGTCTTGTTGCGAGTGACAGTGACAAATACAAAACGGCGGTGGACCATTGAGTTTTACTACCTTGATAAAATACTACTGCTTACCCATAGACAAAAAAATTGGCAGTCATAGGAATTGCCGATAGAAGTGAAAACTTATAACTCAGAATTTGATAGCTTACCTTGGAAACTACACGGGTGTAACCGGACGGCGTGGCCTCGCCATCTGGGCATGGCCATCTAGAAATGCGTCAGCATTTCCCATTGGCTGATGCGTTTCTAGATGGCCATGCCATGACGGCCTGTCCACGCCCTTTCAACATTCCCCATTGGCTGACGTATTTCTAGATGGCCAATAGCCATGGTCATGGCGCCATTCCTAGGACTATTCTCTTTCCGCACAGACTCGATAGAAAAATGAATCGAAATCGTGTCCACTATAATCACTTGGTCACAACACTTTAACTGACAAATTAGATCTGTCAAAAAGAGGATAAACGGTTGGATCTACTATAGAAATACAAAATTACCTATTTCTTTGCTGATAGGAATACAGTACTGAGTCATTTGGTTTTACGTACCATTTAAATATTATACGCCTGTTTCCCCCGAACACCCTTATAATCTTCAACAGACATTTCGCGGCACAGACACGAGGGTGAATTTAATTTGCAAAAGTATTTGGGGTCACCACGTTCGATAGAAACAGTTAATTATAATTAGCTCGACCAAACATGCCTGTTAAAGAATATTTATAGGAATGATTTGATTTGCCTTATTAGAATTGAATGCTTTGGGTCGTTCAGTCTGTCATATTGGCTGAATATTCTGCTAAAAGTATTAAATACACTCATCAACACTGTCTAGGGATATTTTGTATTTCTTAAATTTTTTGATAAACTATTAATATTTTGTTCAGAGAAGTATATATGGAATGAAACCTCTGTTAATGACCAACTTAATTAAATAAATAAAAAAACATTTTATATAATCAAATATTTAAATAAAAAAAAAATAACAAAGAGACTAAAAATGGCGCTAAGTCTACGAGTGAAATTAATTAATAAAATTAATAATTTTTATTAAAAATAACAACAGAAAGTTAGACATTTTAACTCTTAATAATCAGTGTTGGCACCCCTCACGTTAATTAGAGTTCGGCATCGGTTATTCATACTGTGAATTAAGGTGTCGATGTCTTTCTGTGGTATGCGTTCCCAGGTTCGTTGCAGGTGCAGGAAAAGTTGCTCTTCTGTGGCCAGATTTGGAGGGAGGGCGTGCATAGCCCTTCTCTGCAACATGTCCCACGCATGTTCGATGGGATTCATATCGGGCGACTGCGCAGGCCATCTCATTACCGTGACGTTGTTGTCTTGAAGGGCGGCTGATACCAGCCTCGCCGTGTGTGGACGGGCATTATCATGCATTAGTACGAATTGGTGGCCGATTTGCACCCTATGCGGAATAATGACAGGTTCCACCACCTCATCACGGTATTTCTGAGCATTCATGTTGCCTCTTACAAAAACGAGATCGGTTCGCGCGCTTATACGAATTCCCGCCCATACCATGATCGTTCCTGCTTGGTACGAATGAACCTCTTGTGGATGCCGGAGACGACTTTCCCTGCCTGGAACTCTCCAAACGCGTGTTCTTCGCGAATCTGGATGAAATCCAAATCGAGACTCATCCGTAAAGAGCACTGTCGACCATTGTTCATTATCCCATAACACGTGTTCATGGGCCCACAATAGTCGCCTTCCGCGATTGCCACGTCGCAAAGCAGGAACACGAATTGGCCTGCGAGAATGAAGATTAGCTTCATGTAGCCTTCTTCTGACTGTTTGGTCGCTAACCAACAGCTGATGCTCCTGTTGGAGCCTCTGTACCATTTCCATTGCCGTCAGAGTAGGTTCTCTCCTGGCGGTATTTTGGAGAAAACGGTCCTCTCTAGGGGTGGTCATCCGAATTCTGCCAGCATGCCGTTCCGCCACTTCTCCAGTATCACGATAACGTGACCAGAGCCTTGATATCACATTCTGGCTGGTGCCTAGAGTCTCCGCAACAACGTTTTGGATAGCGCCAGCTTCCAACATTCCTACGCTCTTATCATCTCGTCTCTCGTCAAATGTCGACGTTGCATGGCACCAACGAGATGACACAAACAGTAAAAATCACTAAAACAATTGATAGCGTTAGTTAATTAATGTTTTTCTAAACCAATCTCAACACAAAACTAGCACTGCTAACTGAATCAAATGCGTGTTCCCGCGTTTTCTTTTGTTTTAATAAGTTTTAGTTTTTTTTTTCAATGTCAGTTTGAAAATGGAACAAGGAGGTTTAATCATACATATAGACTTTTTCCTAATTCTGAGTAGTTTTTCTGAAAACCAAAGAAATGAAAATAAAAATCTAATATCCCTAGACAGTGTTGATGTGTGTATATATATTTATATATTTTATTTTAAAAAAATAGTTGTTATTTAATACTAACATTATATGACAAAATTAAATAATAAACTTATTACACAATCAGTATATTTTAGCTGTGCCTCAATATAATATAAAATATATTAAGTATTTTTGATATTGCTATAATCATGGTATAGTATATGTGATGGCATTGTCCTAATAAAATACTTTTGGCTGAATATTCTTCTAAAAGGTTTGAATTTATATTTTAATTAAAAAAAATGTTACTACTTACTACTAAAATTATGTAATGACTAAATTATATAATAAACTTATTACTCAATCAGTATATTTTATATAGTCTAGCTAATATAAAATAATTTATATAGTATAAAATATACTCGTACTATTTTTGTTATAGCTAGAAACGTGATGGTATTGTAATAGTCGAATACTTTGATACTCTAGAAAATATACCTGTGGGATGGACATTTTCAACGTAGCATAAATGCCATATTTATTTTTTGGAAAATGTATATGTTCAGTTGTAGACGTCCTACGGCTGATGATGACAAAATCCTACTACTTCCTTCTAATATTATAAACGCGAAAGTTTGTGAGTTGGATGTGTGGATCTTTGTTACTCATTAACGCACAAACGGCGGGGCCAATTTAGATGAAAATTGGTATGGAGGTAGATGAGGCCCTGGTTTAACACATAGGATACTTTTCATCATCAACATCATCGATCACCACGCGGGTGAAAAAGCGTAATATACTTGGGCACAGCGTAGACAAAATAATAAGATCTCCGCCTACGTCAAGATCGTAATGATGACAGTTCTGTCGAAAGTTTGTGTCAGTTTCTGATAGCTTAGTCAAAATCCAAGATAATTTGATAGCTCGATACACTAGACGTGTTCGGCAACCGTCAAGGGTGATGAAATGTAATGACAGTTTTTTTCCCATGGTGATTAATTTTATTTTATTATTATTATTTACTGATTCATGTACTAAGTATTTAAATGTACTCAAATAATACTATTATAGTTATTGCGTTTGACCATGTACATATTTTTTTTACATTTTGCTATAAAGGTAGATATGCCCTTGAAGAAATAATAAGCTACTCGAAGTACTAATCCTGCGCAGACGTAGTCGCGGGCATCAGCTATTATATCGTACAATCGTACACATGAAATCAAAGCAATAATTTACTTGCACACGTTTATGAAAAGGTTATGAAATAATAATTTTTAAATATTAAAAAAATAATGATGATCATTTAAAATGTCCCCAGTAGTATAAAGTACAGTAACTTAAATACATATAAATCAGTTAAATGTATAAAGTATGTACTTATCTATCAATACTAAATAACGAAATGTTAAGGACGTAGCCCAGTTATAAGGTCTAGCAAGTTATTTGATGTATTCATCACGCACGTCGCTTTAAGCTTCATCCGCTCACTTAACTACTCGCTTGCGATCTCCTAATTTCTTAGTGTTTATTTGTTTACCTGTGCTTGACTCTTCTTCTGTCCGCGTACCATCTTACTTGTGAAATCTGTGCTTACTCTTACTTGCTCCTTCTGTATTAACTGTTTATTGTATGTGATTGTTGAACTGTGACTCTGAACAATACAATTGTGAAGTGAAAACCATTTGGATTTTATTCACCTGACTACAGCTAAGTACCTACCACCTCGCATACTTACTACAGTAAAACTTGGCCGGTGTATACCCGTGGTACCTACTACTTACCACGCACACCACCACCTAGGCCAAATTGGCGCATGCATAGTAATGGAATATTTTAGTAATAGTTGTAGTTAAGTTAAGTAGTTGTAGTTCGTGATAGATTATAATGTATACATTACATCGAATGTAAATACAATGTAAAGTTTATAATGCTCCATGAACTACAACTCTTCTTAAGTATTCTATTACAATGCATGCGCCCTATTCATAGACACAGACATAAATTTTATTGTGCCAAAAAAAACAGGTTACAGAAAAAGGAACTAAAAACATAATTAAGAAAATGAACAGTAGGTTTTCGTTGACACAAGCCGGTCCCAACTCAGCGGTGCCGGTTAACAACCGACGCCGGTCTTCCATTGGGAACGACAGTGACGTCACGCACGGACATAATACACTAACACATAATACATCAAATAACTTGCTTGACCTTATAAGTGGGCTACGTCCTTAACCTTTCGGGGTTATTTATTTCCTAAATATAAACTGCTTGAAATTCAATGAACAACTTGACAAGGGCTTTTCAAGGCTACAAGTTGTTGTTACGTGTTCTTACGATTACTGTCAAGGTCTAACGTAAATAATGTGGTAACAATTTTATACGGCTTCAATTTTTGTTTTATGTTGTTCTTTGCTATGAAATTTTAAAACTATTTCAAGGATACTATTGCTTCACAACACTTACAACACCATGTGTTGTAAGTTTCTTAAGTGCACGTTGAATGCATATTTTATTTTACTGCTTACTTTACGTTTTACCAATAATATTACTAGTAGTTCTGCGAACAGTAGACCTCGCGAGCACATACTTATCAGCGGCAAATTACGCAGTACTTCACAACGTATTATCTCGGAAAACACTTGACCAATTATGCTTAAAATTCAAATTCCTTTTTAATGTCAGGTACCTTATATGTGTACTTAATTTTATCAAAATTGGTCGATAAATAGCGCCGCAGCCAGGCCTCCGTCACTCCATGTACTTGCGCGCTATAACTGCCTACCGCCCAGCCGAGCGGTCTCGGTCCGCCGGCGGTTCAAATTCAGTGCGGTTTTCGCAAGCGAAGCGCGCGCACGCCGTTCAATTTTAATAGTGCTGTTCGTTCGTACGCGTATTACGATGCCGTGTGGTGCCTTATGTGCTGTAGATGGGTGTAAATCAAGCAAAAGAAGGGATAAACACCTAACATTTTTCCATTTACCTGTCAATGAAGAATGGTAAGTGTTAAATTATTACTAGTTTTTGTCGTTTAAATTTTTTTCCATTCACATACCGTCATTAGAGACATAATTAAAAGACAGTAGGTGTGCGGACACCGGTATCCACTTAGAATTTGACAGTTTAATAGGTATATACTAAGCATTAGCTTGCCTTTCAGACACAGATTTACATAATTTTGTTGCATAGAAACGTTATACCACAGAATAATTAATAGTACAAGGTACAGAAGATGCACTCTTCGAAAGAAAACATTCGAATATAAACTGCTAAACTAACAACTGCAATAATGTTCATAAAACATTGCAAAGCACGGACGTGACCTTCAAAAAATGTGCCTACAAGTCCTTGACGCGCTCGTAACGAATCAAAATGCGCTTTAAGTCTGTGTAGCGAGAGTTCTTTTTCTTACGCCCGATGAAAACCTTTGAACAAGCCGCGTCTGTTGTAAGGTGACTTGTTGCGAGAAAACGAATCAAATTAATTAATCTTAATAAATTTGATTCGTGATAATTGGTAGTAGTACAATACACCTAGATATGTACAACTAGGAACTAGATATATTTTTTTATTTTGAAGGCCATCGACTTTTCGCGTGAAAACTTTCGAAAACTGCAGTGTTTATGTATTTTTGTGTGAGAGTGTTACACTCGTTAATAAAATAACTTACGGCTTAGTGCTTTATTTAAAGTCGGTTCTCTTTTTTTAAGGCTTTTTTTTTTTCATTTCTAGTGAACATCTCCGAAGATCATCATCAAACTAAGAAGTATTATACTTATTTTAAAACGTTCTCCTAAATGTAACAAATCCTTTTCTGAAAACCGCATCGATATCGGTTTAGCCAAACGCGAGATTATCGCGCACAAACATACATACCTACAAACCATACAAGTCAAACATCTCAGTTTGGCCTGTATGTCTGATCACCTCCTTTTTTTAAGTTGGATAAATATTTTATATATGATAAAAATTTTAACTGCCACATAAAAGTCAGAACATATTCACAGTTCTCAATTACATAGATAAAAAGTTATGTTAATTTAATTTTATCGAAGAGGCAGCCCTGCGATTACTGTGGAATCGCGCGGTGCGAAGCAATCACTGCTGTACGCTTGAGCATTTAGGCGCATTTTAGCATACAGTGGTTGTTGACGCGAGGGAGTAGGCTATTATCGTAATAGGTATTGGAAATTTTCTACTGAGTGAAGTATCTGTTCTTATTCAGTAATCTGTGCCGCAGCAAACTTCCCCCCTTTTTAGGAAAAACATGCATACTAAGATTCGTCTAGATAAGTTGAAAAATGTGTCCTGTACAGGAAAACGTACATACAACCTAACAAACATACGGTTACGGACAGATGAAAGTAAATTTGGCAAGTTAAAGCGAAGATGCAACACTCGCTCGGTATATAACAAAAAAGATATGCCCAAAAAGTAAAATACGTCCTACTGCGAACATCTTTAATAATTTCCTGAAAGATGTCTAGTGACGTAACGGCCATGTAAGCGGCTATTAGTTAAAACGCTATCAACTATTTTACGGGTATCTATTTCTCTCTCATGAGTCTTGAAATAGAGGATTTATTCATACTCATCTCATTAGGGAATTGGGACTCTAATATACATACCATAGAGTTCTATAGGTTACGAAGGTGTGAGCTCGGAACATGGCAAATGCTCAGGTTACATACAAATCTCGCGCAGAATCTATGCTGAACACATTGGACAAATTGCAATACGTGCTTCTGGAGAATATGGTTTGTGAAGTCTCTGTATCCATTTACGTATAAGCTGAAATTCTAGTGGAGATTTAAGAACTAAAACAATAATACTAGTATATCGATAATATGGCTCTATTCAGAAGAAACACGCCAATAGCTGAAACAATTAAAGCTAGCGTTAGAATAATGTCCGTACCTCAAAGTATCTTATACTTCAACTTGAAAACAAAGCTGCAAACTCACCGTTTATCTTCGGTTAGGTTATGAAGATCTCAGCAGCACATTTACATTTGAAGATCATGAACTACCTGGCAAATCTATAGATATTTTTTGTATTGAAATTCGCGAGTTCATCTTCAGGGAATCATCATAAGAAGTTCATCTTCAGGGCGAGTGCGCAGCGATGTCGGCGAGCTCTCGGTGGACACTGGACTCTATAGTTATTTTTATAGTATTACTTGTTAAAGCACTAACGCCTGCTTTAGCGATTTCAAACATTGAAATTTATAGAGAGAAAAATTCCATCTTCGGACAGGATTCGAACCCTCGTCTTCTGACTCTCCGTGTCAGACGCCATTGACCAACTAGGCCACCGAGGTTCTGATCCGAGCATCGAATTTTAACTCTCTATTTGACTAACCGTCTTGCGGTGACGGAGCGACATCTATTGGACAGTTTAACAGTACCATCCAACCGTCTCTAAATCTATAGTTATTTTCATTGTATTTCTACTCCCTGGATAAGCTCTGGGTGGCACTACATCTGACAAGGGCAAGAGTGGTGCTTACCAGCGCAAGGCGTACCCAACTCGTCACATGATAGTTGTACAAAATATTATTAAAGTAATTAGGTACATGATCAATACCGAATTACTTTTAATAATATTTTGCCATGGAGGAGGCATATGTTCAGCAGTGGACGTCCTACGGCTGAGATGATGATGATGATGACATGATCAATAATAACCTCTTTTATAATGAAAACTAACTTGGTTTATACACATTGTCATGTTTAATATGAAAAACGGGAATCGCTCACGTAAATAAGTCAGATCTTTCCAACTATATTTAGACTATATATCTATAGTGAATCTCGCGAGATGCAACCGCGAGCGTTCTGCACTCTTCTTGAAAAAGATTTGGAAATATCTGACTTATTTACATGAGTAATTCCCGTTTCTCATATTAAAAATTAATAATAGTTAACCTCCTTAACACTACATTGTATAAACTTGGTTTTGGTCAATCAGTGCACGATGAACCTTAAAAATTCGATATTTGGAAAGCACATTTACTATTAAATATTATATTGACGACATCGAAAACATTATTGTTAAATAAACTATGTGTCTATCAGCAAGCCAAAAGTCGCAGTTGTTGTACTTTAAAATAGAGTGCATTTTAACTGGAAAAATCAATAGCACAGCGGATGTTTATCCCTATCTCTCCTCGCGTCATACACAGTAAAGTGGTTTGCTGATACAATCTGTCGTTATAGTCCGAGAGCTTGCACTTGAGATATATACAATATCTTATTTATTACAATGCAGCTGCCTCGTACACGGCTTCTCTCGCGAAGTCACGACGGGTAATGGGCTTAAATTTTTTTGCCTTGAAACATTTTTTTTTAACAATAAAAGTATTCTAAGTTACTCCATATCTATCAGTGAGTCTTGTTAAAATCGGTCGATCTGTTTCGAATATTAGCCGGGACAAACATACATTTTAACAATTGTTTTTTTTTATAAAACGCCGTTATTTTGACGCTACAAACAGACACTTCACACTTCAATGTCATTTATTTGTATAGATAATATTAATCTCTCGCTTATCTTAAACTCAGATTTCTAATTTCAATATCTTATCCTAGCTTAATTTAATTATTATGATCCAGATTCTCTCCCGACGTAAACATAATGCGTACTATTGTATTAAACAGTTCGATAAATGTCAATCCAATCCTTTATTATTATTCTTAATTTTGGTGGTGATCGGTAAGCACCAAATAAAATGTAGAAAGACAACCTTAGTTTGTAAGGCAGGTAGCTCTCCTCCTATGCGTTGCTACTTTATGAAATTGGGAAGAGGGGTGGTAGGTGACATCAATAAATTGTCTTCTCCGCTTTAGTTCACTGAGTACCCGACGTACGAGTACAAGCTCCCGACATAAGCTTTCCTACTCTTTATAGTCGAATCTTTTTCATCTGTTGTTAGAGTGGACTGAGATCTCGATCGTAATTTTTTAGAGCAAAGAATCGTTTTTTTTTTAACCCAGAAATCTAACAAGTAGGTAGAGTTTAGTTTAGAACTATAATTTAGAGGTACAGAAGTAAACGTGAACGTGAAAGTGAATTTAGGCTTGAGTTTGGTTGTTAGTAGACATCCTACCTTGTCTCTAGTCATAGAGGATACCAATTTTGTCCATGTCTCTAGTATAAGATCTAGCTGCGATAACAATATCACGGGCTGTCTTCTAGGGATAATTTTGTCCTATCGACAATCCATGTTTTCGCACCGCTGAGATAGGACAGTGACTGAATGACAGACTTATTATATATATGTACTGCGTCTTGACTCTTACTACTTGAATAGAAGTCTAACTTTATGCAACTATACAAAGTTTACACTTCGCACTGTAGTGCGGATTTAGGCTAAGGTTGAGTTAAGGGACACTAATGTAAGACGGTCTAAGATCTGACTGAGTCTTGACTCAGTCCGCGATATATCTATGGCAGCTAAATCTATACTAGAGACAAGGAAAGATACCTGATAAAAGTCAGTTTATCAACTCGTCAAGTTTATCGAGAGATCCATGCTCGCATTGCTGCCAGCCGTGCGATTCTCTAAGAGCAAACATCGTTGCATCTTTGACAACATCCGTGAAACAAATTAACCCTATAAGTAGCTTACAAATAAAAATATTTAGGCGCCGAATCGAACGGAAAAAGCGCGCGAAAGTTCACTATTTAAAAAGCGCGCCGCAAACGTTTGCAGGAGTAAAATCGTAGTAAAACAGCTATTTGTTCTATTTTATATCTGTAAGATTCTACTATTATGTTATCTGTTTCTTTTTAGTCAAATTATAGAGGTAAAGTCAACCGAAAAAATACATACAAACTTGAACCGCAACAAAAAAATAACAAATGAAATAAATTCTACAAAGACCAATTTTATCTCTCAAGCAGGTGTAAAAGGAGCAAACATACAATCACAACGGTTTAATAGACTTTGAAAACCTATACTACCTATTTTATAAATTATCCATAATAAATCCACAAATTGTCATACAAACATATACTCTAACGCTAACCAAATAGATCTCAAAATCGTAGTCCCACTCGTTATCAAAACAATATGGTGGCTGCCTTTATCAAATTACGGGAATTGCTCACAAAACCATAATATAAGAGGATTATAAGCTTTTTCTTAGGTTTTTACTTCGAAATGGTACTTATTCACGAAAACAATACACTAGGACACGCACAGCTACGAAAGTTTAAGAGATATGGTATCGACGCCATTGTTTTTTTACTAGCCTACTGATAACTAAAATAATTTATATTTCTATGTAAAAATTATTTCTAGGTGCTTATTAGTATTCAAAAAACATCTAATAAACCGAAATGTATTATATATTTGAACAGTTAACGTTTATGTTCAGTCCTGATATGGGTTTTGACTGCGGTACACCGGTGTACCAACGCCGATGCAATGTATAGATTTGGCCACCGGTGTACCGGCGCGTGTTTATAGGGAGATAACAAGTAACGTTGGAAAAGCAACCTTATGTACAAGGGCGAGCTCAATAAGGAAATCTGGAAATCATTACAGAATCGCACGGCTAGATCGATTTGTACTGTGAAACTTACGACGATTTCATCTGTCATAATGTAATACCTTGTATTTGTATTCAGAGACGCTGCGAACTATCATCAACTACACTTAAGTGGTTTACTATTTAATTTTGTTTACTTGATTGATCATTATCCACAGAAGTGGCGTTGTCATCACCGTCCTCCCAAAGGGCTTCTGTTAGCGATGCTTCTGCTTAACTTTCACACCTTCAGTAAATAACTTGGGATAAAAATAATAGTATAGATGCTTTATTTTTTAAACAATGTCGCTTTCATTTTGGTACTATTTATAAACCAGTGCTATAACTTTGCTTTCTTGTGTGCATATGGGAAATAATTAAAATCTACTTTAGATATCCCACTAATATTATAAATGTGAAAGTTTAGACGGATGGATGGATGGATGGATGGATGGATGGATGGATGAATGCATGGATGGATGAATGCATGGATGGTTGGATAAATTATATAGTATGTTTGTTACCCTTTCACGCAAAAACTACTGAATGGATTTTAATGAAATTTGGTATGTAAATAGATGAGACGCTGAAATAACATATAGGATACTTTTTCATCATCATCAACATTCACGACCACGCGGGTGAAACTGCTTGGCGCAGCTAGTGTTAACTATTCAAGATTTACAACTGCTATCAATCTACCAAATTACGTTTTATGATATGGTTTAAGTGGCGTTCTATGGGGGAGGCATATGTTCAGCAGTGGAAGTCTTCCGGCTGATAATGATAATATGGTTTAATTATCAAAGTGAAAAATATCAATGTGAAGTTAATAAAAGTAAGTAAAATATACGATTATTTTGCACAAACTCATTCTCAATAAGGTTTCTACGACTTGTGGATCTGGAGGTAAATTGAGTCATAATTGTGTGTCATCGGCTTCATGGTCTCACTAACTTAGGGCTAGTGGTAGCACTGTTTTTTTTAAACTTAGTCCCACCGTCAGCAACAATCGGATTATTGACTCGTGGCAAAGTAAGTAAACATCTATCGGGACTGCGCTCCAACTACTGTGCTCGTGGTTCCACCACCAGGCCCGTTTTTATAATTCACTCGGAAACGATTTGGAGACAGAAACGGCATATCCGTCTCTGTCATCCTGAATGTAGATGACAGAGACGGATAGGCCGTTTCTGTCTCGGAATCGTTTCTGAGTGAATTAGAATAACCCAGCTGATAAACGTCGCAGAAAGCAAATGAAAATCGGGAAAAACAAAACCACCATCCAGCTATACAAAAGATATGCTTGCCGTCTGACGCAGTTAGCAGGTTATTGCTGTGATATTTTTTTTACCCAATTATGGAACCAAATGCAGGTACCATTATAACCAATATCACACGGTAACGATTTCGACAAGTTATTTCACACTTTTGGTGTTTAAGTCGGTTCCATTTTTTTGTAAATTTTTTTGCTCCATTTTTAGTGATCCATACGGGATCGACTGTCAATGATGATATCATAAAGATTAAAATTAACACTTTTCAGTTTTTGGAGTGTAACTCAAAAACTGATTGACCGAATTAGATAACATTTAAATGGAACCACTTCGGAAGTATATACTCTATCAAACAAAAGAAGGATTTTGAGAATCGGTCGACAGATGGGGGAGATATCGGCTAACATACACATAAAAAAACATACTCACGATTATATACAATACAATAACACTTTATTGACACCAAAATAAACTAAAAAAACAGATTAGAAATATATCTTAAAGCTAGTTGCAATGGGCGGTCTTATCGCTTAAAGCGATCTCTTCCAGACAACCTTAATATAACCTCCTCCTTTTTTGAAGTGGGTTAATAAAATTACTAAAGTATCATGTGGTGATATTTATCATATTTTTAGTAATATACATTTGATCCATGAATCTTACAAATAAAACGCAAAGTTACGCAACCAATATCACCCATAATGATGACGTTTGTTTTTTTTCGTTTGTACACTATTTATGGGTTTGTAGCATGCCATCATCGGAAGCGAACAACCCGAGTGGGTGATCTAACTAGCACCATTGACTCACCCAATTATCTAAGAGGCCAAAATAATAGTTCATACTCAATGAATACTAATGATAACTGCATGGTGATCATCATTTTGTAGTTTAATGAACTGATTAACTAAGATTTTGTCCCAAACTACGCAGATCATGTACAGTCGCCTGCAATAAGATGTATACAAAGTGCCTCAGCAATCCGGTTCATAAAAATTATTCTAAAAATGAAGCTATTAATATTATTTTACTGTTTAAAATAATTATCTGTATTGTTATATAAAATGTGGTACTGTTTAATAGTTTTGAAAATCACGTGTCTTTTTGAAAATCATGTATATATCTTATTGCAGGCGACTGTACTGTGGTAACTTGATGACTTATAATTATATTATTATATATTATATAGGCGGATTAGAAACCATGTCAATAAATCATATTATACAATATAATATGCTAGATTGAATTATGACTACTTTGTTAATTATCACAATAACCGTTACATTGAAATTTATAGAGAAAAATTCAAATCCTCGCGCTTCGCTCCGTCTCCGCAAGACGGTTAGTCAAATAGAGAGTTAAAATTCGATGCTCGGACCAGATTCTCGGTGGCCTAGTTGGTCAATGGCGTCTGACACGGAGAGTCAGAAGACGCGGGTTCGAATCCCGTCCGAGGATGTGAATTTTTCTCTCTATAAATTTCAATGTTTGAGATCGCTAAAGAATGCGTTAGTGCTTTGAAAAGTAATACTATAATAACCGTTACGTAGTATTTCCGATTTGAATTACATATGTATGCAATTTAATGTATATAATATCGAGTATAGTAAATTATTCATAAATTATTTAAGATGAAAAATCTATACTATATACTATAATATATTATAAAGGGAAAATATTTGTATGTAAGTATGTTTGTAGCGAATTGGCTCAAAAAGCATTGGACCGATTTCAAAAATTATTTCACCATTGGAAAGCTACATTCACCCTGAGTAACATAGGCTATATAAGATTCATCATCATCATCATCCATCACCGCGCGGGTGAAACCGCGGACAGCAGCTATTATTATATATATTTTATTAAGAACGCACGTGTTACTTCCGGAACGATTCTTCTACTTCCTTTACTTGTTTGTTCCGGTTAAAATGTGAGTGGTGGGGAAGTAGCGCGTGCTCAAGCCTATTAGATGCTTGAATGAAGTTGAATGGCACTTGGTGTTTGACTGTGGAACGGTGAAGACGTATATCCCGATATAGAGTTAATTGCAATGGAACTTCACAATTTGATTCCGCCATCCCCATTCTATAATCGGACATCCAGAGATACTCAGAAGCGCCACCGCTTTATGGTGGATATTCCATTTACCCGGACGAAGCGATTTACTTCTTCGTTTATCATACGAACCGCTAGGGAATGGAACACCCTCCCTGAGTCGGTGTTTCCGGTTAAGTACGATATGGGGGTCTTCAAAACACGAGTGCATAGGTATCTTCTGGGTAAGCGCGCTCCATCATCGATCGCATCAGGTGAGATAGTGGTCAAGTGCTACCCAGTACGGTATAAAAAAAATAAAAAAAAGAGTTACCGTGTTAAGGTTGTGTAAATAAACTACTACTTAAGTAATTGATTCCAGGGACGTTTTTTTTATGATCTATAATACTAAGTATCAACTCTTCAACCGGGCAGTCAAAATCATTTTTCCTCGTAAACTTTTCGACCACCCAATGTCTCCGTTTTACCTTACCGTACCTGAATTATTTTTTTTCACTTTCCAAGTCCCCATTCTCTTATATTTGTGTATCTAACCTTAACATCGATAATGAGCCCCAGTTAATTTTCCAGAACGGGTTACTATGATACTATACTATACTATACAAATGCTATATATATTTCGGTGAAAAGTAACATGATGAAATCCACAGCACGGTGGTAGGTTACTTCTGGTGTACGCCTGGCTAGCTACCACTCTCAAATTTAAAAAACCTTCGCTAAGCACCTACCAGTGTGTTCCAGCAGCTGTCCTTGAGAGCCACTCGCTATTTCTAGGTATAGCGTGATCATATTCGACCCCATATAGTGGTCAAATACTAGCCTCTCAAGTGTAAAAAATACTATATTATACCTATGTGTATCAGCTGATCGGGCATACAGAGCAGAAGAACTAGAAAAGCAGTATAACTCTTTGTGAACGACTTCGGCCGGGGAAGTACTGCCACCATACCTATTTCTACCAAGCAGTAATGTTCGCAATACTGTGTTTCTACCGACTTCCAAAAAAGAGGAAGTACTCTATTCTACTGTTTTTTTTATGTTTGTTACCTCATAACTTTCGATAGAGGGAACTGATTCTCAAAATTCTTGTTTTGTTTGAAAGCTGGTGCTTCCCGTGTGGTCCCATTTCATCAAATTCGGTTCAGTAGTTTTTGAGTTACACTCTAATAACTGAATAGATTGGACGTCGGAATTAAATTTTTCAAATTGTACTTATGTTTTATTTTATTACAGGCACATGAGATTTAACAACTTAACCCAGGTGATGTATTTTTGTATAATGGTTCATCAAAGTGACTCTCTCTCTCTCTCTCTCTCGCCTTAAGAAAGCGGAGATGGAATCAAGAAGCGATGATTAATGCAGCCGTAAGCTGCGTGATGATGCGCCAGCCCTATGATGAGCTGAGAGATACTTTTTCACGTCACGGTCATACGAGTAGCTGCAAGTAAAAACGTACGCCAACAGAGCATTCCATAATTTACTTAAACGATAGAGGTAGGAACTGCCAAACTTTTCATGGGCGCATTGCAAATAGTAACGAAATGTATCTGTTATAAGCAGAGGTACCGCTTAACACCAGTGCGTTGTTCCTTAAGACATTAATGTCTTGTTCCGTAACCTAATTGCCGCTTCGTCTCGGCAGGCTCTATATTTTTTGGAACGCGGCGGTAGAGTCTTTAAAGTACATTATAATGAAAAATTGACGTGCATAAGTGCGTCTTTGATGCCTAAATTGAATAAATGATTTTGACTTTTTTGAATGACAAAAAAATACAAAAGTATTATTACAAGAGTTTATTAAAGTTTTGCAAACAAGACAAGCAAGCATGAAATCCTGTAGATGACTATCGCGATGGCATAATGGCGCGCCAGTACGTCGCGTGTTCCCTTTTCCCTCCCAGACGTAGGGTGCCAGGCGGGACCATTATGACTCAGGAAAAGGGGGAAACGAATTGAAACGAGTAGATTTTAGCTTTTAAGGCGCTGTCTGTTCAGAGCTTGATTTCTTTCAATTTATTTTACTTGAAATCAAGCAAGCGCATTTCCTTCTTCTTAAAGTACCTGTCCAAGTAGGGGAGGTTGGCGATCAGCGTGGTACAGTCCATCTTGTTTTTGGTTCGTCGGAACAACTCAGACGCCCCCGATATTCCAGTCCACTCTCAGATATTCCGCAACCATTACTTCTTTCTTCTCCCCACCTTTCCCCGCATATCTAATGTTCATTATTCAATAAAAAAAGAATCCGTCAGTGTATTAAAAATTGCTATTTTGTGCTATATGTTTCATGACAAATACAATTATGAATAAAGGGCAAAACTGTTTTAAAGTAGTAGGTACTCTAGTTTGTTAAAATATATTTTTAAGTCCGTCAATGTATAGGTACTTAAGTCTTAGAAATGCCATTTTGTTTTAATTTTAAGTAAATCGCTGCTTATGAGATAAACTGCTTCAAAAACCTTCATTATTATCGACGTCATGAATTAACCGCACCTTAAGGTTGCTCACTCATAATGAAACCCTTTTGCAACTCACAACATCTTCAGTAATACGGGCGTACCAAACATATACTCTTTAGAATAATATTCTTAGCTTACTAATTTTTTTGTGCTCCCGCGAAACATGAAGAATGATTTTAAATTGTTTGAAATTCAAATACTAGTTTATTTTGTGCTTGGACTTTGGGATTGTATCATCCAAATTGAAACTAAAAGTCATAATTTTAATTGGGAATTTCATTTTCATACCTACTGACCATTATGATGCACTTATCATTAGATCTGCAAATGTTTCGGAATGGAGCAAATTTGTGTTTTTGAATGTCAGAATTTCTCTTGTCAATAAATTATATGGGACAATATCCATACAAGGTTTTGTCAGAAATTCTCTTGACAATAATTTTACTTCTTGATAATATGATATGGGACTACATCCACCCAACCTCTTCAAGTCCCTTACTAGGCAGAGGCTTTTGGTAACCTGATGACTGACATACAAACTTATATACATATACACACCTAGACACAGACTCAAATCAGATCAAACAGACATGTTCATTCACATCCAAACATTTGTCTGCATTAACATGTCTGTTTGACTGCCATGACTGTCGGAGATCGAACCCGGGAACAACGGCTCAGAACGCAGGGTTACCAACTACGCTAACCCAGTCAAAATTTATACTCGTAATCTTTTCGAACACCCCTATGCCTCCGTTTTACCGTACTGTACTTGGTTTACTTGTTTTCGCTTTCCAATTCCCCATTCTCTCATCTTTGTGTAAGATCGCGAATCTTCATTGTGTATTCGGTGCGCAATTCGCACAACAATCAGCAGCCGCATTTCCATTGCAAACACAAACAAACACCTGTGCTGGCATAACATGTAATGTACTTGTCGCAATTTTTAAGCAACCTTATTCTATTATGGTGGTGTGAACGTAAAGATTTCATAAACAATGTTTACCAGTTGTTTCTCTTTCATCTGACTGTGGGCTAGGGATGCACCGATATACCAATTTGCCGGTACGATACCGATACTGATACTCTTATAAAAATACCGATACGATAAAAACCAAGTTACGTAATTATTTTAAATTAAAATTATCTCTACATATAATAAAACTGTAGAGGTCGAATTTCTGTACACTGACAAAAAATGCTAAAAACCGATTCAGGGGATGTCAGGAGTGAAATCGAACTAAATTAGATTTGTTCAAAACTTTTTGTTTGTCTGTTCGTCTGTCTGTTTATACGGGCTAATCTCCGAAATGGCTGGACCGATTTAAAAGAAAATTTATATGGTGTTAGCTCATTTCCCTGGTCAACATATAGGATACATTTGATCCCGTTAATTAAAGAGTTCCCGTGGGATAGTAAAAAAACTGTAAGCCGCGAGGCCATGCGAGTGAAGCCGCTGGCGGCTCAGCTAGTAAGAGAATATAGACAGGCTGACATTAGTTAATAGTCCTAGTAATTAACTTAACTTCAACATTTATAAGATTTTTGTTTGAAAATCAAAGTACTTACTCTTAAAGTTTTGTGGAGAAAGGCGATTTCGCAAGTCCCCAATAGTTAGTTCGTATATTCTCCTTTGTAACGAAAGAAACGAGACAAACCACGCGTTTAAACTAATGTTTGTTGCGAAATTTGAAAAGTATTGTAGTAAAAATATCGCCTATGCCGATATACCTATATCGGTAAACCTGAAGTATGGCCGATTTATCGATA
Source organism: Selenia dentaria (assembly GCA_917880725.1). NCBI lineage: Eukaryota > Metazoa > Arthropoda > Insecta > Lepidoptera > Geometridae > Selenia > Selenia dentaria. The sequence goes on along the minus strand of OU862901.1, from coordinate 8,328,928 downwards.
TCGGTATTGAATGCATCCTTACTATGGTCCTGACTATTATACACTCGTAATATAGATATAACATCCGAAAAAGGAACCGGGATAAAAAGAGCTGAATTCAGGCTTGCCCTGAACAAAGAAGAGTTTAGAAGGATGACGGCCAACAGCTCCAGTACTGGCCAATCCACTACTGGAGGTTCCTCTCACCCGAAGAAGAAGAATATAATGGAAATATTTAAATTATCAACGGGATAGTTACCACGTATATTTTCTGTGAGTTTCCGATATTTCTTGCCTGTTGCAAGCGCCATGATCACGGATGAACTGAGGATTTGCGCGTTTCCGAAATATCGGAAACTCATAGAAAATATACATGGTAACGAATAATGTTGATAAGTTGAATATTTCTAATGTTTGTGACCATGATAGTTTAACAAGTACAATTTAAAAAAAAATATACCGACTTCCATTCTATTAAGTTATTACGAGTATATATAAGTACTCAAAAACTACTTGACCGAATTTGATGAAATTTAAATGGGACCACACGGCTTTCAAAAAACAAAAAGAATTTCGAGAATCCGTTCACCCAGTCGAAAGTTATGAGGTAACAAACAAAAAAGCAGTCAAATTGAGTACCTCCTCCTTTTTGGAAGTCGGTAGAAAACTTATAAGAAGATTATAGTTTAGTGTGGTGTACTATGATATCCCTAATCGGCGTGCTATTCTTAGAAGTCTAATCACATCTAGTACGGCGGAAGCTGGGCTCATTGTCTAGGTAACTGATGCCTGGGCCATCGCCTGCAAACTGGGTCACAGTGACGACACCTTGCGGCTCGTATTAGCTGTGTTTATGTCATAGTTGACCGTTATGCAATGTGACCTGGGGCCGATTCCACTAACTAAACTTTGCTGCGACTGCAAACGAACCGTAGCTGAACGATGGCTTTTATATATATCCTTATTCTGCTATTGAAAAACAGTGGCCCTAGCACGAATAACTGCGTAAGTGTAACGTAACGTGACGTTCACGTGCAACAGTACAAACTGTCATGTATCTAGGGCAACTGTGACACAGATAACTCATAGTTTGTACGCCGAAGCGTGACGCGTTGACGCGAGCGATACGACTTTAGCAAATTGTTTGTGCTACGGCCTCTGCCAGCCGCAGTTACGTTTCTGTTGAAGTCAGCGATAGATCTAAACTTTATATTCTGCTAACTCGTACGTTTATCTATACTTAATATTATAAAGAGGAAATATTTGTATATTTGTTTGTAAAGAATAAACTCAAAAGCTACTCGACTTCGTACTGGAATGAGTTCAAAAATTATTTCACCGTTATAATGCTACATTATCAGTACAGCATTATGCTATATATTTTGATTCTTCTTCATCATTATCCATCACCACGCGGGTGAATCCGCGTAGCGCATCTCGAAAATGATATAAATATACCTACTTACTTAACACAAAGTGTGTTCGTTTCGTTAGTGCACGTTTCAATTTGTCTATAGAAATAGTAGAATGGCTTTTGGGTACTTATCGAAAGGCAAGAGGAGTCGATTGAGTCGAACTGCAGTTTTATTTGTAGCGGTATCTATATAGGGTGTTTGGTAGAGGGACCGACATACCAAAAGAGCGTGTTCGGGGGCGCCCACTTGGAGAATACAAGTTGGCCAAAAAAAATCCAGGTATTCAATTTTGCTTTGCTTGGCCTGAAGGTGTATAGAGACCAAATTCAACTAAAAACATCCTGTCTAAAATAGATTTTACAAATGTTATGGTGGCAAATAGGTACGATTTCGGAGAAAAAGGGAAAATTCACAAAAAGGGTTAAAAAAAATTGGGGGTTCTGGGATTTTTTTTGGCCAACTTGTATTCTCCAAGTGGGCCCCCGAACACGCTCATTTGGTATGTCGGTCCCTCTACCAAACTCCCTGTATATAGTTGACAGTTTTGAAATAGTAGAATTGACCTCCTGAGCTAGTGTTAAGTTAACAATACTGTTGCGAATAACAGACGCGGCTGAATTTTGAGCAGAGGTATTTACACATTGGTCTAAGATAACATCTTTAAAAATGGGGACATTCAGTTGCCTTTGTAAATTTTTATTACAGCAGGACCTTTAAACTTTGAGTCGAAAACCCTCTATAAGTATAGAATCTACAAGCCATTTCGGTACATTGCGTCTATAACTCGCAAAAATATATTGGACCTCTGTATCTCGAACATAACAATGGTTTCTCGATTATTTGAAATGAAATACCTGTTAGATGGAAGGAAAACAAGTTACCTATTTTAAGAAGGATCACCAATTCTAATAAATCATTTAGGAATTTATCACTAATGTTAATAAGTGCTTGTTTACATAGCCTTAAGTATTTCAATTTTGGTATTAAATCCACCATAAGTCGAAATCTATACTTCTATACTAATAATATTATAAAAAGGAAAGATTTGTATGTAAGTATGTTTGTAACGGATTGGCTCAAAAAGTAATGGACCAATATCAAAAATTCTTTCACCATTTGAAAGCTACATTCACTCTGAGTAACATAGGATATATAAGATTCATCATCATCATCATCCTACACCGCGCGGGTGAAACAGCGGAGAGCAGCTAGTCTTTATAAATTCTACCCCAAATTGTTGGTGTCTGCCCTAAAGTTCGGTTTACGGGTAGGTTGTAGGTTCTACGTACCTACGTTGTCGTTCAGAGACTAAGTCTCTAAATAAAAAAGTTATTTTAATGATATTGGAATACTAGCGCGAACGCAGCCGGGTGCGCACGTACTCCATGAAGAAGTGGCCCGGACGGTCACGAAACCGGTCGAGATATTCGACTATACCTACCGCGTAAGTTAAACCGTCAAATAACATTAAAATGTGTAATACTTACGAAAGTTTCAATCAAGTTATAAAAAAAAAAAATTGTAGTAGTATTTAAGAAATTTGCACTGCGTCGTGAGCCCTGGTAGAAATATAACAGTATATATGTATTACACAAAGTAATGAAGCTAAGCTAGGATGAAATAAAGCGTAGTTTATTCTACATGGCATCTGGCATCATATTAAATATAGGGGTCGAATTGAAATTGGAATGTACCCATATTGTAAAACAATTCTTTGAAAGTATTCTTATACTCAAAGAATAATCAAGTAAAACGCATTTTCGTTAAATACTTTATATACGTAACAAAATATTTAATGCAAAGCAACTAAGTGTTACAAATATTTTAGTATAATAATAATAATATATTTTATCTGTATTTTTTTTTGTGTTTATTCTTACAATAAAAATAAAATTACTGCAACTGATAATATTGATAATTACTTTTTTACACTTATGTTTGTCATTTGTGTAATAATACTAGATAAGCTATTTTTATATTGTCCATTCAGTCCAGACTTGTGGCTGGCCAGTGCGATTATTCAAAGAAATGAGGTTGGCGCACTGACATGACATAAATACTTTGAGTACCATTGACGTAAATGTACTTTCTTTTCATTTATAAATATTTTGTTTTGATTATCACTGTATATGAAGGGTTTTAATGAATTTTCAGTGGACTTGCGGTATAGAAAAGTATGGAATAGAAAGGTTCAAATTTTAAAAACTCCACGCTAGCGGACGAAATTCACTTTTGCACTGATTTCTAATGACAAACAGAATCTTTCTGAGGTTGTGAGGTGAAAAAATACTTAGTCACAGAAGAGACTTACAACGTTTAGTTCACAAAAACATCTAATGACCTAATACAAAACACGGCATGTCGTCACACACCGGCCTAATTCTCACAGAGCGTGCTAAGATAAGATTATCGTAAATCTACAGATGAGCGTCCATTTAGAACACCGCATTGGCAACTGTGATAACGTCTGGGGCGGACCGGCGGCGGTTTTGAACAATAAAAAGTACATTACTTATATTATTATTGCTACAATCTTGATTATAATGGTATAATTTAGTCTGATTCATATACTCTAAAATAGTAAATTATAACATTACCATAATTTTATTAATCATTTAAATAATCACTGTAAATTATATAGGTGCGTTTTAATTTTTGATATACCCTCATAAATCTCATGAAAAAAAATACTAAGTATTACTAAATTAGGTCATGTCAATGTTCTTTTGAATATGCACGAATGTTCACAGTATACTAGGTATATTATTGTTAATGTATGATCATAATAAGTATTTATAAAGGCTTGTAAAACACGACCTTAGTATATAGGTACATATATATTCTTATTTATATATTACTAGCAACCCGCGATTTCGTTCGTGTAGTAGGCTCGGCCTTCAGTTTCGCCATAACCTCCCATCTTTTCTTGGTTTTTTTTCGTAAAAACCTTCCCCTGACAATCATTAACGCAACAGGAACTATTTGAAAAAAAATATACCGACTTCCATTCTATTCAGTTACTGGAACGTATCTCAAAAACTACTGGACCGATTTGATGAAATTTAAATGGGAAGCACCAGCTTTCAAACAAAAAAATAATTTTGAGAATCGGTTAACATAGTCGAAAGTTATGAGGTAAACACAAAAAAATACAGTCAAATTGAGTACCTTCACCTTTCTTTGGCAGGCGGTATATAAAAATAGAATTAGCGAGATTGTTCCATCCGTTCTCAAGTTATAGCGTGACCAGGAGGAATAGGGGTTCATTTTTATATTATAGATACGAGTAGATTATAAATATATACACAGTTCGTCCACCGAGAAGGTGGATTGACGACCTGATAAAGGTAGCAGGACGACCTTGGATGCAGGCCGCTTCCAACTGGTCCTTTTGGAAAATAGTGGGGGAGGGATATTTTGAATTTTAAGCAGTGGACGTCCTACGTCTAAGATGATAATGATTCCCTGTAAAATAAAGACTATATTTCGTAGTATTTATGTAGATCCACAGTAAATTAGTAACTAACATCCATCCATTGATTTAACGATCGAACAGAGAATGCGCCAGCTGCTTTATTTTGTAATCGTTGTGATCCTATTTTCTAAGGCAAAAGTATTTTTAACTACACAGAGAATATTTTCTAGTTCTTACGTTCGACGCCGATCAGAAATAAATGACAACAATATGGACTGAAAAATAATAAATCGAAAAAAAGAAACTGCGAAAATGGCCTCGGGATATTATAATAAAATTATACGCACGGTTAATATAATTTTTTTAATTGGTTTGTGGATATTTACTCCGAACACTGGCGTAGTACGGGTAAAATCAAGGGAAAACAGAATATGAAGCAGGTTACATTTTTATTATAGATATACAAATATTTACAAAATAATAAAAGTGAAAATAAAAACTAATCTATAACTCCCATGGTGGATGGAAAAGTGACCAAAATGCTGGCAGCTAGTAAAAAGTTAGCATTGCATTGCTGGCAATGCTAACTTTCACCCCTCTCCTCAACCAAACGTTTCGTCAATTAAGTGGAGAGCGGATTTATCGACCCCAAACAGAACAAACATTCTATCTAAATACGTATGTATTAATATTCGGTATGATACGACTTTCCATACGTCCGTCGAGTTGAGAGGGAAGAGGGGGGAGGGGTAAGGGAAAACTGCGGAGCCCCCCTTTTCGAGATTTTTAAGTTATTAATTCTCAGAAAGCTATATATCCTTATCAAGGTGTAGGTTAGCCTATAACGTCTCTCGAGGGGAACTTCGCGTCTCTGCATGTTGAAACTCGGCGTGTGTGCTTATAATAATGTAACCTTTCTGTAAAAAAAAATATCAACCCCCAACTCGACGGACGTTAAAGGAAAGTTAAGCCTACGGTATATTAATGTACGTATTAGTATACATCTAAATAACATTCTATATAAAATTTATGACGTTTGAGGTCTTGCGCTTGAGTCGCGGCTGCGCCAGCCCTATCAATCTTCCCAGGGAGAGGAGACGGCGCCAGTGTGCCCACCCCACACACTTAGCATCCAAAACTGGGGTCCAGCTCCAGACAGCGTTGACATGACACACATGACTATTGTTGTCATCATTTTTAATAACTTTAAATATATAATTCACCCACGTGAAATTAGCGGAGGTATGAATTAAGTCTACGGCATAAATATATCACTTAGAAACATCTTATAACATTTTATATTTACCATTAAACTTTCTAGAGAGAAATTTTGTACCTTTGACGGGATATGAACCCGAATCTTATGTAACCGTATCAGATGCCATGACCACCGAACCACCAGTCCGTTCACGGGTCCAAAATAGCTTCCGATCATATAACTTTTCTCTTAAGGCGTTATTGCTTTAAAAAGTAAATATATACCTATTATGTACACAATTAATATTAAAATATTCAGTCAGTCTGACCAGTTTGGAATTCGTTTTCAATCGTATATTTTGGAATGCTAATTTTAATTTATTAATGTGTAGAATCAATTGATTTTTAAAATAAATGGGTGGGTAACTTCAAACATTTTCTGCTTAGCTTAGAAGGTTAACCGTCAACAATATTACCAATTACAATTTGAGTTTGGTCACTCGAGAAAGATACAAGGTTTTTGTTAAATATTCTATGATGTAGGAAAGTAACTTATTAATTAATTTAATTATTTAAATAAATCTAATTAATTAATAATTAACTAAATTAATTAATTTGGGGCTTATAGATTAGTTTTATTTTTATTTTTAATACATTGTTAATAAAACGCGAAACTATAATATCGTTAATTATCAATTATAGGAAATTATCTGACTTTCATTTAAAATGCTATAATAGCCAATTTCCTAACCTGTAAAGCCATCATTTACTTTATACTATACGTATCTGTAAACAATTGGTAAGTTTTATTAATACTTTTTATTTATATAATTTGTTGTATACAGCTCGCGATAACCCTTTGGCCACGAGCAATCCGTATTGCATGGGTGGCCAACTTGATTAGATAGAAGATCTACTATTTACTTATAAAACCCTATGCGATCTACCACTTCTTGTGCTATCAAATTATTAATGAAACAGTATTATAGTTCAGTATACAATTAGTAGTTACTTTTCTACCGACTTCCAAAATATGTAGGAGGTACTCAATTCGACGGTATTTTTTTTAAGTTTGTGACCTCATAACTTTCGACTGGGTGAACAGATTCTCAAAATTCTGTTTTTGTTTGAAAGCTGGTACTTCCCGTGTAGTCCCATTTAAATTTCATTAAATTCGGTCCAGTAGTTTTTGAGATACACTCCAATAACTGAATAGAATGGAAGTCGGTATTACATTTTTCAAATTGTACTTATTTTATTATACTTATAGTTATTTTATTAGGAGATAATTATTTGAATTAAATTGATTCTTATTTAGCGTGAGCATTGCGTCTGTGCATCTTCGGCTAGATTATCAATAAATATTGTGGGAATGGCCAACCTTGAAGACACCAATATGTGTTTACTTTTGGTTTTTGTACATTACATTTATATGTTTCTTGCCTTACCACGATCTACTGAACTAATAGCCGCGATCGACCGGTTGGCCACCCCTGCCGCATAGCGTAAGGTACATTTTATACCTCTATTACATTATCTAGTACATTTTATATCTCTATATTTCAAGGTTGTAAAATACTGGCTGCGCTCTGCGGTTTCACTCGCGTGGTGATGATGAAAATAAATCAAAATATGGGTTGGCTTTAGAATCGTGACCCCTGAATTTGGTGAAACAAAAACTGTGGGTGGGTTGAAGGGGTTTGTATAAAGCGTATTTACAACATTTTAGCTGCCGGAGACACGCCAAAATAGTCTAAATAGTTTTTTAAAGTTTCAATAAAACACCGTAATTTTGATAGTGACAGGTGACATAAATGACATTAATGCGTAAAACGAAACGTTTCTAGGTAACTTTTAGCCTTTTTTGACATGTACGTTGTATGTAAGTTCTTGAAACGGAACGCAAACATCGAAGATAGCGTAATGTCACTGTCGGAATACTCGCGTCATTCCGTTACTTCCGAGTGTACGTGAATGTTTTCTCCTGTTTTTCTGCGCTTTCTTTTGATATCTCAACGACTTTGCTACGATTTTCTCTGACCCGGACAATCCTTTTGTAAGTAGTGATGGGACTCATACTCAACGCATCGAGTCCCAATGGAGAGCAGTGAAGCGTTATTTTAAAAAAGACAATTATAATAATACTGAATATTTCACTAACTCCATCATAGAGTATTTATGGAGAAGAAATGTGACTAAAAATAAAAAAGACCCATTCATCGAAACTATAAATGCTATAAATTATGTCTATAAAATATAAGTTCTAAAAATAACAAATTGTTTTTCAATTTTAATTATCAGACCCATACTAGTAGGAATGTGTGCACAATAGTATATTAGTACCTAATGAATTGGCAATGTCACTTGTCTGTGACAAACCTATAGGTTAGGTTAGGCTTGAACTGTGACCCACCAGGCGCGAGCCGAGCGAGCGCAGCGAGCGTGCCGGCGAGCGCTTCATCAAACTACTTTTGTTCCAAATTTGTGCACAATAGTATATCAGTAGCTATCTAATGAATTGGCAAAGTCACTTGTCTGTGACATACCTATAGGTTAGTTAGAATAGGTCGAAGTCAGTGACAGAACCGACTCATAGCACCCCGATTTCAAGCAGTCTTGTCGGATTGCAGAGCCGACGCGGGGGTGGTAGTAGATCGAAATGCAGTACTTAACCTCAAAATACTTAAACAAACATAACTCGAAAAGTAATGGTCTCCGGCGGGTGGGGTTTGCGGGGGGGCACTACCCGAACCCCCCTCCCTCCCCCTCCCTCTCCCCCCTCCCCCCGAATTCAGGCGCCACGATTCTAAATGTTTACCCAAAATATATAGCCTCAGCTCAGGGACAATGTAAGGTGAAAGAGTTTTAAAATCGGTCGGAGTAGTTTTTGAGTTTATACGTTACAAACATAGAAAATTATATTTTTTCCTTTTTAAAATTTAGTATAGATATAATGTTATATTTCATATTTCACTTTATGCTCGTAATAACTTCACAGAAGCAGCTAAATTAGCACAATAAGCGTGTTTCCACGCTTCGTTGACGCTAAACGAATACAAGGAACGTCCGTGGGGGGACGGTAGTATTATCATCTACTTAGATATTTTCCCACGACAATTGAATGTGACCTAGATTTAAAAGAACAGCTCTTATCATGTGGACTAATTCATAAACGACTTAGGTACTATTCTTCAACCCAAAGACAAAAACGGGACAAAAAAAGGGGGGGGGGGGGGGAGGGGGCATGCAACAAAGCTATGTTTAAATATCTATACCTTATTATGTTACTAGCAGCGCCCCGCGCTTTCACCCGCGTGGTGATGGCTGATGATGATAATGAAAAGATTCCTACGCCTCATCTACCTCCGTACTAAATTTAATCAAATTTTAAGAGGTATTCAAATTATCAACGGGATAATTATTATCCCGTTGATAATTTGAATACCTCATCAATTTTGATGAGATGAGGCGTAGGAATCTTTTCATCATCAGCCATCGGAAACTCTTAGAAAATGTACATGGTAATAATTACCATGTACATTTTCTAAGAGTTTCCGATATCAGTTTCAGATTTCCAGTTCATCCGTGATCATGGCGCTTGCAACAGTGCCGAAATATCGGAAACTCTTAGAAAATGTACATGGTAATTATCCCGTTGATAATTTGAATACCTCTTATGTTTGTGACCATGATAGTTTAAAAACTTTAATCAAAATTGGTCCAGCTGTTGGAACGTGAAGAAGTGACAAGTGAAATTTGAAAAATTTAATACCGACTTCCATTCTATTACTTTGGTAAAAATCAGCTATTGAAATGTAACTCAAAAACTATTGGACTGAATTTGATGAAATTTAAATGGGACCACACGGGAAGCACCAGTTTTCAAACAAATAAAAAATATTGAGAATCGGTCTACCCAATTAAAAGTTATGAGGTAACAAATATAAAAAAAACTAATAAAACTACAGTCGGATTGAGTACCTCTTCCTTTTTAGAAGTCGGTAGATAAATATGTAAACACACTTTCCTAGCCGTACGACACCGGCCAGGGTTAGAACAACTTGTACCTGTTAGTAGGTCTATGGCGGATAAACTTATCTGACACATAGATAGCACACATACGATTGTGCAACTCTAGATAATCAATATCCCTTTTTAGTATATCACAGTCGGTCATGAGCTGTGGGCTGAGCACGAAAATCTGTTTAAGTGTAACGTGGTCGCACCGTTAACGTATTTAGTACAAACTGGCATTTATCTAGTACAATAGTGGCACAGTTAACTCAGTTTGTACTGAATACGTAAACGATACGATAACGTTACGCATATTTTCGTGCACGGCCCACTAGTCGAGTATTCTGATTGCTATTAAATAAATTATAACATGGGACCTAATAAAATCTCGTGAAATGTTTACACCTCTCTCTACCCACCCATTAATTCAGCTAGTATATACTAGTTATGTACCGGATATCCGTGTCCGCGGATATCCGACGGAGAAGAAAGATCCGTATCCGTATTCGTATGCGTTAATTTTTGGCGGATCTTTCACGGATCTTTTACCTTATTAATTTTCAATTTATAGATGTTTTTTTTTAATATATCAAGGTGATTAGGTAACAATTAAACTTTTAAATTCCATTCAGATAAAATCGTATTTATCACCTTTATATTGTAAACATAGTGAGTACCATACCAATAGTAAATAACTCAAAGGTACTAAATCAACTATCTTTATAATGAGATCTATCACAAATATTTCTTATAAATTTCTTGAAATGATGATATAGTTAAACATTTAATATAGGAAGTTTTTATAAATTAATTATTAAAATATCTTTATAATTAGATATATTGAGTTTAAGTATTATATAAAGTTATAAGATCACTTTTATAATTAGAAACAGTCCTGCCTGTCACGCATAGCGGCATGAGTTGTCAACTATTGTTTCAAGGTAAGAAAGTTAAGATCCGTATCCGTATTCGCGGAGCTTGAGGCCAAATATCCCTATTCAGATCCGTATCCGCGGATATACATTTTTAAAGATACGCCACATCACTAGTATATACATGCGCATTGCTATGTAAAAATGGGTATGTTAGATATAGTTTTGTATAGCATACTGCAGATAAAGATATGTACCTAAGTATTTATCCAAATAAACATAGCCACTCGAGAAGAACGATACAAGTTTGCTATCTCTGTTGTGCCGGCTCAGTTACAATTTCTTTGTGAAGTTGGACTGACGAAATTGCGAATCATGGTGAGTGAATTGTTTTTATAGTCATCTACCTACTGATTTCTTGCGCCTGGGATAAGAGTGTTTTGATCCCTCGGGAACACCAAATATATCAAGATAAAAGCCTGTGTTCTGGGTATATGGTAAATTTATTCAAAGTTAGTTCAGCTATTTGAACGCTGTTAGCACGAATATTTTTATAAGTGTAACGTAATCTAAACTAACTATCATTTATCTAGCACTAGCCGCGCCGCGCGGTTCTACTATTACTTATTCTGCCGCGGTTTTGCCAGCGTGGATGACGGTGATAAGTATCCTATGTGTTAATCTAGCGCCTCATCTACGTAATATACAAAATTTCACCAAAGTTGGTCCAGCCATTAAGCGTTAAGAAGTACCTAACAAACATATAAAAACACTCGAAAACTTTCGCCTTTGTAATTTAGTGTGACAGTGACAAGATGGGGAACCTTAGAGTTATACCACAGTATACGATTTTTATTCTGTGGTTATACTACAGACTACAGCTTGCATGTAGTCTACGTCTAGTACTACGTCTTATGAAAAAAAAGCTGAACTTTGTGATGATAGCAAACAGCTTTGCACAGCGATAGTGGGGACCAAAATAAGCAATTTGTTCCGCAACAGCGAAAGTTTCATCCCTTAGGAACACAGATGGCGCCACTTCCTTAAGACTGCGTACAAATCTAGAAAATAATCTGATTTCACCCGCGTGTCTCGCATCTCCCCGCATTGAGTTTCGCGAGAGACCGCGGAGGCGCGGCGGTCGCATGCAGCTAAAGCATAGCACTCGCTCGGAGAGGTCAATAGGGGGTCAAACAATGAAAAATTTCTACAAGCCACACCACCGCACTGATTTTAGTATTAAATTAGTATACTATATGTGTCAACTTTTTGTTCCTAAATGATTCGCATGATCCTCTGACTCTCGCATTCAGCTTCAGCCAATCTCGAATGTCAATCAAGTTCATTTGCTTACTGATTCTCAGTGTATGAATAAAATACATTTTGCCAAGATAAACAGAGACATCAAAATACGTTTCATAGTAGGCATAACATTGGTTGTTTATCTTCTTGGCAAACTTTTCCATAAATATAAGTTCTTGCTTCCCATATCGTATAATTTATGAGATTGCGGTCCGAAGTAGGATGAGATTTGCTCTGTCCTGTTTCTACTCTGGGATCGGATATATACACTTCTGTTTTTGGTTTATATTAAGTTTCTTCTCATTTCGAAATAGACTCGTATGGTTGTACTCTTGCCATTCCTCAAGATTTTGCCTATTTATATATTTTCTCAAACATGCTTGGAAATTTGAGCATTGTTTCGAGAACCTTCTCGACATTAATCAAAATTGTTGTACTGGACAAATACATGCGAGCTTAAAATTAATAATGGAAATCAACAAAATAAATCAATCAGCGATGACATAATTATCTCACCTACAACTTTAGGAAGTCGAAGACGTCTTCGATCACAGTTGAACGGGTTTACGTTCTAAGACGCTAAAACTGCATCTGTTACGAAAAAAAACTTCGTTTTCCGAATTAAAGACACTGTTCTAGTACATACAGTAACTATTAAATAAAAACGACACCGATATAATTTTTTTGTAACGATTACAGCATCACTAGGAGTCCCTGTGTTACGGGACGCATCAAAGACCTCAGGTCAAATAATATTTGCCCCAGAGACGAATAGAACCTGGGAGTTCCTGGAACTCCGTGCGTTGATGGCAGTCTCTCTACCAACAAGATCGACGAGGCTGTCATATTCTTCTTCTCATCACACCAAATATTTACTTATGAGCCATCCAAACCAAGCTTTAATTCCTGCCCAATAATAGGGGTATTAAAAAAAGAGTTTATAATACCACTTTATCAGAGCCAAATCCAAATGTTTCTTACTCAATCTTCTTACAATAACTATTTTTTATTAATTTTTTATTGCCACAAGCAGGCGGCCCACCTGATGGAAAGTGGTCCTTCGCCTATAGACGTTTGCAACACTAAGGACGTTGTCAACGCGCTGTCGAACTCTAAAAGGGAATAGAAGGGGTGAGGGTAGAGAATAGAAGGAAGGGGGAGATTGGGCCTCCGGAACATCCCACAGACCGACTGAAAGCAAGCAATATTACTTAACGTCGGTATTATGTGGGAGTGTATTAGTACTTCTCCGGTCGTGCCCTCGGCTGTAACCCTACTATAGGGCTACAGCGTGGCATTACCACTAAAAGACGGTTATTGGTTTCAAGAGTGTGGCTATTAGAAAATAGTCATTAAAGTCAGAATAAAATTGTTATAGATCAAATTATTCATAATTCACTGACATAAATTCAATTTAGCACTAATCGATACACAAAAGCAAGGCTGGACATCAGAGTGCAACGCTCGAATACAATGAGCCCAAGTGAGGATGCTCTCGTAACATGGCTTGCAGATCAACGCTCAGTTTGAATCTCGTTTTCAGTGGAGATAGGACAGATAATGGTAACGATTCATTTGTTCAAAAAGCTTAACTATACTAGCGAGTCCTTATTATGTTAAACCTAAAAATTTAAATCCATGAAACACTTAGAATGACATTTCTAACAAGTGAAATTTGAAAAATTTAATACCGACTTCCATTCTATTCAGTTATTGGAGTGTATCTCAAAAAGTACTGGACCGAATTAGATGAAATTTAAATGGGACCACACGGGAAGCACCATCTATCATTATACATTTTGAGAATCGGTTCACCCAGTCAGAAGTTATGAGGTATAACAAAAATAAAAAAAATACAGTCGAATTGGGTACCTCCTCCTTTATTGGAAGTCGGTAGAAAATAGGATAATTTCAATTTTGGGTGTTTTAACAATAGCGAGCACCAACTTACGTTACGACTAATATGTCTAAAATATACTCAAAATTGATACGAAATAACTAATTTGAGTGCTGTCGTTCGGAAGTGTTACACTAATTTGGATTTTAGTCTAAACAGGATAAGAACTGTCATAATAAAGAGATGTTTAGTTTAGAGAATGCTTACAGAATCGACACCACTACCTTACAAAATTTAATCAGATCTGTATTTCATGACTTGCCTTCTTCTTATATCAGTGTTGCTAATCTTATCTTCTGATGTGGCAATATCTTTGCCTAGACTTGGTTTATGTATATATAATTTATGGATTTATCTTTGTATTTGTTAAATTTTGGCTCTGTTTTCTCACGAGTACATTTGAAGGCAGGGAGCTCGTATTTACATTTGATAGTTAGTGCTGGATGGGAAGCCAACTGTGTTATATAGTTATGTTTAATATACTTACTAGCTGCGCCTCGCGGTTTTAACCGCGTGGTGATGGATGATGATATTGAAAAGTATCATTATGTGCTCACCAGGATATAATCTATAACCTTGCCAAATTTTATTACGATTCGTTCAGCAGTTAAGGCGTGATAATGTTACAAACTGACAGAATGACAGTGTTTTAAATATTTTTTTAAACAAAAGTAACCTAAGGTACTCCATATAAAACCGGCTATCTGCCAGTGCAAGTCCCGTAAAAATCGGTCCCGTTAAAACAGAGAGACAAAAATGTTTTTTTGTTAGTATCGTATACACTATGTATTTAATGAACAGCTGTTAATTTGGACTTACAAACAGGCACTTAAATTTTCCGGAAATTTCGCAGTCTTCTCGTCAAAAATACCTCAGTGCCTCAAGACAAGAGTCTTCGACCAATATGTGTTACTATTAATGACTTATGGCACTGAAACGTGGTCTCTTACTATGGGCATCACATATAAGCTCAAAGTCGCACAACGAGCTATGGAGAGGGCTATGCTCGGGGTTTCTCTACGTGATCGAATCAGATATGAGGAGATCCGTAGAAGAACGAAAGTCACCGACATAGCCCAGAAGATTAGCCAGATAAAGTGGCAGTGGGCAGGGCACAAGCACGTAGAACAGATGGCCGATGGGGCCGGAAGGTTCTGGAATGGAGACCACGAACCGGCAAGCGCAGCGTAGGTCGTCCACGCGTCGTCGACACGGTGGACAGACGACCTGATAAAGGTAGCAGGACGACATTGGATGCAGGCCGCTTCCAACCGGTCCTTTTAGAAATATGTGAGGGAGCTATATATATATGGGGTTGGCATTAGAATAGCCCAACACGAATTTGGTGATTTTAAGAGTTGGATCTTATAGATAATAATTTTCTCTACGCTTTGGTATCAATTTTAGAGCGAGGAAATGTCTAGTTTTCTAGAAAAACTAATTTCAATTTCAGATTTTTGATTCGACGATTCTCTATAAATGCGTGTAACGAAACGACTTGGTGCAATGAAAATGGTATTAAAATAAATATTTTAATTATTTGAACTATTATTTTATTGCTAATTTAATTTACAATACTTAATTACATAGTTTATAATACTTGACATCGATTTTATTAAATTAGCTTCTGTTGCAAATACTTTTTTTAAAGAATGGAACGTATGACCGCCATTTTATTTTCCATAGACGATCGACTACGCCGCCCGCGCCGCGCATTCCGTTCCTCTTCGAGTTACGTGAATGTGCTCTGTTCGCTCTCCGTGTTTTTCATTGTTTTGGCGTGGTATTTTGTGTTAATTTTTCGACGACTTTTGCCTGCTCTCTGGACTCCGATTTCTTCTTCAACTACGACTTTTGCCTGCTTTCTGGACTCCGATTTCTGTTGAACCACGACTCTTGCCTGCTTTCTGGACTCCGATTTCTGTTGAACCACGACTCTTGCCTGCTTTCTGGACTCCGATTTCTGCTTGAACCACGACTTTTGCCTGCTTACTGGACTCCGATTTCTGCACGATTGATCTGCCTAGCGACATGGCTAATATTCCATCAGCAGATGAACCAACGGCTTCCACAAGCCGTGAAGATGCAGTACCAGTAGCTTCTACCAGTAGAGGTGAGTTAACTATTCATTTATTGTAATCTAAATTATTTCGCTTGATAAACCACAAAATATGTTAATCAAATGCTTGTTTTTCATTTTAGATGATTTTGAAGAAGAACCCGCATTTAAAAGGCGGAAATACGTGGGTGAAGTTTTACAAACGTGGAATATTGTAAAGCTGGCGCGTATGTTAAGTACACATGAACAAGGACTGGTTTTTGCCGAAGAGCAAGGCTTAATCTTGAAAACTAAGAAGTGTAGAATACACAAAAATCCCATGAAACTTGTTTTCAAGAACGACAAAACTATGGGCACATTTGTGTGCAGCAAGGGTTCCTGTCATAATAAAACTAGAGTATCTAGAGCCCAAGGAACATGGTTTGAGAACGTAAAACTAAAATTGGGACACATTTATTATTTAATGTACTGTTTTGCATACAACTACTCGCATGACATGGTAATACACGAAGATATATTTAGAGAAGAACATTGTTTGTCCCGGCCAACCATAAGCGATTGGTATAACTACTGCCGGGAAGTTGTGGTAATTTACCAACTGGAGAAACAAGAAGTCCGGGGCAAAATAGGAGGCCCTGGAAAAATTGTGCAAGTAGACGAAAGCAAATTTGGGAAGAGGAAATTTAATAAAGGTATTTATATAAGGCATTAATCAATTTCATTATTTTATACTTGTATTTTCAATTTAATAACTGTTTTTTAATTTTTTTCAGGGAGACACATTGAGGGACATTGGGTCCTTGGCCTCATAGAAGATGGTTCAGAGGACTTGCGGTTGGAGGTGTGCCCGGACAACATTAGGTCTGCAGAGGTGCTAATTCCCCTAATTCAAAAACATGTAGAGCCGGGCACAACCATCCATACTGACTGCTGGAGGGCTTATGATTGCCTAAGCCAACATGGATATATTCATAAAAAAGTCAACCACAGTGACCCTGACAGTCCATTTATAGCCGAGGATGGGACACATACTCAACGAATTGAGTCTCAATGGCGGGTGGTTAAAAGATTCTTCTACAAGAATAATTACAACCACCCGGGCAATTTTGCAGACTCAATTGTTGAGTATTTATGGAGGAGATCTGTGGAGGCCAGTAAGAAGGATAAGTTTTTCGAACTGATAAAAGCTGTGCAATATGTATACAAAATATAAGTTAAATACTTTCTAAATTTTGTTTTATTTTTGTCCTAGTTTTGCACCTATATGATTTATTTCTAATGTAATTCAAAATAGCTGTGACCATCAGGGCTAGCACTCTTATTCGAGTCAAGGGCACTCTAACTTGAGTTGGTTAGGTTCAAAATAAGAGACAGAGCCGACACAGAGCACCCCGACTCCACCTAGTCTTGTGGCTGACACCCCTAGATTGTATATAAAAAGTGCGGGAGCCAGAAGCTCAAGGGAGGTCCTGAGAGGAGCGAGCCAGACGAGGTTGAGCGGAGCGACGGGGGGAGGTGGCGAGCGAAGCGAGCCGGCGACCTCCGTAGCGAAGCGAAGACCGAGTTTGGCGAAGTGACACTCAGGGGCGACCGCTAGAGCTTCTGGCGGGAGCCCACCCAGAGTCAAACATAGAACACACCAAAATAGTCAGTACTCCATGTCCAATCCATTCATATTTGTAAGTAAATATAGTTAAATTCAATATATAAACGTTATAAATTTGAGGTTAAGTTCAAAGAAAATTCAAAGTAGTTTTTCGCAAAAACTAGGCATTTCCTCGCCACGAGAGTAGTGTCGGAGGACATCCCCCTCCCCCCCTCCCTCCCCCCTCCCCCTCCCCCCCTTAAATTCGTGTTGGCCTATTCTAATGCAATGCCTTTTATTTATCTTTATAGATGTATAGATATTATTATATACGTATGCATATCAGAACGTTACCCTTCGGCGTGCGCTCTCCAGAGAACTTATCCTGGACGACTGAAAATGACCAGGAAGATCTAGGAACTCTTTTCGCATCATGAGGAACTAAGAAAATTCTTACTTATTACGTAACTATAACCATAAAACGTATTAGATATATGGATATTGAAGAGCGGGGTCTTCTGACATTGGTATTTTATACCTTTTGTTTTTGAGGGGGAAATGCTGTCCACTTCCCTTCCGCCGCGAGCGTGACGGAAAGGGTTAGTGGGGCCACTAAAACCCCACGTGAGCAGTCCTCCGCCATGGTGGGGCGAGATGGGATCGCGCTATCATTCACAATCCAACTAGAAGAACAACCCCACCTGCTATAAGTTAAGACCAATTTTGGCTACAAAAAATAAAATAAAATCATTTGCATTTTTCATTTCAGTACCAGTACAAGGCTCTGAGCTTGTCATCCAGACACATTGATTTTTAAATCTCATGCGCCCAATTATTCGTTATTGCTGGTAAAGAAATTTCCTTTGGCCACTACTAAATCTAAGATAAACACACGCGTGCATTTGACCGTTGCATTTGACGACAACGTAAACAATTGTCAACATAAAACTATCTTTAGAAACAGAAATCAGCTTGGAGCTTTCCATTTAGCCGAGTCACAGATTAGATGCTAGTTACTGATCGAGCTTTTAGTTAAACAAACATTGCGACTGCATACATTGACAGTCTCTGTAGATGTAGAACAGTGGTTCTTAAATGGTGGTCCCTAGAAGCACCCAACGGGGTCTGCAAAGCTATTAGATATATTATACGAGTCGCAACGACGCGCGACGCAAATACTTGAAAAATACATTCAAAACACGAAAGAATATTAAATTTTTATGGAGGTAAAATGTGATTTATTTTCAATATATTCTAGAAATAGCTATACGCCACATAGCTTTGTTTTCATCAAGATATCTATGCAAGCAGGGGGTCTCAACCTTTTGATAATTAAAAACAAGGAATGGAAATCTGTTAGATGCCAGTGCTAACATTTGTTTGGTTTTGAACCACTGAACTTATACAGAAGATTATGCAGTGACAAAGATTGCATTAACATAAGATACATACCCCTTTACACCCGACGGTTTGTTTTTTTTTTTCGAAATCATCTGTCATGGTTTTTATAGCTTTCTATGCAGTCTAAGGAGCTAGAAAAAATTACTGGAAAAAATCTCTGATTTACAGTTAACCCGGGAATTGACCCTCACGATCGTGAGTTTCAGGTACAACTTGACTACTCACGATCGTGAGGGTAGTTTAAATTAAACATTTGTTTTGATAGTTGAATAGGAAATGAAACCGATATTTGGTTGTTTAGAGAGAGCTTAACACTTTAATCAGTCGTTATAGTATCAGTCCTTATTATAAAACCTAATATCTAATACTTTATACTTAAAAAAAATCAACATTTAAAACAATGGTGATAAATTTTTTCCATGATTCGAAACAAAACGAAAAAACCTTCTAAAACCTAACTAATTTATATTCTTTTGAAACGAAACGGAACTATTTTGTTTATGGTTTGTGGTAATAAGATTTAAAACAGTATTTTCCATGTGAAATGCATAAATATGTATCATATTTTTCGCATCGTATCTTCGTGTGGCTACCACAACTTTCATGTCGACACATTCTTGAGGCTTTTACATCGTCAAAAACTGGAACATGATCATAACCATCATATCTTTTTGCCTCAGAGAGCTTATTTGCCGGCCTGTATTGTCTTCTAATTGGAAGCTCATTTTCCACTGCAGAATCATTTTCGGTATCACTGGACTATCGGCGTTCTTTGGATTACTTGATAATCCGTTAGATATATTCAGGCAAAAATCTAACAAAGGGCAAAATGTCTTTTCTGCATAATTTGTTTGCTTGGCAGTCATTGCGATACAGCCACCACGAGTTTACAATGGCCAAATCTAGAAAGTGGATGAGCACCTTCAGCGGTACTATTTTTCGGTTTTTAAAAGTTCTGTATTACTCCATCTGCTGATCGAATACGTCTACTCCAACCATGTGTGGATTATAACGCTCAATTACTTTAGGAGCAGAAATATTAATGTAGGTCTTTGTGCGTTTATCCCATGGTTTGAAACAGATGTAGTGGACGAGCCGGTGCGTTTTGACGCCATTAAAACAGACTTGTTGTCTTTTCACTTGACAATAACTGTCAGTTTGCACAAATACTGTTGACTTTCACCTCGAGACACCCTAGCGTCAGTTTGAAATTTAATTCCTGCACGATTAGGGATTTTATTGATCATTATCTTTCTTTTGCTTTAAATATTTCTCTTGTGCATCTCATCGTTCAATGCGACTGTAGTAAAATATATATCATGGTAGATAAAGGCGGGACGCTCTTGCTTAAATGGAGAACCACACAGTAGATACTGTCAGCAGAGGATACTCATGAAGAGAATCTTGGAAAGGTACTGATTTCCAGACTCGCTTGCGAGGTGCTGGACGCGTAGTTCTTCAGCACGCAGCTGTTGAAGGTATAGGAAAGACAGGGCGAAGATTTGGCTCAGGATCCAACTCAGATTCTTCTTCGGTTTCTGTTCTGGAAAATATCCACGTCTACGTCTAAATTCAGTTCATACAAGAAATTTGGTTGAAAATTATCATAACTTTCACCGAATTCGTTAATTTCGGAAAGGTTTCCATCGTGCAAGATTTGGAAAACTTGATCGTCATCTAAGACCCGTCCTAAAAACGAGAAAAACATTATATTTAAACTTTAAACCAGGTAAACCCAAAAAAAAAGGCAGGCCTGTTTTGAATTTATTCCACGCATGCACAACTGAAGCCACACGATCGTAGCAGTCGAACTTTACGACTAAATTGTGTGAAAATTAAAATTAAAAAATTCAAACTAAAATAACTCACGTATTTAGTGTTCATTTAACTTGTAATTAACAAAAGAACATAATACATTACTAAACAAATAATATGCACAACAAGTACTTACATTGCGGGGGTCTTAAAATGCCACCATCTTCAACCAAGGCTCGGAGAACACTGGTCGCCCGCACCGGCCCCGCAATTTTTTGAGCGATTTGAGCGACATCCTCACAATCGATCGGTGTCGGTTGCGTTCGGAAAAGGTAAAACACTTTGGCGCCAGAAATTTTTAAAAGTTAATCTCACGCTTGTTTAAACCCTACTTATCTCTGTTGTATAACATTTTCGACATTTTAAAACTTTTTTTAATGTTAATAGTTTTGTTACTTACTTGATTTTAAATAATTTTATGTTACATGCATGAACATGCGTATATACAACTACTATGTATTTATTTACATTTGCTGTATTACATCATTCATCATCATCATCATCTCAGCCGTAGGACGTCCACTGCTGAACATATGCCTCCCCCATGATTTTCCAAAAGGACCGGTTGGAAGCGGCCTGCATCCAACGTCGTCCTGCGACCTTTCTCAGGTCGTCTGTCCACCGTGTCGGTGGACGACCTACGCTGCGCTTGCCGGTACGTGGTCTCCACTCCAGAACCTTTCGGTCCCATCGGCCATCTGTTCTGCGTGCTATGTGCCCTGCCCACTGCCACTTCAACTGGCTAATCTTCTGAGCTATGTCGGTGACTTTCGTTCTTCTACGGATCTCCTCATTTCTGATTTGATCACGTAGAGAAACCCCGAGCATAGCCCTCTCCATAGCTCGTTGTGCGACTTTGAGCTTATCTATGAGGCCCATAGTAAGAGACCACGTTTCAGTGCCATAAGTCATCACTGGTAACACACATTGGTCGAAGACTCTTGTCTTGAGGCACTGAGGTATTTTTGACGAGAAGACTTCGCGAAGTTTCCGGAACGCTGCCCAGCCGAGTTGGATTCGACGATTGACCTCTTTCTCGAAGTTGGACCTGCCTAGTTTGACTGTCTGTCCCAGGTAGATATACTCGTCAACAACTTCGAGAACTGAGTTCCCAACTGATATTGGGGTAGGTACAACATGGGCATTAGACATAATTTTCGTCTTGTCCATGTTCATCTTAAGACCTACCCGTTGGGAAACTCGATGGAGGCCTTCGAGCATTGTACTGAGGTCTTCCATGGATTCTGCCATGACTACAATATCGTCGGCAAATCGAAGGTGAGTGATGTATTCGCCGTTAATATTGATGCCAAGTCCTTGCCATTCCAGAAGCTTGGAGGCGTCTTCCAATGTAGCGGTGAACAGTTTCGGAGATATAACGTCTCCCTGTCTCACGCCTCTTTGCAATGGAATTGCCTTCGAACTCTGCTCCTGTACTCGGACTGACATGTAGGCATTTTTGTGCAAACACTTCAGCACTTCAATATACCGATAGTCAATACGGCACCGCTGGAGAGACTCAAGCACTGCCCACGTCTCGATCGAATCAAAGGCTTTCTCATAGTCCACAAACGCTAGACAAAGAGGCAAGTTATACTCTTCGGTCTTCTGTATAACTTGCCGTAGCGTGTGGATGTGGTCTATGGTACTATAGCCTTTTCGGAAACCGGCTTGTTCCGGAGGCTGGAGTTCATCAAACCTGCGACTGAGACGGTTCGTTATGACCTTCGAAAACAGCTTATAAACATGGCTCAAAAGCGAGATGGGTCTGTAATTTTTAAGTAAAGTGTTGTCACCTTTCTTGAAGAACAGCACCACCACGCTTTTGTTCCATGCTTCTGGCGTTGAACCTTCGAGTAAGACGGTATTAAAGAGCTTCTGAAGGACTTTAAGTACCGGTGTTCCACCCGCTTTCAGAAGCTCAGATGTGATACCGTCGTCACCAGGCGCCTTGTTGTTCTTAAGCTGTTTCAAGGCCATTCTAATCTCGTACAGGCTGATGTCCGGGATATCTTCGGTATAATGTCGGGTCAGATTGGCTCTTGGGTCTTTGGCCGAGCTGTTAACAGGTTTAGCGACCGAGGTGTATAACTGTCCGTAGAAACTCTCGACCTCTCCTAACACTTCCGCTTTGGTCGACGCTACACTGCCGTCTCCTCTCTTCAGCTTCGTCAACTGGCTTTGCCCAATAGACATGTTTCTTGCAAACACTTTGGAGCCTTTTTTCCGCTCTATCGTCTCTTTAATACGGTTTGTATTAAAGATCCGAATGTCGTGACGCAAGGACTTCCATATTCGTCTATTGAGCAGCCTATATGCTTCAGCATCATCCGAAGACTGCAGTTTCAATGAGCGTCGTTCAGCCATGAGGTTGAGGGTATCGTTGGAGAGTTTCTGTGGCCTATCTGTACGGTGGGGTTTAAAGTACTTGGAACCCACTGTATGGACAGTTTCTACTAACCTGTTATTGATCTCGTCCACTGAAGCGATGTTCTCAAGGCAATCGAAGCGATTGGATAGCTCAAGTTGAAAGCTCTCGGGGTCTTGAATATGGGCACGAGTAGGTCGGAGCGTAGACTTCATCAGACGAGACCTCTCCAGTTTGACATTAATATTCACCGTGCCTCTTACCATTCGGTGATCACTACCGGTTTTAACCCTGTTGATCACGGAGACATCAGTGAATATTTGCCTTTTGGTGGTCATAATGAAGTCAATCTCATTTCTCGTGGAACCATCGGGACTCAGCCAGGTCCATTTCCTGTGAGGTGGCTTCTGAAAGAAAGAGTTCATCATAAAGAGTCCCTCTTTCTCCAGGAAGTCGGCCAACCTCTGTCCCCTACGGTTCCGTTGT
Organism: Selenia dentaria; assembly: GCA_917880725.1. Lineage (NCBI taxonomy): Eukaryota > Metazoa > Arthropoda > Insecta > Lepidoptera > Geometridae > Selenia > Selenia dentaria. The sequence goes on along the minus strand of OU862901.1, from coordinate 8,305,123 downwards.
CCATAGCCAAATTGCCCCACTTTCGACTCATCCTCGCTTCTCTTACCCAACTTCGCGTTGAAGTCCCCCATAACAGCTAGAAAGTGCGTTTCAGAGGTATGTATGGCCCGACTAATGTCCTCATACATATCCTCCACCTCATCATCCGGGTGCGACTTCGTCGGTGCGTATACCTGAATGACCTTCAGCGAATATCGTTTGGATACTCTGAGTATTAAGTATACGACCCTATTGGAAACGCTATCGATCTTAACTATGTTGTTAGTAAGGGACTTGTGGACGAGAAACCCGACACCACCTTGGGACTGTTGGTCGCCCTCCCGGTGGTAGAGTAGGTTACCTGATTTTAGGGTTATCGTGTCCTCACCCGCTCTACGGACTTCAGATAACCCCACAATGTCCCAGCGTAGCTTACTCATTTCTTCTTCCAGCTCATATATCTTCTCGTCTGTCCTCATCGTGCGTATGTTGTGTGTTACCAGGGCCAGTCGTCGTCGTTGGGGGTGGTAGCCGGGCGTCTGCCGGGGATTCTTAGCACCCCCTGCCCCACCGTTACCGTGGCCGCTACCGTAGCCAGGAATAGCGGGGCTGCCGGGGACTGGGGGCCTGGTTCTTTTTGTCCAATCCATTGAGGGGTTTTGCCAATACTCGCCACGCTTGGCAGGCGGGTTGGCGAGCGCAGTTTGTGTGTGTTTGACTGGGAAGGTGCTGCTGCCCACCTTCTGATTTGTTATCCCTTAGCCGGCTTCTACGGCACCCACGGGTAGAGTTGGGGGGGTGCTATTCTAAGCCGGCACCGCCACGGCAATTATTACATTGTATTACATATTACCTCCGAAAAAATGGTGGTCCATGGTAAAGCAAACATTTTGTGAAATGGTCCCTCATCACTCAAAGGTTAGGAACCACTGGTCTAGAGGGAAAGGTGTGGATGGGGGATTCCATTTCGCAATTAACCACGTCTATAGAATGTAGAAGAATACAGAGTCTGAGCAATAAGTAAATTACATTGCTAATAATATTCGCACGATTATTGCTTCTTCTGATATATATTTTTCACATTCACCATTTATTTGCCAAACCTATAAACACCTGGCCCATCTCCAGATGTTTAAAATAACCTGTTTATTATAAAGTGTACTTTATACGTATGCAGTAGGAATCATTTACATACTTTATTTGAAACATATCCATCCAGTTCACTCTTGGAATACTATCTCTATGAAATACTAGCTCTTTCATACATTTAACTAGCTGCTCTCCGCGGTTTCACCCGCGCGGTGATGGATGATGATGATGAATCTTATATAGTCTATGTTAATCAGGGTGAATGTAGCTTTCCAATGGTGAATGATTTTTTGAAATCGATCCAGTACTTTTTGAGCCAATTCGTTACAAACATACATACATACAAATCTTTCCTCTTTATAATATTAGTATAGATTGGTCAGTTCTAGTAGCTATAATCTCTTCCTGCTCAAGTTCAAGTCATTACATAAGCAGCCCATTATGTTCCCACTGCTAGGACTCGAGTCTTCCTCTCAGAGAGAGGATGTGGGCCATAATCGACCACGCGGGCCCAGTGGTATTGGTATTGGTGGATAGGTTAGTGGCCAACCTATGTAGAAGTTTTCAGGCCGCCCGAAGGCCTTCGACATAGCCTAACGTGCTCTTAACTTTATTGCTATTGCTTAACGTGCCCTCCGAAGGCTCCGAAGCACGTAAGCGCTCAGTTGAATATTGCCATTACCACACACCCATCCAAGTCCTAACCGCAACTATCGTTACTTAACTTGTGATCGGTTAAGATCGCCAAGTCAAGCTCCGTAGTCTCCGTAGTCCGCTACGAGCGCTTCATCTCGATGTTACCTTCATCGAAAGCACCAGTATAGTATTATCCTTTTACTTAGCGCTGAACGTTAACGAAATATTCCAGAAGTGGTCAAAAAGACACGTAGTTATTGCGTAATATGCAGTCGGCTCGCTGACCGTATCCTAGCTTCCTAGTGGTTTTACGACACTGTACAAAGTTGCTGGACCGTCTGAACGACTTTCCCTATAGTGTTATGAGCTCGCTTGCTACAGTAGGTATTGTTTTCTAGCGTCAAATGACGCTAGAAAACAATACATATTTACTTTCTAAATGGTTAAAACACACAGACCTCACATGCAAATTCAGTTTTCAGTGTAAACAAATTCTACCCGTATTGTTAATGTGTGCTTTCTATGTAAATACCTATTACCTAGTCTGAGGACGTGCCGTTCCGTAGATAAAATATTTAGCCCGTAGAGAACATGCTTACGCAGACAACAAAACATGTATGAAAGAAACCAGGGGCCTGTATATGTACTTCATAACTTACTTTAAAAAATGTGCCTTCTTATTGTTGGATAATCTTGCACAGTAAAATAAGTTAATCGTCTATAAGGTTTATTAATCAATGTGTCAATAACAAATGACTTACCTATAGTATGAGTAATTGCTTATGTGTTAAAATATTTTACTTAATATAATATATATTATGTAAATATTTCAAAATTTCCCAAATCACTAAGAGTATATAATAAATAAAATAAAAATATTTATTTCGGATAAAATCCATAGTGTGTTAGTAGTCTGTTTACGTTAATTATATGTTAGTATGTTATATTACACACGAAAGTTACTTAGTCCTGCCTGTGACTATGTCTATCCAGTATTGTTGGATAGGACACTCGTAGCGAGATGCAATCATTTAAGGAACACTGTTGGTGCCCCCAACCCCGTAGACGGTGCATCATTAAGGCGACCTTTTTTCGCATGGAAGCCATCCACGCGCGCTTCCTCAAACATTCCAGAAGCACTGCAACGCCATGGCAGTCCCAACAGTGCTTTAAAAGCGTTATTATACTGCACCTTAAGAGGATTGCATAGCTAGTACTTTCCATGCTAAAAGAGAAAACTCTTTTCTACCTCTTAACATTGTCCGATTTCAGTGATTTTATTTTCATGGAATCATCACATTGTTTACGATGCCCGTCCGTTTTGATTTTTTTTCAGTATTTCAAAGTACTATTAATTTCCTTTTTGAGAACTTAAAAAAATGAAAAGAAATCAAAATGTACCGGCTACGGGCATAGTAAACAACGTCATGATTCCATGAAATAAAAATCACTGAAATCGGACAATGTTAAGAGTAGAAAAGAGTTTTCTCTTTTAGCATGGAAAGTACTAGCTATGCAATCCTCTTAAGGGCGTTGTAGGATCGCTGCGTATACTGAACCCACAGGCTGCCCGAGTAAAATGATTGGCAGCAAGCTCTAAAAAGAGTTAATTTTACATCTATAAATATACTAGTAGAATAATTACCACGTCTATATAAACAGAAATAATACACAGAGCAAATAGATACGTAGTAAAAAACTTAAACTGAAGTTTCCGCTAAAATCGAGAGCATTCACGTTTAGGTTAGTTAGTACTACTCGTATTGTGTATTGTGTGTAAATAGCCTGCTGTGCCTAATTCCCACTATTGACAAAAAACTAGCAAATAATAAGCCTACAAATGTTCCCGTTGTAACCATTTCGTTCCATGTATATGCAAAACAGAATGAATCCTATATATTTATATGATGCATACATTTATTTTATAAATAAATCCACATTGAAATCCGTGCGTGCATCAACCCTATTTGCGAATATAAAAATAAATTCGGTTGACGAACCTATTGGTCATAAACCCTATTTAATCCGAAACGAAACGTTAGGTTAAAGGTTCGTGTAATTGGTACTTTAGTAATGCTACATGAAGTATTTTTTTATCAGTATAACCATTGTACTTATTTTCCAAAAAAATATTGTTATTTTATAGAACTGAATTGAACTAAACAACATATTTCTCTTGTAAAACTTCTTCTTCTTCTTCTTTGACTTTTTTAACGTTGGAGGACGATAGACGTCAGTGTCAAGTTTTAGAATATGACAAACTCATCGTTTTTGGCGGATTGCAACAAGAAGATGACTCTCCCTCGTAAGGAAATATAAAAATAGAACACCTCTGAAGGATTGATTACTGTATGGTATGATTTTATTATTTTAAATTAAAATAAAATGCAATAACCTAAAGTGTATTGACAACGGTGTGAAGTAAGCGATGGTAAAAGTTCGATTGACATTTGCAGTAATTTGCTGTTAAACATGCGATAGTTAGATAGTCTATGAAAAAGTTTAAACAAATTGAAATGTCATAATTAAGTACCTAGTGTCCGACTGAATGTGGGTTCTCAGCCGAAACCGAACTTTCGGCCTTGTTCTCTGTTTCGGCCGAAATCGAAACCGAAACTTATTCAAAATCATTTAAAATTACGATTCTTTACTGAAAGTTACTGTTTTTTGACTTATTTTTTTATTATTTGCATTTATATATAAAGACAGTTAAATAGAGTTACATAAAATTTAAAAAAAAAACAATCATTAAAGTAGTAACAACTATATTTCATTAAATAAAACCGACCTATTGAACGACGCACGAAAATTCACGAACACTCGAGTTACGGCGGCGTGGCGAAACTAAAGCTGAACCAGATTTTTGGCCGAAACTGGCAGAAATCGAAATTTTGATCGGTCACCAATAATAAAATTCATCTGCATATTATCGCATGCTACACCTTTAACCACGTGCTAAAAACGCAAACAATTATAACTAACAAAAACATCCATAAGGCAATTACGACGTAATTGGCATGTATTTGCTATTGTGATTGATTTCATTATAACAGTATTATCGGAGAAAAATCAGGGTTGACACGTATTATTATAATTATAATTATTATATTATATTTTTTTTTATTATTAAGAGATTTATACGGAAGTCGAAACGAAACGAGGCTAGTTAATAATAAACCTATATTTTTTCAATATACATACTTATATATTGTTTCTCGCTCTAATAATATAAACGCTTTTCAATAAAACTTACTTTGATCTTTGCGCTAGTCTGCACAAATCTGCTCGTTTGACCAGGTTTTTTTGGGTCTCTACGCCCATTCACGGGTCGTAAGCTGAAAAGTAAACCCAAACTCGAAAGGCCAGCAAAGGCTAATAAAGACCAGCAGTGCTGAACTCAATATTAAACAGTAACTACTAACTCAGTATAAAATATTTCGCAATACACTCGTATGTTATTGTGAACATGCTAAATATTTTTTTTTGCTAATTCACTATAAATATTAGATCCATAAATCGGAGACAGAAAGCTTAGAATAAATTATTCACATCCTCGGATGGGATTAGAACCCGCGTGTTCCGACAATCCATGTCAGACGCCATGACCATCTAGGCCACCGAGGCTCGAGGTCCAAGCATCGAATTTTTAACTCTCTATCTGATTTCAACCGTCTTACGGGGACGGAGCGACATCTATTGAACAGCTTTAAAAGCACTATCCAAACGAAAGAAGATTTTATTATTGAAATTTTTAAACTTTCGTATTGACGTCACAACCCCTTATATTATAGTATTAAAAAAAAAATTAAAAGGACTCTTTTTGTACATTTTACTTATACTGAGCTGAGCAGGTGTTAGGGTTTTAAAAAGTAATACTATAAAAAAAATATTCAGCATAAAATTATCATAAACTATCACGTCAACTTAAGTACTTATATAATTATGAAAGTACCTTTAATGAAACATTAAATTTAATAAGTGAACATACGTATATGAATACATTAAATAATACTTAAGCGTTTGATTTCGCGCTTTCATTTAATAAAGAAATCAACTTTTACTGTTCAAGATTTCACGTAAACTAATTTTAATTTATAATTATCACTGGCAACCCTACTAAAAAGTGACAGTTCAATGTCTGCCATGCCGTTCAACCACATGCCGTGTTTGTCTATGGGAAAGTCTATATCCAATATGGCGACGGTTGGCGCGCTTTTCAAGGGAAAAGTTGATCTTGTTTTTTCTGGTTTTGTATCTATGGGAATTTGTTTTTGTACCTGTTATTCTTACCAAGCCAATGATTAGTTAATTACACTTTGGATCGTAGATGAGATAATATATAAAAAGGGAATTTGATAGAATTTTTTTAACAAAAAATGGAACCGTCTTGTGTGTGAGAAATCACAATATTGTGCGCATAGTACCGACTTCGACAAGTTATTTCACACTTTTTAGTGTAGAAGTCTGTTCCGTTTTATTGTATAAAACAAATTTTTGCTCATTTTTAGTGACCCTTGCTAATTACGAGATTGATTGTCATTCACCGTCAATGGTGATATCATCAAAATAGGCGAAACACTTTTCAGTTATTGTAGTGTAACTCAAAAACTGTTGGACTGAATTTGATGAAATTTAAATGGGATCACACGGGAAGCATATCGCCTCCTGTTTTGGAAGTCGGTTGAAAATGCGGTTGAATTTTTTTCTGCCATTGTTGGCAAACAATTAAACGGACCGCCTGATGGCAAGCGAACACCGTCACCTATGGATATGTGTATCCATCACAAATACGTTACCGACCTTTAAAGGCTATGTTGACTCGCTTTTTGAAAAGCTCCATATTGTAACTTCCCAGAAATAACAAAGGAGAAAACTCATTCCACATTTTGCTGGTGTGAGGTAAAAAAGATTGCGTAAATTGTACGTGTGAGAATTCCTCCCTAGAAGAATCAAAATTGATCCGAGAAGTCATCCAAATTGAAAGACACATTCGAAACAGGAATTAATCTTGATGATTTTTGGAGCGAAATGGAAATTTCTTGCACGAATGTTCGAGAAATACTGATACTGACCATTGAACTAAGGATTCAGAAGTTAGTAGAGAAGATGCAGTCACAAAAAACACATTACCTACTTACTTATCTCTGTGACATAAAATTGTCACTATGCATGTTTTATTTATAATTAGAACCACCCTTTATTACATTTTTAGTATGAAAATTCTCGTGAGTTTGACCCATATTTATTTAATGTCAAAACCGTCTTTACTCACGAACCTTACCCTGACTTACCGAACTTAACCCTTTATTCATTTACTTTTGCTGTATATTATCTCGAAACAATTGAGTTTTTTTTTATTTCTGTCCTGGCGCTATTGACCCAGCCCACGAGCTAACTGCTGCTAAATTTTATGCAACCTCCAAACAGTTGGTGGTCCACGGCAAGACAGATAATTTGTGGTAACCATTTAACTTGAGCGATAAACTCTAAGCTCGGATGTTTTTTTCGTCAAAATACGCGGGTTCTAATCCGAGTATGTAATTTTTATATATATTTAATTTTCCATCTTAAATTTCAAAATAAGTTAAACTAAACCATAAACAAAAAGGATATTTTACAATTACAAAGTAGTACTACTAGGTATAATAACTAATCCGTTTAAAACGTTATCGCGCTCACATTTTTTATCAGCAACAAGAAATAAACAATAAACCGATTTCCCCCTTATCAGGAAAGCCTGCATTATTCCTTTCTTTAACAGCACTCGACTTGAGGTGATCCAATGTCTATAGATAAGACGTATGGTTCGATCTAAACCAAAATTGTGTTTTACTCGTACTTCGTAAAGATTTTCTCGATATCATTTTTAAGTTTTTTTACTTTTGAACACAATCGTTAAATGTCTGGCAGGACAGGGTGCTGCTGACTGCCAATCTGTCAGACGTATAGACGATGGTTGGCTATAGCCACCTAAATGTTTTTTTTTTTTTTTTTTAACAATCTTTACTTTATATCAACTAGCTGGGCTCCGCGGGTTCACCCGTATGATGATAATGATGAAAAGTAGCTTGTGTTATACTACAGTGCCTAATATATCTACCCTGCTTACTAATTTTATCCAAATCCATTTAGCCGTCGAGTTATAAATTGTATAACTAAACCGACTCTGATTTACATATATTACTATCTGCGCTCCGCGGTTTCAACCGCGTAATTGATGTCTTTAGTTCAAGAAATTACTTCTTACAAACAAACTTACAAAGTAACAAACCTCTTTGTTACTTTGTATGTAAAATGTAGCATTATAGACAAAATATAAAACTTGCATCGTATCGTTACAATTTTGTATTGTTCTAGAATAAGTTAAAAAAAACCCACTAAATCTCCTTCATATCCGTCAAAAATTTCCGCTTTCCATCAATATTCTTAAAAACAATATAAAACGGTCATAATTCAATTTGGAAAGGTATAGTTAAAAAAATATAATAACATGTGCACAAAATAACAGATATATATATAATGATAAAACAGTATTAGTTTATTAATTAAAAACTAACCTAACCTAACAATTTGTAAAAAAACGTACCTACCCACATGCAAAAAATGTATTTCTCATAATCTTCATAATTTTAACTTATACGTCCGAGGTGCCTTTTATAAGGGTGTAACTGTTTATTTTAAATATAAAATTGCGTGCAAAAATGAACAATCTTTCAATAAAACTGCCATCGACATTTGGCGCTCGGTTGGCGAACCCATTCGCCTGCGTGCAACTCTCATAATCTTTGGCACGCCATCTTCTATCGCTTTCATTTCTATCACACAACCTGCCACACAAGTTATTCAAGTGAGGGGACCGAGCACACCTATTTTCGGCATCACATTTTCAGTTTCAGCTCGTCAATGTTGCGCGACGGTCGCCGTTAATGGCATTCGATTTATAATTTGAAACGCTAATTCCATATTTGTATATTAGAATCTTTCTATTCTGATTGGCGGAGACGCGTTCGTTATTTGAAAAATGATCGTTGACGCCACGCCGAAAAATGTGACTGGGATTAATATAAAAGTGAGTGTTTTTCAGTGTGTTATCGCATTGTACCATGTTTGGTTTAGTGGTCTGACCGGTTTAGGTCTGGGATATTCTTAGCTCGTCGTGGCAGGACTTCAGAGATGTCTAACCCTTTATAATGCACAGGAATTTACCATTGTTTTAAGTGCATACATAACTGGATAGTTCTAGAATTACTCCTTGACGTTTGACGTTGGCACAAACGTACCTGTGTATATCGCATTCTTCGAATACATCGATTAATTGTTTGTTTTTTCATTACTGACAAACAACTAAACCTTTTCTCATAATAATACTAGTGTAGATCTATATAGAAGCATATAAAAATAATCTAAATATCTACATAAAAACGTAGGTGCTATGTATAAACCTTCCGCGACACATTATCTAATTAATGGGGAAAATCGCATCAATATCCGTTGTGTGGTTAGGAGGACTTAGCGAATATTTAGACATGTAGGTAACTGTAGGTAAATATGTAATTTAGTTGTTACGCACCTATCTAATCACAATTAATTTTCTAATATAATTATAAAACTACATATAACCTCTTTGTTTCGTTTAGACCTTGACCGTTTGTGAAAATGTATCTTCTTCATTTCACCGGGTTTGCATTAGATCTCATCTGATTTTTTTTTTATATAACCATTTCCTGTATCTACTGATATTGCAATTTGCTTGCTCAAAGCGCCAAATTAACTAGCGAACTAAAATCTATTTGTAGTAAATTAGTTCTATTCATGCTAAAGTTCAAATCCGTTTCAACACTTACGAATGTGACAATTATTAAATCTGCCATTTCAATTCAATTGTGTGTATTTTTAGTGAAAAAATCGTCATGTAACTTGTGCTCTCTAAACTAATGTAAAACTACCCACAATTGTATAGAATAATCAAAATTCAGAATTGTCATTCTGAGTGTGAAATTGTGAATTATAGTTAAACAAAATTTGAGTTTAGAGGATTTTAGTAAGTACAAACTAAAGTAAATTTTACTCTCCTACTGTTTTTTTACTCCTCCTAAAATGATTAAAAATCGTATCTACCCGAAACCATCATATATGCGAAAGTAATTCTCCGTGACTGTATCTATTATCTTTTGAAGATTTAACCACACACGTTGCAGTTCCTGGAAAAGTAAGTTGATTTCTGCGAAATCTCTTGTATTGTTGGCTAAATCGCGAGTTTTTTTTTCACAATTTTTTTTCAAAAATTCAAAGTCACAAATTTATTAACATTTATACCTACTTATATTTATATCCCTGGAATATAGGGTACTAGATATCATGATCATAACTTTTCATCAATCGAGTGAAACTTACTAACCTCATACAAACTCTTTCAGGAATATTACATACATTACTCATCTGTAAATTTAAACTTATATGTATATATTTGATGCAATGTTTCAAGGTCTGACAAACATTTATCCAATCTTAGATAAGAATTACTGCAATTGATTGTAATCCATTATCTTGATAGGCTTCAATGGTCTGAAAGCAATAAAACCTATTGATAAACTCGATAAGTGGCAGCAAGTTCAAGGCAGAGTGGCGTGCCGCAAGGTCGCCTCATTTCCCCTTTATTATTCCTTTACTATACCGACTATAATAAGGAAACTCGCTTTCATGTTTGAAAGTTGTTATGCTGAATGGCAGTTTCGTTTTCTTTTGTCGAACATTAAAGGAATAAAAGCAACGGAAATCGTATGTAATCTACTGTTATAGATATTTTGTAGTTATAAGATATCGGCAATACAATAATTTGTTTATTTTACTTTTAGGAATACTTACTACAAATGAAGTTTACTATGTATAGTTTTGAAAGATATAGCTACCATTGGGCACTCTTATTAACCGAGCGAGCGGAGCGTCTTTGCTTTAACTGGTCAAATTGACTTTCATCTGTCCGTATGTTTGTTGGTTGCCTGTACAGGCATATTTTTTAACAAATCTTGACGAAACTTGGTATGCATGTTCTACTATTTAATATAATATTTTTGTGGTCGGCGATTTTGAGTGGAGGGTTACTTTACCTAAAAAGGGGAGAAGTTTGCTGCAGCGCTATTTACCGACGGATAATGATAAAATTTGGTACACACAATAAGTCAAGTATAAATGAATAAGTCAATAATAGATTCCGAAGTACTGCGGAAAATTGACTGTGCTCACGGGGTCTATGTACTGTTCGCAGAACTAATAGTTTATTATAGTGTCCCAGCCAACGTTTGGATTATTTAATTGTTTTGAACAGTATTACTTATGAAAATCAGTAATATGATTTCAATTTTGAGATTATGAATTACTAAGACAAGTGTTCTCTTAAAAGCATTAAAAATGTTCGTGGGCGCAAAGAACGTATGTCCTATAACTTCTTAGTTTAGTTTCTCCCATTTATAGTCTGTGATTAATGTGAGAAACTGGTGTAAAGCGAGGGATTAAAAAAAATTAGTTTTTTTCTCGTCACAGTATTCTAACCTGCGCCTTTGGTACCACCGTGTCAGACGCATTTCGAAGTTATTGGCTGAGCAGGCATTAATGATTTAAAAATCATACATATATCTACTGGAATCCATCATAAATGCGATATGTATATATGCATAGGTACTTAAGTAATTCACAGTGACTGTATATTATTAGAATTATCTTGGTTAGAAGTATCCATGGTTTAATTAATCCACTGAACATTTTTATTAATATTTGGCATAGAGATACCTTAAGTCCTGCAATACAGCCGTGCGATTCTCTAAGAGCAAACGTCGTTGCATCTTTGACAACATTCGTGAAACAAATGAAGAGATGACAACAAACGTTGGAAAAGCAACCTTATGTACAAGTGAGATTTTTTAAAGTATTTGACATCGCTGAGCTCGTCGACGAGCAAACGACGAATCATTACAGAATCGCCTGGGCACATTTTACAATCACAAATTTTCAATCAATCTAGTGAAAATTACAAACTTCATGGAAACCCTCGTCGTTTTAAGGTTCCAAATCGCATCAAGCTATTGACGCTGGTAATGAGCTCATTATTCATCTAATCCTTTTAAAATCCAATAGCCAATGGATTGTGATTCGTATCATCCAATTTGGGTACAATAAGTCCCCACCCTGTAAGGTGCGATGCGTCAGGTTGTCCATAAAGAATTGAGCATCCATGGTATTGATACCTGACCTTACTAAAGTCTGTATCTATATCACTTGTTATGTTGCTGTCAGATGATAATAATGGGATGAGTCACTCGTGTCTGTGTTTTTTTACTGCTTTTGATTAGGGGCTTTTAGTCGTACATCTAATTATTCGTCCATAGTCTTTTAGGCTATGTCGAAAGCCTTCGGGCGGCCTGAAAACTTCGACATGGGCCACTAGCCTATACTACCCTATACCAAGGGCCCGCGTGGAGGATTATGGCCCAACTCCTCTCTCTGGGAGGAAGGCTCGAGTCCCAGCAGTGGAAACATTATGGGCTGATAATGAATACGGTACGTGTAAGTTGGTGCTTCACAAGGCGGCTTGGTGGATAGGCTAGTGGCCAACCCATGTCGAAGTTTTCGGGCCACCCGAAGGCCATCGAGATAGCCTAACGACTGTTGCCCTAAGACAAACAACCGGGACCGACGGCTTAACGTACAACAAAGCACGGAACCGCTTAGTTGAACAAGGCCACTAGCGCACACACCCATCCAACTACGGCCAAAGCAAGCGTTGCTTACTTCTTGATCGGTTAAGATTGCCAAGCCAAGCTCCAGTGCGAGCGCTACTTAAAACTCGCTCCTGTAAAAATGATCATTGTATACTTGCAATTAATGTAATCTTTCCCTTATTTCAGAGCTCGCAGAACCGTCTGCTCATCAAGAATGGCAGGGTGGTCAACGATGACGGGATGGAAGACGCCGATGTTTACATCGAAGATGGCATCATCAAGTAAGTACCCAATACTTCTCTCATACCTCGAAATATTTGCTATATTAATGAGTACGGCGCACGGCTCTGCTCATGTGAAAAATCATTGTGCCTCATTTTTATGGAATACAATATGCAATTTATAATATGTATTCTATAGTCTCCGCCACTTCTAACACGCAGTAAGATTCTTCATTGTGTTGGAATTAAAACCATTTTCCAGTGTCTTTAAATATTCTTTATTTAATATCATATATATCCATAGTAGTAATTAATTTAAGTATGACATAATATTAATTAAAGTAACATAAAATAATGGAAAAAGATTTTTGTACACAACTATTTAGTAAACCATTTGTTGAAAGAAAATTGCCCAGAATGCTGACTGCATTTCCACATTGAATAGCTATGCTAAATTTATATCCAAAATATGAGCCTGCATTCTGGTTACCTGACGCTTCAACCAGACGTTTGGCCAAGTCCCAGAATATTTCGTATGCGCCTAGACCCCACGGACCCTAAGTTTCTACCGAAAGACAGTACACAATAAGCAGCCTCCAAAGTGACTAAAATGCTGGCAGCATTGACAAGCTGGATGGCAATGCTATCTTTTTGCCAAAAGTAGGCGTCAGCGTTCCGAACACCCGCCGTCGCTTCAACCAAATGTTTGGCCAGATCCCTGTACAAGTTGAGAGTGGAAAGGTCCGAATCTCGTAGGGTAAACCGTCAATAGATAGGATAATAGATATTGACCGTAAGACAACGACTTTCACCAATGGGTAAGCGTACCCTCCAAACCATGAAAGCCCTCTGTTAAAAATGCCTTATATATACCGCTAGTGGTCACCCATCCTAGTAATCACCGCCTCAAACCACTTTTTAAACATTTAAACAATGCCCCGCTACAAGTGCGTCAAAGAAACACAATCGGCTTATAAAATAAACAATATTCATTCAAATTGTAACAAAGCAATTGCATATTATTATGTAAATAATGATCATTATCAAATTCTTGCCACGTTCTTTATTTAAATAATTTATGCTAATTGCTTTATATAATAGCGTGCTTGCATGCTAATCTATATTCTGTCTCAGAAGAGAATTGACTGGCCATGAACTGGAAATTTCTAAATCTTCTACAATTTACTGATAAATATAGAACCCAGGAAGTCCCCCATATACAGGATGGAATTTTGTAATGCCACCTGAAGGGAAAGTACTGTTAATACTGTAGACAGAAATTTTACTCAGAATATATTCCTTTAATTTGTGAAAAGAAAGAAAACTGCATTCAAAGATTTCGAAAATTCGCTTACCACACCCGGGAATCGAACCGACTAAAATCTGTAAAAATAACACCCTCTACTTTTATTGCATCGATCGTTAGGGTTAACTATAAGGATGCAATCTCTCTAACGAACTTGAGGCGTGTGAACCTGAGGCCAGTACTTATGGCTAATAGCGTACACATAAGTATAAAATTAGGAAATATTGTTCACTAGCAATAGATATTTATAGCATATTATGCAATAGCAATATGTATTTACAATAAAAAATGGACTGTCTTTAGTTTTAAGCAATTTCCACCATAGCTTAAGAATGTTTATTGTGATGTTTGGAGAACGAATCTCCATGAAAATGTAATATTTGAAAAAAAAAACTAATCTAAAAAAGGTACGGACCAAAGAGTCTATAGTGTGGAAGAATAATTAAAAAAAAAGCTTGATCATTTAAATAAAAGGAAATGCGGTAATTGGACGGGTGTATGTGGCATTATTCAACTGAGCGCTTCCGTGCTTCGGAGGGCACGTGAAGCCGTCGATCTCGGTTGTTTGTCTTACGACAACAGTCGTTAGGTTATGTCGAAGGCCTTCGGGCGGCCTGAAAACTTCGACATGGGTTGGCCACTAGCCATCCATGAAGCCGCACTAAACCCGCGTGGTAAATTATGGCCCAACTCCTTCCTCTGAGAGGAAGCCTCGATCCCCAGCAGTGGGGACATGATGGACTGATTATGTATAAACCTCAAGGCAGTTGAAGCTATTATCGGCTACCGGTAACGCATAAGCATTTTCACTACATAGTATAAAACAAAGTCGCTGTCGCTGTCTGTCCGTCCCTATGTATGCTTAAATCTTCAAAACTACGCCACGGATTTTGAAGCGCTTTTTTTTAATAGATAGAGTGATTCAAGAGGAAGGTTTATATCTGTGATACATGCATAATATTGTAGAGAAACACTAATGAATTTACAGGTTTCTAATGTGATGTCGTAAATAAACACATTTTTTGCGCTTACATTGCAAACGCTGACTGAACCCCACGAGATAAATCAAAATAATGTACTACGGTATTGTACACCTTAAAAAGGTCAACAAAAAGTCCGTGATAGTATATGTCTATCTCTTAAGGATAACCCACAATAACCATTTTTTATCCTTTACATTTTACAGAAAAAAAATGGCTTATTTAGGAAGTTATTTTAAGCAAAACAGCATTAATCCTCAGTAAATCCATTGTCCATTCAATATAGATCAATATGGCCCTTTACAGCATGTAATTTAAATGAATATTTCGGAAGATATTACAGATTTAAAATGCAGGGACATAGCGGTGCGGCGGTTAGATTTGAGCGTTGAATGTTTTTCTCATGGTCAATTATATGTCGCTCTTTCAAGAGTAACTTCTAAACAAAATATGTTTGTATTGTCTAATGACAACAAAGCTGTAAACGTTGTTTATAAGGACATTCTGTAGTAGGTATATTATTTAGTATCAGCATTGCACCCGTGCGAAGCCGGGGCGGGTCGCTAGTTAATAATAAAATGAAAGCTGTCGATTGCGTTGGTTTCGCTTTCATTGTGTTAATAGTGAACTTGTGTTTACATCACGCTATAATTAACTTCTATTTATATTTTATACACGAGAGACGCACGTGACATTGTCTGCAGGCCTAGACAAAAGATGTTTCTGTTAACGTTAACGCCAAACGACAACTCGAAAATGTATGGCGTAGACATTACCTGTGGAAAAGTCACGTGACGTCACGCTAAGTTCGTAGACGGGACACGGGAACGTTCTGTCTGCAGCGTGTGTCGAAAGACGCCTGCGTGATTTTTGTCTAGGCCTGAGCTGGTCGCTGTGTTGAATAAAAAAAAATTACGAATATGTCATTGAGTATGTGAAACAAAGAAGTTACATTTAGCCACAGAATAAATTTACCTACATTAAGATTTCAATTTTATTTAACGACTTTTTTACCTTGTAAGTGGACTCGTACGTTTGTACATTTGCCATTGCTATAAAGTTAATATAAGATTTTCATTTAAGTAATCAGAGAGTCACAGTTACATAAATAAGACTATCATTAAGTCTTGTCCTGTCTATAGGCTGCAGGACACCAAACGCGGAATGTGCACGGTGCGTTCCAACCACGGGCCCGCGCGTGTTGTATTACATCAAAATGTATCAATCACGGCACATCAGATACGGCGGCATCGGTGGGCCCGCACTTGTATTTGATGTGCCGTGTTTAATACATATCGTTGAATTACATCACACGCTGGCCCGTCAACGGAACGCACCGCGCACGCTCCGCGTTTGGTGTGCTGAAGCCTTAAGCGTCCCGGATACGATCATTCGCAATTGTCAATTTTTACGTCATTGACCGTGCCTATTGAAGGTGCGAATGATGGAGCTTCATACGTTGCGTCAATTGCTCGCCCACATTTACTTTCTGGCCAGTACGAAACGTAGACGAACAATGATGTCGAATTCTGATTTGGCTTTTCTTGCCCTAACGTTAAGTGTTTGTAGTGTGTGGAAAGGGGACACTTTTAATGCCTTGGCGCTTCGCCTACCATCGTCTTGCACGAACTTGGACTCTGGTTGGAAGCTTGACGCGACATGTGAGCCATGTTTCTCGACTAGCGAGTGAATGACCGAAATCTGTCAATTGCATAGCGAGACGTCCAATTGATTACGTCATTCGCGATTGTCAATGGGCTTCATCCAAACCTCCATCATTCGACTTCAATCACGTAGTCGCGACTGACAATGGCTTCAATTGCCTTTGTAAGTGATAATTTGCGACATCAATGACGTAAAAATTGATAATTGCGAATGATCGTCTCCGGGGTCACTTTAAGTCACGTTCTAGGGTACGAGGTGGAGCCCCAGTTTTATGATTTTCGACCGACATCCACAAAAGAGGCGGTTCTCATTGCATCTGTTTTTTATGTGCTACCTCATAACTTTTTACCTAGTGAACCGACTTTGATTTTTCATTTGAAAGTTAGTGCTTCACCTATGGTCTCATTTAAACACAGATACTTATTTAAATTTATATCAAGATCTCACCAGTATGTTTTTATACGTTTTTTTATTATCAACATCCGGTATAATAGATAGCAAGTCAATTTAAAATTTTGTTTAAAGAAACGTTATGTACACTTTGCCTACACTCGTGCCTATTAAACACTATTAACTGTTCTCCGTCATCAGCGATATGACCTTCTGCAGTTGATAATCATGGGAAAAATTGCTGGAAAAAGAAAGATGGGGAGAAGGAAGTAGTCGTGGTTGCGGAATATCCGGGAGTGGACGTTCCGCCGAACCAAAAGTAAGGACTGTGCCACGCTGATCGCCAACCTCCAATAGTTGGAGAGGCACTTTAAGAAGAAGAAGACTAACTGTTATTATTAACTATCCACCACTATTACACTCGGAGAAACACAAATCTAGGAAAACTAATAATCAACGATATCCATTGTTAGGTTTCTCGCCGTCGACATGGCAACTTATTTCTCAGTGTATTTTCTAATTATCATATGCCCATGGAAACTTAAATCCTGTCACATAAAATAAGTTATTTGCTCTCTCAAGGCCCAAGGCTGTCGTTTAAAGAACAATAGATGTTAAACGTTTAGCGATGGTGGTTATTATCTTAAACTGACAACTTGATTACCTCACACATTTACCATGGTTATTGGTTTACCCATGGAAGTAGATTTTAAAGTGACATGATCACTAATGCAAGTTAACAAATTATATGATTATTAATTAATGATAAATCTTGAAGTAGAATCTAAAAAAAACATTACCTATTACAATAAAACTAATTTACTTATATATTTCTAAATTATAGAAAAAAACAGCATTTAAGTCCCTGTCTACGGGTAGAGTGCCCAAAAAGCTGGCAACGTTACCTCGTTGAATAGCCAGGCTGATACGTTGTCCGAGGTAAGTACCAGCACTTTGGTCACCTGTAATTTCTTTGAAGCTATGGACAGCTAAATAAAAAAAAATACAATTTACAGTAGAAGTAATGTAAGTAAGTAAACAACGAAGTACAAAGTAATGTACCTACTACAGTTTTATAGAGGACATCAATATCTACAACAAAGTATGCAATATAGTAACTATTACAGTTATGTTACAACTACTTTTCCGTGTTAAAATATGCAATATTAACGCCGGTACAAACTAGGCCACATTATTTGTGACTTGGTATAATCCTTATCTACTTATACTACAAAGATGTAATGGATAAACTCAAAAACTAACTACTGAACCGATTCAAATAATATTTCACTAGTAGAAAGCTGCATTATGCTTGAGTAACGTTACATTTGATTCATCATCATCATCCATCACCACGCGGGTGAAACCGCGGAGCGTGGCGAGTAACAAATACCTACAATGAAAATTCAAACTACTTCAAAGGATATTTGGTATATATCCCTACAGATAGTTGATTGATTGATACACATTGAGAACTTGTACAATAAAGTGTCTACTGAGAAACAACAGCTGTGCCCGAACTTCGCCGTTTCCTTATTTTCTAACAGTTTTGTCTTGCGGTATCGCACTTCAAAGCGATTGCCGTTGGACCACAGCTAATCGATAGTTACTACCGATCTGCTTCCACCGAGGAGAATAAGTTACCGTGACTTTTATCGCAGACTTGAACCCACGGGGAAAGGATTGTTTTTTACCAATAAGTAACAAGAAATCTATTGCTAGGCCATCGACAATAACGACAATAGCTTCATGAAATACATCGACGAAGGAAATAGAGATAAATGAAGGCCAAGGTTACATGAGCCAATGGACAGAAAGTGGATATCATGCATAAAGAAATGAAAGAGATTGTGCTGGAGAGAGAAGGATGGGGTGTGCTGCATCAGCATCACCGACAAGAGCAAGACTCTTAGAGTAGAAGAATTAGAAATCCGTGCGCCTAATTGTAAGCAACACACCTGTGTAAGCCAGTTGCAGTGTCACCCAGAGTTTTAAGTAGACGTTTTGAGTGACACTGCGCTGTGGTCGGTAACCAGAGATTGAGTTTTTGCGTCTCATGTGCCATTAATTCCACATGTTATAGTATGATAATAACAGTGGTGCTTTGAACTTTTATGCTGTTTTTATGGGATAGGTTGGCAAACGAGCAGGTGGCTCACCTGATGGTAAGTGATACCATCGTCCACGGCCATCCGCAATACCAGAGACCTCGCGTTGCCGGCCTTTGAGGAAGGAATAGAAGGGGTACATGGGGGGGGGGGGGGGGAAGGGAAAAGTCAGGAGGCCTCCAAAACCTCCCACAAACCGACTGAAACGCAATAGCAAGCTATGTTACTTCACGTCGGTGTTATGTGGGAGTGTGGTACTTCTCCGGTCGTGCCGGCCCATTCGGCTGTGGGGTTACAGCGTGGCACTACTACCAACACTAAGCTGTTGTATCACTTTTAAACTAAAATAAAGTACATAATATCAATGAGTCGCTCAGAGGTTCTAACAAAGATTTTCCTGGCACTTTGCTGTGGTCGTCACTCATTCGAGACATTACTTTTTCCGAGGTTTCAGTTATATAATGTCGGTTTTTGAAGAATACGTGATAAGGATTCCCTATCATAGGTTACTAGTTACAGTCTGAGATTCGTATGCGTCGGATACGATAATCGCGTTACCTTAGAAACTATCCGTCAAATCGGAGTAAATTCCTTCAGCGTGAACAGGTAACAAAGAGAGATACACTCACTCATATAAAGTTTCAAATGTATATTTCTGGTGACTCGGCTTTGATTGTAATGAATTTCGGGACCTGGGGATGGTTAGCAGGTGGGAGACTGCCTATGCGTATCGAACTACCTATGATGTGGGATCTATTTTGTAAGGCCAAAAACTATGTTCCAATTTAACACTTTTTATTATTCAAATATAAGGACAATGTTGCGCGACAAAAGCGGGGAGACGACTGTGTGAGCAAGGTGCGGGCGGCAGTGCGCAAACGCAAACCGCGGCGTAAGCAATCCTTGCCCCCACATACAACCCCTCCTTAAAAAACAATTTTTTTTTCAAGATCTTTGAAATTAGAGTGCATACATGTCAAGTTCTTGTTTTATTCTACTTATATAAAGACAAAGGTTTTATTTTCTACTGATTTCCAAAAGGTAGGAGGTATTCTAGTAAAGGAGGAAATTGAAAGGAGTGTACTTTTTATGTTTGTTACCTCCTAACTTTCGACTGGGTGAACCGATTCTCAAAATTCTATATGTTTCTAATGTTTGAAAGCTGGTGCTTCCCGTGTGGTCCCAATTTAATTTCATCAAATTCGGTCCAGTAGTTTTTGAGATACACTCCAATAACTGAATAGAATGGGAGTCGGTATTCAATTTTTCAAATTGTACGTGTTATTCTAATTGTACTTGTATTCTATACTATCGACTGCCCGCGACTTCGTTCGCGTACTAGGCTCGGCCTTCTGCCTCGCCGTGACCTCCCTTTTTTTGGTTTTTCTTTTATAAAAACCTTCTCCTGATAATAAAACTAACTAAAATAATTTACAACAAAAAAAGAATTAGCGAGATAGTTCCATCCGTTCTCAAGTTATTGCGTGAGCAGGAGAAACAGGGGTTAATTTTTTATATATATAGATAGTCTATGTAAGGATATAGTTTAATGGTTAAGACCTGTGGGCCTAGCACGGATAACTGCACAAGTGTAACGTGTCGTTCACGTGAAACAGTACAAACTGTCAATTATCTAGGGCAACTGTGACACAGATAACTCATAGTTTGTATTCTGAAGCGTGACGCGACGTACCATACGAGTACTTTATAGCAAATTGTTCTTGCTACGACCTCTCACAAAAGACTGTATTGTTATAATTAATACATTAGCCACGTCGGTTTTCATTTGAGACAGCTAACTGTAATACCGACCCGGTTCGCTGCATCGGTAAATAAATAAAGTGGGATGCTACCATCAGTGCGCGTGGGTGGTCTATTTACACTTGGCAGATAGTATAATAAGCCGAATGACCTATTAGTTTAACCCGACGGTAAATTAGCTATTGTATATGCTAGATTTGTAGAAATTTATTATGATGTTGCAGTTTAAAAAAACCTACTTTAAATATTGATGTTTCTAAATACATAAGTAAATGTGGATATAATCATTCATGGACCTAAATATACAGTACGGTCAAACGGTACAAACTATACTTCAACAAGTTATTTCACACTTTTTGGTGTGTTCTAAAAAGAATGAAATGTTTCCCATGACTTACATTTCCTAACGTCAATATTTAGGATACTTTCCATCCGGGGCTATTGCTTTGGTCCATCCTGTATGTGTTTTGGTTTATTGTTGTCACTTTTAACAACTTTCCTGGTTACCACTACAGTACACTGGTTTTACCATGTTACATCTTATGATCATTTAAATAGATTCCCATCTCGATACAGAAAGTGTACAATGGTACGGAGTTCTCGCGTGTTACTTTTTACTAGTGAATAGAAAACTAACCGTTAACTCATAGTTACATGTACATAGGTAATTGTTCTAGTAAACAATGTGCGAATTTCTCTTACTCTGTTTTTATTACACGTATTACACAATGAAGTCAATAGAACTGTAATCAATCTCTTATAGACATTTTTAGGCAAACTTATTTGCATAGTTATGAAATTAGTCAAACATATTAAAATGTATATTCTATACTTTATTTTCTAAATGTGTCTATACTTTATTCTACATACGACGAGCTCAGACAAATAAAAAAGTTGTTGACAGAATGTTGTGAACAGAGAAGTGAGGCCGGGTGAAACTACGCCTTGGCGCGTCAGTCGAACTATCGCGGCGCGTAGAAGCAACACGTAAAATTTTAATTGACATTTAATTTAAATTTATAAGTTATTGATATTTTTTTAATAACTTTAATATAATTTGAATTACCATGACAGTTCCGTGTCACGCACATGTAGTTTAGAAAACCGGCCTCACTTCTCTGTTCGCAACATTCTGTCTTGACTTTTTTATTTTGTCTGAGACGACGAGTACTTATTACATACATGTGAATATAATTATATAGGAATAAAGTATAGACACATTTAGATAATAAAGTATAGAATATACATTTTAATATGTCTAATTTCATAACTATGCAAATTAGTTTGCCTGTTGTTGTTGTTATATATATATATATATATATATATCTCTGAATCTCGGAAACGACTCCAACGATTTTCTGGAAATTTAGTATGCAGGGGTTTCGGGGCGATAAATCGTTCTAGCTAGGATTCGTTTTAGAAAACGTCGTTTTCTAGACAATGAAAAACTGCTACAATATCATGATGGCAACTTTGTCTAAACCTTTTTTACCGACACAGCAACACAGTTACTTGACAATAGATGGCGTTGTTATACAATTTACTTGTTGTTTGTATGTTTGTTTAAGATAAAGACATAACTCAAGAAGTACAAGATTGAATATGAAATCGTTTTCACAGTTATTTCGCTTATTTTAAGGTCATGGGATATGGTATGTTTTATTTCAATGTGACGTCAGGAAGCCAAGTTAAAAAGCAATATATTTGAAAATATTTCATAAGTACAATACAAGTAGTTTTAATACAATTTTAAGATGTTTTCACAGTTATTGCTGATCATAGAGTCTTTTGAAAATGTGTTCTTAATGTTCATTTACATATAAAGTCAGGGTTATGCTAATGTAGAAGTCAGAGATTTAGTTTTGAGAAACGTACTCTACTTTCAGACATGGGTTATGGCACTTATGGCTACTGTGGGCCGAGCATGATAATCTGCTTAAGGTGTAACGTTATCGTATTCAGTACAAACTACGAGTTATCTGTGCCACTATTGTACTGGATAAATGACAGTTTGTACTAAACACGTTAACGATGCGATTACGTTACACTTAAACAGATTTTCGTGCTCGGCCAACTGAAGAGCAATGATAAGTTAATAGGATTTATAGAATGGACACACTCAGAGGCGATGAGTTTATGACAATGTAGTAATATAAAGTATCGGAGTAAAACTAATTTTATGGGACATCCAGTTCCAAGTGGATCTAAAATCAGCAACGCTGCAGGATCCAATAAGGTATTATAAATTATTATGTCAAGGTACAGAATAAATACAGATAGCTAGGTTAAACGTCATTTTATCCGTGTTTTCAGGCAATAAAAAACAAGATCTAAACTTTGTTCGTTGCGTTCAAACTAGATGGCGTATCAGTCGCATTGCAAAATCCTGAATCGCGGTGACAAGGTTCTCACGGAACATGTGTTGCTATTTTGCAAGGGTAATAAATATATCTTGAATTTGGATCCAGACAAAGGTTATATTTTCTAACTCTATCTGACCTATAGAGTAAATTATATATATGTAGACTGACCTTTACGAGTATACGCGTGTAATTATAGTTTGTAATTTTTTTTCGTACTTTATAAGTAATTCGTGCGTAAGTCGCGAAAGCTTGGTATTCTAGGTACTTTAGATTCCGTACACATTGCTTACACTTCTGAATTTAATTATATTGGAAAATTCTTCAAATCAACGATCACTTTTATCCTTTACAGTCTACTGAGGACTTTACTATGCTCCCAACCATAGATCGTATTCCTGACTGCGCATCACAGAAGAGGAAAAACTACTTCCCACACACATTATTGACTCTATTTGACTAGAAACAAGCTGTTCTAAACTAACCTGTTACATAATACGCTACATGCATAGTAGCAGTTATTTACGCAGATGATGCAGTAGTTGCATTAGGTCAAGCACCTGCTCGCTCCAATTAGCTGATGTCTTTGTTAGAGCCAACGTATGTAGGGTAGTTGTGCACTGGAATGATCTATTCTTTTGTTATAGCCAACGTATTTAGAGTAGGTATGTGTGCACTGGAATGATCTTCTATTCTTTTGTTATAATAGGGTGTTTGGTAGAGGGTCCGACAAACCAAATGAGCGTGTTCGGGGGCCCACTTGGAGAATACAAGTTGGCCAAAAAAAATTTTTTAAATCTCTCCGAAATTGTACCTATTTACCACCATAACATTTGTAAAATCTGTTTTAGACCGGATGTTTTTAGTTGAATTTGGTCTCTAATACACCTTCAGGCCACGCAAAGCAAAATTGGATACAAAACAGAGCTAACTGATTTAGAGCTCATAGAGTGAAAATATGAAATAAAATTTACCTCATAGTTTAACATTCACAGTGATAAAAAAAAACCCACTAGCAAGCTTTTTTTAGAAAAAAAGGAAAAAAAAAATTGGGGGTCGGAGATTTTTTTGGCCAACTTGTATTCTCCAAGTGGGCCCCCGAACACGCTCATTTGGTTTGTCGGTCCCTCTACCAAACACCCTATATAATAACCAACGTATCTTAGGGTAGTTGTGCACTAGATATCTATAGATATCTTCTATTCTTGACCAATACATATATATTTGAAGTATCTTTAAAACCAAAATAACCATTTAGTAAATGCATAGTAATAAGTATATATACTTACTGTACTTTACTTGTAACAACAACGCTTTATTACTTTTTTATTGTTCTATATGTTTATTTCTTTCTATTCTATATTTCTTTTATTGGACTGGAATTGACAGGACTTTCACTGGCATATCTTTTTTATTTATTTTTTTATTTTATTAAGTAAGTACACAAAACAAGTTACAACTATATAGATATACATAAATGATCCAGAAGATGATATCGCGTATAATATGTTACAAAGAGTAACGCCATGCTCCTGTTCCGTAGGGCGAGCGAAACCGCGGTCAACAAGACGCGTAAAAAAACGTATGTACGAAGGAAAATCGCCCTAGAAAGCCTACGTGTGTGTAGAAGGTTTTTTTGAGAGGATATCGACAATATAAAACTAGACAGTAGACATGATCTATAGATCATATTGTATCAGTACCTTAGATAACAAGTACAATTAGAAATTTTTTATACCGTCTTCCATTTTATTCAGTTCTTGGTTTTGAGTGTAAGTCAAAAACTACTGGACCGAATTTGATGACATTTAAATAGGACCACACGGGAAGCTTCAGCTTTCAAACAAAAAAGAATTTTGAGAATCGGTTCACCCTATCAAAAGTTATGAGGTAACAAACATAAAAAAAACAATTGAGTACCTCCATCTTTTTTTGGAAGTCGGTAGATAAGTAATTGCAACGACTCGCAAAATTCGCTTTCATCCGTCCGGATGTTCGTATTCGCGTACAGGGCGTACTATTTAATTAATCTCGTCGCGATTTGATATATAGGTTGTACAATTTAGTTAATTTTTTTTGATGATCGCGTATATAGAGTTTTTTTTATTGGAGGGCTAGGTATTTCCTTAAAGTTTGTGCTCGCGAGGTCTAACGTTCGCGGAATTACTAGTATTTAATTCTGTATAAGTACACATGCGGGCAATAATTATTTATCGGTTCACCGACGAGTAAGGCCTGGAACCGTTACAGGCGGTTATGAACCTAGCAGGTGTTCTATTACTATAATTTTGTAACACAATCTCGAACAAGTAAAGATGTTTAGTAGTTTAGTTTGTTACAGTAATCGCCATGCAAGTTGTGGAAAAAGTGGGAATGCGCAGTAGTCGATTTATCGGGTTTCTGCACGGAAGTCGAATCGAATTGTGTTATTTATTTAATCTTATAAAACTAGCGATTAACATTTCCTACTTGGTTGACTTTGACTTGGTCATTAATGATGTGGTTGCAGATAGTAAACCTAGTTGACCTGCACTCGCTACCAATAAACCGGAATCACTTCATTGCGCGTCGCTCAATACAAATCCTCACGCAGGAAGTGTACACGCGCTTGCGCACATTTATCTAAACGCCTTTCATGCCAAAAATTTACAACTTGTTTGACGGATACTGTAATACTTTACTAAGGCGAAAGCGCCGAAATCACTCGCGGCGTTCGCACACCCATTCCCTTACAAGCCCACGATCATCGTGAGCAACTGAGCGAACTCGATACGTCATCGACGACGTCACCGAAAACGCTCACACCGCAACCACAAGGGTACCTCAGAGCGCGGTTGTTTAGTTGTTTTCTAACTCGCTCTGAGGTACGGAACGGCCACGGTTGTTTTCTAACCTCAGACTTTGTCAAATTCGACATTGACAGATCACTTGATCCTTACCTAATTTTCTTTGGGAAAAGGGAAGAAGAAGTAGTTTCTTGTAGTCTGATTGGTCAAAGTTATGTCAGATGCAGGTTGCAACCGTTTACCGATCGATTTTGATGGTTAAAAAATTGCGACGCTCCGATGTTCAAACGCTCGAGCTAGAACCACCGAGTGCTTTACGGCGGCGTTAGTGCGAAAAGTTGCACTCCGAGTGCGCTCTCACTGAGGTTCTGAACGTGCCCCACGCTCGCGGATCGAAGGTGCGTGTATGCGAGCTGTCACTGTCAACCAAAGGGAACGGCAAACTGGAGCGCGACAGTTGTGAGCGTTGACGGCGCTTTCCGGAACGTGCCCTATGCAATTCATAATATTTTATGACGCCGGTCTTATGTAGGTCACTGACTAGTAAGATGTTATTTCTACTCGCCCATAAGGAAGGGAACACATGGTAATTACTTTACGGTTTACGGATTTAGTTTAACAACCATCAGAAAGCATCTTTTGTAGAGTTTTGAATATATTATTGTTTGGAAAGCAGCTTTGGCGTGTTGCTCGCATTGTAGTTACTTTAGTGAGTGATGTTCAGCCACAAACAAACCTTATATGGACAATGGTAGCTAAGCTATACACTTGTTTAAAAACTAAACTAAACCAGTGAACTAAAATGTAATTACGGTAGTCCTTATTCTGTTAAAACTAAAATCGAAATTCATTTAACATTTGAATGACATGTCTAACAAGTACAATTTGAAAATTTTAATACTGACTTCTATTCTATTACTTTGGTAAAAATCAGTTATTGGAGTGCACCTCAAAAGCTACTAGATGGTATTTGATGAAATTTAAATGGTTCACCCAATCGAAAGTTATGAGGTAACAAACATAAAAAAACCGTCGAATTGTGTACCTCCTCCTTTTTGGAAGTCGGTAGAAAATGTGATTATTAAATTTTTGGTATAACTACGTTTGTTTAGCGAACATTCAGGTACGTGACGACTAATCTATATAAAATATACCCACAATTTAAGAGAAATATCTAATTCAGAGCTGTTATTAAGAAGTGTTATACTAATTTGGATTTTAGCCTTAAGAGAATAAGGACATTATTTAGCTATTTTTAGTTTGGAGAATGCTTACAGAATCTACACTAATATATGATTTTTTGCCACATCGCATACTAAAGTCATTGTCAATACATACAAATTTTAAAAACTGTTATGCCACATAACAGCTTTTTATCTAATGCATTTGGAAGTGCGGTACTTACTTATAACCAAAAAACAATTTTAATAGTTTGTGTGATTCGTTTAAACTCCGAAACCGCTGGGCCAATTTTGGCAGATATTGGATGTTACAAGCAGTAACTAAGTTTGCTTCTATTTTAGAAAAATAGTGGGTTCCGCGCTAAAAAAACTATTATCAACCACGCGAGCGAAGCTGCTGGCGGGTCAGCTAGTACATAAAAACGCAAAATACGGAAAGCATCCGAATATTTTGCCGTGTCGTGACTACCATAGCGTGACAATACAGAATAACAATTTTGCGTATTTTGCCATTGCGTATACTTTTGGGTATACTCGCCACGAACAAGGTTATCGAGTTTATTTATCAAACCATTTGGAGAATGCCTTTGTTCAATGTTGATGATTTATGCTAGAGGTTAGGGTTGTCAGATGTTCGGGATCGCCAGAATTCTTTTCACATTTTATGAGACTAAATACAAATGAGCCCATCAGCTTGCTATGTTATTACTGCTGGGATTTTGGCTTTCCTCTCGGAGAGACGAATATGGGCCATAATCTACCACGCGGGCACAGTTCGTATTGGGGATCTGCTTAGTGTCGAAGTTGGCAGTTCGTCCTTTCGCTTCCGACAAAGCTTAATAACTGTTTAATTAAGGCAAGCAATATTAGATTAGGGTGACCAATAAAAGACGTAATTAACGATTTATAAAGATTAATTTATTTAAAAAACGATATTAAAAAATATTTTGTGACACTTCCGCTGAAAAAACAATGATTTTGGCTTATTAGCCCCAAATAAGCAGGTAAAGGGATTTCCGCAAAGTAACGCCTGAATCAATAAATTATCATTAATTTATTTATATCCTTATTTAACAGGAGAGGTATGTGCGCGCTCTCTACTGCCGAGTTCTATCCAGGCGGAACGCAGAGCTGTAACAGACTGAACTGTGCCCTCTTAAATATTATATGAAACTATAAGGGCTGTTATTGTGTAAATAAGTAAGAACGAGAAATACTCTCATACTACTTACTAGAGTGGGACGGATTTATTTTGTCATACATATAAAGGCAAACAACAACAAAACAACAATGACGTTTTAACTTTAACACACACTTTTAAACAAGCACGCGCTCAATGACACTATTGGTACATCAAAGTATTGACCGCATAAAGTTTGTCTAACCATGTTGATTCTTTGAAAAAGACAATGCCAGCTTTAAAGTGATTCCTTCGACACACATCAATGTAATACATAATATGTTTTACAACAGAACCGATTTTTGAATGTTTTCCGATATATCAATTTACGATGTGGCAGCCCTAGATTCCTATTCATATAGCTACTCCACAGGCTACTCTATCTACAATACCCTGGTCTAAACTAAATTAAATAGGCAAAAAGAAAAGATAGATTGAGTGTTTTGTTTGTTGTAATCTCCAAAACAACATATCCGGGGAGAAAAATCTAAAAATATCTCCTAACTATTATTATTAGTAATTACTATTATTTGTAACTCAAAGAAACATACTCGTATATTTCAAGGACTGACCAAAAACTTCTAATAGTTTATTAGAGGTTTGTGTTGTGACTGACGACTAATCTGGGCTATCTCTCTTGTATACCACCAACTGACGAGACAAGCAAGTCGTGCGCCTGATAAAGTCAAAGTCAAAATCATTTATTCAATTTACGCATCAAAGACGCACTTATGAACGTCAACTTTTCATTATAATGTACTTTAAAGACTCTACCGCCGCGTTCCAAAATATATAGAGCCCATCGAGAAGAAGCGGCAAGAAACTCGGGGCCATTCTTTTTATATAGATGTTTACAATGTTTCTACTTAGGTAGGTACTACGACTCGTGGATACTAATGAAAATTGGTTGTGGTTAAAAAACTATTGAACGTACTTACATAACTTTAGCGAAAGCTTGTGCTCTTACGTGTGATATTAAATTAAATTCATATTGATAGTTTTTGCTTCCAGAATACAGCCGTGCGATTCTCTAATGATTCGTCGATGCGTTCGTCGACGAGCTCACCGATGTCAAATACTTTATAAGATATCGCCCTTGTAATAAGGTTGTTTTCCAACGTTTCTTGTTATCTCGTCATTTGTTTCACGGATGTAGTAAAGATGCAACGATGTTTGCTCTTAGAGAATCGCACGGCTGAGCAGAGCGTACTTTTCTGTAATCTGTGGTACTGTATCATTTTGCCTTACCTTTAGCACGGTAATATTTACCCGTGCCTTCAGTATTTTTTAGTACGTAGTTTAGTATTCCATTCATCTTTTGTTTTAATATTCTATGATATTATATATGAATAATCATTGACCTTACTATTACGTAGGTACACGTGATGTGTGAATTAAATATGTAGTCCTTACATAGAATATAATAAAATCGCTTTCCGCGTGTATCTGTATTCCGGATATGATAAAAGCTCAAGAAAAATACCAAATGTTTGAAACTAAACTTAAGACGCTATATTACTTACTGGAAGTTATTATAGTTTAGACGATTTTTTTAAGGACACATTTTGACGAAAAAAGTAATAAAATTTTGGTCCGCTTCTACTCTTAATGCTATGTCCAAATTTGGGTGCATATGTGACTCTGTATTATTATATTTAAGATCCCTGTAACATGTATGATGCAATAAATGATATGAATATGAATATCCGCCAACTCCTAAACCACGCAACGGATTTTGATGCTGTACCATTAGTTACATAATTAAACCTTAAGTTTTCTTAGTAGTAAAAAATCACATTTTCGCTTCTTTTTTTTAACGCCAGTGCGATGCCGCTAGGAAAATATAAATAGGCATTTAAGTGATGGTAGCTCGAGGGTAGTGAAGGTCGACCGTCATTCAGGATGTCCCTGGGTTGCCCCCTTTAGGCTCAAGCTCTCGGTGAAGGTATCATCGTGATTATATCCTCAGCATGATGGTGGGGCACTTCTGGTGTCTGCCTGACTAGCTACCACCCTCAAGTTTGTAAATTACGAAACACCCAACGGTGTGTTCTGGCAGCTGTATTTTGATAGCCAGTCGTAATTTAATAAATATATGTCATAAAATGGCCTCAATCATTATATCAAGATACTGAAAATATCTTGATAGTCTTGAAATAATAGCTACACACACACACACACACTACACACACTCACACGCGCGCGCACACACATACACTCGAATACACATACTCCCTGGTGTAAACACAAACTTTTATTTTCAACTCACACCTCTCTCTGATTCAAACATTTATTTATTTTTGTAAAATTTAATTTAGTTTTGTAACCCTATTTTATATTCGGTTATGTGTAGGTACACATACTACAAATTTAATTAACTCTAAACTTTGTTTTTAATTAGGAACTTTCTGTACGATTTTGTCCGGAGGAGGACGTTGACATCTGCGACACGGTTCTGCAGATGTCATCGATTTTCATTATACATTTTGAATTTTAATTTGAATCAAGTGAGCACTACGCATGATAACTACAGCATGGTAGTACGGCACTTTCCATACCCGTGGAACCCGCCTGGGGCCTTATTCGCTATGACCATTCAACAAGTAACGCAGCGCGTTACGATATCTTCAAAGAATGATTGCAAATTTCTAGAATAGAATAGAATAGAATACAGTTTATTTGTCACAGAAAACACATTAATACATAATAATTTTACTAGACATTAAAATACCTACATAATTAATAAGTTTTCTGTCACAAACCGGTTCCAACTCAGCATAATGCTGGTTGTAATCAACCAGCGCTGATCTTTCGTTGGGACCGACACGTGTTGTTCAAAGTTTCTATTGATTTCACGGTCATTCCGTGAAGATATCATAGCGCGCCGCGTTACTTGTTTGAGTGGATTTAGCGAATAACTAAATAGCTACTATGGTTGAAAATTTGTAACGAAACAACTAACTTTGTATTCCGGCAGCTATCCTTCATAGCCATTATAGATTTAATCAAGTGTAACCTTCGAAAACGTCATCACTGACATCATGTGAGACAATGGTCAACACTAGCCTATCAATTATAAAAAGGCATAGTCTTTCATACATTTAAATAGCTGCTCTCAGTGGCATCACCCGCGCGGTGATGGATGATGATGATGATGAATCTTATATAGCCTATGTTACTCAGGGTGAATGTAGCTTTCCAGTGGTGAAAGAATTTTTGAAATCGGTCCAGTACTCTTTGAGCCAACTCGTTACTAACACACATACAAATCTTTCCTCTTTATAATATAATATGTAATATATTTAATAAACTACAGATGTTGTTCACGTACGTTCAAGTATGATGTAATACAAATTGAAACACCAGATGCTAAAGTTGGTGAGCTGGAAGTACTCGTAGATAGATATTATTTGTACATAATTATTTTAATAACTGACTATTTGACTCGCCACCAGCTTCAGGCAACCATATTTTAAATCCATACATGAATGAATGTTTAATTATTGTTGAATGCTTACATTAAAACATAGAAGGGATCAAATGCCCAAATTTCAAGTTTCAGCGGTTTAGGCTTGATGAATCAGTCACTCAGACAAGACAAGTAATATATAGAGTAGATACTAGCATTTGAGACTACCTCGTTTGATAGTAAATATCTGGGCCCTCATTGGCCATGACCGTTCAACAAGTAACGCGGCGCGTTATATATTCAAGGAATGATCGCAAAATTGTAGTAACCGACCGAAAATTCGGTTTCGACCAGTTTCGGCCAACTAGTTTCGGCTTTAGTTTCGGTTGCGGCCACGATATAGCCGAAACTCGAGTGTTCGTGAATTTTCGTTTCTTTTTTTTAAAGTTTAATTCCAAGAGTAAGTCTTGTATATTCATGTCATGACATAAACAATAAGTATATTTTAATGAATGTTTTTTTAATTTTATTTAAAACTTTAATTGTGTATACATTATGTTATGAAAATAATTAAATAAAAGTAGTAAATTTTAGTAAATAACCGTAGTTTTAAATAAGCTTTAATAAGTTTCAGTTTTGGTTTCGGTTTCGGCCAAAACAGAGAGCAAGGCCGAAAGCTCAATTTCGGTTTTGAAATTTTTCTGGTTTTTCAACCAGTTTTGGTCGGAAACTATAAATTTGTATTTACTTCACGATCATTCCTTGAAGATATCACAGCGCTCTTACTTGTTTGAGTGGTCATAGCGTATAACGTTATTCAGAATCAGATGTGGTCGAATAGTGGCGGCAAAAGAGCTGTGATTCTCTCATGTACAGTCTGAGCACGCCTTTAAAACCCAGTGACAGGTTTTCAATATTGAACCTTCAAGCCTAGCTGTGGATTTCCCTCTCACTGAAAGCTTGTTACTCGTTGGCGCGTGCTGCAGTTTAATATGGCTGATCGGTACAATCATCGGTCCATCAAAATGTGAAAAAGTCATAATAATATATTTTATTGGAAGTAACTATACGCTTTCAATCCTTGAGGAGGTCTGTGAGAATCGGGTGAAATAATGCTTCGTATGCGCGGTATTTTTCATGAACCTAATGTATACAGAATTTATAGATTAGTTAGTATTACTATAACCTTTGTAAGTCTGTGAGAATCGGGTGAGATAATGCTTCGTATGCGCGGTATTTTTCATGAACCTAATGTATACAGAATTTATAGATTAGTTAGTATTACTATAACCTTTGTAAGTCTGTGAGAATCGGGTGAGATAATGCTTCGTATGCGCGGTATTTTTCATGAACCTAATGTATACAGAATTTATAGATTAGTTAGTATTACTATAACCTTTGTAAGTCTGTGAGAATCTGGTGAGATAATGCTTCGTATGCGCGGTATTTTTCATGAACCTAATGTATACAGAATTTATAGATTAGTTAGTATTACTATAACCTTTGTAAGTCTGTGAGAATCGGGTGAGATAATGCTTCGTATGCGCGGTATTTTTCATGAACCTAATGTATATAGAATTTATAGATTAGTTAGTATTACTATAACCTTTGTAAGTCTGTGAGAATCGGGTGAGATAATGCTTCGTATGCGCGGTATTTTTCATGAACCTAATGTATACATTATTTATAGATTAGTTAGTATTACTATATCCTTTGTAAGTCTGTGAGAATCGGGTGAGATAATGCTTCGTATGCGCGGTATTTTTCATGAACCTAATGTATACAGAATTTATAGATTAGTTAGTATTACTATAACCTTTGTAAGTCTGTGAGAATCGGGTGAGATAATGCTTCGTATGCGCGGTATTTTTCATGAACCTAATGTATACAGAATTTATAGATTAGTTAGTATTACTATAACCTTTGTAAGTCTGTGAGAATCGGGTGAGATAATGCTTCGTATGCGCGGTATTTTTCATGAACCTAATGTATACAGAATTTATAGATTAGTTAGTATTACTATAACCTTTGTAAGTCTGTGAGAATCGGGTGAGATAATGCTTCGTATGCGCGGTATTTTTCATGAACCTAATGTATACAGAATTTATAGATTAGTTAGTATTACTATAACCTTTGTAATAATAAAACGGTATTAACATGAGACTTACGCGTTGTCGATATAACGATCGACAATTGTTTCGGCTTCGGTTTCGGTTCGGTATGACGCAACGATCACCGCACTCAAGATCCTGAAGAAGGATTCCGAACGAAGCCGAATTGTCGATCGTGATATCGACAACGCGTAACTCTCACGTTAATCCCGTTTTATTATTACAAAATCACAATGAACGCGAGTTTCAACAAAATACTAAAACTAATAATCAAACATCGATAAATTAAATGCTAACGCCCACACTACATGACCGCATCCGATGTTGTCACCATACTGCATCTTGTATTGTATAATATTGACGGTATTTACAATGTTTTTGTATTATTTTATGCTAACAGGTTTGAGACTGGCAAGCCGTGTAACTCATGGTGACCACCACGCCTGCCCACGCAGGGTATTTGCTAAGTGCGACTGTGTGGTATCCCCTATCGAAAGTTATGAGGTAACAAACATAAAAACGTACAGTCGAATTGAGTACGTCCTCCTTTTTGGAAGTCGGTAGAAAAACATTGATTTTCGATGACCATAGAAATCTTGCTGTCTTGCTAATACTATAAATGCGAATGTTTGGATGGATGTAGGTTTGTTACTCAATCACATCAGAACGGCTGAATGGATTTGGGGGAAATTTGGTATGCAGATAGACAACTCCCTGGAATAACTGCACATAGGATACGTTTCATCATCATCATCATTCACCACCACGCGAATGAAACCGCGTGAAATATCAGTAAATTTTTAAGTGTCATTGTAAGGTCACACTTCTTTTTTACTATTAGTTAACGATAAGTTATTGTTAGGTTTTGTAAGATTTGTTTGCCTTTGTAACAGTGTGGGAAATAAATAAAAAATAAATATGTTGTTATGATATGAACCTGTACCTACTCGTATATTTGTGAAGTACTATATATTATGTATTACACGGAAGTGCAGTACCCTCGGTGGGGAGTACGACTCATGCTTGGCCTTTTATAAAGAAATCCAACTAAAAAGGTTTGTTTGAGAAGTCAACATTACTTCGTTTCGTAACGTTGGGGAGAGTTCGTAGCTGGGATATTTATAAGCTTTATTACAAACTTTCCAGTATTGCCATAAAACATAATTTAGCTTTCCAGTCGAGTAATAAAACATAAGTGATTCCTGCGATGCTATAAATAGTTACTTTCATGGACTTTCCAGAAACGATACTGCACCTGAAACTCTGCAAAATTCCAAAGCCCGATGGAAACCTAGATTTTACGTCACTTCATAACTAGTTATCCTGTTGACCCTTAGAACTTAATCTAGAATTTAGAGTTAATCTTAAAACCTCCCAGATCTAATTAAATTTTGCAATCGTAGGTAACCAGCAGGGCTATTATGTATCTCAATTACAATCAAATGCCAATTGAAATCTTAAAAAATGGCGGCTCTATGTCACTTTTGACACCTACAAAGCAAAGCAAAAATGTTAGGAAATCGATGACTGGAGCTGACCAAAGGGACATACAGCCACCATCTTGTTTTATTTCAATCAACATTTGTTAGCAACTGACATACATAATAGCCCTGCAGGGGCCGATTCCACTACACTAATTGGTGCCAACTGCAATCTTATTCTGCTATTGAAAAATAGTGCAGCTGCAGTTACGTTTCTTTTGACGCTTGCGATCGATTAATACTTAATATGCTAATGCGATAATTCATAAACGTGACGCCAAATCATGTTATATGTTTATATTATATGTTTAATATTTATTTACTACAAAGTAGCGTTGCGTTAAGGTAGCCGGCTACACGTCGCAGCCGCAGACGACGTGTCGTCGCGTCATGTCGCTTCAGTCATGATTTCGAACCCGACTGCAGACGGCAACTGCAGATGGCATCAACCATTTGAAAAGCGATACGAAAGGTTTAGTTTAAAAGCTTTTCAGTTGTTTTACTAAGTAGATTGGTACCCGCGAGCGGCACTACTGATCTGCGGTCGGGCGACAGTAGTGTCTGCCGCTCGACGACGCGTCGCTAGCTTCGTGTCGCTAACTACGAATGGTATTTCATAGAAATACACCAGTAGTGTCGCTGCGACACGTCGTTTGCTGCGGCTTCATGTAGCCGGCTACCAACTACCTGGCTACCTTTACGATTACGTGACCTTACCTTCAAATTTGTCTACTGAAATAGTAGAATGGCTTTTTGCATAGTTATCGAACGACAACCGGAGTCGAAATGCAATTGCAGCGGTATAGATAGTTGAACGTTGTCAAATAACCCTTTTTTAGTATTTGTTGTTATAGCGGCAACCGAAATACATCATCTGTGAAAATTTCAACTGTCTAACTATCACGGTTCATGAGGTACAGCCTGGTGACAGGCGGACGGGCAGACAGATGAACGGGCAGCGAAGTCTAAGTAATTATGTAAAAGGCTCTACTGACGCGTTTCTTGCGATCTGCCCGCATGTTGCTTAGTTAACGAACCTATTCGCAACTCTTTACTGTATTACGTTAAACTGGGTACGGTAATGTGAACAAGTACTTAATTAACTTTAGCCTGCCCCAGTTTTGGAACACACCCTGTGTTCCAAAACTGGGACAGGCTAAAGTTACCTACTTAACCACAGATTCAATTGTACTTGCCACTAATTAAATTAGGCTTTTACAAATAGGCGTGAATGTCAACTATGACGTCACTCCAGCCAGACTAAATGGGTTAGGTGATGTAATGAGTTTATAAACTCATTACATCACCTAACCCATTTTTAATAAGCAGGCGCGCGATCTCTGTTCTTAGGGCGCTTTTCTTTTTGCACAGACTCTATGATTTTAGTAATAAGGCTGTTATATTGACTTAACGAGTAAAATTAGATTGAAAATTTTAAAAGCTCCTACACTAAATAATAAAAATAATACCATTATAAAGGGAGTTTGAAAAAAATTGGTATTTAGTATATTATACTTACATAAAAAACTTTCTGTAAGTACCGATCCGTCTGAGAAACTCGCTCGCGCCCCCGTCGCCGCTTACTCACATCGTTACGTAGCACGCAACAATAACGCAACGGCCAATGTTTGTAAACACAAACACCGTCCAACACTCGGTATGTGTATTGTTGCATCAAACACTCGAGATTTCTGATATTTGCTTTTGAGATATTGACTTATGTCTGGGGAAATTCTTTGAGAGGTTTCAACATCTGTACCATATTCAATATTGCATTATGATGCAATAAAATATTGATTTATTATTAAGACGCGGTCCAACCCCAATTTTAAAATAATTTACGATGCTTTACGTAAGGTTGAAAATCGCTTGTTAGATTGGACGATGTAATGCGAAAATGCGTTAATTTTGTACGTTTTGTTTATATTTTTCGATATATACTAACACAATTGAAAAAACTGCTGGTTACTACTTTAGTACTCTATATGTTGGCTATGAATTACCTAAAAAATAATATAGTGTTATCGCTGAAAATTCTGAGAGTTTGGACGTGAAAGTTTATTTTTATGCACCTATTTAGGATTTTTTCTGCAGAGAGCGAGTAATATTTATGAATTCTGTTCGGTTATTACTTTTTGCCTGTTCTTTTCCTAACCTAAGTTTTTTTTTCATAGATTATTATCGAACTGTTTCGTTACGCTACGATGTTTAAAGATTCTGCTTTTTACTATTATCATGATACGACCGCGCCTTAATAGTAACAAGGATGTTACAATTTAGGTACTTAGCATCACATATTACCCTGAAACGGTATGGCAATTTGCAATATGAGTTGGAGCGTAGCGGACCAATATGTCTTATGGCGCGGTCCAACCCCAAGTTTATAATAAATTACGATGCTTTACAAAGGTTGAAAATCGCTTGTTAGATTGGACGATGTTATGCGAAAATGAATACATTTTGTACGTTTTCTTTATATTATTCGATATCATACTAATACAATTAAAAAAACCGCTGCTTACTATTTTATTACTATACGTTGGCTATGTATTACCTTAAAAAATATAGTGTTATCTCTGAAAATTCTGAGAGTTTGGACATGATACGAGTAGTTTATTTTTGGCGTGTAATATTTATGAATTCTATTCGGTTATTATTCTTTTCTAACCTAAGTATTATTTTCATACAATATTATCGATCAGTTTCGTAACACTACATGTTTAAAAATTCTGCATTTTACTATTATCAGGATACGACCGCGCCTTAATAGCAGATTTACATAATGCATCCTGATCTATTTACAATCAATAAAAAATCCTAATAGTTTTTATTTTGAGTATTGTGTGTACCAACGTACTGTATCAGTGAGAAATAAAAAATATTCATTTTTTCTTCAAAAAAGGCACTGTTATTGCACCAACCGCAAATAATATGTTTGTAATAGTAAATTTGCTTTTTTGACCGAAGACTGAAACTCGATGAACGCCGGCTGCACGCACGAAAAAGTATGACTCATTGTTGCGTTCCTTGTCACGTTCTGCACGGTGTCTACGAGGAACTAGAACTTAAAGTCGCCTAGATGGCGACACTCCTCGTGAAATGGCTAGAATAATTTATATATTTATTTACCAAACCGGACTAACAGGATTCACTGAGCCGTGCGTGCAAGCGAGAGCGCAGAACAAGCGATAGAGAGGCACGATCGGCCTAAGCGTTCGGCTTTATGACATTATCACGTAAAATTATTAATTAATTAACCAATTTTTTAAACTGAATATTTACAGTTTTCAGATTTTTACTTTACATGTGCTGCAAGACATTACTTCCTGCCAAATTTCATGATTCTCGATCAATGGGAACTATCCCATAGATGTTGATTCCCTTGTGACATCGCAAAATATGCGACATTAAACGGTCATTAATATTTTGATCTCGTTGACTTACAAATTGTACAAAGCTGAATTCTAATTTAAATCAAATACTCGTAAAATTTCAACTTGATACCTCCACGTGTTCCTGACAAAAAGGGTCTTAACAGACAGACAGACAAACCGACGAACTACAAAATAATCGTGAAAATAAATGTGAAAATAATATATGAATTTGAAATAAATAACAATTTAAACTCAATAATCGAATGGCTAGATGATAATAATTTAAAAATAAATATATACAAAACGAACTTAATGCATTTTCGAGAGCGTGCGGTTCAACCAAGTATAATGGTACAATACAACGGTAGCATCGTGCAGGAAGTAGAACCAACTAGATTTCTTGGCCTAACCATTGATAGAAAACTCAACTGGAAATCACAAATAGAGGTTGTGGCTAAAAGAATTAACTCTTCGGCATATCTATCTACTATATAAAAATAAGTCGGGTTTTCCTTCCTGACGCTATAACTCCAGAACGCACGAACCGATTTCCACGGTTTTGCATTCGTTGGAAAGGTCTTGGGCTCCGTGAGGTTTATAGTTAAGAAAATTTAGGAAAAATATAAAAAGAAAAGAGGGAAAATCTTTTTTCACATACAGCGCCATCTCTGATACATAGCATGTACTACAAACCAATACTATAAGTAGATGGCGCCAACAAAATGTTACATAAAACGAAGCCATCTGGTGGCGAAACGGAGTTCGCAGGGTTTGCTAGTGCCTTATATAAATTGTCATTTATAATTAACAGAGACGCACTATTAACAGCATACTACGGGATGGTAGTATCAGTTTTACGGTATGGTATTATTTTCTGGGGAAACTCTACTGATAAAAATATTATACCTAATAAAAAAAAATACAATAAGATACCAAAAACTATTACGGCCTTATTAATAAAAATGGCTTACTCCCACCTTAGTCCACACTTGCGCTTGGAGTAGAGTAGCTTCGGACTTACTACGTTATTAATAAGCACGGAGTTAACTCAGACTAACAAAGCGTTCCTTACGCCGGGAGTAGCGATTATGCTATGGTGACTCTTGCATTAAAAAACAAAACGAACGAATAAAAGAGCAAACCCAACGTCTTTTGACAGCGACATCATGATTATAAAGACAGTTTTGAAGCTTTTTGAGCCTGAAAAGTTGGTTTGAGATGTCATTCACGGTGATTTGTATTGTGTTGTGGTCTGATTTAAATATAGCGCATGTTACTCAGGTATAAGATAGCTTACTACTGGAGAACCATTTTTTTGAACTGGTGATGTCGTTTTCGCGTTTATCCGTTAGAAACAAACTATCAAATCTTTCCTCTTTATTATTAGAGTAGACAAAGATTTACACCAAAGAACGAAAAATGTGGCCTAGTTAGACAAAATTGTATATGTAGCTAAAAAACACAAAAAAGATACATAAATTAACAACAAATAAACAATTTGTTTTCTGCTACAAACTGATCCCAACTCCAATAGTACCGCCGTTTATATATCATTATTTTAAGACGGATTTTTTAATATTTTAAACGGACATAAATGTAACAGTTAGACACATGGCATTGCATACATTTTTTAGACATTGACTTCTTCTATAAAACTGCAATACATCTCTTTGCTCTATTGTGAATAGTTTCTGCACCGTACACGATATAAGAATGTTGTTTTGGTATTTTTTCACAACTTGGTTTACAGCAAAGTTTTCATACGGCTCCCCAACTTATTTGAAAATATTATATTGCTTATGTTACTCAGTTATAATGTAGCTTTGTAACGGCAAAAGTATATATCAAATCGGTCCAGTAGTTTTTAAGTTTGTTCGTTACATACAAAAATACAAAACTATCCTCTTTATAATATTAGTGTAGAATTACCAGAAAACACCACAACACAGACGCGTCGAGGTAAACAAATCAGAGATATGCAATTATTATTACGCCATTGACACTACTACTCTCTCGCTATACTAGGTAGCCCCTAGGTATAACTTTTACTCCGAGAGTAGAGTCGGAGTAGCTTACTCATAACTTACTTTGTGTTTATTAATAATGAAATTGTTTACTCCAGTCTAAATACTCGGAGTATAGTTACTCTTGCTTTACTCTAACTTTATTAATAAGGCCGTTAGAGGATTAAACAATAGTAGGTATGTTTAAATTTCAATTAAAGAAATTGCTTGCAGAAAAATCTACTATATAAAAATAAGTCGGGTTTTCCTTCCTGACGCTATAACTCCAGAACGCACGAACCGATTTCCACGGTTTTGCATTCGTTGGAAAGGTCTCGGGCTCCGTGAGGTTTATAGTAAAGAAAATTCAGGAAAAAATTAAAAAGAAAAGCGGGAAAATCTTTTTTCACATACTGCGCCATCTCTGATTCATAGCATGTACTACAAACCAATATTTTAAGTAGATGGCGCCAAACGAAATTTTACATAAAACGAAGTCATCTGGTGGCGAAACGGAGTTCGCAGGGTTTGCTAGTGTTATTATAGTATTACCTAATTCATAAAAGACAAATCCATTGGTAAATATTCAGTAAAATTGTAATATTAATAAATTCTAAATTATGCATGAGTAACTATTCTAAAGATATGACAAATTCTTAACTATTGTTAAGAATTTGTCATATCTTTCTAATAGTATATGTAATGTATGTATAATGTATTTCATATATTGGTTATTACCAATATATGACATACAATTACCTAATTTGAAATTGAATTTGCACGCCTAACAGGTAACGAGATGTGATCTATTTATTAAACCTTTATAAGATCTTGTATGCTTCGCTGTATGTTGTATACCTACCATTCTAGCAAATAAATAATTTTGACTTTGACTTTGACGTGTTCCTTTTGATTTTTGAGGCACGGAACCCTAAAAAAGAAGCATATATTTAATTATTTATGTAATATTTCTCAAATCATTTAAGCATACTTTTTTTACTTTTACTCCACTCATTCTTAATGTTACGAAACAAACCCATAACTGCCTCAAATAAAATCCCTTTTAGTTTAATGATGAAGACCAACACAATAAACATCAATTCATCACATCTAAGAGACATAACAATAAAATCGTTTTATGCTGGTCGGCAAAAAATTACGATATTGGATTAAGCAATAAATTGGATTTCTTACATTTCGCAGAAAAACAAATTTCCTGCGAATCATTTTGCGCAGGTAGCTAAAACTGCTAGAATTGTATATTTTTAGGTCGGTATTTTAATGATCTGTGGAATGCACTTTTTGCTTTATAATTGGAGTAGTATATTTGTACATTTGCCATTTAATTTTTTATTATAAATAATGCCCTTAAGTATTAAAATTTGTCGCTAACTAATGTACTCGTAATTATTGATATATTTATTGGCAAAGATTGATCTTTGTCAGCAACAGAATCCATTAGTTCAATTAATACATAATATCTTTTATGTGAAAAATCATTCGAGTCGATTTCCGTCTCAAACGTAAAAGATTTAAAAAACTAAATATGCAGTTCTTTACTGTTTTCTTATAAATGGAGGGCAGGTCTCCTTTCACGATTTTTCTCTAACTCTCTTGGTTCCAGACTTCGCCATGACCGCCTTTCTCAAAAAAACATCCTATATAATATATAGGGTGTTTGGTAGAGGGACCGACAAACCAAATGAACGTGTTCGGGGGCCCTGACCCCCCAATATGTTAAACTTTTTTTGTTATTTTTCCCTTTTTATCCGAAATTGTAAATTTCACCATTTAACACCATAACATTTGTAAAATCTGTTTTAGACCGGATGTTTTTAGTTGAATTTGGTCTCTAATACACCTTCAGGCCACGCAAAGCAAAATTGGATACAAAACAGAGCTAACTAACTGATTTAATTAAAAAAAATGGGTTGTCGGGGATTTTTTTTGGCCAACTTGTATTCTCCAAGTGGGCTCATTTGGTTTGTCGGTCCCTCTACCAAACATCCTGTATATATATATTATACAAGTATTAGAATTTAAAAATATAGGTAAGAGTTTAAAAGTTATACTGTGCACCAACGTCTACTATTTGATGATATACTGTCCATCGAAATTTTGCCTAAGAAATCGATATTAGCAATATGACCGCCCCTTGTACTGCCCTTACTTTAGAGTATATTTAAAAAGCTATTTTGTGTATATTTTTTATAAAAATGCTTTAATTAATTGTTCTATAGTTTTGTATTATCAAATAAAGTTTTTTTCAAGTAATAGTTGTAGATAGGTAATGTACAAATATTTTTATGCAAAATTACCTGGAAGTGAAGTAGGTATGAACACTATCTGTAAATCCTTTCGTGCAACCACCTTTCCTACACTATCAATCATAAATAGAATAGACAATAAATTTCGACCTTAAAGTGTTGTCTATTCGAACGTCCATAAAAATCGAACAAGCATAACCAAATGCTTATTCTAGCACGTCATTCATAAATCGAGTTCATTGATGC
The DNA here is from genome assembly GCA_917880725.1 of Selenia dentaria. Classification (NCBI taxonomy): domain Eukaryota; kingdom Metazoa; phylum Arthropoda; class Insecta; order Lepidoptera; family Geometridae; genus Selenia; species Selenia dentaria. The sequence continues at coordinate 8,261,875 of OU862901.1, read as the reverse complement.
GCAAACGATTATTAATTTAATCGCCGAAGTGTCGTATTCAAATGTTTAAATTAAGAACACGGACGCGTTCCGCTAGGCACATTCGAAATTCGAATGCGTACGCGCGCGCCGGAAGCAGCTAATGCGGTAACTAGTCTGCATCCGCGCCACCATACTGGCTGGCACTGGGCGTCTTAATTTAAAAATAAAAATATTGTTCCAATTTGCGCTATTGGCGGGAAGTACGGATGTCAACTGTTTGAACTGTTTCTGTGTTCAGTGTATTCTGTGAGTTAAAAGACTTATGCCCATTTTCACCAACATTTTAGATACACCTAAGCCAAGTTAATTGAGTGACATTTGAGAGAGATAAGAGTGACATTTTTGTAATAATAAGTGTTACCTAGCTGGCTTAGGTGTTACCGAAAATGTTGGTGAAAACGGGCATTACATGCGAACGCTACCTAGATACGTCACTGATTTTTTTTATATCGTTTGTCCTTCTCAGGGATGTAATCTATCTCCTTGGTTCGACTGGTTCGATTCTCGTTTCGACGTGAAAGCGTAACAAATAAACACACTCCCATTCGCATTTATATTAGTACTAGTTGGTGCCCGCGACTTCGTCTGCGCTGGATGAGTACTTCGTATAGCTTATTATCTTCTCCAAGGCCATAACTATCTTTATACCAAAAAGTCATACAATATTTACATGGTCAAACGCAATTGCTATAATAGTATTAGTAAAAAATGCTTAGCAAATCAATCAGTAAAAACCAATAATAAAATGCAATACCTACGTACATACAAATATAAAATTAAACACAATGTAAAAAAACCGTCATTACTTTTCATCACCCTTGACGGTCATCGATCACTTCTTGGGTATCGAGCTTTCAAAATGATAGCGTGCTTTTGACTAAACTATCAGAAACTGGCACAAACTTTGACAGAACTGTTATCATTACGTATTGTGTCTATGCTGTGTTTGGGCACAGCAAAGAATATATCGCTTTTCACTCGCGTGGTGATGGATGATGATGAAAAGTAGCCTATGTGTTATTCCAGACTTTAATCTACCTCTGTGCCAAATTTCATCAAGATCCGTTGAGCCGTTTTTGAGTAACAAACGTCCATTTATCCATCTATCCATCTTTTACATTTATAATTTTAGTGGGATTAGTAGTTAGGATTAGGATAATATTATTAACTTACTAATATTAAAAATACAAATGTTTAGATGAATGGTGGTTTATACTCAATCACACCAAAACGGCTGAACGTATTTGGATGAAATTTGGTATGTACATAGATGAGGCGCTGGATTAACACATATGACTTTTCATCATCATCACCCATCACCACTCCGGTGAATCCGCGCAAGCATTTTATTATCATATTTAACTATTTGTCCGCGACTTCGTTCGTGTAGTAGGCTCGGCCTTCAGCCTCGCCATAACCTCCCATCTTTTCTTGTTTTTCTTCCATAAGAACCTTCTCCTGACAATAATTAACACAACAACCGAGATTGTTCCAACCGTTCTCAGTTATAGCGTGACCAGGAGAAATAGGGGTTCTTTTTCATGTATATAGATTACTAAACCTATGTCCTTTATAGAGCTACTACTAGTGTCCCGATAGGTGTCCCAAATTAATACTTATATCGCATCAGTTGTTTAAGTGTGAAATAATAGGACAAACAAACGATAGCACACTTTTGCATTTATATTATTACTAACTGTGCCCCGCTGTTTTACCCGCGAGGTGATGATGATGAAAGGTATCCTATGTGTTAATCCAGCGCCTCCTTACCATACCAATTTCATCAAAATTGGTCTAGCCGTTTGAGCGTGAAGAAGTAACAAACATACAAACACACACAAACTTTCGCCTTTCTAATATTACTTTGAAGTGTGATACCCACTTCACAAAAAATAAAATTATGTGACCGACTTGAAATTAATTTAACACTTCCCCATTCAGCCGATCCATCAAAATTTATTTCAGTTCCCGCATCACTTAACACGAGTCAAATATATTAAACCCATATAAAGTGTTAACAAAATAACAATTGGTCAAATTGAATAGTTAATTTCAAAATTCGTCATGAATCAACGTCTTCAGCTCAAAGTGAATCAGCTTTTTATTGCGTTTTCTACATCATCATCATCATCATCATCATCCCACTTCGTCTTAATCGTGGAGTTATTTTAATAGGTAACATTTGACAATTCATCAAAATTCAACAACGTAACCTTGTAACGGTGGCATAGGTAGGTATGTAGCAAAAGAAAAAAAATGGGACTGGGATTCGCCTGATGATTTTTTAAATTCACATATGTTTCAAGTCCGTATCGATTCATTCACTTTAATCGATTAAGGCGCAGTCCAATCCTAATTTTAAAACGATTTACGATGCTTTACATAAGGTTGAGAATTGCTTACCAGATTGGACGATGTAATGCGAAAAATCAATACGTGCTAATACTTTTTATATTTATTTCGTACAAGCAACTGATTAAATTTTAATGATAAAGGAGTCCATAGTTCACTAGTAAATTTCATTGGGAATATGAATGTGATACATTTATTGAAATATAATTGCCTATAATTGAATAAAAATGCTTTTTCCCAGGAAGCACGTAAGAAAAATTGCAAAATTTAGGGAATGTTGCCGATTTTTTTCTATCGAGCCAAGTTTGCTTAATCGTGTATTGGCTCCCATACTTCATAAGAACGTATATTCAATTTACAGTAAGTTTTGTTTCGAACTTCGGTTATTAGGTTTAAGCGTCGAAAAACTAAGTTTTCGCGAAGACGAATCATGAAATTTGGTCGTGATCTGCACTCATTTCGCCTTAAGGGGCGCGCTCGTACCCTGATTACAGAAAAAGCAGAATTTTTAAACACCTAGTGTAATGAAACAGATCGATAGTATATTATGAAAAAAAATACTAAGGTTAGAAAAGGAATACAAAAAGAGTAATAACCGAATAGAATTCATAAATATAACTCTCTTTCAGCAGAAAAAAAAACCTGAATAGGTTTACAAAAATAAACTTTCACGCCCAAACTCTCAGAATTTTCAGCGATAACACTATATTTTTTTTAGGTAATACATAGCTAACGTATAGTACTAAAGTAATAACCAGCAGTTTTTTCACTTGTGTTAGTATATATCGAAAAATATAAAGAAAACGTACAAAATTAACGCATTTTCGCATTACATCGTCCAATCTAACAAGCGATTTTCAACCTTACGTAAAGCATCGTAAATTATTTTAAAATTGGGGTCCGACCGCGCAGATCACGTCACTATGAAGATAAAACAGACAGACGTCAAATGTTACTTATTAAAATGACTCCACGTATATTTTTAAGGTTTCCTGTTGAGAATATAGGTACCTACATGTATTTCGAAAGGGAACGCTAAAAAGCGTCCATAATAAAAAAGCAATGATAGCCTAGAGGCCGCCGTAGCACAAACAAGCGACAAAGTATTAGTATTATGTATAATACAAAAAAAAATTCGCAAATTATTCGTCGCGTAACACGTCACACTTCGGCGGTCAAACTACGAGTATGAGTTATCTTTGTCGCAGTTGCCTGTGTCCGTATTTGTCAGTAAATAATAAGGGGAACTTTGCTGCGGCGCCTTTTACGGACCGATTTTACATTTTGCACACACTAGGTACCTGACTTAAAATACTCGTGGTAATTTCGAATTCACATTCACAAAGCACATTATGCTCATGCATAATTAGTCAAGTGGTTGCCGAGGTTGTGAAGTTTAGAAAAACTCGACCATTTTGCTAATATTCGGCAAGAACATTTGGTACTTACCCACAACTTTTTTTTTTGTAAAAGTGGTCACGATTGCCTCTGATTGCTCGCGAGGTCTACCTATTACTCGCAGAACTATTAGTTTAATATAAGTACGTTCGAATAACCCCTGTGGACGAAAATAATGCTAAAACGCTCACAAGGGCGTTCGAATTAGGAATCTGTGGGTGAAAATGTCGTTTATGTCTCTTTTTGTTTAGCGTTCGGAAAACTAAAAGAGTTATTTTTGCCACCAAAAAGTGCAATTTTTGACCCAGGTCCGGAGCATGGTTATTTGTGATCGTGTTTTCTTGACAACTAAGTATCTATTTGATAGCATAATCATGCGATTTTAGGTCTTATGCTCAGTTGAGCGTTCGAGTAGGGTGTCGGCAAAAGTGGCGAAGGTGGCTAAAATAATGTTATTGAGCTTTACGAACGCTTTAACAAAAGAGCCATCGATGACAACGCACTAATGCCATCCGTCAAAGCTAAACGAATTCAACAGAAATTGTAACACAATTTAGTTCTAAAAGCATCCGCAAGGCTTGAAATTGGCGCTATAAAACTTGTGCTAAAACTCTAAGACCGCCACGAAAGCTAGATGGCGCTAGATACGCACACGTCTTGATGTAGGTACACTAGATGTCACAACAGGCAAAAATAGCTCGCGCAAGTGTTTCATTCGTTGATTCGACTGACATCTAAACCCATATTGTTATCGTTATATTATTATAAGCGTTTGTATGTGTTAAGAAACAAAGATTTGTCTTGAAAGGGTGTTCAACTGGCTAATAGTCCGGTTGACGCCTAGTTAATTTAATATTTCCTTTTAGAGGTGGGTCATACTAGGTGAATCTATATACTAGGTGACACTGTGACCTTGACTTGGGGCTACCTAGTACCTGTGACAAATAGCAGTGACAAAATACTAGCTAGTATTTCATACTTCTATCGGTTTAAGTGATTACACCACTCTATTCTATTCTATTCACAGAGAACTCAAGGGTGATTTTGATAGTGACTGTGATTTTGTCACCATTGAGTTTTCTGTGAATGTGATGTGATAAGTAACTTAAATCGATAGACGTATGAAACACGGTGTTGTAAAATCATAGAATTTCTCTAAAAATGTTATGATATAAAAAAGTGACTGCTTACTTATTTCTGGACTCATACTTGTTTCTACTTGAAATCGATCTGCGTGTGTGCTTTAAGTATTTTGGTAATTTGCTAGATAACGTCTTGGAAATCTAATCATGTCAATTATATGGAGGAACGGCATTAAAGCAAAAATATTGTAAATTTTTTGAAACTGAGAAAAAGCGTTAAATATGGTTACCAAATCCAAAAGAAATACGTTATGTAATCTACGCAATGCATTATAATTTATAACTTAGTGTACTTAGTGATGTATTTGAAAAGCATTTACTCCTTTGAATGATTTTTGAATGAAATTAATCTACACACGACGCATGTGCGCCAATATTATCCGACCACGTTAGGAACCTCATCCTAGCTTTTAATTTGGCCGCATAATACTGATTCAATTCATTCACTTCGTTCGTAGTTCGTAGTGTGTAGTCAAGTCACACTTACAGTTCAGAGCGAAGGTACAAGTAATAGGATAAATACTAGGTTTGTCTCTGTCTGACACTATAAGTGAAAAAAGGATGGAAGCTACCATAAATACTAGGTTTGTCTCTGTTTGACACTATACATGAAAAAAGGATGGAAGCTATAAGCTGGTATTTTCTTCATACGCAGCCTTCTACGCAGCGCACACAGCCGTCACGGCGTCTTGACACAGTCACTGGTATATGTGATCTTTTGTCGCTGTGACGATCTGTGACTTTGAAATACCAGTGATTTTTACCTGTGACGATAAATACGCCTCATCTCTAGTTCCTTTTCCTTCCTATTTTCTGGAATATTCAATTCAATATTCATATTGATATTGTTCTAATGCCCTTAGTTCCTATCTATCCTAGTCTTGTGTTGTGTCTTGTTTTGTTCCTAGTAGCTGCAATCCACGGTATCGCCCGCGTGGTTGGATGATGATGAAAAGTATCCTATGTGTTAATACCATACCAACTTTCATCAAAATTGGCCTAATTGTTTGAGCGTGAAAGAGCAACACATGCATGCATCCATACATCCATCCATCCCAAATAATCTTTCACATTTATAATATTAGTAGGATTTATATTGGTCTATGCTCAGTTTAGTTCCTACCCTAGTCTTGTGTTGTGTCTTGTTCCTAGTACTTTAAAAAAAAAATAGGTTACGAGCGTACCGCGGACTACGTTCGCATGGCAGGCTCGGCCTTGAGCCTCGCCATAACCTGCCGTCTGCCATCTTTTCGTGTTTTTTTTCATAAGACCCCTCTTCTAATAACAATTAACACAACACAAACAAAAGAATTAGCGAAAAGTCGGATCCGCTCTCATGCTCTCATTTACACTATAAGTAGGAGAAATACATAGGGGTTCATTTTTATACTTATACTAGCGACTGCCGGCGCCTTCGTTCGCGTAGTAGGCTCTGCCTTCGGCCTCGCCATGACTGCTCATATTTTGTCATTTTACATTTATTTCTTATATATGCTTCCGAATCAGAACGCGACCACGACTGAGAAGATCCGGCAAGATACTCAGAGGGCTTGTTTTTATTTATATTTTAAAGTTAAGTAAGTAATAAGATCACTCTCAAATGCCTAACAGGGTCGATCCTTATCTACAACAACCCAACGCGGAGCATAATCATGATCCTTTTGTTAGTAAAACCAATTTAAATAATCTTAACGTATTATAGCAACAATAGTTTTGTACACACATACGTAAGTAGCTATTTCAATAGCCAATGAATGTAGTTAAGCTGAGTTTCCATATCTGACATATTGTAGAGTTGCAGGTTTTTCTGAAGTATACATAAGTTAACAGATAGATCTCGTAGTATCATTATTCCTTATACATCTATTAATATATAAGGAATTAATGTATAGGTATTCCATTTACCATGACAAATAGTAAACCTTATCAATTGACATTGCATTATATAACTTCACTGACGACTTTAGTTATTCTACATTGACATTTGCATACCTCATACGAGGTTGTTATGGCGGACTTAAATTATTGTTGTAGATCTTATTTGTACACATATTCATGCAAATAAAGTATTTGAATTGAATTGAATTGTATCATAAATTCTCTCCATCCAAAGTTTGTCTGGCAGAGATCAGCGATAAGACTGCCTATTGTACAACAGTATTAATAACTATATATTAAATGTATCTATGGTGTTAATTTACACTAAAGAGTTATCTATTTATCAGTTTAATATCCGTGGTACCACCAGTGGTGTCAGTTACTTTTTCCTAACCGTAATACCCGTCCAGAACCAGTGGTGCCACTGATGAGATTTTTAATTTAACATTTGTTAATGAGTCAAAGTTGACCTGTTGATTTAACTGTTAAGTAATTATTTTAATTTTAACAAAGCATAATAAACACATTTCTCTAAACTGTTTAGTGGTTTGTTTATGAAAAAAAAATAACCGTGGTTCCATTGAGGTACCAAGGTTATGAAAATTAATTCGGTGTCGCCCGGTTAGACCTACATGTGGAAAAGTCCTTTCGAGGCAAATAAGCAGTTCAGTTCATTGAAAAAGTAACTGTTATACTACTGGTGGTAGACTGGGGGTACCTCGGATAATAAACTGTAATATCCGCCCATGTACAGAACGCTGTATCACACTGCTGATCACCAGATCCAACCCCAAACTAATTTCCAACTTTTTCTTTTCCAGGCAAGTGGGCCGGAACCTGATCATCCCGGGAGGCACCAGAACCATCGATGCCACGGGCAAGCTTGTCATGCCCGGCGGCATCGACCCGCACACACACTTCGAACTTGAGATGATGGGCGCTAAATCTGCCGATGACTTTTACAAGGGCACCAGGGCAGCCGTCGCTGGTGGTACCACCACTGTCAGTAAGTACCTGTCACATCAAGTAGCACAAGCATTTCTTAAGGCTGCGTTACGGTAAGCGTCGTCGACGCTCACAACTGTCGCGCTCCGGTTTGTCGTTCCCTTTGGTTCCAATGCGAATGGAACACTCGCGCGGTGGCGAAATGCTCTAAAGAATCTTATAAATATTTCATATTTTGACAGCGACAGCTCTCAACGACCGCAAAAGCGTGGGCTTCCACCCGCGTTGTGGTCGCGACGTTATCGGTGACGTCATCAATGACGTATCGAGCTCGTTTACGACGATCGTAGGCTTGTAAGGGGTTGGGTGTGCGAACGATGCGATTGATTTCAGTTTATAAAGGAGTACGACCAGAATGGCCGATCAAAATGGCGGAGCTTAAATCCAGATTTTATTATGAGATATATTTTTTTCCCGACTTACTCCTGGTGACGGGCATGCTCCGCCTGTTGTTTTCGAAACTGTTCCTGAAAATGCAGAACAGTACGTATTGTATCTATATATACTCGTATAAAATCTCAGAAACTACAAGTGCTAGGCGTTTCAAATTTTGCATGCGGGTTCTTTTTAGGACGTAGGTGCTCACTAAGACGGGATTTTTATGAAATTCTACCTCTAAGGGGTTTTTTTGGGGTTCATAGTTTATTATGAAACTTCTTTACTGCGAGTGCTAAAGTTTAAAATTTTGCATGGGGGTTCTTTTTTGGACCTATGTACGGGACGGGGTATGTATAGACGGGATTTTGTGAAATTCGACCCCTAATTGAAATCTGACCCATTGAAATCTGTAATTACCGTATCCCGCGAGGCCACGCGAGCGAAGCCGCTGGCGGGTCAGCTAGTATATTATAAATATATGCACGGTAATATTATTACCGAGACTAGAGCCTGCTTTTGTTGCCTCGTGCTACCGTTGATCCGAGCAGTTTGCCCTTAGGATACCATAGGCGTTGTACGTATTATTTGTGAAAAAAGGAAAATAGCTGGTGATGGATGATGATAATGAATCTAAATATATATCCTTTGTTCATCAGCGATAATGCAGGATTCTAATGGCGAAAGATTTTTGAAATCGGCCCATTCTTTTCCGAGCCCATTCAATTCAAACAAAGAAATCTTTCCTCTTTGTAATATTATATAGTATAGTATAGACTATCATTTATCTAGTGTAACTGTGGTTACTATTATTTAATTTACGATGCGCACACGTTGAGGACATCTACGAATGCTTTCTCGCAAATTATTCGTTTGTGCTCAATTATGAATTTTTAAGGTTATACGTCAATTTTCGTAATGCAGATTATTTTTATATTATTGAGTCACGTCACGATATGGGCAAGACGTACTCCTGACAGTAAGCAGTACTGCCCATGACAGTTGCAGTGCTACTCACAACTTAGACCTGAAGTTTAGCGTAGCACCGTACTGCTCCTGTCACCACAACACATGTTTTATGGTGTAATTAGTTAATGAATGTCAATTGCTACAAAACCCTTCACAGCAAGTTGATTAAAATATTCTAACAAATTCTTCTTCTGCCCTTTTCCAGTTGACTTCGTGCTTCCAAACAAAGGCCAGTCTCTGATCGAAGCTTACAATAATTGGAGACAGAAAGCTGACGGCAAGGTAATATTATACGTTATACAATACAATACAAAAATTCTTTATTGATAACCAATCATAAAAGAAAAACATAATACAATAAAAAGCGCTACAGTAGATTGGACAATTGGCGGCCTTATCGCTATAGCAATCTCTTAGGCAACCTTGCATGGAGAGGATTCTTAATAATAATGCGGTAGTAGATGCTAAAATAAACATTTTTATCTTGGAATTAAGTGCTAATAGATAATTAAAAGAAATAAATAAATATAAATAAAATTAAATAATTATAAACTAATACATACCTACTATTAAAATATAAACATAAATACTATATTTTAATACATAATAATCATTTAAAGTAAAATATAATTCAGTAGTTATTTGATAAATATTGCTTCTTCACCATATCTTTGAAAGACGAAATTGACTTTGCTTGCCTTATACTGACAGGAAGCTCATTCCATAGGTGGACAGCATGTTTAGTAAATGACTTACTATAATACATTGATGACGCGACAGGTGTATTGAATTGCAGTGTGTTTGTGGAACGAAGTATGTGTAAGATGAGGAACTGAAAACGCTCCTTGAGGTAATGAGAAGTAGTGGGAATGAGTAGAATACTATATAGAATATATAGTAGTTATATTTTAAAACTTTTCACATTATTATACAAAAACCATAAAAACAAAAACTGAAACATAAAATATTATGTTCAATGTATCTTTGTAGCGTGTATTAATAAAATAGTAGATTGTAAAAGTAGCCATTTTGTCCGAGACGTTTCACAAAATAAATAGTAACCTGGATGACGGAGTTTCGCAATTGATTTTCTTGGTCCAACCTCAAACCAAACAACGCCATCTATTGTCAAGTAGCTTTGTTGTTGTTGTGTCGGTTTCTCATTTCCGGAAAACACGGATAAACTTTTACTAAAAACAAAACCTAGCTAGATCAAATGGGTTTTATGCATAAGGTATTCACTCAGCTTTTCATTTTAAATGCGAGGAAATTAAACAGTAATATTTTAAGTAAGTTAATTATAGTTGTTATAACAGAATTCGCTATATTTACATGACTCTGTATTTATAGTTATTATATGTTTTTTTTCCTCTATGGCCATGACGCGACCAGCGTATTGAGCCAGTTCTTCGAGTTTAATTTTCATTGGATTTGATAAAACTTGACGTAATATTTTTATACTTTTAAATAAAAGACGGGGAAACTTGGTATATAAAAATAAAATAACACGGAATAATTACGTATAATTTAGAAATGGAAGGACAGCAGGATCGGGAACTTGTGAAAGGTTATTTATTGGGTCACAATAATTATCGAGGAAGAGATGAATATATTATAACTACTAAAATAATATAGTAGTGCTTACCAGAATAATTATAATGTATACATAGTATATTACAATTTTATATTGTTTAAAGCCATGAAATCTGACAATTATTTGTTAATGTGCGTATGATTAAGCAAAAACATTTTGCGCGGGATTCGGCAAAAGATCTAGGTCGTTAATAATACCGTTATCTATGGGTATTATTAATGACCTAGTTAAACTTCTGACATGAAATACACTACAAACTGAACCTCATTTTAGAATTTAAAATAAATAAAAAATGTTTGTGCCCTTGTGTTTAAAAAGCAGACTTTCATGCACTAGACTTCACTAGAGCACAAAAATCCGCTTAGGTATAGCACAAGTACAATTTGAAAAATTGAATACCTACTTCCATTCTATTCAGTTATTGGAGCAAATGTGATGAAATTAAAGAAATGGGACCACACGGGAAGCACCAGCTTTCAAACAAAAAAGAATTTTGAGAATTGGTTCACCCTATCGAAAGTTATGAGGTAACAAACATAAAAAAGGTCGAATTGAGTACCTCCTCCTTTTGGAACTCGGTAGATAAACAAGTACTTTACGAGCATGAGAATTGAAAACGTAATTTCAATAAACTTTTTTTTTGTATCGAATTACTTGCCATTTGCTTTATCAAAAAATAATTATTACAAGAAAAACAAAAAAAGATAGATATATAATACTATATGGAGACACAACATTCTTTACTTATTATTAGAAGAAAAAAACAAGTACAAACTAGGTCTAACAATGAACGGTTTTATCGCTCAGAGCGATCTCTTCTAGACAACCCGTGGCAGTTTAATAACTCGACTACAGAAAGAATTAACCCGCACATTATAAAGCGTATAAAATACGCAATTTTCAAATCAAATTTGACATTAATTTATCATATATTTAAATAGGTTTAGACCTTCAGTAGTTACGAGATTATAGTCATGCAAGTCAAACACATAACCTCATTTGGGCTGTGCCATAATCGGGTTGAAACTATCTTCATAAAATGAAACACGAAAACAATTGTTTTTTGAGATTAGGACTTTCACAATAAAGTGTTCTTAGCATGACTTTGGAGCCCTACCTTTATCATTTCACCAGGCTATTTTCTTCTCCAGGTGTGCTGCGACTACGCGCTCCACGTTGGCGTGACCTGGTGGTCCCCCTCAGTTCGCAAGGAGATGGAGACCCTCGTCTCCGAGCAGTACGGCGTCAACTCATTCAAGATGTTTATGGCATACAAGGACGCCTGGATGCTCAATGACTACGATTTGTATTGCGTTATTGAAGAATGCAAGGAATTGCGAGCGTTGGCTCAGGTAAGTGTCAGTTTTTCTTTATTTTTAACCAACTTTAAAAAATATATAATATATATTCGATAATTACCTATGTCTAAAGCAACAGCCGAATTCGTAAACCGAAAACTGTACGGCCTATTAATTATTCTGTTTCAGGTCCACGCAGAAAACGGCCACATTATCGCCCGTAACACAGAGAAGCTCCTCGCGAAGGGGGTGACAGGACCTGAAGGTCACCAGCTGTCCCGTGACGAGGAAGTGGAGGGAGAGGCTGTCAACAGGGCCTGCGTTATTGCTAATCAGGTAAATATGCCACATCCGAGGTACAAATGAAGTCACTTGTTTCACTAGTCATGTTGTTTTTATTTTTTACTAGCTGCTCTCCGCAGTTTCACCCGCGCGGTGATGGATGAAAATGATGATGATGAATCTTATATAGCTTATGTTACTCAGGGTGAATGTAGCTTTCCAATGGTGAGAGTTTTAGAAATCGGTCCAGTACTTTTTGATCCAATTCGATACTTACATACAAATCTTTCCTTTTTATTATATTAGTATACACGAGCGTCTGCCCGTGACTTAGTTCTCGTAGTAGGCTGGGTCTTTAACCTCATATCTTTTCTTGGGTTTTATTTCGTAACAAAGGTCTCCTGACAAAAGTTAACACAAAAACAAAAGAATTGGCGACATTGTTCCATCCGTTCTCAAGTTATAGCGTGACCAGGAGAAATAGGTCATCATTTTTATATGTATAAACTAGAACCCGTCCGCGGCCTCGCTTGCTTCCTTTAGGGGAGACGAACCACATTTGGGATATATATTAATAATATACCGAAAAAAGAAAAACCTATAGCTTTTCAGGACTCCAGATAATATAATTCAGTAATCGATATCATAATCTATCTAGTACTTTTTATGTGATGCATGAACAAACAGAAATGCAGACAGACAAAAAGACAGAAAATAAATTGATGTATAGATTAGTAAGTTATTAAGTGCCATTCGTTCAGTAGTTTCACAGTTCCCCTCATGCCCTAACACAGAAATACTTTCGCACAGTATATTCGCGGCAGAATATCTGGTACAGTGGTACAAACTTATACAGCTTCTTCCACAAGAGGCACATCACCAAGCCATAATCCAGTACTCTTTAACGGTAACACTGAGAAAATCCTTACACCTTTGTAAGGATTTTCTCAGTGTTACCAACTGTGTGTGAATCACGGACTTGGTCTTTTTTGATGTTATAATGGTTTCATACCACAGATATAATATGTGGGCCACGCCCAGGAAGCTTACTACCAAGAACGAACTACGAAGTTTCTTTTGACGGATTTCATGATTTCAACTGTGAAAGTGAACAAAAATACAGTCAAGGGTGATGAAATGCAATGACAGATAAAGTGATTAGTGTTTTATGTTGTTGATGATGATATATGAAATCTAAACATCATAATGTGTAATTTGATGAAGTTTAATTCTGTGTAGAAAACCGTCTTTAATATTCTGGTTTAGAAATTGAGTGGTACTCATGTCAAAACATACTACTTTTTAGGTGCGTTCGTTTGGCTTATGAGGGCATTGGTGGCGTTGTCATTGATGGCTCTTTTGTTAAAGCGTTCGTAAAGCTCAAAAACGTAATTTTGCCACTTCTGACACTTTTTCTCACACTCTATTCGAATGCTCAACTGAGCATAAGACCTAAAATCGCATGATTATGCTGTCAAATACATAGCTGTCAAAAAAACGATCACAAACAACCATGCTCCGGACGTGGGTCAAAAATTGCACTTTTTGGTGGCAAACATTCCTCTTTTTTAGCTTTCCGAACGCTGAATAAAATTCGAATTCCAACGCAATTCGAACGCCCCTTGTGAGCGTTTTTAGCGTTATTTTCGCTAAAAACGATCACAAATAGCCTATACGAACGCACTAATTTTATGTACAATATATAAACCAATTATCACGATTTGTACTCAAACCAAGCGTGCTGCCTTTTTAATTAATTGAATTAAGTATACGTGAATTTACGCATAATATAATTTTAAAATAACTTACCTGTGATAGGAAATATGTCCTTGCCTTTGGGGCTCGAAATTTTTGGGCCATTGCAGTTAATTATCACGCAATTTAGTTTTCGCGGGTGTCCAGCTGCAACATCAGACATTGCGCGGACTGTAAGGAGCGGCGGCCAACCTTGACGCTTGGTCGGGGTTCGGGCACGGGAAGTACATGCATTTGCATTATCTATTGTACATATATATCTGTATATCTTACTGTACTACTCTTACCTGTATGTAACAAAAACTTGTTAGTTTTATTCTTTTTAATACTTTTGGTAATATTTTCAGGCTAATTGCCCGCTTTACATAGTGCATATGATGTCTAAAAGCGCGGTGCAGGCGGTCCACCTCGCGCGGCAGAGGCAGCGACAACCCATCTTCGGGGAAACCCTCGCGGCCACCATCGGCACTGATGGTAATTTATCTTTCATTCCACCATTCCTCATCGATCATCGGATGATCAGACGTACGTCTGTACGCGGGATGGAAAATGGTCAGTAAAGACTAATATTTTATGCTTTCCATAAAAGTGCCGGTTTTTGTAGATTTAAATGTTGAAGCCGTGTTGTGTGATTTACTGATTGACTGACTGACTTTTTTTAAAAACTGACTTCGAGAAATGGTTTGTAGTCACTGTTTTAATTATTTATTCTATTTAAAAGAACTTTTTCATATAAATCAATTCCTGTCAGGCCTTCAAGTCTCGCTAAAACTGAAAAACGGTTTGACTCATTTGTTTTTTTATTTGTTCCCTCGAATACAGATGGTTTGGAAATTTAACTAAAATATAGCATCAGCATGCAGGTGAAACCGCGAGGCGATTGCTAGTTATTAATAAAAATTGACAAAATGATATTATGTCATCGCATTAATTTCACGGATTTCATTCGGTCCTTTACAAAGGCATGAGTAGGGCTGTAGGCAACACTAACGGCCGTTTTCAATAACCTATCTATCGCCGGTTTACCTTACTAGAGATAGATATTTGACACTATTTGTATGGACGTTATGTCAAATTTCTATCCCTAGTAAGGAAAACTGTGGATAGATAGAATATTGAAAACGACCGTTAGAGGCCTGTATGGTATAAAAAATAGAAAGTAATTTAAGAAACAAAAACATTTTGGATGGATGGTGACATGGTAGGTATATCTATTGTAAAAATGGCAAGGTTATTGATATAAGCGAGACTACGGCACCTGCCAATTTCAGTCTCTTAAAATATTTAGGCAGGTGGTAACTTGCCACCCACTAAATGGGCCCCATAAGGGCTACCATCAATGGTGATGAAAAGGGGCAACTTTGGTGTAGATAGCTAAAGGGTGTCGAGAGGTGTGCTGCGATTTTCACTAGAGCGCTACTACCGGCGTTATGTCCTTTAACACTTCCGCCCTTGGAGCTTTTTGTTACCTGCTTTTGCGTTTCCACCCAGGCAGCCAATTAAGGCAATCTGGGGGTCAGGGGTCACATTTAGCACCAGGGAGAATCAGAGCCACGGTGTCGCCCCTGCGATATTATTATTATTGATATTGTTATATATATTATATTGTTATATTATTATTGTTGTGTTGTAGGCAGCCACTACCGTAACGCGTGCTTCCGTCACGCGGCCGCGCACGTGCTCTCCCCCCCGCTGCGGCCCGACCCCTCCACCCCGCAGGCGATGCTCGACGCATTAGCAGAGTAAGTTCTACACATTTACAAGGTTTACTATCATCGATATCTGAAAACTAAACAATTTTTTTTTATTTGTTTCGAGCATATTAAACATAAAATGATGGAGGCCGCTTCCTACCGGTGGGGGTATGTTCAGCAGTGGACGTCTGACGGCTGAGATAATGATGATGATGAATCACCGAAAGCACGGATATTCCTGAAAATAGTTTCTCTCGGGAAAGGTCACACAGAGAGATTTTGTAACTAAATGATTTACATTTTCGTAATAAAAATTTGTTTTTGTTGACCGTTTTAAGGTGTACAATACCGTAGTACATTATTTTGATTTATCTCGTGGGGTTCAGTCAGCGTTTGCAATGTAAGCGCAAAAATTGTGTTTATTTACGACATCACATTAGAAACCTGTAAATTCATTAGTGTTTCTCTACAACATTATGCATGTATCGTACATATAAACCTTCCTCTTGAATCACTCTATCTATTAAAAAAAAGCGCTTCAAAATCCGTTGCGTAGTTTTGTAGATTTAAGCATACATAGGGACGGACAGACAGCGACAGCGACTTTGTTTTATACTATGTAGTGATAGTGATGTTGTCGTGTATAGTACTTGTCTGAATAAACGTTTTATTTTCTACCGACTTCCAAAAAGGAGGAGGTACTCAGTTCAACTGTACTTTTTTTTATGTTTGTTACCTCATAACTTTTGATAGGGTGAACATTTTTGATAGGTTTTGAGAATCGTCTCAAAATTTTTTGTTTGAAAGCTGGTGCTTCCCGTGTGGTCCCATATAAATTTCATCAAATTCGGTCTAGTACTTTTTGAGCTACACTCCAATAACTGAACAGAATGGAAGTCGGTATTTAATGTTTCAAATTGTACTTGTTTCTTTTCTTTCTAATAAATTAATTTCTTTCTTTCCAGCGACCACCTCCAGCTGATTGGCAGTGACAACTGCACCTTCCACGAGAAGGACAAAGAGATTGGGAAGGGCAACTTCACCAAGATCCCGAATGGAGTCAACGGCGTCGAAGACCGCATGGCCATCCTCTGGCAGAAAGCTGTTAACACTGGTATTTATAACTAGTAGTTCTGGGAACAGTAGACCTCGCGAGCGCGGTCTTATCAGCGGCAATTTTATGCAGCCTGAGCTATCTGCAGGGCCTCCGTCCATTTGGATCCACAGCTCGGCTCCACATGTGGATCCGCGGATACCGTTATCTCCTCTTTAATCCACAGGTGGATCCGTGGATACTACTTTTTCCTCTTAAATCCACAGATATATCCGTGAATACGTATTTTGATTCGTTTTCAAACTACCTGCACAGGCTTCCTATTTTGTTTTGTTACCTTTTGAATCCAAGTGGACGGAGGGTCTGCAGGTCAACGAAATTCAGAAAAAAATGCTTAATATTTATTTCGACTAGCCCTTGACCAATTTTCCTAAAATTTTATCTGTTGTTGGAACCAAATTTTCTTGCCAAATATTATCCCAAACTCGACCGGTTTTAAAACTTCACAACCTATTATTTCAGCTACCACTTGACCAATTATACTTATATTCGAAATTCCTCATTAAAGTCAGGTATCTCATGTGTGTATCAAATGTTATCGAAATTGGTCGGTAAATAGCGCCGCAGCAAACTTCTCCCCTTTTTTAGAAAAATTACCCCCCACTCAAGATCGCCGATAACAAAAAAATATATTGAATAGGAGAACATGCATACCAAGTTGCGTCAAGATTGGTTGAAAAATACGACCTGTACAGGAAGACCAACATACTACCTAACAAACATACGGACAGATGAAAGTTAATTTGGCCACTTAAAGCAGAGACGCTTCGCTCGCTCGGTCAATGATTTCTTGTTACACTTTCAGCAGAATTTGCAAAAAAATTCCACATCCTCGAAGGAAAATTCGAACCGACGTTCGAAGTCGGTTTTAAATTTTTTTGATAACCAGCTTTTCTTGCATCTTAGCAGGACTTGGGACAGTATTTCACAACAGGATATTGACACCCTTGTTTTGAGTATGCAGAACCGCTGCAGATGTGTCAGGAGAGTCTTAGGTGGATCCACGAATTATTAATTTTAAGTTTTCAACATTTTTTATAAAAAAAAGTTGTTTTGATGTTTCAAAAATAAAGTTAAGATTGAAATTTTGTCTGAGTTTTTACTCTTCTTCTAAGTTTTTTAAAATTTAAGTTTATCTAAAAGTTTATTATGAGATAAATTTATAATAATAATATTTATAATAATAAATTTATATTAATATTTAGGCTACTAAACAAGGTTTATTTTAATGTGTATACATATTTGTGTGTTCGCGGATAACTTCGTCGTTTATGAACCGATTTTGATGATTGTTTGTTTGATAGAGTATCCGTGGTGGTCCCATATAAATTTCATCAAAATCGGTCAAGCAGTTTTTGAGTTACACTCCAAAAACTGAAAAGTGTTGATTTATTTTGATGATATCATCATTGACTGTGTATCCCGAAAGTAGCAACTCACTAAAAAGGGTAAAATAATGTTTTTTATCAAAAACAGAACAGACCTCTACACTAAAAAGTGTAAAATTACTTGTCGAAGTCGGTCCATGCACGCAATATTGTGATAATAGGTACTTTTGAACTATCATGGTACCGACTTCAACAAGTTATTTTACACTTTTTAGAGAAGAAGTTGGTTCTATTTATTGATAAAAAAAAATTATCTTTAATTTGTTTATGTGTTAGAGACAATAATTCTATCTGGAAATGGAATATTCATTCAATGATTAACTTGATTCCAGGTATCATGGACCCGTGTCGGTTCGTAGCCGTGACGTCATCCACGGCCGCGAAGATCTTCAACCTGTGGCCGACTAAGGGCCGTGTGGCTGTCAATAGTGACGCTGACGTGGTGGTGTGGGACCCCAGGCTGGAGAGGACTATATCCGCCGCTACTCATCGGCATGCCGTCGATTTCAACATTTTTGAGGTAATTATTTGTAATTATTTCGAGGTGTTTTTGTTTTAGGAGTTTTTTTAGTTTTTACAGTAAGTTTTAACGGACTACAAAAAAGGTTCGACTGTATTATTTTTTATGTATCTTCACCGTTTTCTCTGCCATTTGTGTACCGATTATTGTCATTGTTTAATTATTTGATCCGAGTCAGACCCATTTAAATTTCATCAAATTTTAATGGGTCCACACGGAAAGCACCAGCTTTCAATCAAAAAAAAGAATTTTGGAGAATCAGTTCACCCTATCGAAAGTTATGAGGTAACAAACATAAAAAAATACCGTCAAATTGAGTACCTCCTCCTCTTTGGAAGTCGGTAGAAAAGTGTGAAATAACTTGTTGAAGTCGGTGCCATGATACTCTTATATTGTGCGCATAGTACGGACTTAGTTTTGATAGATTTTTTTTATCGATTCATATTTTAACTACTATTTTCACTCAATGGTTAATGGTGATGAAGTCGAAGGTGGGTCCCAAAGCCGGAACACCTTCCGCCAGCTGGCTTTGAGTTTACCTTAAGTGCTTAGTGACCGGTTTTCAATCTTGAGGGTGGTAGCTAGCCAGACACCACTAGAAACTGCTACTACGATGCTGTGGATTTCAACATGATCTTACCCTTCTTCCAAAGCTCAAGAAAGAGATAGGTGTCGAACTGGAGACTGGTAGTAATTCGCTTGTTTAAACTAGCGAACTACAATCAAGTTTTAGTAAACTGTGCTTAGTTCTTATTCTGTTCATGCTTAAGTCCAAATTTGTATAATGCTTGCAAGTACCAATTCTTTAATTTGCCGTTTTTTAATTGTGGATATGTTTAGTGCAAATTTAATCGTCATGTAAGTTCGTGCTCTCTAAACTAGTCTAAACTGATGTAAAACTACCCACATTTTAACAGAATAATCATATGCTTAGAATTATCATTCTAAGTGTTACACAAATGTGGATTTTAGTATTAAAATAATAAGAACTACCATAGCTTAGAGAGTTTTAGTTTAGCAATACCACCGTCTAATTGGCAGCCAACTGTCATTACCCCTGCGCTCTAACCTTAGATATTTGTTCATTAATTAAAATGCGGTAGCTGGACATGGCCCAATTATTTTAAGTTTTTTTAAATATTTTCTTTTGTTTGTAACTGGAGGTTTGATCAGCGATAAAGTCCAAAATATGTCTAAATAATAATGTGGTGCCAATCGATTCCAGGGTCAACACGTGGTCGGCAGCCCGCAGTTCGTGATCGTCGGAGGTCGCGTTTGTCTCGATGATGGAGACTTAAGGGTCGTTGAAGGTAACTACATCTATACTAATATTATAAAGAGGAAAGATTTGTATATAAGTATGTTTGTAACTAATTGGCTCAAAAAGTACTGGACCAATTTAAAAATTTTTTCACCATTGGAAAGCGACATTCACCCTGAGTAACATAGGTTATATAAGATTCATCATCATCACCACCATCATCATCATCATCAGCATCCATCACTGCGCGGGTGAAACCGCGGAGCCCAGCTATTTTTATATATAACAGCTTACGCTAACACGTACATCAAGGTCGTGTTCCTTTATGAGCCGAAAACACTCGCGTCGTTCGCACGCCCGTTCCCTTACAAGCTCACGATCATCGTGAGCGAGCTCGATACGTCATCGATGACGTCACCAATAACGCTCAAATCGCGACCACAACACTCGCGGGTGGAAGGTGGGTTTATCCAGTCGTTGAGAGTTGTCACTGTCAAATATTAAATATTTATAGGATTCTTTCAAGTTTTGGCAGAAAATTAGGCTCGCATTTGACCGCATGAGTGTTTCATTCGGGTTGGACATTAAAGCATTGGAACCAAAGGGAACGGCAAACCGGGGCGCGACAGTTGTGAGCGTTGACGGCACTTACCGGAACGCATCCTAAGTCATGGGCCAACCAACATCTGGATCTGTATCCAATTTTATTGGTATTAACTCTACTGTTAGAGTTAATACCAATTTACTTATTAAACTACGACATTAACTATCAAACAACCTATATCGACAATAGAACACATCAACGTCTCTTTTCTGAGCAATAAGGGCACTGAGCAAGTTAACAGCTTTTCACAGCTTCTACAAAATGAGTTTCATTTTCTCCGAATTACTATTAATTTTCTATGGTCCTGATTTTGATAGATATATTTAGATATAACTCTTTATATATACTTTTACACCACAATGCAAATATGTTTCAGATAAAGAAAAACTAAATAAATGCATTCAAAAGTATTTCATGACAAAAGCTTAAAATTAACAGTGTCCCAATGTGTGGTCTTATCGCTCAGAGTGAGCTCTTCCAGCAAGGAAAGAAATAGGCATTAAGTTGAAGACGTTGATGTATAAAGCAAGTGTAAACATATATCATCATCGGCCAGTATTAGTCCACAGCTGGACATAGGCATCTCCTAATGCACGCCACTGAGCCCGATCTTCGGCTTTTCTCATCCAGCTGCTACCAGCCACATTGCGTATGCCGTCGCTCCACCTAGCCGGAGGACGTCCTACACTACGTTTGCCGAGTCGTGGTCTCCACTCAAGAACACGTCTACCCAACGGTTCTTCGGCTAATATGACCAGCCCACTGCCACTTCAGTTTGCTAATTGTTTGGGCTATGTCTGTTACCTTGGTTCTCTGTCGGATCATTTCTGATACGATCCTTCAGAGAAACTCCAAGCATAGCCCTCTCCATAACTCGCTGAGCAACCTTAAATCGGTGGACCAGTCGTACCGTGAGTGTCCACGTCTCGGCTCCGTATGTCATAACGGGTGTGTATACATATATATAGCAAGACTCAACAATGTAGCTAGAAAAATATATACAATATGTATAATTACATTAAAAAAGCTATTATTGATTGTGTTATTATATATTTTCGATTCAATATGGCAGTTGCACTGCCGCTCAAAGTGAAACTAAAAAAATATGACCGTTTATGTGGGTTATTTTGCGATTTCACAAAGGGGTCAAAACATCTCTAATTATGTTTTGACCCCTTTGTGAAATAGGAAGGGTACTTTCTTTTGACCTAGAATCATGAAATTTGTTGGCAGTGCTTGAGTCGTATGTTTATGAAGTGTTTGTACAATAACGCCAACATGTCTAAGAGGTGTGAGACAGGTAGATGTTATATCTCCGAAACTGTTCACCGCTGCATTATAAAACGCCTTCAAACTCCTGGAATGGCAAGGACTTGGCATCAATATTAACGGCGAGTACAACACTCACCTTCGATTTGCCGACGATATTGTAGTCATGGCAGAATCCATGGAAGACCTCAGCACATTGCTCGAAGGCCTCCATCGAGTTTCCCAACGGGTAGGCCTTAAGATGAACATGGACAAGACGAAAATTATGTCTAATGCCCATTGTATATATACCCAGTGCCCCATTGTACCTACCACAATATCAGTTGGGAACTCAGTTCTCGAAGTTGTTGACGAATACATCTACCTGGGACAGACAATCAAACTAGGCAGGTCCAACTTCGAGAAAGAGGTCAACCGCCGAATCCAACTCGGCTGGGCAGCGTTCTGGAAGCTTCGCAAAGTCTTCTCGTCCTAAATACCTCAGTGCCTTAAGACTAGTCTTTGACCAATGTGTGTTACCAGTGATGACTTTTGGCACTGAAACGTGGTCTCTTACTATTAGCCTCATAGATAAGCTCAAAGTCGCAGAACGAGCTATGGAGAGGGCTATGCTCGGGGTTTCTCTAAGTGATCGAATCAGAAATGAGCAGATCCGTAGAAGAACTAAAGTCACCGACATAGCCCAGAAGATTAGCCAGTTGAAGTGGCAGTGGGCATGGCACGTAGCATGCAGAACAGATGGCCGATGGGGCCGGAAGGTTCTAGAGTGGAAACCACAGACCGGCAAGCGCAGCGTAGTCGTTCCTGATAAAGTTTAATAAAAGTAGCAGGACGATGTTGGATGCAGGCTGCTTCCAACCGGTTCTTTTGGAAAATTATGGCGGGAAGTTCATCAGTGGACATCTTATGACTGAGATGATGATGATGATGATGATGATGATGATAAATTATTTTTTGCGCTTTAGCGCATGTGCGCTTGGTTTCTGTAGGTAATTATTCTATGTTTTCAGTATACAATAAATAGCATAGTCTACAAAAAATCTGTTTTGTTCAGGTTTGGGCAAATTCCTGAAGACTCCGGTAGACTCTCCGTACGTATACGGAGGCTCCGCTCCCGTGGAAGAAGTGAAGCAGGAGATCGAACGGCAGCAACTAACTCCTACACAGCACACGAACGGAAACGGAAATACTCCTATCTCTGGTAAGACATTACACAAGACAGATAAACATTTATGATAATTTATGTACGTCGGTTATATATAATATACAGCGTGTAACAAAAAAGGTGTAGTAATACTGAAAGTTGTTCATATGTACAACTTTATGTACCTAGTCAGGATTCACATGGCACATATACAAATATAAATTGCTTATAATTTTTTCTTTCAAAGTTTTATAGTAGTTTATGAAACTGTCATATAATAGAGGGTATTAAAACATAAGTGTAGTTTTTATAAAGAAAAATCAAATAAGATTACACGAGTGTTTTAATACCTAATTATATGCAGTTGCATACACTACTTTATTTAATCTCATGACATTTTTGCTACTAAAGTTTTATCCAACAAAATATTCAACTCAAATTCGTATGTACGAAATAGCGCCAAAATGGAAAAAGTCTTCTTCTTCTTCTTCTTATTTGTATGGCTTGTGCGGCGTAACCACAATTTTGCCAATATCAGTGGAAAAAGTCTGTTATTGGTATATTGGCTCGGAACCAGCGCGTAGCGCGCGCAGCGCGCTCTCCACAGATAATGTGTACTTATATTGAATTGAAACCTCCTTGGTCGGGACACATTGTACTTTAATAATTAAAAAAATGTTTTAAAGCATTGTTTTGTTAGGAGAATAATGCTTTAATTTAATTTTTTAATTTTCTTTAAAAAGTTTAAATAAAATATGCCAATAAAAGTCTGTATTTCATTTCATAATTAGAATATTACCGAATGAGGTTATATAAAAATATTATCCGACATTTTTTGGATCTATTAGACATGCCTATTCTTGGAGTTCGTTGGGGACAATCTATTGAACTTATTTTGAGCCTGTAAACGGCATACGATTGCACTGGGTATCTGTGCATCGTCTTTGATTGTAAAAATACGTTATCTGTTTCATTTTAGTCAAACCATAGAGGTAAAGCCAACCAGATATTTCATACAGGCGCGACATGAGATTAAAAAAGTTGATTAATTCGACACATACCAATAAAATTTCTAGAGTACGCGTTAAAGAAGCATAAATACAAATTCAATGATATTTTAGACTTTGAAAACCTTTACTACCTATAAATAAGATTTTGCAAAAAAATGCTACAAATTTCAAACAAATATAACCTCTAATATAAACCAAGTAGAGATAAAAATCCTGATCACACTTATAATCAAAACAAGATGGTGGCTGCGTATAAAAAACATATTTTTGTAGGATTTTAAGCATGTCCTTAGGTTAATTCCTCGAAATTGCACTAATACTACTGTTATTCAATAAATAATACACTTGCGCTACACACTTGCATACAATTCGAAAACAAGTGACTGTCGCACTTTTGTTTATATGACCGATCTTGCATCTTTCAAATGCAAAATTTGTTGAGTAAAATGTAATTGAGGTCCTTATCAACCTAAATAACACAAATATGGAAACTCAGCTTAACTACATTCATTGGTTATTGAAATAGCTACTTACGTATGTGTGTACAAAACTATTGTTAGTATAATACGTTAAGATTATTTAAATTGGTTTTACTAACAAAAGGATTATGATTATGATCCGCGTTGGGTTGTTGTAGATAAGGATCGACCCTGTTAGGCATTTGAGAGTGATCTTATTACTTACTTAACTTTAAAATATAAATAAAAACAAGCCCTCTGAGTATCTTGCCGGATCTTCTCAGTCGTGGTCGCGTTCTGATCCGGAAGCATATATAAGAAATAAATGTAAAATGACAAAATATGAGCAGTCATGGCGAGGCCGAAGGCAGAGCCTACTACGCGAACGAAGGCGCCGGCAGTCGCTAGTATAAGTATAAAAATGAACCCCTATGTATTTCTCCTACTTATAGTGTAGATGAGAGCATGAGGGCGGATCCGACTTTTCGCTAATTCTTTTGTTTGTGTTGTGTTAATTGTTATTAGAAGAGGGGTCTTATGAAAAAAAACACGAAAAGATGGCAGACGGTAGGTTATGGCGAGGCTCAAGGCCGAGCCTACCACGCGAACGTAGTCCGCGGTACGCTCGTACCCTAATTTTTTTTTTATTGTACTAGGAACAAGACACAACACAAGACTAGGGTAGGAACTAAACTGAGCATAGACCAATATAAATCCTACTAATATTATAAATGTGAAAGTTTATTTGGGATGGATGGATGTATGGATGCATGCATGTGTTGCTCTTTCACGCTCAAACAGCTAGGCCAATTTTGATGAAAGTTGGTATGGAAGTAGATGAGGCTTTGGTTTGGATTAACATATAGGATACTTTTCATCATCATCCAACCACGCGGGCGAAACCGTGGATTGCAGCTACTAGGAACAAAACAAGACACAACACAAGACTAGGATAGATAGGAAAGGAACTAAGGTAAGGGCTGAAGGGCATATAGAACAATATATGAATATTGAATTGAATATTCCAGAAAATAGGAAGGAAAAGGAAAGGAACTATTAAATTAACTAGGTGTCAACCGGACTATTAGCCAGTTGAACACCCTTTCAAGACAAATCTTTGTTTCTTAACATATACAATCAACTATTATTTTATGTCTAACGATAACCATATGGGTTTGATGTCAGTCGAATCATCGAATGAAACACTTGCGCGAGCTATTTTTGCCTGTTGTGACATCTAGTGTACCTACATCAAGACGTGTGCGTATCTAGCGCCATCTAGCTTTCGTGGCGGTCTTAGAGTTTTAGCACAAGTTTTAAAGCGCCAATTTCAAGCCTTCCGGATGCTTTTAGAACTAAATTGTGTTACAATTTCTGTTGAATTCGTTTAGCTTTGACGGAGGGCATTAGTGCGTTGTCATCGATGGCTCTTTTGTTAAAGCGTTCGTAAAGCTCAATAACATTATTTTAGCCACCTTCGCCACTTTTGCCGACACCCTACTCGAACGCTCAACTGAGCATAAGACCTAAAATCGCATGATTATGCTATCAAATAGATACTTAGTTGTCAAGAAAAAACGATCACAAATAACCATGCTCCGGACCTGGGTCAAAAATTGCACTTTTTGGTGGCAAAAATAACTCTTTTTTAGTTTTCCGAACGCTAAACAAAAAGAGACATAAACGACATTTTCACCCACAGATTCCTAATTCGAACGCCCTTGTGAGCGTTTTAGCATTATTTTCGTACACAGGGGTTATCCGAACGTACTTATATTAAACTAATAGTTCTGCGAGTAATAGGTAGACCTCGCGAGCAATCAGAGGCAATCGTGACCACTTTTACTTTTGTTTGGTAGAGGGTCGGTCCCTCTACCAAACATCCTGTATATATCAAGGTGAATGATGGGGCGTGAACAGAATTAGAATTACCATAGTTTACTAAAAATAGATTTTAGTTTGCTAGTTTAGTTTGATGTTCTGAACAAATACAAATACAAAAATTATTTATTTTATTTAAAGGTTAATGTTACATAAAGCAAGTGTCAGGAGTCTCTTTTTAAGCATAAAATACGTGTTCTTCCGTATCCGGTACATACTAGTAACATTGTGTGTAAACATAAATGCTTCGCAAACCTTTTTATCGATAATAGATTAATGTTGAGTGTGTGGTTTGTGTGTGTATATGTATACATGTGTGTGTGTGTGTTTGTGTGCGCGTATGTATGTTTTAAGTTACTATTTAGTTCATAGAATAGAGTATATTAATTGTGTTATTTATGTAAGTTGTTGCAAAAGTGTTTCTGTCTCCTTGTAATCAATAGTTATAATCAAAACAACAAGCAACAAGAACAAGCTATCAATACAATATACAATCTTGAAACTAAGGCAGTTCTTAATCGGTTTATGCTAATATCCAAATTAGAATAACACATATGAATGATAACACTAAAATTAGATATTTCTCTTCAATTGTGAGTATATTTTAGACAGATTATATAGTGATCGCGTAACTTGGTGCTCGCTAAATATACCCAAAATTAAATTAAATAATCTTATTTCAGAAATGTCACTCTCAGTGCTACATGAATTTTAATTTATAAGTAAGTTTTAGTTCGCTACTTTAGTTTTTTGAACAAGTGAATCAGTACCAGTTTAAAAGAAACCTTTCCGTTAATTATCAATAAAGGTAAATTCTATAGAATCCCATATCTTAACAACAAATAAAACAGTTTAACATGTTCCTATCCTAAGTATAAAAAGTACAAATATTCCCAATATGAACGAATTTCAGAACCTCATTTTTTCGTTGTTCGCTTCACGTGCAAAGCTCATTTTCTGTTATTGCAGAGCTGGTGTTGGTGAACAAACAGCTGGAGAGCATGGGGCTGACTTCGGGCTGCAGCACCCCCACAGGACGGAAGATGCGCGAGTCCGGGCAGAGGGACTTGCAGACCTCATCATTCTCTCTCAGCAGTATGTAACTTTCTTTTAAACTGGTTGAAAGTAGGTCAGGAAAGTCAATAGGCCAGTTTTTTGACTTAGGTATATTGACCTGATAGTCAGTTTTTAAAATAATGGTCAGTAAAATCAGTAGAAGTCTGTTTTTTACTACGGTCAGTAGTTTTTTAACAATGGTCAGAAAAATCAGCAAAAGTCAGTTTTTTTTATTGTCACTAAATCAGTAGATATTAGTTTATTGCCTATGGTAAGCCAGTTTTTTGAAAGATGTTCAGTAAAGTACAGTTTTTTTGAAAATGATCAGTGAAGTAAGTTTTTATGCAAAATGGTTAATAAGTCAGTAGAATATATACGTTTGTTCACTAAGGTGAGTTTAAGCCTGAGTTGAAGTTTTTGAAAAAATGGTCAGTAAAGTCAGCCTGTCAGTTCAGTTTTTTGAAAAATGTCAGTATCCCTGAATGTCTGTAAAATCCAAGGCCAAAGTTCCATGAAAGTGGTGGTCTTAGTAGTTAGAAGTTTTGAAGCTGTGTTGTGTGTGAAGAATGTAAACTTAAGGTTGTAATTTATTGAAGATTTTTGGGACTGCACGTGAATGTAATGTAATTTATAATAATTATGGTATATAATATATTATAAAGTATGATTCTACAATAATTGTAGAATTATTATCATACCTATCATACATAATATTATTATGGAATCAGTTTCCACCTCCTGAATTAGTAACTGACAAGAATAGGAAGTCATCCGATACTAAGTCACGCCTACACATGTGTCTAGGCATACCCAAGCCTCAAAGTTTTGCGTGGTGCTTGGCAACTCGAGGGATTTAACTGTTAAGTTCTACTCACCCACAAATTTCACTTTCTACAATGCCTTTTCAAATCTAGTACAGTAATGCTTACACGCTATAACTTCGAGGAAGAATCAAATACTGATGGTTTTTTTTGAATATTTGTATAATTGATTTGAATTCACATGATTCGCACAATGTGTAGGGATTCGCTGAACCGTATAATATCGTACGGACTAATCGACGTACCCTCAGAATCAATGTTGTCTCCGAAATCGCAATAAATAATGATATGATATGATTTTAATACGAAATGTGCGTATCTAATTCGGTAACTAATCGCAAAGTTTGTATTGACATCAACTACATTATATCACATTCTTCTCTCGACTAAATTTTGTTAATAGACCGAGCGAGCGAAGCGTCTCTGCTTTAAGTGGCCAAATTGATTTTCATCTGTCCGTATGTTTGTTAGGTTGTATGTACGTCTTCCTGTACAGCAGGGCTATTATGTATCTCAGTTGCTATCAAATGTTGATTGAAATCTAGAAAAATGGCGGCTCTATGTCAGTTTGGACAACTCCAGTAAGCAAAACTGTTAGTAAGTTGATGACTGGAGCTGACAAAAGTGACATAGAGTCGCCATTTTCTTCGATTTCAATCAACATTTGTTAGCAACTAATGAAAATGAAAATGAAAAATATTTTTATTTGCAGCATTAGATGTAAGGCAAAGTACATTTTCATGGAAATACTTGGGAAAAAGTACATGATTTAGCAGAAAAAGGGCTGAGTAATGTCACGAGATGGCTAGAAGATAGTCTGTTATCTTTGAATACATCTAAAACGAAATATTTATGTTTTAATAAAACTGCAAGAACAAATCCACCGAATGAGTTATTCGTGACTGTCCATACTTTTCCCTGCAACAGAGATATCAATTTTGGTGATTGTTGCTGCGATAGATTAGTTAAAGTCTCCAACACCCGTTACCTAGGCATAGACATTGATGACAAATTGCAGTGGAAAGAACATTTAAAAACACTCTCTAGGCGATTGAGAAAGTTTATTTTTATTTTTAAAACACTTCGAGTAGTAGCGGATAGTAACCTTCTTATACAAACGTATAAAGCCCTTTGCCACAGTGTCATAAATTATTGCATCTGTTCATGGGGTGGTGCAGCGAAGACAAATATGCTTGAATTAGAACGTGCGCAACGGGCACTTCTAAAAACTATGTTTTATCTGCCTTACCGCTTCCCTACCAAACACCTATATCAAAAAGTAAATGTACTGAGCGTGCGTAAATTGTATGTTTATGAATGTATTCGCAAATATCACCGCACAGTGGTACCTACAATAAAAAGTAGTAATAAAAGGTTAGATCAATGTCCTGTTCCCTACTTCGAAAGTAGCACAGCACGTATGCACTACAATAACAATGCACCTAGACTTTATAATAAAATTGATCGACAATTAAAAATAAAGAAATTGAGCAATTTTCAACTGAAACAGGTAATATTAGACTGGATGAACAATTACGACTATACAGACACGGAAACTCTATTTCAAGTTGTTAAGTAAGTAAGTAATTATGTAAAGTGTAGATTTAATAACAATAGTCAAATATATAAATATAGTATATAGCTAAATATAGTATATTAGGTAAACGTGACATATAAAACACACCCAAACCTCACACGCGCGAAGCGTCACACAAAAACATTCCCTCACACACTGGCATCCTCTCAAACATGCGCGCATACATACGTTTACATCATAGGATAAGAAATTAATGTAAAAACCGTTTTATGTAAACTATTTAAATTAAGTACCTATATTATATTTTCCATTGTCTAATGCTTAAGGGAGAACTGCCTCCTGGTCCACAGCTCACGCTTTTCCAAGAGGCAGGATATCAGTTAATGTGGAAACCTTATATATTAATGCAAAATAAATGGTTTATTATTTATTATTTATTATTATTTATTATCACTTAGTTACTAAATGTTACTTATATGTACTTAAGTAAGATTACCTAATGCTGAGCTTAAAAAACTTCTAACGGTAAATTGTGATCTTCACACTAGGCAAGCCTGTATCGTGAAGATCCATTTACGATTATCTATATACAAAATATATAATTATTGACACTGAGATACATAATAGCCCTGCAGGTCGCATTTTTCAATTGACGGAAAGTGGTATGCATGTTCTACTATTTAATTTTATTTGCCGTCGGCGGTTTTGAGAAGGAGGGAAGGTCTTGAAGTTTGCTGCGGCGCTATTTACCGACCGATTTAGATAAAATTTGTTACACACATTAGTTACACGTCTTTAAAGAGCAATTTCAAATATGAGCATAATTAGTCAAGTGGTTTCCGAGATAATAGGTCATAGTGGTTATCTATATCTTATCTTATACACGGCAATTTTTCGCAGTACTTCAGTAATATGTACTCGCGAGGTCTACTGTTCGCAGAACTATTAGTTTTATTGATCAGACAGGAGAGGTCAGTTCAGACGCCCTACACAAGTTGAGAATTTTTTGTCACGGGTAGCAAATAAATCTAGGAAACTAAGTAACACTGTGGACGAAGAGCATAACTTAATTGTGTAATAACACCATGTTTCTTCCATTTCCAGAGGAGGTTGAAGGGCTGGACACGAAGACATCAGTGCGTGTGCGAAACCCGCCTGGTGGAAAGTCATCCGGATTGTGGTAAATAGCGGTATGAGCCGCTCGGAACCGGTTCAAACCGGCGCGTGGCAGCTTTACAACGCGTGAAATGGAGTCTTGTCTTCGTGAAAATGTTAGTTGAAGAGTTTGTTTAAATTTAAATGTCTCAAATTGTTTTGCAGTTAGTAGACGATAGGGTGTTTTTGAGTAGACTATACTGCCGTTTGGAATCGTGAATGCATCACTTGATAATATTATAATTTTATTTAGTTCATGACTCGACTTTTGTGGATTCTGGAGCCTATTGACTAAAGGTTTGACTGCGGCTTTACTTTCATTAAAATATATTCTACATCTTCATTTCTAGGAGACTGTAAACTCTCTTTATTTTGTTCAAAAAGATGTTACGAGTATCATTTGCAAAACATTTTACAACAGGAAGTGGTATTCCGTTAACATTTTCACAAGTATTAAGACTAAGGCTTGTGCCAGTTCGGAACCAATATAGACTACTTTGTAACCCAAAGCTTAAAAATAGATTAATGTGTTAGATATTCTAAACATCACAAAAATAGTTTAGATACTTTGAAGAAACTATCTCAATAAAAAATCTTAAAATGGATTACTAAAAATATAATACAGGCATCTATATAAAAAAAACAGCAAAGTTTGAGAGCGTAATGTTATCAGCAAGAAAATTATCAAGGTAACGTTTTTACATGATATACCTAGCATCGTTAAATAATAAGTTTTGAGTCGTTTCATAGTTTCTTCATAGTATATTTACTATTTCTCCCAGTTTTCTACTTATGGATTAGTAGAAATATGACATGATAATGGTTTTATTATTAATAATGTTATTTATTCAGATATAGCATAGACTGACATATGTGGACCTCGGTTGAAATTGTGTTAATCGTTTGCTAGTTTATATGCATCAAGGTACAATTTTAAGGGTGATGACAGGGAGATTTCGACTTCTAAAGACCAATGTAGAAATATTAAACATATGTAAAAGGGCAAGTTTAAAAAACACATCCAATTGTGGGGCTTACTTAAACCCGCTTCTTAATCCAACATCTCGATTCTACAAAGAATGCAAATAATTCTGAGAAACTATTCTATTGTATATATTCTGAATACTTGAGTCTCATGGTACACAACGAACACAGAGATCCACACTAATCTCAAGATGAGCACAGTCAGTGAATAAATTGCAAAAGTATGCATAAACTATCGGCAACGCCTGCTCAGACATCACAATAAGCTGGCTTTACAATTAGTCACTCACACATATGAGCCCAGGCTTAAGAGAAAGCGCGCCTTCTCGAGTAACTGACCTGTGGGTTAGAGAAACCTATAAGTGCCTTCAATGGAGGGCACACTTCTCTAGACACAAGCATTCAACGCATCTGCTTATAGTCAATGGACCGATTGTAGATATAGACTATAACAAAAAAAAAACACATCAAAGCTATGTTGGCATTTTTTTTCACAAGTAGTCTATTCTATTCCTCTTAATACCCTTATATACTATGAAGAAATAATGTCAGGAAGCATAACTCGGAACAAATTCCACACAAAAAGTGGTCCTTCAAACTAAAACGACGTATGATTCCAAATACGAATTACTTCCGAGGTTACAAATAGACATGTTCGGTGATTGGTTTAAATTCAGAAGGAAAGCAGGGATTGGTCCACGCGCGTGCTGCAACGTCTACTGTGACAGCTGAGTCATAGCGGCGTGAGCGATGTTATTGATTTAGCACGACTTTTATTGGATCATTTTTTTAAGGCAGTTACTCTTCCTGATATTATTTCTTCGTAGCTTATATCGAGGTAATACAAAATATGGTAGAGACAATATTATTTGTATTATAAATAACATTTGGCTGCGTTGCTTGACGGCTGATACATGTAGCATGTCAACCGAAAACGCTACATTTTATAAAATTTCTTATAAGTTCAGAAATTATGGGTCTTGTAATATTTTAGTTTAAAAGCGGTTAGCTGCATACAAACTTACCTATGGTTTTTAAGATTTTAGACTGCGATATGCGTTTCTTTGATGTGAATGGGGTCTATGAACAAGGAGAAGATATCGCATTAAATCTGCAATTTAATTATTGAGGCATCTACTCTATCTTTGTAAATTTTAACTTGATGCATTTAAAACTGACACAAAGTAAAGTTGGAATTGTCGGCAATTGACTGTTATATAGAAAATTAGTTTTAGGTTTTTGAAATATTTCTTTGGACTACCAACATTTTAACATTGCCTGTTTAGGTATTTCTACTAACTAAATAATACAATATGTATTAAAACTTCCAATATTAAAAGTAATTGAGTGACAATTGGAATAAGTTTTCTATCGTGACTTTCGTTTTAGATTAAATTTATTATAATTTCAGTTCTTACTTAATTTGTTAATAACTCGGTCACAAAATTGTAATACAAAAAAAAAACAGTTTTTCGGTTTTTATCTGATGCATGATGATAAAATTGGCGGCAATCAAAGCTATGTGTTTACATTATAATGTCAAAATTAGCATTTTAAATTAATTGCTAAATAAGAAATCTATCACCTTCTACGAGTAGATGTAATGATTTTGCTTTATTTTTTACATGATAATGTAAAAAAAGTAGATTATCGCAAACTACATAAATATGTATTAGTTACCTACCCTACCTACAAGTTAAAAACTGTAAAACAAAAGAAAAACTGCAAAAACTGTTTATTTGTAAATCATTAAATATTAAATTGTTTGTACAAGTTTGTTTTTGACTAGTAAATGATAAAAACGGACAATTTCGTGGCCTGAAAGAGTCACATGTCTCTAGAAAAAATGGTACGTCTACCTGCCTACATACCGACTGGAACCGAATTTGTGTGATATCACTAATTATCATATTTTCGCGAGTTGTATTATATACAAAAATATCTGTTGACAAAAAGGCATTTAAATCATGTTTTTACGTGAATATTTAAATTGAGATCTAAGTAATTTGAAATATATGTTGTGCTTAAGTGATTATTGTCGTTTATAGGTTAAGTATTAGTTTTTAGTTATTGTTTTTATACTAAGCACTTTTACTCCCTACACATTTACATACTTCCATATTTACTAGACTTTTTTACGTCACATTTATGAAAATAGTGGACGATTTACGAATGAAAATTATTGGCATGTAGTGAATGTTTGACGTGATTGTTTTGGTAAAACAAGCAACAGTACAAAATGATCGATACGTTTCTACAGTGTAACATGTACCTAGTCTTGCAATTTTTACAATTTTGTAAACATCTATTCCGTATTTAATTAGGCATTGTCACAAATAAACAATGTAATCTCTATTTTATTCGTTTTAATCTTTTAGCAATATTTAATTTTGTTAAATATAAGTGGTGATAAAAAAATGTAAAAAGACAAGCCCGCTGAGTTTCTTTCCGGATCCTCTCAGTCGTG
Source organism: Selenia dentaria (assembly GCA_917880725.1). Lineage (NCBI taxonomy): Eukaryota > Metazoa > Arthropoda > Insecta > Lepidoptera > Geometridae > Selenia > Selenia dentaria. The sequence continues at coordinate 8,227,443 of OU862901.1, read as the reverse complement.
GTCGCGTGCCGATCCGATTATAGATTTAACCCGTTGACTTGCGGTTCGCCATATTTGGTCAATAATACAACAGATTTCGTAGAAATCAACCTGCTTTTCTAGGAACTGCAACATGTGTGGAGCAAATCATTTTGTATCAGAATGCTTTAATAATATTTATTAGGTTCAAGTAGTGATGTATGATGATGAAAAGTAGCCTGTGTTAATCCAGCGTCTCATCTACACCTTCATACTAAATTTCATCAAAATTGGTCCACCCTTTTGATCGTTATTGTAAAGTAGTAAAAAACATACAAACACACAAACTTTCGTTTTATATTTGTGAGATATTAATATACCTTTCCTTGCTGTTAGCCTCATTAACAAGCTTAAAGTCGCTCAACGAGCAATGGAGAGGGCTTCGGGTTTCCCTGCGTGATAAGATACGAAATGAAGAGAACTAAGGTCACCGACGTAGCTCTCATAATTAGTAAGTTCACATCAGGTCATAATCAGGTCACATCGCTAGCAGAACTGATAACCGATGGGGAAGAAAGGCTCTTGAGTGGCGATCACGCATCGGAAGATGTAGTGTCGGCTGGCCCCCCGCTAGGTGGAGCGACGACCTCGTCAAAACCGCGGGGAATCGCTGGATGCAGGAAGCAAATAGCCGTTGCAAGTGGCGTCCTACGGGGTAAGCAGCGGTGTTTTAAACACCTGCGTTTCGCCGGACATATTTTTGGTAGCATGTAATAGGGGGTGAGCCTATTGCCATCTACGGACGGACTATTGAGAATTTCTTTGTCTAAAAACCCAATAACTGTCCAATCCGGGGATGAACCCAAGACCCCGAGATTACTAAACGTCGCTTTCACCACTACACCATGACGAAGCGAGCGAAGCAGCTGGCCGGTTAGCTAGTTTGTAAATATATGCTCACCAAACCACTCAAATACATCATATTGGATAATGTTTAAGTCAAAGTGATTTTTCGTACGCGACGTTTCGTTATAATGACTAATAAAAGTAAATAATAAAACGAGAACAATACAATTTTTAAGTTGTTTATTAAAATAATATTCGTTCAACTGAACACAAGACACGGGACCAGAGCTAATAATTGAGTTTTCTAATATGACAACTTTTCTCTACTAAAAAAAAATAACTAGCTCACAAGAGCCTTGTCTTTAGGTACCCTCTTAACAATAAAAACAACTATAAAATATATCAACATAAAGTCCTTCAGAGGTATTCGTCTTAAATACCAGAAATAATATGTTTCCAGTTTATAATAGTAATAATTTGGCACAGATACCATAATAATAAAAGTATTAATAATGCTCCATTGAACATTCCCTGGTTTCGTGGTTCTAGATGGTTTTGGCACCGGTTTTTAAATCATATTAAACAACTAAAACATTATTGAACGAACAAAAATCATTTTTAATAAACTCAAAAAAAATATGACTTAATTTTAAGAAAATTCTAATTATAAACTATACAGTACCCATTTACATCGTATTGCACAAATTCACTTTCATGCAAAATCAAACGGATGATCAATATTTTCTTTTTTAAATTATATGATGGTGTCAAATTGTAAAATGATATTTAATGTTTACGTCGGGATTTGAATATATCGTCACACAATTATATTACATTATTTTGGAAAAATCATGACCGTAATTTTCAAAATCAACCAATATTGGGATATTGCAGTTAACAACATTAAAATTCTTAATAATAACAATAAAAAAGTAATTAACAAAAAATCATGCGTTGGATAAAACAAACCATCCAAGAACATCCGAGGGCACTAATATTTTTATTTATTAATTTATAATATATATAAATGCAATTTTTTTTACCAAAAATCCTAAATACTCGTGAATTACAAATTTTATTTACAACGTCTATAAAACTCTGCGGGGTTGCCAAAATTATACAAAATTATATACCAATCCATGTGGTTCAGAGTCTTTTTAAATATTTTGTTTCCATTAAAACTTTTATATATCAATAATGTATACATTTGTAAGTAGAATAGTACACTTATGCTCTAATATGACACAATAAGGTTATTTTACTATATTTTTTTACATTTACATCATGTATGTACTTACACATATACAGTGGGTTTGTTATAGCGAAACTCTCTTTGAATCAAAAACAGTTACAAAAATTACTTACGGCCTTATAAACGCTGCTTAAATTTAAATGACGTCATTTAGTACGGCGTAGAACGGGTTTGCACCAGCCAATAAGTACATGACGTTATTTAAATTTAAGCAGCGTTTATAAGCCTGTTAATGTTTGCTGATTAATAGATAGCGTTAATTAAAATTAAAACATTGTAACAACTGACCAACATAATTCGTCGTTACTTTTCATGATTATAAAGGCTTCAGCATCATATCGCTTCAATCAAAATCCCAAATAAACGAGTCAAAGTTACAACACACTTACAGATATAAAAATATACTTTAATATAGGAAGGATAACTTCTGTTTATCAATAAGGAATATAAAAAAATATTATTCAACAAAAAGAAAGGTAAGGTAGTAATTTTTAAAATAACATAAACAGCAAATATATGTGCCTCAAATACAACAGAAAGACAGAGCGAGAGAGCATTATGCAATAGTGACATCATTAATCGAGCGATCATAAATGAAATGCATATATAGAAATGTTATGAAAGAAAGGGATAGCTACTATTAAAGTGTTGGCTTCTAAAGTCTTTTGCTTTCTAGTTCGATTCTAGTCAACTTTATATTTCACAGTAAATATGCCAGTATTGTTATTAGAACACAATCCATTATTATATAATGACTTATGTTGAATCTTAAACGATATTGATGCAAAGTACAGTAATCATGAAAAAGTACAGACAATATGCTACCAGAACTGTCACTGAAAAAACAAAGAAACAGTTTCAATTCAAATAGCAGTCGCTTTAACATTTGTTTAATTATAATTCATACAACTCATACAACATGCCTACACTAACCTACGACAGTCTAACAAGTTCCGTACAACGGAAAAACATTTTTCCCCCAGGCTCGCCTTACAAATTACTTTTTACATGCACTTCCGAGGGGAAAACAAATACGAACTAAGTCGAAGTCTAATGCTACAATGGAACCTTTAGGTGCAGGCCGAATGACGGATTTGGAAACATTTTTACGACCAACGAGGTTTCATAATGGATCTAACAAGAACTCTTTTCAAAAAAGTTTCTATCATATTCAATGTAAACAATTGAATATCACAACTCGTCGCACAAACTTTATTCATTGTACCTACCACAAAAAATTGTGTAAGTGTAATGTAATCGTATCGCTGTGGTTTACAGTACAAACTATGAGTTATCTGTGCCATATTTGTACGGTATTTGTCAACGATACGATTACGATGTAATATTCATGATAGGCCCACTGAATTCAACAGTTTTCGATAAATACTTTTTCGCGAGTAATTCTTGCTAGGCTTTCCGAAGGCTTGATTTACAACTCTGATAAATAAGTTTCAACCATTATTTGGGTCTAGCAACGGGAAAGCCCTCATACCAAAGTTTTAAAACGTTAGTATATTAAGTATTGCAATAATATAAATAAGAAATAGATATGGAAAATTCCAGCGGTATTATCTGTATGGTAAAAGATTTAGTATTATATTGGTATTAGAGGCCAATCTATATTTAGAAGTTGAGATATAAACAACGTAAGATTAGAGTACTTATAAAGAAAGATAAATAACGATGCTGAAATGTTCTTTGCATTTATAACCTCTTTAAGTAGAGTGCCGCGCCCCTGTCAAAGTCAAAATAACAATGACATTTCTATTGGGTCTGGATGTTTGACATTTGATGGATTATCTAATGGTCAAACCGTCCGACAGAGAGATAAGGACTCTTAATTTATGATGTTATGAATAATTGACTGATTTATGAAATTTAATTTTTCTATTCATATCATTTAAAGGTCATATGTTTTGCGTGATACATTTTAGGTATGTATCAAGTACTAAATTAAACTCAAAGTTTGTGATCTTGTAACAATTAATGTGGATTTCAGTATAACTATATTCTCTGATCTAACAAGAAGACTAAGTAAGGTCTAACCTAAGTCTGCCCAAGTTGAATCTAAGCTTTTACTTGTTTTGTTTAAAACTTGACTAGTTCAAGTCGCGTGTGCAATATAGTGATGTTTGTCATCAAGTTATTATTTTTAATCACCCACTGTTCTGTTTCATTTCTTAATTCTCCGAAACCTTATATTTTATTTACAAAAAACAATTTGAATTTCTTGTAATATTACAAAAAATATACTAGGTGCGTCGTGTTTGTAAAGTAATTTATATCTCAATTACTAAAATAGTTATGTATTTATCAGAAAAATGTAAATCACGCATCAATTGCAAATTCAAAGCACTAGTTATTTTTAAAGTTTGAATCCGCCACGACATGAAAAGTAGCAGAATAGAACCAAAGGAAATAATCGCAGAAGATAATCTTTAAAAATAAGCGTAAGTATGTATTTTATTTGAAATGTATGTTTTTTTTTGTATGCGATACATCATGTTCCTAAGAGGCCGTTATAGTTAAAGAGAGCAAATGGCATAAGCTTTGTCAATATTACATTTTGTTAACAGCATATTTATATAACATTGTGGTTTTACGATCAAAATCATAAGAAAACCATTTCAAAACAATAAAAAAAATTGTCCTTTAATAATTAACACATATTGCATTTGTTTGAAAAAGTTATGAAAATAACGAAACGGTAATTTATAATTATGTAAAAATGCCTAAAATGCAGTCCAAATTTAAAAATAAACTTTATTTTATAAGCTGTCACTTTAAAGCAAACAAATTGCATTGTCAAAATATATAGATAAAGAAAAGTGGGAACTACCCACACTTTTAGCATCCAAATTATATGGTGGCGTTGTCATACATTTGTCACTATATTATTTTGTTAATGGTCATAACAATACATGAATTTTGATTATACTATGTAAATGTTCTTACTGATTATTGCGTATGTCCTTAATTTTTAGTATAGTTTGTGTACACGGAGATAATTAGTTGGCGCCATCTAGTTGAAGTTTACGAAAGCTCGAAATGAAAGTTATTGAAATGGCACACGGAAATGTGACTAGGTCCTATGATGACTGATGCTTAATCATATAACAAAATAAATAGCTGTTTTATCATCAAAAATGATTTTGTGGTCATAAAATACTTAGGTATGTCGAATCCATTTAACTTGTTATATCTATTAAGCAGCACTCAGCAGATTTAAGATTAATATTATTTAGTATATTTGGGCATTAAAAGTATGGGTTACACAAATGCATAATAAATGACTCGATATCGGCTCACAATTTTGAGATCACTGTGAAAACTTCACTGATTTAACAGGGTAAGTCATTAATATATGTTTACACGGTCGAGAATAACAATTTGGATTGGCGACCAGAAATACCGTACATTTGGTCAACAATAATGTTTAGGCCATTTATAAACAAAAAAATTAGTTAATACCGCATCTGCACCAAACGCGTCAAAAAGTACACAAAAATGTCGGTATTTCTACGTCGTCAAAATCCTTTTAGCACCCGATAAATGAAAATAGCCGAACTACATTACAGTTTATCATACTTTATCAAATCTGAACTGTAACAAGGTTTGTTTCCAGTGTTCATTATCACAACCACTCGGTTCGGGGCGTGTCCGCTAGATGGCGCTGCAAGGCGTTTTCACTTCTCTAACATAGATGTCGCTATTCTAAAAACTATTTGTACAGAATTCTGTCGACTCACAGTCTATAAGCTCCAGTAAGTTTCCTCAGAACGATGGACAAATACTTCAAAGCACTGAATATACGGCGGTATCCTCCGCAACAATTTCACCTCGGTAATATCGCGTAACGTCCGTCGAGTCGAAACAATCACAGAGCACACCGCGTTCGGAGTTCGAAATGGAAAACTACCCGGCAACGTCGAAAACTGTGTCAGTAGCGTCCGTGATGCGAGAGGCATCGGACGTCGCCGTCACTATGAGACCGAGATCACTTCGTGGCCGGGCCTCGCCTGCGCCGCTCTAGGCCACGTTTGGGACGTGAGTTGTCCTACTGATAGGGGGTTGTTTGCATCCCTGGGGTTAGTCCCGACGGGGTTTCTAGGCGGCGCAGGGGGCGGATCAGAGGCCGGCGAAGCGAGGGAAGATAGGGCACTGAGTCCGCCCGGACTGGACGCTGAATTGAGAGGCGTGTCGGCATCGCTAGAAGCGTCCGACATCTCCTCTAGTTTGACGTCCTCATCAGAACAGGGAGACTGCGGCGTGGCCATCGGCAGCGGGACGGTCCCGGACGCGGCTGCCAGGGCTTCCATGTAGCGTACGCATTTCTTCTTCCGCCTGTTGAAACATTATGATTTAGATACGGGGTGCCACAAGGATCTGTTATGAGGCCGCTTCATACACTCTGCTACACTTATTGCCTCGAATTACTGAAGGGTGTTTAATTTGTGAGGAAATTATACAACATACGCTTTACAAAAACATCTTAAAAAGCCTAAACATCAGATCCTAAGCTGAATTGAATGGAATACAAATCTTCAATCTTGATCGCACTCAAACCCTTTTAAATTGTGATATACGAAATATGCAAAAGATACAATTTTGTAATCATAGTTATTTTATAAGTGTAGAACAGTTTATGAAGCGCTCCGGGGTTATAAAACAAAAACTAATACTAAGACATCGAACACATGTTAAAGAAAAACATGCTATACAGTTAAAACTAAAAAAAAACGTAACGACCATGCTTAAACTAAGTATTAATGTAATACCTACAAAACAATCATCCACGCATATGGGAAAATCTTAAAATATAATATGTGTAGCCGCTTAAAATATAATATGAGAATAAATAATAGTAAAAAATAGTCAAGCCAAAAACTACCTACAACAATAAAACTAAAACAAAAACCATTCACAATTATTAAAGTAGAAAATTCAACAATATCAAAAGTCGAAATAATAACAAAGCTTATCAAATAAATGTTTAATTAATATAAAGATGCATAACTCCAAAATATTTATTGAAAATTGTAAAAATTTAAACATCGCCATTTAGTGCGGCGATTAACAATTTCGTTGTAAGCACTAAATAATGTCATTTAAAAGTAAGCAGGAATTATAAATAAGGCCGTTGGTTTATATAAAAATAAACGTATCATTATGCTTGTGGTTTCGTGTCGGCGCTTTTGCACACTTTTGTATGAAACATAGTGATAAATAACAAGTAGGCCTAAACTACATTTAGACCTACTGTCCACGGACGCGTAGCTTCATAGACGCTTCAAAATACGCAGCTTGTGCAGCCTAGCGTACTGAACTGAACACGAGGCGTATTGCACGCGTACACACGTTTTCAATCATTTGACGCCGGACGTCAAGGACGTTATTTTGGTATATTACTTACTACATTCGAAGTCGCCGAAAATGACAATTATATTTGACGTATTCGTATATATAGACAATAAACCCGATTATTCGTATTTCATTCTCAACCTCACTCCAAGCATTTTCAGTTAAATCTTTTGTAGCATATTCAGCAAGATTATTGTTGTACGGATGTTTTTCTAATATTTGAACTAATTTCGCAGCCGTTCCCGCCATTTTTTGCAAAATAAAACCGTGCTTTCGCTCTATGTACCAGGTGGTATGTCGTACCAGCGTACGACATGCGTTACGGCTGACGTCATGAAGCCTGCATGCAGCGACGCGATCGCGACGTTGCCGCTCTGTCGACGGAGTTTTTGTATGTAAGCTGAGAGCAGGCGTACACCAAGCGTATAATGACGGTCTGTGAAGCTACGCGTCCGTGGACAGTAGGCCTTAGTTAACGTCAAACCATTTATTTCATTTTATAGTAATCTATTTCAAGTATGAATACATATTGATTCCTAAACTTTTATAGAGTAATTACTACAAAAAATACAGGGCGAGAAGTTGTAAGGTTGATAGTAACGCCATCTCCCGCAACAACATACAAGCCTCTAAGTTCTACATAGCACTCTATCGCGCTCGTCACAAATCATTCGCCCAGTAATTTCAAAAAACTTTAATGCACACTCTGCTGGAAAAAGAACATCTGGAGTCAAACTAGCTTAAATAAAAAATGCAAACACATCGAGTACCTACAACATGAGTGCTACAACATCAAACATCACTCTCACTGACCGTGGTCCGAAGCCCGGCGGGAACAGGCCGGCACTAGAGGTTCACATACGTGGGCTCCTGAGGGGGGCTCCCGACTAGACTCGCGGGGGGCAAAGGCGTCGCAGGCTCCGGCCTGAGGAGCCCTAGCCCTCCTGACACCATTACACTACTTGACTCGGGGCTGATCGGTGAAAGTTATTTGGTCAGTTTTGAAAAGGATGGATATGATGATGATTTTGGGGGGAAGGATGTTGTCGATGATATATTTGTAAGTAATGATGGATTTTATAGATTGGATTATGTTATTAATGAAATTTTAAGGCAGAATTGTGTAGATTATAAGATTTTTAAATATTAGAAGGTATGAGATTGAATATGAGTATTAGAATTGAGAAGGTATGATTGATGGCAGGTAATATTGAAGGTAAATGAAAGATTTCGAAGGGTAGTTAGTGTTATTAATAATGTTACACGAAATAGCGGTGTTGTTGATTAGGTTGTTGAATTAGTTGAATGTAATGATATTGAAGAAGTAGATATTATTATTGTTATAAATGATCACGTTTCAGTTGTTGAGATAGTTGTATGTGCAGATGTGATTTATGAAATTAAACATTTAACAAGGGATTGTAACAAAAAAGATAAAACAATTATTAGTGATCAATGTGAGGAGTTTTCAATTGATGAGAGATTTGTGAGGGATGGTAATTATGAAAATATTACAAGGCGTTATGAAGAAGATAACATCAGGTCAAAATCCAAGGGTATTATAGATTTAAATACAGAAAGAACGTGAATGATTATGTTAATATAAATAGGATATATTAATATATTAATTAATATTTAAAGGAGACAATTCATATCATGGGATATTAGTAATAAATATATAAAACAAGACAAGAAATGAAATTAGGAGGCGAAGTGTTTAAGTTTTCAATTAGTACATAAAAAGAGCAAATTATTTAAATACGTAATAGCAGTATATTAGATGAGAAATCACAATGCAATTAACAATAGAGATGAATAAGTTAAAGAAAGTCAAGTTGTACCGAGTCAAATAGAGTTTGGTGATTTTATAGCGATACAAAATATAGAAAAGTAATCATAAAACGTCACCAATAGTGCCAGCGGAATCCAGCATCCGTGAGAAGCGGCAATCATGAGTGGAAAAAACACATCATTAAATATTGTGAACCTTCGAATATTTCAACAATAATTGTAAGAAAAACGAAAAAGCGAGCGTAATTCAGAAAATGTGTCAAGATTTTTTTGAAAGCGTCTCCTTCTTCGACAGATGATTGCCCTTCCTCCTCCCACGTGTCTCTATTCTAATGTCCTATAAACGCTACATTAACCACACATTGGTCTACTTTCAAAAAAATCTATTCGTTGTGTTTCTACATCGTTAAGTTATTTCTTTGTGAAAAGACACATTTTCTGAATTTCTGCGTCGCCGTACACGATTAACCTTAATTTACTAATAAAAATAAATCTTTGTAAATAAACATAAAAGACAATATCTACTTGGAATCCTTTTTGGGATTATTCATGTTACTTGAACGTAAATAATGCCAAATTAAAATTGGACCGGGCTATCTTAGTTTTAAAGACTACTAAGCCAAGTCTTTCCACATAGAAACAATATATGAAACAAAACCAGTAAGTAACATTAAAATGTACATTATTGTTCGCGAGGTATCTTAAAAGCGGAAAAGAAATTAAAAAATAAATCTCAAGTAACCCACCTGCAAGGTTTGCACCATTGGTTCTGTTGATCTAGGCCGTACCTCGCTCGGCATTTCTTCAAGTTATTCCCTGTAAATTGTCATAACAGCTCTGTCAGGATATGCCTTTACAACCTGGCACAAATAATAGGGAACTTTAGCAAATCAAAATATACTTTGCACGCAAAATAAAAACATATAGTACTCGATTTAAACCAAAATCTTTTTCAAACACAATTGATCCTTTAATTAAATACAAGGCTTTAAATAAACATTGCTGATAAAAAGCAGAAGATATCGACTAAACTATATTAAAAGCATCTTAAAACCACAATCTACGATACATCTAACTATGAAGAAGCATCATGCAATCAACCCCTGTTAGTAACATGCAGGATCAGGCAGGAATAGGATCAAAAAGAAAAGGAAACAACGGAAAAAACATTGGTTTTCAAATAAAACATACTACACGCATAACTTCCAAAAATAAATCGCTAACTACGCAATATCGAAATAATAATGACGGCTTAAGCAAATGTAAAGCAGAATAGGTTCTCCGGAATTAAAATAAAGTTGGCCAGTATCATTGAGATGCAGACAGAAGCATCGGCTGTAAAGTGACTATAGTAGATACTCCTCTCCTGGAGACTTCGCTAGAACTCGCTTCTGGATCATTATCGTCCTGGAGCTGAGCTCTTACCATGCACACCGTGCCTCTTTCTACTCCTTGGCATACTTTCTATAGGAGAAGGCTGTCCCAGCCAAAGGAGCGCATGTACACTCCCTGCGAAGCGTTACTGCATTAACAATTGCTGGAACATGCACGCTCCCCGATACGCATTACGGACCAGAACGGAAAGCAAAAAACCGGGACAACCTTCGAAGGAATGCCAATATCAGGGTGGTTCGTAGCGCTTTTTTAAATTGCAAATGTAATAAATAAATGCGATAAAATATTATAAAAATAAAGAAAAATAATGCTCTGCAATAAGTCTACAACCTGGTACCCCTTTAACCATACATTCTGCAATATACTATTCGGACCGTTCGGAGTTCAAAGCAATTGAACTTTGGATGAGGGGGGAATAGGCGAGGCGAAGGGGGATCGAGCGACCAGCGTCTCCGGACTTAATCCTTCGTTAATTGACCTCATTTTTTTAATGAGCCGAAGCGAGTGAATCGCATCGTGCGATGTCGAGACGCCGGCCCCTCGGGAGCATGTGCGGAGCGCGTGACCCCGTTTTGTCTCGATTTGCATCCGACAAGTACGTATGGGATAAGGATGGGACATGACTAGATGGGAGCCGGGAGCGGGCGGGTCGTCGACGGAGCGAAAGGCAGTACCTCCATCGGTTGTCTCCTGTTTTCGTTTCCTCTTCTTGCCCCTTTGCGTATTAGCCCTAGACGACCAATCGGGATAGAGTTGCATGTGGAGTTGGCGCTCGCGCCGCGCCAGCTCGTAATATTTTGCTTGTTCCTCACGGCCGAGCGCATGCCACTGTACGTCGCAATATGGAAAGAAAAGAGAAATGCACTTCGACGGTGGACCTCCCTAACGTTGGTGCTAGAAAAACAGCCCGCAGTGAGCCTATTGTATTGAAATTTTGATCTGTTCCTACTGAATGAAAATGGCCAATTGAGAGCTTCCTCACAGAACCTATTCTGCGGTCGGTATCGGAGTCGCGTCCTCTATACATATAATAAACCAATATAGTTTCCGGGGTTGTAGGGTGTACAGTACACGGTCACTCGACGACTACAGTACACAGAACACGAAACAACTAGACCTGGAGAACTTACGAAGGGTCACCCTCGGTTCGAAACAAAGGGGGAAACAAGGAAACCGCGAACCATTGACAATCGCGGGTACTTTCCCCATGCATTGAGTACAACTAACACAGATTTAGTAAGAACCGAGGGGATATCGTTAAGGTTTCCAGGCTTAGCCGGCGCAGAGCGACGCAATCTCAAAATCACCACCACAATATACCAAACAATATACCTCTAGAAAGCGTCAGATTTAACTCACGTAAACTACTACAAAGCTCGCTGCGTGCGTTAGGGCAAACCTTGTCGTAGCGTATGAGTAACTCTAGAACCTTCTAGTAGTGTCTGTATGGTATATTGGGCATTATTGGACCGCTCCACGCCGGTTCCGACTCTCGAGCACGGTTCCAGCCGCTTTTCTAGCACGGGCACCGTCTTGACTGTTCGCAGAACACACACACGCACACTCACATACGGGTAGGTAGGGTTCAGTCGTTAGGGGCTTCAAGCCGGTCTGTTAGTGACTAGCAGGCACGGTCCATGTTAGTGGAGACTGGAGTAGGGGGAGTGAGGGAGGTGAAGCGAGTGTACAGAAGCGTCGAAGTGACATCCCATGGCCCGTATGGGTATTCCTAGTTCCAATACCTCCCAGCTCAGCGGGACTGCGGTCCTTTTTCCGCTTTTTCTTTTTGGAACCGTAACCGTAGTTGTCTCTTGCGCTCCAGCCTGGGTACAGCTGCATATGTAGCTGTCTCTCTTGCCGAGCTTTTTCATAGTATTTGGCTTGTTCCTCCCGACTCAATGAATGCCACTGCGTTTAAGCATTAGACGTTACTTTACCAACGTTTTGAACCCCAAAAAAAATAAGTAATATAGTCCTGATTTTCATACAAAGACAAACAGAGAAAACATAAGGGAAAATGGCCCAGTAAATAATCAGAATCGTGACAGATATAAGGTCGTCCGATATCGCATTAAAATGGGCAAGGATTTTTAACACCGGAAATGAACCATTGGATCGATTTGTTAAATAAAATATACATTAGACTAATTAAATACTGAATCTCCAGCGAGCACTTCCAGTTATTTCAGACCACCCTATATCCCCACAACGGGATTCGAACCCATATCCTACACGTACGACATCTTGAATAACAAGATGCAATGAGAGAGGTCACGTCGAATGAATAAGACATGTTGTTACTCTTGTTAGGAATGAGACCCAGTTCCGAGAAGTGAGTAGCGGGTTCGATTCCCGGTACGGCGGCTTGTTTGTTATTCAATGCATCTATGCGATGGACGATACTACTGACTTTGGGCACGCACGGCTGCTTGATGCAAACTAAGCTTTATATATAGCGGGGGAGGTAGTGTCGGTTTATATTACGAGTTAAAGTTACCTAGTAAGGGTGTTTTAACATCGGTATTGTTATTTATCAGAGTGAGGAGCACGGGCCACGATCAACCACACGCCCACATTGCGGGCGGATAGGCTCTCGACCGCTCAAAAGCCCAAAGACAGCTAATGTAAAACAACAACCGGAGAAGCCCTAAAAATTATTCAAGCGGTCACCAATCCATGTCATCAACGCCGCGAACGTTGGCGAGCAACTTGCCTCCTTTTGCGTCTAAGAATACTTATGAACCTTCGGTCTAAGAATACGAATGTACACGTATATGAATACGTGTTTTTGCACCACGATTAAAGTCTGTTAATATACGCTCTTTTACATTTTCAGACAAGCATTTCATACACAGAAATACCAGATTCTCATACATATATTATTGTCAATTGTTTTACAATATTTTTAACCGAAGGGTTTGTCTCAACGTTGCATTTTCTATACGATAAGTCAAGCGTGTGACGACGCAAACGCGATGGATATATCTCATTCCATTACCTTAAAGAATGTCTCTTTTTATAGTACTCTTTACCTGACTGCAAAAGTATATGTCTAACAATCTGGAATATTGTTTGTTGTATTGAAGTGTGTTGAAAACCACTACGTATTTAATAAAAAAATTTATAGTTCACGTTTTTGTAAAAATAAATAATAATAATAAAAATATAACTGAGGTTAGAGTTTTACACTGGAATTGGCTTTCGAAATGTCCATTTACCTGCGTGTTTATTATAATTGTGGGTATATAAGATTCTTTTATCACCTTTCTTAGAATAATAAAAAAAATAAAGATATCATTGAAATCGCAGAGTACGTATCAAAGAAAGCGGAAAGATCGAAGCTTTCCTATTATCTAAATTAGTCTATGATCGAAGCGAAGTTACGGAGAATAGAATTGACAATACAGATGACATGGCATTAACAAGTTGGGGAGTTTATGATACGGTTTTTAAAGTTCTATTTTGCACAATTTAAATCAAACACCTACTGTAAAATATAGATGAACATAGATTTTTAAAGCCGTTATTTTCAAAGTGGGAAATGAAACCTATAGAATAAATACGAGTATTAATAAATAAATACGTACATACGTTACAAAATATCAGAATGTTCTTATTCACGAAAAGTAATTTTGCAATAAAATTGAATATATTTTTTTCATTGAGGTTCCTGGACTAACGATTGTATAATGTTAGATATACAAATTTTTCAAACAAAATAAGGTTTCATTTTTAGACACTTTCTGGATAACGTCAGGTACGATATGACCGACTCATTATTTATATTATTCTTTCGATAGAAATTTATTTTTTGGTAAAAAAATATTTGACTAATTCGAAGGTTGATTTTTATTTAATCGACAACAGAGGTAACTCCGACTAGTAATAAAAAGAGACTGGCGCTCCCGCACTATAAGCTTTATGCAGTGACGGATTGTATTCCTAACAAGATTAACAAAGGCGTAATCCAGTATCATTTAAATTTACATTCAATATGCTTGTAGAAGTCATCGTGGTTGAATAATTTTATGATACGCAGATAATCATATTTATGTGCTATAAATTATAATATGTATACATTTTAATGTATAATAAAGTTCTTAAAATAAATATAGTAACTTATCTAGTAAAAGCAAACGCCCAATGTTTAGTGTAATAATAAAATTTAGTTATACCGCTTTAGAGAAAAATAATAAATCGGTGTCGGATCTGAAGTTCCACAGATTACCTCCGTCAAACAAACTTTTGACCGTGTAGCTTATGTAGGTATAGTCGAGTATCTCGACCGATTAAGTGACCTTGAGGGTTACTTTTTCGACCGAAAAAGTGACCTTCAGGGCCACTTCTTCATAGAGAACTCTCGCACCCTGTTGTGTGCGCTGGCGCCGATAAAAAAAACTGTTTATTAATAACTTTATTTAGGATATTAAAATGAGAAATTGATAATAAGTATTCTGGAAAATGTACACTTCCTAATGACTAGTTTATATTTGTCAAATCAAATCTTTCGAAGCATATATGTTTGCTTCGAAAGATTTGATTTGTATAAAATATACAAAATATTTTTTGTATAAAATAATAGTATAAAAAAGTTAAATAAAATAATCACCAGTTCTATATCACAATGATGGTCGCTCGATGGACAATCATCGCATCTATGATTTGTTCTACGGTGGCAAACGGTCGATATAAAAGAATTATAAACCATTCGTAAGACGAAGGGTTCTTTACTACTTTATCCTTTAATATGAATTATCTTTTATACATTACAATCATTATAAATATGTGGCTTGTATTATAATATATCAATCTGCCGTATCAACACGTCACTATGAAAATTTTAACCCGTTCCCGGTTACGGTTCGAAACATTCAGCCCCCTTTTAAGACAGGCAGACGAGCGTAGGCTTAGTAAAGGAGCCCCGAGTAGGTACCTTAAGGTTACTAAAACAGTCTCGTATTTTTTTTACACGCGAGGCTTGGTGTAGGTAGTCTTAACAAGAAAATCATACACTGAAGTTTTTTAATTCGCTGATCGCTCTATTAAAACGGAAAACTAGCATATTCCCTAATGTTTATCGCCTCAGCGCTGAAAGCGCCAAACTTCTCATTAATTCACATAATTAGTCTATTTTGTAATGAACCTATAAAAAAATCAACATAATTAACAAAAATAAAGAACATTTAAATAGAAAATTAACTTAAAGTGACAAAAATTGGTGATTAAACTTACCCGTCTCCCCAAGATCTGGTTGATAGCGGCAGACTCCTTCAGGGTACATTCCGCCACCACTTTGGCCCTCATCTCCTTCATGTAGAGCATAAAAGCGTTTAGAGGCTTCTTTATGTGAGGTTTCTTGTTCTGTTCCTTGCTGTTGGAGTTGGAGTCTGTTGGCTTATCGTTGGAATTACTGCTGCTGCCTTTTTCTAGTGACCTGAAAATTTGGGAAGAACTCTTTAAAGCCTCTGTTTTAACGTCCCTCTAGTCAAAACAAACGTCATTACATTATCTGTCAGATTCTTGCTGAATAGCGAGGTTGAAAAAAATATGTGTAAGTTACTTGCTTAATAATGGAGATTGAAAAAAGCAACTACCTCAGGATTGAGCTTTCAGAGAAGGTCAAAGTCAAAGTCAAAGTATCTTATTTGCATGAATATAGGTACAAATATAGATAATTCCAAAATAACTTTAAAGTTCTCCACATTCCACCATTATGGTATACAAAATAATTTCATATTAAAGTTAACATACATCATCATAGCGCATTATTGTCAGAAAATAAACAAATCTTAAAACTAAACTCGGTAAACTTTAAATAAATCGATTGCTAATAATTAATAAACTTTAATTAAAGGTAACATCGTGATGAAATACTTAGCATGGTGGTAGTATTCTTGTGCCCGCCTGGCTAGCTATCACCCTCAAGTTTGTTAACCTATCATTAAGCTGACAGTGTGTTCCGGCAGCTGTCCTTGAGAGCCAGTCGCTATTCTAGGTATAGTGTGATACCACCTTCGACCGCATCATCACTGGCCATCAAGCGAGATAGTGGTCTAAAACTAGCCATCAGATAATTTACCAAAAACATACCAAAAAACTAACTAACTAATTTATAGTTGCAAAATTTTACTTCATTCATTTCTATCAAATCATACAAAACTTTTCGCTTTTTTTACTCTAATCGATACAGAATGAACGTCAATTGTTGCGTCAATGGTGATATCAAAAATCCGTAAATTAATAACATGACGCTGATATCTCGATATATTTGGATACGTGCAGAAATTATATGATATTGCTGTTTAAGTGACGATCGACGATATCACGTTAGGTAGAGTGGATCAATGCCATACTACAATATATTATTGAAAATAAAAACGCTCGTTAACCCATTCACAAAAGGCCAATATTAGACTAGTATTAGTCGGACTCACTCCAGGCCACGTCGGCACCATTTTAAGCATCTTTACAAAAATCCGCACGGTGTAACGTGGTATTTCTATATGTTATATATTTCTGAGAGGTCTGATGGGTACGTATTACGTACGTGGTACGTATTTCAAAATGGCATTTTAACCCTTTGCGTTTACGTAAATATACGTCAGTCTCATTCATAAATCTTTTGTTTTAATTATCACGGTATAGGAATAATTAACGGACAAAATAACGCAATTAAAATTGCGTGATGGCAGTTCCCTGGCGATTTTTTTTGTTGTTATAAAACTTTCATTACAATTGATTTAAGTTGGTTCTAAACAATCTAGACAGGAAGGAACTCTGAGCGATTTGGAACAAAAATAGCATGTCTAAAAGTAGACGTCTTGAGAACATGACATTCTACTAACTCAAATGAATCGTACTAATTCTTCAAATGTTTACCCATACTCTCCTAATAATCATTTCTAAGCAATCATATCTCTAGAGAGAGAGTATCTAGATTCTAGACTATACGTCACTCTAGAATCTAGATTGACGTATCTCTATATATGTATATCTTATAGCTTCTATACATGATCTCTATAATTGTACATGATCTTGACATCGGTCCAGTACAGATCGATATGTTAATACCGTTTAGGTGGTAACGACACGACACACGGCCAGACAGACGACAATAAACAAGCGAGGCGTCCGGTCCGGAATAGACGCGCGTTTCCGGCGGCGCGCATACGCATGGAATAGCGACAACATAGGGTTGCCACGGGAACTGGGAGGGTATTAACCAATGATCTTGTATTAAAAAGAGGTAGATTCGTCATAACTGACCGGCAGGGCTATTTTGTATCTCAGTTGCTAACAAACGTTGATTGAAATCTTGAAAAAATGGCGGCTATATGTCAGTTTTGACAACTCCAGTAAGCAAAAATTTTAGTAACATGATGACTGGAGCTGACAAGTTGCTAACAAACGTTGATTGAAATCTTGAAAAAATGGCGGCTCTATGTCAGTTTTGACAACTCCAGTAAGCAAAAAATGTTAGTAAGTTGATGACTGGAGCTGACAACAGAGACATAGAGCCGCCAGTTTTTTCGATTTCAATCAACATTTGTTACCAACTCAGATACATAATAGCCCGCGCTACTGAAGTCAATGTTGTCCCATCTTTCGCGCATTCAAGAACGTACGAGTATTTTGCTAAGGATTTTCTTAGACGTCATTCTATGATGGATAACATATATTGTTCAACAACAAATGTGGCTGTACACCTTACATTTGTTGTTGCCGTATTTATACGCGAGTACCTTAACTACCTCTTTTTAATATAAGGTCATTGGTATTAACAATCATTCTTTAGCACCACCTTGTGGCTATAAGTGTAGAGTTAAAGAATGAAAAAGGCAGGATAGTATTTCTTTTTTTCGGGGACGATTCTCTCAGAGAATTAATACTAGTATTTGAAAGGTCAATATGGTACCAGTATGTCAAACTTAATATAACCACATCATGGATAATGCGCCCCGCGGTTACACCCGCGTGGTTATGGTTGATGATAATGAAAAGTATGTGTTAATCCAGCGCCTCATCTACTTCTATACCAAATTTCATTAAAAATTGTCCCAGTCGTTTGATAGTGAAAGAGTAACAAACATCCATCCATATATACAAACTTACGCGTTTATAATAAGAAGTAGGATTGAAACCAACAATCAATGTGTTATTGAATTACATCGCGTATGTTTTATATTATATTTTTTATCCTGTCACTTCTAAGCGAAAGCCTAAGAAATAATTGTTGTGATAAATAAACTGTCTAGGCAAAACAGGCTAAAAGAGTATTTATAATTGATGTTCTTCTTCTTCCTCTTCTTCTTTCTCATTCTTGTAATTATGTCACAAAAACAAAAGTCGACCTAATCGTAATTGATTTGTAAATTCATCTAAATCGGTGCATATTCTGTTAACCTACAATCTAGTCCTGATATCATCATCTTGATTTTAGTATAATACTATTGACTGTGAATTTTGAATCGACCTTCATTAAACATTTAATTTAGTATTTATTTGAAAAGGGATGAGGCTCAATCTTATATATATAATAAATTGTCCTGACTGACTGATTCATAAACGCAGACCGTTGTGACTACAGACTTGACAATTTGACAGTAGTTGCCTTCATGTTGCAAGCATCCACTAAGGAAAGATGTGTGCAAACTTCAACCCTAAGAAGGATCAGCTAGTATAAAACCATTTCCCACCATAAGTTGAAATGTCGTAACACAATACTTTTAAAAGAAGATATTTACACACCTACTCATAGGAAGGGTACACGAAAATAAGGGGCACATCAACAAAACTAACAACCAGAGATAGTTGCAAATTAATCTTTGAAATTTAAATGACTACTAAAAAAGACATGGTTAAAACTAATGAATTGTATGTTTAATAACTTAAAATATAAATATTGAATTAATAAAATCAATAAGCATGAATTTATACTAATTTCACCAATGTAACTCCTACGCGCGTACGACGCGTTAATGTATTGAGCATAGACAATGAGAGCCTTCTTTAACAGTTTCGCATACAATGTGCACATTTTATTCAGGTTTGAGCTGCAATGGGCTCCTTTTAGTCATGAATGGAGTTTTATTAATGTGGATTATCTTTGAAACGAGCTCCTTCTATATTGTTTTGAATACATAATACGAAAGGCCCATTTACAACGAATCTAATGGTAAACTTAGCTAGATTTATGCAAAAATGTTGATGAACCCCTTCTTTTCGTGTACCCTTCTAGGGCATGAATCACGCTTAACATCAGGCAAGCGACTTATTTGTCTCGTGACTTACAATAAAAACAAACGGTCTACGCGGTAGTAAGAATTTTCTTCACTTCACTTATGAATCACTTTCTTAAACATAACCACAGCTGAAATTGAATCAATCTCTACTTCTGTGTTGGTATAGTTTATTTTAATCTTTGTAAAGCTCGCAACCCTACCGTAGACAGACATAGAAGGTATAGTACCGATAGCTTGAATGAACGCGATGGCGTTTGATTAGATTGTATCGAATCGAACCAAAGACTAATGCGTTAAATTAAGGCTCATAGCTCAACGCATCACCAAACTTTTCACAATACTTCGTAATAATTGCTTTCCGCTTTTCCTTTTTACTATTGCAAAATAAAATAAAAATTAGAGACGTGGTTTTTGTATAGCTCTATAAAGAAGCAAAATGAGAAGAAAAACTTTACGAAGCCACCTCAAAATCCGTGTATTTTCCAGTTTGAACATAACCTGCCATTATGCTATACATCAATCTATATATAAAAATAACCCCTATTTCTCCTGGTCACGCTATAACTTGAGAACGGATGGAAAAATCTCGCTAATTGTTTTTTGTTGTGTTATTTATTTTCAGGAGAAGGTTCTTATGAAAGAAAAACCAAGAAAAGATGGACGGTTATGGCGAGGCCGAAGGCCGAGTCTACTACGCCAACGAAGTCGCGGGCAGTCGCTTGTACAACATAAAACAGCATTCGGACGCATACACAAATGTAAAATAATATTATGATTAAATATTATTATCAAAATTGACCATTATTAATAATTTTTATTCACGTATAAAACGTTGACCACGAACTCGCAGAAAACGTTTACATCGTGGGCCAAAAAAACCAGAGGAACAATACGATTCTTGGAAACGCGACTCTACTTGTCAATAATTTAAATAAATAATGATGTGCCTAATTAACCGCAACTTTGTAACGAGCGCGACAAAGATAGCTACGGTCAAACATTCTTCGGAATTCGCAACAGCATCGAATAAAGCTGCTACGTTGGCGATGCCACGCGACTTAACTAGATATATGAACATCTTGACGATCTCATAGATATCAAGACTAACAACACTGACGATGGTTTAATGACCTTTTGAATATCTTTAAAAATAATCTACTAACAGGATAAGTACTATTTCCGGTTATGACTCGATTTTTAAAGATCAACATCATAAAATTTCGAATGATGTTAATAATATTATAAAATATATAATAGCTAGATTATGGGCAATATCTTTTCATTATGGGCATATCTTTTCATTTGTAATCAAGACAATTTATAGTTGAAAATATTTTCTTAAAAGATATTAACGAGCCGACGACAGACGGCAGTTCATTCTCAATTTCACCCAGTCTAAAAATTAACAAACCATAAACGATCCAAAACTAAAAAATACATAAGAATGCTGAAAAACGACTTCCTGCAACAAGCGAGAAAAATCTTAGAATAGTATAAATAGACCCTATAAAACACAACGGGCAGTGACACACCCGTTTATACTGTCTAATATAAAAGTTTTATTTACTAAATTAGTTCCGAGAACGTTCGAAGCGAAGTCGAATATACGACTTCCTTCGTTTAAAAATGGGAAAAGATAAAAAAAAGAAAATCCCGCGCACAATGCGCGTGCTTCCAAACGAGGCACGGCGCAGGCGCAGTAATTATGTGCTATGTACCGATGGCAGATTAAGTTTTAATGATAATATCGTTGTTATTGTATTATGGCATTATTAAAATTGTCGGGGCAGTGAACAAGTTATATGTGTGACATTTATTATATTTTATGGAGTTGGAATAAAATATACGAGAATGGCATTTCATGATAAGATGTTATTTTAATGAAAACTATTTTAAACTGGTGTCATATTTCTTTCGCTTCTTAATTATATTCAGCAAAACTTTAAAATTTACGACCTATAAAATAATAATTAATTCTAGTATAATAGTATTATAATTAAATTATATTATTTTTATTTATTCTTCATAACGTAAGATTTAACTTTATAACTTCAACAATGTTTGTTTGTATCACCAACAACTGTGGGGACTTCATTCGGATGCCTTCTGCAAATTTCTAGAAGCTTAAACTTGACGAATACGAAACAATTGTCGATTGTGATATTGAAATGCGTAAGTCTGACGTCAATCCCGTTTTATGATTATAACATTATAATGGACGTGTGCGTTTTAATAACATTATTAATTTGTGATTGATTGGTCTATGTACAGTAGTTTACGAAAATAAATATAATCCATTAACACAATATTTACAAATCGTTTACCATGTTGAACGACTCATAACAACCCACTTAATATTATTTAAGAGCAGTTACACTGAGAATGAATCCGCCATTTCTCCTCTCCATAATATAAACAACTGTCACCTCATCATTTGCATTAAATTTTTAACTTCTGTTTCGTGTCACATAAAAAATCTTATGATAAAAATCTTTCGATATATCTCTGCTTCTTTTTTTGGCGACTGTACCTCACGTCAGTGGCCCGTTAACTCGAAGCTTCTCATATATCATCTTAATTAAATTTCTCCACCAGCGACTTATTTACATGACTGTACCTGTATTTTTTTATTTATGTATGGACTGGTCACGGTTTGAATGGGAAGAGTAAGAAGAATGTTCGGGTATAGAAACCTTTACACGTATGAGGAAAGAGCTTTTTGAGATGTGTAAAAGAAGTGCAACAATGAACAAGTGGTATTTAAACAGTTGGTATTATTATCACGACTGGTTTAAGTATCAGTTGGTTATTTAGGCAACTTCTTCGTAAGTTCTACTTTATTTTCAACACGTTAGAGTCTAGAGTGGCTACGCTTCTTTTTTCTGACTGATTAGTTTGATTACTATTTCACTTTACAGTGAAGATGGTACATTTTAGACCCAGACTTGGATCTTTAAGGTAGCTGGCGGAACACACTTTCTGTTAGGTGCCTGGCGAAAGTCTTCAATTTTAAAGGTACATAAGCAAGCTCAAAGTCGCACAACGAGCTATGGAGAGGGCTATGTTCGGTGTTCCTCTACGTGATCGAATCAGAAATGAGGAGATCCGTAGACGAACTAAAGTCACCGACATAGCCCAGAAGATAAGCCAGTTGAAGTGGCAGTGGGCAGGCCAAATAGCACGCAGAACAGATGGCCGATGGGGTCAAAGCCGAAAGGTTCTAGAGTGGAGACCATGGACCGGCAAGAGCAGCCTAGGTCGCCCACTGACAAGGTGGACTGACGACTTGATAAAGGTAGCAGGACAAAGTTGGATGCAGGCCGCTTCCAAGCTGTCCTTTCGGTGACTAGTTAAACGAGAACTAGAAAGTGCTATAAACCTATTAATTTATGTTCGTTTTCTCATGATCTTATCTCTTCCGGAAGGACAAGTCCGAGGTCAAACAACGTGACCTCTAGATCGTATGACTCACTTGCCAGCTAAAATATGTTTTTATGTTGTTTGGAGACGGTACAAGTATAAAACCAACCTGGTGTTAAGTGGTGCCTATAACAGAATGTCTCAATATAACCCTGAGACATTATGTTTTTAAGATCATGGACCTGTCATTTCGCCGATACCTATACTCTTCAAACAAGAACAAAGTATTGCAAACATTTCATACAAGAAACGGCTTAGTAAACACCCCAACCACCTGGCGTCACAATTGACCATTATAAATTATCCTAAGAGGCTAAAAAAACGACACATCATAGACCTATTAAAGGCAAATGATTGAAATTGACGAAAAAGAGAGACAATCGATGGAGTACTACTCCTGCAAATCACCTGCTCAAAGGCAAAAGACTGATCGCAGATGAACGAAGAACAAAAAAAAAGTATTTAGGCTCGTGGCTCACTGACACTTTGGGAAAGCGATACTGAAATCCGTGCTCGCCTCGAACTAGCTCATTCACAAACATGCAGAAAGTCACCACAGTTGATCACCTCTCCGAAGTGAGAACCAGCCTCCTTCAATGCTACATTTTCCTAAAAATAGGAGAAGTTTGCTCGACGCTATTACATTTTGCTCCTGAACTCTACTGTTCGCAGAACTACTAGTTTTTGTATTTTCTACCGACTTCCACAAAAAAGAAGAGGTACTCAATTCCACTGCATTTTTTTAAATTTTGTTACCTCATAACTTTTGCCTGGGTAAACAGATTCTCAAAATTTTTTTTTGAAATCTGGTGCTTTAGGTGTGGTCCCATTTAAATTTATCAAATTCGGTCCAGTAGTTTTGATATACACTCCAATAACTGAATAGAATGGAAGTCGGTATTACATTTTTCAAATTGTAATTGTTTAACACTGGAATTCATAGTCAAGATAGGGGCTCCCCTGGGGTACAGTTCAGGCGCTGTGTGACGGATTCAACCTCTATGCATTTCATAGACGAAAAATACGCCCACTTTGATAGATGTCAGGGGCTGGATGCTGAATGACTGATTTTCGATCTCCAAACAATCCCCTAGTCGAAAAGTTTGTATAAAGTGTAGTAAAATCAGTTAATTACTGAGTTTTTTTTTTTATTAAAATGGACGTGGAGAATGATTAGAGGCTTCGTGGCGATCTAATAGCCTAGATCTAAAAGCACTACAGAATATGCGGATAATATCAGTGCCCAAGCAATATATTTGTAACCACCTTAACCCCAGTGAATTCTAAGGTGATTTGGAGTTTCGCCGACTATATAGATTTACAAAGGGTACCATACTCAGAAATATA
The DNA here is from genome assembly GCA_917880725.1 of Selenia dentaria. Taxonomy (NCBI): domain Eukaryota; kingdom Metazoa; phylum Arthropoda; class Insecta; order Lepidoptera; family Geometridae; genus Selenia; species Selenia dentaria. The sequence continues at coordinate 8,202,831 of OU862901.1, read as the reverse complement.
TTGCCACTTTTTGGAAACGAGCTAAGGCGCAGTTCTAACAGAGGCCTACCCATACCACCTCTGTTATTTTTATTGACAGCACTTCGATTTTATGCAACAGGATGTTTCCAGGTTTGTACCACGCATAGTTTTACGTGTATCAGAAATTCTATGCAGTCTGCTGGGTGAATACATAAAGTTTCCATAACGTAGTGTTTATATTCTCTTTGGTTTGCTTCACTATTTTATTTTTATTTTTACAATGATCTGCAGTAAAATAGGCAGCATAAAAGTACGTATTGTCAAATCTGATTTGTCAATGTTACAGTAGTGACATAAAGCGAGTGAATGATCATAGAAAACCTCTGAAAACACGTGTGAAATTCTGTTCAGCAGGGGGACATTCCAATCATTGTTTATGAAATACAAAGAAGAATCATTCACCATTCAGCCTCTAGGTGAATGCTGAATGATAGTTTTTGGGGGACTGTTCATCCCCCGACTATGAATTCCAGTGTAAATCGTTGTACTATCTGAATTATGACTTTTTAGTAAGCATCCGTATTTAAAATTTTCGTTCTGTTGTCAAATCGAATAGCAACTATATTAGCAATTGAAATAACAGGTCTTAAACGTACAATAATATGTTATTATCCGATGCATAACTGCGAATCGCCCCCGATACGTGTATCTGCAATCTTTACAACTAAGGGGTGGGCAGGCGAGCTGTTTTATAGAAGCGATAACATCGGCACGATAAACTGGGATAGTGACTGGAGGGTGTGGCTGGAACAATGGATACGGACGTATCGGTTTTTTTGGTTCTATTTTAGGAAGTGTATATTTTTAGATAATAGATAAGACGGTGATGAATTATTTTCTTCGGAGTTTCTTGCCGGTTCTTCTCGGTAGGCTCTATATATTTTGGAACGCAGCGGTAGAGTCTTTAAAGTACATTACAATGAATAATTGAAGTTTCATAAGTGTGTCTTAGACGTCAAAATGGAATAAATGATTTTGGCTTTGACTTTGATTAATATACTTTTAAGAAATTTTAAATAAAACTGAAATTAATCATCTAGGACTAGTTAACGTCTGTAAGATCTCAGACAACGTGTATATTAAATACAATAAAAGACAACTGTGATCTAATTAATCCGTATAAAGTAGTTGAATTTCAATGTATAATCGGTTATACCAAAAAACATGTTTATTAAAAAAAACATACAACGCCTTTGACGCGTACACTCACACAATCAATTTATAACGGAGCAATTAGATATATTTGAATGATTTTACAAGAGTGACTACATATTTTGTGTTACTATAATAGATAATGTAAAAAAAAAGTTATATCCTCAACTAAATTAGTAACTCACAGTAATGATTCACAGCACCGCATTAGTTTTGAAATTGGTTTTTGCATAGTTTTTACATAATAAGCATATTCCACACTGGATCTTTCATTTTTTCTATTTTTATTTCTAGTAAAGGGGAATACAAGTGCAATGTATAAATATAGTAGACGAACTGGTAATAAAGTTATGTACAATAAGAAACATATTAATGGTGTTTAGTTGTTAATTTTTTAAGTAATTTAGTAATATTATCACTGTTTGTTTTCCTAAGAAAATAAAATAATATTTTTTTTAGTCCAACGTACAGGACTTATGTAAAAAATAAAATAACGAAAACTTCGTAAAATAAATTTTAATATATACCAATGTTCGCATGCTCTGTCTGTGTTACAGCCTTACTTATAAACGCAACTTATATACATATTATCTTTAAATGATGTTATTTAGTACTGCGCTAAGGAAAAATGTTCTGCGCCGTACTAGATGACATTATTTAAATTTAAGCAACGTTAATATGTAAGGCAGTCAATGTCTAGACTTTCCCACTCAGAATTTTTACTTTATTATAAGTTTTGGCCTCAGACCTATCCACCCGGAATAATCTGCGAAACCTGTCATAAATAACACTTATTTAATATAAACCCTATGTAATTATATTAATCGTGTATTACAAAAACACCCTGCAATTGTACGTGTGTACATGCATCATTATCCACAAGTGTGACAATCATTTTGATGTTATAAATATACGTGTAATTCCGTTGGCAATGAAAGTTATGTAATTATCGCCTCAGATAAGATCTGAGTCGGAATAAAAAATTACAGTAATCGTGCAATGTCGAACGTCCTCGATAAATATGGCAGAATGGTCACTGCAGTCCAACAAGGTTGGTTTACTGTCGGGTCGTTTTGAATGTCTTTCTGACTGCCCGAAAGAGAGTACGTGATTTTTTTAGAGTCCACGAATGTATGTATAAGTTGTATGCATGATTCTTAGGATCGTCCTATATCGTGGTTTCATATAATACATCAGCAGGGTTATCCTTCAGCAGTATCATTAAACAGACACCACGACCAGACAGCTGAGGGGTTAAGTATCTTAGTTGCTAACAAATGTCGATTGAAATCTTGAAAATTGACTGATATATGTCAGTTTGACGTGTGTATATGGATCTATGTCAGTTTGATTAGAGTGAAAAATGTTAGTAAGTTAACGACTGGAGCTGACAAAACTGACATAGAAGCGCCATTTTTTCGTTTTACCAAATTTTTGTTAGCAGCTGAGATACATAATAGCCCTACAGGTCACGATAAACAATGTAAAAACGAAAGATATCTAAATGAAATCAAATAACTGATTAGTTACTTATTAATTATGTGTAGTTAACTTTTGCTTAGATGTGACAGCGCAGTAGATGTTCATCAAAACTCTGATAGAGTTGTTTTAAAAATTCTTCTTAGAAGTAAAATTAATAACAAACTGATTACACGACACGATTAGAGTGTATATGTAGATTCAGAATATCATTGTGTGGAATTGAAATGAATAATTGGAAACATACAACTGAATTACAATTATGTATTAAATCACAAAATACTGTCAACATTTGAAATAATAATTCTTATAAAACAGTTCTCATTACAGAATATGTCTCTTTACGGGAAAGGAAACCTTAGCATCTTCTAAAGAATGTCAAAGTAGAAATATTTCTCTTGAAATCGACGATACGCAAGATCACGTTATAATCCTACATAGTAAAAAAAACAGAGAAGCAGGAGTTTTAATAATTAGACTTCTTACCTTGCATACCGTGCATGGTGCGACTCGAGGTCCGCTTTGGTGGGGGCAGGCGGGACCAGTGAGGGGCCTAGACCCAAACCGAGCCCCCCACCCAGCGTCGGAGAGAACCGGTATAGTTCACTGTAACACAATACAATATCGTTAGAACATACAGTATCTTCTATTAATTTGTACTCAGCTAGCTGCGCCCCGCAGTGTCACCCGCGTGGTGATGAATGATGATAATGATGATGAAATTAAAGTAGCTTAAATTTCTCCTTATAACATTAGCTATCTGCCATTGAAAGTCCCGTTAACATCGGTCCAGGCATTACAAACATTAGCCGTAACGAACAGACAAAAATTGTAAACATTGTTTTTTTTGTAAGTAGCGTATATATTTTCAAATGCACTGAATTAAAAGCTGTTAATTTGGATTTACGAACAGACACTTAATTTTATTTATCTGCATTTTATTTAGATGTATAGATCATTCTACCTGCGTGACAATTTCTATCCCACAGGTTGATTTTTCAGGAGATCAGTAGTATACTGAAATAAACAATGGGTGATGTATGGGCCTCTAGGAGTAAAACATTACTTGAAATATACTTATTTAAAAAAAAACTTCCGCGTTTCTATATTAAATAGAGCCACTACCGACAAGATATCGCAAGAAAAAAAATGAACTATTCTAATCAAAATATGTTTTTACATTTTTTAATATAATTTAATAAGTGACAGGTGTCAACTAGTCAGAAGTGGAATTTTCCAACCGTATATAGTCGTAAAAGGATAAGGGTATAATGAGGGACACTTACCTCGATAGACTAGAACTGCTAATTGGCAGCGAGGTGGGGTAAGGACTCCGGAAGCCGCTCGCCGCCGATGATATAGGATACATGCTGGGGGTATGCCTGTGGAACCAGTAGCCGATGTTAATGTTTCAGCTAAATCATCAGTAATTGTAGATATACATGCAAATAAGGCAGGGGTTGCTGATAAAAACTTGAAAGGTTTGACGAGCAATATCAAAATTTTAATTTTATAGTTGTAATAGCTACACCCGCGGGTTCATCCACGAGGAAAATGACTAACACAAAAAGTTTTTTTTGACGGACAACCACTTTTTTTCCAAAATAAAAGTATTCAGGTATCAGCTGTCTGCCCTTAGGCTTGCAAATCAGTCGACCCGTTTCAGAGATTAGCCAGAACAAACAGACTGAAAAAAAATTTGAAGTTTTTTTTTATAATTAACGTATTTACTTTCATATGTTTTTAGTAAAAAGCTGGTAGTTTGACATTTGACAAGCAACAACAATAACTTCAATTTCATTTATTTGAATAGATGTAAGTGTATGAAACCCCAGAACAAAAAACACGTGTAAAATTATCATATCCTGTCAGTAGATAATTTCCTTCACCGAGATATTTAAGTTAGAACCTCACAGTCGGCTGATTCAGTTTTGGTATTGAATTGATCAAATGATCAGACTGGCCCCTACTAACCGCCTACCTTCAGATAAAACCCTGGCTACGCCAATGGTGGGCAACTTATAAGGCTGACGGTGTATGTGTATTAGTATCACGGCCGTATTGCACCGTATTGACTACATGAGTATTTCTATCTTTACTATTTCTAAATTGCCATGTGCGACACCCCTTATAGATACCGGGGGGTAATCGTCCCCGAGGTACAGCAGACTAAAGAGCTGATGCTCTACACCTCCACCAGCCCTGAGGGGTTGAAGAAACACGTCGTTGTCGGCCCTTATAAGTTCCTAGTGTGTGTGTAGTAGCTTATTTTTTTTTAATTGCAGAAATAGCTAATCTATTATGACTTAGACTTGACTTATTATAAAATATATTAGGAAGAAGAGAAAGGTATAATATTGTAATCAAACTACTCACCACGAGGCCGCTACTTGCGACATCTCCGGACTAAGCATGGGGTAGGGGTAGGCACCCCCTGGAAAGGGGTACATTGGCGTTCGCGCAAGGCCCGCCGCTGCAAGACAATGAATAGTGTTAGAAAACATATAAACGTAAGAGAAAAGCAGAGGTATCAATATTGGTTAGTCTCGATATCAACTCGGTGATCACAGTTTATATCAAATTTTGATTGAGATCTTGATCATAGAAAAGCTTTTAAATCACAGAATTCGCCCATGACTTGCCCTAGTAATGGAAAATCTTGATTAATGGCAGCTGAACAACAGCTGTATTTCAGTTTTGACAGCTTCAGTGAAGTTCTACAATATAGTATTTCCTATATATATTTTAGTCTATGAACTTAGCAACAAAGAGAATATAAACACTACGTTTTACTTAGCAACTTCCAAGGCAATGAAAATAAATATTTTGACATTTAGATTTAACTTTTTTATCTATCTATACAATTTTATTGGTTTCTCTTTCGCACTTTTGCTACATTCAGATATACGAATGAATAATATTAGAATAATACACATAATAATAGCAGGTACATATATTTTTATTTGTATTCTTAAACAATAAAAGAAACCCAAACATAAAACAGTGCCTTGGACCAAGTTTAAAGGACACTGTACCCTACCTTTGTAAAACCCGAATAAAGAAAAGAAAATTAGTGGAAAACTTGACATACTTAAGCCTTTCATTGACTTTCCAACTTGAAGTGAACGTGACGTTTACTACACTTTATTGTTTACTAGCAGACCCGCCAGCGGCTTCGCTCGCTTAGAAGATCGTGGTGGAACCGTTGGACCACCATGACCCTGACGGCCTCAATATAAAATAACTGGTCAGCTACTGAACAAAGAAAATTACAATAAAATCGGTCAATTAGGTAACTGACCGATTTTAAAATTTTGAACATCCATCCCCTATTCCAAAACTACCCTTGCGTTTTAAGGGATAAAAAATATCCAACGTGTTACACTATAATATTATCTATCACTGTGTCATGTTTCATCATAATCTGTCTCGTAGTTTCACATTGATGCTCTTACAGTAGACAGACCGACAGAACAATTATTTGGCTTTTTTAGCAAGAACAAAGTTCATCACAACTTTTTTTTTTTTTAAATATTGATATACAGATTTGCCTCAGTTTTATTCTTAGTAACAGATAATATACGAGTAGTTTCAAAACCTAAGAGATGTGCATTTTAAACCAGTTCTGGAAAATATAATTTACTAAAAAATAATAACATCAAATCGTAGGAAAACCGTATTTAGGGGATGCTCGGTTTAACATTTGTAAAGTCTAGTGATTTCTAATTCTTTTGCTATTCTAATGCCTTGCACTTCCTGGTATTCCATCGTGTAAACATAACGTTAGGATCATATTATACTGATCCAAAACCAGTATATGTGTAGATCAAAAACCTTGTGTAGGTACTAATTATAAAGACTTACCTAGTTTGGAGTCTAGCTGGTAAGGAGGGGGGATGCCCATGTGCGCTGGTGGAGGCTGTCCCAGATCGCCACCAGGACAGAATAGGGAAAGACCACCGCCCGCTGGTAAGCCCATCTTGCTCGTCTGTAACAATAAAACATAAAATAAGAATAACGGAAAGGAGACAAAAACATATAAATAAAACTTGTCAATGAAGTATTAATTCTTCCTATACCGTGATAATTAAAACAAAAGAATTATGAATGAAACTGGCGTATATTTACGTCTCTGGGACGCCAAGGGTTAACATCGCCTGCCCGACAAGTTTTTTTATAATTTTAATATATTTTTTTAAGTTATAAGATGATCAAATAATTTGATGATCAATTAATTGCCACATGGCAAATGTCGTTTAATGGGAAATTCAGTGAAAAATATTAAGGTTTTTTTTTGTTACCTAGTGGCTGCCTAGTGTTGGCAACTTTGTACGTTTTTTGAGGTTTTCACTACGCTAGTCAAGATGAGGCCCCAAAAAAATTAATTTAATATTTGTACTACACTTAAATCACACTTCGCTCGCCACTGCTGCTTGGAAGCAGACCAGCTCTTTGTCTTTTGTACAATGCTATATTTATGTTTTTATTGTATTTTAGATAGTCTCTATGTCTCTCTAGCGGTGGCAACCACCAAGACAGACTCTTGTCTTAGACTCCCTCAGAAACCCCGGGTTCTAAACCAACTAACATATTACTAATTGGTTCAATTCAATATAAAAATAACAAAATAATGATATCATCACCTCCAGCGCTACAAAAGTTTAAAATAATCAAGACTTTTAAAAAGAGACTTATTATGGTAAGCTATAAAATCATACGAGTTATCACTTTACCATTAGTACAAAAAAGACTCACGCAAACGCCCTGACCACGGTAATATTATCTATCTATTATATCATCATCATCTCAGCCGTAGGACGTCGACTGCTGAACATAGGCCTCCCCCATGATTTTCCAAAAGGACCGGTTGGAAGCGGCCTGCATTCAACGTCGTCCTGCGACCTTCATCAGGTCGTCTGTCCACCGTGTCGGTGGACGACCTACGCTGCGCTTGCCGGTCCGTGGTCTCCACTCCAGAACCTTTGGCCCCATCGGCCATCTGTTCTGCGTGCTATGTGCCCTGCCCACTGCCACTTCAACCGGCTAATCTTCTGGGCTATGTCGGTGACTTTCGTTCTTCTATGGATCTCCTCATTTCTGATTCGATCACGTAGAGAAACCCCGAGCATAGCCCTCTCCATAGCTCTAGCTCTCATATCTATTATATATGATAGATAATATTACCGTGCCCTGACGATGACAATAACTATGATTATAGCAAAAACAAAAAAAGCATAGCACACCACAAAATGAGACATGAAAACCGCCCCGCCCCTATCCAACAGAAAAGAGTTAACAAAACCCGACAAATAACAAAAAAAAACTAGGCAACTCTATGGGAAGACGACGCGTCATTAGCAAGTAAATTGGCGCGGGGAATGTATAAATTTCGTTCTACCCTCGCCCAATTATGCAAAATGACGCCAGTCGAGAGCCATCCAGTCGTGCCGCTTCCGAGAGTGTCTCAACTCTAATTAAACGGGACTTCTTTTCACCACTCTATTATGCGAAATAAACGACAGTGTAGTGTAGGTGAGATTTGTTTTATTACTTTTTATGGCGAAGTGGAACCAGTTTACTGGATTTCACAAGTAAAAAATATTTAGTTGCTCACTTCTTGCAACAAGCGGGCGAATTATTAAAAAGTAGATTCTATGTAAGGCGCAGAAATTTCGCTAAAACTATATAACAAGACAGAACAAAAGAACCGCGAAAGGCGACCGCATAATGCCCGAGATTTAACCCGTTCATCAATTCGATAAGCCTTTTTATTAACACATATACAAATTCTAAGAATTCCCGAGAACCTGTCTTGAACCACATCATTACAGTCCATTTAAAAAGCGAAAGGGCTGACAAATCCCTTCAGCACTATTCCATATTCGAGCAGGAACTGCTTATTAAGACAATAATTACCACGAACAAAGCAGGCCCCACTAATTAATAATAAAACACGAACAAACAAAGCCCGCCATTCACGCTCGGGACGGCTCGAAAAAAGAGAATGGGAAATATAACCGAAACGGTGGTCGAAAACCTCGACATGCGAGGACGAACAAAAAGAGCCATAGACAATGATGACAGTGGAGACGCATAATGCGGGAGCAGCCAGTTCTTAATTTGAAAATATTTCCATAATAAGATTTGTCTATAGCGCGACCGGTAGAAACAAAAGACGTCGAGCGCTTCTTTGTTAGCCTGACAGTTCGTAATAATTCAAAATTTAAATCACGCAATTAGATAGCGTCCGCTTATAAACTGTGAGCTTATTCCGCATAGGCTTGGAAGTTATTAGCCGTACAAGTTTTCTCGTCATAACTTGCATTTTTAAAATTAGTAGGAGCCTTTTCAGCTTCTTGTACATTGAGGTCCCTAATGAAGGCCAGGTGGAGAGGTGGGCTATTGAAGAAATCGCTGAGAGGGTAGTTATGAAAGCCGCGTGACGTCACCGCCACTCGAGTGACTCGAGCGACAAGCGCCAGTCGCTAATTGGAACTCGTGGCGATAGCACGCGAGAAATGATGCCTCAATCGACTAATACTTCAATATTGAATGGGTTTGTTAACGAGCGGCCGGCGAATGTTGCCACTCGACGTTTGTTGCGCGTTACTTCCCAACTTTAAATTTTCTTTATAAATCTGCATCGAGGATAGTGGATTTACGGAATTGTGATATTTCAGCCATAGTCAGACGCACACTGTCGCAATTTACCTACACCCCTTTAGTTCACCAATGCGAACGAAGTAGGGCGTAATATCTTGAGAGTTCGCCCCCGGGTAGTGGGCGTGGAAGTCGGATGCTGCGTCGTCATGGCAACCATGTGTAGGGGTGCTCGCATACGTGTGTGTGAGCGTGTCAGGGTGGAAGCCTTCCGTGTGTGCGTCGCACCGCCGACCTTGGAAGTTATAGTCTAGTTTTCTGAATACTTAAATGAACAAAGTATTCATTCCTAATTTGTTGAAGACTCTTGGAAGTTTTCTGTAGTTTATATACAGCATAATTTTAGCTTTATGTGTGAATTTGTTCGCTTAGTTGTGTTTCCGGGTTATCTAATCTGCGATTCGATTTAGAAACCATCCACTTTAAAGTGAAAAACATGCCCAATAGTCGCGGCATATGTGAGGTATTGTATATAGTTATACTCGTACGTAACGACTATTATTTCTTAAATTTTAAATGATTGCCTTGTATACCGTAATTTAACAATAAGCATTAGCAATATATTTGTTATAAAATAAATACTATATAGGGACTATACAAAAATAAAATATCAATGATTTTGCTCCTCAATTTCGTATTTCTCGACCACTTCCGGTATTGGTCCTTCCAGCCGGATGTGAAAAGCGCCGGAACCTTATAACGAGGGATACCTCTTTCCTACGAATGTATAACTTTGTACATATGTATTAGTTTCGAGTTTTCTTTGATATAACAGAAACTTAATATAATCATCTGAAGATACAGTTTATTTTGACGCTGGAGAGATGGGTTATAAAATGTCAATAATAGAGGTACGACTAAGCGTTTATTCTAAAATTATTTAAAGTAGTTATGTTACTACTTATAAGTAATAATTAACTAGTCAAGCATCTAAAATATAATCAAATCAGAATCATTTATGAATTAAGTTAAAGAACAAAACCATTACAGAATAAAGAAGTAATAGAAATGTATGCACTCCTCATCACTATTAAACGCCAAGATCAGTTCACTAAGGACTTACGTTTTATTAAAATGTAATTCCAGTTAATTTAATGAATACAATATAAATGTATCAAATTTTAAATGAAATCCCAACTTTAAAAAAACTTATTTAATATTTTCTTGAAATCGGTCCATCCACGTCTCCCCGAATCTAATCGTGAATTTCGTTGGGGTCTCGCAATATTCAAATCTGCAAATATCGGGAGGGGTTGAGCCTCCCTGGGGAGGAGGTTGTTGACCTCTACTCTGGAGCCTCCATGCCATGCAGATCTATGTACGCGCCGGAGACAGACATGTACAGATAGATAAGACAATTTCGAAGCTATTCACAGATTGATTAGCCATGCAGCTGATATCTGATTTGACTGGTTGTACACAAAACTGCTTTAATTGACCGGCCGAACGAAACGACTGTGCTTTAAGAAGATTGCATAGCTAGTACTTTCCATGCTAAAAGAGAAAACTCTTTTTTAGCTCTTAACATTGTCCGATTTCAGTGTTTTTTTTTCATGGAATCGTGGCATTGTTTACTATGCCCGTACGTTTTGATTTTTTCAGTATTTCAAAGTACCTACTGTACATTTCCTTTTTTAGAACTAAAAAAACTGAAAAATTCAAAACGTACGGGCATAGTAAACAACGTCATGATTCCATGAAAAAAAATCACTGAAATCGGACAATGTTAAGAGGTACAAAAGAGTTTTCTCTTTTAGCATGGAAAGTACTAGCTACGCAATCCTCTTAACTGGCCTACTTAACTTTCATCTGTCCGTATGTTTGTTAGGTTGTATGTTGGTCCTCCATTACTGGTCGCATTTTTTCAACCAATCTTGACAAAACATGTTATGCATGTTCTACTACTCAATAGAATTTTTTTTTCTACGGCGATTTTTGATTAGTGGCGTACTTTTCCTAAAAAGGTGGTAGTCTTCTGCGGCGCTATTTACCGACCGATTTTGATAAAATTTGCTACACACATTAGATGCATGACTTTAAAGAGGAATATTGAATATGAGCATAAACAGCCCAAATACGGTGTGCTAGATGGCATATCCAGCGCATTTAAGTTCTGTGTCTTCATAGGGCATGCCAATTACGTTTTTGACGTCCCGCCATCGGAAGGCTTTCGTTAAAAATTTGTACGTCCGCCGCATCCAGCGATTTTCTATTTACAAGGGTGAGTATAAATTTAGGGGTAGTTCTATATTATTTATCCTTAAATTTATACCTTCATACAATTTTTAACTAATATAGTTTTTGATATATTTGTTTATTTAAACCACACATGTCGCAATTCCTGGAAAAGTGTCATACTACTTTGACATGAATTGCTTCTGGAAAAATGGAGTTAAAAAACGGATTCACTAGCTGGTAGGGCTTTTATGCAAAAGGCCTTCTTGGTTGATACCATAGTACCTGATATTTTGCGGCGAATGAACAGTGCGCAATCATTACTGTGTTAAGGGTGAAGGACACGGTAGCAAGTGAAATTACTATCCGAAAGACTCATAAACCATTGGTCAGGTGGAGTGCAGTGCAATGGCACACAAAACTACAGTTCTAAGTTTTGGGTAGCACTGCTACTGTCACGGGTTAGCGTACTGTTTAACATCATGCGCACGACACGATTTACCGGTATAAACTTGACTGCATAAAAAAAGTGAACCAGTTAAAACAATTATGCATGAAAATATGTTCAGTGTGGCTTGGTGGATAGAGTAGTAGCCAACTCATGTCGAAGTTTTCAGGCCGCCCGAAGGCCTTCAACATAGCCTAATGACCTGGGACCAACGGTTTAGCGTGCCCTCTGAAGTTCGGAAGCGCTGAGTTGAATAATGTCAGTAGCAGTCACCCATCCAACTCCTGACCGCAGCAAGTATTGCTTAACTCGTGATCGCCAAGTCAAGCTCCGCCACAAGCGCGATAATATGTATATTATTCCCATATTACAATAAATTCGTCTATATTTTGAGGAAAGTGTTAAAACCGTACACGTTAATGATTATGAAAGTAATTTAATTGATCCATTTCATTTAAATATACACCCGTTTTAATCATTTGCCGGATACCAATTGCGCTGTTGTTCGAAAGCATATTAAGTTAACATGTTCAAGTTTCATGAGGCGGAAAGCCTCGCTGAAGTTTAACATTGTTACAATTTGTAAGTACATTATACGTCAGAGTTTTATCATAAAATCTACACGAAATATCCTTCTTTTTTATATACCGTGTGTACCTACTACTGCCGTGTGTATGACTTTAGGTTTAAAGAAGCAAAGTTTTATTCAAAACTAGCGACTGCCCACAACTTCGTTCGCGTAGTAGGCTCGTCCTTCAGCCTCGCCATCTTTACTTGGTTTTTCTTTCATAAGAACCTTCTCCTGACAATAATTAACACGACAAAAAAGGAATTAGTGAGATTGGTCCATGCGTTCTCAAGTTCAAGCGTGACCAGGAGAAATAGGGGTTCATTTATATGTATATAATAGGTTTGTAGTGAATTTGACCTGAACCATACCACATCTAGGTACATAACATTAGTGTACCTACAGTAAATACATTCCTGAAGAATCTGCAGTAATGTTTTTGTACTTATGTTTAATGTCACGGCTTAGTGGGCAGGCATAACCGCCGCACAAAATTAGAAATCGGGCCTATTGTCTTCTTATCTCTTAGTTAGTTTGATTACGATTCTTTCAGCCGTTTAGGCGTGATAAGGTAACATACAGACAGAGAGACCGAATTAATTTTTTTTTCAATAAGTAATAAAGTAGCCTAATTCACTCCATAAACACCAGTTATTTGCCAGTGAAAGTCCCGTAAAAATCGGTCTAGCCGTTTCAGAGATTAACCGGAAAAAACAGACAGACAGACAAAAGACACAAATTTTAATATGTTTTTTAATGTAAGGATCGTACAAACTTTGATATGCATATAGTGAAAAGCTGTTAATTTGGAATTACAAACGGACACTTCAATATTATTTATTGGTATGTATGTACCTATATGTAAGGGATAGATGAATCTAATAACTTCTCCAATTAGTTAAATTTACAATATTCCGTGTGTGCATACTTTCATATATACCTACACATAGTAGAAGTAAAATATGGACCAATATCGCGACAAATTACTTGTACAGATTTATTCTGAGGTTAGCGCGCACACTGAACCACTCGTACCAAAATGTGAATATCTACAGAGATGAATTGAACAATAATAATGAGTGTTCCCTAGATTAACTGCAATCAAGCACACACAATCAAGCAAAAACTGGATGCGAGAAGCCCAAGATAGACCTAAGTGGCGTGCAATTGGAGAGGCCTATGTCCAGCAGTGGACTGCTACAGGCTGATGATGATGAAGCACACACCCTTCGCCTAGTCAGACTAAACAAAACAACGAGCCAGACAGAAACGCTGACAAATCTAGACTAAGTGCAGCCCACTGACATACAACCTGTCTAATGCGATTAAAACCTCTTCCCGAAATAGGAGACATGAAAATTTTAAGTTTTGTCTTCATTCTGAATGCTTTTTTGTTAAGAGAAAAGCAAGTAGGTGTGCTGTTAGGGTTGACAAAGGTTCGATTTTACAAACTTGCATGTTCAAACCCCGTCTTCTGATTAACCATATGATAATGATATATATATCATATGACCGAGGCAACAGAGACGGGAACCAATTTATCTCTGCTGTTGTTTTTAGGACTCCATATCCCAAATAGAAAAAAGAAACCCATATAAGATCACTTATTGTCCATCCGTCTGATTATGAAGACTTATAATAAGGAAAGTTGGAGGTATTTAACTGAAATTAATATCATCTACTTTTTACAAGATCTACTAGGTAACAAAATCGAGTTTCTAAGTGGACACAATCTAAAAATACGAACGGTAGGTAAGTTATTTAGTCATAAAATAATTGTCACAAATATATTTATACGTTGTATAGGTATATATCATTGAGGTTAACTTTAAACGTACGACTTCTTAAATTTTCGATTATTTTAATATACAATGAAATTTAACAACCTAAAAGGGTTTGAAATGTTAATTACCAAAACTTTCCTAACTTGATTGGTGTACAATATTCTTCTTGTTCTTACGGTGCCATCTCCTACCGGAGGTTGGCTATCATTAAGGCTACTCGGACCTTAGAAGCTGCTGCCCGAAATAGCGACCTGTTTTGCTGATGTTAAACCACGACCGGAGATTATTGAGCCATGAGGTACGCCTTCTGCCTGGTCGTCTACGTCCTTTAATTTTACCCTGCATGATCAGTTGGAGAAGATCGAATTTCTCATTTCGCATGACGTGACCCAGGTACTGGAGTTTTCTAGTTTTTATTGTATTTAAGATCTCTACTCTTTTATTTAGCTTCTGTAAGACTTTTTCATTGGACACTCTACCAGACCACGAGATTTTCAAAATTCTTCTGTACAACCACAATTCAAAAGCTTCCAATCGTTTACTTGTGGCTTGTGTTAAGGTCGATAACTCGACTCCATACAGAAGAATCGAAAACACGTAGCACTGTGCCAAACGCACCCTAGTATCCTGTACAATAATAAAAGAAGTAAAGCAGCCGGAGACATTACATATCCATTTAAAGTATATAATATTTTCCTTGTTTATTTCACGAGCCGCATGTTACACTGCACAAGCCAAGAAATGAAGCAACCCTATACAGGCCAACTATTTTGTCGTCGATTGTAAATAATCGGATGTAAGAGCGAATCGTGTGAGCTCAGTACATCAATCTCAATCTGTTGGTGTACACTTAACCGGTGACTCAAGTGTGACTCAGCGTGTACAGTGCATGCCAAATGTGAGATAGCCTCGAACACGTTTAAGCTGGAATTAATGTATTATATTATTTGTTGGTAAGATATCATTGCAGACGATGTTTGCCTACTAAGTAGCGGCGAATCAATGCCGTGGTTGATATATATAAATAAATATATTTTCAGAAGTTTTAATCCATATGCTCGCCTCTACATTACATAATCAGTCCATTAAGTTCCCACTCGAGCTTTCCTATCAGAGAGGAGTTGGGTCACAATCCACCACGCGAGTCCAGTGCGTCTTGGTTGATAGGCTAGTGGTCAAACCATGTCGTGGTTTTCAGGCCACCCGACGGCATTTGACATAGCCTAACGGCTTAACGTGCCGTCCAGAGCACGGAAGCGCTCAGTTGAATAATACCACTAGCGGTCACCCATCCAACTCCTGACCGCAGCAAACTTAACTTATTTATCGGTTAAGATCGCCAAGGCAAGCTCCGCTGCGGGCGCTTCCATTAACTAATACATTAATTAGACAATAATAAATATGTATTTCTTTAAAAGAAAACATCAACCGACTTCTATACTTATATGTACAAACTTAAACAAAAAAATAGAAAATCTGAATCATATTCGATACAATTTATAAGGTATCATACTCGTATAATATAATCAATTCATATAATCTCGTAACAAACATAGTCGAATTGACAACTTCCTCGTTTTTTTATTCGGTTAAAACACGTAAATATCTGACAAAATGTGGGTGTATATACAACTCGACCGACCCTATCGAAGATGTAATCGTAGGGTGTGATCGTAGCAGTACGTTCCCTGTAATCTGTGCTGCCTTAACAAAAACTTGTAGAGTCGATAAACTGACATCAGCTATCACACCTTGTCTCTAATATGGATCTAGCTGCGATAGCTATATCGCGGGCTGTCTTTTACCGATAATTTTATATATTTTATCGACAGTCCTGCTAGCATTACAGTTACTTGATACATAATGTAATAGCAGCAACATAACATATACATAATCTTATATATATAAAAATGAACCCCTATTTCTCTTGGTCACGCTACAACTTGAGAACGTATGGAACAATCTCGCTTATTATTTTTTGTTGTGTTAATTATTGTCAGGAGAATGTTCTTATAAAAGAAAATCCAAAAAAGATGGCAAGGCCGAAAGCCGAGCCTACTACGTGAACGAAGTCGCGGGCAGGCGCTAGTGTAAAAATAAAATCTATCATTTTCTATATCATGCATATGCTCATCCTATGATTTCGTGTAAGTCAATTTGCCTTGATTTTGAGAGCTGTGATTACATATTCACGAAATTCATCGAACATTCTTCACACAGCATTTTCTCATAACAATACACTCAATGGCCGTTAACTAAGGCCTTCAGACTGTATAAGCTTATTTATACGACAGTACTAACAAAAAGACGTTAATGTAATGTCGGGTCATAGTACCATTCGCTTTGCGTACAACATCGGGTGCAGTGGAACTTTGAGTCAGTTGTCAAGTTTGAATATAATGTATATGCAGTAAGAAAAAAAATTTTGGAGATGGCACCATAGTTGGATCATCAAAGAAGGCAAATTCGAATAAAATTAAAAGATGCACCAACAAAGACTTTATGCATATAGTTATTATTTTTTTTAAACGTTTACACATGCATACTCTGTGCTATAGTTGGGTAACCACAATAAATCGTTACGTAAGACAATCATTTTAACTGATTTCTGCTGATTTCTCAATCGTCCTTTACATTATAGGTAAAAAAAATTTTGGTTTACTCTTACAAATACACTAACATACTTGAAAAAATATCAACAATTTCTGGTGTAAAAAATTAAAACTAGTTGAGAACATAATAATTTATATGTAGTAGTAAATCGTATTTTTTTTCAAAGGGTCAATATAATTATTATGAACAGACAATGCTTTAAAGGAGTGGTTCTCAAGCCGTGGTCCGCGCACCACTAGTGATTGCTGGAAGCACCCGAAGTGATCCGCGAAGAAATCAAAATTGAAAGATACATTCGGAACAGGTAATTACAAAGATTTTGGGACCAAAACACAATTTAATTTACTAAGATTCGAGAAATCCTGGGACTAAGATCTGAACCAATAATTTAGACTGTAGTATAAAGTATGTACGTGGTCTCTTACTATGGGCCTCATAAGCAAGCTCAAAGTCGCACAATGAGCTATGGAAAGGGCTATGCTCGGGATTTCTCTACGTGATCGAATCAGAAATGAAGAGATCCGTAAACGAACTAAAGTCACCGACATAGCACAGAAGATAAGCCAGTTGAAGTGGCAGTGGGCAGGCCACATAGCACGCAGAACAGATGGCCGATGGGGCCGAAAGGTTCTAGAGTGGAGACCACGGACCGGCAAGCGCAACGTAGGTCGTCTACCGACGAGGTGGACTGACGACTTGATATAGGTAGCAGGACGACTTTGGATGCAGGCCGCTTCCAACCGGTCCTTTTGGAAATTTGTGGGGGAGGCCTATGTTCTGCAGTGGACGTCCTACGGCTGAGATGATGATGATAAAGTATGTTAGTTACTAACAGCCCCTTAAAAATTATATACTTCGACGTAATATAAATAATTCGTTAAATATTGAAATACTGTTGGCATCGAACCATTTTATGCATATTTTTTATACAGATGACAGCCAGTATATTCATTTAACTGGACCTATATTGTATACCTTAACCCTTCCTATACGGTGATAATTAAAACGAAATATTTATGAATGAAACGCACGTAAATTTACGTCAATGGTACGCAAAGGGTTAAACAGTTGATGGTCCATGTGAAGACAGACGTTTTGTGAAATGGTCTCTCATCACTAAAAAGATTAAGAGCCTCTGGTCTAAAAGATTTGTCAATGGTTGTGTAAAATGTAAATATTCTAATAGCCTGAATATCTTGGACTAGCATCAGTAAAATAAGGTTAAATAAATGAAGCTATTCCAAAAGAGCGTCGACATCCGCCTTTTTGTGTGAAGATTAATCACCGTCATGATTTACATTGTACGAGAGCTTTCCCCGTGTAAAGCATTTCAGAAGTGCGAGCGTCAAATACTGTCACCATATCGGAAATATTCACATGCTATACCATTTTAGACTTTAACTGTGTTAGTGTTAAGTGTAAAGTTGTGTGTCAGGGGGCGGGATAAAATTAAATCTGCCCGGAGGATTGTCTTCGTCGCTAATCGTAAAAATTCTTGTTAAATTCCCGTTAAGTATGTTTTATTTCGTGTTGGGGAGAGTGCTTTTGGGTGGCGCATGTATATGGTATGCTTTTAGGTATGTCATCCAATCCGTGCAATGCGATCTTTGTCGGAGAAGTAACGAAAGATAAATAAGTATGTATTTACTTTTACAAGACTGTCATAAGTTAATTTTAGTTAAGCATAAAAATTATATATTCTACTAGCTTATTATATGTATATTCTATTCACTTTGCGGCTTCACCCGCGTGGTGATGGACCAAAATATACGAGTATAACCCATGTTCATCAGGGATATTGTAGGATACTAATGGTATAACAGTATACAATGGGTATACCGGTCATACCGGAGAGTATTTTTATTAAGACTTCAAATAAGGGGGAGGTTACAGAGGGCAAATTCAAGTTGACTGTAAAAAATGTTTTAATAAAAAAGCTTACTATAAAGTTCGACATTATATAGAAGATAAAGATGCTTGGAATACTCCACTTCTGGCAAGCTGTCTCTCTGCCACCCATAAAATGTAATATTTGTAGTACCTAAGTAGAAACATTGTAAACACCCATATACAAAGAATGGCCCCGAGTTTCTTGCCGCTTCTTCTCGGTGGGTTCTATATATTTTGGAACGCGGCGGTAGAGTCTTTAAAGTACATTATAATGAAAAGTTGACGTTCATAAGTGCATCTTTGATGCCTAAATTGAATAAATGATTTTGACTTTGACTTTGACTTATGTTCGCCTGTATGTATGTTTTTTGTTTAGTATATTCTTTTAGTAGTGTAGGTAGAGTCAACTTCCGAGGTGGTCCCATTTAATTTTCATTAAATTAAGTCTAGCAGTTTCCGAGTTACACTCCAATAACTGAAAAGTGTCTCAGCAATTTTGATGATATCATCATTGACGGTGTCACTAAAAAGGCGACTTTTTAAAATGACATTTTATTGTCGTTCCGCTCCCTTCTTTTACCATTCGAAAACGCATTAAGTAAATCGAATAAAGTTGATATTATCTGCCGCATTTTTCGCACTTCACGAATCAAATAACAATATTGAATCCTTGTGCCATTTCTCGGCTGTACGACTCAAAATAAAACAACTGGTTTAATTAAAAGACCTCTGTCTCTGTCACACATTAGTTATTCACGCCTCTCCGTCCCTTTTCAATATGAGATGTCGAGAATTTCCGGAGTGGGTGGGTGGAATCGAAAAGGCAGCGAATTTGGGTGTTAAGTGAGAAGTGGTTAACGTGGTACTTTTATACGTTAATAGCTGTCTTGGTTTAAGTTATTATTGCAGTAAGTGGTTTCAACGAATTTTGTGCTTGTTATTTATCAAATTAAGTTACAAGCATTTTATTTACACACTAGCTGCTCTCCGCGTTTACACCCGCGCGGTGATGGATGATGATGATGATGATGATGAATCTTATACAGCTTATGTTACTCAGGGTGAATGTAGCTTTCCAATATTGAAAGAATTTTTGAAATTGGCCAATACTTTTTGAGCGAATTCGTTACAAAAATACTTACAAATCTCTCTTCTTTATAATATTACGAGTAGTATAGATATATATATTTATACTTCAAAAACTTCTACCTGCAGTTTCGAATGAGATAGGGATAAAAAGTTGATGGTAACATACATAATCAATCAGCGCATTACGTTTCCACTGCTGGGACTCGAGCCTTCGTCTCCGAGAGGGGTTGGGCTATAACTCACCACGCGGCCCCAGTGCGGCTTGGTGGATAGACTAGTGTCCAAGCCATGTCAAAGTTTTCAGACCGGCCAAAGGCCTTCGACAGGTTGTTGTTAGCCAAACAACCGACGGCTTAACGTGCCCTCTGAAGCACGGCAGCGCTCAGTTGGATAACACCACTACCACACACACCCATCCAACTGACCGCAGCAAGTGTTGCTTAACTTTTTGATCGCTTAAGATGATTGCATAACTAGTTAAATCCATACTAAAAGAAAAAACTTTTTTCTACCTCTTAACATGGTCCGATTTCAGTGATTTTTTTTCATGTAATCATCACATTGTTTACTATGCCCGTGCGTTTTGATTTTTTCAGTATATCAAAGTATATAAGTAAATTTTTTTTTAGAACATAAAAAAACTGAAAAAATCAAAACGTACGGGCATAGTAAACAATGTGATGATTACATGAAAAAATATCACTAAAATCGTACAATGTTATGAGCTAGAAAAGAGTTTTTTCTTTTAGTATGGAAAGAACTAGTTATGCAATCCTCTTAAGATCTCCAAGTCAAGCTCCGCTGCAAGCGCTTCAAGCAATAAAGCAGTGCAAGAGCCTTTTCAATAGTAACAAACCCACAGACAACAAAATTGGCGACATATTAAATGTCACTACTATAGAATTAGATGTCCCTCGGACCATTTAACCAATTGATCACTTAACCCTAAGTACGCCTGAGGCCCTAATTAGAGGTACCATGACAAGTAATAGACATACTAGAACTTATTATCTTCAATTGTATGGAAAAAAGGGTCAAAGATAATTGTCGTTTGATTGTAAGAAAGTGTCGTCTATGTCAGGTCGATTGTCTATTGGAGGAGCTATTCTGACAGATATACAATCAATGAAACTATTTATGTTTAAGACGCGGTCCAACCCCAATTTTAAAATAATTTACGATGCTTTACGTAAGGTTGAAAATCGCTTGTTAGATTGGACGATGTAATGCGAAAATGCGGTAATATTGTACGTTTTATTTCTATCTTTCGATATATACTAACACAATTGAAAAAACTGCTGGTTACTACTTTAGTACTATATGTTGGCTATGTATTACCTAAAAAATAATATAGTGTTATCGCTGAAAATTCTGAGAGTTTGGACGTGAAAGTTTATTTTTATGCACCTATTTAGGATTTTTTTCTGCAGAGAGCGAGTAATATTTATGAATTCTGTTCGGTTATTACTCTTTGCCTGTTCCTTTTCTAACCTAAGTTTTTTTTTCATAGATTATTATCGAACTGTTTCGTTACACTCGATGTTTAAAGATTCTGCTTTTTACTATTATCAGGGTACGACCGCGCCTTAATAATTTTAGTATAGGGGCGATACATGCACAAGGCCAACTTGGTGTAAAATGGTAACCTCTGTCTAGAACAGATGCGTCATAAGTGACGAACAGCACTGCGCCCGTAACCCTGATACATGAAGTTGTTAAGTCTCATGTGCCTTGCATTTAATTCCGTATTTGTGAAAGTAATGGGGGTTTCGATAAATCGATGCAGCTAGGTTTTCTTTATATAAAAACGTCGTTTTATCCGTGTTATCAGGCAAAGAAAAACTGCTACAGTATCATTATTGCACCTAGGGCTATCTGCTTAAACAGCAATAAAAATGTTTTACCGACACAGCAACACTAAAGCTGGCGTAAATACAATAGATGGCGTTATTAAGCAACGCTAAGCCAATGGTTTGAGGTTAGACAAAGAAAATCAATTGTTTACTTATTTGCAAAGCATGGTGATTCAGGTACTAACAACAATATTCGGACGAAAAGATTGTCGTAGCAGTCACGTTGAAGTGCGCGATGCGATAACGATATATAGTATATTTCATTACAAGTGGGGAAAGGCTGTCATTGCAACGAGTTCCGACAAATGTCTAGTTGACAGTCAGAACAAGTTGCAATGACGGTTCCGCACGTGTACTGAACTGTATTTTTAATACAGTTGCGAAAAAATGAAGCAATTTAATAAAATAATCTCGCAAAGAAAATTTCTGGAAAATGGCGCCAACCGTAGAATATAAGCAGAGATTTTTTTGTTCACCCATTCTGGTAGGCAAAGGGAACTATGCCCATACAGCCAAGCCTTCTCTCTAACTCATTCAATCAAATCATTAAACCTGATATTGAAACAAATTAATAGCTTCTTTTTAAAAATATACGTATCATAAAAACTTCATGATTTTTTTTGTAAAAAGTTGGTTTTTATTTTTAATAGACATTATTTCGACAGTTGGGAAAGAGAACGCACGAGTTCGGGAAAGGTAAAAAAAAGCACGAGTATGTAATAGCCCACATCCCGAATGCTATACGTCCCTGCAATACGCCACTTTTTGAGCAACTGTATTAAAAAGTATTTATCGACCCGTGAGATAGTAACGTCTTCCAACTTAAAATAACCAAAGAAGAAGAAGAAGGTCCGTCAGATGCTTATAGTGCCTATTAAGACGCATTATAGTGCCTCGCTCAGCAATCTGATCTCAGCTCCTAATTCTGTATGACGGTGCCCGCTCACCTTGTCCTTCTAAACGTAGTTAATCTTACACTTAACCCCAAGAGCAAAGTCGGCCATCTAGGCACTTCTAGAAAAGCGATAAAAGAGTGACAATCAATCCAAAGTCAATTTATATATAGCACTATTGAAATTGCTAACTTTACTTAACGCCTTGACCACCAATTGCCGGAAATTGATTACTCCGTTGGCCGCGCTACCCACGAAATAATATATTTCCAGGCAGCCCGACGTCCACACTTTAACACCTTAATTTCAAAATATTATTAATATGAACATCATATCATATCATTTTCAACTATATAGATATAATTTTGAACTATAAGACGAAATATACAGAACATAAGAAAAAAAAAATTCTTAATTGGCGTATGTTTGTATTGCTTATATATTTATTATAGACTAATATGTATTTTATACTAATATGTATTTTATAATGATTTGTATGTATATATTTTGGTTAGTATTATATTTTTATATTTGTATATTATGTTTGTATATATAGGGTCTTGATATTATTTTGTAGTACTTAGTAGTAGTATCATGAGTATTTTATATCTTATTGATTGATGTACACAGAAACCTACCTAGTTCTCTGTCCTTAAGGTTTGCTGGAACAAAACTCTCTTTAGGGTTAAGCTCGCCTATGTACATGCCTTTATCAAATACCTCCACTGTATCTGTGTTTTGTGTACAATAAAGAATATGAGAATAAAAAATCTGTTATTACAGGCATTGGACCCATATGCGTACACTCGACTTAAAACTAAAACTGTTAAAAAAACCGAAATAATCTTTTTTTTTCCTATCCATGTGGACAGAAGTCCACAGTTAATACCCCGACTACGGAAGTTATTATTAACCTGCACATTAAAGCGCATAAAATCCGCCATTTTGTATTTTTTAAGCATTCTATTCAAGTACCTACACAGTGTCACTGGCGCCATCAAGAAACACGAATGTAATGACGTATAATTTATCAAAATCGGTCGAGCCGTTGAGTAGTTACGAGCGGACATCGAAACGGACATACATACTGGTCAAACACAAAAATACTTGGAACCGTTCGGAAAATATGGAAAACGAACAATTTCCTTTACTATTCCATCAGAATACGTCCATGGGAACATACATGACAAATAGTACTGTAGAAGACACTTTTAATAAACACTGGGGCCAATTAAGCCCCGCGACACGTCAAAGGGTTAAATACGGGGTAATTTATACCCCGCTTATTTCGACCGTGACCGGGGGTGGGTTAAGTGTTACTTTTATTGATATGGATATTGTAATTAGATTGATTGATAAGAATGATTGAGGGGTTTACTTTGATATTTTATACAGTATGTTTTATTTTTGGATTACTTTGTAACATAACAGGGATTCGAACCCGCGTCTTCCGACAACGCGTGTCAGACGGACGATCATATGGGCAAGCGTTAGTCTTCAAAAATCATATTATTTCAATGATTTTGTAATGTTGATATTGGCTGAACTGAGGCTGTACCACAAACAATTTTCGAAATCGTATTACCCACCAATCCGCACTGGGCCCGCGTGGTGGATTATGGCCCAACTCCTCTTTCTGATAGGAGGGCTCGAGTCCCAGCAGTGGGAACATAATGGGCTGATTACAAACTATGATAAATAACAATTTCTTAAAGAAACATGCATATGGGTTTTGTCGCATCTCACTGCTTTGAACCAATTTTTTTTATATATGAACCTAAATATATTTTGCATTTTAATTATTTTGCAACATTTACCTACTAAAATTATTTAAAAAAATCTTCCCCTATACTTGGTAGTATATATGTTTATGTAGCAGCAACACATAGAAAATCCAATTTTCCATCGTGTAACAAGCAGGTAGGGTCTGCCGTTGACGTGTCGCCCGCGGCGGCACTTCAAAGGAAATATAAATGTATGAATTGTTTAGCGAAAACCCGCCCGCCGCCGACGGGGTCCAACAGGACCCCAAGCCGCGTAAGGGTTATTTGGAAATTAAACCGTTTTCAGTAGTCGATTTGGCGGAATTATTATGAAATGTTATCGTAATAAACAGAAATAAGGATAATTTTTCAAAAAGCGATTACACAGATAATGGGAATATACACAATATTCTTCTTCTTCTTACCCCTGTTTCTACATCTAAAAACGGACCGTTTTGTTAACGACTCGTTACTTTTTGGCACTTTTCTACCGACTTCCAATAAAGGAGGAGGTACTCAATTCGACTGTATTTTTTTTTGTTTGTTACCTAATAATCTTCGATAGGGTGAACCGATTCTCAAAATTATTTTTTTGATTGAAAGCTAGTGCTTCCCGTGTGGCATTCTATTTAAATTTCATCAAATTCGGTCCAGTACTTTTTGAGATACACTCCAGTAACTGAACAGAATGGAAGTCGGTATTACATTTTTCAAATTGTACGTGTATTTACACTATTTAATCTCCCCAATACCGTCTCTAAACAAATAACTTGGAATAGAAATACAAATAGAATCACATAATAGAAAAAAATACCTGAAGAATCATGAACTAAACATAAAAGATCTTGTCGCTAAATCGACTAACAAGATAGGGATCACAAAACGCGTGTCAGCAAGTATCGCTTACAAAATCAGTCGAAAAATATTAAACAAAATTTAACAAGGGCGTGAAAAACCCAATTAGAAAACTGTTCCATCAAACGCACCGGACCCGAGCCTCGAATTAAATAGGAATACACAAAATTATATTGCCTTCAGACATGACTAGACATCAAAAGGAAAAAGTAATGCGCGGTGTCACGGGTGGAAAATGACATTTCTACGTAGGGTTGCCAATGCCAACGACACTTTTTGAAAAACACAGGAAATATAAAGTCAAATCGTACGACACTTTTTGAAAAACACAGGAAATATTATGTCAAAATCGTACAAGTCAAACAAACACATCTATCATCAGATAAATAAAATTGAAGTGTCTGTTTGTAATTCCCAATTAACAGTTTTTCAATAAATTATTATAAATATGATATATATACGGTACTTAGAAAACTAATCTTTTAAGTATGTCTATCTGTTTGTTACAGCTAATCTCTGAAACTGCTGGACCGATTTAACGGAACTTTCACTGGCAGACAGCTGATTTTATAAGGAGCAACTTAGGCTTTTATTTCTTCATCATCATCATCATCATAGATCACTACGTACGTGCTACGGGGCGCAGCTAGATCTAAATAATAAATGATGGTAAATAGAGTTCAAAGTTGGAAAGAACAAGATCGATTTTATAGTGGTAGGACTTTTGTAAAGTCTGCCTGTGGAAGTATCACACCTTTGCCATCAGTTATTCAACTATTGTAGTTTAAACTTCTGTAAGACATTGAACTGTTATGGGCAAGCGTGGCGCTTACAGGCGAAATAGATTTTTTCGTCATAGATTAGAATTAAAATAAAATATGAAAAATATATACTTAATATAAATTAAACTATATAGAAAAAATGCAAAATTTGTCAATATCTTAAATTCACTGAAGGGGATTGCATAGCTACGAGTAGTACTTGTCCAGACTAAAAGAAAAAACACTTTTCTACCTGTTAACATTGTTGAAGCGATTTTTTTTCAAGTCGTTTTGATTTTTGCAGTTTTTTTAAGGTTTAAAGGAATAAATTTGTATTAATTTACGGCTATAGAAAACAATGTGTCAATTGCATGAAAAAAAAACACTAAAAACGGACAATGTTAACAGGTAGAAAAGAGTTTTTTGTTTTAGTATGACAAGTACTATAGCTATGCAATCATCTTAAGTTTGCTAATGCCTTATGAATACCAAGGAAAGAAATGTAGATTGGAAAGATAGCTGGTTTTTTTAGTTTACACTTCAAATAAGACTTCTAATAAAAATACAAGTTGACAGCCCTGCATGTAAGATAGATGAGAACGAACGAGGGGTACGCGCCCTGTTATTTCAGGGTTAATACTGGGTAATGCGGTATTATCTTTATACCGTACGATTTACGGAGCTAACTTTCAGTACATTTATTAACCGACGTCCAAAAAAGGAGGAGGTACTCAATTCGACTGTTTTTTTTTATGTTTGTTACCTCATATCTTTTGACTGGGTGAAACGATTCTCAAAATTCTTTTTTGTTTGAAAGCTGGTGCTTCCCGTGTGGACCCGTTTAAATTTCATCAAATTCGGTTCAGTAGTTTTTGAGTTACACTCCAATGACTGAATAGAATGTAAGTCGGTATTAACATTTTTCAAATTGTACTATTTTTAAATGTCTAACGAAACCAATACTAAAGATAATCATGTGGTGTATATAATACAAACGTCTAAAATCTACATAGCTAGTCATCTTGACCTCAACAGACAGGCTCAAAAAGAAGATGAGAAAAATCTCTTATATATGATAAGTAGCGGGAACATTGCCATTCAATCCCTTTTAAGAATTGTTCTTTAATAAAGTCCATGTGGGTATTATGGCCCAACTCCTCTCTCTGAGAGGAAGGCTCGAGTCCCAGCAGTGGGAACTAAATGGGCTGATTATGTATAGTACAGCTATTAAATAAAATTGCTTTCCGCGTCAGACTATATATACTCGTATATAAACTTTTAAACCACGCACCGGATTTTGATGTGGTTTTGTTTTACCATTAGTTAAATAATTTAATCCTTATTCAGTTTTTATAAGTAAGTAAGCAGAAAAAAATCACATTAAACACATTTTTTTGAAAGTTACATGCGAAGCCTGGGGTCGATAGTAAAATATAAACCGTATGTAGTTCATAGTTAGCCACCGTCCACCGTGAGTCATTAAGGCATCAGAAGGCAGCACCTTCATAGGCTCACATTATCAGTACAGGTTTCCATAAGTAGACGATGTAAAACTTTACACGTACATATTCAGGGTTGTAAAATACAGGCAAGGATTTTTTTTAATTTCTAATGTTATTAGATTTAGGTATTAGTTTATTCGATTTTTTTTGTTAGGTAGACGTTTTTTTATCACGTGACAAGAGGAGTCACATATAAAACTAGGCTAGGTTTACAATGCGTTCGGTTGGCCAACCTGACGGCCGTATGGAGTTACACAGTTTGTGAAATGATGTATTGCTTGGCTAAAAAAGAATGGCTATAAAGAAAAAAAGGGGAACCTAAATAGAGCTAATTTTCATTGAAAAATAAGCGTGCAGTTGCTTACCTAATCATTGTAACACTAATATGTTCCTAGTAAAAGTATTAACCTTTTTATTATTTGGCCAATAATATAATACATTTCTCAGAAATCATACTAGTAATGGTTTTAAGTTGCTAATTCTCATGTGCCTGTAAATATCGCTGGCAACCAAACCTTCAAACCATAACACAGTATTGCGAAGATTACTACTGCTTCTTCGTACACATAGACTTAATAAGCACTCTGTGCAATAGTAACTTACTACTACTAGACCAGCATACAAAAGACCAGCATAAATCGTTTCTTTTTTCTTTCATCTGAAAATCGTCTCTTCATTTTAAGTAATGTCTTCTGGGCAACCTATGGATGGAATGGAACTTATATATATGTAGTTATATATGTAGATCTAGGATGGTGGCATACCAAACAGAAAATCTATAATATAAAAATTAAACGCTGAATGTGTTGCTAAGCGCAAATCTCGAGAGCAGCTAAACCGATTTTGCCAATTCTTTATTTAGAATATCATTGAAGTACGAGGATGGTTCTAACGAAGAGAAAAATTTAAAATATTGCCTGAAAAGGTCTAAAAACAACGTTTTACTATACTCCCATACAATCGATTCGTAATAATACTTAAATGTCAATTTGTACTTTAATACCATACCATAAAGAGAGGTTCCGGGAAGGCAAAACAATTGAGTTACGTTAGTATGGTTAAATATTAATGTCAGAATTTGTCAAAAATGCCACTTGAATTGTAAACGTCTTTTTGCTGTGCATCTATAATATTAAATCTAAGTAATTACGTGTTTTATCATTTACTTTGTGACATAACGTAATTGTAGACTTATTAACTATATTTTTTCTTTTTTTATATTACTGTCTGACCCGGCGTCCCGAATAGCATAATGAGTATAAAAAAAATAAGAATCGACTGTTAGGCGGTACGAAGTTCGCCGGGTCAGCTAGTAACTCAGACAAAATAAAAAAGTCAAGACAGAATGTTGTAAACAGAGAAAAGAGGCAGGTAAAACTACGTCTCGCCGTGTACGTACATTATTACATATAACACGTACAACGTAACTACGAATTGACTCGTCAGTCCAACTATCGCGGCGCGTGGAAGCAACACGTAAAGTTTTAATTATGATTTAATGTAAATTTATTAATTATTATTTAATAATTTTAATTTAATTTGAATTATCATGGCAGTACCGATGCAGCACATGTAGTTTAGAAAACCGGTCTCACTTCTCTGTTCACAACATTCTGTCTATACTTTTTTAATTTGTCTGAGGCTAGTAATAGGATAAATATAACAATGTTATCAATACAAATTGACTTTCAAACAATGTACGTACGAAGAAATACAGACGCAAAACCGCTGAAGCGATTTGACTAAGACCTTTAACATAGGTAGAAAATGACCTGGGAAAACTACGTGGGTATTTTGCAGGGGTAAGACTTATGCAGTCCGCCACAAGATGCAAGAGATCTTATATCTCAGGGTGCGCAGTGCATTGCCATGCAGGGTGTGAACTGCTGTAGTTTGAAATTCTAAATGACACTGAACTGTTATGGGCACGTGTGGAGCTTCACATTAGACGTGCGACTTGTTCGTCTCGCCACAGCTTCATGAACAAAAAGAAAGCAATTACTAAATATTAGTGACAGATTAATTTCTGTGAGATAATGACTTTTACGAGAGCTGAAATGAGAAGTATGATATAACATGAAACAAACTCGTAAAAGTATTATGGGTTAGGTATTCTGATTCCTATTATAAAAACAAATACACTAAGCCAGAATCGACAGAAAGAAAACCATGATAATAATTCTAGTTCCTTGCCAAGGTAGTGTGTTCGAACCTTAAATGGTACCATGAGACATTGTTAACATAAACAAGACTGTGACAACCCTACTAATATATACAGTGTCCGTACAACACAAGCGCAATAAGTCTATTTTAATTACTAGCGTCGATATCGGCAGATTCTTGCGTTGCCACTGTGCTCTACCAGCCATAGTGTTGGGAAACTATCGATTGGAATTATAATAAGTTTACGTTTTTTTTTAAATTGTTATCAGAGTGACTCCCTCTCGCCTGATGGAAAGCGAAGATAGAATCAAGAAACTGCCGTAAGCTGCACTAATCGCCACCCCTATAATGACCTGACAGATGCTTTTTCATGCCCCGCTTGAAAAACCCAGGGTCATCTTCTTACGGTGCCATCTCCTACCGGAGGTTGGCTATCATTAAGGCTACTCGGACCTTAGAAGCTGCTGCCCGAAATAGCGACCTGTTGTCAAAGTCAAAATCATTTATTAAATTTAGGCATCAAAGACGCACTTATGAACGTACATTTTTCATTATAATGTACTACTAAAGACTACCGCCGCGTTCCAAAACGCGTTGCTCATGTTAAATCACGTCCGGAGATTATTGAGCCATGAAGTACGTCTTCTCCCTGTTCAACTTTTTACCAGGGTCATAGCTGAAAGGAAATATACGTACGCCGGCAGAACATTCTACAATTTACTTACACGACAGAGGTAGAAACAGCCAAAAAATGGATTGAAACATATAAAAAGTTCTGTATCACAGAATACAATTATTACATACGACTTCATCAATGCTCAGTACCTAATAGATCACAAAGTAATGTTAATACAAGAGACGAACAAGCTCAATCACCATCTTTATAATGAAAGAACGTGATCCAGAAAGTAATGCAATTTTCAGCTAAAGTAAATTTGTGAGAACCTAAACAATAACATTTTACACGTTAATCGTAAAAAGCTTCACATCGCCACTAAAGAACATTAATGTTAACCTGTTTTACGTAACCTGGGACTGAGTAATAATGCCTCTAACAACAGTAAACATAAATATTGGCACGCCTAATCTGTCATTAAGTATCGATATAGATAGACAAGGCAAATTCGATCATCCCCATCACTATCTAACACAAACAAGACTCGATAACGAGGTGAAATATTCACATTGCAAGCTACATAATCAGGTCTACACCCATCTCACTCTCTCCCATACAATCTTACGAACTTACGCAGAGAAAGGAAAAAGACAGCACGCGTCGTCGGCATGTACAAAGGGGTCGCGTTCTCTTTGATCTCGCCGTCGCGCGTGCGTACTTGTTTTTGCGTGTGTGTGTCCGTATGCAGATGAGACGAGACTGTGAATTTGATAATTGCGAAGATTTATGTGGGTGCTATGGGACGGGGTTATAAAGATTCGCATTAGGTGATTAAAAATGAATGAGTAGGTAGTTAGTGACTAACTTTTTAATGCTTCTACAGAAGTATATGCTCAAACTATGACTGGAACCCGTTGTGTTTTTGTTATTGATTCCAAATGTTCACTTAGATTAGATAACGTTTTCATTCCTGTAAGCCCGGGTTTTGAGAGATTAGGGCTACGGTAACCACTGTCTGTCGTATGTGCAGAGTGGCGACTAAAAGGGGACTCCAAGAGCTCGGGTATAGTTGGGTTGGGGTTGGGGGTAACCCTAAATTTTTTATCAACGGGCTCGAGGAAGACGGCGTCATGATGTGGCAATTGACGCCGTGCCATCTTCTCGGCTTTCGAAGGAGATACTAAATGCTCTTAGAGACAAAGGGCAATGTTTCAGGGTGGTCCCGGTGCGTTCTTCAGGAAATCCTGGCTGAGGCTCCTGTAAGATAACGAGGAAGGCCAGAGAGGGGTTTTTAGTGGAAAGTCCCACATAAAACACTCCCCATAGTATCCGGGTATCTGATAAGATTTCCCCACCGTAAACAAAAAAAGGTAACCTTTTTCATTATCGTTAAAGGTAACTTTGCATGACATGGTTATTTGGGTCTCTACAAATTTTCTGTAGATAGCGAATAACATTTTAATCCACTACTGGATCAAAAGACTAGCCTTCTTTGTGTCTTTTCTTTACTGTCTTTGGAGGTCACTTAGAATTGGTATTCATTTTATCATCACTGGGGGAAGTTTGAGACACATGACCTGGTTTTTGAAGACTCTACCAATTAAAATTTTTGAGAAAATTGGAGGGCAGGAAGGTGAGGTTTTACGGAACCCTCGGAGAGGAGCGCTAGTCCGACTGGCAGCTTGCTTCTTTATTTTTTTTTATTTTACAGGAAGTGATACTTTAAATATAGCAACACGTCATTTCCTTGCTTATATAAAAAAATCTAGTATGATAATATTTTCGGGATACACAAATAAATCAAATTAAATTACACTCATTTAGATTACTTGTTTCGCATCCTGGGCGTAACGGCTTTTTTTGTTTTTGTACCGCAAAATGTAACGCTTGCTTCAAAGAATTAAATTTTATTACATATTTTTTTATAATTATTAGCATAGCCGGGCTATAAAGTCAGTGGAGTTTTTAACTGAATAGATAATATGGGTGAGATTATTTTTAAGGTTACATTAAGATGCGAGCTAAACGTCTTTAACTGTCAGTTGGATTAAATTTATAGTTTTGGAGCCAGTTAATTAAATGTGTTTTAGTGTGAAGTGAGAATTTCGTATTTTTTACAATAAATTGAACGGGGTCTGAGAACTCTTAAATAGAAATGTTAATTAAAACATTGTGTTAAGAAAACAAAAGGCAATAAACTTTGTTCATATAAAGTAAGTATGGCTAGATTCTAAATCGACATAATATATTTTTTTTTAAATACCATAAAGGGAACCGACTTCAACACCAAAAAGTGTGAAACAGCTTGTTGAAGTCGGTACCATGATAGTTGAAAAAGTACCTATTATCACAATGTTGTACGCATGGTACCGATTTCAAGCTATTTCACACTTTTTGGTGTTGAAGTCGGTTCCATGTTTTGGAAATAAACACTTTTTTACCAATTTTAGTGACCCTAGCTACTTATCAAGATAGGCGTAACACTTTTGAGTTATTGGAGTGTAACTAAAAAACTGCTTGCCCGAATGTTATGAAATGAAATTTGTACCAGCTCGGAAGTATACTCTACCAAACAAAATAAATAATTTTGAGATTCGGTCTACAAATGAGTGAGAAATCGGCGAACATACACGAAAAAAAACACATACAATCGAACATGATAAACTCCTCCTTTTTGAAGTTGGTTAAAAATTAACGAAGTGCTACTGATCGCCGACTATCATTGTGACTACAATTTCAATTTACTTTGAAGTAGTATAAATACAGTTGCATTTATCAATATTTAACTTATTATATCACTAAAAGTTTTTATTTTTAGGTGTATCTATTAAAACCTCGACGCGCGAACCCGTTAGTGAAGCAGCTCAGGACACCAGAGCAAAGTTAGTCCGACACTATACCGAAGACATCCCGGACATCAGCCTGTACGAGATTAGAATGGCTCTCAAACAGCTTAAGAACAACAAGGCGCCAGGAGAGGACGGAATTACGACTGAACTTCTGAGAGCGGGTGGTAGACCGATACTTTTAGTCCTCCAGAAGTTATTCAATTCTGTCATCTTCGAAGGCAAAACACCGGAAACGTGGCACAAGAGCGTAGTGGTGCGGTTCTTCAAAAAAGGTGATAAAACCTTATTGAAGAATTATAGGCCCATATCGCTCTTGAGCCACGTGTACAAGCTGTTTTCGAGAGTCATCACGAACCGTCTCGCACGCAGGTTTGATGAGTTCCAGCCTCCTGAACAAGCCGGTTTCCGAAGAGGCTTTAGCACCGTAGACCATATGCATACACTACGGCAGATTATACAGAAGACCGAAGAGTATAATCAGCCACTGTGTCTAGCGTTTGTGGATTACGAGAAAGCCTTTGATTCTATCGAGAAGTGGGCCATACTGCAGTCCTTGCAGCGATGCCAAATTGACTATAGGTATATCGAAGCGTTGAAGTGTTTATACAGCAAGGCCACTATGTCAGTCCGATTACAGGACCAGAGTACGGAACAAATTCCATTGCAGAGAGGTGTGAGACAGGGAGACGTCATCTCTCCGAAACTGTTCACTAACGCATTGGAGGATGTTTTCAAACTTTTGGACTGGAAAGGATGTGGCATCAACATTAATGGCGAATACATCACTAACCCTCGTTTTGCCGATGATATAGTTATAATGGCGGAGTCGCTCGAGGATAACGGCACCATGCTCAACGACCTCAGTAGAGTTTCCCAACAGGTTGGTCTTAAGATGAACATGGATAAGACGAAAATCATGTCCAATGTCCATGTTCCACCTATACCGGTAATTGTTGGAAACGATACACTCGAAGTTGTAGACGAGTCTACCTGGGACAGACTGTCCAATTAGGTAGGTCCAACTTCGACAAGGAGGTCGCACGAAGAATCCAGCTCGGATGGGCAGCGTTCGGGAAGCTTCGATCCATCTTTTCGTCCCCAATACCTCAGAGCCTGAAAACCAAGGTGTTCAACCAGTGTGTGTTGCCAGTGATGACTTATGGCACTGAGACGTGGTCCCTTACTGTGGGCCTCATTAACAAGCTTGAAGTCGCTCAACGAGCAATGGAGAGGGCTATGCTTGGGGTTTCCCTGCGTGATAAGATCCGAAATGAGGAGATCCGTAGGAGAACTAAGGTCACCGACATAGCTCTCAAAATTAGCAAGTTCAAGTGGCAATGGGCAGGCCACATCGCTCGCAGAACTGATAACCGATGGGGAAGAAAGGTTCTCGAGTGGCGACCACGCACCGGAAGGCGTAGTGTAGGCCAGCCCCCCGCTAGGTGGACCGACGACCTCATAAAAACCGCGGGGAATTGCTGGATGCAGGAAGCGAGTAGCCGGTCCAAGTGGCGTTCTATGGGGGAGGCATATGTTCAGCAGTGGACGTCTTCCGGCTGATAATGATGATGATGATGATGATGATGATTAAAACCTAATGCCATTTCCAAAAAAAAAAAATAGTTTAGTTTAGTATTTCAATTTACTTTGAAGTAGTATAAATACAGTTGCATTTATTAATATTTAATTTTATAACTTTATGCTTTTATTTACCACTAAAAGATTTTATTTCTAGATGTATTTTTTAAAGTGAATGCTAATTTTCAAAAAAATATAAAGTTTGATACCCTACTAGGTTTCGGTAAGTGTTTAAACTCCAATGGAAATCGCCAGTTGCCATTTTGGATTTATTGGTTGTGATACTACATTTTAGAGTATTCAAAGTAAATAATAAAGAGTGAGGTAGTCCTGACGTATGACATTATGTGAGCAGTAATGTTTGTACTTTGGCCAGAACCAAAGTACAAACATTACTGCTCACATAATTATATATTAGATATTTGTGATGTGTGTCCACGCCCTAAAAAAATTACTAGCCCCGTAAAAAAAATTTTTATGTAAACGTTATTTTATTTTATAATTTTCAAATTTACAGGCTTCTAGCGTGGTCAAAATATGACCACTATCTCGCTTGATGACCAGTGACGATATAGTCAAAGTGGTAGCATAATAGCCCCAAAATATCGACTTGTTCACAAGGTCAGCTACTGGAGACCGTTACTTGCTTACGGTTACTACTACTACTTGTTGACAGATCTTTCAATCGTTTGTGACTTGTGACAGCTAGCCAGATGGGTAGTGCCCACCACGCTGTGCCTGATCACCAGCGAACCTTCACTACCTTTGCTGTCATCGTTTCAACATAAGTGCAGAGAAGTTATCAATACAAATATATTTTTAAACTAAAGTATGAAGAGCGAGCAATTTAACAGACAATGTTAAATTGATCGCATCATGTTGCATGCATATACCGGAAAATTGTATTCAGAATATTCCAACATCGGAAAAATATGAACTGAAATAAGTCCGAAGTAAAAATTGTGCAAATATCAGAATAGGAACTGTGTTTCGGAATATTTTGCACGAAATATTGTCAACGTCAAATTCGAGTCAAAAAGCCAAACGAAACCAGGCGCCTCGTGAAGCCCTGTCGCACCACCGAAACACAATTTCAGAATTCGGGAAAACTAAAAAGAATGTGGAAAATTCCGAAGGCCCCGATTTTCCGTCCATTGTCGTTTTTGTTTTTTTTTTTTCATCTTATTTAGCGCTTTGTCGGCGAGCCCTTTGAAGTCCGTCCCCTCCCCTCGCGAGGGGGTGTTACAAATTGCGTCACGGTTGTATTCTCAGCGTAAACACGATTCTAGTACTATTTGTTCGTTAGAGCTGCCGACTTAACGAGTTTCGCTCGATTGATCGCGAAAAATTGCGATTTTGCGCGGGTAAAGAGAATGGCATTTTGTTTTCATGAAAACTCTTATAGATACAAAGTTTCACGATTGGCTAAAACAATTTCTAATTTTTATTATTTTATAACAATCATGCAATATCTGAGGATGGCCATGTCTGCTCCTCACGTTAATATTTCCATCGGTCAAGGACTGAACCTGGAACCCCACGTTTCAAAGGCAAGGTAAAGTCAGTCTAAGTTTAACCTACTGGGCCAACGGGAAAGTTAGTTTAAGTTTAACCTACTGGGCCAACGCGAAATTTATTCTAAGTTTAACCTACTGGGCCAACGGGAAAGTTAGTTTAAGTTTAACCCACTGGGCCAATGGGGAAGTCACAGAGTGTTCCTAGGCGTAAGTAGAGAAAGTGTAGTGTAGTACGCAAGTGATATTCCCAAATAAAGAGAATCATTACCGAGAATACTCTACAAAAACTTGGGGACATTTTTAACAATCTTGCTATTTTATACTATAGAAAAAGAAGAAATCTTTATCACGCAGATGAATATTACAAGTCGCAGTTAGTTAAATATTATATAAATAAAGACAGCATACCTCTGTCTGCGTGTAGAATGGAATGGACATTTATTGTTACAATATATCAAAATCGATTTCGAATAGTCTGGATATATAATATGTAACAGTATGTGGGCGTTCAAATTATTTTATTATTTATTTATTACAACATGACAAATACTTTGAGAGTAGGAAGCAGCATTTACGACGAAATTACCTCAAATATTTTGCTAAAAGAATAACGTCTCTCTTTGAACCCGTTCCGTTTATTTACGACAATACAAATAAGCATTATGGAAGCCATAATGTTTTCATAAAAGAATTAAAAGCAGTAAATCACTGTTTCACCCCACCCACATATAAAACTTTGTATAAATGAGATTATTAGAATGGACGAAAATAAGCTATTCACTCTCCATTGCCAAATGGTGTCGCTTTTTTAAATATAAATCGCGAAATATATCCAAATGGTTGATGTGACATACTGATGATTTATTCGATTAACAAGAAAATTCATGTTCTCCGCAGAACAATTACGTATCTCGTTGCAATCAAAGGTTGATTGAAATCTTGAAAAATATCGGCTCTATGTCAATTTTGACAACTCCAAAACAGCAGAAATGTTAGTA
This sequence comes from Selenia dentaria, assembly GCA_917880725.1. Lineage (NCBI taxonomy): Eukaryota > Metazoa > Arthropoda > Insecta > Lepidoptera > Geometridae > Selenia > Selenia dentaria. Next base: position 8,165,604 of record OU862901.1, on the reverse strand, counting down.
AGTTGCTGAATGGAACTGACAAACCTCACTTACGCCCACAGTTCAATTAAATTTATCACAATTTTAATGCAACTGAGATATGTAATATCTCTGCCGGTTTTTATTTTGACCATATTGATGGAAACTTGACTGTTAAAAACTGTTTTTTATATGGTTTTGAAGCACTAACGCCTACTTGGTGAAACCAAATATTGCAATTATAGAGAGAAAAATACATTTGCTGGTACGGGATTCAAACCCGCGTCTTCCGCCTATACGTATCAGACATGTAGTCATAAGACGCGGGTCCCGTCATAGATAATGTAATTTATCTCTCAAAAATTGCAATATTCGTTGATATCTAATGTTGGTTTTTGTATTCGTATTTATGTTTCTCTATCTAGTTATTGTATGTTTTTGTGTCATTTCAATTGCATTTCAAACACTATTATTCAATAATATATACGCTCACAATTTTAGTACCTACTTAATATTTCAAGTTCAGCTTTGGAAAACAAAAAGCCTAAATTCGTATATTCATACGCATAAATTCTCACTAATTTAATATGTAAGTTTAAAATCCTGAAATAATCAGCCCATTATGTTCCAACTGCTGGGACACAAGCCTTCCTCTCAGAGGGACGATTTGGGCTATAATCCATCACACGGGCCCAGTGCGGCTTGGTGAGTAGGCTAGTGGCCACCCAATGTCGAAATTTTCAGGCCGCCCGAAGGCCTTCGACATAGCCTAACAACTGTTGTCCTAAGACAAACAACCGTGACTGACAGCTTAACGTGCCCTCCGGAGCACGAAAGCGCTCAGTTGAATAATGCCACTAGCGGTCACCCATCCAACTCCTGACCGCAAGCGTTGCTCAACTTGTTGATCGGTTAAGATCGCCAAGTCAAGCTTCACTGCTTCCTGAACAATTATATAATGTACACTAATATTATAAAGAAGAAACATTTGTATTTTTGTGTGTGTACATACATACACATGTTTGTAATGAATAAACTCAAAAACTACTGTGCCGATTTCAATATATCTTTCACCATTGGGAAGCTACATTCACCCTGAGTAACATAGGCTATATATTTTGATCCATCATCATCATCATCCATCACTATGCGGGTGAAACCGCAAAGAGCAGCTACTATTATATAACTCTGCATCAAAGAATCTATTTATTGTAGTACCACAAATCGTAGCCAAGTTGTCATCACAGAATAATCATCCGATTCGTAAACGATGTGCAGCGGGCGGCTCGTAAATTGACCGTGTAACTTACCATGGTTACACGCTTTGAATACAGTTTGCTTTTGTTCATATTTTGATAGCAATATTTCTCTTGGTCAGTTTTTAAGATTGTTATATTCAACTAGCTTTTGCCTACGGCTTCGTCCGCGTATAGTTTTTTTTAAATAACTATCTAAATATATTTTCTACCGACTTTCACAGAGGAGGAGGTACTCAAATGACTATATTTTTTATGTTTGTTACCTCATAACTTTCGACTGTGTGAACCGATTTTCATAATTATTTTTTTGTTTGCAAGCTGGTGCTTCTCATGTGGTTTCATTTAAATTTTATTAAATTCGGTCCAGTAGTTATTGAGTGACACTCCAATAACTGAATAGAATGGAAGTGGTTTAAATTTTTTCAAATTGTACTTGTTTTACACTAATAAGTTGAGAAACAAAGAATTTTCTATACAAAGTTTCATCCTCCATTTCACACCCGAAGTCAACCCTGTCAAAAAATATTACACATTTCTTATTTTAAATGATCTATCTAAATACAAATTTTCACACCTACAAGTTCAAAAACAAAGATTTTTCATATAAACGTTTTCGCCAATTTTTATCTCCTTAGGTGTTGAATATCGAAAAACCCTTTCTTAATACATCGCAACCCACCAAGGCAAAAACACCCTCCAAGTTTCAAGTCTCAAGGACCAGCGGTTACCGCTGTACATAGTCTATCAGACAGTCAGTCAGACCTTTGAAGAAGTATGACACACGAATAACGGCTCTAGCGAATAATTGTGATATCGCATCATGAACATTTTTGTCCGGCGTAATGGTTGCGGTCCATGGCCATCAAATCTTCTATCATCGAAACTGTAAGAACTGCCTACCTACCTATAGTATAGTCGGCGCTTCCAGGAATTTTATTGATTAGCCGGCGGCGCTAATACACGAAGTTATTTCTAGCACAATGGAAGGCATTAAAACGATCCAGGAGAAAGCTGATGTCTATCAAACATTTTCAAGAATCATCATGCAACGCTGCAAATAAAAACCCGCATCGAAATCGCACCATAAGTTTCAGAGGCCGTATATACACACAGAGACATAGACACCCAGACCGTTGATGTTAATCTATTTTTTTTTTAGTCCTTGAGGACTACCGACCCAGGGTTCATTCATAAAACTTTCGTTTTGTGCATCCTCTAACATGAAGTTGATATTGATATTACAAGTCAATATAATTGTTTTAACGCAAAATCTGGCGATATATCTTTTATGCGAGAAACCGATATCCAGCATCGACCCCCAAATATAACGTTTCATTCAACTAAACGTTAGTTACATATATCGTCAAACTGGCTCCTTTGAGGAGTACCATTAAATAATACATCGAATAATTTTAACTTATAATACTGCAGGCTTCTTCTATTCTTTCTATACTAGAATTTTTTAGACAGTATAAGCATGTGTATGTCCTACAATTAAAAAAAAACATTACCATATTCAGTGATAAAAAAAGAAATGTTACTTCAACATTATTATACTTAGATATACTTAGATGACATACATTTCTTTTTGTTATACCTACTTATTACTGAATTATTATTATTGCAGATAATACAATTACGGTCGATCAGTGGCATAAGGTTTTGGACCAGTTTCGCGTATTCGGATAACTCAAAATATTGGAATTTTAGGACAATCGTATTGCTCGTTGGGCGATTTTAGCGCCAGTGTGTCTCGTATCTAACATAAATCTACAGAGTGGTGGTTCAAAGCAAATTTTTAAATATGCATAAAAACGTCAAAGTAGAAAATTGATGGCAGTGCGCGACGCCGCGGAATCCGTCCCAACGACAGATATACACAGAAATGATGCCCGAACTATTTGTAAAAATAAAACGTGTGGACAGTGGACGTCCTAAAGCAGTTCCAATTAATATATAAACATAGAAGTGAATATAAAAGAGTTACGATAAATTCTGAGAACGTTGGTGGAACGATTTTATTTGTACGGAGATTGTTTATGTTGATAGTTCGAGTGGTCCAGATTTTTGGAGTCGTATATAATTCGTGTTCCGTCTTTTACGACTCATTGAAAATTGTATGCAAAGGTCAAAATAATCTCTGCTATAATATAATAATATATAATGCAATAGATATAAGTCTAAACAACCATGACGTCATCCCGTTCTGGCAGTCACTAACAGTCGGTATTAATAATCTAGATAGATTATTAATCTATCCACAGTTTTCCTTATTACAGATCTAAATTTGACATAATGTCCATACAAATAACTTCGAATCTCTCTCTAGTAGGGTAAACCGATGATAGATTATTAACATCGGCCGTAAATAAGCAGAAAAATTTAAAACATTTTAATAAGATTTTCTAATTGGAGTTAATAGACTAATTTCGTGAAACTGACAAGGATAAAGAATGGTAACGGCCCCGAGAAAACTCACAATCATAACTCAAAAATCATAACTAAATCACTTGGCATTTTCCGTATGGTTTTCTAGATTTATGACCATTAAAATTCACAAATAGACCAATTTGTCCTAGATACGAACAAAGTTGAAAGTTATTCGAACATCGTCGCGTTCGCCGGACGATATTACGACCTCTTAGTTTTATAGGCGGTTGTAAAAACGGAGGACATGTAACTTTTTTTAAATAAAACGCTGGATGAATTCGTGCTTAGCGGGGGAACAACAGAAACCTTATTTTGAACTTTGAAGTTTTTAAAACAATAAAGGTTAAGTATCGCATTCATGACTTCTGTGTTAATTGAGTCGGTAAAAGTAACTAGTTAGATGAATTAAACATTTTTATAGATAGGATTGATAAGGAAAAGCATTGTGATGCTATTAAAAGTACTATTTTATTGAATGATTAATGTTTTGAGATACAAGTTTCATCATCATCATCATCTCAGCCGTAGGACGTCTACTGCTGAACATAGACCTCCCCCATGATTTTCCAAAAGAAACGGTTGGAAGCGGCCTGCATCCAACGTCGGCCTGCGACCTTCATCAGGTCGTCTGTCCACCGTGTCGGTGGACGACCTACGCTGCGACTGCCGGTCCGTGGTCTCCACTCCAGAACCTTTCGGCCCCATCGGCCATCTGTTCTGCGTGCTATGTGGCCCTGCCAACTGCCACTTCAACTGGCTAATCTTGTGAGCTATGTCGGTGACTTTCGTTCTTCTACGGATCTCCTCATTTCTGATTCGATCACGTAGAGAAACCCCGAGCATAGCCCTCTCCATAGCTCCATAGATACAAGTTTAACACAATTTAATTTTTGACATTGATAAGCATAATCGTCTAGTTAGTTTCCAATGTTTGAGTCATAATACTAGGCCTCCGTTAGTTTAGTTGATAGTAACCCTGCTTTAGAAGCAAGGGGTCCCAGGTTCGCTCCCTGGCCGGTGCAAATATTTTTCTGATGAGCAGATATGTTTGTTTTTGGGTCCTGGATGCCGTGATGCATTATGGTAAATACCTCCCGCGATACAAGGAATCTTAGTTTAGTGGTAGTATATGTATATATAGGTAATATACCATGCGGGCCCAGAGCGGATTCCCAGACAGGTGTCCTGAAGTTTTCAGACCGTTTCAAGTCACGCCTGCAAAAAAGCCGCAAAACTATTGTCGTGAGATAAAAACTGCCGTTGCAAATGACACTAGCCATATCAAAGCGACAACAAGTAGTGACAAAGGCAAGATTGCATATCTTAATAGAGACGACTAGACAAGAACGCTACGATTGCTTCATTCGTTCATTCAATCTGTGTGTATTCGATCAACGTCAATCAAAAATCCACTTACCTAATCTTTTCTCAAAATGGCTAAGGCGTACCTCAAGGGCATTTCCTCAGCCCAATTTTGTTCCATCGATAAAGAGAAATTAATTATATTTTTTCATCATCGTTTAATTTACTAATTGGTTCTTCCACATAACGATCCAATTAGTTGCAATCAATGTCTGATACTATTAACATAAGTGCACACGTATATTATACTATATTATGACAGCGAGTACTGAAGTATTTATGGCATTTTGGGTTAATAGGGATTGGACATAGTTAAATGAAACAACTTTTTTATATGTTTTTTATATCAGTTATTATATCGATAAGAGAATGTTATTATATTTGTGCATTAATGGCTCGTGTAATACGAACTTTTATTGCTGTTTAACATATCATATAGACGCAAGTATTGACGTATCCAGAGTGTGGGAACTTATTTTTACTTTATACTAAAGGTCTGTTTTGACTGATTCAAGAGTCATTGCGGTATGCCGCCGATATGATGGTCGCAGATTCGAATCCTACGTAGAGTTGAGCCGCTTTCAGGTAAGAAATCCAAAGCATTTTGGGTAAGGTGAATTACCTTTCTAATGGCCGCCAGGTTAGCTCGGTAGTTAGTTAGCTTATCCTTCAATATTGTACTTCAGTAACATAGTGGTCAAGAAAATGGTAGCTTTTCTTTATAAATATATTTATACAAATAAATAAAATTTAAATGCATATTTGCAATGTCAATGCCAAAATAACAGATTTTAATTAAATGCATATACGGTATAAATGTAATATTAATTAATCTGTGCTTCAAACTTCAACTTTAATTAATCTGTGTTTTTTCAAATTTCTGTTTGTTCCGAAACGGCTGAACAGATATTGGCGGGACTTTCACTGGCAGATAGCTGATGTTATTACGAGTAACATACTTCTTAGAGGTGCCATGTCCAGGGCGGGGGTAGCCTCTGGCGGTCCAGCTACAATCATCAAACATTAGTATTTAATTCAACAATAGAAATATTTAAACGTGCAAACAGGAGATGTACTTTTTAGTTTTAAAGTGATAACAAATAACGGTCTTATGATAGAGCAGGTTGGGCAGTCTAGGCATACGTCAACGGAGGCATAAATCTGCAAGACCATTATGCTGTACAAGTGGTGAGAGCTAAGAACTGGATAGAAAAGATCTGCATATAATTTTCTGAGGTTCAATAGCAGAACGTGTCCCTAAATAAGTTTACCGCTAAACACTTTTGAAATGTCAACTAAAATGTTGTCTAGAAAATAGGTAGTCTATACTTATTAGGTTGCTGCGTATAAACTGCTTCTGTCTTATAAATGTTGTATTTTTATTGTTATATTCAAGGGTCAAAACACTAGCGTATCGATTCCATTTAATTTTTTTCACTTATATATAAATCAAATTGATATTACACCAAAGGTACTAATTAAAATGAATACTGTAGCATGTAATTATCTATTAAACGTATCAAATCACAATCATAATGGATATCAAAAAAACGTATACTATTCGAGCTATATAACGAAATGGGTCTCCGCGAATCATTGCGAAATTTATTTAAAGAAATCAATATATTAATTTTGCCTTCCTTATACGTATTTGCAAATATAATACATGTTCGTAAAAAATTACATAAATATCAGTTACATAGTGATCACCACCCTTTTAACACTAGGAACAAGAATAGGATAGCTGTACCTAGTTTTAGACTTGCGAAGATTAATAAATCGTTCCTAGGAAATTGTGTGCGTTTTTACAATAAAATCCCAAAACACATAACCGAGTTCACAGAGGAAAATTCAAGTTGATTGTAAAAACATTTTAATAAATAAATCATATAATACAGTCCTACATTAAATAGAAGACAAAGATGATTGGAATACTCCATTTCTGGCAAGTTGGCATCTGCCACCTATAAAATGTAAAATAAGTAGTACTTATGTAGAAACATTGTAAAAAATCTATATGAAAAGAATGACTCCGATTTTCTGGCGGCTTCTTCTCGGTAGGCTTTATATATTTTGGGACGCGGCGGTAGTGTCTTTAAAGTACATTATAATGAATTATTGACGTTCATATGTGCGTTTTTGATGCATAAATTGAATAAACTATTTTGACTTTGAATAGATCTAGTAATTACATTTTATCATTCTTATTTGAAATTTACATTTTAAAATTTTATTTGAATTGATTATTATAAACGTAATATGGATATAAAACACATTAAAATATTTAAATGCATGTGCCTACATTTTTACTTATATTTCTATATAATGCGATCACAGAAAAATCTACTTTTGGCCACATTACAATAACACAAAATACAATATTACAGTTAATACTGTGGGGTTTAGATATAATGTTCATTTCGGGTTATGTATGAAATGTTTTCCTTTTCTTTCCCCATATTTCCATCCCAATCGCTCACCCAATCCGTATCTACAATCTCATAGGTCTACGGCGCGTATTTCGGACTCCTTTGATCTCGCCGCCGGCTATAATGAGCCAACCATATAAACGTTACTAGTTAGAATTGTTCCTGTCCGAGATACGAATAACTATTTGTTGGCTTTTCCCATAATGTGCTTTTAAAATGGAAAGTGTTTGTTTTCGCAACTGATTGCACAACGGTATAGTATTTTTTGAGAATTTGCCATTTTACTAAAGTATATTTTTCGTGCTTCTTTTTATAGTTCATTAAAACGGTACACATTTAGGAGGGAGACCTACAGCGCATATCTTCGCGTGGTTTTATTTAAAAATGGCACATTTTTGCTGTACTTCATTTCTATTTCATACTTTTGGAAAATAACAGCCCTAATCAACAAAGTTTTTCTTAAAATAACAATAGAAACGATAGCTTTTATCACTTTTCGTATTTAAAATATTTACAATACTTTAGTTTACTTTAGTTTTGGCTATATTTAATACTAATGATGCGAAAATAAGTCTGTGTAGATGCTATGATTTTAGTTATTAATTCACGCCAAATTTACGTATTTTTCCACGCAATCAAAATTTGAGTATAAATAGGGTACTTCCCGTTGACCTAGAATCATAAAATTTTGCAAGAAGCAAGGTAGTACCGGATGTCAAATCCGAAAACCGTACATTGAAGATGATTGAAGAAGATGGCGGTACGCCATTTTCCAGAGACAACCAAAGACTTCCTTAATATGTAACTGAAAACGTGCAACACAATAGCATACTATGAAGTACATAGCCAGATTAACTAGATTTTAGAGCTTATAACAGAAATATAGATTTCAAAAGCGTCTTCCTTAAAAAGCAATAAGTTGCTTCGCACTAGTAAGCCCTTTATCCTGTCAATTTTTTTGATGTAAGTTTTTGTAATACAAATTAATCAGTGCGAAAGCAAAATTGCTGGAGCATTGAGAAAATACACGAATTAAACGGAGTCAACATACCGCATAAAAAAATCTAATGCCTTTCCACGACTATTTCAGTCGTGTCATACACTATCACAATTAAAATAAAACTCAATAGTCAAAAACGAACACCCGCCAAAACAAAAAAAGAAGCGTACACCACACTGGACCGTGACATTTCGGGGAAAAAAATACAGAAATGGAACGCGACTTTTCATTTTGTTGCGCGGTAAAAGCGAACAATGGCGGGAAAATTGCGCGTCACTCTCCTATTCCAATTTATCAAACGGCAGCCGCAAGATGGCGTCGGCGGAAGCGCTGCAACATGGCGGCTTCCGGCGGCGTTTAATTAAAAATGCATCTCACTTGATGCTTGCAATGCGCTCCAAGCGGACGTACGCTCTTACTATACTCTCAATAAATCGCCCTACTTTACACAGTTTTGTTTCAAATCAAATCAAATCATTTATTCACAAGAATGTTGTACAGATACAGCAGATGTAACGCTTAAAATATATGTCCATATCATTCTACCATAACAATGGTGTGCAAAGTTTTAAGACTTATACTAAGTTTTCAAAATACAAATAGGTACAGTTTTAAAAGTTATCATCTATCAAAATACAAAATGTCAAAATTTTATAAATAATTATAATTATAATGCTCAAATAAGAAAAAATAATATTAAAATTTTCCATATAGATATTGTCAAGTAATTAATATAGTGTAGAAACTTTGAATGTCATAAACTCGTTTAATGTGTAAAAACAGTTGTCAAGCAGCCATAAAGTAATTTTTTTTTTGAAAATATTTAATGTCATATCTTTAAATGAATTAGGCAATTTATTATAAACTTTAATCGCATTAATAAAAACATTCCTTTTACACATAACCAGCTTGCATCTCGGCTGGTAGAGTTTAAATTTATCTCTCACATTTATACTTGAGACAGTATGGTTCAAGACAAAATATTGTGGATGTTGCTTTACAAAAACACATAGTTCTCTAATATACATACAAACCAGAGGTAAGATACGATATTTTTTAAAAATTGGTTTGCAACTGTCTATACTGCAGACTCCACAGATCGCTCTCAGACACTTCTTTTGTATGATGAAATATCTTTTCTTCTGTAATATTGTTCAACAGAAATATACGATGCCCGTATTGGTCCTGAAATCCCGGACACGCCGGAAATGAGGGTACCGTAATGGCGGCTCTTGACGGAAGTCCAAGCGCGGGTCAATTTCGCGAAAGCCAACTTTCAGCGGCCCCAACTTAGCAAATAACGTAAGAAAATAGGGGAAGAAAGAAAATGTTTTATTTACAACAAGTATACAGTCTTATTATCAAGACTTTAGGGTTTAGTGTCCATAAAAAGAAAATATTTGGGCATAGGTGACAGACCGTACTATTGGCTTCTTACGTTATTTAGGGAGAAACATGACAAGGACTGGTAATGTATTTGTTTATACAACTGGAAGTGAAAATACATCTTGTATTATAATTTGTATATATTCGTAAATTAAAGCAAAAATTAGCAAAAATTATGCATGACGTGAGATCCAAATAACTAAAAACAGTTCACCATTGTAAATCTACGAATATAGAGAACATAATTTGCCAGTGACCCTTCCAATACAATGATAATTAAAACGAAAGATTTATGGATGAAACGCACGTAAATTTACGTCACTGGTACGCAAAGAATTAAATTAAAATCTAATATCGTATAGATAGATTGATTGGCACTTTATTGAAACAGCACAGTACAAGTACTTAAATTACAAATAAAAATTACGCAAGTTTTATATACAAAAATAAATCCCGCCAATTAAGAGGATTGCATAGCTAGTACTTTCCATGCTAAAAGAGAAAACTCTTTTCTACCTCTTAACATTGTCCGATTTCAGTGATTTTTTTTTCATGGAATCATGACATTGTTTACTATGCCCGTACGTTTTGATTTTTTCAGTTTTTGTAAGTTCTAAAAAAGGAAATGTATAGTAGTACTTTGAGATACTGAAAAAATCAAAACTTACGGGCATCGTAAACAATGTAATGATTACATGAAAAAAAAATCACTGAAATCGGACAATGTTAAGAGGTAGAAAAGAGTTTTCTCTTTTACTCGTAGCACGGAAAGTGTCACATTGTGCGGCCCATGTATTCATACTTCATTTTGAGTTTAGTTCGATATCGTTAACTCTTTAAAAGTTAAAATGCGTGGGATATATAATTTAATAAGTTAATTTCCCAAATCATTCACTCATCAAGTACGCTATCACAATGACACTTGACCTCCGCAAAACATGACAAATCATTAATATCAACTACGGGGCCCTCCCCTACAATAGCCAAGTGGATGTCATACCGAAAACAACTACCAATTGAAAAGCGTAATAAGTCACATCAGAAAGACCAAAATAACATCGCTTCTGAACTAAATGTACCAGCTTAACCAGTGGAAAAGAGACCTATGTCTCATTAGAATAAGCAACACTTATATCATTTAGAATTTGGTGCTGCAAAAAGTGACCAGGATAAGCAAATCATAAGTCTCGAAACTGTCAGTTGCTTATGTCATTTTGGAGTTAGAACCACAAAATGGGCACAACGCGAAATAATAGAAACTACCCTTGGTCGCATTGAAAAAACAAGTGGGTATACACAATAGGGATCGAACAGACCCCTGCGTATCCACTCGAGGCAGGGTTGCCGTGATGGGAATTTTTAATTTTTTGGGCCGTTCACTTTTTAATACATATGTCATTCTGTTTTTTTCTTCCGTATTCCGCCACTGGTATTAGTTTTGTTTATATCCGAGTAATAACATATTCCTGGTATTATATGACCAGAAGCAATTAAAACTAATGTGATCATTACAGGCTAGGTAAGTTGATATACTTAAAATGTTATGATTGGACCAATTAGCACCCTGTAATATTATATATAGCTCCAGGATCATTCGTCTGCGCTATTTTAAATGGTCTTTCCAATACCCAATCTTCGGTAACATTAACATGAAACTTCGCTGTAAAATATAAACAGTAAAAAAATATAGGCAAATAACTCCAAAATAATCTTGCCTAAATTATAGCAAAAGTTCTAAACTTGAATGCGTAGATAAATGCAATAGGCACAAATAAAATTAATTACAAAAATATGATCAGTGTCAACCCTGTTTAATTCGCCCCTCGCTAAGCATTGAGTGTATCAATCAGTAGTTGGATTTGTTTGAATTTGGTCTTATTAATTAACAAAATAAAGTACGACTGATTCTATGTAACTATATCGTTATTAGGTTGCTTACAAAATGATAGGGACACTTTTTTAATATATTGGAAAGATGTATTTAATATTTAGTGGAGGCAAATATATAAATCAAACTTCAATGTGTCTAACTTGCAGATTCAACATATTTAAAAAAAAAAGGATCATCCAAATAGGAAGTCAAAAGTATCTTCCAAAACAGAACATTCCGTGTTCATACATTACTTAGCTATAGCTATATTTATATCGCGTATAGCGCGTATACTTGTAGAATCTATACGCGCCAACTGAGGAACAACTGTTTTTAGGATCTAACTTTAAAAAGAACATGAATCCTAATTCAACTGTTAAAACTTGTAGTTTAAACAAAAACCAAATACTTTACAGCGCTCTTCACGAGTAACACAAGGTTCTTTACGAGATCGCTATAAAAATATTTATTAACTCTCAAAAGATATAAAAGACGAAGAAACTATTTTCTTCAACCATTTTTTAAGTTTGTAATTCCTTTCAATGATTTTCCTGATGTTAAAATTGATGATTACGGAAGATACGGAAGAAGGAAAGAATTGACTCCGCTTGATTGCTATAGACGCTCGTATTTTACTGTGTAGCAAATTTGATAACGTGTATACTAATGCATGCAGAACATATATAAAACTGAATAAACTATTCGGTTTAAAGAGTTTATTTCTGAACAAGAAATTAACATTTCGCTTATGTGAGAAATTAATCTAAGGTACATATTGTAATGCTTTGAGATTCGACGGACATAGCAACTTAAATAAACTAGGTAGGTATACATGATAAGTTACATAGGGGGAAAAAGAACCAATACAAATATTCCAATAATAAAATTATAACTTAAATAAACAAAAATTTATGAATTGTTCCAATGCAACTCAACCTTACCCGGACCTTACCTTAACTATTGAGTATTCCATCACGTTTTCTTAGTGTGATTTTCATTAGTTTTCTCCAGTGTCTTAGATCAATAGCTGTACAGCTATAGCTTTACTATGGGACAATCGCAGTGAAAAAATCCACCATTAAGTTTTTCAAATTCATCCAAAACTTTAAACAGATTCGTTGAAACTGGAACTATTAACATTCTATAATACTTTTGAAATTAGTTTTAAACTTGTTAAACTATCGGCGCATGTAATAAAGTATCATGTACTTTGCCGTCATATCTATTTCGTTTATGTGTGTATTATAAAACCAAAACTTAAGTAGCACTTTTAACAGTGCTCATAACGTTCACTAGGTATCGAAGAAAAACAAATAAGTTACATATGAGACATTTTTTATAAGAAATACCGCGAAATTTTAAAAGTTTTGTTAAACTAGACCTATAATGGGGACTGACTCTCAAGGAGAACTGCCGGAACGCACCATTAGGTGCTTAGCGACAGATTTTCAAGGTTTTCAATGTTGAGAGTGTTTACTGCAACAGGCGTGCAAACAAAATGTGCCCTCGCCACAATGTTGCGGATTAAATAACGATGAAACTTCAAAATATTGAAATGAAATTTAATTTTTGAATACATTTCACCTTCAACTCACTGAAAACTCAAGCTGGACATAGGGATCGATTCATATACGCCATCGACCTTAATTACCTCTGGTCTTTTATCATAACCCAGGTAGTTCATGAGGGACAATCATTTACAATATTAAATAATATTAATTAGTATTAAAAAATCTTTGGTCTTATATGAATTCATTTCAAGTATTTTTGACAAAAAAGTAACTCATGAATAGGAATAATTCATAAATCATCATAAACAGTGGCCACCTACATCGTATTATACATCCTCAACGAAAAAAGAAACAAAAAATGCGAAATGACAATATCCGTAGATCTTTACAATAAACAGGGAACATGTTTACGAATTTTAAATGTAGAAGGGACATACGTTAATATATTTATTTTATTCTCTGACGGGACTCCCAACGAGATTGTTGTTCGAAATTAGAGTGTGAGCAACAAGGACGGATGTTTTAACAGTATTCGCCATCTCGCTCTATCCGGCACGTGGCCATCTCAGGGTATGAATATTGATATCTCTCATTATACTTGAATTGGCTGTTTAGATGGACGTAGTTTTACTTTTGGAGTTGTTTGTAAATGATAACAATGGCTGGAGTGAACAGTAGCCAACATAATAGGGTATTGTTTTTTGATCAATTCCTTTTTTTTAGATTAAATTCATGAGATGGGTAGCAAATCTTAAGAGCTTTTATTTGAAAGAAACATATGTTACATAACATATTACGTGTACATAAGGTACATGTATGTTACATGCACATAGATGTAATGTTAAGTATTTGGTACATATCAAGTTTCCGATTTTATTTTCAAGTATCCCCTGTTGTTGTTTACACGTCATGTAAAGATAAAAACTACTGTTAGGTGGCGAGTAAATAATATATCATTTTATTTCATGTAGGTGTCTTTTTCTAATCTGACGTTGAATATAGTTAGAAAAGTCTAGACATTACGCGTTAGCTTGTAACAGAAAATCCAAAGTTGTATCTATCAGCCAAAAAAATATAAATTAAGGTCGGTCCCGTAGCCTCATTGGTACTCTACCTATTGGTACCGTTCAAGCCAGGGGTTCTGGGTTTGTTCTCGAGTCTTCCCAAATATTTTTGTGTTGAGCAAGAATGTCTAGGGAATTAATGTCATGTATTAATGTGTGTTCATGCCTCTCGAAACACAGGTTATCCTAGTGCAATGGTAGTTTGTGAAGGTTAAAAAAATATTATGTAGACTAAACCTAAAGTTATCTTATAATTAAGTAAGACGCTAATAATTGTTCCATTATTATACAATAATTAGAGCAATTTATGCGACACCACGCAGCCCCACGTTGGGCGCCAACTCACTAATTGGCGGTCGTGCAAGTACTCGGTTTCAAATAAAGTAATCGCTATGCCGTTAACGACTAATCAGACACGTTCTAGTGGTTTAAAGAATAATTATTTTGCTAAAATAGATAGAGGCCACCGAACAAATTCGAAAATAAGAGTATTTATAGCAGTAAATTTTTCGTATATATTTAAGAACAGCTTAACTGTATTGCATCCACAAGTCGAGGAGAGAATCGTTGTCTTTATGGTAAGTGCTATCTGCTCATGTACTTTGCCCAGTAGTAAATGTAAGATTATGCAGGTTTAATCAATGACAGTTGAAGAAGTCTCATAATATAGACGAAACGAGTAGAATGAGCAACGCCCATTCCCAATTCCGTTTCAACTGAACTGAAGCCATGCTTACCTTCAGGATTGTCGCCTTTATATCCCATTTAAAGGTGTGCACACACTGATCTGTACGCCAAATACATAGGTGGCACCGCAATGAACAAACACGGTCGAGAACAGTATTATACAGTATACCTCGGGAAGTATGCAATGGATCTGATAACAGTGCGACAGCTTCGTATAAAATCACACTAACAAGTGATGAATACACCAGCAGTACTATTGGTTAACATTGAAATTTGGAGTGACTAATTAGGTTAGGAAATTTGCTGTCTACGCGCAACAGTTACTATCAAATTGACTTTTGACAGCTAATCCATGTACACTTTGCTAGGAGATTATCACCATGGACTGTGCACACTGTAAATGAATGAGATATGCAATAGCCCTAGAAGTTGTCTTAGTAATGGATACTTATTTTTTTTCTCAGTAAATTAAAGATAACTAATTGTTTTTCAGTGCGGTTTCAGTAGTATACCCAGAGCTTTAAGGTTTGAACTTCTATGTACACAGTTTTACGGTAATCACTTTTATACATCAATGCTTCGTACGCTATTTCTTGGAGGCAGAACTGCGTGCCCATCAAATCATACCAAAACAACGAGAACGCTAGACTATATTCTATGCTTCGGTATTGTATTTTAATCGGTAAAGTTTAAAATATAATGTTACAATTACGCTTGTTAATTTGGTCGGACAATGGTAGTAATTCACTTGTGCAGAACATGTCACTAAAATTCTCTAAACTATGGCAGTTCTTATTCTGTTTACACTAGAATCCACATTTGTGTAACACTTAGATCAGCAATTCTAAAAATATGATTATTCCATTGTGGGTAGTTTTAGATCAGTATACAGAGCACGAAGTTGCATGACGTATAATTTTGCACTAAACATGCCCACAATTGAATAGAAATAGCAAATTTAAGAACTGACATTCACAAGCCTTATACAAATTTGGACTTTAGCATGTACAGAATAAAAACTAAATAGTTACCTAATTCACTAGTTTAGTTTGGTGTTTTGATCAACCAATTGCTAACACTATCGTCCGTCAGCTTTCAAGCACATCGAGCGTTCTAATATATCAGGTATTACCTATCCTTAGTAATCGAAAAGGAAGGATAAGGATGATAATGAAGCTAAACTAAAGATGGATTACACTCGTTATTGAACACCTTAAAATTAATTAAACAATACACACACGCATTTCAGAACAACGGGCGAAGACCAGTAAATACAGTAGATTCCTGATAAATCCACTGAACTGTAGTACTGTCTATATCATAATTATGCGCCTGGGGGTTTTAGGGGGTTAGAGTGGGGGTGCGGTTGCCATCCCTTTGAAGTTGCCGCCGCTGGCGCCTGCACGCGAAAGCTGGGTAACCGACGCTTAGCTTTGTTTTCTAGTTAAATAATAGACGTTTACAAATTGCTAAACATTCAGTTTCAGAAGGGTTACGATAAAAAAATTCAATTCCAATTAATTTCATTGTGGATGACTAGAGAAAAAAGTTTTTAAATATACTGATCAATGTATGCATTAATAAGGTACGTATAATAAATTATACTTTGGTTATAAACAAACGGGGTGATTCTGGTACATTATAATCTTAAATAACATGGTGGAAATCTTCAGAGTGCTTACAAATGTCCTTGTACTGATTACATCAGAAAACCGCCTAATAATGAGATCTCTACACTTGATAACATGACTTTTAGAGGTATTTTTCTATCCCGCATGCTCAGAAATAGTAGATTGTACAAGTAGTGCATAAAACAAGACGTTTTGAGTAAATTTAGAGGCAAGGATATAATAGATTTTATACACGAGTTATACACTCTGCTTTTTACTTTAAATGCCAGGAAAAAGACCGTATTATTTTAATAATTAATTATTGATAGTCGCGAAATTCGGCAAAAGATACGGTCTTTAACAATACCTTAATCTACGGGTGTTATTAATAACTTCATACATGAAATATACTACAAACTGAACCATTTGAACAAATTTAAATAAAATAATCATATCTACGCCCTTGTGCTAAAAAAGTAGACTTGTATGCACTAGAGCATAAAATCCATTTTAGTCCGTTTACGGCATAAACAATAACTTTACGAGCATGGGAAGTGAAAAATAGAATTATAGACGCTATTTGATTGTGGGTTTTATTTCGTTAACAAGAAAAACAAATACTTATGATTTTATTCCAAAAGGCCGATATTTTTTTATGTATATGTAGATATATTTTTGGAACATCACATAGACTGTGAAATTCCACCAGGTTCTATCCGCTACCACCACAATCACCAAGGCTACGTCGACAAATTAAAAAGTAATTTCCCTCGCAAAAATGCCATGAATATTGTATGCTTCGGCAATGTACAGAATATTTAACAGCGACTCAACATGGGACAGACTCATAGAAAATACTTGTATATGTGAATATGTCCACTGAAGTATTCGAATCGTCGGGATTAAAATAATATAAAATATACACGCGATTTAATCCGTTTAAACATAAAATATTTAAAGAGCTTGATAAACAATTGGCGACTTGTTTGAACGGCTTAATTAATTAGGCAAATTATACTATGCCTAGCTATACTAAACGGATGTTGCAAGATATCAAATTTTGTGTGTGTCTTGAATAAATGTATTTACATTTAAATTAAAAACAAATTCTTTTCCATAAATGATTATATTAAAAAATTATATGGTCGTTCCGCAGGCCTGGGGGCGTAAGCCTGTTAAAATCTTTAGCCACCAACTTAGAGTAGGAATTTCATTTTAGTAACACTACCCTATTGCAGCAATTATTGCTGAAGTAATGACCCGGGTAAGTGCATATTAAGGGAAGCTCTGTTCCATATTTTCCTTTAGTCTGACTGACTGAAACTTGATTAAGTTATGTCCAGTTATCTTCGAAGACGACCTTGAAGAATTCCGAGTTGTGGTTAACGAGAGACTGCGAGGCAATATCTCTTGATGATACTAAAGAAATAATAAGCGCTAATAAAAGAAATCAGTAGCAGTTTCCGTTGTATTCGTGAAGCTGAGTTACTGTTTGATTTCGTACGGTATTGCTCCAGGGCTCGTAATGTATGGTGACCACTCGGGTCGAAGTCCCCGGACGGGCAATCGCGCCCTTTGACATGGTAATTAGGGAGTATATTCCCCTTTTTTGCTAAACACAGGTGACATACGCGATAGTAGAGTTTATGAATTTAAAGCAATTTCAGAAGTACATTATATCAAATTTAAATAAAAAAAACGTAATGGTATCAAAGACATAGTACATATTGGTCGAAATATTATATTAGTTTATAAATGCATAATATTTATTAATAACTTCTAAATGTACATAATTATGTAATTCATTCTACTGATAAAGTTATAAAAATGCTTAAATTATACCCAAGTAGCTTCTGTCTACGACAAAGTTTGACTGGAATCGATGTCCCCTCAGGAACGAACTCGGAACGTAAAATTGTATTGACTTCACGATCATTCCTTGAGGATATCGTAACGCGGCAAGTTACGTGTTTGCATGGTCATAGCGATTAAGGCACAGGCCATCTAGGCAAACCAGGCCGTCATAAAAAACAATAAAAACATACACCATCTTATATTCACCCTTCCTTAAGTATAACTAAACACGCGTGTCATTTGAAACGACATAACACGACATTATCTAACAATTTACATAACTGTCATGTGTTCAAAGCAAAACGTATTAATATGACTTATTTATACATTTAACTACGTCAACTTACACATATCATAATGGAAAAAACTATTTTTGTACGCTATGGTAAAACATGTACCTAATTAAAAATATATGTGGTAACAAATACTATAGTACAATAATAGTAGTATTTTAAAATAATAAAACGGGATTTACGTGAGACTTACGGGACCGCGCGCTCCAAGTACTGTGCTTACCCGTTGTTAATATCACGAACGACAATTGTTTCGGCTTCGTCCGTCCCGTTAAATTATTACAAAACTATAATGAACGTCTTATCGCCTAAATGCATTTTCCAGACTACCTTTGGGTGGAAAACAGTATGACCAACTTCAAATTGGAGATCTTTCCCTACAAAAAAAAAACAAATCGTGCCAAACTCTTACGCAAAAAATCCGGAAATAATGTAACCACATTAAAAAAAAAAAACACGTAAGCTACTGAAAATAATATTATTTATTAGAAACATTGGTGTATGGCATCAGGTAACAATAAGTAACATAGTATTATTTACATTTATTTACGCACTATTTCCATACACACAGAGACACGAGCATCTGTCACAGAGAGGGCCTAGAGCTTGATAGGCAGCTGACTACGTCTAGTGTCAGAATTTTCAGATCACCCGGATCACCCCAAGATCTAGAACACGGCCTAATGACTGTTCACCTAAGACAGGGACCGGGACACTCCATACCCTCCGACAAAAAAGTAAGAAGATTAACCGTTTGCGAACCAGAGACGTACATTTACGTGAGTTTCATTCATAAATCACGGTATTGGAACGGTTAACACGTACGCCAGAAGAGCATTCCATAATTTGCTTACACAACAGAGGTAGGAACTGCAAAACTATTTGGTTCGTGGTAAGATATTTTGAACAGTTATATATGGATGGCATGACAGGCCGGAACGAGTAGTTCGGGGTCGGAATGGTAAAGAAGGAATAAGATTAAAAAGCTCTTCAAGACATTCGCCATGAAACAAACGGTAGAAAACGCTTAGAGAAGATATAGTTCTAAGTATTTTTAGAGGTTCTAGGTGAAGATATAGTTCTAAGTATTTTAGAGGTTCTAGGTGTTGAGTAACTTTAGTGTATTCAAGAATAGGGATAGCGCGACGTTGCAGTCTGTCGAGAGCATCCATAAGGTACTTAGCGGAACCATCCCAGAGGTGTTAATAAATATTCAATACAAGGGCGCATCAACAGGTTAAAATGCCACCCATCCAATTAATGCCCGCACAAAGGTTGCGCAAATAATGTCTTTAAGTGAATTAATAACATGTAACTGTATGTATTTTTTTTATCTGATAATTATTTAACAAAATAGCCTCAGTATTTATATCTATCGCGGAACTGATACCATAATTAACATCAATGATAACCTTACATATCTTACTATAATTATGCATAATTTTTCCAAATTGATTAACTTTTTTCCTTATTATGTTAGTGTTTACGAACATATAAGCCATGCTTCAAGTACTTAAAAACGAAAATGTTTAAAAAAAGGTTATCTATTATTACCTTTATAAAATTGAGTATTTATTTATATATTTACACAAAATAACGGGCACAAATTAAAAAAAAATGTGAACAAATAAAATAACAATTTTATTACTACCCAGAAAATAGACACGACAATAATGAAAATTTGATCATCCTACCTTATTAACGTTGAGTTGCACAAAACATGTTACAGGATATGTATAACAATAATTGTAATGTAACCAATTCGTAAATAAATTTAAAGTGTTGTAGGGGCATAAATTAAAATTGAAGCTACATATTATGATTATAGGACAAATGTTTCTATGATGTATATGAAATGAATATTAATATGTATTATGACATTTATAATATTTGCAGCCTGCATGCAAGGTGGAAATATTGCAAGGCCAATTTTTATTCTATGAAATAAATGTAATAAAATTTATATTAAATATATATAAATATACGAACCTAGAATATTATCCGGTATTTTGGGGATATTATTGAATAAAACAACGGAGTACAATAAACGTCCTGTAATGGCTAACAACCAACTGGCTTGAGGGTGTATTCACATCAATTAGTTAACTGCATTACTACCCACATATATCACAAATATATAATCAGCTTGTCCCGCCTGGGGAAGTACCAGCCAGTTATCCAACCGCCAAGCAGTAGTGTGCAAACATTACTGTGTTTCGGGTTGAAGGGCAATGTTTCCAGCGAAATTACAGGACTAGAGATTTAACATCTTATATCTCGGGGTGAAGAATGCAGTGCATTGCAATACAGGGTTTTGAACTGTGTATAGTAAAAAAATCTGAATGGCACTTAACTGTTATAGGCAAGCGTGACGCTTAATATCAGCCGAACGACTTGTTTGTATCGTCACCGATTATCAATAAAAAACAGGATTTCTCTAACCGGAAAAAAACTTAAAATAAAGCGGGTACATCCTGTAAAACTAGATTGTGGATTGATATTTGATACCTACTGGACGTATACAAAAACTGCGCCGACTTATATTATATAGCCCGTCGCAAACAATAAACATAAAATAAATCGTAATAAGGAAATTACTCTTTCAACTTTAATATTGAAAGAACAAGCAATGATTTTCTTGTGTCATTCTTTGCTGCGTTCAAGTATGACCTTCGTTTTTTACAGTGGCTACTTTTATAATTTATAAATTTATACATTATATATTTAATGTAAATACATACATGACCTAATTTTACATTTGTACTAATTTTAATTGAAATATAATAAGTAACTAATTAACTACGAATCTAATATTGTATTTTCCAAATCTTTATTTCTAATGTACATAATACTCGTAATATTTAGTGTAGCACCGCTTTGGTTAATAAACTGTAAAGGTGTATATTACTATTGTAAATAAATAAATAAATAAAATATCAATAAAGGCGGGACGCAACGACGAGCGCACCGCACTCAAGATCCTGAAGAAGGCATCTGCCGTGCGATTCTGTAATGATTTGTCGACGAGCTCAGCGATGTCAAACACTTTATGAGATATCGCCCTTGCACATAAGGTTGATTTTCCAACGTTTCTTGTCACCTCTTCATTTGTTTCACGAATGTTGTCAAAGATGCAACGATGTTTGCTCTTAGAGAATCGCACGGCTGAACGAAGCCGAAACATGCTTTGATCGTGATATGACAACGCGAGTCTCACGTTAATCCCTTTTAATCGTTAATTACTACAAAACGATAGGTATATAGACGTGGGCGCTGTTTTCTACAGCAAACAAATAGTGTCAAAAAGTAGTTTCTGTTTAGCACACTCTTCCACTTCGTATTAGGTATTCGGTATACCACATCCCAGTAAGTCGTAATCATGATTCTGTTAAAAAAATATCAAGAACGATAGATTTGTTATCGTAACTTGTTTGACTTCGTAACAAACATAACTCTTTCACGTTGCTTATCTAGTTTTCGCCACAACGAGTAAAATCATTTATTTCTGACAATAAAGCTGTCGAATTAATATACCAGCTTTATCATAGTAAACGGTTCAGAAGACCCTTCAAAGCCTTCCTTATACATTTACAATTACCTTTTGCAAAGTAAGTAAATATCTTTGTAGAACGTCTTCTCACTAGCGTTGATTTACGCAAATTTGGCGCGAGATGCGTGTAGGGAAATCAACATCTCGCAATGTACGTACAAATCTACGATTGATATTTTTTTGTTTGTAGCCTACATACACAACAGAAAACAATGCCATGACCGCTCTGCCGGCACTCACGTAATGATCGCCGGCAAGCGTGCTCCGCCCCCACCGCACCGCCTCTGCCCACGTTTGTCGCCTATTTATAGCGAAGACGTTTTACTTATTCGGGGCCGCGTGATCCAAGTATTTTATCTTTTGTATTGTGCGCCCTGCTACAAGACCTACCTAACTTTGATGTTGCTAAATACCTTACAGTTCGTTGTTGACGGATACATTGCATGGATTGGGAGGAAATATTAACCTGAACAACTATCTAAACATCCAACTCTCGTTTGGCTTCTATTTTGCGACAAGCATTAGCAATTTGATTACGTCCGAGATTACGGACACAACGCCCTCTGGAGAGCGGGTAAACGTCACGTTCTGAAGACGTGGCGCGCATTGCAATGTCCCGCATTAGGAACGGGTAATGTGGCCACACAACTTGTTTCTTTGTGGAACTAACAAAATACAGTAGGTAGTACCTGATGAGGCTTTTGTAAAAAATTTAAAGTCTTATTTACCTACATATAATAAGATATTGAATGTAACAAAGTATTTATGTTTTTATAATATTGGTTAAGTCCTTTCACTAGACTGATGTAAAAATCGCAAACATATTTATGTTATTGTTTTTCTCGTCAGTTTGACCAATGTTAAACTGAATAATTAATAATTAAATAAATTAATAATAATTATTAAATAAATAATAAACAATAATTATTAAATAAATAATAAATAATAATTATTAAATAAATAATAATTTAATAATAAATAATAAATTAAATAATCAAATAATTTAACTTGTATTATACTTATCGGCAAAACACTCACGTTAGGGATCGAATACGTCGATCCGGGTTTCGTGCATGTCCGATGCTCATCTTCAGGGCGAGTGCACAGAGGCGTCTGCGAGCTCCCGGCGGGCACTTGTATTCAATCCATGAGCGTTTTGACGCTTCATAATAATAGTTTATTATTAACACTAGCAATCAAAATACCATTTGGAATAAATTTGCTGTAGTTGTGTTTTTTCGTGGGTTTATAGAACAAGTGATTTACTAAAATTGATACCCGGGACATTATTTAGAAAACATAGTTACCTTCGGTTTTGTTGTTTAATTTTCTTGAAATAATCTACTCAGTTTTATCCGTATTTTAATTTTCCGCTTATTGCAAGTGCTACATACCTTTCAATTTAAATCAATTTTTACTATTGTCAGCATCCCAAATGTGTAAGTATTAAGTAAACATATAACATTTATATTAAAGAGTGTGTAAATATGTACAAGATTACACATTACACATGTATTCGACATTTCTATTATTATATGAGACGATTTTATTATTATCATGTTGAAATATATTTTCAATCATAACACCGCCTATCGTAGTATCGTTTTATAATAACAAGTATGTACTTTTGTTTGTGTGTTCAAGTGCTGAACAAAATCCCTCTTATCTCACCTTAGCACGCTAAATTTCTTCTAAAGCGGCGGACCTAGCTAACCCCAGTTATTTCGATGTTACAAATACCGAATCATTTTACCAACTCTTGTTATATTTATGATCTTTAAAGTCAAGCCTGATGTTGTCAAGTCAAGTCATGCTGATATTATCCTAGTTTTTACAAAAGTGTGGTCATCTTACTTATTTTTTTAATACATACTTTAGTAGGCGTTGAGGTGTAGGTACGTACCTGTAACAGACAAAATTGGATCAAATATGACGCAACCAAATATAAATATATATAGGGTGTAGGGATATATATATGGTGATGAGACTGATGAGATAGTTATATCTATCTATTACAGTATGGGCAAGGTCACCATGTCCGTAAGAAGATGACTACGGGTAATGGACTAGTTTCGCCTAGTTTGTTGTCTAGGCGAAGTATCAATTCTGTACCAGGTATTCTGCCTCCTAGTAATGGTGTGCATACATTACTGTGTTTAAGTTTGAAGGGCACTGGAGCAAATTTTTATTGTTTGCATTGACAGCGTTAGGTCATAACGAATTATTATGTTTGGTCTCCTGACGGGTTATATAGATCATATTTATTTTGCTAGATGCGATTAGTTCCCGGAAAGCTAAAGAAATTAACATACAAATTTTGCTCTTCTTTGTAAATATATGAAAATATAATGTAAGCTCGAAACTTATACATTTGAGTTGAACAATAATCATCACACGTTTAAACCTATATTTTATAGATGTGCCTTGTTTGAGACTAACAAAGATGAATAAATTAATTATTAATTAACTGTTTTACAATAAAATCCCAAGACAGATCACCGAAAGAAAATTCAAGTTGGCTGTATAAAATGTTTTAGTGAAACATACTTTGTAGTAAGCCATTTTTTTTGGGATAGGTTGGCAAACGAGCAAGCGGCTCGTCTGATGCTAAGTGATACCGCCGCCCACGGACATCTGCTATACCAGAGGTCTCCAGGATGCGTTGCCGACCTTTGAGGATGGATGATAGGAAGGAAAAGATAGATAGGGGTAAATGTTGGAGGGGGAAGGGGAAGGAGAGGGAGAATGGGGAAGGGGGAAGCAGGGAATCGGGCCTCCGGAACCTCCCACAATAGCAAGCTACGTTACTTCACGTCGGTGTTATGTGGGAGTGTGGTAATTCCCCGGTCTTGGCACTACCACAGAAAAAATATTTTTCAGACAAAGATACTCGGAGTACTCTACTTATATCAAGTTGACATCTGCCATCTATGTAATTATTTTTTAATTTAGCAATTAAATATGGAAATTACTGAATCTATTGATTTTGAAACACAGCCGCCACAGTACATTGATTAATAATTAACATTCGTAAGGGCGCCGTAGATACATTGAATAAATGTTTTGATTTGATTTGATTTACACCACACGAGCGTTGGTTTCCTTCTTGTTATAAATTGACTTTTCGTACTGCTTATTTAAACCTTTTTATGCCAAAAACGGTTGTTAATCATACCCATTATTTAAAATTAGAAAAAAAACCTACAAATGTCAACTTGTCCAAAATCTAAGAAAAAACACCCAAATTAAACCCCAAATACCATACTTATAATCAGACAAAACACAGACCACGACAAAATAGCAAAGTCACGAAAATAGCTTTCTGATTTATTCTTCGATAGCATAGAATGTTCTTTGACGCGCGCGTTGATACGTTCAATGCCATACAACGCAAGCGGATTGCCTCATTCATGTCTAGAGTTGACATGTGTAAAAATACCATTATCAGAAGCCTGGCAGACCGTCTGCTGCGATCTGCAACGTACCGACAATGGCTGGCTACTGCCACCTAGTAATATTTAATATTTTATATATTTTTATTTTTAATTTATTATCTGTTTTTCTGTTTATTTATGGATCTCGAGTCTGCAATAAAGTACTATTATTATTATTATTATTATTATTATTATAACACCCAAATCGAGAGTAAATTGTGTAATTGACTGTTACCTTACAGCAGTACCATTTTGAACCTTACAAACTAAAACATAAGGAATATAAGTTGGTAGAATGACAAATCCAGAGTTCAAGAGATACAAATCTCGAATTTAATCAGTTTTTTCATCTCGTGTCACTGAGTTTAAGAAGGATTTGAAGCTCGTAAGAAGCTAAGCGAGTTTGTGCCGAGCTTTATGGACTTATCTGATGATTTGACGAATGATATTTGAGAGACATTTTCTGAAATACTATTTAGAATTCTTCACATAAGCTCAAGCGTTTATAACCTCTGGTATAAGGGGTAAATTAGTGTGTAACTACCCTTATTTGACCGATACGTTCTAGGTCTCAAGTAATAAGAGGCGAGCATAATATTAAGTTAGTTTCAGACACAATCATTGATAAGCTCTCAAAGACAGTCGTTTAAAACACATCATCAAGTATTTAGCGGCAGATTTTTTATCTCGAGGGTGGGAGCTAACCACCAGAAAGTGTTCACCTAAAGCTAAATGCCATAGTACAGGCTCTGCCAAGTTTGGGACCTGAACTGACCTTTGTGTGGATGGTGTAAAAAAAGCTGAAGCTGGATATATGTAGTTCAAATTATTAGCCGCCATAGCCCGTAGCACAAACAATTTGCGAAATAGTATTCATATCGTAAGCGTCAACGCGTCATGGTCAGCGTACAAACTATGAGTTGTCTGTGTCACAGTTGCCCTAGATAAATGTCAGTTTGTACTGTTTGACATGAACGACACGTTACGTTACACTTACGCAGTTATTCATGCTAGGCCCACTCATCACTTTCGACCGGAGACCATCACCACCTTTGAACTACCATAGTTTTCAACATGTATTAATGCTATGCCATTTAGTCATGGAAAGTTGTGGTACTTGCCATTATGCGTCGACTTATGCCAGACACATGTAATATTACCTGTACTCGTAAAAACGAATGCCTTGTAGTAAATTGATACATTGTTTTTAACCCAATTCAATCTCCATGCGTACATTCCAAACGTCATCTGTCAATATTAAATAAAAAAAAAACACGTTCATTTTACCAACAAAAGGAGACAGTTTGTAAAGATTACATCGGTCAGGTTAAACAAGCCCCATAAAATAGTATAAACATTTTAGCAGACAGCCACGACTTCGTGATAGATCATTATCGTAATCGGGTGCAATGGCTCCTTAAAAGCCTTTTTTTAAATAGTCTCAAGAACTGCAAAGTCATGGCCACCCTCTATTTAAGCGACCATCGAGCACGAAAGTAGTTACAGATGTGTCGTTGCGCTTTGAAATTCCCACACAGATCTGTTTATTGGCACTAATGTGTTACTAAATACTACCTCCTTATCCCTATCGTAGTTATAAGGCCATATCGGTAAGTGTAACGAATATGAATACAAATATATGCATATACGTTATTTTAACTAAAACAAATGGCAGAGTACTAACAGTAACACCATATGTACCTACTTTAGTTATGCAATAAAGATATTTGTATTTCTATTTATTTGTATAAGTAATAAGCTTTTGCACTTCAACATTAATAATTAAAAGGGATAAACATGAGACTTAAGCGATATCGATATAACGATCAACAATTGAATTAATGAATCATTTATTTAGACACTAGTCACAATCAAAACAGCTTAACTTAAAACTAATTGTTACGCACTGAAGATCCTGAAAGAGGCTTCTGGGCAAAGCCAAAACTATTATCGATAGTGATATTGACAACTCGAAAGATTTACGTTATTTTTGTTTTTTAATAGAAAACAAAGTTTGTAATAACAAGAGCGAACAAGGTGTTCTAGTCTAACATAGTTTAGTTTAGACGTTAGCTCAGTTGGTATAAAAATACTGCCTTCGTAGCGACGCGTCCCAAGTTCGATTTATAGCTGGGGCAAATATTTTGAGGAGAAAATGTTTTCGTTCAATTAATAGATGTTGTGTGTGATGTGTATATGTGACAAGAAAATCCTAGCGCTAAGTATGAGTGTGTAAACGTTATAACTTTCATAAGTGCATTCACAATTATGGAATCTGATGCTTATGCGTGTCTAAAGAGTTTCGTGCTTGATGTAAGCTGGTAATATAATACGGCATTACTGGGAGCGACTTTAATTTTATCTGTGGCATTACTACGATCGCAATTAATAATTTTAACTGACCATTCAATTTAATGACTAGACATTCGCGATCGAAACTAAACCGGGCTCAATAAATCCATAAATATGTAATATTAACAACTTTTAAAGATCGTTTTACTTAAAGCGCTATGAACCGCTAAATTAGAAGATCATCACAAGTACTTTAAATCAAATAATACCTAACGTTTTATCAAAGAGTATTTAATTATTAAAAATAAAAGATTACCGACTTCCAAATAAGGAGGTACTCAATTCGCCTGTATTTTTTTTATGTTTGTTATCTCATAACTTTCGAACGGTTGAACCGATACTTAATTTTTTTTGTTTGAAAGTTGTTGCTTCCCGTATGGTCTTATTTAAATTTCATCAATTTAGGTCCAGTATTTTTTGAGATACCAAAAACTGAATAGAATGGAAGTCGGTATTAAATTTATCAAATTGTACTTGTTTGTATTTATGTTTGTTACCTCAGAACTTTCGACTGGGTAAACCGATTTTGATGATTATTTTTTTATTTGAAAGCTGGTCCTTCCCGTGTGGTCTCATTTTAATTTCATCAAATTCGGTCCGGCATTTTTTTTGACACTCAATTAACTGAAAAGTGTTTCGCCTGTTTTGATGATATCATCATTGACGGTGAATGACAATCAATCCCGTAATTAGCAAGGGTCACTAAAAATGGTGCGAAAAAACTTTTACCCAAAATGTAACCGACTTCAACACTAAAGTGTGAAATAACTTGTCGAAGTCGGTACCATGCGCACAATATTGTGATATTAGGTAGTTTGAAAAAAAAATACCAAAAATATTTTTTTTTTTAACTCATGATTGAGTACTTTTTGAACACTATCTTGTCACTGATGATGCGGTTGCTGGTAGTATCACACTAAACCTACAATACAAATTATATATCAAAAACATAATTTTTTTTGTATGTTATATCTATCATCTTTACACATAATATTTGTTTGTCAGGATTTAACTTTAGAAGATATTATAACTGTTAGTTTTTTATTATTGGTTTGAATATTAAAGATACTTTTTTTTTATTTGGTTCATCAAACTGGACAGTACACTTATTTAACTAACTTAAATAAATAAACGAATCACGTACATACAGTTAAATGCACCTTCTAGAGATGAACACTACATGCTTTATAAAATTAACTGTCACACTCACGAAACTTAAAAACAAAGAACTATTAAGAATTATTATGTACTTACTATATTTTACAATGGTTAAAATTACGTAAAGAAAAATCTTTTAACATTTTTGGTGGATGTATCGAAAATATCCAAATCGTGACATATCTTGTTATAAGCTGAGCACATTCGATACAACGGAGAGTTCTTAGCATAGGTACACAGTATTGCATGTATCAAGACAAAATGTCATTCTGTGTTGGAGACGACTAGATGATCGATGCACAACCAGATTTAATTTAGAAAGCAAATTTGGACAATCAATTCCGCCATTTATAAAAGATGGATAAATGCTTTCTGTCATTTTATGTGTAGTGTGCAATATATCAAGAGAAAATAATATCCGTACATAATCTACCTATATCTAGAATATAACATAGATATATAGAACATCATTTTTACAACTCGCCGTCTGACCGAGTCATAAAAAAACTATTTATTGAAAATGCTTTTGCTAAGCATCTCTTTAGTATACCTACTCTTCAGACAAAAACTGGATTAAGTTCTGTAAAGAAATCTACCTGGTGCTGGTAAAATTATCTGAGTTTAAAGTGCTATGTTAGCTAGTACTATACGAGGTATTGTTTCGTTGTTATAATTAGTTCATGCTAACCATCTAAAAAAACGCGGCTACAGGGACCTTTGGTCAGCAAAAACTGTAATTATCAATTTCTATTTACTCGATCGCAGAACAGTCAATTATAGGGCAGAAAACACTAACAATCGTTTAACTGGTACACAAAGAAACTATGTTTTATCGTGTTCTTATCACGTGTGTGATAAAGGCGATAATAGAACAGCAAGGCCATCCGACGGATTAAGTGCGGACAGGCCTGGTTTCTCGCAAATTAATTTTATTCTAATATGAAGAAGGCGGGGCGATGCTACCGCGATACGCAATATGGCCGCCCAGTGAATATTAATCGCTGTTATTTATCGGATAATGAGCTAGTCAAAGAAAAATAAAGGCTGCTAATGTAAGGCTGCGTGCAGAATACGCGTGTCTGCGTACTTGTGCAGTTTTCGCGTTTCAAAATATAACACTGACGATATAAACTACTTTTCTACCGACTTCAAAAGGAGGAGGTACTTAATTCGACTGTTTTTTTTATGTTTGTTAGGTACCTCATAACTTTCGTTAGGGTGAACCGATTCTCAAAATTCTTTTTTGTTTAGTAGCCAGTAGTTTTTGATTGACACTCCAATAACTGAATAGAATGGAAGTCAGTAGAAATTTTTTCAAATTGTACTTGTCTTTCTAAACTATGTTACCGAGTCGACTTCAAAAATAATTAGGTAGATACGATATAATAAAATAATTAATGATAAATAAATAATCTTAATTACCTTAAAGTATACCTATATATGAACATAATTAAGGAAATAATTATTTTATTAATATATAAACCAGAAAAGTTAACTAAAACCTACATAAAAATAACCTTATTATCTATCTATACTTATACTAATATTATAAGGAGGAAAGATTTTTATGTAGGTTTGAAACGAATTGGCTCAAATATGTAGTACTGGACCGATTTCAAAAATTCTTTCACCATTGGAAAGCTACATTCACTCTGACTAACATAGGCTATATAATATTCATCATCATTATGCATCACCGCGCGGGTGAAACCGCGGAGAGCAGCTAGTATTAAATAAACCTTTAACTATGACAAAAAAAGTAATGGAACTGCTATAAAGATGATGTTATATGTAAAAGTTATATCAAAAAGGCGATAGCATCTGCTTCTACTATCGTCAATCTAGCAATAATAGCTCATAAAGCTTATTGTAAGCTAATTTAGACCTCATTTAATAGTCATGGTGCAACAGCTTAAAAAAATACGGCCTATTGAAGAGTAATCGAAACTATTTATCAGATAAAGATAAATAAAGGCTAATGTAAGGCTGCATCTGCGTAATTGCACAGTTTTTGCGTAACACAGACGAATGTTTACGAGCATAAACTCGTTATAACATTGTTGTAGAGTTGAAATAATATACGATGGTTGAAACGAACAAATTGTTATCGATATGATGTATTTATTATATTGACAGTGAAATTATACAGTTAGCAGAAAAGTTGATGCCATCCGCCTGAGGGTACAGCACGAAAACGTTGACACGCATTTGGCAGGACAGGAAGGTCCAATGTCACCAAGAATAGTCCGGACACTGGTTTTTTCCATATTCCTTTATGGCACAGAATCGTGGACGACATTAGAACGAAAAAAGAAAGAAGCCTTTGAAATGTGGTGTTGGCGAAGAATGCTCCGCATACCATGGACCGGCAAAAGAACAAGATCTGTCCTAGAGCAACTACGCATAACAATTAGACTATCCACAACCGGTTACCAAAAGATCTACGTACTTTGGGCACATTGCCCGCCAGCATAACCTTGTCACCTAGACGATGGTCGGACCAAGTAACTGCCCTCACTGGACTTTCGGTAACGACCGCCCTGAGAGAAGCCGAAAACTGGATGAAATTGAAGATTACTATTAATAAATCCTCGTACGCCTTTCAGAGACACGACCTTCAGTAAAGAAGAATATTCGATCCGAAAATTAGTTCTTCGGACGGGACTTGAACCCGCATCTGACAACTCGCCAGGTCATAGACATCTTCCAGTGTCCACCGAGATACCCGACCTAAGAGAGACTTTATTTTTCTAGTTGTTTTTTTAATTAGATTTCCGCGAAGCAGGCGATAAAAAAAGTTAAATAAAACAGTCTCACGAAATAGTGCCATAAAGACACACAATACAAAACATCCGAGACAAATTTCGAAATCGACAAGTCGCACCAAATCCTAAAATCTTTTCCTACTTTTCTCCTTAATCACTAAACCGTCGCTAAAAGTCTCCCGTCTACACATAAAATATTCATTCAGTCTGTCTGCGCTTGAATTTGCGCTCACCATAAGTTTGGTTTGAATGGGATAAAAATATATACATAACAAATTTTGATCTAGTAGAGCATCATCTAACGCATTGAAGACTGATTAATTATTGAAACAAGTACAATTAGAAAAATTTAATACCGACTTCCATTCTATTCAGTTTTTGGAGTGTAACTCAAAAACTACTGGACCGAATTTGATGAAATTTAAATGGGACCACGCGGGAAGCACCAGCTTTCAAACAAAAAAAGTAAAATTTTGAGAATAGGTTTACTTTAACGAAAGTTATGAAGTAACAACATAAAATTTAAAAAAAATCTGTCGAATTGAGTACCTCCTCCTTTTTGGAAGTCTGTAGAAAAATACGAAACCCGCTTCACAACTGACGTGAAGTGCTTCTTCGATTTATTGCATTGGTTGGGTATGTTCATTGAAAACGCAAAAAAAAATCGTCATTGATTCATTTATTTGACTTAAAATACACTATCATACATAAATCAGACTAATATTATTAAAAGGAAAGTTTGTAACTGATTGAGATTGTATGTTTGTTACTTTTTTAAACTGGAACGACTTAATGGATTTGGATGAAAGATATCGAAATAGCTGTATTAACCCAGGTTTAACACATGGATAATTTATATTTGAACATGCAATTTCCATGTGATCACAATAACCTTATTTCAGACAGGACGAAGCTATAAGATAAGCATATAAGATAAGGATAAGCATTCTAACTCACTTACATAAAAAAAAAACTAAATACAAGCAAGCAATACTGAGAATGTATGTTTTATCTTACTTTATGTACTTACCTAGTTAAGTCCAGCTTCCTTATACTCAGATAAAACGAGCAAAGACATTATTAAAATATTTGTCCATAGACAGTCATAACTTTTAGACACCTCACCTCTTAAATAAAGGCGTCGGAAAGTCGCAAGGTTTTAAAAGAAACTAGGTGACACTTTTATGAATGTGGGTGAGTAAGGTTTAAATCGTCTGGTGCTGGAGTCTGGTGACTGAGGTTGCAAATTTTCCTGTGTGAAAAGGTATTCCGATTTTCTTAGAGGTTTTCATTGGGAAACAAGTATTAAGTGTATAAAACGAACAAACAAATGTAATAACGCACTCATTTATTTTTTACGAGTCAACCACATAAACGCATTAAGACGCGGTCCAACCCCAATTTTAAAATAATTTACGATGCTTTACGTAAGGTTGAAAATCGCTTGTTAGATTGGACGATGTAATGCGAAAATGCGTTAATTTTGTACGTATTCTTAACATTTTTCGATATATACTAACACAATAGAAAAAACTGCTGGTTACTACTTTAGTACTATATGTTGGCTATGTATTACCTAAAAAATAATATAGTGTTATCGCTGAAAATTCTGAGAGTTTGGACGTGAAAGTTTATTTTTATGGACCTATTTAGGTTTTTTTCCTGCAGAGAGCGAGTAATATTTATGAATTCTGTTCGGTTATTACTCTTTGCCTGTTTCTTTTCTAACCTAAGTATTTTTTTCATAGATTATTATCGATCTGTTTCGTTACACTAGATGTTTAAGGATTCTGCTTTTTACTATTATCAGGATACGACCGCACCTTAAGGGTTAAAATTGGATGCTCGGACCTCGAGCCTCGGTGGCCTAGATGGTTCATGGTTTCTGACACGGATAGTCAGAAGACGCGGGTTTGAATCCCGTCCGAGGATGTGAATATTACTCTATAAATTTCAATGCTTGAAATCGCCAAGCAGGCGTTAGATAGATAGATAGATAGAAAACTCTTTATTTGTACACTATAATAAAATATAAAAGAGAAAACATACGATTGAAAAAATATAACATAGTTGTACAAAAGGCGTTAGTGCTTTAAAAAGTAGTACTATAGAGATATTATATTTTCAAAGTTGATCTTGTGTTAAATTTACAATTTAAAATGTTCGTTCATAAACAATCAATACCAGAATAAAACCTTGTTTTATAAATATTTTTTTTAGTAAATTTAGCCACCCCACTTCTTAAATGTAGGTGTTGGTGTAGACAAGGCACAAGGTTTTAAAGAAACTAGGTGACTCTTTGATGTCGTATGTGTGTGACTGGGGCTTAACTCGTCTGGAACGGTGACTGAAGTTGCTAATCTCCAAGTGTGAAAATGTGTGCTTATGAAAGGGGCTTAGAAATTTAAAAGGTGATTAACAAATGTGGGAATGTATAAGCATTGTTATTTTCTACCGACTTCCAAAAAAAGGAGCAGGTACTCAATTCTACTGTATTTTTTTTTATGTTTATTACCTCATAACTTTCAACTGGGTGAACCGATTCTCAAATTTTTTTGTTTGAAACCTGGTGCTTTCCGTGTAGTCTCGTTTTAATTTCATCAAATTGAGTCCATTAGTTTTTGAGATACACTCCAATAACTGAATGGAAGTCAGTATTAAATTTTTCAAATTGTACTTGTTACAATATAATTTTTAAAGCATTAATAACCCTGCTTAGCGATACCAAACATTGCTATTGTAAAAAAAAAACCATCCTTAGACGGGATTCGAACCCGCGTCTTCCGACAATCCGTGTCAGATGACATGACCACTAGGCCACCGAGATACGAGGTCCGAGCATAGAATTTTAACTCTCTATCGGATTTTAACACAAACTTTCGATAAAGTGTGATTTAATTTTTCAATTGGTGCTGTAATATATATGTAAGTCGCTGACTAATTATTAAACGTACAAACAGTAATATTTCACGAACATTTTAACATTCATAAGAATAATTAATCATATGATAATTAGTGCTGACGTAGATTTATGTCAATTATATTTGCGTGAATTCAGCGTAGCAGATTTCGTCGAGCTCAAATTACATGGTGGTACAGATACATGGATAAACAAATATGTTAAATACAAGTACAATTTGTTAAATTTAATACCGACTTCCATTCTAATCAGTTTTTTGGAGTGTAACTCAAAAACTACTGGACCGAATTTGATGAAATTTAAATGGGACCACACGGGAAGCACCAGCTTTAAAAAAAAAAAAATTTTAGCATCGGTTATCCTATCGAAAGTTATGAGGTAACAAACATAAAAAAATAATAATAATAATAATACAGTCGAATTGAGTACCTCCTTTTTAAAAGTCGGTAGAGTTTTTTTTAATAAATTGTTTTTGTTGACACTTGCCAATTTCACTGGTAAGGTAAAGTAAGGCTAAAAGTTTGGAAATGTTTTAGCTAAAATATTTTTGAGCGATGTTGTCATAAACAGGCCTCACTATTACTAACACAAATTATCTTTAAACAGAATTATAATATCATTCTAGATTTTTATTATATGATTTTCGAAGCAGATTCGAACCTGCGTCTGTCGGTCATTAATACTATCCCTGTCACTTGCAGATCCATCTAATACTACTTAATCTTAAGCCCTACTACAATAAGGATACATTTTATTCAATTTCGCGGAGGTAGATGATTTTGGAAAAAACCCATATTTAATAAAAATATAGAAACATGCACAAAAAATGAGCATAGCTATTCAACGTGGAGATCAGTCAGCATTCTGGGCACATTCCTTCAAAAAAAGGTTTACTAAATAATTGAGTGATATTTAATCTTTGTAAATTATTTTCCATTACTTTCAATTGATTTAACTTTAAACTAAGTTAATTATAAAATAATATATATACAGTAAATTTACTTGTTATTAAGACCGTGTATACACATTTGAACCATCGACCACAGAGTCGAAACTGAACTTTAATCATGAGGCCAAACTGCACGCCAATTAACAGCGACGCAAGTGTAGACGCGCCTTAACAGTCATTTTTGCAAATATTCCCACCCAATATTTGTTATTTATCGTACTCGAAGAAACCGGTATTACTTTTTTATTCCGAGGCTGTAGATGTTTGGCCATGACATCAGGAATCAATATAGTTTATTGACTTTTAGACGGCTGTATAATTTGATATATGTATGTATGGATGTTAAATCAAAGGAATCAGATATATCTGTTGTATTTACCCGACTGAGAAGCCGAAAAGGAGGGTTATGTGTTTGACTTGTATGTATGTATGTCAGTTTCTATGTCCGCTCGTAACTACTCAACAGCTCAACCGCTTTTGATAAAGGATATATTCGTCTCGAACCACGCGCGAGTGTCACTCGCGCCAATAATATGCGATGTAGTTTTTAATTGAATTTTTAAAGTTTGGTCGGTTTCTAAATTATTAAAATTTTAGTTGGTTCTCTTGTTTAAATAATACTGCATTGATGACACGAAAAATTATTCAAGTGAAAGATTTCTTTAGGCGCATTGATCACTTTTTGGGTGAAGAAAAATCAAGGAGCTCGCGTCATCGTCGCTGTCATTGAACGCTTTGTCATAGATCTAGTTTTGAAGTGAAAACTTCTCTAGGCGTGATAGTGGTTTCCATGACTACATAATTTTGTTGATTGTGTGTATCCTACTATCCTACTTCCTCCTACTATATAATATTATAAACACGAAAGTTTGTGAGTATGGATGTATGGATGTGTCGATGTGTGGATCTTTGTTACTCATTAACGCCCAAACGGCTGGGGTAATTTTAATGAAATTCGGTATGGAGGTAGATGAGGCACTGGTTTAACACATAGGATACTTTCATCATCATCATCATCCATCACCACGGGGGTGAAAAAGCGTAATATGCTGGGGCACAGCATAGACAAAATAATAAGATCTCCACCTACGTCAAGATCGTAATGATGACAGTTCTGTCAAAGTTTGTGTCAGTTTCTGATAGCTTAGTCAAAAGCCAAGTCAATTTGGCAGCTCGATACACTAGACGTGCTCGACGACCGTCAACGGTGATGAAATGCAACACAAATACCGTCAAGGGTGACGAAATGTAATGGCAGTTTTTTTCCATGGTGATTAATTTTATTTTATTAATATTGTTTACTTATTGATATAGTATTTAAATATACTCAAATAATACTATTATAGCAATTGCGTTTGACCATGTACATATTTTATAACATATTGGTATAAAGATAGATATGCCCTTGGAGAAATTATAACCTACTCGAAGTACTAATCCTGCGCAGACGTAGTCGCGGGCACCAGCTAGTTAAACATAATTCGAAGTTTTCACTTCCATGGGCAGTCTCCAAAGGACGCTCTGCCTGATTTTTTTATAAGTTATGTCCCCCGTATAGTCATAGTTGCAATATGCCTCTCTAGCTTCTTAATGCGGTCGAGCTTGATCATTCAATTGTTGCTTGATGTAAAATGAGGTCAAAACATGAGACATACGGGCAGAATTACTTAAGAACTTAGTGTCCAGGCATGAATGCCGCTTTAATTCAAGTCCTAAGTAACCAATAGTCCAGCCAGGCGGAACTAAATACACCGGTTTAGCGTACTTCCGGCGGTTGTCCAAAACTAGACTTTCGTTGTTGGAATAATAATCACTTCCTGGATATGATGCTGATGGTATACCGGTGATGTATGCCTTGTTATTAATTAGAGAGTTTTATTAGTCTTTAGGACTGTTTTGGAACGATACTATTGTCTTTTGTTATTAAGCCATCTTTGTATTAGTGTGCGTTGTTATCACACACGTTGCCATTTTTGCCCTTTTTCATACACAAAGTGTGGTGTATAAAAGTGGTGTAAAATTAGAGACAAAACTTCTATAAGTAAAACTTACTTACTCATTATTGGAGGGATAAGAATGCAACTTTTAATTTACTCCTCCTCAGTCATTCCTTCAGTGTTGAGGATCGTGGCTCTTCTGAAACCTCTTAACTGCTTCTCTCCACCTTTTCCGGTCTGTGGCTTCATGGAGAGCTACGTTAACCGGCACATCAAGCTGCTGCGAAACCTGGTCAGACCACCGTTTTGGGCTTCTGCCTCTTGGCATTGTGCCCTCTATTTTTCCTATAACAATTAATCTTACCAGGTTGTCAGGGTTTCTGCGTGCTACATGACCGAAATACTGCAGGACCCGTTGAAGAAAAATAGTGGATAGCCTTCTGTTGTTTTCGATTTTAAGCTCTTTTAGGATCGATTCGTTGATTCGAATCGCTGTCCAGGGGATTGTTAACATTCGGTGCCAATACCACATCTCAAAAGCTATAAGGGAAACTATATACACATAATATATTAGTAAAGGTACACCTGTTTTCGGAGGCATAGGGAAGGACCACATAATTTCATATGATTCTAACATACCTGCCTTTCGTGATTCATTCAATCTTATCATGTTCTTAATCATGCGTCAGTTTAGTAAATTCTTCCTCAGACATTTCTCTAGATTCTAGAGAAATGTCTAGGTCTATGTTCTAGAGTCTAGAACGTCTCAAATTTGATCTGGGCTGCGTTTTTAAGTTTTGAGCAAGCTTTAGGCCAAATAATGTTCGTCCAATATTTGATCAAGCGTTGCTAGAACGTCTTTTACCATTATCTGTCAAACACGAGTTTGACATATATAACTTAGGTGTTAGCTTTGTTGGTTTCAAACGAATTTGAGGATATTAATTACTCTCCACCGGTCAAGAATGTATAATTAGGCACACACTTTAGTACAAATAAATAATCCTATCGTCGTGAAAATGCAACAAAATACTTTGTCTCTGTCAACACTGTCACTTTTGACAGCCGACCAAGATTTGGCTATCTCCAAAGGTAGAAAAACTTTGGTCATTTGGTTGACAAAATTTGGTGTCGTGAAACGGGCGTGATCAAATCTTGCCCAAGAGGCGTCGTGGACTGGCTGTTTTGTCAACGTTTGGCTTGTCCTGTGGCTTGCTAGAACGCAGCCCTGAATAGATTTCCGTGCATCAACTGTCAATGTCACTCTCACTACATTTGCTTATTTTGTCAGTCTTTCTTTAATTATTCTTGCCAAAGTTCTAAAAATTATAAATGCCATTTAATTTTGATGTTAGCTACGCTATTGATTGATGATAATAAATGATCACTCATCTGAAATTTCATCATATCCGTTCAGCCGTTTTCTCGTGAGTAACAAACGTCCATCCTCATAATCATAATCAGCCCATTTTTTCCCACTGCTGGGACTCGAGCCTTACTCTCAGAAAGAGGAGTTGGGCCATAATCCACCACGCGGGCCCAGTGCGGCTTGGTGGATATGTTAGTGGCCAAAACACGTCGAAGTTTTCAGGCCGCCCGAATGCCTTCGACATAGCCAAACATGGTCGTTTGTCTTAGGGCAACGACTGTTGCCCTAAGACAAACGACCGGGACCGACGACTTAGCGTGCCCTGCGAAGCACGGAAGCGCTCAGTTGAATAATGCCACTAGCGGTCACCCATCCAAGTCCTGACCGCAGCAAGTGTTGCTTAACATGTTAAGATCGCCAAGTCAAGCTCCGCTACGAGCGCTTCTAACGTCCATCCAATACTTTATAATAAAGCTGTGATTTTTTCGTAGCAGCAATCCATCGGAACTCGTTAACAGCGATATGCTCATGCCTATCGCGCCCGTCCGCGGCACGCGACAGGCTTGACGAGTGTATCGCCGGATTTATGTTTAACGCAATACAACGGGGAGAGGCTCTAAAGACGGGCAACGTTTTCAAGACAAACCGTCAACTCTGTAAGTTGTTCAATAAATTCAGAAGACAGGATGTTTTTTCTGTAACTGAAGGTAGTCATTTGCGTCCACACCGAATTTAACTATCAATATTCAGCCCAATGAGCAGAATCAAAATCAATATAGATCTACCTCGAGGCTCTGTCCACGCTGAAAATGAGAATCTCACAGGATTTACTTGTAACCAAAAGTAACTTACTGTGTGTTATTTTACATGTCATCATTTAATCTATATATAAATCAAAGCCTCTTTCCTCCTGGTCACGCTTTAACTTGGGAACGGATGGAACAATCTTGCTAATTCTTTTTTTGTGTGTCAGGAGAAGGTTCTATTTTATTCTATGAAAGAAAAACTAAGAAAAGATTAGAGATTATGCCTTAGGGCGAAGGCCAAGCCTACCACGCGAACGAAGTCGCAGGCAATCGCTAGTCACTTAATAAATAAATTGTTCAGTAGCTTTGACAGAGTAACAAACAAGCATCCATCCTGTTTTCGCATCTATAGAAATAAATGAAATGTATGTAATCTCAAAATAATATATTTTTACTAAAAGCATCAAAGTATAATATATATACGTTACTAAAAACCAAAACAATTTTTTAATTATTTGTCTGTCTGTCTGGTTGTTTTTCCGAAACGGCTGGACCCTATTTTGACGGGACATTGACATTTCACTTTCAGATAGCTGATGATATAAGGGGTAACTTAAGCTGTTTAATTTAAAATAATAATTGAAGTACCGCGCAAAACTTTTGAGTTATATAGTCATATAGCACGTGAAACCGCAAGCGCAGCTAGTTATATGTATATATATATTTATATTGTGTAATATAATATATAAACATTAAGTATGTCAAAATAACTTACTAAAAATAAAACGGGAGTCCAGAATGTCTTACAATCATCGAAGCTTTTTTACAGTCGCAGTAATAATGATTTAAACAGGTTTTATCCCGGATTAAGGACTCATCAGTTCGTTAGCAGCGATACGCTCACGCCCATCGCACCGATCTGGGACACGTGACCAGGCGACGCGACGAGTGTGCACCATGCTTTATGTCCGACGCAACTGAGACTTTAAATTGAGGCGGTACATACGAGTATTATTTAGTCTATTATGTTTAATAATGTTTTCGAGGAAATTAGCTAACGTATGTTGAAGTTTTCCGCGCGAAGGCCTTTGACATAGCCTGACTGTTGTCCTAAGACAAACAACCGGGACCGACGGCTTAACGTGCCCTCCGAACTCAGTTGAATAATGCTCGTACCGCTAGAGGTCACCCATCCAACTCCTGACCGCAGTAAGCGTTACTAACTTAAGATCGCCAAGTTCAGTCCCGCTGCGAGCACTTCATAGTAGTAGTATAATATATACTGATGTCATTAGTAATTTCTTATTCATAAAGTTATCTAATACGAGCTCTGGACATTTTCATAAATGTCTCGATTGGCAATCCAGCATAGTTTTTCGTTAATTATTAATGTCCGGAAATAGTTCATTACCATGTCAGACAACACGATCGCTCATTGAAAATAAACAACACAAACAAAATTTAAAAAAAGTAGTAAATATAAAGTAGGGTGAATGCGCCCACTGCTCGACATACACCTGAAGATGGCCGGCACGCGTCGCAATTGAATATACATTTTTATTATCCACGTTACCCTACGTCTGACAGTGACAACTGACACGTGAGTTCCTGAATAAGACGTCAAAAAGGGCAATTTGTTACCGCTCCAACGATACGGTATGATATTATGTGGATTTTATTAAGCGTTTCATATTCGGGTTTGCGAAGGGTGCGCTTGGACTTGGCCGTATGGGTTAAGTGAGTGTTATTAAAATTTAATATGTTCAGAATAATCGTGTTAAATTTCGAATTTACTTCATTACCATATCAAAAGAATAAACAATGTGGCACGAATTAAAATGCCAATACTTACCTTACAGGTCACACACAGGATCAGTTTGCAAGAAATTACATTAGTACTTTACAATTCAGCATAAAAAACAAGTAGGTAACATAAAACTCACATGGTACGATCCTTACCTACGCCTTCATATTTAGACAAAAGATTGACGCCCTCGTCAAGTTTTCCAAAATTAAAAAACTGAATCAATAACCCAGTCCTTGTTTCTATTCATCCAATGAACTGATGCTTTCAATGCCATTCTAGCATCTCTAATAGCTGCAAATCGAATCGGGTGTACTGACAGATGGGCCCGTACGCAGTGAAATTCGTCGGACCGATGACAAATTTGCGATATTACATGAGGATTAATGTCCACGCACCATTTTTTAGGGTTAAATTGTCTTTTCTATATCACTTTTTTTAAGCAAACCAAATGTTCACTTTCAACTCTAAGACGATGTCTTACAGTATAATTTTGCTGTGCTTCTCCATAAAACATAAGGTGTTTGGGAGTTGGAGAGCTGTCGAGATCGCAAAGGGTGATTCCCCACGCTAGATGGCATCCGTACGATGGT
Source organism: Selenia dentaria (assembly GCA_917880725.1). NCBI lineage: Eukaryota > Metazoa > Arthropoda > Insecta > Lepidoptera > Geometridae > Selenia > Selenia dentaria. The sequence goes on along the minus strand of OU862901.1, from coordinate 8,123,314 downwards.
TATCATAATCCCTGCATTGACATGATGTGATGACACATGTCGTGTTCTAAAATGTCGTTTTTAAAACTCGTGACGCGCTGTCAAAAACTGGTACATTCACCCTTGTCTTTATTAATATAGAGTTTAAAGTTTATCAAGTTTTTTATAGTGAATTTGGTGGATATCGCCCTGGGAAGGTTTTATGCAGACAGTTCACAATGTGGATTTTGTTTGTACGAAGATTTGGGCGAAGTATTTGAAGTAGAGCTTAGTCTGTATTGGATACGTTTGTTACCGTATTTGTTTTAACTGTGTCAAGAGAACATTTTGTTGGTGTTTGTTTAAAATGATTTCATTTATATATTTTTTACACTTGATGGTTAGTGAGGATGCGGTCGAAGGTGGTATCACACTAGACCTAGAATAGCGAACACCGATAAGATGGACTGATGCCAAGATAAAGGTAGCAGGATGACTTCATGATGACAGGTTGCTTCCAATGTTTTTGAAAAGTTATGGGGGAGGTCTATGTTTAGCAGTGGACGTCCTATGGCCGAGATGATGATGATGAAAGTTACCTATGTATATTGACAGCAAGTGATTCTCCGAGACAAATATATATTTTATTTCTGAAATATAAGGAATGATCAAAAAATAATACAGCATTATTGGCACTTTTGTAATTAATATTACATTTTATATTATTTTGGCGACTTAACCGCAGAAGAGAGTTCATGACATGTATGAAAATACTCTGTACTGTGCCTCGTAAGCTCAATTGTCAAAACAATATAAAATTAAGTAATCTTTCTAAATATCATCAAAATTACAGAAATTCATACCATAATTCAAAGAGTCAATAAACCTGATCCCTCACAAGTATCGTGCAATCACCGACTACCATATTACCTTAGATTAAAAATTTCCAACAAAGGGCTGCAAAGGGAGAAATAGTGAATTAATATCGAGCCCTGTGCAATTACTATAAAACCGGGCAAACTGCAGAATCGTAGGAAATTACAGGATTCCAAACAACAGCAGCTCAAAGGGGCCCTTCGTGTCAGCGAAATGTATGGGACGACTAATGGGGACAAATTTTAATATGGGGTGAGATACGGATAGAAAATTATAAAGAAAAAAAAATTGAACTATACGCCGTAGTTTGTTCGAATAAAAAGTACACACTATGAAGCGATGTATAATTTGAAATAAAATATTTGTGCTTAACGAGAAATATTGTGTTGTTTTGAAACCGCAGAACAATTTTCCTGGTACGTTTTCATTTAAAACCACAATCACTTTACATTAGGGGGGGACGGATGATTTCCTAAGCTCAAGAGCGCTCTACCGCACAGTGCTTCAGACCTCGATATTCACAGGACAAAAAAAGGTAAAATAGTCGTACGCAAAAACCCGCGACAAATGAACATCGGGAACTGGAGAGGTCATTAAAACGAGGCTCGATCTAAAAATGAGGGAGGACAAGGGGGGATTTTCGAGAACTCGTAATTGGACCAGGGAGGGTCTTAAATCGTATTCGAAGCAGCGCAGGCGGAAAGACGGCTCAACCGACTATAATTAACAACAAATATGGGTGAATCGATTTTTTAACTACGCCAAGTACGCCCATTAGGTTACGCGGGGCGCGCAATTACGCACACAATGCACTTGAAATATTAACGTTAAAACCACGCTTTTGTGGGAAAAGTTTGCTTGTTTAGCAACTGCCGCGAAGGTAATGCTGTGTTGTATTTTCCTTCGCCTTTACAATATTTGTGACTCGACTGTGTATTTTGCTGTTTTCTTTTCCTTGTTTACGTAATTGAACGGAGGGAGCCGGTAATCGTTTATGCAATTTCATTGTTACTAGGAAAATATGTGTTTGCTCGCTTTATTAAAGAGACTAATTTTAACCGGGTAAAATGAACTGTTTGTGCAATAGTGACTTCATACGTGTCTGAGCTTTGACGCAAATCTATGCGGTAATAACAAGCACGACTCATCGTTTCGTAGAAAACAAAAAGGTCTCAACATTTTATATACCTCGTTCAACACATCAGACCACACAGTGTGACGGGCGTGAAAAAATATCGGACAAAAAATTCGAAACAAGGCAATCACGTCACCACATTATGTTAATAGCGCAGAGATATGACATCGGGAATAATCCGCTTTGTCCGGAGAATAGGCACATTAGAGGCAGTCCGGTGTCCTCCGGGACACGCTCCTTTGATTCCATATTCGATGGAAATTAATATACACTATGTGTTCAGGGTACATATTTAATGTAACACACAACACAGAGCTTTCCAGGACCGCATCCATATTTATGAGCAAAAAACGAATGTCAAGTTAAGCTAAGGTAAAAGTGTCGTAACGTACAAGGATAAAACAAACATCGGTTACAAAAAATATACTAAATATGGTGCATGAAATTAAAGGACCTGAGAGAGGCATCAAACAGACAATGACCATTTAATGAACATGCCGATGGTTATAATTCGCTTGTCATGAAAACAAACATTTATAGAGGCCGGTGCGGTAAGATTGGTCATAATTACAGGTTCTCTCGTGTTGAATGGTCCCGCGAACCGCACGCGATGTGAAAAGGCGTCAAATAGCTCGTTAAAGCCCCTCACAAACAGAAATATTACTCATAACTTAATCCCCACTTATAATAGATTTAACCTGCCATAAAATCATATTCTCATTTTTTGTGTGCGCAAATAAGCGGGGTGGTCCCACTGTGCGTATTTGTACGAAATTGGCGATTAATACCGCACAATGGATTGGAGAGGTTATAATAGTCATAATTCATGTATTTTTTGTTCGGGGATAATCGAGGGGTATGTTGGGGTAAGTTTATAAATTGGATTTAATATTTTCATTTTTAGTAACACTTGGTGTGAAATTGGACGCTCGCTTAAGGGCTAGGATAGGGTTAATCTGACTGATTCAAGTGGTTTAATCAAAGGGCTAAGTTACATGCACTCTGTTATTGTTAAGGATGTTTAGTGGGAATTATATTTAATGGCACTAACAAATTAGTAATACACGCACTTATGAATGAGTGTTTTAGTTGAGAGAGTCTATTAATGTTGTTTTATATCATGCAAGAAGATTATAAGTAGGTTTAATTTATGTATACGTAGACTATTCAATTTCTTTAAAAAATATTTGAATACGCATGAAATCCAGAACAAAAAACAATGGATGCCAATAAATTTGTTTAATTTTCCAAACTTTATCGTGTTTCGAGTTTTGACGTGTATTATGAACGGTGGTGGAGTATATAAATAAAAATAAATCTTAGAAAAGTGTACAAATGCAAACATGTTGCGTCAAAGTTGTTTATATGGTATCCTCGTCGATCATTCTAGAAATTTTTATTTATCCATCCACTACTTTTCTAGAACTAGTGACTTAGGACAGTGAAGTAATGACATATTTATTTATGTGCCTGTAACTTGAATAAAAAATATCACTTGATGCCACACTATAAATAATTCAATAACTTGAGGAAAGGCAAATGTCCAACCGTAGCGAGTCCACGAGTCTAGTTTACCTACTGGCAAAAAAGCAGAACTTACATATAATAGACATGAAGCCATAAAGTCTACACGAAAAGTGATGAGAAATCTAAAGTAATGTACCACGCGAAAAAAAAAATGAAATATAGAGAAAAAAATATTTTAATATAATTTGAGTAAAATTTTAAATAAGTAGTAATAAATGTAGGTACGTAAGCTATTCCCTAAGAGGCATTCCTGTGGCATAATTATTTTACGTGTAGGAGGAGCCGCGGATTATAGCTAGTAATAATAAACAAAGAAACGGAAAAGCATAATAAATGTCAAACAGGGAAAGGTCTTAATGTAAGCTATATAAACGCATTAAATGACAGGCCGGTTGGCGCAGATGGTAGATCCCTACCTTCTGAACCTCTGGCCCCGGGTTCGATCCCGGTGTCTGGGTGTGTGTATGTATGTATATCAGTCATCAGATTACCATAGTACAGGCTCAGCCTAGTTTGAGATCTGAAGACTTTGTGTGAATATTGTGCAATATTATTATGATTATGAGCACATCTACGTAGTCTGCATAAGGATTTAAAAGGTAAAACCTCAAATTTTAAAACGTAGCAAAAATCTGAAATACAATAAAACCGTGCACCTAGCCGACAATGCCATTCGAAACGAGATTAGGTCTGGAATCTAAAATGTAGACTAGACTCGAGAGAGGGGGAGGTGGGGGAAACTGGGGCGGATGGGAGACAGGTGGGCTGGGGGGTGCACCGGGACTTCCTAGGCAATTACCATCCTGGGTTCTGCAATCTTATTGAAAACGCGTTTGTGTTTTATTCGGTCATATTCAGCTGAGTTGTCCAGATTTGTTATACGAGAACGTATTGGAATCGATGTTATTGGAACAGAGTTTGTTCCAATAAAATCGTTATGTGACTAGACGTTTCTAGTGACAGGTATCTGTTGGCAAGTAACAATTTAAAGAAATACTTAATCATGTGGCTTACGATTTTTGAAATTCTTTGATTTCGGGGGAACGCAGGTAACTTCATAATAAAAATCCTAGAAGCGATGGAAGTGTATATAATAAACAAGGTAAACATTATTGATTTTGACGACATCCCACTTATAAGAGTCGGACACTAAAGAAAACTATAAAAGCTACAATTTTTTTATCATAATGAAATAATATTATATCACAGTTAAATAACAAAGCCACTGAAAATTTGAATCTCAAGTAAAAAATTAACAATGAAACAAACGAAGAATTTCATTGCATGCGAATATCATTAACAGACATACAAACGAAAATTTCAGCTCGTATTTTTCGGTTTGAAAAGGACATCAGCACGTAACGACTTTCTATCCCAGTGTACGTACAATGAGATATCCTACAAAGCTATGTGAAGGGTGCTGACGGGATGACGCTTTTAAAAGTATTACTCCCCCGTCCCACTGTACCCCAGTCTCCCTCAACCCTTGTGTTTGATTATTTTATAGCGGAGTATTGACGATCCGCAGGGACTCGGGTTTGTTCGGTTTTGTAAAGAATGAAGTGGGTCAGGGGATTGCGGGGGTCGTGAAATGAGAGTAATTAATGTACGTGATCGTTTTGCGAGACTATTGTATGGCCTGTGGTGAGATGACGCAAGTACAGAAGTATCATGTCCATAAATTTAAAATGCTACAAATCGCTGCATAATTCGGTGAGAATTAACTCAGAAATCACAGATTAGAAGACTAAAGCAAACCTCTCAAACATCACTGATATGGGGGTAGAACGATAATTTTCACGCTTAGTAGCAGTTTTAGAGATTGCTGTTATTGTATTCTGTACTATTCAAAGGAATGATTTATCCTTGGTGATTTTCTAACCTAATTCTAGACACCTATGGCCATTACAATTTAAAAATTTCACTATAAGCAGTTTTGTAAAGAGCCCTATAGCATTAAATTTTCGATTTTAAATCTAACTCTTCATACGTTTATCCTTCATACAGCGATGACGAATAATAAAACGGATAGTGAAATTAAGGAATGTAATGTATATAATTCAAATGCAGATTCCGAATGAAAACGGACAGGCTAGTACTTGGTTACACCTGTAGTACTATTCAAGATCAGAACCATAAACGACAGCTTTCCATAACAGAGTCAAATGCATCAAGACAGATGAAATAATTAACGAACTTGTGAAACAAATCCATATAATAACAATGATGTTAAAATGTACTAACATTTATATAAAGTGTCGATGATTGATACAAAGAGTTTAATTATTTTAGTTAGCGTATAGACTACGAGCTATTTATGTCGCAAATAGAAGAGAATTCTGAAGAGCTTGTTGAAGCTGAAAGTTTCCACCCACGCAGAGTCCTTCCTAAAAACTATATAATTAGATGCCCCGTTCGTGTTTCCAAGAAATTATAATCACTATATAACACGCCGACATTTATGGCATCGAGACTGAAAGTCTACTTAAGTTACTTTTAAACAGTCATCGTAAATATCATAAAACCGATTCGAATAGACACGTTAAAGCATTTACACAATCAAATCACTCGCTTAAACTGGTCTGTATTTGCAAAAAATAATGATTACAAACGTGTAAAAGCAATTAGTTTTAAACTAAATTCGGGGAATGTCCCCAGAACAAGCAATTTATCTTATCATAAATAATCTTATCATTATTATTAATTATCTTGTGGCATTAGGATTTCCATAACAATTGGTAAGTACACATTTATTAGTGTCGCGATACAAGGTTTAATATCTTCACATTAACGCACATTGATTTGACAATTAAGCCATCAAAATAATATTGAACAATAAACAATGAATCGATAAGGATCTAAAGCGGTACCGTCAAAGCGTCATGCGTTTACGAATTGAAACGAGCCGACACACGCGTTTTCAATAATTTAATTCGTACTTCCGATTTTGGTGACGGTGTAAGCTACAAGAGGAAGAAAGGTTTACTTAACACGTTGCATCCGTAGGCGCAATACGAACAACATAGCTATCAAACCTGTGAGAGTCACAGTTACAGCTCATGACTTGGACCAAACATTCAAAGCAGAGTTTACAAGATAGCTACGTGTGATGTGTACAAGCTCAACACATGTCCTATAACGTCATAACCCAAAATTAGTATAAATAAGTTGTACTTAAATGTATTTCTCCTACGCAATAAGATTTATGTACATTTTACAATTTTTAAAAGTGCCTCAGCCTTCAATTTCATAAAAATTACCATTAAAATTATTTTTAAATTAAGTTATTATATTATTACACTGCTTAGGATAATACTCATCTACATTGATATAAAATGTAGTTTTGTATCATAGTTTTGAAAATTACGACTGTTTACGTCATATTGCAGACGACCGCACAATTACTTATCCTTCAGGCAGTCGGATATCACGCAGTCGAGTAGTCGTAATGTCCAGTTTCTGAGATACTTTTAATTCTGACTGAAATAAGGAAAAATAAGAGCTACCAATAAGACGTCAAATAACTTTAACGAATAGATAAACTATACAAACAATATCTCAGAACTAGTTAGCATTAATTTAGTAAAGTTACAATAGTTTACCAGCTAATTTATCTCAACTATTACGTCGGTTTAGATGCATAATAGCTAAAGCTTGCGAGTTGGCCCAAACATTAATTATTTAACAGTGTATATTTACTTTTTAATGTGGTCGCACTCAAGACCCTTTGAGTAGATCATCAAGCTGTAACTATGGTTGCCAGTCAAGAACTCACAAAGAAATACTCAAGTTCATGGACACGCAAAACTGATACCATCATTAGTTAATACATTTTGTAAGCTATTACATAGAGACCAGTATAAGGGACAGCCACACCTCTTATTGCCTGTTTACACAATGCGACCTAGCGTACGAGTCAGCCTGCAGAGTAACTGCACTGCAGTAACTCGCACTGTTTGGACGTAACTTACGAGTAACTCGTAGGTGCGAGTTGGACAGTAATTGGCATAGTTACTTCAACATTTTTTTGTTTTCACTCGCTGCCCCGGCAGCAACTCGCACATGACAGCAGCTCGGTCATCACTTGCATTGTTTGGACGCGTTCGGCAGTAACTCGCCAGTGCCAGCCGGGCAGTTGTGAGCGAAACCGGTGTTTTTTGAAGTTTTTATAGAATTTTCTGTCATTTTGTATTTTTTTAAATAAAACACGTTCGCTCAACATCGCGATAACTCGCAAGATTAGCCAGCAGCTACTATATGTCGAGTAGACAGCAAAGGCGAGCCGAGCTACTGGCATACAAGTAGGGAATCTGAGTAGCTGTCTACTGGCTAGGCAGTAGCTCGCACTGTGTAAAGTCTATTAGTTACAACATGCGACATTTGACTTAAACTAATTAGTACAGTAGCAGCCCCGCTACAGCTTAACATTTATACCAATCATCAGCCATTGTAAGGAGTCAACTAAGTTCAAGGACAAGCAAACCTGAGAATGTGGCCTAGCTTCCGGCACCTACTTCGATGACTGTAGAAGGAATAAGTTGGCGATTGTTACTTAAATTATTAACTTCTAACCGTGGAAACTCTTGTTCAATCTGTGTGGTCACAAGTAGTTAGCTACAGTTCTGGTAACCAGGACCATTTGGCAGTTTTGTTTAGTAACTGATACGTATTCTGAGCGGACTTTAAACCAGTCTGGCCCGGTCTGTCTAACGAGATGAGTGATGAGTGGTCTAACGAGTTAGAGGTTTTGAGATGCCTCAAGGAAAAAGTACCCAATTGTATTATTTTATGAAGAGCGTTAATAGATATTTATCTATTGGGGCATAACAAATATCCGTTCCGATTTATGCATGAGGAGCGAAGAAGTATGACGAAGAAACAATGTGTGGCATTAAATCATGGGAATGGGACATAAGAGGCGGAATGTACGCATAAAGCCATGGAGGTTATGCTTTTATCGAATTCGCGGATATGTATAGAATCAACATTCATCCCTTATACTATCTCTGTGAGGTCAACCAGTACTGCAGATATTCATTGATGAATAAACTGTAAAACAATTTAATTTAAATAGCTTTAATTCTAAAACATATTATATATAACATATATAAGTAAAAATATGCATGGTTCGCGATGGTAGTTTACCGGAATCAATTGGTTGACAGGTTTTTAAACGCCGATCAATGAAAGTAATACTGGGAGTACGTTATTTGACGTTATCCTGGTCGCTACACCAATTAAGTTTTAACATAGAACTTTATTTATCCTGCACTAACTGTTTTCAGCTTCGCCGGTTTGGTAACTGGTGATAATGAAAGTATCCTATGTCCATTCGCAGGATATAATCTCCTTTCAAAATTTCAATACGATACGTTCAGTCGTTCAGGCGTGATATGATAAACAGACAGAGATTAAGTATGGATTAACGTATCAAAGACTATAGATAAATAGCTGTCTAGACAGCTGGTCCAATATTGTTCCTTCTATTGACATACTTCAAGGAAAATTTAAGAGCAATACTAGATTCTAGAGCAAAATGTCAATATTCACAACACCTGTTAAATCGACTGTATATTTCCAGATTCAAAGTCATATTAATGCGCATGAATGGGAAATTCGGAACGACTCCCTTCGACATTCCCGTTTGTAGAGGATCCAGACGAATATGTATCGTACATATATTGTAATACTCGTATACAAAGCCTAGAAATAGAGCTGGTGATAATGTTACTGAGCCAATAGAAAAGCAATTTAACTAAAAGTTCCAATAGTTTAAGGGTATTATTAGATTCAAGAGGCAATTACCTTGCTTACCAATACATGAGATTAACTTAGTCATTATTTTTAGATTTAACAAAATATAATATGTAGCAAATGTGTCCTTCACTTAAAATATCTAGCCGGTACGTTTACACGCATGACATACGGAGGTCTAGAGAGCTGGTGTCAATATTGTTCCTTCACTCGAAAAATTTCATCATGGAAAAGTTGAAAAGACCGAGTGTAAAAATAGCAACGTATAAACTTAAAAAGGCTTCCTAAAACGTCATTAATACCACATTTCCACTGTCCCCGGGAACCATCGCCCATACAAAACACTTTAAGCGGAAACCCCATACGCATCAAGATTCCCAACAATGGGGATATATCTCACAATCGCTAGTAATAAAAGCACGGAGCGCCAACATTAAAATCTTATCCCTTTCTTAAATAAAAAATTCACGAAAAATAAGAGAAAATTCTCCCCTCTATTATTCAGTGGAAAACGGGCCCGCCACCCTGTCGGTTCGGAAGCGGGAGAAGAAAGGACAAAGAAATTCTAACTTTAGCGACTACAGTACAAAGTTACGATTGGCACGGCCACCACGTCCAGGACCAATGCAAAATTGAACTTTACGATCTCAGATACAGAGTCTGGATTCTGGCATGTTGCAGTCTATGATAGGTATAGAAATTGCGCCTTAGTTAGTATAGTATTTGAAAATGAGATGCAGCGTGGGTAGGCAAGGGTGGATGTGGAGAAGGGTGCTTTCTGGAGGGTGCGGAGGAGGGGGGTTAGGTGGGGAGGGGGCTCTCGAAACCCGAATTACCGGGGCGTGTGTAATGATTTTCCCGGACGGAATTATGGACGGTATTGGAGACGAATCGGGGATTTTCGGATGAATGTTCTTTTTTAATGCCATCATAGTGATTAGAGAACAGAACTGGCAGTAACTAGGTAAATCCGGGTATCTTTTTGTTAACCGATATAGACGGCGGACACAAAGTCAACAAGGTTTTTACATTTATTAATTCCAAATTTCTAAAGCTAGGTATAAATAAGACTTATTATTTATTTCCGAAGCCTTCATTTGAGATCATCTGACGTCTTATTGTGACATATTATTATCATATTTGATGATTTGGTAAAGTGAACGTACTTGCTGGTGAAGTAGTTTTTTTCTAAAATTTAGAATAAGTACCAAAAATATCAACAAGATCCGCTTAATTCCATATCAGCACACTTCAGTTTACTACGAGCTATGGAGAGGGCTATGCTCGGGGTTTTTCTACGTGATCGAATCAGAAATGAGGAGATCCGTAGAAGAACGAACGTTACCGACAAAGCCCAGAAGATTAGCCAGTTAAAGTGGCAGTGGGCAGGGCAAATAGCACGCAGAACATCTGTTCTGCGTGCTATGCCGATGGGGCCGATGGTTCTGGAGTGGAGACCACGGACCGGCAGGCGTAGCGTATGTAGTCCGCCGACACGGTGGACAGATGACTTGATAAAGGTCACAGGACGACGTTGGATGCAGCAGTCCTTTTGAAAAATTATGGGGGAGGCCTATGTTTAACAGTGGGCGTCCTACAGCTGAGATGATGATGACACTTCGATTTTAGTTCAGAATCAAAATCAGTATGAATATCAGTATAATAATAATATGGGACGAATCCACACAAAGTGTTCAGGTCCCAAACTAGGCGGACCCTGTACTGTGGTAAACTGAGACATAGATCAAACAGACATGTCCATGCACCATGTTTGACCTGTCCAGGGATCGAACATGAGACCAGTGGCATATAAGGCTTTGCTTTCCGCTATGCCAACCAGCCAGTCTTACAAAAAAACATGTGAAGTTTGGAGTTAGTAACGGTAATATAAAATCTTGATACTTGCACAAATTCTGATGTTTGCGAGGTCTAGTCGGGTGACAGTCTGGTCACGGTGCTTGCACGTGATTTAGATTTTTCGTGAGGATATACTGATGGCTTAGTATGTGGGAGATAGCTGGCTCATTCTGCTGTTTGGTCCATTATAAATTTTAAATGGCGTGTACCACAGATATATATGTAAATACATATCTGTAGCGTTAAGAAATTACTTGGTTTGACCTTATTTGTAACTAGCTGCTCTCCGCGGTTTCACCCGCGCGGTGACGGATAATGATGATGATGAATCTTATATAGCCTATGTTACTCAGGGTAAATGTAGCGTTCCAATGGTGAAACAATTTTTGAAATCGGTCCTGTACTTTTTGAGCAAATTCGTTACAAACATACTTACATACAAATCTTTCCTCTTTATTATATTAGTATAGATAGCATAGATGATGTTTCGAAATTTATACAGATGATTAAAATTTAAATGTCTGTCTGTAATTCCAAAAAAAGAAAGTACTTATATACTACATACGGTGCTAACATCAACAATTTTATTTTTTTCTGTCTGTTTGTTTGTTCTGGCTAATCTCTGAAACGGCTGGACCGATCAATAGGACTTTCACTGGCAGATAGCTGATGTTATGAGGAGTAAATTAGGCTACTTTTATTTCATCATCATCATCCATCACCACGCGGGTGAAACCGCGGGGCGAATCTAGTATCATATAAAATCTAAAGGGTCCTATAAAATAATAAATTGTTTATTGTCACAATTGTATTTTATTTTACTTAAATATTTTTATAGGATTCGTAAGCAAAAATTACCGTTATTTTATACTTTATGATCCATACAGCAGAATAGCCCTTTTTTGTGGACATATCTTTTTAAAATAATTGCCACAATAAAAAAAAATGTGTTGTGTACAATGTACTATGCTCATAATCCTTAAATATAAGATGTTAATGCTCTTGCCCTGTAATTTCGCTGCTAACATTGCCCTTCAACGAAACACAGTAAAGGCCTATTCAGACCTGAGCGTTATTCGCTACCGCTGTGGGTAGCGAAAAATACCACGCGTAACTCGATGGGTAAATAGTATGAAGTTCCATAACTGCAGCGAAACTTGTACCGCCTAGTGAGGCGGTATTTTTTCTTGTTTGGCGAAACTAGTTCCACCGCCCCGCTAACCGTTGCCAACGAATATCTCTACCGTGCGCGGTAGAGATATCCGTTTTGGTGTGAACAGTGAAATTAAGGCATACCCTTTGGGATTTCTCTACCGCTCGCGGTAGCGAATAACGCCCAGGTCTGAATAGGCCTTAATGTTTGCACACTACTGCTTGGCGGTAGAATAACCTGCAAAAGGGTGTTACTACCCCAGGCGGACTCTGCAAAAGTTCTACCACTACAAAACAGTATTATACATCTGATTGTACATGATTCGTATTTATTATAATATCAGTGTAATAAATAATATATATTAATAACAATATTGTTATTAATTCCGCGTCTGTATCGAAGGCAATTAGTACTATAATTAATTAACTTTATCGCGTTGGAAAATAACCGCACCAGTTTACAATGTTAGCAATTGTATTTATAATTATCTATACTATTATTATCAAGAGGTTTGTAAGTTTGTTTGTAGGAAGTAATCTCTTAAAGTACTGAAACTATTTAGAAATTTTTTTCACCAGTGGACAGCTTAATTATTCCTGAGTGACACAAGCTATATCTGATTATGAAAAATAAACCCCTATTTATTTCCCTTCGTCACGCAAAAACTTAAAAACGACTTTACCGAGTTAGTACTAGCAGTAGTTTATTTGTGTGAAGAACAGAAGTAGTAGTACCTCGTAAACAAAATAAATACAAAGTAAAATTAAAATAAAATTCGATATTGAAATTACAATAAAATTATATCTAGTGAGAGAAAATAATAATTCGGAAATTGCTCTAATGGTGTCGGCGAATAGTTTCTAATTCAGGGATTTCAGGGTTTTCCACATTATATAATATTTTCCAATTACTTTTTCATAGGAACAGGATGTGATTAAAATGTATAACCCTAATCTTTTGCTGGTATTGCAAACTTATTCCACACACATCTGATTGAGTGTACTTAATTGGACGAAAATATATTTAAAATATATAGAAACGATTTGATTTTTGAAGTCCCGAGACGTAGGGAACGTTAGCGACCCCGAAATTGCCGGCCGCATTCACCCAGACAAAAGCCCTAAAATACACCCCGCGAGCAAAAAGAAAAGCATTTCCATCCTATCCCCTCCTTCATTTAAATTTCCCGCCCAAGCGGGGGCGGCGATAGGGGCGGCTTCCGTACAACAGAGACGAAACTTTAAACCTCATAGAAAAGAATGAGACGGTCGTATGTCCACCTGTTGCGTTTCGAGTTTGATATTTTCGCGATGAATTCTTTTTTCGCTTTCTTGGCGATGGATTTGAATGGCGCGCGGCGTGCATGCGTACTGGGGGTAGGTATCGAACGATATGCCCGCACGAGCCGAATGCTAGACGTTCGATTTTTGAACGCGGGTATTTATCGTTAGAAAAGTTTCAGTACTTAGATTATTCAATTCGAATTTTAAAACGACATTTTTTTCGAAGAATCAATTTTCAAACGAATTGTTTTCGAACACACTCTGATAAAAACAAAAGAAGATTTCATCAACGTCATGTCCTATTTTGGAACGCACTTATTTTAATTTGAACAAAAAAACAACGGAGCTGCTTAATTCGATTTTTAAAATGGTATTTTTACAAGGTATTTCCGAACACTCGCTATGTTACCATACCATATAACTGTTCATTGTTCAAATCTATCAATCATCGTGCAATATCGGTTTCTACTACCGTTTTATAATGTTGTTGACTAATTTCTTCCTTTCCTTTTGACTCCAATTTGGAATTCATTTTTTTTAATTAAGCTTTCCAGGCCAATATTATAATTAGTATTAAATGTTTCGTATTATTGGTTGTTAAACAAGCAAACGTTCGATGACCCATTATAAAACGTAGCATACGACTACTGTCAGAAAGTACAGTGGTACAAATGCAGGATGAGAACCGAAATAAAAACTGTTTGTGTTACGGTTTCCGGTGGTGGCGTCCCGTCCGCGCCCGGTCCGAACACGTGGCAGTAGGGTTGCCACCCGATAATAATGTTTGAGGAAAAAAATAGTCCAATAATGAATTCTGTTCAATCCCTTTCTAAATTCATCAATAAAAGTCGCTCAAACTAGTCCCAATGTTTTACTCAGTTCGCTTGTCACCTTGCATCGCAATCGACATTTTAGTCTGATTATTTATATATAATAAGATGGCTACTTCGCCAAGAAATATTAACATCGTTATATACATGGACCTAAAGTTATTGATCTTATAAGTTTATAATTTCTATCAACAGGACTTCTCATTAATCTCGCGAGTGTCTACAATATACGAGCGCGAGCGAGACAACAAGTCTAGTGTTGCTAAATTAAGTCAGTGTACACTTAGCGCGCCAACGGTGGGCAACGTAGATGACATCCATGCCGGCGCCATATTGGATCTACGACGATTAACCACGTGTTTAATTTGACATTTGTACGTGTCAGAATGAGGTGTGTTTATTTCATTTAGCATCTTTAAAAACAGCTGCTAGCGCATTTTTGAGTAGCTGCTAGCGCAGAAGTTTGAATATCGAACAATTCAGCTTGGAAACCATCGAATTTAAAGGTAACACATGTAAAACAGGTAGTGTTACTGTTCTTTGATTTCATTGGTCCGATTCTATAGAACGTGGACGCCACTGTGCGATGCATTCGCAATTCAAAGTCTATTTTATAGTCATAGTCTATGATGGGTTTCTTAACATAATAAAATTAACCACGCCTTAGGGAAAAAAATTATAAAACTACTCTGCAAGTATCGCTTCAGAATTTGTTAAAAATGTACAACTTTCTAAACACTTCCAAGACCACGTATTCCAAGTGTAATAACAGTATTTTAATGTAAAATAAAATATGTAAATACTTGTATAATGAAAAGCAATATAAATATATTAATTATTTTAATTACAAAGGCTGAAAACGTTTTTATCATAATGTATAGTATATAGTCATATTATTCATAGCTTCATTTCTTTATAGTTTATGATATAGATATTACGAATTTGTCATCTTTTATCCTGAAAATTAATGGTCTCATGGCACCCCTACCCGATGCGGTTATTACGAGAAATAATCCAATAAAAATAGTATCTCTCCCGATTAAATTACGATGCGGTGCACGGGTTCTTCGCACGTTTGTTTATTATGTTGTGTAAATAAAAATAGTGTGGCCATACTTGGCGTATGCAATGAAGATATGAAAGGGTTGAGATTAGACGGTAAGCAGGTTGTATGTATCATTGTTTTATACTCATTCTAGCTGACTCGTCAATGACTTCAACCGCTTCTTCTCTTCGAGGTGAAATTCCCAAAAACTCTTCCTTAAGGCTGGTTTACACTTTGATTAGTGCGAGTGCAGGTGATTAGTGCAGGTGCTTAGTGACTAGGTGTGGACAGCGACTGATTAGTGCAAGTGATTAGTTGGCTGTGTAGTAAAGTGAATAGAAGCGTGTTCTATTTTTTTGCAAGTGGACTGCGAGTAGCCACGTCCCGCGCGCCCTCCCTTCCCCCTCACTCGCAGCGTGCCTGCCACTAAACACGTCTGGACAGGAGTGTTTAACGTTTAGTGTGTAGCGTTGGACGCTTGTTGTTGTACAAAATGGTAAAGTGGACCGAAGACACAACTTATAAATTTGTGCAGGAGTATATAAAACATGAATGCCTTTACAACTGTAAAGCCCCTAGGTACAAAATTAAGGGAGCCCGAGATACGGCCCTTGTACGTATAAGTGAAGCTATGAACATACCAGGGTTTGGAAGTAAAGAAGTTTATACTAAAATAAGAAACTTGAAGTCTACATATTCGCAAGAGGCTGCGAAAATTAAACAGAGTACAAAATCTGGAGCTGGAACAGATGACGTATATATTCCACAAATAAAGTGGTTCAAACTATTAAATGACGCTTTAAAAGCTGTAAATATACAGTGCAGCGACTCAGGGAGTAATTTGGTAAGTTAAAAAAAAATCTTTATTTTATATTCTTTATTACATGACTACATAATAACACATAACCACATGACATTGAATCACGTTTTACTTTAATTTATCATTCGAGACTGCCAAGAGACTGCACCTTCTCCTACAAAATAATTTGCATAATTGTTGCGTTTGTTCTATGCAATTTGAGATGATCTATTCTGCATGCTCATAGTCAATGGAACAAGTCCATCTGATGTCACTTCTCTCCAGGATCCTTCAATCAAATTTCCATTTTCTGAGTCTTCTATATCAACCGTGGCGACCTGTACGGGTACTTTGGTTTTTCTCGCCCAGTTATGCATGGCGCAACAGGCTATTACGATTTTTTCCACCTTGTTGGGAAAAAAGGGTAGGGGCCTTTCGAAAATTCTGTATCTACTTACTAAGATGCCAAAAGCATTTTCGATGATTCGTCTTGCCCGTGATAATCTAAAATTAAAAATTTTTTGTTCAAATGTCAATTGGTTTCCACCATATGGTTTCATCATATATGGTTTTAGAGGAAACGCATTATCGGCCACTAGAACATGACCTTCGGGCAGTAAATTATTTTCCAAGGCATGACTAAGATCACAATGAGTGAAAACTCCACCATCCGATACACGCCCGTTACATCCAACATCAATATATGAAAAACAGTAGTCATCATTTGCCACTGCCATGAGAGCAATGCTGTTATTTTTTTTATAGTTGAAGTAATAACTTCCTGCGTTTGGTGGAGCTTTGACGGTAACGTGTTTCCCATCTAAAGCACCTGAGCAACCAGGGTAATTCCAGGAATTTCTGAAGCCTTTTTCAATCCTTTTCCATTCGTCGCCGTTAGGTACCTAAAACAAAAAAAGTTTGATAGTAGTGAAATTGGAATATTATTTCTGACTTAAAGAGTTGGTTTACTATATGTTTTTCTTTTTGCTTTGGGTTTTTGTTTATCTAAATTTATTGTTTTACAGCAGCTGGATGCTAAACATGAAGAACTTGATGGAGAGGAACCTTCCACATCCCAACGCAATCAATCTCCTGAAATAAATAACCCCGACGCAACACCTGAATCTCAACCTAATCAAGATGAAGGAGAACAATAAAAATCGCCGATTCCTCGTAAAAGGACAGTACGGGACCTCAGACGTTTGGTCAATAAAGTGAAAAACGTGGCAGACTCAATTAACACACGCATGCCAACAGAAACAAAAACAGAAACAGAGTTCGATATATTCGGGAAAAGTGTTGCTGCCCAGCTTAAAAGTTTGCCAATCCACAAAGCAGTAGAAGGACAGATGTTTATTCAAAATTATCTGAGTAATTTACGTCTCCTACAAATGGGCCACGGAACATCTAACTACGCATATAGCCCTTCTCCAAATTCTATGTACCAGTCTTCACCATCACTACCACCACGAGACTCTCCTTACACACAAACACCACGAGACTCTCCTTACACACAACCACCACAATCTTCTACACCAGATGCCACTAATGACATTCATAACATTTCTGATGCTGACCACTCTCTCAACGAAAATTCAATAACTATACAATCTGAAAACAATGCATCTCAAATGTCAATTGCAGACCAGGATGATATATTGGCTCGTGCAATTTCGGGTATTTACTAATAATAGAAAAAAAAATGTTTGATGTTACCTACCACCATTTACCAATAAGTTTATTGCAAATATGTATGTTGAATTTGAAAATAAACCTACTTTAATACAAAAAAAATATGTTTTTAATGTTACCTACCTTTATGTAATCTCTCAGTGCGTTGTAAATAGCATCGCATACTTCGGATATGATGTTACAAGTTGTCGATCTTGGTACCCTGAATAGGTGTTGCAAGACGCGTAAACTAATTCCTTTAGCCAATAAGTATAAAATAGCGTGCAATTTCACTTTCGCCGGCAAAGCAGGTCTCATAAATGTATCGCTTTTCTGTATGACGGGTGCAACAAGGTTTAATAGTATATTAAACGACTCTTCGGTCATCCTGAGAGCACAGTAATATTCCGTCGTATCTTCAACAGCCAATTCCGTAAAGAGCTTGCGCCATGAATGGGTCTTCTATTAATCCATTTTCGAACCCATATTCTTCTTGGTCTTGCAAGTTCAGCTTCCAAAAGTTCTTCGGTTTCAGACACCACCGCGTTTAATACTTCTTTCAGTACTTCTTCTAATTGCAAGCGCGCTTCTCGATGTTCGTCCATACTTGCTGGTCAACGGCCAACTGAATTTACTAAACAGAGCCACAAGAATTGGACACTACTCGCACTACACACCTGCACTCGCACTAATCACCTGCACTGGCAGTGAATTGGACACTACTCGTACTACACACCTGCACTCGCACTAATCACCTGCACTCGCAGTGAATTGGACACTACTCGCACTACACACCTGTACTCGCACTAATCATCTGCACTCGCACTAATCAAAGTGTAAACCAGCCTTAGTGAATGTTAACAACACAAATAAATGTCAAATTTGTAGCCACTGCGGTTTAGGCTCTGCGTAGAATCAGTCACTCTGTCAGGGCATGTAATCCCACTAATATGTATTGACATGGATGTTTGTTGCTCTTTCACGCTCAAACGGTTGGGCCCATTTTCAAGAAAGTACGTATGGAGGTTGATGAGGCGATGGATTTACACATTGGATACTTTTGAAATGAAATATAATTTATTTATGACGGCAGCATACAACATTGATTGATAGAAGTAAGAAAGTAGAATTAAAATTTACTGCTATGTCATAAAATGGTCCCCAACTCAGCATAATGCTGGTTTAAACCAGCGCTGGTCCTCCGTTGGAGCCAGTCTATGACGTCACGGTGGATTTATACTACAACAGCTTAAATTATTTAAAAAAAATTAACCACAACCGCAACAAAAAATTAACAACTGTATACTTAGTTCTTCAATAGCTGTTTGTATCGATCTACTTGTTCAATAAACTTAACTCTAACATACTAAAATTTAACTATGGGCAGTCCCTACTCTGCCAGCAGTTACATCCAAATTCATGCAATATATAGAATAACATCTCCAAAAACATTCTATTCTATCGTTGTATGGCCGTCCGTGACGTGGCCTAATTCATCATCATCATCATAATCCATCACCACGCGGATGAAAAAGTTTAATATTTTAGGGCACAGCATAGACAAAATGTCAAGTGTCAATAGCACGTACTGATTCGCATAATTTTAGAATCGTTTTTCATCAAACTGAACTATAGAAAAATATTACCTTACCTAATACTTCAAAGGTCAGTCAGATATTGATTTATTTAAAGACTGATATGTTAATATAGCGAGATAGAGGATAGTCTGGAAAGAAATTCCAAAATCCGTAATCACCACTGCCGGGAAGACTAACTACGTTGAAGACCCACCGTGTGCCACTCTGCCAAGAGTGCCCGATTAAGAAGAAGACCTTACTGTATAGATTATACTATCTAGAAAGCCAGTAATATTAAATCGCGTTCAAACTGGATCTCGAGTATACTAGGTGGTCTTATTAGCATAACGACCAAACCTCAATCGGACTATAGCGCTATATGACTTGTATGCAGGCACCAACGTAATATTTTTGACATCGTTCATTACATCGACGGTTAAAAAACAAAAGCAGACTTTAGTCCATCTAGGTTTTAGTAGTTTTGCATTATCTTCACAAACATTTTGATAAAATTTATTATCAGATCAGATAAGCAATCGTTACCTATTTCGTTTGAGTGTAGGTAGATATTTCATTAGCAATGAGACGCGTCTATCAGCCATGTCTGAACCAATGCGTACAAAATTATTTCAGATACTAATGCTTCTTAATTAGTCATGGAATTAATAAATGTATGTATGTATATATATATGTTCCATCATTAAAGTAAGCTCCAATCACTT
This sequence comes from Selenia dentaria, assembly GCA_917880725.1. Classification (NCBI taxonomy): domain Eukaryota; kingdom Metazoa; phylum Arthropoda; class Insecta; order Lepidoptera; family Geometridae; genus Selenia; species Selenia dentaria. The sequence goes on along the minus strand of OU862901.1, from coordinate 8,103,127 downwards.
TTTGAACGATTTGAACTTCACAGCCGCATAATATGTCGTCACCTACTTTGGACTTAAAACATTGTCATCAAGCATGGCAATGCTGCTCAGCATTCTGACCTCTTTTCCCTCCATCGTTGAGCTATTAATGTCGTTGTTTATATTAATGTATGTACACTAAAATATATTACATTAAAAACTAATTACTTAAACATCGACAAATTACAGATATGTTATAAAATAACAAACAGCACTGTCTGCAGGTAGGGTACCCAAAAAGCTGCCAACGTTACCTCGTTGAATTATCTAGCAGTTGTGCATAATGCAAATAAATCAATATTAAAAAAAAATGGTTTCGATGTAATGTTAAGCTTTGAAATCCATCACCCTAACCAAGGCCATTATATTAATAGGGTTTGTTTGTGTAGTACAAGTGTACCCTTCAATACCAGCAGCCAAAACCACGTTACAGCGGTGATCAGGAGATAATTCGCGATACTCTAGATACACACGTAATATGTTATGTTTTCGCGCTTGTCACAAGCGATAACGACACTCAGATATGGCGATAATGACGATAAGATTGATATGTTTGGGAATGTACGATGGTATTGGTGGCGAATTCGGTTTCAGTTTAAATCTGGGACGCGATCACATGCATTACATTGTTGTAAGTGACGAGACAGGCAACTCGTTTATTTGTTAATAAGTCACTAAGGCTGATATTCCATAAAGACGCTCAGTTCTGAATCTCGACTTAAGTGCGATTTGAAATTAACCGCCGCACGAAATTTACTCAGATCTGTACCCACTCAAGCGTAGATTTCCTAGTAAGCGTTTTTCTTGAATGCCGGCCGGAATGTCACGATCTAGTAAGCGGTGGGCACATAACTAAACCTTTCTAAGGCATCAATGGAAAACACAAATCAACGTTTTATGATCTTATGCTACTTTGCCTGCACTCGTGTATCATAACGAACACTTAACGGTTACTAATCCACCGCTATTACACTTCAAGGACTCGAAGAAAATCCAATGATAAAAAAATATTAAATAAACTCAAATTTACCCCATTGTCTATTTTACCCCACACTTCTACCGGCTGTAGTTATAAAATTACCGATGCGACCGCGGTTTCTTCGGAAGCACCAGTTGAAAACACCACAACCGGTCACCCATGCAAGTAGTAACTAGGACAAGCTTTAGCATAGCCGAATAGTTTAAAATACTAGGCAAGTACTACGGTTAGAGCTTCGACCAATAAACTATAACGACCGGGTTATTCTTTTGATAATGGGAAAGCACAATAAAGAACTACTTACTACGAAGAAATAATAAGTGTATTTCTTCGTAGACTACTTAATTAAAAAACTAAAACTGCCAAGTCTCAATATCATACTTATTTCTACGGTGTTTAAATAATAAAACTTTTTTTTCTAATGGGTCTTGTTTAAGACATTAGTGCAATTATAGAGTTGTCACCGGTACGATTGTGGTCAGCAGATAACTAAAAATCAATGCGTAGGATTGCTCCTAGAATTCCTTATTTTTTGCATCACGCAACATTACATTTAATAACTTTTGGATGATGACGGTTTGGTGATGACGCAGTTGAAGGTGGTATCACACTAGATCAAGAATAGCGACTTGGTCTCAAGTACAGCTGTCGGAACACACAGTTAAGGTGCTTAGCGACGATCAAACTTGAGGGTGGTAGCTAGCCAGGCGGATACCAGAAGTGACCTACCACCACCACCATGGAGAAACTATGTGTATTATCCAAATATTCTGCAGAGTACTATTCTTTATTTGTAGCAGTGTTGTATTGGGAATAAAAATATTTTCTATCTTTCTTTTTTTTTATGGGTTAGGTTGGAAAACGAGCAGGTGGCTCACGTGATGGCTCAAGTGATCACCGTTTCCCACGGACATCCATAATTCCAGAGGTCTTGAGGTTGCGTTGCCGGCCTTTGAGGAATAAAAAGGCTCTTTTCTTGAAGGCTCCCAAGTCGTATCTGTTCGAAAACACCTCAAGTGGCAGCTGGTTCTACATAGTAGTAGTGTAAGGCAGAAAGTGTTGTCGGAATCGCGCGGTTGTGGACTAAACTTTACTACTTACGTACTTTCTATTATTCGTTAGACGGTAGTTTTCAGGACAATGAGGGTGACTTACCATTGAAACGGGCAGTGGATGCGCTCCACCGTTAGGGTAGGGGTAAGGTGCCATGAGGTAGCCCATGTTGAAACCTGCAGCAGGATGCGGCTCGAATTTACCTGTGGAGAAAACGATTTCGAGATCAGTAATTTGCATGCATACTTATACTCCAGGAAAGTACCCAATAATAGGTATACTATATTTACTTACAGTAGGCTACTATTATGACTGTCATCTCTTACAAGTATTATAAGTTTAGTTAGTAAAATTAAGGCGCGCTCGTTTCCTGATAATATTAAAAAGCAGAATCCTTTAATGTATCGTTAGACTAGATTCTAGTGTAACGAAACAGATCGATAATAATACTATGAAAAAAATTGTTAGGTTAGAAAAGGAATAGGAAATGAGTAATAACCGAACAGAATTCATAAATGTAACTCGCTTTCTGCATAAAAAAATCCTGAATAGGCCCACAAAAATAAACTTTCACGTCCAAACTATCAGAATTTTCAGCGATAACTCTACATTTTTTTAGGTAATACATAGCCAACATAATAGTACTAAATTAGTAACAAACAATTTTTTCAATTGTGTTAGTAGGTATATTATATCAAAATATATAAAGAAAACGTACAAAAAATTAATGCATTTTCGGTAATGACGTCTGACACGTATTGTCGGAAGACGCGGATTCGAATTCCATCCGAGAATGTGAATTTTTCTCTCTTAAATAGCAATGTTGGTTAGAGTAGTCTAATATCTCACTGATTCAATGATGCGGTCGAGCCTACAGTAGATTTAAAATGGCGACTGGCTCTTAGCTCTCAAGGACATCTGCCGGAACACATTGTTAAATATTGACAGAAAAATTAAAGACAGTAGGTAATTTCAAACTAACACGTGCGTGTTAGTTATCTCTACTATATAAAAATAAGTCGCGTTTTCCTTCCTGACGCTATAACTCCAGAACGCACGAACCGATTTCCACGGTTTTGCATTCGTTGGAAAGGTCTCGGGCTCCGTGAGGTTTATAGTAAAGAAAATACAGGAAAAAATGTAAAAAGAAAAGAAGGAAAATCTTTTTTCACATACAGCGCCATCTCTGATACATAGCATGTACTATAAACCAATATTTTAAGTAGATGGCGCCAAACGGAATGTTACATAAAACGAAGCCATCTGGTGGCGAAACGGAGTACGCAGGATTTGCTAGTAATATAATATAACTATGTCACAAAACCGATCCCAACTCAGCGTATTGCTGATTGTAAACAATCTGTTCTGGTATTCTGTTGGGACTAGGGTTACCAGATGATTATAAATCCGGAGATAAAGCCTGATTTCAGTATTTTATAAATCAATAATTAGAGAACTAGCCTTGGTTATAAAGGTATCTTCACACACTAAATACGATAAAACTAAACTCTTCATGGCCAAACGTGACATTACAATGAAATTTCTATTATGTCTGGAGGTTGACGGATTATGAACTTATTTACTGGATATAATAAATGCTGATTTTAATTGTGCAGTTATAACCAAAGTTGATTGATTTTCTGCTAGTAAAGAAGATTATTTTTAGTTTGTTTAACTTTTAACTAAAGAGATCTTTAAAATGTATATTGTACAAAGTGTATTTCTCCGGCCGCAATCCTAAAAAGAGTCCAAAAATCCTGAAATCTCAGGAAAATCAAGAAAATATAAAACTTACTCTGAACTGTATGAAGTGACACATATACGTTATGTTTTCCTAGTCACAATTAAATATACAAAACAATAAAAATCCACTACTAACCAGACAGAAGTTAGTAAATTCAAAGAAATAAATGCATCACGGCTAGACGCCCAACGCAACGGGGTGGCGAGTACAGGCGACGAGAAAATTATACGGCGACTGAGAAGTAATTTAGAAGAGTAATTGCGCGCGCTTCTGGTGCATTCGTGCGGGTAAGTGTTAGAGTAAACTTTAACTCGTGCCTTTAATATAGCTTCTAGCTTTATACCAGCTAGGGTAACAACCTTAAACAACCTTAGGTTAGTTGGTTACTCTCAAAATGATCGGTCACAGGTTCGATCTTTTACCGGGACTAATATTTGTGCTCGGGTTTTAGTTGTTTACGAAATTTGAATGTGTGTATCTATGCTTCCTGCAACTCAGAAACCATAGTGCGTACATGAGTAACGTTATTATTTGTTAGTAATGATCTTATTTTCCTCAGTCTATATCTATACTATATAATATTATATTATAAATTATATTTACTATAATTATATAATATTATAAAGAGGAAAGATTTGTATGTATGTTTGTAACGAATTGGCTCAAAAAGTACTGGACCGATCTCAAAAACCATTGGAAAGCTACATTCACCCTGACTAATATACGCTATATAAGATTCATCATCATCATCCATCACCGCGCGGACGAAACCGCGGAGAGCAGCTAGTAATTGATACAGTGACCAACACACCGCTGCCACCGCTCTGCGCTCTGTGCTTTAACGGATTCTCAGCATTTTCCCCTATACAATAGTAGTAGTAGCGTATACCAAAACCAGTTTTAATTTTTTCTTCAGTACTTATATGTATATATACCTACACAAAATACACTTGACTTGTGAATCAATTGATGTTAAAATATTACGAAGCGCGTTGTCATTATAAATATTAAAATACAATTAGTATTTTAACTTCAAATTTTTATTTTTATTGTATTTCTGCTAATGCAGAACTATGATTGGGAAAGAATATAAAGCCAGAAGTTAAAACTCTGTAAGATTCTATATTTTCATGGAAGTTCTTTACCCTTCCGCCACTTTAAAATAAAGAAGTGTTTTTTTTTTGCAAACAACCATAACACTACGTTACTGCACATTGTTGATCAGATTAATATACCTTTGTTGTTTAAAATACAATAAATTGGAAAAATTATTGGGATAATAAATTAAAATCCAACCCACATACTTCAGACATTTGTTAAGAAAACAAGGAGTGTTAGGTGGGTGTGAAAACATTTTATTACATTAGGTTAATTATAATTGAGTTAAGTGTTTTCTGTGCGCCAGTACTCAACAACTACAGAAAATTAGTTCTGCCTCTGTATTTTGGTCCAACGACCTTTGATAATAAGATTCAAATAAGGTATTCATTATTATGCTGTGATAACTTGATGATAATATTATATCAATGTTGATATGAAAGCAGATTTGAAAAGACAGTTAGTAAACCCTACTTAATTTTAATGCCCAAAGTTATTGCGTAATTTACATTGAAAATTGACTAAAATTTCATTACCTACTTGAACTATTTTCGATGTATGTTTTCAAATAAGCTAAACTACAATTTAATTTTAATTATTATCTATTTAGTTTTAATCTATATCTCGCCAAAAATCCCTACTATATTTTTATTCATGAAGCATTCAATAATGTGTTATCAAAAACAATTATGTCGGTTATTCTTAGAAATAAAACAATCAATCATTTTGGTTCGGATCATATTTTTTACGTCATAGTTATTTGCCTAGAAATAATTATACAACAGACGTCGTCATATTACGAATAATAATATAATAATCGTAATTTGATACAATCTATAAAGATTGTGTTTTCAATCTTTAGGAGGTACTCAATTCGACTGTATTTTTTTTTAATGTTTGTTACCTCATAACTTTCGATAGAGTGAACCGATTCACAAAATATTTTTTTTGTTTGAAAGCTAGTGCTTCCCGTGTGGTCCCATTTATCCGAATTCCATCAAATGTGGTCCAAGAATTTTTGAGTTACACTCCAATAAAACTGAATAGAACGGAAGTCAGTATTAAATTTTTCAAATTGTACTGCCTATATCGTACATTATATAATATAGCTCTAAGCCCTAAAAGGCCGTAAAGGAATTAATTTATAACAATATAGGTACAAATACGAACCTTACAACGTTGGGGAAGACATATTAAGAGCTATCTAATTTATAAATAAGTGCAAGTCGGACCCACGCAAAATGGCAAATGTACAACACACGTTTTTCTACTTACAAAGGAAAAGAGTAAACTGTTGGCTCATTTTACTATGTATTTCCGCCTAAGGGGATTGTATAGCTAGTACTTGTCTACACTAAAAGAAAAAACTTTTTTCTACCTCTTAACATTGTCCGATTTCAGTGATTTTTTTCATGCAATCAACACATTGTTTGCTATGCCTGTACGTTTTGATTTTTCAGGTTTTTTAGGTTTAAAAAATAAATGTATATTATTTTATATAATGAAAAAATCAAAACGTACGGGCATAGCAAACAATGTGTCGAAAAAACAAGTACAATTTTAATAACCGATACCGATAATACCGATAATACCGACTTCCATTCTATTCAATTATTGGAGTGCATCTCAAAAACTACTGGACTGAATTTGATGAAATTTTAATGGGACTACTCGCGAAACGCCAGCTTTCAAACAAAAAGAAGAATTTTGAGAATCGGTTCACCCAGTCCAAAGTTTGAGGTAACAGACATAAAAAAAAATACAGTCGAATTGAGTACCTCCTCCTTTTTTTGGAAGTCGGTAGAAAATCTCTGAAATCGGACAATGTTAAGAGGTAGAAAAGAGTTTTTTTCTTTTAGTGTGTACAATTACTAGCTATGCAATCCTCTTAATGAGTGTGTTCCTAAGATTTTGTAGGTAACCTGTCATAACTCGACAACAATGTTAGAGTTCCTAGTACATAATTCTAAAATTAACCATCTGCAAGAATCGCTTTGAGTTTATGGTTGTCAATCAAATTGCGAAAAATATGTTTTTTACATTTTCGATTGAATTTTTATCTGCGAGATAATGACTTTTATTTCTTTTAAGATATGATAATTAATCATATCAGTAGTAAGGTAATAATATATTATTCTGAGAAACTGCATTGTTTCTGGAATTGTTGGTGTATGGCCTTGGCTGGTTGCTATAGACAGTCCCTAAGATATCAGATGTTAAGAGGATTGCCATGAGAAATGTTTGAGAAAAAATATATTCACTCTAGCTCGTACTCATTAAGGCGCGGTTCAATCCTAATATCAAAACAATTTACGATGCTTTACATAAGGTTGAGAATTGCTTACCAGAATGGACTATGTAATGCGAAAATTCAATTGAATACGTGCTAATTTACTACTACTGTATTTTTTATATTTATTTCGTAAAATCAAATGATTTTAATGATAAAGGAGTCCATAGTTCACTAGTAAATTTCATTGGGAATTCGAATATGATACACTCGTTGAAATATATTTGCCCATAATTGAATAAAAATGCTTTTTCCCACGAAGCACAAGAAAAATTTCAAAGTTTATGGGGAATGTTGCCGATTTTTTTTCTATCAAGCCAAGTTTGCTCAATCGTGTATTGGCTCCCATACTTCATAAGGACGTATATTCAATTTACACTACGTTTTTTTCGAACTTCGGTTATTAGGTTTAAGCGTCGAAAAACTAATTTTTCGCGGAGTCGAATCGTGAAATTTGGAACTCATTTCGCCTCAACGCAGACAAGAAAAAGCGACCACATCGCCCAATTATGCCATAATACACATTAACTCATTAACTAATTATGATAGGGCTAACTCTTCTACTCTATACAATTTTACTATCTGACATAGGGTTCTCAAGAATATCGTTGCAGTATCTGAACTTCATCAACCTTGCTAGATTGCAGCATGATCTTCTGTAGTTTTCATTCCGCGCCGTCAAGATATGATGCACATCCTCAACAGTCCCCACACTCAGTACAATTTGGGCGTTGGCAATTTCAAATAATGAGAACTTCGTTGATGGAATGTGTGCAGAGCGCAGCCTGTGGCCTCTCACCTCAGATCACACAAACAAGGATCTGAATTGTCACTACACATTTTTCCGGCTCAAAATATTAACAATATAAATCCATGGATTATTTATCCATGGATGTATTTAGTAATTTCTGTTTGGACAGTGCGATACCAAATACCTTTTTCTTTCGATCTTTCGTCAAAATACTCTTGCCATAGAGTTTTGCAGAGAACAATCTCTTACTAAATGTGTATGGTCAGAGTATAAAGGATCACTCAATGGAATTACATTTGCTGTAGCTTGCTTAGCTAGTAGGTCCACAGCTATATTTCCATCTAATTCCTTGGATATGTGATGGTATCCATTGCAAATATATTTTTTGTTGCCTGTAAACTCCAGATCGACCCCACAACACTATAGGCAATCGGTGGGAACCCTCCATTTAGATTAGTATAACAAAAACTAGACGGTTGTGCCTAGTGAAAAACAAACCAAACACCATACATCCGCGTGTACCAAAAGTGTCGATTGCCAACCCGTATTACATAACTTCAAGCAGATATTTCTTCCCATCTCCGTTCCCAGAACGACATCCGCGGTGGGCCAGGGTAACCTATCCAAATATTGACCGCGGGCCGCGTCCAAGCCTCACGTAATGCGTCGTAACCACTACTGCACACACCTTCTTTGTATATTGATCGTGCACGGAGAGTTAGATTATGAGATAGGAGATGCTACTGGGTACCCAACTTACTATTATGTATTCTGCGACCTTGCGCAGTTACTGCGGAATCATCACACTTATTGCTGTTTTCATTTCACCAACATTTTAGCAGGCAATGGGCCGAGCACGAAAAAAGTGTAACGTAATCGCATTGTTAACGTATTTAGTACAACCTGTCATTTATCTAGTACAATAGTGGCATAGATAACTCATAGTTTCTGACACGTAAACGATACGATAACGTTACACTTTAGCACATTTTCCACAGCTAAGCGAAGTTACCATTTCATTTTTCCAAATTGATTTTTCTGACAAAATCACTAAACTTTTCAATATAACTATCAGGAATTACTTAACTATAGGAGATGCTACTAGAACTGCTAAAAGATACCTTTTTATACTATTTAAGGATAACGGTTTCTCAAATGATTTATTTAGATCTGAATTAGAATTCTTCAATGATTTGGCCCTGGTTACAAAATAAACGGAAAAGGTTTTTTGGAGGTTTGACAATATCGAAAATTGACCTATTAATATTATTTGTTAGGTTTATATCTCATGTATACCTGTAGGAATAAAACATACCTTGTAATTTATCACGCCCGCAAACGAGTTGGTACGACACAGATTGTAATAATAGTTACTATAGTACGGTACGATACCGCGCAGGTAGTCTGTTTTGTGGGATTGTAACTGACGCACATAAAAAGAGGTTCTGTTTTACCACTACCTGATAAATCTAACGGCTACTATTACTATTTAATTCTCAGAAGTAATGTCCCTGCGGTTCCTTGGACAAATGGACTGTTGTGATTCTGCATGACTAAAGGTTAGAAGGTAAATAGACTGGCCCTCTATTACATATTATGATAATTCTTCTGTGATATCACGACTATAACACAGCCTTTACACTCATACAACTGGAAAATTTCATTAACATAGGTAATTAAAATTAATTTAAAAACATTTAAAATTCCTCTCAAGGATCGATGTCATTATAACTATGAAATTTCTATTGTGTCTGGGTGTGTGACCTTTGATGCATTATGTAATTATTTAGTGGTGTGTTTTTCTCACGATATGTATTTTTTGGCAATAAACATATTTTCTATTAAATTTTATTTTCTATTAAAACCTTGCATTGGTAAATACAGATTTTAATGGGTAATTACGGATATTTACTCTTCTGTCCTAGCACCGAGTTTCAAAATGTCAATTTGAAAACTACGCGTTCCACGAAAATGGTCAGGTTGTTGATTAAAAAAGCCGTGGTTTTAACAGACAGTTAAAACTTATCATGAACACGTGAAACAGTGCCTAACCATAATTACAAGTTTTATATTTATTTTTATTAACTGATATCATATTTCATTTGATTATTGGCACTGGCAACACGATTTCATTTTTTAACGACACTTATTTTCGGCGCGAAGTTTGGATATTCGGGTTCTGATCAATTATGGATCTTTTTTGCTAAAAAAAAACTTTTGTGAATAATAATGTGAATCCTGTTCGAGATTTGCTGTGATGAATGAATTTAGGGAGCGATATGCTATTGAATGGGTTATTTATAGTTACTGACTCAATTTTTTGCTGGAGTCTGTATGAGGTTTTAATAAGAAGACGGAATATTTGTATAAGATATGTATATTTTTAGACGGATCGGAAGATGAAGTAATCTATAAGCTCACTTTAGAGAAGAAACATAACACAGTGAACACAGTTTCCCAGCATTTCTTTCAATAGTTAGTAGTAGTGCAATTTGAAAAGTTTTATACCGACTTTCATTCTATTACTTTGGTAAAAACCAGTTAAAAAACCAGTGTAACTCAAAAACTACTGAACCGAATTTTATAAAAATATGTTACATGGGACCACACAGGAAGCACCAGCTTTCAAACAAAAATAATTTTGGGAATCGGTTCACCCAGTCGAAAGTAATAAAGTAACAAAAATAAAAAAAAATTGAGTACCTCCTCCTTTTTGGAAGTCGGTAGAAAATACAAACACACACACTAAATCACTCACACTATCAACCCTTAAAAAGAAAAGAATGATTGGATCAAGTCCCAAACTGTGATCTTTTTCCTTTTAGGACCAGACCAGTAGACCTATCATGCAAAACTTGTACCGGCGGCGGGTAATTTAAGGTACACGCGTTTTAACTGTAAACTTAAATCCAATGCCAGGGGTTTTCTAAATGATTGATGGCCGTAACAGGTCCTTAACTGACGAGGTTGTCCTACAAACCAATTACGGTATAGGACAGGAGGCTGGGATACAAACTGCCCTGAAGTATTACTATTGTTTATTCTGTGTGTTTCTGTGTTCTTTAGTAAAAAGTGGGTTGACGAAGTAAAAAGCGGGTTGATTCGGCCTGTTGGTTAGGTGAGTTCAAAAGGGTTCTGCAGTTATGTTTGGGCATAATTTATAATACCGAAAAATAGTAGAATACAGGTTTTAAGTGCGTGAGAGTTGTTGAAGTATCAGCAGATTTTACTGTTTGTCTTAACTTAACGTATTCGTTGACTGAAGATCTAATTTATTGTTTTTCTAATCTTATTAATTCATTGAGCGAACAAAGCGAACAAACCGTCTCTGTTTTAACTGGCCAAATTGATTTTCATCTGTCCGTGTGTTTGATACGTTGTATGTACGTCTTCCTGTACAGGGGCACTACACCCACCTCTTAAAGTAGTAATGTGTCAACCTTACCATTAAATTTGGTACCACCACGTCAATATACTCGTAGCAAGCTTAAATTAATAATGCATTACAATAGACGTTTTAATGACTTAGTATCAAATATTTCACTCAATTCACGTACTTTGACGTGACTTTTGACACTAAGTTTCATTGTTCCAGTGTTAAATTTTAGAAGATCCGTACTTCCATCTTTTAAGTAGTCATATTGCAACCTTACCATTAAATTTGGTTGATCGTTTTGTGTCGGTGGGAGTACGATAGTAAGTATGATTATTCTAAGCTTATTACAAAACGCTCCTGATTTATGATAGTTTCGTAAAAGGTGGGAGTAGGCAGGCATCGCATTTTTCAACCAATCTTGACGAAACTTGGTATGCATGTTCTATTCAATATTTTTTTGTCGTCGGCTAGTTTTGTATGAAGAGGAACTATTCCTAAAAAGGGAGGAAGTTTGCTGTGGCGCTATTTACTGAGAGATTTTGATTAAATTTAGTATACATATTAGTAGCTGAATTTAAAGAGTATTTCGAATATGAACATAATTGGTTAACTAGTTGCAGAGATAATAGGTTGTGAAGGTTAAGAACTGGACGATTTTGGTATTGGCCAGAACATTTGGTACCAACATTTAAAATTTTATCAAAATTGGTTAATATTGCCGCTGTTAAGACTGTGCTCGCGAGATCTACTTTTAGCAGAACTTTTAGTATTAAAAATGTGAATGTTTGGATGGATGGAGGTTTGTTACTTAATCACGCCTTATTAACTGAACGGATTTAGATTGAAATTTGGTGTATAGATAGATGAAGTGTTGGAATAACAAATAGGATACTTTCATCGTCCCCATCGTCCATCACCATTCACCACGCAGTTGAAACCGTGGGGCGCAGCTAGTATTACATAAAAGGTCACCGAATTGATGGAATCACACGTGCTTCTTCTTGAAAATTTCTTTAAAACGTGGGTAAATATTAAAATCAAACGTTTTTGGACGTTATTAGGTATAGATTCTGATATAGAGCATGCTAGTACTGTAGTGTAGATCCGTACCTACCTAAAACAATAATGATATCGACTATCAGAGTAACTAATGATGAGACTTTGAAACTAAATCCAATAGACTTTAATAGGCGTAGTGACAATATTGACACTTTATACCACGGGCGGGACCCTAAATCCTTTAAAGTTTCAATTCATAAGCGACAGCGACTAATATCTATTTTTTACGAATACGATCTGTACTCTGTATGCAGGCAGTTATCTACGCCAAGATAATGCATTGTCACAAGCTCAGTTCACGTGATATATATCATGTGATCTTAGGTACCTTTGTATGTTAATTTCTTTTTCTGCCTATATTTATCTCCATTCAAAGGTCCCTTTTAGCGCTAAGTCCGCCTATTGTTACACTGTTTTTAGGTATAGTGCTAAAACAGTGTAATAATTGGTCGGTCGGATTAATAACTGTTCGGAGAACATTTCCAGTATATACATATACTTATCACTAAAGTCCTAGTTAACAGAAATAACTTTTTGATAATTTTCTAACTGAAAGTCTTAAATTAACTCCCGAGCAGCAGCAGAATGCAGGGACGCGAAGGGCAATTACGTATCTAAATTACATCATGTTGATTGAAATCTTGAAAAATGGCGGCTCTATGTCGGTTTTGACAACTACAGTAAGCAACAATGTTAGTGAGTTGACGACTGGAGCTGAGAAAAGTGACATAAAGCCGCCATTTTTTTGAAAGCTTGTAAATGGCGGCTGTGGCACTTTTAACCACTACAGTAAGCAATAAAGTTAGTGAGTTGACGACTGGAGCTGAGAAAAGTGACAATGCCGCCATTTTTTAAATTTCAATCAAACGCTCGTCGCAGAGGCGTCATTTTAGGCGTAGTAGGTAAGTACTTATTAATTCTTTGTCGCCATTCGCCAGCCTCTCTTATTTTGCACCACTCCCCGAGGCAAGTGTAAAAAGCTCGTTAATCTAACTACGAGACTCTAATTGTGTACGCATATCAAGTTCCAATTAGAACCTGCGATATAATGACACAGAGCCTTTTACATTATGAATAGGTATGTGAACGTTATCCGGTAATCGGCAAACTATCTCAACTTTCCTCTTCATAAAAGAGCATAACCATATATTTTTATTGTAGAACGTGTTTTTATTAATCATCGCTGTCATACAATTGGGTATATTTATTACACCGCTTTGTAATTTGGGTATAACTACAGTCGTATTTTATAATTATCTGACTTTAAAGATACTTTGGGTCAGACTGTATCAGATGCATGGGGAAAGCTTGTTCAGTACGGCGTCAAGTTAAGCAAGAATGCAAGAAATGTTTTTCTTATGAACCAAATATTTTTTGTGTACTCTCGATACAGAAATGCAATACCTAGTGTTATTGTTTTTCGTTAATAGTAGAGTCCTACTGTTAACGAGAATATAACAATAGATAAAGTAACATTTTGCTTACAATCATAAAAAGAGGTTTTAGTTAAAACGAGTCATACACTCCTTCAATACACTCCGTGACGAGTTAAAGAATATTCATTCCGTCGCGTCGTCAGGATGCGAAGATTAAGAGGTTAAGAAACCCAAATTACTCTATGAGGCAGGCCTCTTGTGCTAGATATTCGACTGCGGGAACAATATCTTGCACTGAAACAATAGAGCGTAAGCATTATTAAACTATTATTATTAACCGGCAAAACGAGCCGGGAGCTCGCAGACGCCTCTGCGCACTCGCCCTGAAGATGAGCATCGGACATGCTCGAAACTCGGGTCGATGTATTCGATTCTTAACGTGAGTGTTTTGCCGGTTTATTATAATATGTAGTTGAAAATGTATCAAACTCACGAGAATTTCAATACAAAAAGTAAGCATTGTTTTAGGGTGTGAAGGCTTTTGTAGGAAGTGAAATTACTAGGCAAAAGAGACTCGTAAATCAATGCCTCGGGGTGACGACCACGGAACAGTGCTCCGCTATACTACAGTTCTACACTTTGGGTGCACTGCAACTGTTATCGGCAAGCGTGATGCGTACCATCAGGCGTACGACTGGCCCGCCTCGTCACTTAATTTCAAAAAGAGGGAAGAAAGTTATTCCAATAGTTATTGTTCAAGTATGTAAGTACCTCATTTTTTTTCTTAGACTAATAATTGGTCACAGAATTTACACAACAAAGTGAGTGTTCGACTCATATCGTTAATGGATTCAGTAGTAATGCAAAGCTAACAAAGTTGATAAACTGATTTTATATTTGATTATTTCCTACAATCTTTGTAACCGGCCAAAACAAATTCGTCACATCTCTAATCATTGCTGGTATGGTCGCAAATTATGACGTGAGGCAGAAAGATGAAGATTTACACGTGCAAGACAGGGATAGACGCTTTGTTTATTAATGGTCAGTTGGAGTGTTAGAGTTACGTTATATCAGCAAAAAATTGGTCGGTTTGTTTTCAGTTGTGAAATTAAAGGTGTTAATAAAACATCTACTACTAGAACTGATATTTGGGGTTAGGTGTAAGATAAACTACATTTTGAAGGAGTTCGCCTAGCTGGCGAGCGGGCACTGTCATACAGAAACAGGAGCTGAGATGACATTGCTGAGAAAGGTTTGACTCTATATGCGGCATAAGCATTCACGGGCCTTCTTTGGCTGGAAGACATCACTATCTCACGGTTCGGTAAATATATATAATGATCTATCGCGCACTTCATCGTGACTTCAATGACAATCTCTTCGTCCGAATATTACTATACTAACTGCGCTCCGCGGTTTCACACGCATAACTCAGGCATAATGTAGCTTTCTACTGATGAAAGAATTTTTTGAATCGGTTTAGTAGTTATTGTGTTTCCATTACAAACAATAAATTCTCTTTTTATTATTAGGATTATATAACAAGGTACAAATAATGTGTCTTAGTTTGTACCGGCGTTACTATTGCACATTTAAAGGTTAAAAAGTAGTTATTGTGATGTCGCTCCGTCCCCATACAATGGTTAAAATCAGAGAGAGAGTTAAAATTCGATGCTCGGACCTCAAGCCTTGTTGGCCCCTAGGTTGGTCATGGCGCCTGACACGGATTGTCGGAAGACGCGGGTTTGAATCCTATCCGAGGAAATGAATTTATCTCTCTAAAAAATTGCTATATTTGGTATCGCTAAGCAGGCGTTAGTGCTTTAAAAAAGTAATTCTATAACTGTAATAGTCAACATAAAATAATAAAAAAATCCTTTATTCTACTACAAAAATCTAACGCGGGTTTGAATCCTATCCGAGGAAACGAATTTATCTCTCTAAAAAATTGCTATATTTGGTATCGCTAAGCAGGCGTTAGTGCTTTAAAAAAGTAATTCTATAACTGTAATAGTCAACATAAAATAATTAAAAATCCTTTATTCTACAACAAAAATCTAACGCGGGTTTGAATCCTATCCGAGGAAATGAATTTATCTCTCTAAAAAATTGCTATATTTGGTATCGCTAAGCAGGCGTTAGTGCTTTAAAAAAGTAATTCTATAACTGTAATAGTCAACAAAAAATAATTAAAAATCCTTTATTCTACAACAAAAATCTAACAGTTGGTTTATGTAGTTAACTATTGAATTTTACACTATAATGTATAAAAAAATTCCACTCTACTCTTTCTCTTGCCTTCCTCATCCAGTGGGATCCGATTATCTTATAGGGAATATGTCCAACTATCTTTTCTCCTGCCCTCCTTGGTTTCTCTTTCCATCCAGAGGTATCCACTCTGTAACCCTTTTTGTCCATCTTTCATTATTTAGTCTGCAGACATGGCCTGCCCACTTTCAATAGTCTTATCCATTGTGTTACATCTGGTAGAACTAAAGTTATTTTTCTTTTTGTTTAATTACTTACTTTGTCTGAAGTTTTGATTCCTAAAATGCTTCCCTCCATCTTTCACTGGCAAATTGTTATTTTCTCTTCGTCTTTCCCCTAAGCGACTATGGTGAAAGAATTTTCCAAATCGGTCAAGTAATTTTCGACCCTAATCTATACAAACAAACAATTTTTTCCTCTCTATAATATTAATAATAATAGTGTAGAAGTAGATTTAGACTAGAAGTTCTGCGAAGATTAGACCTCGCGAGCATTGTCTTATCAGCTGCAATCTTTCGCAGTCTGTGCGCTATCTGCATATCATCGTAATTCAGACAAAAATCACAAATATTAATTTCGACAAGACCTTGACCAATTTACAAAATGTTCTTACCAAAAAATTTCAGTTTTGAGACTTTACATTAAATTATCTCGGCACAAATTGACGAATTACGCACATATTCGGAATTCCTCGTTAAAAACAGGTAGGTACAATGTGTGTAGCTAATTTTAACAAAACCGGACGGTAAATAGCGCCGCAGCAAATCCCCCCAACCCAGGAAAAGTACCCACTCACTAAAAATAGCTGACGCCAAAAAAACATATTGAATAATAGAACATGAGAGATTCAAGTCAAGATTGGTTGAAAAATACGACCTGTCCAGGAGGACCAACTTACAATCTAACAAACATACTCACAGATGAAAGTCAATATGGTCAGTTAAAGCAGAGAAGATTTGCTGGCTCGGTCAACAAGTAAATTAGGCGACTTTTTAAAGTGTAAAATGGAAAACATAAATAAAAAATACGTGTTTTCATTTTAAATAGTCGTAATTTTCTGCGCGGGTAAAGCCACAAGGCGCAGCTAGTAAAGTATATAACCGTAATATAATTATTGAAGAAATGCTCAAAACAATGAAACGTTCCGTAAAAAGTAAATGAAGGCATTAAGTTAATGAATTAATTTTATCCAACGTAGATCAATTTAATTGACCGTGACATTACACGAATTATATTATAATGAGAGATATTATAATTATGCAGGAACTTAACTACCGACGGGGGAGTTACTGCTGTAGGTTCTTTTTACTATTATTCACTTTAAATTTTTAATAAAAGTATTACGTAGTTTCGATTTATATTATTGAGGCAATGTTTCATAAATAAAATGTGAATGTGAAAATGTGGCCGGTCACTTTTATTTTTATTTAATTTAACTTGTATTATATTAGGTACATATAATAATCTGTATATGTATAAAAAATGAACGAACCCCTATTTCTCCTGGTCATGCTATAAGGAACGGATGGAAAAATCTCGCTAATCATTTTTTTGTTGTGTTAGTTATTGTCAGGAGAAGGTTCTTATGAAAGAAAAACCAGGATTGGGAGGTTGTTGCGAGCTTACTACGCGAACAAAGTCGCGGGCAGCCTCTAGTAAATAATATAAATGAAATGTGGATGAGAAAATGTCCCCGATCACTCTTATTTTGTTTCTAATTTACTTGTATTTTCTTTATATTAATAATAATTCTAGTATTTATTATTATTTTATATGTTCTCATTATTTTCTGGTTAGTTACCGCGTATAGCTGGATTCTCCAATGTACTTATAGCCAACACTTCTTAGAATCGGGTACGGCCCACTGGATCGAGTAGCATAACCCTTAGATACTTTCAACAGAACTCTGAGCTCTGGTTACAGATATGTACAAACATTGGGCTTACGTTTAACGCATCACCATGTATCATCATCATCGCAGCCGTAAGTACAGGTAGGACATCCACTGCTGAACATATGCCTTCCCCACAAATTTCT
Organism: Selenia dentaria; assembly: GCA_917880725.1. Taxonomy (NCBI): domain Eukaryota; kingdom Metazoa; phylum Arthropoda; class Insecta; order Lepidoptera; family Geometridae; genus Selenia; species Selenia dentaria. Next base: position 8,085,075 of record OU862901.1, on the reverse strand, counting down.
AAAAGGACCGGTTGGAAGCGGCCTGGAACGTCGTCCTGCGACCTTTATCAGGTCGTCTGTCCACCTTGTCAGTGGACTACCTACGGTGCGCTTGCCGGTCCGTGGTCTTCAATCCAAAACTATTCGGCCTCATGAGCCATCTGTTCTGCGTGCTATGTAGCCTGCCTACTGCCACTTCAATTGACTATTCTTATTAGCTATGTCGGTGACTTTAGTTCGTTTACGGATATCCTCATTTATGATTCGATCACGTAGAGAAACCCATATACAGGGTTTTTGGTTAAGTCGACCTATTCCCGTTAGGGGCGCGTAGTTTACATTATTTCTGACTGATTTCACTATGAAACACTCTATCCTAAATCTAACCGTTTTCGAGATATATATAATCGTTTCTAACGACTTATTTTATTCATTTTACGTACAATATTGGTTACTGAGGTCATAAAGCATCTTATTTTACATGTAAAAATCAAATAATAGTAATAATAAGACTTACACATTTCAATACAATTTATAGCAAAATATAATGTCAAACGAATACTAAATCATACCGAAAAATAGTAAATAATCACCAACATTTAACATGAATTTTCCATCATCAAAAGTTACACTTAAATATCAGTTAAGTAAGTATCCGCGTCCAGATCTCTGCTTATCTTAAAATATTCTCTTATCTTGACGTATTTCCTCAGATTCAGTGATTCACAATAAATTAGCCTCAAAATACAGTAATTAAAGGTTTTTATGGCCTACGTAACTACTGAGTATAGTCCACAAAAATGTAATTTCCGGTATTTAAACAGTTTCGAAAGTAACCATGATTAGATAATGGAGTCAGATTTGATGAGGTGGATCAAATTCAGCATTTCAAGTTAAAATACCTTCCAAAAACACAACTACCTTTGAAGCCACCGTAGCGGACGATATTTAATAAGCACAATCTGCTGTCATTACAATAGTTTTACTGTTAGTATGATATTAAAGAAATATTAAACGACTCTTGCTCTCGAGAAATGCATATGGAAGAGATGTGTGTGCTCCGCCCTCTCTCCCGCATGTGTTGCTTGGATGGTTAATAGAAAAGTTACGCTGATTCAATATATTAGTTTTGCTATTACTACTGCCACATAGTATATAGTATTATATATTATACAGTATTATTAAATTTTTAGGAACCATGATATACGTCTTGGTTGATGATATCGCAGTTTCTAATATTCTGCCTCTAAGCAATGTCCCAATCAATATCTATGTCAAGAGTTTAAAGGCACTGTACAGTACCAGACATTACCAGACGCGTGAGACTCTAAAACTATTTGAATCACGGCACAATGCCACACAAATATTTAGCTTAAAGCTTACTAGCTTACTACATACTCCTACTACAGGTTATCGTTTGTTCATTCACCACTACAGTCAGCAACAAAATATCCAATCACTTCAGACAGACAGCTTGATGACTTAATGTCCTAAATGTGGCTGTATCTAGTGCATCCTGACTTAGATATTCTGTAGAACAAGAGACCATGCTCATATTAAAATACCATATCACTTGCCTCTGTTTTATGCTTTCTTGTTCAAAGAAAACCAGTCCCTACTATACTGGGTTACCCACCTTCACACGTTACCTTGCATTACTCCTAAGGCCAGTTCGTGGCGAACTGATCAGATTAGAACCGTAACCGGTTCTTCGAAAACATCCCGTGGTAAAAATAACAAAAAACAACACTAATAACAACAAATAACGAGGCGTCCGACCCGAGGGGATAGGGGTGGGATGTGTCGATAATGGGATATTATTTATCGATTGATTCGTGATGTCGTTTTTACAAACTGTATGGTAAACGGGATTTAACACAGAATTCTAACGAGTGGTGCACACGGATTTCCATTTATCAACAATTACCAATAAATTTCCTGATGCTGATGGTTATGACGAATATATTACATTAATACGAATACGTGAATGTATTAATACTATCCATACTCTACTCATTTCAAAGTAAATCAAAATTAGATTCGGTATACCTGCTTATTAATTTCTCGACATCTTTGAGAAGTGTTTAGGGCGAAAACGAGAAACTTCGCAAATAGAGAGTGCATATACCGACAGCCCGAAGTCCACATCCAGTCTAGACATGAGCACCTATCTAATATCAATAAGAACTATCATCAGCTTATCTGAACCAGCTGATGAAATTCATTGCTAAATTTGTAGCCGTACGATAAATTGGCAAGATGATCGTCAACATAAGGCGTGACTGGCTAATATGACGTGATCTAACTAACTGAATAATGTATGTCCTGTCTAAACATAACATTCCTGCGCCTAATCTCTACAACCGAAACCACTTGTATCTGGTCGCGTCTATCTAAACAGCAGAAGCTTAGTTTATCTCGTATTCTTGTCAATACATGATAATAAGACATTACGATCAATCAAACACTTACACGATCGGTTATCGCACGCAAATATTATAGTTTCTCACGTGGAAATCGTGTAATGTCAATCACTATGGTAGAAAGATAAGGATAAGAGTAGAAAACGTCACAAATGAACTAGAAGTTCCAATTATGAATTGCATTTTTCGCAATGCAAAACAATGATACCATTTACAACAGTGTATGTTTTGTATATATATGCAACAGGTAGATAGTTCGAGTGTAAAAAGTCATATCGGATCAATGGCGAACTTCTACACCGGATAGCCCAATATCGGGTCACCAAATACTAGAAGCGTTAGCTCGAATGTGAAGTGATGTACCATACATCTTCTAGTTCAAAACAGTAATTAAATTGTTTAAAGTTAACCGACTTTACGTTTGACCTCTTTGTGGTAGCTTAAATAGTTAAATGCTAGCTAACAAGCTCGATACCTTGCCTTTAAAATGCAGCAACACTAGTGTTAGTTCTATTTTATTTAAAATTGGGGAAATTGGAGTATTAGTTACTAAATTAAATAAATAAACAAAATGTTCTAAGTGTGATTTTAAACCCTTTATGAATAATATTTTTTCTTCATTTATATACATTATTAATATTAGTATTTTTCTATTAAATAACAGCAACTATTTCAAAGATGTTGCAAGATGATGAAAAGATCTGTACTCGCCGGATAGGTTGAATACCGAGGATAATATTATTTATACCTATTATATTTACGTATTCAAATCCTGTATATATATATATATATATATATATATATATATATATATATATATATATATATATATATATATATATATATATATATATATATATATATATATATACATTATATTAACTGTCACGATACAACCCTAGTCAGTAGCAACTATACTTATTACACACCTTAAACACAACTTTAATTCGATTATCTACTGTCATATTCAAATTAAATAAAAGAACATAAAAAAATAGTAAGCAGTTACGATAATGCATAAAATCAATTATGAAATGTCATTTATGTATGTTATGTTTATAGTAATCCGTAAAGATTGTATATCTCATTAAGAGATACTAGACCCAATACATTAAATTTAAATATGCATGCAAATGAGGTAGGTATAGTCATGGACAAATTATGAATGAGAAGTTATAGCCAATAATTTAGGAACTATCGATAATTGATTATGAATGGCGATATCTTACGGCCATCACTATAACAGAAGGGCGAGATGAAATTACTTATACGAAATATAGTAACGATAGTGACAGATGATTATAAGCTGGCGATAAAACATACATAATTCTCAGCTAATGGGCGAGAGTCGAGACCGGGCATTAAGTCGCACCGATAATACGCTCAGGAAATCAATTTCACATCACTAGAGAACTGAGAAATTGAACAGAGAGACTGTGGGCAAGTTTTGTCGATAAATCGATCGGGTCTGAGATTTTCGAGAACGATTATGGTAAGAGTGGCAATGGCAAGGTGAGGTGGGTCTTTAGTACCTTCTTTTAAGTATGTTGTGGTGCAGTGTGGTTATTTATTGCTGACCCCTATGGCACTTTGTAACTTGACAAGAAAACCTATAGTAATAAAACTGCCAGATCACAATATTTGTACGGATATTTTTGAACTTTTTTGACCCGTAGACTAACCAATCGCCATATTTGCCCAATAATACAATAGTTTTCTTAGAAAACATACTGCGATTCCAGGAAATGCGATATGTGTGGGTCAGTAACGAGTAAAGATTAACACTACGCTCGTAGCGGAGCTTGACTTGACGATCTTAACCGATCAACAAGTTAAGCAACGCTTGCTGCGATCTGGACTTGGATGGGTGACCGCTAGTGGCATTATTCAACTGAGTGCTTCCGTGCTTCGGAGGGCACGTTAAGCCGTCGGTCCCGGATGTTTGTCTTAGGATAACAGTCGTCAGGCTATGTCGAAGGCCTTCGGGCGGCCTGAAAACTTCGACATGGGTTGGCCACTAACCTATCCACCAAGCCGCACTGGGCCCGCGTGGTGAATTACGGCCCAACTCCTTTCTCCGAGAGGAAGGCTCGAGTCCCAACAGTGGGAACAAAATGAGCTGATTATGATTTACGAGAACAATAAGAATCTACTCCTTAATACGACTGAATTAAAGTTTCTTATTTGTCCCGTTGTTATGTAATTATTTTTTAACCGACTGCTGAAATTGGAGGATCAATTCGGTATTTTTTATTTGTGTTACCTCATAACTTGTTTCTAAGTGAACTGATTTTAATGTTTCTTTGTTTATTTACAAGTTGGTGCTTCTCAAGTGGTCCCAATGAACTTTGATCAACATGTGACTAGTTTTTTGTTAATAATTTATCACCAACATAGGCTTGTCATATAATATAAATAATATCAACATAGAACGGATGTCGGTTAGAAATTTTGTCAAAATGCAAAGTTATTGTATCTCATTCTATCTCTTTCTTTTTGGTTATGAAAAACTTACGTGGTTTTCACTCATTTTTAATTAGAAATACGGGATTACTCACGTAATATTTATCGGATAGATCCGACTATAGTTTCGACCACATTCGGTGGCCTTTTTCAAGGAGTGCTCGGGACGCCCGCGTCGATGACGTCTCGCTTAGCACTCATTCTATCTCATTGTCATCATTAGTCTGTTCCGGCTAATCTCCGAAAAAGCTACACTGATTTACACGGGACTTTCACTGGCAGATAACTAATACTATAAGGTGTAACATAGATTATTTTTATTTTAGAAAAAGAGAAAAGGAACCGCGTCAATAAAATAGTTATTTAAACTCTGCGGTCGCAACTAGTACTCGTAACATATTGAATAATTTTATTAATAGTATTAATATAAATAATACTCACCGAAAACAGGACTTAGATCGGACTTTACCGATAGTTTTCCGGAGTAGGGCTCGCCGGACTTTTCCTGTAACAAACACAGAAATTATAGAAATTAGAACTAAAAAAATTTTCCAAAAAATAATAGAGGAAGCCTAAAAAACTAACTTAACCCTTTGCGTACCAGAGACGTATTTTTACGTGAGTTTTATTCATAAATCTTTTGTTTTGAAATGAAATGAAATTGTTTATTAACCAGATTTGCATCCAATTTAGGTACATAATAGATACAATATATACAATACAGATTATATAATATGAATGAATATGAATATTTTAATTATCACGGTATAGTAAGGGTTAATAAGTATCCATATCAGAGGCAACACTATTCTGGAGCAAAAAAAGCAGTGAGCAAAAGCTTTCAGCATTAGCTTTGTTTTTAGGTTCGACGCTAACAAGCTATCCGAGCCATATACGAAATAGGTCATCCCAAATCCCCGCGATCCTTAAGAGATGAAATACTCACTGACTCATTCAGAATCGTGATCATCATTTGATAATTAAACTAGGAGTTCTGCAAACAGCAGACCTCGCGAGCAAAATCTTCTTGTCGAATATTACCAAAGTTCTTAAACTTTATCACCAACAGGACAGGTGGTACCACAGGAAGACCAACATACAACCTAACAGACATACGGACAGATGAAAGTCAATTCAGTCATTTAAAGCAGATTCGAGACGCTTCGCTCATTCGCCAATTACCTAAACTACCCCAGACATCCAATAATTGACGAGACTATTCACATATGAACTTAAAATAGTACATACGGGTACATTAAACTTACATTAAATAAAACGCTACTTAAGAAAAAGACCTGCCGTGCGATTCTCTAAGAGCAAACATCATTGGATCTTTGACAACATCCGTGAAACAAATGAAGAGATGAAAAGAAACATTGGAAAAGCAAGCTTGTGTACAAGGGCGATATCTAAGTATTTGACATCGGTGAGCTCGTCCACGAGCGCATCGACGAATCATTCGAGAATCGCACGGCTAAAGTAATCAAATCACTCTCAATATTATACTTAACTCCCTTAGCCTTCTGCCCCTAAGTACTTCTACTCAGATTACTCGAAACGACATAATATCCTTTATCAGAACTATTATCGAGTAACCATCGGACCAACGGCCCGATACGTATCCAGACACCTTAGTAATAATAGCCGGAGTGTATTCTGCTACTGTGCGATATATGAATCGACATTGTATGAACTGATCGATAATCTTGGACACGGCTACCTTACTACAGATAGATATTTGACACTATTTGTATGAACGTTATATCAAATGTCTATCCGTAGCAAGGAAAACTGGATAGATAGATTACTGGCACCGGCCCTAAATAAAATAGTCTTAGATATAAAAGCTATTTGATTTGTACAGATACCCCGTGCCTGGAGGGTTAAATTTAAACCTATAATTTTCAAAGCACTAGCATGCTTGGCAAAATTAAAACTCACTTAATTGTTATTTAAGTGAGTTTTACTAAATACTTTAATAAAAATAAAAAAAGTATACTGAAACAAAAATAAATCTACTACTCTATCTACTCAAATAAATAATATAAAGACCCCGCTAGCGGTAGCATAGGTGGTAACTTTCCTTCGAAGCGTAAGGTTCGTAGCTGAGGCAAATATTTTAATGGCACCTAGAAATGTTAGGGTTTGGATCTGGATGTTTGTGATATGTATGTCCATACCTTTTGCGAGACAGGGTTGACAGTGACAGTTGACAGTACTGAAGTAAGAGTGTGTAAAAGTTATTCTTGTATTATTTTAAATATAATTTTATTGAAACACACGCGGACCTTATCAGCACAAAAGTTTAGAGATGAACATTGAGAAGTTTGCGGGACTTGAATCTACTCTTGAACTCTTTCTTAAGATTTTTATAATTGATGGATGATGATGATGAATCAAAATATATAGCCTATGTTTATCATCGATAATGTAGGTCTCTAATAGTGAAAGAATTTTTCATATCGGTCCAGTAGTTTCAGACCCTATACAAGATATTTTCAAGCCTATAACATAAAAAACAAGTTGACTGTGGTGTGTTCGTTTTTTAAAATCGATTGATCGATATCGAGTATACAATTCGTACGACAACCAGAATAGACTCCCCAATCGTCTTCCGCCAGAGGGGTCCTAATTGGATGATTCCGAATCAGTTTACCCCACTCGGACGTGTTTACCCCAAATCAAGGGTAGCCAATTTCCCCAATCACCCCCAAAACGTTTTTACTTGAAATTACGCATTTCGGTCCAATAAAGCGGAAGCATCATAGGTATTTGTTCAGGAATTTGTTAACGGGGCGATATTTGGTCGACCGAAATATTGTGTGCTTTGATGAAATATGCGACAAATAATACGTAAATTTAAAATTTATTTGGGGTGTGACGGGGATTATTTTAAATATTTTAAACAACAGACCGTCATAACTATAGAAAAGTGATCAGAAGATTCAGAAGGTATATCCTATCAGCATCAACAAATCCAGTCCTATATTTCAAATCTGGCCTCAAACATCAAGTGATTGAAAAAGTTCCTTAGGGGTCGGTATGACCTCATATGAGAACAGAAGATACTCGTATTATATTGTTAGGTAAATGAACAACTAGTAGCCCATCGCGTGGATTATATAAGTTAACCGCGGTCTCTCGGTAACTGCTTGGTGTGTAGGAACATAATTTAAATATCTTCCCAGTGATTACATATTGTAACTTTGCTGATATCAGATTTTAAAATGACTACAGTGTGTATAATAGCCCATTTCTATTTTAACGCGTTTCATAAGAGTCATCTAGACTCTATAAAATCGCCTTTATAGGCTAACCTACCAGAAACTGAGTCGCAATGAGAGCAAGAGGCCAGAGATCTGTCATCGAAGTAACTTAAGTACATCACCAACTCATCAATATATACATAAGCTATGCTAAACATACGAGCAAAGTAGTTATGCTAAGTGTGTCCAACAAGATGAATACGAGCCATAGTCGCGGCTGACAGACCGATAATCCGTCAACCTAGGGTTGTCACTACAAAGAAAAATAAATCGTTAGAATAATAAAAAAATTACAACTATACAAACAAAAACTAAGACGTAACTTCGATCATAGACAAGAATCAAAATAAAAAATCTCACACAAAAACAATTCTACTACCATAAGCCTATTCTGTGATTATTGAAGTAATTAATTTTAAATATTATTCATTACTTTCATAAAACCTCTCATTGAAAATAATAAGGGATAGCTCCTTATTATTTTCAATGAGATGCGTGATTTCAAGTAAAAACGGCTGACTTTTTAAGAAACATACATTTTCTTTATTTTGCCATGTTAGAATTTTGGTCAAATTAGTCCAGCCTCAGAGTTAGGCTAGATGTTGCGTATTTTGTTGGATACGCAGAATTTATACTTCTCAATAAAACTTGAATAAGTAATGAAATAGTATAGAATGTCACCATTAGGGCTATTATGTATCTCAGTTGCTAACAAATGTTGATTGAAATCGAAAAAAATGGCTCTATGTCGCTTTTGTCAGCTCCAGTCATCATCTTATCATTTTTGCTAACTGGAGTTGTTAAAACTGACGCAGAGCCGCAATTTTTCAAGATTTCAATCAACATTTGTTAGCAACTGAGATACAAAATAGCCCTGCCGATGATTGCCCAAATTAATGGACAAATAAACAACGCTTTAGATAGGTAAATAGGTAGACTATTTTATTTATATTTCTATTTTTACAGCAATTAATTTATTTCAGAATAGGCTTATATTTGACCGCTATCTCACCTGATGGTAAGCGATGAGGCGGTCGAAGCACGCTTGACTAGAGGATACCTGTTTGAAAGAAATCAGAGCTCAAGTAACGGGTTAAGATACACGCAATTATTACACTAAATTAATGTAAACGAATCATTTACAGAGTTGTTGTTAATCACATTGGATGACAAAATGGAAAGTAACTGTTCATTCAAAAAATGTTTAAGTAATTAATATTATAATACTTTAATTTGAACAATGAGTACCCAGAAAAAATAGTAATGAATGCTAAGATTAAGTTAGGGTACAAATATGTTATACTAAAGCAATTAATACATTTAAATAAACAGTACATTTAAGTAAGTCTTACGTCTCTAAGTATACAGTAATTGATAAAGATCACAATCAAAATAGATTTCATTCAAAATATGCAGATTTAAAAATACGAACTTAAAATCACAAACAGCAATAACTAAATCTCCAGTCTCCACAAAAAATACACAAGCACTCATTAATAAAATCACTAATTTGATAATTGCAATACACAATATTTATAAAATCGCAGCTTTCAATCATAACAAGTGTCTGTACATATAAAAAAAATCTCACGCTATTTAAAATAAACATCATGCTTATATAAAATCATGCTTATTCCCTGCAGGGGTAGGCATAAATAATATTACAACATACATTTTTACTAACTACGATGGAAGCATGTCAAATCAGATCAAATCATTTATTCTGTATACGTAACGACAGTACACTTACAAATTGTCATTTTACATTAATTTTTTATTAAATCTACAACCGGATCGGAACGCGGCCACGACTGGGAAGATTCGGCAAGAAACTCAGCGGGCTTGTCTTTTTACATTTTTTTATCGCCAATCTTTTAATTCACGCCTCTTTTTAACCGACTTCAAAAAAGAGGACGTTTTCAATTCGAAAAATGTTTTTTATGCGTGTTCGTGGATATCTTCGTCGTTTATGAAGCGATTTTGATGATTATATTTTTGTTTGGTAAAGTATACTTCCAAGGTGGTTCCATTTAAATTTCATGAAATTCGGTCGAGCAGTTTTCGAGATACACTCCAATAACTGTGTTTCGCCTATTTGAATGATTTGATGATATCATCATTGACGGTGAATGACAATAGATACCGTAATTAGTAAGGTTCACCAACGATAATCATATTATTAATCTCATCCTTGGGTTCACTAATAAAGGTGAACCATTTTTTTCCTAAAAACGGAACCTTCAACAAGTTACTTCATACTTTTTAGTGTTGAAGTCGATTCCGTCTTTTGGAATATTTTTTTTATTAAATAATCTCATCACATTCTTCATTTATTTTTTTATTTATTTGGTCTGCAAACAGTAATTACATGTTTACTAGTCTAGAATCTTATGGTAGGAAAACTTTAGTTTAGTAACATGTAACACCTCTTACAGGCAAACACAGACACCTAATATATTTAAACTAACGTGTTAAATAGCAAGGAAGAATATAATTGCTTTAATAAGTAAAAAGTATAAAATTTAATGAGTTGAGTTTATACATGCACTTAGTTTCGTATTTTAGAATGGACCTTTCTCCGCATGCAACCGACACTATCACGACGGTAGCAACCCTACGGTCCACTTTAACCGGTCAATGGGGCGTACGGACAGGTCTTGCCAGTGGCCACCAATTACAGTGGCTGACCCTTCGAGGAAATACCTCGGTTATATCAATTACAGGACATTGTTTTATGGAAGTGACAACTGATAGAGCGGGTTGGAACTTAAATGTACTACAAGGACTATTTGCTTTTCTACCTACTTCCAAAAAAAGGAGGAGGTACCCAATTAGACTGTATGTTTTTTTTTAAATTTGTTCGGTTTGTTACCTCATAACTTACGACTGGGTGAACCGATTCTCAAAATTATTAAAAATACAAACACACTTGCAAACTTTCGCCTTTATTATATTTGTGTATTAAATACTTTTTCTACCGACTTCCAAAAAAGGAGGAGGTACTTAATTTTACTGTATTTTTTTTATGTTTGTTACCTAATAACTTTCGATAGGGTGAACCTATTCTCAAAATAATTTTTGTTTTTTATGTTTAATTTTTGTTTGAAAGCTGGTACTTCCCGTGTGGTCCCATTTAAATTTCATCAAATTCGGTCCAGTAGTTTGAGATATACTCCAATAACTGAATAGAATGGAAGTCGGTACTAAAATTTTCAAATTGTACTTGTTCAATGTATAAAGATTATCTCAAATGTTTGCGGGCATACTAAAATTACCTGTAGGCCTAGCGCGAATAACTGCATAAGTGTAACGTGCCGTTCACGCGAAACAGTACAAACTGTCATTTACCTAGGGTAACTGTCACACAGATAACTCATAGTCTGTACGTTCGTACTCATAGCTTACGATACGAATTCGCAATTTGTTTGTGCTATGGCCTCTGTAAAATTAGGTACCTTCAATGAAATACTTGCTGAACTCAGGAGCCAGAATACAGAGTACAGAATAACCGCAAATTAAAGCGCTTAAAAATTGCCATATTTTTAAGTATTCCACAGTACCCAGTCACACTCGCGCTTTCAAGACAAATCTAATAATGACGTATCATTTATCAAAACAGGTAGAGTAGTTACGAGCGGACACAGGAACGGACATACATACAGGTTAAACACATAACCCTAGTTTTGGGCTTCACCGTAGTCGGGTCAAATGTTGATAAACACTTTTTTCTTTTTTTCAATGGTTCCTCAAAATCCCTTTCGCCTGGAAAGCGAAGATGGAATCAAGAAGCGATGACCTGATGCTTTTTCACGCCCCGCTTGAAATACCCAGCTGTATGGAAATACGTACGCCAGCCGAGCATTCCACAATTTACTTACACGACAGAGGTAGGAACTGCCAAACTTTTTGGTTCGTGGTAAGAAATTTTGAACAGTTTATGGATGCAATGCTAGGCCGAGTAGTTCTGAATTGCATTGAACTGCAGCTCTTTTTTCGGAATCCTTTTCATCAGACTGAACATTTCATTATACGATAGATAGACAAGTGGATATTAAACCCCAGAGAGACAACCCTACAGGTATGTATGCTTTTTGTTCTGGCGATTTGCTAAGCCGACAATTTATTTGGCACACATGTCAAAACATCGCATAGATTAATTGATACGTAAGGTTTTAATAAACTAAATATTAAGAGCCTTATAAATAAAAATGTTTATATAATGATTGTTTGTTTAATGTGTGTAATACGAGTATAAGTCTCGTAAGTTGATAAGTCTTGTGTTGTCTTTTTTACTTAGTGTTGAGAACAGAGTAAAAAAGGTTTCAGTAAAACGTCGGGATTCGAATTGTAAGAGCTATGGAAACCCGATTTTCTAGGTAGCCAATGGAGCAAGTGACCGCCTTGGTTTACCACCGCCTAAAATTCAGCCTCGAAGCTGTAGTTTGAAATTTAACGGTGCTCTGGTGACAGAAATTACTTTGCCAGGCAGAATTCCACTTATTTCTGGGTGACACTGACAGTTCAAATGTCACGAACTTGTGTGATACTTACGACCAGGAGGAATATCTCCAGCACGAATATCTGCGTAAGTGTAACGTAACGTCGTTAGTTTAAACGTAACGTAGTCGTTTACGTGAAACTGTACAAACTGCCATTTATCTAGGGCAACTGTGACGCAGACATCTAATAGTTCGTATGCCGAAGCGTGACGTATTCACGCTTACAGTACGAATACTTTTTCGGAAATTGTTTGTGTCACAGTTTTTTTTTTTTTTTTAATTTATTTAAGGATCAACAAACAGTACACAGCGGAAGTACAGAAATAAATCAGTATAAATAAAACAGTTAATAGCTGGTGTACCAGCATCGTTGACCACAGATTGGATATAAATATTTTGTGTACAAAGATATAAATTATACAGTTATGCATTACATATTTCATTTACATATTAAATTTCTTCGTTACCTAATTGTGCTAGGTGTAAGTAGTTGTAAATATATTTGTTTGTCTGCCTATACCAAATGAGGAACTAAATAGTTTTTCATCAAGTTTTAGCAGACCACTACCAAAAATACATTTTTATATTATTATACTATTACGTAAGTAGAGAAGTATGTCTCGTGACTGTGCCCCAGGGGGGCAGCGCCAGGGGTTCCTCGTAGTCGACTAGCAAACAAAGGACAAAGACGATCAGGTCTTTTTGATGCTAGATGCACAGTTGCCCTAGATACATGACAGTTTGTACTGTTTCACGTAAACGACACGTTACGTTACACTTACGCAGTTATTCGTGCCATGCCCACAGGTGTACCACCCTCGTCACTGGATGGTATCAAAAAGGCGCATGAGTTCTCGTTAACGTAGAATGTAGATCTTCGTAAAAACCATTAGTCACACTTGGTTATAAAATGTGCTGTATTTTTAAAACCTTTCTATACCAGAAATATTCCTAAAATCATTTTAAATTTAAACTTAATACTACAAGTTATGTTTAATAATGTATCTAACCTGTGGCAACATCACCATTTTTACGTACTGTAGATACTATGCATTAAAATAAAGATGCACATTGAAGTCAAACAATTCTAAGCGAATATCGCGTATATTTAACGGTATTTTAATTCCTCCATATCGATATATTTTCAGTGATTGTGATGATTTCGGGTAGACTACGATCACTGAACAATCGATCAAACATTTACTGAAAGTTTACTGAACCGAATAGTTTATTTATTTATAATTATTTTAAGTATACGCCATTGAATGTATTTTAATCCTTTGAGTAACATTGACGTAAATGTACGTTCTTTATATCATAAATCTTTTGTTTAAATTATCACGGTTAATGAAGGGTTCGAGAAACCAAAAGAAAACAATTAATCTTTTGAAACAGGATGAATTTCGTTTAATAGTTTCAGTTTCACAGCTGATATTTTTGAATACTATTTTGCGACATAAACGAATTGCTTGCTTAGTACGACTATTTACCGACAGGATAAAAAAAACACAACGCAAACGAGACCAATTCGAATTCTTGTTTGACATTCGTCTTTAACAACTCCTAGATGCCAAGATAAAGGCAATTAAGGGCCTTTAAGGCACGTTAATTGATGGCATCGGGCGTAACAGTCGCAGGTTCGATTACTGGGGTAGGAAAATAATAAAAATAAACGGATCCACACATCTTACCCTTTCTTTAATTACGTTTGACATACATGATATGCCAAGTAATAAAATAGTTGATAACTATAGTCTTGATACTTTGAAACTAAACGACCGTTTTGTCATGTTATCGCGAATGCAGATCTGTTTTATGTAAAATTAATGGGATACTGCGATCGACAACAGTTTTATGCTAAATGGTACTCCAAAGTATAAAACAAATTAGACATCTATGCAATGTAAGTTCATAAAAATAACATGAATAGACCATTGTCATGTCTGATATTACGTTACGAAGTAGAAGATATCTATAGTTATGTTTACGCGAATACAAATTAAGGATTTGCAGAATTTCAATAGAACTACATAGAAATAATACAATTATTAGATATGTATATTGAAATTATATTACTTCCACATTCGCATACAGTTATAAACAATTAATTATTTAATTTCAATGTCACAGAATTGTGAACTTTGTGGCACCCTTGAAGATGTTTACCATCTTCTTATGGAACGCCCTAAAAATGATAGAGAAAGAGAAGATCTTTTTAATCATTTTTGTATAAACAAGATAGATTAAGTCCATTTATTAGTATTTTAGGTTCACCTGCGTGTGATGCAGCGAAAGCCATATTTAAGTTTTTTAAGAAATAAGTTTTAAGTCAAGTTAAATTTGTAGTCAATTAAGTTTAGGGTACGATGGGGCTGGCATACCATGTTGAAAAAAAGCCCCTACACAAAAAATGCTACAGTATCAATATAATATGTACTGTGAAAAATTCTGATACCATAATTTTCATTAATATTTTTTTTATGTTTAGCAGTGACGAGACGAGCAGGTAGCTCGCCTGATGTTTAAGCGTCACGCTTGCCCATAACAGTTCAGTGCCATTCAGAGTTTTAAACTGCAGCAGTTTAAACTGTAATGCACTGCGCTTATCACCCTGATATGAGATGTTAAAGCTCTTGCCCTGTCATTTCGCTGGAAACATTGCCCTTCAATGAAACACAGTATTGTTTGCACACTACTGCTTCACAGTTGTATAACCGTCAAAATTTGGCTTCCCCAGGCGGACTCTGCAAAAGTCCTACCACTACAAAATAACTAGAGAACTAGAAAAGCATTTTGGCCGAAATTTTACCATTAACTTACTTTCATAATGCATCAAAGGTCACACGGCCAGACACAATAGAAATTTCATTGTTATAATGACATCGACCCTTGAAGGGTTAATTAGGTTTTATAACTTTTAACATAGTTTTAGATTAAATGTTGTCACTTTAACTACGGACTTTTTCAATACCATATAGAGCACATTGCGTTGTCCATGAAGGGCTCCATTACCCGACATTCTAGCTACGGAAATGAAACACCCAGCTATTAAACTATACACCTAACAAGGCACCGGCCGTCCGCGTCTGAATTCAACCTTTTTTTGCAAGTTTCGAACATGACTGTTGCATAGATAGAAAGCAATTACAGGCTTTTAGAGCCACTTTTAATTACGAAGTACGTTGATGACATCTCATAATACGTTCTAGTTATAGTGACAGCCATTTTAATTCTTATTACGCGCGCGTAAGTATCAAAATTAGTTGACCGTAGTATTTTAGCAAATATACTCATAAATTTAGCTCAAGAAACTACATAGATTTTTGAGCTGAATTTTAGCGATAAGCCGTGTTTTCTTGACCTTAGGAGGTCGAATCTGGTGTCTACGGGTTCATATTGTGAAGGCAAAGAGGACGGCGTAGTCTGACTGCATAGGTAGGTATACATTTTCGAAAAAAAAAAACTTAATTTCATCCATATGTAAAACAATCTTCGTAGACTTGTGTAGAATGAATTTCTTAGTGTGTATCTCAAATTTGCGCCAAATCCCGAGGCCATGCGAGTGAAGCCATAGACGGGTCAGATAGTAAATTATACGTTCAAATTACATGGTGCACGGATGTTACTGTTAAAGTATACAAATAGCATAAATTCAATTAGCAATAACTTGCAGATTACGACAGAGGACAGTCAAGGTGTTAGATAAAAAGGTTCGTTCTTATCTTATTATTATTACTAAGTAATGTTACTTATAACTTACTAGCTGCTCTCCGCGGTTTCATCCGCGCGGTGATGGAGGATGATGATGATGAATCTTAATGATGCCTATGTTACTAAGAGTAAATGTACCTTTCCAATGGTGAAAGAATTTTTGAAATCGGTCCAGTACTATTTGAGCCAATTCGTTACAAACATACTTAGGCAGGTACATACAAATATTTCCTCTTTATAATATTAGTATAGATTATACCAAATCATAATTGGCGATGACTGAGCTGCCGTGCGATTCTCTGATTCGTCGTTGCGATCGTCGACGAGCTCACCGATGTCAAATACTTTGAAATTTCGCTCTTGTACATAAGGTTGTTTTTCAAACGTTTCTTGTCATCTCGTCATTTGTTTCACGGATGTTGTCAAAGATGCAACGATGTTTGCTCTTAAAGAATCACTCGGCTGAGACGGTAGTGGTCATGTGAAGTAGGATTCGCGATATACATGTAGAAAAATAAAAAATTAAAGAACGCCGGGCATGAGGGTCTAACCTGAGTTAAAAAAACTCCATTTACTTTTTTTATATAAACTACCATTATTGTGCATTTTGCTACAATTAATCATAGTAAATCTCAATATCTTAATCCCTGGACAACATTGATCGATGCCATAACAAATACCTACGTTATCCGTGCGTGATAACACGTTATCATCGCCTTCGGATAACGCGTTCAACGTTATTTTAGTTATAAATAACATGTGGTCGAGGCAAGTATGTCGCACGTGCTGTACTAACAGGCTGTACAAGGGGTCTATTCTACTATTAGACAACGTCAACAATCTATCTCGCTGCAACTGCAGTTCGCCACGATACTATCTGTCTAATTATATAGGTACCTTTAACGAGCAATTATTGTATATATGTATTGTATATATTATATAATCTGAATCTCGGAAACGGATCTAACGATTTCATGAAATTTAGTATGCAGGGGGTTTCGGGGATAAAGCGATGTAGGTATGGTTCATTGTTAGAAAATGTTACTGCTACAAATAATTGTGACAACTACATCAGTTTAAACAAGCACTAAACTGTTTTACCGATACACAAACACTAAAGCTACTTGAAAATAGATGGCGTTGTTAATGAACACTAAGCGTTTGGTTTGAGGTTAGGACCAAGAAAATTTCTGTACTCGTAATTTCCAAAGTCACGATTTACCAAAAAATAAACCTTCATCCAGGTGCTTTGCGAATATGATTTATCGTCGCTTTCTTGATTTATAGAGTTAGCAGAATTATATTTTTAGTTAGGATCGATTGCTGGCGTCAGCAGTTACGTAACTGTAGCTGGACTGTTTTTCAATAGCAGAATAAAAATACGTGTAAAAGTCATCTTTCCACTGCAGTTCTACTTAAGTTTTTTTAGTGGAATCGACCCCCTGTACATTAAGTAGATAAGGTACCTACTACTTACCTACTCGTGGCCATTCCTCGTTAATCTACTTCCGTGATAAGCGCGTCAAGTCTTGCAATTGAAGAATAATTCACTTTGAGGACGAATTGCATTGCTTAGTTTTATGTGGGTCGATGTCATTATCGATGGAATTTCCAATGAGATAACTATCGTATGCGTACGATCCCAAGAGCTGTAAAATGGCTGGTCGTCAGCACTTCGGGTAATTTAGAAATTCAAGGTAATTTAAGCTTCACTTGTTAATTGCGAGCTTGTCACTTAAAAAACAATTCTTTGTATTAGCTCTGACGTAAACATGCATATATATATACAACACGCGTTAAACTTTCAACTCTGGTTCTTCCATCCCCCATAACAAAGCTAAAAGAATTACGACTAAGTGTTTGCCAACTCTTTCACTCTTCACATAGGTAGTTCAGGCTTGGTTTACGCCATGTGAAGCGAATTTTTGAAATATGGCTAGTAACAGCTGGGTCCTAGCGCCTAGAGGTTGAACATCAAGCTCGGTGACTTTGAGATGGTAAATTTTTTAGAGTGTGGTACCATCTAACATAGATTGGTACGTAAAATACACCAGACGTACAGCAGTGAACGCAAGATGTTAAAAAAAATAGATATATAGATAAACTCTTTATTGCAACACCACAGTACAAAAAAATCTAGCTAATATCATAACCGATAAGTGGCAAGATAAATATACATATTCTTTTTTTAACATATATATACACAAGTTATTTTGTTAATGCTGTGCCCAAGAATATTAGACTTTTTCACCCGCGCAGTGATATAAGTTGATGATGATGATGATGATGAAATGTAGCCTATGTGCTATTCCAGACTATAATCTATCACTGTGCCAAATTTCAACCAGATCCGTTCAGCCATTCTGCCGTGATTGAGTAACAAACATCCAGATATCCATCCATCCATGTAAACTTTCACATTTATAACATTAGTGGGATATACATACTTATAACTTTATATATTATTCTATAAAAGCTCAAACCTCAACCCCCTTTATTTATATTTGATCGAATCCATCCGCTACTCCAATATTCGTATGTTTACAATAACAGTTTTAACAAAATGTAGTCGTGTTTAAAAATAAAAACGACTTCGATAAACAAATCGATAAGAATATCGAGCTCCAATTCCACGTTATGAAATTAAAACTCGTACAAAATGGTGTTTACGTTATACTGATTGGGGACCGTAATTCGACAGCAACCGAAATATCGGTAACGTAATTATCGTAACGATTCGTACGCAATTATCGTTAGCATTCGTACGTAGGTAATTGGTAAGGGACCGTAATCTTACACGACATTGGCACTCAAATTGAACGTGTTCGCGAAAACACCTGTCGACTTTTGAAGACAATGTTGACAGTAATCGATTTTTTAATCGATGAAATTATACGAGTACTGTTTGAGCAGAATGTCATTACGTGGCAGGAATCGAGTACAAGAATATCGAGATAACAATCGATTGACAATTAAAATAATTGGCAAGGCTGAAAATAATATCAACGAATATAATTACCGAAATATCAATTGATCGCGAATACCTAATTAGGTTTACGAATTTTTGAGAATATCATTTGCCGTATTTTAATACATTTACGTACCTTACAGATGCTCAGGTATAGACAATAATCGATTTTAAATCGTCTCAATATCGATCGTTACCTACCTGTCGCTTAATAAATGTTTTTCCTACAGGTTCAATTCCCAGAACGGTCGAGTCTTTGCGCCTTTTTTTGTTTTTTCATTCTTCGATCACGAATCGAAAGATAAATAGTGGAAGTAGATTTTTTGATGACGTCATTGTATTATCGATTTAGTTCTATTATTGGATCCTTTTGACTGGTGCTGAGAAAGATGACTTTAGTCATTTTATATTAAAACATTAACTTAATATGGTCGAAGCAATACGTGTTAAAAATGCTGGCCTGTATCTTGCTCAAACATTAAATATTGCCATACTTTAGGGAACTATACTTGGTGCTTGGTGGGCTGGCTGTTTTCTGCAACCAGGCCGCTGTGGCGCGGCCCATTTTGCGTGATAGCCGGGTGACGCTGATCAGTCCAGCCACCCGGTGTCGCCCAGGGACTACTTTAGGGAACATTTCCCTATGCGATTTATTAGACAAAGTTATTTTATTTTTTGTTTATAGGTTACTTGAATTATTGTTTTTGTTTGTTTTTGTAATTTCTGATTTAAATATTGAATACTATACAGTATATACTTACCAGAGTTATACACCTATATAGGTACTTTTTCCCGTTAGTTAGTTTACGCCTGTTTCCGAAGCAAGAGGTTCCTCGCCGTGACCAATATTTGTACGAGATGAGAAGAAATGTTTGTAATCTGGTGTTGCATTTGTGTAGTGTATGTGTCGATGTATGTGTTCATGCCTCCCTCAACATAGGGAATCCTGGTGCGGGTTATGAATGTGTGAAGGTTTGTTTGTTAAAAACATTGTAAAAGTATATATGTATTGCGTTTATTTGAGAACGCAATACTAAATATGCACTTTATCTGTGAATTCGTATTCCTAATTCAAGTTGGCATATAAATATACACATTTCACTGAATACTAAAAGGTAATAAAGCGTAGTACTTATACAAGTCATCTGTGCCTTGTGTTTCTTCATTTTTCGAGCACAACTCCTAAACAGACTTCATAGTTGAGGTAGATTTGTACCACACATGTCATCGAAAAACTACTTTAAAATTAAAAACGACCGTTATCATAAAAATATTATTAATTATTTAATATACAAAAATGAACGTTTATTTTGTGCTTGTATGTGTTTTAGTTCTACTATCGGATAATTTTGCGATGAGAAAGTTGATTTTAGTCATTTTATCTAAACTTTTGGTATCAGTGTCATATCGAGAAAAAAATACCAGGTTTTTCACTGCTAGGAATATATATATCTACTTAGGAATTGTACTCATTTACAAGACTTTATTTGTGAATTAATTCCTAATAAAATTGTTAGTAAACTACACATTTTACTGAATACTAAAAGTTAATAAGTAGGTATTATCACGTAGTATGTTTGTTCGCACGCAATTAGAACCCCACCCGTCTCATTAGCACTCTGTGCCAAGATAATGAACTCACAGAACTATAGCTATCTCTTTTACTCGTGTGCTGAGGATGTTACCGTCTCTGTTGACTTGATTGAGGGTCGCTTTGTCTGATTCAGGATTTCTATCAAACGATCGGCGTCGAAAGTTTACTTAAACTGTATGTCCATCGGGCTTTGCAATAGGTCTCTAGGAGCCAGTTATACGTCACTTGTGTAACTGGCTCCCGTTTAATTTTGAGTATTTTCGGGTATACTTCTATACTTACTGGTATCTTTTATCGGAATTATCTCAATGGTTATCTATCATAATCATCATGTTAGCAGTAGGACATCCACTGCTGAACATAGGCAATGGTTATAAGATTATGTTCTATAGATAACTCTCTTAATACTATTTCAATCTTTTATAACTAAATCGCTCTGGCGAATATGAAATTTCTTCCTTCGTAGGTAAGGGTTTGGTACGAATTGAAAACAAAGTACCTGGTACGTATTCTAGTAGCTTTATAAAACGCCCAGGCGTATACGAAATTTCTTCCTTTGCAGCTAAAGAGTTACTAAGACACAATCAAATAACTACTTACCTAACATGTTAAATTTGTACCGTAGAAGCAAACGAACCTTTCGATTTCAACCAAATGGTAGTTTGAATCTCATTATCAGGCGAGACCAGAAAATTAACCAAAGCCTCAACAATCCGTGTAGCAATAAAAAACACCGATTAGAACTCGTCCATGGATTTCAATAAACCGAAACGACGATAATTTACAGTTATTATCCTCGGTGACCCCGCAAAACACCCACCGGGCACCGTCCGATCCTCGCGCCTGTCACAAAAAAGGAGCTAAAAACGCAACAAAAATCTGATTACGACCAGAAAAAACATAACCAACAACCAAACTAAAACCAACCTTGCCCCAAAACTTATATGGAACAAAATCCAATTTCTGATGACGCGAAGATCAAGCATGGCCGTTACGAAAAAGGAGCTTTATTTCAGAAGTGAGAAAGCCCAAAGTGAATTATGGAAATGAGTCTTCGTCACTATCCAGTCAAAAAACATCTCAGTGCTATCCTGATAAGGTTGAAATTGTGATGAATGTGTGAGTTTCTTTTTGAAAAAGGACCGATCTCGTTTGGCGGGCGTACCTGTGTGCCCGCGCAGATGAGGCCTGTATTTATGGCGCCTCGTGCACTGTCCGGGTTCCGAACCCGGTACCTTAAACACACGTCAGAGAATAATAACAGTATACGAGATAACGCTTTTCTTCCCTAACATTTGAAGAATGTTTATTCACCATCTTTCATCGTGCACTCGTGAAGTATTTTCATTCATTTAAGCCTATCCGTCTTACTTGTATGTTTATTGCAAGGCCGTATGACTTAAGCATAGCTATCATAGCCATATGATGTGTTTATTAAGTGCATATGTGAGCTTAACCTATTCTGAGCGTTTGATCTGAGCTTAAATTCTGTTTCAACATTTTGGTATCTTTTCCGTGTGCACTATCCTATAGGTATCACTTTTCAAGCGAATATAGACTATATTGTATAAGTGAAAAGGTTTTTTATAGGATTTATTCAGGGGCTAAGTTTCAAAAAATCTTGTTAGTCGTAACAGTTGCCCTTGGCTGGCGGTTAAATTAACGTTATGTTGTTGAGAATAAAATTGTATGATACAGAGCTTTATGGTGCTTAATTTTTGCTTCCGATTACAGTGGTAAATATATTTATTATATCATAGGTCGGTGTTCTATATGTAAGTAAATTAAGTAACGAATATATACACAAATATTTTTTTTTTCATTTTCCCTCCTTGAATGGAATGGTCCCGCACTTCTCGTGCATTTGCCAAGTGTCAAGTTATTTGTATTAAAAGTTTTAGTAGAATATTCTGGTGATATTAGTCGTAGTCAGTCAGAGTCCAAAATGTCAGTCAGTCATGGTCCAGTCAGTCTAAGTCATGCTTTAGTAAAGTGGTGGCAACTTTACCATCAGCTTCTATGGAGTTTTGGAAACAACACGGAAAAACACGTTTCACCACATTATATCACTTGCCCACACTCATGCACGTAAAACAGCACTTAATGAGTAAAACGCCACCAATTTTAAACATTAACACTGAAAAAAAGCATAAATTTTGATAAATAATACAATGCAAAAACGTTGACTTTCTGCGTTCGCGCCAAAACTCATATACACAAATAGATTTCTCCTAAATTTAGTTTTTTTAATAGAGCATAATTTGCTTCAAACTACGTCACAGACCCTGCACTGCAGTGCGACCATGGATTGTCGATATGATAAAATTATCGGTAAAACACGACCCGCGATATAGTTATCGCAGCTAGATCAATACTATAGAGGCAAGGTAACATAACTGATAAGTTTAGTCAGTTTTACTCAGAGATATATGTCCGCACGGCTGGTGCCTGGTCTCTTTCTGATTAAAATTAATTTGAATTTTGAATAACTGAACATTCGATATAGAAGATTTATATCAATGTAATTGAGGAATATTTTCTACAGGATTATTGCTTCCAGAGTGGATTGTTTTTGAATATTAAGAATTTAGTGAGTACATTTTTATGGAGAAGACACTAAAGACATACTATTAACCATTAATATAACTATTAATTATTATATAACTAATAGTTGTATGTAGTAACGCTTGATATGTTAGCTTAGTTTCTTACTACGTATTTACCAAATCAGGACTTCTCTATTATAAAAACTTAGGGATTCTTATCGAGAAAAAACGAGATTTAAAATTAGAACCAAGCCGAGCAGACCAGATTAGCTTCTACCAAAGAGTTTCATTATCTGTTTCTAATCTGCACCTCAAGTATTTACTCACGGCCCTTGAGTGACTCAAGGATTAAGATAAAGTGATTTTTTGAAAATATGTGTGCAAAGCGCTATCAGTGAGAGCATGTCCATGGGAGTGTATCTTGAGAAGCAAGTTTGGTTAGGGTTCTAGAAAAACAGCACTTTTTGTTTGCCTTTTTGTTGATATTGTATACTATTTTATAAAGTTTTGTATTACTACAAAATATGTATACAAATTAGAAGATATGTTCATGTCGTTATAGAAAAAAATATTATAAATAGAACAAACGCATCCCTGCCACAATCTAGTTTTTATAGAGGTGTACTAAAACCATAAGTCCGATTATGCTGTTTTGGTTTAAATTAAACTATTTTGTCTTTATTTATACCTGTCTGTATCTTTCTAAAGGCCAGCAAGGCGTGGGTATTTTAAGCACCTTTATCTCTTCATCTCGGCTTATTTTTTTTGTGAATGATTTTCAAGCAAATAAAGGTAAACAGCGTGGTGTGTTCCCATCCGGTGTCGTTGTGGTGAAATTTGACAATTGTCCTTTTAGGGATCCGTATCACACAAATGGTTTAAAACACCTTCAACTAAACTTTGCTCACTGTATTTATAATGGGAACAATTTTTTATTGTTGTTTTCATATATGAAGATATGAGACGAAATTTATTATAAAATAATCCTATCCAAGACTTATTTATACCTGGTAGCTGAAATGCTTAATAAAGCTATTGTTGTCTCTTTTTAATGACATTTAAATGACAAGGACGTATTCTACTTAACGGATTTAGAAGTTTGTATTTGTTGTACAGTAAGAGGATACGTTTATTAATATGTATACTTAAGTAGTTGCAATACTAGTAGAGCTTGATTCAAATTTTATTTTTATGTTAGTATATAGCAGGCTCATCCAAAATTTAAGGTGTAGAAGTTAAAAAAATGTTTTTGGGCTGACGAGTCATTCAAAATTAGAATATCGTTTTCAAATGTAACTTATAAGTAAAAAAAAGGCACATTTAAGTATCATATTAATTTATCAATTTCTCCTTATAATAATAATAATAATATATATATTAATTTATCAATTTCTCCTTATAATAATATATAGCAAACCTCTCGACACCCTTTAGCCATTCACACCAACGTTGCCCCTTTTGTCACCATTGATGGTGGCTTTTATGGGGGGCCCGTTTAGTGAGTGGCAAGTCACCACCTGCCTAAATATTTTAAGATGAGACTGAAATTGGCAGGTGCCGTAGTCTCGACCATAGCCCACTATCTCCCGTATCACTAATAAGTACATTTCAATAACCATGCCATTTTACCCATTTTTGTAATAGATAGATAACCTGTAACCTTCCATCCAAAATGTTTCTGTTTTTATACTACATTGTATTTTTATATCAAACAGGCCTCTAAGTGTTGGCTACAGCCCCACTTATGCCTTTGTAAAGGACCGGGTGAAACCCGTGAAATTGGTTGGTTGTATAATAATAATAATCTAATAATAATAATATCCTTATTGAACAGAACCCTTCACTTGAAGCTGCACTCACTTTTGCCCGATTTTTTGCTTACTTTTGTCTCAATACCAAAACCCTGGGTCCCTATAATACCCTGTCGTCTGATATTTATCGATAGGGTTTATTTTACTTTGAATATAATAGCGTATTGTTGTTGTAATCAAGATTTAGTTTTGTGAGTCATTGGGTAAATGTTTTGAGTGAATTCTCGAATGCAATGTCGGTGTGCGAATAGAATTTTAAACTGCAACCGGGTTTTTTGTGTGAAAATATTCGTATTTGAATATTGTTCACGATGTATTTACTTCGACGTTATCTTAAATACCTAAGTAGGTATTAAGTCACAGTCAAAATCATAATCATAGGCATCAAAGACGCACTTATTTACGTCAATTATTCATTATAATATACTTTATAGACTACCGCCGCCGCGTTCCAAAATATATAGAGTATTATAGAGTCTACCGAGAAGCAGCGGCAAGAAACTCGGGGCCATTCTTTTCATATAGATGTTTACAATGTTTCTACTTAGGTACTACTAATATTACATTTTATGGGTGGCAGCTGACAACTTGCCAGAAGTGGAGTATTCCAAGCATCTTGGTCTTCTATATTATTTCGGACTTCATAATATGCTTTTTTATTAGTCGTTTTTTACAGTCAACTTCAATTTACATAATAATATACAATATGGAAGTTTTCCAGTAGGCTATTTTTAATAAGTGAAATCTGCAGACAGTAGCAGGCCCACCCAGGCCTTACACTTACCAGGCTTTACAGTACTGCCGGGACTGCACTTGCCAGTACTTGACAGGCCGGTTGCCGCAGTTGGTAGATTTCTACCTTCTGTGTCGCTGTCCCAGATTCTGTCTGTGTCTGTGTCCAGGCTGTGTCTGGGTGTGTATATGTATATCAGTCATCAGGTTACCATAGTACAGGCTCTGCCTAGTTTGGGACCTGATGACCTCATGTGGATGTTGTCCCATATTATTATTATTAATTTCACCTGCTAATGGGTACAGTCAACTTTAATACAGTGCTACTACTACTATCTTCAAACCAAAACACAGTACTGCAAACATTACTGATTCACTGTAGAAAAAGGTTATATTGTGGCAGTAATATACTACCCCGGTCCCGGATGAACTCACATCAATACTCGTATTGATGTTTCATGCAAACATACTTCGCAAATGCAACAGAATGTATCATCAAACACCGATTTTGTGACCGAAACCGCATTTCGTTGTCGAATGTTATGAATAAGTCGATAAGAAAATAGAGATAAGGAGTATCTTATCGAATCGATTCGGTTAATATTAATATCGTTATAAAATATATATAATACTCGTAGTTAACGATTGAGGATTTCGTGATAATAATATAATGTTGAAATTAAATAATTATAAGCGGCTTAAATTTTGAAATTTAGACATCCGCAATCCGGAACATTATTACAAAATGCAAGTGCGCCATTCTGTTACGGTACTACTGCACCGATTTTAATGAAATTTTAATTACAGAAATGTCCCTGTGAACGTCACTATATACTAACAAGACTTCCGCCCGTGCGTATTGTTATAAAATACTAGCGACTGCCCGCGACTTCGTTCGCGTAGTAGGCTCGGCCTTCGACCTCGTCATAATCGCCCATCTTTTCTTGGTTTTTCTTTCATAAGAACCTTCTCCGGACAATAATTAACATATAATGAATTAGCGAGATTGTTCTATGCGCCCTCAAGTTATAGCGTGACCAGGAAAAATAGAGGTTATTTTTTTTTTTAGGTTTCGCGCGGAGTGTAATTTAGCAAGAATTGATGATAAATGTAAAATTGTTCTTTTCTTCTGCTTCTATAAAAATTAAATTAGCTTTATATAAACCTGTGAAAAAAATATCTAACTGAAGATAAGTGAAAACTGCGTCAAAATCCGTTGAGTGGTTTTGGAGAGTTAGCGGATATACAGACATACTTTATGTTATATTATGTAAAGATTAACTACTTCCAGTTAAACCACTATCACTAAAAAGTGTTTGTCATAATAAATTTCTCAACAAAGGTACATTCAACGAGGGTTACCAGATCCGAAAATAAGTTTTCCTGGAAAAATCCTTAGCAATAAATTTCCTGACATTTCGGAATCTTATTCTAAAAACTTGCGGGTAAGGTTGAATATGCTTGTGAGATGCGGGCGGAAACAAGTGTTTTTATTAATAGGTGCGCAGTGGACAAAGGAGCGAAATAGACTGTCCATAGCTTACAAGAATAAATCATGTGAAGAGTTTGGTAAAAAAATTATGAAAGACCAGCAGTTGTTGAAAGCTATATCCAGCAATGAAAAGTACGACCCTCAGATGAATTATTAATAAATAATCAATTAATTGATTGCTAAATAATAGATTATATCCTATAATAATATTTTTTTTCTAATTTTTGTCTTTTTTTTTATTCCTGACAATTTCCAATTTTCCGTTTCCCTGGGAGACAGCTGAAATTCCGAACATGTCGGGAAAATTACTGTTCATCTGGCAACCCTACATTCAACAGAAAAACGTTAGTCATCGACTGATAAAGTGAAACAGCGTGCACTAACCATTAGGTGAACGATTTGTCCCCCTCATCAAACATAGCGAAAACAAAAATAATCTAATTTACATATATTATACGACTGAATGGCCATTTTTAAATGTCTTCTCAATGTCTTTCCACAAAATGAAATATGTACTCTCGTATTTCCTCTGATCTATGACTCATTAAGGCTCCACATAGTGGCCTCATACATCAAAATCTTAACAGTTCATTTAGAATACAATTTACTTAGAAACGGCTCGAGGGCGTTAATAAATCACTGAACAAATTGGTCGAGTTTCCTGTCCCATGCTTTTTGCGAGCCAGATGAAAAAAGGCCTTTGACCAGTTATTTTTTGTGCGCTATGGTATGGTTAGTTTGGTTATGTAACTTGATAAAATCGGAACTGGTTTTGTTTATTATTCTTTTATTTGTTGTACTACAGGTTTTACTTAGATATATAAGTATTTATAGTAAACTGGTACTGCCGGGCGATTCTCTAATGATTCGTCGTTCGTTGCGCTCGTCGACGAGCTCACGATAGTAATTTTTAAACTTTCGCGATTTGAACACATAGTTATATTATATTAACGGGGCTTAATCGCGTTAGTAATAGTATTTATTTACCTCGACGTTTCGATCAAGTTGCATTGATCGTGGTCACGAGCGGACTGAAGAGGCGGGTGTCACTGTCTTGAAGTATGGAGATACTTTTTAATATACCCCCAACAGTTGTTATAAAAAGTCATTGTCCCGACACACAACACTAACGATATCGACAGATTTTTCTGAGGATAAATCGCATATTCGCATCGGTATATTAAAAAGTATCTCCATACTTCAAGACAGTGACACCCGCCCCTTCAGTCCGCTCGTGACCACGATCAATGCAACTTGATCGAAACGTCGAGGTAAATAAATACTATTACTAACGCGATTAAGCCCCGTTAATATAATATAACTATGAGCTCACGATGTCAAATACTTCATGAGATATCGCCCTTGTACATAAGGTTGTTTTTTTTTCATCTCGTACCAACGTTTCTTGTCATCTCGTCATTTTTTCCACGGATGTTGTCAAAGATGCAAAGATATTTGCTCTTAGAGAATCGCATGGCTGGTTGAAGAATATTATGAACATGAAGCTATACTATTTTTATAACCGCACTGCGAATCTTATGATAACTTTTTCCGGGAAGATACAATCTTGATTAATATATACTAGATGCGCTTTGCGATTTTATCCGCATTGTGATCGCATTGGATAATAAAGATGAATCAAAAGTAAAAAAAAAGTAATTATCACACTACTATTATGAAAGTTTGTAAGTGTGTTTGTATGTTTAATACTTCTTCACGCTCAAACGGCAGAATGGCTCAGAGGTGCTGTATTCAAACATAGGAGACTTTTCATCATCATCATCTTGATCCATCGCCACGGGGGTGTTACCGCGGGGCGCAGCTAGCAAAATATATATATATATATACATACGGTGTCCATAATTTTCGAGTTATAGCACATTCATAGAATGAAGGTTTCCTCTGTAGTTTAACGGTATTTTTTTAATTTTATTTTTTTAAACGTTTCATGTGACCATGAATTATCATGTCGTTGTTTATGTAAAGTGTTCAACCAGTCAGCCTGTATATATCTATAGATTTCAGGACCTAATAACAAATTTCATCAAATTTCAGTGGTTATGGATACATATAACACGGGATTAATTTATCCTTTTTGTCTATCTCTGTTGCAAACTTCAAGAAATCGATAAGCGTACTGAATAGTGTTTATAATCCTTTGACATACCGCAGACCATATAAACAAAAACAAAGATGATCAAGAGTAAAGAAAACCAAAATATAGTTTTCTAAAATCATTCATTAGCCATACAGAAGAGGATAAAAACTGAGATGTTCTAAGATTTTGATGTGGCAAGTATACAATTTCCCTCTGGTAGACACTATGTTTCATTTAGGGACCTAACGATAAAATAGCAATAAATGTAACTGCAAAGACGAAAACATAGTATATTTTATTAAAACATGCGTTAAACGAAAAATAGCAAAGATTAAATATTAATATAATCAAAGACATAATATATAATCAAGATAGTAATAATATATTGAGTAATTTATTAAAATTTTGGACAGAAATTTCCAAATTGATGTTTTGTAGCTTTCCCATCTAAGCTATCAGTATGTATGTCGCATGCAGAACTGCGTATGAAACTTCTAAAGTAAATTAAATTAGAATTTTATCGAACGTAGATTCAGCATCCACACATCATAATTGCCGCATCCACATCTTCCCACCTTCGCAGTCTTACCCGAATGCCAGTCATGCACCCTAACGAACTTCAAAATATTTTTTCTGGCAACATACTTATAATGAATTTTTGTTTGTTTATTTTCCCCTGTACCTCGGAACCCTGTACCTACTGTTTAGTGTGGCTTCCTCAAAGTATACGAAAAATAATGGAAGAAAATGGATTTCTTTATTCTAATTGTACTTAGTCATAGAATAGAAAATAGCCTTTCGAGGGGTGCGAAACGAGAATGAAAAGAAAGAACCTTTTGACAAGTGGCTTCTCTTTCTTTTAATTTCTTGTGAAGTTTTAGTACGTCATCGCTACAAGGATCGGTTTGAAGAGAGTGGCGAAGTCGGCAGGATAGCGTGTTTACAAAAAACACAATGGGGTTGTTGGGAAATTCATTGTTTTGTATCTCTTTATTGCAGTCTTTATATATTATGTGATTATTTTTTCTAAAGCCCGTCTTATTCTACTTACTTCCCATTTCAGTCAAATTTATCTTATTAACACATTTTGCTTTTCTTTACCTTACAAATCTAGGCTTAAAAATTCCTTATTACAGGTTCCAAGTCTCTTTCGTCGATGCAAAATATAAATTAATTGTCATTTAAATAAAATAATATATATAATAACTAAGATAATAATCAAAACTAATACAAGCTAGTATTACTAAGTAAGCAGAAAAAAACAATAAGGAAAAACGTTTTTATTGTATAAAAAGGATTATAAAAATGTTTAAATTAATATGAAAATCTAAATTATTTATTTTCAATTTAGGCCTCAAAAACTAAATTATTTTTTACTTTTATATAAGTACTTATATTTTATAAATTATATATAATTTTTTTATTACTTTATTATTACTTTACAAGCCTTTTCTGCAGCTTTCCAAAACAAATAAAGCAACTACCGAGATGAACCGGCAAGAAAATCGGGGCCATTTTTTTTCAAATATTTCTTATCTAACTCCACTTCTCCTAAATCGATCTGAAACCTCTTCTGAAACCCTACATGGGTTTCAGATGTCGACTTTGGCATTGGTACCTTCTAAATAATGTCTATTTACGTAAAATGATATTTTCATTAAGACGCGGTCCAACCCCAATTTTAAAATAATTTACTATGCTTTACGTAAGGTTGAAAATAGCTTGTTAGATTGGAAGATGTAATGCGAAAATCCGTTAATTTTGTACGTTTTCTTTATATTTTTCGATATATACTAACACAATTGAAAAAACTGCTGGTTATTACTTTAGTACTATACGTTAGCTATGTATTACCTAAAAAAATGTAGTGTTATCGCTGAAAATTCTGAGAGTTTGGACGTGAAAGTTTATTTTTGTGGACCTATTTAGGATTTTTTATGCTGTAAGAGAGTTATATTTATGAATTCTATTCGGTTATTACTCTTTTGATATTCCTTTTCTAATCTCTGTATTATTTTCATAATATACTATCGATCTGTTTCGTTACACTAGGTGTTTAAAAATTCTGTTTTCTTTTATTTTTTTTCTTTTTTTTATAATTAAAATAGTTTTCTTTAATCAGGGTACGAGCGCGCCTTAAAACTTTTTTACAACCAACTTGGATTATCTCTGTGACCTCTTCTACATATGCGAGGGTTTATTGTAAAACAAACACTGTTCCCAAACAGGACTTATTAGTCTTTACTAGTCCAAAACTATGCACGGCTTTTTTTCCTATTTCTAGTATTTTACGCATAATTATCACTGTTTTATTTAAATTTATAAAGTTTTCACGAACAAACATTATATTTGCCGCTGACATTAATATCATGGTGTAACATTTCATTTCATTACAGATTCTAAGAAATGAAACTAACCGTTCTCCGTGCCACTTCTAGGAGTTGGATCTACTTGAAACCACTTCAGTAAGAAACCTTCCCTTTTTGTGTAGAGGGTTGTTAGTCAAATTACAAAATTACGAACACCGCCACTTGTGACTTGTGAGCAATTTGTGTTTTACCTGGGACAAAAATATTGAGAATTGTTGCCCTTATTCATGATATTTTTTATTGCAACTTTTAAGAAAAAAATTCTGTTGTAGAACATTTGAGTCAAAAAGCTAGAGACTTTTGCTGAAGTATCCTTCCTATACCGTGATTATTAAAACACATCATTTATGAATGAAACTGACGTATATATACGTCTCTGGAACGCAAAAGGTAAAGACAAAAGTCGGTTATATTATTAGCACTGTGGTAAAAAGTTATCTTAACAAACAAGCATAATATCAACTCGTTAATAGGTTGCGACTATGCCAGTATGTGTAATGTAGTGTAACCGTATTATGATTTTTAGAATTGACCTACCTACCCTTAACACCTTTACAGAATTTAATAAATGATTGGAGTCGTATTTGCCACAACAGTGAAATAGAATGAATGATGATTTATCTGTCAAAAAACCAATATGGCGGCTGTAAACCACATTACACACATGTACTATGAAACTTTGAATTTGGCCAAATCTAATCGAGTCGATATTGAAATGCAGGTCTTTAAAATAAAATTCCAAGAACGAATGCTCCCCTGCTACAATTGAAGAATCAAAATATCAATGGTGTAGCGAAAACCTGATGAAGCACACCTATGAAGTACTCAAATTAATATTGAGTGATATTATGTAGTTCAGCTTCACCTCAGTTTAAAAGCCACGCCTCTTCATAGCAGTTCCAGTGTCACCCAAATTTTTAAATTTGTCTCGGCACTACACTCGTCAGCACGAAATTTTGCTCTCATTTGCCAAGACGTTTTTTGTATTGTTTGCAGCTGTATTTGTTTTAATAATAATAACTTTCTTTTGTTATTGAACATAACTCATTTTTTTTAATATTTTTTTTCTATATCGTTCTATATTCAGATTTCCTTATCCTTCACCATCCATTTTAAACTTAGGTACTTGTTCTTTTATAAAATCTATTTTAAGATCCGATAGAGCTAGCATGGCTTCATGAGAACCATTCCATCGTTATGTCAAAAGCACGTCTATCGGTTTTAGGTTCTCCAACATATGTAAATGTACGCCCAAATTTCCCCAGGTAGCCGGGCCAGATCTTCAAACACGGGGCATTCTTCGACGGTGTACAGTCAACAGCGTTGTTTGCGCACGCTACCGGTGTTGGCCACACGCGTTCGGACCGTGTGAGCAAATATCTCCTTTTCTATACATTTTTGGGGTACGGTCAGCAATATAATGTCAGTGGCAGGGTAGAAAATTCATCAATGTTAGTTAGGAGGATAACTCTTTATTATAACGCCGCAAATATATAAATAACGTTATTATAACAACGTAAGTTACAATGGGCGATCATATTATGTCATAAAACATCTCTTTAATGATAATTTCTACCTATGTATTTTAAATAATATTTTTAATTTACAATAACATGATAAAATAGCTGCAGTAAGTCATAACATTCAAAAGTTGAATAATAAAATCCACATATTTTTTTTTAAACATCAGGTCTTTTCATTTAGTGGTAATCTTAATACTAAAAACATATGTGGAAATAGATGTAAACATATTTTCTGTATACAATAGATGAGGTACACAAAATGTAAAGCCATATAAATACAATTTAACCTTGTTATAGCTAATTAACTATATATAACATAGCCTTTTAATTTCATTTGCTAACGCTACCAGCGCCAGCGCATCCCCGCAGGCGTTTTTGTGTGGATCATACCTTTTATTTTCCCTGTTAGACTTGTTAGCTCGTCCGTTCTTGTTATTCGTTATTGGACCCCCTTCATGATTCCATCGGACTAGTAACGTGGTCTATGTACTTAAGTCTAACTTTGAAAGGCCGATTGGAATATCGTCTTAATCTCGATGGTATAAGAGCGTTTTCCAAGTCGTACAAGGTTGGTAAGGCATCGTAAAATGCAGATTATTTTAAAGGCGATAGAGAGAGATTGCTTTATGCTTTATTATGCATGCCAGCTGTCGACGTATGCTACACCAAACAAAAAATATTGGCGCTAGTGTCAAAATCCAGAGAGCAAATCGGGGAATATGCTTGTTTGTATGGAGAAGACTCCATAAACACACTTACTAGATAATAATCCACAGATTAGTAGTCAGGGACCTGCTGTAGTTAAGATTTTTTTATAACCGACTGCATCACCGATCAGCTGCATAATGGTACCACAGTCTAAACATTGTATTCATAAAAGTTACATGTAAGTATACAGGCGCGGATCCAGCCCACAAAAAAGGTTGTGGTCACAGCCACCCGAAAATCAGCCAAGTGCGAGTCGGAGCCTGAACTCTCTTATGATCGATATAGTATCAAAATGCTCGCTCGATGTTAAGCG
This sequence comes from Selenia dentaria, assembly GCA_917880725.1. Lineage (NCBI taxonomy): Eukaryota > Metazoa > Arthropoda > Insecta > Lepidoptera > Geometridae > Selenia > Selenia dentaria. The sequence goes on along the minus strand of OU862901.1, from coordinate 8,050,580 downwards.
ACACGCTTGCCTGCACTGCGCTTTTTACTTGAAGATATAAGATGTTCTTGCTCTGAGTTTTCGCTGGAACTAACTAAGTATAAAGGCTTATCAAATGATGTCAAATTAAAATTAAAAGAAGATTTCTTTGTCGCGAAAACGTTAGTTATTTCTCTAACGGATATCCAGATTTATTATATCTTTATGGCATTGGATATAAAACATCATATCATTGGCCTGTCCAATATGAAAGTGTGACGTCTTATGTCACAAGTCTTTTAGGGTTGTGGGCATGCCCACCGTGCCCACAACGGTGGATCCGCGCTTGTATACCAAAGATTCTTTCTTTAAACACTATGGGCCTTACTTATAAACGCTGCTTAACTAAGTGATGTTATTTAGTATTGCGCTCAAGGAAATTGTTCTGCGTCGTACTAAATGACGTTATTTAAATTCAAGCAGCACCAAGTAAGGCCGTAACTTTGAACCGGAAGAAAGAACCATACAAATAAATTAAAGCTCGTTAAAAGGATCTACTTTAATATGACTGTTCTTTGCCAAAACATGGCACATGAAGCGTGGAGCCAGTAGCGATCAGCATGACGGTCGTGAACCGGCTGAATGCGATCTCCATGATTTTGAATGCCATTGACCACTACATGGGTTGATAGGATACTAAACGATCAGAGAGTGGTCGTGGGTGGTCGTAGTTTTAGGGGAGATAAGTCAATGAGTTATATTTAGATAGCTAGTTGACCCGCCAGCGGCTTCGCTCGCTTGGTCTTGGTGTAGTGGCGATAGAGTTATTCTTTTTAATTTCAATTAAATTTTTTTTTATTTATGAACCGATTGAAATGTTAAGTGAAGCTTACCGCACTGAAAACTCACATCTAAATCAGATAAGCCGTTTCTGAGATTAGCGTGCACAGACAGACAGAAATACTTACATTTTTTTTCGGTCGTTTATAAAAGTACCAATAATATTTTTTCTCATATATATCTTCTATGTACAGACAGCGATCCGTTACATTTTTATTATATGTATAGATAGGCTGTATTAGTGTTCATATACTGGGTATAAAAGAGTTGAATGATAACGAACCTGTTAGCATTTTTGGTAGTGAGTTAGTGACCCCGCGCATGGGTCCCATGTTCAATTCCTGACCGGAACAAAAATAAAAATTTTTGGAAGCCGGTTTAAATTTATAAAAGTAACAGTTATATTAAAACATTTATGTGGTCACAGAAAAAAAAAGTAAAAATAAACATCAAGGGAAACAAATGAACATAAACGCATATAATTATATTCCTACTTTATTTTATACGTAAAATTTTAAAATACTGCATATTAAACCTAATTACATTAAACAAATATTTCAGGGTATGTAATATGTAAAATGCTTAATTATGTTAACTTCAACAAGTTATTTCACACTTTAAGGTTTTGAAGTCGGTTCCATTTTTTGGTATTTCTACCGACTTCCAAAAAGGAGGAGGTACTCAATTCGATTGTCTGAGTTTGAAAAATTTAATACCGACTTTCATTCTATTCAGTTATTGGACGGTATCCCAAAAACTAAAGGAACCGAATATGATGAAATTTAATATTATATAAAAATAAATTTTGAGAATCAGTTCACCTAGTCGAAAGTTATGAGGTAACAAACATAAAAATAATACAGTCGAATTGAGTACCTCCTCCTTTTTTTGGATGTCGGTAGAATAAAAAAAAAGCATTTGTTACACACTTTAACTTTGTAAACACTTTATTCGACATTTGTCAAATACCCTTTTTATGAGTAGCCATAAGTATCAACCCCAAAAGAGGATCATCAAAAAATGAGCCAAGTTCCCACAACCAATTAAAGTCACATAACAACGGGCACGCGACAACAGAATCATAACGGAAAAATAAACCCACTCTCCCCGACTATTAGTGAGGTATTATCCACAATTGGTTACACTAATCGGTCGTTAGTTCCGGACACGCACCGAGGGGTACCGCGGACTTTAGGGGTACAAGGGAATTACCCTCGCACTTGGCTTGTTGAAAACGTGACGATAACAATAGTTTTGTTAAAGTTGTCAATAAGTTTCATTTCAATTTGCGGTGATAACAAGTCTAGCAACCCTACCCTCTTTGGTCAGTATTCAGAAAGACTGTCTACTTATGTGGAGATTTTACAATCTGTGCCATAAAAACTCAACTGCTGGTTAGTGCAGTTAGTAGCATGCCTAACGTGGCATTGGGCGGGATTGTCCCGCTTTCAGGCTGTCCATCCATCCCGCTGTCCCCAATGAGAACAAAAATGTCCCGCTTTTACGAATAAACCTTTATACCTACTTAATTACTTGCCTACATTAATATATCGCGAAACACGGCAGTGCACCGTAGACACGGGTTGACAGTCAAGAACAAGCGCATGTCTGCCTTCTGAGCCGCTGGTCTTGGATTCGATCCTCTGCACAGATCAAACATTCTATGCATTTTTGACATGTGTCTGGATGTGCACATGTATTTAGGTATATATACCAGTCATTAGGCTTTCATAGTACAGGGTCTGTCTAGTTTGAGACATGAAAATCATATGTGGATGTTGTTCCTTACTATTATTACTTTTAATTATAATTTAATCAGATCTGTACTCAGGCCCACATTCAGTCTTTCTGGAATACGGACCTAAGTTGTCAACGTCATGAATATGCAAAGCTGAGACTCCGAGTATCCTTATAGACTTGCCTCTTTTTTTATTAGACATATTGATATTACCATTTTTATTAAAACCGCATGAACAGTGTCCAATTACTTTAATGAGATAATAATAAAAAAATACAGGGATCACCTTCGATTTTAAGAAGGGTTAAATTAATTCGAAGGCTGGTATTCAGAACAAATTGAAATTCGTTATCAATATAAAGTTGTGGCGGTTTAAAAAAAGAATATATTAATTCTTATTTTAAAAATAAAATTTATTTAAATGTGTAACAAAACTCGGGACATTAAAATCGTCCGAAACAATTAAAAATCGAAGTCGCGATCCATTTTCGAATTCCCCGCGACGATTGGCCGAACAGTGATTCTCGGGGATGTAATGGGTAATATTATATGGAACGAGCTTTTTTACAACTAAACCGATTGCCGATGGACGCCAGAACAGGTTTGGATTCCTTTTAGGTCCGTTCCATTTTTATTGTGCTTAGTCCGGGTTTTATTTCATATTACTTATTATATTACGACACGTTTCGAACGTTATTTTATTTTAGTTTGTATTGCCAGGTACAAAAATTCTTTTAAATGTTATGGATATGAAGCTTATTATAAGAACTACATACAAATATTAAAACCTTTGAACTGTTTGTGCTTCGTTCTGGAAAGCTAAACGAACAATGAGTCATAAAGATTTTTCACGGCGAAAGAGTGCTCGTAATGAGTCCCCAATACTCAACCCCTCGACCTAATGGAACTTACCGAGGTCGAGTAGAAATAAAAAACTTTATTTAAAAGCTATGGCAGTCCGTAGTAAAATTAAAAAGACAAATTATTGGACGTCTTCGTGGAAGCCAGCCTTTGTTATCTCACAAGTGTTTTTCAAGAGTACTGTTTATCATCCCACCCGCTTGCTCTCATAAAAACCACGTCGATTCATCTCTGTCCGTCTAGTTAGCACTACGGGAGTTCCAACAGGGCGTAACAGACGCTTCTACCGTTACGTAATTCTGACACTTTCAGCTTTCCTAACAAGGCTGCTTATTGTGTAAATACAATTCGGTGTACGGTTTGTCGAAACGAATCCTTTAAGGGCGTAACTGTTAGTCGTGAGGAACCATGATATCGATTTATGGTGCACGGGATAAGCGTTCATTTGCCTTAATTGGCGCCCGTTCGATACCTCGTTTGTTTCGACACGGTTCAGCTTTTTGTGAACCTTTATTTTTTATGTTTAATGGAATTTGGCTCACATTTCTATAGAGGTAAGGCTTTCTTTAGCTTATTAGAGTGAAATTCAAATTTTAGAAGCATTAGCATAATGATAATTTGTGTTTGATGAAGCAGGTGTTGTGTATATCGGTTTATTCTCAGTTTTCATTATAAAATCTCGTTTGTGATACAAAAGGTATCGTGTCTCGTAAGTTTATGGGATTAGCACGACGTTTCCAAATAGAGGTTTTTAATTAATACAAAGTTCTCAGTTCGATTATCTCTAACATTGAGCTCTATCGGATGTTAATTTGCCTTTTTATTGTTATTGAACTTACTAAAGATATAAACTACGATAATCATGTTTTATAATAATACTCTACTCAGTATATTATGCATGTGTTAACACATGTTATTGTGCAGAGTGCACATGCATAATGTGCAGAGTGGATTTACTGATAGTTATAATCAATAAAAACTGATAATATATAAAAAAAATAACACGAATACCACGCGAAGCTCACATTATAAAGCTTGTTTAAAGAGCTTTGGTTGCATCATATCCTTATTGTTGTGTAACTTGAGTCTTCTTCAAGATACTGCGATATCTTCAAAAACAAAAAGTTGTCGATTATAAATACGATTATTAAATATGTCCAGTGGGCCGAGCACGAAAATCTGCTTAAGTGTAACGTTATCGTATCGTTTACGTATTCAGCACAAACTATGAGTTATCTGTGCCACTATTGTACTAGATAAATGTCAGTTTGTACTAAATACGTTAACGATGCGATTACGTTACACTTAAACAGATTTTCGTGCTCGGCCCACTGGAGTAGAATCGAATCCGTGGTTTTGAACCAACCAGCACGAAACCACAATGAACCAACAGATAAATGCATAACTTTTATTTGTCCTATAATTCCCTGTATCTGCTTTATTAATAACTTCATTCATATACGCCAAACCTTGTAACTAAAATATTTTTGTGACTTGCAAAGCTACTCCGTATACTACAAAAAATATCGAAGTGACATACTGCGTGTATTGTTTTGTTATCTTGTAATTTTTAACTCAAGAGGGCAAAAATACTCTTTCTTTAAATCAAATATAAGAAATAACTCCAGGCATGCTATTATCATATTATAATAACTTTAAATTACTATCACGAAAGTAAGAAGTAAAGTAATGTATACTTCTATACTATAATATTATAAAGAAAAAGATTTGTATGTATTATTGTAACGAATTAGCTCAAAAAGTACTGGACCGATTTAAAAAATTATTTCACCTTTGGAAAGCTACATTCACCCTGAGTAACATAGGCTATATAAGATTCATCATCATCATCCATCACCGCGCGGGTGAAACCGCGGAGAGCAGCTAGTAATAAATAATAGGATCGTCATGTGAATCATCGTGATCTATGCTGAGGTTCCGTGGACATGAATAAATGACTCCGATCAATCTTCGTTGATTTAACTCGAGTGTTAAGTGTTCTCAAATTGCTGGCACTTTAAACTTTCAATAGATTCTTTATAATAATAAGTTAGACTACACTTTAAAATCTTTAAAAATAGTGGGATTAGTGATAAAGATGAAGAAATTACATGTAAAACATTTGACCTGATAAAAAAGAAGACAAATTAATCGATCTCATTATCAGTTTTTAAAGAACAATGCTGGTACAATTAAAGAAAATGATATCTAAAAGCGCAGTACACGGGTAGCCTTATGCATTAAAATGATAGTATACATATTTAGAGAACATAAATATAAATGCAAACCGGAATATTAAGTGTATGAAATGTTTAATTTCTCAAGAAACGCGAATAATAATACAACACCATGTGGGTTCAGCATAAAGATATCTATTTTTTTGGAGGAGGAAATCCTTTTTAGATACCGCAGAAGAGCAGTATCTCTGAGGTTATGTCCGAGTCCACCGGTGGGGATGGGAGATCCAGTGTGTTACAGTGGACTAAAACCTCCTCCCTCTTTCCTATACACTATAGACACTAGGTCCGTACCGTTACAATATTAACCTTTTATTAATTACTAGTCTGAACCCCAAGTATCTAACGAGACCTATAGACTAAGGCCTTTATTAATAAACGTTGCGTAAACCTATATTAGGCGTAACATGCTTTGTCTTGCTTTCACGCGTGACATTTACTGCAAGCGAAAAATTGACAGATAGATGTTTTAACTACTCCGGGTGTAAGCCAAGTTTATTAATAAGGACGTAAGTGTGAGTCCAGTCATATAAATATTCAAATTCATAAAAGTTTAATACCCATATTGACAGAAGAGGCTCAACAACACTGTAGTTACCAAGAAGCATTTGAAATCGAAAAATTGGTATCATAAAAATAATGATGCTTGTGACGTTAGTACCGAAGAACATATCAAATTGAACCGTTCTGACGTTCAACCAACCATGTATATCCTGTACATTAACATAATATTAATATTTTTAATCCAATTGAAGACAACGCAGCTGACCACATTAGCATAAGATTGTCAGCACATTTAGCGCTAAGTGCGTCATGCACACGTAAGAAATAATAAAAATAAAAATGTGCGATAGCGATAAGACTGAGTGAATAACATTGTATTAGTTATTGTTATGTTTGAAGTCCGAGGTGGTATCATTAAAATTATTTGTAAAATAATTGACAGAACAGGTTAGAACTTCAATTGATATTACGAGTATACAATGAAGACGGGAAAAGCCCGATGGTCAGATGTAGTAAAAGAAGCTTACTGGTCTGCCAATCACGAAAGCTATTAAGACCGCCGAAGACAGAACTACGTCGAAAAGCATAATACATCGAGCGGTCAACCATTCAGACTAGACACGAATTTTAGCAATAAAGATGCCGACTATGATGATGATGACAATGGGAAGAGAAGATATTTGACAAAGAAATTATGGGTTGTTCAACGTATGAGACAACCTTTTGAAAATGTTTAGGAATCCTTACTATTACATAAATTTTCTAGTCTTATCGTGAGATAATTCACATAAGGTCGGTACAATTTATGTGATACCCTTTCCCCTGGTTAAAAAAAGGGTTTTAGGTTCTAATTCCAGTCTTATGCCAAACGACCTTGGGAGAAAATAAGAAAATACATAAGTATTAGGAGAGTAAAAATATAAAAAGTCAATATTATAATTTACATACCTTCAAGTTGAGTTACATCTCAGAGAACTTATCTGAACCCATCAGAATACCTCTGCAGGAGTCAAATTTGTGCTGCATTATATTAAGGTATTGTAGCACAAATTTGACTACTTCAGAGGTATTCTGATGGGTTCAGTCAGACCACCGTTTAAGACCGTTGGGCTATCTATATCTCTACTCTGTATAAAGCTCAAAGTGGTTAATGTGGTTATGTTAATTAGTTCTTGTGTATTAGAACCTATTCGTATGATATGATATAGAAGGATCCATCCTATCCAGTGATATGCTAGGTTATAGGGTACATTACACACACATAATGGACATTCCAAATCTCACTATGGCGTCTATGGCTAAACATGTTTTGGAATGTTTCTCTCTATGTACTTCAAAAAGACAGAAAAATAACAATGTAAATTTGAAGCACCCTTATCTATACTTATTATTTATAATATTACTAGCTGCTCTTCGCGGTTTCACCCGCGCGGTGATGGATGATGATGATGATGATAATGATGATGAATCTTATTAGCCTATGTTACTCAGGGTGAATGTAGTTTTCCAATGGTGAAAGAGTTTTTGAAGTCGGTCCAGTACTTTTTGAGCCAATTATTTATCATCCATCACCGCGCGGGTGAAACCGCGGAGAGCAGCTAGTAAGTAGTAAATATAAATTAAATGCAAAGATTAATCAAACACATTTTAATAAGTATTGAAGCTTATGCTAGATTTTCAAACGCTAATTATGAATTCAAACAAAAACATAGGTAATCTATAGACGAGCAGTCTGTCAGTTTAAAAACTTTGTAAATTGCTGTGTGACTTCATACAAGATTAAATAGATAAGACTGTGATAACACTAATAGGCATCAACTATAACACTATCTGTTGTAATAGCTACAACACAAAGAGCCTTGTATCTATGGCCGAAAAAACGTCTCGATAAATCAAATGTTTATTATGTCCGACTCCATATTTTCTTATCTCCGGTATATATTTGAACGGTAATAAATTGAAATTGTTTATTATCGGCGCAGGTCGATTTAATTTATCGAAATGCGGTCTCGGTGTCAAAATGTGAATTTCATATCTTGCCTCGTTTATTTTGTTACGAATGCAAGTGGATTCTTTTATGAATAACAGCATTGCTGTTATATATATATATTTAGTGGGGGAGGAAAAGGTTTAGTATATGCTCCCCCCTTGCTACGATGTAGAACATAATCATAAGTTCTTCAATAAAAAAAGTCGAGAAAGAATTTAACCACACACATTGCAGTTCCTGGAAAAGTAGGTTGATGTCTGCGAAATCTATTGTATTATTGTTAAATATGGCGAATCACAATTCAACGGGTTAAAAATACGACGGACCTCGGTGTTCATGAACATAAACTTTTATAGTAAAAAAACGTTATGCAAAGAATAACATACATTTTTTTGTGGAAAGTTTGGTTTGTTAAAGGATTATGATAAAATTATTGAGTAATATTTATTGATGCTGGTATTAAAATTCCATCGCAGGAGAAACTATTGACTTTTAATTCCGGAAAAGGTTTACAGTGCCTAGAACAAAAGATAATCATTGTCAAAGAGAAATTACTTCGATGAATTCATCTATGTCAGCGTGCCTAGTTCATATTTTTTAGTGGTAGGACTCTCCCTGGGGAAGTACCACATCTTTGCCAATTATTCAATCGCCAAGTAGTAGTGTGCAAACATTACTGTGTTTCGGTTTGAAGGGCGACATTTTATGTCAAAGGGTGACAAATGCACAACAGTGCATTGCCATGCAGAGTTTTACACTGCTGTAATTACATGATGAATGGCACTGAACTGTAATGCGCAAGCGTGACGCTTAACAGTAGACAAGCGACTTGCTCGTCGCCAATTTTAACATTTCCGAGTAGCTTCTTACCTTCTCCAAGGCCATATCTATCTTTATACCAAAATTTCATAAAATACGTACATGATCAAACGCAATTGCTATAATAGTATTATATGAGTAAATTTATATACTTAGTATATCAATCAGTAAACACTAATAACAAAATACAGGACTTACGTACATACACATATAAAATTATTCACCATGCTAAATGTCGTTATGTTTGATCACCGTTGACGGTATTTGCGTTACATTTAATCACCCTTGACGGTCGCCGAGCACGTCTAGTGTTTCGAGCTGTCAAAGTAATAGCGTGATTTTGATAAACTGACACAAACTTTGAAAGAACTGTCATCATTAAGGTCTTGACGTATGCGGAGATCTTATTTTATTGTCTATGCTGTGCCCAAGCATATTACGCTTTTTTACCCGCGTGGTGATGGACGATGATGAAAAGTATCATATGTGTTAATCCAGCGCCTCATCTACCTCCAAACCAAATTTCATCTAAATTGGCCGCGAAGTTTGACCGTGAAAGAGTAACAAAGATCCACACATCCATACTCACAAACTTTCGCGTTTATAATATTAGTAGGATATGCATATATATAATGAACCCCTATTTCTCCTGGTCACGCTATAACTTGAGAACGGATGGAACAATCTCGCTTATTATTATTTTATTGTGTTAATTGTTAGTAGAGGTTCTTATATGAGAGAAATCCGAGACTACTACGCGAACGACGTCGCGGGTGCTCGCTAGTAAAATATAAATAAAAACATATATAAGTATCAAAACCATTTAACTATACATGTGACGGTAAGTCTATTTTACACAATTAACATGCATTAAAGTGACTGCAATAATATAATGCATTTGGAAGCAGCGCATTCGTACATAAACCCACACAAATATGTATGTTTCATGTTAATGTGAGTGCTGGCAATTTGTATCATTTAAATACGCAACTTAAATTACTTACATAAGTAAGTAATTTAAGTTGCAAAGTAATAAAGTGTCAAGCAAATATTTTAAAAAGTTTTTATTTTGACAAAAACAGTTATACGCAGACAGTGACACTGAAAGTGACATTGACGTTAGTGACAGTTCGGGCGGAAAAAATCTGACAGACACAGCGCGACCGTCGCAGCGCCAGTACGTGTTGTGGCCCGCGTTCGCCGCTGTGCACAAGAGACATGACATGACTCCCACAAGAAGAACTTCAAATAAGTTCGAAACTGGTCGGAGAATATTTCCGGTAAATATTACGCGAGTCCTAGCCGGTTTTAAAGCGTAATTATGAACATAACTCGCGATAGTTTTCTTTCTCAAAAACAGTTTTATAGTGAATATATCCATATGAAAGTTCTGTGTAACGTATATGCAATTTAGGACCTTTAAGCAGTATTAAATAGAACTGAAAATTGATATCTGACATAGTTTGTTGGAAGACGCGAGTTGGAATCCTGTCAGAGTACGAGTATATATTATTATCTCTAAAATTGAAATGTTGGGTCTCACTAAGCAGGCTTTAGTGCTTTAATAATCATAAAATAAAAATTGTGTTATTATTTCCGATATTATAGTGATTAAGGTGAAATAAGTGAGACTTAAGGTAATCTACATAGATTTTTTGTATACTTGCCGATCTGCCCGGGCTTCGATCGCGTGGTCTCGCGTAATAAAAGCCTAAGTTACTCTTTATAACCTTAGTTACCTGCCAGTGAAAGTACCGTCAAAATCGGTCCAGCGGTTTCGGAGATAAGCCAAAACAAACAGACACACAAAAATATATTATATTTACCTTATATCATACTTTAGTAAGCATTTACTCGTAGTAAAAATCTGTTTTTTTTTTCACATTACAAACTGTCACTTTTGTCTTCCATATAAAATAAAACTGTAGAGGTCGAATTTCTGTACAAAAAATGCTAAAAACCGAGTCAGGGGGATGAAAGGAGTGAAATCGAACGAATTTAGATTCTTTAAAAAATTTATTTCTCTGTTTATCCGTTCGTCTGTCTGTTTTATACGGGCTAATCTCCGAAACTACTGGACTGATTTAGATGAAATTTTGTATGGTGGTAGCTTATAACCCTGGTCAACATATACTTAGGATACTTGTCATCATCATCATCTCAGCCATAGGGCGTCCACTGCTAAACATAGGCCTAGGAATTTGAAAATAATAATAAAAAAATAACAATTTTGAACATAGGATACTTTTGATTCCGGTAAATTCAAAATTGATAAGTTCCCGTGGGATAGTTAAAAAACTGTAATCAACCACATCGAGCGAAGCAGCTGGCGGTCAGCTAGTTTATTTATATGGATACTGTCTCCATTAACAACCAAATCATTTCACTAATGGGTAACAATAAAAGAATATTCAATCATAAAACTCGTAACATTCAAAACGAGTCAAAAACAGCGAGAGAAAATCACTTCAATTCTAAAGCGAGACGTTATAGTTACACAGGAACGCTGTCCAGTTATACAAGACCTTTGTTGGGATGTGGTCGAGATGGAGATTGGGCCGTGTCCGGTCTCAAGCGAGGGGGGAAGGAGGTCTTCAAAGTTGGTGAGCTTCCCGGTATGATTTGAGAAACAAACAAAAGAAGACAGATAACATTTGTTCGAGAACATGAGTCAACGGGTCAGGTCGAGTTGGGGAAATGATGGATTCATATTCGAATTTCGAATTGATAGAATGATGGCGCGTTAACATGTGGATTCATGGAATTTGGAATTAGAACGAGTAAACTGAATCGTTTGGACTGTGACTTGGCTGACACATTACCATGCCGCTTAGATATCAAGTCTTATTGTATTGTGAATTATAATTTAAACGAATACCTATTTGAATATGTATTGTTTTCTTTTTTATTAATATTTCGATGTTTTGAATACTATTTCAGTGATCTTGGTCTCAAGTAGACTTACTGACGTTTGTCTATACTATATCTATACATATAATAAAAATGTAACGGATTCCTGTCTGTTCATGGAAAATATACGAGAAAAAATATTATTAGGACTTGTTTAAAGTAAAATATAATGAAAATAAAATTGTACGAATTTTTGTCTTGCGTTTGTGGACGAATCTCAGAAACAGCTTATCCGATTTAGATGTAGTTTTCACTAATATATTGTTTTAAGCTTCACATAACATTTATTTAGTGTTTATTTTATGTCAAGAAAAAAGTTATTGAAATTTTAAGAAAAACTTGCTCTCCACTACACCATGACCAAGCGAGCGAAGACGCTGGCGCGTCAACTAGTAATATTATAAAGAGGAAAGATTAGTTTGAATTATGTAAATAGTTAGGCTCCAAAACTACTGGACCGATATGAAAAACTATTTCACGGTTAGAATACTACATTATCACTGATGAACCTATAGGCCATGTATTTTGATTCATCATCATCATCCATCACCACACGGGTGAAACCGCGGAGCGCAGCTTTAGTAAAAAAGCCGTGTGAGTTCTTAATCTCGTCTCATGGAGCGATCATGATTTCCTCTCATCAATCTTACATCTGAGATCTCGATCGCATTGGGACTCATATGTATATAATTCTCCAGTCGTGTAGCAACATGGATGTCAAGATAAACTTGTAGAGTCGAGAAAGTGACTTTTATCACCTATCTTATATCGGGGGCAAGCGTGGATCCACCGGGCACGATGGGCATGCCCACAACGGTGGGTTGTTGTGTGTGGTGCTTTCATGTTCCACAGACTGATGATATGACCTTTCATATCCAATGTCTTAGTAAAATATACAAAACCTGGATATCGATGAAATTATTAACGTTGATGCAAAAAAAAAACGTAATCTTGCATTTGTAAAGTAATCACCTATCTAATCACCAATATAATTATTTAATTAAAAATCTATAAGTACAAAAATTTAATTTGACATCATTTGATATCTTTTGTAGTTGCCATTGCCATGCAAGGTTTTGAAGTGTTGTACCCAGTTCAAAACTCTGAATGGCACTGTACTGTTATGGGCAAGCGTGACGCTTAACATCAGACGAACTACTTGATACCATATCGATCATGAGAGTTCGTACTCCGACTCGCACTTGGCTGGTTTTCGGGTGGCTGTGAACACCTTTTATGCGGACTCGATCCGCGCCTGATCGCGGGCTGTCTATTGACGTTTATTTTATCATATCGACAAACCATGCTTGCACCATACCGACATAAGCATTTTATTTAAGTAATTACGCATTAATATTGCCAGTATCACACCAGCCGGGGGCGATAACAATTCCGTAAGAATTTCTTAAGTCGCCTTTAGTCGGCCATCTTAGGCGCCATTAAAAACACTGACACTGCACTACGTACAGTCCACCACTGGTCGGTTATCTTGGTTATCTTGGTCATCTTTATTGTTCGGGAATAGGGTTTATTTCGGGCAGGATTTTGTGGTGGGGTGTATGATAAGGATGGCATCCAACGTAAGAATGCCACCGCTCAGTTGACGCCCAGTATGTGTGGGGATTACTCAGGAAATACAATATTTAAAGAATTTAACTTAGTGAGAGATAAATGCGGGCAGTATTTAGATAAAATTTCTTTGTTGTCGTGTGCTCGTAATCACGTCGCGATGTTTGGAAGCTTTGTTAATCTTCACTGATCATTTAGATTAACTCTATAATAAAACATTACAGTGATAATTATATATAAAGAGATATTAAGGTATTGCATACAATTAAAGTCTTAAAATTAAGAGTGATAGTTAAGAAGTTTAGTTATTTTTTTTAGTTTTTAGAGTTTAGTTGATAGTGACAGATAAGAGGTATCTCTTCCAGACAACCATAATCATGATCAGGTCCACCTGGAGAACTCTTATAATTTTAAAGATGAGGATTATGATGAAGGTTTTTAATAATGTATATATAATAATAGTGATAGTTCATCATCATCATCTCAGCCGTAGGACGTCTACTGCTGAACATACGCCTCCCCCATGATAGTTAAATATTGAAAATTATTAGTTTTATAATAAGTATTATAAGTATTAAGTATATCTGTAACAAGTTGAATACACAGTCCGATTGACCTTATTTAAATGATAATTAAAAATATTAAAAATGATAAATTAATATCAATCAAAATTTTGAAAACGCTCGTAGTCTCGCTTAAACTAAAACACGACTTGACTGATTTGAACATATATAACAAGGGGTTCGAAACCTGGGCATTTACAAAAATACTTGCAAAAATAATGATTTTGACAACCAATTGAGTGAACTATTTGATAATACGTAATCAAAACGTCCATCGTCCATTATTATTTTAAGCTTGATATAAACGTAATTTGTATAATTACCAAAAAAAAAAAATGGCCGGTACAAAAGTGTTAATACATTGTAGATATGTAGTCAAAATTTTTTATTACTTCACAGTGAAATAATTATTAATTGTTAAAGTTTTCGAAAATTCCATCTAAAGGTATGGATACCATCTTAACAAAAATACTACATGCCTATGTACAACTTATTAATGAAAACACATGATTCGCGTCAGTGAAAAAATTTCTCTCTTACTCTTTCTTACACCCCCCACCCGAGCGTTCGGTGTGAAAGAGATTGTCGCCTTTCGGCTTTCGTTCGTTCGTTTTCGGAAGACGTAGGGTGTTAAGTTTCATGCATAAACCGCGCGCATGTAGTACCTATATCTTATTGAATAGTGGAAATGCCTAGAATAAAATTTGTAGGTGTGAATCAATCTAGACGTTTGACCAAATATTGATGATTATGTGGTATTTTTTTTTAAAGTAGTTTTAAATATTCTGCCCATGTATGTATTAAGTGCCAGCAGCATATAGTGCTGTTTTTTTTTTTGTAATTATACAAATTACGTGTATTTACGTGGTGGTACCAAATTTAATGGTAAGGATGAAATAGACTCCTTCAAGAGGTGGGAGTAGGGCCCCAGGATTTGTCTTGCATAACCTAAATTCTCGCGACCCAAGCGTCGTACCTAATCACCGTACTTACAACCGCCGTTGAGTTTGGGACATGTTTAGGAAGGTAGCCTAATAAGATTGTTTTTTATTTGTGAACGATATCTTACCGACCTATAAATGTATATATATATATATATAACTCTTTACTTATAATAAAGGAGTAGAGACCTAGAGAACTTACAGTATTTTAAATCTGCAATTTATTGATATGCGTCGATATTAAATTCTGGGAACTACTACTGAGGTCACTACTTGTTTTACACTTATGTCAGCTTTAAACTACATAAAATTACCATAACAGTAAATATTCATTTAATTTTCCTGAGACATTTATGTTTAGCCTTTTCGAAAGTTTACGCTATTCTTACTAAAGGGGCTGTTACTTTAGTACGTACTTCATACTGCGCATATACTTTAGAACAAAATTCGAAGTTGATTTTAATTTCCAATGTACAAAAAAAATACAGATATTAAAGTGCATAAAACCTAACACATTAACTGAACTTCTTGCAAGCGAGATAAATACTGAATTTTTTACATTTTCTAGAAGTTCGAATAAAAGGATTTTTTCCTCATAAAGCTAAAAATTGCTAAATTATTCCAACGTACAGACGAAGCGGAATGTGCAAACGTTAAGTACAACGTCAAGTACAGTGCACGCTAAATTGAACGTTATCGGTATGTCATTTCTTTCGATATTTGTCACCGAGCTATGGATGCCATGCTGCTTATTTAGGGAAGGTCTTATTAAAAACATTGACCAGTAAAAGAAAAAAATTAAAAGAAAAAAGAAACTGGACAGAAACTATAATCAGCCACTGTGCTAACACGAAATCTCGCCACCAAGAAAACGGCAATTAAGAACGAGTAATGATAGCGGTTAAACGGCTAATCGATGTTTTGAAAAAGGAACCCCTAAAGAATCGACGCCGGTCTGCGTATGCGCAGCAATTAAACAGCCAGAAATAACTATAGTACGCGTAATTGACGAGCGGGCCTCGATTTATGACGGCGTAAAACTGCAGGGAGGGGGTCCGGTGGTTTTTAAATTTGGTGTCGAGAAGAAACAGAGATTAAGTAAAAATGTAGCATTATGGCGATGCTGAAAGAATCGCGTATTTGGTTGGACAGTGTAAAAGGAATAGGTTTGTTACTGAAGGAAGAACGGTCCGTCAAGGATACCGAGTAAAAATTCAGATTCGGAATAAGACGCTAGAGGAACTCCGACTTGCTATAAGGAATTATACCTTAAATATAGTGCTTTTTATGTCATAGCGGCACTGTTCAACGTCTGAAGGACACACGCTGTGAGATTGATCCTCAAAAACAAACTACCACTGAAATTGCCTATAGCTTTACAAACAGGGACTTTACCGCTTATTAACTTGCGATACTTAATGTATATTCAAATTCGTGCGTGCTGCGTGTACTTGTATTATTGTCCTATCAAACCAAGTAAATTACTTAATAAAGTTATGTGAATGATAAGAATAGAGAAGTAAAGGAAGTAAGTAAAAGAAAGAAAGCGCTTGGATGTTTCAAGAAGAAGAAGTGACGTAATACTTGTTGTGAAGTAATGAGTGAACTACCCAATTGAAATCATGATTTTGACATAATAAAGGCATATTTTTAGTTTTTAATAATAGTTAATAAAAGTAATAGCAGACAGAGTTATTAGTCTGATTGTATCGAAGAAATGAAGAGTTTAACCACACACGTTGCAGTTCCTGGAAAAGTAGGTATAGATTTCTGCGAAATCTATTGTAT
This sequence comes from Selenia dentaria, assembly GCA_917880725.1. Lineage (NCBI taxonomy): Eukaryota > Metazoa > Arthropoda > Insecta > Lepidoptera > Geometridae > Selenia > Selenia dentaria. The sequence goes on along the minus strand of OU862901.1, from coordinate 8,033,862 downwards.
TATTGGCCAAATATGGCGAATCGCCATTCAACGGGTTAAGGTTTGTAGAGAAGACGGTAGGCTATAGTTTAGTCAGAAAACAAATCATCAATCATGACTCTACTTTTTTTAAAATGTCTCATTGTGGGCCTTAACGGCCGGAGGGGCTACTGCCACTTATCAAATAACCTAGATATATACCAGCGGTTTAAAAAAAAGTTGTAATGTAATAACTTATCGGTGACTAAACCTAATTAACCCAATAGCTAGTGCGTTATTGAGTATTATAAAAATATGAAAACCACATTAGAACGATGAATAGAAAATCGTTTATCGCTTTCTATCGGCAGTAAAACAAAATCGGTCTACGGTTTATTTATCAATCTGCTTTTACAAAATCGAAACGGGACTCGATTGAGTTGTAATCGATAGTTTGAGGTTTATGTCTCAATCCATTCTGGTTGTTTGTTGCTGTAATTTAACTGCATTAGTCTGATTTCTTGTTAAACTCTAGTATAAACACAGATTAGATAATAGATAGGACACGACGACGTGTGCGTTAACCAATTCACCAACGCGTGAAATACACACTCGAATACCCCTGCATTAGAATCGTCTAATTAGCGGGAGCCGCGGAATGTTTGTGCTTATAGCTATGTAGCATAATATACGTTATTGAGCAATAACATACATTTTTGAGTGAAGTCATATTATATACGTCAATATTTAATATCATTATCGCCGATCCTCAAAGGCTTCGCTGGCTGGGCCATATATAAAGAATGGAAGAGAAGCGTGCAGTGAAACGAGCATACTTGGGACAGCCAACTGGTCGACGCAGACTGCGGTATCTAGATACCGCTGGAGTGATGACGTTCGGAAAGACCTACGCGAACTCCAACCCGATGATTTGCAAGAGATGGTCTAAAAAGACAAGACAGACGAAAATGGCATTTTATTATTGGAGGCCAGAATCAGCTTGGGTCCCTGCGCCAAAATGAATCGCCGATGCTGCTGTCAAATATAGTTGGTGCACGTCCCCCATCGTTGTTCGACAAGGTCTCATTACCGACTTTTAATTAAATGCTTTCTAATTATACCTGATCTTGCCTTGTAAAAACCAAATGCCTATTTTAAAAAGCGATTTGTCGGCGCCGGTCTCCTCATTGAACAATATAAACTTATTTTAGTGGACAATAAAAACCGTTTTACGTGTTCTAAGACAATGTACCGAATTTTACGACAAGCTTGAACAAAGAAACAGTTAAAAATAACTAAATAATGGATCAGTAAATAGAGAATACGGTTAATTAGATAGGAAAAGATTATACTGTGTTATTTTTGAGAACAATAGATGTTTTTCAAGACCGGTGCAGCGAATTATAATATGGGATCAAAGTACCTAGCCGTAATAATCGTTTAGGTTGTTACTGTTTACTTTTATTACAAAGATAATATCTTTAGCAGTTGGATAATCATATTTTTAAAATTATAATGTTTGTTTTTGTATGGGTACCTACTTTGAAATTTAAATAGTTTAATATCTAGCCAGGGTAAGTAATTATATATGTCCATTCATCCAGCAAGCTCTGCGTTGATATGGAAGGGAATTCGAAGGGATATGGAAGAATCATATCCCAAGCATAATCAGAATAATCATAATCATAGCCCAAAGGCTCAAAACTCAAGGCTCAAAAATCAAAACTCATAGTTTCAAGTTTGTAAACTTGAAACTTTGAGTTTTGGACTATGTAAGCATCCGCTAATGAAGGATTTCAGTAAATTTCCTCTCTAACGGTGAACTTTATTAATTTCTGTACCTTCGTATCCCATATCTAAACGAGCGAAACCGCTGGTTTTAATGCAATTCAAAGACAAGTCGTCCACCTGATGTTAAGCACTATGTTTACCTATGACAGTAGTAGCAGAGCCACCCACAGCTAACTGTAGTTTTGCGTAGCACTGCGTTCGTCACCCCGAGACATTAGTTTTGTGAGTCACTGTAATTTCACTGGCTATACTGGCCTTCACAACCCAATTCAGTAATGCTTGGGCACTTTTGCTAAAAAATATCTGGCTTACAACCTAGTATTCCTAGTTTCCTAGCCTCTTTCGATTCGCACCCTGAGGGCAGCCGTGCGATTCTCTAAGAGCAAACATCGTTGCATCTTTGACAACATTCGTGAAACAAACGAAGAGAGGACAAGAAACGTTGGAACAACAACCTTGTGTACAAGGGCGGTATCTCATAAAGTATTTGATATCGGTGAGCTCGTCGACGAACGCAACGACAAATCATTAGAGTATCACACGGCAGGTAGATATTCTACTTCATCCTCTTACCAAGAAAATGTAGAGTCTAACAGTGTATTACCATTCACTATGTGTATTCCATTGCACACATGATAATTTAATGTTCAATTAGTGTGTAATAATGACTTTCTTATATAGACTTTTTTGACATCATACTGCTGTTTAAATGCAATCTCGCTTTCCGGAAGCGCATTTCCATCATGCACTTGCCTCCAGCCACGTTTTACGGCGATTAGATTCAATTAGAAATCGAAACTTAATTAAAATTTCCACATATTAACTTCTATAGTAGTTGACAACATAGCAGATCGTTAGTTGGAAAATAGTTAAGAAACGTACTGCTGTTTCAATTTTGTCGCTGTGTTGATAACTTCAGCTGCCTCATGACTTTAGAAAGGCTTAACAGCATCCGAGCAGAATATCACTGCTGATTTTAACATGTATCTTCGTTTCCATGTATCAAGCATTCATCACGTCGGCTTAAGAGGTTGTTGACTGTTTTCAAAGCAGCAGATTCCAGGATCGATCCCTAACTAGGCTATATGTATGTATGATGAACAGAAAAGTTTGTTATCGTGTCATGCTTGGGTGTTTGTTATATAGACCGACCGGGCGAAGCGTCTCAGATTTATCTGGCCAATGTGACTTATATGTATGTATATTTTTTTTGTCGTCGGAGATTATTGAGAAGGTACTTTTTCTTTAAAGGGGGAGTTTTCTGCGGCGTTATTTAGTATTTACAGAACCACTTAGATTAATTATTGGTCTCGCTTTTTTGTAGCGCGCGCACGGAGACCAATCATTAGTTCAAGCCTGCATATAGCTCAGACTGCGAAAAATTAAGGCTGATAAGACTGAGCTCGTGAGAATATTTGCAAAACTACTAGTTCATAGATATAGTTCCACCACGCTGTCGGGGAACTCCTCCAGTGGCGCTCTGAATGCTGGTATAAGCAAACAGCATTCAGCCAACAAGCTACCGGGTACTGTACTTTATGTTATCACCATCAGTCAGCCTTGCAGGATTATATGGATATCGGCCTCGATGTTACATGATAGGAGGTAATAATACAAACACTGATATAGGTTCAATGTATATTGCTTCCCATATAGTATTGTATTTACTATGATATTCTACCAAAGAGAATTTTAGAAACCGTAATACATAATCCTATTAATATTATAAACGTGAAAGTTTGTATGTATGGATGTATGGATGTTTGTTACTCTTTCACGCACAAACGGGGGGGCTAATGTTGATGAAATTTGGTATGGGGGTAGATGAGGCGCTGGATTAACACATAGGATACTTTTCATCATCATCATCATCATCATCCATCACCACGCGGGTGAAACCGCGGGGCGCAGCTAGTATTTTATAGAATTAGATATATTAACGCAGAAAACTTGGCAATAGTTTGTAATAGTGTCTTCAAGTCTCACAATCAAAGAAAATTCACCAGATTTGTTAAAGAAAACTACAACGTTATTTGCAAGTAAGTAACGTGATTTTCTCGTTCGTCCTCCCTTTGTAAGATCTATATGAAAATGCTGAAAACTATGGTCTAAACCTCTTTACATATTTTCCAGTTTTTAATACATCGCTAAATGTTGTGTAGGTGTGTCTCAATTTCCGCGCTAAAAAGCTTTGTTGGACTGTTTTAAGGTTATAAATTAAATAGATCCAACAACGAAAAAAAACGAATAGCAATTTAACATATTTAATTCTCGATGATTCTTGAACATCATACGAGTAGATTATACTCGTCTTGCGTCTAGTAAGCTGACATAATCGATACATAACATCGATTAAAAATGTATATTAAACATCGATATTACACGTGGCTGTGTATCGCCACAGATAAGCCAAAACAGTAGGACAGCCAACACCGCACAGCTTGTCAGCCTTGTTAGTTCCACTGTGGTCTTTGTCCAACCCTTGGACAGCTGATACGTTATCACGGCTATCAGTTATCAGGGATATTGGGCAGTGACGGTAGAGTTATTGATTTGTTGATAACATGCCTGCTTTAACGCTGATTTATATATGAATACTTTCATTTATGGTTATAGTAAAAGGATTTGGTTAAATACAGCTCTTTAATAGTTCGTTATTCAGAAAACCCATTCTCCAAGAATGTGCCACTGTTACAATACCACTAGCGTTCTCAAAGACATATTTTCATTTAGTCTCCCATCCTTTAAATCTAGTGTCCAAAGTGTTGTACAGTGACCCTCTACAAAAAATAATGACATATTTTGTATAACTCTGTCTCTTGCGTCTATAATATATGGAAATGTTCTGTATGGTTATAATTTGAGTTTTTTTAATTTTTTTATTTATGCTTTTGTTCACAGACAACAAATGGGTCCGTGACATTATTTGTACTATTTTAACTTTTTTTAACATTTTTTTTATTAAACTTATATTACTAAAGGAATACAGGAGAACAGTTTTATGTTTGTTTTGTATTTTTTTTACTTATCTAGACTTAGACACTATACATTGGTGAGGCCTGAAGGCACATTGAAAACTTTAACACTTAAGACACTTTATTAGCAACTTATTTAGACACTTTATTAGAGTTCAAGTGTAAAGTGTTTTTTGATTTTTTAATTCTAATCGTTATAGAATTTTACGACTTAAGATCTGTTTTCTGTAACCGTATTTATTATAAATAAACACAAACTTCTGACGCTACGAGACAGGTGTCTCGTCTGATACTTATATTACAGTTGCTTTGTCTTTCTATGTATGCGTTACACAAGTCCTGGACAGGGGTTCGAGGAGTTGCACAAGGACCACTTTTCTACATTTCTTACCTACAAATACCTTTTTGTTTTAAATGTTTATCGGGACAGTCAGCTCGTGACCACGGCCATTGTAACATGGTCGAAACGTCGAGCGAAAGGTACATATATTTTTACCTATATTAAATAATACGTGAGTCCCGATAAACATTTAAAAAATGTGTTCTAATCGCGAAAGTTTTAAAAATTACTAAATACCTTTTTGGTGACGGACGAGCACAAACCGCGAGTTTCGACGCCAGCACAACAAACTCTTACGGCCTTATTAATAAACTTGGCTTACACCCGGAGTAGTTAAAACATCTATCAGTCAATTTTTCGCTTGCAGTAAATATCACGTGTGAAAGCAAGACGAAGCATGTTACGCCTAATATAGGTTTACGCAACGTTTATTAATAAAGGCCTTTGTGGACACTGAATTGTGAAAATTACAAAAATGTAAACCTTTAGTTTATTCTACCATAATACGAGTATTAAAGAATTCTCTGTAAATGCACATTGACTGTCTTCGTTTCTACAGCCCACCATTCCGCTATGGAATCCGAATTATCCTGGCATTTATCTCCATCGAGTTCGAATGCGGAGACGACTATCTGACGGAGACATAGCAAATGAATTACAAAATATATGGCTGGTCTTTTACAAAAAACCTACATATATACCGTCGCACTAGGATTTCCTTCCTGGAAACCTGGGTTTCATCCAGTTCGAAGGCAGAGTCTTATTAGACAGGGTTTATGACACTGATGCACTAAATGCGAGTAGGCATTTTGTGCAGCAAGTTTTCCAATAGCCTTTTTTATGACCCGGGAAGTTCTTTATGGATACTCCAACCCTGGGGGAGGCAGGTGGTTTTGTGGGAGTACGTATTCCCATTAAAAACCCGGGTTGTTCTTCATAGCGTCTTAATCCTTCCTATACCGTGATAATTAAAACAAAAGATTTATGAATGAAAGTGACGTATATTTACGTTTCAGGGACGCAAAGGGTTAATGTCGGGACTACGGGAACGCTATCGCACTCGTCCGCGGTCCCGGCGACGCTGGTCCTCTGAAAGAGGATCCCAATCCCATTGGGTTAGAGGGGACTACGCTCTACCAGCCTGCATCAAGTAACTAGCACAAAATCTGATCAGGTCTTCTATAAACCCCGAGTTTTTTGCCGCTTCTTCTCGGTGGGCTCTATATATTTTGGACCGCGGCGACAGTCTTTATAAAGTACATTAGGTATAATGAAAAGTTTACGTTCATAAGTGCGTCTTTGATGCCTAAATTGAATAAATGATTTTGACTTTGACTTTGAAAACATCTATTCTAGGTTTTTACATTGGTAGCGATTTACTTGTTCAAAAACTAAACTAAACTAGCGAACTAAAATTGTATTATGGTAGTCCTTGTTCTGTTACAAGTAAAATCCAATAAATAAATTACAAGTAAAGTCATGTAACACAAAGAATGACATTTCTAAAAATAGAATTTGTCTATAAAATTTTGTGTATCTATACGGTAAGTGAGCACCATGTTACGTGACGACTAATCTGGCTAAAATATACCTACTTATTCTTATTCGATTTGGGGGCGATGAGGCCAGTAATCTGTGATGAGGCCTGCACTGACGTCCCGCTTGGGGTGTTTTGTGCAATATACCTACAATTAAAGAGATCTAATTTTAATTTTATAATTCAGAAGTGTTATACTAATTTAGATTTAAGCCTGAACAAAAAGAGGAATGCCTTATTTTAGAGATGGTTAGTTTAGATAATGTTTACGGAAATGACACCAAATACCAATCAATTGACAACAAAAACCAGCCTTTGCAGCCTCTATTTAGAATACTTAGCCCAAACTGTGCCTAGCACTTTGGCACGATACTGTTGCACAAATTTATAAAATGTGGCTGATGTTGGACTGGGAATGAAGGATGAATAAAGCTAAAATGGAATTGCCTTAACTTTAAATGACTAAAGCTGCCAAGAAACGAGACGATACCACAGATTAACTACTAGTACTAACATACTAAGTTAACATTACAATGTATAATAGCCAGGACATTATATCTATAATGAACTCAGGCGCACTCGTTCGTTTCCGTTAGCTCATAAACGAACAATGCCGAACGCACTAAACTCGCGTAACTAATGGATTCGCGAAGGTGATGTTGTACAGGCGACGGTGTGCCTAGATGTAAATATTGTGTGGAAGTGGCATTCAAACCCACTGGCTCTTTGTTTATCGAGCATTATAACTTGCCGTATGTACTTGGCAACTTAACTCTTTATGCTAAAGGTATGCAGTACAGTTTAGTTTGCAGGTAGATCAAATGAAGTGTGATTTGAAAATTGTGTTGCAATGTTTTTAAAAAGTTTAAGAGTTGATGGATGCTAATCGAAAAAGGAGCACCGGTAGAATATTCTGAGCTGGTTGCGACTGTAACGAAACAGGTATAAGTTACCCAGTAATGGCATGGCTGATAAGGGCTGAAGATTCTTATCGCGAATGTATATGTCCAGAAACGAATCTTGGGAAGACACGTTACTTTTAACTGTTTCTTACAAAAAGTAGCAAATAATACCCCTGTTTTTCTGTTCTTCTAAAAGTTTAAAAACCGAGCAAGGAAATATTTAGCACACACAAGTACAATTTGAAAAATTTAATACCGACTTCCATTCGTTTCAGTTATTGGAGTGTAACTCAAAAAGAATTTTGAGAATCGGTTCACCCAATCGAAAGTTATGAGGTATCAAACATTTAAAAAAAACAGTCGAATTGAGTACCTCCTCCTTTTTGGAATTCGGTAGAAATCCGCTAGTTTGATTTGACTGTGACACTTACGCCATCAAGAAATCTATAATCAAATCTAATGACGTATCATTCATCAAAATCGGTTGAGCCGTAGAGTAGTTTCAAGCGGACATACGAACGGACATATGTACACATACGTATCGATCAAACTCGCAAACTTTATTTGGGTTTCGCCACACTCAGGTAAAAAATATTTGCACAATTGAACCGTCCAGAATGTAAAAAAAAAACAGAAAAGATTTGTCAGGTATGTTTCTCGAAGTTATACAGAGAAAGCCTAGAACATCTAATAACCTCATCCAGCCAAGAGCACCGATGCAGGCCAGTGCAACGGCCCACGTAGAAACAACAAACCACAGTAGATCGTAATTAGGAAGTACACATTGCGCCTACACCAAACCCTTTACGGCCTGAGAAATTAATAACCAAACAGCTGCAAGGATAGGCTGATTTGCATTGTAAAGTAATACGAGATATTAGCCAGATGGAAGATATGAACAGTGAGCTAGCTTCAGCAATTTGATGAAGGTGTGGACTACGAATTATATCCAAATCATCAAACCAAAATAGTGAAAAAAATCGGCATTATTTGTATATTTTATAGATAGCTTTTTAGGGTACTTGTTGGTCAAAAGGTGGTAAAGTCCATTCAAGTCAATTTTAGGGGAGATCTGACATTTTTTCTTATATCTTACCTACTACACAGGTTTTTTTAGAAAATCTATTACTTAATTGAAACTTTCGTAAGTATTACACATTTTAATGTTTCTCGTATTTTGACGGTTTAACTTACGCGGTAGGTATAGTCGAATATCTCGACCGGTTTCGTGACCGTCCGGGCCACTTCTTCTTGGAGTATACTCCATGAAGAAGTGCCCCGGACGGTCACGCACGTAAGTAACAGCGTCAAAATAACATTAAAAAGGTTCTTGTTAATAGATTTTAATGTCTCACATGATGGTCAGTGATGATGCGGTCGTAGGACGTATAACACAAGATCTAGAATGGCGACTGGTACTCAAGATCAAGGCCAGAAGACACGGTTAGGTGTTTAGGGATAGGTAGTCATCTTGTGACTCTGTTTTTGCGCGAAATTTTCTTTTGGACTGCTATATGATTATTGAATTGTGTGCAGCGGTAATAGCCTAATGACAACGAGGGTATTTTAATAAGAAAGTAAAATCGTGATAAGATACATAGCTTGGTGACCGAGCTCTTTAAAGTACGCCCCTGGCTAGCTGCAAGATTCAAAATCTCGCTTGGAGCGTATCAAGGTCCGACGGGCAGAACATTGGAGCGATTGCTAGTCCTACTAATGTCATAAATGCGTAGCCTTAACTACTGACCAGCAAACCTATTGTAAACCTATAGAGGTTTCCATCATAAATACTTTATCGCATACGGTGGGGTCAGGATGGAAGCAGGAACAAAATTTATTTCTGACGGGCAGAACATTCGAACGATGCTATTCCAACTAATATCATAAATACGTAGCCTTAACTACTGACCAGCAAACCTATTGTAAACCTATGGAGGTTTCCATCATAAATACTTTATCGCATACGGTGGGGTCAGGATGGAAGCAGGAACAAAATTTCTTTCTGACGGGCAGAATATTGAAGCGATGCTAGTCCTACTAATATCATAAATGCGTAGCCTTAACTACTGACCAGCAAACCTATTGTAAACCTATGGAGGTTTCCATCATAAATGCTTTATTTGACATACTTATCTGTCGGTATGATCGGTTACATGGCAGTATAATTGTGATCGTTTGGATTTATTCATTAGTTTCTCGATATTGCGTTACGGAGGTCTAGCCAATCAAGGTTAGAGGCGAATGGTACGAGAAAATAGGAGGGAATGCCCATTATAGATGTTGCAAATATGGTAATGATGTTTGACAATTATAATGCCATTCCACAGTTAAAGTTGTTGGAGGTTAATTTTCATTACATTACGTTCACTTTAGAGAATTTTACTGGTTATTTATCTGAGTATATCTCAGAGAACATGGGAACAAAAACAACCTTTTTTGTACATTGTTTTCGTATGCATGCATTTAGTTAGTTAGATGATGTCTACTTATAACGGTTTTTAAGTCCTGAGCATAAGAACACTAAGCTTAGCCGGAAACTATCCTTCCTTTCTTGTTTTTATATAGTACTTGGCACTACACTTTGACTTTTTTGGAGTACATATAGACTTTCACATCGAAAGAAAGAAAACGCATTTATTCCGGAAAATCACGCATTATAATAAATTATATGACGTATCGGATTTTTTTATGTCAATTTTCTGTTATTGAGCACACTGAGCACATATACACTATACGGTTATTAATCGACCATTAATGCATATTACTCCCATAAGTAGGCGTCATATTGGAAAATAAATGTAAAAGTACAATTTCTACGATTCAATGTCGCGCCTAGTGTCCGAATTGGACACGATATTAATTGATATGACACAAAGACAAAAAAAGTGTAAGAAAGTGTCTCGGGACGCCCGACAGAAGCGATAACTTAAACTAGTCTAGCGCTGTGTCTAGACTGGCGCCGTAACGCGTTACGTAACGAATCGGTTTAGCTTCCCATAAGTTATCATTTCAAAAGTTACACCCGTTACGACAAGAGGAGAGATTAGGTATATAAAACAATTCATTAATTGTTCTACATCACTAAGTTTCGTTATTAAACGTTCAACTACGTTTAAGATTCTGATCTGAGATATACAAATAATTGAATTCCCTAAAAGTCATAATGTCAGGTATTCAATGCTAATACAGTTTCAATATACGCAGAACATACAAATCAGCAAAATATTCCTAGAAGGCAATAGCTACGCCCTTGTATTTTGCAAATGAACCATAAAAACGACACACCAAGACTTCTAAGCAGCCCGCAAATGGCAGCCTCGAGTACACTATGATAGAGTCCCTATTAACAATACTAATCGTCTAAATATACCCCAAGGCCGTATTAATATGAGGATTTGTAAAGAGCCATTAAAAACGTGTGGTTTATTGAGATATTAATTTTAATTCAACAGCACATGTGGTATCTATGTGTGCAGTTGATTTAATTACTCGAGATGCGATGAGAGCCGACGGCATGTGTCGGCGACGATTAGTGGATGGATGACGGAAATGGACGGACGCTTCATAATACTATTACTGGTCGATAGTCATTTAGAATAGATTTGCCAAAATATTTGAAGTGAAATCTTCTATAGCCGCGTTAAGAGTTTGGATAAGGCAAAACTTATGAGTTTCGCGTCACAGTCACCGAAAATCAGATATCTTTTATTTTTCACATACTGTGGCTGTAGAAGTTTGCGTAGCATAGTAGCGTCTTATTTTTTTAAACAGGAATTTGTGCTATTATAGCCTATACCACAATCCTAAACTTAACGGAGTAATAAACAATATTTTATAATGATTATGCATTTTCTAGTCTACCCAAAGACTACTTAGTCTTTAAAAGTATGATAATTTAATACTAAAAAAATGTATGCGCTCTTATTTATATATTTTTATTTGGTTGAGTTTTAATTGGCATTATACCAATTGTATGACATATCCACATGCAACAGCGTTGTTCTTCTCGTTAAAATGTTTTTACACTGGTCGGTTGTGTTTTGATGAACAGATATGACTCGCGTCTGATGAGTTAATTAAAATTATGTGTGTAAAAATATAGAAGAGGTTCTAAAAGACTGCCTTGCGGAAGCCTTAATTTAAATTCAAAACTGGGCGCAACTAGCAAAACCATGTCTTATACAATTGGTTGCTTTTATAAGTAGTTTTAAAAGCTAAAAAGAAGAGAATATATTTATCTAATTTCATCTAGAGTTCTATTACTCAAAATAGATTATAATAGTTCATTATGTAACCATCTATACATATAATAAAATGTAACTGATCGCTGTCTGTACATGGAATATATATACGAGAAAATATTTTAGGGACATTTATAAAAATAAACGAAAATAGAATGAAGAAAAATTACTGTTTGAATTTTTGTCTGTACGTTTGTGCACGCTAATCTCAGATTCAGCCTATCCGATTTAGATGTGGTTTCACGCATATATTTTGGTAAGCTTCACTTAACATGTAATGTTTGTTTCATGTCAATCGGTTAATAAATAAAAAAGCTATTGAAATTTAAAGAAAAACTCTCTCGCCACTACACAAAGACCAATCGAGCAAAGCCGCTGGCGAGTCAACTAGTATCTAATAAGAATACCTACTTCTTAATCTATGCGATTCTATCATGAATTCACAAATAATTAAAAAGAAATACTTGTTTTCTTTACTTTACCTTCTAAACCACCTTTCTTTGAGCAAAACTATGCTTTGTTAAATCCGTTAAGTACAGATTTCTGATTGGACGATGTTCTCAATGAATGTAAATGCAAATATAACTGACCTTACAAAGTCATAATTATGTTAGTATCTATAAAAGAGCAGCATTCCGAAGATCCTGTCCAGATCATGACTATTAAACAGTTTATTGTCAGGTCTACGATCAAAATGTCTGATCTAGTCAACGCTATCATCAACACGTTAGATTCGTCAAATCGTGGACGATTATACTCGGCCGTTTATTATCAGATTGGCATGTAGTTTTTATAAGATAAATCTATACACATGATGAAGTTCGATCCGGTATCTTTTTTACAAAAATAGGTGATAAGGTTAGTATTTCTGGAACTAACTTCAAGTAACTTCTCGGCTTGTCAGACGCGTCGAAATGTCTAATACACTTTTATACAGTCAAAGGTCTTTTCCTCAGCTCAATCGAACTGAAGACAATGTAAGCCAAATCTTAAGCAGGTTCCAAACATGCCACAAAAGTTAATAAAAACCAGCAGCAAGTCATAACAGGATAATGATTTTGTTGCGAGCCTTCGCTCTCGCAGTTCGAGCACTAGTTAATTTCAAATTGGCCATTGAAGTAATCGATCTCGATGCTTTTTTTATACTTGTTCTGATGTATACTTGAGATGCTTTCCAATGGGATGCAGAAAAAGTAATGGCCGAGCGATTTCCGTTGCGGTCTGCGTATCAAATGGTTCAAGTGTCATGTAAAAGCAGTAGGGACAATGCCTCACGCACGGTTCCTGTCCCTGTCCTCACGCATCTCGGAAATCTGTGGGCTCTAATTTCGTCCGCTCGAAATTCATGATTCTGGGTTAAAAAAAAGATCTAACCAGAACGCGAAAGTAAAGCGAATCTCCCGTATTAACCTTCAAACTAACAGTTTTGCGTAGGCTGTTAGTCCATGAATGGGCTTTGAGTGGAATAGATTCGATAGACCTTTGAGACAGCGCCGATTCTCACGCACTTTTGAGAAAGCACATTTTGTGAAACGTGTCCTCAAAAGCCTGAAAAGACTTCGCTTTAGGCTTTGAATGAAGGGCTGTTTCTTAAATCTTCAAAAGCGCTATAAATGTAGGCATATTATTAAATTAGACGTATTATTGTGTGTATGGTAAATGCTTTTTAGAAATTTCAAGAATTTTTAGAAGTCCCTACTGTTAGTAAGTTTTTCACATTGACGTTCAAGCCACATTGCATGGAGACTCTTCCTCCTAACTTGATTTTACCATATCCATCTGTGAAATTGATTAAGAACGCGCTTTAGCGTGTTGTTTATGACTAATTGTTTACACGGTTTTCTTGAGGAGAGTTTATTTTGGTGATTGAGAAATTGGCTGTTTTGGACAGATTATAATATTGCTAAGCAAATTCATTAATAGTCATCAAGTAATAAGACGTTATTTCTTATAATTTTAACTATCTTTACGTAATATCTTCTTCTTAGTCGTTCACTCTTGACAGAGTGGTCGTGGTTGAAGACGATGCCTTTTCTTTAAATAATGCAGCCCTCGCGATGCGCCGCCATTCATTGCGATCTTCTGCGTTTCGGGTACTTGGGACTACGGACGTTTGTGTTCCAGCTTTTATGAGGTCTGTCCAACGCGTAGGTGATCGATCGCGTGACCGCTTGCCTTCTACTTGACCCTGGACTACGAGTCGTTCCATGGAGTTTTCATTTCGAACAATGTGTCCAAAGTATTTGAAGATTACGTAATATACATCATCATTATCATCTGTACCTACATCTTTTTATTTCGCCAATAGTTTCGACTAAATAATTTAAACGTAATTCTTACGGAAATTTATTTTGCCTCCTTTGTTAATGTGCATAACAAAACAACAAAATAAGTAATTGACAAAGCTTCAGATAATAATCGTTCTAGAGTATGCGGAGTTACTAACAATATATACAATCCGAATGTATAATCCATATATATAAAAGCGAAAGGTCACTCACTCATCACGAAATCTCAGAAACTAGAAGTGCTAGGAGTTTCAAATTTTGCATGCGGGTTCTTTTTAGGACGTAAGTGCTCACTAAGACGGGATTTTATGAAATTCAACCCCTAAGGGGTTTTTTGGGGTTGATAGTTTGTATGAAACTTCGTTACTGCGAGTGCTAAAAGTTTCAAATTTTGCATGGGGGTTCTTTTTAGGACGTAGGTGCTCACTAAGAAGGGATTTTATGAAATTAAACACCTAAGGGTTTTTTTGAGGTTGATAGTTTGTATGAAACTTCGTTACTGCGAGAGCTAAAAGTTTAAAATTTTGCATGGGGGTTCTTTTTGGACCTATGTACTCACTAATACGGGATTTTGTGAAATTCGATCCCTAATTGAAATCTGACCCATTGAAATCTGTAATTACCGTATCCCGCGAGGCCACGCAAGCGAAGCCGCTGGCGGGTCAGCTAGTTAAATAATATGCTCGGATTTAAGCAAATAGCAGCAATAAGCGATAAAGGAAGCGATGAGTAGAGGTAGGTCAAAGGGGAATCAATAAATCAGGACATGGAAAACATGGAGAAGCAGTACATGGCAGACTGCTTCACTCATGGAAGTTAAAATACTACGTCGAAATACTTATTACGGTCATGGTTGTTTATAAGATATACGTTGATAAATGTTACAGCCCACAGACGAGATGACAAGAAACGTTGGAAAAACAACCTTATGTACATGGGCGATATCTCAAAGTATGTAAAATATCGGTGAGCTCGTCGACGAGCGCATCGACAGTTATTACAGAATCGCACGGAACGACAGTAAGAAATATGATGACTGGAGCTGACGAAATGACATAGAGCCGCCTTTTTTTCGGTTTCAATCAACATTTAGCAACTGATATACATAATAGCCCTACCGAGGCTATCTATACATAATATATCTGATTTGTAGCGATCTCCTGCAGATATGAAAGAGAGAAAAACGCTTATAAACCAAGATATTCAGTTAATAGCATTTATCTATAAAAAAGACAAAATATAAACAAATGCTGCGTATTTAGAAGAACACCATAACATCTTAAATAGGGTGCGTTAGTTATCACTAATACTTTAGCCCTGGTACATACAAAAACATTACAATAGCATTGATAAGAACGTGTTTTGAACGCGTGATATCTCAAAGCACGCGGCCGAAATTGTTCCTCCAATTAACAAATTTCTCGTATAATAGAGTCATACGAGAGTAAAAAGTCCAAGCCCATCTCACCCAGTAACAGCATATCTGCAGCCGAGTTCTATATTTAGCGTACAACGCGTTCTTGTGTCAGGCGCGCGCTTCCGGCCCCGATCCTTGCACCGGCTTCATTCTGCAGATGCTTGGGACATTCTGCATACATGGAATTGGTGAAAGGGTTTTGGACTTCACTATACTGCTAATATAAACCTCTTATGTCACGAACTCTTTAAGTGGATTGCTTCCAATAAAGAGAATGGGTACATTAAATCTCACAGCAAACCTATGTATTTGATATTAATTTTTTAACTTGATACCTCAATACGGTCCTGAAAAAGAGGAACAACGAAGTGATCCTATAAGCGTTCTTTTTCCCACTTAACCATTTGCGTCCCAGAGACGTAAATATACGTCAGTTTCATTCAATAATCTTTTGTTTTAATTATCACGGTATAGGAAGGATTAAGGGAATTGCATAGCTAGTACTTGACTATACTAAAAGAAATAACTATTTTCTACCACATAACATTGGCCGATTTCAGTGTTTTTTTTTTCATTTTAAACACACATTGTTTGCATTGTCCGTACGTTTAGATTTTTCGAAGGTTTTTTAAGTTCTAAAAAAATTATTTGTATTACTTTGAAATACTGAAAAAATTCAAACGTAAGTGGATAGTAAACAATTTGTTGATAACATGAAAAAATAATCACTGAAATCGGACAATGTTAAGAGGTAGAAAAGAGTTATTTCTATTAGAATGGACAAGTACTAGCTATGCAATCCTCTTAAGTCTTTACAAAAATCATCAGATTTACTACAAATAGGAGCGTGAAAATAAAAAAGCTCGAGATTTTTGATTTAGTAATGTGAAACACAGTCTATGTCAGTCTCAGCTCTCAGGTATGTGACCTTTTTTTTTTAAATAAGAACTACAATTTTAAATTATTAATTTGCGAATTCGTATTTTCAAACAGATAATAACAAAAAATAATTTCAATGTTTGAGATCGCTAAGCGTGCGTTAGTGCTTTAAAAAAGTAATACTATAAAAAAATTATAAAGGGTTGCGACGTCAATACGAAAGTTTATGTATTTCTAAAAATGCTTCTTTCGGTTGGATAGTGTTGTTAAAGCTGTTCAATAGATGTCGCTCCGTCCCCGTAAGACGGTTAAATCAGATGAGACTTAAAAAAATTCGATGCTCAGACCTCGAGCCTCAGTGGCCTAGGTCATGGGGTCTGACACGGATAGGCAGAAGACGCGGGTTCAAATCCCGTCCGAAGATGTGATTTTTTCTCTCTATAAAATTAAAAAATAAAGCATTTAAACATTTTGAATAACATCTAAATTTTCCAACATAATCAAGGAATAATGTAATCTTTTTGATGTGTGTATTTCGCTTATATGGTTATTAAAATCCCAATAATACCTAATTTATCCTAAATCTCTTAGGAACTTGGATACTACACCTTAAACATAAGTCGTTTTCTGAGCAGACAAAATACAAAAGGCAAATAAATAACGTAAAATGCATGAAAGCAAACAGAAATTTAAAATCGAAAATTCTTTCATAATAACTTAAGGAGAATCAAATCATATTTTTAAAGTAAGTCGAAATAAAAAACCAAGGAAACATTCAAAAGCCGTGCAGGCGTAAACATCAAAACCAATTCACGAAAGCAACTCACTAATCTCGATAATAAAACCCTGCCAAGACCTTATAAGTATTTGAACATTCCAAGGTTCCGTAGGCTCAATATTTTTTTGTGTCAATGCATAATGGTCGCATTTCTCAGTATCTACACTACATAGTATTGTTAGCTGTTTATTGTGTCCCTAAACGAAGATTCAAATCAACTAGAGAGTTAAATTCGATGTTCCGACGGATCGTCACGGTGGCGTAGCGGTTATAGCGTCTGACACGGATTGTCGGAAGATGCGATTTTGAATCCCATCCGATTATGTGTGATTTTTCTGTCTAAAAATTGCTGCCTTAAAATATTTGGATAACAATTAAAATTAAGAAACATCCATGTTTACCTAGTCTAGTGTCCATGATCGCTTAAAAGTGATCAACACGTCGGGATTATAATAATCTATCTATGTATACAAAAATAAGCCCCTATTTATCCTGGTCACGCTATAACTTGAGAACGGCTTTAACGATTTCATTCATCTTTTTTGTATAATTATGTTTTCTAATACTTCGTAGAAGGTTCTTACATTAAACAATCAAAAAAAGATTGGAGTTTATGCAGAGGCCGAACGCCGAGCGTACTACGCGAACGAAGTCACGGACAGTCGCTAGTATAAAATATACGAAAGTTAATCCGTTTAATGTTGTTTAATTTCAATAAAACTAGCTAATTGATTTCAAGAAATTCTAATGCAGACACGCGAATGAGAGAAAACTATAGAGCGCCGGTCGGCAACAGGCGGACGGCGAATGATTGGAACTTGTACCTCCAAATATATGTGATTCAACGTGACAAATATTGATTATATAATATAGTGTAGAATCTTGATTAGTTAGTTTAGTACTAGTAGGTAGACGCCTATGAGTAAACCTACCTAGCTAAAGTAGACGCATAACTGTCGCTACGCTGCGCACCGTATTATGGCGCAAGAGAGTGTTGGATTGCTGGGGTACTGAGTACTGATACTCATTACTAGTAAATACATATTATTATAAGTATTTTTTTCTGGACTTCGGTAAAATTTTACTATACCTATCCCGGACCCTATTTAAAATTACATGCCGACCCCTGCTATAGAGGATCGTCGCATATCCTGCGGAACGCCAAAAACTACAAATGGAAAAAATAAAAGATCGAATCGAAACTCCGAACAGATCGTACACCTATTGTGTTTGTAATAACATCACGTAGGATAATCGTTGCTATTATGACATGCACGAGAATTGCACCTAAGTATAATCCAATATTTATAACATCCGTGACTTCAGTTTCTGTTAAGGTTACCTTTAGAATAGTGATGGGAATACTACGTGTTAACATAGTCTTGAGAATCGAGTGTTTTATTTTACGTCGATTCTAGCTCGATTCTTGTTCTCCATTTTCCATAGACGTTTTTCTATAGAATAGACGTTAAGTCTCCTCCAAGAATTTTTCAGAATCAAAAACACACTGGTGTATTTAGTGTTACAGGTGTTTTTGCTTCACGTGAAATCTGTTTTGGATTTTCTAATGTTTTCCTACAGAACAGAGTCTTCTGCAAGTGTTTAAGAATCGGAAACAAACAGGTCAATGCCGTTATTGTTACCGGTGTCGACCGGCACACAAATGTTTGCTCTCAGATTTTTGTATATTTTTGATGTGTATCGAAATGTGTGAGTACATGAATCCCGCTACATAGAAAATCCTAGTGCGGCGGTATGAGTGAGTGAACGTTATTTATATTTATGTATCTACTGGCGACTGCCCGCGACTTCGTTCACGTCCTTCACTCACGTCCTTCGTTCACGTCCTCGGCCTTCGGCCTCTCCATAACCTCCCGTCTTTTCTTAGTTTATTAAAATGAAAGAACCTGCTACGAAGTTTTAAGAAACATTAAAAAAAGATGAATGAAATCGGTAAAGCCGTTCTCAAGTTAAAGCATGACCAGAAAAAATGGGAGATCTTTTTTAAACATTTATGGCCTTATTAATAAACGCTGCATAAATTTAAATAACGTCATTTAGTACGGCGCAGAACAGGTTTCCTTTGCGCAATACTAAATAACGTCATTTAAAGTTAAGCAGCGTTTATAAGTAAGCCCAATAGATTATAATAGATATTTAAATTACAGCAAAACGAATCATATAAAATGTTTACATAGGAACAATATATTATATCGATAACCATATCATAATATAACCGTACCTTTTTATCAGCATATTTTCATAAAAATATGTTATTTCGTAAAGTACATAACATTACTTAATTAATCGTTGCATTCTGAATATGCATGCACAATACAATACAAATGTCAGAACAAAGGAGTATGCTTTTTAAAATCTATTTGCATAATTAAACAACTTTACATTCTGTAGACACGTATTTGTAATTTGAGTAATTAATTTCGCACGAAATATTGCGTTTAAATGCTATGAATTCTATTAAGTATTGATTTTATGTAACATGGGTACCCTGTATTGCCATTATGTAATACAGGGTAAGAGAGTTTGTATAATTTTGATAAAAATAGTAGGGTTGTCGACTTTCACAATTTGGTCCATGCGATCAAAGCGTCGCATAAAACTGATATAATCACTTTCAATAAGAATATAAATGCGATAGTTTGAGACTTAATGTGTACTAAACTAACTAAAGAGTATTATTTATTATTAATAGTTATTATTAGGTACTTCTTCACGCTAAAACATCTCAACGGTTTTAAAAAAGTTGATATATAACAAAACAAATATTAACAATATTAACTAAATTAGGATTGTTTTTTGTTCTGGAAAAATAATCCTGAGGAATACACATTTTCGCGCAGGTGTAATTACGGTACACACTCAGTGCTTTGACAAAATGTAACTTAGTAGAAAGTCCTTACTCAAAGTTATTACAACGATTTGTATATAAACAGTCACAAAACAAACACATCAAATCCATAGTTCCAATGACTGTCAAAGTTCAAGATCAAGACTGACCTTTTCGCTATGCCCATCACTATTCACGCCCTACTTGCCGTGTGAAGGGACGGAGACTCGTCTGTTCTGTTCTTAGGTGTTCAAATGTTTGCACACCAAGAACAGGTAGTGTCTTCGACAAAAGCAGTGGGAGTCCATGTTTACGAGACATACCTGCTTTCAGGTAGTCTTGCATTGTTCCCCCATCACTATAGAATAATACAGTTTTCGGAAACACAATGAATAGAGTAATTTATGCCGGGGAATAAAATATTTTACCATTTTCGGAAATGTACCTGTATTACTTTTTTTTTAATGTTTGGGGTGATGTTTCGTCTCGGTTCTTGTGGTATGTTATTGTTTGTTTTACGGGTAATTTGCGATTGTGAGACGTGTCTATCTCAGACATCAGGATTTTATCAGTGGGTTATTTAAGGTAGCGGTAATTTAATTGGACATTTGACTCATTATGTCCGTAGATTTAGATCTGCTGTGCGACCATGGGCACTTGCTTACATATGTGCGAACAATGAAAGCAATTTAACCAGATGTTTAATATAATAATGAGGCGAAAATTAAGTAAGTACGTGTGTTTTTAATTATTCTGTAACCTGCACTTGTAATACAATGTTGCCAGTATACATTTAATAAAAAGAAGCTTGAAAATCATACTTAAGACGCTAAGTTTATAAATGTGAAAGTTCGTGCAATCCCGAAATAACAGCTGAACGGATTTTGATGAAATTTGAATTTGGAAATTGGTATATATATGTATAAAATACCTACATATGCTTATTATAATTTTCGAGATACGAGTATATCGCGATGACCACGTAGACGAAGTCGAATTAATGTGGATTTGGTTAAATCTCCACGTTCGACGGATTCGAAGGCTTGTTCCCGGGGAATCACGACATCTTTCTTTCACCAGGATCAAATCGCAGCCTGAAGCTATTAAATAAGTAATAGCCTAAGTTTCTTTAATACCATTTAAAAAATAAATGTGATGCTTAAATTTTAGTGCCGAAAATAGCGTTACATTGACCTCACACTGAAACTATCTCACAATTCACACCGTAACACATGGTCACACTGTATCGCACGGTACGGCGCACTGGCCAAATTGCCGTAAGTGATGTAATGAGTTCGTTTACACTTATGAATATTCAACTTCCACATTCGGGTGTTACAAAAATATCCGATGCATCGCGGCTTTACGGCATTTTTATTAGTGTGAACCGCACCTTATCGGCACCGATATAAAATGATCGTGCCCTCTTCGCTTGTAAAAATGTTATAATCGTATCGTTAAATTTGTACGTGTCTCTTTATCTGTAGGTGTATTTCTGAAGTTTTAGGTGTTTATGGATTTGGTGCGGTGGAAGT
Organism: Selenia dentaria; assembly: GCA_917880725.1. NCBI lineage: Eukaryota > Metazoa > Arthropoda > Insecta > Lepidoptera > Geometridae > Selenia > Selenia dentaria. Next base: position 8,012,373 of record OU862901.1, on the reverse strand, counting down.
CATTTTGCGCGGAACCCTAAATCTTTTTCTAAAGTAAAGTAAAAGTAGCTTAAGTTACTCCTTATACCATTTAACTATCCGATAGTGAAAGTATTTTCAAAATAGGTCCAGCTTTTTTGGAAATAAGCCGAAACATACAGACAGACAGTAAAACATTTAATTAAAAATGTTCTTGTTTTAAGTACCGTATAGGTTATATGTGCTTTTAAAGGCATCTTGATCTCATCTTAAGTAAAAAAAATTTGTTTGACATTACAAACGGACACAGATTTCAATATTTTTTATAAATATGTTAGAGGTACATGAATATAAATTATTTACTAAGATGTCAAAGTGTAGCGTGTCTTGCCCTACTGATACCATTATTATGTTCTCTTTTGTAAGGCAACACGCTGGAGCTAATATTTGTAGTACCTAAGTAAAAACATCTATATAAAAAGAATGGCCCGTGTTTCTTGTCCGCTTCTTTTCGGTGTGTTCCAAAATATAATAGAGCCTATAAATTTTGGAACACGCCGGTAGTCTTTAGAGTACATTATAATGAAAAATTGACGTTCATAAGTGCGTTTTTGATGCCTAAATTGAATAAATGATTTTGACTTTGACCTTACATTGTTTTACAGCGTTTATACCCGTACTACACGCGTATAGCAAGTTTTATTTACCTAAGGCTTTAAAATTGCTCAGAGATGTACTAGGTATTTTTTATTAAACTAGCAGGAAAGAAATAGTTTATAAAACTGTACAAATCTAATTGTGTAGACAGCACCATACTTCCCAATTGTACATTGTAATGTAACACATGCATAATGATCTTAAAGTGTCAAATCCAATAAATACACAAATTCTGAATGCAACACAATTTTAAATTTGTCCATTATTTGTTTATGTAACGCAACCGTGTTGCTCACAGAATAAGTACTATATTACTTTGCCCGTAAATAATAGAGTACTTTCGTGTACAGAGAACACTAATATTCTAACAATATAAAAAGAAAAGATACGGTAATCCAAACTGCTCAGGTCATAAAATCTACAATCCTCAAGCAAAAATGACCAAAAGTGCAGAGTAGTTTTGTCGACAGAGAATACATTGCCAATTCAGGTTGTGATCCCATTGGATTGTATTGTGAATTGTGATATAATACGTGGAACGACTGAATAGAGGCCTACCTGAGGTCGGCACCTGCTGTTACTCTATAGATATTTTTTTTATAGGTTGCCAGTTTAAATTGAACAAGTCGTAGCGCCGCGTGAAGTTATTTGTAGTTTAGTTAGAGGTTTGTATAGAATTCGATTTTAAATGGTAGTATTTGGAAAATTGAGCATGTAAGTGTTGGTTTTTGTTTGAGACCACCGAGAAGCAAAATATAATAGATGGTTCTAATGACGATGCACGGACGTAAATTATCGCTACAAAAATAACACAACATTTCTCATCTTACCGTAAAAATTGCTAAAAAACCATGCAACTTGTAAGATGAACATCTAAATAGAAAAAAATATACACGGTCAAGCAGGCTGTATAAAATGGTATAAAAGTTTACACAACTATAGTAGATCCAACCGTTTATCCTCTTTTTGACAGATCTAATTTGTCAGTTAAAGTGTTGTGACCAAGTGATTATAGTGGACACGATTTCGATTCATTTTTCTATCGAGTCTGTGCGGAAAGAGAATAGTCCTAGGAATGGCGCCATGACCATGGCTATTGGCCATCTAGAAATACGTCAGCCAATGGGGAATGTTGAAAGGGCGTGGACAGGCCGTCATGGCATGGCCATCTAGAAACGCATCAGCCAATGGGAAATGCTGACGCATTTCTAGATGGCCATGCCCAGATGGCGAGGCCACGCCGTCCGGTTACACCCGTGTAGTTTCCAAGGTAAGCTATCAAATTCTGAGTTATAAGTTTTCACTTCTATCGGCAATTCCTATGACTGCCAATTTTTTTGTCTATGGGTAAGCAGTAGTATTTTATCAAGGTAGTAAAACTCAATGGTCCACCGCCGTTTTGTATTTGTCACTGTCACTCGCAACAAGACGCCCGTGCTAGTAATTATTTGCTGAGTTTTATATTGGAACTATAAAATGCCGAAAGGATCAGTGCTGAAAGGACAGACGAGAGAAATGGTGATCAAGCTTCGTAATTACTTTGAAGCAGAGTATCAAAATGGCGGCCCGCTTTTACCATTGTCGCAAGTGAGAGAGCGCGTTGCGGCCGCGTTAGGTATTAGTGCATCTACGATTACAAAAATTACTACCGAAGCCTACGGAACAAGCGGCATGCAGGAGAATAAGCTTCGTACGCCGAAGAAAAAACGCCAACCACGTCGTGTGACTTCGGTTGACAACTTTGACGCAGACGCTATACGCCGTCATATATATAACTATTACTTACGTAAAGAAGTTCCAACACTTAAAAAACTTGTTGCTTCTTTGCGTGAATGTGATTTGTTCCGAGGTCAAAAATCGTCATTGGTAAAGGTCTTGAATGAAATTGGATTTACTTATAAAAAATCGGACAAACGCAAAATATTGATGGAGCGTCGCGACGTAGCTTTTGCTCGTTGCGAATTTTTGAGCGAAGCCAAAAAAATTACAGATTGGTCAAATGTTGTTTTCACTGACGAAACTTGGCTGAATGCGAACCACACAGTGTCTAAGAGCTGGACTGATGACACCGCTGCTTCCACTACCTCAGTACCGATGGGAAAAGGAGAACGTCTAATCATTTGCCATGCAGGGTCTGTGAAAGGATTCATGCCAGATGCTTTGTTGGCCTTTAAATCCAAAAAAACAGTTGAGTACCACGAAGAAATGAATTCTGAGGTTTACGAAAGTTGGTTTAAGGAAATGGTACAATCATTGGAAGAACCGTCAGTTATTATTATGGATAACGCATCCTATCACTCACGCCAAATTGATAAAATGCCGACCCAGGCCGACAAAAAACAAGTAATCATTGACTGGCTTCAACGACATGGTGAAAATGTTGATAACTCCTTACTAAAAGTACAATTACTAAATATATTACGAACAAAAAAACACTTCCCAAAACGATATGTGATCGACGAAATAGCTGCAGAACATGGTCATTGGGTTCTTAGACTTCCACCCTATCATTGTCAATACAATGCCATTGAATTAATATGGGCTCAAGTTAAAGGACACGCTGCTAGAAATAACACAAAACCCCCATTCACGGCAAACAAAATGGTAAATTTATTAAAAAATGCATGTGTGAAAGTAACTGCGGAAAGCTGGCAAAATGTAATTCAAAAAACACAAGAAACTATAATGGCAGATTGGGATAAACACGTGGCGATAGATTATATGAGTCAACAATTAATTATAAATGTCGGCAATAGCTCGAGTGACAGCAACGATGAATCTGATTTTGATTAATAAATAAATAAAAATAAAAGATTAGATTTCGTTTGCTTAAATTGGAATTGGGGTTGCTCAAACTTTACTATTTTCTGGTACCAAACGGCAGACTTTAATGTCTGCCATCCCCAGCGAGCAACACGGAAGGGAGTAGCCTTAGCTAAAAAATATTGTTCAAATCTTTCTGTCATTTCTTGCGGGAGGGGAAGTTGCACACTAGCGCAAAGCCGCACTATTACATACAAAACATACCTGTACCGATCCATTGCCGATCATACTCACACAACCAAATCACTAACACATAAAAAATAAAGCACCATTCACAAATCTAGCCCCGCCCTCACCCCACAGTATATTATCAAACTCCATGGTCCATGCGGACTTGTACTTTGACAGAGGGGAAACGCTGTGTATGCCTACTCCCTTCCGTGTTGCTCGCTGGCCATCCCAGATTTAACCGGTAACAGCTTCGTCAAGTATGACTTGTACTTGTAATCATCATAGTCATCATAACCTTGTTCTTTTTTGGATATACACCAGGAGATAAACACGTCTTCAAATAATGCTGTATGTTTTCCTGAGGCGCATCAATATAACGGTTTTACATAAAAATAAATCCGATATTATGTGCCGAGAACGGAAAACACCCGTGTAAAAATAGTTCATAAACAATATCGATATCTCAATCGTAACTTCGTAACATCACTATGTTGATAGCCATAGAACGTAATTTTTTAAAAACGTTTGTTATTTTATGGAATTTATAAAAAAACTACTGCACTTATGGACTCATTTTGTGAAAGATGATTATTATACGGGATCAAGGAGCAAATTTAAGCAGTTGTCATATTTTTAAAACCTCGCATTTATAAGTTAACTTTTGCGTAACATCGTCATGTTACGTTCTATTGGTGCTGTCAAAAAGAGGATAAACGGTTGGATCTACTATAACATGCAAACTGAGTTCCCATAGAAATTGATTTGTATGGGAACTTGTTAACTTTAGTAGAAAGTCCTGTTATCGATTGGTTAGTTCTACCAACTTCGGTCGCATTTTTGCAATTAATAGATAACTGTAGGGATAAAATTTCTCTTGAACTAAATTGCTCTATATATCAAAGGCATAAAATTAGGTTCAAAGCACTAGTTTTAGATACAAACATATGAAATTAAACACGAAATAATTTACACTACTATGTGGAAAACTACTGTTCCAAAATGACTTCAAGTCAAACCAAGTGCAGTGGCCAAGCGTTCTTAGGCATATAATAACTGAAAATGTAACTAATGGTGATATTGGCTTTTTTTTAAATAAATTTACTTAACACTGTATTTTCAAGCACGATTGAAATACTAAGAATACATCCTTTTGCATACAGTAAAATGACTCACCTCACTCTCTGTCCAATCGATAAGACTAGACTTCTCTTCCAGAAGGTTCTCCGAGCTCCGTTTCTCGTCTTCACCGTCACCTTCGTCTTTGAAGACCTTGACCTCATCAGTGGAGCCCAGGTCATCACCTCCCGAGCTCGCGGCGGAGCTCGAGTGCGCATGCGGCATCTTCAGTCGACAACGCCCATTATCCCATCCCTAATCAAATAACAACACTATCTGTCATCCATGACAACTCTCACGCCGCCATTTTGGTTCCTTAGTCTTTGTTTGAGATCACAGATATGTCACTAACTTATAATGCCTAATGTTGTGGTGGCACTGTGTTCGCATCTGAAAAGGAGAAACACAATCTGTTAATTTCTTCATCATGATATGTATATTTATGATGGTTAGTTCATGTGAAGAGGAAAGACGCTATCTGCATCTGGAGTAAGCCTCCCACGAGGTGGCCAGGCAGACTAGGGTGAAATGAAAAAGCAAATGGTTTCACTCATCATCATCATCATCATCTCGGCTCACTGCTGATCATAAGTCTCCCATAGATTACCAAAAGGATTGATTGGAAGCAGCCTGCATCCAATGGCATTCCAAAATTGTGTTAAATGGCCAGTAATCGGTCGTGTGGAAGACTTTTATAATAGAGGCTCTATTCAGCAGTGGACCTCTTTCAGCTTCTAACGAGTTGATGCATTAAGGCGCTGTCAGCTCAGCGCTTGGCTACGTTCAATTTCCTTCACTTAAAATCAAGCAAATGTATGTCGTAAAAACGTAAAATATTCATAAAAAAATAATTTGCACTCTTAAATAAAAAAATAATCCGTCAATGTATGCGTATTAAATATTACTATTTTATGATATGTGTTTCATAACAAATACAATAGTGAATAAAGAGAAAAACTACTTTAAAGGTCTTTTTTTAGGAAGGACATAGAGCTTTTTGCCACTGCGGGCATTAAAAGCGACACAGGACTGTACTTTAAAGCTCAAATTAAGTGGTTGGTTTGAAAGTTTTTTTTTTATGTACTCTAGTATGTTAAAATAACTTTCAATTCCGTCAATGTGTACTTAGAAGTCTTAATAATGTCATATTATTTTTTGTACTTTTAATTAAATCGCTGCTTAATGCTTATGCTGCTGATAAACTGCTTTAAAACCTCCATTTTTATCGACATCGTGATATGACAGCACCTTTAATAGATCATCTGACGATGCACTGTCATCAAGACCGGATAATTTTTGTCTATACAAATTGTTTATTTACAGGCGATCTTACTAATCTTATTTTTGGACCAGTTGATATAAATGATGTATAACATAGGTTTAAATAACCTTCGCTTAAACGCAAATCTACACCCAATAAGAGGGGCTCGACTAATTACGTGAGCTCCAAAATGGAACTGGGTAACTTTACTTCACCCAATTGTGATTGTTGGCTTGTTTATTATACTCATGAAATCTCTTTTAACTTCTACCTGATAGAGGAATGATTGAAAATCTTAAGACAATTTTATAGAACATTGCATAGTGCTGTTAAAGCTGTTCAATACATGTCGCTAAGTCCCCGTAAGACGGTTAAATCAGATAGATAGTTAAAATTAGATGCTCGGTCCTCGAGCCTCGGTGGCCTAGATGGTTATGGCGTCTGACACGGATAGTCAGAAGACGCGGGATCGAATCCCGTCTGAGGATGTGAATTTTTCTCTCTATAAATTTCAATATTTGAGATCGCTAAGCACACGATAGTGCTTTAAAAAAGTAATACTATACAACATTAATCATTATTAAACATATTTTTACTTTTTCCGAGTACTTTAACGTTCCCACCGAAAAAATTGTAGTATAGTGAATATTATATTTTTATTTTGAGCGTAAGAAAATAAGGCCATTGGCGCAAACGCGAATCTTAAACAAAAAAAGTGAAAAATCCTCATAATCTTCGAATTGTCACCCATTCAAAAGCCATTCTGAATCGAGAAGCACACTTGATATATTTTCGTGAATGCCTTACTCAATACCGCGAGTTTTCTCAGCGACACTTGGCATACAGCCAGGAGTGCCCGTTGACGTACACTTGACGCGGGCTTGACCCAAAAGATGTGTCAGACACCACTATATAACCGCGATTGTTTTATACCTGGCCATTTTGAACCTTAATTATATGTTAATAAGGCCCGGAATTTCAGATACTGATAATTTATTCAATTGAGCCGTTTTTTATTTTCTCTAAATTTTGCACATTGATTTTCATTTGTTTTAAGAGTTTATAATAACCACCAAAAATACTTCGACAACCTAAACTTTATTACTAAAAACCGAGACTTCTCCCAAAACACGAATGTCTAAAATTACAATATGTTTTAGGTTATATTTTGCTATATTTGGTGATATGTGGTCCTAGCACGAATAACTGCGTACTCAGTCAAACAAAGTTGTCTCAGTCAAATTTGTGTTTGTTATTTACACATTTACGTAATTGGCGTTTTATTTTGGTGATTTACTATTTTTGGTTATATTAAGTATTTGACTATATTAGGTTATACGTTAAACAAGCATTTGTTTTATGTTACCGAATGATGAGACCAGTCTAGCAAGATATGCTTTTTCTCTTCATCAGTTCTTTCACAGCTAAAATTGGGGATTTCTACCTCATGAATTCATAATTTGGATCCAAACTTCTGTACCTTACATTCAATACGTTTCAAACTCAAGATTTTTTTTCCCCAAAATATGGAACCGATGTCAACACTAAAAAAAAGTGTGATTTTTTCACTCGTTCTAGTTACCCTTGCTATGCTATTTACGGGATCGATTGTCAGTCACCGTCAATAAGGATATCATCAATTTCAGTTATTGGAGTATAATTCAAAACAGCTAGACAGAATTTGATGAAATTTAAATTGGACCCCCTCGTAAGTACACTCTTTTAAATATTAATCACTAAAAAAACTATTTCAATAAAAGAGTTTTCAGCATCGGTCTAAACATAGGGGAGAAATCGGTGAACAAATATTCAAAAAACATACATTCAAATACAGAATCTCCTCCTTTTTGAAGTCGGTTAAAAATAATCTTTAGAATCAAATCACCCATCATCAAAAACATACAATATAAAAACCGCACCTTCAAATCATAATGCTGGTACTTTGATTACGAAAGTAGTCACCTTATGATCCAGGATGCGATAATGGTGGTAAATGGTAGGTGGTACTGTCACAGGTATGTCGGAGGTGTGATGCATGCATAATGCGAGAGGCAGCTATGCATCACAATGTCGGTGTTGGCTTACGAACAGACAGAATTGTGATTTAGCGACAAAGGAAGGTAGTTGCAAAAAACGAACAGGTGAGTAGAGCCTGTAGATATTATCAATGCATTAGACAGGAACTTGGGGAAAGAACTTATTTGACATGTGGGCTGGATTTGAGACACGTTATGGGTAAATACATACATTGATGATATATTGTGTTTTGTTATATTAACACGTTATATTAACGCGGTAAAGATCAGGTTACTTTTTTTTTTAAATATAGGTACGTAGTTGGAAGTTTTTTTATCTGTGTACCTACTAACATATAGTTAACTTTTCGAATTTTCGATCTATTAGATGATTAATTTTATTGAAACAGGCGCCAGAGTTTGCAGTTTAATACGCTGAAATTTGAATTATTTTTATAAAATCAATGTAGCCTAAAGTTTTTTCTTATGGCATCACCTGAAAGCAGTCTCAATAGATCTGGTCCAGTCGTCTCGGAAATTAGCCTGAACATTTTACAGACATTTAAAAAAAATGTTTTTTTAAAGTAATTTCATATGAATTTAGTAAAAAGTTGCTATTTGTCATTAACATTTTTCAACAGACACTTTTTTAATTTTATTTATTTACTGTAACGAACCAAGGGTTGACGTCAGGCAGGCGGCCGGCTGAGTATTTCACAATAATATGTGTATGTGGTTAGCGAAATACATATTATGTTGACTTGACTACAGCCCAATTATACATTTATCAAGTAATTTTCTGCCATATCATGATATTAAATGCCGTAATGCCGGTATAATGGTCAACAACGGTACGTATCTAATAACATTTCAAAATATGATTTATATTGAATCGAATCGAGCATGGATCAGGATCGTGAAAAAGCTTCTGTCAGGTGAGGTCATAGGGGTGGCGATTAGTGCAGCTTACGGCTGCACTAATGGTCATTGCTTCTTGATTCCATCTTCGCTTTCCATCAGGCGAGAGGGAGTCACTTTGTTGAACCACTGTAAAAAAAAAAAACTACCCACGATGAACTTGTCACTTCGATAAACATATTTTAATCTGTCTTAACTTGTCTCTAGTATTTTATCGATTACTACTGTCAAATTTTATCCTATCGAAAATCCATGCTCGTGCAGGTTATCTAATGAAAAGTGACTACCTACCGACGCCATATCTTACTTATTACTAATATTATAATTGCGAATGTTTGGATGGAGGTTTGTTACTCAATCACGCAAAAGCGGCTGAACAGATTTGGATAAGATTTGGTTTGTGGACAGATGACACACATAGGATACTTTTCACCATCATCACATGACTGAAGCCCCGAGGCGCAGCTAGCAGAAAATAAACGACTAACGGCCTACAATGATAGGTCTGTTTCAACATTCAGCTAAGCTGTTAACGTAAGTTACACAAATTTACCTTTCTATCCCAGCATATAATTAAAACGCATTAAATGCTCATTAATGAGTTGGTACTTTAATGTTGGTTGATAATGGGTTTAATGTTATTTGAAACTTTTAGAGTTGTAGCTAGGTCGTAAAGTTACAGAATCGTAGTGCTTTTACTTGGAAGCTTTATTATGTTGTAACTTGGTTTTTATATGTGCTAGTCAACGCTACAGATAATCAAAGTCATTTGGTAAAAGAGCTAAATGCTAGTACCCCCACAGAACACTGAATTTTTTAGAAGGGCCAAGTGATCGGAAGTCGGAACAGACGTCTTTTTTAAAGTGAATAACTTGAAGTGTAAGCATTCAACTCTAAGCAGACGTAGTTAAAAGCAATTGCTAGTGTGATTACAGCATGTAGATAAAATACATACATTTGGGCTCAAGTTAAATAATAACTTCAAGAGTCAAAACATAGTACCTACCTCTTGTCAAATACGTCCTAGTCTAGTTAATATAGAGTATAATTTAATATTAGTTTATCTAAGTTCATTATTAAACAAAAAAAATCATTTGGTTGCGGATATATATAATATATATATCCAGCGATGACAGCAAGCCGATTTGAAACGGAAGCCCACATTCTATCTAGGTCTATTATTCCGTAATCGAAACAAGATCGACCATCAGTCTGGGAGTCTAACGAACATGTACAAGATGGATCATTAAATTAAAAGGGTCTCACCTTTTAAAGTTTTATTTTTAAAACACTTTTCTGCGATTGTTTATATTTGACGAAAGTATTTTATTTTTCTCGCAGTTTTAAATATAAATTGAACATCTTTTGACGTAGATATGCACATAATATAACAAATCAACGGGCCTGTTAGCTGACTTGGTTAACCCTGCCTTTGAATTCTAATGGATATCTTATTTGGTATTTGTTTCCGCCGAAGGTAGCTGCGGTGATCTTCAATAATATCACCTTACGTGCTTCAGAACTTATTTATTTTTGATGCTTTGGTACAATACCTATATAATAAGTGTAGTATTTAAAATAAAAATCGACATGGTAAGTAAATCCTCGGTAAATCATGTGAAGTGAAGTGGCGCTGAGGTGCAGTGGCAGCCGTACGTACACCCTTCCCGCACCCCGCCGACTCCCCGCTGTCGCTTTCAGAGTTGATGCAAAAGATTAACGTTGTAAACGGTATTGTTTTCCCTCTGTTCTTTTACTTCTTGTCACTTTTTGTTAACACAAAAGATTAATATATATATGTTAGGTTTAGCCTACGTGGCATGCTAATATATTTAAGTAGTAATTTTTTTTTTAAATACGTAAATTTGAAAAAATGGCTCAGACCCTGAAGTCTGTAGGTAGAAAGTAGAAAAATTAAAGAAAAAAACCCTGCTTTCGAAGTGGGAAGTATTTGCAGGTTCTATCCATGGCCAGAAAGAACATTATGTGTGTGTGTGTATGAGTAGAAATCTGGTCTATGATATTAAATATTTATGTCCATACCTCCCGCGGCACAGGGAACCGTAGTGCGGGGATATACGTCGCTGAACGTTATTGTATTTTGTGATTTAATTAAGAATTAGCCTACGAGAGTTTACTAAACAGTAGATATGCAATGGTGGCAACTCGAAATCAGTGTTGTTTTAAGTCACCTCTGTTTCAAATGCCATCTGTCTCCCCTAAGTTAAGTCGAGTGAATCTACTATTGAATCTTCTTCTTCTTTGGCTTTTAAACATTGGAAGACGTTACACTGATGGCGAGAAAAAAATCAACAAGGGCTATCGGCGATTTTTTTAATTTTCCTAGATTTATGCGTCTTCTAGTTTTGACGTGAAATAGTGGTGGTTTATTGACAGTTAACTGTGGGCCGAGCTCGAAAATCTGCTTAAGTATAACGTTATCGTATCGTTTACGTATTCAGGACAAACTGCGAGTTATCTGTGCCCCTATTGTACTAGATAAATGACAGTTTGTACTAAATACATTAACGATGCGATTACGTTACACTTAAACAGATTTTCGTGCTCGGCCCACTGTTAGTAATGGTGCGTGAGTGTAGGCAAAGTGTAAAATATGCAATAGTAACACCGAAAATTTCTTATAACGCGTACAATGCGAAAACTCTTGATAGAAAAAGTGATGTAATAAAGTTTTATAGACATTAGACTACAAAAAAGTAAGCGATACCCTATGTCTATTACATTTATGTCACAACTACTTTTCAGTGTTAAAATATGCAATATTAACAAAACTGTTTTCTGTTTTCGTCCTCATCGCCTTAGAAAGTTTAAGTATTGCATTGACTTATCTCTAACAATCTAACTTAATGCAACTATAATTACTTATATAACTTGAGTAATGGCAAATTTACAGAAGTGCGAGACCAAAAACAAAAGAAAAAAGTAGTGACTGACAATGTTTAGTTCTAGTATGTTCTAGTCCAAACATAGAGCACTCAAAGTTTGTGGCGGATTGAAAAAGAAAATGATATGTTGCCTTCGTGCTCCCTCCCTCACCCATGAAGGAGTGACCTTTGTACAGTAACTTATGAATAATCAAAAGACGTCCCAAAAGGGGCTGATTTCCTGATATCAATATCAAGATAATCTTTATTGAATTCGCCGCCATATCATGCGTAATTTCATACGGTATGTACTATGTAAGTTTAAATAACAAATGTAATTTTATCAAACGATTAATCAAATCAATGTTTCGTTTGTATAAGAGTTTCAGGACAGGAAATGGATAATTTCCTTTAAAAACGATAAGGTTCTTATCGAAATTCACGGCAAATAAAATTTTATTCGATTGACAAGACATTGATAGTACCTACTATAAACATCAATATATCTATAGGTACCTATAGATATATTGATGTTTATTAATTTTAGGTTATAAATAATAGTGGGTTCTTCAACATGTAACATATTTCGACTTCAAAGAAAACCTTACAAATGTTATGAAATATTTTAGATTTAAAAAAATATATTTATACTTGCTACGAAGTTTTAATAAAGAAGCTTGGTTAAGTGTTCCCATGATAGAGATCTCTAGAGATGCCGTGCCAATCCGTGCGCTGAGTACAAAACCTGGTGTCCCCAAGCAGCGGCCGTATTTCGTGATTCAACGTATTGTTAGCTTCAATAAGTTCATTATCCACTGCGGTATTAAAACTTAACGTTTGAATATTCGTAAGTACAGAGCAAGCATTGTAAACTGTTTGCATACAATATCGCGACCGGCGTTCCGTCACATAATACAAAAGTTGCGAGCCGCCGTGAGCAATGTGTTCTGTTTTTGGGCATATTGCTGCGATACCGGCCCCGCCCCCTTTTCATATCTCCCTTGTTTCTGAGATCTGTGGTTCCCATCAATAACTAGTAAAGTTGCATTTCCAGGGATTGTATTGTTTCGTGATCTGCAGGGTCACAAAAAAAGAGTTTCCTGAAATTCTAAATGGCTAAATAATTAATAATAACTAAAATTGAGTTTCTCAAAGGGTACATAATCAAAAATCTTACGATTAAGTATGTATAATCCGATTATTTAGCTTCATAAAATTGAATGTGACAAACGAGTTCCGATTTCATAACAGTACTCGCAAATCTCGCAATGTTAAAAAAGCCCTTAACTTATTATTCCATACTGATAAAATCTCCATAATTTATCAAATTTATTACCGCGCAGTACCTACCTATAGCAAGTTGGCAGATCTAAGCATCCCTTAAGTCGGAATGGCGGCTCTAGTCGATTCTCAACTCAATAATATTGTCGTTCCGAATATAATCGTTTGCAATGGAGTCGCATTCATTAGAACTTTCCGTACTCTATTATTATTATTATTATTATTTTATTTTTTTTATTGTCCAAAATTATTACAAAAAAACAAATTGTACTTAACATTAAAGACTGCGGAAGCCTGAAGGGCTTATGAGCAGTCAATGAGTTCACATATCATATCACGTAACATATCATATTATGTATCTATATATAAATTATATTATAACAATTAACTTACATTAGAAATAACTATTTAATCACATTCACAGTACATACTCAGAGTTATTTAATAATATAAGTTTCTTTTTAAGTATGTTGAAAGGGCGTGGAGTGTGGAGGTATATGTCCTGTATGTCTTTAGGTAAAGTGTTAATTAATTTAGGTAGAAGGTAATTGTAGGTTCTCTTTCCATATGTGTTATTATATCTAGGTAGCTGAAATGCTGTGACGTACATATAGTTTTTGATTTTTTTATTATAAGCACATAAATAATCATAGTAAGTATGTGTGGGTTTACAATTAGTTCAACGTTTTAAAAGTTTATCTTACATTGATGCCTCTGCTATACTATCTATTAATTCTCCCGGCTGATACCATCAATGGGCCTGGTACCTACAATTTTTTTTTTTACAATATCTACACAAGGTCTTTAGGTACTAAAGTATGCAGAGCCTGTACTATGGTAACCTGATGATTGATATACATATACCCAGACACAGGTTAAACAGACATGTTCATGAACACAAATGTCTTAGCTGTCCGGGGACCGAAACCCTGGACAGGCGGCTCAGAAGGCAGGGATGCTACCAACTGCGCCAACCGGCCAGTCGTACTATTACTAACTACTGGAACGAAATAATTGATTAAAGCCATCACTCTTAAGGCGCGCTCGTACCCTGATTAAAGATAAAGCAGAATTTTTAAACACCTAGTGTAACGAAACAGATCGATAGTATATTATGAAAAAAATACAAAGGTCAGAAAAGGAATAGGAAAAGAGTAATAACCGAATAGAATTCATAAATATAACTCTCTTTCAACAGAAAAAAATCCTGAATAGGTCCACAAAAATAAACTTTCACGTCCAAACTCTCAGAATTTTCAGCGATAACACTATATTTTTTTTAGGTAATACTTAGCCAACGTATAGTACTAAAGTTATAACCAGCAGTTTTTTCAATTGTGTAAGTATATATCGAAAAATATAAAGAAAACGTACAAAATTAACGCATTTTCGCATTACATCGTCCAATCTAACAAGCGATTTTCAACCTTACGTAAAGCATCGTAAATTATTTTAAAATTGGGGTTGGACCGCGTCTTAAATCTAAAATTTTAAGTTAAAAAAAAGCAAAATAGTTAAAAAAAGATAAAATCAGTTATTTAATGTAGGTATCAATTATTCATTATAATGTATTCTAAGACTATACCGCCGCGTTTAAAATATATAGAGCTTACCGAGAAGAAGCGGCAAGTAACTCGCGGCCATTCTAATCATATAAATTTTTACAATGTTTCTACTTAGGTACCTACTACTATTATTAAATTTTATGGGTGGCAGATGACAACTTGTCAGAAGTGGAGCATTCATATTTGTCTTCTATATAATATCGGACTATAATGCTAATTTTATAAAAACATTTTTTACAGTTCACTTGAATTTGCCCTCTGTAAACTTAGTTATTGTGCTTTGGAGATTTATTGTAAAAACGCACACAATTTCCTAGGAACGACTTATTATTCTTCGCTAGTCCAAAACTAGATACAGCTATCCTATTCTTATTCCTAGTGTTAATAAGGTGGTAATAATAATAACTATTTAAATTATATTTATGTAAATGTTTAGGAACATACATTATATTTGCAAATACATATAAGGAAAGCAAACTTGATATATTGATTTCTTACACATCTCTCAAAGATTTGGAGAAGACACTTTGGCTTCCAATAAGCTTATTATTGGTCTCTCCAGTGTTGGCTCGATTAACTCGATGTGTTTTTGTGGTATTCAATTAGATAGTTGAAAATGTATACGTAAACTGTCTTTAATAACTGATGGCTAGTGATGATGCGGTCGAAATTTTTATAACAGCACCACATATATATATATATATATATATATATATATATATATATATATATATATATATATAAAACAAAGAAACACCAAATTTTTTCCCACAAAAGTAAAGTTAAGTGTCATAATGGGCTGTCTTATCGCTACCGTAAGTGTGTAGATATACATAATACACCTACACGATATACGTACGACATACGTGCAATATAGGTACGTTACCGAACTTGGCCACACCTCGTCCTCACAATATCGTAAAACCACCATAAAGCGATACCTACACCATATCCCATTACACTGCTAAGATATTGCACAGCGGTTTACAGTTCAAAAATAGTGAAGGTCCACTTCGGCCATTTTCGGCTTAAAATCTGTGTACCGAATTTTGTTTGCCGAATATTCTACTATGGATATTTTTGCTGTTATAATTTGTATATTAGCGAAAATAAAACAATTAAGAATAAATGTCATAAAGTCACGTAGAAATGGCAATTAACAGTAGTTTTACTAAATGTGCTAACACTTGGATTTTTGGTTATGGTCACGAAGAAACTATTATTTTTTTAATATTATTTTAGTAACTGCATACATTTCATAGTTTTTTTGCATTTCTGATTTAACTCAGGACTTTTAATTACACTCATGTGACTTGGGATTGGCCTATTGCCATCCTTTTCTTCTTCGACCGAAATATACGTAGGTATATGGAAACTATGCACCTGTTTTTATCATATTGTGTAACTGTTTTAAATCCGTATGACTGAGGATAATAAATAATCTAGCCATTCTTCAAAAATATATTGTTTACTAGCTGCGGATTGATGGATGATAATGATGAAAAAGTATCCTATAATATGTTATTCCAGCGCATCATCTTAAATACCAAAATTTCTTTAGATCTATTCGCTAGTTTTATCGTGAAAGAGTAACAAACATCCATACATACAAACTTTCGTGTTTATAATATTAGTAGGATCTATTAGAATAAATGCGCGTTAAACAATCTCTATTGAAGATATAGTCACTTAGGATGGTACTTAGAGTTCGTAAAATCGAACAACATTCTGTTTCGGCCAACGAAGCCGAATTTCGGCTTCAGTCAAGCTTCATCCGGCATCTATTTAAAGCGCATGTTTAGTGCTCAAGTTATATCCTATTTACGGACAAAAGTTATGGGTACCTATACGAGTGACATTCTGTAGAGTGTTTAGCTATTATTGTGGCCGGTAAAAGCGCGATCGTTACTGAGAACTTTACAGTGTAGTTTTGATTTACAATGGCTCTAGAAAGACCATCTCTCTTCACGTCATCGTCAAATATCTACATTTCCTTTTGCAGTTACACAGCGTCTGCCCATGACAGTGCTACGCCACCCAGAGGCTACTTACTGACCTGAGAGTAGTACTTATTTCTTCTGTATCTGAGATCCTAGCAATTTCATTACACTGCTCTACAATATAAGCGCTCGCAGCGGAGCTTGACTGGGAGATCTTAACCGATCAACAAGTTAAGCAACGCTTGCTGCGGTCAGGAGTTGTATGGCTGACCACTAGTGGCATCATTCAACTGAGCTCTTCCATGCTTCGGAGGACACGTTAATCCGTCGGTCCCTTGTTTGTCTTAGGACAACAGTCGTTAGGCTATGTGGGCGGCTTGAAAACTTCGGCATTGGTTGGCCGCTAGCCCATCCACCAAGCGACACTGGGCCCGCGTGGATTATAGCCCAACTCCTCTCTCTGAGAGGAAGGCTCGAGTCCCAGCAGTGGGAACATAATGGGCTGGTTATGTGCTCTACAATATTACCTACTGCTGACGTATTTTCTGTGCGTCTACGGATGTTTAGAACCAGAATAGGTAGGTAGGTACCAATTTGTGATACTAGTTGTAGGAAGGCTCGCAGTGGATCTTTCCTAGTCGTTCTCAATCGATCTATAAGTTTAAGCAAGCCTTCATATTTGACCAAACCTTGGATAATACCGTTAGTTTTTCAACTGAACGCTTCCGTGTTTCTATTATTCTATGTTCAAGGGCACGGAAGACGTCGGTTTCTGGTGCTTTATTACAATAGTTGATAGGCTATATCGGAGACAAACTAGCCTACCCGCTAAGCTGCACTCTACCAGCTTGAAGGATTCCGACCTATACTCCTTTCTGAGTGTAAACCCATGGGTAGGTAATGCTATTTTTTATACGGGCCCGGATCTTGAAAATGTGAAGAAGAATAGATGGGACCTGACAAGTCTTGATCTTTTACTAGATTGCTTGTGAGCCAGACGCCTTTTAGTTTTGTACCTTTTCCCAAAGGACATGCAGATCCGTGTTTTGTCCGCATCATCGCTGGCCATTCAACGTCTGAGTGGTCATAGTACAAAACAAAACCAGTCTAGCTGCTGGTTTATAGAATTGTTATTTTTCCTTTGTATTTGGACTCGTACTTCTGTACATTTGCCAAGTTAAGTTATAAGTAAATATTTACAGTTACGTCAAGTAAGATTTTCTTTCAAGCAGTCTGAGTCACTGTTACATACATAAGTCTTTAACGGCCGGTCCCAATAATCTATCTATCGTCAGTTTACCTTACTAGAGATAGATATTTGACACTATTTGTATGGAAGTTATGTCAAATTTCTATCGGTAGTAAGGAAAACTGTGGATAGATAGATTATTGGGATCCCCCATAAGTCACTGTCCTGCTTAATCCTTTGAGTACTACGAGTATTAACGTAAATGTACGTTCGTTTTAATTATCACGGTTTATGAAGGGTAAAGTACGTTTTATAAAGTTATATGATTATTAACGGGATATTTACCGTGGTAAGGTTGTGGAATGAGCTCCCGATATTCACACGGCACAGTTACATGCACCATGTTCACGGGAAGACTGAAGAATGCGGGTGGTTGGTCAAAAAGTTTAAAAGTTAGGTGCAGACATAACGATCTACCCTCTTTCTTAGTCTTTTGCTACGGTTATCACTGGAACTCGAATTCGATCCTAAGTCCCGACAAAACACACTCACTGTATCACTGCGTATAGTATTTTGAACACATTTTGAACGCTGACTTTTATTTTTAAAACAACCTAATACTGGATTCCACGCACTGGCGAGTTGAAAACCATCACCTCGATTGAAATTCTGGCATTTCGAGATCTCAATAGTTTCCTTTACTAGCCTTGGTATGTAATGGCGTTCGGTGGACAAGATTTTAGGTGATGAAACAGTTCGCTTCGTCTGTCCTATGTACGAACTTCCACAGCTGCAGTTAATTTTGTACACCCCGGGATGCTGAAAAGGAATCTTGTCCTTAGGGGAACGCAGACATTGCGCAATCTTCTGATGAAGAGTAAATATGGTCTTGATAGCATATTTGTCAAGAATTCGACCTATTTTGTCTGTGACTCCTTTAACATATGTAAACGTATTTAAAACAGTGTTTTAAGTACGTTTTAGTAATGCGGTGGATGCATTACTCAAACGTTGTGAGACAATTGACGAGTAAAACACGTACACTCGTACACCGTAACGAAAAAGTAATGGTTAATAATCCACCACTATTACATGTCATGTCGAATTGTTTGACTCTTCTGTGTTTGTTCAACACAGAAGAGTCAAACAATAAATAACCTTATGACATAGATAATAAGGTTCGTGTGCAGCTAGGTCGGACAAAGCTCGAAGAGGGTCAGAATCAGAACAGAAGGCTAGACTACGAAAATAGAATAATAACTTAATTGCATTATTTTTACTTTTTAATCTATTCAAATTAACAGTGACAAATAACACTAAAAAGTAAATTTTAAATCATAGACAATAAAACACGTGTTATCTTTTAAAAATAAACCATTGACACAGCGTGCATTACTCGCATTACTAATTCGTCACATTCCTTCAAATAAAAAAATAGTCTTTATTGCATCGAAATATGGTTTACAGAACATGTGTATTTGCAGGAGTAAAGTAGTAATAGTATATTTTGAACTTTGTGCCATGGTCATAAGGATCATTAATTTGAGAGAGATTATAGCCATAAGGACACATAATTATGGACTGTATCCCTTTGCAATAAAGATCAACTGAAATATTTAAAGTTATGGTCATAGCCTTAATTTCGTAAGAAGACGGTAGCTAGTGGTGTCATGTTGCAGCTTTGGCTTCGAGCTTCGGGTCACGTTTGATAAATGTTTGTTTTAAAGATAGCTTCTGATTTGTCAGCATTTGGGGGTAGTCTAGTTCTAAGAAGTGCAATAACGTCCATTCTGACATTTTGTCTCGCATTACCATTCAGTAGAAATAATAATAACCACAAGTACAAACATGACAGGCGGGTTGGCGCAGTTGGTAGACCCCTGCCTTCCAAGTCGCTGGTCTCGGGTTCGATCCCCGGACAGGTCAAACATGTATGTGCATGAACATGTCTGTTTGAGCTGTGGTGTGACGTGTGTGTATATGTATATAAATATGTATACATACTTATATACATATATATCAGTCATCAGGTTACCATAATACAGGCTCTGCCTAGTTTGGGATCTAAAGACCTTTGGAAGTTGTCCCATATAAAAAAAAACTTTAGTATACATTTTGCTGTTTGCGCTGTTTCTTACAAGACCTATAGACCTACGTGACCTAAGTGATTAGACTTTGCTTAGTAGGGTAAAACGCCCTGTTTTCGTCTACGCCCAATCATTTGTCATTTATTTTAATGTTTGATAATTAATATTTGAAATGCTATCAGAGTACTAAATTAAAGCAAATAAAATAAAATATATGTTTAAAAGAGCCAGTATATATGGTGTTTAGTGGACAAAAGCATGTAAGTAACAAGACTTTCGAAATCCTGTTTTCATACACTTTACTAAAATACACAAATTGTACATCCCTAAAGAAGAAGGAACACTTACCTATTCATGAACATTATTTACATAACGTTTACTAATTGTACAGTGGCGATGATTTAATTAGTGCAAGTTCGCGGTCGTTACACTTCGGCAGCACTGGCGCGACCGGCTGCCTGATTTTGTAAGATATTACTAACACAATATAAATGTATATGAAATTTGTTATAAATATCATCATCGAATTACTTCTATGGTCACCATATATGTGGCAAAAGTAGTAAAAACACTAAAAAATCACACAGCAGTGTTGAAGTGTAACCGGACACTAGACATGCTTGGTATGGTACAAACATGATAAAAAAAACCTCTGATCTGATAGTACGGTTTTATAGTTAGTATACTTTTTTTTAATCTAACACTACATTACGACTACGATTAGACAGTGGAAGCTATATTGATCTCAGGAAATAAATATTTGTTTATATAATAAGTGTCTTAAATAAAAAATAAAAGGAAATACATATAAATAAATAATTCTAATTAATCTGTTTATTTTCTCTCTACGAGGTTTCTTATTGATTAAGTAAACTCTAATGTGTTTAGTTTAGATAAACCTGTTTTGGGAGAGACAGGGGCCTGAAATTGGTTTGTGAAAACCTCTGTTACAAATCACCCGAGTCTCTCTCTCCACAAATTGAAGCGTCTTTGACAGCATTAGGATGTAGAAATGCCATAGGTTTAATACAATTACTACTTCTTATATTTTTTACTCGTTAATAATAACTAAGTACTAGAATAAAATTAGGTATAACAGTTTGATTTTTTTTTCATCATTAACTTAATTGGAAATAAGTTTTATTACTGACTGATACCGGATGATAGCGGGAAGTTGGAAATACAATAAAATAAGATAGGGACTGCCTCAGCAATAAAATTTTCTGATTATTATAACCTTGTACTCTAAGAATGAAACACCACGATAAGGCTTCTTTGACGTATAATTTGTCAGCAATAACAGATTTCTTTTAATTCTTGATAGAATATTAATGTCGAGGTAAAGTTTTGGTAAACCGCCTTACAAAATGGGTAACCTAACCATAATAATGTACTTACAATCGCAACTTAAAATTTGAGATATCCATTTATTACATGACTGGGTTTTTTTTCGGTAGTCATTAGATAGTAGGCCTACTGAACTTGACTACTACGGCTCTATAATGCGATATAAGCGCCGCCCATTCTGAACACCATTGGTGGTCGAATGATAGCCGTGGTCCGACGGACTAGCACGCTTCGCTTCCCTGGACAAACACTTTTTTACTCACACTACACGCACGCTTGGTTTTCCATCTGAGCGATAGGTACTTACTATGAATTCTATGATACAAATTTAACGACTTCTCGTCGCGACGGTACATTAATTTTTCACGGTATTGGTGCACCTTTTGAGTGTCTTATTAAAAATATCAGAAACTGTTTTTCCGTTTTATTTAAGAGGATTGCATAGCTTGTACTTTCCATTCTATAAGAGAAAACTCTTTTCTACCTCTTAACATTGTCCGATTTCAGTGATTTTTTTTCATGGAATCATGACATTGTTTACTATGCCCGTACGTTTTGATTTATTCAGTTTTTATAATAGCACTTTGAAATACTGAAAAAATCAAAACGTACGGGCATAGAAAACAATGCCATGATTCCATGAAAAAAAAAATCACTGAAATCGGACAATGTTAAGAGTTAGAAAAGAGTTTTCTCTTTTAGCATGGAAAGTACTAGCTATGCAGCCTCTTAACGATAAACTATTAAGAATAAATAAAAGGTTTATAATTAAGAACTTTTCACAAGAATGTGTATTTTATATATGATAGTATGCTGCAGTATATGTAGATATGATATGATAGTATGTGTAGATGATAGTATGCTGCAAGTGCTGCGACTTAGATATGCTATACATAAGATAAGTTACAGTTAAATGTCTACTACTCTTAAAACCAATTTAAGAACAATAACATAACTACAAAGGGATAATAAATAATAAACATAAAGGTCGATGGTGTCACAAGAAACAATGGGTGCCATTTTGAATTTTTTTTTTGTCCTGTATCCTTGTGGTCCGTTAGTTGACCAGGTAGATGCCTTGAATGGGACCTTGTTAGAAGCGAGCGTTTGTGACGTGACCCTATCCAGCAATAGTAAAACCAGTAAGCACATATTTCGCTAATTAGTCATTACAATTACATCCATGATATGATACCAGTAATTATGGCTAGTTTTGCATACTCGACGTAAGATACAAATGTTTTTAGTAATGTAGTTATTAAATATCACCGCGTGCTCCAAAAAAGTAATTGTAAAATGTAGATTAAAAAAAATACCTTAAATTAGATACTTATATGACAAAAGAAATATTAATTTCGTTAATTTCATAAAGAGAGTACAGTTTTTGTGAGTTTTAACAAAACTGTACTCTCTTTATGAAATTAGTACAGTTTTTGTGAGTTTTAACAAAAACTGTACTCTCTTTATGAAATTAACGAAATTAATATTTCTTTTTACGTACTTACGTATTATATATTTCTAAAGTTAATTCTTGCATTGTGATTTTATAAACTTATAAAAAGATTGGCCCCGAGTTTCTTGCCGCTTCTTCTCGGTAGGCTTTATATATTTTGGAACGCGGCGGTAGTCTTTAAAGTGCATTGTAATGAAAAATTGACGTTCATAAGTGCGTCTTTGATGCCTAATTAAATAAATGATTTTGACTTTGATTATTTCAAATACAAGTACTCTACCAACATTTTTATTAAATTTGTAATAAGTAAATTATCCAAATCTATAATTTTTTCAGTATTACTATCTTGTTTCTTATTATTTTCTTTTTTAATAATGCTTTTAATAAATTGACAAAATCTTTGTAAATTGTTTCAAATGTTTTTCTGGATTGCTTCGGATCATGTTTATATTCATTGCAATAAAGTGAACTTATTATGATGTCTTAAAAACTGGTCAAAAAATGTGATTTATTTTCATTCGTAATTGTACATATCTACTTTAATTTGTGAACCACTCGTTTACATTACTGCGTGTAGTCGGTGCCTATAATTGTGTTAGCATTTAGGAAGAGTCTGTTGTGAATTGTATTTATTATAATTGTCTTAATGTATAACATATTAGTACCCTTATAAATAAATAAATAAGTATTATTTAGTACAACTAGAATTTAAAAACAAACTGTAAAACTTTATCGCGAAATTAGCTAGGCCCAGTGGACTCCCAGCAATTCACACTACATTTGTTACCAGGCTATTATATCATCCAGTAGCTCCAATTACTGTTCTTCACGCTCGGACCTATACATGTATGTGTGGCCAGAGCTTTACATATGCTTTATATCCAAACAGTAAGGTCCATAATTCGAAAACTTGAACATACTGACCAATCATGGCACACAGACGATAACCCGACCGAATCAAAACAACGTTCATTAGCGCTTGCATATTGTAAAGAACACGGCATTCAAATTGACGGTTGTAAAATCGCTAAACTGAACATGCCTGCAGGCAGCGATGCTCGTTTGCAGTTCGGATTATTTGTATTTGTTTAATACCTAGAATAAACTACTGATTAAACTGTCTAATATTTATTTCGAACGAAAGTCTCCGACATAGCCAAGACGATTAGGCAGTTAAAGTGGCAGTGGGCAGGGCACATAGCACGCAGAACAGATGGCCGATGGGGCCGGAAGGTTTTGGAATGGAGACCACGGACCGGCAAGCGCAGAGTAGGTCGTCCACCGACACGTTGGACAGACGCCCTGATAAAGGTCGCAGAACGACGTTGGATGCAGGCCTCTTCCAACCGGTACTTTTGGAAAATTATGGGGGAGACCTATTCAACAGTGGACGTCCTACGGCTGATATGATGATGATGATGATGAAGATGATGAATATTTATTTCAACCAAACTTATGTATAATCGTTTCGTATAATGTTCACGGACTATAGGATACTACGTTATATTGTGACATTTAAAATAAAACCTTCGTGCGAGGTTTTCCCCCATAAATAGGAAAAATTGTAAGCCCAAAAAAGATAATCACAAAATCTACTTACGAATCCAACGAACGCACAGTCAAAACATTTTTAAACGAGATACAGTATTTCAAAGAATTTTTATACAGTGTTCTTTCGTAATGGATTTAAGGTTTCATTCAGGTTGTATTGTGGTTATTCTCAGGTTGCCACCTCTGGAACCGGTTACGAAGGAGATGCGTGCTCGTTGTGGTAACGATTATTATTATTATAGTCATATCCCAGTTTATAATGCGTCGGAATTTGGAGGGTTGAGTGCACCTAAGCAATTGGTTTAGGAAACTTTTTTACCTCGTCATGGAAACGCTTTCGTTTCAGTTATATACATAATAAACTAAAATGCCTAAACATGAAAATTAATGAATTTGAAGCCAAATAAAGAGATATTATATTTCCGTTATCTCAAAATTTTGATATTACTTACTACTTAATGTAAAAAAAAGAAAATTAGTACCTACTAATTTATGTTATTGTTTATTACACCTTATTTATGTACCTATATGAATACTAATATTTAATAATAAAATAATGTAAAAAAAAAACGATATTAAAAAATATTTAGTGACACTTCCGTTGAACTTTCACACACACAACACTTTCTTTTCAGCGAAAGTGTCACTAAATATTTTTAATATCGTTTTTTTGATAATGGATTTCCGCAAAGTAACGCCTGAATCAATAAATTAAATAAAATAGTGTCTTAATTAAGGTAGGTAGTACATATAGGTAAGGTTGATAATTTCGTGATAACTCTAGATAAATTTTACAAGTAAACATTAACTAACTATACCTACCATCATTTACCATTACATTGCATGTGGATTTATTTATGCCGTTGCCAAATTTAATTAAACAATAATAATTATCAAGCAATTGTCTATTCGTACCATAATGCCCACGACGTTATCTATACTAATATTATAAAGAGGAAAGATTTGTATGTATGTATGTTTGTAACGAATTGGCTCAAAAAGTACTGGACCGATTTCAAAAATTCTTTCACCATTAAAAAGCTACATTCACCCTGAAAAACATAGGCTATATAAGATTCATCATCATCATCCATCACCGCGCGAGTGAAACCGTGGAGAGCAGCTAGTATTAAATAAGCAAAGATTAAGGCGAGTTCACTAATGACATTCGGTTGATTAACGTTAAGTAGCTTTATTAACATTGAATAAACAATGACATTGTCAGTAGAAGTCGTACAAGCAATTAGAATCAGTCATCGGCCTGCCCGTAAGAAATTATAATGACCAAAATCTCGGGCGTATAGACGATGCCCTTGCAGAAAAAAAGTTACAAAAAAGTTGGCGCGGGACTTTCATTTACACACAAATTAAAATTGTCTTTTCTAACTTTTATTTTCGACTTTAATTGTATAACGTCAGAGCTCATATACAAATAAAACAGATGCATATTTATTTTGTCCATTTTTTTGTCATGTGTTTTTGAATGCAGCGTGGAATCGTCCCTGTTTCTAGGAATCGCTTATGTCTGACAAACAGAATTTATAACGTTACAGCCGGATTCTCAAATTTAATTTGTTTCATCTTACCTTATTAGGTAGGTATTTATGTAAGTTTGAGCAAGATTCAAGGGCAGTCTACTTCTGGATTCCACAATGGTAGGTTCACCCAAGCTTACTGTGACACAACCTAACCTACCTCGAGCCCAACAAAGAACATTTGAATACGTGGCCCGTATGGTAATCATAAACTGAGATTAAATGCCTACCATGAAAACTCACCTCGAAGGATGACAAGTCGAAAACAATTCGAATTCCAATGACAAACTATGCGTACTCAATTTGAATTCTCTGGAATAACGATGAGAGTTCGAGATTTGTAATATACAGGGGTATGGTTATAGCTTATAGCTCATCGTAAACGTGGTTTGACTGCAAGCCGTAAAGGGCACTTTATTTCAACGCGAATTACAATTCTCGTGTTAACTTTCTAGTAAAACTGCACTCGCTAGTAACTACCTCTCAGGCAGTCGTTTTCACTAACCATTAAAATACAGTAATATCATAGGAACAATTATTTATTAAAATTACACTGCCGTTTATAGTAAAACGCCTGTTAATATTCGCAATATGTTTTCAATGCTTTTATGAAGCTTCGTTTAAAGTTTTAAGATGCTGTAAAGGACAGCGTTTGTTGCACAGCTTGTTCGAAAACGCATTCGGTATTCTGCGTGTGCGCAGCGCGCAACACGAGCGCATTAACATTCTCGACTCTCGCGCTGGTTCTCATAGCGAACCGCACGCGTATAATACCAGTTTCTGTAAACGTAAAGTTCTTATTCAATTAATTTTCTAGTTTGAATTATTATCTTAAACAAATTAATATACGTTTGAGATTTAATTGTTATCGAATACATAATGTGAACAGTTTACGTTTATATTGGAATAATTATGCAAAATCGACATTTTATTATCATAATCACATATAAAAATAATTAGATCCATTTCGATATGCGTACGAAAACGACGTAATGAATAATTAATTAGTGATATCAACGAAAATAACGCAATTGATCTAGTTCTACGAAACCGTTTGTATTTTTTCCGCAATTGTTTCGATGCAGCTTTGAGAAATATGAAATAATGTAACCGGATTAAAATTTAACGCTATTGAAATAGCGTCGTCGTCATGAAATGCCATACTCTATACATTTCAACTTAGTGCTTCTATCACAAAAAACGTTACAAACATAGATAAATACTATATATTGAGAATTATACATTCCTATCTAAAATAATCCAGGTGACCTTAGTTACAACGCTGTCATGAGTACAGACTTCAATTTCATCACAATGTTAAAAAAGTTTTGAAAAAAGTCGATCTGGCCGCTCGGCTCATGACCTCAGTTGTCGCGTTTTATTGCTTGCCCATAAAAAAGAAAAAGGACTTATAAAATATATATTTTTCTCAAAAAGGTGCGATATAACGAGGATATAAATATATGTTTTGTTATTCAGCGAAGTAGGCATATTGAGAAATGGCAGGGATTTTATACGAGTTCGGTTTAGGACACGAAAGAGTTATACCAATATATAAATATAAAGGAATATTTATAAATGAATATTAACTTCTTATAAAATATACTTTTTAATACTAAAATTATATTGCAAAAGTTTGTGAGTCAGTGTGTATGTTAGTTCTTCACGTTGAAACTGAACAACGGATTTTATTGAAATTTGAAATAGAGATAGCTGGATTAACAAATAGTCTACTTTTACCGGAAACACAATTACACGTGGGAAAGTATTTTATAGCACAAATATCAATGTTTATAAATTAAAAATATTCCCAATATTTTTTTTACTTGTTATTAAGTAGTTACTATATGATTGAGAGTACTACTAATTATATTGAAAGTAACTAACATTATTAATTCGAGATTTTTATTAAATTATTTCATATTTGGAGGCTCCACAATGGAATACTATACATCGATTTTAATCGATTTCATCAAGTAGGTAGTTCTTCAATATGTTGTATGTAACCTAAATTATTTTTCTTTTTCCATGTAAAGTTATGGTTATTATGACAATAATAAAGCTATGATAAGTTTTTACGTAGATACCATTATCCCAACTTTTTATATGGGCAGCAGGTGCATTGGGCACATTTGACGGCCTGTTTATTTATTGGGGTCCGGTGATGATAAAAAACAAATGGCATCACAATTATCAACTTTGTCCCTTACAGTTGTCATTTCATTGGTATAATGATTCCAATAATACCGCTGCAGGCTACTTAATTGAACGAACAGTTTAGTAAATATTACTAAGTATATTTTTATGATACCGACAACTTCCACTTCTACTAAAATTAACTGCATTAATAGTTTAGTTAATTTTAGAAAAAAGTACAGATTAAATTGTATACAGTTTTAAGGCGCTGCCCAAAGCAAAAGATTCGTAAAAAGCTATGTTATTCGTCGCACAGTTATTGATTTGGAAAAAATACAGTGCATAGTTGAATGTTTTAAAAAAGATTATAATAATATTGCACAATATTTATCTGGCACCTTGAAGAAAAAAATCGCAAAACACAATTGATTATACGACGAAAAAATGTTTCGTTTCGAATTTCTCAATATTTTGAGCGACAACTACTATATTTTCTACCGACTTCCAAAAAGGAGGAGGTACTCAATTCGACTGTTTTTTTTAAATGTTTGTTACCTCATATCTCTGGACTGGGTGAACCGATTTCCAAAATTCTTTTTTTGTTTGAAAGCTGGTCCCATATATATTTTTAAAAATTCGGTCCAGTAGTTTTTCAGTTACCCTCAAATAACTGATTTTTACCAAAGTAGTAGAATGGAAGTCGGTATTAAATTTTTCAAATTGAACTTGTTTGTAATTCGAAAAAAGGTAATTTATTAAATTAAAGAAATATCTAGATTGTTTTTACCATTGTGGCTTCTTTTATTTTTAATCAAATTAAAGCTGCGAAAAAGTTATCGTGTTTACAGACGCACGCTTGTTCTTGTCACGGCCCGTGATTCACCCGCTCAAATACCTAAAAGTTTGCTCTTGCAGGGCCAGGCGCTGCCCAAAGCCAAGATCCGAAAAACGCTGTTTTTCGTAGCACAGTTTAAACTTACTAGTTACTGATAGGTACAAACTTGAAAAATTACAGTGCATAGTTAAGAATTTAAATTAAAAGACTTCAATTTCAAGACTTATGTAATATTGCACAATATTTACCTGGCACCTTGAAGAAAAAAACGCAAATAAATTGACAGGGAAAAAAACTTTCGTATCGCATTTCTCAATATTCTGAGCGACAAATAGTTACTATATTTTTGGTAATCAGAAAAAATGTATATTTTAAATTGTAGAACTATGTATAATTTTTGACCATTTGTGTCTACTTTTATTATTAGAGATTAAAACTGCGATAAAGTAATTGTGTTTTCAGACGCACGCTTGTTCCTGTCACGGCCAATGTTTCACCCCTCAAATACCTAAAGGCACGGTAATCTTATAATGTTACCGTGCTAAAAGTTTTTTATTGCAGCGCCTTAACTAGTGAAGTAGGCAGCACGGCCCACCAAATAACAACTAATTGCCTGAAGTTGGCGGCCAATATATTAAACAATGTTTATCTACAAAAAAATATCTAATTGCTACTAATTATATAACACCTATATAACTGAATCATTTACCTATAACTCACATAACATTTCAGTAGCCAGGGTTAGGGGTAGGTAGCAATGATGTTAATATAAACTGAGATCTTAGTCAATCTTATTGGTAGGTACTATGTAAAGTGTAACCTAGCCGTATTGGAATTATTATTATAATTATACCACATTATATCACATAGGTATAATTATAATATTTTTATAGTACCTATTACTTTTTAAAGCACTAACGCCTACTTTAGCGATCTCAAACATTGAAATTTATAGAGAGTTAAATTCCATCCTCGGACGGGATTCGAACCCGCGTCTTCTGACTCTCCGTGTCGGACGCCATTGACCAACTATTTTTCTCTCTATAAATTTCAATTTAGTTAGTGCTTTAAAAAGTAATACTATAAAAATTACAAGGGCTGCGATGTCAATACGAAAGTTTCAAGTATTTCTAAATAATGCTTCTTTCGGTTGGATGGTACTGTTAAACTGTCCAATAGATGTCGCTCCGTCCCTGCAAGACGGTTAGTCAAATAGAGAGTTAAAATTCGATGCTCGGACCAGATTCTCGGTGGCCTAGTTGGTCAATGGCGTCTGACACGGAGAGTCAGAAGACGCGTGTTCGAATCCCGTCCGAGGATGGAATTTTTCTCTCTATAAATTTCAACATAATATTTTTTTAAAGGTTTACGGAATACTTTTGCTGTTTACATTTAACCTATAATATAATATTATACCCACCTAATGTTA
This sequence comes from Selenia dentaria, assembly GCA_917880725.1. Taxonomy (NCBI): domain Eukaryota; kingdom Metazoa; phylum Arthropoda; class Insecta; order Lepidoptera; family Geometridae; genus Selenia; species Selenia dentaria. The sequence goes on along the minus strand of OU862901.1, from coordinate 7,982,221 downwards.
CTTTCTAGGTAGGTATACGTTTTTTGTTAGAACAATGTTTAGACGAATATGACATGAACAGACAAAGTAACATAGGTAATAAATAAGTGCCTAACATATTATGATCAGTTTTTAATGAATGTTTCAATAGTCTAAGTACCTATTTATGCATGTTTTTTTCACGGAAATCACTTTATTATCACGGTTATCATAGAATTGTAAGGATAGTTAGGTATATTTTTTGATAACATTTTAAGGCCAAGCAGTTACTTTTCTTGGGCACTATTATAGGTATTTATCGGCCACTTTTAGACAATGTTCAGAAGTTACCTATCTGGTGATTCTGCCCTACTAATGAATGCAAGTTGCTGAATTCTTTCGAATGGAGGTACTTAGTAGTGACATTTTTATTTTTAACTGGTGGTACTTACAAAATGCATCGTTATTGAGATATTCTTATTAATTTTTCTATTTTCGATGAATGATGCTTTTGAATTACGAACTGTTGTAGCTATGTATCATAAAATAACTACTAATTCTGGATAGGTATTGTAGAAAAAAATCGCTTAGGTATAATGCCGTGGTTCGTCTTGCATCTTACACTGTAACTTGAGATTATGAAACATAAGCCGACGGCGGCGGCGAGCGCTCGTTGTGGGACCGTGATGCAAAGTTCACTCCGCGCTCCCGCCCGGCCTACCACCACGGGCAGATAACGGATTAATTACATTATAAATTACACGACACACTTCCAGACCCCTGATAACACGCGACCGAGGCGCCTACTGCACATAAAAACTATAAACGGATGTAAATACAGAAACTTGAACTCTGTCAACACCGCGGCCTCGGAGGCGCGCCGGCCGCGGATTCGGTCACGCAAATACAAAAATACACTTCGGTGGCGAAAATGCAGGCCACCGACCCCTTCCGGACACTGATGGGTCGTAATTAATCGGTCGGCACATACCTAAACAGAACTCGCATGGCGATCTCCACGCGCCAACTTCCAAAACACGTTCGAAATCGCACACCGTTTGACACAACACGCACGCTACATTCTTGTTATCACACACTGTCGTCGCTTGTTGCACTCGCGATGCACGTAATGTGGTACACTGGTCATTATTTTGTTTATCGCCGGTGGTTTGGTTTGAGCGAGCGACGAGCGCCGAGCGGTCCACAGCCGGCTGAATCCCGCGAGTACACTGCACACAAACGCGGCAAGGCGTGCGCGGGAATGAGCCGGCACGCACACTCTCGCGCCGTCTCACTCCTACAAACATCTTCGGTGTGCACCGACGAGCGATTAAAAAAAACCAACGATCGGTATGCAGACGTTTGGTTTGAGCAGGTCCTACGGTGACGCTGTTTTCGTCTGCGGTCCAGGGTTCCCGGAATTATTCCCGCTTCTCCACACATTCATTTTATAACGATGATTTGTATGTTTCTTTTTGTTATCGGTCGTGTGGATGGATTTCGTAGTGTAGCTCGTTTGGGTTCAGGTAGAAAGGTCAGCCAACAAAACGTCATTTAAAACAAACAAAACACATCTCAGAACGCCTTTCTATAAACTTGAATTCATTATTATTCACACACTACTTATCACAGTTTTACTATGGTAATACTCGTCCATATAAATCGCAAAATAAAATTATAGGTAAGTAGGTATACCTAAAAAGGTAGGTAGGTACTTACTTATGTAAGTCCCTACTTGTTAAAATACGTAGGTAGGTACCTAATTATTTTATCTGTACTCATAATATTATTTGCAATCGCAATGTCGTACCTACTTACTACCTACCTACCTACGTCGTAATATTTCAAGTTCATTAGACTAAATTAAAGATAGGCAGGTACATATACGTTACATTTACGTTAAAAGTAGGTACCCACCTAACTTAATCTTGATTTGAATTAGAGCAGTTTCATACGTACCTACCTAGGTACATGTTATTACAATCAGAGCAGCCAAAATAATAAAATAAATACCTACCTATGAATAATGTTAAGTAGGTAGGTACTTACTTACCTACCTACCTACATATTTTATTTTATTTGTAAAAGTTTTGAGAATCGTTGGTATTTTTTTGTCCTAGCCAACCTTCAATTCAATATTGAATTATTGAAAATGCATTCGTACCTGACTTAGGTACATATACCTAATTACCTACATACCTAATTAAGAGACAGAAAAATCAATATGTAACGTCATATATTTCAGTAATTAATTGATGTGTAAAATTATTATAATGCAGACAATGTGGGAAATATCATATCCTGGTAACATTTAAAACAAAAGAACGGCAGTCAGCGAACCTTGAGTGGGCAGGCGATACGATTCGAGCCTGCGCCCGAGCAAGCCCGACTCAGCGCGCCATGTTGCCGAGGGCAAGAGCGTGAGAGCGCTCTACAAATTATACTTATCTCTTGCTCACACGCTTGTTAGCGTTATTGCGTGCCGTAACTATACTCGTCAGCGAGTGAACCACACACCCACACGCACGCATTGTTATCTTACACAAAATTTATAACAAGCAAGTCCGCTGTCCGATTTGGTCTCGGTGTCGCTCGGACACTCCTAAATTCTTTGCGGATGGATCCTTCAAATTAACGCTGTCGCATTTTTTAAACATAAAAATTAACAACCGGTGACTTGTTAATCCTGAACTTCCTCGTATAGTTAGTACCTAGTAAGATTAGTAGGAGAGTGTAACAGCATTAATAACAATGAAGTTTATATAATATGTATATACGATCATTGATTAATAATTATATGTACTTACTACGTACAATACAAATACATATAGGCAAATCCTTAAGTAAAAGTTAATCACTATAGTAGGTACCTACGTTACATACGTGATATGGTACCTATTAGGTATGAATATTACGAATAGTAACACTATTATTTTATTCTGTGACAGACAATACCGACATTAACCACGGAGCACCTAGACACAGATACCTAGATTAGTTCGTTAGAATGACAGCGCCGATGCCCGCCACACACACATGCTTACAGTTTTGGCGTGCGATTGGTTGCATGATTTTGTGAATGACATGTAGGTAGGTAATGAATGCTTAGTTCTAGATGCTAGGAAGCGAATGAATTATTTTATGCGTTTTCTTATAGTTTGGGTTAAGTAGTTATTTACCTATTAGATTTAAACCGGTTATCGAACCTCTAAGTACATAATTGTAATCAATATTGAAACTTAATGACCAAAACTTACAAAATCATTGCGTAGGTAGACTAGGTAGGTACACCCCATGTTTAATAGTAGATTATGCACCGAGGGAGTAAGTAGTGTCTTACGTCACGGGCGGCTTATCGAACCCTGAGTGTAGCGGGGACTCTAGAGTTAACATGCGGTATATAATATATATAATAACCCTGAGTGCAGCGAGGGGATTAAAATTTAAGTCCGGAGCGAAGCGAGGGAGTTATGTAGAGTTCAAGCCGCCCAAGACGAAGGCAGGCTTTATGCTCGAGGTGCATACTCTACTTTTCATACATACTGCGAGACAGTATAAACTCAGAGCTTTAAAAAACAGTAAATTCACCTAGTGGCCATCTTAATACGCTACCCCCCGCTAGTTGCCTCAGACTGCTACGAGCGAAAGCGCGTCCTCACGTGACATTTTTGTAAACAACTGTGAACTCGCAATTTTTTTCGACTTTCGGATTTACCCGAAGATCTACAATTACTAAACTTGGTAAGTTATCAAAATGATTGTTCCTTTGTTCGCTGATTTGACGTTTTTTACACTTGAGATTAGGCTACAAACTATCTAACTCATGTTTTTTTATATTTTTCGGAATTAGCAGATGAGGGTAATTCCGAATCATCTGTCATTCGCATTTACCCGATGTTGATTTTTCATATAGATAGTCAGTGGTTCCCAAAGTTCTTACCAAGGGAGGTGGATGGACTATGACTTTCACGTGTCCATAATAAAGCCGTGAGGAAACACGTGTCTAGCTGTGGGACGTAGTTATTAGCTACAGATCATTGTAAATTTTTTCTCTTTTTTTGTTGGCTTAAGAGTTTATCTGTGCAAGATGCAGTGCGTTTCTCGTAGTTCATCAGTTATATAGTTTTAGACAGATTTTCACACTCAAAATTTCGTGTAGTTTAATTTGTGATATGCTATGGCTACTTACTATAAAAATTAACAGTGAATGTTTTTGACTCCGTATTTATTTTTTCAGGTTTCTACTCTCCATTCCAAAGGCGTCCATATTTAATGTACTTACGGATTTACTTTACTTAAACATGCCAAACACATATGTAAAAAAGAAAATATCTAAATATACAGAAGAAGACATAAACAATGCAGTTTTGGAAGTCAATGCAGTTTCAAATAGGTAGGATACACATAAATGTGGCGCAATTCATAACTATGTAGGTATAAAGTCTGTGACTAGTAAGATTGCCAGCATGGACTCACGAATACTTAGACCAAGCGTATATATACCCAAAGTTTTACAATGTATTATTTTTTACGTTTTGTTAACTTTTTGTTGCTAAAAGGATATTATTGATATTAATAATTAAGGATTTTTTGTGCAATCGTATTTTAACGTAAGTTTTTACGCAATGTTCTGCAGTCTCACGTGATTATTTTTAGTTATTTTTACTTCTTAATGTCGTGTTTTAGGCCTTTGAGATTGTTTATGTTGTACCTGTACCTTAACTTGTTGATAAAATAATAATATTGATGTTGATAATGATAGTTTCATGTGTAATTAAAAGAATAAAACATGTACCTATGCGATGTTCTACAGCCTCATTAATTCTATTTTGCGTTTTCGTAGCACCTTTGTAACGTCTCGTGGTTGAATCTGGATTCATTTTGAATAAACTTTAAACTTTCTCATTGTTTATTTTATTTAAAACACCTAAGATATTACTATTTATATCGCAAAAGATTGAGTACCGTAGACTACATATCGGGTAATTCCGAAATACAAATATCACTCGTACAATGTTTAGACCATCCAGTGGCCAAAATCGATGCATAAATTTCGCGAGGGTAAAACTGAATGAAAAAGAAACATGTTCTTTAAGTCATAACTAGATAAAACCCTTTTTTTAGTATCATTCAGAATTACCCGAACATAATTCGGAATTGCACTCTGACAAAAGAAATTAGTATGTTTTTCAAACACTTCTAGTTATTGATACCAAAGATATATTCTTAATTATTGGTCATAGAACCATGCTCCATATATTCAAGCAGACTAAGTGATATAAGCAGGTAACAATAAATCTATCAATCTGCACTTATTGCTGATAATACAAAGACCCTATTAACTCTTCAAAAATCCATTCGTAATTACCCGAATGCACCTTATTTAGTTAAAAGTAAAATAAATTAATAGTTAATATTCAAATTATACTCTCTATAACGGGACAGAGTAATATTATTGGAAGGAACATTTTATGCAAAACATCGCTTCAGACTTTCGCTGTTGTTAAATATGTTATAAATTAGTACCTACTCACAGGATGTAGATCACGATTTAGTTGCTTTTGGAGCTCCCGATATTTCGGCACAGTTAATACTTATTATTTATTTATTATTAATATTCATGCACCATGTTCAAAATTATAACATTTTATGGAAGTTGTTTAAATAACACCAAACACCTTGTTTTGTTCCAAATTCATTACAATCGCGGCTTCTTTCTTTTTTTTCTGTATGGTGTCTGTGGTGGCCACTTCGAATTTCGAATAAAGTCTCTTCACAATGCCCGTATCTACTCCGTATTAAGATTTTTCCTACAACTAACATTCCAGATAGAAATCACGAAATCACTTTACGCCCGGGGGAGTTTCATACAACATCACAGCCCCGGGTATGATGCTTTGCTGTACGTAGAGATTGCGTGATATGTAATTGGACATATTCGAGCAGGTGGTATGAGAAATCAAAGTCAAAGTCAAAGTCAAAATCATTTATTCAATTTAGGCACCAAAGACGCACTTATGAACGTCAATTTTTCATTATAATGTACTTTAAAGACTACCGCCGCGTTCCATAATATATAGAGCCTACCGAGAAGAAGCGGCAAGAAACTCGGGGCCATTATTTTTATATAGAAGTTTATACAATGTTTTTTACTTAGGTAGGTACTACAAATATTAGCTCCAGTGTGTTGCCTTACAAAATAGAACATAATCATGGTATCAGTAGGGCAAGACACGCTAAACTTTGACATCTTAGTACACGAGTAGATAGATCCTTTTTTTTTTTTTTTTTTTTTTTTGTCCCGGGGAAATCCTTTATGGATACCACCCACCACGGGAAGGGGAGGTGGTTATGTGGGAGTCCGTATACCCACCAAAACCCCGGGGTGTTCCGTCACTGCCGCCCTCGGCGGGAACGCGGGACAGATTTTCCACACGACCGCGATCCCGCCGTGGCTGTCCGTTGCCGGACCCTTCTCTTCGCGGCACGCCAGAACTCATGGCGCGCCGCAACTGCCTCGGAGACCAAACTCGCCAACAATGGGCGCCAGACTGAGTAGATAGATCCCTTTTTTTTTTTTTTTTTTTTGACGTGGGGAAATGCTGTTACGCATTGCCGTATGCGGGGGGCATACGGGGTATGACGGACTCGGCTAAAGGCGCCCATACCGTCTAAATACCCCACGGTGTTCCAGCGTCTTCGACTGATGACGGGGGGCGTGGGACCGAATTATTCTACCACAGCCGTCGACGCCGCTGCCCGCTGTAAAGTGGCGGGCCCTCCTCGGTGAGGGGTGTCAATGGGAACACCCCTCCACCTCGTGTGATGCCCCCCGAACACGGAGGGGGCATCAACATCGCGAAAGGACCTATCTCTGAAGGGTGCCGGATGCCCCCGCATCCGACGGCCCAGGCCCTCTCAGCGGAGACGGAGTGCGGGCTCGGTTAGCCCGCACCCGTGTCCGCGCTCTCCGGAGCGGAAGAGAGAGAGGGTCTCTCTCCCTCTCACGCTCCGCCGCCTCCCTCCGCGAGACAATAATCTCGCAGAAGGAGGCTACTGCCTCCCAACATCTCTCATCGGCGACCATCCTGGCTAGGATGGTCGGCAATGAGAGATCCGTCCCAATGACCGCGACCAGAGTCTGTCGCGGTTCGTCCTCTCCAGGGCACGCCTCCAGCGCGTGCTGGGCAGTGTCTGCTGCACAGCCGCACTGATGGCATGCCGGGGAGGCTTCTCGCCGGGCGATGCGATGCAGGTAACTCCCGAAACAACCATGTCCCGAGAGCACCTGCGTCAGCCTAAACGAGAGCCTCCCATGTCTCCGAGTGATCCACTCGCGGAGAACGGGCTGAATAGCATCGAGGAGCCGTCGACTACTATTCCCCCTTTGAATGGACCCATCAAGAAGTCTTCCCTCCCACCTTGCGAGAGCCAACACCCTAGCGTTTTTGCGCCAATGCGCTAACTCTCGCGGCGCCGGTCGCTCGTCCCGCTCCCGCGCTCGCACTCTGCGGCGGTAGACCGAGGCCAGCACTTCGGCCTCAAGGTCCCAGGGGAGAAGGCAAGCGAGGGCGCATGCCATCTCGTGTGAGAGTGTCCGATACCCCCGGCACACTCTCATGGTCCGTTGGGCTGCAATCAGCAGGGCGGTCTCCCGCCGATCGAGCCCCCCGGACCATAGAGTAGATAGATCCTGGAGTGATCAGTCCCAAGCTGTTTTATCCTGCAAGTAATCCGAAATTTTGTAATAACCTTTTTGACAGAGTTTAGTTTTAATAGTAATTTTAAACTTATTAATAGGCAAATCTCGCATAACATTGGGAACTTTATTATAGAATCGTATACATTGTCCCATAAAAGAATGACTTATTCTGTGGAGTCGCGTTACATGTACGGATAGCTTGTGCTTATTTCGCTTGTTGATGTCATTTTACACCATTTGATTTTAACTTTACTTTTTTTGTAATTTACAGGTCTGAGAGCTTAAGAAAGGTTTGCCTGCGGGTCACAAAGCCTATGACTATTAGTTTTTCTTTGCCCATGGTCCAATGGTAGGTAGTTTTGTAGTAGGTACGCAAAAATGTATGAGCTATGACCCTGATGACAATAATTGACCGGCGCAGTAGTAAAAAAAATATAATATATTTTTTATCAATTTATTTATTATCTATATTTATATTTTTATTTCATAAATGTCAATATACATAAATAAGTCACTAATTACATAAATAAACAAACACAACAGTCAAAAATAAAATCTAGTAATAAAAATAATAATAATTGAATAATACAGGAGTATTAGGGCAGAAAAAATACGTTGTAGCACTATTATACCATAAAATATAAGATTAAATCTATAACCAGATATAAAATAATCGTTTGAGCCACTAATAAATAATAACTTATTCATAAATATTTTTACCAGTCTATGATAGTTTTACATACAGTGCTAATAATTATTATAATTGTTGTCAATTATAATATTTAATTTAATAATAACAAAATATAATATTACCGCAGGGGCGGCTTTGTGGCGAGCCGTCGGGGAGTGGCGACACCGCGGACCCTGATTCTCCCTGGGGCTAAATGAGACCCCTGCCCCCGGCTTGCCTTAATTGGCCGTCTGGGGGTGGAGACGCAAGAGCAAGTAACATAAAACCAATTTTAGTCTGATGTTAAAATATTTAGGCAGGTGGTGACTTGCCATCCACTAAACGGGCCTCCCATAAAGGCCACCATGAGTGGTGACAAAAGGGGCAACGTTGGTGTGGATGGCTAAAGGGTGTCGAGAGGTGTGCTGCGGTTTCACTAGAGCGCTACTAACGGCGTTAGGTATGCCCTTTAACACTTTCATCCTTGGAGCTTTTGGTTAGTTTTGCTTGCTCTTGCGTCTCCACCCCCGGACGGCCAATTAAGGCAAGCCGGGGTCAGGGGTCTCATTTAGCCCCAGGGAGAATCAGGGTCCAGGCTCGCCACAAGGCCGCCCCTGCGGGTTTATTATTATTATTATTTTCCTTGCATGTATAAGTTCATATCTATAGCCTTGTTATTTTACCCATTTTTGTAATAGATAATCCATGTCACCGTCTTCCCAAATTCTGTTTTTATACACTTTGTTTTTTTTTACACCAAACAGGCCTCTAAGTGTCGGCCCCACTTATGCCTTTGTAAAGGACTGGATGAAATCCGAAATAAAAATAAAATAAAATATTATGTAAGTACCTAGCTACTTATCATATATACAAAGACAAAAAAAACTGTATAATATCCGAAATATGACATTGGAGAGCTTGGGATATGTCAGACTAAGTTTTGGCCTAAAGTTTTTTCTGACATAATTATTACAGTACCTGTCACGGACTATCTGTCTATCTAAGTATTATATAATTCAGCGTGTCTCTCCTTTATAATGAATCAACTTTATAATTATCAATTTTCTTATATTTTAGATATAAACCGGTCACGTGACGAGTAAACGCTCGCCAGATGTTAAGCATCACGCTTGCCCATAATAGTTTCACATTCAGAATTTGAAACTACAACAGTTCAAAACGCTGCATGGCAATGCACTGCGCTCGCCACCTTGACATATTATCATCATCACCATCATCATCATCTCAGCCGTAGGACGTCCACTGCTGAACATATGCCTCCCCCATAATATTCCAAAAGGACCGGTTGGAAGCGGCCTGCATCCAACGTCGTCCTTCGTCGTGCAACCTTTATCAGGTCGTCTGTCCACCGCGTCGGTGCCTACCTTTCAACTTTATGTGGGATAAGAATAAAGGTAGTAGTATAAATATAGAGAAACAGTACGGAAACTACCTACAAACGTTCGAAACGGCTCACTCACTCACACAAACATGCACATCGACGAGAGCCCTAAGCGGTTGTCGCGGTGCTGTCAGTAGTGAGGCCGCGTCAATACGAGTGGTCACGTATAAGTTTATTTCCGCTTAACTAGGCTTAGTTTCCATACTGTTGCTTCCTTATACTATGGTAGTAGTTCCATGAAATATCAGGGAAATATACGGTATAATATCACGGTGATGGTATAAGTCTGGGTCCGTGGCTCTGACAAAAAAGTTTAGTTGATCTGAGGTCCGTGGTTATAAGTTTTAAATTGAATTTAATAAACCACAAACAAACATTGTTGGAGGCAGGAAATATAATTGGCACTCATAAACGATTTCTGACATCTGCCGTGCGATTTTCTAAGAGCAAACATCGTTGCATCTTTGTCAACATCCGTGAAAATGAAATGACGAGATGACAAAAAAACGTTGGAAAAAAAACTTTATGTACAAGGGCGATATCTCATAAAGTATCCGACATTGGTGAGCACGTCGACGAGCGCAACGACAAATCATTAGAGAATCGCACGGCAGATTCTAGTAGGTAATATTAGTTATCCTGTGGTACTAGCCAACGTATAATTGGTAGGTTGGTTATTTAAATTCAAATACACATAGCTCATAAATTGTATTACTAATTTTTTTTAAAAGGAAATCCCTAAAGAGACCTTACGTATTTAATCGAATTACATAGTACTTACACAAATATTTTAAATAAGTAAATAATTAAATTCATGATATAAAAATAAACAAAATATTACATCTGAAATTTATAACACTTGTATTTTCGAACTAAAAAGCCTAAAGAAGTGAAAAAAACGGTCTTTGGAAGTATCTATAAGTTGTGACGCACATATAAATTTTGAGCGCCATCTATTAATTTTATTTGAAGTTTTTTACTTCTGCCATCTATCGGCGATATGAGAAAATTGTAATGACCGCCATCTATTGCTTCAATTTAAAGTTATTTTACCTGCACCATCTAGCGGAGATATGAGAAAGTTGTACTTATGTGCCGGGAACCACGAATATATTACCCTACCCTTTGCTTAGGACTGACCTTTGTCCTTGTGTTGACTAAAAAACACAGATGGCGTTTTGGTGCAACTACCAGTCAGAGCGTTTGATTTTCCCAACTAATTTTTTTCACCTCACAACCTCGGAAAGATTCTGTTTGTCATAAAAAATCTGAGTGCAAAAGTGCATTTTGTCCGCGTGGAGCGTGGAAAGGTTTTTAAAATTCGAACCTTTCTATTCCATACTTTTCTATACCGCAAGTCCACTGACAATGCAATACTTATTTCATGTCAGTGCGCTAACCTCATTTCTTTAAATAATCGCACTGGCCAGCCACAGGTGGCAGCACTGAACTGAATGAAAAAGTAAAAAACATTTCAAAAAGTTCTTCTCATTATTCAATTCATCTTCCAATTTGTTTATTAAATCGTAATTTCTTAAATATGAGAGAGTACAGCAGCGACGAAGATATTAATTTAACATCTGCAGAGTTAGTACAAGCGGTAGGTACATAATGCCGAATGGTGTTTTCTACTACTACTACTTTCTAGTACTTTCTTTCGGATAAATCGCGTGAAAAGTATCTACTGAAAACCGTACAATTTGTTAAAATGCATGGAGACATCCTAAAGGCGCGAAAACGTTTTCGGAGACTACAATGCTATTATACTTTATTAAACTATCTGAAACAACGAAATCAAGCACGTTATGGAGCATTTACTCAATACTGAAAGCCTCGATCACAAAAAAAATGATATACACATAGAAACATATTCCAAACTAGTGGCGTTTTTAAAGAAAAAGTGTAGCGGCCACAAACGAAAATAATCTAAAATTTCACCGCTACTAACATTGAGCAGTTTCTCAACGAAGCGCCCGACTCCGAATTTCTTGCTATAAAAGTACCTAAGTATTTCACTTTTTTAATAGTCTAATATCTTTATTTAAAGTAGGTACCTACTTTTATGTGAAAATAGGTATGTACTACTTAACTTACTGTCTTAGAACCTGCTCTGAAACTATTTTTTTCATTGGCCTTACAGGTAAGTAGTCCTTATTATTGGCATATTATAGGGCGTGCCGGAAAAATGAACTTATGCATCTTACAACGAAAAAAATTGAGAATAATTCAGAAGTCATTCGGAAAGTTGCTGATGGTTAACTTATCAAACACGAAAACCGATATTAATAGGAACTTCGTGATTCGTGACGAATATGTCAAAATTGTAAATTAATATCGATCTTTGTGCCCTGCTAATACACCAATCGATCGTCTTTTTTGCAATATCGCAAAGGGACATGTGTAAGACAGCCCATGGGAAGTACTAAAATTAGTCTTTTGCCACGAGAAATTGCCTCTTTTCTTGGGCTACCGGAACCAGAGCAAGGGTTGGCTTTAGAATCGTGACCCTTGAATTTGGTGAAACAAAAACTGTGGGTGGGTTGAAGGGGTTTGTATAAAGCGTATATTTACAACATTTTAGCTGCCGGAGACACGCCAAAATAGTCTAAATAGTTTTTTAAAGTTTCAATAAAACACCGTAATTTTGATAGTGACAGGTGACATAAATGACATTAATGCGTAAAACGAAACGTTTCTAGGTAACTTTTAGCCTTTTTTGACATGTACGTTGTATGTAAGTTCTTGAAACGGAACCCAAACATCGAAGATAGCGTAATGTCACTGTCGGAATACTCGCGTCATTCCGTTACTTCCGAGTGTACGTGAATGTTTTCTCCTGTTTTTCTGCTCTTTCTTTTGATATCTCAACGACTTTGCTACGATTTTGGACTCCGATTTTGCTGCTTTACTGTACGACACCTGCTTGCTCACTGGACACTGCGATTGCCTTTGGAAGATTTGATAACTGGTACCAGCTCGACGTGCTCATTAGTTATCGCGATGGCGTCTCCTGTGCCTGGACCTCCATCAAGGGCGGACTTTGTAGATGACGGACCCGTTTCGGACCGGCATTTGTACACGAAGGAAGTTGTACAAATGTGGAGCCTACCCAAAGTTGTGCGCGAATTGGGAACCATTGACCAGTGTCTAAAATTCGCTGAAGAAAACAACATGGTGCAACGCCAAAAAATGTGCCGCACGCATCGCACCCCTATGCGTTTATCGAAAACAAACAAATCGTTTGGGGCTTGGGTATGCACCAAAGGCCAGTGCAAACAAAAAGGGAAAATATGCCGAAACACTGGGACATTTTTTGAAAATGGCAAGATCGACATAAGACATGTATTTTATCTCATATATGCATTTGCCCACAAATGGACTTTTGACTCGGCAAGAAACGAAGACCCTCTAAAAGAAGAGAAACAACAGTGCCTGAGTACTTCAACATTAAGTGATTGGTACAACTACTGTCGAGAGTGTGTAGTTATTTACCAACTTGAAAGAAATGAATATGTGGGCAAGATTGGAGGACCTGGAAGAACTGTACAAATAGATGAATCAAAATTTGGAAAGAAGAAGTTTAACCGCGCCACATAGAGGGACATTGGGTCCTCGGAATGATTGAAGACGGGTCAGAGGATCTTCGATTAGAAGTGTGCCCAGACAATGTACGCTCTGCTGAAGTGCTGGTGCCTTTAATTAAAAAAACATGTGGAAGAAGGCACCCCCATCCACACTGACTGCTGGAGAGCATATGATTGTCTGGCAGAAAATGGTTACATCCATAAAAAGGTGAATCACTCTGACCCGGACAATCCCTTTGTAAGTAGTGATGGGACTCATACTCAACGCATCGAGTCCCAATGGAGAGCAGTGAAGCGTTATTTTAAAAAAGACAATTATAATAATACTGAAATTTTCACTAACTCCATCATAGAGTATTTATGGAGAAGAAATGTGACTAAAAATAAAAAAGACCCATTCATCGAAACTATAAATGCTATAAATTATGTCTATAAAATATAAGTTCTAAAAATAACAAATTGTTTTTCAATTTTAATTATCAGACCCATACTAGTAGGAATGTGTGCACAATAGTATATTAGTACCTAATGAATTGGCAATGTCACTTGTCTGTGACAAACCTATAGGTTAGGTTGGGTTTGAACTGTGACCGACCAGGCGTGAGCCGAGCGAGCGTAGCGAGCGTGCCGCGGCAGCGGCCGGCGAGCGCTTCATCAAACTACTTTTGTTCCAAATTTGTGCACAATAGTATATCAGTAGCTATCTAATGAATTGGCAAAGTCACTTGTCTGTGACATACCTATAGGTTAGTTATAGTTAGTTAGAATAGGTCGATGTCAGTGACAGAACCGACTCATAGCACCCCGATTTCAAGCAGTCTTGTCGGATTGCAGAGCCGACGCGGGGGTGGTAGTAGATCGAAATGCAGTACTTAACCTCAAAATACTTAAACAAACATAACTCGAAAACTAATGGTCTCCGGCGGGTGGGGTTTGCGGGGGGGCACTACCCGAACACCCCCTCCCCCTCCCCCCTCCCCCCGAATTCAGGCGCCACGATTCTAAATGTTTACCCAGAGCAATATACCGGGCATTGTTTTAGGAGGATGTCGGCCACACTTCTGGTTGACTTGGGCGCTGATCTGACCACGCAAGCGTCACGGCGGCTGGAAGTCCAGTACCGTGGCTGAAGGATACATAGAGGGCTCTATAGAAAATAAGTCTAAAATATGCAAGGGCGTCGTTGGAGGCATAACTTTAAAACAGCCTTGCCCTGGGGCCTTACTCCCACCTCTAAAAGTAGTCATGTTTCAATCTTGCCATTAAATTTGGTACCACCACGTCAATATAGTAAATAAAAATGGATTACGATATACCTTTTGATGACGTAGTATCAAAAATTTCACTCAATTCACGTACTTTTACGTGACTTGACACTAAGTTTCATTGTGCTAATGTCACATTTTTGAAGATCCGTACTCCCATCTCTTAAAGTAGTCATATTGCAACGTTACTATTAAATTTGGTTGATCGTTTTATGTCGGTGGGAGTATGAGAGTAAGTATGATTATTCTAAGCTTATTATAAAAAGCTCCTGATTTATGACAGTTTCGTAAAAGTTGGGAGTGCCCCTAATCCTTGGATTCGACCATCAAATTCTAAAGAAACGATCAAAAATCGTTTTGAATCGCCTGCCAGTTCGTTTGTGGCTCCAACATTCACAATGGAATCCAACAAATTGAGCAATGTTTCGCAAATTTTGCCAAATAATTTATCTAGTAATGGTACCTACACAAATGACAAACACAGGTATTACAGTTCAAAAAAAAATTAAATATATATATTACCAATTGCAGTTTAATTTTAATTTTTAAAATGAATAAACACTAATTTAATAACAAAGCTGTTTTTTTTGCACCTAGCGTTTTCTTCGCTGTAGTGAGGTGAAAAATTTTGTGTTTCACTCGGCAGTAAAGTTATTTTGCAACTCGAACCTTAGAAACTATCGCTACGCTCAGGATTCTATATTTGAACCACTCGCGAACTTCGCTTGCTCAGGTTTAAATACAAGTACTCGCACCAAAAACCAACTTTGCAGCCTTGCATGACAAATACCTATTCTTGTATTAGATACTCCAACTTAGATACTAAGCATAACATTTCTATAAAATAATGTTAGATGAAACGATTTTTTCTTGGTGCGTGACCCGCATCGGTTTTGGCATCACAGAGCCCCGTGGGCTCCTAGGCAGTTGCCTAATCCGCAGTCAGTTTCAAACCCCTTGAAACTGACTACGGCAATTAATAAAAAAATGATTTACTCGTAGACAAAAATCAAGAAATAGTCACAGAATACAACAGCATAGGTACAGAAATGGTCAAAGTTGAGTCGTGGTATACAAATTACACACATATAGAACACCTGTAGAATCAGCCCAAAATTTTATCAACAATAAAAATACAACTTAATCGGCGTTTTCTAAAACCCCACATGTGTTTGACTGTCACTCTACATATCTGCCATATTAAAAAAATATATAACACTATTAAATAACTTGCCTAGTCATAAACTAATACAACAAAATGAAAAATTAAGACTTAGTTATGCACTCTGCACCGCGAGTTATCGCAATTCGCTAGAAGCATACCGCTGACACAGCGTCTGGGATGCAGGTGGCATAACGATTTCTCATTAGTTAGTATTTAGTAAGTACCACATTTTGTTTGAGAAAGAAATTAATTAGACGGGGCATGTCATTCTGCTCGGACGTATTTTCTGTTTATTTTATTTTAATTTAGTTTTTAAAAAGTTAACCGAAGTCTCCCTAAACTTGACTGGCGCTGCGGACAGGATCGCCGCAACGTAGCGTTGGTTCATCTCGTGGAAATAAGTGTATCAAGTTTTACCGATTTCCGCGATTACCCGGCGCGCACGGCGATCCGTGAACAAATAAATTTGTCAAAGTGTTGGAGCGATGGTGATGGCGTTGGCTGGTTGGTGAGTAAGCTTTTTCACCTCCTTACCTTTCCATAACGCTTTTAATTGTAGAGTTTTGTTACCTAGAGATCAGAATTTTCTCTTTTTAACGTTATCTGGTTTTTATATGAAATCTGTGGAATCGGAATTAGTGTAGTAACTAATAAAATAAAACAGTGAACTAAGTGAGATCAGAACATTATAAGACTATACTGAAACATTATTGTGTTGATTTGATTTTGCGTATCGTATTATGTGTACGTAAGTATAGTATATAAGTACATTTGTTACTACTTAAACTATCACTTTGCATCGTGAACAAATATAATATATTATAGGCGATTAGAATTAGGTAGGTACTTATATAATATATAATATTTGAAATACTTAAGTGTAAGGAATTTTCATAAACTGTGTGTATAATACATCGTGTAAAATGGCAACTGAAAGGAATGACTCGATTCAAACAATTACTTTAATACCAAACGAAATGTTAAAACTTATCCCGTTTTTCGGTGGGGATAAACGACAGCTCAGCTTATTTATCAGACAATGTGAATATGTTATTTCTCGATATGCCGGTAACCTAGCTCAGAATTCATACGTTATGCACTCGATAATGAGCAGACTTGTTGATAATGCGGCCGCTCTTATCAGTGAACGCGAGGATATCTTAACGTGGGACGATTTCAAAGAATTACTAACGCAACACTTTGGAGATCCACGGAGCGAAGACTGTATCGCTATAGAATTAGAGCCAATGAAAATTCGACACGGTGAATCGTATTTAGATTTTTGTAACAGAATACAGTCAGTACGCTCTGTACTTATATCAAAAGTAAATTTACTTACGGACATAACCCTTAAAAGTAGTAAAATTACCATCTATAGCAATACTTCCCTCAATGTTTTCCTATACAATTTGCCGGAAAGCATGGTGAGAATAGTTCGGTTGAAATCACCGAAGACTCTTGAAGAGGCTCTAAGTGTTGTTATGGAAGAGGTCAATTTTCACGACCAGTATAATATGCGTAATAAAATTATTAATACTAATGGTAAACCACAATTCCCGGTCAACCAGCCCTCCGTTAGCTTACCAACGTTTAAGTTTGGAAATAACGTTCAACCTCCGACACAGCCTTCCTTTAAATTTGGCATACCACCAAATCAACAACTGTTTCCACACCACCGACAACAACAAATGAGCTTTAGACCACCAGTAGGACAACCAATAGGATTTAGACCGCAGCAACCAATGGGTTTTAGACCTCAGCTAGGCTATAGGCCTCCATTCGGATTTCAGGCAGGTATGCGCCCTCAACAGTTTGGTGCACACCCGCAACAATTCGGAATGCGCCCTCAGCAATTTGGCATGCGTCCTCAAAATCCCGGTAACACACAATTTGGGTACAGGCCTTCCCAGCCACCAAATAATCAAGATGTGTCTATGCGCACTGCGCCCCCCTTAAAAATGCAGCAAGGGTTTAGACTAAACGAGTTGGAGTTTTACGAGCCCACTGACTTATGTTACAATAACATCATCATCATCATCAGCCTGTAGCAGTCCACTGCTGGACATAGGCCTCTCCAATTGCACGCCACTTAGGTCTATCTTGGGCTTCTCGCATCCAGTTTTTGCCAGCCGTCTTGCGCAGATCGTCACTCCACCGTGCCTCAGGACGTCCTACACTACGTTTGCTGTGTTACAATAACGATCAAATTGAATTTGAAAATCCATACGGTGATTATTTTGTGGATAACGCACATGAGCCACAGTCAGTTCCACATTCCTTCTCGGATGAACAAAATATTGAGGAAGAAAACAAAATGGCCCCCGATACCCCTAATGAAGTTCAAAATTTTCACATGCGCTTAATAACCGACCCTCGGAAGTGATAGAGCTTAACTGCGATCCAAATCTTAAACTTCCATATATATATACATCCCTGAGATAGATTCCAAGTTAATGATTGATACTGGTAGCATGAGATCGTTTATTAGCCCACGGAAAGCTTACGAGTATTTTTCACATGCTATACGTCATGAACCATTTCAGGTAATCAGCACACATGCGTCTAGCTCACATTCGGAAGTAATAGACATACCACTACTTCCAACGTTTAATAGCAGTGAACATCACAAGTTCTATTTGTATGATGTAGATTCGCGGTACGATGGTGTTGTAGGAGATGATCTACTGAGGCAAATAGGTGCTTTGATAGATTTAAAACGTAACATTTTAAAAACGAACACCACGATAATCCCTATTATACACAATGGAACTAGCTACGAAGTTCGAATAGCACCACGTACGGAACAACGTGTCAAATTACCAACAGATCTACATACTGGTGAAGGAATTCTAGAGTATAAGGAGTTGCATAAAGGTGTGAGAATGCCGAGTGCTATAGTTAAGTGTGAGAATGGTTATGCAACCACCGTAATACAGAATTGTTTAGATGCGGAAGCAGTCTTGACCGTTACAAAACCCTTTAAAATCAATGTATTTGAGAAGAATGAAAGCGAGATAAATAAATAAATAAATAAATAAATATTCCACAACTATCACACAACGCCATCTAGTCCCAAGCTAAGCAGAACTTGTGTTATGGGTACTAGACAACTGATAAACATACTTATATATTTCTAAATACATAAATATTATAGATAAATTACACCCAGACACAGAACAAATGATCGTGCTCATTACACAAATATTTGTCCAGGGTGGGAATCGAACCCACGACCTCCGGCATAGCAGTCAGGTTCACTAACCACTAGACCAACAGGCCTGTCATGATGAATTTTATAGATGAATTATTAGAAGAAAACCTGGAAAAGTTGCGGTTAGAGCATATGAATGAAGAAGAACGAAAGGTAATATACACTTCTGGACTCATCTATTGGCCCACCTTGTATTTTCAGTTTCGTTTGGTCCTAGCTAAAATTTTATATTAGGTCGAGCAAAAAGTTTTTATGCAGTTTTGAACCTGGCACATTCACAATTTCATTCAATAGTATTTTTTTGAATTTCGAACACAGAATTTAAAGAAACAAAAGACAATTTGGAGCCTGTTTGTTGATATCAAACAATCGAATACTAAGAAAACTTGGTTTTATTGGTTTACTTGGATTTAATTCTTGAAAAAGTGATTGATATATTTGGTTTTGCAACAAACATTACTTATTCTTAACATTAAGGTGAGGTTCTATCAATAATCTATGGATACTTCACCTGAAGTCGCCGCCCAAGCTGTGGCACTTATTCAGGCCGGACACAGCCAAAGAAACGTGAGTGCTCAACTTAATTTAAGTCGATCTGCGGTCCGAAATGTTTATCGGAGGTACCTAGAGACTGGCGGCTTTGTTCGTCGCCAAGGAAGGCCACGATCTCGGGTCACAACTGAAAGGCAGGATCGATTCATCGTGACGACCAGCTTGAGAAATCGTCACCTTACCTCCATTGAGATACAAAACCAACTTCGCGACTTCCACGGAGTATCTGTGAGCGCTCGAACTGTTCGGAGAAGGTTAAAAGAACGCGATATGGTACCACACAAGCCAGCTAATGGGCCCAAACTAACGCGAGCCCACCGAACAGCGCGCCTTCATTTCGCACGCAGTCATTTAAATTGGACACAGCAAGATTGGAGCCGTGTACTCTTTTCTGATGAGTCTAAAATTGTGTTACATGGCAATGATGGAAGGAAGAAGGTCTACCGACGTAAGGGAGAGCGTTTCGCACAATGCTGCTTTGAAGAGAGGGTTGCTTATGGCGGTGGCTCATGGACTGTCTGGGGCGGTATATCCGCGAGCGGCAAAACTCAACTTGAGGTTGTTACAAGACCACGGCTGCCAACATTAAATGCTGAAAGGTACATTCGTGAGTGCTTAGAACCTCACGTGATACCATACGCGGACTATGTGGGCCCAAATTTCCTTTTTTTGCATGATAATGCAAGAGCCCATGCGGCCGGCATCGTCAGGGAATATCTTCGGGATGTGAACATCACAGTTATGGACTGGCCAGCCAGAAGCCCAGACATGAACCCTATTGAGCACATGTGGGACGAGCTAAAAAGACGTGTTAGGGCTCGTCAGCCAGTTGCCCAGACGATGCAGGAGTTGAAAACTGCCATAGAAGTGGAATGGGAGATGATCCCTCAAAATTTCATAGAGCGGTTGATAAACTCTATGCCTAATCGTATGAGAGCTGTGGTAGATGCCCATGGAGGCAACACGCGTTATTAAATTAAACCTTTATTTGATAAAACATGTCTTTTATTCAAAAATCAATTGCCTTTAACAAGGCGCATATCCGACTTGTTAGGCGTAGCTCCATGTCGTATGGTATTCTGAATTCAAATTAAAAACAATACGATCGAAAAAGATGGTAAAATGTATCAGGTTTAAAACTGCATCAACAGTTTTTGTTCAATCTAGCAATCATATTTCGGTAGGGGCCATCGAAACCTAAACTCTAAGGTGGGCCAATAGATGTGTCCAGAAGTGTATGAGTTGTGCAAAGAGTATAAGGATATATTTTATTGTGAAAACCTTCCTTTGACATTTACGAATGAAGTCAAACATTTCATTCGAACAAAGCATGAAGATCCTATTTACTTAAAACCATACCGACAACCTCCTACCCAAGCAATGGAAATCAAACAACAGGTCGATAAGCTTTTGAAGGACAATGTGATACAGGAATCGTATTCTCCATGGAGTGCTCCTGTTCACCTTGTCCCTAAGAAGAAAGATGCATCAGGCGAGACCAAATACAGGATGGTTATTGACTATAGACGACTTAATGACATTACCCATGATGACAAATACCCATTACCTAATATAACTGACATCTTTGACAAACTAGGAAA
Organism: Selenia dentaria; assembly: GCA_917880725.1. Lineage (NCBI taxonomy): Eukaryota > Metazoa > Arthropoda > Insecta > Lepidoptera > Geometridae > Selenia > Selenia dentaria. The sequence goes on along the minus strand of OU862901.1, from coordinate 7,961,111 downwards.
GAGTAACTACTTTAGTACAATTGATCTAGCCTCTGGCTACCACCAAATTGAAGTGAATAAGGACGACAGACAAAAGACAGCCTTCAGCACGCAATACGGACACTATGAATTTCTCAGAATGCCATTTGGCTTAAAGACCGCGCCCGCCACCTTTCAACGGGCAATGGACAACATCCTGAGAGGACTCCAAGGTATACATTGCCTCGTATATCTTGATGACATAATAATATTCTCGAGCAGCCTCCAAGAAATATACAAAAATTTAGGACTGTATTTGACAGACTCCGACAAACAAACCTAAAAATACAACTAGATAAATCGGAATTTTTGAGAAAAGAAGTACTGTACTTAGGGCACACTATAACCAAAGACGGCTTGAAACCCAACAGTGATAAAATTGACGCAGTGTTGAATTACCCTTTGCCAAAGACGACAACTGACATTCAAAGCTTTCTTGGACTAGTAGGGTACTACAGACGTTTTATTAAAGACTTTTCTAAAGTGACACAACCATTGACAGCATGTTTGAAAAAGCGCAATAAAATTGTTATTGATAAAAAGTATATTGACGCTTTTGAGAAATGTAAAGAGCTTTTCATTAGCGCTCCTTTACTTCAATACCCCAACTACGAAAAACCTTTTATTCTGACAACTGACGCATCTAATGTGGCCATTGGGGCGGTATTGTCCCAGGGTACCGTTAGAAATGACAAACCAGTAGCGTACGCTAGTCGGACGTTGAGTGATACTGAGAGCAGATATAGCACAATAGAACGCGAACTTTTGGCCATAGTTTGGGCCGTAAAACACTTTAGGCCTTACCTCTATGGACGAAAGTTCACAATATACACAGATCACGCACCATTATGGTGGGTTCAAAACCTTAAAGAACCAAACAGTAAGCTGACACGATGGGGTTTACGACTGCAAGAATATGATTATGACATAATTTACAAGAATGGGAAACAAAATAGTAACGCTGATGCACTCTCTCGAATCAAACTCAACGCACTAGACTCTGACTCTGACGCAGACATATCTATGAAGGTACAAGTCGATAACCAAGATCTAAAAATACGGAAACATTTAGATGAATTGGAAGACAGGGTAGCAAAACTTGCGAAAGATAAACCTAACCGTGACTCGTCTGACACTCTGACAATTTCATCTGAGGCCACAGTGTCCTTGCATTCCGAACTTTCAAGGACCCTATCAGGCTCCGAAAGTACTGTTCTTATAGAGCCAAACTATCCTATGGGACCAGATGATAGTATCACAGATACAGTTCACTCGAACGCAGAATGTGATTCATTAGGAATTCCAATACTTCATGAAGCAATAGATACGAAACCGAATCAAATCTTAGTTTTCAAGTGGTTTAAAAATGAAACCCAAGTTAAAGACATATCCCGGGATAAGCAGAAAGTGTTAGAAGTTTTCATGCCAGTTCATAATTAAAGTTTAATCAAAGAATTTCTAAAAGAGTATGTTAGGCCGAAAATAAAATATTTTATATACTTTGAAAATGAGCAACACAGGCGAGAATTTTCAAATGTAATTATTAGTTTATTCAAGCAAGGTACGATAGATATGCATGAATGTACGAAGCGTGTGATATATATTGAAGATGAGAAAGAGCAAAAGGCTGTAATTCTGAACCATCATGACGGTAAGACATGTCACAGAGGTATAAAAGAAACAATGTTGCGAATTAAAAGAAATTACTACTGGAATAACATGCAAGAAACTATTGCTGCAGTGTTGAATGGATGTGAAGCTTGCCAGAAAATGAAGTATGACAGAAAACCAATAAAACCAGTTCTGCAATTAACAAAAACCCAAACAGCCCCATTTCAAGAAATTTTTATGGACATTTTTAGTATAGAAAATAAGCACTATCTGACATTAGTAGACGCATTTAGTAAAATTGGTCAAGCTATAGAAATTAGTAACAGATCGACTGGAGAAATTGTTAGAGCTCTTATAAAATACTTTTCTATGTATGGTGTTCCCACAAAAATTAGCTGCGACCCCGGTACAGAGTTTAATAATGAGATGATTAGGGAAATGACATCTATGTATAAAATCCAGTTACACATCACAACTCCAAACAACCCAAACTCAACAGGTATTGTAGAAACATTCCACTCGACAATTATAGAAATTTATCGTTTAGCTAGATACGATCAGAAATGTACGGATGCGGCATCTATAATGACATATGCTATAATGGCATACAATAATTCCATTCATTCGGCTACCGATCTGACGCCGTTTGAAGTAGTTTTTGGTCACACGGATTCAAATCACATATTTAGTGCAAATTTTGAAAAGTCATACACACAACAAATTCTTAAAGACCACGCAAAAAGAACGAAATATTTATATAACTATTTATCTGAGAGGATGTTACAACAGAAAGAAAAGGTTAGGGATAGAAAAGCGGGAGAGAAACAGATTGATTTAGAAGAAGGACAGGTCATCTTTACTAAAACTGTAAATACTAGAAAAAGCAAAGATAAACCTAGATTCAACAAAGCTATCGTTAGAGGAGCAGCAGAACGTAACGTAGTACCCGTGAGAGTAGGCCAAAGGCAGACTAAAGTTCCAATTAAAAACGTGAAACGCCCTCCACAGGTACTGCCTGATCACACTGACCCTGGTAGCCCGAAACCAGGGCCTTCAGGTTCAAAAGATTGAGCAAAATCCGGGACTGCTTCCTATAAACATTGGACAGGCTTTTAAACAAGAAGATAAATGGACTATATTTAAGTCAAATAGATTTAACGTTAGAATTTAATCTGAAGAAGTATAGTGAATTTAGTGATTTGATAGATAAGAATGTCCAGTATTCAACTAATTTTATAGGATTAAAGAAACAAGTAGAATATCTGCGTAGTATAACGATAGATAAGCTGAGACAGTTAATACCTACCGTTAGAGTCAAAAGAGGTATTATCAACCCTCTAGGTTCAATAATTAAGCTCGTTACTGGTAATCTAGATCATGAAGATGCTATTTATTTTAATTCCTTAATAACACAATTAAAATCAAAACAGATGTCAACTGACAAGAAAATATCATTTATTTCTAAAACCATTGATGCCTTTGTAAATAGCTCAGAAACTTTACAGAAGAATACCGAAATTCTAAACGATAAGCTTAGAACTATTGAAGAATTAGTTAAAAGAGTAATTACTAAAGAGGTGCATAACATTTACTCGACTCACATATTAATGATGTTTAATATATTCAGTATCAATTTTCGTTCTATTTTCATGACGCTAAGTGAGATTGAAACAGCGTTAGCGCTAAGTAAAGTGTCTGTGTTACACCAATCAATCTTAACCCGTCCGCATCAGCGCAAAAAATAACAATAGATTTATGAATGAAACTTGCCTCGAATGAGGGTTGCTGATCCCAACAGATTAAACTCTACGGAACTATTGTTAATATTAGAACATATTGATAATACTGAAAACTTTATGTTTGAAACTAATGCTAAGAATTTAGTTAAGTTAGAAAGAACGATTGTACTTAAGGCGTTTATAAAAGAAAACCAGATAACGTTCATTTTAGAGATCCCTTTGACTGATGGCAATATTTACGACTATTATAAATTATACTCTCTGCCAATACATGACAGTGCTTCTAACAAAACTCTGGCAATTATTCCCGAATTTCCTTACCTTATGGTGAAAGGGCTGAAGTACTTACCGGCCACACACCCCTGCGAGGAAGTAGAAGAAAATCAGTATCTATGTACCGAGGATAATGTTGTACCGTACTCAAGAGAGACTTGTGTAGAGCAGCTAATGAAATTGAAAACCAACCAGAGCAGCTGCAACGCTGTATCCGTCGATGTGGAAAACACTTAAGTTCAACGCATTAAATACAATGATTGGATCATTTACCTAAAGGATGAAATTATACTGAATGAAACATGCGGAAATAGTATTAACTACAAATCCTTACGTGGGTCCTACATCCTACACATTGACGAAAACTGCATAGTTTTTATTGGAAACATCCGGCTTCATTATGGACAGTTCTACGGCAGTAATGTGAACGATAATTTGGCACCACTTATTACTCTTCCAAAATTACAATCTTCAAGTATTATCATAAACAAAACTTTAGATATGAAAAACGTTAATTTCGATGAACTCAAACAATTATCTTACATTCTAAAAGTGAATACCTTGGAAAGTGCAGAAACGGAATGTGACAATCCTAGTGTTGTTAATATTAATAGTGTAAGCCTAGCAACTATTTTACTATATGTTATTTTACCAATGTGTGTTTTAGGGTATATTGTTTTTAAGTTTAGGCTAAAATTATTTACGCGAAATAATCCGACCGGCACAAACCCTGAGCCGGATAATTTCGCGCTTGGTGAGGGAGAAGTTATGCACTCTGCACCGCGAGTTATCGCAATTCGCTAGAAGCATACCGCTGACACAGCGTCTGGGATGCAGGTGGCATAACGATTTCTCATTAGTTAGTATTTAGTAAGTACCACATTTTGTTTGAGAAAGAAATTAATTAGACGGGGCATGTCATTCTGCTCGGACGTATTTTCTGTTTATTTTATTTTAATTTAGTTTTTAAAAAGTTAACCGAAGTCTCCCTAAACTTGACTACTTTTACTGCTATTTATGTATACATTCTTTATTTATTGATTACTGAAAAAAATCATTACTATGTACGCCTACAAATAATAAAAATGAAATGTTGTACGCTTACATCTTTCGTCAATTACCGTTTGGCCAAAAGCCCGCGATAGTTGTGTTAACCTCGGGAAAACAGTATGCAATAATGAATAGTAAAAATAAAATATAACGTTAAGACGCGGGCCAACCCTAATTTTAAAATAGTTTACGATGCTTTACCTAAGGTTGAAAATCGCTTCTTAGATTGGACGACGTAATGCGAAAATGCATTAATTTTGTACGTTTTCTTTATATTTTTCGATACACATCATATCATACACAATTGAAAAAACTGCTAGTTATTACTTTAGTACTATATGTTGGCCATGTATTACCTAACAAAAATATAGTGTTATCGCTGAAAATTCTGAGAGTATGGACGTAAAAGTTTATTTTTGTGGACCTATTCAGGATTTTTTTCTGCTGAAAGAGAGTTATATTTATGAATTCTATTCGGTTATTACTCTTTTTCTATTCCTTTACTAACCTTTGTATTTTTTTCATAATATATTATCGATCTGTTTCGTTACACTAGATGTTTAAAAATTTTACTTTTTACTATTATCAGGATACGAGCGCGCCTTAATACCTAATTAATTTAGCATTGCCACGCTAGACTGCAATGCTGCCAGCATTTTGGTCACTTTTCATGAAATCATCATCTCATCATCTCAGCCGTAGGACGTCCACTGCTAAACAAAGGCCTCCCAATGATTTTCCAAAAGGACCGGTTGGAAGCGGCCCGCATCCAACGTCGTCCTGCGACCTTCATCAGGTCGTCTGTCCACCGTGTCGGTGGACGACCTACGCCGCGCTTGCCGGTCCGTGGTCTCCACTCCAGAACCCTTCGGCCCCATCGGCCATCTGTTCTGCGTGCTATGTACCCTGCCCACTGCCACTTCAACTGGCTAATCTTCTGGGCTATGTCGGTGACTTTCGTTATTCTACGGATCTCCTCATTTCTGATTCGATCACGTAGAGAAACCCCGAGCATAGCCCTCTCCATAGCTCGTTGTGCGACTTTGGGCCTCATTTCAGTGCCATAAGTCATCACTGGTAACACACATTGGTCGAAGACTCTTGTCTTGAGGCACAGGTATTTTTGACGAGAAGACTTCGCGAAGTTTCCGGAACGCTGCCCAGCCGAGTTGGATTCGACGATTGACCTCTTTCTCGAAGTTGGACCTGCCTAGTTTGACTGTCTGTCCTAGGTAGATGTACTCGTCGACAACTTCGAGAACTGAGTTCCCAACTGATATTGGGGTAGGTACAACATGGGCATTAGACATAATTTTCGTCTTATCCATGTTCACCTTAAGACCTACCCGTTGGGAAACTCGATGGAGGCCTTCGAGCATTGTACTGAGGTCTTCCATGGATTCTGCCATGACTACAATATCGTCGGCAAATCGAAGGTGAGTGATGTATTCGCCGTTAATATTGATGCCAAGTCCTTGCCATTCCAGAAGCTTGAAGGCGTCTTCCAATGTAGCGGTGAACAGTTTCGGAGATATAACGTCTCCCTGTCTTACGCCTCTTTGCAATGGAAATGCCTTCGAACTCTGCTCCTGTACTCGGACTGACATGTAGGCGTTTTGGTACAAACACTTCAGCACTTCAATATGCCGATAGTCAATGCGGCACCGCTGGAGAGACTCAAGCACTGTCCACGTCTCGATCTAATCACAAGCTTTCTCAAAGTCCACAAATGCTAAACAAAGAGGCAAGTTATACTCTTCGGTCTTCTGTATAACTTGCCGTAGCGTGTGGATGTGGTCTATGGTACTATAGCCTTTCCGGAAACCGGCTTGTTCCGGAGGCTGGAATTCATCAAACCTGCGACTGAGACGGTCCGTTATGACCTTCGAAAACAGCTTATAAACATGGCTCAAAAGCGAGATGGGTGGTATCCGCATACTGAAAATGTGTTCTTTATAAACGAATTATAGAACAAATTTTCATTATGCGTATAACAGAAATCAACTAACTAATTTATTAAGATTTTTTGTATGTAATTTGAATCGCACAAAGAAAAAATTTAGACTTGCAAATATACAATGATTATGCAACAAGAAGTACGTAATAAGTGCGTGCTAAATGTTCATCTTAAAATAAAGTCGGTACAGCTAAAATATAGAGAGATTGTATGTATGTACCTACTGTATCTAAGAGCAGTAGAACTCTTTGTGAATGAGTCCGTCCAGGGCAGTGCTACCACCATACCTTTTTCTATCGTGAAGCAGTAAAGTTCGCAAATACTGTGTTTTGGTTTGAGGTTACGTATGCAGGCGAAATTACAGGCACTTGTGAGGCAATCCATCTGTTATGGGCGGATGTTCCCACTTAACCTCAGGTGCGCATCGTGCTTGTACCGTTTCCTTATATGATAAAAAAATATAATAAATTACAAAAATATAATTAATATGTTGTTTTTATTTATTTTTATTAATAAGTTTTTTTTTATTTTCTTATACTTATAACTTGTTTCAGTTCATTTTAATTTAATTATTTTATTTATCGTCCGCAGCCAGGCAATAGGGTAATTAAAATGGGCTCACATTATAGACATTTTAGGGCAATTCAAAAATAGTTAGCTGATGCTATTATACCTATTAACTTAGCTATATGCTATTTTTCACTATTTAGGCTCAATAGAGCCCAACTCCAATAACGTTGCTATAACTGCATTGACGTTTATTTTTATTTATTTATTTATTTACTGGAAGACCAACAGCTATATAATATTATAACAGAGACGGTAGAAACATTATGCCAATTATAGGTCCTCACGGATAGTTGTCACATTAATTAATACCAACTAATTGTGAACACGAATAACCGCAACCGTAGTAGATATCTAATACAAATATATCAGCCAAAATACTCTGCTCATCAGTCGCCTAGCGGACGCTATGCTTGTACAAAACAAATCAATATCTAAGGGTTTAGATAAGTTGTTAAAGTTATTACTCGCTCTCCACACATATGAATTCTGTCTATAATTACTATTGACGGCCGGCACACTTAAAGGGTTATTTTTTTTATTTAATTATTAAACCTCAACTGTCTTGAATGACCTAGTAAATCTATTTTATCTAACAGACCGGGACAATCAACCAAGTTAGAGGTAATCTTAATTTCTTATATTTTTTAAGATATAAATATTCAAAGAGTAATACAGCCAAACAGTTTTTTTTGAAGTCTTAACTCCAGTCTGTACATCATAACTATCTGCTAATAAGAGTCTGATAAACCTTAAAACTTAAGCTTGTGTGTTTAATATGTAATATTTGGTTGACATCCAAATGATGACACCGTTAACTATTTAACCTTTTATTGACTTCCGTTTCAACTAGTACAAATCGTTACCAGGATGCGCGAGCCCTCAAAAACCAAAACAAGACGTGGAACCGTGTTGCGTACCAAGTTGAGACCTCAATCTAAAGTGGGGATAGAAGCCGGGCTGTCGCCACTCGCTCCACGAAACCAGCGCGAACGCTCACCGCGACCGCACCTATACCAGTCACTCGACTCGCTCAAACGAACCACGACGGACCCCACTTTCCAATTTTCAACAAACTCGAACGGTATCCGAATATGACGTTCTAATTTCAAAAGCAACATTTTTAAAATAACGTCTTAATCGAATTCTATAATCAAACTTTTGAATTTCGAATTAAAAGTGTTGTGCAGTGAACTTTCAAACTGAAATGTTAGTGTAAAATGCTGCAGCCTAGATTGAGTGTTAGTGGAAATATGGAGGGTAGAAGGATTTGGAGCTTTTTCGTGTTCGCCGTTCTGTGCGCTTTTGTTACATGTCAAGGTAAGATTGCATAATAATCTCAAAGTATTTTATATCGAGGACAACACTTTTACATAAACTTAAAAGTTCTTATGTTGACTAACCCTGATATATTTTAGTTTGCTTTTGCAGTAACATTGAGTAAAAATGTATAAAATATATCATTAATACAAAACTGAGTTCACTACTGCATTATTAGCCCCCTACTTATATTCTAAACATTAATACGAGTATATTATGTTTGCACAATTAAAATTAAATATACCTACTTAAAAAAAATCTTGCGTGGTCCTACTAAAACATATACTTCCTCTTTTTACCGACTACAAAAATGGAGAAGGTTTTTAAACTTTTTAATTCGACTGTTTTTACGCTAATACTCTGCAAATTATGGATTTGATGATTATTTTTGGTTTGGGAGGTTGTTCCATTATAGAATGTCCATATGTAAATGAGCGCAGCGAACAAATCCTACGAACAAATACGCCTATGAGTCCCATATACATTATTGAAATTGATCAGTGATTATAATGAAATAGTTATAATGTAAGTTTGTTACTCAACTTCGTCGGTTGTGAACCGATTGACAATAATTATTTTCGTTGGATAATAAGAGTAGTTTATATTCAACATCGGATCTTAAAATCTAGAGTATATAAGTTCAATAATAAAATGGAATTCGGTTTCAAAGTTTTCAAGTTATATGACATTAGCTATAGACATCAGTTAATAACGAAAGTTTGATTCGTCCTTAACTAAATTCAACTCTACTAAAATTCAAATATACGTTTGATTTCGGCTCAGTATTGAACTGTCAGAATAATAAAGAAGGGTTAGAAGAATAATCTAAGATGCTCTGTGAGCCATTGTTAAAAATTATACCTATAGTTTTCACCTCATTTCAATGTATAAGAAATCTTTAAAATCTATTTCTTAAAAAATCTAATATATTGTAGAATAATTAATCTCTCTTATTCTTCTTCTTATACTTATATAAAAATTAATTGTTGTTCGTTAATCTGTCAAAAACTCGAAAACATCATATGAATATTTTATTTATATTTTCTTCGTCTAAAGTGATTTACACGCCTAAGCACAAGGATGATTTATAAAAAAACCATCACCAACATCCGCACCGCGCAGCTGTAACCGCGGGGAGCAGCTAGTATCAAATAAAACGTGTTGTAGATACTTTTTGAGAATGAAAGTAGAATTGGCAGTTCGAGATACGTTGACACAATTTTGTCCGGGCAAGCGTTCGTTGCGTAAAGTTTGCATTGGGCGCCGATAACGGAACGCAATTTTAATTATATAAGTTACAGACAATATTCTCTGTATTATATTACTAATGTACTTTTAATACTACTTTCGCTAGGTAATATACGTACAGCTTCCTTGTGATCTTGCACTTAGATTATTTATAATAACCAACTTTAAGATTTTTTCGTAACACGCATTTTAAACAAGATTTCTGTGTTTTTCGAGAGGTACTATTTGGGAGATATGACCGAATAGGCATCTTTTGACAAGCGTGCCGTATCGTCAACCGCATTGACATTTACGTCAGATTGTAGTCGAATGCAATGCTATCACGATAAAAAACGGATAGTTCTCTTCCTTGTGCGACCAATTGATGATCAGTGCAGTACAGCCGTGCGATTCTCTAATGGTTCGCCGTTGTGTTCGTCGACGAGCTCATTGCTATCAAATACTTAAGATATAGATATACAAACTTTTTATTGCAACACCACATTATAAGATACAACAAACAAATGAAAGTGTCACAATGGGCTCGCTCTTGTTCACAAGGCTGTTTTTCCAACGTTTCCTGTCGTCTTATTTGCTGTTAGAGAAGCGCAGAGTGCCCCGCAGAAGTTAAAAGCTTCAAACTATGGAGGACGCTACACGTGTTACAGACACGAATGGCGCTCCTCAGTCAAACAATTTAACCTTTGACCGTCTAGTATTCAAAATTCTCAAATATTTACCTTTGGATCTTATTGATTTGATCTAGCAAAAGCTTGACCGATAGATAGCTTTGAAAAATTAAGAAAAATATAATCAAGGTGGGCTCAAAACTGGCCACGAAACCAAAGCCTCTCTTACTCATTCTTAGTACATTTGCATAGGTACTCATGTTACTGAAATGGTCGGGTTGTATTTTTATTAAAGAAGATTATAGAAATGAAAACGAGTAGGTAATAATAATAATAATAATAATATTTTTTTCTTTTTTTTTGGGTCAAAAACGTTACTTTAATGAAATAAGGAAAAATACTGCATACACATATTGGCAACATAAATAGTGGCAAAACTTGTTCGAGAAGTATCAACTAGTTGTATTTTTTACAATACAAATATAATTAAATGTCAAAATTAAGTTTTGACACATTTCGCGCTTTTATACCAATAAACATTATGTTTAGTCAGTCTTTTCAGTCAGTTTAGTCAAGTCATGTTTAGTTAAGTCGTGCGCTCGATGCACTACGTTTGTCCATGACAGTTGCAGTGACACCCAGTGCTAAGAATTGTAGTGTTCCATAGCACTGCACTGCGCTCGTCATCCCAAGGTGGGTTTTTAAGTCTCTTTCACACAGTCATTATACTTGCAACAGTGCCTGCGGCTTGTTGCTTTGCAGCAGAATATCTGCAGCTACGCTGGTACCAAACCAAGATGTACCACCTATTAGTGGCAGGCACGAAGGCAGGCAGAATATTCTACTCCGTCCCTTCACAGAGAAATTGATTAGATATAGATTCTATACGAGTATGTAAATAATAGGTAATTCTAATTTAGCGACGACTTAGAAATGGCGAGAAGAGAAACATGTAGGACCAAATTCTAATTGTGACTACTTACATAGTTATGTACTCCTAGTATAATTTTTTTTATGATTTTAGTAATAGTTTATTGTATTAACTAAATTAATGTTATTTTTTAAATAATGTCATTAAGAACAATTTTCCCAAAAAAAATTTATATTTCCTGAACAGAAGTTTATAAAACTGCATTTTAATAATAAAACTTTCATTGTAAATCAGCCTATTTAATTGTAGTTTAGAAATAATTATGTTAAAAGTGTGAAAATGAGGTTAAAAAGCTTCCATAGAAAAGACATAAACGCGCGCGCATCCGAGTACAGACTGCTGCTTTCCTGGTACTTTTCGAGATTCAAAACTAAACTATGACTTTTAAGGATCTAATAGATGTGTAAATAAATATATATATGTATCTATAAAGGTGCTGTATAAGCATCATAGATTACAAATGCAAATGCTCTTTGACCGACTGAAACACGATGCGTTCTAAAATAACTTTTGTAGATGATATTGATTATTGACATTTACTATGGCATGAAGATACGGGCTATCTAAGGGATATTGCGGTTAAATTTTACCATAACATATTCAGCATTTATGTTTCCACTACTTGGGGACATGGAAAGTGGAGTAATGGTTTTGTCAACGTTATAATGATTTAAGCTTTACCGGTTATAATGCGGTACACATACATAATTACTACATATCGCAGGGTAATACGCCCCCGAAGAGTTTTAAAAGAACTATAATACGGCTATTATAATGCTCCATGGATGTCGTAACTGACCGAGCGATAAAAGGGCATAAGAGTTTTAAAACTCTTATCACTCGGTCAGTTACGACATCCATGGAGGAATATCATAATCAGCCCATTTTGTTCCCACTGCTGGGACTCGAGCCTTCCTCTCAGACAGAGGAGTTGGGACTTAATCCACCACGCGGACCCAGTGTGGATTGGTGGATAGGTTAGTGGCCAACCCATGTCGAAGTTTTCAGGGCGCCCGAAGACCCTCGACATAGCCTAACGACTGTTGTCCTAAGACAAATAACCGAGACCGACGGCCTAACGCACCCTCCGAAGCACGGAAGTGCCCAGTTGAATAATGCCACTAGCGGTCACCCACCCAAGTAAGTATTGCTTAACTTGTTGACCGGTTAAGATCGCCAAGTCGAGGTCCGCTACGAGCGCTATGGAGGAATATAAACTGTGTAGGAGTGTAACTCTAAGGCCGATATTCCAGATGCTCAGTATTGAATCCCGACTTTCGAAAACTGGATATATGACAGTAAATGCCATACAAAATCAACACAGATCTGTACCTCCTAAAGGATCTTAAGAATAACTCTGAACGAACTAAGATTTGGAATCTGACAGCATTTTGGCCGCTTATCTGCCACCATGGGGCTTATAGATTAATTTTTATTTTTACTTTTGTTAGTCTGTAAATATTTCCTTTTTATTTTTATTTATCGTTATTATCTTCTCTATAAATTTTCTCTAGAAATAATAATGAATTGCTGAAATGTATGTACGCGCATAACTTCCGAACGACTTTACCGATTTGAATAATTCTTTTTTGTTTGGTCGCTCAGAGTAGGCCGAGCATGAACATCTGTTAAAGTGTAACGTTATCGTATCGTTTACGTATTCAGTACAAACTACGAGTTATCTGTGCCACAATTGTACTAGATAAATGACAGTTTGTATTAGTACAAACTGTCTAATTAAACTAAATACGTTATCGATGCAATAACGTCACACTTAAACAGATTTTCGTGCTCGACCCACTGGTACAGGGACGGTTCACTATTAAAAAAATCATCTTCAACATCATCCATAATCACAGGTGAAACCGAGGAGAGCAGCTAGTTATCCTCCTCCTTGCGTCGTATTCCTCAGTGATGAGGGTCGTGACCTCCCTTCGGAATCACCTTCTGTCTTATGATTGTTCTCCATCTGTTTCTGTTTCTGGCGGCGTGGAGGGCGTTGTGAAACGTAGAGTAGAGCGCGGTGCGGATCTGGTCGGACCAACGTATTGGGCTGCGACCACGAGGCCTTTTCCCGTCAGCTAGATATAATACAATATTATTGTCGAAGTACATGAATAAATAAAGAGATTCCGTTTCCCAGGTAGGCTTTGACTACGTCGCGGATTCAGCTAGTAATAAATAAGACCTACCTGTTTTACATGCACCAATTAAAACTTAACTAATGCCTAATTTCCACTTACGTAACCTTAATATTAGTGGCATACGTTTTGAAGGTATTGCCTTAAGCATTCTGCATTTAAAGTCAAGGCTTCACTTGGATCGAGTGAAGCTTCACAATCTCATTTTGTAATATATTTACACACGTGATGAGTTTGCGAAAGATTAAAGCTAGTTTTAAAAACGACTTTAAATAAACATTTTACCAAAAATGGAACCGACTTTTATACCAAGTGTGAAATAACTTGTTGAAGTCGGTACCATGATAGTTCAAAATTAGGTATATTTTATCACAATATTGTGCGCATGGTTCCGAATTCTATAAGTTATTTCACAGTTTTGGTATTGAAGTCGGTTCATTATTCAGTAAAATGTTTTTTTCACAATTTTTTGTAACCCTTGCTAACGGAATCGATTGTCATTCACCGTCAATGATGATATCATCAAGATAGGTGAAACACTTTTCAGTTTTAAGAGTGTAACTCAAAAACTGGTAGACCGAATTTGATGAAATTTTAATGGGACCACCTCAAAAGTAAACTCTATCAAACAAACAAAAAGAATTTTAAGAAATTGTCCACAAATGGGGGAGAAATCGGCCAACATACACATAAATAAAATACATACACACAAACATTAAAACCGCCTCCTTTTTAAAAGTTGTTTAAAAGAACAGCCATGCGATTCTCTAATGATTTTTCGATGCGTTCGTCGACGAGCTCACCGATGTCAAACAGTTTGAGATATCGCCCTTGTACATAATGTTATTTTTCAAACATTTCTTGTCATCTCGTCATTTGTTTCACGGATGTTGTCAAAGATGCAACGATGTTTGCTCTTATGGAGGATCCCAATAATCTATCTATCCACGGTTTTCCTTACTACCGTCTGTACATATACTGTCTGCTTTGATGCAGTAAAAACAATGAGAGCACTGCAATACAATGGACGTGAAAAGGCGATATGTCTACTGTATTCCGTTGTTTCCCTCATCATTACAATTCCTAAAGGAGTAAATACATTAAAAATTAATAAAACCATTAATACAAACATATAAGCAATTTTTTAAACTGTTTTCAATAAACATATTGCTACTTATGCCTAATATGGACTCGGAGAAACGTACTGATACAGTGAGCGTGTTCTGTCGTAAATTACGACAGAGTTCCAAAAGTGCGCGTAGCAAAAGACAGAGAAAGAGGGTAGACAGGTATGTCTGCTCTTAAGACGCGGTCCAACCCCAATTTTAAAATAATTTACGATGCTTTACGTAAGGTTGAAAATCGCTTGTTAGATTGGACGATGTAATACACTTATAACACAACTTCCATACAAATAGTGTCAAATATCAACTCTAGTAAGGTAAACCGGCGATAGGATAGATTATTGGAACCGGCCGTTAGAGAATCACACGGCTGATTTTCTTTATTTGTATGCGGTGATGTATTGCCAAGGTACGCGTTCTATTGTAATATAATGTAAGATGTAATTGTAATTGATTGTAATTGCACGGTTAATGAAAAAATGCAATATTAATTATGAACAAACTTTCACACGTGCTCGTTCTGTGGGAATTTTGACAAATGGCCTTTGAACAAACTATGGAAAGAATCAAATATTAGCTAAAATATGTTTTGAATCTACGACTTCAAATAACTTTCTATTGCGTCTATTGATACTAATATAAAGATACCGGCTGCACTCACTTGATCGGTTTAAGTCCGACGACGTTTCGAAGTATAAGACGTTCTTCTTCAGTAGTCTAATCAATTAAATGCTGATTTAATATTGTGTTAGGAAGTGTTTTAGGAACCCTTGGAAGGGTTCCTAAAACACTCGCACTGGTGATTTAGGCGGTGTTTTTGTTTTGTAAAATTAAATGCTGATTAAATTATTTAAGACAACTTAATTTAAATCAAACATCTCACGAATTCAATCGCACAATTGCGTTTATTAAATACAGAGCCAAGTTTGGTAACTTCATAGTGTCAAGTTTTGTAACTCATTATTATAACTAGATCATACTTATTAAAATTTGCAACTATTTTATAACTCGTTAGGGTTACGTGGTCGATTAGTAAAGTACTTTATGCAAATTAGCATTGCCTTAATTATATGCAAGCATGCGATCTAAACCGATTACTTATAGTCCAGGGGCCCAAGTCTCTTAGCTATTGGCCAAACTCCACACTACAGCCGTGCGATTCTCTAATGATTCGTCGATGCGTTTGTCGACGAGCTCACCGATAGCAAATACTATATGAGATATCGCCCTTATACTTAAGGTTGTATTTTCAAAGTTTCTTGTCATCACGGATGTTGTCAAAGGTGCAACGATGTATGCTCATAGATAATCGCACGGCTGCGCTGCGACGCGTCTGCGATTGGACTGCCTTCAATGTCAAATTCAGTAGTCTGTTAGTTCTCAATAGCAGTTGTATAGCGATCTCATCGCTGTCGTATGGCTGTGCTACAGCTTGTGAATTTAGCCTCTGGTAATAAGATTTAAATAATGCATCATTCAAGTATCAGTCAAAACATCAATAAATTGGGTATCACTTATCTTAAAAATAAATAAATATATTTTTAATATTTTAGCTACTTTCACTAAATTAATTAAATATGATCGAAACTGAGTTTTTGGATTAAGATACCAATGTTTACCACTGTAGCAACGCTAATCGTAACCCAATAGCTTACAACATACCAATTAAGTCAAACTATCGATAGCAAGCCTCTGGCCTGCGATCGAACCTAAAGCAGAGCAGACTACGAAAACTGCCAAAAACGTCAATTTTCATACAATTGAGTTGCGTTAGCGCTGTTCAGTAAGACGGTCAGCCGTCAATCTAACTGGACCTGACTTGGTCCTGACTTGAGCTTTTGGTGGTTAAGGTAACATGGTGATGAAATCCATAGCATGGTGGTAGGGCACTACGGGTATCCACTCGGCTAGCTACCGCGATCGCGTTTAATAACCTCTCGCTAAGCACCTAACAGTGTGCTTCGGCAGCTGTCTTTCAAAGCCAGTTACTATTCTAGACTTGGTGACTTGGCGACCACTTAAGCAATGACCATAAAAAGCTTTGGTGTTTTGGTGGGATTGAAGTAAAAATAAAGTCTGAACAATAGCCGCCATTAAGCAATGTACAAACTTAATCTCTAATCTTATAAGGACTATCTTCCCATTACTGCTGCAATACTGGCTTTTCCCTCCAGGAGTGGGCTAGGGGCCATATATCCAGTACTCGGATCCAGGAAGGCCGATAGTCTAGTTGTCAGTCTACACGCCCAAAGTGTTCCGGAAGTACGCTTGGCAGTAGAATTAGGCTCGAGTACAGATCTGAGTAAGTTTTCTCGTAAAAGTTGCAAGTACCTCAAGTAGAGATTCACAACTGAGCATAGTTCTGGAATACAGGGCTTATAGAGAGTAGTTATAGAATGCCAAAATGTCTACGGCATATCACAACAACCGGGTTCAACGGCTTAGCGTGCCCTTCATAATACGGAAGCACTCAGTATAAACCTTCTCCTCATTTTTTAGTTCGCCTCCATCTTTGACGTTTGAGTGAGAGCATTATAAGTAATATAAGTCACACTTTTACTTCACAAATCTAGATTAGAAATTATTCAAATTATTCAAATACTAGATTTCAAATAAGCTGAGTTAAAACTGGTTTTCTATTAATATAACCTTTTATACCTCACAATCAACTGCTTCTTTATAGATCGATTCTTAACGGTTCTAACTTCGAGTATAGCTTTCTAAACAAAAATAATATTTATTTACGAAAAACTTAGCTCAAGTCTTAGAGTTGAATAAAGTTGACATTAAAACGATAATTTTTGCTGGCTTAGATGACGACGATGTTGAAGAAATGTTGTAAAGTAAAGTTTAATTTTTAGTCATTGTAAATATTATAATTTTGATTTATAATAATGCAGAGATAATAGATTAATCCCCTCCCCTTCACATACATACACCCCAGTATGTGTGTACCTGCTCATTACACTTCTTACAACATAAATACACGTTACACACACTACACACAACACACACACGTTCTTTTAAAATAATCTGTATTAAAACCAGTATTAAATATTGTATCTACATAATATGACATTTTTAGAGAGTCTTTCATGAGAGAAACCATTGGCTCCTGAAACACAGTAACTCTAGTTCGGCTGCCTATGGATTCATCAAAATTTGTGTCAAAATTTAAATGTGAATATAATCATTTTGTATATTTAATAACTAAATGCTTAGGTACATACAGAGCTTAAAAATGGATGCGGTACGAAAACAAAGGTTTTTGTCTTTGTGCAAAGATAGTCAGTGACCACTGGAAATGGTTATAATGCCATTGTATCTCTGAAGGATCACAATTGAAATGATTATTCGTAATAATTAGGCACTTCATTGATTCTGCCATTTATACAATAACATAGCCCCGTGGGGTGCCGGGTTAGAGAGTCCCCCCCCATTTCTTCCCGTTTGTGTCGTAAAAAGCGACTAAAAGAAAAATACCGAAAGAGTAGTGCTTTCTGAGGATCTTCCACGTACACTGCGATCCCCAAGACGCCTGCCAAGCGTGAGGTTTATGGTAAATCCTCCCATTGGAGGAGATTTTGTTCTACGGTGGACATTCCGGTTGATATGATGAAGATTATGCGATACCACAAGAAATCTAAATTCAGTATAATATTTAGGCATTATTATTAGGTCGACGAGCTATGGAGAGAGCTATGCTCGGGGTTTCTCTACGTGATCGAATCAGAAATGAGGAGATCCGTAGAAGAACGAAAGTCACCGAAATAGCCCAGAAGATTAGCCAGTTGAAGTGGCAGTGGGCAGGCACATAGCACGCAGAACAGATGGCCGATGGGGCCGAAAGGTTCTGGAGTGGAGACCACGGACCGGCAAGCGCAGCGTAGGTCGTCCACCGACACGGTGGACAGACGACCTGAGGAAGGTCGCAGGACGACGTTGGATTCAGGCCGCTTCCAACCGGTCCTTTTGGAAAATCATGGGGGAGGCCTATGTTCAGCAGTGGACGTCCTACGGCTGAGATGATGATGATGATGATGATTATTAGGTCATTCTTGTGATCAATAAATCAAAGTCAATGAGGATTAAAATGATATAACATATTTTATCATATATTATATCATTAATTACCTACGAAATTTATAAAAATATTTCCGAGTTTCGTTTCGATAACCATTACTCAAAAAAGAAGTATTCACATACAAAACACTTTTAATAGGCGTACATATTTATTCATTAATTCAAACATAATAAATATGGTATAACATTTTAGTTTTGATTAGCCACACTGGCGGGATCATTATTTTCTAGCTGACAGTGTTTTAATCAGCCGTGCGATTCTGTAATGATTCGTCGACGAACTCACCGATGTCAAATACTTTATGAGATATCGCCCTTGTACATAAGGTTGTTTTTCAAACGTTTCTTGTAATCTCTTCATTTGTTTTGTCAAAGATGCAACGATTTATGCTCTTAGAGAATCGCACGGCAGGTACACTTTGTTTATGGACATGTCAAACATACGTTTACAGATTCATTTACTAGCGTAAAATTAAAATAAAGATAATAAACCTCTGGCAAATAGTCCCGGAACAAGATGATCACACGTAACAATACGATACTCCTACATTTAACTCTCTTGTTATTTCAACTTAGAGTGTACAAATCAATCCGGCCTCTACTTATGTTGCAAGTACTTGCATAACCTGAGGTGAATGGTCAGACAAGTAAATGTCACAGACGTTGATAATATTACACCTTGCTTACCTGTTTACTTAGCACATTGTACATATAACAAGGAGCTAACAGATACATATGGCAACAGTAGAAATATGCACCGAACTAGTAGAAAATAGTAGGTTTTACAACGTTTGTAAAACTATTCACCTCAAGGGCTGATATCTTGGAAAAAACGGCAAGTTTTACACACATAGCTTTTCACTTTAAATGCGAGGAAATCATCATCATCATCATCTCAGCCGTAGGACGTCCACTGCTGAACATAGGCCTCCCCCCATGATTTTCCAAAAGGACCGGTTGGAAGCGGCCTGCATCCAACGTCGTCCTGCGACCTTTCTCAGGTCGTCTGTCCACCGTGTCGGTGGACGACCTACGCTGCGCTTGCCGGTACGTGGTCTCCACTCCAGAACCTTTCGGCCCCATCGGCCATCTGTTCTGCGTGCTATGTGCCCTGCCCACTGCCACTTCAACTGGCTAATCTTCTGAGCTATGTCGGTGACTTTCGTTCTTCTACGGATCTCCTCATTTCTGATTCGATCACGTAGAGAAACCCCGAGCATAGCCCTCTCCATAGCTCGTTGTGCGACTTTGAGCTTATCTATGAGGCCCATAGTAAGAGACCACGTTTCAGTGCCATAAGTCATCACTGGTAACACACATTGGTCGAAGACTCTTGTCTTGAGGCACTGAGGTATTTTTGACGAGAAGACTTCGCGAAGTTTCCGGAACGCTGCCCAGCCGAGTTGGATTCGACGATTGACCTCTTTCTCGAAGTTGGACCTGCCTAGTTTGACTGTCTGTCCCAGGTAGATATACTCGTCAACAACTTCGAGAACTGAGTTCCCAACTGATATTGGGGTAGGTACAACATGGGCATTAGACATAATTTTCGTCTTGTCCATGTTCATCTTAAGACCTACCCGTTGGGAAACTCGATGGAGGCCTTCGAGCATTGTACTGAGGTCTTCCATGGATTCTGCCATGACTACAATATCGTCGGCAAATCGAAGGTGAGTGATGTATTCGCCGTTAATATTGATGCCAAGTCCTTGCCATTCCAGAAGCTTGAAGGCGTCTTCCAATGTAGCGGTGAACAGTTTCGGAGATATAACGTCTCCCTGTCTCACGCCTCTTTGCAATGGAATTGCCTTCGAACTCTGCTCCTGTACTCGGACTGACATGTAGGCGTTTTTGTACAAACACTTCAGCACTTCAATATACCGATAGTCAATACGGCACCGCTGGAGAGACTGCGAGGAAATAAAACAGTAATATTATTAGTAATACATTTTATTATTAAAGCTTTGGATTCATGTGCCAATTTAAAAATAGAAACCACCTAACGTTACGTTACCGCGAAATACAGCAAAATTTACATCTGGGTCTTTAATAATACTCTAATGTTTGGGTATTGTTAATGACCCAGTCAAACTTTCGCCATAAAATACTAGAAACTAAACCACATTCAAGAATAATTTTAAATAAAATATATATTATTAGCACTAGTGCATATAAAGCCGTTTTAGTCCGCATGAACAAGACCTTTACGAGCATGGGAAGCGAAAAATAAATCAGTCAACCGATAATAATCAGATAATACAACAAAACAGCAGTTACTTTGAAATATCACTACTATTATAAAACATAAATACTATAAGGGACATTTCTGACGGTGGTACCAAAATGTTTCGATATTTGCGACCTTTAAGTTAATAAGAAATATTTTACTAAAATACAGAACCGACTTTAACATTAAAAAGTGTGAAATAACTTGTTGAAGTCGGTACCATGATTGAAAGTACCTATTATCTCAATATTAACTTCGACAAGTTATTTCACCCTTTTTAGTGTTAAAGCCGGTTCCAGTTTTTGGTTAAAATTTTTTTTTTTGCTAATTAGGGATAGATTGCCATCACAGTCAATGATGTTATCATCAAAATAGGCGAAACACTTTTCAGTTTAACCGAATTTGATGAAATTTAAATGTCACCGCAGAAGTATACTCTACCAAACAAAAAAATAATCCTTAAAATCGGTTCATAAACGATGTTACGAACGACGAATATATAAGTATATAATTTTCTTGTGTTCGTGGACAAAAAACTTACGGTCGAATAGAGAAACCTCCTCTGAAGTCGGTTAAAAAGAAAAACAAGAAAGGAGAACAACAGGTTCATATATAATATACTCGCAGAGATTATAGTGATATTTGGAGAACTAGTTCTTTTAGTGAGTAATGTATTGTATATTCTCGCGGATAGCATATCTGAATAGGTATTTATTTATGGAACGCAGCGGTAGAGTCAATAATAAACTCTCATTACAATGTTGTTTGTGGAATAAATAGATTTAAGACGACTGTATAAAAGCTATCACATAAAGGCGTAAGTGTACGGTAGAGAAATTATATTGAGGTCGATGAACTCATCCACTCAAGTCACATCTAAGTATTCGTTACAGTTCGAACTATCATCAACTTTCATTGTATCGACTTTTGATAAAAGAACTCATTAACTGAAATGATTTTTTAGATTCCTATTCATAAATTAAACTGTTACTTGTAATGATAATTTAGTGTTTTATTCTTTTTACTGTTACGTGCTTGAAAGAAGAAATGTATTAAAATATACCAAAATGGAACCGACTTCAATACCAGAAAGTGTGAAATAACTTCAGATAATTTATTGAGTCAGGCGTTACTTTGCGGAAATCCATTATCAAAAAAACGATATTAAAAAATATTTAGTGACACTTCCGCTGAAAAGAAAACAATGATTTTGGCCACCCCGCCGCACACCACCCCGCATAAAATGCTAATAGGAAGAATACAAAATAAAAAACACAAGAAACCCCAAATGAACCAAAACCGATTCGACACGTGTTTCGCCTCTACACGAGGCATCCTCAGGAGATGTTGACTCGTCGAGCGCTGTCGGTCTAGCGCTCGACGAGTCAACATCTCCTGAGGATGGTGGTGGGAGGTGGTGCACGCCTCCAAATAGGCCAAAATCATTGTTTTCTTTTCAGCGGAAGTGTCATTAAATATTTTTTAATATCGTTTTTTTTTGTGAAATAACTTGTTGAAGTCGGTACCATGATAGTTTAAAAGGTTTATCACAACATTGTGCGCATGGTACTGACTTCAACAAGTTTTTTCACACTTTTTGGTATTGAAGTCGGTTCCATTTATAGTAAAAAAAAATTCACCGTTTTTAGGGACTCTTGCTACTTACGGGATCGATTGTCATTCACCGTCAATAACGATATCATCAAGATAAGCGTAACACTTTTGAGTTATTGGAATGAAACTCAAAAACCGCTTGACTGAATTTGATGCAATTTAAATGGGATAACCTCGGAAACATCTTTTTGAAATGTAATAAGAATTTTATATCGGTCCACAAATGGGGGAGAAATCGGCTAACTTACACAATCACAAGTACAATCTGAAAAATTTAATACCGACTTCCATTCTAGGCAGTTATTGGTGTAACTCAAAAACTACTAGATCGAATTCGATGAAATTATGATTAAATGGGACCACACAGGAAGCACCAGCTTTCAAACATTAAAAGAATTTTGAGAATCGGTTCACTCTATCGAATGTTATGAGGTAACAAACATAAAAAAACAGTCGAATTGAGTACCTCCGCCTTTTTGGAAGTCGGTAGAAAATATATACACACGAACAAAATAACCTCCCCCTCTTTTTTTGAAGTCTGTTACAAATAGTTATGAAGGTTCACACACTCATACCCTCGCATCAGGTTTCACTGTGTCGCGAGAGGCATGGACAGAAATGTACATCATTCACATGCAAAACCCGAAAAACAAACATTCTGCTCATCACAGATAGGTCAGGGATACAACTTCGGACCTCTCGCTTCGAAGGTTGGGTCGCTACCAACTACTAAGTGTTAACATGTCAGACATGTCATTTTACTTATTTATTTTCTCGAAATATACATAAATTTGAAAAGACAAATCCTACTATTATAAACGGAAATAGCGGAATATAAACGGAAAGTCTGTATGTATGGATGTCAAGCGCGGATCCACCGTTGTGGGCACGATGGGCATGCCCACAACCCTAATAAACTCGTGACATCACACTTTTCCGGCGAAGTACTAAATCATCATTGACGATATACACGTTATGTCACATTTTTGGCATTATTAATTACTTCTGTTTGGCACATGAATACTTTTATTTGAAAAAAGAGATGACTTTTCACCTTTATAATTTTCGTGAAAGAACAAACTATTATTTTACAGATTTATTAATTTACTAGTGTTCGCCCTACAGCTTTGCCCACCTGGAACCGTATCTACACCGTACAAAATCTTTTTCAGAGCGTTACCTATTTATTAAACATCTTTGTATGAACGAACTATATCGATCATGAGCGAGTTGATGATACAGCAATAATGCGATTAAAAAAGTTATACTAACCTGGTTAAATGAGTTTGACTACGAGGGCATGGAGGATATGCTGAATGCATTATATGTCACGTAGATATAGCAAACACGATGTTGTCGGGATAATGTGTTTGTTAAATCGAAAAGTCAATTACAATGTGATACGGTATCAGAACGGC
The DNA here is from genome assembly GCA_917880725.1 of Selenia dentaria. Lineage (NCBI taxonomy): Eukaryota > Metazoa > Arthropoda > Insecta > Lepidoptera > Geometridae > Selenia > Selenia dentaria. The sequence goes on along the minus strand of OU862901.1, from coordinate 7,937,182 downwards.
TAAATAATGCTCTTACATACCACACACACACACACACACACACATTAGGATCACCAACATTATTTTGTGTACTAATCTATTATTCCAAAATTAATGTAATAACTTTAGCTTTTAGTCATTGATATGGGAGAGGCCATTGATTTCCGAAACACAGTGAAAACTAGTTCGGAATCAATGGATTCATACATTTATTTTGTACAAAAATCTATGTGAAATAAACTTATTTGTATTTGTATTTGTATTTAGTTCATACTCCGACTTGCACTTGGCTGATTTTCGGGTTTCTGAGACCACAACCTATTTTGAGGGCAGGTCCGCGCCTGATGTATGTTTGTTACTCTTTCACGCAAACAGATGAGGCGTGAATAACATATAGGATAATCTTTCATGATCATCCATCACTATGCGGGTGTAACCGCGGGCGCAGCTAGTATAAAAAAACCTACTGGTACATTGTGAGACGACCTACAACTTCGTGGCTCCGAGTCACGACATACAGTTAAAGTGAAATCCACTCCATTGCGTCAATACAGACGTATAAACGAACACTTATTTTCTATATGTAATAGATAATTGAGTTTAGTAATTAATTTGAGCGACAGAACGTGCATTGTGTTTGGTAATATGATGGAATCCTAGATTTCATCATGGTAAATGTTTGATACGCGTAAATATTGATATGGAAGGAATCATTTCTTAAGCTTTCTTTGAGGTGTGACTCATGTAAATAGCCCATTATTATTGTTCTTACGTTTACTCAAACTGAAATTTCCACAACTTCATTCCCATTTTTGTGTCTTTGGTATATTTTTATGGTACAACAAACGAAAAAAATCCTAAAGACCGATCTATTCTTTGGTCGTTGCTTAAGATCTTGCACACTATTCCATACTTGGCAAAATGTCATCGGCACCTATACCTATCACAATCATAAATAAACTCACCACTGAGTTATACACCTTATTATACCTGTCATAGCGCTCTAATTCACAGATTATACTTATAAGCTCGATAACAGATTTATCTCGACATACCATTACAGAAAAATCAACCTTATTTTGAATGAAATAGCTGTTTTAATCCACGATGTAAGTTATAAGCTCGCGACCGCAAGAAAAACGCAAGAAGTAGGACAGCTTTGCGATACGTTACGTGTGTCCCCATTGTTAGCGGGCTAATTAGCTCATTTGGTTTTTTAATGAAGACTTTGATTGAAGAACGGTAAGGTGGCATTCCTAAGTTTGATTGTGTTAGAGTAAGCATGAATATTATTAGTAAAATCGGTCATATGTTTTGTTTGGTCAGTTAAAAGAAATAAATCAAATGTGATAGAATATAATTCCGATATATTTTTGTAGTAGAATATACATTTATGATTTCGTCAAATAAATATTCTGTAAAAGCATTACAAATTACACACATGATAAAAATACTTTTTATGTTTCTTTTCCGCCGTTCACTTAGCAGTGACTGAGTGGATTATAATGAAGTTAGGAATGGGAATAGTTTATTCCTAGGATTAACACGATTCCTGTAGGATTGATGCCACAGTGGTAAGCAAAATAAAACTGTTATCAGCAATAAATCATAATCTTAATTAGACCACTTAAAATTAAATCATAATAAAAAGATCAACGAAGACCGATCAGAGAAGAAGGAAGGGCCTGTTTTCACACTCGTTAAATTTTGAAAATGTTTGTGGCAGATATCTTAATTATTTTTTGAAACTCATCTGAAGGATAGAGCTTATTGAGAGATGGTGAAACAAGGAGATAGAAACATACAATTCTAAGACATAACAGTGATTCATCTGTATAAATCACTTGTCAGAACTGTTGTCTTAAGGTAACGACTAACGGTATTGCCTAGCGCGGTTTAGTGCTTCGCATGATTTATACAATTCTAATAGTGTAACTATTGTCGCGAGGCATAAAACATGAAGGATAATAGTTTAAAACGAAAGCTTTACCCTAATTATCTACGTATATTGCTTGTTGTGTATAATTACTTACAATGTGTAAGCAACTTTTATATATAACTCTCAACTTCTCATAAAACCGAAAATATTAGCTAATTCAATAAAGCAACAAACTAACTCTGATTCTCGTAACGTGATACACTAACGTTTTAATACAACCTGTTTCAATGTACACCCGATCTTATTGAAACCCAACCTCCATTGACCAACAGATGGGCATATTGCTTACCGCTCGTAGTGTGGCCACACCTCAACGAAACCTGTACATCACTAGGTCACTCGATTAGTAGTGAGGAGTAATGTGCTTACTTGCGGATATCGATGAGTTGCTCGATAGATCGTAGGGCGAGATCGAGTTATTTTTTGTCTATGACTGGTTGTATGTAGGACAGAGTAGTTATCTAGATCAATAGAATTTCTAGAGTCCGTATAGCATAAATATCCACTTTGGAATTTAGAGTTTTTTATGTCCTGCCTGACTGGCTGATTTTTCAACGCTCTAAACTGCTGGGGCTACAAATTTTTGCAATTGACGTTTCTTATACGAGTATTTATGCTGTAAGCATATAAGGAAGGGTTTTTCGATTTTCACCTCGAAGCGAACGATACCGACCGAGCGATTCTCTTAAGATTCGTCGATGCACTCGTCGACGAGCTCACCGATGTCAAATGATCGCCCTTGTACACAAGGTTGTTTCTCCAACGTTTCTTGTCATCTCATCATTTGTTTCACGGATGGTATCAAAGATGCAACGATGTTCGCTCTTAGAGAATCGCACGGCTGTACGCCAGCTAATGAAGAATAAAAACTCATTCCTTTTTGTGGTTTTTGTTTGGATTCCCAAACAAATGCTTAAAGATTTACATTGACAGAAGCATAAATAAAGGAAAAAAACATTAACGAATCTTTTCCTCGTACTAATCAAATAATTGTCCAAGTAATTAAATTAGTAATTACCTATTAGTGTTAATTATCTATTGTTCTTCGTAAATTAAGACATTATACGGATTCTGAATAAACTAGGAAGAGTAGAAATTTGCAAGATAGTAGTAGCGATTCACTTGTTCAAAAAAACGAAACTACCGAACTAAAAATTTATTATGGTGGTCCTTGTTCGGTTAACAATATAATCCAAAATCAATTTAACACTTAGAATGGCACTTCTAAAAATAGGATTATTCTATTACATTTTAGGTCATTTTAGTGAGCACCAAGTTACGTGACGACTAAACTGTCTAAAATATGCCCACAATAGAAGAAAAATATCTAATATTAGTGCTGTCATTTAAAAGTGTTATACTAATTTGGATTTTAGCCTAAACAAAATAAATACTGTCATTTAGAGATTTTTAGTTCAGAAAATGCTTACTGAAAGTTGATCATGCAGCTGCATTAACACAATTGCGATATATATTTTTATGTCCGAATGTATCAGTATATTATTTGATATTCCTCTGCGAATGGGTTGTCTGGAAGAGATCGGTCTGAGCGATTGATTATTTATTATATTATTATTATTATCAATTATTGCACCTAGTTTTTAGCATTGTTTTTTATAATATTAAGGCGCGCTCGTATCCTGATAATAGTAAAAAGCAGAATCTTTAAACATCTAGTGTAACGAAACAGATCCATAATATTGTATGAAAAAATTACTTAGGTTAGAAAAGGAACAGGCAAAGAGTAATAACCGAACAGAATTCCTAAATATTACTCGCTCTCTGCAGAAAAAAATCCTGAATAGATTCATAAAAATAAACTGTGACGTCCAAACTCTCAGAATTTTCAGCGATAACACTATATTTTTATTAGGTAATACATAGCCAACATATAGTACTAAATTAGTAACCAGCAGTTTTTTCAATTGTGTTAGTATATATCGAAATATATTAAGAAAACGTATATATTAATAAAACGTATATAATATATTAACAAAATTCATGCACTTTCGCATGACATCGTCCAATATAACATGCGATTTTCAACCTTACGTAAAGCATCGTAAATTATTTTAAAATTGGGGTTGGACCGCGTCTTAAGTATTAATGTGGTGTCTCAATAAAGTGTTATCTATCTATCTATCTATCTATCTCTGTTTTAAATTGATTTTTTTTCCTTACATGCACATACGTACACCTCCGCACTAGAATTTCGTGTGTCGCCGGATCACAAACACTTAATATCCAAGACCCGTCATCCAACAATTCTGCTACTAATATTACAAAGACGAAAGTTTGTGAGTGTATTTGTATGTTTGCTACTTCTTTACGCTCGAACGGCTGGACCAATTTTGATGAAATTTGTAGATGAGGCGCTGAATTAACAAATGCGATACTTTTCATCATCATCATCATCGATCACCACGCGGGTGTAACTGCGGGTACAACTAGTTAAGACACGTACAATTTGAAAAATTTAATACAGACTTCAATTCTATTCAGTTATTGGAGTGTATCTCAAAAACCACTGGACTCAATTTGATGAAATTTAAATATCACCACACGGGAAGCACCAGCTTTCAAACTAAAACATAATTTTGAGAATCGGCTTACCCAATCTAAAGTTATGAGGTAACAAACAAAACAAAAAAATATATAAAATATAGTCGTATTGAGTACCTCCTCTTTTTTGGAAGTAGGTAGATAATTTAGCGAGAAAAAATCTATAAACTCGTTTAAATAATAATTGTTACCTTAATAACCATGCTCGCTTGTGCTTTGGTTGTTTTTCTAGCTTACTTCCTTATCATTAAATCGATTGATTTGAACTATTACTTATCAATAAAAAATACAACAAAACATTGATCAATTGCTTTACTTGTCAAAGCACGTAACTAATTCTATTGACGTTTAATCAAACTAATACCAAAGTAAATAAATATGCCGCGCGCTCCAAGTACTTTGCTAATACTTAGGCTATTGTTATTTCCATTGAACGGGTAGCTTCGCGATTCTCTAATGATTCGTCTATGCGCTCGTCTACGAGCTCACCGATGTCAAATACTTTATAATTATAAGATATCGCCCTTGTGAATAAGGTTGTATTTCCAACGTTTCTTGTCATCTCGTCATTTGTTTCACGGATGTAGTCAAAGATGCAACGATGTTTGCTTTTATGGCCGGTCCCAATAATCTATCTATCGCCGGTTTACCTTACTAGAAATAGATATTTGACACTATTTGTATGGACGTTATGTCAAATTTCTATCGGTAGTAAGCAAAACTGTGGTTAGATAGATTATTGGGATCCGTCCTTAGAGAATCGCACGGCAAGGGTATTGCGGTTTTATTGTGATATTATTTCTAGACGAAGTCGCGGACAGATACAATTTTATAATACAGAAACTGTCCTCCGTGTATAAACATATAATATATTTATTTATTAAAGCCAATATATAGGACTATCAGCTTTTGTCTGCGATTTCACCCATGTCGAATAGTTAACAAATATAACTTATGAGAGGAGCTTGACTTGGTGATCTTAACAGATCAATAGTTAAGCAACACTTGCTGCGGTCAGGACTTGGTTGGGTGACCGCTAGTGGCATTATTCAACTGAGCGTTTCCGTGCTTCGGAGGGCACGTTAAACCGTCGGTCCCGGTTGCTTGTCTTAGGACAACAGTCGTTAGGCTATGTCGAAGGCCTTCAGGCAGCCTGAAAACTTCGACATGGGTTGGCCACTAACCTATCCACTAATCCGCACTGGGTCCACGTGGTGAATTATGGCCTATCTCCTCACTCGTGTCCCAGCCGTGGGAACAAAATGGGCTGATTATGATTATGGGTATAAGAGACAGAGTTGTGATAATATGAGAACAAAAAAAAACAAAAAAAGGTATGGGAACAAAAGTGAAACTACACTTTATGTAACTTTAACAACATAGTTTGAAACTTTATGAGCTTGTAAATAGTCAGCAATAAAAAAAGCAAATTATTCATTAAAGTTATAAAGTGTAGTAAATGCTTTGATTATAATCGTTTAACAATTATATAAGAATCAATGTCAATTGCAGAAAAACACCTTCTGTTAATGTTACTATTAACAGATAAAAATATTCACAACAATAATTATATTGATGTTTTTTATAGAAACTAAAAAGACCATGAACTATCACGCTGTGACAAACGTGATACTAGCAACGTGATTAAATTAAACGACTTATAAAGTATACAGATATGTCATAAACGTGTCTTACATACATACCAAAAACATGCCAAACTAGGACGTCTTTCAATTCAGAGGTTCACTTATGAATTAACTACGAGTACTAATGTACCTACTTATTTAAACGAACCGGTAGCTCTACCATGAGTTAGCAACATAAATGTCATATATAGTCGATACTCGATCTCGCCTAGCTATTAAGCTTGTGATTGGCGTACTCGCTGTCAATTTTAGTTCTACGATTGACCGCAAGGTGACACTGTTCTTTTTCATACATTTTTTCGCGGCAGTCGATATCGAGCAGCGATTTGTGCCAACGTTGTAAACTCATGGTAGACCTACAGACGATTTTATGAATAATTTAGTCACATTATAAATCCCACATGAATCTAAAGCAAGTTTTCGAAGCGAAATTTATTTTAAAACTTTCTGGAATTATTTAAAAGACTAGATTATATGAACTTGTTAGTGTTATTAAAGGACTTGTTTTGGTGGTTGGTATGGCGGTTTGTAGTGTTAATAACTCTGTAACCTTCACTAATATTAAATGTCACAATACCAGTTGTTTTTTTTTTCAGAAAGTCAAAATATTGTTATTTGTCAATGTGATTGGTCTCAATCGGATCATTTCTCAAACAATTGTTTATTTTCTACGGATCAGATTTTTCATTATTTCGACTGCATCCACTGTCTACGTAATCATTATTTTATATTATATATTATATTATTTCATGTTCATACGTAAGAATTATTTTAAGGCCCCATAGCAAATGCTGCGCAGAACCTGGTGTTTAGCTTTATCTTAAAAATAAAAAAAATGGTTGTCTGTAAAGTCTCGGTTTGCGGACGATAATTTTACGTGATATCGTCCGAACGCTTAGGCTGATCGTGCCTCTCTATCGCGTATTCCGCGCTCTCGCTTGCACGCTAGGCTCAAGCGGAACTTGACAATAAGTCATGCTTTTTCGTGCGTGCAGCCGGCGTTCATCGATTTATAAGACGTTATCACGTCAAAAAACATCATGACAATTACTGACATTTTCTCTATTTATTTATAATAAACATTACATTAGAAATCTATGTCTAAAAAAAACGACAGTAGTTGGAAAAGTCCACTGATTCCTTGTTAGTTCTCCACAGGAACAAAAACTTGTTTTGAAATTTGGTTTAGTGTTCACCAATTCATTTTACGTTTAAAATTTTGAAAATCCTATTCTATGTTTTTTTACCGAATTTTCAAAAACCGATGAGAACTGTTGCATACTGCCCAGAGACTATTCTGTCTATACTGACTGGTATAGAGGTTACTGCTTAACACGTGGTGGGCCTCGTGATTGTACCCTAACTTGCCGACGTAAAACAAAACCTTCTATTAATGTAACCGATTACAGCAGAAGAATGTCGGAAAGACTGAAAAAAGTGATCCTTTAATGGTTCCTTTTCACTTTTCATTGTACGGAACCCTAATAATTATATATAAATAAAGCCACTACATAGTAACGCTGCAAGAAACTAGAGGTACATCCATATTACTATACAAGTACAATTTGAAAAAATTAATACCGACTTCCATTCTATTCACTTATTGGAGTGTATCCTAAAAACTACTGGACCGAATTTGATGAAATTAAATGGGACCACACGAGAAGCACCAGGTTTTAAACAAAAAAGAATTTTGAGAATCGGTTCAGTCGAAAGTTATGAGGTGATAAATATTTAAAAAAAACATGCAGTCGAATTTAGTACCTCCTCCTTTTTTTGGAAGTCGGTAGAAAAATATGACTGCAATCACAATATCCGCAACCAAATGCCAACATCAGAATATCGTTAAACCCACATTTACGAAATTTAACTGTATGCAAATCACTACAACCTCGAAATATTAATGAGACGGACGAAACGTATAAATTTGATATAAATTTTGTCATAAAATTATTAGCCGCTTGCTCTTGGCCTAAGACTTTCACAACCAGCGAAAGGTCAAACATTGGCTTGTGTGCGTCTTGTTTGCATATATACACACAGATTTTGCGTGTGTGCGTAAATGTGTTTAATGACTTTACCAACTCTATCTATACTTTCTAATTTTTGGTTTGGTTATTTGAAAACAGTTATCTATTAGATCACATTTTATTAATTCCATGCTATTTTAACTGTCAAATGATCCCAGATTGAACTCATAGGTGCATCAATTACACATAGTGAATGCACCCTGAAAAGTCCAAACGGCCCAACTAGTTGAGCCTCGTGGTTGAGTCTAGGGTCCGAACTGAGCCTTCGAAATGTGTTTCTAACGACTTCCAAAAAGGAGGACTGTTTTCTATTTTTTTATGTTTGTTGCCTCATAAATTTCGATACAGTGAACCGATTCTAAATTTTTTTGTTTGGAAGCTAGTGCTTCCCGTATCCCATTCAAATTTCATCAAATTCGGTGGAATAGTTTTTTAGTTACACTCCAATAACTGAATAGAATGGAAGTCGGTATTATTTTTTTCATATTTTACTTGTTTCTAATCTACACAACTAGTTGCGACTACGGGAAAAAAGTCCAAATGGCTCAACTAATTGAGCGTCGGGGGTCTAGGGTCCGAATTGAGCCTTCGAATTTTTTTCTAATCTTCACAACTAATTGCGACTACGGGAAAAAAGTTCAAATGGCTCAACTAGTTGAGCCTCGTGGCTCTAGGGTCCGAATTGAGCCTTCGAAATGTGTTTCTAACGACTTCCAAAAAGGAGGACTGTTTTCTATTTTTTTATGTTTGTTGCCTCATAAATTTCGATACAGTGAACCGATTCTAAATTTTTTTGTTTGGAAGCTAGTGCTTCCCGTATCCCATTCAAATTTCATCAAATTCGGTGGAATAGTTTTTTAGTTACACTCCAATAATTGAATAGAATGGAAGTCGGTATTATTTTTTTCATATTTCACTTGTTTCTAATCTACACAACTAGTTGCAACTACGGGAAAAAAGTCCAAATGGCTCAACTAGTTGAGCCTCGTGGCTCTAGGGTCCGAATTGAGCCTTCGATTTTTTTTCTAATCTGCACAACTAATAGCGACTACGGGAAAAAAGTCCAAATGGCTCAACTAGTTGAGCCTCGTGGCTCTAGGGTCCGAATTGAGCCTTCGAATTTTTTTCTAATCTTCACAACTAATTGCGACTACGGGAAAAAAGTTCAAACGGCTCAACTAGTTGAGCCTCGTGGCTCTAGGGTCCGAATTGAGCCTTCGATTTTTTTTCTAATCTGCACAACTAATAGCGACTACGGGAAAAAAGTCCAAATGGCTCAACTAGTTGAGCCTCGTGGCTCTAGGGTCCGAATTGAGCCTTCGAATTTTTTTCTTATCTATACAACTAATTGCGACTACGGGAAAAAAGTCCAAATGGTTCAACTAGTTGAGCCTCGTGGGTCTATGGTCCGAATTGAGCCTTCGATTTTTTTTCTAATCTACACAACTAATTGCGACCACGGGAAAAAAGTCCAAATGGCTCAACTAGTTGAGCCTGATGGTTGAGCCTAGGGTCTCAAACGAAACGATGAGCTGCAGCTAGACCTATAATTTGAATTCGTTGTTGGCATAACAACGTAAACAAAGGCTGATAAATGAAGACTTCACTGTTCTATCATCGCCGAAATAGTTATAAGAAGATAAAAAACATTTCGAGTTAGTTTAGTGAAATATTATCGTTAGGTAATACTCGTAATCCAATAGGTACTATTAATAAAGAATGCACAGCATGCCTAATCACCAAGGCATTTTTGGCTTGTAAACACGTAACTGTTTATTCCGGCAGTTGTCTTTGAGGGCAAGAGAATTGCATAGCTAGTACTCGTCCATACTAAAAGAAATAACTATTTTCTACCTCTTAACATTGTCTGATTTCAGTGATTATTTTTTCATGTAATCAACACATTGTTTACTATGCCCGTACGTTTTAATTTTTTCAGTATTTCAAAGTATTTTTTTTTGTAGAACTTAAAAAAAATTATAAAAACGTAACGGAAGGGCATAGCAAACAATGTATTGATAATATGAAAAAAAAAACATTGAAATCGAACAATGTTAAGAGGTAGAAAAGAGTTTTCTCTTTTTGTATGCACAAGTACTAGCTATGCAATACCCTTAACAGCAGTAGAACTCTTTATAAATGAGTTCGACCGGGGCAGTACTGCCACCGTACCGTACTTCTTTCTACCGTGAAGCAGTAATGTTCGCAATACTGTGTTCTGGTTTGAAGGGTATGGTTGCCGGCGAAATTACAGACACATGAGACTTAACAACTTAATGTCTCAGGGTCACTAGCGCAGTGCAGTTCGCCACTTGTGAGGAGATGCACCTGTTCTAAGCAGAGGTTACCATTTAAAGTCGATGCTCGTGCTGGTACCGTTTATGCATTAAAAATTATATTCGCCATTCTAGACGTATCATGATATCCAGCATGATATACCATCAACTGCATAATCACTAACTATTAAGACAGAAAATGAAAATGGCGATAAAAGACCGAAATGAAGAGATCGTGAAGGCTATGTTAAAAAGGATACGGCAAAGGCGTGAACCTGAGGCCAGTACTTCTGGCCAATAGCGTACACATAAGTATAAAATTAGGAAATATTGTTTACTAGCAATAGATTTATGTATTTACAACAAAAAAAATGCACTCGCTTTAGTTTTTAAGCAATTTCCACCATAGCTTAAGAATGTTTATTGTGATGTTTGGAGAACGAATCTCCATGAAAATGAAATATAAAAAAAAACAAATCTAAAAAAGGTACGGACCAAAGAGTCTGTAGTGTGGAAGAATAATTAAAAAAAATAACTATTAACACGTTAGCCGCCAGAAGAGAAAAATGAAAAATTAATTTTTTTCAACTTGGTGCCCAAAGATGCACCTTGGCTAGACATGCAAGGATATATTACTTAGAGTTCTGTAAGTAGAAGGGTTCCGTAGAAAAAAAATAAAAACCCTTTGAGGTCACGGGTGACCTACGTGGCGCTGTAATGTCACAAAATTAAAAACCGTTACTAAGGCGCCGGCGAGGTCACACCTCCGGTCACCCGCACCCCTCAGTCGGTGGCCAACGTTTAGACTGGTAGGACGCGTCAGTTTTTTTCGTGCCGGAATACTTTTTTCGTGCGTGTCGTCAGTTCATTGTGTTTGGATAGTGACAATAATGAATTATGGCTTTGCCGGACTTAAGTTTTGACTTAGATGATATTTCGCAAGAAGATTTACGGGATATCGATTTATTGGAAGCAAGTATCTTTGAAGAGATCATTGATCAATCTTCGACGACAAATCCGTTGAATGATTTACGTGAAAAAGACAACACGGAAAATAGTGAAGATGAGGTTATCAGGCCACCGCTCAAGCGCAGACGTAGGCGACTTCATGTTATAGCAAGCGACTCTGAGAGCGAAACGAACTCAGTCGATGAAGCAGTAGCCGATGTTTTAGCCAACATAACTTCAACAAGTACGTCACAAAAATGGTCGAAGCCACGAGGGCATCAGCCCTCAGTGGTAGCTTTCACAGAACCAACTGGTAAGTAATATTTTTTTACTAGCGAACGCCTGCGGCAGCTCTAAATTCACTCGTGCAATAAAAAACGTATGCATTTTTGACTTCACTTTTATCCCACTTTATTTACTAAAAACTACAGAAAGTTTTATCTTGTAGATGGCATTCATGCAGTGATTTTACTTTTCAGGTTTAAAGCAACCGTATGCCAAGAAACTGCAAAATGCGCAACCGGAAGACTATTTTAAATTGATGGTCCAAGATGAAGTATTTCAATACATAGCTGATCAAACCAATTTGTTCGCACAACAAAGTGAAGCACTTGCACTTCAAGGACTTGCAAGGCCTCGAAAGCCTCGATCTCGTACAAACGACTGGAAACCAACTACATGTGACGAGATCAAGAAACTGTTTGGATTAGTCCTTTACATGGGCCTTGTGAGGCTGCCTAAAATATCCCTATATTGGAGTACAGACAAGATCTTTGGTCAAACTTTTCCTGCCACTGTCATGAGCCGCAATAGGTTCGAGTTACTATTGAGGTATTTGCACTTTTCTGACAATGACACGGCCGATAAAAAAGACAGAATTAACAAAATACGGCCACTGATAGATATTTTCAATGAAAATTGTAAAAACAGCTATGGTCCTAAAGAAGACGTCTGCATTGACGAAAGTCAGGTGCCGTTCAGAGGCCGCGTCATATTCCGGCAGTACAATAAGAGTAAGAGGCACAAGTATGGCTTGAAGTTATTCAAGTTGTGCACTATACCAGGGTACACGTGTAAGCTCCAACTGTACGCGGGGAAAAATCATGAATTGGAGAACACAACTCCGTTAAAAGTTGTAATGTCTCTGTGTGACCACATACTTAACTTAGGTCACACAGTAGCAACAGATAATTGGTATACTAGTCTTGACCTGGCTAATGAACTGATCAGCAAAGATACTCACCTTGTTGGCACCCTTAGAAAGAATAGGAAAGGTTTGCCAAAGAATGTTGTGGAGGCCAAACTGGGAAAAGGGGAATCAATTGCCATGGAGAACGAGCGTGGAATATGTGTGTTGAAGTGGAAGGACAAACGAGATGTTTTGATGCTTTCCACCAAACATTCAAAGGGATCATCAACAATCCGTAAAAAGGGTAAGATTATCAAAAAACCGAGGATGATTTTAGCTTATAATAAAGCAAAAGGAGCGGTTGACATGAGCGACCAAATGACGGCATATTCTTCGCCATTACGCAAAACCATAAAGTGGTATAGGAAACTGGCATTTGAACTCATTCTGAACACCGCGATGGTAAATGCATGGGTTATGTACACAGCAAACACTAAAAACAAACTTAGCATTGTTGAGTTTAGACGTCAGCTAGTCGACTATCTTACCAATCCAGGGAGCGTTCACAACGAAGAAGCAACAACGGAAAGACCAAAAAGAAAGAAGCACACATTGTCGAAAAAAGAAGGGCCAGTAAGGAAGACAAGACGTTATTGTGTGGAATGTTACAAAGACGCTGCTAAGACGTACGGTTCAAGAGAGGCCAAAAATAAATCAAAAAAAGTAGCAACGTATTGCAAAATGTGCCCAAGTGAACCGTTTTATTGCCTTCCTTGTTTTAATAAAATTCATGTTACAAAATAAGAGATAATAAGTGTTACAATATTAGTCCTTAAGGCCTTTGAGCATGTGTGGCCACTGAAAACAAAAGACGCCTATTTTGCCCATTGGTATTTGTCTTAGAGTATTTCGTTTATTGATTTAGTGTACATTTTTTTGAAGATTTTTGTGTTAAGCTTTCCTTATTATATTCTTGATCACAATAAAATGTCTTTTTTTTAATTCCTTACACTTTCTAATTTGCATCGTTCGAGTGAACTTAAAATTTTCCCATACTAAATTCCTATACTTATCTGACAACCATTAGTATTTTTTTTTCAAAAATCTACATTATTATTCGTCTACACTATAATAAGAGGTATCTACCCTCAAAAAATGGTGTCTCTACCTCCAGCCATTTGGACTCTACGCGTATGCCAGCAGTCAATGAAAGAAAAAGTCATGAATATTCTTCTATGTTCAGAAAAATCTTACAATTTCATAGAGGGTCAAAAACCAAGCTGTATCCGTTATATTACAGCGCCGCTCCGGTCACTTCCCATTGATAAATGCAAGCTAGAAATGTCCTACGGCCCAAAAAAAAATTTTAAAAACAGGTCTGCCTTGAGGTCACGGGTGACCTACGTGGCGCCTTAATCTAGGTTAGGCGTAGGTCACCGGTGACCTACATGGCGGCTAACGTGTTAAGACAGTGGTTATACACTAGTGTATCATTAAAAAAAATACACAATAAATAACTACAACCTTTCGAGTTCACGTCCCATATGACACGATCAAGAATTTTATACCAGGGGACGTAGCACAAACCATTTGCGAAAAAGTATTCGCATCGTAAGCGTCAAAGCGTCAGTTTTCGACGTACAAACTATGACTTATCTGTGTCACGATTGCCCTAGATAAATGACAGTTTGTACTGTTTCACGTGTACCACACGTTACGTTACACTTACCCAGTTATTCGTGCTAGGCCCACATATGGCCTTGTACTTGGTAACAGGCTAAAACTTGAAAAAAAAAACTGTATATACCACACTGGCTAAATGCACAAGCTGTGTGAAGCTGATAAGAAAAAATAAAAATAAAAATGTACGTTAAAAAGACATCGAGACTTACAAAGATTCTCAAATGTTGAACGCGGTTAGAAAAATAGAGAACTAAACATGCGTTTATGTCGAAATACGGTGAAAAAAACCGAGAATAAGAAATGTGAGACTTAGGCCCTCTTGCGCCAACTAATTAATCCGAGTGCTAATGCCTAATCCTCGATTAGATCTTAAAATTGTCTTGCACCAACCCAAATCCGTGATTAAACTAGAGTTATCTTCTGTCAAATTTAATCATATATCAATGGCGAATTAAAGTCTCTAATCAAAGATCAATGCAGTGCTGCCATATACCTAGGTATTTATGTTATTTGTAGCTGTAAACAAATGATGTCATGTCATGGAGGGTCTGGGTCTGGCTCTGTGGGCTGTGGGAAAAGGCGCCGGTTTGTTCTAACTTTCAAAGTGTATTCAGATTGTTGTTAAAACTAAAATCTTGGTTTTCTTTGATAATGACTGATTTAACTGATGTATCATTTAGCGACGGTGATGAAGAAATATTAAGTTTTCTAGAATCAGATTTTTTTAATAGAACTGTATTAGAGAGAACTGATAATTACACAACAATTCGGGAGCATGCTTTTCATCGAAGGTTTCGCCTACTTACATTAAACCAGCGCCGACTTTTTGGTTCCAGAGGATTCAGGACAAATTGACGTACAATTCTAATAGGTAGGTAGATAGGTAATAAAGTAACTACCTTTGTACATATCTATTAACTTGTTCGAAAATAATGACTGAAATCTTTGTCTGGTATAAATTGTATGTTTAAAGGTTTAGGCACGGAGTCCAGTAGGTATTGGCACTGGGTCTAATCTAAAGTGTCTATGCTGATGTGAGTGACAATATACTATGCTTCATGTCTACATTACATCTACTCACAGTTGTTCCATTACTATGATCTCACATCGGTCTATCACAAGTTAATCTTCGACCAATGTATTATCTCTTTTATTAATGACTAGCGGACCCGCCAGCGGCTTCGCTCGCTTGGTATCTGTGTAATGGTGCTCGACTTCGTTTTGGTTGTTTATTTTCCATGTTTAATTCCGTAGTATTTTGAATTTTATATATATTTTATATTAAATTTAATTGATATGAATTTTATATAATTTTGTTTATATATAATTGTTTGGCCGACACCATAAACATTGAAATCAATTATTCAACGTCGCAATAACAGATTAGAATGCGTATTACATTACTTTCAGAATAGTGAATACAGACAGATAAACATTTTTGTCGCCAATCGCCATTACGAAACGTAAAATGAAAAATACCAAGAACTACTAAGTTTTAAAGAGACAGATATATTGATTTATTTTATGCCTAAAAGAGAAGAAAGACAGTGATAAATCACTTCAGAAATTGGCCGCTTTACTATTGAATCCTTATCGGTCATTCTTAATTCATTCAATTAATTTTGCAATGGTGGTATTTATCAGGATTAGTTAATTCTAATTTCTTTCACGTTGGTGCAATGCCAAATTCAACAATCCGTAATCCGAGTTTGATCAGGATTTAGTTACACGCGGATTAGCATAGTTAATTCGTAATTTGGTGCAAGAGGCCCTAAGATAAAAAGCGACTATACATAAAGCGCACATGACAAAACACGATCATGGCAAAATTGCGAACCTGCATTCGGGGCACACTACTAACAAATCCTTCTTTGAATCATACCTTTTCGTACAAGCTCAAAACTCGAATAATAAATACTTGAAACTGAATGCACAGCCGTGCGGTTCTCCAATGATTCGTCACCGATGTCAAATACTTTATGAGATATCGCCCATCGGTTGATTTTCCAACATTTATTGTCATCTCGTCATTTGTTTCACGGATGTCAAAGATGCAACGATTTTGTCTCTTAGAATCGCACGGCTGGCCGTCCGAAACGAAAATGAAAAAAATATCTTCTTCATGGATAATTGAAAGATTAATGCTACTCCAGGTAACTTTCAATGTATCTAAGGGAGCGCTTAAACTTACTCTAGCTTGAAAGTGAAAGTGTTTTTTGTATATTTGATCTCTCCATTAGTATTTATTTTGTGAGAGACTCGTTTTCTATTATGTATGTTAAATATACTGCCATTTTTCGCTTCGCTGTTCTATGTCTAGTTTTGTGTCATAGAATACGTAGTCACTTTGTAACGTACTGTATTGTAGGATGGTGTGTCACAGTACCTATTGTTTAATCTGTGGTGTAGCTTTATGAACCCTCATCTTAATATTATCTGTCTTTACAATGTTTTTGAATGAAAAGAAAGTTTAGTTCAGACTCAGTGTGTTTAGTCTTTTCAGATTATAATAGGTATATCATGTTCTTTTTTGTAACTGTTTGCTCTTTCTTTTTAGGCGAGACCTTGATATTTAGAATAACAGGTTTTTAATTGATATACGTTTATTAGTTATGTATAGAATCTTGAACAACCACTTTTTTACATATTCTATTCTACATATATAAATAGTATACATTTTTAAATGTGTACACAACGTATATGTATGTATGTATATAGGTACGTATATGTGTAACTATAGTATATATCGATGTCCTACCTTTAATATCTGTATAGAATTTACTTTTCAAGTTTTAAATAAATCACTACCAAACACACTTCCATGTAACACAAAGGTTAGCTGGAAGAACATACTAATTAGGACTAAGTTCACCTATGTACATTATGTGTGTTTTGTGCATTAAACAATTATCTATCTGTCTATATCTATACATTTTTTTATATAAACATGGACAATTTGACATTGACAATTTTTTTAGGAATTAGAATATATCAGCACATACTCAAAGGGTTTGCTGGAAGAAAACTCTTTTTGGGTTAAACTCGTCTTTGTACATATATTTACTTTATGTATACCTATACCTAATGTGTTTTATGTGCAATAAAGAATTAAATAATATATTCTAATTCATTACGCTTATAACTCGTAGAAGCTAAATATGTAAGAAGGTGAGTATAAGACTTAGGTACCTATTTATGTTATTTGAGATCGCGTTTGTCACGCGGCCTCGAACGAACTTGACAAACGTCACAATTAGAGCGTAGAGCGTAATATGACGCTGTTTTGAACTCGTTTAACAAACCAATACAAGTTCAAAAAAGCATACAAAAACGGCTATGCACCATAGACTTTCCAGCTGGAAATGAGGTTTCCTTACCTCCTACGATTCCCATTCCAATGATCGGGGAACTATTTAACTCCACCACGGAAGCAAATCGTAATAAAAAACTTCCGGCAATAGGCACGCTTATCAAATCAGTAGCTTAACAAATACCCAATTACTTCCTAACCTTAACAATATAATAATAATGCGGATACTGGTCTGCTTAATACTTATAACAACTCCAAAACAAAGCATCAATTATTTAGAGTATTTAAAAAAAGAGAAAAAAAGAAAAAGTAGAAATTAAGTAGATAGTCTATTAAAATAAGTAGTTCTTCTATGTCTCCTAAATGAGCATGTTATTTTGTCCTTAAAAATAATTGTTTTTCAATTATAAAATTACAAAAAGTTAATAAAAGGCACGGACCCTGTAGTATGTGGAGTGTAGTTTATTAATAAAAAAAACTTTAACAATAACAATAACTTGATAAAAACTTTACAATAGCATGAGTATGATCTAACAATACTCAACAATATGATTATATATTACATCACACCGTATGTCAATGTTAATGCATAATGTGACTATTATATGTATGAGATCAATTAGGCCAAATAATAGAAAATAAAAATGCATAGACACGCCGTATAAGTACAAACGTATCACAAATACGTCCCAAATGGGAGGTCTTCCAATTAGTTTTGTCGTACGTAACGTGCGGTTTTTAAGCTGTTCTTTTAATCTTTTAGGCGTGATAAGTTGTTTCTTTTACTCTCGCGTATCCGTATATTCTAAATTTAGTTCTTCATACTCATCGTTGAGATGTTCGTTACATTATGTAGGCATTTGTATGAATATCGTACAATTTTTTTGTGGTCAAGGTAAAAGTAATGTGTAAATAGTGGCTTTCTCCATTTGCTTCTGTCCTGCGTCAGTTCAATAGATCGTTGTAGAGTTTCTTCTGTTGCCTCTACAATACTTTTACACCATCGTATTGGAATTCCCCAGGAGCGCTTCCCCTGCATCTGTCCCACAATCAACTGCTTCTCTAATGCTAATGGGTGTTTGTCACAGAAAATGTGTTATAGTATTTCCCTTTTTTACCTTTTCACTTTTCTCTATTATTACTATAATGGCTCGGTGAGAAACATTGGGAGAAATATCAGTTGGGAAATATAGGTTTTCAATTAAGCCTTCACATTTTAATTTGATATTACGGACTGACTTATGTGTGTGGATTTTGAGAAGCTGCTTTTATTTATAATAGTTTTTTGTCTAAACATTGTATTTAGCCAACACGAATTTGAATCGTCATTAGATAGAAACATGACATGTCTATAGACAATATGAAGTCATTGAGCCTTTACTACACATTTTTTCTGTGACATTGTTAACTAGTTTAGAGATTTGGAGATCTATATCTATGCAAATCAGAGATAAATTAAATTATGCGGAATAATAAGTAATATTGTAAATATAATGATTAACTTAATTGAAGGCTGTGTAGTTTGCGCATATGCTCGTGTGTGTTAACATTTCAGGTACTCAGTTTTAATAGATACTACTAAATTAAATCACTACAGTACTATTCAACATTGATAATGTTGTTATTTAGAAGTTATTTAACTAATTTAGCTAGCTGACCCGCCAGCGGCTTCGCTCGCCTGGTCTATGGGATACGAAGCCATAGAAATATACTAAATAATTCACACCAGGTGATAATTTCCAAAGAGATGGCTGGATGCGGTCGCACTACAGGTGGAATAATCTGAATTATTAAACTACTACTCGAGCTCCCATCGGACACTCAGCTCACAGACACCGCTGCGCACTCGCCCTGAAGATGAGCATCGGACATGCTCGAAACCCGATTGACGTATTCAATGCGTAACGCGAGTGTTTTGCCGGTTAATAGTAATTGTTTAATATGTGTCAAACTCACGAGAATTATATACCAAAATCGGAATTATTTCCATTCCAAATCACATTGTTGAAAAAACTCTCTCTAATCTAAAAGTTTGCATTAAGTCAGATCAATTAATTACTAAATACATTGATGTAATCCAGATTGGAGACAGATCTGCCGCCAATGATTCCAAAATTAGTTTTGACAGTTGGAATACTAATTAAGGCAATCAGGAAGTGCATGTCCACAGTCAATTCCCGAATAAAAGTTGCCTTTTATGAACAACTGGTATTTATTACTGGTATGTAATAATTTTGTTATCGAGGCCGTTTAAAGGCCAAGATATGGTTCAATTGCCATTGGGTGTAGGAAGCGGATTATTTTGGTTGTAAATGCCATTAGCTGTCGTCAACTTGAAAACATTATGAACAAGTTTGATAACATGCAATTTAAGTTTATCGTAAAAAAATTAGTTTGTAGACTGAATATTAATTAATTAATATTTGTAAACAATTTTAATCATTTTACTATCACAATTACGATGTAATTGTAACTTCCTTGTACATTGGTATTGATCCAAACAACTCAGGTGGTAATCAAACAGATTAAAAGATTAAATAAAGCTCTCGATGACACTGCAACGGTCATTGGTAGACGTGGCACTTAGCATCATCTCATCATCATCATCCCAGCTAACGAGTAGCTTGTCTCATCACTTGATAACTTAAAAACACACGTGGATCAGTTCACCTTAGTACTTACCTAATTACTGTATTAATATAGCATTATTCATATGTTGTATATGTATGTATTAAGTATTTCGAAGGCGCGTTAAGCAGTTAGTCTTGATTGTTATATTAAAACTACTGATGTCGGGCCATGTCAGATACATAAAACATGAGTACCTAATAGCATACTCGCCAAACCCGCACTGGGTCCGAGTGGTGGATACCCCTTGTCATTTAGAGAAAGTTCTGTGTCTCAATATTGCAAAATTAATGGGCTCTAAATATTAACGTATTTATATAAGAGTCTCTAAACTGTCACTGTATTTTCAGTTATTTTAACTATAGATATTAACTATTAATACTAAAATGCATACTATGACGTAGCTGACTGAGCAATTCAATATAAATCTGACCTTAATTGTTATGCGGCTATGGCATTTCTCTTTCAACAGTCATCGCGTTGAGGTCAACATGACTGTTTAAAATTCATTATTTACATAGAAAGCTACGTTTTGGTGATATTTGTCTTTGTCCGGATTAAGCAGATGATTCCGGTTCTTAGAATAGAAAAGGAATTTCTGTGGGCCAAAAGCAAGTCCTTGTAGTACTCCTATACTTTTGTCGTTTTTCACATGGTGAACTACTTTACTTTGGTCTTTTTATGTCAAAATTACATTTAACAACAGTTACATATTTGAGACAAGTGAATCAGTACTTTGTTATATCTTAAAACGATGATATTGGCATAATCCTACGTTTGACAGAAACCTAAAATTAAATTCCAGTAATAATACGGAATGAAATCTATATCGGTCATTATCGATCACGCGAACAAAAATTAGAATTCAATTATACAATCACGTTATGTAGTTATTTGACATAACTTTTAAATGGGTATTTGGTTTTTATTGCAAAACTGTTCCGTATGACGTATAGTGTAATGACCTTGTTGTTAAATTGCTTGATATTTCAGTCGGGTCGCTACCCACCGGTTAACTGCTGCTGTTTGGCTTGTTCTTATTCAGTTCTGAGAAATAATGATAAATTGGGATTTACTATTTACAATTTACGTGGGTCTTGGTTTTGGGTTTGTTATTAGTGTTATAGTTTTAATGAACTTGACGTTAGATATTGCATAATTTAAACTGGTTTCAAAAGAGAAAGTTTATAGTACAAATCATTCAAACTTAAATCACTTTTAATGCTACTTTATAATAACAAAGGAAATTAAAGCTATTAAAATACATACTTAATAGATTCTAAGATTGAAAGCAATAACAAAATTGTTTTCAGAATATATCAAACACAATTCAGAATAATTCAAACCTGTTTGTCTAAAATTAAACACTTTCAATTTTTAAAACTTTTACTCGCCAGAACACTTTTGTTTCCATTCCACCATTCCTAATTACTTTCATTCTACTATTTGTGAATCATGCGGTCATAAACCATATAAGACTTGTGTTACCGTCTCATTTTCATGACAAAGAAAAATGTTAATTAGTCATCAGCTGGCGTGCCTCAAGCATTGCACTGTTTCCCACGATTCCAGCCACAGATTCACTTCTAATTACTAGAGAAGTGCCAGTCACTATACAGTTACCAAGTATTAATAAATAGTTACTATGTACTTGATGTAGGTTACTAAATAGGTTGTTGTACTAGGATGTTCATCGTCCACTGCACATGCGCAAGTCGTAATATATCTAATTACGGATTACAATGTGTGCAACTTGCAAAACTGTTTTTGATGAATGTTTTAATTGCAGTTATTTGGATTGACTGGGTGTTAAATGTTTCGAAATGTTTGTCTTTTTTGAGTTTATTGAAAGTTTATATTAGTAATCCAAGGATAACTTTTTACCTACTTATTTCATCTAACGCATGAGGCGCTCGTAGCGGAGCTTGATTTGGCGATCTTAACCGATCAACAAGTTAAGCAACACTTGCTTCAGGACTTGGTTGGGTGACCGCTAGTGGCATTATTCAACTAAGAGCTTCCGTGCTTCGGAGTGCACGTTAAGCCGTCGGTTGTTTGTCTTAGGACAACAGTCGTTAGGCTATGTCGAAGGCCTTCGCGTGACCTCAAATCTTCGACATGGGTTATCCACTAACCTATCCACCAAGCCACACGGGCCCGCCTGGTGGATTATGGCCCAACTCCTTTCTCTTAGAGGTAGGCTCGAGTCCCAGCAGTGAGAACAAAATGGGCTGATTATGGTTATAATTTCATATAACAATATATTGACTTTAGACTTCAGATGGAAGATTGATCCAACTGTCACTAAAACTCGAACAGCTGAGTTGGCTTACACAATATAGTTCAATCTGGAAACTTTTCTTCTAACAAAGTGGTAATTGGGTTCATACTCTTCATGCAATTGAGTTGTAAAAATCCACCACAGGTCCATTCCACCACGTCTTCACGTCTTCTGAAGAGATCGATAGGAAGTATAGTATAATTAGCCAGTATTTCCTTGATTCTTTTAGATTTTCACAGATAATGTTAATAATGTTATGTAATAGGAGGCGCATCTTTTGCCATACATCATATTTTTAGTCCTCGGTTTTAGTAATCGGGTTTTACGACCTCCGTGTCCATGGATACATTATACAGTCCAATTATTTTGTCGATTACTGCAACAATTCAGTTTATTATTCTGTGAGCTTCTGATTGAGTTCAGATATCTAATTTATTGTTATTTAGTCTATAGTAATCTATTTTTGGATTGCTATGTTTTTGTTTTAAATAGCTCGATTTATGTATTCAGAAAACTCTAGTATCCTGCTTATTGGTATTATTTGCACCTATGTGAGTAAATTATGCAGACGTGGGTGTGGTAATGTGGTGAAAGTGGATTCCACATGTGAAACTACGCTAATAGGCCCTTGCGAATTTTGCTCGCATGCTTTGAGATGTTTTCGATCATGTGCTTGCAATTTAAATGTATGTGAATAAGTCAATTATTAAATAATAAAATACGGTTTGCTCAAGTTCGGCCTCAATACCCAGCGGGGCAAAGCGGCCAGCAGTTTTGCCACTTTTGTACATACAGGATCGTTCGAGTACTTCAAATGATTTATTAAGTTTTATCTCAGTTTACTTTGACTTTGGTTACTTTATTTTAGCTTTAGCTCTAGTATCTTAGTTTTTAATAATAAAAAAAATACGTAGTAGTAGTAGTAGTAATATAATAAACGAGTAATATTACGTTAAATAATAGTTGTGCGAAAATGCTATCATTATTTATTTTATCTATTTCTACTCCGTTGACGGATGGCTTGAAATAAAAATATTTAAAGTTAATTATGGAAGTCGTTATATTTAATTCAATCGTATTACTAATATGACAAGAATTTTTATTTGCGTTGTTATTAAAACAAATTCAAAATTAAGGGCTGTATTATAATACCAAATCAAATGTAACGGATAAAATCGCGTACGTTTATATTATTTTATTCCAAAGTTTTGTATAATATAATTAATTTACAATGATCGTGAATTTGGGTGCATTTGAAAGTAATTTTTAGCAATCGCCTGTAATTTTTATGAGAAAACGTTACCGTTACTTATAATAATCGCCCAAGGTGTACAGAGGTGAAGCATATAGTGCTGGCTTTAGGTTTACACTAACTTTGTGACTCGATCCTAATAAATATCTTACTTTACTGACATCACCTCAATATTATTGAGGACAAAGGACATTGATGTAGTTTTGCTTTTACTGAATAATGCACACTGCGAAGGGTAAAATTAATTTCTTGAGTTCTGTTCTTTAGAGTAAACGGTAAATTTTTATACCTAGACTCACGTGCTACATTGTAGACATCATCATCATAATGGGCTTGGTTACGTTAGGCTTATGCAAATTTTCGTAGTAGGCCCACAGGTATAAGTGGGCAAAAGCCTATTCGGAATGATAAATCTAAACATAATAATTCTTTCATAATTTTGGATTATCTTCTAACCGCACAACCTGTTTATTTTTCTTCCGACTTCGAAAAAAAGGAGGAGGTACTCAATTCGACTGTATTTTTCTACCGACTTCCAAAAAGGAGGACGGTACTCAATTCGACTGTATGATTGTTACCTCATAACTTTCGACTGGTACCGAATTCTCAAAAGTATTTTTATGTTAGATAGCTGGTGCTTCCCGTGTGGTCCCATTTAAATTTTATCAAACTAGGTCCAGTAGTTTTTGAGATACACTCCAATAACTGAATAGAATGGAAGTCAGTATTAAACTTTTCAAATTGTACTTGTTCTATCCATCTGATCTTTATCAGATCTATCAACTAGATATATATCTTGTATGCTCTCTCATGTACGCTTTATTATCTTTCTTTTTATGTTGAATCAATGAACAATTATTTCATCACCAATGCACTGACCACGCGATGAGCTAAGACTTAGTAATACGCTGTAATAAACTTTCACTGATTGCTTTATATGAATCAATATTATGCAACGAGGAACACATGTATTTATGCGCACTGCATAATTTCTTTTCATCATGGATGTACTCTTGCTTTCGTAGGGTTCCCACGCTTCGGTAAACGTTAACTTTAAAATACATATAGAGATCTGAGTAGCAATTTAATTAAATACATATTGCACTCCTGTTTGTGTATTCATAAATCAAATAGGATCAATTTTATATATTCATGCAGTGTGTTTCAATTTTATTTGTGATATTGATTGATTCAATGCTTGAGACGGTTTAAAAAAACAACTATTTAATGTATGGCAAAGGAAAAACGTTCACATATAGGCTGTGTTTATACGAAAGCTTTTTGTTTTTTATCATTGGTATCACAAATAGTTCAATACCTATTCGTATAGTCGCTTTTTAAGAACGGAAAATCGTGAACTAAATTCATAAGAAAGTGTTTTTCTTACATTATTTTCTCAAAACGTTCAATTCATTCAGTTAAATTTTAAACACATGAACCGTAATTCGAGACCTATTAAGCTATACCCTATGATAATAAAGTCTAAATATGATTTTCCTTGTGACCGTTACAATATTAGCAAAATAGTCACTTTCAGAAGTGATTATAATGATAACGTAATTACTTAATAACTGGCTAAGATAATGTTGTACTCGGGCACTTTACGTTAATCCAAAATCACCTGCTCCCATTACAATTATAGTTTAACAACAATTAGTGATCTTTTTTTTTAAGTCTGATTATCTTAGGAAGTGAGTGCCAACCCTATAATTGATGCTATTGAACTATTGTTTCCGGAACTGCTTAAATTTCACAGTCCATCAGGTTTATATATGTTATAACCACTACTATTAACACTATTATTCACATATTATATGCTTGTATTGAAATATTTATGATGCTAATATTAGATAACTTCCATTAATTATGCTGTAGCTCAGTCGGTAGCGATTCTGCCTTAAAAACGCAGTGACCCAGGTTCGATTCCTGACCGGGAGAATATTTTTGGGATTGAGCAGAAATTGGGTCTTGGACGATTGAGATGTCGATGAAAAATTTAGTTTCGACCCTGAACAATGATTATAGTGACTAGACAAGTATATTTAATTTAATTATTTCTGTTGAAAACTTTCATTATAATTTAACTTTTTTCTACTAGGTGTGTTTTGCTAATTGTTTGTTGTAAATATTGTGGTATATACTTATGTGTAACCGTGCGTGACGTCACCTACAGGCCTCAACGGAAGACCAACCCTGGTTATTTACAATCAGGGCTATGTTGAGTTGGAGCCGATTTGTGGCAGAAGGCTGCTATAATCATTTTATTTTAAGATGTTTTGTAATATCGTTTGGTTTTATGTCTCTTGAACTAAGAAATATTTTTGTATGTGTTTTGCTATAAATAAAGCCTATTCTATTCTAGGTGTGCTAATGTGTATGTCTATGCCTTCTTCGACATAGGGAATATTAGCGTGGGGTATGAGTGTATGCAAGAGTTACTATTAATATTATTTATATACGAGTATATAAATAACGAATAGAAATGAGGAGATCCGTAGAAATACGAATGTCACCGGCAAAGCTCAGTAGATTAGCCAGTTAAAGTGGCAGACAGCAGGGCACATAGCACGCAGAACAGATGGCCTATAAGTCCGGAAGGTTCTGAAATGGAGACCACGGACCGGCAAGCGCAGCGTAGGTCGTCCACCGACACAGTGGGCAGATGGTCTGGTAAAGGTCGCAGAACGACGTTGGATGCAGGCCGCTTCCAACCGACCTTTTTGGAAAATTAGGAGACGCATATGTTAAGTAGTGGACGTTCTACGGCTGAGATGATGTTAATGATGACGTTTTGGTAGACCCTTAATCTTGACTTTCACTACAATTAGTTTGTTATAATTATATTGATTTCTTATTTTCGTTTCTGTTTTATTACAGGTAAGACCATCAATTAGCTACCAGTCGAACGTGTTTGGATATGGGTCGCATCAAAATTCAAATGGATATGTTGTAAGTTACTAATAAATAAAAAATCAATCAATTAGTTAATTGACAATTCAATTGAAACATTGAAATTTAACTATTATTAAATATATAAGCATTAACTAATACCATAACTACGCTTTAAAACCGGCTAGGACTCGCGTAGTACGAGTATTTACCGGAAATATTCTCCGACCAGTTTCGTACTTATTTGAAGTTCTTCTTGTGGGAGTCACTCTTGGGCACAGCGGCGAGCGCGGGCCACAGCACGTAATTGGCGCTGCGACGGTCGCGCTGTGTCTGTCAGATTTTTTCCGTCCGAACTGTCACTTACGTCAATGTCACTTTCAGTGTCACTGTCACTGCTGTTTTTAGTATACAGGGTGTTTGGTAGAGGGACCGACAAACCAAATGAGCGTGTTCGGGGGCCCACTTGGAGAATACAAATTGGCCAAATAAAATCGTATAAAGTATACAATGCAAAAATATTATATATATTTTTGCATTGTATACATTTTGCCATGATCACAAGTGAACAGGGGAACTCTCACCTTTTATGAAACTATCATAAAAACAGGAGCGTTTTTTAATAAGCTAAGAACAATCATATTTACTATCGTACTCCCACCGTCATACTGTGACCAGACCGAGCAATATTATTTTAATAATATTTAATGTTGGAATAATACTTTGCGTCAAAATTCACGTCAGAGTACACAAATTGAGTGAACTTACTTTGTTCTGACGTCATTAATAATGCTTAGCGTAATCCATTACTATGTTAAGCTTGCTATATTGACGTGAAGGTATCAAATTTAGTGGTAAGGTTGAAATTTGACTACTTTTTAAGGGGTAGTAGTAAGCTCCACAGTTTACTCGTGATCATGGCGCTTGCAGCATTGCCGATATATCAACACGAAACAAGATAATCATGCATCTAGTAAATAATCATATTAGCAATCATATTAGTACTTTATACCTAAATGTGAAAACTTGTGATTGGCCCAGTTTGTCAACGAGAATGTTGTTTTACCTATAATGTATATAGGCTGTAAGTTTTCCTATAAAAATAAAATAAAATAATTTCTTAGGTTTACGCATTGAAATTAAACAATTTTAAACGGATTAAACCGCGTATATTTGAAATGTTTCAGTGATGAGTGAATACTATTATTTTATTTTATTTTAATCCGTACTAATACATACTAATGGCAAAGTAAGTAAATATATATAAGTAGAACGTCTTCAGTTCAAAGAATCTTTATTACTCCATTAAGACAATAATTGTAACTTACTTGAGAACTTATAAATTACGAGTATATTTGCCGTCGTTTGTACCGTCGGTTAATTGCAAAATGAAGATTCATTGTAGGTATATAGGTAAATTATTTCAGAAGCGAATGATCACTGATATACTTCACTGATAGACAGCTAGCTTAGATTGAAAGACACCAAATGAGAGAATATTTTTTTACATTTACCGTTAGCTTATTATATATTTGTGCTCTCTCACACGCAATTGTTGTTTTCTTCCCGTAATTATTGGTCCGCACTTTTGGTAATGCTAAGTAGTTGTTTCTTCTAGTTTTGCGTGTGCGTGCATTTGTTACACTTGTAAAAAAAAAAGTTTCTGTATGGATGGTTTTGCTTAATATTTTACGAATTAGTATGCAGGTGGTATATATTGTACAGTTGTTTATGTTCATCAGTTTAGTTTCCTTGTAATTTTTTTCTCTTGCTGTCAAATAGTGGTAGTGAGTCTTCCCTACTATTAGCGTCGATTGACGTAGGTTTGGCGCGAGACGCGTGTAGGGATGTCAACATCGCCACAAAACAAGAGTACACATCGCATATACGATTTATTAGTAGCGTACACGTAATAATTTCCGGCAAGCGTCCTCCGCCCCCACCGCACCGCCTCTTGCCACTTTTATCGCCTATTTATCGCGATGACTGTCTACTTACTCGGGGGCGCGCTCGGGGTAACTTTGCTCATA
Source organism: Selenia dentaria (assembly GCA_917880725.1). Taxonomy (NCBI): domain Eukaryota; kingdom Metazoa; phylum Arthropoda; class Insecta; order Lepidoptera; family Geometridae; genus Selenia; species Selenia dentaria. Next base: position 7,908,600 of record OU862901.1, on the reverse strand, counting down.
GATTAAAAACGTTTGTGACTGTCAGTCTGTCTCTCTGTTTGTTTGTTACCACGCCTAAACGGCTGAACGGATCATAATTAAATTTCACCACGCGCGTGAATCCTCGTACAATGTACGCATTACATCTGTTCAAAATTACTTATTTTAAACCGTCGTCTAGTTAGATTATACATAGTACATTACAACCTCATAAAAGTAAACGTATAAATAAAACTAACAAAAATGTCGTCTGCCTCAACTTGTTTCATCTCTTTACTTTTACGCTTTCAATGAAACTTTAATTAAAGCTCATTGTAAAAGCCTCTAACATTTGCAATCAAAAGCTTTCTATTACGCACTTAAAGTTAATTAAACTTACACGTTTGTATTGTGTTCACTACAATTTAGGAATTTTCCCTTCACATAAGTAATTTTGAGTAACTATACGGGTTACTTTCTATTTTCTACCGACTTCCAAAAAAAAGGAGGAGGTACTCAATTCGACTGTATTTTTTTTGTTTTTTATTTTTTTTTATTTTTTACATTTGTTACCTCATAACTTTCGACTGGGTGAACCGATTCTCAAAATTCTTTTTTTGTTTGAAAGCTGGTGCTTCCCGTGTGGTCCCATTTATCGTGTTTTTAAAATTTTAACTAGTTTATCAAATTCGGTGCAGTAGTTTTTGAGATACACTCCAATAACTGAATAGAGTGGAAGTCGGTATAAAATTTTTCAAATTGTGCTTGAGTTACAAATTTATTAAACGGTCAAACTTAACAGGTGGAGCGGTCTTTGCATTGATTTTATTGTTCTCATTAAAATATGTTTAAATAAATCTTTAATACTTTTTGATATTACTCTGTGTATTAGACAATTACTTGAATTTTGTTTTGTTTGTTAGATTCTGAAGACTTGAAGTAGTAATTCGTGTCCTTAGATTTTTTATTGACCTAATATCTAATATCTGTTAATATTTTGCGACATGATATATTATATATATATATACATATATATATATAATAACCATACTCATATGTATAACATATAGACGTTGCATTTTTCCAACTGAGATTTATCAAAAACCATATATCACGTTGATGGTCTATGATGATGAGGATTAAAGTTAGTGGCCTTCTAGTGGACAGCTGCCCGGGACACACCACGATGTGTTTAGCGACAGATTTATTCATCCTCAAGGTGGTAGCTATCCAGGTAGCCTCTACAAAGTACCCTACCATCATGCTGTGGATTTTCTCACGAAATTGTTATCTTTACCGAATGTGCAAACCCGTGGTAGTTAGTTAATTTTAGACATATATTATTTAAAAACTAAGCACCACAAATATACAAAAATAATAGATTAAGTTTGTAGCAATAAATGCAGATACGGAATGCGAGTCGCAGTCGGTTATTAAATACTAGCTGCTCTCCTCGGTTTCACCCGCGCGGTGATGGATGATGATGATGAATCTTATATAGCCAAGGTGAATGTAGCTTTCCAATAGAGAAATAATTTTTGAAATCGGTCCAGTACTTTTTGGCCAATTCGTTACAAACATACATACAAATCTTTGCTCTTATATATTAGTATAGAATTTAAATAAAAGCATATGCACAAAATGCTTACTGAAAGTGCATTTTTATTATTTACGTTTGTTTATAATTAAAACCATTTGCATACATTGGAAATAAACTTCACGGTTCGGTATTTTATCGTGAATCTGACCGCAAGGTGGCAATGAGCTAGATAATCATTAGCAGACGTATTTATATATACTACTAGCTGCTCTCCGCGGTTTCACTCGCGCGGTGTTGGATGATGATGAATCTTATATAGCCTATGTTACTCAGGGTGAATGTAGCTTTCCAATGGTGAAAGAATTTTTGAAATCGGTCTAGTACTTTTTGAGCCAATTCGTTACAAACATACTTACATACAAATCTTTCCTCTTTATAATATTAGTATAGATTAGTATACATTTCATGTGTGATAGAAACCCAGACGGATTTTGCACAAGAAAGATTTCCACTTTATGTTGTCTTTCCAAACCTCTTACTATGATTTTCTACCGACTTCCGAAAAGGAGGAGGTACTCAATTCGACTGTATTTTTTTGTTCTTAGCATAAGCATGCTATTTTTCTACCAACTTCCAAAAAGGAGAAGGTACTCAATTCGAATGTTTTTTTTATGTTTCTTACCTCATAACTTTCGATAGGATGAACATATTGCCAAATTTCTTTTTCTTTGAAAGCTGGTGCTTCCCGTGTGGTCTCATTTATTATTATTATCCAATTTCATTAAATTCTGTCTTGTAGTTTTTGAATAACACTCCAATAACTGAATATAATGGAAGTCGGTATGATTTTTTTCTAATTGTACTTGTATTCTAATGATTTTGAAAGCACTAACGCCTGCTTACCGAGTCCAAAATTTGTAATTTAAAAAAATTATACAACCTGTACGCGGGTGTATAATTTATTCTCTCTGAAATTACAAAGTTACTATGATTTACATTCAATTCATCAATTATTTTTTCAGTTTGTTTAATTCTCTTTAGGCAGCTTATCGAATACAAATCGCTCATTTATGTCTCCCCGTTGTATTAAAGATCATTTTAAAGAAGATTTTGTTTTTGTAAGACAAATAAACTTCAAAATATGTTATTGGTCGATTTACTTCGCGTTATAATGATGTCATAATTTCGACTGCCTGTGAGTGGCACAAAATTATCAATGCAAGCAACAATCTACCAATTGTTCTTGAAAATAAAGTTAAATTTAGATTACGACCTGCTTTCCGTGACTTCGTCCGTGTGAAATACGGTTATCGCGATCGCTCAAAAAATACCAGTTTAATCGAGATAAAACACTTTTTAGAGGTATAAATGTAACACGTGTATGCCCTTGGTATAAACTATCCATTACGAATTTCTTTTTCTTTACGTCTAAATCCGTTACAGAGGTAACAAACGCAGGTAATAAACAAAACACAATACACAAGTATAATAAATTAATTTGAAAATCTTATTAGTGTACTAATAAGATTTTCAAATTAATTTATTATACTTACCGACTTCCATTCTATTACTTTGGTAAAAATCAGTTATTGGAGTGTATCTAAAAAAACTACTGGACCGAATTCGACAAAATTTAACACACAAACAAATAAAAAACACACGAGAAGCACGAGCTTTCAAACAAAAAAAGAATTTTGGAAATTGGTTCACCTAGTCAAAAGTTATGAGGTAACAAACATAAAAACAACAGTCGCATTGAGTACCTACTCCTGTTTGGAAGTCGGTAGAAAAAAGTTTAATTAAATTAAATATGCTTTATTTAATTTAATACATTTCTTTGCCGGACGACGATTAATTCTTATCAGTAACAGAATCCCATGGTTCAAGAATACAGGTTATCTGTTTTTTGGAAAATTAATGAGGACGATTATCGTCAAAAATATTAAAAAATCAACTAAACATTGTTTTCTGTTAAATCGAGCGCATGACTCCTTTCACGACTTTTCTCCAACTCTCGAGGTTTCGGACTTGACCGTGACAAATTTCACAAAAAACAACCTATACACATTCTCATAATTATTTACGTAATGTCCTAAGCTTGCTAGAATACAATATTACGAAAAAACTGCTTCATTCCAGCCGTTGCATCTTTGACAACATCCGTGAAACAAATGAAGAGATGACAAGAAACGTTGGAAAAACAACCTTATGTACAAGGCCGATATCTCATAAAGTATTTGACATCGGTGAGCTCGTCGACGAGCGCATCGACGAATCATTAGAGAATCGCACGGCAGTTTACACACGGCACCGCCGCGTCGAACAGTCACTGTCAGTGTCAAACTATAACGAAAAGCTGGCCCCACATTGTAAGGACGATTAGGCCACCTGCTCACAAGTGAACGACCTCGAGGCCAGCGGGGCCTCATGACGAAATCGCTTTCACCGCGAGAAAGTAATCGTCCGTGCAGACATCTCGGTTTTTTATCAGCTTGTTTTGGTCCTACTGTATCTACCGGCATTCTTGTCGAGAAGCGCATCTGATCTGAAGTTCTTGTCATGATTGTTACGTTGGATTTAAAATCTTGCAAGTCGCTACACGCAATCCTTGAGTACATAATGAAGATAAAGAAGATTAATCATGAGTATATAGGTGATATGATTCACAAGTATCCATCTCCATTGGGAGTCGCTGCAATACCACACATTCTGCCTCGAAGCTGTAATGTGTAAGAAATAGTAAGAATTACTGATGAGGGCTTGAAGAACACAGACACGGGTGAAACACGTGTCGAAGAGTTATTGGTTGAGTGAGTTACAGATCTATTGATAATTTTGTATACTTTCTGTTAACATTTAATGCAAGAGGGATAATACTAGAGAAGAGTGCACAATGCATCTCCCGGATAAGCAAAAGTCTCTAAATATTTGAGGAGCAGAAGTGATTTTGCTTGGTGAATGAGATTAAACAGCCATGTCTAACGGAGACGAGAACCTAGTTGAGCACGCAGAATTAGGAGCTTGCATTTAAACAACACTGTAACTACTACAAACTGTATTATAAAAACTAAGAACATACAAAATAAGTTAAAGGACATGCATTGTATTTTGTGTATAATTCGTATGATGGACAAAAAGCTTACAAAAAACCTATCAGAAGTAGTTTTCTCTAGCAGTTATTTAGGATATAAAAGATAAAAGGCAGCAAAGCATACGAAAGAGATATATAAATAAGAAGCATATGTATAGATAGCGATACCGAAGAGATTCCGTAAATGTGAAATAGATAGCTAAAATTAATGTCTACACAATCACAATATTATGACTGAAATGCATTAATTGTTGTCTCCAAAGCTTTTTTAGATTCTCATGTTAAATCAAATTATCAATGCTAATCAATCAACCCTGGGAAATAATCATTAAAACCCTTTTCTTATTCAACCATTTATTTTCAAATCGTCAGTAGCAAAACGAATTCTGTAACTAATTCATTAGTTGAAGACTTACTTTTACAGTCCAGTTTTGGTGGCTTGTCAATGAATTACATGCTTTCTTCGGCCTTTTTACACCAATTACGATGTTTACTTTGGTTTTGTTGTTCTCACGTTTTGAACTAAGGGGTCATTTCACTAAGCATTTTATGATTGGGTGCCTTTGGAGATTCTGTGTATGTTGAAAATAGATCATAATCTAAAACACTGTTTTAAACTATCACGGTTGTTCATTAAAGTTATATGATTATTAACGGGATATTTACCGTGGTAAGGTTGTGGAATGAGCTCCCGATATTTCGGCGCAGTTACATGCACCATGTCAGTCTTCCCGGGAACATGTGAACATAGATCATAATCTGTTTATATTAAGAGGAATGGAATCGCCTATGAGCAGTTTTGTGCAGAATGGGTGCAAATATCAAAGAAGGTTTAATTGAAATAACCTACATATTGATGTACGATGATAGATGGCTGATGTTACTCTTCGGGCGAATGCAAATTTGGGCACTAAAGTAGTACACTTAAAGTTATAACGTTTGAAAAAAAATATAGGTATTTGTGTTTATGAAACATACAAAACACTGGCTTGATGAATAATATCGATGCGACAAACTGGTTACAACAGGATGCAGGAAAGGTTGAAAGGAAGGCCACTTAAGAAACCAGCATATGGCCTACATGTATTTTAAGAAAACCAGCAATTCGAAGTTTTTAAAACTGAAATAATTTTGAGTTCAAAATGGTAAGTCTCAGCTCCGGCATAATGCCTGACCTATTAAAAAGTGCAAAAGTGTATCCTATACATATATCAGGCAAATTACTAAAACCCACCAAGTACGAACCATTTCCTTTCATATTGCTGTCACAGATGCTGTTTTGAATGTTATTGAAACAATAGAAACGATTACTTATGTTTATCATAAAGAAATAACTGCTTTCAGATTATGTATATTATATTTATTTAAAGAATGTAAATTCGTTATTGGCTGTATGCTATATAAGTAAGTCCTAACAAAATGTAAAAAAATATTAAGAACTGTAAATTTAGTTAAATAAATAAAAAAAAACATTTTGCAAAATAGGTTGACTGGAAAGGTCAGTTATTCTAAGGCCGTAGCGAATCTAGTGAAGTCTCGAGGGCTTTCATTTTCACCAGATCACCGGAATCGTAAGTGATGCTCCCAAATGGTTCAGTCCAGTTCATATAATTAACAGACAACAGAGAGTAAAACTGGATCATTTCAGTGACCTTCGTAAAACAGACTTTGGCGTACCACAGGGCAGTGTTCTGGGCCAAACTTATCTGAGCTCTATAAATTTAATCCAAGATAAGGCTTCTATTTTGCTGACGACACCAGCCTTCATGTAATAGTTTTATACATATATACGGCAAGAGGATTAAAACTGTTTACGAAAGCCAGACTTTTAAAAATTATTATATTGTTATATTTCCGCCCGGAGCTTTTTTATCTTTTATCTGATAACGCCATAGAACTTCGTATCCAATACTCCTTTGTGTAGTGTTGAATGTTATTCCTTCCGAATTTTCAATTTTCTCCCTGTGTTCTAGGGCAAGTCTGAAATATCACAAAAAATGTTTATTAAGGAATAAAAATAAATAAATACACGCAGTCGATTAACGGTGCCTTTATTGAGATATGGCATTACTCAGCTTTAAGAAACCTTGTCATAAACAATCTATAAAAACCTTAGTATTATCAAAATACGAGTAGATTACAAATCTCATCGCACCATCAAAATGTCAACAACAAAAAAACGATATTTTCAACAAAAACCAGATAAAATTGTCTGTAAACATTCCACTACTTTCTCTCAAAGCCTAGTGAAACCGCACACCATCGCTTATTTGTGTATCTGTGGTCATACTGACCCCATAAAGGTGCCATTATGGTGTTACTTTTGTACTTCGTCACTATGAATGATCAGTTCAAACTTCGCGTGTAAAAGCTATGTCTGGGCTATACGAATACCAGTTGAGGAAGAACTTGTATAAACTACAGTGTTCCAGACATTCTACTGAATATATTCTATTTGAAGGCTACTGTAAAAAATGATATTACTGTTTAGTGAGTTTAAGTAATCTACATATTTTTGGGGATCAAAATGGCCAAAGCATTAATGTTAAAAGACGTAATGGGTAGTTATGTCGCTAAACAAACGGTGAACAGCTTGCCATTAAGATAATGAAAATATTCCAAAGTCGTGAATTCTGACCGCGACCTTGCACTCGTGGTATTAGAATAAAATAAACAGCCTGTGTTTTTTATTAATTCAATCCAAGTCATAGTCTTCTTTTTTGCTGACGACACAGCCATCATGAGCTAATTATAGGTACATAGATACATTAGGAGACGTGAAATTTCGCTTATCTGAGTAAAGTTACACAGATTAGTAAGAGCCTGCCTGTTGAGTCCAGGTTTGGACAGCGCTATCGACTGGCCGGTTGGCACAGATGGTAGCAACCCTGCTTTCTGAGCTGCTGGTCCCGGGTTCAATCCCCGGACCGGTCAAGCATTTCAGTGCATGAACATGTCTATTTGAGCTGTGTCTGGCTTTGTATATATGTATATAAATAAGCGGTTTGCCGCCCGCGCGGTGATGGTTGATGATGATGATGAAAAGTATCCTATGGCCTTCCCCGGGACATAATCTATCTCCTAGCCAAGTTTCATTACGATTCGTTCAGCCGTTAAGGCGTGAAAGCATAACAAACAATCAATCAAACAAACAAACAAACAAAGAAACAAACAAACTCACTTTCGCATTTAAAATATTAGTTTGTATATTAGTCATCAGTACAGGCTCTGCCTAAGGGTCTTGGGACCTGAAGACTTTGGTAAAAAGCTAGACCTAATTTTAGAACCTTGCTTTCAGACTACCGCCACGAGCTTTACTACCGACTTCCAAAAAGGAGGAGGTACTCAATCCGACGGTATTTTTCGGTATGTTCGGACTGTTTGAAAGCTGGTACTTCTCGTGTGGTCATTTACAATTCACAAATTCAAGTGGTTTTTGAGTTACACTCCAATAACTGAATACATTGGATGTCGATTTAAAATTGTTCAAATTGTACTTGTTTATCGGTCAATACAGTAGAACGTTGTATACAATATTATTACTCCTTTCTTGTTTAGTTATTTATAAAGACAAGGTGTTCAACCTGACCACGTCTGTGTTCAAATGCAGTAAAGATGCGCAGGAAAGGGCTCCAGGCACAGTAACTGCTGTCCAATCTGTGTCAGACGTGAAAGTGACCGTATTATTTGCGAGAATGCAATTTGCTATGCAGTTGAAGCAAACGTACTATTTTGATCTTTATCGCAAGGAAATAAGGGTCAAAAATTATGTGAAACCATGGGGAAAATAATTGCGAATAGCAGGTTATTTAATTACTTACTTACCGATGTACAGTTTCCGTTCTTCTTCGGTTTTATGCGATTGAATGTTTCTACAATAATTAACTGCTATACCACTTTCACCAAGTGGTATGGGTTATCTACAAAGAGTTCATATGCATTTCATTTATTTCAGATCATAGGGTGCATCAGCTAAGTTAGCAAGGCTTTACTTGGTTTTACCTAGAAGGCTTATACTAAGTAAAATCAAGGGTCAAATGAAACTTCAAGAGCTTATGTGTCGGAACGTAATGTAGAGCAGATTTTAACAAATTTGTAAACTGTTTAATAAATTGTTAATTTGTAGGCTAGTGTTTGGTCTCGCTTGATGGCCAGTGATGATGCGGTCGAAGGTGGTATCACACTAGACCTAGAATAGCGACTGGCTCTGAAGGACAGCTGCCGGAAAACACTGTTAGGTGTGCAGCGACAGATTTTCAAACTTAGGATGGTAACAGGTGAACAACAGAAGTGCCCTACCACCATGCTGTGGATTTCATCACGATGTTATCGAAAGCTCAAGCCCAAGTTTGGAATCAAACCCGCGACCGTCTGATCGATGGCCGTCTCTTGTTACTCCTGGGCTGACATATATTTTACGTTAAGTTTACTCTTTTTTGTTTCTGAAATGTGCGCAGATGTAGACGTGCCAAAATGCTTCATAATGTATGTAGAGTCAAAATTACTATCGCAGAAACGTAAGTGTCCAATTAGTTACAGCGACCTAAAGCCATACTTAATGAAGAAGTTGAGATGGCTAGTGTAGCTGGCGGGGGAAACGAGCAATAGATCCCAAACATGAAGTCAATGCAAAACTTGATTGAAACTTTCGTAAGTTTAAATAACATTTTAATGTTATTATGATGGTTTAACTTACGCGGTAGGTATAGTCGAGTCTTTACTAGCACGAACGCAGCCGGGTGCGCAAGTACTCCATGAAGAAGTGGCCCGGACGGTCATGAAACCGGTCGAGATACTCGACTATAGCTTCCGCGTAAGTTAAACCGTCGAAATAACATTACAAAATGCAAAACTTATCACCCCCATATAGAATAAGACTAAGTAGGTCCAAAAAATGCTTAACGCCCTTCCGAATAGAAAAATAATTCTCTCTGCTTAACATCCCAACTTCACAAGGAATTCTGACAACTTAGAAACATACTTATTATTAAGTTAAATAATAAGTCAGTACTTACCTTTTTATTATTAAAAAACTGAAAAACATAAAAGGACAAGTTTACAAACAACTGGAATAATGTACATACGCACGTAAACGACCGGTTACAAGGCGAGTCGTATTATATGTAAAAAGTCTTCCTACATAAACTTGATCGATCAACGTAATTGCAGGGAAACTCTGATTTACTTAACTATTGCTTAACCTAGGCTTTATTATGTAAGGTTTATCTGAATTTGCAGGTTGTATTCAACCTACTACTACTACTGCAGTGGCGCTATCACCCACTTCTCTTCTTATTCTCTTCTCTGATCTTAGTCTCTGACACTAGAGATCGCCAGGCTTCTCTGTTTCATGCTATATACTTCTACTTAATAATATCTAACTATAACTTCCCACAACACTTTGTTAAAGAAATACAATGATTTGAAAGGAAATCCAAAATTATTTTTATGTAATTTGGTATTTGGTTTAACTTGCGTTTCATTTTTAACCACCTCAGATTAAGTATTCGTCTATCACGTTTGTCCATAAATGTACCTGCGTGGAAGACCACCATTTTGGTTCAACTTGCGTGCCTCAACCTATAATCAATCTAGAAGGAGCATTCTTTTCTACTGACTTCCAAAAGGAGGAGGAAGTCAATTCAACTGTTTTTTTATGTTTGTTTCCTCATAACTTTCGATAGGGTGAACCGTTTTCAAAATTCATTTTTTAATTGAAAGCGGGTACTTTCCGTGTGTCCCCCATTTAAATGTCATCAAATTAGGTCCAGTAGTTTTTAGTTACACTCCAATAACTGAATAGAATGGAAGTCGATATTAAATTATTCAAATTGTACTTGTTGTATATGTCTTGTAGTGATGACATGAGCTAGTAGCGTGGAAGCACTACACTTGCCCATAGCATTTGCAGTGCCACCTAGTGCTCACATCTGTAGTTTTCTTGCGCTCATCACCCCGACATGTTGGGGTTTAGTGTCTATCGCCCAATTTCACTTGCTACAGTACCCTTCATAACTTAACTCAGTAACATACGGTACGGGTATTGCGAGTATACGGTACAGTACGGGAAACAATAACACGCTAGGTGTTATTGTTTCCCGCACTCTATTTCTCCTTTATATGTATAAAGAGAATATTCTTTACCTGCGACCCCTTACGGAGTAAACCAATTCTTGACAGGGCTGCCATTAACATGTAACATACGTTTTTAAGCTATCCCGGTCACTGTTGCAAGAGTTAACATTACCAACGGGATATTTACCGTGTAATCATTTTTGTTTGAGTTCTCGATATTTGCGCAGTTGCAAGCGCCATGGCAAGCCAAGCGGCAAAGGGAATGTTGGAAGAAGGAAATTGTCCTCCGCAACATCCGACAATGGAACAGGATAAGACGGGCTGAAGATCTGTTCAGGCTTGTCCTGAACAAAGAGGAGTTTAGAAGGATGACGGCCAACCTAGTAGTGGAGAGGCACCCAAAGAAGAAGCGCCATGATCACGAGTAAACTAAAGTCTTTGCTGGTGAGACACTAAGAACAAACGACACGATCTACCCTCTTTCTGTTGCGTTTTATGCGCATAGCACTCCTACCAATTAACATGTAGACAGAACTCCAGATATTATGCTTAGGAGACTATGACTACATTTAAAGGTCATGTAGCAAGTTCAGTTACTCATATAAGAACTGCAACTGAACTGAGCAGTATCATGAAGTACTTTATAACTTCATTGGTGGGATTGGTGTGTTATATGCAGGCGTTACATAAAAATTGTCCTGTCTGTATAGCAGCTTGAACCAACGGCTGAAGTATGGAACAACCTACCAGCGTCTATATTTCCTGACATATACAATCTGGGAGTCTTCAAATACAGAGTGAATAGGTACCTTTTAGGCAAGCATGTACCACCGTAGACCGCGTCGTCACTTTCCATCAGGTGAGACTGTGGTCAAATGCTTGTTTATCAAATGTAAAAAAAAGCTGATTAGTCGTGTTGCTATTCGCTCTACCTGTTTATATCCGTAATTCATATAGTTCGTATATACATAAACTTAAAACCTGGCCAATAATATCACCATAACAACTTATCACAAGAAAAATAACTGCTATGCAGTTACGACGCCCTTGCAATGACGTTAGCTCCACGAAAACTGGCTTCAAGTCTGGATGACCTTCGAAGGTCCACCAGTCACAAATTAACAATTCACATTGATTACTCTAATTTAATATAACCTTCGTGCTGAGGATTGAATTACCTACATTTCGGTATTTTGAAATAAGGACTGGCGATTAACGTAGACATTTTTTTTCAATCTAAAACCAAATTATGAGTTGATTTAGAGTATCGATAAAACCTAAATACAGAGTTAGTTATAGATGCAATATATGGCAGGTTTTGTTGCAGTTTGGTATTATTCCCTTCTGAACTTTTATGCGTAGTTCGGAAAGAACTACGAAAGAAGTAGACATTAGACGGGTTAATGAGTGGATTTGTCAGATTGTTTCGGTCAAAACAGACTATGATATTTTGCCTCATAACAGAAGTAAAATACCGAGGTTAAAAAAAAATGTTGTTAAATTGAATTAAGGTTTAAAGGACTCTGTCGAAAGTATAATGACCGAATGAATGAAACTCATTACGCAGTAATATAGCATAGTACATACCGCAAAGTAGTTTTAGCGGTTTAAAATGGTGAATGTCAATTGAAATGTAATGGTTAAGCGTGGCATATTATTCACCAGATGAACAACCAAACAGACTCGACATTAGTACCAATAAATGACAAACATACTACATTATAGTCATTATAATCTTTTAATTATAAACTTTTATAATTTACTATATATAAACAGTATTACGGTCTCAATACTATGTATCGTGTATTAAATGCCGGTTACAGAGTTTCCACCATTCGCAATCACATTGGAACATAAACGAATACCGTTTCTATCTACCGCTATTGGTCCTATTTATTTAGTCTATTTCAATAAATCCAAGGTAACTTAAATGACTTAATAAGACAGTTAAATGCATTTAAATCGACTAAAAGCACTTGTTATGTCGTTTCGAATTCTTAAACAATTTGTTATGTCAGGCTGCATTACAAGGCTTTGGGTATCTGGGCTCTGATTTCCAATTAAAGTTAGTAAATTTACATATAATTATATTGTCAAGGAATGTATGTAAATAATATTTGTCAAGGAATTTAAATGAGATTTTAAAATATGTCAAAGCCAAATCTCGACTGTTGTTTTTTAATGTTAGCATAGTTAATATTCGATATGTCAAATGTTTTTGATATATCCGATGTTAATTACGCTACTGTTTTTCATTTGGAGTAGATAAATCTCAGTTGCGATAAAAAGTTAATACATTTTTATATGTTTACTAAACTAGTTGATTAGGCGTGGCTTGAGGTTTTAGGCAACATATTGATGAAATTCAAAGCATGGTAGTGCACGTTCTGGCGGCCTGGCTAACTACCATGCTCGAAATTTAAACCCGTCACGAAGCACCTGTCAAGGTGTGTTTCGACTCTTTTGTTCTTTCACCAGTCGCAATTGTAGTTCTATTGTGGCCATGTAACCATCTTCAACAGCATAACCTGCCATCTGAGATAGTTATCAAACGTTAACATATTTCCAAGCATTTAAAATACGTATACAAAGATCATCGCGAACTTCAGGTCGTCAACTGGACTGAAACAGCATTAAACAGAGAAGACTGGTCTCTGGTGTCGTGGGCTAAGAATCACTTCGGGTCGTAGCGCCACTGCAGTAAGTAAGTAAGCATTTATGCCCGAACACACAACCATCAGTTCAACTCGCGACAGTTCGTTACAAAACGGAACCTGGTCCACGCACCACTTGGCAAGAAAGCGGCCTGGTTCGCTGTCACTACTCGGTACTAACTAGTACCTGACCTGTGTCTATGCCCGTAATATTTAGTACTCAATCTGTGTCTATAGCAAGCAGTAAATATCGTTGATATTATGGTCAGTGCTACTGGGCTAATATCAAAGATTCTGCTGATATATCGGCCACACTGCGATAAGAGTCGTGTTTAGTTCATTAAGGTAGTCGTGTTTATTAAGTTCAATGTGGTGATTACAGCTTGTCTTAATTTGATGACACACATTGTGTTGGCATTTTGGGAGTTTACTTATACGCTAATTTACATGCAGACCGTCTTTTGACGTGACAACTGTTCACAAGCCAAGTACCGCAATACTTGGAGAAACATAGCCCAGAAGGCCGTTCATGGCGATCACGACCCTCAGTATTGAGGAATCGATCAAGAAGAAGAAGAAGAAGAACCATTCATAGAAGTAGGTAGGGGCGAAATTGGAGTAGTCTACTGGAAACAATTGTATAAATCCGTCACTGTTTAAATGGCTGAACGACGTATGCTGTCATTTTAAGAAGACCAGCAATCACAGTTGTAAATAGCTGTCCATAACTTTCTCCATAAAGTCTCATTACTGTGACTAGTTGATCAAAACTAGATCGCAAAATGAACAAATAAGTCTACAATTTGTTAGTATAAAGAGATGTGCTTCTCTACACTTCTTCAAAACGATGGCTATTACGTTCAAAATACATTTCCTTATAATACATTTCACTTACAGTAGTGGCTAATCTGTCCGAATCAGCAAGCCTCATTCGAGGCAAGTTTCATTTATAAATCTATTGTAATTTCTTGTCCTGATGCGGACAGATTAATTAGACCCAGTGGTCAAGAATCAAGATGCTACTCCGTCGAATCATTGTTGCTTCCTTGTATCCCATTTTGCTTATTCTGCAATGTTTACATGATATAATGATGTAAATATTACAGAATAAGAAAAATGCTTTCATTTTCTAATTCAATAGCATGTATTGAGTAAATGCAGGCGTTGTGCAAGATGAGATCACGAAGTTAAATACCGTGAAATGCGTGTTTAGTCGGTACAACAGCTTATCTTGATCTTACTCTACGCGTGTCGGGTATTTTAATTGCTACATGTTGTATAAGCTCTAATATATAAGTCATATAAGTAAATTCCAGGTAAAATAAAAAAAAATACAAATATACTTACTTCAAAAGTGCCTATTATCATACCACCGTTTCTTTTCAAACAATGAGAAAACGTAAATTTCAAGCAAGAGTTCAATTCAAATAAGCAATGTGTTGCCAGACGGGTTGTTGCTGAAAATGGTACTGCCAGTACAAAGCACGCACTGATAGCGTCGTTATTTCAAGATACCCGGAAACTATGGGGATCATCCAGGTTATGTAGGACTTTCCACTAAAACCCCCTTGGCCTTCCTCCTTGTTTTACAGATAGCCCCGAGATCTACTGAGGAACGCACCAGGACAGGAACGCACCGGGACTATTGTACTGACCTGCATCAAGCTGCGAATTTGGCAGTACTAATCCCATAAAACTTTCAGTATTCATATGTCTAAATAATATACATTATTTTCGGGGCAATGTTTACTGTAAATCCGCCATATACGATGAGGTAATCGTCGCATCGCATCAACTCTCTCATATCATGGTGTTCGAACTGCGCTTCTGAACTAGCGGTAGTACTTGTAACGGACTCTAACGGCGGTATACACTTATTATAGACACGTGGATATCATTTTGCCCACGTGTGCTTGGAAATTTCAATCTAAACTTAGTAGTAATATGATATGCAGGGAAGCAATGTGCACCACTCTCCCCTCGTATAAGCCATCCTCAGGAAAGGTTGGCTCGACGAGTGCTAGATCAAGAGTTTTGGGTGATAAAGGGTGGTGTACGCTGTCTCTCTGTCATAAATATTTTTTCAGCGGGATTGTCACTCAATATTTCCTTATAATATAGTATTAATGTGGATTTCCGCAAAGTAACGCCTGAACCAATAAGTTATGTGAACTTAGTAATGGTGCGTTGTCAGAGTATTTTTAGACAAACTGTTTTCATAACGTGCATAATCTCGCCATATCCATAAATATGTCGAAAATGAAATCTAGTGTCAGTCAGGAAATTCCTTAGTTTACTCAGGACATCATGTTTCGATTCCCATGATTTACAATATGGACTCTGAATGAGAATGTCTCTACGTCATTGTTATTGTTGGGATTCGAACAGAAAATACTGATACTCTCGACCATCCCCCATTATCTTTAATTGGTTCTCCGCTTTCGAAACTTTTATTTTCTAATGTATCCTGTTGGAGATAAGATGCCAGGGCTTGATCTTGCTGGACAGCAACATCTCTACTTTCCAATAATCATACTAATAGACGTGTTAACTTAATAGTTGACGTGTTTGCTTGAAGGTATTGCTCGAGTCATATCTAGGAGGTTCTATCAAATTTTATGAGGTCTAGGTTGTAGAAAGGAAAAACATTGCAACAACGCTCTTGAGAAAAACATGTTCATGTTAACATGTAACAAGTTTTTGATTTTCACAACAGTGCGAATTAGGGGTACTTTATTCAATCCCACGTGACTTCCGAGTGGTTCCCCGAACCCTATTTGGTGATATTCTTAATGGTAGATCACGTCCGCTTCTTTTATCCTGGTATTATCGCAGGGTTAGATATTCCTCCGCGAAGCTATGGTGTAAATTACTGACATCAGAGATTTCTGGTGGTACATATTTGTAGCACATTCCCAGACCACCCCGGCATGAAAAACTAAGCCATTTTTATGCCACAACCACACCTTCATAGATCTAAATCACTAACTGCAAGATTCCCCCATTACCAGAGAGACAACATATTACACTGCCCACTACATGTGGGCCTCAGGACTTCGATAAAATTTCTACTTATTGTATGACCTTGATTCGCAAATTGAAAGTAGCCGCGACTGCTCACAACCGGACCCTGTCAGACACGTGCTGTCCACCACAATACCATACCCTATCACTTTTGTTTAAAGCCTGGTTTCCTATGAACAAATGTGGTAAAGTGTCACCGCTGGCCGCATGTTGTTTTCACAACTTTAAGCACCTCTATCACCTTTGCTTAAAGCCTAGTTTGACATTAGATGGTGGCACAGTGTCACTTCACTAGTTCCGCAATGTGTAATTGAGGGTATTATTAAATGGACAGTAAAAGAATGTGTGGCAATAGTGTTTTAATGTATTGGTTTAGCTTTTATCTTTTGATTGGTAAAGGGGATTTTATATTGAACTAGTGTTTTTTATACGTTGACATTTCATTTACAAAACATAATCAAAGATTGCTTATTAATATTGGTGACACCTTCAGAGGTGAGGGCGAGGGTTTGAGAGCTATCCTCTTTTCATATCCGCTAAAAACTATGCATTTCTCATGTCCTAAAACTTGAAACTGGCAGAGTAGTTTATCCAACGTTATAAGGCCAAAGAAGAATAGAGCAGAATAAGAAATAGACATGTCAGGTTCCTTATTTTTAACAAGTATTGTGAAACCTTACAATGGCTATCGTTGGTTTTGTTAATTAATTATTCATTATTATTCTAAACGTGTGTTTCTTTGTATTTTGACGTTTAATAGTGGTCGATTTAATTAATTTATTTATATTACAAGTATGCGGCTTTAGATGCACGGTATGATTTCGGTGATGTTAACCGATCAACAAGTTAAGCAACACTTGCTGCGGTCAGGACTTGGATGGGTGACCGCAAGCGGCATTATTCGACTGAGCGCTTCTATGCTTCAGAGAGCACATTAAGCCGTCGTTAGGCTATGTCGAAGCCCTTCGGGCGGCCTGGAAACTTCGACAAGATCTTATAATCTCTTATAATTATATCTCAGGTTCACGAGCGCAGTACACAGCCATGCAGGGTTTTGAACTGTAGTAGTTCAAAACTTGAATGAGCCTGACAGCTCAGGCCCTGATCTGTTATGGGCAAGCGTGATGCTTAACTTCAGGCGAGTGTCTAGTACGTCTCGTCATTTAGGTTAATTTAAAAAAAATTTTGACCCACTATATACATACTAGTAATTCTGCGGTACGGTAGATCGCGAGCACACACTTTAGGAAAAAATCCCTAATCAAAATGCTGATCAAAAAATTGAATTGAACCTTAGAACCTGTTTACCAAATTTCATCTAGATTAATTGAAAAATATGACCTGTACACAAATACCAACATCCGGACGGATGAAAGCAAATTTGTCGAGTCGTTACAGAGACATTGTAACACTCACTCGATCAATTATTCCGATTTCATTCAACAGTTTTAAAGTTTCGGTCGTTGTCATAGTTTTCACCGATGGCCTTCATTATAGTCGTTATATCCTTATTTACAAAGATCAACCGGCCTCTGAACTTTGACACTTAAACAGGTTTAAATAATATATTGACTCGAATACCTCGTGTGAAGTCTTTTAAATATCTGGTTATTTTTATTCATTTAATTCTGATGACCAGGGAAATTCGTGCTTAAGATGCTTTGGATACCTAGGCAGATAGAAAGTGAGCAAGTCACGCAATTGATGTTAAGTACACCCAAAAATAACAAATAAAACACCAAGTTAAAAGACATTCTAAGGAAAGCCCAATAGATATAGGCAGTCACGCACACAATTTCAGGTATCTTAACCTCTACATTTAAACTGATGAAATTGTATCTGAAGGTTTATGAAATGTCGGAAATTGGCTGCAACAACTTTACTAAAACTTTATTAAATTTACAGTAAAACAGGCCTATATTATACCAGTCAAATTAGTACAAATTATTAACTATATTTTACTAGCGAGTGCCCGCGAGTTCGTTCGCGTAGTAGACTCGGCCGTCGGCCTGGCCATAGCCCCCCGTCTGTTCTTGATTTTTCTTTCATAGGAACCTTCTTCTGACAATATTTAACAGTACAAAAAAAGAATTAGCGTAATTGTTACATCCGTTCACGCGTGATGCAATGACTGACAATGAATAGAGATTCATTTTTATATATAAATATATATATAGAGATAGAGAAAATACAAAAGATTATTTTCTATTGCTGAGTAAAGTTACACTTGTGATAATGGCTTCTCAATAGATATTCGTAAAAAAGCCACGACTTTTTTTGACTGCCAAAAGGTATAGGTATTAGGTTTTCTACCGACATCCAAATAAAAGGAGGAGGTACTCAATTTGATTTTGTTTTATGTTTGTTACTTCATAACTTTCGAACGGGTAAGCCGATTCTCAAAATTCTTTAGCTGTAGTATGCTTTTCTTGTAGTCCCATTTAAATTTTATCAAATTCGGTCCAGTAGTTTTTGAGATACACTGCAATAACTGAATAGAATGGAAGTCGGTATTAAAATTTTCAGATTGTACTTGCTAATGAGTATGAAGGCATGATTATATCGCAGCAGCGTAAGAATTCTAACAAATCTGTAAATTGAAATTACGCTTTTCATGTCAATTATTCAAATTTGTATATAATCTTATAACGTTATCTAAACGCCGATTTTGACCTTGTTTCGTCCGACATGTTACATAGCTCGTACACATGCTATGTAGTTACAAATATTGTTATTGCAATGTTATAAATCAATCCATGTCACTGGATTGTTAGCTAACGGAACGTTTATGTCAAAATTCGTGTTAAAATATTGACCTGCTTAACTGAACACATTCGTAAAGTTATAGCAAAGTTGTTGCAGGCTTACTATTTAATTCAACATACAAATAAACATAACTTGATTTGATATAGACACGAGCTGTAAATCTTTAAAGTATACAGGTTTGTTGTAGTGTTATTATTTTTTAAAATGAAAAACGGAATTCACTCACGTAAAACGTTTTTTACGTGAGTGAATCCCGTTTTATGTATTCAAAATGTATTCAAACCACGTTAGTTTTCATAATAAAAGTGTTATTCATGTTTAAAGCTCGTCCCGAAAATGAGTGTCTGATATGCTGGTAACTCGGTATTCGGTGCAGTGTTGTTCCGGTAGTTAAATACACAGTTTTGTTATGATTGCGACGAATTAACATGACTATAGATAATTTATTGATTCAGGCGTTACTTTGCAAAATGCTGAAAACTATTATCAAAAATGATATAAAAAAAATAGAGGAAAGTTGGAAGTGTCACTAAATATTTCTTCTAATATAGTTTTTTTTAACATGACTATTCTACAGAAACATAAGTTAATTCTTCGATCAGTCATTGTTGGGAAATATGCTATATAGCTGTAACTGTAGAAAGCACATCCATAGCCATCGGAAGCCATAGGCAACTACCGTCTGCGTGTCTTAGTATACTGGTTCCACAACTGACAAATAAGGATTTAGAAAGTGACATGGGTCCGTGATATCCGCTACGAAATATCTATCGATTTTTTAACTGTTTTAACGTTCATGGGTTTCCTTGTGTAGAATGGCTTGCTGTCTTTAGATATTAATTGGGGAAGTTGTAACGATAAGTTTGTACGCCTGTTAATTATTATAAACTAATAACAATAACACTAAGAAACCGTTTTATTAACACGTTTTATTAAAAGTTTCTGCTACACTATATAATTTTTCTAGTTATATTCTTGAGTTTTGCTATATGTCCGATAAGACATAATATATGAGCGTATATGTAAGTATATGAGATACGACCGCCCATTGTGACCCTTTTAATTTTAAGTATTTAATTGTGATATATTTTTGTATAAATTTTTATTTTTATTTTCTTATTTGTGTATTAGTAACATATATTTGTTTTGTGGTGTTTCAATAAAATGTTAATCTTGCTATCTATCTATATTATGTTATCTCACCCCGTTAGCTTTTTTTCCCGCCAGCGGCTTCGCTCGCTTGGTCTTGGAGAACTGGCGAGAGAGTTATTCTTTAAATTTCAATTATGTTTTCTATTTATGATTCGATTGACATGAAACAAATAGAAAAAATTAAGTAAAGCTACAAGTAGTTATATTAGTGAAAACCACAACTAAATCAGATAAGCCGTTTCTGAGATTAGCGTCCAAAAACAGACCAAAAAATTTTATAATAAAAAAAATAGAATAAAAAATTTCAAACTATTTTCGTTTATAAAAGTACACAACGTAATTTCAATCGTTTGACAGTAATTTCCTAAATGACCCCTTAAAAAGTTACACGATTAGGAAAAACTGAAAATAGAACGTTAAATTATCGACTGGTACGCTACCGCACCTCGGCAATTACATATCTATTTAAGTGAATCGTAAAAACTCGTTGTGAAACCTTAAATGGAATGTCCGAAGATTCCTACAGCTAAGGATTGGCTAGATAAATGTTACTTACGTAATTAGGTAATAGGTAACTAGTTTTGAAGTCTTTGCTAAGAGTGCAGACGGAGTGATTTGTCGATTGATTTCAATATTTCATATATAACATTATATTATGACAGAACTCCGCTGCTTTTTAGTTTAATGTACCACACTTATGACATGACATCGGACCAGACTATGTGGCATCGTACAGGACATGTTACGCTGAATGTGGACGGTCAAGGGTTGTGCTCACAAACCATGTACGATGAAATATTACAAGTGTAGACGAATGGGGACGAACTAGACTGCGTGTAATGGCGCGATGCCACGCAGTCTATTATATATGACGTACCTAGACACGTCACGACTTGATCCACTCCTACTCCGTGTCAGTATCCGTGTCATCTGGCGTACTTCGACGCGTGTCATAAACGCAAATGTGGACGTCTCCAGCCGTGCGATTCTCTAAGAGAAACATCGTTGCATCTTTGACAACATCCGTGAAACAAATGACGAGATGACAAGAAACGTTGGGAAAACAACCTTATGCACAAGGACGATCTCTCATAAAGTATTTGACATCGGTGAGCTCGTCGACGAACGCAACGACTAATTATTACAGAATCGCACGGCTGGCCACGCGGACTATAGCGAACATCCTTTGAAAAAACCTTTCGATGGATCGGCTCGTACCACGTAACTTGGATGCGTGTCAGTACACAGACCAGCGTCCACACTGGACCTGGGTCCTTACTATGAGCTCTTAAAGCAGGACTTCTAAACAACTGCCCGGCTTATTCGTACCATGACGACGTTAAAGCAATTGCCTGCCCATGCCTACTATTCAATAACCGCAATCCATTCAGTTTATTAGCTTACAAACGTCTAGGTGTCTGCAATGTTGGTTATAATTAATTGTTAGAATGCCAGAGACAATATTATCCGTTCACCTTTGAGAAAACATTATTCAAATGTGGAATGTGGTCGAAACTATAGTCGGACCTATCCGATAAATATTACGTGAGTAATCCCGTATTTTTAATTAATAATGATTGAAAACCACGTTAGTTTTTATAACAAAATATTCAAACAGTTCACCTAAATGAGCGTCATGGTATGAACTTATTCAAAACTGTTAATGGCATAAAAGGTATTCAAATTATCAACGGGATAATTACCATGAAACTCATAGAAAATTCTATGAGTTTCCGATATTTCGGTACTGTTGCAAGCGCCATGATCACGGATAAGCCACAGTTCATCCGTGATATGTTTGTGACCATGATTGTTTATGGCATGTTTAAGAACTGCACGGAACTTGCATGGTTTTTATAAGGCCCCCCTGCCGTACATTCTGTGCTTTCAGTGTTCGAAATGGGTTGAATCGTAACTGCAGCTTGTGACATTAATAAAATTGTTCGCGTAACAAAAGACGTCCACATTATCGGTACTGCTGGAGGCCTACTACCAAAAACGAAGTACGAAGTTTCGGTTGACGGATCGCACGTATTGCTACTACGAAAGTCTTTCGAATCCGAAGTTCGATCCGTAGTTCGTAATTTGACATTTTGTCTTGCTGTTTCTGAAACGATCTGTTCGCTGAAATGTTGCAAATGTGGACCCACATTTAGCTGTTTATTTTGTAATGCCAATTTTCTTACCCATCACACATTGTGAATAACAAGTTTTTAAAATGTCATGGTCACATACATCAGAAATTTCACTATATTTACAGGGTAGTTACTAGGTATGTTTGGTTTGAGTTTCCGATATCGCCATGATGAAGGATTCATTACTTTATTCTCATTACGAATATTATGGAAAAATAATTAAATTATTACACTTTCATCTTAGGATGGTATACAGTTTCCCTATATAAATATGTAATACAGAGACTACTCATACACAGTTTTCAGTATAGGCCTATTCAAAACTGGGCGTTATTCGCTACCGCGAGCGATAGAGAAATCCGAAAGGGTATGCGTTAATTTCACTGTTCACACCAAAGCGGATATTCGTTGGCAACGGTTAGCAGGGCGGCGGAACTAGTTTCGCCAAACAAGAGAATATACCGCCTCACTAGGCGGTACAAGTTTCGCTGCAGTTATGGAACTTCATACTATTTACCCATCGAGTTCCGTGTGGTATTTTTCGCTACCCACAGCGGTAGCGAATAACGCTCAGGTCTGAATAGGCCTTAAGTAGATTCTTATATCTAAAACAACTCTGATACAATTTATTCGACATAGGCTTATTATGAGAGGTTTAACATTGTAAAACAGGCTTTAAATACTTATTATTTATGGTCAATTGAGCTAAATACTGGTTACAAAATTCCTAGCGAGGTCTAAGTGAATTTTAAATTGGAAGTTTGTTTGATTGCGACGTTCTAAGTAATAATATTACTATTGTAACTTAACGATGGATAAGAACGAGCATATTTATTAGTCTTTTAAGTTAGATTAAAGACCAACATTAGTACTTAGAATGTACTTAAAATAACTCTATGTTGTTAATCATACTTAATATTATAAAGAGGAAAGATTTCTATGTATGTTTGTAACGAATTGGCTCAAAAAGTACTGGACCAATTTAAAAATTCTTTCAACCTTGGAAAGCTACATTCAGCTTGAGTAACATAGGTTATATAAGTTTCATCATCATCATCCATCACCGCGCGGGTGAAACCGCGGAGAACAGCTAGTAAATAATAAAGATGATGTGAAGAGAATTGAGAACGGTATTTTGAGCTCTCTATGTCCGCTACAAGCACATATATGCAGATTTTTTTCTGGAAACAAGATTCAACTTTACTAGCGGTAACCTTGACGTTGACAAACCACATAAATGTGGGTCCAAATGACTACTTCTATTTAAAATAAATGTTGACTGCCAACGGTTTATATTAACTGCATTTGCTTGGTTTAGTTATAGTATATTATCTATACTAATATAAGGAAATATAGGAAAGATTTATATATGTTCGTTTGTTGAAATGGAATAGGCTCCGAAACTACTGGGCCGTTTTGAAATACTCTTTCATTGTTAGAATCCTACATTATCACTGGTGAACAAAGGCGTAGGCAAAGTATATATTTTGCGCAGCCACCTATTTGGTTTAGTTATAGTATATTATCGCATTATACCTTTATTACTAATCTAGTGTCAATTAGTTCATGTAGAGTCAATTTCATGAAGTATTTGGGTTATTGATGGCCCTAGCGAATTGTGTCTGTTTAAAATAAATACATTTTTATATAGCATACCGATCAAGTTTTCCGTCTGAAAAAACAAATAAGCAAATGATGAAACAAGTATACACCAATATAAACAAATGTCAAAAAAAAAATAACATGTGAAATAAAGGACAAATGGTAATTTATTACAACTTAAAGTTGATTATTTGTTTTTTTTGTCTCAATTTGTTAACATAGTACAAATAACTACGCCCATTATCCATGTCACTCATCTTACATGCTGTTAGTACACAAATGATTATTGGTTAAATAAAATAAATACGTCATTCGTAATATGTAACAATGTAAAAATGACTAATTAACTAATTAACTAATTCACTAATTGCATAATAATAATATTATTATGCAATTAGTGAATAAAGGACGGATTTAAAGCGAGGGCGAGCGAGGAGGAAATAGATGAATCACCAGCAAGTAAAGGATTCTAACGACTGAATCACAACCGCAGTGATTCGTGATGATTGAATCACGAGCGTAGCGAGTTTTTCATGTGTTAGAATCCTGAGCGATGCGAGTGATTCATTGCCTTCGATATAAATTGGCATGGTCGTTTTATACAAGAATTGCATTCTATACTTTATACCATGACTATGGGAAAAATACTATCTTCTTTAATAATAGATCAGAATAATAGATTCTATCTATTTATTAATAGTAAATAATTTTGCTTACTTTTTTACACCTAGGTTACATAATATAAGGGTGCTTTTAAACGTGGATTTTATTTGCAACAAGCGTCGTAATTAAACTTATGGACGTTAAGAAAAACGCTCACAGATCTACAACCCAATGCCCTAGGAATTACAATATCTAGCTCGCGCAGTTCCTACTACTCCATATAAGCACCGGCTATGTAGACTGTACTCAGTATAAACAGTATGAGCAGACACTGGCTTTCTAGAAATTGATACTGTGACTAATAGACCAGAACTGTAAACGAAATTGTGTCACATAAACAACGCTTAGCAGTTGGCTAGTAGTCAATGTTTCTGCGTAACAACGCAAACAGCAAGAACCTCATTCAAACCCATACAGATAATGTCGACAGGGCTGAATGAGTTAGAACAGACCGTAGTCTCTCTTACTCTCTCGTGATCGGTAGGTCTACCATGAGTTTACCAAGTTGGCACCAATCGACGCTCGCAATCGACTGCCGCGAAAAAATGTATGAAAAAAGGAACAGTGCCACCTCGCGGTCAATTGTAGAACTAAAATTGACAGCGAGAACGCCAATCACAAGCTTAATAGCTAGGCGAGATCGAGTATCGACTATAGATGACATTTATGTTGCTAACTCATGGTAGAGCTACGGTATTAAGTTTGGCCTAGAATTAAATATACCTAAATCCATATTTCACTATCTTTATATTTTCGATTGTTGAAAGTAGTATTGTAAGTATAAGATTTATATATGGTATTGTTCTTCACACAAGTATTTTAAATATTTCTACATAATTGTCGATGTTAAAGTAATTTTGTAAACATCTTACTGTTATTATAATGAAAAATAAATAATTATAATGTTATTAAAATTATTAAATGATGTAGATGAGTTTGTGCACAAAGCAAATGTTTTTTTTATTTATATTATGAAAATACAGGTTTGCCTACGTGTTAAGGTCAAGTCTATATAATTTTATAAACAGGAAAGGTTTGTTTGTTTGAATTGAAGAGACTCCGAAACTACTGGACCGATTTGAAAAATTCTTTCATAGATTCTATTAGAATTCTGCATACTCCCTAATGAACATAAAGTATACATTTTTATTCATCATCCTGATCATCCATCACCACGCGGGTGAAACCGCGGAGCTAGTCTTTTATATAATCCAAGTTGCGCCTTATTCTCGAACCAAAGCACTGTCCATACTGTGCGTAGTGCTAGAACCAGTAGGATACGACACCACGTCCGTACGTAGTAAAAACAGAACTCCTTTTTACGGATTTGAGAATGCGGGTAATAGTTTTAGGTAAATAGCATCTATTATAGGCAATAACTAAGTAAGTACATAATTTATACAAGACTGTAATGCTAGGAAATTAGCACTTTTGCCTTTTTTTTAAAGTTAATAAAATATTACATTTTTAAATTATAAAAGGGGTAAAAATGGTAACTTAGATGTGAAGGTTATTATATAATTGAATGAAAATTTGTAAAATTTTATCATAAAGTAGGCCATACCCATTTTGTAGATGCCAACTAAGGAATATGGTGGTGATAGGCATAGGGTTACATTAGATATTTCGACTGTAATGCGATCGAAAACAACTGGCCTATATAGCTAATAAGAAAACCCTTTTGGAGACAAAGCGAAATGGTCATAATGCGCGAAATGCTGGTTATCTAAATTGTTTAACTAATTGTTTTTTATTTGTTCACAGGTAAGCCAAGCCAACCACTGATATTCTTTATTGAACTCAATCACGTCTAAGTATCAACATTATTTTAAGATAAGGGCCGCCTTAATGTAAGTACACATACTGTTTTATTTTTAATTTGTAACTTCCAGTATAGCATACTCCTATATTTTCCTTTTATTATTCCTAGTCTCCACAGACTCCACGGTACGTGGCAATTTTTTGTATTTTTTGCAAATTTATCAAATCTAAATACAATTAAAAAAGAGAACAATATATACTTAATTTTTATGTTAAAATACTTAATTAAGGGCTATATCGTTTCTGAGTTTGCATCAGCATTCAGAGCAGACCGGTCTCCGCTGACAGCACCCTAAGTTTTCCCCATTCCAATGTTTTAAATTAATAAATTTGAGGTTAAATTAATAATTACGTGTTCAATTAAAGGTTATTGACACCATGCTATGGTCAATACTTAGATGCTACTCGAACTTGAAAGCTTGTAGCAATTTCAACCTACATCCGAAGAAGGAGGATCTCTATACATCCTGTGCATGTTTTTTTGCGTATGTTACACGATTCCTTCGCCGATTGTGATCCGATTTTAATTAATCTTTTTTTGTTGATTATATATTTTTTGCTGATATCAACTATGTTTATTTTGGTAAAAGTGTGTATATAAAGCACATAGACGTTATTGGTTTGATACTAGAGAGAAACCTCTACATAGCTTCTTGCAATGCAACGTATCTACTGTGCAATATAATATATAAATATATAATAGTATTTATTATAATATTATGTTATTGAACAGCAGGACTATTTTGTATCTCAGTTACACTCTATTGATAATTGAAATGTTCAAAAATGGCGGCTCTATGTCTGTTTTGACAAGTACGCAACAATGTTAGTAAGTTGATGTCTGGAGTTGACAAAAGTGACATAGAGTCGCCTCTTTTATCTCAATCAACATTTGTTAGTAACTGGGATATCTACACAACAGCCCTGCAGGTACTATTTATTATTCTTAGTCTCTTGTATTAATCTTTTTTCGTTGTAAAATACAAAATACTTTGAAGCGGATAACGGTGGTCTGGTTGTAAAAACCATAAACGACTTCATTGTAAATGCTGAGATAGTGATGGGACACGAGTCTCATTACTAATTACAAGTTCACCAAGAAACTTCATAATGGGTCTAATTTAAATTGGCTTAATTCAAGTATGAGGTTTAATAATGAATCTATTATGCATATATACTTATACGTTACGTACTTGCTTCAAGATTGATATTTCTTATTCAGGTGCAGCTATATTTTAACTAGCTGTATAGTTTTTGTTTACGTATTAGCTGTCCCGCCTGCCGATTGGCTCGCATGGATTCGCTGGATACGGCCCGTAACCTAAATTACTTCTTATCTGTCAGTCTTGTCAATATCGGTCCAGTCGTTTGGGAGAACCGTAATAAACAGATAGACAAAAACAACAGACAAAAAGAAAGTATGTAGTGTTTTGTCATAAGTACCGCATATACCTACTTTCATTATGCATTTGATAAAAAACTGATTTCGTGTTCTTCAATTCTATATATTTGTATTGATATGACAACAACTTTAAAAAAGATGACAACAAACATCAACTATTTAAAGACACGGCATCACAAATAGACACGCGCACAACACGTTTTAAATCAATTATATCTGTCAATGTCATACGAGAATCCTTGAAACATTCGTGACCGATATCACTTTCCATCTTACTTGAATAGATGAACAAAAAAAGCGTTTAAGTGATTTTAAAAGGTACGCGTAAAATGGTGTCAACGAATGTATTCTATTGTATTATTGGCCAAATATGGCGATTCTGCTCACAGCACTCCTTTATTCAGAATTATATAAAGGAGTGCTGTGAGCAAAATAATATTAAATGATTAAAAATGAATAAATTGTTTAATTCTGGGAAAATATTGACATTTACGAGATATAAATAGTCAAATGTCTGCTGCAAGTTTTGTACAGCTGTTATGACGTTAAGAAGATAAACACACACAAACTTTCGCCTGTTTTAATATTAGTCATTATAAAAAAACTTAACAATGAAGCCAAACATTGGCGCTTACACTGGCTAGCTTAACATAGTTTTATGAGTACCTGCGTGGTTATCGACGTCGATAAAATGATAGAGACATCACTACTAAGAACAATGGGTGTATCGTACGCACTGTACTGTGTCGCCTGCGCATCCAAAGCTGATACGTTCCTGTGACCATGATTCTTGTATAACTCGTATGGAATAGGATAGTCAGACAAGTATAATCAAGTGGCCCGGACGGTCACGAAACCGGTCGAGATACGCGAATATAATAATAATAAAATAAATATAATCAAATTGTAAAAATGCTAGGATAATTGGAAAGGGATGGATAATAGATAAAAAAGCTTGTGATTGTTTCTATGTTCCTAGGATACTACACTCCTGTAGAAGTTTAATCTAATGTAAACACTCATTTCAGCAGGGACATTTCTGGTCTCAGTAATAAGGGGCGAGTTGCTAAATCAGTATCTGAACCCACATGTGATTAAAATAATAGCATAAGTGCACTTCGATTACTAATTCTAAATAATCTAAATATTAAATTAATAAAAAATCGTTACTACTTTTAGAAATAACAAATATGGCGGCACTATAGTATTTATGCCGCGGAAATAGGTCATATTATACCAGTGCATGCAACGGTTTCAGCGCCAGCGAAACTTTTTCGCAATAAATATTGTACAATGGTATGCTATTATCGAATTTTAAAAAGAAAAGAACATGATTAATACATAACTAGCAGTGACCCTGGTGTTTGTACAGGTTCAGACCGTTATTATTTATATTTGAATTTATACATTTTATTCTTCTGAGCTGAATGCAACATTTTATGCAGATCAGATCACTGTTTCTCAAGTTGTCACCTAAATTGCAACTAAGACCTTGCTCTATCAAAAACTATGCAAAACACGCCACTTTGTAATAACACAACTGCGTATTTTATAATTGTGTTATGTAGTGTTTCAAACCTTAACTTTGATACCTTAAGTTTGTAGATATTTTAACATCAAGCTTTACTTGTGACCTAGCTGTTCGCATCACTGAATCTTGTTAGCCACAATCGCGAATTGAGATGATGATATTTAATATACCAACAATGACAAATTGAAAATTATAAGGTAGCTACTGATATTTAAGATTCCAGTAATGAAGGGTCAGACTCTCGTATAAGTTGTGTTGATCTTAGCGATTATGAAAGCTGTCAGTTCACTGTGAGAGCTGATAATGCAGTTCCTAGTACCGATATCATTGCATATATGAAAATGTATCGTCAACTCTCTCATCAAAGCCCACATCACCACGACCACGCTTCGGAACATAACGTAAATTTATGCACTTGACATTTGTGTCGTTCGGTCTTGGCAATAATGACGCGGTTGGTATTTACAGCTGTTCACGGTATTAAATTTCAACCTCACAATTATGTATTTGTTTTCTCAAGAACATAACAGGTTCCTTACATTATAGTATTCATTCTCGGTATAGAGTAAACAATATACTAACGCAGCCTATTTATCACTTAGAATGATAATTCTAAATATATGATTAGTCTACAGCAGGGTTTCTCAAACTTTCCACGAACCCTTGTTAAAGTTTCCAGGTGATAGCAAACCCCTTAACCACACATGTCGCCAAAAGTAGTAAGATTGCTGAAAATTCAATTGGTGAACTATTGCGATTGGTGAGTCTACGGGCACCGTCAAATAAAAGCCAATGCAAATGTATATTTCAAATACATTGCTGTAACGTCTCTACGTATTATATAAAAAAATGCAATACAGTTAAAATTGCAATAAATAAATGAAGATTTAAGATTACATACAGTTAAAAATTTGAAAAAGAAATTGTATTGTGTGGAATGGCCACTAGGGTTTATCTTAATTATTATTCCCCGAAAAACTCAGTAGGTAAAATAGAATATTTGACTAACAAAACTAACAAAATAATTTTAATGTGTTGGGAGCTTAGAAATAAAATATATAAAAATTTATTTTATTTTATCGTACAAATTTACACCATGCGCATTGGCGTTCGAAATAGGATATCAACACATTAAAACTTATTAGAAACCTTCCATTTTTAAGTATATGGGTGCCCTAATTTTGTAATATATACTATAATTGTATAATATAAATATGCCAACAAATAAAATGTCAAGATGTAAATAAAAAGTGAAGATGTGCTTCGGACATGCTCGTAACCCCGGTCGACGTATTCGATCCCTAACGTGAGTGTTTTGTCGGTTAACAATAATAGTTTAATATGTGTCAAACTCACGAGAAATTCAATACAAAAAAAGGTATTCGTAGAAGCTCCCGCGTTCCGAAGACAAGGCTTGTGCGTGGTCACCTTACCATCTCAGCAGAAGCTTAATGTGTTTCTGTGTCGGTCCCATGACCCACAGTTAAAAAAGTAAGTCGGAGAATAAATTGTAGTAATTGCGATTTAACTTGTACTTTTATATGGTCGTCAGCTGTTCATTGGACCAAAAAGGCCTTACACGTATTAAATAAAAATACTAATAGTAGTTTTAATAGTAATTACTAGTAATAGTAATAAAATTACTAGTAATAATAATACACTAATTATTATCACGATTCACGTGAAATAAAAAACAGCGCGGTAACGAAGATTTATTAAATACTTGGCTTCTTTGACAGATGGCGTATGTGGCGGCTTGCGCCAAAATTCCTATAATCTTGTTTTATTGATTCGAGAACTAACAGCAAGGGCATAACAGTGCAAGACATTAACGTAGACTTATGCTTAAATCTAGTTTGAATTTCACTAATTCGTGTTCAAGCTATTGGTGCAAGTGGCCCCTCTTTTCTAAATTATGCCTGTGTAAGTACATATATACCATATCGGCCTTTTAATAAACTTGTAGTAAACCCGGAGTAGTTAAAACATCTATCTGTCAATTTTTCGCTTGCAGTAAATGTCACGCGTGAAAGCAAGACAAAGCATGTTACGCCTAATATATGTTTACGCAACGTTTATTAATAAAGGCCTATATGTACTTACACAGCCTACCTTACCTATGTATCTTTACGCGTTCAAATTTATGTAATGCTGGGTTTCTGAGATAATTTATCAGCTCTAATTTATCTATTTATTGACGTATCTGACATTATTTCAGTCAGATAAAACGTCAAATAACTTTAACGAATAGATAAATTACTGTTATAGTACTTCAGAATCCCAGCTTAAGTCCGCCACTGAGACACGACAAAAACAACTTTGGATCAGATTTGTCGTTATCGTTTATGCTTTTTACACGTGATAGGCTCGTATGTGACCACCATATCACTTCATAGACAGTGATTATGCGGTCGAAGATAGTACCACACTAGACCTAGAATAGCTTGTGACTCTCAAGGACAGCTGCCGGAACGCACTGTTAGGTGCTCATCGACAGGTTTCCTAACTTGTGTGGCAGAAAGCCATGCGGACACCAGAAGTGCCCTTCTACCACCATGCTGTGGATTTCATCACGATGTTACCTGCACCGAAAGTTCAGGCCCAAGGGGGGAGAGGAGAGTCCCTTTTCTGGTGATTACGTCGTTATCTACGCGCATTCGCCACCTGCAAGGTGGACTTTTGGCCTTTATGCTTGCCGGCCTTTTGACTTGTCAATTAAAGAATCTGAAATATCGAAAACAAAATTTTGAACATACGAAAAGTATAAAAGTATTTACTCAATATTATGCAGGCATTACACGACAAAGTTGCATAAAGTCAGGTATTACATAAAACAGGGCCTTAGACAGGCCTGCGGGCCTCATGATAAACTTATATAGATATTGATTAAGTACTTAACTCTTATACGAGCGATATGAATCGGTTCAAATTACTTTTAATAAAGTTTTATCTACATACTTGTTTTATAACTAGCTGATTGTCAGCGTCTTTGCTTGCGGGACCTTGGGGGATACGGTGCCTCTAAACTAACAGCTTAAGTTACGCCTTAACATCAGCTATCTGCCAGTGAAATCCTCTCTAAATTACTAAAGCTGTTTCGGGGATTAGTCCAAAGTTTAATAGTTGTGTTTTTATTATAACTGTTATTTTGACATTAGGATATAGAAGGATATAGATGAATATATTAGTACTTAACCTATGTTATATCAATGTATCTTTGGCTTTTTTATCATACATTTTTAAATGATTACTACCAGAATGAAAATCTTTAGACCAGTGATGATGATGATGTTGTCCGCTTCGTGTCCGACGATGGCGACCCTGGATATTTTCTGGCGTGCGCTGTGGCTGGCAAATCCAAACTTCGTCGGTCACAAGCCATGTGACCGGAAAACTCGGAAAATAATGCATCCTATAAACTAAAAGTACCAGGATCACATAAGGTTTATACAGTTATATATTTTATCAGAAACTAGGTTTGGTGTCCCGTAGGCGTGAGACAAGGACTGTGGCCGGTTATTCGAGCCGCATACCGTTTTTATTGTCCTACACAGCCTTATAACCGTCATGATATTTGGGCCATTGAATATATTAATAATTATCGTATTTGTATTGGTGACTATTTAATTCTGACACTGCATCTGAATAAATAAGAGCGATTTGAACAATTAGATATTCAGAATTGATTATTATTTTATCGTGGAAGGACTGTGACATTATTTAAACTCTGTGTAAATTAACCTAAATAAGATAAAAGAGTGACCATTATACAGTATAAAATTAAATAAATAAAATGAAATAATTTATGAATATTAACTTTATAAAGTTATATATATGATTATTAACGGGATATTTACCGTGGTAAGGTTGTGGAGTGAGCTCCCGATATTTCGGCGCAGTTACATGCACCACGGTAAATATCCCGTTAATAATCATATAACTTTAGAGAACAACCGTGATAGTTTAAAACAGTGATTAACTTTATAATCTGTATATGCTAAGAATATGCAGTTTTAAAAGATTTTTCGCAATTTCTGAGATTTCTAGAACTCAAACCTAAGTCGGCCCAGTTTTTGATCCTTATACGAGTAATAAACAGGATCAGTTGGCATCAAAAAAAGTTTTTGTGTATAATACTATTTATGCTGACTGTATTTTTTTCCAAAATCTGTAAATCTGAATACCTTAAAAATTATGGATAGTCTCCTAAAAACGTTTTCCTGTAACTATAACGGTCAATGTATCTGCCTTTATTGTCTCGTCTCAAAAATTCATTCCGTATATAAAATATGATTCAATTAAATATTACGTTTCAAAAAACATCGTCTCTATCCACTGAGCTACCATTACTACGTATAGAGAAGCCAAAGCAAGTAAAAGTATTGTCACATTTTTGATTATTTTAAGCTAATGTTCGCTGCAGCACTAAAAAAAATATGCCGTCTAACTCGACGATTCAAAAATAAAGCGCTAGAATTGATTGAAGGCGTAGTTTACTCGCGCCCAAAAGGTCGAAAGCGCTATCAAATTCACGGAACTTACGCGTTCTGTTCAATAAGTCGTCGAGATAGTTGTGGACCGTGGACCACAACTACTATGGCAAAGTGTTTCTTTGCGGTGTCTGCTCTATACGTAGTAATGGTACCTCAATGTCTCTATCACCAGCGCAAAAGGTTCCCGTAACTACTCTTTGCTAAGCGTTTAAACATGATAACACAATTTTGCAATTAAAGCCAACTTTTGGGTTAAATTTTGCACAAAACCTAATTGTCCAGTTGGATTTCTTCATTGGAACACTTCCATACCTCAACATCTTACCATACACAGATCACTTAATCTATTATTTCAAATAAGTAGGTTGACAAACGGTAGGTAGTATAATAAATAATTATTAGCCAAAGAACCAGTCTATTACTCGTGTCGGCCTTGAACCTATTTTAAAATTGCAACACAAATTATACTTATTTGTTGCTCGGTCTCACACCAGTATATTGTTCAAATAAAGTTGTTACTAGTTCTGTTAAGTACCTAACCATTTAGTTGCTGATTGATTTAATTATCAGCTCACAATCGTCCACTGCTGGTAACAGATTTTTTTTATTATACAAAATTCAACTCTATATTCAGTTCTCAGAATCCATATACCTTATTTATTCAGTTACAGTGGAAGCGCTCGCAGCGGAGCTTGACTTGGCGATCTTAACCGATCAACAAGTTAAGCAACGCATGCTGCGTTCAGGACTGGGATGGGTAACTGCTAGTGGCATTATTCAACTGGGCGCTTTCGTGCTTCTGAAACTCTTCGGGTGGCACAAAAACTTCGACATGGGTTGGCCACTAGCCTATCCACCAAGCCGCACTGGGCCCGCGTGGCCCAACTCATCTCTGAGAGGAAGGCTTGAGTCCTCTGGGAACATAATGAGCTGATTATAAACAGTTGCAGCCCTTTAGAGATAATCTCTCCACCTGTCTGCGTCTACCAAAACGTAATCCCCCTTCAACAAGTCGTCTACTCTAGCAGTTATCGTTTCATCGGGAAATATAGTTATTATTGTCACCTCAGGTTTCTTATTGTTTGAGCTATAAGTACGTTGACTACTTTGCTTTTCTGCCTGCTGCATCTGCTGAATGAACGAAATGAATATTAATTTCGTTCATTCTTCATTTCGATTTCATTACCTTCCTGATAAATCTCAGCATAGCTTTCACAATGATTTACTGACTTTGGTAGTAATTCGGTTGTTCAGAACACCAAACTAAACTAGTCAACTTAAATCTATTTTTAATAAATTACGTTAGTTCTTATTCTGTGCATGCTTAAGTCCAAATTCGTATAATACTTGCAAGTGACATTCCTAAATTTGTCGTTTCTGTTTAATTGTGGGTATGTTTAGTGCAAATTTAATCGTCATGTAAGTTCGTGCTCTCTAAACTAGTCTAAACTGATGTAAAACTACCCACATTTGAAAAGAATAATCATATGTTTAGAATTATAATTCTAAGTGTTATTCGAATGTGGATTTTAGTTTTAACATAATAAGAACTACCAATAGTTTAGAGAATTTTAGTTTAGTGTACGCACAAGCGAATCAGTACCATTGTTTGAGCTATAAGTACGTTGACTACTTTGCTTTTCTGACTGCTGCATCTGCTGAATGAACGAAATGAATATTAATTTCGTTCATTCTTCATTTCGATTTCATTACATTCCTGATAAATCTCAGCATAGCTTTCACAATGATTTACTGACATTGTTTGAGCTATAAGTACGTTGACTACTTTGCTTTTCTGCCTGCTGCATCTGCTGAATGAACGAAATGAATATTAATTTCGTTCATTCTTCATTTCGATTTCATTACCTTCCTGATAAATCTCAGCATAGCTTTCACAATGATTTACTGACTTTGGTAGTAATTCGGTTGTTCAGAACACCAAACTAAACTAGTCAACTTAAATCTATTTTTAATAAATTACGTTAGTTCTTATTCTGTGCATGCTTAAGTCCAAATTCGTATAATACTTGCAAGTGACATTCCTAAATTTGTCGTTTCTGTTTAATTGTGGGTATGTTTAGTGCAAATTTAATCGTCATGTAAGTTCGTGCTCTCTAAACTAGTCTAAACTGATGTAAAACTACCCACATTTGAAAAGAATAATCATATGTTTAGAATTATAATTCTAAGTGTTACACGAATGTGGATTTTAGTTTTAACATAATAAGAACTACCAATAGTTTAGAGAATTTTAGTTTAGTGTACGCACAAGCGAATCAGTACCATTGTTTGAGCTATAAGTACGTTGACTACTTTGCTTTTCTGACTGCTGCATCTGCTGAATGAACGAAATGAATATTAATTTCGTTCATTCTTCATTTCGATTTCATTACATTCCTGATAAATCTCAGCATAGCTTTCACAATGATTTACTGACATTGTTTGAGCTATAAGTACGTTGACTACTTTGCTTTTCTGCCTGCTGCATCTGCTGAATGAACGAAATGAATATTAATTTCGTTCATTCTTTATTTTGATTTCATTACCTTCCTGATAAATCTCAGCATAGCTTTCACAAAAATTTACTGACTGACACAATATTGTGACCCTACGGAGCTAAGGTTCCGTAATAAAATACTTACACCATGTATTATTGAACCAGTGGATTCTGTTGCGGATCAATCTTTGCAAAGAAATGAATCATCAAATTAATTTTATTTTTACAGGGAAGAAAACTCACATCCTCAAACTTTTTGGTCGTTATGTGTGAAACTCGTTTCTGTAAGTATCACTACAGTATTCCGCTAATAAAACAAATGTAGTACACAGTTATCGTTTTCTTATAAATCGAGGGTGTAAATTTTACGGGTTTTCTCTAAACTCTCTTGGTTTCGGACTTGACGGTCGCTGCCCTTCTCAATAAACCATCCTGTATTCTGTAAAGTATAATGTGTAAGTAAACAATTGAGCTTTAATAATTGGCGAAGTTAAGTTTGTATTGTGTATGTGTGTACGTGTGCTATATATTATCATACACGCATACATATTGTATATGCGAATTTATGTAAATATAATAATGTATGATACTTTTCATGAGAATGCTGAATGCTGCTGAAATGCTTAGAATGATGAGTAGATAATAAAGGAAATGCATAATAATCCTGTAACAATAAATAGTATCTGGACGACTAAGCGTTGCTAGTAAGTAAACAGCTGATTTTCTTGGTCTAACCTAAAACCAAACACTTATTAGCTTAGTGTTGGTTAACAACGCCATCTATTGTCAAGTAGCTTTAGTGTTGCTTTCGGTAAAACAGTTTAATTGTTGTTTAAGCTGATGACCGTAGTTGGCATAATGATATTGTAGCAGTTTTTCATTGCTTAAAAATTAATCCTATCTAGATCGATTTATCGCCCTCGATACCCCCTGCATACTAAATTTCATGAAAATTGTTGGAGTCGTTTCCGAGATTCAGATATATAAACAAGAATTGCTCGTTTAAAGATAATAAGAAAGATACTGTGTATAATGTTTTGTGCTAGGAACGGTGTGAAGATTTGACGAAGCTTGCCGATTTCTACCAGCCACCTAGATTCTTCTGTAGGCATCACACTCAAACTTGTTCCTACGTAACTGTACTTTTGCCGAAAGTAGACATCGTCTGCAACTTCGATGAGTATGCCATTGATGGCAATCTGTTCATGGTTAACGAGATCATTAAACACGATATGTATTTCGAAACCGATGTATCACGAAGAATCAGGCCTGATTAATGCAAATCTAGCTTCAACTGTGCCGAAAGGACTAAATCGATAGGAAATCGTCAGTGAGTGGTTTACTTATCGTTAATATTGTTGCCCTCTTTTTTTCAGGGCAACTTCTTAAACATATAAAGTGTTGGTGATGATTTCTATATCTCATTATTCGTCAATTAGGTATGGCGCTGGGTCATATACTTGGGCTGTACTTCTGTAGCGATATGATGCGACATCTTAAAGCTCTGAAATATCAATTTGGCAACTAAGTCAAATTCAAAGTCAAAGTCAAAATCATTTATTCAATTTAGGCATCAAAGACGCACGTATGAACGTCAATTTTTCATTATAATGTACTTTAAAGACTACCGCCGCGTTCCAAAATATATAGAGCCTACCGAGAAGAAGCGGCAAGAAACTCGGGGCCATTCTTTTTATATAGATGTTTTTACAATGTTTTTACTTAGGTACAACGTATATTAGCTCCAGTGTGTTGCCTTACAAAAGAGAACACTCCAGAACAGCCCAGTCCAGCAAAGGTTTTCTCATATTTGTAAAACTCAAAGTATTATCCATATCCTGTGTCTTCGACCATTTACTCAACTTAGAAGCAGGGCCAAAGTATCTTAGCTATTATTATTAGACAAACGCCACACGACTACGATGCTTCTGCGATTGAGCTGCCTTTAATGTCAAGTCCGAAAGTCCGTCAGATCTAGTTCTCAATCGCAGTTATATAGCATCCGCATCGCTGTGATATGGCTGTGCTACGGCTTGCGAATGTTGCCGCTGAAATCAGATTGGAAACATTCTGTCCGTTCTGTGTTTCGTCAGTCGAAACATCAACGACTGCCAATGTACGCCACTGTAGCAACGAAATTGCAACACAATAATTTACAGAAACCAATTAAGTCAAACTATATCGATAGCAAGCCACTGGCCCGCGATCGAAGCTAAATAGCGAGCATACTACGAAAACTGTCAAAAACGTCAATTTTACAATTGTGTTCCGATAAAGTTCAATAGCTAAGAGATTTGGGACCCAGATTTTATAATACTGCTACAAAACGGCTTCTTAATGCTAAAGTTGTACTTTTGTGACTGTTTCCTTGCATTACATCTTCGAGATGAGCCAAATTTCTTTTGACCTCCAAAAGTATGGTCTGCTGTGAAATAAAAACTATAACAGATATTACAAAATTTCGTGTGTATGTCAGTCCGAATGTACCATTAAATTAATTTACCGTAAAGTTTGTCTATTACAAGACACGAGCTTGCAGTTTGCAACAGATGAACAAAAGGTGGAGCCCTTGTGGTAGCGTGTAACGGAAAATCGAATGTAAGGCTGAGTACACATTGGAGTCACAATAGTTTTAAGACAGACTTTCCTCACATAGACAAGTCTGTCTTAAAACTAAAACGAAATTGTTTTGGCTATGACACGTCACGCATCTAAAATGAAACTGTTTTGAGTATGAGACAATTTTGTATATGAGACGTTTTGTTTGAAGTGTGCGCATCTTCATAACTTTTGTAAAACAATAGTCTGTCTTAAAACTATCGTGACTCAAATCTGCGCTCAGCCGATTTTTAAAATTTAAATTTCAAAATTTTTTTTTTTTAATTTTAAAACATTCGATTTTCCGATTCATCATTGACTTTATTAAAAGTGTTTTAATAAGTGTGTTATCGTGTTATCAGCATAATGTAATATTGAGTTATTTCACCCCGTAGCTGGGAGCCCAGACCTACCCAACTCGAAGAGTAGATACATCTATTTTAAGTGTAGTAACGCCATAAAATTTAATGTAGTGCTTTAAAAAGAAGTCATGAAAATAAGAATGCTCTAGCAGTTTATATAGAATTACTGTGCAGTAATTTCCCATAAAACATCCTTCAAACGCGAATCACAGGCGCACTTCTGCGTAAATGCTTATATGTTCCAGCTTTTTTCGTGACTTGGTCATATCAATATGACGTCTAAATGTGACACCCTTCCATATTTGTTACAAAGCCACGAAAAGCTTTACAAATATAACTTTTTCATACCACTGAGCTCGGCTTGGCACCATGTACTGTTGATTTTTTGAATTTTGGGAAATGAATATATATATAATCATTACCGATGCTACGATTTCGTCATGAAAGTCATAAAGAATAATTGACAAAGTTTGACAAGTATCGCTCTCAAACGAGACGCACCTCTCTCCCTCACTCTTGACTATTTGCAAACAAACAATTTATTAATTCAATTGTATAATAAAACGGTTATTAAAGCAATTGTGTTATGTTACAGTTAACGCCTTGCATCATTTTGTTAGATAATTTGTACATTTGTAATCTGTAATTTGTGTGTTTTTTTTCTGCATTGTTATTGTTATTGTAGCAATAGGTGGGTATTGGTGTGTTTTGGAAGCACTTTAAATGATTATTAGCACTTTGAATTATTATAATTCGTCTTTATTGAATTTATAATTATCGCACAAATTTATGATATTTAGATTGAGTCACTAATTTAAACTCAAAGCTATAAATGACAATAAGTTAGGTAATTACATTAACTTACTTAGATTTCAGACTACGTGTATTAAAACTAATAATATTATGGACAGTAGTTAGTCTGAATTAAATTTAATTGTTATTTTATTTTCAAATAATTGTTTGATTGATTGAATCTTGTGGAGTTTGAAATGTATGCATTTCAAAATAGAAAGCCAATGGTAAGATACGAAAACTTATGATTTTTGCAGATACAAAAGTACTTAATAACATTTATATATTTTTTATAGCTTAATTTTTTTTTATCTTAAAGTTTGTAGCTAACTAATGCCCTACCACCTCGGTGTGCTTACGTACCATTTCATCAGTTGCCTTCAGCTAAAACTTGCTCCAATCACC
The DNA here is from genome assembly GCA_917880725.1 of Selenia dentaria. Taxonomy (NCBI): domain Eukaryota; kingdom Metazoa; phylum Arthropoda; class Insecta; order Lepidoptera; family Geometridae; genus Selenia; species Selenia dentaria. Next base: position 7,868,039 of record OU862901.1, on the reverse strand, counting down.
AACCGCCCCAAATATCCATCACAAACAGACAAATTAAACAAACATTATTATAAACCCAGTCATGAAACCTGAACTCTGTTAACATCGTCTACCTGCAGCAATATGACGGTTTATCTTTGCATAGATTACATCTGATGTCTACAAATAAAAAAATAGTGTAATCCTACGCACTGATAACTTCGGATAATAGTTTTAACCTAAGCACAGATTGCTGAGGTCATTAACCTAAAATAAACTATGTCTATCTCTTACTCACTCACTTGTAATTCAAATGTAAAAATTATGCCATGTTTGGTGTTACAGAAGACTAATTAAAGTTTATGATTAGTAGTCAAATAAGTTTTGAAACCATGTTCCAATTCTGTCGTTAAAAAAGGTGTGCGTGAATTCGGTAGTTGTATTTATGCTATTATAGGTCTTGTGAGACACCACCTTCAGCTTCAACTTCTTCATATTACTTATCATCATGGGACATAGAGGGCAAACGCTAAAACTTTACACTACTAAAGTATTCCACAAAATTAAAACCACCACTTTATTTGACACAGGTTGTAAATAACACTTAAGTAGAAATGCCCCGTGGGGTGCCGGGTTAGACTTTCACCCCCCATTTCTTCCCGTGGGTGTCATACGAGGCGACTAAGGAAAAGCACCAGAAGGTGGGTTTTCTAGTATATATTTTGGTCTATGGTGGGCAGATGTGCTTTCTGAGGAATTGCCACCTACACAGCGATCCCCAATCCATAATCCCAAGCATGGGGATTATGGCAAATACCCCATTGGGGAAACTTTGTTCAACAGTGGATGGTTCCGGTTGATATTTTTTTTTTTTTCGGCTTTTTTATTTTATTTTATTTATATATTACACATTTAACATAATCTTTATTGTTTTGTACCATTAAACCAGACATAGTTTGTCAATATATATATATAATATATGATGAGTCTAAGTGTAAATTTTCACTTTCGGCTCGTTCTACGAGCAAAACGCTTGCGCGATCTATCGCGTCTAGTGGCGCCACCATTTATTGTGTGACTAAACTAACCCTTTATTATACTGGAATGAAATCACAACCCATAGGGACATTGTTTCTCTAGAACTTAGCATAATGAATTAGAAGCCAGAAATTATTCTCTGCCGCTTACAGTATGTACCCCTTATTATTACTCCGTACAGTACCCCTCATGTGCCCTTTCGTGACATAACAATGAAATTTATATTGTGTCTGACACTTCATCGTCAGCCCACATTCATCCACTGCTGGACTGCTGGAGCTAAGTCTTCAGCTGCAACCAGTTACTGCCAGCCGCATTCCGCAGGTCGTCTCTCCACCTGGGGTCTTACTATGACCTCTTAAAACAGGGCTTCTAGAAAACTGCCCGGCTTATTCGTACCATGACAACGTTATAGCAGGCCTGCTCAGGCCTACTATTCAAGAACCGCAGAAAAACCGTTCACCTGTATTTTTGTATGTACTCGCTCGTCAACATGTCGCTCTAAATCCACCCACTTTATCAGCTTACTAACGTCTAGTTGCAGGGCGTCCTACACTCCGTTTGCCTAAACGTGGTCTCCAATCAAGAACTCGTCTACTCCAGCGGTTATCGATTCTTCGTGAAATGTAGCCAGCCCATTGTCTGATACTTGATGGATTATATCTATTGACAAGTTATTCTGTGGATTGATGAGTCGGTCAATCACTCAGACCAAGTAATAATACGGTTTGCAGACTCCACTCCATTAATTCCACACTACTAATTTTACCTATAAATGAGTTCTCGCCTATACGATGACTTTAACCAAAACATTGTATCGCATACACATACATGTTTTACAACTTTTTGCACGTTTAACAACTATTAAAATAAAGTATATCTCAAATATGGTATCATCCTTATTGATATAAAAAGAAAAAAAAAACAAAGACGTGACTTGGCTTACAAGTACTACCTACGCTAAGTAAGATTTTCGAAAAAATCATATTACATCAATTAGAAACTCATTTTAGTGCAAACAAAATTTTCCATAAAAATCAATTTGGGTTTACAAGGAATCGCTCTACTATAGACGCAGGTATAGAACTAATAAAAGATGTGTTTGATGCCTGGGAGAACTCTCAAGATGCCTTAGGTGTTTTTTGTGACTTATCTAAGGCATTTGACTGCGTCCGACATGATATACTTGTCAGGAAATTACAACACTACGGTATTAGGAACATGGCTCTCAACCTTTTGACTTCATATTTAAATGGTAGAATTCAAAGGGTTGACATAAATGGTAAAAAATCGCCCGGCTCTATAATCTCAATGGGCGTTCCACAAGGTTCAATACTAGGGCCGTTCTTGTTTTTAATCTATATTAATGACTTACCTTATTATGTAGAGAAGAATCACGAGATTGTATTGTTTGCAGATGACACTTCACTGTTATTTAAAATTAAAAGGCAGCTATTAAACTATGACGATGTTAACAATGCATTAGCTAAAGTTGTGAATTGGTTCAATACAAATAATCTTCTCCTCAATGAGAAGAAAACTAATTGTATAAAGTTCTCGACACCAAATGTGAGACAAGTAGAATCCAATATACAATTGAATGGAACAGGGTTGGACCTTGTGGAGTCAACAGTCTTTTTAGGAATTACTATAGACGCTAAATTGCAATGGGGTCCCCACATTAAAAAATTGTCTAGTAGGCTCAGTTCAGCAGCTTATGCTGTTAAAAAAATTAGACTATTAACTGATGTAGACACAGCTAGAATAGTTTATTTTAGTTATTTCCATAGCGTTATGACTTATGGCATACTACTCTGGGGATGTTCTGCAGATATTAACTCTATTTTTATACTGCAAAAAAGGGCTATACGAGCGATCTACAGTTTGGCTCCTAGAGTTTCCCTTAGACAGAAATTTAAAGACATAAACATTCTAACTGTTGTCTCTCAGTTTATCTATGAAAATCTAATGTATGTAAAGAAAAACATTAACAGTTTTGATAAAAGGAGTGATGCTCATTCCATCAACATGCGAAATAAGCACAAGCTATCCGTACATGTAACGCGTCTCCACAGAATAAGTCATTCTTTTATGGAACAATGTATACGATTCTATAATAAAGTTCCCAATGTTATCCGAGATTTGCCTATTAATAAGTTTAAAATTACTATTAAAACTAAACTCTGTCAAAAAGGTTATTACAAAATTTCGGATTACTTGGAAGATAAAACAGCTTGGGACTGATCACTCCAGGATCTATCTACTCGTGTACTAAGATGTCAAAGTGTAGCGTGTCTTGCCCTACTGATACCATTATTATGTTCTCTTTTGTAAGGCAACACACTGGAGCTAATATTTGTAGTACCTAAGTAAAAACATTGTAAAAAAATCTATATAAAAAGAATGGCCCCGAGTTTCTTGCCGCTTCTTCTCGGTTGGCTCTATGTATTTTGGAACGCGGCGGTAGGCTTTAAAGTACATTATAATGAAAAATTGACGTTCATAAGTGCTTCTTTGATGCCTAAATTGAATAAATGATTTTGAGTTTGAGTTTGAGTTTGCTTACAATAAGACAACAAAAAGCAGCCGACCCAACCCAAAATATCTTGGCTGTCTGACGTAAGCATTATTTATAACGTTTTGGGATGTTTAAACTAGAAGTTCAAGCTCCATTGGAATCTTTTTGATAATGAGTGTTGTGATATGCCTCCTCTTTGAATGCAACAATGAAGTGCTGTACGCACCACTTGCGACTCTGACAGTGCTGTCGCTCAAAAACGTATGTACGCTATACTACTCTATACTTGTACTCTCATTAGATGGAACAAGGAAAAATATAGGGTCCATACATCCATATTGACTGGTCGCCCGGTCGGTTCGCGCAGCAACTCTGCCTCCTGAGCCGCAACTTCCGGGTGGGATCCCCGGACAGGTCAAACATTTGTGTACATGAACATGTCTGTTTGACCTATTAGTCATCAAATTACTCTAGTACAGGATCTTCCTAGTTTGGGACCTGAAGTCCTTGGGTGGATGTTGTTTCATATTATATTATTAATTTATTTAAAACCCATCGATAATTTTCTATTATATGCGCCTCCGTTCCTTGTTTTATATCTTACTAGCTGCGCTTCGCAGTTTTACCCTGGTTGTTGATGGATGATGATGAAGATGATCAAAAAGCCTATGTTCATCAGGAACAATGTAGGATTCTAATGGTGGAAGCTTTTTTCAAATCGCTCTTGTAGTTTCGGAGCCTATTCAATTCAAACAAACAAACAAATCTTTCCTCTTCATAATATTAAGAAAGAAAGTAAAGACAAGTACATAATAAACTATTTTCTTTTTACGGACGTTACATAATATTTGTTTTAATTAAAGCTGGTTGTTACAAAACTGCGATAGGATACAGTTTGGCAGTAATCTATACTAATATTATAAAGCGGAAATATTTGTATGTAAGTATGTTTGTAACGATTTGGCTCAAAAATACTGAACCAATTTCATAAATTCTTTCACCATTAGAAAGCTACATTCACCCTGAGTAACATAGGCTATATAAGATTCATCATCATCATCATCCATCACCGCGCGGGTGAAACCGCGGAGAGCAGCTGGTTATGGATAAAATCGCAGCCAAATCATGACTAGCTAGAGACAAGGTACGACAGATAAAATCACCAAAGGGACAAGTTTATCGAACCGACGATCCACGATAAGTTGATCTCTCAAACAACATAGATGAATTGAATTTTGTTCCCCGTCACCCATTGTTATTGGACTTCCATTGAAAATACCGTGAAACGATTATCATTTGTTTAACACAAAATGTAGATTCCAAAATATTGAATGATGAGAAGACAAAGTATCTGACTCCAATAGTTTTTTTACGTAAAACTTCGTGACTGTCGACCATCTTTTTACTGCGATTGAGCAATCTATGAAATGATCTTTTAACTGAACGTTTCATCATTTCCGGTTCAGTGTTTTTTTTGTTTGTAACACTTTACTGGTCATCTGCTATTGCTTAATTTCATACTTGTGGTTACATTATTTCCGACAGTATAGATGGTCTATTGCGAGAGCTAGGTATGTGAATGACCTTAGTTCCTTGCAATAAAATTTTGACTAGTGAAAGTCATAATAATAAGTTTTAGAAACGATTATGACTGTATTGTATGTAAGTACTCTATGTACCTATGTTCTAGGACGGTTTTATAGGTATTCCGATTATCTCTCTAAGTTCTATACAAGTGTATATGTGAATCAATTACTAAGTCTACACTGTCAGTATGTCTGTCTATCTTACCATTAAAGTGCTGTATCTTTAGAAGAGCATTATGCAGAATATGTGTAACTATGACGGATGGGAGCTTTGAATAAACAGTTTAAAAAATGTGGACGTCTCCACAAGTATAAGAAACGTTTTCTTGCATTTCCATTACCGTAAGAAGAAGAAGAAGAACTTGGTATGACTACAGTGCCAAATTCTAAAGTATAACTTCATAAAACAAAAAAATTATTTACAATATTTTTTTTTTATATTGTACATTATTTTTTTAATAATAAAGTTTGTCATAGTGTTTAGTATTCTGTTAGTCAACCCTTTTCATTTGATACCCATATTGGAGTTGTGGAAAAATAAGTTATAAAATATGAAAAAATAAGAGTAATCCGCAATTTTGAGGCGGCCATCTTGGACAGATTTTAATCATACATAGACACACAGAATCGTCAAAGTTCCGTTGTTTTTGCCGTCAGGGGCTAAACCGGCCGAGCTCGAGTCCTCAGGTTTCTATTGTTAATAAATTATCGTTTTAGCATACTTAATAATATTCCCTCCGTCGTCGAGCCAGTCCGAGGATGTAGACATCTTGTGCTATAGACCGTCTTGGTCGGTACCACCACAGTGCCAGATATTCTGCAAGCAATTAACAAACATTACTGTGTTAGGCACTGTAGCAAGTGAAAATACAGGGTCCAGTAGTCCTTAACATCAGCCGTGCGATTCTCTAAGAGCAAACATCATTGCATCTTTGACAACATCTGTGAAACAAATGACGGGATGACAAGAAACGTGGGAAAAACAACCTTGTGTACAAGGGCGAAATCTCAAAGCATTTGACATCGGTGAGCTCACTAATCATTAGAGAATCGCACAGAAGACGCAACACTCGCCCGTGTTGTCACTTAATTGCATAAAAAAAACAGACTTCAGTATGTTTATATAATCAAAAACTGAATAGCCTCACAAATCAACACTATGAGCGTATCAAGCTAGTGAGAGTCAATGCCAAACACTTTGCAATGTACAGTCACCTTCTAAAGTGTCTACAGGTTACACATTATGCCAATAATCGTTTTAAAGAAACTGTAAATACTACATGCAAAAATGCGTAAACAACGTGGTTTAATTCACATACAAAAAGGGAACTAAGCCGAGATTTTTTAAAATTGAAGTTAAAGCATTAACACTAAAAACAAGAACGTCTAAAAAATCTGTTTTTTTCTCTCTTTAAAATGTATAATACTTAAGTACTTTCAGTACTTTACCATTACTACATTAACGTTCAGCATTGCAAATAAATTAAAATGCTATTGTTTTATTTAAACAATAGCATTTTATAGCAGTTATATGTAATGCGAGAATGTCATGAAATAAGGACTTGCTATTCACACTAATAATAACATTATACATGCAAAAGTAACTTCCTCTGCCTATTTGTCACTTTTTCATGAGTACGAGGCTGAAAGAGTAATAAATTAAGTAATAAATTTTGTGTTAAAGTTACCTGTAGGTCCTAAACCAAAACGGACTAGAATCATCATTATCATCTTCAATCACGCGGGTAAACTTTAGGTTTGCAGCTTACCACACTAATGTTGTAAATCTCAATGTTTGTGAGTTGGTTTGTTTGTTTGTTACTTTGTCGCTCAATTCTTTTTAATTCAATTCGGAGCTGATATAGCTTATAATCTGGATTAACATTTAGTAAATTTGAACCCAAAAAATTGTATGGTGATTAGCCATTTTGCGGGTGGACGGGTTGTGCAGATGACGTAGTTTTTTTCTTTATAAAGTGCAGTAAGACTTATGAGCGTGACTATACCTTCTAGTATATAACAATAAGAACCTGTTAGATGTACACTTTCCAACCTGCAGGGCTCAGCCAAGTCACGCGTATGTTTGGCACTTTCACCCAACAGGTTTTAGATTATGTTCGTTTACCATAGTAACATTTCAATGGCGCGGTGTGTAGGATTCTAATACAATAAGTGACGGGTTTAGAAACAAAGTGACCTCAGTCCATATTTGAGTGTTTTTAATCTGTGAATGTCATTTTCTGCATCTTGTCAATGTCAGTTGATTCAAATAAAAATGTTAGAGTCAAAATGGCTTCAGTCCTGAGTAAATGGACAACATTTAACAGCATTACAAGCAAAGACGCCTCAGTCCTCAAAAAGTTCCGTGCAAAATCACCTCAATCCATTTCGACCAATCACAAACCTGTATTTTTAGATTTCCAACATGGCTGATCTGTTGTTTTTCTAGGTGAATCTGTGACTGTGTTTTTGTTGATTTTTATTAATAAAAACGATATTATGGAAGAAAATACCTGCCCCGTGGGTGAAGGGCGTTCCAGAAAACGCTCTCGAAAACCGGAAACATGGAAAAGAGCTAAGGCGAAGGCAGAAAGGTGAGTTGATTTTCATAAACATTTAGTACAGTTTGCAAAGAAGTCGTGAATATATTTTTTAGCTTGCCTTGTATTAATTTCCAAAAAGAAGAGATTCTCAAGGTGTTTTGAATATTACATTTCATTGCTATGTTATGCCAGCATCTTGATACGATTACAATTTTTTTTGTGAGTACTGTAGAGTAGGTTTCGTAAAAACGATTTATCGAATTTTAATTCAGGTTTCCGAAAATAAGACCGGTGAAATTCAGTGTTTTATAGAAAATTTAGTAGGTAGGTACATAGGATATTGATGATGAGTATCAATTCATTGAAATTGTGGTGGATTAAAGCTTATTTAATAATAAATTTTTTTAGGTACTCTTCCAAAGAACTGCCTCAAAAGCCGAACTGCAGACATTCAAGCAGACATTCAAAAAAAGTTACTTTCAAATGCCAAGAATTAACGATGACTGACATAAAAAAAATTCATGACGTATTCTATTCAAATAAAACAAGAACGGAACAAGACGCGTTTATATTAAAATACTGTGTTGTTAAAACAGTTGGACGCCGTCGAGCGAGAGTCTCGCAACGGCAAACTAACTATGCCACGAAAATGTACGTGAAGAAGTCTAATTCGACTGGTTTAGTACACGTATGCCAAGATGCCTTTTTAAAGATTTTGAGAATCCCGAGAAATAGAGTGAGAAGAGTGGCTGAAGTTTTTAAGAAAACTGGTTGATTGTGGAAAGAGCGTAGAGGCGGTGACCATATATCACACAAAAATATCCGTAAACGACAAGCAGTGAAAGAGTTTATAGAATCCTTTAAAGTTCTTGAATCTCATTATTGCCGATCGAGCACAGAAAGAAAGTATTTGCCGTCAGATTTAAATATAAAAAAAATGTGGAGGATGTTCTGTACGTAAGCGGAAGTACAAGTAAAAGAATGTTATTTTAGAAGAATTTTTAATACCCAATATAACGTCGGATTTGGGAATCCACGTACAGACGTTTGTTCAACATGCACGGAACTTCTTGAAAAGATAAAAGTAGAAAAGGATGAAAATTTAAAAAAGGAGTATATGATTCAAAAGAGACTTCATAGCTTAAAAGCGAAAAGATTCTACTATTTATTGAATGAACAATGTGATGGAATGTGCACGATCTCATTTGATTGTCAAAAAAATCAAGTGTTGCCAAAAATTGCAGACCAGATTGCATACTATAGTAGACAATTATATATCTACAACTTCGCTACGGTTTTGCAAGTTCCGGGCAAGAGACTAAACCACGAAACCGTTAACTTTATCACTTGGACGGAAAATGAATTCAGAAAGGGGGCAAACGAAATTGTGTCGGCTGTGTTTGATAGATTAAATCGTTTAGATTTGACAGACATTCACACAATCCGGTTGGTAGCAGACGGCTGCGGCGCCCAAAATAAAAACACGATAATGGTGGGCATGTGCGCCAAATGGCTTCTTAACGCCCCTAGCACAGTGGTCACTCATTTTTGCCAGCTGACCGTGTATTCGGAAATATTGAAAGAGAACTAAAGAAGAAAGAAGTCATAATACATCCGGAAGAATACCTCGAAATATTCAACAATTACGGTACGGTCACAGCAGTTGAAGCTGTTTATGACTGGAAATCGGCCCTACATGACGTTATCAAACCACCAAGCAGCTGGCATTTTCAGTTTGCTCAAAGCAAACGCTTTTTCATAAAAAAAAGTAATAACAAGATTACTGTTAGAGGTGAGGCCCATTATAACTCGGATTTTTGTCAGTACAAATCTATTTTGAAGAGGGGAAAATCTTTCATGGATGTATTTCCTTTGCCGATTCCCAAAAATAAAGTTATTATTCAGGCTCCCAAACTCACTAACGTAAGGAAGTTATTGACAAAACACTTTGGTAATGATTGGAACTCGCGCGATGATCTAATCTTTTACAAAAATATCTTAACCATGGGATGACATATGGAGATTTCAAATGATAATAATGATACTCAAGAAATGTGTGAGCCTCCTGTGCCAGAATCAAACATAATGATTTAAGTGCTAATTTTAATAAAAAAATAAAATGTTCATACTTAATTTATTTTTCTTGTTGTTCCAAATGAATCAAAATCTATTTGTTTTGCTGTTAGTACCTCTAAGCAAAATTGATGCCGTACGCAACTGTGAGATGCAAATACGCCTCAATCCATTGATGAAATACAAAGACGCTTCAGTCCATTATAATTTTGTGTATATTGCTAATTTCTGATCAGCTTTCAATTTAAAAGTAAAGTTTTATAGGGTTTATGATTTTTTACGTATCTATTGGCATTAATTTTAAAATAAAACAGACATTTTTACTTAGCGAAACAAAAAACCATGATTTACTCAATTTCAATGTTCTGGGATTGAGGTCACTTTGTTTCTATACCCGTCAAGTGGAATGGTGTGGCAAAATAACCAAAATAGCTAAGAATAATTATTGGTCTCCGCGCGCGCGCTACCCAGAGCGAGTACAAATTATTAATCTAAGCAAAGTCGATTACAGCTTAGCTATATTCAGCCCTATTTTTCCGACCGATCCACAAGGTTAAGCAACGCCTGCTACGGTTACGACTTGGATGGGTGGCCGTTTTTAACTGAGCGCTTCCATGCTTCGAAGGGATATACGTTCGCCGCAGTCCTGGTTTCTCTTTTCTACCGACTTCCAAAAAGGAGGAGGTACTCAACTCGACTGTATTTTTTATGTTTACCTCATAACTTTCGACTTGGTGAACTGATTCTCAAAATGTTTTTTTAGTTTGATAGCTGGTGCTTCGCGTGTGGTTACCTCCATTTAAATTTCATCAAATTCGGTCCAGTAGTTTCTGAGTTACACTCCGATAACTGAATAGAATGGAAGTCGGTATTAAATTTTTCAAATTGTACTTGTTAGGACAACAGTCGTAAGGCTATGCCGGTGAGCATGGGTGGCCGTTTTCAACTAAGCGCTTCCATGCTTCGAAGCCTGAAAACTTCCAGGCTAGGCTAGCCTAACCACCGACCCACAAATTTGCCCCTTTGGTACACACCGCAACTTTCATAGCCTGGCGTACACCATCAGGTGATCAAATTGCAAACATCCTATTAATATAAAGAGGAATAACATTACATACCTACATGTAAGTGCAGCTGTGCGATTTTGCAATGAAGCGTCGATGCGCTCGTCAACGAGCTCACCGATGCCAAACACTTTATGAGATATCGCCCTTGAACATAAGGTTGCATTTCCAAAGTTTCTTGTCAACTCTTCATTTGTTTCACGGATGTTGTCAAATATGCAACGATGTTTGCTCTTAGAGAATCGCACGGCTGGACAGTCAGTCATTTTATTTCTTTAAATAGGATTATAAAATATTCTAATTTTCAACCTATTATCTTCTCTCTATCTTCTATCTATCGTCTTTTATTATCACGTGTCCCTTACTATCACATGGCTCCAATTATCACGTGTCCATTAATTTCACTAAGGTGAGATCCCAACCCAAATCCTAAACTTAAGTTGTCGAAAACGATGAAGTAAGCGATGACCCAGGTAATTAAGTACCGTATTCACTTAATCAACATGAATGATTCAATAGAGATATATAACAACGTAACTATGAAAGAAATGATCTAACATGATGAAAAAAGATTTAATAGAACAAGGCGATGATAAAGTGTCCGTTTTCACGCTCACCGATGCGCGAGAGCGATGCCAATGGCCTATATGTGCGTGCGCAGATAGTACAGTGATTACTGGTGTAGCTAGTTCTAGTCACGGAAATGTAAGAATAATAAAGCAATACTGAAGCGCTTGTAGTGGTGTACCTTCTAATCAACTGATCGACTAGGACACGAATGTATCGATACTATGTAATAGGAAAGTTGCACACCTCTAAAGGGGTAAGCGGTAAAAGGTGCTCCATCACCTGAAGCCGCTGTCAGAATTTACTTGTAATGCTTTAAATTCGATTTTGATCATTGTTATATATTTTGATATTGTTTTGATTATTGTTTGTGTATTACAATAATGCCTCCCTGAGACGAGCATTCGGTTGTAATGTAATTTGTGTTACAAGTTGTATATCATCAAGTTGCGCACTGTAATGCTCAGTGCTTTTCCCTCACTAACATATTCTGTAACATTACAGTTTGCGCACTGTAATGCTCTGTTTTCCTCCCTTACGGAGTTAATGCTCGACTCTTTAACATTACAGGCGAATGCTTCAGATACCTTAAGGATCATTTGAATGATTTATAATTGTAATACCTTTTGCTAGGTACCTACAATTTGAAATAAGGAATTTTGAGACTTCTCTTACTGCGGTCAGTACTTGGATATACCGCGGGTGGCATGAACACGCACATACTATCCAAGCATTGAAAATAATCATTTCTCTTCATCACACAAATATTTGCCCTAGAAAGGTGTTGAACTCTCAAGTATCGACAGTAGACCTCGTGAATAAGAGGTCTACTGCCTAGTAAGTCTGGTTTCCTAACCTTTTTTAGTAGGGTGGTCAGTTTTTAGTAAACCAGTAATTGAGGGGCTGGGCAAAAAAAACCCTCAGCCTTACGTTTCCTCAACACTCAGGAAGTGGTTCCTGTATTAAATCGGTATAATAAACGGTATAAAAGTATAATAAACCTCACGAAGAGCTTATGCAGGATATATTTTATCGGATCGGAAAAAAAAATCCCGGAAAGTATTGAGAATAATAGCCAATTTCCGCGTAGGTAAATTTAATTTAAGTACAATTTTAACTATTTTATAAATGTGTCCAATTCAAAAGAGTATCGGTTTTAATTAAGTGTCACAGTTGTAAGATGCAAGTCCGATGCTAATGCATAATGGTTTAAGAATAAGAAACATAATAAATGTTCATTAGCTAAAGAGTTATTTTGTGGAAACCCATAGCTAATATGACATTAACTAAGACGTCCCGAATAAAATACATGCAGGAAGTATGTATATAGAATTACCAACACACTTGCAACACATTCAACACAAGTACAATTTGAAAAAATTTATACCGACTTATTACTTTGGTAAAAATCAGTTATTGGAGTGTAAGTCAAAAACTACTGGACCGAATTTGATAAAATTTTAATGGGACCACACGGGAAGCACCAGCTTTCAAACAAAAAATAATTTTGAGAACAGTCGAATTGCGTACCTCCTTTTTTGGAAGTCGGTAGAAAAAACTTTGACTTATAAGAGACTTATTGCTAGAGTCTGTGAAAAAGAGAACTGTGGGCCTAGCACGAATGCCTGCGTAAGTGTATCGTAACGTGCCATCACTTGCAAGAGTACAGGTCGCGTCATGTAAAAAGAACGCTTAAAGAAAGTGGAGAGGGTGTGTTTGCGCATACAGTCAAAGGTCGACTGACAAACCAATAGCGCTTCAGCAAGCTATAGGCGCATGACCCGCCCGCCCCGCGCCGCACCTCATACCACCAGATAGACCGGTAAATCACCTACTGCGCAGCCTAGCCGCCAGCGTTCTTTTACATGAGGCGACCACATATAAATAGTTTGTAAGCCGAAACGTGCATGATTCCCGCTTACGATACGAATACTTTTTTCGTAATTTGTTTGTGCTACAGCCTCAGTCGTGGCTTTACGGTGAACTAACTACAGTCCGTTCACAGTTATTTTACCTCTGCTTTTGTATCAGAGTAATATTTATTTTTATAGTAATAAGGGTCCTGTCAGAGGTAATATAACTGTGAACGGACTGTAAATATTTATACGGCAACCCAATTATCCCTATTATCTGCCGTGCGATTCTGTAATGAGTCGTCGTTGCGTTCGTCGACGGGCTCACCGATGTCAGATACTTTATGAGATATCGCCCTTGTAATCAAGGTTGTTTTTTCAAAGTTTCTTACAATCGCGTCATTTGTTTCACGGATGTTGTCAAAGATGCAACGATGTTTGCTCTTAGAGAATCGCATAGCTGCTTGTCATGCAACTGTCAAAATGCGAACTTCGTCTCAATATAACTATAAAACAGTAAATTAGCCGCAATTTTATTCATTTTTTCTATTTACTATAGAATTAAAACATTAAATTAGCATACGCGCGACCAACATTCCTAGAATGAGTCTCTTTTTGCAAAGAATCTATCGCTCGAAGGAATATTATATCTAATACTTTCTTTAACGAGCAATTCTAATATTATATATTATGTAATCTGATGCTCGGAAACGGCTCCAGCGATTTTTATGAAATTTTGTATGCAGGTTTCGGGGGCGATAAATCGGCTAGGTTTCATTTTTAGAAAACGTCGTTTACCCGTGTTTTCAGGTAATGATAAATGCTACAACACTAACGCAACTTGACAAAAGATGGCGTTGTTAAGCAACACTACGCCAATGAGTGTTTTGAGGTAAGACCAAGAAAATCAATTGTTTACTTATAATAATAATAATAATAATAATAATTCTTTATTTCAGACACGAGATCCATAAGTATAGGTACACACAAATTTAAAAAACAGTAATTAAAGTGCTATCCATAGATTAAACTAAATTAAAATAAATAATAATAACTAAGTCAATAAAAGAAATAATAATTAACAAATACCTAATTACAAAAAAAAAATTAATAAATATAAATAAAATAGTTTCATACAATATTTTGTTCATGTACTTAGTACCTACTTTTAGGCTGCAATTTGCAGCCATCGTCTATACACAGCCGTCGAGAAGATTCTTTCTGACAGACTCACTATAATAGAGTTTTTACACCTGAACACTCTAGACATGAATTTTGCTATTCGGTTTCTCTGTATGGCTTGGAAGGAGTTAACGCGCGCTTCGAAGAACATACCAGAGGCACTACAATAACGTTTAAGCCCCATAAGTTGCCTAAAGATGTTATTATAGGCAACTCGGATACCATCATGCGATGACCACTTATGACCAAAGCTTGGTCATCCAGGTACTTAAAAATAAAGAAATGTTTCCGCTTATGCCATAGACCACACGACAAGTTGTTAAGATGAGCAAACGATTGCGTGTATGAAATACTGTGTGAACGTTGGCAAATACATTAAAATGTGTCCAAATAGTGTCTTACGATTGGCTAAGACGAAATGGATTTTTAATTGGGCAGGTTTAGTTTATTTCAGAAATGCCGTATTTGAACGAAGTTTCACCTCAAAGCGAGTATTTATCAATTCTTATTTTGTTCTTTAATGAGAGTGTAACACAGAGAGATATAACAAGAACTCGTTCATATTTTTGACATTTTGTAAGTAAACTCGTACATTAGTAAATTTGCCATTACTAAAGTTAATAACATTGCGCAAAGAATCATAACCTAAAGACACAAAGCACAGCGCTAAAATTCAAGCCGTAATGAAGCCATAAATGGCTCACTTTGCACGCTCCGTCGGTAGAGTAAATACGACTTTTTAATAAATTTGATAAATACCGCTATTTCACGGAACTTTTAAATATATTTTTTTATTTTTGTGTACAATGTATATGGGAGTTCATTTTATCACAGGATGTATAAGGTTTGCATCTCTGTGCGTGACGAGCAAGTAAACACAGCACATAATTTGTAGCGCGCGTTTTGAGAAGTCGCCTAGTCGTTTGGAAACCTACCTTCTGTAGGTAGTTATTCTAAGACATTGCGTTAATATTTATAATTTGCAAAAGGCAAAATTTATTATATTATTTATTAAATTATTCAAGTTATAGTCAAATCTTTCATTAAGTCTGTGATGTCCTGTCAAAGTCACATTCCTGTAATGCGGTGGATGAATTATTAAAATTTAAAACAAAAACTACGTTTTATGTATTTTATTATGAACACGTTTATTAACGGTTAATAATCCACCACTGTTACATGCTGTAAACTCAAAGAAACTCAAATCCAGGAAATGAAACTAAATTAATGACTTAGGTTGAAATAATTGTTGGGGTTTTCCCCGCCATCTGTTGTGCTTTTATTAAAATCCATAATAAAGGAGGTATAAAACCTCATTGTCTTATTTCAATATGTTTGACAGTGGACGTATTCCGACCGACGCGACGATTCCTAAAAAATGTGTACCAGTGAAATCAAAATCACTTCATACATATTTATAAAACAACACTTTCTATTATCTGACCCGAAAGGATACATTCTCTTAATTGTTATTCGATTATCGTACGGACGGACATATCCACTTTACATATAAATTCGGACTTTGCCATTCACCTAGTTAGGTTACGGTTACGACTTTTGCTATCTTTGGCCAAAGTCAAGGTGTTATTGAATAGGTTTTTTAACACAGGTTAGCGTAGTTGGTAGCGATCTGAACCGCTGGCCCCGGGTCCGATTCCCGGAGAGGACGAACATTTATGTTCATGAACATGTCTGTTTGATCTGTGTCTGGGGTGTGTATATGTGTATAAGTATGTATATCAGTCATCAGGTTATAATAGTACAGGCTCTGTCTAGTTTGAGACCTGAAGACCTTGAGTGGATGTTGTCCCATATTAGTATTTTAATTCGTACCTACTAAACTCTTTTACTTGATTATCAATGATCATGAATGTGGACTTGTTAGCATGATATAATAATATATCTAAGCGCAAGTGGCGATGGGCAGGACATATTGCGAATGGACCACGAACGATGGACTCGGAGGTTGCTGGAGTGGAGACCACGACTACACATAAGACCCCGAGGAAGACCACCTAAAAGATGGAAAGATGACATCAGACGTCACGCAGGTCGTGATTGGATGATAAAAAGCTCAAGACCCTAGAGATTGGAGGAGGCCTACATCCAGAAGTGGATATGAACAGGCTGCTATAGATAGATAGAATAATATATCTACTGGTGACTGACCCTTTAGAATAAATGCGGAAACACGCGGTTAGATGTTTAGCGACACATTTTTGATCTAAATTATGAGTAGGTCTTGTGAGTAGCTACTCGGATAATCACTGCAAAGTGCTATATCACATAGCTGTGATCTTTTACTTTCCTCATGAAAGCACTAGCCCGAGAATTCCTGCAAGCGATCGACTGATTGTGGCCACCAGCTGTAGAACCACCGCTCATGGCGTCTAACACGGATATGAAAGGGGACTATCACGTAGGGTAGGGGACTAACACGTCATATGAAAGGGGCTCGTATCCCGTCTGAGGATATGTATGAAATAATAAATCAAATCATTCATTGTCCTCATTTGAACAATACGCCATGTAAAAATACATTTTGTATTGACGCACCTAAAATATAGTCTGCACCCTAGCATCGCTCAATCTTTCCACCACGACACCCCACCAAGCCACACTTGGCCCGCGTGGTGGATTACGTCCCATACTCCTCTCATTAACAACAAGACTCGAGTCCCAGCAGTGGGAAGATAATGTTTTGATTATGTGTCTTATGTGTTAGTAAATGATTATTTGTCGGATCTTATTGCTTTACAGCTCTATACGCATTTTTTTTGTAATAGCTAATGTATTTGTCATTCCTTTGTTTCAGGTAATTACAGCAGATAAAATCTCAATGCACAGCAGTGCGGAGTTTATTAACATCGGCCAGTTTTACCCGACTGCATATACTAGAAGGTTACGTTTTGTACGGTGCGCGTATGTATATATTGTTTTTTTTCGATATGACTTTATGAACTCATGCGGTCGTAATGTATATGTATTTATATACATTGTACACACGCAATGTTAAAATAATAAAGCAGAGTCTTCCACATTGCAACAGCTTCGACGAGGTGGGTAGCCTTGATATTTGAGCTTCTCGAATGTTCTCTCGGCTTGACCCTATGTGTGTAATTACTCGTAGATTTTCGATGAACATGACCAACTTCCTCAAGTGTTTATTGAAGTAGGCATATGTAAACTCGAAGAGCTTTAGTACTATACAATACCGCACTTATCCTTTTAATTACATGATTTTTGATGCAGTAACGCCTGCTTAGCGATACCTAACTATGTAACTTTAGAACGATAAATTAAAAGTCCTCGGGCGAGATTCGATATTCCGTTTCCATATGATAGTTCGAATCAACTTAATTGATAAATTTGATGCTTGGTGCATCCGTGGTCTAGCGGTCATGACGTCTGACACGGATTGTCAGAAGACGCAGGTTCAAATACCTACTACGTTAATTTGAATGCAGTCGAGCATAAATCTTGAGATTTGGAATATTCATTATCCTTGTGTATATCGTAAAACCGAAAAGGAATATACATGCCTCTCACAACATGTTATCTCTTCTACGATAAGAACCAAAAACTATATACTGCTGGAATGTGAATTTATACACCACGGACAACCCTACAAAAAAGCAGTGTTGCGGAATGTACCTATGTAACGTAAAATTCCTTCCCTTCACTCATTACTCTAAGCATCGTGGCGAATGAACACAATTCTTCGCTTATCATCGTGTATTACTTTCTTCACTCTACCACATTTCAAACTCTACGATGCGTCATTTATGAAAGGAAATCATTCATCGATCATTGGAATAGTCTACATTCCTGTGGTATCTATCTATCTATGGAGTTATTGTACTGTTACTACAGAAGCAACTTCCTCAAGTTGATCTTGAATCTTGATTTGATGTACACATTTACGACATTCACATACGATGGGGGAGGCCTATGTTCAGCAGTGGACGTCCTACGGCTGAGATGATGATGATGATGATTTACGACATTGATGATGGCTCTTTTAGATTAGTTGGTTGTGACCCTACCTTCGAAATGCGGGGTTTCATTTTGTTCTTAGGAAATATTTAAGCATCTTTTTTTTTAATTTTCTATAAGTGTGTATAAATACAAATACTAAATAATTGTGTGTGTGCGCGCGTGTGTGTGTGTGTAAGTGTGTTTGTGTGTGTGCATGTGTGGGTGGTGTGTATGTATGTTTGCATATAAAAACAGGAAAGGTATGTTAATGTACAGTTTCTAATAATTTTTAAATTCCAGTGTAGACTTGTATTTTTTACATTTGCCAATCATCGAAAAAATTAAGTAGTCAGAGTCAAGTCACAATCATATACATAAGTCTCACATTAATTCACTGTCCTGTCTAAGTCACGTTTTAGTAATGCATTAAATGCATTACTAAAGCTTTCTAAGGAGATTGACGGGAAAACACAACGTTTCATGATGTTGTTCATTTTGGCTACAGTCATGCACTATTAAGAATGCTTTAAGGTATATTATTTATTATTATTTATCCAACTCTATTACACGTCCGATTTCGAAGAAACGCAAATCTAGACAAATCAAACAAGATCAACGATAACCATTGTTATGGTTTTCCCGCCATTAGCAGAAATGTTTATCCTGGGGTTTGGATGTTGTGTTCCATGCCTCTGACGACACAGGGAGTCCTACCCTGCTTTCCGATTGAAGTCAAAATTGACTTTGACGCCGTTCATTCCAAATCAACAAAAGCGCGACAACGTAGATCCGTGTGACTGTATGCATTACGTCACAACGGACTCCATTTTGCGCTCTCAACGACCACATTACGAACTGATATCACCTTGAGCAGTGCTGTCAATAATGACAGTTCGTTGATGCGTGTGTTTGCTCTTCGATCCGGCAAAACATAAGTTTTCATTGCGTTTTTAACGTTTTATCATTGTTTTTTTATATTATTGCCATACCGTCTCGTTAAATATATTTGTAAGAAGCGTATAATTAATCACTGCACTGTCAGACATGCCGTGAGCAAGCTGAGTATGATTTCAACCCATTCCGAATAGCTGACAGATCTCAATCGATTTTGACTTCAAACGGAAAGCAGAGTTAAACGTTATTTGAAACGTACTTCGTTTAATTACGCTGTTTGTTGCCAACAACAACACAAAAACGTAACAAAACCTAGGCCTTGATTTTTTCTATATAATGTCTATAGGACGGGCAGGTAAAGTACAGATTATATCTGCAGTGGTCTGCGCACGCGCCGATATTTATACGGTATACAACCTATTACTTATTCTGTGATATAACCATTGACTTCGCGTGAAATCTCAACTCAACGTTTCAAAGAATGTCGGTTTTTTGTATCGGAATTTTCTGATGTATTTTTAATGGTCGGAAAAGTAAATGATTGGTTGATGTTATATACTGGATGCATTATCTTGGTTTATGTAGTGTAGTAATGGTGAGTGACAATGAACGCAATTTTCTATGGCACGGGTGGCGGCAGTGTTGTAACATGGAAGTAATAAGTACTTCATAAGTGTGCGTACTTCTTCCATGTTGTTATACGGTTAACTGATGATCTGGAGGTCAGTTCTACCATTTTACAACGTTCAATAATCTATCCCTCTGCAACTGCAGTGCGACTCTGTGACTCTGGTTGTCGTTTGAGTATTACCCAACAAGTGATTCTACTATTTCTATAGATAAATGGGAATGTAATATCAACGCTTAAACATTTTATAAATAAGGTCTTTCTTTGTGAGTGTGGCCGTGTGGGGAATGCGCTTAATCCCCGTCCGACCCGGGGGGGTTTGACGGGGTATGTCGGACTCGTCCGTTACGCGCCAACTGCACCCATAGCAGCAAGCAGACCATACCGACTAAACCACCACACGGTGTTTCTCCTGGCGCCTTTATATCGGGACAACGGGCACGCTATTGCAATCGTCCGAAGTCCCGGCAGCGTTGGCCCTCCCATGAGGACCCCATCCCGGATGGAGTAGGAGTCACTCCATCCCATCCATCCATTGTCACATGTAAGGGGCGCGCGGAAAAACCGCGCGCGCCACCTCGAGGTCATAGATTGGCGGCAACGGACACCCCCGTATCCGTCACCACGACCTCTGTTATAGGGGATGGAGGAGAGCTTGATACGCCCTCCTCCTACGCCCGGGTCTCCGGGTGCGGATCGACAGAGTAGAGGTGATCTCTCTCTCCCTTTCCGCAGCCTCCTTCTGCGACACGACCCGTTCACAGAAGTCTAGCCCCGCGTTCCAATTCTGATATCCCTAGACCTACTGATATTATGTCTATAGCTGTTATGGGCTCAAGAATTCCTACAGCTGTTATGGGCTCAAAGTTGGTTCATGTAATAAGAGCTTGCAATTTTTCAGTTTGAGTTGAGATACAAAGCTCTAATAATAGTTATTTCCACACGAACCAATAACCTGTTACCGTAACAGGAAGTAGCAGGTTAAAGATAACGTTGGAAAGTAAGGTCTTTGCGAGGCCGCGTCCACATTGTTTGCAGTGTAGTAAAATGTAGTAGTGGCATTTCTTGGGCATCATTGTGGGTAGGTATTTATGTCCTACTAACAGTATTTGAAATTAACCCGTTGACTCGCGATTCGCCATATTTGGCCAATAATACAATAGATTTCGCAGAAATCAACCTACTTTTCTAGGAACTGCAACGTGTGTGGTTAAAATCAATTTCTTGATGTCCTGATGCCTGGAAGCCTATTACCTCAATAAGGCTGGATCGAAGTGCTTGCAGTGCACGAATCGAAAAGGTACTTGTGATAATCATGAAGGGAAAGAATCATTTGATGAAATCGAGGAACAAGAGGATTATAACGAAGTTGATAAGTAAATAAAATATGTCTATAACCTTTTATTTTCATAATAACACCTCAGATTCGATGGGCGTGGGCATATGGCGTGGGCGTTAGATAGTTGAGAAAAAAGTAAAGAGTACTTTTTAACCGAGTTAAAAGAGGAGGCGGTTATAATACTAATACAAAAAGAAATAAATACAGTAGTATGTATTTCATTTTGTGTATGTTCACCGTTTTCTCAACTATTTTCAAAACTAGTTTTTTTTGGTTCGTTAAGTAGGTATACCTCTAAGGTGGTCCCATTAAATTATCAAATTCGATCCACCAGTTTTTGAGTTACACTCCAATAGCTGAAAAGTGTTTCGCCTATTTTGATGAAATCGTAATTGACGGCGCATAACACTCGATCCCGTAATTAGCAAGGGTCACTAAAAAGGGAGAATTTTTTTCCCCCCATAAAATGGAACCGACTCGGCACCAGTAGTACGGTAACGGAAGTCGGTACCATGATAGTTCAAAAGTACCTACCTACTATCACAATATTGTGTACAAGGTACCGAATACCAACAAGTTATTTCACACTGTTTGGAGTTGAAATCGGTCCCATCGAATTTTGAATATTTTTTTTTAAATTATTTATTACGTGATTCAATATCTTCTTCTTCTTTGGATTTTTAAGGTTAGAAGACGATATTCTGCCAGTGTCAAGATTTAATATCAAAGTCGACGATACAATAGATAGACAAAGTTGACTACTAACTTGAAACGTTATTCATACTTTTTTATATTAGCTCTTTACACCCGCGGTTCCTTTACTTTAGTAGTACAATCTGTGGTTATGTCCGTAAAGGTTGAATCAGTATTCTTCGTAGTGTAGTAAATTAATGTTAATACGTACACACCAAAACGTAAAACTAAAAAAGAAAAAAATTCTTCAAAAGACAAAATTTGTAATCACTTTGTATATAAGTAGGTTTAAATTTATTATTACTACTTAGGTATTGCTACATACTACGTGGATCTGTGGCATTACCACAAATAACGGTAAGAATTAAGAATTATGACATTATCCACCTTGAATTTATCTCTTGCCATTTAAAAACAAAAGGTATAAAAAAATCACGAACAGATGACGAACGCACTATTTATAAAAAGTAATATAACCTTTTTAACTCACACCGGTGACGAACGAATGAAATGCTGGCAACTGACACCGCCTCAAGGGAAAGAGAAAACAACCTGTCACGAAATTCGAATTGAGAACCAGTTTGGCGCGCTTTTTGCTTTTACCCCGACCTACATTCGAAGATCTTCGTATTCGTAGATTGCTCGCGGTCGTCGCCCGACGCGGACCTTTTTGCTAAGTTTCCATTTCCAAACACTTTCGATTTCCAGCCATGTTTGTTTGCGTTTTATTTTAGAGTTTAGATGTTTATTTGAATGAGGTTTGTTGAGAAATCGAAGGTTTTATGTCGGAAAGTATTGTTCGGCAGAATAAAACCAACAGCGAAGCGAATAGAAATTGTCAAGGGTGCTGTATCTATTTTAATTAGTAATAATCTTATTTTAGAAGATGCCAAAGCATGCAAAAAAATCGATGGCATATTCTTCAGCAATGCCCAGGTTTGGTTTCACATGGAGCTACTACTCCCATCTCTGGCTGGATTGTCTCAAAGTACCAACAAAATACTTGACTCTCTGCCGCGGAAACATCGTTAAAGTTGCTACATAAGCTTGCTGACATGTTTAAAAGAAAAAAAGAGCACTTCCATATCATTATACCTGCATATTAATAATAATAATCACCATCGCCTCAGCCGTAGGATGTCCACTGCTGAACATAAGCCTCCTCATAATTTTCCAAAAGGACCGGTTGGAAGCGGCCTGCATCCAACGTTGTCCTGCGACCTTTATCAGGTCGTCTGTCCACCGTGTCTGTGGATGACCTACGCCGGACCTTGCCGGTCTGTGGTTTCCGCTCCAGAACCTTCCGGCCCCATCGGCCATCTGTTCTGCGTGCTATGTGCCCTGCCCACTGCCACTTTAACTGGCTAATCTTTTGGGCTATGTCGGTGACTTTCGTTCTTCTACGGATCTCCTCATTTCTGATTCGATCACGTAGAGAAACCCCGAGCATAGCCCTCTCCATAGCTCGTTGTGCGACTTTAAGCTTACTTATGAGGCCCATAGTAAGAGACCACGTTTCATAAGTCATCACTGGTAACACACATTGATCGAAGACTGTCTTGAGGCATAATAATGTTTTGAACTAAATATAAAATATTTTGAATTAGAATTGTGGGCGGGCTAGAAGCCTACAATCAGGACGCCATGCTCGTTACCTAGGTAATGCAGGCATACTGACATAATAAAAAACAATCTAATATTAGGTATAAATTAGAAGCTTGGAGATGATACAGGATCTTTATAAGTATAAATAAGAGATTTGGACATAATAAAGTGTCACTGAAACTTGACATACGATTGTCAAAACAAGCACACACGTAGGTACAAGGCGATCGAATACGGGGGCAGTTAAAAGGAGAAGACCTCGATGAACGTATTTTGACCAAATAGGAGACGCTTTGAAGAAAGGTCAGGGGTCAATTCTACTACTCGTATTTCAAAACGTTCAACAATCTATTCCGCTGCAACTGCAGTTCAACTCTGGTTGTCCTTCAATAGTTACCCACAAAGCCATTCTACTATTTCTATACACAAATTGGAAGGTATACGCCACCTAATCGTAACGTAAACGCTACTTTATAATAAATATATATTAGACATTACTATACCTATATCGTATCGGATGTCCCGAAACTCAACGATAATCTGCAGGTCTATTATGTTTCCCAGTTGCTAACAAATGTTGATTGAAATCTTGAAAAATGGCGGCTCTATGTCAGTTTTGACAACTACAGTAAGCAAAAATGTTAGTAAGTTGATGACTGGAGCTGACAAAAGTGACTTAGAGCCGCCATTTTTCAATATTTCAATCTACTTTTGTTAGCAACTGAGATACATAATAGCCCTACTGTTACCCCGGTACCGAGAGAGTTTCGCGAGGCCAATGTATACCAGTTATGCAAAAAAAATAAGAAAAAAAGTCCATGTCACTTTGCCAAGCGATGATATAGACATTTTTCGAAATGGTTGAATTTTTTTTACAGTGATTTTTTTAATGACCTAGTCTCAAATAACAGTGCTAATAATCGCAACCACAAATCAAAGTAATAAAATTGTTAACTACGTAAAATACATTAAGTTTTGACGAGTTGAGTTTGCAAAACTATTATCAGTTAACTTTGACACTCCATGTTGGAAATTTTTTATTTTTCATAATTGGTTTATTTTCGCCCGGACTAGGTTATCGTTGAGTTTCGTGACACTCTGTATATACCTACCAATATCAGAATATCAGTTAGTGTAACTTACATGATCTATCGAGTTAGCAGAATATAAAGTTTTGATCGATCGCTGGCGTCAACAGAAACGTAACTGCAGCTGGGCTGTTTTTCAATAGCAGAATAAGAAAACGTCTAATTCAGCTACGGTTCGATTGCAGTTGGAACAGATTTAGTTAGTGGAATCGGCGCCAGATCAATCAACCAAATGTAAACCTACCGGCTTGAATTAGGAATGAATGAATACAATCTGGGGCAGCGACCTTACCCTTCCCACCTTCGAGGTAGGGTCGCTATGTCTTCCAATAACCGTACATACATATAGGTACTTACATATTAAAGATTTTGGTTTCGGTTTGTGGCGTGCTTGACACCAAACCGCAGGAACCTGGGGCCTTACTATGAGCTCTTAAAGCAGGACTTCTAGACCACTGCCCGGTTTATGCGTACCATGACAACTTTAAAGCAGGCCTGCCCAGGCCTACTATTCAAGAACCGCAGAAAAACCGTTCACCTGTTTTTTTTGTATGCACTCTCGTTATCATGTTGGTCGAAATCCACTTAGTTTATTAGCTTACAAACGTCTCGGCGACTGCAATGTTGGTAAATTATTAGAATGCCAGAGACAATATTATCCGTTCACCTTTGAGAAAACAATATTCAAACAGTTCATCTAAATGAGCGTCATGGTATGATTTCATTCAAAACTGTTTATGACAGGTTTAAGAACTGCACGGAACTTGCATGGTTTTTACGAAGCTGATAGTAAGCCCCCTGGTAGAATAGTTTATGAAACGTTGTTTTTTGTGTTTTCCTTGTCAATAGCCTTAGCAAATTTTAGTAGCGCATCGAGCGTAACTTAGACAGTGACAATGACAAACTTGTTTATGTGACTGTGTCTTAACACTGACTACTTGAATAAATATCTCACTTGATGCAACTATAAGTACTAATTTAATGAACTTGAGGAATGGCAAATGTACAATAGTACGAGACCAATTATTAGAAAAAAAACATCAACACCTTCACTCCTGCTTAGCACCGATCAAGTGTCATTCAAGTGTCACTCAGTACTCAGTGCTTCATAGTGTGGGTGGGGCCACGAAAAATGCGATTTCACTCTCGACTCGTATTGACGCTTTGACCTCAATGCTGCGACTGATCTTATGCCGATAGAGGTAGTAACTTTGTGTGGCAATTTTTATTAAATAATAACTTCACAGTAGTATTTCCCTATCTCCTATTATTAGGTATTAGAATTTATTATGGCAACATTTTTGAATTATTCTGTGTTTATTTTTGTGCAATTTATTCATAACAATTTATTTTCAGTTTTAATATTTATTCATTAACTCGAAAAACAAACAATAATCACAGAATTATCCGTACACTTTAAATTATAATCGTTACGTTTATAAATGTAACATTTTACATGAATATATTATTAAATTAATATATAAAAAAATATAGTGTAAATACAATGGGTAAAATTGGTAAATATTGCACTATCATAGTCATTGGATATCTTGTAGTGCATTGTTTTAAGTGATATGTACACAATACACAAAATTACGTCGGTGAAGCTATAATAGGTACATATTTCTTGAATACACTTCCAATAAACAAAAGAGAAAATACACGGCTAATAAATAAAAGAGAATAAAAAATGCTAATTAATCTTTCACCTCAATGCCATTGGCCTCGGTTCGAAAGTGTCCAAAAATTAGCGAACGCGATTCGATCGATTTCATGTACTTGACATTCAAGTCTTTTATGAACAACTACAAAGTGAACTAAACCGTAACTGTGACGATTAAGATTGAAATTTAAAGCGCAACTTAAAATGCTAATTAAAATGTGACACAAAACGCACGTATTTCGATTTGAATTTCGCTCATGCACGATGTGTGATTCGATTTTCAAATATTATGTCCGAATTCCTTTCTTGTCAGAAAAATGCTAATTTAATACTGCAATAAATGATCCCTAAAATAAAATGATGATTTTTTAAGATTTCTCATGACTTGGCAGAATGCAAAAATTTAAAAATGACAAAATTATCAATTTAATCTTATAAACTAACAAGATTTGTTAATAAAAGGAAACACATAGGTAGTAATTATATACGATTGCGACTCCTTTGTCATTTAATTTATATAGGTATACATTTAATTTTATCAACAGAAGATACCCTACCCTTACTTACGATACTCAATGTACTTTTTAAATATACTTAGGTACCCTAGGTGCTCGCCGTTCACGCGCCGCCGCGCCATGGTCACGTGGTATGACGTCACAGCCGCTTCGTTAGGAAAGAGCTTCGTGTAGAAAGCGCTACGTTCAAAAACCGATTGTGATGTGACTACATTAATTGTTGATGTTTAAAAACGATGCGATAACATTAATAAGAGCATTCATTAAGATGAATTTTAATATGAGTAATTATATAATAATAATAATGCCTGCGTACTGTTGCTTCGCGGTCGAGTGTCTGGCGCTGCGGTGGTACCAACCAAGACAGCCTCTTGGACGAGGGGCTTACCATCTAGTTAGTCGGGTTTCCTCACTTCTTACGATTTGCATCGGTGACAAAAGACGCTTAAAAATCTTTGACTCCTTCCCTTCACGGAGTAAATTACATGATTTATCCACCTTAATCGCCTTAATAAAGCATACACAGTTTTCTTTAAGCTACAAACAACATAATCTTTATACCTACCTTAAAACAATCTATTTGATTGCTTTTAAAGTTGAAATTTCGTTGTCGCACAATGTTTGTTTAATTTGTACAAGCACAACAAAGTGGTATGTATGACAACATATTTAGTAACAAAAGTGAGTTCGCGCTTGTTAGTGTGTGAAGGCATTATCACATAGGGCGTGTGAACAAACTTAATATTTTTAAAATAAGAAATTCTATGTTCAAATATTTTCTAACTTTCACTCGATATCACTTTCAGCGGGGTTAATGTGGACATGGACATGATCATTTCATATTCATTTAAATTTCGAACGCCAATTTCCAAACTCGATTTTAATTTTATTGTTACTTTTTAATAATTTAGAAGCTTAGCGGAGAAGATTTAATTTTTTATTGTTATTGTTTTGATCTTATGTCTATTTGCTTCTACTAATCTAATGAAATTTGATTATTGTAGTGCTTTTATACTCCCATAGACCCAAACTGTCTTAAACTTAAGCAAAATATATCAACTTAATTATACCCAACTATATAATTATAGTGACAATAAGTTACGATAGGAACCGTGAACTTGCGTGATCTGTGTGCCTAGCACGAATAAATGCGTTAGTGTAACGTAAAGTGTCGTTCACAAGAAACAGTACAAACTGTCATTTATCTAGGGCAGCTGTGACACAGATAACTCATACGCCGAAGCGTGACGCGTTGACGTTTACCATACGAATACTTTTTCGCAAATGGTTTGTGCTAAGGCCTCTGCTGATTATTGACCTATGCGAGGCTATTTCAACATATTGATTTTGTACTTTTGCTGTTTTTCTTACTGGTAGTGATAATTGTGTCAACCTTACTAAAACTGTATAAAATAATAATATTATGAAAAAAAAAAATCATAAAAGAATTTAAAACTAATAACATTATTAGGTACCATCTGAGCTACAATAACATAACAGAAAAAAGAAGAGACAGCGAATCGCCGGTTGAAACTTTTTTAATCTGAGCGCTAGTAGCGCTACTGCAATTAGTAAGAAGCAGGAGAAGCCGGGCGAACGATGTGTCATCTCATGAAACACATTTTCATAACATACAAAAATTGGTAGGTAATTTAAGAATGTTACATATTTACACAAACCCTAACCTTATTTCGGACAATAGTTTTCTTTACAGTTTCACAAATTGTAATCAGCAACTGTCAAAATGTCCGTTCAAAACGTAGAATACCATCAAAATGATGTTTCCTATTAAATAACAAGCATTATATGCAAATTTCTCAGTTCTATTTCCCATAACACCATTGTCTACGGGATCGAACGGTGGCCTACTAATGATCAGGGTCAAAACGCACTCTACTATACTGACTTAGAGAAAAATCGCTTTACGTACCTACACTTATACCTTTCCCATTTTAGGTTTTTACATTACTTACATGCATAGTAGTACAAGTATTTTTCATTTTCTTGGCAATGTAATTATTTTATGTTGTAGACAATTTTGATACTTATCCAAATTAAAGTTTAAATCGTATCAATAAGGGTTTTATTAAATATCATATATATTTTATTAAAACGTAAAAACAAGCATTGTTATAAAAAACGTAAGCTTGGCCGCAATGAATTCTGCTCTTTAAAATCAAACGAACAATAGTTACTACCTCGGCATTTCTACACACGGGACTTAAAATTATAACGGACTCGTATCTGTCGGACTTCTAGCCGCAGAAAGTTAACTTAGTTTTGAACATAACTAGAGAACCGTCGGAGAAACTCGGTGAATATACATAGTACAATCGTAACTTTAAACTCATTGCTTCTCAGTCACCATGTAAATCAGGCAATTTGCTTTATTGGTATTTCACATTTAAATCATTCTACTTATCAGTCATAATATATTTCTGATAAAAGGTTCTGTAGCTCATTTAGAATATAGGCAAATCGCTTTATAGTCAATTTATCATTTCGGGTATGCTGCTTCGTCGTTATCTCACGTTAAAGGCAAACAGTTTCCTAGTCAACCTCTTGTCTTAGATATAATCTTGCTTTTAAGGTAATTAGATCAAATAAAAAAATGGTGTGTGGCTGCGTCATGGACACGGCCGTGCGTTGTACGTGAACACGATTCTCCGAGTCAAATAACCTCTAAATGGCGGCGCTTCCCCCTCCACCCCACGCCATGCGTCACTGTTCTCGTTTCTCGTAATAGATTTTTTGACCATTTAGCTATCTAGTGGTATAATTTAATATGGGATGTATAGGATAGATTCAAATTTATTATATCAAACTGTATCATTAGGTTTTTAGATTGCCCTTATGGTAGTAAATTTAAAGAAGAATACGGGAACAAAAATATGTTCGGTCAAACATAGGATTATATCAATAAAGAAATATATGTCAGAAATAAATCTCAGTTTGTAGTCTTATTATAGTTATAGTTAGTTTCCAGCGCTGAGCGTCTTGTATGACGCTCTAAATCTATCCATCATCTCAGTGGCTATTGAGCCTAGGCCTTGCCGTGGCATAATGACAGCTCTTGCATTTGCCACAAATTCTTTTATTTAAAAACTGGAGCGAGCAAATGACCTTGACTGTTCAACTGACGAAAGAAAAAGTATGACACGGTCAGAAGATTAACCTACTGGTATTAGCCATTTTGTGGCATAAATTAGCTTTTATCAAAAATTTGCGCTGAGACTTTCTTTTGTAGGCACTATTGTGAATTTCCGGTCTTCTTAATGCTTGTGGTTATCTTTTTACCCTTTAAATTCATCATCTTTTTGTCCTTACTTCATCTTTGAGGTGGAGTTGGGGTGGATCGGTATAATATTGGCGGCAAATTTGGCCAGATGCCAACTCTAATTTTTCAACCAACTTCCAACAAAGAAGGTTTTTTTTTAAATTACGAGTTATATATTTATAGTTATATTTTAGATATTTTAGATTATTAACATAATTTGTAACAAACTGTAATAAGATTCTGTTTAGTTAGGTACATTTAAAATGATAGTAAAAGATAACTAAATTTAATTTTAACGTCGGAAAATAAATAAAAACGTAATTTATGTTTTTTACACCGTCTATGTTTAAGATAACCTTTTCGATATGTCCGGGTTCTAGGCTCTAAAATCCAGGGTTATCACGCGTCTGGTTGCCAAATCATAGAGATGACAATCCTAACCATAGGTTTTCTCAATATACAACTTATTTTCGTAATAAATAACCAAACACCAAGTTTTGCTGTAGCTGTAGGTATGTCGTATGTCGAAGGTATATCATGTTTCAGCACACGCAGACAGTAGACGCAAAACAAATGCAAACAGTAGACGACGAGCACATAGTCTTATTAGCGGCAATTTTTCGCAGCACTTCACAACTTATTATCTCGGAAACCACCAGACCAATTATACTCATATTCGAAATCCATCTTTAAAGTCAGGTACCTAATATGTGTACCGAATTTCATCAAAATCTGCTGGTAAACAGCACCGCAGCAAACCCACTCAAAATCACCGACGACAAAAAACATAAATTAAATAGGAAAACATGCATACCAAATTTCATCAACATTGGTTGAAAAATGCGACCTGTACAGGAAGACAAACGAACAACCTAACAAACATACGGACAGATGAAGGCAATTTGGCCAGTTAAAACAGAAACGCTTTGTTCGCTCGGTCAATTAAAGTCAAATAATCCACCCATGAGAACGTATCTAAGCAAGTCCACGCATGTCCATTGCAAAATCTTGCATTCTAAATTCAATAGGTTAGGCTCCATTGAATGCTCGGAAGTGTTCGCTTCCTACGTTCTCATCACACGGTGTTACGTGTTACGCAACGGTGTGATATAAGGCCTTAATTGGACCAAGGGATGTTTGGAAATGTCGAATTTCGCCATTGTTAGGTTGTTCAAACTGAACTGCTAGTGAGTTTGAATGAGGAAATAAATAAATCAGATCTTTTGTGTGCGAATGCGTGACTGCGGTAGTTACAGAAACGTTGTGTAGATAAGTGCATCGGTACAATAAATTTGTCCATGATTAATTGGTGAGTTAGCAATTTTCATTGACTTTTTATCGGTCAGATAAATATGTGTGCGGAGATTGGGAGGTATAACTTGCTTACGATTTAATTTAACGCTAATTGATTTACATTGAGTACACAATATACTCCACTCACAGTGGGACTAGTCCACAAATGTATAGTCGCTAGCGAGCTATGGAGAGAGCTATGCTCGGGGTTGCTCTGACGGATAAGATTCTTAATGAATTTATCCGACAGAGAACCAAAGTAGTCGACATAGCTCAAAGAACAAGCAAGCTGAAGTGGCAATGGGCTGGCCGCATTTCACGAAGAACCGATAACCGCTGGAGTAGACGAGTTCTTGAGTGGAGACCACGTTACAGGCAAATGTAGTGTAGGACGCCCTGTGGCCAGGTGGAGAGATGACCTACGGAATGCGGCTGGCAGTAACTGGATGCAGAGAGCTGAAGACCGAGCTCTGTGGCGTACTTTAGGAGAGACCTATGTCCAACAGTGGACGAATGTGGGCTGATGATAATGATGACACAAAATAAATATATAAGGTATTTTTTAATCAGTGCACAATATTGGACGGGGTGGTTTGTAATCGATATCATGAAAGTAAAAAAAATAAATTACATATATTTTTTAATATTATGAACCCATATTCGCCGCTCCACGACTAAGAGCCATAGTGCGACTGAACGCACGACCCGACGACGCACCGCTTCATCGCAGAATAGATAACATATAAACAACTGTTTGTTTATCCAAAATAATTTGAATTCGTCATCCATAATTGGTCAGACAATCTTCAGTCAGGCCGAGCACGAAAATCTGTTTAAGTGTAACGTAATCGCATCTTTAACGTTTTTAGTACAAACTATCATTTATCTAGTACAGTAAAGGCACAGGTAACTCATAGTTTGTACTGAATACGTAAACGATACGATAACGTTACACTTAAGCAGATTTCGCGCTTGGCCCACAGAGGTCGTGTCGTGACATCCTCAAAATACGATTTGATATCGCAAAAACTCGATTTGTCTAACTCAACAAACAAACTGTCAATTTACTATAATGAATTAGGCAAGGTCGAATATACCGAAGACTTGTACCCACCAACCTCGTGCATTTTATTACTGGCCTTTCGACTTCATATAAAGTTTTCTACCGACTTCCAAAAAAGGAGGTACTCAATTCGACGGTTTTTTTATGTTTGTTACACTCCAATAACTGAATACAATGGAAGTCGGTATTAAATTTTTCAAATTGTACTTGTTCTCATGAAGAATTGTTTCCCAAATAGAAATAACAAAAACAAAAAAAAACACAATATAAAACCTCATAAATACACGACGATACTAGTTCTACTGATCTGTGCATTGCACGTAAATTTGCGTAGCTGTAATCATATTGTTGATGTATTACAAATTCAAAACATAATTGTACTACAATGATTCTGTTTTAAACTATCACGGTTGTTCTCTAAAGTTATATGATTATTAACGGGATATTTACCGTGGTAAGGTTGTGGAATGAGCTCCCGATATTTCGGCGCAGTTACTTGCACCATGTTCACGGGAAGACTGAAGAATGCGGGTGGTTGGTCAAAAAGTTTAAAAGTTAGGTGCAGACATAACGATCTACCCTCTTTCTTAGTCTTTTGCTACGGTTATCACTGGAACTCGAACTCGATCCTAAGTCGGGAGCTCATTCCACAACCTTACCACCTCAGATTATAAAACAAAAGGCAGATGGAGCGTACTGAATACGCGAGTGTCGCCACCAAAGCGAATACAAATTCAAAAGCAAATACAAACCCGCGCTAGTGATATACGCGACTTGTCCGAAGCAACACGTAACGACTGGTTCGTAATTTTAATGTAAAAAATGCCGTCTTGTGTTATTAAACACTGTAAAAGTTGTTCCCAAAAAAAAAGAAGATGGAATATCCTTTCACAGATAACTATTAATAATTATTTGGCTTAATATAATTTTTAATCAACATAATAACTTTACATGTGACTCGGAACACAAAACTTCGGCAGTCATTCGCTTGTGTTGCCAGTATTTATTTAAATTAGTTAGCCGTTTTATTGGTAAAACTACATTTAGAAGGTCTAGGGGTTAGTAATGTAACGAAAGTTTGTTTTTTAATATCGCAAATGCGAATATTTTTTATAAGTCTCGCTTCTCTCACGGTTTTTTTTCCAAAAAAACCTCAAGACTTCTTAGAAAATACTTTTTATGTCAGGTTTTTTTAAGTTGAATATGCGAATATTTGTCTCGTTCGCACCATTTTTAGGGTTCGGCACCTCAAAAGGTAAAAAGGGAACCTTTATAAGATCACACTCTTGTCAGTCTGTCTGTCCGTGTGTGACCACCGATTTTTTCAGGAACGGGCCCTATCAAGTTGAAATTTATACCAGATATTGAAGTCTATAGTCCCTATTAGGTGTATTAAAATCTAGGTCCGTCTTTTTCGCGTAGTCGTGTATGTACTAAACTTAACCTTAATTTTCAACTTTTTTTTATTTTGCGGTATAAGTCTGGATCAACCGGAAGTACCCTATAGGTTTTGGGTCGAAAACCCATAATATGGTAGTTCTCGTTGACCTAGAATCACTAAATTTGGCAAAAAGCTAGGTTTTATACAATAAATAGAGGAAAAAAAATAATGCCCCCCTCTAATCTCCAAAGTCTGTGAAGAGAAAAATCTGAAATAATTTGTTACCTACAAACTTAACCTCTCGGAACCCGAGATGGGCGAGTCCGATGAAATGTTTTGTATGTTAATCTAGATTAAAAACTACCTGTGTGCCAAATTTTATCCAAATCAGTATAGTCGTTTTTGCGTGAAAGAGAAATAAACATCCATACATACGTACTTCCATTCTCACAAACTGTCGGATATATGTGTAATAATAAGAAAAGTAGGATACTATTAAAATATTAAACAAAAACAAATAAACAATGAATCGTGATATATTTACCGAACCTTCTTTATTTATTATAATTTATTTAGTTATTAATAAACATTATTTTATCCATATATTACTTTAGTTATGTTACAAAAGAACGTTTAACTTTCCAATATTATAACAATTTGTTACAAAAATGAGGGAGTTAATTTTCCAATATCTGGTAACTTTACACGCACACAGATGCACGTGTACGTACAGTGCAGTGGCTCGCTGTCACGCACACATAACTATAGAGGTGGCGACACTCGCGAGTTCGGCGCGCTCCATCTGCCTTTTGTTTCATAATCTGAGCTTACCACGGTAAATATCCCGTTAATAATCATATAACTGTATTACAATGTATTAAAAGTACAAACTATTATATATCCAGTACAACTGTGGCACAGAAAACTGCTACTGTGTACCTACTGTATACATCAACGATACGATTACGTTACACTTACGCAAATTTATCGTGCGAACATAGGCCGTAACACAAACAATTTGCGAATTAGTATTCGTATTGTAAGCGTCAACACGTCACGCTTCGGCGTACAAACTATGAGTTATCTACGTCACAGTTATCAAATGACAGTTTGAAAAGTTTCACGTGAAGGACACGTCACGTTACACTTACGCTGTTATTTGCGCTAGGCCCACAGATATACTATACTTGGGTCGGTATTCTAGCGCTCAGTTGTGAATCTCGATAAGTGGAGATAAGACAATACAGTTCATATTGCCATACAAAATACACCCCGCTAGACACTCCTGCTTAGATTCACTACTGAAAGTACTTCTGGAATACAGCCCATAGTACCTTAGTGGCCTGAAAAAAAGCAGTTAGCGGCCAAATTATATTGGAAGCGGCTAAACAATCCGGTAATTGCTATTTAGGCTGAGTCTTGCAATATTATTTTTTGCTAATCACTACATCACTACTTATCATAAAACAGTAGAGGTCGAATTTCTGTACAACAAAAAAATGCTATAAACCGAGTGATATATATGTAAGGAGTGAAATTGAACTAATTTAGATATTTTTTTTTGGCTGTTTGTGTGTTTGTCTGTTCGTCTGTCCGTTTGTCCGGTCTAATCTCCGAAACGACTGGACCGATTTAAATGAATTTGTATGTTGCTAGCTTATATCCCTGGTCAACATATAGGATTATGATCTCGGTAAATTAAAGAGTTAAAAAACAAAAAATAGTTAAAAAACTGTAACCGTATATCGCGAGGCAACGCGAGCGAAGCCGGGGGCGGGGCAGCTAGTACATCAATAAACGAACTCATTCGAGCCAATCGGATGTCACTCGGTTTCTTTCTTTGATTAAGCTTTTAAAAATATTTGCGCATTAGTATAATAATAAATAAAAAATACCATGTGCTTTAAAAAATAATATCAAAAATGTGCTTTACAACAATTTCTATTATTGTCATGTTTTTATTACTTTAAGTTTTCTACCCAAAGACTCCAGAATCCGTACCATTTTTTAACCTTATTTTAACTTTTTAAACTAATTAACTATTGAAATATACTACATCTTAGCATATGGGGAGGGAACATAACAAAAAAAAACATTTTGTACATTACTGGCCATACCTCATTATGTACCGATATAAGACCGAGGCTTTTTCTTAATATTGAAGTTCTGTAATTGTAGATCACCGATATTTTCCTTTGGTACAATTATAAATTATTTAGGATATTCTATCAGGGTTACATGATAGCGTACTTATAAAATATAAATTAATTATTTATCTGTAGACTAGACTAAATTGTGAACATATCTGTTAGACTCCACTGTTAGCAACCAATACGGTCTCATACATATCTACATATTTATGCGCAGTCATTAGATTAGATTTCGACCCTCAATAATATTAAATTCGGCAAGGCCGTATATGTAATGATCGGTGACTAATCCTATGTTGCCATAGGGACACTTGGGTTGTTGCAACACGGTGTGACCGGGTACCTAATCTAGAAGCTGTTTATGTGGTAACACAGGTCTAGCTAGACCTCTTAAGTCATTGGTACGTTAGCACTATTATTTATTCTATGTCGTTGGCGCCTGTAGTTGTAGCACAGTAATCTGTGGTTGTAGTAACCATTTTATAATATGTGCCTGTAGGCCAAGTGATTAACATGTACTAGAAATACACATAATATTAAGGTGTTTTGAAGTGTGGCAAAAGCAGTGCAGTACGCAAAATGATATATGTACCTACTTAATATTGAAACTTAGAAAAAAAAATCGATTTATTGCACAAAACATTATTTATTTTCTTAACTTACAACTATCATTACAGGTTTTTTTTTAAATTTTTTTTAACATGGTTCCAATGAGGTGTTTTTATATACATTTGCTCTCCATGTTCCACCATAGACTGGCAAACAAAATATTGCTAATAGTAGATTTACGGAATTTACAATTTAGAGATTACTCTATACCTACCCACTATAGAATACCAAATAAATTACCACAATTGATATGAAATACAATTTAGTAATTACATAGGTAAATTTAATTTACATTTACTTCTTTAGCACGCAAATTTAATCATAAAAATAAAAAATACAATGTCACAACATTTTGGTAGATCGATTCTGTAAGCATTCTCTTAACTAAAAATCTCTAAATTCTGGCAGTACTTATTCTGTTTAGGCTAAAATCCAAATTAGTATAACACTTCCGAATGACAGCACTAAAATTAGACTTTTCTCTTCAATTGTGGCGATATTTTAGACAGTTTAGTCGTCACGTAACTTGGTGCTCGCTAAACTAACCTAAAACAACCCAAAATTGAATAGAATAATCCTATTTTTAGAAGACTATAATTCTAAGTGTTAAATAATTTTGGATTTTATTGTTAACAGGATAAGGACCACTATAATAAATTTTTAGTTCGGTAGTTTAGTATTTTTGAACAAGTGAATCGCTACCGTGTAGCTGATATTTTGACAGGTGACGTTTAACTTTAAGCATAAGGTTTTAATATGCCTGGCAAACAAGCAAACAGGCCGCTTGATGGAAAGTGACTACCATCGCCTATGGATATGTGTAACACTCGGGCCATCACAAATACGTTGCCGACCTTTGATGGTTCTGTTGACTCGTCTTTTGAAGAGCCCCATATTGTAACTTGCCCTTGGTTTACTCGTCTCTATATTTAAGTTCATTAAAAAGTTACCTACATACTTTTTGTGTTAAAATAGGGATATGAGCAAGTTGCATGTCACCTTATGATAAGCGCTACGTCGGAGCTGCGAAACATCTAAACTGCGGAAAATCTAGAAAGATGGACAGATGGACATAAAGTAAAAAATATGATACACTTTCCCCTACGAAGAAATAATGTCAGGAAGCATAACTCAGAACAAATTCCACACAAAAAGTGGTCCTTCAAACCAAAACGACGTATGATTCCAAATACGAATTACTTCCGAGGTTACAAATAGACATGTTCGGTGATTGGTTTACATTTGGAAGGAAAGCAGGGATTGGTCCAAGCGCGTGCTGCAACGTTGTAATATAATTTCATGATCATATTTCATTGCATTAAATCCTTATTGTGTGTATTTAAAAACTATTTCTTTATTGACCTGCAACATGACAAACTTTAAAAAAGGAGAACCATGATGGAATGACACAATGGAGACGTCATGAATTTAATTTGGATTTGGGAAGAGAGAGGATTGGATCACGGATTACGTCTGATTAAAAAAATATTATAGGAAGATTCCAATTTGGTGTACCGAGACACGAAATAATCATATTCCCTGGAAATCTTAGTTGACGGTGAGGTGTTGAAGTTGGTGAAATAGTGATTTGCACCCGACGAGTCACTCTCGATATCGTCAATTACATTCCTGAAGTCAAGACTTGGAAAGATATTTTCATATGTATTAATTAATAACAAATCGAGGGTGTTGGTTTGATGAATACTCTCGCCCTGATATATAAAACAAGCTATTGGGGGTATCCCGTGTTCTCTGAGCCCAGAACTGAAGCCTTCGATAAAGCAAGAAGCTAACTGGAACCTTTGATGGAACGTGTGTATGTGGACTTGTGGTGAAGTGTTATCCGCCAGGTCATGTATTACTTATTATTATAACTTTATTTATATTTCTGATGTTCCTTTTTTATTTTTTAGTTAGCTAGCTAGGCCTTCAGCTAGGTATTCTACCAATGTAAGTAACCATTACATTACAACGTCTACTATGACAGCTGATCCATAGCGGCGTGAACGATGATAGTGATTTAGCACGAGTTTTATTGGGTCATTTTTTAAGGCAGTTACTCTGGCTCAGTTTTCCATTGCCTGACGTCGGTTTGAGGGTTGATATTTTTTTCACAGAAAGGTCACGTTATTATATGAACACACGCCAAGTTTCAATACCAGAAAACGCGTAGTTTTTGAGAAAAAAATTATTGAAAATCAATTATTTTTGCAATATTTACGTGAATCCATACCACAGATTATGTAGAATTCTCGCAATTGAACGTTTCGTTTTAACTACAGTTAAGTTGCCTGCCTGCTGTTTGTTATAATTGTAGGCATCAGACGAGCCAGAGCCGCTGAGGCTGGTTGTCAAAGGTGACCAACAAGCTGAAGCTGCGGAGGTGATGGTCTTACCTTGTTTTTTACAATTATTATTAATTTTGGGTTGAATTATGAATTGACTGGCACAAGATTGATATTAAATGTTGTGGGGATGGGTAAGGGTTTGGTCTCTGATGGTAACAATAACCCTCTTATGCATATTTTACAAGAAAACAATATACAGAAATCTAACGACATTATAAATAAGAACACCACACGAAAAAAAATTAGGTTAGGTTGAAACTGCGACAACCAACGCGCGAGCCGAGCGAGCAAAGCGAGCGTGCCGCGGCAGCGGCCGGCGAAGCGCTAAAAAGTCAGTTACACATCCAACAAAACAATAAATTAGATCAGCGAAGTGTTAAATAACGTGAGGTCATGATTTTACAAAAATAAGCATAACTCAAAAACTATGCATTACCTTGTAATAAAAATGGTGAAAAAGGGAGGGGAGGACCCTATCCTTCCCCCCTTCAACCCCCTATTTCATGCCAATCTACTAAAAAATATTATCTTAATTTTAATCCATAAAATTAGGAAAATTAAAAAAAAAGTAAAAAAGGGGGGGTTCCCGTGCTTATTATTAGAAGAGGGGGGAGGGAAACCCCTCCCCCCCCTCCCCCTCCCCCCTCCCCCCTTAATTCGGCGGCAGTCAATGGAAAGTCGTACCGTTACTCTTCCTAATTATTTCTTCGTAGACTATCCCCCAGTTTCTAGAACGTTTGTCAAAGCATTGATTAGTTGACCAACTAAATACTAAACGCTCATTGGTCAATGATACTCTAAGACGGATATGTGACCAATCAGCGGCCAGTATTATGTCTGTTTAGCTAATCAGTGCATGCAGATGCAGTTTGCCTAGCACGAAAATTTTCGTAAGTGTATCGTTGAAGTATACCGTACAGACTACGCTTTATCTGCGCCACAGTTGTACTAGATAAATTATAGTTTGTACTGTATACGTCAACGATACGTCACACTTACGCAAATTCTAGGCCCACTGTTCTATACTGTTGTAACGTGTTCCATTCAAGTTTTGAAGTACCAATAGCCTAAATCGCATTGCTCAATATATTTGTAGTGACAAGTTAACAAGCAATAACTAGTACTGACACAGATATCTATGATCGGATAGCAAACAAGGTCGACTGGTGGAGATATTATACTCTGATAGCATGCCTAGAGACAGTTATAGGCGAATTACCTAAGAGTACTAACGCATCTATAATATTTATAATATTAACGAATTCATGTCAAAAAAATTAAATATCTGTAAACCATAATTAACAATAAATATTGACATTTAACTACTTATATTGATTTTACAATTGATTGTGTTTAATGACTTTTATGTATGATGATTACACTAATTTTAATTTAATTTAGTACCTATACATGTATGACATAATAACATCTTAAAATGGTATAAACAAAGTTGGAATCGAATGTTAAGGTAGTATGTTATGTAATGTATACAAATTATGTTGCTTGCGTTACGAGAAGGGACGAGTGAATGAATGAAGAATGACTGACATTGTGACTGAGTTGTGAATGAAAGTGTTTTCAACGTAACATAAATAATATAATAAAATAAATTAAATGTAAAAACAAAACGAAGCTAGATATAAGAAATTACTATTGCTATTTGAATGACTTGCCTTGTATAACATTCACTGTTATAATATGGCCAATAAATGATTGGAATTAGAATTAGAATTTGTATTTATACTCTATAGATTGAATTTATCTCTACAATACATACAATTGAAGTATTTGTTTGTAATCCCAAAATAACAGCTTTTTACGAAAAGCATGTCAAATGAATACGTTAAATATAACAAAATAGAAATTTAAAAAAAAAAACAAGCGTAGCAGTCTTTGGGGACTGCCGAGAGAAGTGAAAACTATTCAAATTATCTACCAACTTCCAAAAAAAGGAGGAGGTACTCAACTCGACCGTATACGAGTATTTTGTTTGTTACCTCATAACTTTCGACTGGGTGAACCGATTCTCAAAATTATTTTTTTGTTTGAAAGCTGGTGCTTCCCCTGTAGTCTTCATTCAAATCTGGTTTAGTAGTTTTTGAGATACACTCCAATAACTGAATAGAATGGAAGTCGGTATTAAACTTTTCAAATTGTACTTGTTCTTAAGACACACAATCATAACAATAGGTAGTCATGGAAACCATTATCGCGTCTAAAGAAGTTTTCACTACAAAACTACATTATCTAAGTATGACAAAGCGTTCGGTGATGGTGACGATGACGTGAGTTCCTTGATTTTTCTTTTCCCAAAAAGCCAATGAAGATGAAGCAAGT
Organism: Selenia dentaria; assembly: GCA_917880725.1. Classification (NCBI taxonomy): domain Eukaryota; kingdom Metazoa; phylum Arthropoda; class Insecta; order Lepidoptera; family Geometridae; genus Selenia; species Selenia dentaria. The sequence goes on along the minus strand of OU862901.1, from coordinate 7,826,796 downwards.
GCCACGATTTTTCTTCACCCAAAAAGTGCACAACGCGCCTTAAGAAGTTTTAACTTCAAAAACTCGTCCGTCTATTCGTTTGCTACGACTAATGTCTTAAACGGCTGAATCGAGTTGGACAGGATATAAACGAAAGTTCAGCTATAGTATTAGTTTAGTATCTCATTACTTCATCAGAATTTGGGACTTGTCATTTTCTAGTTCTTGATAATTGAACTTAATTGGATACTGGCCTAATATACAAACCGTGTGAAACCTAAAAAAAAGAAAAAAACACAAGATACGCACAAGCGCTCTTCAAGTCTTCACACTAATCGAAAGTTTCGCAAACTGAAGCTCCCACGATGAAGCCACCGTCATAGATAATGTACGAGTAGCTACTAGACTGTTTACACAACATTCATTACTACTTGATGACACATTAGGCTATTGCCAACTATTCAATATTGCAACATTCTCAGAATTTAAAGCATTACAATGGGTTGTGAAGACATTTAAAATTCATAATTTTGGTGGAATGGCTATCAAAGGAAAGGCAATCAGTAAAAGGGTTACCAACCCTAAAAATATTTACCCTTAAAGATAAATAATTCCTTAAAATTGCTTTAACACTTGAGAAACACCCCAAAAACAAATTACGATACCTACTCTTTATTTATAAATCACTTCAAATATACGAGTATAGTTATAAAGGAGATAAGTCCTAGTTTATGGTAAACTGTTAGACACTGATTAATGTCATTTTGTTTTTAATAGATGGGTTATGTCCGCGTTCAATCAACGAGGAACTGAACAAGATGTCGCTAAGTCAACAGCTACATTTTTGGGATGGTAATGGGATTCCCCAGGGCTTATAATTATCAAAAAGTCTCTGAAAATCCCATTCCACTTATTTAACCCAAACTTTGGGGATAGAAATCCGTAAGTTGGTAACCCTGAGTGAACGCCCGTAGTGTGATTTATGTCAGTGTGCCAAGTAGCACATAGAGCATCGTTACAGCGTAATAAAATTATAACGGACCTCAGTGCTGGCAGGTTACCATTTAGACATATACCCTCCTTGGGAATACTGTAAGTAGTATACTCACTACCTTCCGGTTAATAAGAGCATCAAGATGGCGAAGACCACTCTTACGACACTCAAAGAAAATAAACTTAAAGAGAACAATTATATTCCAAAGCTGGGTCTGTACGGCTAGATTGTTATACAAAAAATATAAACATTCTTGATCCGCAAATAACTGCTAATATAGATATTTTATACCTGTAGATGAGTTGTGATCTCCCCATATTCACTAGACGCATGCAAGATAATTGCCGTAGTCGCTACCAGTCTTGCACTTCCGAGCGTCCGGTAAATTCGTCGCCGCTAATCGTGTGTTTTTAGGAAAAAAGTTGTGTGAAAATACAACAAAATGCCTTCCTGTGTCTTTAGACACTGCACTATTAATTACAGGCACTGTAAGAGATAACTATTTTGATTGAAATATAAAATATCGTCATTTCGTTTAATCTTGGGCGACTGTTGTCACAATGAAATGGATGATGAGATCAATCGATCAAATTAACAAAATTACTTTTCCGTAACCAATAGCATACCAAACAGTAAGTCAAAGTCAAAGTCAAAATCATTTATTCAATTTAGGCATCAAAGACGCACTTATGAACGTCAACTTTTCATTATAATGTACTTTAAAGACTACCGCCGCGTTCCAAAATATATAGAACCCACCGAGAAGAAGCGGCAAGAAACTCGGGGCCTTTCTTTTTATAAGTATGGATGTTTACAATGTTTCTACTTAGGTACTACAAATATTATATTTTATGGGTGGCAGAGAGACAGCTTGCCAGAAGTGGAATATTCCAAGCATCTTTATCTTCTATATAATGTCGAACTTGATAGTAAGCTTTTTTTATTAAAACGTTTTTTACAGTCAACTTGAATTTGCCCTCTGTGAGCTCAGTTATGTGCTTTGGAATTTTATTGTAAAAACGCACACAATTTCCTAGGAATGACTTATTAGTCTTCGCAAGTCTAAAACTAGGTACAGCTATCCTATTTGTATTTCTGGTATTAAAAGTGTGGTGAACACTATTTAACTTATATTTATGTAAATTTTTACGAACATACATTATATTTTCAAATACATATAAGGAAGGCAACGTTAATATATTGATTTCTTTAAATAAATCTCTCAAAGATTCACGGGGACCCATTTCGTATATAGCTCTAATAGCACGTTTCTGAAGGATAAATATGGTCTCTATATCAGCCGCTGAACCCCATAGCAATATCCCATATGACATTACGCTGTGGAAATATGCAAAATACACTAACCGCGCCGTAGAAGCATCTGTTAGCTCTCTTATTTTACGTACTGCATATGTAGCATAACTGAGTCTCCCAGACACGGCATTTATATGAGGACCCCATTGTAATTTTGCGTCAATTTTAATGCCTAGGAAGACAGTTTCCTTGTCCATTACGAGTTTAACTCCATCAAGCGTAACATTGGACTCCAAAAATGGAACAGTAGGCAAAGAAAACTTCAAACATTTTGTCTTTTTGGAATTCAGAAGTAGATTAATAAAAAAAATTATAGTTGAGAACCATTTAGAGATACTAGATAGAGCGTTGTTTACTTGAATTAGTGTGCTATCTTTCCTATCTACATTAAAAATCAGAGATGTGTCATCCGCAAATAAAACAATATCACAAAGATCCTTGGCCATAAGGGGCAAGTCGTTAATGTAAACTAATTTAGTTAATTAGTAATACCACGGTAATAATATAACCGCGGTACTCGTAATTCTTTGAGCGCTATATAGTTGTAAAATTCGGTTGCGATGACGCTGCCATGGCGGTACCCATCAAGACCTTTCATAAGACGCCACGGGATGATACATTTACAAATTGCGTTTCTGTGCCATATTTGAAGGTTTTTAGCGACCCGTTGATGATAATCTATTAAAACTTTTTTGTTTGAAACTTCTTGCGAGTTTGACACATATTTATTTAATGTCAAAATTGACTTTATCTTTATTATTCTCCAATCCTATATCCGTCCAATGCACATTCTCAGTGAGTTTACGAATTAAGAACGTGGCAAACTGATCTGTCAAAAAGTACAAAAAGTGCGAAGCCTTATAAAAAAAAGTAAGTCGAGGGCTGCAACCAATGTAAGACTTTTAATCCCGGATGTAAACAACTATTTACCCAGTTTATCTGATTTTTTATAACAAAATAAAGTAGGCAAGTGTCTGTTAACTGTAGTATGCTTGCAATGCAATGCAATTGCAAGTGCATTGACTTGACACAGTGCAAGCTCACCTACTGACATAGTTCAACTTTGCATCTCTTTCACTCTCACTTGTTCATATTGACATCTTACTCTGGCGCATAACTTTTTATGATTGTGTAATCATTTTCCCGCCATTTCATTGAAGTTTTTAAATAATTCAAACTGATGGATGTTTTTTTCGAACAGTATCGTTCACGGTAAAATTTCAGCTTTGGTATAGGTATACAATATTTGAGTGACATATTATAAAGCTATTTAATAATGTTAATAAAGTAATTTAACTAGTATTATTATTTGTAAATTATTATTCCCAATAGAAAGATATTTTTATATTTTCTTTTTATTTTTTTAAACAGTATAGTTTACAAAATTGGTCTTCAATTTTCACATATAAAACTGATTGCAAAGAAAAAAAAAACATTGGACATAAATGAATACACTTTCGTTTTGAATTTAGATCACTGTCACAAATTGTAGGTTTGGACAAACAAACTTTAACCTTATCGTTATAAACACAAGGATATTATTTTTAAACTTCAACTTGATATGAGAAAAGAGACCGTGCGAAATAATTACTATTTAGTATTTTGACAGTCATGCGTATAATTATGTCTTTATGCCGACACACAAAATCTTTTAGCAGATGATTAATTCTGAGCAATTGAAATGAAACTTTGGTGTTATGTAATACAGATCTTATTGCGATATAAAAGGTGGTACAATAAAGTTTAAATTATTTGAACGCTCACATGTTTTAATTATCGTGTAAATTGTTCGGCGGAAATTATAATTGGCGGGAAATGCTGGTTCTATATCTCCACAAACTTTTCAAATACATATAGTTGATATGTTTAGTTATACTTATTATAAAAATGTAGTATTCGTTATATAGCAATTATGTTTTATAGCAATATTGCTATGAACATTGTTGATATAATACAAATGTTTATCAGGGTTTTGTTTGTCCATGTGAGAATTTGAATTACATTTGGAAAGGGGTTTGTTTTGTGGTAGGCATTCAACAGCTAACATTGAAAAGGGATTTAAAACTTTGTTAAGAACAATATTTGTTTAATTTGCCATAGTGAAACTTTGGTTATACTAATACTACTTCTACTACTACGCTACTACTACCCTGAAATAAAAAATTGGACTTTCATACTTATTTTAATAGAAGGGCGTGATATAATTATACGATAATATAACTTGGTAATTCAGTATACTACTGAAAAACATTTTTGGCGAGTAATTACGAGTAGCTATCCGAGGCGCCTACGCTGTTTCTTCAATGTTGTTTAACATAACTGTTAACACATAAAGGCACAGTTAAAGGCAGCCTGGTGCCTTATAATGTTTAGGTTGTATCAACTTTCTAAGTATTGTTTTCTTTACGTGGACATTATAGTCGCTCTAAATAAATCAAAAAAGGAACACACGTAAAGAACACACGCCATAGTGACAGAGCCCCACGCACTGCACGATCCAAACACTGACTGTAGGTATATATGTACAGGCCGGGCCAATATGATGGTGCATCATAGGCACCTATTCCTTTGTAAAAATGATGGTGCATCATAGGTACCTATAGTTTTGTAAAAATAATGGTGCATCATAGGTACCTATTGTTTTGTAAAAATAATGGTGCATCATTGGTACCAACTCTTTTGTAAAAATGTAGGTACATCATAGCACCCTTTTGTTCTATAATCTGAGCATAGCACGTACATCATAGTACATCATACATCTATTCTTTTGTAATTAGAAATGTTTTTTAAAGCTAACATTAGAAAAACATAATAAAACTGTAATTATAGATTGTTTAATCCTTCCTATACCGTGATAATTGAAACAAAAGATTTATGAATGAAACTGATGTATATTTACGTTTCTGGGACGCAAAGGGTTAATTAATAAATTACGTCAGTCTAAGAAGAGTAACATTTAAAAAAAAAATTGTTCTATATCGACTATATTTCTCACCAGAAAATCTTTTCAGAAACCAACTTACCGCGTTAAATAGTAAGTAATATTTTAAAGAAAAGGGTTTTAATACATTTTATATTATGTATGTCATTGGAACAATGAAACCGATTACTGAAACATTTTGTTACTTCGAATAGATTGCATGATTTTACAAATTGACTTCATAACCTTACGTAGTATCAACTGACAGAAGGTCAACGATAGTACTAATAAGCAAATGGGATACCCGAGCATGCTACTAGTTACGGCAGGGCTATTATGTATCTCAGTTGGAATCAAAAGTTAATTGAAATCTAAAAAAGTTGAAAAATTTAATCATTATCATCATCATCTCAGGCGTAGGACGTCCACTGCTCTGAACATATGCCTCCCCCACGAATTTCCAAAAGGACCGGTTGGAAGCGGCCTGCATCCAACGTCGTCCCGCTACCTTTATCAGGTCGTCAGTCCACCTCGTCGGTGGACGACCTACGCTGCGCTTGCCGGTCCGTGGTCTCCACTCTAGAACCTTCCGGCCCCATCGGCCATCAGTTCTGCGTGCTATGTGGCCTGCCCACTGCCACTTCAACTGGCTTATCTTCCGGGCTATGCCGGTGTATGTATGAAAATATTTAATACCGACTTCCATTCTATTCAGTTATTGGAGTGTATCTCAAAAACTACTGGACCGAATTTGATGAAATTTACTTTACCACACGGGAAGAATTTTGAGAATCGGTTCACCCACTCGAAAGTTATGAGGTAACTAACATAAAATAAAACAGTCGAATTGAGTACCTCCTCCTCCTTTTTTTGGAAGTCGGTAGAAAATGATGGCTTTATGTCACTATGTCACTTGTCAGTTCTAGTCATAAACTTACTAACATTTTTGCCTACTGGAGTTGTCAAAACTGACACAGAGCCGCCATTTTTTATTATTAGATTTCAATCATTCATTTGATTGTAACTGAGATAAATAATTGCCCTGCTGAAATAAAAAAAACATAGAACGATCGAAATTAGACGAATTTGTACAATTACTAAGTAAATAACTTGGTACCTACTACGTGTTTCTGTTGTCTGTTTATCTGTTCAACGCATCCAAGGAAGTTGTATGGTTTTATAGTAGTTGCTTCCACCTGTATAATGTACAATCAGTGTCATAGACAATCATTATGCAAAGCGGTAAGCTGCTTCCGTGCTGCTTTAACAGACGTGCTAGTGAAAACTAGGGCATAGACTAAATACCATTTAGTCCTGAGGTAGGTAGCTATCCGGAAACTTCGCGAAGTCTTCTCGTCAAAAATACCTCAGTGCCTCAAGACAAGAGTCTTCGACCAATGTGTGTTACCAGTGATGACTTATAGCACTGAAACGTGGTCTCTTACTATGGGCCTCATAGAAAAGCTCAAAGTCGCACAACGAACTATGGAGAGGGCTATGCTCGGGGTTTCTCTACGTGATCGAATCAGAAATGAGGAGATCCGTAGAAGAACGAAAGTCACCGACATAGCCCAGAAGATTAGCCAGTTGAAGTGGCAGTGGGCAGGGCACATAGCACGCAGAACAGATGGCCGATGGGGCCGAAAGGTTCTGGAGTGGAGACCACTGACCGGCAAGCGCAGCGTAGGTCGTCCACCGACACGGTGGACAGACGACCTGATGAAGGTCGCAGGACGACGTTGGATGCAGGCCGCTTCCAACCGGTCCTTTTGGAAAATCATGGGGGAGGCCTATGTTCAGCAGTGGACGTCCTACGGCTGAGATGATGAGGTAGCTATCTAGGGTACCTACTTAGTCGCACATTCCGCAGGACTCTTGAGCTAGAATACGTCTTGTAGTGACAACCATATATGGGTTAAAACAATATTATTTAGCGTGTGTGTTTGAGTGAGGTAGCGAGGCGAGCGTGGATGAAGTGAATGGAAAAAGTAGACCTCGGCGAACGAATCCGGATCAAATCGGAGATGTTCACTTGTGAAGTGTGATGAGAGTGGATGAAGACATAGTTTTGAAAAAAGGAGTGATGCTCATTCCATCAACACGCGGAATAAGCACAAGCTATCCGTACATGTAACGCGTCTCCACAGAATAAGTCATTCTTTTATGGGACAATGTATACGATTCTATAATAAAGTTCCCAATGTTATCCGAGATTTGCCTATTATAGTAGATCCAACCGTTTATCCTCTTTTTGACAGATCTAATTTGTCAGTTAAAGTGTTGTGACCAAGTGATTATAGTGGACACGATTTCGATTCATTTTTCTATCGAGTCTGTGCGGAAAGAGAATAGTCCTAGGAATGGCGCCATGACCATGGCTATTGGCCATCTAGAAATACGTCAGCCAATGGGGAATGTTGAAAGGGCGTGGACAGGCCGTCATGGCATGGCCATCTAGAAACGCATCAGCCAATGGGAAATGCTGACGCATTTCTAGATGGCCATGCCCAGATGGCGAGGCCACGCCGTCCGGTTACACCCGTGTAGTTTCCAAGGTAAGCTATCAAATTCTGAGTTATAAGTTTTCACTTCTATCGGCAATTCCTATGACTGCCAATTTTTTTGTCTATGGGTAAGCAGTAGTATTTTATCAAGGTAGTAAAACTCAATGGTCCACCGCCGTTTTGTATTTGTCACTGTCACTCGCAACAAGACGCCCGTGCTAGTAATTATTTGCTGAGTTTTATATTGGAACTATAAAATGCCGAAAGGATCAGTGCTGAAAGGACAGACGAGAGAAATGGTGATCAAGCTTCGTAATTACTTTGAAGCAGAGTATCAAAATGGCGGCCCGCTTTTACCATTGTCGCAAGTGAGAGAGCGCGTTGCGGCCGCGTTAGGTATTAGTGCATCTACGATTACAAAAATTACTACCGAAGCCTACGGAACAAGCGGCATGCAGGAGAATAAGCTTCGTACGCCGAAGAAAAAACGCCAACCACGTCGTGTGACTTCGGTTGACAACTTTGACGCAGACGCTATACGCCGTCATATATATAACTATTACTTACGTAAAGAAGTTCCAACACTTAAAAAACTTGTTGCTTCTTTGCGTGAATGTGATTTGTTCCGAGGTCAAAAATCGTCATTGGTAAAGGTCTTGAATGAAATTGGATTTACTTATAAAAAATCGGACAAACGCAAAATATTGATGGAGCGTCGCGACGTAGCTTTTGCTCGTTGCGAATTTTTGAGCGAAGCCAAAAAAATTACAGATTGGTCAAATGTTGTTTTCACTGACGAAACTTGGCTGAATGCGAACCACACAGTGTCTAAGAGCTGGACTGATGACACCGCTGCTTCCACTACCTCAGTACCGATGGGAAAAGGAGAACGTCTAATCATTTGCCATGCAGGGTCTGTGAAAGGATTCATGCCAGATGCTTTGTTGGCCTTTAAATCCAAAAAAACAGTTGAGTACCACGAAGAAATGAATTCTGAGGTTTACGAAAGTTGGTTTAAGGAAATGGTACAATCATTGGAAGAACCGTCAGTTATTATTATGGATAACGCATCCTATCACTCACGCCAAATTGATAAAATGCCGACCCAGGCCGACAAAAAACAAGTAATCATTGACTGGCTTCAACGACATGGTGAAAATGTTGATAACTCCTTACTAAAAGTACAATTACTAAATATATTACGAACAAAAAAACACTTCCCAAAACGATATGTGATCGACGAAATAGCTGCAGAACATGGTCATTGGGTTCTTAGACTTCCACCCTATCATTGTCAATACAATGCCATTGAATTAATATGGGCTCAAGTTAAAGGACACGCTGCTAGAAATAACACAAAACCCCCATTCACGGCAAACAAAATGGTAAATTTATTAAAAAATGCATGTGTGAAAGTAACTGCGGAAAGCTGGCAAAATGTAATTCAAAAAACACAAGAAACTATAATGGCAGATTGGGATAAACACGTGGCGATAGATTATATGAGTCAACAATTAATTATAAATGTCGGCAATAGCTCGAGTGACAGCAACGATGAATCTGATTTTGATTAATAAATAAATAAAAATAAAAGATTAGATTTCGTTTGCTTAAATTGGAATTGGGGTTGCTCAAACTTTACTATTTTCTGGTACCAAACGGCAGACTTTAATGTCTGCCATCCCCAGCGAGCAACACGGAAGGGAGTAGCCTTAGCTAAAAAATATTGTTCAAATCTTTCTGTCATTTCTTGCGGGAGGGGAAGTTGCACACTAGCGCAAAGCCGCACTATTACATACAAAACATACCTGTACCGATCCATTGCCGATCATACTCACACAACCAAATCACTAACACATAAAAAATAAAGCACCATTCACAAATCTAGCCCCGCCCTCACCCCACAGTATATTATCAAACTCCATGGTCCATGCGGACTTGTACTTTGACAGAGGGGAAACGCTGTGTATGCCTACTCCCTTCCGTGTTGCTCGCTGGCCATCCCAGATTTAACCGGTAACAGCTTCGTCAAGTATGACTTGTACTTGTAATCATCATAGTCATCATAACCTTGTTCTTTTTTGGATATACACCAGGAGATAAACACGTCTTCAAATAATGCTGTATGTTTTCCTGAGGCGCATCAATATAACGGTTTTACATAAAAATAAATCCGATATTATGTGCCGAGAACGGAAAACACCCGTGTAAAAATAGTTCATAAACAATATCGATATCTCAATCGTAACTTCGTAACATCACTATGTTGATAGCCATAGAACGTAATTTTTTAAAAACGTTTGTTATTTTATGGAATTTATAAAAAAACTACTGCACTTATGGACTCATTTTGTGAAAGATGATTATTATACGGGATCAAGGAGCAAATTTAAGCAGTTGTCATATTTTTAAAACCTCGCATTTATAAGTTAACTTTTGCGTAACATCGTCATGTTACGTTCTATTGGTGCTGTCAAAAAGAGGATAAACGGTTGGATCTACTATAATAAGTTTAAAATTACTATTAAAACTAAACTCTGTTAAAAAGGTTATTACAAAATTTCAGATTACTTGGAGGATAAAACAGCTTGGGACTGATCACTCCAGGATCTACCTACTCGTGTATTACCATGTCAAAGTGTAGCGTGTCTTGCCCTGCTGATACCATTTTTAGTGTCTCTTTTGTAAGGCAACACTGGAGCTAAAAATAAACGAACATTTGTTATATACAATAATACCTACATCAAAGGTCGTTGGTCGTCATAGGGCCAGACACAATAGAAATTTAATTGTTATAATTTCAACGACTCTTGAAGGGTTAAGAAATTGGCGATATAAAAATGTTAAAAGACAAGCCCGCTGAGTTTCTTGCCGGATCTTCTCAGTCGTGGTCGCGATCCGACCCGGTTGTAGATTATAACAATTTAAATGTATATGAGAATTTGTAAATGCCCCCGTAGGCCTATACAGAATAAATGATTTCATTTTCGTTTTCATTTTCAAAGAGGCCAGGACCGTAGCAAGTAGGAATCTGTGATCTCTCTCCTTCGGGAAACGGGCGTGACGTTATGTAAGTATATATGTGTGTATGAGTGAGTGAGTCTGTATGTTTGTTAATTACCCTGAAACAGATCAACGGATAGATAGCTTCAACCCACTCAAGATTAACGCATACGGTACAGACGCCTGCAATATGAAGTATACAATCCGTGATTGTAAAAAGTGTCCGTGTGTCCATATACAACTTCATAGAAATGGGCGCTACAGCACGTCGAAAATTGTGATGTTTTTAAGTTATCACTGTGTACATAAAATATTTACTGTGTTTTTTGTCGCATGTAGTTGTATCGTAGGTTTGGATAGTATGGAATGTGTATACATCATATTGCCTGCAACTGTACAGTCGCCTGCAATAAGATGTATACTCGTACATTTAAAAATTTTCAACAGCGCCTCAGAATTCTGTTTCTTAAAAAAATACATCAAAAATAATCTAAAATGAAGTTTTATTAGTTTTATTTATTAAGTTTATATTATTTGACTGCTCAAAATAACCCTTACCTACATTGTTATAAAATCTGGTACTGTATCATGTTTTAGAAAATTACAGAATGTATACATCTTATTGCAGGCGACTGTACATATAAACTGTAGGTAACTGTAGATACATAGATAGATAAAGATAGAGTGAAAGAGAGAGAGAGAGAGAGAGAGAGAGAGAGAGGGGTAAACTGCGTTTACCGAATATGTGATAGTAACGATGTGGTTTATATACCCCGTGTTATGAATATAAAATAAAATTTCACGGTCCTTACGTAGAACCTCCTGTATTGTGCTATTTTCAATTCCTATAAATTTTCCCTTTATTTTCATAGGCACACCCTGCGTATGTGCTTATTGATTCTGGATGCCTTTATATACCATAATAAGATCTCAGTCAGTAATAAGATCAGCGGTCAACTCGTTCAGCTTTGCGTTCGTTGTGTTGCATTACGTTACATACGAGTAAGTTTAACCAAACAGCAGGCGTTCTGACCTTGTCGGTCAACTGTGGGTAGACTGTGGTGTGACACAACGAACGCTAAACTGACCGCGTGAAGGCGTGAACGCGTTGACCGTGCTCTGTCTGATCAGACATGTAAAGAGGCGTTCGAAAAGGCGGAGACACCCTTATTTTGGCATGTTAATCAACCTCATGCACTTAGTTTAACAAAAGAAGCTAAAAAATTGCCTTACGTATAAAAGTCGTCCTATTACCAGCATAACCCTTAGTCGGCTTTTACGCGATATTTGTGGCACAAAATGGAATTAGCTATCTATCAAGTTTCATGACAAATTTGAGTTATTTAATAACTCTTTTGTGTATAAATATCTATAGCTACTACAAATAATACAGTAATTTGCACTTCCTTCGTTAAAATATTTTTTCTACGACATTTTTTTGCTATAAAGCAATCGGTCTAGATCTTACGAGACCTAGCCTACGTATAAATTCTTAGGTGTTTCTTGGTACTTTAAGTTTAGTACCCAAGTGTTAAGTTATTCAACGTTTGCATAACTGGAAAGCTACTTGCAACATTTTACCCTCAGCACTATTATGAGGTAAGTATAACACGGGGGCCACGAAGAAAACGCACGTGTACGAACATAGAGGAAAAGGCGTTTCTCTATGTGTATGAAGAAACATTGCCGAGTTTAGTCGGAACAAATAGACGTTTAATTTAACACTTCAACAAGTCACTTACTTGGAAAAAATACATCAGAATTTAATCCCAAAAGTTTTGCGTTACATCCCTAACGAGGTGTAGGTTAGCATAATTTTTGGTCACCATTCATCATTCAACCTAACGCTCCTCCTCGCTTCGCTTTGCGTCGCACCTATCGTGACTTTGCTATGACTAGATACTCCGCTACGTTCTGTGGGAGTAATTATTGTCGAATATAATGCTCTGTCGAAGCAGTAACTTGTCGAATTATTATTTTTTGAAGTTAGAGACTGTCGAAATATTGAACTTGTCGAAATTCAGAGGTTCACAAAAAAGGCAGACGTTGTTTTTTAATTGTTTGTCATGTGACACAAAGTCCTAAAGCTCAAGGTTTTCGAGATGATCCACGTTAAAGATTCTGTATGGTACAAAATCGTTTTCCCTCGATAATATGAAAACATTTATTTTTTAATTTGTTTATATCAGTTTTTAAGTATATCCTGTATTTTATTGTTTGAACTGATACTTGTAACACATAGCGAGATTGATGATGGAGTAACATGCCAAGTCAAGAGGCACGAGTTCAGATTTAGCCCCATGAAATGACTTGTCACCATAAAGTTTCTTAAAAGCAATTTTTGTCAAGGCCTCGTCTGTACGACCACATCGTCCCTTTGGGAAAAACTTACGTAAAACCAAGAACAATGATCAAACGTTAAAGAATCGGGCTTTGTTCTCACAATTACTTTAAATTGTATATATCTCTCTCTTGGGAAGCGCAGTTTAGCAATTTTTCAAACCACTTTGCTGTCTGTTATGTTCGCAGTGTCGGTACTGTTTCAAGCTTCTATTTAGTCATGGAAAATGTAAAAGATCCATTCAAATTTCCACCACGAAAATCGATTAAGGTACCTATTAAAAGATAAATTGATAAGAGAAAGCTTCTTTTAAACATCGCACATGAATACATGTGCGATGTTTGAATATTATGACAAATTATGATAAAAATAAAATCGACGAAGCTGTTTGATGAGCTTTATTAGTTATATTTTAATAGTCTTTAGTCTCTAGGGTCCGTGGTCGTCCGAAGCCAACAGATTTTGCAAGTAAATTTCAAAAATACTCTTGCCTCAGGGGATCTAAGAGCGGGGGCGTACTTCTACCAAATGTTGTGCCTGGCACTTGTACGAGGCAATGCGGGCCAGTATTCTTGGAACCCTTCCGCATTCCGGTCATTTACGGCGCGTATTGGTATCTATCTATCCACAACTTTCCTTCCTACAGATAGAAATATGACATAACGTCCATACAAATACTCGTAGTGTCAAATCCAGTATGCTAAACCGACGACAGATAGGTTAATAACACCATCCGTTAGACGGGGTTCTTGATTTGTATTATTATTAACAAGTCTATATTCTTGTGGTAAAATAAATGTATCTTCACCTCTCAACCTCGGAAAGATTCTGTCATTAGAAATCTGAGTGCAAAAGTGCATTTTGTCCGCTAGCGTGGAAAGGTTTTTAAAATTCGAACCTTTCTATTCCATACTTTTCTATACCGCAAGTCCACTGACAATGCATTAAATACTTATTTAATTTTAATTTTTTTTAATAATTGCCCTGGCCAGTCACAGGTGGTGCCCAGCCCAGCAGCAGTGAACTGAATGAAAAAAATAAAAAAAAACATTTATCTAGTAATACACAAGTGACAAACATAAGTATAACGGTTCCAAAAAAAAACTTTCTATCAATATTATCAATTGCAGTAAAACCCTCGCTACGCTCAGGATTCTTTATTTGAACCACTCGCGAACTTCACTTGCTCAGGTTTCAATACAAGTACTCGCACCAAAAACCAACTTTGCAGCCTTGCATGACAAATAACTATTATTTCTTTTATTGTAAAAAAACTTCGTTGTAAGCCTTAGATATCGATTTAGGAGTTCTGGAAAAATATATCCAACCGTTAGCGAAAGTACTGGTTATGGAAATGAATAAAGATGTAGTTTTCTTCCAGTTATAAGCTTTTGTTCTTTCTTTTTTTATTTCTCTACACATATAGATGCGACCTTGTGCCTGAATAGGCGCTTTCTACAAATGCATCTGGGTTAACGCAGCCATTGCGACACCACGCCGGGTGACTAAACTAGTGCAAATGCATTGTCAAAATGACAAATGTCGTTGGAATTTATTTGCGTAAGCACAAGTGAGCGATTTCAATTCATCAATAATCAGATATTCTGTATGTTTTTTTAAATGAGTAAACTATTCCTCATGCCACATTGACTCTTAGTATGAGGTCTAGTGGCCACTCTATTGCCCAGACTGCAAGGCAATCAATGAATTGGTATCTATATATTTCACAATTACAAAATGATATGCAGGTACCATGTGAACGCAACAAAAAATATTAACCTGGACATATTTAAACTGGACCAGTGCAAAATGCTACTCGGCAGATCGTGAAATTACAGAAGTACCAACCAAAAACGAAAAACCAAAAACCAATTATTACTTCACCATATTGGCACCACTGAAAAAACACACGGAGCTGAATGATACCTACCTTCTTACGGACCCTTCCTAGAGTAATAGTGAGGCTTTTTTTAAATACTTTCTCTTATTGTTGCAGAAATAAACAATGAGGAAACAATAGATTCAACAAGGATAAAAAGGGAAGGCGTCCCGGAAAACAGGGGTAAGGCAACGATTTCGAGTTTATAGCCTTAAATGTAAAAATATTGCTTGAATGAACTCTACCAATATCTAAGTATTTGTTATGTATGACGCATTTTTAATTTTCTGATACTATTTCTATTTAGATGTATTTTTTCTTAACATTATTGATTTGTGTTATGTATATTGATCAAAATAGAACCTGCAAGAACTGTTTACCCTCACAGTCTATGAGATCAGAAGAGAAGATAATAATAACTCAGTAGAAAATCTATTGCCACAGATTGAATAATAGTTATAACCCTTTTATGCCTTATAATTATGTCCTTACAGCATGCTGAGGATTATCTCATCTTCTTCACAAAAAACTCAAGCCCGAGATAGAGTTCGAATCAGCAATCTCTTTGACTCTTGATCCTTAAACAACATTAAATTATCTTTTTTTCAACATTGTCAGATATTTGGTCTCAAATTATCGAGCCTATTGCCATTAATATAATCCTTACCCTCTACTCGGCTTCTACGTAGTCCTTGCGATAATGGAACAGGCCAATGCTTTTGCCAGCAGTTGTACGGAATACACTGCAATAGCTGTTTCAGGTTCTATTTTGAAATTTTTTGCTGGTGATATTTTTAATTTGATCCCGAAATGAGCCATAGAGTCGGGCTCTTAAACCATAAAACATAATAAATTCTAAGTTCTTACTATACCTGGTCTGACCATGGCCTTAGTCACGATTGTCTCCTGATAATCAATTAATAAAACTAAACAAAACTGTTTAGTTTTATTAATGTATGTATGTTTGTTTGTTTTATTCATCACTAAAACTTCTAACACATCAAGAGTTTTTAAAACAGGCATTGTGTTATATATTTTCCTATGACAGTCATGAATTAACTTTTATAAGTATTATTTTGTGTTATTAAAACACACTTTTCTAATATTTCATAATAATAAAACTGCTAGCTTCCATTACAAATATTATTTATTGCACGAGGGAATTTATCATTTAAAAATATCACCATTATCAAATAGCAAAGATCACAAAACTCTATTATTACGTAATACCGATTGCAATCTAAGTTTGACAAGACCATTGTATAAAACATTAAAAATACTCTATTTGGATTTAACTTTTGAAATTTAACTTAAGTGTCAAGCGTAGATAATAAAGCAATTGTTATTACTTAGCTGTACAAATTAGTGCTAACACGATTGCAAGATTATCGTTTCTCTAAGTCTATTATTATCTTATTTATTCTTTCTATTGTATTGCATTATTAATTGTATGTTTTTCTTTCTCTTTCATCTAATCCCCGGTCGTGGATCAACTCAAATGGACTATTGTAAATTAAATCGCACCTCCACAACGATATCCCATCCAATGACAATGATGATACTAATACACCTGATGACGATGTTGATGAATGAAATGACTCTATGATACTAAAATGATGACGTACATATTTTTATGAAAATTGATGTTGATGACACAGATTTGACAGTAATACTCGTAAATCAGAAGAATGACTATAATACAAGAGTCGGAAGGTATCACAGTGTGAAGCCCCTCATCGGTCTGCTGACGTCAACAGCGAGGACTTTCATCCAAGACGGTGTTACTACAGAGTTTGCCACGCAAATTCTAGGCACTACATTAGATAACGGCCGCATATACGCTCAACTTCTTACTAAATCCTCTTTAGTTTTGTATAATAAACCGTCAAATGTAGAAGATCCGGTTATTGTTCAGCCTACTCGGATACATTCCGTTTTCGATGGAGAATGGGACGTCA
Source organism: Selenia dentaria (assembly GCA_917880725.1). NCBI lineage: Eukaryota > Metazoa > Arthropoda > Insecta > Lepidoptera > Geometridae > Selenia > Selenia dentaria. The sequence goes on along the minus strand of OU862901.1, from coordinate 7,809,904 downwards.
AGCAAGATTTAGGTTATATAGATCCCGAAAAATTTGTTTTAAAAAATACTGATTATCTCGCTCCTAGCAGTAGTAAAGTTGAAACAGTCTACGCGAGCCAAATGTTGCATGAAGATGTCAACTTTTGGAACCCACCATCTGAACCTAAATATCAAAATAGTAAAATCGAAGAACCTACAGCGCGCAGAGTACAACAGTTTAAAGAGATTCCTAGGTATGTTCAAAATGAGGCCATAAACTACCTTGACGGCCCTGCCATCGAAAACGAGAAAAAATATGAGCTTGTTCTTCAACCATCTATTTTAGAAAATGTCAGTACACTATACCGTCAAAGTAAAGCATATGAACCGGTTACAGAACCTGACAATACCACTCAAATTGAAAATACACCAAATGAGCCAAGCGTTGTTAAAATTAAGCCAGATTTCGATCTACCGACGTTCACAATAAAGAACGAGTTTTCACCCATATTTTATTACATCGACAATGTAGAGACACGAAAATCACAGCCGCAAACGGCTCAACAAACGAAACTTCCTAAAAGACTCTTTGGTCAGAAAAGTGAACCAAGGCCAAAGAAAACTTTTACGTACGAAGGGTTTGCTGATTTCACGACTGTCGTCGGTGACACTGTAATAATCTTTACACCTAACACTGAAACAATTCTACCGCCTAATCCTGATGAAGTTAATGTTTTCCCATCTGCCAAGCACGTCGACAAACTAGCTACTAAAATAACTTTCCTATCTGCTGATATTCCTATGGCTACTTCTACTTATAAAGCTCACGAAGCGAATCCTACTTCCACAGTCACGTCCCAAAGTAGCAGTATTGAAGACAATAGATCTGACAAAAGCCTTCTCAATGATGAAGAAAGTCTTAAGAAAGTACTTTATCAAATTGATGACAAGTTACCTGATTCAATAAATGTGCAGTACAATAATGGTTTTGACCTAAACATTGATGTTATTCAGCCATCTGAAGCTGCCATCACTACAACCGAAAATACACGAATTACAGATGATTTGGGGGTAATACCAATTCAGCAATATCACTCAGAAGCAACGGAACCTTTAACAATAATTTCACCATCATCTACAATTCTCGAAGCACCTAAGGAATCAGCTGTTACTGAAAGGGACATGGCAGATATATTCACTAATTCGGAAGAAGAAGCTGATAACACAGCTGCGGAAGTAACAGAAAATCCCGACGAAGATGAAGACGAAGAAGAAGAGGAAGAAGCAGAAACAACTCCAGAACAAGAACCAGAAGTAAGAACTACTACAGAAAGTGGGCACAGTGAAGAATCTTTAGAAGATATAGAGACTACAACTGAATCTAAGCCGTTGGTCATACCGCAAGTATATCATCACGAGCAACACGATATCCATGAGGATATTGTTTGTACCGATGGTTTTGAAACACAATCAACTATGACCACAGCTTATAAGACGCTTACATACCTGACAACATATTTCATACCTTTAGAAAGTACCGAAACGACGACTTCTATTAAATCAGATGTTGTTGTTGAAAGTAATGTGGGATACATAAGTAATGTTATGTGCAGGACGCACCTGAATATTGAACCTACTACTGTCGTAAATATTGATGTAAACTATTCAGTGCAAAGCAATTTAGAGATACCAGAAACTGTATTAGAAGAATCAATAAGCAAGCCACCTGTTGACATAATACCATCTACGGAACAGACACTAAAGACAACTGAGGCTGAAATAAATCAAAAAGAACTTTTATCGACATTTGGAACAAGTGAAGAGAGTGAAAGAATTACTGAAACAACTCGGACAGACGCTTACAGCACCGAGCAATCTGAGGAAAGTTTTGACGAAAAAGAGCCCATTACAACTTTAAGAACAGAAGATAAAATCACAACTCATAGTCATGTTGAAGTATCAGTGAGCACTGAACATTCTACTACACCAACGGAAAGAACTGTGACAGAAAAAGAAACAGAAGAAGAATCAGAAAATGAAATCGACGTTATTTACAAAACACTATACACCACATATACTTACTTTACCACATTCTTTGGAGATTCGACGTCAAGCGTTGCAAGTCATAAATCAGTAGTAACTAACATACTGACATCTACTATTGATTTGTCTAAATTAGATCCATCGCTGTTTGGAGCTTTCAATGAAGATGAAATCGCTCCCACGGGGGTGGGTATAGGTCGTCCTACGGAAACTTTTGCAATCAACAGCATAATCGACCTAGTGAAAAATAAGGATGTTATAGAATCAGTTGAAGAAGCAGAAGTGTACAGCTCTCAGACACCAACTCCATCTTTAGGTGATGATGTGGCTAGTATAAACCCAGATACTGTTAAGACTTACTTCACAACGTATACGTTCTTTACTACAATCTACGTTGGTAGTGATGCCAATGTTTGTAGCAGAAGTGAGGTGTACACAAATTATGTTGGACCCGATGAGCTCATCCCGACAAAATCCAATTCTTTAGCTGTGGAAAGTACCAAAGCTCAATTTGATTTTAGAAACTGTAAACAAGTCAAAAAAGAACCTCTAGCAAACATAGACGAGACTAGTTCGATGGTGACAAGTGTTTCTATGGAAGAAAAGAATGAGCAAATTAGAAAAGAAGTTAAAGAAGAACCTGTTCCTCAACCAACTCCTATCGAAGTAGACATGTTATTCAGCGTCGAGTCGAACCCATTGGAGGCAGAAAACTCGTACATTACTGATGTAAAATCATCGTTTTCTAAAGGCGAGAGGCAGTATCTTGAAAACAATCATATTTTAGACGATCAGATCAGCTCCGAAAGTAATATTGATGAAATATTGCCGTCACCTACGCTCCTCTTGCAAACAAGTTACACAACCTTCACATATTTCACAACGATGTACATAGGCAAAGACTCTAGTAAAGTCAAAAGTCACTTAGAAACTATCACGAATGTTGTAACAGAGACAATCATGCCAAACAGAGAACACGAAGATGAAAGTAATTTGCCAATAACCTATTACACGACTTTCACGTATTGGACCACACTTTATAAAGATAAGTCAACAACTATAACAAGCCGCGAGGAAATTGTATCAAACGTTGTGACCCCATCTGTACAAACGATTGCTACGATTAGTCCTATTGATACGACACCAATTGAAATTGATAATGTACTGCCACCAAAAGATTTAGAAGTTGAAATCAAACCTTCTCTAATTGAGGATAATTTAGAACCAGACGATGGAAAAGCTACATTCTATACTACTTATACTTATTTTACAACCTTCTATGCTGGAAATACGTCGCAAATAAGAAGCAGCTTAGAAACTGTTACAAATGTCGTCGAAAATAGTAAAGTTGTAGAAGACAATCAAATTGCTAGGAAAGTTCCATCAGGTGCAGTGGATAAAAACCTGATTCAAGATAATGGAGAAAAACCACTAATCAGTCCAACGGTTGTAAAAGAAGAAATAAAGCCAACTAAACTTGCTGACTTCTCATCAGCACCGCCAACGGTTCTTCTAGGGACATACATTGATAATTTATTCGCAGAAGTAAAGCCTGCAGAGCCTACTCCAGAGACTGAGAAAAAGATATTGTTCTCACAAGTTGCTGTTATATCAGGTGATTCAACTGTAGTGACCAGTGACAATAGGACTTTGACCACTGAATCAAGTACTTCTACGACTACCACTGAGTCAGTTACAAATCCCACGCCTGAGGTTATAGAAAGCTCTGTATCTGAAATAGAGGGAACAACAGAACCTAAAGAAGAAGAAGACGATGGAAGTACCAGGAAAAAGTCACGCTTGACATTTACTCCTAAAAAACCAACTGTTACTCCAGTTATAATACCTTTTTCATCTAGGAACAGACCGACATTTGTTCCAAAACGTGTGCCATTATTAAGTAGTGCGACTACTATCACACGTCAAGATTTCACACCAACAATAACCGCTACTCCTTCTTTAAAATCTGTTAAGACCTCTGGTTTTAATGGAAACAGGAAAGCATCATCATTCCCGGGAACTTCTAGCGCTGGGAAGAGATTTAATGGCCGCAGCAGTGCTTCTAACTTGTCAGGAAATGTGCCATCCGCGTCCAGGGCAAGTAACTTTGCAAGAGGTTCTATCCAACCTACCTCAAGACGGACAGGATTCAGGTCAAGTTCTGCAAGAAGCAATAGCTTGGATTATATAAGTAGGTCGGCGATTCCAAGAATAAGACCGACTGCTTCCTCTCGTCTTCAGCCCGGCAGAAGCAGTATAAGGCCATCAACCCCTGTTAATTTCTCTCCTAGTGATCAAAATGAATTTACAGAGACATTAGCTACCCAACAAGAAGAGAGTGCCACAGAACCTCTAGATGAGGTAACAGAGCCTCCTGTGAGAACAACAAATAATCCTTTGCTGAGATTCAGACGTCCTCCTGTGGCAAGACAACCTGGAACTGCCATTACTCCTCGGTCAACTACTCCATCGGGCCGAAGAGCAGTGACACCTCGTGGCAGAGTCACAACCACTACAAGACGCACGACGACACGGTCAACTACAAATCCACTTTTATCATTACGTAGGCAAAGACCTACTAATGCTTTGTTCCCAAAAAGAAATCTATTCAAACAACCGGAACCTGAACTAGAAGAAGATGTTAATGAGCAAATTGAAGAAAACGATGAGATATTAGAAGAAGAAGAATTTGAAGAAGATAATGATTATGATTCATCAGACAGAAAAGAGCGACAAGTTGCTACGCCATCAACAGCTGCTCCTAAGAAGTCTAATATAGTACAAATAAGGCCTTTTGCTTTTAGGAGACGATCAAAACGTCAGGTTGATTATGGGAATCGGAAGTATTCCAACTTTCGTAGGCCTGGTGCTAAAATAGGAACCACACGTAGACCAGAACCAGAACCAGAAACTGAAGCCCCGACGCCAGCTAAAACTACAAAGCGTGCTAGATATAATTCTCGCCTTTCAACTAATACAAGGACAACTACTGCTGCTACTCCAAAATCATCACCAAGACAATCATTTATCGTTCGAGGCGAAAGTAGAACGACGACAGCTTCTGCACCAGCTTATAGGAGAGCAAAAACACAACAAAAAACTGGTAACACACGAGCTTCGTCACGGACCACTACCTTATCTTCTAGACCCAAATCACCAAGACTTCAAACATCTAGAGTGAATTCTCGACCAAGCACTAGTAGGTCGTCCCGACCTCGTACAACAACAAGTAGAGCATCAAGTCGACAGAGAAGTTCCTTCGAAAGCCATAGTGGAGAAAGATTTAGAGATTACAACAGTATTGTAAATGATGGAAAAATTACAATAACCCACCAAATACCGACAGAAGTAACCATTCCTTTCGTAAACGGAAAAATAACCGAGTACAAAAATGTTATTTCGGCTACACCTAAAGTGGAGACTTTATTATTGAATCAGGTATCTACATCTATTGGAGCTCTTGGCAGCCCACAATTAGTTCTCGCTGCAGAATCAACAGAATTAGCAGATAATGGCGCCACTAAAATTATCAAGTACCTCTTACATGAAACTCCTACAACTACCGTCATTTTTACGCCTACTACTATAAGAGGACGTAAAACTTCTTACGCTCATGTTTTACCTAGCACGGTATACAACGTCGAGCCTGTCACTCAAACTATAGCTCCAGAGATTAACGCAAACGTTCCTCTTGCTAACTTACTTTTATCACAACTTCTTCTAGGCAATCAGCAGCCTGCGATCAACCCTCTCCTAGCATTACAAGGACAGGGTCTGTTACCGCAGCAACCCATAGTACAAACACCCGTGACAGAATTCAAAACCCGCGCCACGACTTATGTTACAACCGTCACTGACTCGAGAGAAACTGTGTTACCTATAACATTTAAAGGCAGAGCCATATTGACGACTATTTCCAACCCTACGACGAATGTTATCACTGCGACTGAATTCGTTACTGATACCGTTGTCACTACACCAACAGCCGCACAACAAGTGCCGCAGTTTAATTCCCTTTTACTTCCTCTTCTTCTCCAACAGCAACAACAACAACAGCAGCAGCAACAACAGCAAAGTCTTCTACAGACTGCAAACCCTCTATTAGGACTTACGCAACCTGACTTAGCTGCTTTAGCCAACTTAAACCCAGTACAAAATAATATAAATTTTAACAATCTCAATAACGATATTTACAGTAATAGTCCTAAACCAAACATTTTATCTGATTTTAACAGTAATGAGGACTTTTCCGATGATTCTCATGATATTGATGATGATGTTCCACCCCCATCCCCCGCACCTCGTTCTAGAACTAGAGCCAGAACTCCTAAGCAACCCCCAACTCCACCATCTCCACCTAAACTAACAAGTGTAGTGACTCTGTACGTATCTGGTAGACATCCTGGCGAATTTAGTACAGTGTTATCAACCGTAGTATCGGAAGATACGCAAACTGTTAGGAAACGTGAAGCAATATATTACGAAGAAGTTGAAGTATCTCCTTCACTATTACCAACTATAGATGAACTATTCAGTTCTCAAGGCGATATCTCTAACACAATGATTGCAAATACAGAAAAAAAGATTTATGATCTTTCAGTCGATAATCAAGTTGAAACACAAAGTCTCGAGAGTATAGTAGGCGAATTAACCAAACACATAAAGTATGACGAGTCACCGACGTACGTTCTCGAAATAACAAATCCCACTGCCATTAGAAATAATATAAAACAAAGCTCAGTCGACGATGTGTCCTGAAATACAAATCGAAAGGTTAGGTGTATAAAGTAATGATTTAGTTATTTATTTACTTTGTATCATAGTAAAATAACTATGAATAGTGCCTTATAGTTTTAGCGAATTAGTTTTAAGAACGAAATACTCTTTTGTACTTGACTAGATTTTAACACTTCTTTACAAGATGACCAAAAATGATTTCCTATGTTACCAGATTGATTTGGTACTGTGTGTTGGTAGTATAATACTGCCTAAGAAATAATAAGTCTTAAATTTAGTTTATAAATTTATTTTTAAAAATCGTTTGTAATACTCTTTTCTTCCTTCGCTTTTGACTGTACATTGCAAATAAGACTTAAACATTAAAATAATAAACAAGTTGTAAACACTATTATTTGTTTCTATATATGATTTGTTCATGCAAAACAACCCAATAACTAAAATAAGTAAACAAAATGGTACTTGTGTAATATGACATATTGACTACGTAGTTTTTTGATACTGACAATAGACTTGGCTTTAGTTTAAACTAACTATAACGATGATATGAGACTAGTATTAACCATGATTAAGATGATATAAAACATGCAATATTATGAGACTGAAGATGACGAATTAAATCTTGACTTATCCAAGCCCCAGTATACTCAAGGCCCCTGAAGAAACCCCACTTCTGGACGTCTCCAAACCCTTTCCTGCGAACATCCAACCACCCAGGAGGTGAGTCTTAGATGCTAAATCTAATTGCAGTTTCTTTTACAAATTTGTAGGTAGATAATGCTTTTGAATTGTATATTTGATCAATAAATACACATATAATAAGGTAAATTGTTTCATTTAGAGACAGGAACGGTCCGGCCCCATAAAACATTCAAATAAATATAAAGACTGGAGAGGTGTCATCGACGGTTTACCGGTCGGTTTTAAAATTATGTCCATTTTCTATCTCTAGCAAGGTAAACCATTCATATATTATATAGGATATAGAAAATGGCCGTTAGACATCAGCTACCACAATAATATTGTCGGCTCACACAGCCAGCATCACGGCCTTTTAGACCATTTCCAGTTACTTGTATGTTAATTAGATGACGTGGTCTCCCTAATGCTTCTAGCATATAAAATAAAATCTCCACACATCCAAATTATTTTGCCTCCACTATTTCCTTATTTAAGACACCATGCAATATGAATTACGTGTTGTCTTACATTTTTGTTGCCTTGCTCAACTTTCGTTCTTGAATTGACTGTTTTTTTAAAGACGTAAAACATGAAAGCATGAAAACACTCTACATATTAAGCAGGCGTGTTATTATAAATGTATCAATACAATTCAGAAGTATCAAATATAAATATATATAACCAATCAATAAGATATAATTAGAAAACTAATTATTATACTAATAAATTAAGATATATGTAAATAGACTGCCTGTGTTAAATCTACAAAAAACTAGGTGTAGTGTAACTCGTAGAATTCTTAACGGTTAACAGTAAATGTAGATAGAATTAATACTATTATTCACTAATAAAAATGTTTCAGGAAGATCAAAATCTTAACATGTTTATATCACTAATTGTGGCATCCAAAATAATTAGACCACAAATAGTAATAATAATTTACTTAGTACATAAAAGAAAAGTTAATCAGCCGTAAAAGTAGAATTTGAACTTCCTGACTAGTACACACAATTTTGTTGTTATGCAATTCTTACTAACAATTGTACCAGTTGTAGATACTATAGTTATTGTTTGATACATTACGTGTACGAGTATATACAGAAAATATGTTTGCCATCTAGCTATATAAATTCGTTTCGTTAAACAAATGAATACAGATTTTAGACACTTAATATTTTTCAAAGATTTGAAAACTATTAATCATAGCAATGAATTAAAAATTAAAACTTTTACTTATATACGACAATCAGTAATAATCTTAAAATTAATACATTTAAATTCTGATTTACAGTAAGTATAATTAATTAATTTAAGAACAATGGTTTTTTTTCTAAAAATATAATTATTCTAAAGAATCTCTATATTTAAATATGGTTTCATGACTGTTCTGTTATATAATTACACAACGTAAAATTAAATGTTTTAATTGCATTTAAACAATTTCAGCTTTCAATACAAATGCGATAGTATATGACAATGCTCCATGGAGGCCAGGCAGAGAGTTTGAATCCATTGACAAATCAGCCACTGATGATGAAAGAAAGTTAAAGAATCTAGCTACAAGGATTATGTCTAATGGAGTAGAAGTCTTGGTCAAAGACAAAAACGGTGAAGAAAAACATGAACAGGTAAATGTTATGATGTCTTTCCTAATTCGGACATCGCATTGTAGCTTTCGTGTAAATTTTCAAGAACTTGATATGTTTTTTCTTAGATATGAAAATATGAAACTCAATTTCATGTTCTCGACTTATGCTATTTATATACTTGTATAATAAATAATTGTATGTAAATAACAAACAACTATTTATTATACAAATGGAGAATTGTGTAATATTATTTATGTCGTACACTCGTAGTAATGATATATGTATGTTAGTTCACTATGTTTATGCTTTGTTTTCTCAGCGCAAACGTAAGGTTATGCATATAACACCATTGAAAACTACTCAAGGCGAGTCATCGTCATCGGTATCACCAAAAAAATCTTTGTTATCGTCAGCTGTTGCGACGTTTGTTAACCGTCAGCAAATAAGTGCTCTTTTTCCGCTTCATCAACTGATGCAACATAATTATATAATCAAGACTTGTATGACCACTTACACGTATCTTACAACAGTAATACACAATAAAAGAAGCGCAATATCCACATTTGAGACAATCGTATCAGTTGTGACAACAGAATCTCTCACAAACCTGTATCCAGATATCTTGGCAGATTTAAAGCCAACGAAAGTAAGATTTGAGACCCTGGTGGATTGGAAATATATCCGGAATCCAATTGGTCCAATAGCAATAATAACCTTTGATAACCCTGCCAAATATACCTGATGCTTTATCTAACTTTGCCGTATATTAATTTAACTCCCTTCGTTATAAGTAGTTAGTTGATTTATTAATATATGATTTTTCTTCTGTACAAGATCTAAATTAAGTTTGTGATTTATATGCATGCCAAATTTAATATGTTTTGATTATCAAGGGTAGTCATACTGAGACCACGATCACTGAAAAGTGTTCGAAACTTTTGGATCGAAATCATTTGAAATATATGATATAATCTGATAAATGTTATTATTTAATTAAGTGAACTTAATGTCATACTCGCGAAAACCTGATGTATCTTTAACATTTGTTTAAAAACTTTGCAGACAAAATACATGGAAGTGGAGACGATACAACCAACCACGCCTACGAACATGCATGTAAGCAACTATGCCAAAATTGACAAAAGAATTGATAGCCCAGAAGACGGCAGTAGCTTTGACCTCATACAGCCTTCAGAATCCAGTCACACATCTTGTTCAACAATTTCATGTTCTTGCAGTCATACACGAACTGAGAGCCTTAATACAAGATATACAAACATAGACGCCACTGCCACAAAGTACGGAGTAACCTCAAAGTATGGAGCAATTAAATTAGATTTGCAACCAACAAACAAAGATGGTAAAAAAACTCAGCATAGCCCATACGAATTTGAAAGCACTACTCAATTAGCTCCTGTAGATAAAGTCGTTGAAAAGTACACTGAAGTCATGAACGATTACTCTGACGAAAAAGACAACAATTCCGTCGAAGGAAGCGAACTACTAACGAACGAACAGGCACCGTCACCAACAAAAGTATCTAATAAGCCTCCAGAAAAGAGTAAACCTCAGAAACCTAACAGAAATAAATTTGTCGTGGCTGATTTACTGAAATTGGGGACTTTGGGAATAAAAGGATTGACCCAACTTGCTCCAGTGTTTGAAAAAATGACTGGCAGTTTTATTAAAAGACAAGATGCAGTTGCCGAAACTAAAACAACAACTACAACTTCAGAGAAACCAACAGACAATGCGATCGCTTATAATGCAAACAAAAGAGTCGATAGTGAACTGGAGCCTAAACAGGGAAAATTTCCTATTTATATCCCAGTTGATGAAATGGAAACGTCAGAGTCGCAAATAGTTTTTACAAACGTCACATTACACCAGAATTTAGCATGGGCTGCTGAGCACAAACATTCTAAGCCTCACCTCCCACACAAAATGATTCATGAGAGTCCATTAGTAAATGGAGGTATACCCATTAGCCCAGGTGAAATTATTACAGCTAATTCTGATGTCATTGTTGGGAAACCAGCAGTGGGTGGACCATTAACATTGGCCGCAAGTGGAATAAAGCTGCATAATCCCGTCAATCCTCCTCCATTAGACAGCTTTGTAGCCGCAAATGAGCAATATCAGATAAATGAGCGGCCATTAAGAGATCAAGCTTATTCAGACATTCAAGTCGATGACTCGTATGATTTAAGGCCGCCTGATTTGCCCAAGTCGAAGCCAAATAGGCATTCAAGTCCTTCAAGACCCAGCACGCTTAATGATCCGTTTAGTAAATATCCATACCGTATGCCCAATGCACCTACCGAAGATGATCATAAAACTTTACCGACGAAATCTTCAACACCTGTTTTAATAAACCACGGAAGACCCACTTTCTTAGAGCACGTACCTTCTTTTGGATTGGCGCCGACCAATAGGCCCATTAAACACCATGTTGATTTCCACCCTTCTGTAAAAGATAGTAAAAATGAAATTGAAATATCTGACAATAGTCCTAGTTCTTCAGAAATTGTAAATACTCATATTAGAACAGATGAAGAATATACCATAACGGGGGACTCTAGTGCTTATAAACCGTTCTTGGTTGATATTCAACCTTCTCGAGTAGCCAATGTTTTGATACCACATGGGAGCTCTACTGCTTTAGTATTTGCTGGATCATCAGAACCTCACAAAACTGGCGATTATGTAGATGATCCTCTTCCATATCCTGAACCTGGTTATTTTGGAAGCTTCAGTATCGATGCTCCTCAAATGACAAATGTGCATAATGTAGCTCCAAATAATAACAAGCATTTTAGTAAGCCTCAGTTTCAACCGCCCTCAGAAAGCTTTAAAGCGAATACACCCACACCATATAAAGAAAATTCTTACAGAAACGACTTAAAACTGAAATGGAAAGATAACAAACGTCCTTCAGATTTTAGTAAAATTCCACCTCCAACTAGTAATCAAGAAACGCATGTACAAGTTGGCCCACAAATAACTGCTTACAATCCTGACATTTACCGACCGAATAATGGTGATTTTGAAAAATATAATCAAGTTAAAGTCAACAATAGTAACAAAAACAAAGGTAAAGAAATTATTGACAAAGAATATGAAAATTTCCTCGCCGTTCCTCCTCCACCACCAAAAAGGCACTTCAATCAAGACAATCATTATGAAACGGGTAAGCCTTTTAACCAAAGACCTATCATTCAACATAAACCAGTGCAAGATATGAAAGTGTTTTTGAACATTCAACATCCAGTACCAAAAGAACAATCTCCACCTAAAGTTACATCTGAGATATACTTTGCAGCACAAGGACCGAATAACAGGCCATCACCTACGTATACAATCCAAATGCCACCATCACAACCTCAACACAGCTCATTCAACACGCACCATGTAAAGAATGTTCAACCTCCAAAAGTCTTGAACACTGGATTAAGTAATTCACAAAATATATTTCCACTTTTGTCACCTCATACTGTAGTAAATAAATCTATTTTGGCTAATGATAACAACGACAACACCTATACAGTAACATTAAATACTGCTACTAACGTTGCAAGCAATGTCAATGAAGCTGGACAAGTGATTGGTTCTATTGAACCTGTACCAGTTGGAGCTACTATGAATAATGGCCAGCTGAAAGCAGATATTCCTGTAGGAGCTAACTTTGCTATACGAGTTGAAGAAAATACTTCACCACAAGAAAATTTCAATATTCATGTTAACCAAAATACTCCAATAATATATGAAGAACATAGCCACGTGCCATTTGAAATCACTATAGGAGATAATAGATGGAATAAGAGCACAACTGATAACGAAAATACTATAATAGGTCACAGTTATTATAATTCAAACAATGAAAACCGTAAAGGAATTAATCCAGTAAGATTACCTGCGCCACCATCTCCGACGTCTAGCAGTAAAAACCCACCTATTCCTCCATCAGTTAATAGCCATGCAAACTTTCCTATGATAAACGAATACGAACATGCTATAAACAATAACATTTCTCTACAATTAAATACAGTTACGAAACCAGTAACAGAAAACTTTATTGAAAAAAATACAAACGATCAAAAGAGACCAGGGAAACACATACCAAACCTTCCGACGAATTCACATGGATGGTATTCAAGCGTGGTGATAAATGAAAATAATGTCAAAAATATTGATATTAAGAGTGAATCTACAACAAGAAAGGTTATTCCTCTACATGATTACAGTGATAATAATAGACCAACCTTTGGACAAAAGATAACAACAGCTGGTCAGCCTCCTACAGAGTTTTGGTCTCAAAAAAAACCTCTGACGATATCCAATTTTAATTTAGGGAAACCTTTTTCAAAAGCAGAAACTACTGAAAAACCTTCTTTACCGCAGTCTACGGTTAAACCATATGATAAATATAATTATTTGCCGTCCAACTTTGGTACCATAAAGCAAACAGCTTATGATATACCCATACGAGATAATAGCGAAGAAACTACAACTGCCAGACCAAGATCAAGTACAGAAAAAATAAAACCTGTTTATGAAAACTCCGAAGAAATTTACGATGGTGAAGAAGAACCTGAAAACATTGGTGAAACTGACGGAGAAGTTAGTTCTGAATCAATGAAAATACCTATTGTGAGCACGTCAAATGAATCCCAAAAACAATTGCAGTCATCAACTGAGCTAACTTTACTTCAAGATGAAGTATTAGACAAAACTAGCACGCCAAACAAGGCTAAGCCTCTAAAAAGTCCAACCACTATCTCAATTGAAGCAGTTAAACCTCTGGTCGACTTTAACCCAGACACGCAAACAGAAAAACCTTTTAAGTCTAACAATAATACGAACAATTTCCAAACAAATGCTATTCAACCGATTTATAACAGTAATTCACAAATGAAACCAAGGCCATTTACGATGGGAACTACAACAGCATTAGACCATCAATTGCAGCAACCTCACTGGCAAATTAATCAAATGTTGGAAAATTCTACTAATATGTCATATGAAGATAATACAGATTTGAATATTGGAGAAATAAACCCATCAACAAATAAGATACCTGAAACACCCTCCACGCAAAGAATACCTAACTATGGTACACTAGAAACTGAGCTTAAATACCAATATCCACCCAGACCTGTTTATCATTCGCGATATAACAACACTATATCTGCCGATGACTCAAATATTATAACATCAACCGTTCATATTACGGACAGAAAGCCACTGATTGTTGAGAAACTACCAGCAAAGACAACAGTACCAACGTTCACGATAAAAACAGATGGTTTTGAAATAAATAACTCTTCTAGTGACATTATTGATTTATCACCACCTCCACCAACAATAGACTATAGTTTCAAACCGTCCACTAATGATGAAATGATAATGGGTATGAGTCCTCCTCCTCCAAGGAATTCTCTTGGAATGAGGCAGCCATCAAGAATTCCTCTCACTCCAAGACCAGCTCTACCATCAAGGACACTTCCACCGTATCGAGCAAAACCTCCTAAAACTATGCCACCGAGATTATCACAGAGACCGACAAGAAAGCCTATAAATAGGGATGAAATTTCCACTTACAGACCAGCGTATGATATTCACAACAATATCAGAAGACCTACTTACAACCGCGACCAGCCATCGTCGCTACTTCTCCCACCTCCAAGAGACAATCCTTCAAGTATCGGAAGCCCAATTATTGATGTTCCGCCCACAACCGTCACCGTTCCTACAGTTTCAAATGTTATATTCCCAACACCGATTTCTTCGGGCTGGCTCACTTCATCGGGCGTTGGTTTCTCATCTAGTTTCAACTTCAATCCTACATCTATACAATTCCCTGAGGTACCAAAACCAACACAAACTCCTGTTGATTCCGAATCGCCGTTATCAGAAAATTCCTACTCTTACGAAAATGAATATTCTTCTGAGAGCATAGATGAGCATAGCTCATCTGAAAATCCCGGGGTAGAAAATAAATCTGATTCAAGTGCACTTAGCCCAGAATCTACCACGAAGATTTATACTTTAACCGCTGAAACAAATACCAAGGACTCTGTTTCTGCTGAATCCAGTCAAGACACGACTGATAGAATGAAAGTGGTACCTATCGGAAATAAGAATAGAACTCGTAAGCCTTATCCATTCAGGAATGACGAGAAAAAACCGACTAGTAAGTTCAAGCTGCCTCCCAAACCCACTTCAATTATTCGACCTACAAGGACCATTACCCGCCCAGATGTATTGTATCCAACAAGGCATACATCTATTAGGAAGATTGTGAGACCAATTCCAACAAAATATCCTGCAATCTTACCTACCAGCGTCATCGAGAGCTCAGAATCGTCCATAGATGACGACTTTATAAAACCAACAGAAGTTTTGAAGGACACTAAGATACCATCAGTGACACAATTAGATATATCATCTATTGTACAAAAAGGATCAACTAGTATTATGACGCCCATCTTAGAAGAAGCAACCACTTTATTATATCCGACTCATCACGCTGGCAATGAAGTTAAGATCTCTGACGAAATTATACCAACAAAGACAGAGTTTAGAACTACTGTGATAACTCTAACAAAGACATTGTCCGAACCTCCTCTCGTCGTTTCCAGCATCGGTTACGTTAATTTGACTCATACGTTAACTGTCACACACACAAAAACAAGCTTACTTAGTGTATCAGAAGGCGCTGTAACTCAAACGCTAGTACTGACGAATACTCACACATCTACAATCGTTGATGTTGTGACAGAAATACATACAAAAGTACAACCTACCACAATTGTAGAAACAGTTACTAAGCATATTCCTGTGCTTCAAGTAGAGCCCACATCTGTCCAAGAAACATCTGCTAAAACAAAAGTACCTCTTGACGATTTAACTATGTCTTCAGAAGAAGATAACTTGATTATTCGTGATATTGAAACGACTGAAAATATTCAAAAGATAGACACAGAAGCTGATAGTGATAACGATACGTTCTTCGTAGTGATGAATAAATCTCAGAATGGTGGTAAAGCTCCTCCACCGATAAGCACTGACCTTGATGCTGGTGATTACGATATTACAAGGAACGAACAGGTCAATAGCAATGGTGTATCACAGGTTCTGTTTGGTGAGATACTCTTAGCTGGTACTCCTTACTTAGAAACCACAAACGTACATTCAACTGGTAAGTTTAATCTTTTCATTTCATTTTAAAACTTTAGAACAAAAACTTAATTGCTGTTGTGTTTTTTTAGGATACGGCAAGGAATGTCAGCCAGATTGCAAGGCATCTAGAAATGAAAGGTGTCAAAGGATAGATGGGTTGATGAAATGTGTATGTAGACCTGGATTCGCTAGAATGTTCCCGGATAGACCCTGCAAACGTAAGTATTACTATTTCATTACATAACTCTAGCTCATAATCGAATCTACTTGATATGTCTTAAAAATAACAGAGAGGAATAAGTGAAAGGGCTTTTGTGCAAGATACCGTCTTGGTTTCACCAGTGCAGTGTCAGATATTGTATCTTGAAGCATTTCCTGCAAGCATTAATTTGTCTAGGTTTACAGGATACTGTAGAAGGTAAAAATACTGAGCGCATGTCATTCAAGATCAAATAATAATAATAATACTGGACAATCCACACAGCACCACCTAGCCCCAAAGTAAGCTACTCAAAGCTTGTGTTATGGGTACTAGATAACTGATATATTTAATACATTAATGTGCTAGGGTGCCATGAACTTGAAAACTTCAGCGTGAATCTTTATATGGCACTGTTATGGCCAAGCTTGCTGTCATGCTCTCGAATTCTGATAATCTATACAAATAAATGAAACATAAGTGTCTTCTTCTAATATCATACTTTACACTAACAGCTTTTTACTAGTAAATGCACAAAACAATTTCTAACATTTTTATCTATCTGTCTGTCTGTTTGCTGCGGCTTATTACCGAAACGACCGGACAGATGACAGGGGATACATATTACAAGGAGAACTTACTTAGGCTACTTTTATCATCAGGCTTCAGTCATACCGCTGGTGAAGCCACGGGGCCCAGTTAGTTTAAAGTAAATCTCTTAACCCTTCGTGCACGGCTGACGCCACAATGCCGTCGTGCTCTAAAATTTGTATATACGCCTGCCGCCCCTGTGGCGTTGCTGTGGTGCCATGTCTAGAATATACTTATTATGTACAATGGTCAAAAGTTTTTAGGCCCGAAACTGGACGTGCACGAACGATGGTGTATTAAACAAAAAATGTTCTGCTGATCACTGAAAAAACTATTTCAATGTATGTCTATTTCTTTCACAGCAACGTATACCTATTCAGTCAAACTTGCGCTGGGGTCTCAAGGGGACTCCCCCCTCCACTTCCACACAAATCTATCAGACAACTCTAGCAAGCAGTACCAGGCGCTAGCTGTAGCCACTCATGAGGGTATCAACAGAATGGTGATGCAGTCAGACCTAAGGGATGTCTTCCATGGTGTTCATATCAACGGGTTCCATCCGATTGAGATGAAGGGCGCTGGTGGAGATAATTACCAGGGGGTGATGAATGACTTCTATGTGCAGGTTGGTGTTATAATAAAATTGCTACGATTTTTTTGTTACCTATTTGAAGGATTTTACCCGACTGCAACGTAGCTCAAACGGAGGGTTATGTTTTCGACCTGTATATATGTGTGTATGTATGTATGCTTGACTTGTACATATATGTATATATGTCGGTTCCTATGTACGATCGTAACTAGTCAACGGCTCAACAGATTCGTATTGATGGCGCGAGTATCGCTGGGTACAAAACACTTCAATATGATTCATTTTATGCAATTTACCTGCGGGCTATTCATTTCTGTCTTTGTCTAATAAGTTCAATCATCGGACTAAATAATCAGTCTTTTAATCTTATATTTCAGCTGTCAGACAACGCTCACGAGAGCAGACTCAAAGAAGTAATCGAAAAGTACCTTCGGAACAACAACTACAGCCTTGGAGGGACGGACGTCCACGCTGCAGGAGAGCTGGTTGACAGACTAGATGTCAGCGGTAAGAATAATGTATTGCACTGTAGTGAAAACTAAAACAGAAGACAATCGGCCAGTATCTACTGCATATGAGTTGTACTGCTCTAGTAGTTGTAGAGTTCTTTCTGAAGGATTATATCCAGGAAAGTACTGCTTATACAACCTATTTCTAGCGTCAATCAGCAATATTCGCATTACTGTATTCCAGTTTGAATGCTATGGGTGTCGGTGATGTTACAGGCACATGAGACTTAACAACTTAATAGCTCAGGTTTATGGGCGCAGCGTAAATTGGCACTTATGAAGATATACATCTGTTATAATACCTATTACCTATGGGCAGGTTGCCAGTTGCTTGTTCTGTAACTTAAATCTAGCCGCTTGATAACTAAGACTTGTTGCGTCCGGCCTGAATCTATCCGCGTGTCAGACTTCAATGATAACCCGGCTAGGATGAACTAACCTTTGACAACTCCACTAGATTCCAGTCCAGTACACGACCAGTTTTGGTAGAGTCACATTCAGTAGAGTAACTAGCATTTCTAAAACGATACGTCATTAAATATGATATGGGAAAAGACATAGGAACTAACAGGCATAAAAGTTGTCCAGTGTCTAATCCCTAACTTAAAACTTTACAATCGGCATCTTACGTTTCCAATTTAAGCACAATAGTAGTTTTATCCCAAGAGTAAATATATATATATATATATATATATATATATATATATATATATGCTATATCCTCATCGAGGTTTTACCGTTAACTATGTTTAAAAGAAAATTGACATTGTGGCTCTCCGAAAAATGTTTTACAGTTTTAAGGAATTTATGACTTATAAAGAACATACATCATATGTTTGATTAATGTTAAAATATTTGACTGACATATTTTAATTTTTATTCAGGTTTATTTTGACATTTATAGTTTATTAACAATTTAATATTTCTTGACATTCCTTAAATGATAAACTAATTTAAATTTAATACATTTCATTTACAATAATTTTATATTTAATATGCACTAATTGTAATTTTATATTTACGAACCTTATTTATTTTATATTATTTATTTTATATAACCTTTATTTTATATTTATGGTAGAATGTGACAGGACTTTTATTTGTTGGACATCACTATGTAACTACATTGTAAATAAATAATTTGTATTTGTATTAGGTTAGCCTAATTCTAGCCCTTTGTAGTCCTTCTCACTTCGCTCGTCGTCGCACCTATCGTCACTTTGCTCTGGCTAGATACTCCGCTAGGTTGTGAGGGAGTAATTCTTGTGGATATACGTTCTGTCGTAGCAATGAACTTTCGAACTATGTTTTTGATTTTTTCGAACTCAGCGACTTGTCGAAGTATTGTACTGTTGAAATTCAGTTTGACATTCGTTGTCGTAGGCTCTAATAAATTCAATTTTGTCACTATCTACGAATTAAAATAGTTACACAAAATTTTGACTTTTCCAGATTTCGACGAATGCACCAGTGGCCAATTCCACGATTGTTCTGAGCATGCTCAATGCTTCAACCTTCGGGGGACCTACACATGCAGCTGTCTCGAAGGCTTCGCGGATCTCAGTGTCAACACCTTGTACCCCGGCAGAATCTGTTCTGGTGGGTATTCTTTTCAAAATAAAAAACAGAAAATAATATTCTTTTGTAGTTTGACATCTTTAAAAACCTTTGTTCCTTTACTTTGCGGAAATGTACATGACGATATTAAGAGAAACATATTTGGAGGACAATTTTATTGATATCATGCATTTGTCTACGTCTAGTTAGTAGGCATAAGGCGCTATGCAGACGACGGGCGGTGCGGGTTTTTTTGACCACGAAGCTATAAAGACCGCGTCTGCCCGTCGATGCCCGCGGCTGCCCTCGCTGCTACGTAGCTACGGATGCGCTGCGCCGCCAGTGTCCGGTGGGCAGTGGTGGCACGGCGCGGTGCTGTCTTTTTGCCCTCCGTGTGCGTTAGTCGTATAGGACTCCCTTTGCGCTATCGTTCGCGGTAAAATTGACCGCCCCGGCCGCCCCGTCGTCTGCAAAACGTCTAAATGTGTGAAGGGCGTTGTAGCAAGTAAAATAAATATGCGAAAGACTTATAAACTGGTAGGTTAGACTGACGGGCATGTCGTGTGCCTGGTAGAAAGCACTACGTTTGCCCATTTCAGTTGAAGTACCCGTTTTTTTCTAAGTTGATATTCCCAGACCTTAGAAATGTAGTTTTACGTGGCGCTGCGCTCATCACTCGGAGAGATCAGGTCTTAAACCTCTTTCGCCCGGTTATTTCACTTGCTACAGTGCCCTTCACACCATAACAGATAATGCTCGCGCACTATTGCGTCGCGGTAGTATATCTGGGTACTGCGTCGGTATCAACCAAGATGACCACATAGTAAGTTGATTTTCCTCGCTTCTTACGATTCACATCCCAACGTCCCTTCATGTACAAAACTGCTTGTATACAATTTTGTATGTCTATTAAAAGTTATATTTATTATACTATATCTTACATCATATTTTTACCCACAGCTGAACCTGTGGGCTGCGAAAAGTGTAACTACCACGGCTCCTGCTACTCACGCGACGACCACCGAGTTCTGTGCGAGTGTTTCCAGTGGTATGCCGGCAGCACCTGCCAGCTCAACCTCAAAGGTGAGCAGTTGCCCAATAACACACTAGTATGATAAGTAAATATCACACTGTTTTAGACTTTCGCGGTTGTTAACGAAGTTATAATTAGTACTCATGGGATCTAGACCACAATTTACTAAATTTTGGAGCTCCTGATACTTTGGCACAGTCACATGCACCATGTTCACGCATGTTAAAAATGTTCCTAGAAAAATCATCTATCGAGGCCATTTATACTATTATACTCAGAGGAAATAGTGCAAACTCTGCGTTCCCCTAAGGATAAAAATCCTTATGATATTCTGGGATATAAAAAAACAACTGTAGCTGCGGAAATTCTTATACAGGACAGACAAAGTGAACAGAGTCGCGCCGGATCAAAGAACACATTAAAGCTGTTAAGAATAATTAAAGGCACAAATCTGTCTTCGAAAGTATTCCCTACCAATCAGGTAGCCTCCAGGCTGACACATTCTATATAGAAGAATCAGTAGCTACAGACAAACCGTAACACACGCTGATCTGGGGTCTGACAAAAGAGAAAACCTGACGACATCGAATGCCTTTCGAAGGACGACCCACTTTTCTAGCGAGCAGAACTAAAGACAGTGCTGAAAGCGCTTAATTAAAAAAAATATCCTGTGAAAGTAAACGTTTGTGTTGAGCACTAATATTTGTTCTTGGGTGTTGGCTATTTTTGACTTGTTAATTTGTGTGCCTGTGCCTCTCTAGACACAGGGAGTCCTAGTGTTTGACTGAACGTTATTAATTCATTTCAGCTGTGCACTCTATTAACAAGTGATTATTTCAATTTCAGTGGTACTCATCTCCTTGGTGGTACTAGGAGCCGTTTTGACGATAGTATTAGCTGTGTGCGCAGTAGTGGCTTGCTCGAAGAAACGTCCGCGACAACCGAAGAGGTCAATCGTCGCTTGCATACAGAGCATGCCAAGCTTACACCAGGTATTTATATATAGCTGCTTAATTATGTTTTATTTTATATATATGTATTTTTTTATGAAAATGTATCGACTACTTCGTTGTGTCACATTATGTGGCATAACTGTACTTGCAGTGTTTTATGTGCGAAGTACACTGGGCCGTAAAAAGCGGGTTGATTAGAAAAATTCAATAAATTTTAAAGTATTTACGCAAGTCTTTTGTAATTAGAAGTTAGAATTAGAAATTATTTTATTGACAAAGAAAATAGATTATAAATATGAAAACACACTAATACATAGCAATGGTAAGCACTTACTTACTAACTTAATTATTTAAAAGCTTATTTTAAGCAATTAAAGTAAACTAATATAGGCGTTCTCTTAGGACAGCTGCGAGAACCCATCCTAAGGCATAAAGCACTTTTAATATCAAATTGTTAATTTAACATATTTAAATTAAAACTAAACTAATATGGCAAAATACCTAAGTTAAAATGGCCGTTGTTAACTAGATTTCGATACACGTGTTACGGATCTAATATACAATTTATACAAATTCTCTTACATTTTGCCTTTGGTATCACTAAACGAGATAACTAAGCAAAATAAATCATAATAAGTCGAGTTAGTTTTTGATTATAGGTATGCTCTTTTGTGCGTATTTGTAATAGCTTGTGCAAAATTGCTTTTGTTAGTCTACCTATCTGTCCAGATGTTCAGCTGCTCTGCGCGGTTTCACCCGCGCGATGATGGATGATGATGATGATGAATCTTATATAACCTATGTTACTCAGGGTGATAGTAGCTTTCCAATGGTGAAAGAATTTTTGAAATCGGACCTGTACTTTTTGAGCCAATTCGTTACAAACATACATACAAATCGTTCCTCTTTATAATATTAGCTGTTGAAGTACCGATTAATAGGTGAAGTCTTTTCATGATTATTATACTTGTGAATAAAAACTTTTTCATTTTTGTATAGGGTCATTGAAAACAGACAAATATGAAAACCCATTTTCCCCTAGAAAAACTCTGCTATTTCTCTTCTATTTGCCTCTCTCTGATACGCTACATTAACGGACTTTTTCGAGCTAGAGAAGTGAAAATTGGCTTAACTTATTTTATAATTTTTTAGGGGGCAATGCCGTCTAAGCAGAGACAAGACAGACGAGCGCTGATCAGCGAGCGAGGTGACGGCGGTGACTCTTCCAGCATACAGAACGTTTCCCTACCTTACATGCCTTCTAAGGTAAGTCCGTTGGGTGACTGAGAGAGTCACGTCGGTAGAGTTCCTATTAGCGAGACTCGTGGTCCCTAAATAAACCCAATTTAAAAATACTTAATAAGTACTCAATACTTAATTATTTATTGCAACATATGTAGCTGCATACAGGTCTTATTGAACATGTTTTCATTTGTATAACAGATGACCCTTTATGGGTATGGCTACAGTAGGAACGGAACGATCTATTTTATATTCATTCTATTTATTGTCGAAAAATTTGTTTAAGATATAATAATTCGTTCCAAAACTTCTTACCACGAACCAAAAAGTTTAGCAGTTCCTACCTCTGTCGTGTAAGTAAATTGTGGAATGCTTTGCCGGCGTACGTATTTCCTTGCGGCTATGACCCTGGGTCTTTCAAGCGGGGCGTGAAAAAGCATCTGTCAGTTCATCATAGGGGTTGCGATTAGTGCAGCTTACGGCTGCACTAATGGTCATCGCTTCTTGATTCCATCTTCGCTTTACATCAGGCGAGAGGGAGTCACTTTGATGAACCACTATAAAAAAAACATTTCGTTACAAGTAATAATATTAAATTTTTAATAAAACATTCTACTTTTTCTATGTCTATGCGTATTAGGCAGTTTATTATATATTTCTAAAGCCATTGAGTTAGGGCAGGATTTCAGGTTTTAGGAGGCAGACATTTCCAGATTGGACTTTGGTTGTTGTGATGTTGTGATTTAATACGTGATATGTCCGCATATTTTGGGAATAAATAACTGATTTGATAAGAAAATAAAGAAAATCTTGCGCCTTATTGAAACAAGTATGATTGGCCATGATAGTTGCAGTGCATCCACAACTTAAAACTGTAAGAGGTAAGGAAACCCGATTTATTAGATGGGTGGCCTCTGGTGCAAGACCAACCAACACGTGGCTGGTGTCATCGCAGTGCCATATTTTCTACCGTGAAGCAATAGTTCCCAAGCATTACTGTGTAAGTGTGTGAAGGGCTCTGTAGCAAGTGAAATTAAAATATGCTTGAATCGAGTCATCTATCATCAGTCATCTATAGATAATAATATGCAATAACTTTTATTCTTGAGCATAACAAAATACGTTTCAAGTGTCGCTGTTGAAATTTAAGCAATTTATAGGTATAACCTATTTCTCTTAGTAAAATAATCATCATCATCATCTCAGCCGTAGGACGTCCACTGCTGAACATATGCCTCCCCCATAATTTTCCAAAAGGACCGGTTGGAAGCGGCCTGCATCCAAGTCGTTGACCTTTATCAGGTCGTCTGTCCACCGTGTCGACCGGTGGACGACCTACGCTGCGCTTACCGGTCCGTGGTCTCCATTCCAGAACCTTCCGGCCCCATTGGCCATCTGTTCTGCGTGCTATGTGCCCTGCCCACTGCCACTTTAACTGGCTAATCTTCTGGGCTATGTCGATGACTTTCGTTCTTCTACGGATCTCCTCATTTCTGATTCGATCACGTAGAGAAACCCCGAGCATAGCCCTCTCCATAGCTCGTTGTGCGACTTAGAGCTTATCTATGAGGCCCATAGTAAGAGACCACGTTTCAGTGCCATAAGTCATCACTGGTAACACACATTGGTCGAAGAGTAAAATAATAAAAACAAATTAATTCAGGGGAACGTTAAAAATTATACGTATATTTAAAAGGACGCGTTGACGTGGTTTGAAAACCTCTCCTTTTTATAGTGTAAAAATGATGTCATCAAAACGCCTTAAGCTGTTTTATTTAGCCAAGCTATTCGAATGAATCATGTTTTTCTAAGATGTGTAGGTACTAAGTATGTTGCATTATCTAGAAGAAAATCTTTCTAATGCAACTGCTTTCGTATTTAACAGACACAATAAGGTCATTTAGAAATAAAACATAATACAATATATTATCGTGTGTACATTAGAAAAAGATTTCCAGAATGTTCGACATAATTACAATAGCGTGTAACTGATGGGAGAAGCCACTGGGTGAAGTAACATAGTTTTACTGGTTCGGCAGCCTATTGGTTCACTAAGTAACTAAAAAGCAAAAAGCAAAAAGTTATGTCGATAAAAATATATTTTTTACTTTATTTTTGGTATATTCAATACTGGTTTTAAGCGGTTCGTGAACAGAAATCTCCTCACTTTGCCTTTTATCGCTACTTCTGCTTAAAAAGTAACTCAATTTCCAGAGAATTTCATCGTCCAGTAAGAAACTAGTGATATCGGATCCCCCCGCGCACGACCCCCCACCTCCTCCCGCGCCCGCAGTCATGATCCCCCGCGCGCGGCTGCACGCCCACGAGTCCAGGGAGAGCATCGCCAGGAAGCGCAGTCTTGAGTTGAGCAGCGAAGCCAAACTCATCAGCTACTTGGAGTCTGGAGCTACCACGTCCAATGATGAGGTACTGTACCCTTGATTTTGCAGGAACTTAACATTAACGAATGTCGTAAGAATTGGCAATGGTGTCGATTCTGTAAGCATTCTCTAAACTGAAAATCTTTATAATAATAATATTATATTCAGCTATAAAAGTTACATATAAGTAGTTCTCTGGTTCTAAACACCTTTTAAGTATTAAGTAATACTTGTGTTAGGTGTTTACGCTCTTCCACATCATTAACTATACATATTAGATGTTATCTCACAATCTTTAATAAAAAAGTAAGTGATAAATAACACATTTTTTTATACACTATTATGTGGTAGTATGTGTATTATACACTATTACAATCAACAAATATATGAAGAAATGTATAAAATGTAATGTATGAGTGCGCGGCAGTTCTGGATAAATTTGTATAACACTTCCGAATGACAGCACTAAAATTAGATATTTATCTTCACTTGTGGGTATATTTTAGACAGATTAGTAGTCACATAACTTGGTGCTCGCAAAACTAAAGTAAAAATATCCAAAATTAACAGAATAATTATATTTTTAGAAATATCATTGTACATAAGTGTTACATGAATTTGGATTTTAGAGTTTAAAGAATAAAGACTACCATAATTAAATTTTAGTTCGCTAGTTTTAGTTTAGTTATATGAACAAGTGAATCGCTACCAAACTACCTTACCTAAACAAAATTCGAAACCGAATTCTATTCTAAAAATAAAAAAATGGTATCAAGAAACAACAACTGATCACAACATCTTAAAAAAAATCACCAAATACGGTTAACTAACTGAAAAAAAATATGACGTAACTTACATAGAATAGAATAAACGAATTGAGACCACCTTATTTGGAAATCGGTTGAAAAATATGGTGATTGTTTAATAAGAAGATTAGGTGTCTAAATTACCAATTTCTTGAATTTGGTTATGTGGAGCTAACTTGTTTCGGCTATTATTATTAAAAATTATTACTTTAAATATTGTCTTATTCGTGAACGTGATTACAATCTTAATTTCTTATTAAATTTCATGCCTGTGTTTAAGACGATATAAATGATACGTAGATATAAATACTTATAGACAGTAGGTTTAATTGGTAATATATAATAATATACCAGTGAATTCTAACATATTTTACTGGCTGTACATTCTACATATTGAGCCGGTGATCCCGGGTTCGACCTTTGGACGGTTCAAACATTAGTGCTCGTGAACATGTTGTCTGTTTGACTTCTGTCATTGGTCGTCCGAACGTCAATGAGTACGGTTGTGTTTAGACAGCTCTGTTTTATAAAGTGTTTCAATGAAAACTTTCAATTTAAACTAAGACTTATGTATTAATAATTACGGTCCCATCTTGTAATACGGATCATTGGCACGTAAGTCTTTTTATTTCTAATACACTGACACAAACGATCTCAGATAAGCCAGTGCATTACATAGTAAACGCAAAAAAGTCCGACGAAATGTCGTCTGTACCAATATCCATTGCTGCAGGAGAGAAGTCATCTTCTTTGACAAATTTGGCACTTTGTGGAAGTGCAGATAATATCCCCAGCGCCGCCATTGGCAAGCGATCAGTAAAGCGTAAAGTTGCTGAAAATGAATTTTCGATTTATCGAGACGAAATCAAAGATATGTTGTTGAACTGGAAGAAGAGTGGTGATGAGAGGGATATGACGATTTCCAAAAATATTCAAGACATGAATGACAGAATTTCAGAACTTTTGAATGCAAATAGCCAATTATACAAAATAATAGAGACTCATTCAGCGGAAGTAAAAGAGTTAAAAAAGCGTCTAATTGCTGTTTCTCAAGAGCAGTCTAATAAAATATCTTTCTTGGAAGAGCAAATTGAAGTACTTCAGAGAAAAGACAAGGAAAATGTACTAGAAATTACTAACCTACCAACAAATGTAGATATCAACGTACTCAAAACTTTAGAAAACATGCATAAATTGCTCAAAGTTGACGCAAAAGTGACGTTTGAAGATGTCAAGCGAGCATTCATAACTAAAGGAGTGCAAAAATCTACAATTGTTGTTGAATACCATAAAACTCAACAAAAGTTAGAAGTGCTTAAGGCCGTCAAAGGCATTTATAAATCTGAAGGACAAAAACTAAATACACAACAAATTGGATTGGAAGGGGATCAGCGCCCAATCTATCTTTCAGATTCTCTGACAGCACTTGCCAGGAAAATCTATTTCCATGGCCGTAACCTAAAAAAATCTGGCACCTACAAATACTGCTGGATATCACGAGGCAGAGTGCTCCTGCGTAAAGATGATGGTAAGCCAGCGATTCTTGTCAAGACCCTGAAACAAATCCAAGAGCTGGGTGCTCAGTTAGATTGACTAGCTCCGGTATTTAGTAAGCATAAAATTTTTTTAGAATTAGTTAATCTTAAATGTAATAGTAATATGTATTCGATTATAACCCACTGTTCTCATCAAATTACAAAAACAGATTATTTATGTAAGTACACATCACACTTAAACACAAAATCTCATTTATTATTTCACACATCCTGGAGTACATTAAAATGGACAAAGATTATAACTTGTTTGGAGTTTTTTGAGTTGTCGAGATCATTACACTTTGTGCAAAAATCTAATACGAACTTTTTTATACATGAAAATGGATGATAACATCTTAAATAACGTTCTGCCTGACATTGACAAAATAGTCAATGTGGGTAGTGTCACTTTGTTGAATGATCCTGAACAGTGTAAGAATCTATTAAATTCTCCTAGAAAATCTCTTACCGTATTGTCTCAGAATATTAGAAGCATAAACCAAAATTTCAGTGACTTCGAAATTTATTTGGCACGTTGCGGTATTCAACCTGACGTAATTGTGTTGACAGAATGTTGGCTTTCTATAACTCCTAAAATTAATATCTTACCTGGTTATACCTCTTACTGTACAGAAAAAATTATTAATCAAAACAGTGGTGTAGTAATCTATGTAAAGGATAATCTTACAAATGTGAAAGTAAGTGAGCCATCTTTAGATGACGCGAATTGCTTGCAAGTAAAAATAGGAAATCATACTGCTGTGTTAGGTATCTATAGGCCGCCATCCTTCAAGTCAATAGACTGTTTTTTGCCATCGTTGGACATAATCATATCTCAACTTAAAATTTTTAAAGATATAATATTAGCGGGAGATATGAATATTGATATCAAGCAAGGCAACACTGATGGAAGATGTACGGAATATCTGAACGTCTTAGCTTTGAATGGTCTGATGCCAACTCATTTGCTTCCAACAAGAATAAATAATTGCTTGGATCATTGTTTTATTAGGACTAAAAGTGAGGTCAGTACTATTGTTTGCCTATCCACGGTAACGGACCATTATACTATCATATCTTGTATCAAAAATAAGAGTATTAACAAAAGAACTGATTCTACAATAACAGCAAAAAAAGTGGAATATTCCTCAGTCATTGAAGAACTAAAATCTATTGACTGGCAAATCACTTTTTCTAAATTTTCGAATGTTAGTGAAAGTACTAACGAATTTCTGAAAGTAATTAAACGTGTTCTAAATAAGCACACTCGATTAGTTACTATTCCTAAGAGAAAGCAAATTATCAAGCCATGGGTTACAGCAGGTATACTTCGTTGCATTAGGTTTCGGGATATATTACATTTAAGATCAAAGAAAAAACCCTACGATGAATCATTACGAATAACTTACTTACGATACAGAAACCACTGTAACCGCATTTTGAAAAAATTGAAAAAACAATATGAGAGAAAGAAAATTAATGAAAGCAAAGGGGATATGAAAAAGACTTGGCAGATAATCAAAAATATTTGTAACATGGAACAGTCCTCCAAATCACCAACTGAGCTTCTTAATGTGACAGCTGACTCAAAATGTTTAATCTCACAAATTAATGGTCATTTTGCAAGTGTAGGTCAAACCCTCGCAACACAAATATTGAAACGTCTTAAAACTAGTGAATGTGATCTCACTATGCTTAAGGAGGATAAGCCCAACCCTCTAAATTCTATAGCATTTTTACCGGCTGATGAAGCAGAAATTAAAAAACATATCCTATCATTACGGAATACCTCATCTTCTGGATGGGATGGTATCTCATCAACTCTTTTTAAGCAAGGCATGAATATTCTAGCGGCACCAATAGCATATCTTTGCAATGAATGCATGAACTCGGGTGTTTTCCCTGCGGAACTTAAGAAATCTATTGTGATTCCAATACATAAAGCTGGGGATAGAGATAGTATCAATAACTATCGGCCAATATCACTATTACCTACACTCTCAAAAATTTTTGAAAAAGTAATCAATTGCAGATTATTGGACTTCTTAGAAAGATATAAACTAATCTCATCAAACCAGTTTGGATTTAGAGCTAAAAAATCGACCTCGGATGCTATTAACAAACTGGTTACACATGTCATTAAACAATTAGATAATTCTAAAAAATGTATAGGTATATTTCTTGATTTGGCGAAGGCATTCGATACTGTCTCTATTCCACTGCTATTAAAGAAGCTGGAAGAGATGGGAGTGAGAGGAACTCCGCATAAGCTTCTTAGAAGTTATTTAGAAGAAAGAAAACAGTCAGTAAGGATAGGATCAGTGCTTAGTGACGAGGAAACTGTACTTTACGGTGTCCCGCAGGGAAGCGTTCTCGGGCCCACGTTATTTCTGATATATATAGATGAATTGTGTAGAAAAAAGCTCGATAATGCTGAAATAATAACTTTTGCGGATGATACCGTGATTTTATTTGATGGTGATACATGGGATGAGGCTAAATATTTTGCTGAAAAGGGGTTTGCTACAATAATGAAATGGTTGGACTACAACTTACTAACTTTGAATTTAGAAAAAACGAAGTATATTACATTCAGTATAAAAGAAAACTTGCAACCAGACTATAATTTTGAATTGAAGGCACATTCCTGCAAGAATTTTAATAAATGTAAATGCTACCTTTTAAGCCCTACTAATGAAAACAAGTACCTAGGCATAGTAATAGATAAATACCTGAGATGGGAACCTCAGATACGTTTATTTACAGGACGAACAAGGAAATTAATTTATATATTTAAAAACTTACGACATATAGGTGATATTGACACCTTAAAAAATGTTTATTTTAGCTTATGTCAGTCAGTTTTATCCTACGGTATTATTGCCTGGGGAGGAGCGAACAAAACATTACTTCTTCACTTAGAAAGAGCCCAGCGGGCAGTTTTGAAAGTTATGTTCTACAAGCCTTACCGATATCCCACTCAACAACTGTATATCGACACAAATGTCCTCAATGTTCGTCAACTTTTTATAAAATCAGTGATAATAAACCAACATAAATATCCAATGATAACTGGTCACCAATATAAACGTCGAAGTGACAGAGTATACGAGCTTATAACATGCAACACACAGTTTATCAAAAACTTTTCGTACTGGTTGGGTCCCTATGTATACAATGCAATTAATTATCATGTTAAAATATCTGATTCAACTATGTATAACTGCAAAAAAACGCTTGAGAATTATCTGAAATCTCTGAGTTACGATGACACGGAAGCTCTAATGACCGTTGTATCGTAATAATAAAATTAATATTTCTGGCAAATAAAATAGTCTTTAATTACAAAATTTGAAGTAGATATAGGTAAAATAATTACTTATTTTATCTATTTATTTTTAATTTTTTATTAATAATAACACTTTTTCATTTCTGGGAATTCAAAAGATTACCTACTGTCTCAAACTACTTTGTTCCAATGTCTCCATTCCAAAACACATACACTGCATACATTACAAAATACACAATATTATTCATAATAAATAAACACACAATATATATACTATACACCACACATTACGTGCTTAGAACACTTAAGTATATATACATACAATGGAATATATATCCATACTTATATGTATTAAATATATATTTTAGTTAGTTAGATTATAACCTTATGCTAATCATTAATTTATATCTAAACTAAGTGTAAACAAATGTCTAATATTAAATGTATAACCTAAAAGTTTATATATCTTATAGTAATTAATGATTTATATTAGACTTACCACAATTTATTTAACATTGATTGTTGTTTTCTGTCATAAGTTTTTAAAATTATATTAAAATGATCAAAAAAAAAAAAAATTTACTGATTGATCTAGTAACCGCGCATATACTGTGTGTGAATAATAACGTGTTTTGTGGACGATGAATGCTCTGCCCTGCCGTCGTACAGTGCAAACTAGTGCGGAGGGTAGATGTGAATCTTACATTTAATTTCGTTGTTTACTTATAGCATAGTTGTGTTGTATATGCTGTTTGTACATTTGTGCTAACTTAAATCTAATTATATGCATATGCATATTAAATCTAATTATATGCATATAATTCACTTTCAAAGCACTATCGCAAATATCGCAATTTCAGAGAGAATAAAATACCTGATGAAAACTCAAAGCATGGGTATTGCTATAAAGTTAATATAATTTGTAGACCTACAGTGTTAAAATAGAATAGTTAATTTTAGTTTTTGAATTTTCTGTACCTACCTACTTATTAAGTTAATAAACCATTAATTAATAAACCATTAATAAACCATTAATATGTCTGGGTGTGTATATGTATGCATATCAGTCATCAGATTACCATAGTACAGTAAGGCATTTTTCCTGTTACTTCGACGAAAGAGTCCTGGGTCCTATAGTACGTGTCTAGTCTAGCCTAGCCTAGTTTAGAAACCAGGGGGCCGTTTGTGTAACAAGCTTACAATAATCATACTTACTATCGTACTCCCACCGACAGTAAACAGTCGAACATATTACTTCAGTACTATTTAGTGCGTGTTCCTTTTTTAGCCGCAATCGATCCTAATGGCATAACTTATTTAATCTGTGCTAATGGTGCGTTCCAGGATCAATACCTATAACGCCCAATCCGAATAGAACACTAACGCAGTTGCAAAGTACGCGAATTGAGTGCACTATTAGATAATACGTCATCAAAACGTCTATCGTAATATAAAACATTATTATTTTAAGCTTGCTATATTGACGTGGTGGTACCAAATTTAATGGTAAGGTTGAAACATGACTACTTTAAGAGGCGGGAGTAGGGCCCCAGGTGCTCCTCTACATTTATTTTGTAGCTTCATGTTTTTCCTTAGTAAATTTATTATTAGTGTTATTATTATCATGTGTTGTCGTGAGTTAACGTTTTGGTAAATATATTAATAATAATACAACTATTTTTCCTTTAAATTTCAGATGAGAAGAAAACATAGCTTAGAATCTTCGTACAGTGCACACAACAAAGACAGACATAAGCAAGGTAAATTTAAAATTACTTTTGTTTGAGAATTGATTAGTAACTCAGAGACCATTACACACATAACAACGCATTGATGGAAGGATTGATGTAGCACACGTGTGTGTAAGGCGTAATGTGGGTGTGGATGTGTGTAAATGTGTATCCACACCATTATGAAACAGTATACGTGTGTGTAGGTATGTATTTATGTAAGGGTATGTGTTAAAGTGTGGCTGGCCACTGGATGGCATTGCATGGCACTGGGCATGGCAGTTTTTGTAACACAGCACAATCTTCAACTATGGCAACGCAGTGCGTGATCGTCCTACACTCTACAGGATGACAGCTGACGGTCAAGAAGTAGCACGTCACACGACTGCATGGAGAGAAGTGCCCTCTTCCCCGCTGACATATTTAGTACCTCGTCCCCGCCCGACGGTCGCGCTCGGCGTTGTTGACTATAGTCAGCCGTGCGATTCTCTATGAAACAAATGACGGAATGACAAGAAACGTTGGAAAAACAACCTTGTGTACAAGGGCTCATAAAGTATTTGACATCGGTGAAATCGTCAACAAATCATTAGAGAAACGCACGGCTGGGCAGGGTGTAAAATAGTGTGGGTTTTTTATGTCAATCGGAGACGATACGAGTAAGCCGTTCGCTTTGTGTTAAGCGTCACGCTTGCCCATAACACCTGCCCTGTAACTTCGCTGGAAACACTGCCCTTCAACGAAATGCTAGCACACTACTGCTTCACGGTTGAACTGGAAAAGGTGTTGTACTTCCCCAGGCGGACTCTGCAAAAGTCCTACCACAAAAGTTTCAAGTGGTGAGACAGCCGATCGTGCGCCTTATAATAAACACTACCTTAACCATTATAGCTGCAGTGTCGCTCAGCCTTAAACAACACTTTTGCGTGAATGCATTGTGGCCCCAGGGTTATTGGTTTTTGGGTTCCATTCACCCCGGAGATCACATAACCATACAACCATACAACATACTTACCCATTAAAATTAAGCACAGTACTAATACTAATGCTTCAAGACAGACTATTTGACTAGGGACCGCGAACGTTCGACCGATATACGTAGATGGGGTTGCCAGATGAAAAAATAAAAAAAATCCAAAGAAAAGGCCTGATTTATATTAAACAATCCTGAAATTTTGGTGCAGATTGAGAATTTACAGACGTACTTAACAATTTACAATAGTAGTTTATGCAACTGTCATATAATAGAGGGTATTAAAACATGAGTGTAGTTTTTTGAAACGAGCCGCAGGCGAGTTTCATAATAAGATTACACGAGTATTTTAATACCTAATTATATGCAGTTGCATACACTACTTTATTTAATCTCATAACATTTT
Organism: Selenia dentaria; assembly: GCA_917880725.1. Classification (NCBI taxonomy): domain Eukaryota; kingdom Metazoa; phylum Arthropoda; class Insecta; order Lepidoptera; family Geometridae; genus Selenia; species Selenia dentaria. Next base: position 7,775,916 of record OU862901.1, on the reverse strand, counting down.
TGCTACTAAATTTTTATCCAACAAAATATTATTCAAATTCGTATGTACAAAATAGCGCCAAAAATGGAAAAAGTCTTCTTCTTCTTCTTGTTTGTATGGCTTGTGCGGCGTAACCACAATTTTGCCAATATCAGTGGAAAAGTCTGTTATGACCAATAACAGACCTTTTCCACTTATTGGCTCAGAACCAGCGCGTTGCGCGCGCGCTCATCACAGATTATGTGTACTTAAATTGAATTGAAACCTCCTTAGTCGGGACACATTGTACTTAATAATTAAAAAAATGTTTTAAAGCATTGTTTTGTTAGGAGAATAATGCTTTAATTTATTTTTTAATTTTCAGAAGTATGTAAATAAAATATGCCAATAAAAGTCTGTATTTCATTTCATAATTAGAATATTACCGAATGAGATTATATAAAAGCCTTTTTAATATCGTTTTTGTACATTGCGGATCCCGGGAGGGTCTCGCTCATGTGTCGTACATTGGACACAGCGGGGGTGGCAGTAGCACCCCCCTCCCACGCACCATACCTCGCCGCTTTAGTTTAACTCTTTATTAAGGAGATATTAAAAATGCACTGTGTTTTATTTACCATTCTAAAAATGCTGAGATTTGAAAAACCCGGCTGCAATCTTGAGAAGAGTCCAAAAATCCTGAAATCTGAGGAAAAATCGTGAGATATGGTAACCCTGGGCGGAACTCTTTCCTATGTCGAACAATGCTATTCGCGTCATTAGACGGCGAATGTAACTTCGTCCGTAATTTACGCGTAAACAAACTATTTTTGTATAAATTTCAGGAGCCCTAGTATCAGCAGGGTTCAAGGTATCTACCACCGTCCGTCCTGAAGAAAACGTGATGAAGGAGGATCGAGATGACCTTTCCTCAGTCAACAAGGCAGACTTGGAAGCCGAACTACACTTCGATTCTTTAAGAAAGTCCTACAGGTAAATATCGAAATATATATAATGATATACCTAGTAATTTATTTAGGAATTTGTTAATACAACAAATAAACGTGTTTCTTATTTTTGCTTCTGTTTTCAGCCAAGAAGATTTATCAGAATGGACTGACGCTGAACGAAGAATTGGTGAATTGTACGTATTCCAAAAGTACTTTCAGATTTTGTTTTGAATACATATGACCGGACGTCCCGTATTTTACGGAATGTTCCTTATTCAGTCATTAATTTAGATGAGGTACACCCCTCAAGTGTCGATATCATTATAACAATAAAATTTCTATTGTGTCTGGGTCGTTCGACCTTTGATGAATTATTTTGGAGACAAATTACAAATATGGGAGGTAGAATTGTTTTAACATTCAACAGTGCTAATAGTCGCTTCGACCAGTATAATTATATCAGCCGAAGAATAGCCGTATATATACATTTTTAAAGCTTGCTATAGTAGGTATACCAGTTATTGACTAGGACCTAGTTGACCGATCTTTGCTAGTAAGTAAATAATTGATTTTCTTGTTCTAACCGCAAACCAAACACTCATTGACTTAGTGTGACTTAGTGTTTAACAACGCCATCTATTGAGAAATAGCTTAAGTGTTGTAACAGTTTTCATTGCCTGAAAACACGGATTAAACGACGTTTTCATAAAATGAAACCTAGCTAGATCGATTTATTGCCCCTGAAACCCCCTGCTTGCAAAATTTTATAAAAATCGTTGGTGCCGTTCCCGAAATTCAGATGATATACATATATTAAAAGAAAGGTGATGATGAAGATAAGATGACGGACTAAAAATCGAAGTGAGACTTTGTGTTTATAAGTATTTATTATATATTATAGTTTGTTAGTTAACAAGATGTCTTAAGGGCCCCGAAGAGAAGTGAAAACAAAATGTCTTTGGAAATTACAAAACACGTTGTACCTGTGTTGCAAAATGTTGCTAAATTCTGTTTTGTTTATTTACTTGATTTATTCACATTAAGCTGTAAAAGTAAAGATAAAATTAATTATATTAAAAAACCCTTCATTAAAAAAGCTGCTCATCAAAACATAAGAAAATTCCCCCAAAAAGATAGCTATTGCTAACAGCCGCCGGTGTTCTCAACTTTTATTTGGAGTGTCTCTGGCAGATCGCAGATGGCGCTTACATGCACACAAGATGGTGGTTTTGGCGGGCAATTTGAATAATCGTGTCGTGTCCCACACCTACAGTTATTCAATCTTTAAATTGCTTAAGGATCCCACGTATCGGTCTACTAAACTATCGATTTATAATATTAATTACTTTGTTATAATATTGCAGCCGGAAATAATTTTGGACTTTGGTATCTGTAAGGGGGACCTCTACGCTGATAAGTATTTTCAAGAGCTCTTGCTCAGGAATTGGCGTGAATGGCATACCATTTTTACGGAAGCCTCATAATTGTCTCAGGTTGGATGTGTTGGTTGTGGTGTATTTCACTCCCAGTTTGATATTGTTCAAAAGATAAGATGCCCACCTGAGCCCTCTGTTTTTACAGGTGAATGTGTGTAGGCAAGCCACACTGCTTGACTAACTAATGGGAAAGAAATGTTTTTGAGTGGGAAAACATTTCTCAGAAAGAAAACTCAGATGTAGGTAGACCTCGCACTAGATGGGTCCATGATAGTTGGAGTTGCGGGGAGCGGATGGATGTGATAGCCGTTCATTGTGGTATTCAAGACGCATTTGTCCTACTTTCGTTTGATGTCGATTAGGAAAGTAATTTTAATTTTTTTATTTTGACCGGAAAGTTCTGATAAAGTGAAAACCACGGAACAGCAAGCACAACGTAGGTCGTCCAACGACAAGGTACGACAACCTGATAAAGGTCGCAAAGACGACTATAGGATACAGGCCTCTTCTAACCGGTCCTTTTGGAAAGTTATATGGGGGAGGTCTATGTTCAGCAGTGGACGTGCTACGGCTGCGATGATGATGATGATCATGATGATAAATTTAATTTCAGAACTCTATCAGAAGCCCGGTCAGTAGGAGGGACTCTGCCTGCCAGCACAGGAAGAGCAGCCTCCTCGACGCGTCTTACGCATCAGGTAAACATTTTAAATACAGATAATTATATAACAAAATGGCTTATTTTTTAATAGGTTATCACATATTTTATAAAACTATCAGTAAACTAAGACTTACTACTTAGATTAGAGAACGAAGAGAGAACTTAGATTACTAGACTAAGGATTTCGTCAATGATTAAATGGTTTTTTTTATTTTATTTTTTATTTTTACATTTGAGGAAGACCAACAGCAATATAATTTTTTAAACATAAGGAATAACAACAGAAAGCCAATTACAGGTCCTCACGGTTAACATATTATCATGATAGTTATGTTAACGATTTCCAAATATTACGAATACCTTTTATATTGTTTTTTTTTCATACTACTCGCGGGTGACACATAGTCACCCGCGAGTATGAAAAAAAAACCAAATTAAAATAAATCCATGATTTCAAAAACGAGTACTACAGGGAGTAATGTAAAAACACGTGTGTTTATTTAGAACTTGACTTATAATTACATTAATTATAATATTATACGTATTTTGCGACCCATAGTGTGAATATTTGGAACAAAATCATGAATATTAGTGTGTAGTAACTTATGAGGTGTGAATGTTTAATTCACATGAGAAACCGTTCGCATTAAAATTACATGGAAACTACTTTGGAAACACCGTTTTATTTGTGTTTTGACCATATTTTATGCGTACATCCTTCGATCATGATCGAAGCGTACATCAGATAGATCTATCACATAGGGAAACAATTCCTTGCTTGTTAACTACTTCTTCAAGCCCTCAGTCACAGCCGTCCTTTAGAAAGGGGACAGATATTACCATTTGTCCCCTTAAGGGAACAGAGTAGGAGGACATAATCCTAATTGTCGGAAAATTTTTACCGTCCATAATTCGTAATGTTAATGATATAAGGCATGAGAAAATTTATTTCTACCCCTGTTGTTAGTAGAACCCAACACCCTAGAGTATTTTGGCACTTAAACCCACCTTTGCCTCCAGGAGGCCAACACGATGGCAGAACGGGACCTCGGCTCCACCTTCCTACTACCTCACGTGCACCTTTACAAACCGGACCTTGTGAGCATCTTTGCACCAAAACCCTTACCCACATCTTTGCACTTTACTTCTTTGCACTTGACTTATTTGCAATTTACTTTTTTGTACTTTATTTATTTGCACTTTACTTCATTGCACTTTACTTCTTTGCAATTTATATTTTTGCACTTTACTTCTTTGCACATTTTGTACTTTGAGTCTGCTTTATATTTCTTTGGCTATCATACTTGTTTGGTTCTGCTTTCTTTGCTTGTTTTTACACTTTTATCCAGTATCACTTTTACAGTATATAGCAATAAAAATAAATAAAAATGTAAACACAAAAAATGGAGTTTTAAACTTATGCAGTATAATTTTGAAAATATATTTGTTAATTAGTGCACAATATTGAACGGGGTGGTTTGGAATCTAACCTTATATTATAGTCTGAAGACATGACGTGTTCCCTGAGTTTAATAATGATTTTTATGTTGAATAATTTCAGATTGTGATCTGTTTTGAGGCATGCATTGAAAAACTAATTTGACGTTAACCCTGGATTCCCTTCAACATATACATTTCTTACTAGTTTTTACATTTTTTTTAACTTATTACTTAGTTCTCTTTGGTTTAACTGCTCCCTGCACTTAGAACTTAACATTAACATCTTTATTTCGAATGTTGCCATTTTTGTTTAACAGTTTATTCACCTTTTAGTTGGATCACGATCTTGGACAATTAATCCCTTCGACCGTCTACGTAACCGTGGTTCCATAACCAGTTATGAATGAGAAAAAATATTTTAACGAGACTAGTTATGTAAATTATATTTCTGTAAACGAAACTACGGTTCTGTATATACAAGGTTCTGTATAGTACGAATCGTTTATTGTTAAGAAAAAAAAACTTTTAACAAGAACGTAATATTATATTCTAAATCTACAATAAACTTGTAATTTATCTTGATCACAAATATGTCCTATACAAATTTATTCCTATAATATAAAATACGTAAATTTAAATTTAGACGCGATAAGAAATCCTGCTTGCTACAGTGCAATTTATTCTTCACCACTTCGTTTATGGTGTTGAGATTGATGCTGTTTGAACAGCTACTATTAATAATTGTACATAACCAGAAAGTGTTTCTTCAGAATAATTAAATAATTTAATTTCTTTGGTATCCACTGCCGTCGTGGAGCCGGGAAACTCCTCATCTTCACGTGGACACAAAACCCATTTGTTTTTGATCAATGACATAATTACTTTGACGTTGACAGATTTAAATCATGACTGTGGTCAGCCGTGCGATTCTCTAAGAGCAAACATCGTTGCATCTTTGACAACATCCGTGAAATAAATGACGAGATGACACGTTGGAAAATCAACCTTATTACAAGGGCGATATCTCCTAAAGTATTTGAGATCGGTGAGTTCGTCGACGAATCATTAGAGAATCGCACGGCAGTATTTAATGCATCACTAGTAGCTGCGCCAAGCGGTTTCCCGCGTGGTGATGGATGGTGACGGTGATGATGATGAAAAGTATCCTATATGTTATCCCAGCGCCTCATCTATCTACATCCAAAATTAATTTTCCATTTAAAATCCAATTAGTAGTTTTGTGTGAAAAAGTAACATACATCCATGCAGCCATACGTACAAACTTTCGCGTTTATAATATTAGTAGGAAGTAGGATGAGTTGATGTTGTTGGACGAGTTATTGATTTCGTATAGAGAAGAAACAATTCTCCCTTGTAACAAACTATACTCTTCCTTAAACAGAAATATAATTCTTTGTCAGAAGCAGGTTTGTCAAAAGATCACCTTTTTCATTCTTAACTGGTTACAGAACTACGGTTACGTACATTTTCTCAAGGGCAATGAATATAAATCTTTTTATTGTATCACCATGTTCCTATGTATTGATTTCAGTTGTGTTTTAATTATTATCCTCTTTTTGATTTACAGACAAGTGACGTCTCAGAATTCGACTCTCTTTGAAGGTTCCAGTGGTGTATACTTTGTTAATTTCTCTTTTCATCACACATTTCATTTATAATTGCTTTGAATTCAATCTATGATTATCTATAGATGTTTCATAATCAATTATTACCACCAAAGTGAAGACTTTACTTATTTATACTTATTTATTCTGTTTGTTTGTTTTCAATTTGTAGTTTAATATTATTCGTTGTTTTCGTAAAATGAAGTTATTATAAATGCCATAGTAAGTGTAAGCAATTTTTTACTAGATGATAAGTGTAACAAGAATGAAAATAATTTGAATGAGAAATCAACGTTTTGTAAATTTGCGGTTTGTTTATTTTTGGGATAATGCGGTATAAGATTTCTTATTTGAAGAATTTTCATGTATTTTTGTGGTTAGATATTGTGCAAAATAAAGTGCCAATGCTCAGTGATTTTCGGACATATATTTGTATAAACTCAGGATTTAACTTATGAATACTTATGTGAATCTAAGACTATGTTTTTGAGCTTTTTACATTTTTACCTCTGTATCATTATGTAGGTGTTTGTGCAAGTATGTTATTAAAATTATAAATATTAATTTCATCACTTTTATTTTTTAATCATCATGCAGCAGTGAACAGAAAAAAATGTAGATGTTATGAACTATGTATACCACAAACTAAATTACCCAAATAAAAAAATATATAGTAGGTACCCTGATAATAACGGGACGATTATAGCGAGTGAAGAGATAATAAATTATAAAATATAAGGACAAATTCATAATAAAAGAAATGTATAAATATGAGACATAGCGTTTTTATTCAATATTTAATAATATTTTATGTTTAATCGATAGAATATTCAGCAATAGTACAAATACAACGTGAAACAATCGAACATCGCAACTAAATCACTTTCAGAAACTTAATATAGAGCTAAGCAACATTTTGACACTAGCATTAAAATCTTAACATCGACCTTAAGCACACAGACTTTTAATAAATTAACTATAAATATTTATAAATATAAGCGTTGCTTATTTCTAAAGAGTTATTTGACTAAGGTACTCGAGCTGATATGACGTACATTGCTTATATCAGCTGACTGCAGTGTGTTCGCTAAGCATGTACCGCCTTTACCGATATCAGTCTCATCCCATATTGTTTCACTATTAACACCATTTCCTTCATTCACGAACCTTTCTGACCTGAACTTTGATCATCTATTTCCATTATCTAATATCAGACCTGCCAAAAATCTTATATCATCATTTATAATGATGTCACCGATGAATACAATCATATCCAGTTCTTATATTGGATCAAAGAGTAGACAAGTTCTCTAATAAAGGTTCTATTTAAGGTCATCGGTCCCATACATCCAAACCCATACATCGATAACAAACCGTAACATTTACAAATTACCTAAACAAATGGAAGTGAGCAAGCCTCAATTCTATGTAGTTGTGGATAATTGTATATGGCCAACGTGTATGACTTGATTTCACTTTAATACCAGATTTGCCTTAAAATACATACAGGTATAACAACTTATAAAATGACACATAACTAAAATCGGTATAATTATACAAAATCGAAATTTGATTCAGACAAACACTTATATATTAAGGAGATCGTAGCCGTTAGACTTAGATTATTACATAAAATAAATAATTCGTGTATTTACAAACTATCTGAATATAAAGAAAACTAGAAATGAAAACAATTAAATACCAATAGTTATTTTCAATTTCCAATTGATATTGCCGCATAAGAACATATATATGTTCAGTTCATAGCTAACTTATTATATTCTTTGTATCTCTACTAGTTATGCAAGAAATTGTGCAAGAATCAAACTTTGAGATCTTCAATTATTCAATTGTATGTGAGTATGAAGTTCAGAATGGATGAAAGGAATGTCTTGCAAATCTATTTGTATCAATTCTTTAGGTATTCCAATATCAGAATTGTCAATTTTAGACAATTTACTAACTTAAATCTTACAATTAGTTAATAGTTCTACTGAGTTAATGTCTCATTGAAAAAGCATCCCAAGTCTAAGCTAAGCGCTATCTAGATCAAAGAAACATGGACCATTTGTCTAAAGACAATTCAGTACAAAAGTCAGTACCAAAATACTATCCAAAAACTCGCGACTTACAGCCAATCTTTATTTGTCTTTGGCTACAGTGCGAGATCTTTTCTTAATGTAAATTGAGTATTTCAAAGTAAAAAAGAACTAATGCACCAACTATTCTTTAGGACTTAAACGCGAGTACGTAACAGTATTTGTAAGAATATCTATCACAACTGATGGCGCAGGAGGTATATACCGTTTCGACTACATTGACCATCTAGTTACATTCATAATACTTGATTCTTTACTTCAATAATTGTACTATTTTGAACAGGTCTAATAATGTGTGAGTAGCGTTAGGTGCATCTTTCAGGCTAAGCCTCATTTGATGTAAGAATAAATTACCTAAGGATAGAAAAAGGAATTTACAAAATTCTTAAAGAAAAGAGGAGGGAGTAAAGATAGATTTTACTTCTTAGTAGTTTCTTCAAGACTAGAAGGTTGGGATTTCGCTAGCATGGTGAGGGATCTGAAATAAAAGAAGAGTCAAGTAGAAGCTGTTAATCCAAAAAAGCGAGTATGTAAATTTATATGGAAACTACAAAACTCGAATTTATTAAAAAACATGTATTGTGTTCACTGAATATACTTGTAAAGCTTCCATTTAAATTTAGTCACACAATTAAGGACAGTTGCCACTCTACATGCTGTATATTAGATAAAAAAATTACACATAGTTATATGAACAGAATGTATAAAACAATTCAAAACAAAAAAAAAACACGCAAAATTGAAACGAAGAAAGCAAATAAAATTTCGATTATTTGACGGAAATAATGCTGATTATAATATTTTGATCATGAAAATGATGCAAAGAATAGTAAAAAGCAATACGGTAAGGAAGTATTGTACCTATTTAATTTTGTCGAGCTTATCTTGAGAGTGACTTAAGCAATAGCAGCTGCAACAATAGTTTGTTTCCTTTAGTGGGTAGGTACATTTTCTAAATGGCAAACTAAACATACGGAAGTAATGAGTAAAAACCTAAAAACTAAATAAAATATTGGTTAAGAAGCTAACAATAAGTTAAAGGAAGAAAGTTTAGCAAATGATAGAATAATAACGAATAAGAACAATGAAGATCTATGAAGATGTAAAGAAAAGAAGAGTAAACAAGCAAAATTATTATAAATAAAACTATTGTATATTCTATAACAAGAAGTACCAATGGCAGTTTTTTGGCAGGAGGTTAAAAATAAATAAATACATCTTAAATTACGTTAAACGAGTTATGTATAAATTGATATTTAAGTAGCTGTGATGTTATGTGGACAGTGTTCTAGAAACTAGAAAGCACTTAGCAGTATATAAATATGTTCCATCTAAATTATTATTATTGAGTTAATGATATTTAGAGATAGTCACAATATTAAAATGGTAAGTGGTCAAATGACATATCACATCATTACATTGTAAGGAAAGACAGCGAAAAGACTCATATAGCGTAATACATGGATTGTGTGTGTTCTGGAAACTTCATTAATGATGAAATATAGGAGGAGTCTACCTTCTTTGAGCTGGAATGGGAGGCGATGGCTGCGTGGGGGGTGGCAATGACGCTGGACAGCTCCCGGAGAGGGTAGGTTGCTCTTCTTCGTCTTCTTTCCTGTCTCCTATGAAAAGTTTGTTTGTATTGAAATTGGGAATGTATCAGTGTATCAGTGAGGACTATTCAACAGGTTTGTCAATAGTAGGCAACTCTAATGAAATTATCAGACCACGTGTCATGCCTCCAACATGGCGTGACGACAGTTGTTCTAAGACAAGTGCCAACACTGATAGCTTAACGTGTCCTCATGGAAACACTGTTGGCACAAACATAGACATTAACATACCTCTAGCGGTCACTCATCCAAGTAGTGACGCAAGGTTCAATTGATCAATATAGCCCCCGAAGGTAGCTTTTTCACGTGGATGATGAAGTAGGAAGGTGTGCTTTTACAGCTGCTTTAATCGAGCAGTCACTGCTGACGGTGCTAGACAGTATCGACCTTCTTGACAATCGTCCTTTTGAGGTGCATGCTCAACTATTGTTTATACCGCTTATCAATTAGTCTCACCTCTGACAATAGGCGTGTCTCCGATGTAGAAGGTAGCTGCTGGTGTTTCTACAGCTGCTTCTCTGACTGAGCTTTCACCACTGACGGCGCTAAGGGTGTCGGTACTGTCAAACATTATCGTGCGTTCCTTGGCACGAGGAACTCGTCCGTCCAACTCCTGAAAAATATATTTTATGCTGCGAAATTTTCGAAGTCCTGGCATCGCGTCTGATGGAGGCGACTTATGATCAGAATGCTAGTTGTTGGAACGAAATACAATTAATTGTTCGCTTCGAAACGTTGTAGGTACGTGTCATTCAATTACTTTTTTGGCCACTTTACATGCATGTCCTCCATTCAATGACCACTCTTCAATTACCAAAAAGAGTGTAACATTTTTTGGTAATTGAAGCAGCATGTTGCTATTAGCAGCCAAAATAATGTTTTGATGCTAATTATAAATAAAAGGGGATTGTTTCAATCTTGTAGTGTAAAATGAGTGCAGAAATTCCCGCAGCCTACGCAGAGAAACTCGAATATTCGACATGTATGTACTTAATAGTTTGGTATTGGTACACTCTCCACACAAACACTATTATTTGATTCTACTTTGAATACTATTTAAGCAAAGTAACTGAGCCTCTGTATATATAGAGATTAAGACCTAGTTCTAATTCTATTCATTGCCTCTTCATAAAATATTGTTTGGAAATCAGACGGAGGCTCAAAAGTCGCAATTGCATGAAAAATGCCCAATTTAGTGCAGTTTTTGAAGTCATAATGTGTGCATCTAATGGTTGAGGTATTTTTTAATTATATTGTTCGCCAAAATATATTTAAGAATTACTTTTCAGGCTTCTCTATGAGATACGAGACCCAATTGAAAATATTTTTACTATAATGAAATCTACATTACTTAAACTGGCTGATAGTTTCAACATTAGCCTACTTAATATTTTATAATATATGTGTGACCATGCTATCATGCCAGTTTAATGAAAATCATAGCTAGATTGCTAGAAAGAAAGCTGTAACGCAACTGCGCTGCAAAACGTATGGTAGTTCCTACCTCTGTTGTGTAAATACATTAAGGAATGCTCTGCCGGCGTATGTTTTTCCTTGCAGCTATGTCACTGGGACACTTGTAAGACAAGTGGGCATCTCTCACGTCATCATAGGCATGGCTTTTAGTGCAGCTTACGGTTGCATTGATCATCGCATCTTGTTTCCATCTCCGGTTTCCATTAGGCGAGAGGGATTCACTTTGTTGAAACATAAAAAAAGTATAAAATATTAGAAAACCCCAACTTACCAATCTCTCAGTATCAGAATCCGGCTCATGCACTTCATACTCGTGGGAGTGGTGCTCGCTCATGGACTGGTGTTCAAGACTTTCCATTTGGACTTGCGTGACCGGATCCAAGGTGTCCAACGAGGAGACCATCGTGTTCGATCCTGCAGGCGGTACCGCTGTTAACTGTCTGATTAGTAGGAAGCTCGGTGGGGTAGCAACATGAACAGTAAATATATAAGATTAGTAGCACAAGCAGGAATGAGCAAGCACTATATAAGTTTTGTTTGCAGATATCGAAATAGGTTGAGTTAAAATTGAGGTTATATGGTTTTATGGGTGCTAATGGATAATCTAACATACAACGCAATTATAACTTCTATATAACCTGAGGTTTTATAGAAGTCTTTGAATGAAAGTTTTTATAGTGCGTACAATCATAAGTACGTATGGTGGAATAAGTCAATTTCAGAACGCCGAATTTGGAAGAGAGTGATTATCGTTAGAGTTCACAGAAGTGAGACGTCAACCTAGTGTGTGAAACAAAATCATCAAAATTTATATTGTAATTTCATCTGGCATAAGCAAAAACTGCCAGCTACCTGTGCTGTGAATCCGTTGCCCATTCTACGAGTATTGTTTTAAGTTAACATTGTTTTTCAACATTACATATAATTGTTTTCCTACATTCTACTTCAAAGAAAACTATAATAATGTAATTATTAAAAACCTTTTTTAATAATGAAATTATACGGAAATTGCCAACAGTAAGGTAAGGTCTGAAGACGATAGACAGACCTATGACAACCATTTCTTATTACAGTATTCGGTAATACTTGTAGGCTTTTCAAAGTAGCTGCTATGCTTGCATCTCAGCAAAAACTCAGAATTAGGCACCCCGAAAACAAGTTATTTAAATTATAACTCATCACTGTTATTCATTCATTTCATGAAGCTCTGTTGAGATGCACCATATACGAGTATATACAGTTTAAGAAGTAAGTTTCCACTTTGTCATCCTAGAATTTATTTCGGAAACATGTTTCGGATACAACACGATACATGCCATAAGTATCACATATGGCACTGAAACGTGGTCTCTAACTATGGGCCTCATAAGCAAGCTCAAAGTCTCACAACGAGCTATGGAAAGGGCTATTTTTATCTATGTGATCGAATCAGAAATGAGGAGATCCGTAGACGAACTAAAGTCACCGACATAGCCCAGAAGATAAGTCAGTTGAAGTGGCAGTGGGCAGGCCACATAGCACGCAGAACAGATGGCCGATGGGGCCGGAAGTTTCTAAACCACGGACCGGCAAGCGCAGCGTAGGTCGTCCACTGACGACCTGACTGGACTGACGACCTGATAAAGGTAGCAGGACAACGTTGGATGCAGGCCGCTTCCAACCGGTCCTTTTGGAAATTTGTGGGGGAGTCATATGTTCAGCAGTGGACTTCCTACGGCTGAGATGATGATGATGATGATGATGATAAGTATCACAGAAATATCTTGGAATAAAATTCCGTTACAAAGCATTTCGTAAATAAGTAGGTTAAACTATAGTCGCCCGGTACCCGCGGGGAGGGGGGAGGGGGGGCGGAGGGGGGAGGGGGGAGGGGGAGGGGGTGAAGCCCCCCCTGCATCCCCCCCCCCCGCCGGAGGCCTTTAGTTTTTGAGTAATAATTTTTTTAGTACTTAACCTCACTTTCGGCTATATCAGTATTTTTTACCTATTTTTTGTTTCACACCTAATCTATTAAGGCGGTTCGCTTCTGGCACCGTTGTTTGTCATGTTCTAACCTAACCTAACCTATTTTTTGTTTCACACCTAACTTATTAAGGCGGTTCGCTTCTGGCACTTCGCCGGCCGCTGCCGCGGCACGCTCGCTTCGCTCGCTCGGCTCGTGCGTTGTTTGTCATGTTCTAACCTAACCTAACCTATTTTTTGTTTCACACCTAACTTATTAAGGCGGTTCGCTTCTGGCACTTCGCCGGCCACTGCCGCGGCACGCTCGCTTCGCTCGCTCGGCTCGTGCGTTGTTTGTCATGTTCTAACCTAACCTAACCTATTTTTTGTTTCACACCTAACTTATTAAGGCGGTTCGCTTCTGGCACTTCGCCGGCCGCTGCCGCGGCACGCTCGCTTCGCTCGCTCGGCTCGTGCGTTGTTTGTCATGTTCTAACCTAACCTAACCTATTTTTTGTTTCACACCTAATCTATCAAGGCGGTTCACTTAACATTGTATTATATAACAACAATAACATATCCAGTCCGTCTCAGAGTTATGTTGATAGATGAGAAAAACTTAATGTTAAAGGGAGGAGAGACACAATTAAACAAACATTTTAATACATTACTTGTTTATTTCATAAACATGTTTAATTGCTTTCATTAAATGTACAAAAGAGTCTCTTTTATATTTATACACGTCTCTTCGCCACAAATATTCAACAATTATATCACTAAAGTTTTCTGGGTTGTTATAATTTTGTTTTTTGAAAAACCTCTTCACTGCTCGCCACTGGGATTCTATTCTTTGGGTGTGGATTCCATCTTTACCCACAAATGGGTTCTCTGGGTCTGAATGATTCACTTTTTTGTGTATGTATCCATATTCAGACAGACAATCGTATGCCCGCCAACAATCGGTGTGGATTGTTGTTCCAGGTAAAACATGCTTTTGAATTAAAGGTATGAGAGTATCAGCATCTCTTTTATTGTCCGGGCATACTTCCAATCTTAAGTCTTCAGACCCATCTTCTATTAATCCCAGCACGCAGTGGCCTTCAATGTGACGTCCTTTGTTATATTTCCTTTTTCCAAATTTACTTTCGTCTATTTGCACTATTTTCCCACAGCCTCCAATTTTACCGCTGTAAAGATTTTGTTTTTCCAAATAAAATATCACAACTACTTCTCTGCAGTAATTAAACCAATCGGCTATAGTATTTGGGCTTAAACATTGCTTCCTTTCTTTTTTATAAGGGTCTTCGTGAATTGTTTGGTCGTAGGTCCATCCTTGTGAGTATGCATATATAAGATAGTAAACATGCATTATGTCGATAGCAATATTTTCGAAAAATGTGCCAATTCTGCGAGAGATCTTGGCACCGCTGCCCGATTTAGATTTGCATGATCTTTTTGAGCACACAAATGTACCAAAACTTGTGCATCCGCATGAGTATGACACTTTCATGGATGTCCTGTGGGTTCGACACCGTTTCTCAGTTGGTATGAGACCTTGGTCTTCACTATATTTGATGCATTGGTCTTTAGTGCCCAATTTTCGCACAACGTCAGTTAAATTCCAATGATCAATCACTTCAGTGACGCAAAGTTTTCGTTTGGTTATAAGCTCGTTGTCGTCGTCGTCATTACTCGAAGAAGGTCCGGCGACAGGTTCAACGGGCAGATCAGGAGCCGAAGAAGGTCCGGCTACAGGCTCGACGGGCAGATCAGGAGCCGAAGAAGGTCCGGCAACAGGTTCGACGGGCAGATCAGGAGCCGAAACCGCGTCCGCTTCGGGTATTGTACTGTAATACTCCATTACAGCCAAGTGCAGTCCAGTTTTCAAGCCAAGTTCAAGTCGTAGAGCAATCCAAACAAATCCGGTAAGCAAGCCAAGTTTCAAGTCGTCGCGCAATCGAAGGAAGTCCAGGGAAAAAGCCAAAGTCGTAATAAAAATCGAAAAACAAGAGAGCACACATTCACGAAACTACGAGAGAAACGGAATGAATGGATGACAGTCCATCTGTCAGTAAGACAAAATGGCGCCTTTTTTTTTTCTTACGTTTAACGATAACGATACGTTTCGTTTAACTCAGTTTGACAACTTAATTTGACAACTTAATATTGTACCATTTTCTCAACATTGCGTTCCATTTCACTTTTTTTTATCAAATTTTAATTTAATCATAATTAATTTAAACTACGTTTCCGGCAAAAAAAAATTGCTGGAAGGGCTTCAGGTGGACCCCAATGATACCCCTAAACTCGCACCTTCATCAAAATCAGGTACCGGACGGCTATAGCCAACCCAATAAGTATATTATTGTTATATATTGGTATTTAGTGCTAAATAGGTAGCATGCTAATAGTTGGTATTATGTCTGTAATATGCTTCTGTAGCACCTATTCTTTTAATAGTGATCGTGTTGTGAACATCGTATATTATTGCAGAAATAAAAAATAACATAGTAAAGAGTTTAATTACCTCTAATATAAAAATCTCTCCTTACGTCGATTTCTGCTTTTAATATTGCTTATTATAAATGATTGACATGCTAATTATAATATGTATAGTAGAAGCGGTAATACATTGGGTTGCAAAGAAAGCTGGACTTTAACTTTATAAACTTAAAGTTACAAGTAAAGTATCATTTTAAATTTTTACACATTATTAATTATTGCCACCGAGCGTTAATACAACTGTTATATGGCTCGGGATGTTCAGTTCATGGTGACAACACGAATAATAAGTAAAAATTGCACATTTGATACCGTAAGCGCATATTAGGAAATCTAGTAAAAAATTCTGACTGTATACAAAGAAATAAAGGTTTTACTTCTTCATGAAGTATTATGAAAGAAACTTTAATATAGTTTTTATTAAGGGTTTCGCAAATATATTTTTTATAAACGATCTGCTTAACCGCTAACACGCTTTCTTTGGGAAATATAATAACTATCAACCATTTGATATTTTATAACCTTAAAAAGTGTTAAGGTAATATAATGGTACACATGCGAAGTCAAAGGCGATTAGTATTTTGTGCCGATTACAATGTACCATTAAATATGGGACGAAATATCTAACAGTTTTTTCGTATACCTACCGTCCAATAACAGTAAACATAAAAAAAAAAACAGTATAAGTTTGTATATAACCAGGTAATGAAATTAAAATAGTATCTATACATATACACCCGATAGAGCGAATCCATATGACGAGATAGAGGAGAGAGATATAAAAGAAGATAAATAAAAGAGTAGAGAGAGAAGAGCAAACAAAAAGAAGAGATGATAAATATAGAAGAAAAGATAAGAGAGACGAGAGAGGAGGAAAATAGTTCCGAATGCTCACGGGACCATCTATTATCAACTATTATTGAGGAATATTAGTGGTATGTTATAAAAAACCCACCATGTTACTATTACATCATTTCGTTACGTATATTTAAGTACCATGAACATATTAATAACTGGCTAGACCCATAAAGTAGCAAAGCACTCACCTCCAGAAGTAAGGCTGCCCGTCATAGGAGTGTCCACCTCGTAATTGTAAGTAGCCCGGGTAGCGTTGGAACTGGTTGCCTCAAGGCTGTCGGTGCTGCCCAGCATCAAGTCGGCCCGGGCTCCCCTGAAAGTGAGTAACTGAGTAGGTACAGACCTTACAAAACTTGGAACAATGGAGGTAGCCTTTGTTTTCCAAAAACCGACCGACTTTGATAACAATGGTAATTATTAACCACTAGGTGTTTGTAACAGTATACGTAGGCAAGAGTAGGCAAAGTGTACAATATTTTTCACGTAAAAAAATGTTCTACAAAGTTTTACCAATGCATCCGCCGCTTTACTGAAACGTAAGTTAGACAAGACAGTGGTTTAATGATAAACTATATATTATCTATGTGACTGTGACTTGACTCTGACTACTTGAATCAAAATTTCACTTGATGCAACTGTAAATATATATTATATAATTTTTGAACCACTGACAGCTGCATAACCAAACTTTACAGTTTTAAAGAGAAACATGTGAGATTAAACGCCTTTGACTATGTTATCCATGTCGGAGGCTATGACCTCTAGACCACCGACGTGGTCCATCATCTCTCTAGACCCTAGATTAATACTTATATAACTTTAGGAATGAAATAATGTAAATATAACAAGGTTCACATATAAATGCATTTAACATTTGGTTGGACACGTTAACGTCAGCAAGATATAGACATGACACCAAACCGCATTTAAATTGAAGTAATAATTGTAACTTTCATAATAAAAATAATATAAGTTCACACTCTAGACAAGGCAATGACGACCTAATTGCGTACATAAATAATAAAATTCATTTCTTTTGGTTTATACAGATCATCCATAGAAATCATACATATACAATTTTCTCAAAAATGTGTCTCAAACTTTTATGTTTTGAAATATAAAATGCCCCAAGGCTGCAACCAAATTGTCAAAATTGTATAAGTTATGTCCAATACAACTTTCTCTTAAATCCACTTAGCGAGAAACAAAAACATATAAGCAGTCGTAAACCTAACTTATTAGTTAGTGAAATAGATTTGAAATGATAAAAACCATCTCACCTGCTTAAACTTCCGGATGAACTTAACTCCTCATCTTGGCCGCTCCACGAACCGCTCGCTGGATCTGTAAAATGTTTACTGAGGGAGATGATGCTGTGAGCAACCGACCTCCCGGAGGAGGGAGACAGCTCGCGCACCATACTACCCTCCCTAGATAAATCCAAGTCTTCAGGTTTATCCGCAGACATCATTACTGTCTGCCGTGTTACCGTCACAACTTCACCATCACTACGTTCCATCACAGTCATTAGACTATCCAATTCGGACGGCTGAGATGTGATAGAAGATGACATTTCAGACCCATACGATTGAAGCGTTCCTTCGTCAAACTGCCTTGGCCGTGCTGGGATGTCTACAGCACCTTCACCGTCTGTGCTTGTTACTGTTTCCGATACTTTCTTTCCATCTACAAATCGCTGCTGTATCACTGTAGAAGTTCTAACAACTTCGATCACTCCATTGTCAGTAAAGGTTCTAGTTACTGCTTCAGATTTTGTAGATTTCTCAGATTTCTCTTCTTGGTCTAGTAATTTCATCATCTCTTCGCAATCGCCGGGAATAGATTCTGCTGATCCGTCACTTGGTGCAGCAGCGCATACGAATGTAGACGCTTTTGTGCATTCCTCGGTGACTTCACACGGCTTCGAAGCCTCTGTGGACTCCACTTCTGGCTCTGGCACAAAAAAAGCACCCTTTTCATCATATTTCTTCACAGTAATCACTTTTGGTGCCATTTGTACTTGTAATTTTTGCTCTATAGCCATTTGTTGGTCTATTAACTTTCGAATGGCTGCTGAATCAGTTAGCATTTTTTGAGAGGGGCTACCGTAACTGCCTACTTTTTGAGACGGGCTTCCGCTTTTCTGTGACGGACTGCCACTCTTCTGGCTAGGGCTACCTCCCTTTTGCGGTGGGCTGCTTTCAGAGCTGCCACTATAAGAACGTTTTTCTCGTTCCAAAAAGCTACCACTCACGTCCTTAGGATCGGCTTGTAGCAATGCTTCTTTTTGTTTGGCAAGTATTTCAGCTTTGAGTGCTTCAAGACAAGCAGACTCTAAACCTTCAAACTCCTTTAAACTTGATATTGATATATCGTCTCCCTGACTCCTGCTTAGGATATACCGTTTTGGTAGTGATCCATTTAATGAATCTTGTGACGACGAGGAGTTTTGTTGATAATGTTCCATTAGAGCTCTTTCAAGGTTCTCAAACTCTTGCAAAGAGCTGATAGAAATATCATCAGTTTCTCCTCTTACTCTAAACCTGATTCGAGAAGCCATTTCAGATTCTGAAAGACTTCCATATGAGTTTCTAAAACTTCCAAAACTACCGATAGATTCCTTTTGAGAACTAAGACTTCCTATTCTGCTTGCATCAAAGTCAGTCATTTCTTCTTCTTTTATATCTTCAAGTGGTACTCTCTCGTAGTCATACCTTGGATCTCCTTCAAACTGCATTTGAATCCATCGTTTACCAGCTTCGATTTCCGCAAGCTCTTGAGCTTGCAATTTTTTCTGTTTGAGTTCGTAGGCAAGAAGTTCTTCATCTGACATAGATCCTGAGCCACTACTTGTGCTTTCTTGTTTTTTTTCTTGTTTTGAAGCTTTAGACAAGTATTCTTCGACTTCAGTGTCATGCTTTTTAATATACTTCTGTGGCATTATTTGCACACTTTTTCCTTCAGTATCAGTCTCTTGAGCTTCTTTAGCGACTTCTTCAATAACTACAAAATCATCCATTTCACTGGGCTTGTCTACAATTTCGAACTCGTCACTTGTAGGTGATTCCTGTTCTTTTTCATAGGTATGCAATGTCCGGTCATCAGTAGTTACTACCAATTCAGATTTGTTTGTTTCCGTGGCAAGCTCTGATTTTAATTCTGGTGTCTCTGATATATCATACATATCATCTAGAACATATTCTCGTCCATTGTCGGTTGAAATTGAACTCTGACTAGGTATAGACAAAGGTGTTTGTGGTGTAGATAGATGCTCGTGCGTTCTAAGACTTGAAGTTGAGCTTTGTTTGCTCTCAAGTTGAGACTCAGGTGTCGCAACAGCTTTCTCTAACTTAGTCTTGGGCACAGAAGTATCACTTTTTGACTTCAGAATTTCTTCATACTGTTTTGACCCGACAGAAATAATTTCACTTTCAACGTCAACAAGTTCTCTTTGACTAGCTGGTATTTCAGTTATTGGAAAAGGAACTACGCTTACTTCTTTGACAATTTTCTTTTGACATATTTCTTCTACTTCAACTGGAGCAGCTCCAAGAGGAGTGCATTCTTCAGATTGTATTTCTTTTTTTACAATTGTTACCTCAGTTGATGTTTTTTTAGGTTCAGGTGTAATACTACCATGCCTCATGATGTCGTCGTATTCAGATGAACCAACGGCTATTATTTCACTTTCAACATCAACAAATTCACGATGCAGTTTGTTGACTTTAGTAACTGCAAAAGGTATGGCTTGTAGTTCACTACTTGACGTTGATGTTTTAACAGCAATTTGTTCTTTAATTTCTTCTAACTCTGAATGCGATTGGGACGAGGGCATGTCTAGTTTACTTATAGATGAAGATAAAACTTCATCCGTTTTAAATTGGCTAGAAATAGTGGTATCTGAGCCATCTTTATCTTTAGTTGAATCTTCTTCAACTTCAACACTTTCAGATAATCCTTCAACTGGGAAATGTTCAGGTATCATGTCTTTCGGCTGGAACCTCATTTCGTGAGATCTTTTCATTTTTCCTACGGGTTCAACTGCAGTTTTGCTTTCATCTTCATCTGCAGAACCCTCCTCATCACTTATATCTTTTACTTTATGTTCCTTTTCTGCTTCATGTAGAAAATGTTCAACATAGGTACTGCTTTCCATTAACTCCTCTTTTAATTCATTTGCTGAAGGAACTAGAGTTTCTGATGCATCTGATATATCAATACTAGCGACGTGGCTAGAACCATCAGAATCAAGACTTCTCATACTATCTCTTGAAGCAAGGGAACTAGCTGCAGTATAGTAATCTTTTGACGTTCTTAATGACTGAGATGAAATATCATGGCTTGTCATTGCAGTCTCGAATTCAGTCCCACTTTGTGCCGTCATCATTACTTCAACGTCAGACGATAATGGTCTACTTTCAGAATGTTCAAAACTTTGATAATGACTCTCACCAGAGCTTGACCAACCTTCAATTTCAGATGCCGATCGCCTATCACTTACACCTAATTTACTTTTAATGTGTTTTTGTACTCTTAGTTTTACTTCGGGGCTACCTTTAGAAGATCCATCACGGTCAGATAATATTATTTCACTCTCTGTCTCTAATATTGAATGCGGTCCACTATCAGATCTGATTGAAATATCAGCAGACAATGGTGGGCTAGGTTCTTTTATTTGTATGGTATCCTTTTCTTCGTCAGATGTCGTGGTAGTTTCTTCTTGAGAACTTATTTTATGAGAAACACTGTCAGATATCTGACTATCCAAAATGGTTTCATCTTTTTCCATTGCTGTTTTTTCTTCAGTTTGTTGCTTTGTTTGTTCAGTTTGTGATTCTTCAGCAATAGCTTCGGGACGCTCAGGGCTCATGAGCATTTTAAATTGAAATTCAGATGGGGATTGTTTATACTTAATGCTTCCATCGTTTTTCTCGCCAATGATTTCTCCCTGAGCGGCTTCAAGAGATTGCTTGACTTCATCTATAGTTTTTTCCAAAACTGACAAGTCAGAAAGAGGTTGGCCTGAAATCCAAGAATCTAAATCTACTCTTTCTGATTCGAGTTTCGTTCCATGAAACTCGGCAGAGGAGAGATCAGTATCGTAACCACTACTGCAAATATCTTCTAAACTTTTCTCTTTAATTAGTTTGATTTCTTCTCTTTTGTGATCTGTACCAGTATGATAAGCTGAGTCAGCTTCAGTTGAGAATTCGGATGGCTGCAACGTTTCTACGCTCATAGTAGAGTCCATAGATTTTTGCAGCATTTCTCCTTCATGTGACTCTAAAGATTTAATCATAAATTCTGTATCGAGGCTTTCACCAGATTTGATCATAATATCTCTTGACGCCGTACTTACGTCATCAGATAGTTCAAAAGTGATTGGCGACATGTCAGTTTTGGAGTTCTTAGTTACTTCAGTTCTAGTTTCAACGACAGTTCTGATTTCTAAGACATCTTGATCGTCATCTCTTGCTGATGTACTTAATGTTTCAATTATAGATTGAACCTTTGGCTTGGGAATATCGTCGGCAACTTCAAAAGAATCAGCTTTTTGAACTGATACTTCCCAAACTTGATCTTGGATTTGTTGTTGTGGTAACTTTATAGGTGACCTCATTTTTTGCTCCTTTTTAGGAGTATCTCCAGTTTTATCATCTTGAGGTAAATCTGGCGCAGCTTCAGATTCTGACTGAGTGTCTTGACTTCCTGTGCGACTAAACGTGCTTTTTACAGGTGATGTTGATACTTTAATTTCCTTAATAAAATTTACTTCGTACACCTCATCATCTTTTTTGAAAGATCTTGATTTACTTCTCGGGCTTGCATCTGAAGAGTCGCGATGCTCAGTGGGTTCACTTTTAAAGCTTGGAGCATGAGATGCATCAGAACTAAGATCATCATGTTCTTTACTTTCAATAACAGATTCCTCTTTATGATGTTCAACTGTTGAGCTTACTACTTTTCCTTTTTCTGACAACTCTACACTCGAGACAATTTCATCTTTTTCAACAATTTTTAAAGTAGAATCAACGAACGCAACTCTTGATTTTGAGTCGTCGTCTTCAACGATATCTTCCAGCTCTCCAGGTTCCGTGAAATATTCTTTACCCCATTGCTCGTGAGACATATCTCTCTCTGAAATTTTCACTTCGTGTTTTTTCTTAATTGTCTCGTCCTTGATGGCAGTCATTTTCTCTTCAGACTTAGTTTGACGACCAGTATACAAGCCTTGTTCAGAAAACTCCCTCTCCACTTTAATTATATCTGAGTCATCATTACTTTTAAAAACGGTTTTAGTTTCAATATCGGACCGCTTTGCCAAAGCTTCGTGGGCTTTTTCAATTTTTTTCTGAGATGTTTCCGTTTGATCTCCTTCTTTGCGAATAGTAGTTTTTTCTTTAGTTTCATGTTCTTGCCCTCGCAACTCATGGGTTGTTTCAGTTTTGATTACAAGTGAATCGTCATCTGACGATGACATATGTTTCGTTTCACAGAAAAACTCTTGACCAGATATTTTCCTAGTTTCCGTTTCTTTGTGCGTTAAAATAGTCCCGCCAAACTCGTCTGAAGTACCACCAAACTTTGCAATCATATCCGACATAACAGCACTGGGATCGAGTGTATGGAATTTCAATTCTCCACTTTCAAAAGTTTTATGAACAGATGAAGAAGAAGTAGAAGTTTCAATTTTAGATTCAGTGAAGAATGT
This sequence comes from Selenia dentaria, assembly GCA_917880725.1. Lineage (NCBI taxonomy): Eukaryota > Metazoa > Arthropoda > Insecta > Lepidoptera > Geometridae > Selenia > Selenia dentaria. The sequence continues at coordinate 7,752,645 of OU862901.1, read as the reverse complement.
TTCAGAAGATGCCGATTTTTGCATTTCTTCCATTTTTACAGCTAACTGTTCTTTCTTAATTTGGTCAATAACGTCAATACTCTTTTCTATGGTCCGGTCCACTAGTTCTATTGCATCAGTATTGATGGTTGGTTGGTCGACATTCACGAAAGTAAGATTGTCGGCGAGATGTTTGACTGGAGATTTAGGTCTAGATGCTGCTGTCAATACTTTCGATGCCTCCATCAGAACTTCTGTAAAGAAACAACTTTATTAATCTCTCATTATACAATTACAGATATCAAATTTTTTATTACATTCAGTTGAATACACACCGCATGATTTAGCTGCACATTTTTACACATATAGCCTGCGGGTACTTTTTGTAATATAACTTTTAAAATATATATTGTGATGATGTTGAAAGTAATTTAATGACTGTGGAAGCGCCTAAAGCGAGTGTTGCATGAATGTCGATAATATTAAGAAAACATAATTATAGAAAATTTGTACTTATGATATATGTATATGGCAAAAATAAATGAAGGTTTAGAATCAAAGCGAAACGTTACCCAAATGTGAATGATACAAGTTAAAATTGCGAATGAAATCGAAATAATTATCCCGTAAAAGAAGTAAAAAGCGACACTGAAGGAAATAAAAAGATGATATCGATTTTGTATTCGCCACTTACCTATAGCAACGTAAGGGCTCCGCAAGAAAGAAAGTAAAATACAATGTGCTTACAAATTATTGAAAATTGCGACAAAGCACTATAATAGTTTGTTTTTGACAACAAATTGTGTATGGAAATTATATTTTAGAGCTTTATTATGTAAAAATCGTACAAATTTAGCGTTAAGATCATATATAATAAGATTATATAACTCCTGAAAATATTAAAGGCACACTCGGTTTTCATTTTCATTCAGTGAAAAGTCTTCATTGATCTATTTGTGACACTAGCATGCGACTGGCGTATAATACGAGTATAATATATGAACGTGGCAAACCATGGTACTCAATGTTATCTACCAAAATAAGAGTAAAGTTTCGCTATGACTCTACTTTGCCACTACTTTACTGCAACAAGCTTGCAATAAGTCTTCAATGTTTTCATTTAAATTCTACATGAATGATCACTATTGAACGCCAGTTTGACAAAAAAAACCTATAAATTCGAGATCCAAGTTGAAATGTTTTCTATAAATACATACTATACAACATATCACTTTATAATAAAACTGTAACATTTGTAACTTGTCTATCAAAATATATAGGTTTTTGTGAACTGACTATGGAACCAGGGATAGCGTAATGTTTGCGCATACTGACCACTCTGATGAGCTTCAGTTTCACTACTGTCTCCAGCTGATGAAGCTCGCGGAGACTGTCGGCTGGCGTCCAAAAACGACGAATCGGAACCTAGATGAAAGGGTGAAGGGTAATGAAGAACTACAACTAGCTGTTAATATCAACGTGGTTGTGAGTCTAGCAAACCGTGTAGTGATTATCTACGTTGTTTTCAAATTGAAGTTATTGCTGCAGGTGTTGTTATAGTGCTATTTGATGTTTAGGGGTTACCAAGTGACAAATAACTTTCCCCTACAAGAGAAATGTTAGTAAGAAATACTTTTTTTACCACTTAAATAACATGAACTGCTGCCGTTTTGATTACTTCTGTTTATTCGATACAGATAATACAGAAATGTATAATTACAACATCTGTGTTCAGGTAAAATTCTTTAAAATCACTGTCTATGTTAGTATTACCTTTGAGTTGCAGCCCGGTTTGCTTATCGCCAGTACAATTGTCTCCTTTTGCTTTATCCTTTAAATTCAGATCTACTGGTGAAGGTGGAGGGGTCTTTGAAAACTTCGAAGCAAGATCTACAAACACAAGTAACTTGATGTGATATTTGCGACATAAATCTTGTCCATAACTGAAAATAAAACTATAGAGCGACGGAAATTCTTCCCTTTCGATATATTTTCACAAAGATCTATCAGCTAAATAATAATCAACCTTTTTTTTAAATGTGTCTGTTATTATGTCTGTTCGTCCCGTTGTTACCTTTTATCCGTTGTTATTTGGTACGGATGTAACAAAATATTATAAATTACTTTTACATAGTTTTGTAAATTACCATAAATTTGTTGAATTGTGTACAATTTCAACATAATATAAGAGAACCGAGCTATGGAGCAACATGTGATGAAATATTATGTTCAAACACCTCGTCAGCCATCATAGTCAATATAAAATAATTATTAAATATAGGCATCATGTACGGAGTCATTCATAGTAAACATAAAGCTATGTAGGTACTTTTTAAAATTAAAATAAAGACAATCTATACAAAAACATATGTTTTTATGTAACGGCTATGAAGCGCTCACAAGGGAACTTGACTTGGCGATATAAACCGATCAACAAGAGAAGAGAAGAGAGAGAAGAAAGCAAGCTTAACTTGTCGAGACGAGGCTCAGCAGTGGGAACATAATAGGCTCATTATGATAACGACAATGCTACCCAATTATATAGTTAGTTTTTGGAATAGTTAGTGACATAGCTGTTTCTTGGCAATTGGGCCACAGCTGATTTTTGTGAACACCTAGCTCTGTTAATTTCATATTTTATACATTTTTCCATTTATTTATATTAATTGATTTTTGCTGTAAGCTTGTTTTGGTTTCTATAATTTTTCTTTTTAATAAACACACACCTTTTAGTGATATGGGTCAAACTATGAACATTGTCACTAAGTATGCAGAGTTTTTTAACTACACCTCATACGTGTTCAATTTTAAAATTACAAAAAAAAAATATGCATTATGCATCAATATTCCTTTACTCAAACCCAAAAGCTCAAGCTGGGAAGTAATCTATAATTTTTAAAGTACCCACTACTACTACAACTTAATAGTACAGTGCGGTTTCAGCCATTTCCTTAACTATTATTAATAACCAGCAATAAAATAAAACATTGCTTCTTTGTATCACCAAAGCGGTAATTACTATAGCCATATAGATCAGCCGCCAGCGGCTTCGCTCACTGCCGGCCCCTTAAGAATGAAATTCCTTAAAGTATTTAAAGTATGCTTACAGCGTAAAAAGCAACAGCCAATATTTCAAGTTTATATATAATTAGATAGCAGTTAAACGTATTCGTTTTCAACTACAAATAATATCTAAATCCAAATAACGTTGATGTGGTACAAACGAAACAGATCTAATTGTGTGAAAATCTAATGTGGTTTTTGAAGTGCACCATAACACTTGCTATTTATGTAATTTATAGTTCTTACCATGAGTAACGTGACTAGAATCTATTCTGATTAAAGCTCCTTGAGAAATATCTTCCAATAGGTTGGAACATCTCCTATTCAATTCTTTCATATCAGGTACTTCATCTTCTGCTTCTTTTTCGAGGTTCTTTTCTTCTTTTGTTACCACTTCTTGGGCATCCTCCATTTTTTTCATGACGTCTATATTTTCCACAATTTTGTCTTGTTGATTTACACTCTCAACATCTGTAATACCTAGTATAGCTGCTTCTTTTTCTGATATATTTGTATCTTTTGCATTTTCTTCTTCTTTTTTAAATTCAGTCTTTAGTTGTTCAATTTTTTTATCTATTTCTCCAATAAAGTCTTTCTCTGTTTCAGACTTGTCAGATATTTTGGTCTTATCTAATGACTTATCTTCGTGTTCGCTGAAGACTTTGCTTTCAGTCATTATGGAAGTCTCTTGAGATGAGCTAGTAGATATTTTTATAAGTCTGGATACCGATCTCTCTTCATCTATAAAATCTCTGCTTACTGTAATACCTTCCGAAGCATCTGATGCTAATGTTTTCGATATATCCATTGACGAATGATCTTCAGAAAATGTCTTTTCATCAATTGATCTCGAATTTTCTTTGACACTTTCTACAGAAGCTTTCGAATAATCTTTTGAAAAGTCAACTGTTGAATCCTTTGATAATTCATTAGTTGCAAAGTCTCTTGATGTATCTTTACTATCCATAGAAGATTTTGAGTAGTCTTTTGTCAAATCTAAAGATTTTTTAGACAAATCTGGAGTGCCTCTATCCTCTATAGGCTCCTCAAACCGAGAATCTTCTTTTTCAATTGAAGTTTTAGAAGGATCTTTAACCAGGTCAGCTCCACTTATTTTAGAAAAATCTGCAGACGTAGCATCTTCAAGGACTGATTTCTGTTCTTCTTCAGACGATTTGCTTAGTGTAGAAATTACAGTTGTAACTGACGATTCTGTAGTAGATTTTGAGACAATATCACTACGTAAGACACTATCCACAAGCATGGTGTGTTTAGTTTTATCAACAGGGTCAGCTTCACTCGGAGGAGGTGCATAAACATCAGAAATCTGAGATTTATCTTCAATTTTAGATACATAATCATTAGACATTTCTTCAATATAGTTGGGATCGTCAAAGAATTCAGCCTGTAACATTTAGTAAATAAAAAATAAACCAGTTAGAAAAAATAATATAATTTTTATTCTTTGTGATTCTCATAACTTTTACAAGTTGAGAGAATGTTATGTTAACACATTAAAATATAACAAGTAGATACCTCTTTTTCTGGGAAGTCATCAGCATCATCTAGCGAATCAGTACGAATCTTTCTTGTGTCGAAACTTGAAGTAGGGACTTTATCCCCGTCAATTTCTGAACTAGGTTCAATAATTTCTAAGACTTTAGCTTTGTCCATATCTAAAAAAAAAAACTCAGAAAATACCTCTTTCTGACAATAACTAAAAATAGCACATACAAATATCGGGAACTCAAACAAAAAGTAATACACGGTAAATATTTCGTTTTTTAAGTTAACTCTTGTAAAAGTGACCGTGATAGTAAAAAAAGTTATATATTTACCAGATTCGGAATCAGTGTATATCTGTTCTTCAACTTCATCTGGAGAGCTCTGTACCGAGAAAGTTCTAGCATGTTTCTTTTTGGGCATTATCACAATTTCTCCGCTGTCTCTAGAAAGAGATTTCGTCAAACCTGGTCTATCCTTAACGAATCTTTTAGTTTCTTCATACATGATTTCTTTTTTCGTTGCAATATCTTCTTCTTTCTGATCAAGATACCCCTCAACAGTCGTAACTGCTTCCTCAATTATTGAATCTACAGACACGCGTCCAGTAATGTCTTGAGATTCAGGTTCTTCAATAAAATGTTCTTCGGAAGACATATCCACCTCCTCAGATGCTTGTTTAATAATTATTTCAATGTTGTCGGCCATTTGTTTCATGGCAGAGTCTGATTTCTTTATAGCTGTCGAAACTTCAGTTAACGTATTTTTCTCTAATTCTAAAATACTAACTACTGCTTTGCGAGGCTCTTCTTCGGTTTCTACCTCAGACTCAGCAATTCTCTCTAAAGAAATTGCAGGACTAATACAAGAGTGTCTTCGCTCATCTTTTTGAGGAACTTTGGCATCATAAGATCTTTTTTCAGTCTCGATTATATCCTTCGAAATTGTTTTAATCTCTTTTTCTATAACAGAACTCTTAGCTGCTGCAGCTATGGAACCTTTTTGGAGGATTTCATCGATTACAGGCTGGACTTGATCTTTTGTTATTTCAGGAGCTTCTGCCAGATCGAGATCTTTTGGTATAAACCTTTTAGAATCTTTTGTGTGTTCTGAAATGTCTTCAAAGTCAAACTTACCTAAAGTGTCTGTTCGTATTTTTGAAACATCAAACTTACTTTCACTTACTATTTTCTGACTGCTTGTTTTAGTGTATTCTTCTGTTGTTGTGTAATCTTTGAGCACTTTTTTAACTTCAGTAGCGATTGGTTGTTCTTTACTGGTTACCGTGAATGTTGTTTCGACCACCCTTGAGCTGAACTCTACTGACGGTTTTTCTTTTGTTGCTGTATGTCCCACAAGTGCATCAGAAAATAATTCATCTCCTGTTTGCCCAACACTTGTTTGAGTGATAATTGTTTTTACTTTCACAGGCACAGGTATTAAAGTTGAAAAATCTTGCTTTGTCACTAGTTCGGTTAGTTTGTTACTTTCAGTGACTACAGCCTCAATTTCAGTAGGTTGTTCTAGTCTCGTGGTTGGAGTTATTTCCTGTATTACTTTTGATAACATTGGCTGTATTTCTGTAACCATTGTAGATGCAGAAATGCCCATATCATCGTTTGACAGAAGAGGCTTTGTTTCTGTGACTGTTTCAGATTCAATAGCAATCTTCTCAATAATGGTCGACGGCATATCAGGTGAAGATTTGAATGCCATTGTTTTAGTCAAATCTTTTTCTTCAAACACTACTTGAGTATTAGAGTCGGCATCATCCTCTTTGGCATGTTTTAAAAATGTTGATGATATCAAGACCATTTCACGCTTTAGTTGTTCATCTCTTTCCTTGCATAGGAAGTCCATTGTAATATCTTTATCAGTAGCTACCCTATTAACAGAAATTTAAAAAAATGATTTTAATGGTAGATACTAAACATATTTAGATTGCATATTGTAACTTCCGAAAAATATTACTTAAGTAAAATAGTGTTACGCTAAGCTTTACTTACCCAATCTCTTGAATGTGAGGAAGTTTAGGCAAATAATCAGTCACGTGATCTTCTGGAAATCCTTCAACGTCATCTAATGAATCTCCATGTGTTAGTCTTGCTAATTTGGACTGATCGTTGATTTTACCTAAAATAAATGTTAGCTATAATGCGACCAGGAATTATTATTATATTTGAAACATTACCTTATTACTCGCTGGCTTCAGTTGCAGCATAAGCATCATTTTTTACAATACTCACTTGTTACAGTTTTAGACTTATCACTTTCAATTTTAGCTTCAACCCTGTCTCTTGACATGTCAACATGTGTCCCTTGTGTTCCGATATCATCTTCTGATTCTTCAAATGTGTAATCTCGTGATTCAGTCAGACTGTGAGCATCGGACAGCCTCTTTTCTTCTAATCGAAGCTCGCTTACTGAACCCGACCCAGCAGATGTAACCGACTGACGCTTCATGGTGTCAACTAAAATTTTAATCAATATTTTATTATACTTCTTGCAATATAAATAGCGCTGCGGATTATGGAAAAACGATTTATTTTAATACACATATTACCTTTTTCAATTTCTTCTTTAAAAACTTGAGGTTTAAAATCAGCACTTGGACTTTCCTTTACGATTCGAGTTACAACTGTAGTCGTGATAACTTGTGTGTGTGGTTCTAATATTTCTTGTCCATCTTTTACCATTTCTTCTTCAGAAGAGGTTTTTTTTTCTGTTACAGCATCTTCAGAGCTGATTCTGTCAGATATTCCTTCAGAAGATTTTCTGTCAGAAATTTCAATTTCTCTGCTGCTTTCAGAAGATATTTTATCTGAAATTTCATCTTTTTCAAACGATTTATCCACGTCTTCAGCTTCTGTTATAATCATTTGGAACTCCTGCTTAGGCTTCGGAAGTTCAAGGTCTTGCAGGTCACTTATCTTTGAAATAGATATAGATTCTGTTCTTGAATGACGTTTAGGAGTCATTTTTTTAAAGACAACATCGGGCTCATCAGCTTTATCTGAATCTGTGGAATCTTTCCTTGCTGTTTCTAGAGCTTTAGGGTCTATTCGTATAGAAGTAAAACCAACACTTTCTTCGAATTTTTCATCTCCAAATCCACTTCCAGAATCAGCTGTTTCTTCATACTCTGCTCGTTCATCAAAATCTGATGATGATACTTTAGCTTTTACATCCGATTGATCAGATTTCAAGGATTCAGCTTCTGAGTGACGCCTTGAATCGGTGTGTTCTGAGTCTTCCAATGAATCAGAGTATATACGTTTTGAGAAAAAGCATTCTTGTACTGAATCATCTTCAGGTACAGTTTCAATAAATTGACGGGCCTTTGCACTTATAACAGGTGATTCTTTAGGAGAAACCTGTTAAACAATAATAACAATATAATTACTATTTATCATGAAAATGCTGATTCGTTAATAATAATTTAAAAGAAATACTTTATAAGCAACATTGTTACTTTTGATTACCTTTTCCATTTCTATCTGTGAAATAGTAGCAGGAACATAAACTTGCGAGCTGTGTTCTGTTTCATACTTTAAGAACTCAATTGTTTGATCACGACTAGTCGTTTCTTTTCCATCTACCACTGCAGCAGTCACAGTTTTCTGTTCAGATCTTGTTGTTGTTTCTAAAGTCACGGGTCTGTGAGCGGGGCTAGTGCCGATTTGGTCTTCTAAGTCCGAAAATTGGGATGCTTCATCTAATGAGTCGCTTCGATGCTTCGAGTCTTTTGAGTATACCTGTAAAACACATAGTAAGATTTGTTTACATGAACTCATATCAACAAGATTTAGAACATATTTTTATACTTTGAAATAACTACCTTTGATTCAGTTTGCGAAACAAAGCTAAAGTCTTTTTCAGTGCTTTGCTGTAGGTCCGCCAAAGAGTCGGCTTTGTCAATAGCAGACGATTCTTGAGATATTTTGTGCCCTGTCATGTCTTGTATGTCTGATCCCATAGAATCTGTTTTTGTGTGTCTACTGAGGTCAGATTTTACACTGGCTATCGATGTTTGTGTTTCCACCTAAAAATTTCAGATCGCATAAGAGTATTTATTTTATTCTATTTAATAAAAAAATGATAAAGATAAAAACCCACACTTACCTTTTCTTGCTTTACTTTATCTAGTACTGATACATATTTTTCTTCTAAAGCTTGCGTTATTTCTTCTTCACTAACTTTGGCTCGCAACTCATCTGTCATCTGTTTTTCAAACTTGTGCTCTCTTGTCAACTCAGATTGACTATCTTTCTTTTCGTCGTCACTATGTGTCCTGTTTGTAACATCTTTTGTTAAATATGTTTCGTCAACTATCTTATCACATAATCCATTGTTCATCTTTGTTTTAGTTTTTTGATTAAATTTATCCACTTTGATAGTAGTTTGAGACTCTGTTTCAGTTTCGGAGTCAGTTGATTTCTTTAAAAATTCACTATCTTCTTCAGAGGATACTTGCACTAAGGTAGAATCTGTTCGCATTGTTCTTGGAATTTGTTTTGATTTCTCATCGGGTTTTATTCTAGAGTCAAAATGTAATATGGTTTCTTTAACAGATTTAACTTTTTCGGAGTGTTTTTCTTTTTCTACAGATACTTTGTGAATGGTATGTGTTTCTATGCTTGATATTTGTTTTGATTGCTCTCTTACAAATTCCTGAGTATACTCATTTCCATGCTCTTGTTCTAAAGTATGCTTTTTTAGAGCTTCTTTTGTCAACTTAACTGTCGTTTTGGGGAATTCTATTAAAGGTTCTTTTATCATCTTAGATTCGAACGTACTAATTTTGTCTCTTAACGTAGCTTCAGCTATGTCCTTTTCATCTTCTGTTATTAAATCGGGAGATTTGTCTCCGTCATCAAGTTTTTCTTCAACTTTAGAACTGACTATTTCTTTCTGTGAAATAACTTCTTTTGTAAAAGTATCTACTTTGCTTTCTGTAATTTGTTTAACTTCTGTTGTCTCGGTAACAGATTTTCTAGGAGTTATAGTAACGTTTGAAAAATCTCCTGAAGGAAATCTCATAGATTCGTTCCTCATATGCCGTTGTAAATGTTTGGGGGTAGGTTTAGCAGGTGATGATGGATCGAACTTTCTAAACTGTTCAACTGGTCGTTCCATTTGTTTTTGTTCTTCTTTCTTTATTTCAAATTCAATTTCCCTGACTTCCATTTCCCTTTCCTCATCAACAGTTTCCGGTGAAGTTTTCGATCGTGTTTTCTCGAGTTTTGGGTCTTTCTCCATAACCTATAAAAATTACATTTAATATCCATATTCTACTATGTTTTAAAAAGCTATAATATCATACTATTTTCTATGGTTTTCATAAAATAAGTAGTTAATAAAAATTAAAGTAATGAATAACATGATGACAAAATATTATTATTAACATTAACGGATAACTTTGTACACTCAGAGAGGCCGCAAGAGAACTGGCTGCAAGTTTGCAATAGTTTGAAACATTATTTATGCGAGGAATGAGCCAGCCCTTTTGTCACTGCCGTCAACTATTAGGATTGATAAAAATTTATGTTTTGAATAAACAATACGTTGGGAAATGAAGAAACTTGACCTGTTGCTCGATATCCTGGAATTTCTTTATATCTGGTTTGATTTGAGTCTTGATTTCGATTATTTCTTCTCTTATTTCTTTCTTTTGCTTTGATGCAGGTATTTTACTTTGACTTAGCTTTCTAGTGATCTGCTCTTTTCTTTCGGCTACACTTCGCTTTACATCTGTGTAAAATATTGCATAATAAACAAATATTAGGACACACTTGACTAGTTAGGGATATGAAGATGCTAGAACCTTGCAAATAAATAACATTACGAAAAAGATGATTTGACTTGCTACATATTTGGATGGATGGATGTTTTTAATTCTTAAACTCTTAGTTACAAGACAAATGCTGGCTTAGAATTAATTTACTTTTACCGTGGAGTAACCTAGTAGTTGCATAAATGTAATAATGTAATAGCTTAATCATTTTGTAGTTTTCGGTGTAGGTGTATATATATATATCCTATTTATCTTTTTATTATACTTAGAACCTAATCTATATCGAACTGATGATTTATTATATATCTTTGTATGTAAATAGCCCAGATAAGTGTTGCGATGTTCTTTAATCCCAGGGTAGTGGTCGTGGAGGATAACCGTTCTGTGTGCAGGCAGAGCAGTGAGCGACTTGCATCTAAAAGTAACATGCAAGTAGTAATCTAATGTGACTAGTACCACCTTCAGCGTGGATGCTTTTCCTTTGTTAATAAATAGAGAAGCAGCGCACCTTCAGTTTCGTGGAGATCCAGTGCAACACTCAACCGTGTTCCACAGATGGAAACCCTATTAGCACTGACATCTACCACTAGCAACAGTTCCGTTGAAAGAGATTAAGTGTGTGGAGCGTGCCATGCAGTTTTCCCTTAGTAAAACTACTAAATTAGTTACAGAAAAGGTCACTGTGGCCCTTACATTGAACTGACTTGGTATACTACTGGCCCTTAAATATAAAAAATAATTAAATATTTTGCGCAGGATCCGAATACGCGCTTTGACTTAAAAAGCCATTTATATACTGAGAAAATAGGTACATAACGTCTGACAGAGGCTAGTCTGAGCCCTTAATTAGGCATATGGAAGAAAGAGAACTATACGTTTTTAGTCATTGCTTATAAGGTTAGCTCTATATCAAAGATGTGGTATAGAGCCAACTGTTGATTATAATATTTATAGGAAGAATAAAAATATTCTTATAAACTCGTCCAATCTCTAAAGTAATCATTCGACTAAGATTTGTAGCACTTCCGAAAGCAACTATACATCCGCTTTGTTTTTCACACTGACGAATCGATACCGGTCTCTTTCTATCAAATGATAAATAGTAATAACTGCATATGCATTTGTTATGGTTTAAGAATATAATAGAACTATTATATTCTTAAACCATGTAACCATGGACTAGGTGATTCTACACAATGCTTCACTTCATGGAACTTGATTTGATTTTGCTGTCCGCACTAGTGGTTCAATAACTGTCTCTTTCTATCCAATACTAAATAATTAAAGATGAAAAGCGACAATGGTAACATCTAACTATGCTATCTTATGTACAACAATGCTATACTCCTTGATCAGAAGAATACATACCTTCGTCTTCTTCACTCTCTTCACTTGGCGATGGGGTTCTATCTGCCTCGCTCTTATCAACGAAAGACTTTTCTTCCGGCGAATATTTGGCTTCGTCTTGGTCGTGCTCGTCTCTATATTCTGATATTTCGTTCATGTCGTCGTAAAGTTTGTCTTTCAGTTTATTGTCCTCTTCCGCTAAAACCAAAGTTTGTGCACGATTATAGATAGATAGATAGATGATAAATGACTATAATAACTACAAATCTGACCAAAAATTATGTTTTTTCCATGTTTGGACCGAAAATTACAAATTTAGGTAATCTGTACCCACAGCTTTGCGATTCTGATGGTATGGCTAACTTACCTTTGTATGCTTCAATCTCTTCAGAAGCCTGTCTCTCCTGGTATATGTTCCTCTGAATGCGAAGTTCGTTCGTCATCTCCGACTGAGAAGCTATGATGTCATCTCTACCGATGCGACAAAGTGCAAGTTCCAGGGAATTGTCTACAAACAAGGAATTATTAAAACATTTGAAACCCTTTTCCAATACTAAGAGTATGGAATCCCTATAAACAGGACTTGTTACACCTAGGTCTCAAATTATAATATCATCTAAATAAGGGATATTTTATCTACCATCATAAATACTTTTCCAACCAATGATGATGATGATGAAATGAACTACCTATCCAACCAAAGAAATATCATCCAGTAAATAGCTATGCGGTTTACGGTTTCAGAATATTTATCATCCCAATAGAATACAAAAATTCACTTGTACTGAGATACTCAAACTAACTTATAATATTTACTTATTGTGCCTTAGGTCATAGCGTATTACTCACCATAGGTACTCTTCATAACTAAAGTATACAATGTCATGAGCCCTAATTAGGCTAGGTGGTTAAGGGTGGTCGAAACGACATACAATTTTAAAATTTTCATACCGATTTCATTCTATTACAGTGGAACCTGGTTAATTGGGATCTCAAGGTACCAAGAATATTGTACCATTTATTGAGGGTTTTCATTAATCTAGTTTTCCAATTAGGCTTTATTGAATTATCGGGCAATTAGGTTTAAAATTATAGTTGTCTCATTTACAGAGGCTCCCACTTATAGAGGTCCAAATATACGGCTATTCCATTTTTAGAGGGAGAGTAGTCCCATGTTTTTAGGTTAAAACCTGAGATAGTACTGACAAACAAAGCGTGTGCGAAAGACATTCTAATGTTTGTAAAAAAAAGTGTCAAAACCTGACCCATCTCGAATAATATGTCTCATTTATAGAGGGAATTCAGTTACAGAGTTCCTATTATTAAGTTAAACATCGACTAAGTCCTAGAAATCAGATCTCATTTAACCAGGTTTGAAAAGTCCCATTAATAGAGAAAATTCAATGAAAAAGTACCGGGACCTCATTGCAACTCTAAATAAGGTTTCTCATTTATCCAGGTCCCATTTAACCAAGTTTCACTGTACTTTGGTAAAAATCCGTTATTGTAGTATAACTCAAAAACTACTGGACCGAATTTGATAAAATTTACATGGGACCACACGGGAAGCACCAGCTTTCAAACAAAAATTTTGGAAATCAGTTCCTCCAGCCGGAAGTTATGAGGTAACAAACATTACAAAAAAAACAGTCGAATTGACTACCTCCTCCTTTATGGAAGTCTGTAGAAAATAAAAATATGTACCTACCTTACGCTGTGTCTAGGAGGTAGTTTTACATTGCAATATACACCGCCCAAAGAATTGTTGTGTGCTCACTAAGAAATTCCTCACGTGATAGGCGGTAGCGATTTTAACCACAAGATTAAGTTATTGAAAACATGTTCTTTGATATATTGAACAACGAAAATTATGCAAGATCCTTTAACAGATGTCGCTTTAGCAATTAATTCCTTAAACATAATTAATAATTAATTGTTTTGTTTGTTTAATATCTTTCGGTAAGCTGTTGTATATTTATGCTATTTCGTACATTATGTTTCTCATAGTGATACATTAAAATATACGTGTCGACTTAAGAACGTTCTTCTTTGTTGGAGAAGTTGTGTCTATTTACTATTGATAAAATAAGGTTTGACTACATTCTCATTTGATGATCGGTAATAAAACGGTCGAAAATCGTAGAACACCAGACCTATATAAATCCTAGAACAGCGCAAGAAGCAACTTCGATTTGGTAGAAAGGAAGCTATATAACACCACACTGTGAACTGACTTAAGAGGGAAAAAGAAAAAGATGTTTCAAGGCCGTAGAAAGATTTAAACCAGTGACTGTCAGATTTGCGAGTGAAGAAGACATATTACTTTAAATAGCAGATTACCGTAATTCTGTAATTTAAGGTAAAGTGCTCGTGGTGGTTCTTGGTTAGTCATTCGTAACTGTTCAACCAGGTTACCAAACCTTGCTACGGTAATTACTTCGACGGTAATTACCTGAGTGGTAATTACTTGGACGGGTGTTCGCTAGTGGAATTATAAAACTGATCGTTCCCGCATAAAAGTACAGTTAAGAGAGCAACTGCTTAGAACGTCAGTCGTTGACATCTCCAAAACTAAGGATGGCCACTAGCTGGTCAACCAGTCGTGAGCTTCCTGGGCTGGAAGCCCATGGGTACGCAGCAAGAGCTGTGCTGATTACAAAAGGTTTTTCACGCCAAAAAATACCTTGAGCCTTAGTCCCCGACTGGGTCTTCCAAAGCTTCAACATAAGCTGGGCCTGCTCCGGAGCTGTGATCCTCTTGGCTTGGATCTGGTTGACGGTGGCCACACTGACGCCGAGCTCGTAAGCAAGCGCCACCCAGTCTTTTCCGAGGAGGTTGCAAATGTCTTCCAGCCTGATGAGATAGGACTTGATGTTATGTCACATTCGGTTTCATTAGTTTTAGCCAGTTAAAGCCATGTCCGTATCGGAAGGCCATTGCCAGTTTGAATAGAATTACCGTTTCCTTTAGTCTATTAATTTAATATTGATATATTCTTTATACATATATAATTTGTTAAATGGTAATACCGGCAAACACTCACGTCTATCATCTAGTCGTTATACTAGATCGATATACGTTCCAGTAGTTTTTGAGATCTGAGTATCTCAAAACGAATTTGATGAAATTCAAATGGGACCATACGGGAAGCACCAGCTTTCAAACAAAACATTTTGAGAATCGGTTCACCCTATCCAAACTTATGAGGTAACAAACATTAAAAAATACAGTCGAATTGAGTACCTCCTCCTTTTTTTGGAAGTCGGTAGATAAAAAGTAACGCAAAATATTCTTTTGTAGTCAACGTTCGAACGTGACGTTTAGAATGTATGTACCTTGGATCTTGAAGGCGCTGTCTCCAGATCAGCTCCTGTGCCTCAGTGCGCCGAGGCACGGTGTCCGTGGGTACAGGAGATACTCTTTCGAAAGGTTCATCCGGTACCATAATGTTGAGCACAGCAATCTGGTAAAAGATTTATTCCTCATTGTGATTCCATGTAAGAACATGTCAAGACGTATATCAGATGTGTTAACAGTTCTTGGCAATACAAAAATGTGTAAAAATAGCCGATTTGATACTGCTGCTGATCGACGAGCTCACCGATGTCAAATGCTTTAAACGAAATCGCCGTTGTACTTAAGGTTGTTTTTCCAACGTTTCTTGTTATCTTGTCATTTGTTTCACGGATGCTGTCAAATATGCAACGATGTTTGCTCTTAGAGAATCGCAAGGCAGCTGCGTAAACATTTGCGAGTAGGTAGGTTCTTACGTCATTGTACCTATTCTAAGTGGGTAGGTACGTCTCGCGTAGTCACTGTTGTATATTCTGTGATGTAGCAGCGTGCGTTCAGTCGCCCAATGGTTATTAGGTCCGGACCGGAGCAATGAATATGGGTCCCTAATAATAAAATACATGTTTTTTTTTCTTTCACTATATAGACCAGTTATCGATTCCAAACCACCCCATTCGATATTGTGCACTAATTAACCTGACCTTATAATGAAATTAAAAACTGCACATTTTTAAAGTACTTAATCGCATTTTTTTATAAGTAAACCGCTTTCTTCGCGAAAATTTATGTACGAAGTTGCGGATAACAACTAGTATGACATAAATAAAAATGTTTGTCTGTGTGTATGTTTGCCATTTCTTCACACTGAAACTACTCAATGGATTTGAGTATATTAGGATATAGCTTAGTGTTCATTATTGATAGGATATAATCTGTAGTTACAGATTATATCCTATCAAAGCTACCACCTATTACTAAAGTGAACGTTTGAAGTTAAATTTTGACCATAGATAATACAAAATATTTTCGACCTCTATCGCGCAACCTAACGGATCTCTCCTTTCGAAAATAATAATTCGGGGTTCGTTGGAGTTGCTTCGACTCCCTTTCGCAATATTTTCTCGGGCGATAACGCCAATTTATCGAAATACGTAAACAAACATTCAAAATATAGTGAATCTTCTGACTCCCGGTGCAAATTTGTGGTGTACTTCAGCAACAGCAAACCTGGATGCCTGTAAGATCACGCCGCCTAGTTGGTACCCAGGTAGACTAAGTATAAGAACAGGCCTTAGTACTATATCTTAGATTTACTGCCCTAGGACGGGCGTGTCTAAAGCCAACCACAAAATAATATCTGGTGAGTCCTTCCATACTTTTCGTATTAGATACCGCCTTGTTTCGACAATCAAATAAAAAATACAGTCTATTATCATACACTTAGCTAGAATTATAGTACTTTGGTCCCAGAAATAGTTCCTTGCGGGAAATGGGACGAGATCTTAATCCTTCCTCAAAGTCCGGCAATGCATCCTCAAGACCTTCTGGTATTGCGGATGTCCGTGGGCAACGGTGATCACTTACCATCAGGTAAGCCGCTTGCGTTTGCCGACATATCTCTTAAAAAAAAATCAATGAAACGTAGCCACGGGTCTATTATTATAACTCTACATTTTTCAGTGATCGTGTTCTTGGAGTGTTCGAAACTTCCAGATAAAAATAACACAATATGTTTCCATATCTACCTAAGAAATTAAAACTTTTTTTTAATGTAGGATTCAAAAACTTACTGGCGCTGGTGAAGGTTCTCCTTTAGGCACTTTCGGGTCTCTCATGAATTGGCAACGACATATCGGTTCTAGGTCTTGAGTCTTGATCATGACCGGGAAGGCTACTCGGTTCTCCCGGAACGCCCTGAACGGTATTGACAGCTGTTCTCCGGATTTGGCTATTGGAACCAAGTTTCCGCCAAACTCCAGGTATATTGGCTTACCTTCATGGACCTGTGAATAATCGTAAATTTCGAGAATGGAGAAACTATTCCATTGACGTACATCATCATCAATTATAACCCATATTAGTTCGCTACTATGGCTAAGGGCCTCTTGTAATGCACGCCATTGAGCCTGATCTTTGATGCATGGTAGTAAAAAAATACAAATATACATAATGTTAAATTACAAGAACATAACGGCTTTGATTAGTGTTGATAGTTAGTTTTGATGTCGCTAATTGGCGAGTAGTTTTTGATTCTGTATTTACGAATTCCAAAGTAGAGTAAAAGGGAACAACTACCAGTTTTTTGTTCAATATCAAGGTTAATATATTAACGTTATCTTACCGATGGGGCTATTCCCACTCCACTAATATTATTTAATTTTTTTATAGAAATAGTATTACATAATCATATATTACAATAATAGTACATTATGCAACAAATGCGCGAAGTTGTTTATTACAATCGAGACGGGTTTAGCGGGACGGTAGTTTCATACGACGTTTGTGAACACACTTACTTGCTTGAAAAAAACTTCAGTTCTTAGTATTATTAATTTTTTAAAACAATTATTGCAAGCAGAATTGGTAAAATTATAGGTTAACGCTTTGCTATTAAAAATATCATTATTTTGCTCTTGGGTGACTTGAGTAAATTTCAATAAATGTTGGAGATTGCGGATTGTTCTCGTAGAGAGTAAAAAAAGTGTTTCATCATTATTATACGTAGCAGATACTAAATGGTCTTGACATCGTAGGACGTTGAAGGATGCGGTTCTAAACATACTTTTTTTTTGGTTTTGGTTCTAAATTGATGTCCTGGGTTATCCTGGCGCTTATGTTGGCTTTATTTTGTATAGAGTCTTTTACATACGATTCTGCCATTGCATTGGAGCGCCACCCACCATGGTGCTTTAATGTAAGCAAATCAGCTCCTGAATCGGCCAATAATGTGGCTGACGATCGCCTAAAGCTATGTCCTGTATATGATTCTGCATCTAGTAAACCTAGAAACTTTGCGATTACTTTCGGCATGGCACCAAATTTATTTATTCCAATGCATTGACTTGTACCTTTTTGATAGTTTAAAAAAAATCTGTCACTCTTGCCTGTTTCAAAATCTGTCTCATTTTCGCACTCGTGCTGGAATAAAAAGTAAAAAGCACGCGTTCGAAATACGCTGCATTTTGATTCTAATTACCGTCCAATAAGAGCCCCTTTTCCAGTAGGTGTGTTGAAAAATATAATAACTAACTCTACACACGTTTGTACAAACGTGAAATGAAAGACTTTTTCGCTTAAAAAGTAGTCCAGTATCTAATATCAATGAGAAAACAAGACATTGGCCAGCCAATAACTTCTGTTTCTAATGATTTTAAAGTAATGTTTACTTACCTCCACGTCTCGACTCTTAGCCACCTGTATAAACCTCTCAATCCGTTCAAGGGCCTTGTCTTCTTTATCATCAGTGACGCAGAACATCCTCAGCTGAGCCTGGTTCTCGTCTGTTCTCTTTGCGTATACGACAAATCGCGCCATGAATGGTACGTGGATAGCTTCCCTACAATGATCATTGGAAGAATGCTTGAGTACGTCAATTTGATCGTTGATTGCGTTAATAACATGTTACTTAGATTTACAGTCAGTAATATCATATTATATATAAATCTACTTAATATTTTATTTTATAATTTTAAAAACTAATTAAACAATTGTTAGCTATAGCTAACAAAAATATGGCATAGTTACAAAGTTGATGGACTTTCATCTATTTACATCTAAAACAAATGAAAGATCATTCAAACATTGGACATAAAGAAGTATTAGGGGATTACCTGTCATCTCTCTCTTTCACTCTCACTCCATAAATGCAGATTACCGTCATGAAATATTTTGTAAAATAACCAATAGTAAACCCAGGAAATAAATTCTAACGACCTACCTGTATAGCTCAGTAGCCATTTTAGTAGCATCCTCGATGTGTCGACAGTCAATCAGCCAGTAACGAGCCGAAACAGTAGTTGTGAAAGATACGCAGTCATTCACAAATGTCAACGGTGTATTTTCAGTAACATCTTCCCAATGGGCTCTGTTGGTTCCACCTGTTATCATAATCACGCAATCATGACCCAGAAAATGACACCAGCTCGGCAATCTTTAACACAATTTAATTCATACTTATTACTCTCAATGTGAAGCTAAGGCAGTAACGGCTTTAACGCTATTTGTAACTGCCACAATAGTGATACTAATATTTACGTAGTGCATGCCAAAGCAGGCTGGTAAATCTACATTTACTTTCTCTCAATTCACAGTATTTTCTATAAATTCAACTATTTTAAATTTAACGCTAATATAATTACTACAATGCTATCTATAAGGAAAAATGTCATTAAGTATAAGTATCGGAAAAGTAAATGTGTATGTAGTTGTCAATTTTATTTAGATAATTTTGATAGAGACCTAGGAAACGTAAAGTACGGAAGAAACTGATGTAGAAGAAAGTTTAGGAAACAGATAGGTTAATAACAAAAGAGAAACAAAAACATAAAATGTTTCCAAAACGGCCTATAGCAAACACACAACAAGCAAAGACGGGCACATCACACAAAACAATAACAAAACGTACAACATTTTACTAAATTATTTTATAGAAATGATAAAATGATTTAAAATGTGGCACACTGTATACGGTCGTTACCTGTTTCTTACAAAATAGTGCTAATATTTGAAAATGAAAATGATAATACATCATCAAAAATAGCTAATCCGGTTTTCGGAAAACAGATCTCTCGAAGGACATTCACTTAAACAAACCCAAACTAAACAGAAACGATGAAACAAAACAGTGTCAAGTGAAATAATGACAAGAAAAAGAAATGATAAATAAGGAGAAGATGGAGTGAAAAGAACTGATAGGCCGTTTTGGAAATTAATTTGATTAGTACAAGCAAATCAACAAAAGGAATTGGGAACATCGACGCTGAATGACATGAAGATGGTAAATGGCACCGTGGTTATTTATTCCGTGTTTTTAACGCTTATACTTAACAATATTATTTTACGTGATAAGTTATTAAAAACAATGTGCCAATAAATCGGAAAGTCTGTCATATCTAATATTTAATTCATCTTTGTACATTCTTTCTAAACCGACAAGTTTTTAGTGATCACATCGCAGTGCATTTTCTTGAACTCCCAAGATTTGTCAACGGTATGGTACAGAGTGATCGTGAATTAATAAAGCGTAAAAAATTCAGCCCGTGCATAAAAGAAGAATGTATGAAAAGCAAGAAATGGAAAAGCATTCAAAAGTGATAGAGGGAATAAGAACAATGTTGATAGATATACTCATAGAAACACAGACACTAAAACTGCAGAGTATAAGTATCGCATCAAAAATAATGAACGTGAAAATCAACAACTTAAAGAGTAAGTATCGGACAAAAATAACTTTGTAAACAAAAACAACGTGAAACTTAAACTGACACTTTGATCTTGTTGTATGTACTTGTAAAGTATTTCTAATTTTTTACCTTCGAGAGATCGTTTGCGAAATACCCCTGATGGTGCGCGCCGATAGGTGGCAGCACATAAAATTGCGCCACACACGGTGAGCGTGCAACACACACAAACACACGAAAACAAAGACAATGTAGACACGCACAAAACGCACACACAGGGACGTGCCCCATTAGCTTCGTGTATTTGCCATAAGCGATTGATATTCTTTTTTGTCCTAACCTATCCCAAATTTCCCCTTAAATGCATGTTAGTCTTTTGTTGAAATGAGATCACAAACTACACTATTGTCTGTTTAGAACCATGCTCATCCCGTTGTATGTATAATTGGGAGATGTATCTCTACTCCAATTGATTATACTCATTAGCTACACTAACCAATATTAAGATTTAAAAAGATAATAATTCTATGGAATGGTAATTATCTTGATCTATCTATATTCTATTACGATTTAAAATAGCAAACAAATCTAATAATCTACGGATCTCATGTAGATTGTAATCTATTAGAATCAGAACTTCTTAAAAGTAATTTATGATGATTTATTGAACTAAATAAATTTCTACATAACTAATGTGTTGTAATGGAATATTGGTATAATAATAACTCGTAGTTGTACCTAAATATAATTTTGAAGCGATTTATCAAGCATTTGTACTTGTTGTAGGCTCACTTACCTTTGTTATGCAAAGCATTATAATTCGTTAATATAGCAGAAGCCATACTCCATTGCAACACTTTTATAGAATACTGATGATTACCAGAAACAACTTGGTTGACATGACTGTTAATATGATCAGACCAATATACATGTATTTTACTATTACGATATTGTATCAAAACCTGTCAATATTCAAAGACAAAGTTAAAATCATTTATTCAATTTAGGCATCAAAGACGCACTTATAAACGTCAACTATTTTGATAAGTCAAGAGATAAGATGTTTCTAGTAACAATTCAGATCTGTCAAAATTTATAAGCAAACTATCATAGCTACTGTACCTGATATAGAACAGAGCAATCTTAAAGTTGGCGCTGAAGATGTGCTATATTGGTTTGTCATTCCTTGTGTATGTGGTCTTGGAGCCGGCATACTCAAGGTTATAGCTTTGTGGAACTTCCTCCTTCTAGGCTCCACTGTCACTACTGGAGATACTGCAACTCCTCGACCGAGGAGTTTTGCGGTCAGTTCCGAATCTATGATCTGAGCCTGTGGACCGATTGCACATACATGATGTCTTGTAAAAGGTGGAATTCGTTCTAAAGACCAAACGAGATTTGACACCAATGTACCGAGCATACATGCTTTTTGTGAATAGTGATAAAGAACAAAATAGTTGTTGATGGTGATAATTATGTAGCTCAGACTTACCCTCTCCAATATTTTTCAATCCTAGTTATCATTATATTAATTGCGAAATTTGTATTTGTCGTAAATAATAAGTCTCACAAAACTAAAGGTGATAAGGAGCGGTATAGGTGCAAAATTAAGCAAATATGAATTGTTATGAAATCACAGTAAAAGCGTTTTCAAATGAAAGTAAACATTTATATATTGTTGCTCTCATCTATTTCTCACACATGCCCTTAAAACAAGATGCAAAACACTTTAACAAGCTTAAAACATTGAAAAGGCAAACAAAATATTCACATCATGCAAATCTCACGTTTGGTCTTTAGGAAATAAAGTATATATTTGCATATCAGCTTAATAATAAAAGCGTAGACATACAATACCCAATAAATTTAGCAGTCATCTTAAAAATACAGTTGTAAAACTAGATAACAGTAAAAACGTCACTCCAAATCTATGTTAGATAATAACATAACATGTTTAACACTACACAAAAAATAAGTTGTCATAAATATAACAATGTGTTCCAATATTGATGTCGTTATTTTAAGTACGAAATACAGCAACATTACAATTATAAAACCATGCTATTTCATTAAAGCCTAAAGACCAACTAGAGAATCAAACCAAACTTACGGAATTCCAAATCTCATGAACACGATGTGTGAGAAAACCCTGACATAACATTTTACTCCAGTGATTTCATATTCAAGTTTGCTTAAATTGAAAACTTCATTTTTTTTAATATATTAAGCTTTATTTAAATTTTTAGCTAAATAAATGTGACTATATATTTGTAAGTGATTTCTAAATTTATTGGGTATGAAACTGTCCCTAAAGGAGTAACGAACATTCTTAACCTAATTGCTAAAATATATTATTATCTTATGGTAACTAATCACATTATAAATGATACATTATATGTTGATTATATATGTAGTAGTATTGAACAGTAAGATTAAGATATGTGTTAATACAAAAGTAATAAAAATATACGAATGATCAAAAACTTTTCTAAACATTATACAGAAATACAAGTTTAATACACATGAATTATTAATGTAAACATTCGATTATACATAAAAGATTTACCTAATAAAATATATCTGTTATTGTATCGAGAACGCTGATAGTGTATCAGGTTGGTAAATCTAAGCTATTGCTCATATAAAAGTTTGGCATACAAAATTTGTACTTCAGTTTGACAAGTCTACGGATAAAAAAGAACACAATCATTTTGGCTTAAGTACACACAAATTGAAATAGTCTATTTTGTCGATAACATACATAATATAGCAAACATCTAACAGTTTTGAACCACTAATCTCGAAAAATACTGATAAAAAGAGTACTAAGCTAGTAAAATCGTAAATTTAAAGATATTACAAAATATTCCATAAATTTTCGTTTTATTAAAATTCATAAGCATGTGTCGACCATGTCGGTATTAATGTAAATTTTACAAACAGTGGTATTATTTGTGAGTTTACCAAATAAGAGAGAACCTCTTCTTTTTGGAAACGTTATTGACGGTGATTTTTTTCAGATTTTTATCCTTTACGCCCGTGCGTGGTTTGAATAGGTTTACCTGGAGGCCAACTTTGATCTTTTTAGTCAAAGCTCCCTGCGGGAAGACGGCTTGTACTTGTGGAACTACTGAACTGGATACCATGCCACCTAGAACAATTTGAATATTCGTTAGACTTCAAAATTGCAGGTCATCTAATGACTTTGTGGATGATGAGTTATTTTAATGATTTTCTACAATACTTCATCAGGTGCCGTTACTAATCTGGGCTTTATTATTTTACAAATTGCTGTTTATGATACGTTAGGTTCGGTAACATAAACGACCTACTCGCCATAGCAAGCACCACAACGGCACAAGATGTTCTTGGTTTAAGCATTACTGCGTTACTTTAATGACACTGAAAAGACTGGCTCCAAGACCACATACAAAAAACAGGGTGATGAGTGCAACGCAATACTACGTAGATCTTTGAAGGCTGGAGATTGAAGAGCTTATCTTAGGGCCCATCTTGTCCAGATGGACAAAGGGATCTTTATTTGAAAGTATATGTTAGGTCAATATCTATGTCAGGTCGGTGTACCTCTGAGTTTCGACAGTTAAATACTTCGACAAGTATTTTACTTCGAAAAAACATAATTCGGCAAGTCAATGCTTCGTCAAAACATATATTTGACAAAAATTACTCCCACAGAACGTAGCGGAGTATATAGTCAGAGCAAAGTCACGATAGGTGCGACGATGAGTCGAAGCAAGGACGAGCGTTAGGTTGAATGTTGACCACACAACACGCGAGCCAAGCGAGTGTAGAGAGCGTGCCGCGGCAGCGTCTGGCGTAGCGCTAGCATTAGGACCTCGATAACGATATAACGCAGCACTTTTGGTATCAAACTCTTGTCGAATATAGGAAAGAAAGAAAGAAAGAAAGAAAGAATGTACCTTCGGGCCCAATAGCGTGAACCTCCTGTCGGATGCGTGATATCACGGCGAAGTACTGCGGGAAGTCGTGAGTCAGAATCCTGGTGACACGGGGAGCATCCCAGCCTTTCTCTTCATCGTTAGTCTCTGTAAAAAAATGTATGAGATATAATTTTAGTATGTATCTTAGGCTTATACGATTTATACATCTCCAAAAGGATGCTCAGTAGTAGATTAGAATATGACAGTCTTGTATTATTTAAAAACAAAAAATGAGACCATCTTCAACACTTTAAAGTTAATTTATTGAATCAGGCGTTACTTTGCGGAAATCCATTATCAAAAAACGATATTAAAAAATATTTAGTGACACTTCCGCTGAAAAAAAAAACAATGATTTTGGCCTATTTGGGGGTGTGCAATACCCTCCCTCCCGCACAAACTGCTTAATAGGAAGAATACAAAATAAAAAACACACAAGAAAATCCAAATAAACCAAAAACGATTCGACACGTGTTTCGCCTCTACACGAGGCATCCTCAGGAGATGTTGACTCGTCGAGCGCTAGACCGACAGTGAGTGAAACTTTTTAGTGTTGAAGTTGCGTGCGTGAAATAACTTGTTGAAGTCGGTGCCATGATAGTTCAAAAGTACCAATTATCACAATATTGTGCGCATGGTACCGACTTTGACAAGGTTATTTCACACTTTTTAGTGTTAAACTCAGTGCCATTCATTGGAAAAAAATCTCTTTAGTGACTCTTGCTACTTACGGGGTCGATTGTCAACACAGACAATTACAATATCATCAGATAAGCAAAACACTTTTCAGTTATTGGATCGTAACTAAAAAACCGCTTGACCGAATTTGATGATATTTATTTAACACATTAGTGTTATTAATTCATACAATATATTAATATTAATTTATTAAAATAATGCCTACATAAGTATAGGTAGCAACGATTAAATATGACAGTAAAATTACTACCCATATTTTTATATTATTGCAAATGAATTGATTTGATTAGAATCTCTATTTGAGATGCATTTTAAACTATCACGGTTGTTCACTAAAGTTATATGATTATTAACGGGATATTTACCGTGGTAAGGTTCTGGAATGAGCTCCCGATATTTCGGCGCAGTTACATGCACCATGTTCACGCGAAGACTGAAAAATGCGGGTGGTTGGTCGAAAAGTTAAAAGTTAGGTGCAGACATAACGGTCTACCCTCTTTCTTAGTCTTTTGCTACGGTTATCACTGGAACTCGAACTCGATCCTAAGTCCCGACAATTTTTCAGTCTTCCCGTGAACATGGTGCATGTAACTGCGCCGAAATATCGGGAGCTCATTCCACAACCACGGTAAATATCCCGTTAATAATCATATAACTTTAGAGATACATTTGTTGTCCAATCTACATTAACTTAATCGAGATACGCTGCATACTTCTGTACCTAGTATGGCCTTTTTTGTAAACATGTAACTACTGGTTAAGATTAGTTAATTTGAACAATTAGGTAACCTGTATACATAATTACATACACAGAAGGTGCTGGAAATATTACATTTCTACTCACATGTGTTACCTATGTAATTTTGATATTGTAAAAACACATGATTGCTGATATATATATTGAAACAAAAAATCTCCCGATTGTCTTGCCGCTTCTGCTTAGTGTATCTATTATTATATCAGAACAGAGTACTTTAAAGTCTTTTTATTAAAGATTTAGTGCCGATAGTGTTATTTAAAAAAAAACTACCTTCAATTTCCAGAGTTTCATGAAGTATATCTTGCACGACGTCATCAGTTGCGTCAGCGTTGTGTTCGCGCCAACTTGTACCGTTGTCAGACCGAAGGATTACAATCTCACGCTCTTTGCCGCGAAGTGACGCGTAGTGGGGCACTTCCAATATCACGGGGCTGTGAGAAAATGATAAACATTATTTTTGGTTTTAAATAATTTATCAGAAAGAATAGCATACTTGAAAAGCGAGCTTGGAAAAGACGATCACCAAAACATGATTAACAATCTGTCAATATGAAAGATAGGATATGTGACAGCGTAACCAGACTATATAAACTGGATACTGCTATTATTTGTTCCGAGCCGATATCCGGAATCCATATTGAGTCAAGCACCTGTCTTTTGCGTTAGTTCTCCTAAGCGACAACCTCCCTTCCATGCTTCCGGCGCCACTGTCTCGGTTTTAGGCGGGCAAGATGGCGACGACCGGAATGGCGGTAAGGCTTTTTCTTCATTATAACGTCGTCTTTTGTAGCGTTAACACGTCTCCGCGATAAATAATAATACAATTTATGTTGAAATTATTTTAAGTAAAACTCAAATTTTAAAATTAATTCCTCCCTTCGTTATGGAGGACGAACTGAAACCGTGATGATGTGGAAGTGCATAATAGTAATATTGAATGCGAAAAGGACCACATGTCACGCACAAGGATTCGTTCTTCAAATTTGTACGTGATTCATCGGAGAAGGATTCGGATGCAAGGAAATGAAAGAGAAAACGTGTAAGTGATTCAAATTTTTTATTTATGTTGCAACAAGTGGCTTTCTTGACAATTCAATTTCACATAACATTACGAGTATCTACCAACAAATGTATCATGTGGTGCAGAGCTAGCTAATAAGCCATCCACATCGGCTGGTGATGGTCTAGGTCCGCGCCCGCCCGCGCCGCCTAGTGTTAGCGAAGCTGATGAGTAACAGCTTATCAGATTTGTCAACTACATTGAAGGACCCAGCTTTTGCTAGATCCAATGAAAAACATGTAGAAATAGAATCATGCAACTGCAAAGATTAAACTGTAACGATTGATACGCTATTCGTTTTTCGGAATCTCAAAAGAAATATTGTATCCGGTTAGTCCCGGTTTTGTGGAGCTTAGTATAAATGATGAGTTGCAACGTTTTCATTCATCGGGTTCCACTGACGAACGAACATACTTACTGGAAATAACCTTAGCAGTATTATAGAGTGCCATTCAAAGCATTGCAAAGTTAAGTAGATTGTTCAAATGATAAGAATACTACGCTTTCAGATAAGTCTATTATTTGATAAAATTGAACAGTCGTTTAGCAAAGATTCGAACACACAATAGTGACTGATGATATTTTACAAATATCTTGCAATAGGCGGTCTGATTGTATGAACTCTCCAAGAGAGGTCATTCTTAAGATCTTCGAAGAATATCGTTAAGAGACCTTACATAAAATCCCACTAAGAGCTGAGAATTTGTTTAAAAGTGTCGTGCTTGCCTCTTATCTTCAAAAATTGGGGGAGGGGCCGACAAATTAACAGCTTGCTTTCAGCCTGCACACCACACAGCAGCAGCTTCGGCCTCCGAACCCATGTTCGCCTACGAGTTAAAGCTAAGCCATCTACGAGCAAGCAGGACAACTCAAATTTTGGAAGCAATTATTCCAAAGACAAATTCAAGGGCTCGAACAACGAGCCTAACGATGGGAAGAGCAAGCAACCCAAAAGTAAGCAAGCTCAAGCTAACTCCCAGAATAGAAACATTTAGTTAAGATTCGGGGGCGAATGACTCAATGGCGATTGACTCTATTTCGGGGGCTGTTTAAAGCAATACTTACACAGCTACCTATAACTATTTTTTTCTTTTGAAAAAATAGATGGAAATTTCCGCCCCATCTTCACTCTGAAACACTTGTCAACTTTGTGATACCTCCTTGGCAATGGCCAACTCCTGCAGATGACCTGTCCCATTTGGCATTTGGCCTGTCGTCAGCTCCGCGAACATTTCTTCGTTGACAAACGGGAGAGCGCGAATACCTGAAATGCCGAAATATAAGGTGCCTGGTATATTTAAACGATTTCCTATCTGCATATCAGTCCCGACAGGTTCTTCTCGATCACATATCATTCACAGAAAACCTGATGCGTCATGTTCACTGGACGGTAAACACGGACAAATCTGTGCTGGTTCCGACACATCGGCTAAAATTCCTGGGCGTGACATGGGACACACAACTCAACACGAAGTCCCTGTCGGAACCAAAGTGCCAAACGCTACGCAAGGCACTTGCAACTCAGATGTCCGAAAGGCTGTTGGTCCCTCAGACAGGCCCAGTTCCTTCTGGGGAGACTCAACTTAGCCTCGTTTGTGGTACGTAGGGAACGTTACATCCTAGCACCCTACAGTACCACACACAGTATACACTGATTATATAATATATACACCCAAACTACACCCTTACATGCAAATGAAGCTGCCAGACCCAGGTATTATAGAAATAAAGTGGTGGTTGAAAGCAGCTCAGGGCTCACCACCAATATACACAGGGCCGTTCTTTCACCTTCTTACCACACATGAATCGTACTACGGCTGGGGTGCCCAACTGGGAGAAGTGAACATGTCAGGACGCGGGACAAAACAACCCCTGTCGTGGCATGTAACTCTCAGAGCTGTATGCAGTCTATGCAGCGATGCTACAGAAACAATCTTCTTCGCAATGCTCACATTTTATTATACAGACAAGTACACAGTAGTAGCCTTTATCAACAAAGAAGGTGGAACCAAATCGAAGAAACCCTCAAAACACACAAATTGGTAGCGATTTTGGACAAAGTAAATATTCATTTGACACAACAACTCAAACTCAACAACAGTTGAACTGCGAGGTGAATGCTCTATCGCGAGGCAAAGTGTTTCCAGAGAGGCGCCTGACATCTGCAGCAACGAAGAATATATGCGCGATGTGGGGCACACCTCTAGAAGGTCGACTTATTTGCATTGAGGACAGCTCGTGTAGTAAGCAATTATATCTCACGTGACAAGCTGGGCAGGGAAGCACAGTTTCACAACGCATTCCTACACCAGTGGATTTACGAGTTAGCGTGGTTATTCCCTCCAACGAACCTCGTGCCTCAAGTACTAACTCAACGGAACACAGTCCAAGGTCAGTACATTTTGATATCTCCGAGGTGTCTGAGCATTTTGGAGAGCGGATCTACAAACCCGGTCCATCACGGACCCGTACCTCATTCCTAACCTTCCACAAGTGCTGATCGATACGAAAACCGGCACGAACCCACCAGAGATCCAAGAAATTTGTTTAGAAGCAGAGCTGAGTTCGGCTGGAAAGATTTTATAAAAAACTAGTTAGTAGAAGAAACATACTTTTTTATTTATTTGGTGGGAATCCACTTGAAATACTTACACCCGTATATAATAAGTGGAAGACAAGGTGTGCTTCAACTAACACGTTCTATAAAATCCGAGCCCGGAACAGGTAGGCCGTTTCCTAGCGCACCTACACAACAGCGTAGGTTTAGCCTTTCGAACTATTTTACTCGTAGTTCTTAATCGTTAATAGCCTTTTATATATTATTATATAATTAATAGCTTTACTTAATATCAGGTAACACAGGTCTGTCGTCGAACCTTTATTTATTTTATCAAACACATGATTTAAGCTATTTCAGTGTCAAAAGAACAGCAAATTAAAATACCTATTTGGAATGCAAAACATGTATTACAATATCTGGAAAACAATACACTTGGAGCCTTAAAACTGGCATAAACAGTCTTGAATGAAATCATACCATGATGCTCATTTAGGTGAACTGTTTGAATATTGTTTTCTCAAAAGTGAACGGATAATATTGTCTCTGGCATTTTAATAATTCACTTTGACCAACATTGCAGACGCCTTAATGTTTGTAAAAACTGAGTGGATATATAGCGTCATGTTAACGAGACTCCTGCTTTAAGAGCTAATAGTAAGGCCCCTGATAAAAATAATCAATATCAAGTTTCTAGGCGTTCGGCGTCACTTATGCTACTAGCATCGGGGTGGAGAGTTCATTACCTCACGCTACTGAAATTGATGCCGACAAAAACATGGACGCGGGTGATGCACTTGTGTTTTGGCCTTGTTTTGTATCGAAGACCAACAGCAGTAAGTATAGGCAATCTGGCTGGAGGCTAATAGCTCATCCAAAGAAAAACCTGCATTATATACATTGGGTTCGCCAGCTGATCAGCGTTCACAGAGTCGTCGGAAATCAAGTAATCTGACAGGTATTTATAGCCGCTGGAGGAAACGAGGCTGGATTAAGTCTGTATTCAAAGAAGCAGGCATTGAAGTATCTCCGGGCTCGGTACGTTCTGCAGTGGCTTCTCTTAACCACACACGTTGCAGTTCCTGGAAAAGTAGGTTGATTTCTGCGAAAACTATTGTATTATTTGCCAAATATGGCGAATCACGAGTCAACGGGTTAACTGGCTGTAAATATTTAATACTCAAAACGAGCAACTGGACTCGAGAACATACTTTTAAGAAGTACTACCAGAGATAAATAGATAATCAATCAAGTCATACTAACTTTATCTATAAATTACACGGACAGTGAAACTGAATTCTAATTCAGGTCCCAAATAATGTAATTCAGTGCGGTAGCAAGTTATATTTAATGTCTGAACATTGCCTGATTCTTAGTTCATTATCTAGTAAGATATTGTTGTTCAATAACATTGAGTTTTTATTCTTAAGTAACACATTATAGCATCATGATCATTACCTACATTTTGGCTACCAGGAGATAACAAACACATCACTCAATATGGATTCCGGATATCGGCTCGGAACAAATAATAGAGGGTTTTACTTAACAATAAAACTTACCTATTATTTTTCCAACGATATCCGGAATCCAGGTAATACCTACCTGGTATATCGTGAGCATAATGAAGAAAAAGCCTTACCGCCATTCCGGTCGTCGCCATCTTGCCCGCCTAAAACCGAGACAGTGGCGCCGGAAGCATGGAAGGGAGGTTGTCGCTTAGGAGAACTAACGCAAAAGACAGGTGCTTGACTCAATATGGATTCCGGATATCGTTGGAAAAATAATAGGTAAGTTTTATTGTTAGGTAAAACCCTCTATTATATATATTGTTCATGTCGACAACAAAATATGTTTATAATGAGAATAAGACTGGACTAAACTTAACAACAAAAAGCCCTAATGTATTAATTTGAACACGGAACAATTTCCTAATCTCAGATTTGCACTTCTAGCTTTCTGATTGACATAATATTATGTTGGTATTCCATGTGGAGTTGCAGTAGTTCAATTTCAACTTGAGTACAGATTTCTCTATCTAAATTTTAAATGGATTTATTAATTGTCAAATCTTTAACTAAGATTCGTTTATAAGTTACTTTACTTGATGAAACTATTAAAGTTCTCAAGATTATCAATCATTAGAGGGTCTTGCCACCATCTCGAACTCTAAATAGCAGTCATTATTATTTGTACCCAAAAACTCTGCTCTCAAGTCATCAAAGATATCTAAAGCAGTTGTCACAGATCCCACAGACTGTTGAGGTAACTGATTTATACCAAAACCACACGGTGACACAAGAATTAAATGTAAAGCTTACCCCAAAAACTTGGCAGACACCGGTCCCATCTCCAGCACCCTAGACGCAAGGGCTTCGCCCTCCATCAGTGGTGGCATGTGGTTAATTCGTGATGGTTTTAAGTATCTGTAATAGGCATATTAGCATATTAACCCTTAATTTACCGTGATAATTAAAATAAAAGATTTATGAATGAAACTCACTTAGATTTACGTTTCTTGTAGGCAAAGGTTAATAAGTAGAAGAGAAGGGGACACTAGAATTTTAAATGCGTTTAGTGATTTTGTATTTTAAATCAGAAGAATAGATCCGGGTAATACAAAGCGAGAGAGACACGCATAATTTAGATAAAAGGAATAAATAATATAAATTAAGAATATTTAACCAAAGAAGAAACTGTAAAAATTTATTAAGATAACAAGGAATTAAATAAAATTATCAATATTTTGCCCGTTCCTTTTTATTTACAACAGTGGGATGGGGGAGAGACAAAGTCTAAATGGAGACCTACTTCTATTTGATATTGTGAAACGAATTAGTTAATTTCAAAAGGACATCATCCTATCTTGGCTGAGTCTATTTTATTATACTAGCCAATCTACATTCCACCATATTATAAATAAATGTCTCTTTGTTTTTACTTGTTTGTTAGCTTTCCACGACATCGTAGCTGAACGGATTCATGCAATTTCAATCAAATAATATTGTATATTTGGTATTACTAATACATTACATCCTGAAAATCACCATAATTTTTCAGCACACGGGTTAAGCCGTAGGATGTCTTTTTTCAGGTAGTATGTGGTTGTAAGTTTTTCAAACATATAATGAATACATATTTCTGTCACATAAAATTCTTCAATATAATTAATATTACCTGCAAGTAATCCTAGTAGGCTGCTGAGCAGATATCGGAGGCACAATGACTCTGACTCCACCTCCTCGACATCCTCGCATGGCGCCACCCCGAGCATCCACCAGGAAGGAAACCAGGAAACTGAAATACACACGTCAAGAAATTCTAAAAGCCATCAGAACAATGCTATGAATTTCTGCTGACCAATAATGGACACCTCCAAAACAAGCTCCGCTTTGAAGCTCGTAGTTGATACGTAGTGGCTATAGAACGACTATATTTTGGGTTTCACTCATGATGGACTCACGGCTCTGTTCCACTGGTGGAAATTGATGCAAGCCCCCGGCTAGTATGCAAGTATCTCCATATTAAGCGT
The DNA here is from genome assembly GCA_917880725.1 of Selenia dentaria. NCBI lineage: Eukaryota > Metazoa > Arthropoda > Insecta > Lepidoptera > Geometridae > Selenia > Selenia dentaria. Next base: position 7,719,696 of record OU862901.1, on the reverse strand, counting down.
ATAGATCTGCTGAAAGGTTGAACGCAACCTACTAACGGAAGCTTTTGCACACGACTACGTCTTGTAAAATTTTATATTGCATGCTATTATTTAATTAGTCATTAGAACTAACGTCAATTCAATGTCCCACAACTATTGTCATTTGTCAATTATTTATATCAGTACTAAATCTATTAAGGCGCGCTCGTACCCTGATTAAAGAAAAAGCAGAATTTTTAAACACGACGAAACAGATTGTAACGAAACAGATCGATAGGATATTATGAAAAAAATACAAAGGTTAGAAAAGGAATAGGAAAAGAGTTATAACCGAATAGAATTCATAAATATATATACTCAATATATATATACTCTCTTTCAGCAGAAAAAAATCCTAATAGGTCCACAAAAATAAACTTTCACGTCCAAACGCTCAGAAGTTTCAGCGATAACACTAAATTTTTTTTAGGTAATACTTAGCCAACGTATAGTACTAAAGTTATAACCAGCAGTTTTTTCAATTGTGTTAGTATATATCGAAAAATATAAAGAAAACGTACAAAATTAACGCATTTTCGCATTACATAGTCCAATCTAACAAGCGATTTTCAACCTTACGTAAAGCATCGTAAATTATTTTAAAATTGGGGTTGGACCGCGTCTTAAGCATTCTCAGGTTCCTCTTTTCGTGTACCGCGCAATGCAGCGAGTATCTTAGCGATACTAGAAACTGGTTATCCGCATGCATAGAATGTTTTACTTGAGCCGATATCTACCGTATTTGGCATAAACAAAATGCACTTTAACACGACGTTATTAAGGGTGACATTTTATTTCACATCGGCAAAACTTTGCGTGTGCTGATAAATATGTATTACTTTATTAGTGTATCGGTTTAGGTATTGTTAATTAAGAGCTAATAGCTACTTACGTTGTTAATTTTGTTGTTTTGCCTACCTAGGTTAAATGAATCACAAATTATCTTAAAACAACAAAATATGGAGGTAGGCATGAGAAATTTTAGTCATAAATCTGGTATGTATTTATTTAGATGGGCGTTACTTGGATAGGCGTTTAATTTTGTAAATTAATGAACCGTTTGAACTGTTACTATATTGGAGGAAGACATTGACAGCTGTAACACAGGTACGACCTATAGCACAGTTGTCAATGGATATCAATTGTACCTACTTACCACAGTTTTGTGTTAATTATCTTTATTATATACTTTATTTAATTAGAGGTATAGTTAAGATATGTAATTTGTGATCTGAACCGAATAAAACATATATATACCTATATATTTAGAGTGCTCTTCGATACCACAGGGTAAAATCTGCCGCAATTCTCTGAGGTCAAATGGGAGCGTTAAAAATATACTTTATTTCAATTGAATAAGTATGTAAATGTATTGATAAAATTTTAACCTCTTCAACTGACATGCTATCCACCTGTTTCCGCTGGATATTAGTCAGACATAGCTTTACTATATTTACTTTCAGATAGACCAGGTTCGAAAGAGTTAATTCTAGAGCGGGTTGGATCTACCTAGACCGTCCTATCTTCGCTTATGAAATTTATATATGGGTTATTTGATTAAAATTTTTCACATTCTTATTTTGTTTTGAAAGTCTTTCATTTAGTAAATAAGTTGTTAATAGTTAGTTAAACTCACTTTTTCCATTGCAGTTTTTTCCTGAAGTAGCGTCCAAGGCAGCAAAATCACAACAGTTTGATTAATATTAAACTTTGATTCTGAAAGAAATAGAACATTAATTTCACCAAGCCCATATTTAGTTTCTAAAAGTAACCAACGACGATATGGTATTTAAAAAAACTCTAGTATCATTAGTAGTTTTGATGTTTGAAGTATATTTCTGTGAGTTATATGTAATCCTGGTAATTTATAAAAACTTATAAAATTATCACATACAAATTCTTTTTTGACAATAAATTTAATCCGACATCCATTCATGTACTCAAAGTTGAGGATACATTATTATATATAACGAAAAACTCTTCAAACCTTGATCAAATTTAAATAGCACCACCTAAGAAACTAAAAAAAAAAATATATCTTCTCTCATTTAAAAAAGAATCATTCAAATCAGTTCACCTCCTCCTTTTTTTAAATCGTTTGATAATGTTATCATAGTATTGGTCTCGCACCTTCGCACACTTACCCACCTATTTATTTTAACTTAAAATTAACATTACTGCTACTGCTTATCTTCCTTTTTTATTTGCTGTGCAGATACTTACACAAAGAAAAAAGTCCGTGTCGCTGAGCGACCACATAACCGCATCGGTAGAAAAACTATACCTAGCTTAAGAAATTAGATATAATAAATCTATTTTTTTGCAAAAAAAATAATTGACAAGTGCATAATTAGTTGTTGGGCTTCGTCAGACAGAGATGAGGCCAATATACTGTTACACTTGCCAACATTACACGTCGGTAAATAACCAAAAACGGTACGTTTCAATTACTGTGCGATTGAAGTACACTAGATTAATAATTTACAGTTTTTTTTTTAAAGTATAATTTACAGGGTACGTATCAACCCAAAAAACTGAAGATCTCAGTATTTTAAATTTAGCGTCATGTTCCTAACCACAGGCAAGAAATCATTTGTGTTACAAGCTTAAATGCAGAAAAAAACCCATGGGCTATAATTGGTTCCATTTAATTAACCTACATTTGTGTTTATTCTAGTTTTCTACTGACTTCCAAAAAGGAGGAGATACTCAATTCGACTGTATTTTTTTATGTTAGTTACCTCATAACTTTCGATAGGGTGAACCGATTCTCAAAATTTAAAGAATATAATGGAAGTCGGTATTAAATTTTTCAAATTGTACTTGTAGCGTGTAATAGTGGTGGATTATTAACAGTTAACGTATTCATGCACGATTTTAGGTAGAGTGTACATAATGAAGAAACGTTAGTCGCCTAACACTGTTTTACGAATGCATCTATCGCTTTACTAGAACACGATTTAGACTGGACAATGACGATAGAGTTACGAGTATTTATTTGACTATGACCAGAGGCCGTAGCACAAACAATTTGCGAAAATATTCATATCACGTTAACACGTCACGCTTACGCGTACAAACTATGAGTTATCTGTGTCTCAGTTGCCCTAGATAAATGACAGTTTATACAGCTTCACGTGAATGATACGTTACGTTACACTTACGCAGGTATTCGTACTAGGCCCATTGACTTTGGTTTCTTGAAGAAAAATCTCTATTGATGCTAAGTAATTTAGATAAATAACTTGGAATGGCAAAAGTATATACGAAAGAGTCCACATAAAAAAATAATAATAATACGTAGTATACTCAAGACAAGAGTCTTCGACGAATGTGTGTTACCAGTGATGAATTATGGCACTGAAACGTGGTCTCTTACTATGGCCCTCATAAGTAAGCTCAAAGTAGCACAACGAGCTATGGAGAGGGTTCGAATCAGAATTGAGGAGATTCGTAGAAGAACGAAAGTCACCGACATAGCGCCAGAAGATTAGCCAGTTAAAGTGGCAGTGGGCAGGGTAAATAGCACGCAGAACAGATGGCCGATGGGCCGGAAGTTTCTGGAGTGGAGACCACGGACCGGCAGGCGCAGCGTATGTCGTCCACCGACGCGGTGGACAGATGACTTGATAAAGGTTGTAGGACGACGTTCGATGCAGGGTGCTTCCAACCGGTCCTTTTGGAAATGTATGGGGGAGTCTATGTTCAACAGTGGGCGTTCTACGGCTGAAATGATGATGATGACGTAGTATACTGACTTGGGTTGTGTAGGGTCGACGTTGTAGCAGTACCCTTCAGGTGCCTGCGCGGTGCTGTACCGGCTGATGCTTTTCACCACAACCTCCTGCTGCGGTTGATACGGCATCCCGTTGACAGATCCTAGAAAAGGGAGGAGGAAAGGATGTTGCATGAATACTGAAACTCTTTGGATCTTTAAGAGAAGATTATAATTACGTTACTACAAAATATTTTATTGAAAAATGACTCATAAACCTTTTAGAAAAACGAACTAACTGAGAGAACTTTTTGGAATCACATTTAGTTGTGTTAGTTAATTTGTTGAAATTGTTTAATATTCCTAGATGTGTTTCGAGTTTTGACGTGTAATAGTAATTCAAGTGTTCGTAGTGGAGTTTGATTTGGGGATCTTAACCGACCAATAAGTTAAGCAACGCTTGCTATGGTCAGGAGTTAGATGGGTGACTACTATGGCATTATTCACCTTGGCTTTGGGTTGGCCACTAGCCTATCCATCAAGTTGTACTGGGCCCGCGTGGTGGATTATGGCCCAACTCATCTCTCTGAGACGCAGGCTCGAGTCCCAGCAGTGGGAAAATAATTGTGAATGTTTTAGTAATGGATACACCTCGATAATTGAATGTGACGTAGACAGGACAATGACTTGATGTTGTGACTTATTTCTGAAAATATCACTTGAAGCAACTAAGTACATATTTAACATAATTATTTAACTTGAGGAATGGCAAATGTACAAACGTAAGAGTCCACTTATCTAGGAAAAAAATCTTAGTAGGTTTACTACTTGAATGGGTAACTCCTAGAAGCATTTAGTTAGTAACGGCAAAAAACCCGACTATCATCGCTCAAAAATGTTAGGAAAATAAAAATGTAAAGAAAATTTAAATGTAAAAACATGCGAATACCTTGCGATAGCTCCATTATGTTTTTGTGACTCAAAGCAGACTCAGTCCTTTCGTCTTTAGTGACGTCAATCGGCAGAGAGTCATCTCCGAGCGACTTCATGTCGTCTGCCGTTAGGTAGCGGTACGGCTGGTCGTTCAGGATTGTATCTTCACCTATTCATTGGATAGAAATGAACGGGTATTGTAAGCACTACCATGGTAGTGTGCAAGTCAGAGCTTAGCGGTTAAGTTTTGAGTGAAACAATATGACATTATTTCTGAGATGAAATTAAACAACTTTAGTCGGATTCGGGTATAATTATATATTATTTTATCCCGACGTTGCTAACACTTTTCAGGGAACATGGTCATGGGTAGACTGGATGACAGGTCGTCTATCTATACTTCTATAGTAATATTATAAAGAGGAAATATTTGTATTTTTGTTTGTAACGAATTGGCTCAAAAAGTACTGGACCGACATCAAAAATTCTTTCACCATTGGAAAGCTACATTCACCCTGAGTAACATAGGCTATAAGATTCTTCATCATCATCATCCATCACCGCGCGGGTGAAACCGCGGAGAGCAGCTAGTTAACTATAAAGTTAAGGAACTTATTTTAAGTACTGCCTTTCATATTTTGATTAAAACGTTCCTGATGCAAGCAATGTCACTGACAGTATCCAGAAGTCTTGCAGTATTGTGCTGACTTTGGGATTTTATTAGCTTGATCACTGGATCCCTCGCCAGAAGTACATGGCAACATAATTCCTATTGAAATAAGGGTGTCTTTTAATTTCTATGGCCTCTGTTAACATTCTCGGCACATATCATGTATAATTTATATTATACTTATAATTTCATTGTATAATAACCGCGTAAGCCTAAGAAATCAATACTGTTTCTGAGTTTCATTGGCCCAGTAATTTAACTTGCTACATTATTATTCACACACTAATAAAGTGATGCTTGCATACTATCGCTGCAGAATATCAGCCCAGACACCATGGTACCAACAAATAATATTTCTTGTAAAAGAATACTACATAATAAGTTGGGTTCGCTTATTACGATTCAGGAGGCCCATTCTACTATTTCACAACGTTCAACAATCTGTCCCGATGCGACTGCAGTGCGACTCCTGTTGTCGTTCAATCATTTATTACCTAAAAACCATTATCTATTTCGAGACGAGTGGGAACGTAATGTCATCAGAAACACTATACATTAAACGCTACTATGATACGAATATGAGTTAGGGTCGCGATAATGATCGAGTTAGAATATAAAATTTTGATCGATCGCAGGCCTCAATAGAAACGTAAATGCAGCTGGACCGTTTTTCAACAGCTTAAGAAAATCAATAAAAGTTGTCGTTAGGCAACGGTTCGTTTGCAATTTGGTTAGTAGAATCAGTTCTCATTAGTGGAACAAATGTTCTTCAACACTGACAGTGGAAGAAATATTATTTTAAGTCGTCCCCATTACCGTGAGAATACATACAATACAACACTTAGCGGGTTCTTTTTTTGGCTTGTGTCAGTCCTAATGATTGAAAGGGTTTTGTAGAAAAAGAATTTAAAGTAAAACTCTACTTAAATTTAAGAAAATTATTCGCCTTCTATTTCATTTTCAGCAATAAGAAAATTTTAGTAACTCAATTCTTACCTCCTTCTTCCTCAGAATCAGACATGAAAGTCTCCAACATGGTCTCAGGAGCCACGACTTTGTACTTCTCCTGTGAGGTTGGTGCTATCGAGGGTTCGGAGACATCCTTTAGAGTTTCCATGACGGTGACGTAGCCAAGCTTTGAGGCTATATCCAATGGAGTTTGGCCACTCTGGAGGACAAATTAAAGAATAGTCGATGATTATTCCGTCACAACATGAAAAAAATCGATTATACTAGTACTTCTTCAGCATGATAGGATGGTGCCGTTTTGCCTCTCTCTACTCATAATAAGGGGAAAATATTAGGATAGAAAGATTTACCATACACATAGCCAGTTTTTATAACTCTTCTTTCACCGTTGAAATCGTCCGTTTGTGGAATTCTTCACCACGGAAAATAAAGCCTGCTTCGTCACTGAACGCCTTCAAAGATCAGGTTAAAAAAACTACCTTTCACTCTGTTACTAATTGTACATATGCTTACACAGTAGCCTCTACCGAGAAGAACTGGGAGTAAATGCAGGGTCACTATTGTGTTTTTATAATATTAAGCAAATTTTGCCAAATAGGTAACCAAATCAACTTGGCAGATGTGGAGCTTTAAGCATATTTCTATTCTAAATAATGTTAGTGTTAATAAATTCTAAATATTATGTATTTTGGGGAAAACGCGCATAGTTTATATGAAAGAATTATTCGTCTTCGCTATTCTAAAACTAGGCAAAGTTACCCTTATTTCTAGTGTATTATACGCGAGATGATCACTGTTTAGTTAAAATCCATATAAGTTTATACGAACATACTCGTCCAACTGACTGACTCAAGTTCTTCCTGAAGAATCTATGATATCAACAAATGGAAATTAAAAATGTACATACCGTAGTAGTATCATTAGCATCTGCTTTGTGCTCTAGCAGAATATTGACGATGTTGATGTGACCCTGCTGAGCTGCGTGGTGGAGGGCGGTATACCTGAAGACAAGAGGATTGGATCAGCCTTTAATAGTACTTAGACCCTATTGCGCAAAGTTTGAGTTTAGCTGGAGAACATAATGGAAAACATTTTTCGGCTGTGATCGTTATTGGCATATTCAACTAAATGCTTCAGAGGTCCGTTGAGCCTTAGGACAGTTAAATTGACAGTTAATTACAGTGCCAGAAGATCTGGCAAATCCAATACTACGGTTGACCATTAGCTTATCCACCAACTCGCTTTAGGCCGATGCTGGGATATGACGTCTTCTCCTCTATAAAAAAAACCCGTATGCCAGCTCTCAACTTGAGATGTAAATATTGACAACAGAAAAAAAAGGCGATAGTAAACATTGCGCATCAAAAAGTGGTTTATAAACGGATACATTACTAATTTAAATTAAATTAATTTTAAATGACTGAGCTACTTCTAAGATAATAAGAAGATACAATAGGCCTAAAAATGTCTGTATAGTCCCCCTACTACACAATTATTGTCTAAGACTTACCTTGATTTCAGTGAAAGTTTCCTATTTACGTAAGAAGAAGAAAAATATATAAAGCGGAATAAATAAGCATTTATACAAAATCAGACAGAAAATAATATAACTTTTGTGGCTAATTGTTACAAAAATAAAAACTGAAGTTTATATGATTCAGCAAACGAACCAAATACAACATATAATACGAAAAAACGTTCAAGTAATATGTGATAACTGCAATCCTCAACAGCAGAAAATTAGTAGGAGACAGGAGTACACCGCGGGCACATGGCTTTGAACAGCGTTCATCAGCAATTCCTGTTTTCATCTCTCTCTCAGTTGCCAAAGATAAAGCTTTACGCTGCCAAAAAGGCCAACCATGTCCATCGAAGACACTAAGAAAAGAGTTATATGGCTCGGATTTCTTGACATGATACTCCCCTTCGCAAAGTGCTGATGCTTCAGATAGACTTGTACCACGACAATGCTGATCACCGAAAAAATAAGTCAAAAGGTTTAAGAAGAAACCAAGAAGAAGACGTATCTTCATATTGCTGGTTATTTTTTAATTGAACACTAATGACACCTTCGATGTAGCACTGTTCAGTGGGGATGTAAGAATGCTTATAAAGACGCAATTATTGAGACTTTATACCAGTAATCCGATGAATATTCAGTAAGTTAAGCTCAGTGCCTTAATGCAACTTGAATGGGTAAACATTTGAATAGATTGAAGCGATGGGGATGACGTTAAGGGATGCTTGAATGATCACTGAATAATTTATTTACCCTTGTGAGGTTAAACATGAATATTTCTAGAATATGATGTTATTAGAAATTATATTGATATTATGTACCTATATGTATACGATCATGATCTAAAAGTTACTAATTTAATTAAAATTATATGTAAAAGTAGGTGTTGAAAATTCGAAAGGGACAGATATGAACACATAATCACTAAGTATTTCCTGAATTTCATAGAGCTTATTAAAGAATGGAATGGGGTTTTATTTTGCTTATTTACAGCTATCTGTAAATTGATAACAATACGTTATACTTTTAACATATTCTACCACCGTGTTCATAATAAGACATCGAAAAAATCGCAAAAACTTCGGTCATTCTTTTGAAATTGTGTTTTTTCCTCCTCCTTGAGCCGTAATCCTCATGTCTCAGAGTCGTGATCTTCACCACCCATTGTCCTTTCTTTTAAGTATTATTCCAGTGTGCTCGGTTACCAGCTATGTGTAGAGCATCGTAGATGGATGTATCAAAAGTGGTGCGGATCTGATCGGACCAATTTATTGGAGTGCGGCCTCGAGATTTTTTGCCATCGACTTTTCCAGTCATCACAAGTTTCTCGAGGTATTTTTTACATTGTGGTAATTTTATTGCAATACCAGCTGCTCGCCGCGGTTCACCCCTGTATCCGAGCGAAAAAAAACCGTTTTCTAGTTTTAGCGAAACTAACAAACAGCTATTGATTTTTATACATAAGAAAGAAGAAGATTTCATAACCCATGCGGCAGATGACAGCTTTGGGAATGTTGCCTAAAACTGAAAATTAACCAAGACGGTACAATCGTAGTTATTACTCACCCGTGTGTAGTTTGTGCCTTCACTGACGCTCCGTTTTCCAAAAGGTACCGCACCATGTTGGCCTGGCCGTAATGACTGGCAATGTGGAGTGGTGTATAACCTCCTTTAGTACAGATGTCCACCTAGGAAACCATTAGGAAAGCGGAAATAGCTAATTATCTTTATTAAAACGTCTAAAGTAATCCCCTAGATCAGGTAAGCCTCACAGGCCAACTCCGCATCTAAGGCCAAGCATAAAAGATTCATTTTACAATAATCCCCGTAACTAAAGCACAGCACACGAAACGAAGGTGAACTTTTGTGCACATATAAATATTGTTTTGTTTATCACGACAGGCTCAGCCTTGTTATATTTAAAAAAAAGTTTTACCAAAGAATGGAACCGACTTCAACACCAAGATTGTTCAAAAGTACCAATTATCACAGTATTGTGCGTATGGTACCGACTTCAAAAAGTTATTTCTCAGCTTTTTGGTGTTGAAGTCAGTTCCGATCGATTGGTAGTAAAAATATTTGACCATTTTTAGTGACCCTTGCTACTTACGGGATCCATTGTCATTCATAGTCAATGATGATATCATCAAGATAGGTGCAACACTTTTCAGTTATTGGAGTGTAAATCAAAAACTGTTGAACAGAAATTGATGAAATTGAAATGGGACTACCTCGGAAGTATACTCAACAAACCAAACAAACGATTTTTTGAAATTAGTCTACAAATGGGGGAGAAATCGGTGAACATACACAAAAAATACACAATCAATTTTTTTTTTATTTAGTGGTTTGCATACGGGACAATACAACTTTTACAAACTAAATTAAATTGTAACAATAGAATCAATACTTTGCTGAACGCCCTTCTAGGCGCGAACACAACATGCACACAAATTATTCGTTTGCATTCACCTCTTCCTTTTTTGAAGTCGATTAAAAATTACTTTGGTTGTGTTGGTATTATAGAAAAAACATTTCGTTGCCTGATTTAACTTTCTTTTACATAATTTTCTTTTCTCTTCCATTTTACGTGTAAATTGATCTGTCTATCCGCTATGATTAAGCTATTATATTTTTCACTGGCTGAAAAGATTTCGGTCCTTAGAAAGTAAGTATTCTAGATCTCATGTTTCCACCTAGAGGTACATCATGCTTTATGATCATGCGGCATCAGTTATTGTTATTTTGTATTGAGTTATAAAAAAACTACCTAGCAACTTGTTCTGGTCATTATCGATATATAACGAGAAACCTACCTCAGCTCCATTCTTGACTAGTAACTGAGCCACTGGAACTCTATCTTCTTGTGCAGCTAAATGTAAACCTGCGAGCCCGTTCCTGGCCTGCTGGTCCACTTCCGCTTCATGCTCCAGGAGTAGGGAACACATTTCCGCATGACCCTGTGTGAGGGCACAAATAGTTGGTCGCATTATGATACGAGTAACATAAATTATTGTCAGATTATCTTATTACTTGCTATAATCAGACTGTAAGTGTTACTTTTCTTTTGAATAGTAATTGGAAACCGGGTGAAATATTTATTATCATGGCCGATTTCTGAACACATAATAAAGATCATAAAAATCTAATGTTTTTTGTGCTTGCTCTATCGTTAAACTGAAATAGATACAACCGTCAAACTTGTATTGTTTCATCTCTAAATTAAAACAAGAATTAAAAACTAGCCATAATCATTTTTCCAGCAGAAGTATCACTAACCCCCAGCAAAGTACTTGGAGCGCGAGGTCCCAGTATTTACTTACTTTTCCCATAGTTTGTAGAACGTTTGTCAAAGCCGTAACGTTTGTTGATTAACTAAATACTAAACGCTCATTAGTCAATGGTATTATATGACGCGATATGTGACCAATCAACCTAGTTTTAGACTTGCGAAGACTAATAAGTCATTCCTAGGAAATTGTGTGCGTTTTTACAATAAAATCCCAAAGCACATAACTGAGCTCACAGAGGGCAAATTCAAGTTGACTGTAAAAAACGTTTTAATAAAAAAAGCTTACTATAATGTTCGACATTATATAGAAGATAAAGATGCTTGGAATACTCCACTTCTGGCAAGCTGTCTCTCTGCCACCCATAAAATTTAATATTTGTTGTACCTAAGTAGAAACATTGTAAACATCTATATAAAAAGAATGCCCCCCCCCCGAGTTTCTTGCCGCTTCTTCTCGGTGGGCTCTATATATTTTGGAACGCGGCGGTAGAGTCTTTAAAGTACATTATAATGAAAAGTTGACGTTTATAAGTGCGTCTTTGATGCCTAAATTGAATAAATTATTTTGCCTTGGACTTTGACTTTGACAACCGTCAGTATTTCGTCTCTTAGTTGATCAAACATTGACAAACGTTCAAGAAACCGGAGGTAAATATTTCGTCTGAATATCATATCTTGTAAGATCTCACCTGCTGAGCAGCTAAATGTAGAGGCGTGAATCCAGCTTTAGATTCAGCATTGGTCAGTGCTCCATACTCCAGTAGAGTAGCTGCTGTCTCCATCTGATTCTTACGAGCCGCTATGTGCAACGGGGTATGCCCGTTCTTGGCTACTGCCTGTACAAATTAATTCAATTATCAGAAGGCATTAAGTTTATGGGTGCGAAAGGTTCTGAAGTAGAGACTCCAGGAAACGCAGCATACGTCATCCACCGACATAAGGTGGACAGACGACCTGATAAAGGTCTCAGGACGACGCTGTATGTAGGCTGTTTCTAACAGTCCTTTTAGAAATCTTTGGACATAGACGTCCTACGGCTGAGATGATGATGATGATGAGTAAAACTAGCACTAGGTAGTTGAGTAAGAAACCGTCTTGAATCCTTACCACTACGGTCCTATATTTGGATTGAAAGGAGTGATGGGTAATTACTACTGTATTTTTTCGACGATTGATTGGTTTTTGACAACTCTTTCACCTTGAAGATTAGTGATACTGATGACGCGTCCATGTTTCAGATAGATTAGAGATTTTAGGTTTATTTTGAGAGGTTAGCTAGGCTATCATTAACCCGTAAAGATGCCTTGGCATACCTGTATGCCAAAAACATTTCGTAAAGCCGCCTTGGCATACAGGTATGCCAAGGCCAAATCAAATAAGGATCCAATTAAAAATGTTATCTATTCAAATATACAATAGATTTCAGCTAATGTTTTGTTTTTTTGATGCTGTAAAGGACCTGGATTTTTTTTTTTACATAACAAATTATCATTTGAAAGATACCAGATCGGTAATATCAACGAAAAAGCGACAGTCACTTGTTTTTATGCGGGGTTTTTGCAACTCTGGTTTGCAAATTTGATGATAGTCGGGAGCTCACTGGGTCCTAAAGTCTTACCACCATGCTGGAACAACCACTACCAAGAGCTAGAGTTGGTTTTAATGATAGTTCAGGCCTTGGCCTACACTGTGACTTAATCAATGACTTATATCAATGTTTAGATTAGAAGGCTCCGCAGGATATACAATGTAAAGTCCTCGGAACTGTGATATATACATATGGATTGAAAATGCTAATGTCCATTTATAGCTTTTTAATTCTATGCTCTAATTAGAAGCTCTAGTTAGGTTGAAAAATAGACCCTTTTTTAAGTTTCATTCGACAGCTCTGCTCTGATAACATTATTCAGAAAATCAAGACTTTAAATTACTTTCTAAGAACTACAACAGATCCCGTGCTACGCAAATTAAACACAGTTCAATTATCCATAATCTTATCTCAGTGAAGATTTTTGTTACCTTGGCATCAGCCCCTTTCTCCAGCAGTGTAGTAGCAACAGCCTGCTGGTCGTACTGGGCCGCTATATGGAGGGGAGTCATGCCATTCTTCCCGGCCTGGTCCGCTGAGGCACCGTGCGCTAACAATAAGTTTGCTACCTGCATTAGATAAAGAAGATTTAATTTTTGTCCAATGAAGTACTTATATTACTAGATACATATATTACATACGTTTTTACACACATGTAGTTTTAGTAGGCAGAGGGAAACTCCCTAATAAAAAAAGCCACACAAACATCTTCCTTAAAGAATACAATATAAGACACTGAGTAGGTTACATTACATTTTCATTTTAATGACGTTATTTGCAGTAGGTATTTAGTTTACCCTTCGCTTACTAGATGGCGTACATACAGAGAAGATTAGTTAGGGAATTGACTGACTTAATTAATTATCCGCAGGGCTATTATGTATCTTAGTCTAACGTTTGTTAGCACAAACAGCGCTCTCCTGCCGGCCGAGGTTTCGTTTTTTCTTTTTATTTAACGATTGCTATGGCAAATATTAATTTAAAAATACAAAAACGATACAATCAAATGTACCTACCATAGTACTAAGGTATTTATGGAACGAACTGTGAGGTATCACCGAACGTCGCGTCTCGCTTTGCTGAGGTTCGTGAGGTCATGACAATGGGTAACGGCTGAAAATCAGTGGCTAAGGATTCTGTCCTTAGTCGTATGCTGAGTCGGGACCCATGTTCATGACGCGCACAGCATCACTCTGTTTCTCATACGTGTTTTGTTGCCCATAGGCATGTACGTAAAGTATTTTGTTTTTATTATGTTATAATTTCGTACTTATGTCTGTATACTCAAAATGTATTGTGATATTGTGTGTGTCATGAATAAATATGATTTCATTTCATTTCACAAAAGTTGATTGAAATAAAAAAAAATAGCGGCTCCTTGTCGCTTTTGTCAGCTTCAGTCATTAACTTACTAACATTTTTCCTTACTGGAGTTGTCAAAACTTACACACGGCCGCCATTGTTCTAGATTTTAATCAATATTTGATTGTAACTGAGATACATAATAGAACTGCCGGTGTCAATTTAATGTAAAAACACAAGGCCAAAAATGTTGAACGCCGTCTATTGGCGGATGGATACATCACTATCACAGATAGAGGTACCTACTGTAAGTTTCTTATAAATAATTATGCAATACCAACAATTGTTTGCAAAATCAATTTATGCGATTGTGAAAACGAATATGCTATGGTCAATTTAGAAATCGACCATTCCAGAGAGACAGACCAGCTTGGATTTTAGAGCTTGGCATTGAAACCAGAAGCTTCATCTATAGCCGTCTGCAAGGTCGAATTACATTGGGGTGATGTAAGGGAACAGAAGAGAAAGTAAGAGGAGAGAATTGTTTTATAAAAAAACAAAAATAACAAGTTGGACGGAGTTACCGAGAATTTTCCATTCTTTGCTCGTGACACGACCGCGTGGCACTACCAGAAGAGTGAAGGTTAATTTTAATTTCCCGTGGCACTACTATTCGTATTGGCTGATTAAACTCATGTTATAAAATCTCCCGTGGATTACCTCATTACCCATGGCACTTCTAATATATTATTTATTTTGTGCTAATACTAAGTATGTACCTAAATATTTTAAAACATTTTGATGAAAAATGTTTTAAAATATTTATTCGTTCTATTTTTTCTTAAACCAATCCCATCACTTACAACAAAATCAAGTTTACATGTACCTACCATATAAAACATGTTTTTTACTTAACCGTTGATGACAGTTGATGATGTTGATGATGTTACTAATGTGACATGAACATTATGTATTTTTGTGCGCATGTTACAATTTTATTGTCACATGGGATTTTACTCGCGCTTTTTCATATTTTTTTTATTTTTGTCCGCACCTTAAACATGAATGTTATTGTGTAATCATATAGATGAATATATTTTCGAAGTAACTTGACAAGATTTGAAATAGACCATTTATAGAAAGCCCACTCGTGCCACGGGAAATCATATTTCCCGTGCAACTATTGGCCATAGTGCAGTGTCACTATAAATGTACTGTTACTCTTCGCACTAGCAGTAGTGCCACGGGAAAGTAAAATTACCCTTCACTCTACTGGTAGTGCCACGCAATAGTGTCACGGGCAACGAACGGAATTTTCGAGTATGTCAAGCAAACGCTATACAAGTTCTGTTCTCACGTCCAATTTGTACGTTTTTTTAAGGAAATAATGTACAACATGTATATTTGTGCTTTAAGAATTCTCGTGCGTCCCCGCCCCTATAAATGCAATGAGAGTTAACCCTGAATAAGTGTAAAGATGCATACTCGTACCTTCAGATTTCCGTATTTCGCAGCCAAGTGCAAAGCTGTGAATCCTTTTTTAGTCGTAGCAGTAAGTGGTGCATTGTGCTCTATAAGAGCTGCTGCAACCTAAAAAATAATAATTAGGTATATATTTTCCAATCAGGTTCAAAAATTTAAATGTACGTGAATTTATACTCAATTTCAGGAAAGTTAAGGTATTGTGAATTGGAGAAATTTGACGTTATCAATAACGTCAGAATTTGACAGTTACAATAGTATATTAGTAGTAGTAAAAGTAGCAAGTGAAATATTTTGGTGACAACGTTATCAATATAGGTTTTGGTTTGTAATCGTCTTGCATCGTGCTTATGCTGCTTGGCCGCGATATCTAGAGCGTTATAATATTGCGCCGTAAGCGCTTAAGGCGAAATGAGTTCCAAATTTCATGATTTGACTTCGCGAAAACTGAGTTTTTCGACTTTAAACCTAATAACCGAAGTTCAAAAAAAACCTAGTGTAAATTGAATATACGTCCTTATGTAGTATGGGAGCCAATACACGATTGAGCAAAAATGGCTCGATAGAAAAAAATCGACAACATTCCCTAAATTTTGCAATTTTTCTTACGTGGTTCGTGGGAAAAAGCATTTTTGTTCAATTATGTGCAAATATATTTCAATGAATGTATCATATTCGAATTTCCAATGAAATTTACTAGTGAACTATGGACTCCTTTATCATTAAAATTTAATCGTTTGATTGTACGAAATAAATATAAAAAGTATTAGCACGTATTCAATCGAATTTTCACATTACATCGTCCATTCTGGTAAACAATTCGCAACCTTATGTAAAGCATCGTAAATTGTTTTAAAATTAGGATTGGACCGCGCCTTAAAGCGCGCGACATCGGAATTAAATAAGTTAAAACAGTAGGAAAGCGATGGCGAACGTTTTGAATTGGTTATCGTCATAGTAGATCATGAGATAAATGATCGCTTGGAAATCAGCACACGTCCAACTTATAAAGTTTGTAATCAACTTACATCATGGTTATGCTGTTTAGCGGCTATATGCAGAGCGTTGTAGTGGTCCGCTGTCATGGCTCTGACGTCAGCACCGTGCTGTAGCAGCAGCACAGCAATGTCGACATTCCCGAGGCGGGACGCGATGTGAAGCGGAGTCTGACGCTCGCGTGCCTTCGCTTCTACTGCAGCACCGTTACGGAGCAGAATGCGGATGATGTCCGTCTGTAGGAGGAGTTAAGGTAAGTTAATTTCACTTAATTTCACAGCTCAAAGTCGTACAACGAGTGATGGAGAGGGCTATGCTTGGGAATTCTCTACGTGATCGAATCAGAAATGAGAAGATCCGTTTACGAACTTAAGTCGCCGACATAGCTCAGAAGATAAGCCAGTTGAAGTGCAGTGGGCAGCAGACCACATAGCACGCAGAACAGATGGCAGATGGGGCCGGAAGGTTCTAGAGTGGACACCACGGACCTGCAAGCGCAGCGTAGGTCGTTCACCGACAAGGTGGACAGACGACCTGACCTGAGGTCGTTGGATTCAGGCCGCTTTCAACCGGTCCTTTTGGAAATTAGTGGGGGAGGCATATGTTCAGCACTTGACGTCCTACGACTGAGATGATGATGATGAATTTCACCACCGAGATGCTTTCGTGGAGTGTTACTTCAAGTAGATCAGAGCAGATACATTATTCGTACAAGTCAATTAAAAAAATAAGTCTGATTCTTTCATTTATATAAATCAAAATTTAATGCTTTTCATTGGTTATAATAGTAGGGGAGCCCAAGAGAGTGAATAGGGTCGTGGCCTATTGGAATAAAATGAAGATGTGAAGGTGCTAAATGCTAAAAAGAAAAAAAGGTTTATGTAATATACCGTTTAACTTAGCGTGTACAGGTTTTCAAAAATATGAAAAAAGAACGGTCACAAAGAAATACTCGAGCGCTTCAGATATTAATAGCGTATGCGCCCCACGTCTTTCTGATAGAGGAAACATAGTAATCTGCTGGTTTGCATGGTGGTGGTGGTCATACGAAGGCGTAGAAAATAGGAAAAAAATGTTTATTCGAGCGCGTCAGACACGTTAATCTAACTCGAGTTTTTCTAATCATCCATTATTTTTACCTAATCTGATCATTTGACGTTTGACCCTATGTGCAGCGCTGAGGAATGGAGTACTTCGCAAGGTGCAAAGTTGCACCCCTTATGTTTTTCTGTCGCGCTCCATTAAATCCCTAAATCCCCGCTTGGGCTGCCATACTATACCTACTATAAGGTATGTGGTGGGTAAACACATAACTTGAGAACGGCAGGACGAGTTTGACTACCTGACCAACTCGTGCAACAGTCTTAACATACTACGGCTTCTGACCAAAATTCATGGGTTTTCAAACCAAATGTAGTGGGGGACCGATTGTTCAAAGCATGATGCGATAAAACTCTGCAGTATAAGTCGTTTTTGCTTTATCTACCACCTACTGCAATAACATTAAAATAACTGCTCTTTGTAAGAGTTTTCTATAGTGATAAGGCAGCCAACTGTCCAATCTACTGTTGCATTTTTTTAATTGTACTACGGTTTTATTTAAGATTGGTGATCAAGAAATAATTTCATATTGTATTGCATACAGATAGTAAGTCCAGATTTTTGCTTTTATAAATTAATTTTGATTATACAAAAAAAAACATCATTATTGGGTTGGTACTGTAATGATGTTTAAATTTGATATAAAATTCAGTGCTCTCTACTATTTCTGTGGATTGGATCGAAATGCAATGAAAAAAATGCAAAAATAGGTTGATGTCTTAAAAGTTTTAACTGATGAGAAAGGAGGACATTTGAGTAGGTTATTCCTTCTAGATATACAGCAGCATAGGTGGATGGAGCTCTTCCTAGCCTGCTACCTACTACGATACCCGCATGGGTATCTGTTAGAGCTCCACCCTCCTATTTAATCTGTCCGCATCAGGACAAAAAATAACAATAGATTTATGAATGAAACTTGCCTCGAATGAGGCTTGCTGATTCGGACAGAATATTGGCGAGTATAAAAACGCTCTTTTAGATAATGGTTATACCTGATTAGCCCTTGCAGCGAGATGCAACGGCGTCTCTCCCCGAACAGTGGGAACGTCAGGGTTGGCCTCATGCTGGAGTAGGTAGATGACTATGTTCATGCAGCCCATGAACGCTGCCACGTGGAGAGGAGTTAGTCCTGATTCAGTTGTCGCTTGAATACCTGAGAATTAAAAACATAGCTCAAATTTTCCTATAACAAGTATATTAACTAGTAAAATTAAAAAAAAATTACACCGAATTCCATTCTAGTTATTGGAGTGTATCTCAACACGGGAAGCACCAGCTTTCAAACACAAAAAGAATTTTGAGAATCGGTTCACCCAGTCAAAAGTTATGAGGTAACAAACATTAAAAAAAAATAAAAAAACATACAGTCGAATTGAGTACCTCCTCCTTTTTTGGAAGCCGGTACAAAAAGGGTTTGCGAAAGTTAATTGATTTTGAATTTACCCCCAACACAGAAGTTTTAGTTTGACTCGACCTGGTTGGATAATAATCATGTATAGTGGGGTTTCTGTCGTGCTATTTAGAACATTAGACATGTATTTGATTCTATATTATGTTATTATCAAATATGTTTAATATTAAACTTTAATAGATCTACGTTTGACCACGACCTTGCCTTATGAGAAGCGATGGTGTAGCCGTGGATGGAGCACGTCGATCTAGAAACAATTTATTCACTCTAGCCTTGAAGATGTCTAGATTGCATTACTCAGGAAAAACAGAAAATAGGAAAAACTTCCAGGGCTATCGCATTAAAAACGATAAACACAATCGGTAATTATGTTCTTGCTTAAGAATTCGACCGTTTCATATCCTCCCAGATAGATGTCGTTAAAATAAAGTCGTAAACGGATTGCAATAGGCGCCTTGGACATGGAAAATAGAAGATAACAAACGCAGTGTAGTAGTAACCAAAATACTTACTTGCTCCATATTTGAGAAGAAGCTCGACAACCTTGATCCTATTCTTCTTGCAGGCGATGTGTAAAGGAGTAAATCCGTTCAAAGCCCTCGCGTTAGCGTCAGCATTTCTATACAAACAGAGAGACGTAGAAGATTAGACATCTCAAGTGTCGCACACCACGTAGTCAGAAATCAAATCTAAATCTTGTTTGAGGTTTGCTAACTATAGATTTATTCTTATACTACTAAAAGTTTCTATAAAATCTGAAAGAATTGAAAGAATCAGAATTCATACATTTGTTTATTCTAAGGAACTCATTTCTGAACTCTGCAAATTCTCGATATTATACGATATCAATGTTTTGTTTCACGCCGTCTTAGTTAGACCGTTGAAGAAGAGACAAACATCTTTAGCACCTGTATCGATTTCAAAGCTACATCATTTCAATTCGTGAGTGGTTAGGAATTTCTGAAAACTTTTTGTGTACTACACTTCCACTTTATTTGTCAGCACCCGGAACGTACTCAATTTAATAATGCCATATAACGCGTTGCGCTTCATAATACACACTGTAAGTAATCTCTGCCACATTTTTAATATATAAATAATGAAACTAGCACCGACATAAAACATTTTAGTTCATACATTGCTTAACTTTTGATTGCTATTATTTAAAGATTGATTGCAAGATATCAAGGTACATTCCAAAAAAGGGTGACTTTTGGAATGGAGCTTGGAGCTGATATCTTAAACCCAGGATTAACAAATGCTACTATTCAGTTTCCACGGGTTAGTAGTTCCTGAGTGATCGTGATAGCGTTATTTCACTTCGACGCAATTACAGACATATGCTAGTTGTAAATAAATCGATGAATCTCACCTATCGAGAAGCAGCTTGGCTACTTTAGCATGTCCACAATGAGCCGCTACGTGCAGTGCCGTGAGGTAGTCGACAGTGACGTCATCGACAGGGGCTCTTCGTGAGAGCAACACGCGCGCCGCGTCAGCGTGGTCCCCCTGCGCGGCCATGTGCAGGGGAGCTAGACCGTTCTGGAACATACCACAGTTTTGACGGCGTATTCAAACTGAATACACAGTTGTAAATGACGACCTGAATGAGCACTGAAGTTGGCATGGATAATAAAATGATAAAGACCGATACGCCCTGATTTCCGATTGAAGTCAAAATCGATTTGGCGTTGTGATAGTTATTCCAAATCATAGAAGCGCGACAATGTAGACCCATGTGACGTCATGGATAACGTCACCAAGGACGCCATTTTGCGATTTTAACGACTACGCTACGAACTGAAATCACCGTGGGCAATTCTGTCAAAAATGACAGTTCGTTGTAGTGTACGAGGCTTTACTCTTCTTCGTTCCGGCAAAACAAAAGTTTTTGTGGCGCGTTTTCAAAGTTTTTTCATGGTTTATTATATTGCTTCCATACCCTCTCTTTAAACATCTTGTAAGAAACGTGTAACGAATCACTGCACTGTCAGCCATGCCGTGAGCAACATGAGCGTTCACCCATTCCGAATTGCTGACAGATCAAAAGCGCGTTATTGAATCGGAATGAAGAATAGTGATCAAATCATCATTGCCAAAATCGATGTTGACTCCAATTGGAAAGTAGAGATGTATAATATGTTTATTTTTCAAAAAGCATGTGCACGAACAATGCCGTTAAATATAAGATATGCTAGTGGCAAGTCCTAATATTAATTTTTCAATTGCTAACAGTTTGACAGTCACACCTCGCACTAGAATTCCCTGGGATAACTAAATCTAATTAACTGATACTTCTATAGAGGTACCTGTTAATTAGGTATGTTTCCATACGGTATGCGTAAGTTTCATTATGAGGTGTTGTTCTTAAACAACTCTTTCTTACCTTACTCTTGCTAGTGATAGGGGCACCCCTGTCCAACAGAGCCTCCACAACCCTCTCGTGGCCGGATCGAGCAGCGCAATGCAAAGGGGTGAGCCCGTCCCGAGTCCTAGCTTCTACGTTTGCACCGTTGTCGCACAGTAATGTCACCATATTGTCTTTGCCTGGTGAAGAAAATGACGTGAGGTGATAGATGGATAAATAAAACATTTGCTTCTTTATTACACACGCACATTTACTTAAATATAATTTCTAGCATATAAAGAAACAAACAATCAGAAATGAGGAGATCCGTAGAAGAACGAAAGTCACCAACATAGCCCAGAAGATTAGCCAGTTGAAGTGGCAGTGGGCAGGGCACATAGCACGCAGAACAGATGGCCGATGGGGCCGAAAGGTTCTGGAGTGGACACCACGGACCGGCAAGCGCAGCGTAGGTCGTCCACCGACGCGGTGGACAGACGACCTGATGAAGGTCGCAGGACGACGTTGGATGCAGGCCGCTTCCAACCGGTCCTTTTGGAAAATCATGGGGGAGGCCTATGTTCAGCAGTGGACGTCCTACGGCTGAGATGATGATGATGAAAGAAACAAAGTCAAAGTCACAGTCAAAATAATTTATTCAATTTAGGCATCAAAGACGCACTTATGAACGTCAATTTTTCATTGTAATGTACTTTAAAGACTACGGCCGCGTTCCAAAATATATAGAGCCTACCGAGAAGAAGCGGCAAGAAACTCGGGGCCATTCTTTTTATATAGATGTTTTTACAATGTTTTTACTTAGGTACTACAAATATTAGCTCCAGTGTGTTGCCTTACAAAAGAGAACATAATAATGGTATCAGTAGGGCAAGACACGCTACACTTTGACATCTTAGTACACGAGTAGATAGATCCTGGAGTGATCAGTCCCAAGCTGTTTTATCCAGACAACCATCAACTACTATCCAAACAACTTAATACTTAGTGTTACTTTATGCCGTTTACAGATACAAAATAGCTTCCTTAGATATTTCACTACAACCAAATTACGGCGACCGCACGCAATTTTTAAAATGGCGGATTTTCGCGGGGGTTTTCGAACACTGGTTCGTAAATTTAATTACCGTAGGACGCTCGCCCGGTAAGATACGTGTATGTTGGAGCCTAATCAAATGGGTCACAGCTCAGGGAATAAAACGACTCAAGGAACAAACACTGATTTGCATATATAACCCTTGAGATGATGAGACGAAACGAGTTCTTCATAAACAATCAGAGTACCCAAAATATGTTCGAAATTAAACTTTATGCGAGTGTGAAATGCATTTTTGCATGAACGATAAGAAACTACCCCTCCTCGGATAACCAGTCTCTTATGAGTCTGGATACCCGAGGAGAGCCAAGTACTTTAGAAAGTGAAATGTTCCCTTCAGTCTTACGACTTGCATCTTAGATTCTATTTTTGCTTGGTATGTTTTCTGGATATTATTGATATAGGTATCGTGTTTTGCAAGGGATAGCAATACTACTAGATTCTTTAATTGTTTATAAGCTCTTGGTTGTTGGCGGAGAGACACAATGAATATCGTTGAATTTGTATCATTTTCCTAGATTTTCGATTTCTGACTCGTAGTATATATAGGATTATTAAACGTTAAGTATTTGCAATGGTTCCCTAGTGTAGACAAACTGAACAAAATCATGAGCCGATGTTTTTGCGTTTTTGTCCTCAACTGTCATACAAAGTTTCAGTAATGCATCCACAGCTTTATTAGAACATGACTCAGCTGAGTTAATTTCTAAAAAAAAAGAGTAAAAAAAACTCTAACTACTACTCATTGATTTTTTTTACCTTATAAACATGCGGTACAAGCACAAGGCCTACCTGGTGATAAGTGGTAAGCTCTGTATATAAAAGATGCATTTCGTCACAAGTGACGATCTGCACTGCGCCCGTAACCTCGAGACATTAACGGTCGTTTTCAATAATCTATCTATCCACAGTTTTCCGTACTACCGATAGAAATTTGTCCAACAAATAGTGTCCAATATCTATCTCTAGTAAGGTAAACCAGCGATAGATAGGTTATTAAAAACAGCCGTAAATTGTTAAGTCTCATGTACCCGTAATTTCGCCGGCAACCATACCATTCAAAGTCGAACACAGTATTGAGAACATTAATGATTCGAAGTAGAAATAGGTAGGTTTGGTGGCAGTATTACCCTGGACGAACTTATTCGCAAATAGTTCCACTGCACTAAAACTAATTGAAATTCTGTATTAATTCAGTACCTATTGTCTGTTTACTAACAAATATTTCACTTTTAATATCGGTCAATATCTCTACTCACCGAATAAGTACGTTAGTGTACGAACAAGTACACATAAAAAAAATTACGACTATTTTGAAAACCTGAAATCTTTTTTTGTGTGGCTCATGACAGCAGACATGTATAGAGCAGTTTATTGATGGAATTGTCAGACCATTCCGAGTAACCATGGGCACCATTTTGTACTGGTCGATTATAATGCGCCCCCCCATCGAGCTTAACGAGTCAATGCTGCTCTCCGAGAGAATACGACATCAAAAGGTTAGACTGCCCTGCCGGCTCGCCTAACTTAAACCCAATAGAGCACGCGTAGGATGCTCTTAAGCGAGCTGTTTGGAACCATCAGCGACGTCCCCAGAGATTGCCAAAGCTCAGGGAAGCCGCTATTCAAGAATGGGACAGGTTACTCAAAGAAATGCTGGTTATCTTGATTCTCAGCATGCCCAGGAGGATCATCGCATGTGTTCGAGCCAGGGGAGGAGTTATACTATATTGAATATGAACCTTTTATTAATAAATTGTTGATTAAGTTCCATTAAAAAATGATATCACGCTATGCTAATGATCACAAACTTTTTTTATGTGTGTATGTACGGGGAATGTACGTACAAGATTTAAGTGTACCTACTTACCCCATTTAGCAGCGACGTGTAGTGGACAGATGTTGTGCTTGGCAGCACAGTTGACATCAGCCCCTTTAGCGAGCAGTAATCGAGCTACCGACTCATTGCCATAGTGTGCCGCGATGTGCAGCGGAGTAAACCCAGATTTGGAAGTTACGTCTGGATTGTGTTCATTCTGTTGAAGAGATCAGATATTGAAGCTAGAGTTCGAATACTATCGCACTTAATGGTTAGTGATTAGGTATGCGATCCAGGATTTAGCATACTAGATCGGCAACTAGTTTGCAAGGCTCGCCGAACCGCTCGTAGCGTAGCTCGGCTTGGCGATCTTAACCGATCAACAAGTTAAGCAACACTTGCTGCGGTTAGGAGTTGGATGGGTGACCGCTAGTGGCATTATTCAACTGAGCGCTTCCGTGCTTCGGAGGGCACGTTAAGCCGTCGGTCCCGGTTGTTTGTCTTAGGACTAACACTCGTTAGGCTATGTTGAAGGCATTCGGGCGGTCTGAAAACTTCGACATGGGTTGGCCACTAACCTATCCACCAATCCGCACTGGGCCCACGTGGTGGATTATGGCCCAATTCCTCTCTCTGAGAGGAAGGCTCGAGTCCCAGCAATGGGAACAAAATGGACTGATTATGATGATGATTGCATGACTGGCTCATGAAACATTAGGTGCTAAGCGACATAAAGATTAAATTTGAGAGTAGCCAACCAGACGAGTAATTGAAATAGTCTTACCATGTTATGGATTTCATCACAATAAATGTATTGTGATGAAATGTATGCATAATGACAACATATACTCGTAATAATAGCTACAGGTCTGATCTTGATCAAATTTAAATGGGACCACATATGCAGCTTTCAAATGAAACAAGAAACATCAAAATTGGTTCATTAGGTAAAATGAAACATAATAAAATACAGGCGACTAGAGAACCTTCCATCTTTTTTTTGTCAGTTGGACAACAATTAACAAAGTATTGACTGACCTCTAGTAAAAGATTGGCTGCCTTTACGTCATCCTTTTTAGCAGCGATGTGTAGAGCCGGCAGACGGACTCTACCACGAGTGTCGGCTTCTAAAAGAACTGCCACGACCTTCTCATGGCCTTGCTGCATCGCCACTGCCAGTGGTGTGAAGCCATCCTAAGGAAAAAAGGTTCAATATTAATATATATATATTATTATTATTATTATATATTATAACATTATTTCTTAACTTTAGTTATTAATTCCTGTTTAAAATGTTATCATAACACACGAAAATGAAGATCTGTCTTAAAACGTTTGTAATTAAAAAATGAATCTTGTTTTGGTTTTAAACTGATATCCTGGGTTTTCCTGCCGCATATGTTGGCTTTATTTCGTATAGAGTCTTCTACATACGATTCTGCCACTGCATTGGAGCGTCACCCACCATGGCGCTTTAATGTAAGCAAATCAGCTCCTGAATCAGCCAATAATGTGGCTGACGTTCGCCTAAAGCTATGTCCTGTATATGATTCTGCATCTGGTAAACCTAGAAACCTTGCGATTTCTTTCGGCATGGCACCAAATTTATTTATTCCAATGCATTGACTTGTACATTTACCTTTTTATTAATTTTGAAAAAATCTGTCACTTGTTTCTGTCTCAAAATCTGTCTCATTTTCGCACTCGTGCGAGAATGAAAAGTAAAAAGCACGCGTTCGAAATACGCTGCATTTTGATTCCAATTACCGTTTAATAAGAGTACCTTTTCTTGTAGGTGTTTTTAAAAGATTATTTATGGTCTCCATGGTCCTACACCCTACTACGTGTTCTATGACGTTACCTCAGTAGCCAAGCTCTGGTTAGCACCATTAGAGAGCAGGAACTTGACAACTCCATCGTGGTTCTCTTGCGCAGCCATGTACAGTGGAGTAAAGCCATTTTGAGACTGGATATTGACCTGGGGACAAAATTGCTTTTCAATATCTTTGTTAAATATTATCGGCATATCAGAATCACGACAACCAAAAGAGTTCCACCACTCATTTGGTGGACACGGCCTTTTGTCTTTATTTTAATCTAGCTGCGATTTTACTCGCGTGGTTTTGGATGATGATGATGATGATGAATCAAATATAGCCTATGTTACTAAGGGTTAATATAGCTTTCCAATGGTGAAAGAATTTTGGAAATCGGCAGAGTAGTTTTGAGTTTATTCATTACAAAATACACACTCCAAATTACACATTTTTCCTCTTTATAATATAAAGGTAAGAGGTATTCAAATTATCAACGGGATAATTACCATGTACATTTTCTAAGAGTTTCCGATATTTCGGCACTGTTGCAAGCGCCAAGAAATTAATATATTAACTCTTCCATCTTTGTATATCCTAGAAAATATAATGTACGTTCGTAAAAATATAAAGAAGTTTAGAATAAATAGTGATATGCATAATATTAATACTAGAAATAAGGATAGGATAGCTGTATCTAAATTTAGACTCACGAAAACTAAAAATAAGTCCTTCTTAGGCAATTGTGTACGTTTCTATAATAAAATCCCGAAAGACATTACTGAGCTCACTGAAGGGAAATTCAAGTTACGTGTCAAAAATATACTAATGAAAAAAGCCTATTATAAATTGAGTCACTACTTAGAAGACAAAGATGCCTGGAAGCTTTCCACTTCTGCCTAATAGCCAACTATTGAATAAATTTGTTATTTTAATACTACTCATATGTAACCTCAATGTACAAAGACTTGAAAAAATAATGGCCCACGAGTTTCTTGCTGCTTCTTCTCGGCGGTGGTTCTTTTCCGAAGACAGCGGTAGAATCATTTAAAAATTTTTGACGTTCATAAGAGTGTCTATGATGCCTAAACTGAATAAATAATTTTTGAATTTTGAATTTTGATCACGGATGAACTGAGGAATTATGGGTGGGTGAATATTTTACGAGCAGACGAAACGGTCTACCTTCTTCCGTACTCGTTTGTCTCAGTTCATCCGTGATCATGGCGCTTGCAACAGTGCCGAAATATCGGAAACTCTTAGAAAATGTACATGGTAATAATTATCCCGTTGACAATTTGAATACCTCTTATGTTTGTGACCATGATAGTTTAAAAACTTATATAAAGGTAAGAGTTGGTAGCCGGCTAAATGAAGCCGCAGCAAACGACGTGTCGCAGCGACACTACTGGTTTCTATGTATTTCTATGAAATACCATGTATACCAGTTGGCGACTTGAAGCTAGCGTCGCGACGTCGAGCGGCAGACGACACTGTCGCCCGACCGCAGATCAATAGTGCCGCTCGCGGGTACCAATCTACCTAGTAAAACATCTGAAAAGCTTTAAAACTAAACCGTTGATGCCATCTGCAGTTGCTGTCTGCAGTCGGGTTCGAAATCATGACTGTAGCGACTTGAAGCGACGACACTTGCACCTTAAGTGTAGAGGTGTAGATGTATATTAATTAGAAGACAGTATAAGCACGAGGTCCTTATAAGTCACTTAAGCGCGTAACCCTGAGAGTTGTTAAGCTTATGTGCCTGTAATTTCGCCTGCATCGATACCATTCAAACCAGAACTGTAATGTTCGCAATACTGTGAATTATTCATTTTACTGCTTCACGGTAGAAAAGGGTATAATGACAGTACTTCCCCGGACGAACTCATTCACTGCTATAAAAATGATGATTATATTGATTATCTCAAAATATATTCAGACCACTCCCAAACCTCAGAGGTCAAGTAGTCCACTCTCACTGAGGGGTTTGACTTTGCAATAATTCCTCTGCCGCTGAAACTTTGCAGCATGATAAAGTAATGTTTATACATAACAATTAACGTACCTATGTGATGAAAGTAATATTTTATTTCACTTCAGTAGCTCAAACAAGTAGGTTTTGCTGCCTGAAATCAGAGAGCAAAATGCGATTTGGCTCACTGAGTGAGACTAAGGAACTTTTTAATTATTTTTTTCAGATAGCCGCGAATAACTTATCAGCCTTGGGTTAATCATACAATTCGAAACATTCACACTCTATCTCTTTCCCGCCATTAGAAAGAGAGAGAGACTAAGACCAGCCCTTTCGAAGTTCCGATTTCGAATTCGACCTCAAAGACAATCACTTTCGGAATTTCGTACTAAAAGAAGATAATTACGTCTTTTAATGTAATTTATTGAATTGGTACCTCTACCCACAATGTTAATTATTTTGATTCACAATAAATAGTTATCTCAATCTATTTCTGTTTATTATTTTATCTCCAAAAGTGTTCTCGCTGCTGAAGTAAAAAGTTATGTGTGTTACACGAGAGCAAAGTTATTTTTGCAACTCGTGCCTTTGAATCCCTCGCCACACTCAGGATTTAAAATCAGCACTCGTAGCAAAAAACGACTTTGCTCTCTTGTTTCACAAACAACTATTTTTTTTTATTCAAAATCATAGTGGCGTGATAGGTATGTAATCGTATTTTTTTTTAAATTTTGGAACGCTATACATTTAAAGAAATAAAAAGATCAAATTTGACTTAGGAATTTTCCTGAACATGTTTTTTATGTTTCTGCCTCTTCGACACGAAAATATTCCTGGTTTCCGTTGCATACCTATACACATTCATATAAACTAACATATACCAAAGGAATTTCGCACGGAGGAATTTTCCACCGGGGGCTAGAAGCGATTTTCCTACCTACCTTTATAGCGATATGATACCTTCAAGGTAATTTTTTTGGATAATATTTTTATCGTAATCTATGAACATTACTTTATCATATTGCAAAGATTCAGCGACAGAGGAATTATTGTCAAGGTATAGGTGTATAGGATACAAAAAAATTCCTAGTGCATCGGACTAGAGAGAGTCATTATCTTAAGATAGGGTTGCCATCCGTCCGGGTTTCCCCGGATTTGTCCTAGTTTAGAGGGCGTCCGAGGAGCTTCTGGGCGGGGTTTCATTTGAAGACAGGCCGGTTGGCGCAGTTGGTAGCACCCCTGCCTTCTGAGCCGCTGGTCCCGGGTTCGATTCCCGGACAGGTCAAACATTTGTGTGCATGAACATGTCTGTTTGATCTGTGTCTGGGTGTGTATATGTATTTAAGTATGTATATCAGTCTCAGGTTACCATAGTACAGGCTCTGCCTAGTTTGGGACCTGAAGACCTTTGTGTGGATGTTAAAAAAAATAAAAAAAAAATAAAAATAAAAATAAAAAAAACTAACTGATTATCACACAATTTATAACAAACTGTTAAAAGATTCCGTTTTTGTGACATACATTTAAAATGATGATAAAATATAACTAAATATAATTTTAAGGTATGAAAATAAATAAAAAGGTGATTTATGTTTTTTTTTATTACAGGGACAATATAAAAAAAAAACTGTTGATGAATGTCCGGGTTCTGTGCTCTAAAACCGGGGTTTTCATGCGTCTTGTCATGGTTGTTAAATTTTAGAGATGGCAACCATATCTTAAGACTACAATAGTGACACAGTGATGGTTACATGAGTGATGATTACACGCGTTAACATGTGTATTAGATGTTTCATTTCAGCTTATCATATTCAGTATCCTAATGTCAATAAAATTAATAAAACTTTTAGGTAATTGATTGGACGCAAGTTACAGCAAGCATGCTAGCTATAAATAAGTCAAAGTCAAAGTCAAAATCTAATAGAAGACCGTTTCTATGTATATATATGAGTCGTATTGCAAACCATACCAATTAAAATCACAAAAGGAACGTTCCCATCTATCATTTCATTAAAGACTAAATATTCACTATTTTTAATTACAATTACGCAAATATTTTCAAGTGGCTATTACTGGTGGCAACTACTTTTTGTAATAAGAACCAGTTGTAATTCATCTCTATATACATATAGGTAATATGCAATACGAACTACACTGGGCCAATTGTGCAATTCTTACACATATTATGCATATATGTTATATGATCATACCACAGAATTCACACTATAAACTATAATATCTATGGATTATACATACTTATAGTTAACCATATACCATAAATACATACACCTTATTAGAAAAAAAAATAAGAGAATTGGCGCCAATAATTTTCAGAGTAACGTTTTCTTATTTTCTAACTCTCTAAACTTACCGCGTTCCGTTTATTACTATACTTTTCCGTGTAAACAAATATCTCATGTTTCCCCGTTTTTATATTGCAACATAAAAAGATACATCAAAACCATAAATAAAAGGACTGAACAATAATGAAGAAGAACTGAATTATACGGAATATAAAATTACTGCAAAGAAGATTTACACTGAAATTGGCACAATACGAAAGCCGCTTCATGGCCATTCGATAATGAAAAAAAAAACGTCTTCTTAACTTTTTCTCTCCTTTTTATGTGATGAGTTCGTAAGTTTGTACATTTGCCATTCTCAAGTTGATACTTATAGATGCATAAAGGGGAGGTTTTATTCAATAGTGAAGTCAGAATCACACATATACGTTTGTCATCAAGTCGTTTCTTTATTTATTTAGGCACACAAAACAAAACATTGTCGATAAATTTACAACCATAAAAGTACAAAGTGTTGGACTGAACAATATTCCTAAAATATGTGTACACAGCATGACTATATAAAACAGTTTAGATAAACATAATTAACAAAGCAGTAAATACAAATTAATTAGATAAATACTGATAATCGCCATTATCAGATATTATAATATAACATAACGTATCAAGACACCTCGGATGGCGGCTTGGTACCCTCTCAGGAGAGAGAATGGTCAAAATATCCTTTTTAACATTATAAATATTACAATCAAAGATATTACTATTGTGATTTTTTTAAATAACGTTGTATTGGCGACACATTCGGACTGTGGGGTTGTAGTAGTGGGTCCGTGCCCTTAGTAATACAAATTTGGAATATTTTTTCATTACGTAATTTTAGTTGTAATTTTATCTAATAAGTCCTTATAAATTTCTAAATTATGAATGGTAAAGTAGTTTTGTAATAATATTAGTTATTAAAAAGTATGGTGATTTTTATTTTCATATATGGACGATTCCTTATACTTTTCGTACAAGTATAAATATAGCTACAATTTAAAATTAAAGATTAAAAAAAGGCATTTTTTCGCTGTTTTCCTAATTTTCCTCTTTTTTGCCTTTTTTCACTTATTTTATTTTTCAATTTACTCTTAAGTCTAATTAAAATCAATTTACTTTTGTTGCCTAGCAGTATGTATGTATGAAAAGTAGAGACTTTTAAATCAACGCTTGATTTTGTTACGTAGTTATGTTGTCTCACATAAGTGATTCTCTAGCTAGGATAAAGCTGTCTTAGGCGAGATTGACTCCCTCGCTATAATCAGGAGTAGTAGTTCTAGTCCCAATTTGTTACTAAGGAGTCATAAATTACAGAACTTAAAAATCTTCCATATAATTTAAAAGTCATATTATTATTATTTATAAGTATTGGATATAATTTTCTGATAAGTATATAACGTATATGTATATGTATATGTATATGTATATGGATTCTGTTTAAGTATATGATGCAGGATGTTTCTGACGTAAGAAGCTACTTTATATTCTTGGTGCAAAACAAGTACAATTTGAAAAATTTAGTACCGACTTCCATTCTATTCAATTATTGGTATGTATCTCAAAAACTACTGAACCGAATTTGATGAAATTTAAATGGGACCACACGGGAAGCACCAGCTTTCATACAAAAAGTATTTTGAGAATCGGTTCACCCAGTCGCAATTTATGAGATAACAAACATAAAAAAAGAAAAAAATACAGTCGAATTGAGTATCTGCTCCTTTTTTTGGAAGTCGGTAGATAAACTATAAAACTGCAGACAATATTAAATTTTTCACATTGTCATATAAACGTAGCTTTAGGAATCACTGATCGGACTTTAGCATTGTATTAAAAAGTCCCAATCAACAGTAATCATAACAAACAATTCAAGAAAGAGCATTTATCGTTTCAAAGTCAAACTATGTTTTGAAATTGGTTCTTTTGTTATGTAAACGCGGAAACAGACCGTTTTGTTATGTTTGTTTATAAATTCCGATGCAGCCGTTTTTGCGATGCTTTTAGCATAATTTCAGATAAGTATGTGCCTGAGGTAATTGTTCTTAAATTAGAATTTTACCAGTCGGTTAGTACCAAATTATTGATAAAAAAAACGTATGTAGCAATGGCTTTTAATCGCATGGGTGGGTGATCACTAGACGCATTATCAACTAACGCTCTTGGTGGTTGTTTCTAAGGCAACAGTGGGTTCACCACGTCGGAAATCTTCGGGCGGTCTGAACATTTAGAAACTACTCGTAGAGTTGGCCGTTAGCTTATACCATCAGTGATGATTTGAGCCTGACCATCTTAAGGATGAATTTTGCGTGAAAAGACCATTCGCTGCCCCCGCATATTCTCTGCTTATTGGTGTGTAATAAACCTTATAGCACGTGTAAGTACAAGTTCTTTTCACATAGTTTGTATGTGGTAATCCTTGGAACATAAGTAAACAACATGCTTTAAAGGACTAGGTACTATTTTATACGTTGTATTTAAAAATCTTAGAGGGAATAGATAGTTTAACAAAATACAATAAACTGATTTAAAATTATAACATATTACTAAGGAGGTAGACTTATAAGATAAACAAGAAATAATCTTAGTACTACCAACACGTTTAAAAGAACTGCAGCTTTTATGAACTTAATAAAATACTATATTAGGTAGTCTATAGTTAGGTAATCCTATTCCTGACAAAATCACAAAATTCCTAAATGATGCAGGAACAAAAGATTTTTACAACGGAAATGCTATTTATGCCTGTCATTGGCCAATACCATAAAAGGCGGAGTTATAGTATAATTGTTTTGTATTGTATTTTGACGAATCCAGTTTTTTATTTGCCAAAAGTTTTTCTTATATTTAAGGTTAGATCTTTTTGCTTTTCAAAACTTAAATTTCATTTTCGCACTCGTGCGTGAATGAAATTAAAAAGCACGCGTTCGAAATACGATGCATTTTGGTTCTAATTACCGTTCAATAAGAGTCCCTTTTCTAGTAGGTGTGTTGAAAAAGTAATTTGTTCTCTATTTTCAGTTTTCACTCCATCGTTTTCTTCTCCGATGACAGAAAAACAAGGAGAGCAGCGTAATAGAATGGACGTGAATAGGCGACATGTCTACTCTATTACGCTGCTACCCTCATCTTTACGATTCCTTTGGACATAAAACATATTGAGAAGTTACAATAATAGTACAATAATTTATAAAAATGTTTGTAACTTTATGTTTTCACTCATATACTGTCTGCTTTGATGCAGTAAAAACAATGAGAGCACTGCAATACAATGGACGTGAAAAGACGATATGTCTACTGTATTCCGTTGTTTCCCTCATCATTACAATTCCTAAAGGAGTAAATACATTAAGAATTAATAAAACCATTAATACAAACATATAAGCAATTTTTTAAACTGTTTTCAATAAACATATTGCTACTTATGTCTAATATGGACTCGGAGAAACGTACTGATACAGTGAGCGTGTTCTGTCGTAAATTACGACAAAAGTGCGTGTAGCAAAAGACAGAGAAAGAGGGTAGACAGGTATGTCTGTTCTTAAGACGCGGTCCAACCTCAATTTTAAAATAATTTACGATGCTTTACGTAAGGTTGAAAATCGCTTGTTAGATTGGACGATGTAATACGAAAATGCATTAATTTTGTACGTTTTCTTTATATTTTTCGAACTAAAAAAACTGCCGGTTACTACTTTAGTACTATACCTTGGCTATGTATTAACTATAAAAAATATAGTGTTATCGCTGAAAATTCTAAGAGTTTGGACGTGAAAGTTTATTTTTGTGGACCTATTCAGGATTTTTTACTGCTAAAAGAGAGTTATATTTATGAATTCTATTCGGTTATTAATCTTTTCCTATTCCTTTTCTAACCTTTGTATTTTTTTCATAATATATTATCAATCCGTTTCGTTACACTAGGGCCTTTATTAATAAACGTGGCGTAAACATAGATTAGGCGTAACATGCTTTGTCTTGCTTTCACGCGTGACATTTACTGCAAGCGAAAAATTGACAGATAGATGTTTTAACTACTCCGGGCGTAAGCCAAGTTTATTAATAAGGCCGATAGTGTTTAAAAATTCTGCTTTTTACTATAATCAGGATACGAGCGCGCCTTAATGTTATTTCATCCACCCACCCGCATTCTCCAGTCGTCCCGCGATCATGGCGCTTGCAACAGTGTCGAAATATCGGGAGCTCATGAAAATAAATACCACGGTTTTCATCCCGTAAGTAGCAATGTGTTTATTTATAAGCAATGTTTGTCATATCTGTTTGTGTTCTGATTTGATGTAGTAAAACAAGAATAGTATTGTAATAGAATGGATGTGAATAGGCAATATGTCTACTCTATTTCGCTGCCACACTCTTCTTTACGATTCCTTAATGAGACATAAAAACATATTGAGAGCTAACAAAAATAGTTGAAACATTTATATAAAAATATTTACTTCTGTTTCCACTCCTACATAGTCAGTTTCGATGCAGTAAAAACAAGGAGAGCAGCGTAATAGAATGGACGTTAATAGGCGACATGTCTACTCTATTACGCTGCTACCCTCATCTTTACGATTCCTTTGGACATAAAAACATACTAGGTTACAAAAATAGAAGAATACTTTAAAAAATCTCTAATTTTGGTTTTAATCATACATTGTCTTTTTGATGCAGTAAAAACAAAGAAAGCACTGCAATACAATGGACGTGAATAGGCGACATGTCTACAATATTCCATTGCAACTCTCATCATTAAAATTCCTGAATGAGAAAAATATATTAAGAAATAATAAAAATATTATTACAATTTATAAAAAAAACATGATCTGTTTTTAACTTCCACGATGACACCATTCTTGTAA
The DNA here is from genome assembly GCA_917880725.1 of Selenia dentaria. Classification (NCBI taxonomy): domain Eukaryota; kingdom Metazoa; phylum Arthropoda; class Insecta; order Lepidoptera; family Geometridae; genus Selenia; species Selenia dentaria. Next base: position 7,684,430 of record OU862901.1, on the reverse strand, counting down.
ACAAAACAAGAGTAGCAGCGTTGTCTAATGGACGTGAATAAGCGACGTGTTCACTCTACTATGCTGCTATCCTTATCTAGATTCGAGAGAGAGAGAGAGAGTGAGAGAGACAACAGCGATAATAATTTTATTTCAAATTATACTTAATTTCTCAGCTTCCAATTCGTTGCTTGTTCTGACGACATAAAAACAAGGAGAGCAGCGTAATATAATGGACGTGATTAGACGATATATCAACTCTACTACGCTGCTACCCTCATCTTTACAATTTAAACTACAAATATGAAACCCACCGTTCATATATGAGCACACCGCACACTCAATCACCCTTCCCACACACACAAACATACACAAACACTTACAAAATTACACACTCACACACATACACACACAAACGTACACATACTTTCTTTAAAATAATGTGTTACTTAGTTTAAGTTTAAAGACATATCAATTTGTCTTCATTTACCCTTAAGACTGTCTTCTGTGTCTCGGATGAAAGAGTCCTGGCTCCTATATTACGGGTCTCGAGCCTAGTTTAAGAACCAGGTGCTCCAGTAACATTTAAATACATGTAATGTCTTGAGTTAATAAAATTTATTATTTCTTTTATTCAAAACAAAATCTCGGATTTCATCCGGTCCTTTACAAAGGCATAAGTGGGGCTGTAGCCAACACTTAGAGGCCTGTTTGGTATAAAAATACAAAGGAGTATAAAAAACAGAAAAAATGTTGGATGAAGGTTAACTATTACAAATATGGGTAAAATGGCCAGGCTATTGAGATGAACTTATTAGTGATAAGGAAGATAGTGGGCTATGGAAGAGACTACTAATTTATTATAATTATTATTTAAAAAAATATATTTACTAGTGAAAAAAGCAATAAGTAACAATATTATACCACGTTTTTACTTACACGGAGTGTCTTGACTTCACTTGAGTAATGGTGCTTGAAGAAATAAAAACAAGGAGAGCAGCGTAATAGGATGGACGTGAATTGGTAACATGTGCACCCTACTACGCTGCTACCCTCATCTTTATTTGTTTTTCAGTTGAGGGTATATATTACTTCAGTATAAAACATGTTTTTTAAACGAATAGCTTACTCAACTTCTGTAAAATAACTATTTGGTTTGCTAAGCAGATTATCAAAGAAACATTTTTTTATGTACAAAATTCTAAGCTTTGAAATTTATAGAGAGAAAAATTCCATCCTCGTAAGGGATTCGAACCCGCGTCTTCTGACTCTCTGTTAAAAAGTGATACTATAAAAATTCTAAGCTGATATTGTATATGATAACATTTTGATTAACGTCGGCACTTTATTGAAGTTGCTTCGACCGCTATCGTCACAATAGGTGAGTACATAATTAGAGATAAAGAGCCCATTATGTTCCCACTGCTGGAACTCAAGTCTTCCACTCAGAGGAAGGAGTTGGGCCGTAATCCACCAAGCAGGCCCAATGCGCCTTGGTGGATAGGCTATTTGCCAACCAATGTCGAACTTTTCAGGCCGCCCGAAGCCTTCGATATACATCTGTTGTCCTAAGACAAACAACCGTAACCGACGGTTTAACGTGCCCTCCGAAGAACGGATTCCAACAAGCCTAACGACTGTTGTCCTAAAGCCAACAACTGTGACCGACATCTCAACATGCCTTTCAAAGCACGGAAGCGCTTAACCGTGAGATTCTCTAAGAGCAAATATCGTTGCAAACATCCGTGAAACAAATGAAGGGATGACAAGGAACGTTGGAAAAACAACCTTATGTAGGTACATTTCACATCGGTGAGCTCGTCGACGAGCTTACCGATGTGTAACACTTTATGAGATGTCGACCTTGTACATGAGGTGGTTTTTTCAAAGTTTCTTGTCATCTCGTCATTTGTTTCACGGATGTTGTCAAAGATACAACGATGTTTGCTCTTAGGGGGGATCCCAATAATCTATCTATCCACGGTTTTCCTTACTACCGATAGAAATTTGACATAACGTCCATACAAAAAGTGTTAAATAGCTGTCTCTAGTAAGGTAAACCGACGATAGAATGATTATTGGGACCGGCCATTAGAGAATCGCACGGCAGTTGAATAATGTCGCTAGCGGTCACCCATACAACTCCTGACCGCAGCAAGCGTTGCCTAACTTGTTGATCAGTTAAGACCTCCAAGTCCGCTGCGATTGATTCCTAGGTGAGTAATTGAGAGTATTTAACGTATTTCCATAACGCGCATATAAATGAAATGTATAGTTATTTATTAATGATTCTAAGATATAATATACAGATTCAAAACAAAGGCTATCGAGATAAAAGCGGTCGAGAGAAACAGCAGGTAGACACAGTATCATGCTAGAGACCACAAATACCTACATAAGGACACAAATAAAAATATAAAACAAACATTGTAATTTATTGGAACGATAACAAGTCACAATTTCAATTCAGGGGCGGGAAGCGCGCGCGACGTGGAATGAAGGGCGCGGGCGGAGGTAACTGCGTGAGAGCAGTCGACACAACAGCCTTGCGATTCTGTAATGATTCGTCGACGAGCTCACCGATGTCAAATACTTTATGCGATATCACCCTTGTACATAAGATTGCTTTTCCAACGTTTTATGTCATCTCGTCATTTGTTTCACGGATGTTGTCAAAGATACAACGATGTTTGCTCTTTGAGAATCGCACGGCAGCTCGAGCAGTCAGTGTATGCCTGGCAACTGCTTGACTGCCAAGCGCCCGAAGCATTTGCAACTGCTCGAGCGGTTTCGTATATGTGTGGACGTAGAAGACTGTAGTTCACTGTGCAGTCGCAGCTTGAAGCAGACGGCGCCGGCTGCTTCAAACGGGAACTGCACAGCTGCTCGTGTATCTGGTGCCTATTCTTATTCTTATTCGCTTTGGGGGCGATGAGGCCTGCACTGACGTCCCGCTTGGGGTGTTTTGTGCATTCCCCCCTGCCAGCATTTACTCAAGCCAGCCTAACTCCTTCACATAGCGGAGTATGGCCTTGGGTCGCTGGCACAACTGCTCCAGTGTAGTTTGAGGTGTTGTATGAACAAACGTCGATGATGCTGATAATGCATCTTGCGTTCTGGAGTGGACCTCCAGTAATCCATCTGGTCTGGTGCCTAATTCTTGGAAATTTTATTTTTGTGTTAATCACTGAAAAAAATACAATTCACTAAAACTGCATTCTATCATATAGAAAGGAATCAAAACTACTAACAATATAATACTAATGAACTAATAAACTAATACCTATTCTGCTAGCTCTATAATAATGATATATATTCACTATTACTGCAGGCAACATTACACACATAAAAGAAAACGTAACATAGACAACCACATTTACTGATACAATTAAAATGATTAGTCGTCATAAATTTCTAATATATGATCAGAACCTATATTTGAATACTTACTTAATATTATAAAGAGGAAAGATTTGTATGTTTGTAACGAATTGGCTTAAAAGTACTGAACCGATTTTAAAAATTATTTCACCATTGGAAAGCTATATTCACCCTGAGTAACATAGGCTATATAAGATTCATCATCATCATCCATCACCGCGCGGGTGAAACCGCGGTGAGCAGCTAGTCTATTATACATTTTCTATTATTCGTTTGTTACAGTACAATTATAAATGAACACATAAAGTTCAAGACCAATTATAATATGTTGTAATGAAGCCAATATGAATTGTTTTCAGTTTGACGATACTTACATTAAAACCCGGAGAAAGATATGCTCTCCTCCGGGCTGAAGTATAAGTTTCATCACGAACTTTACATCCAGATCCCTTATTCCTAAGGCATTGCATTATAAATTCCATGAGGAGGAAATCACTTGTTGGTTCAACACAATTCTTTGTCCGTAAAAACAGGAATGGCAGCGTAATAGGATGGACGTGAATAGACAACATGTCCACCCTATTGCGCTGCCACCCACGCTTTTGTGAGTGTCTTCTTTCTTGATACAATTTTTATATTTCTTGATGCCTCCTCTCATGTCATCAATTTTTATCATATGTTTTAGGTGCAAAAGTTCATCAAATTTCAAATCTCAATCAACAATGCATTTTGCTTCCAAATTTAGAATAAAAATATGATGCACCTAGTGTATTTGATAACTTAAAATATCCAGGTAAAAGTTGCCTTTGCAACCATACGAAACTATTTTAAATATTTATTACTATAAATTTGTGCGTGGAAATTTATTAAACTTTTTAGAAAACTTTTTCAAAAAATCCTTACCCACGTTTATGAAATACATATTTGTAATTTAGAATCTCTATTGGAGATGCAAGGTTTCTATTAAGGGGTTTTTGTTCTATTAAGTTATGACCGACCTCAGTTTAGTTTTACAAAATTATGTTATACAAGTACAATTTGAAAAATGTAATACCGACTTCCATTCTATTCAGTTATTGGAGTGTATCTCAAAAACTACTGGACCGAATTGATGAAATTTAAATGGTACTACACGAAAAAAAATATACAGTCGAATTGAGAACCTTCTCCTTTTTTTGGAAGTCGGTAGAAAAAATACAGTCGAATTGAGTACCTCCTCCTTTTTTAGAAGTCGGTAGAATATCTAATATATATTGCAGACTTGCGTAGACTATTAAATTATAGACTAACGTTTAACCTCCCGATGTATCCCTGTTATGAATCGATTCTGACGGCACTCGGGTCTCATACCAATGGTGGCGCAGGCGGCGGCTCACAGGAACACAAAGACGGCTGCCGGAACATTTTCATTCTTGAGGGTAGCTGCAGGTAGTGACAGAATGCTGGTAGGGCATATTCAAGTGCCCGCCTGCATTCTTATACACCGATGGCTAGGTGGTTACTGGTATGTGCCCTACCACCATACTGTGGAATTCCACGCTGTTCACGCAGAAATTTCATGCTTGAGGAAAGGTTGAACCGGCCACTGGAGTCTGCTTATACCGCTGTTGCTTCAGTAAATGAAGACTTGTACGCTCTAATCTGCTCGGTATGCTGAATGGATTTTTACCACCCGTTGCTGATAAATCGGAAGACAATGAATGATGTTCTTTGCCCGTTGCAGTGAGATTCGGATCTTTTACATGGCACTGCACTCTATTCCATTGAGCACACTCTTGACCTAGGGTCAAACCTTGAACTACTATATTAGCACTATGTAAATAAATAAAAAATCAAATCAAAAATATATTAATTTTCTCCTCATAAGATTGGTTGGTAAAAACCATTTAACATAGCAAAGAGTGACAAAATAAAACCGAACTATGTGATCATAAGTGAAATAGGTTTTTTAAATAAAAATCCCGTGTCACAGGTCACCTGGTCATGTAACTACAGAGATCATACTATGATTTTACCCTTTTTTTAAACAAATTAAATGTAAAAAGAATGTTTGTGAGTATGTGTGTGTGTATGTGTGTGTGAAAGAGCCACAAAAATGCTCATCATCGTCAGATACAACTGTTCAGTCAAAAAACTGAATTTAAAGTAAAGACAGAAAGTAACACATAAGTCACATGCCTGAAAAAACTGTAGCCAAATAAATGTATGACTTACTTGAGCTCCATTCTGCAGCAGCAGTTTAACGACTGCCTCTTGGCCAGCTAAAGAGGCGATGTGCAGGGCGGTGTTTCCCTTCTTGGTGGCGGCATCGATGGCTGCTCCTCGGTCCAGGAGTTCCCTCACCACATCGACGTGCCCATCTTTAGAAGCTAGGTGGATGGCGTTTAGGCCGTTCTGTTAACAAGGAAACAATAAAGAGTTATAATTTTAGGGATAATCAATTGTAATGCAACGTTGGCCCAGCTTTAGCAGGGCTACTCTAGATTTTACTATTCATAAATTAATTAAAATTCTATAGATATTACTAGTAGGGACCAGTAGGGCCATTAGGTATCTCAGTAGCTAACAAAAGTTGATTGAAATTAAAAAAAATGGCGCCTCTATGTACCTATGTCACTTCTATCAGCTCAAGTCTTCAACTTAATAAGATTTTGGCTTCCTGGGGCCTTACTATGAGCTCTTAAAGCAGGACTTCTAGACAACAGCTCGGTTTAATCGTACCATGACCACTTTAAAGCAGGCCTGCCCAGGCGTACTATTCAAGAACCGCAGAAAAACCGTTCACCTGTTTTTTTTGTCTGGACTCTCGTTAAATCCACCCAGTTTATTAGCTTACAAGAGTCTAGGCATCTGCAAAGTTGGCTATAGTCAATTGTTAGAATTCTAGAGACAATATTATCCAGTCACCTTTGAGAAAACAATATTCAAACAGTTCACCTAAATGCACGTCATGGTATGATTTCATTTAAAACTGTTTGTTAGGTTTAAGAACTGCAAGGAACTTGCATGGTTTTTACCAAGCTGTTAGTAAGGCCCCTGGAGTTCTCAAATCTAGCATAGAGACAATTCAATCAACACTTTTTAGCTAATGAGATACATAACAGCCCTGCAGGAGACGGGCTGGTTTTTCACATGATGATAAGTGTCAAGGATGACAATGGCAGTTACAGTGTATCAAAAGTCTTAGCGTCAAAGTTACACTGCGCTCGTCCCGGTAGTCCTCTCACAACACGGTTTTTAGACCAATAATTGCAGAAAAGTCTTACCACCACTTGGTGGTCATCACGCGTCACGTCGGTCCGTGGAACCACGTCAAGCAAGTATAAGGGTATCCTCGTGGGTGTCTTGGTCCCGAAATATTAGGTATGGTTAATAATCCCGCATTGAAACTCTAGCAAACGTAGTCTCGTACATAACCGTCTTTCTCCCTTATCATTTATAAGTTCGTATCAATAGCCTTGCTATTTAGCCCATTTTTGTTATAGATATCCATGTCACCATCCATCCAAAATAGTTGGGTTTTTTATACTACTTTGTATTTTTTATACCAAATAGCCTCTTAGTGTTGGTTACAGCCCCGCTTATGGCTTTGTAAAGGATCGAATATCAAATCCGTGACAAAGTTTGAATAAAATGAATAATAATAAATCCTTTAAATGTGTTTTTTAATGGTATATATGCCAAGGTTGGCGCGGTCCAACCCTAATTTTAAAAGAATTTACGATGCTTTACGTAAGGTTGAAAATCGCTTGTTAGATTGGACGATGTAATGCGAAAATGCGTTAATTTTGTACGTTTTCTTTATATTTTTCGATATATACTAACAGAATCGAAAAAACTGCTGGTTATAACTTTAGTACTATACGTGGGCTATGTATAACCTAAAAAAAATATAGTGTTATCGCTGAAAATTCTGATAGTTTGGGCGTGAAAGTTTATTTTTGTGGACCTATTCAGGATTTTTTTTCTGCAGAAAGAGAGTTATATTTATGAATTCTTTTCCTATTCCTTTTCTAACCTTAATATTTTTTGCATAATATATTATCGATCTGTTTCGTTACACTAGGTGTGTAAAAATTCTGCTTTTTACTATTATCAGGATACGAGCGCGTCTTAATGTAACCCGTTGAATAGCCATTCACCATATTTGGCCAATAATACAATAGATTTCGCAGAAATCTACTATTTCCAGGAACTACGTGTGTAGTTAATACGTTGCTAATACTAATATTATTGTCCAATAGTATCTGCCCATATCACAATATTTTAACCCGTACAGCAACAGTAAAATAGTAAGTTATTTAAGTATAAACTATGTAAATAAATAGCTCATAATACTATTCTCGCAGCAGACGTCGCACACATAGCCTTTAGTACTCGTATTATAAAATCCAATATAAAAGTGTTTGCACGCAAATATAATACGCTTCGGCACGCAAACAATAAAGCGAACGGCATGAATACCAGCTAAATTGAGTTCATTTCTACATTTCTTAATAAATATATTTGTATTATACATGTATTTGTCTCTCTGTATAAGTCCCTTTTTTCTATTTAAGAAAATGTGTTTGTTGTTAATGCTAAATTATGCAAGCGAAGAGTAAAGAACTTCTTCATTAATTAATTCATTTCTTATTTAATTTTTAATATAAATTAATTTAATATAAAATAGTTTTTTTTTCAGAGAAAAGTTGATGTTCTTCCACGACGAAATCGACCGATGTATCAAATTTATTATAGCGCCCTCTGTGCCAAAAAGTTCTCTATGAAATAAATGTTTATATCATGGCCATTACTGTTTAATAGTAGTTTATGCAACTGTCATATAATGAAGGGTATTAAAACACGAGTGTGAGTTTATTAAACGAGCGCAGCGAGTTTCATAATAGTAACGAGTGTTTTAATACCCGTGTTATATGCAGTTGCATACACTACTTTATCTTCACTAATGCAATTAATCAAACAACAAGAGTAAAAGCTGACAATAGTTTATTTATAATAATTGTTCAAATTTTGGATGGTACAATTTTGAAAGTTAATGTTAATTAACAGCAGCTGTAGCGGTCGCGGGGCAAGCAGTAGAGCTCGTAGAGGGAGTCGGAATATTTATAATTACTTCATTCGTCTTGTTTTCTATACTGTTCAAGATCGTATTTGAGACTTGAATTTTATTCATTAAAGACTCATCAATGTAGCTTTTAGCCACAGTAGAAGACTTCCACCCCCCGTGTCGTTTCAGTGCGGTCAAATCACCACCGCTATCTATGAGAAGGGTCGCCGAGGTGCGCCGGAAGCAATGCCCCGTGTACAACGCTGGGTTAGGCAGATTCAAAAAACTTGCGATAGTTTTTCCCAGAGCACCAAATTTATTAATACCAATTCTTTGATCGACGCACTTCCCCGATCTATAGCTCAAGAAAAAGGCAGGGTTTCGACAGGGGGTGGGTCGAAGTTCCATGTATTTTTTACATACGGCATAGCAGTTGCCCGTCACAACGAAAGAACGATCTATTTTCGTTTTTGTTTTCGAAACTTTCACCATGATTGTACTGTCGTCTATGTTAGAGACTTCATCGAACTGGATGTTGTATAGCTCTTGCCTTCGGCATGCCCCCATTATGCCGAAGATTAGTGCAACCTGTAACAATAAACGATATAATAAGCTTGAGGTACATAGCCAAGGCAAAAACTATGATTTATGAAGTAGTAAAGTGTAGGTACCTACTACCAAATTTATACACAAAGCGCTTAAACGGAGTGTCTAGATAACTTGCGTGTGTAGTACGTAAGTACTAGGTAGATTAAATAACAGAACTAAAATACACTTACCTTTTCAAAAAGATACAAAATATCTGGTGAATCTTCCAGGAACATCTTTATTTGACCTGATGTAAGCGTCAAGGACTTTTTTCCTTGTGTCCTTCTGAACTGCGTTTCAGGAACGCTATGACCTTTGAATACTTCGTGATATCAATATTGTTGTAGATACTCAGTGTGGACTTGAGCATAGAATATTTAGCCCACATAGAAGATGGTTTGAATTTGTCGGAGAGGTCTTTGAGATACGCAAGAATGACATTTTCAGAAAATGATGTAGTTTTCTTTTCGGTCTTCCATGCCAAAAAGTTATTATATTCTTTTTCATATAATTTTCTAGATTTTTCTGCCAAAAGATTGTGAGTTACTTTTGTTGCCAATTCTAGAATATCCGGAGGCGTACAAATATCATCGTCGCTATCCATTTTTAACTTTTAATTTGTATTTTAAAAACAAAACAAACATTAAATTCACGCGTATTTATTGTCACAGTGAACTTGCCGCCATTAAAATGCAGCTGCGCGCGCAGGGCCAATCAGGAGCGAGCGCGCGCTGTTCTTTTTTTATTTAATTGGCACAAGATCTTACCAAAGAGTTTTGTGTATGTAAGTTTAGTAGTTTCGACGAAGTTTTCACGTATAACCCAACTGTTTTCAAAAGCCAGCCTAATATCAAAATTTTATACAACTTGTATGAGGATTTTGACATAAGGCTCACCACGTTAATTGGTCGCGTTTTATTGATGTTATAATGAGATTTTACGATATTGATGTGGATATTATACCATCATGTGAAATTGCTTAAATTGAGTGTTTTGTTGTCTGTTCTATAACAGTAGTAATTATAAGTCAAGTATTGGAAACATAAGTAGAATGTTACAACATTAGTGTAGATAAAACAAATTACCTGACCATATTAAAATGTTACCTGATAATAGCTTTAAAACCAGAGTGCATGCGTGGTTAATGAACAATTGTTTTTACAGCATGAAAGAATATTTGCATTTAGAATCTAGTGTAGCATAATATGTATAATTATAAGAATTATCTAATTTAGAAATAAACATGAATATTTGTACGCCTGCTTGCAGGTTGAATACATTGACATAAAATTATTCATAACATCTAAAAAGATTTTGGTAAAAAAACGAGTAAAATTTAAAATAAACGAGTTAATCAATTAACAAAAATTTACTATAAATTCAAAATAACGGATAGAGTACCACGAAAAACTAAATTTTGACTACCAGTGACCAAAGTTAAATTTAAGCACAGCGTTTATAAGTAATGCACACGACTATAAGTAAGACTTGTAAGAATAATTCTAAACAAATATAGGATCTCCGAATACAACATAATATGCATACGAGCCATCCTATAACTTTTTCTCATTCCAATTCTATAACTTGATAAAAAAATTATGTAGATGCACCAAAATTCTCTTCCATAAGATTCAAGGATGGGTTACAATTTTAGTAAGCATGTCATGGAAAGACATTCCAAAATGAGCTTTATTTCAACTCTCTCTTAATATAGATTCCTAAATAAAAGTTGCTGGACCTGAATTCCTTATGTTATTTTCTTCATGGACGCCAATGAATAGGTTTCGTGATCATTCCTTCGATTTATTGGGTTATTAATTATAATTATTTATTCGATTTATTAATTCGATTCGGTTAACGATCGTTCGTCGGTGAAAAACATTCAGCACCATTTTTCAACCATGAAGAAGTAATGTTCGCATTACTGTATTGCGCTTTGAAGGGTATGGTTGCCGGTGAAGCAGGCACATGAGACATCTCAGGATGATGGGCGCAATGCTGTTCGCCGCTTGTACCGAAATGTATATGTTATAGGCAGAGGTTATGTTTAACACCAGATGAGCCTCTTGCTTGTTACTAAACTTATGACATAAAAAAGTCTTCACTTATTCTGGAAGGTTTCTTCAAGATTGTTATCATCCTGATCATCATCAATCGTGAGATCAAAAACGCGCAAGTCTTGATTTAATCCTTTTTCTCCTATTTTTCTTGGTGCAGTTCCAGAGGCCATTACTTCTAGAATAAAGCTTCTCCTTACAGCTCATGAACGCCTCAAAGACCTTTCACCACACGTTGCGATTGTCTTGATACGTATGTGGTTTGCTGTCCCGAAAATAAGTTCAACCTGGCTTTGTCCTGAAGAGGTTTCTTCTTTTGACAGAGCCTTAAAATCGGTTGTGGGGTCGGTCCTGAACGTGTCTCTAGACGAACCTCAATGGAGTCAGGCAGCTCTACCGATCCGGAATGGATGTCTCGGAATACGTTGCGCACGGGATGTGGGCCTTGTAATATAATTTCATGATCATATTTCATTGCATTAAATACTTATTGCCGCGGCGGTGCCGGCTTAGAATAGCACCCCCCCAACTCTACCCGTGGGTGCCGTAGAAGCCGGCTAAGGGATAACAAATCAGAAGGTGGGCAGCAGCACCTTCCCAGTCAAACACACACAAACTGCGCTCGCCAACCCGCCTGCCAAGCGTGGCGAGTATTGGCAAAAACCCCTCAATGGATTGGACAAAAAGAACCAGGCTCCCAGTCCCCGGCAGCCCCGCTATTCCTGGCTACGGTAGCGGCCACGGTAACGGTGGGGCAGGGGGTGCTAAGAATCCCCGGCAGACGCCCGGCTACCACCCCCAACGACGACGACTGGCCCTGGTAACACACAACATACGCACGATGAGGACAGACGAGAAGATATATGAGCTGAAAGAAGAAATGAGTAAGCTACGCTGGGACATTGTGGGGTTATCTGAAGTCCGTAGAGCGGGTGAGGACACGATAACCCTAAAATCAGGTAACCTACTCTACCACCGGGAGGGCGACCAACAGTCCCAAGGTGGTGTCGGGTTTCTCGTCCACAAGTCCCTTACTAACAAAATAGTTAAGATCGATAGCGTTTCCAATAGGGTCGTATACCTAATACTCAGAGTATCCAAACGATATTCGCTGAAGGTCATTCAGGTATACACACCGACGAAGTCGCACCCGGATGATGAGGTGGAGGATATGTATGAGGACATTAGTCGGGCCATACATACCTCTGAAACGCACTTTCTAGTTGTTATGGGGGACTTCAACGCGAAGTTGGGTAAGAGAAGCGAGGATGAGTCGAAAGTGGGGCAATTTGGCTATGGACAACGGAACCGTAGGGGACAGAGGTTGGCCGACTTCCTGGAGAAAGAGGGACTCTTTATGATGAACTCTTTCTTTCAGAAGCCACCTCACAGGAAATGGACCTGGCTGAGTCCCGATGGTTCCACGAGAAATGAGATTGACTTCATTATGACCACCAAAAGGCAAATATTCACTGATGTCTCCGTGATCAACAGGGTTAAAACCGGTAGTGATCACCGAATGGTAAGAGGCACGGTGAATATTAATGTCAAACTGGAGAGGTCTCGTCTGATGAAGTCTACGCTCCGACCTACTCGTGCCCATATTCAAGACCCCGAGAGCTTTCAACTTGAGCTATCCAATCGCTTCGATTGCCTTGAGAACATCGCTTCAGTGGACGAGATCAATAACAGGTTAGTAGAAACTGTCCATACAGTGGGTTCCAAGTACTTTAAACCCCACCGTACAGATAGGCCACAGAAACTCTCCAACGATACCCTCAACCTCATAGCTGAACGACGCTCATTGAAACTGCAGTCTTCGGATGATGCTGAAGCATATAGGCTGCTCAATAGACGAATATGGAAGTCCTTGCGACACGACATTCGGATCTTTAATACAAACCGTATAAAAGAGACGATAGAACGGAAAAAAGGCTCCAAAGTGTTTGCAAGAGACATGTCTATTGGGCAAAGCCAGTTGACGAAGCTGAAGAGAGGAGACGGCAGTGTAGCGTCGACCAAAGTGGAAGTGTTAGGAGAGGTCGAGAGTTTCTACGGACAGTTATACACCTCGGTCGCTAAACCTGTTAGCAGCTCGGCCAAAGACCCAAGAGCCAAGCTGACCCGACATTATACCGAAGATATCCCGGACATCAGCCTGTACGAGATTAGAATGGCCTTGAAACAGCTTAAGAACAACAAGGCGCCTGGTGACGACGGTATCACATCTGAGCTTCTGAAAGCGGGTGGAACACCGGTACTTAAAGTCCTTCAGAAGCTCTTTAATACCGTCTTACTCGAAGGTTCAACGCCAGAAGCATGGAACAAAAGCGTGGTGGTGCTGTTCTTCAAGAAAGGTGACAACACTTTACTTAAAAATTACAGACCCATCTCGCTTTTGAGCCATGTTTATAAGCTGTTTTCGAAGGTCATAACGAACCGTCTCAGTCGCAGGTTTGATGAATTCCAGCCTCCGGAACAAGCCGGTTTCCGAAAAGGCTATAGTACCATAGACCACATCCACACGCTACGGCAAGTTATACAGAAGACCGAAGAGTATAACTTGCCTCTTTGTCTAGCGTTTGTGGACTATGAGAAAGCCTTTGATTCGATCGAGACGTGGGCAGTGCTTGAGTCTCTCCAGCGGTGCCGTATTGACTATCGGTATATTGAAGTGTTGAAGTGTTTGTACAAAAACGTCTACATGTCAGTCCGAGTACAGGAGCAGAGTTCGAAGGCAATTCCATTGCAAAGAGGCGTGAGACAGGGAGACGTTATATCTCCGAAACTGTTCACCGCTACATTGGAAGACGCCTTCAAGCTTCTGGAATGGCAAGGACTTGGCATCAATATTAACGGCGAATACATCACTCACCTTCGATTTGCCGACGATATTGTAGTCATGGCAGAATCCATGGAAGACCTCAGTACAATGCTCGAAGGCCTCCATCGAGTTTCCCAACGGGTAGGTCTTAAGATGAACATGGACAAGACGAAAATTATGTCTAATGCCCATGTTGTACCTACCCCAATATCAGTTGGGAACTCAGTTCTCGAAGTTGTTGACGAGTACATCTACCTGGGACAGACAGTCAAACTAGGCAGGTCCAACTTCGAGAAAGAGGTCAATCGTCGAATCCAACTCGGCTGGGCAGCGTTCCGGAAACTTCGCGAAGTCTTCTCGTCAAAAATACCTCAGTGCCTCAAGACAAGAGTCTTCGACCAATGTGTGTTACCAGTGATGACTTATGGCACTGAAACGTGGTCTCTTACTATGGGCCTCATAGATAAGCTCAAAGTCGCACAACGAGCTATGGAGAGGGCTATGCTCGGGGTTTCTCTACGTGATCGAATCAGAAATGAGGAGATCCGTAGAAGAACGAAAGTCACCGACATAGCTCAGAAGATTAGCCAGTTGAAGTGGCAGTGGGCAGGGCACATAGCACGCAGAACAGATGGCCGATGGGGCCGAAAGGTTCTGGAGTGGAGACCACGTACCGGCAAGCGCAGCGTAGGTCGTCCACCGACACGGTGGACAGACGACCTGATAAAGGTCAACGACTTGGATGCAGGCCGCTTCCAACCGGTCCTTTTGGAAAATTATGGGGGAGGCATATGTTCAGCAGTGGACGTCCTACGGCTGAGATGATGATGGTGATGAAATACTTATTGTGTGTATTTAAAAACTATTTCTTTATTGACTTGCAACGTGACAAACTTTAAAAAAAAGAGAACCATGATGGAATGACACAATGGAGACGTCAGAATTTTTTTATTGGGATTTTGGAAGAGAGAGGATTGGATCACGGATTACGTCCGATTAAAAAAATATTATAGGAAGATTCCAATTTGGTGTGCGGAGACACGAAATAATTATATTCCCTGGAAACCTTAGTTGACGGTGAGGTGTTGAAGTTGGTGAAATAGTGATTTGCACCCGACGAGTTACTCTCGATATCGTCAATTACATTCCTGAAGTCAAGACTTGGATTAGATATTTTCATATGTATTAATTAATTACAAATCGAGGGTGTTGGTTTCATGAATACTCTCGCCCTGATATATAAAACAAGCTATTGGTCCCGTGTTCTCTGAGCCCAGAACTGAAGCCTTCGATAAAGCAAGAAGCTAACTGGAACCTTTGATGGAACGTGTGTGTGTGGACTTGTGGTGAAGTGTTATCCGCCAGGTCATGTATTACTTATTATTATAACTTTATTTATATTTCTGATGTTCCTTTTAGCTAGGCCTTCAGCTAGGTATTCTACCAATGTAAGTAACCATTACATTACAGCCTGCCAGCTTTTCTGGCGTCGGCGCATGGGGTTGCGAACCTTGTCACTGTCTTACTAAGTTCCAATGGTGATAAGGTGAGTATACCGTTTGTGTCAGACGCTGTTTCAGCTTGGTCGGCCCTCAACCCGGGTGCGACGACCCCAGTAGCAACGCACGTTCAGCGGGCGTGGGATGATGTTTCGGTGAAGCGGATCCAAGGCATTTTATTGGAGGCTGCTACGCGAGCTGATACTGCCAGACTGCGGGCTGTGTTGCAGACGGAATCTAGAGCATGGTTGCATGCGTTGTCTTCACCTCACCTGGGCACCTTACTTGACGACGACTCTCTTCGTGTGGCGGTGGCCCTCAGCCTGGGCTGCAAGGTGTGTGAACCACACAGATGCACCTGCGGATACATGGTGGAGGCCAATGGCCATCATGCACTGAGTTGTCGTCATTGTTGGTTTCCACGACACCATGCTCTCAATTACATAGTCCGTAGAGCCCTTGTAAAATCAAATCAAATCAAATCAAATCAAATAATTTATTTGCAAGAATACAATCCTGTATGTACATTTTGAGTTCTTGTGTAAAATGCGTGGTCGCTGTATTCTGCCTGCAAGCAGACGTGCAAATATTTAAAGCTAATGCTAAAAATACACTAGTAATATTAACAATTTAATCTAAATATTAATTACATCTATGTCTTACTAAACCTCCATATATTCTTTAACGCTATAAAAACAGTTTTCTAATAACCACTGACTTAGCCTATTCCTATAAACATGACCCTCTAATATCTTTATTTCGTCTGGTAATTTATTATAAACAGTTATGCACATATTATAAACATTTCTCTTATATATATCTTTATGGCAGCGTGGTTGATATAATAAGTTTTTAAAACGATTGCGTTTTTGTCTTGGAAAAATTTCGCTACGAGTTTTGAAATAAGAAGAGTTTTGTTTGACAAATATGCATAAATCTCTGATATACATGCATGGAAGTGGTAAAATATTATTAAGCCTAAATAAAGGCCTACAGCTGTCCAGATACCATGCTTTATTGATAACTCGGACGCATCTTTTTTGCACTTTGAATGCCTTCTCTGAGTCTACTGAGTTTCCCCACATTATGAGACCATAGTTGAGGACCGATGAAATGTATCCGTGGTAAGCTGTTAAAGCAGCTTCAGCAGAAACGGTTTGCCTTAGTTTCTTCAGTGCAAAAACGAAGCGATTTAGTTTTTGACATACAGCAGAGACGTGATCTTTCCAGTTTAGGTGTATATCTAAAATCAATCCCAAGAATTTGAAACACTGTACCTCATTTACTTTTTGATCTTTAAATGATATGTCAAGATTAAATGGAATGGAATTATATGAAGTAAATTGCATAATATTTGTTTTATTCATGTTTATATTTAAATTATTAATTTCCGTCCAATTAATTACGTCTTCTATAGTTTTACGTATAACTTGTTCAGGAGATTCATTTTTGTCACATTTTATAATAACTGTGGTATCATCAGCAAATAGTATACAATTATGCAAAGTGAAATCCGGAAGGTCATTTATGTACATAAGGAATAGTAAAGGCCCTAGAATGCTGCCCTGAGGTACTCCGATATTATATACAGTGGATTCAGAGGAGTACTTTTGTTTTATGAAGTGTTTTTGTTTATTTACCACTCTTGTAATTTCAGTATACTGTTTTCTGTTTTGTAAATAACTAATTATCCAATCCAACGCCATACCCCTGATACCATACCGTTCCAGCTTATTTATAAGTTTACCATGATTTACAAAGTCAAAAGCTTTTTTTAAGTCTAGAAATAGTGATACTACTGATCCCCCACTGTTTACAATCTCAGTAACAGTTTTTACCAAATTAAAACACGCAAGAGCTGTTGAACTTCCTTTACGAAAGCCAAACTGCTCATTTTTTAATATATTGTGCTTGGTTATAAAATTATTTAATCTTATAAGCATGGCTTTTTCAATAACTTTGGATATTATTGGTACTATAGTAATTGGTCGGTAATTATTTGGGTCTGCCTTATCACCGCTCTTAAAAAGTGGTTTAATAATGGAAACCTTCAATTGCTCAGGAAAGACGCCCTCTATAAAAGATAAGTTAACTACGTGAGAGAGAGGATGACTTATCCATTCAGCACAGCACTTTAATACCTTCGTAGAAATTTCGTCATAACCGCTAGTTTTGGTATTTTTTAAAGATAAAATAATTCTTTCGATTTCAGAAGGATCAACGGGACTTAAGAAAATAGTGTATGGGTTTATTTTAATATTATTTAAATTTATGTTACATTGAATCATTGGTTGTTGTAATGTCAAGTTCTTAAAATAATTGTTCAATATATTACATATGTCATTAGGATTGTTGTATGTCATGTTATTTAAATTTATTGTTTCAATGTCATTATTAAATAAATTATCAGCAATGGTAGATGAAATTACATTCCAAGTAGCTTTACATTTATTCTTATTATTGTGTATTTGTCTACTGTTTGTAATTTTTTGCGATTTGTGTATACATCTTTTAAAAATAGAGTTGTATTGATAAAAGATCATTTTATTTACTCTCTTATTTTTTTTGTTTCTCCTATAAGTCAGATATAACTGCCGCTTTGTTTTACTTGAGTTTTTAATTCCTTTTGTTAGCCAGCTCAGCTTTGATGCTTTATTACTAAATTTCACTTTTATGGTAGGAAAACATAAATTATAGAATAAACGAATTGTATTGTGTAAATGTTCAAAAGATTCAGTTAAATTTTGCGACTCGTATACTTCTGTGAAGGAAAGAGAACGCATACATTCAGTGAATTTTCTCATATTGTCAAGACTATAATCTCTTTTATTCTCAAACCAATGAGTTAAGGCTTTCTGTTTCTTTGCCTTCAATGTAATTGTTTGAGCTGTGTCATGGTCAGACAAGCCAAGAGAATGTATCTCTGATTTTACTTGTTTAATGTTAGAGGCGATTTGATCAAGGCAAGATGTTAATCTAGTAGCTGTTGTGATATGTACTTGAAAATTATAGCTTTCCAAAAGACTTAACAATTCTTTTGTGGCAGAGTTCTGTTTTATAATATTTATGTTCCAGTCACCGCAAAGTACTACTTTTTTTCTTCTAAATTCATCGGTTACATAATTTAGCAATTTCTCAAGCTTGTGAAGGAATAACTCTATGTGGGATTTCCTTGTATCTGATACTCTATAAATATTGAACAAAACGATGTTAAGACCAATTATCTCTACGCCACAACACTCAAAATAATCTTTGGTTGCTATATAGGATGGAACACATACACTTTTCACGTTGAGATATTTTTTTACTAGTATGCAAGTCCCTCCCCTGCATTTATTTCGAGAGTATTTGTATCAGCAAACGTCCCTTGCATGCTTGAGCCTCCAGGTCTGAGCAGATCTGACGGTAAGAAGCCTGACGGGCTGACCTTGGTTCCGTGGAAGAACGGCAAGTGCCTAATTTGGGACGCTACTTGCGTCAGCACTGTTGCCCCCAGCCACCTGACTCGCACCGTCAACTCCCCGTCAGCAGCTGCTGAAGACGCCAGCAGCGCAGCATTTTAAGAGGCTTAAGTACGCTGCCTTGGAGCTGCTTTACCATTTTGTGCCCGTGGCTGTGGAGACCATGGGCAGTTGGGGGGGCTGAGGCTAAGAGCTTTGTGGGAGAGTTAGGTCGTAGGATTGGTGACATCACTGGTCACTCCCGCTCCGGTTCGTTCCTGGTGCAAAGGCTGGCCATAGCTTCATTCAGCGCGGGAACGCAGCGAGTGTAATGGGCACATTTCCACCGGGAGCGGACAGGGGCGGGTTATTTAATATTGACTAGAAGGTTAATTTAGCATTTGTAATTTATTTTATATTTTTAATATGTGTAATTGTAATTTGTCATGTAAGAAATACACTTTCAGATTAATTATTTTAATGTATAATATAAAATATTTTTTTTAAATACGAAATTATTATGAATTGATTTTAATGATTATTTGTTTGTTTGGTAGGTCATACTTCAGGTAAGAGGTATATAGGTAAGAGAGTCTATAGCTCGAATTCTGTGACACTTTGGTTGGTTCCCTTCAGTAAATGTTTTGATGAGGACCAAAAAGAATACAATACGACGTAAGAAGAGTATTTTCTACCTCTTATCTATCTTATCTATCCTATATAGTCTAGTTATAGTAGTAGTAGTCTCTTTTTAAATTAAATGTATATTTGTACTGTTGAGTACTGCGTGAGGTAGTGACCTAAGACCTTCATATGCCCTCGGATTCACATCTGAATTTCGTGACCAAATTGCGTGTACAAACCGCGTATTCCAAAACGGCGCTAAACTTCGAACCATTATGAAATAAAAACTAATATCCAAGGATATAAAAGTCGTTTTAGAATGGCAATTTTGATATGTTGAACTTTATTGATCCAATTACTATGCTAAACGAAATACGAGTTTAGGGCGATAAGCTTAAATATCATTTTGGGCTGAGCTTGACGCGGAGTTTAATTTTCGCAAAATTAATAGGATAATTACGTTTATATTGTGGTGGTTACGTGGATGAAGGAAAAGCGACGTTGTTTTGCTTGCTTTAGTTAATATTAGGAGTATATTTAGTTTGTTGTATTCACGTTCCTACGGCTGAGATGATGATGATGATGATGATGATGATGATGATGATGATTCACGTTAAGTATATTTACGAGATAGTATGATTTCTGTAAGAGCATGCTAGAACGTGCCTACAAAGTAAAGAGAAGTACTTTTAAAAAGTACATCAACGTTGCCAGTTTTCTACCGACTTTCAAAAAATGGAGGAGGTACTCAATTCGACTGTATATATATATTTTTTGTTTGTTACCTCTTAACTTTCGCCTGGGTGAACCGATTCTCAAAATTCTTTTTTTTTTTTTAAAGCTGGTGTTACCCTTGTGGTTAATTTCATTTAATTTAAATTGTATCAAATTCGGTCCAGTAGTTTTTGAGATTCAGTTTATTCAGTTATTGGAGTGATCCAATAACTGAATAGTATGGAAGTTGGTATTAAATATTTCAAATTGTAAGTACTTGTTTTTTGACAAATCCGAATATTGAAAATTTTTGAGTGAGATAAGCGGGATTCTTTAATTGCGGGAAATAGTAAAAAACGTATACACTCATAAGTTTTTTATATTATTTAATTACAACTTTCCATTCTGCATCACTTCTGACACATTATATAGTGCCTACACTAATTATTTACAGATAGTTTTATTTCTCTAATCTGTATCTAGAAGTATAGTATTGTACTAGGATATGTACGATTTTTTTTCTATAGTGTAATTTTAAAAATGTGCATAGAAACATTCTGCTCGTATAAAAGTTCTATCATCATAGATATGCTGGAAGAAAACTCTTTTTAGGTTTAAGTTCGCATTTGTACCTACACCTAATATGTATTTATGTGCAATAAATAATTAAAGAATAAAATATAAATACTAAATATGTAAACACTTATTGGTATTTTTTTAAGAATATTTTTAGTCACTAAATTAAATCTATAATCTTTTATTTTTCTAAATGTGTTATTCTTCCTATTTCCATAAATCTTTATTTATGTATGTAACATTGTTAGTAATTAAAAATTAAATAAAAAAATAATAATAATAACTATCTAATCTATAAGCCCCATGGTGGTGGGAAAAGTGGCCAAAACGCTGGCGGCGTTGCCACGCTGGATGGCAATGCTAAGTTTTTGCCCAAAATAGGCGCCAGCATTTCGGCCACCCGACGCGACGCCTCAACCAAACGTTTCGCCAGATCCCTAAACAAGTTGAGAGCGGACGGCTAAAGTTTCGACCCCAAACGGCACAAACATGTACATTCTGTCTAAATACACATATTTATGACGTTTGAGGTCTTCCGCTTTAGACGCGGCAGCGCCAGCCCGATCAATATATGTAACTCATATGAGTAAATTTATACAATCTTGATATTTATCTAAATAAATCCGTTTTTGCATTTTCATACAAAAATTCTATCATTTGTATATTTCGCGATAATAAACTGGTAGTGTCATTATTTCTTTTACGAGTAACATTTGTATTCTAAAACCTACATTTTAAAATGTTTCGTTGCATTATTTATTTACTTAAAAAAGTAAACTGGTATTTTGTTTTTAATAAAAAAAGGTATTGTGTGTTGTTTTCAGAAAAATACCATTTATGATTAGATATGTTGTGCTTATAACTTACAGCATTGCTAACGTTGATGTCGACCCCTTGCTCAAGAAGGCTGATGATCTTCTCTATCTGACCAGCTCGAGCGGCGCGCAAGAACGCCGTGCTGGCGTCCGCCTGTGGACAAAAATCGTTCATACTTAATTTTTTTAACTTATATTTTTTAAAGCAATATTTTATTATAGTCTTCTGACAAGATTTAAAATTAAAGTTTGAAATTCATGAACAGCCGTTTTCAATAACTTATGTATGTCCGTTTACCCTAAATATTCACGGTCCCTAATCCGGTGATTTTTTTTATTAAAAGGAATAGTTATAATAATATAACAACTATATATATACAATACAATACGAAAATTCTTTATTGATAACCAATCATGAAAGAAAAAACATAATACAATAAAAAGCGCTACAGTAGATTGGACAATTGGCGGCCTTATCGCTATAGCAATCTCTTACAGGTAACCTTGCATGAATAGGATTATAATACTTAATAATAATGCGTTGGTAGATGCCAAAATAACAAAATTTATATATATCTATCTAAGATTGTCCTTGGGGCTAAATGAGACCTCTGACCCCCGGCTTGCCTTATTTGGCCGTCTAGGGGTTCCAAGAGTGGAAGTGTTAAAAAGGGCATAACGCCAGAAGTAGCGTTCTAGTGAAACCGCAGCACATCTCTCGACACCGTTAAGCCAACGTTGCCCCTTTTGTCACCATTGATGGTGGCTCTTATTGTCAAGTCACCACCTGCCTAAATATTTTAAGATGAGACTGAAATTGGCAGCTGTGCCGTAGTATCGTCCATAGCCAAGTTCATATAAATAGTCTTGTCATCCCAAATTCTGTTGTATACACTTTTGTATATTTTATACCAAACAGGCCTCTAAATGTTGGCTATAGCCCCACTTATGCCTTTGTAAAGGACCGGATAACAAATCCGAGAAAAAGTTTCAATAGAAGATAATATTATTACTTTTGCATATTCTAATCGAATAGTTTAGAACGACTGCATAGGCTCTGCTAACGAGTTCATCGCCTACTTCATTTTCATTCTGCTTAAATTGCTATTTGAAAGCTTATAAGCGTAATGAAAATGACTCATCCCCTCCTAGAGGATGACTCATTTTCCTATAGGGAATCCTCCATCCTACAGGGGCCTTTAAACGAGCAATTCTTGTATATAAGTATTATATAATCTGAATCTCGGAAACGGCTTCAACAATTTTCATGATATTTAGTATACAGGGGTTTCGAGCGGAATAAATCGCTTTCACCGTTTCATTTCCACAAAACTTAGTGTTTTCATGTAATGAAAAACTGTTACAAAACTGTTTTACCGACACACTAAATCTACTTGACAACAGATGGCGTTGTTAAGCAACATTAAGCCAATGAGTGTTTGGTTTAAGGTTAGACAAAGAAAATCAATTGTTTACTTACGACCAAAGCTCAGTCATCCAATTACTGTCCAAAACACGTAACGCGGATGGTTACGATAACTTCAAGGAATGGTTGTAAGAATTTAATGGTCATTCTTTGCAGATATCGTGACGTGGCGTGTTGCGTGATTGAATGGCCATAACGAAAATCTACACTTATAATAAAGAGGATAGATTTGATTGTTTGTTTGTAATGGATACACTAAAAAACTACTAAACCGATATATGAAATTAATTTTACAAAACAAAACACCGTCTATATCACCAGCGTGTGGAAGAGTTCCTAACACACTGGCCGCATTGCCTCGTTGAATTGTCAGGCTCAACCTTTGGGAAAAGTACACACCTGCTCGTAGATCCCCTGAGGCAAGGACCAGTCTTTTCAATGACCTTCTGTGTAGAAGGTCATTGAGTCTTTTAGATAAATGTTTTAATAAACCGATATAGAAAATTGTTTCAACAGTAGAAAATTACATTATTATTGAGTGTGGCTATATTTGATGATCATTATCGTCGTCTATAACCACGCGGGTGAAGGCGTGGGGCGCAGCACAGGTAGTAGCGAAAGCCCCAGCAGTGTATTGTTTTTGTACGCGTATTTCGACTAGACAAAGATAACTTTTTCAACCGACTTTACAAAAAAGAGGAGGTTTTCAAGTCGACGGGTAGATTTTTTTAATGTATTAATTTTTAAAGCACTAACGCCTACTTAGCGATCTCCGAAACATTGAAATTTATAGAGAGAAAAATTCACACCCTCGGGATTCGAACCCTTATCTTCTGAATATCCGTGTCAGACGCCATGACCACCTAGGCCACTGAGCCGAGCATCGAATTTTAACTGTTTATTCTATCTGATGTAACCGTCTTGCGGGGACCGAGCTACATCTATTGAACAGCTTTGACAACACTATCCAACCAAAAGAAGCATTTTTATAAATACTTAAAATTTCCTATTGACGTCGCAACCCTTTATAATTTTATAGCATTACTTTTTTTCCATCCCCGCAAGACGGTTAAATCAGATAGAGGGTTAAAATTCGATCGGACTCGGACCTCGAGCCTCGGTGGCCTAGATGGTCATGGCGTCTGACACGGATAGTCAGAAGACGCAGATTCGTATCCCTTCCGAGGGTGTAAATTTTTCTCTCTATAAATTTCATTTTTTTTATGTATACGCGTAACTTTTTACGGAGTAGTACGATTTTTATAATTCTCTAGAATACATACCCTAGTCTATGATTTTTTTTTTGTTTTATAGAGTATACTTCCGAAGTAGTCCAATTCAATTTCATCAAAGTAGGTCAAGCGGTTTTTGAGTTACAATCCAATAACTGAAAAGTGTTTCGCCTATCTTGATGATATCGTAATTGACGGCGAATGGCAATCGATCCCGTAAGTAGCAAGGGTGACCATTTATTTTACAATAATATGAAACCGACTTCAACGCTAAAATGTGTGCAATACCTTGTGGAAGTCGGTAGCATGCGCTCAATATTGTGATAATAAGTACCTACTTTCGAACTTTAATGGTACCGACTTCAACAAGTTATTTAATAACTTTTTGCTGTTGAAGGCAGTTCCATTTTTTTAAATGTTTTACTATTATCTACTTACGTAATTTTATTTGTTTAGCGCTGTAAGTAATACATTTAGTCCTTATGTGTTTAATATGTGTAGTTGTTTTTTTTTTCAATTTCTATTTTAGCAGGCAGTTTGTTTAATATGTTACGAACAATATACAGGTACTTCGTTTCCCAATATTATCATCCCGCTTGAATATCAATATAAGAGGAATTAATATAAAAATCAATACCGATTTTTACGGTATCAATTTAATTAATTTAAATGATACGGATTTTTATATATACATTTATATGTTTTTGTAATAAATGAACTAATTCGGAATTTTGACCGAATACATTTATATACTTTTTTTAACAAGCGACGAACAAAACGTTAACGTGATGGTAAAAGCGTTACGCATATGCCTTTTTTATAAGTAGGCAGAGAGGCAGGCGGCCCACCAGATGGAAAGTGGTCACCGTCGCCTATAATATACGTTTGCAACTCCAAGGGCGTTGCAAACACGCTGCCGACTTTTAAAAGAAAATTGAAGGGGTGAGGGGGAAGGGGAAGGAAGGAGAGAGGGATAAGGCGAGGAGGGCCGGGGGAGGGGGGTCTGGGCTTCCGGAACCTCCCACAGACTGACTGAAACGCAATAGTAAATTACTTCACGTTTACATCTTTAGAAAAAGAATGGCCCCGAGTTTCTTGCCGCTTCTTCTCGGTAGGCTCTATATATTTTTGAACGCGGCGGTAGTCTTTAAAGTACATTATAATGAAAAATTGACGTTCATAAGTGCGTCTTTGATGCCTAAATTGAATAAATGATTTTGACTTTGACTTTGACTGCGGTGTTTTACAAGTGCCCAATTTAACTCTTCAATATATCTTTTAACTTACCTAATCACATTTTCATATTCGTACTCTAACATGAATAACTTAAATACCTAAGAATATAACTTAAAACTTAATAATAATTAAGTTATAAGCGGTAATAACGGCGCTAAGTGGTCGTTAAGATGGCTTTTATACCCTTCTAAACTAAACCGGTATTAGGGTAAAACATTACAGAACAAGCTAGTACATAAAATAGTGGTCTACACCGGATAACGTAATCAGTAAAGAACATACATTTTTATTGTTACCTTTTGGAACGATTGGAACGAAGTTCCTTATCGCGCGTTGTGAAAGGGGGCTAGACGCAAAAAATTCTTACGAAAAGTTGTCACGACACTTTTTGCTATAGTAAGCTGTCTGTCTGTCTCTCTCTCTCTTATAGAAAGCAAGTGCGGCGTCGCATGTTTCTCTGTCTGTCTCTCTCTCTCTTATAGAAAGCAAGCCAGATGTTGTAATCGTAGCAAGTGGCGCCATTTAGTTCCGTAAATTTATACTAGATGGCGACTCAGGTAAAGTTAGCTCGCGGAGGCATTTCATTCACTGGATGTAATATGTAATTTTGAGAAATTAATATTTTTGAACACTTCCCATACGCAGAGTTTTATTGAAGTAACCCTATACTTCATATATTATTGGAATATATACCATGGTTTTGTATTTTTAGCATTATTTTTTCTGATGAGGAACTTCGTTCCATCCGGGTGTCCCTTGACACCTCTCAAGTGTTTTTTCGATGTCTATTGTTATGTGCTGAAGATTATTAGGCTTATGAACAGAGTTGAATATTATGCCTACAATATTTCGATTCTTTATTTCGATTTCTCTAACCACCAATTCATGGAAATCGTTCCGTAGATTGTGCAGCCCAAAACACAGTTCTTAGAAACATAATTGACCATTTTACTTAGGCCCATGGGGGCCGTCCGCTCTCAACTTGTTTAGGGATCTGACGAAACGTTTGGTTGAGGCGACGGGTGAGCGAAATGCTGGTGCCTACTTTGGGCAAAAACTTAGCATGCTGCCAGCGTTTTAGCCACTTTTTCCCCCACCATGGGGCTTATAGATTAGATTTTTTTCCTTGTAAAGAAATCTATTTACCATTAGGTGAATTCAAAGTCATGTTGACGATCATTGAGAAGACAAGAGGACTTCATTAATAGCTTTAACTGCTTTTAATTTGTCATATCATAGAACTAAACACTAGCAGAGTCTAGTTTTCCAACATTAAAAAGCCAAAGAAGAAGACTCAATTCGTGAAAGCCATACTTTACAAGCTATGTTCTTAACGCTAATCTTACTTGAAAAATAAATATCCAAACCTATGTTAATTGACCGAGCGAGCGAAGCGTCTCTGTTTAACTGATCAAATTGACTTTCATCTGTCCGTATGTTTGTTAGGTTGTATGTTGGTTTTCCAAGTCCAGTTCTACTCCCACCTCTTAAAGTAGTCATGTTTCAAGCTTACATCAAATTTGGTACCACCACGTCAATATAGCAAGCTTAAAGTAATAAATAATGCGATAGACGTTTTCATGACGTAGGTAGTATCAAAAATTTCATTCAGTTCGCGTCCTTTGATTTTTGACCCTAAGTTTTATTGTTCCAATGTCAAATATATGAAGATCCGTACTCCCATCTCTTATAATAGTCATTATTGCATCCTTAGCATTCAATTTGGTTGACCGTTTTGTGTCAGTAGGAGTACGATAGTATGATTATTCTAAGCTTATTAACCCGTCCGCATCAGCGCAAAAAATTACAATAGATTTATGAATGAAACTTAACTCGAATGAGTCTTGCTGATTCGGACAGATTAAAAACGCTCCTGATTTATGATAGTTTCGTAAAAAGTGGGAGTAGGCCCCCGTGGTCGCATTTTTCTACCAATCTTGACGAAACTTGGTATGCGTAAATTTAATATATTTTTGTCATCGGTGTTTTTTGAGTGGGGGCACTTTCAAAAGGGGGGAAGATTGCCGCAGCGCTATTTACCCAACGATTTTGATAAAAAAAATGTTTTTTCTTTTTCCCTCCTTAGAGGGTTACGGTCCCGCACTTCTCGTGCATTTGCTAGTGTCAAGTTATTTGTATTACAAAGTTATAGTAGAATATTCTGGTGATATTAGTCGTAGTCAGTCAGAGTCTGAGTCCAAAATGTCAGTCAGTCATGGTCCAGTCAGTCTAAGTCATGCTTTAGTAAAGTGATGGCAACTTTACCATCAGCTTCTATGGAGTTATGGAAACAACACGGAAAAATACGTTTCACCACATTATATCACTTGCCCACACTCATGCACGTAAAACAGCACTTAATGAGTAAAACGCCACCAATTTTAAACATTAACACTGAAAAAAAGCATAAGTTTTAATAAATAATACAATGGAAAAACGTTGACTTTTCCGCGTTCGGGCCAAATCTCTGATAAAATTTGGTACACACATAGGTGGTAGTGGAATTTCAAATATGAGCATAATTGTTCAAGTGGTATCCGAGATTGTGAAGTACTGCGAAAAATTGCCGCTGATAAGACTGTGCTCGCGAGGTCTACTGTTCGCAGAACTACTAGTACATTACTTATTTGTCTTACTTTTAGGCGCACGGGAACAACACGTTTGTATGTTCTGCACTTAGAGATCTGGCCCGTACTAAAACCAGTACGTATATGGCTGAGCATAATATATACAATACAAACTGTTTCGCTGAAATACTTGTACGCTGGAGTCCTCCGGGGACGGTTTACGGCCTCTTTTGCTATAAATCTGGCAGATTCAACGCTGCCTACAGGCATGCAATCTGTCTTGGGCTGTAAAAACGAAAACGAACCTAGTTTGATACAATACATCTCATATGTGAAGAGAAAGGATTTTAGCTTCTAAAAAGACTTACAGTTTATTTTCTACCAACTTCCAAAAAGGAGGAGGTACTCAATTCGACTGTATGTTTTTATGTTTGTTACCTCATAACTTTTGACTGGGTGAACTGAATTCCAAAATTTTTTAGTTGAAAGCTGGTGCTTCCCGTGTGGTCCCATGTAAATTTTATCAAATTTGGTCCAGTAGTTTTTGAGTTACACTCCAATAACTTATTACCGAATTAATAGAATAGAATGGCATTCTACTCGTATTACCAAAGTAATAGAATGGAGTCAGTGTAAAAATTTTCAAATTTCACTTGTTAAACTTCGGTAAAGGAATTCCTTGCTGCGATAGATATATTAATGTTGCCTTTCCTAGTTTCTATTGAGGGGTTTGGATACTAGGTGGGCACAAAGATATATACTTCAAGCTGTTTTGGCCCTTGATGTGGATTACGGCCCATACTATCATGTTTCCACTTAGATAGTATGGTCCATTTCTTAGCGCAGTGGGAGCATACTATGTTCCTGCTTTAGCTATTTTATTGAAGCTTATTAATAACATATGCATTATTATATCCTGGATGCTATAAACTTTCTACGTGCAGTCATCTCGGTGGCTTGGTCCTTACACTTTATTTTCGCCATAAAATATTTTCTATTCTTAAGTCTCAGTGTTCAAGAGTAGCATTTGGGTCAATTTGGGTCATTGTGATTACAGCACATAGTCGGAACTTTTTTATTTTACACAAATATAGCTCAGGTGATAAACTTACAAATCTTTAAATTTCTAGTCATAATTAGGCTTCAAAGTTCTGCATGAACTGACTTTATGAAACCAAGACATCTCTCTTCAGTCCTATTTTCCCAAACATCACTTGTTACCTAAAGTTATATGATTATTAACGGGATATTTACCGTGGTAAGGTTGTGGAATGAGCTCCCGATATTTCGGCGCAGTTACATGCACCTTGTTCACGGGAAGACTGAAGAATGCGGGTGGTTGGTCAAATAGTTTAAAAGTTAGGTGCAGACATAACGATCTACCCTCTTTCTTAGTCTTTTGCTACGGTTATCACTGGAACTCGAACTCGATCCTAAGTCCCGACAAAACACACTCACTGTATCACTGCGTATAGTATTTTGAACACATTTTGAACGCGGACTTTTATTTTTAAAACAACCTAATACTGGATTTCACGCACTGGCGAGTTGAAAACCATCACCTCGATTGAAATTCTGGCATTTCGAGATCTCAATAGTTTCCTTTACTAGCCTTGGTATGTAATGGCGTTCGGTGGACAAGATTTTAGGGTTATGGAATTAAATCCAGTGGTTAGGACCCGCGTCCAGCAGATGCTAAGCTATGGCAGATTTGTGTCTTTCATTGTTTTTTACTGCCTTTATGTGTTCCTTGATGCGGCATGAATCCCGTGAACATGGTGCATGTAACTGCGCCGAAATATCGGGAGCTCATTCCACAACCTTACCACGGTAAATATCCCGTTAATAATCATATAACTTTAGAGAACAACCGTGATAGTTTAAAACAGTGTTTTATCACTTGTTACGGTCCTCTTAAAACCTGAGAGCTTTCTACGTAAAAGTTGCCTGGAAGACATAGCTTTAGACTTTTAGCGTTAATATTTTGCCCAATTTGTGCCTACTATTTAAGCTCTTGCCTCATATTGTGATTTACTTTGGTGCAAAAAAAGAGTTTTTGTATTGTACTGTGCGTAAATCTTCAGTTCGTAGATCTGGGTAGCACTGCGACTGTTTTGGATAAGCATGGCGCTTACCTACAGGAGCCTTGCTCTCTCATCACTTGATGTTATAAACAACTTTTTATCTACTTCTTGGAATATGTACTCGTATATCACACTTAGGATAGTGTGTAATTACTAAAAGTGTAAAAGTTTGGATGTTTGTAATAATTCATGGAAAAACGGCTGAACCGATTTGGATGAAATTTGGTAGGTAGATATCATATGAGACTGACGGACTAACACATGTTACATTTCATCATCATCATCATCCAACCACGTGGCTGGAACCATGGGATGCAGCTAGTATTAAAATAATTTACCTATACATAATATTTAATTTATTTAGTATGTTAGGATATGTGTAGTATAATAGATATAATTATAGTAACGTAACTTTAAAAATTGCGTAACTTCCGAAATAAACTTAAGAGCTTTATATTAGATCACCAAAAAAGAGAAGCCATATTGGTTAATGGCACCAATGCAATATAAAGTATGTACTCGTATTTTAATAGTAATAATTGTCTTTATGTATTTTTATACTTATACTTATATTTTTTTGTACATACAAATATACCCTGTTTGCCTGTTTGGTTTTACACTCTTATTGTATTGTATTTAATGTGTTGTTTTGTTTATTACTCTCATAAAATGTGCTCCATGCAATCGTTTGTGACGTCACCGCCAGCCCCAACGGAAGATCAGTGCTGGTTACTTCAACGCAACCAGCTTATGCTGAGTTGGGACTGTGTTGCAGTAAAACAATGTACTTTGTAGTGGAGAAAAAATCGTTTATTTTATATACATATTTAAGTCAAAATGTCATATTGTTTTGCTTCAACAAATATATTTTTCTTTCTTTCTTTCTTTCTAATAGATAGAAATAAAAGAATAAACCCTTATTTTCTACACCACACATCTATATTCCAATACTCGTATTTTAATAGTAATAATTGTCTTTATGTATTTTTATACTTATACGTATATTTTTATACATACAAATATACTCTGTTTGCCTGTTTAGTTTTACACTCTTCATCATCATCATCATCATCATCATCAGCCTGTAGCAGTCCACTGCTGGACATAGGCCTCTCCAATTGCACGCCACTTAGGTCTATCTTGGGCTTCTCGCATCCAGTTTTTGCCAGCCGTCTTGCGCAGATCGTCACTCCACCGTGCCTCAGGACGTCCTACACTACGTTTGCCGAGACGCGGTCTCCACTCTAGAACTCGTTTACCCCAACGGTTGTCGTTTCTACTGCTAATATGGCCTAATACTATACGGCTAATAATTATGAGTATTATACATACTATAGTTTATTTTATTGTTATTATTTTCTCTCTGGCCGTAATGATATCATAAAACTTTTTCCTACACAGTGGAGTGACGTCACCTTCCTTCACAATGACAAAAAATTTAAGCCATCTGCACCATCAAACCTATAGTGAATTGTTTTACCCTACGAAGAAATAATAGTCAGGAAGCATAATTCAGAACAAATTCCACACAAAAAGTGGCCCTTCAAATCAAAACATCGTATGATTCCAAATACAAATTACTACAAAGGTTACAAATAGACATGTTCGGTGATTGGTTTAAATTCAGAAGGAAAGCAGGGATTGGTTTACGCGCGTGCTGCAACGTCTACAATGACAGCAGAGTCATAGCGGCGTGGACGATGTTATTCAACAAGTGGACTGGACCAATTCAATAATAAATCAATCGTAAATCTCGTATGTCTCGCGAAATATAATTAATTTATTAAGTTTTTGTATAGAAGACATTAGAAGAGATTCTTCGCAATGTAGTTAAGAAAGATTATGAAACATTTTAGGCTTATACATTTTACCAAAAAAAAAAAGTCGGTATTTGCCAGCTGGATGTTTTTCAGTGAAGAAAATTCAATCAATGTATAGAATTACTTTAGAAAAGCACTGTGTTCATATTACTGACAATTTAATTAGCAACTCAGCTAAACCACTTTAAAATTAGCAGAGGATGGATTTTCATCAGCTTGAAAAATTAAACGTGCTTTAATTTGAACAAACAATGAACTGTTTTTTTAATGCTATATAGTTACCTATATTACATACCAACTGTAGGCAATCGTTTATTGTTGTTGTTTATTGTTCATTGTCTGTAGTATCTTTTTAGAGCGTAAACGCTTTGGAAGCGCCAATTCACGTTTTTGCTGAGTATTTGAAGGGTCACATAATAATGATTGATATAGTATATTATGTCAATTATTCTTACCTGATGTAATAGAACATTATTTGATTAACAAGTTCAAGTTCCACAGACTACATTTAGAAATTGTTTATTAGTTTGTTATTGCCGAGCGGTTTCTACACACACGTTTTTAAAAGCAATCATAAAACCGGTCGCGCCAGTCACAAATCGTCAGACGTGGCTGAGGCCTCTTAGAGAGAGGTCAGAGGACGTATCGCTCTGACGCCCGCGCTTACACAACTAAATATTAGTGCGCTCAAAACTTCCTAATACTTATTGAGGTAACATTTCTAAGTGGGATTCTAACAAATAATTTTATATGGCATCTGGTACATCAACAATAGAAATTTCATTGTTATAATGACATCGACCCTTGAGGGGCTATTATTTTGCTATTAACCAAATTTCTTATGCTTATACTTGGTATCCAGGAATCCATGCTGGAGTCGGAAACTGGTAGCAGGAACTATGTGATTTTTAATAGTAGACACACCGTGTTTGGGATCGTATAAATCGTCTTCGCGATACGTTATTTCTAGCTGGTGACCAGGACCTGATGAAACTGGTAGCGGGAACTATTTGATGGTTGTTTTATTTTTTATTATTCTCATCTCTTTTTGGTAGATACATGAGTTAAATCTTACTTTTTTCTAGTCTATGCTCTTGTAGATAACATGTACTTGGTTAATAATAATGATTTTATGCTAATTAATGTCGATATTAAAAATAAAATGTGTCCTGCGTGATATTTTATTTCACCTTTTTGACCTACGTCTATTTGTGACATAAAAACCAAAGTAGATGAAAAAAACAAATATTAATGCGCGCTATTTTGTTCAAGCGGTAAGGCCACTGCCGCAGGGCGCGTCCATGTCCATAAGAAGTTTTGTGGACCATTTAATAAAAAAATAATGTTTTGAATTTGAATAAATTTAAAACAAACCTGCGACAAGCGGCGGTTTAACCACACACGTTGCAGTTCCTGGAAAAGTAGGTTGATTTCTGCGAAATCTATTGTATTATTGGCCAAATATGGCGAATCGCGATTCAACGAGTTAACGTGCCCTGCGAATCATGGAAAATTACCATCTTATATCCGTTCAAATTATAATAATATATATTTATCAAAGAACGTAGCACAAACAATTCGCGAACAAGTATTCGTATCGGAAGCGTCAACATGTCAGGCTTCGGCGTACAAACTGTGAGTTATCTGTGTCACAGTTGCTATAGATAAATGACAGTTTGTACTGTGTCACGTGAACGACACGTTACGTTACACTAACGCTTTCATGCTAGGCCCTCAAACCATTTTCTACTGAGAATCAGTAATGTTCGCAATACTGCGTATTGGTTTTAATCTGTCCGAATCAGCAAGCCTCATTCGAGGCAAGTTTCATTCATAAATCTTTTGTTATTTTTTGTCCTGATGCGGACAGATAAAGGTATGGTTGCCAGTATAATTACAGGCACATGAGACTTAACAACCTAATGTCGCAGAGCACTTCGTCACTTTCAGAGTTTACCACTTCGGATCTGCAGGCCTAGACAAAATTCAAGCAGGCGTTTTTCCGCGCACGCTACAGACAGAACGTTCCCGGGTCCCGTCCACGAACTTGACTTTACCTGACGTCACGTGACTTTTCCACAGGTTATGTCAACGTCATACATTTTGCAGTTGTCGTTTGGCGTTAACGTTAACAGAAACATCTTTTGTCTAGGCCTGCAGGTCAGTCTCGTGCATAAGAACATACAAAAAAGCTTTAAATTTACAGGCATTTTGAGCGGGGATACCCATCCATGTTGTGACAACAGCAAAGTCTACTCTTATTTGAACTGTTATGAACGACTACTACGCTCGGTTACGTGCACTTAGAAGTTTCAATCAACACGTAGGTAGGTACCAAACGATTTAATCTCCCTACTGCACTCGTACTCCCCGCGTTCCTTTTGAGACAAATGACTAACTCGCATTCGTTAGTCCAAGTGCAGCCTACTACGACTATTGACTAGCAACTGGATCATTAAGGTGTTGTCCATACCTGACGAATATAAAAAGAAGGGCGTTAAAGCAGTTTATCTCATTAACACATTTACACAACAAAATTACGATATTTCTAAGATTTTAAGGTAACACATTGACGAAATTAAAAACATATTCTTACATATTTGAATACATTACAAAAAATATATACCACTTATTTCATTTTTAAAACAGTTTTTCTTTTTATTCACAATTGTATTTGACATGAAATACATGTAAATTTTTAATACACACAATTTTTAATACAACACATTTTAATACACATACATTGACGGATTATTTTTTTATTTAATAGTAAACATTATTTTTTTTATGAATTTTTATACGTTTTTACAAGGTGCAATTGCTTGGTTTCTCCGACGTCTGCATGCGCTAGCAGCTAACAGCAAGTGTTAAGGGGAAAACTGAGACAAAGGACGGCCAATTAATTTAAAGTCTTATCTAAACTGACCCTTTTTAGTAATTAAATCTAAAGAAGGATTAAGGCACGCTCGTATCCTGATAATAGTAAAAAGCAGAATCTTTAAACATCTAGTGTAATGAAACAGATCGATAATATAGTATGAAAAACGTACTTAGGTTAGAAAAAGAACAGACAAAGAGTAATATCCGAACACAATTCATAAATATTACTCGCTCTCTGCAAGAAAAAAAACTTAAATAGGTCCATAAAAATAAACTTTCACGATAAACTCTCAGAATTTTCAGCGATAACACTATATTTTTTTTAGATAATACATAGCCAACATATACGAGTAGTACTAAATTAGTAATCAGCACATTTTTTTCAATTGTGTTAGTATATATCGAAAAATATAAAGAAAATGTACAAAATTAATGCATTTTCGCATTAAATCGTCCAATTTAACAAGCGATTTTCAACCTTACGTAAAGCATCGTAAATTATTGGAACGAAGTTCCTTATCGCGCGTTGTGAAAGGGGGCTAGACGGAAAAAAATCTTACGAAAAGTTGTCACGACACTTTTTGCTATAGGAAGCTGTCTGTCTGTCTCTCTCTCTCTTATAGAAAGCAAGTGCGGCGTCGCATGTTTCTCTGTCTGTCTCTCTCTCTTATAGAAAGCAAGCCAGATGTTGTAATCGTAGCAAGTGGCGCCATTTAGTTCCGTAAATTTATACTAGATGGCGACTCAGGTAAAGTTAGCTCGCGGAGGCATTTCATTCACTGGATGTGTAATTTTGAGAAATATATATTTTTGAACACTTACCATACGCAGAGAGGAGTTTTATTGAAGTAACCCTATACGCGCGATAATCGGAACCTATTATTGGAATATTTACCATGGTTTTGTATTTTTAGCATTATTTTTTCTGATGAGGAACTTCGTTCCATCCGGGTGTCCCTTGACACCTCTCAAGTTTTTTTTTTAAATTGTGGTGGGACCGCGTCATAAGTATGTAACAGAGCATAGATAAGTCATGCATTTTGTTTATACTATTAGTAAATACAGATTATAAACGATGTGTCATCAAGTGGGGTGCACAATAATTGTGTACTCGTACTTACGTCTCTATCCAAACATCTTTTATACACATAGCGTTATTTTATTTTTATTTTCTTCTTCACACTCCATACCTTCTTTGGTATGCGTTTGCCCTATAACAGTCATAATGTGACTTACTTTCTATTACGTCTTTAATAGAAGGCACTTGTGTTGGAAAACACGAACACTTTTCAGCATTTATGAGAAAATATACTTACATTAATTATGTTCTAACTATGAGTTATTTTATAATATTAAAAGTGTATGACTGATCATTTACCGAGTGACATCTGAATTAAGTAAATAAATATTTTTGTTAATAAATCATACATAAATCCACAACTTAAATTACATTATGCCTTCTACCCCCATGTGAATAATTATTTTATTGTATGACTAATGCACATTATAAAGAAACTGTTATTATCAACATACAGGGAATGTGTGCGTTAGCACAGAGTGTGTCGCAAACATAATACAAAAGCGTATGTCCCCATACAAAAGTTGGTAAACGGCATTTTACGATCATTCTTTTAGTTTTAGTTCTGCAAAATAAGCCAATGTATTCAAATTTGCTTCGATTTTTCCACTTTTTATATACATTGTACATTTTAATTTCCTTACGTTATTAAAATCGTAGGTTAGGAAAGATTTGTTTGTTTGAATTGAAAGCTCTGAAACTACAGAACTGATATGAACAATTATTTTGCCATTGGAATCCTA
Organism: Selenia dentaria; assembly: GCA_917880725.1. Taxonomy (NCBI): domain Eukaryota; kingdom Metazoa; phylum Arthropoda; class Insecta; order Lepidoptera; family Geometridae; genus Selenia; species Selenia dentaria. The sequence goes on along the minus strand of OU862901.1, from coordinate 7,647,817 downwards.
CATTATCCTTCATGGACATAGACAATATTTGATTCATCATCATCTTCATCGTCCATCACCACGCGGGTAACCGCGGGAAACCGCGCAGAGCAGCTAGTTACATATATAGTTGCACACATGAGAAACACATAAGATCTGGCATTCATTCACTATTCTGTCTCATTCTAGTAAAGCGCTGCTTAATTAAATCTTTCTAGAAAGATTGAGAAAAAGCCCAAGCATATAACGCTTTTTCACCCGCGTGGTGATAGACGATGATGATGAAAAGTATCCTATGTGTTAATCCAGCGCCTCACCTACCTTCATACCAAATTTCATCACAATCGCCCCCGCCATTTGTGCGTGAAAGAGTAACAAAGATCCATACAGCCATACTTCCATACTCACAAACTTTCGCGTTTATAATATAAAATATTTTGAGTGGATCAGAGAGGGACAGAGAGAGACATAGAGAAAGAATGATGATACGCTATTTCTCTTTGCTTAAGCTACATGGTCTAACCTGATAAATATGAGATCTATATAATATATTGTATGATAGACCTCTGAACGTCGCGAAACTATTGGAGTCCTACATACTCGACGTATAACGTAGGTTAGAAACGGTAAATTATTGCATAAAGATATGTTCAACTTACGAAAGTTTTTATCAAATACTATAGACCTATCTGTTTTACTGGCGGGTTACCTATTTAATCATATAGAGCGTGTTACATAAAGGTGTAGAAATACTAAAACCAATTTTGAAAGTTGCAACAGGTAGGCGTACCCAATTACTTTAAAAAATATTAGTAATTTTTCTCGATATATTAATAACAATAGTAATATGGGATAACATCTACAATAATATGAAATAACGTATAATATTTTAAACTTTTAGTATAACATACCACATGTACCATAGTATCTGCATTATTTATGAACAATTCTTCATAAAACTAATATAACATATTTTAACATTAATTAATTTTTTGTAGGTAGGTAGGTAGATACTGCATTTTACATAATATCAGTCTTACAAAGAGACATGGCACGCGAGCAATTATTTCGCACCCCATTCTATGGGGTGACTACCCTTTGGGGGTGCATTCTGCGGTGATTTCGAATGGATGGTTAGTGCGTAATGTAAGTTTGTAGTACAATTCGTGAGGAGAATGATTTTTGATCTAGTTTTAGTTGTTGAACGCAACATTTTATAAATATTTTTGTTTTAATCAAAGATGATGAAGACAGGGGATTCCAGGAAAGGTTAACCTTCTGATGCTAAGCATTATTTCTTCCAATAACAGTTGCAGTGTCACCCAGAGCGTTACACTACAACAAGTTTGTTTTGCGTTGTTGCACTGCACTCATAATTCAGAGCATAAACAATTTGAGAAAAAGTTACGTACAAACTATGAATTATCTGTGTCACAGTTGCCCTAGATACATGACAGTCTGTACTGTTTGAAGTAAACGATACGTTACCTACGTTACACTACGCAGTTATTCTTGCTAGGCGAACAGTAACTTTACTTGTTAACCTTCAAGTAAACTTATTATACTACTATTATTAATTAATTATTAATTTAACTTATTATTATATTACTCTTGTGATGGTGTCTTATTCAGTAATCTGTGATGGTGTCACAATTTAGTGACATAAAGTAAGTAAACTTAAAATCAGGCTGTAATGTTCCCACGGCTGTGAGTGACTCAAGCCTTCTTTGGCCAATGAAGATGTTTTTGAAAGCTTGTACTTTTCATGCTGGTCAACAGATATAACACAACGGGTTTTTTCTAAGACAAACAACCGGGACTGACTTAAGAGGATTGCATAGCTAGTACTTATCCATACCAAGAGAAAAAACTCTTTTCTACCTCTTATCATTGTCCGAATTCAGTGATATTTTTTTCATACAATCAACACATTGTTTGCTATGCCCGTACGTTTCGATTTTTTCAGTATTTCAAAGTAAAATAAATTTATTTTGTTAACTTGAAAATACTGAAAAAACCAAAACGCAAACATAGCAAACAATGTCTTGATAGAATAAAAAAAACACTGAAATCGGACAATGTTAAGGTAGAAAAGAGTTTTTAAGCTATTGCACAGCTTCTATCGCGGGCCTTGAGCGTGGAGACCGAATCCAGAAATTCCGTAACGAAAATAACCCAACACCCCCTCCACTCCGACTCCATCTATCGATGAATAGCAGAACTTTTAATGACTTTTTGAAATATCACGCTTGTCTCTTTAGTTCAGCAACTCGCCTCTAGATGGCCTTGGTTAAATAATTATAATTGCCATAAGTTGATTTGGCATCTATCGATGAATAGCAGAACTTTTAATGACTTTTTGAAATATCACGCATGTCTCTTTAGTTCAGCAACTCGCCTCTAGATGGCATTGGTTAAATAAGTATAATTGCATAAGTTGATAAAAACAGCTGTGCAATAGCTTTACCGCGGCAGTCTCCGAGTGCCACACGTCTTTTTTTTTCTTTTAGTATGGACAAGTACTAGCGCTCACATGAAAATGCTACTAGTGGTTACCCATCCAAATCGTCACCGCAGTACTAAAGCTTATAGATATGCTGTAAGCGCTAGGCAAATTCCGATTTGAGCGCGAATTTAATAACATATAGAGTTGTTTGGTTGGGAATGTTGCCGCTGATTCAAGATTGAAAACATCCTGTCTATCTAGCGTCAATCAAAACATTTCTTACATAAACACGATACATAAATAGTTTTTTAATAATTTTGCTCCCTAAAAATCTTCAAAGTATGACTGCCAATGTACCACAATAGTTTACAGAATACCAATGAAGTCAAAAACTGTCGATAGCAAGCCGCTGGCCCGCGATTGAACCTAAATAGCGAGAGTAGACTACGAAAACTGCCAAAAACGACAATTTTCATACAATGGAGTTGCGGTAACGCGGTTGAATAGGAAGGAGACTTGGGGCCTATTATATAGGTAAGCGTGAAGCTTAACATTAGGTGAGCAACTTGCTCACCGATTCCCGCTGTTAAAATCTATACTAATATTATAAAGAGGAAAGATTTGTATAAAGAATGAAAAGAAAAAAAAAATTATTCAAGACATTACACAACATAACATACATACATGCTGACAAAATAAGACAACCATCATAATAATGTTGCGTAATGCCATGAAAGAGCCCCGACTCAGCATACGCTAGGGTAAACCCAAGCACTGATTTTCAGTCGGCGCTCCTCACTGACATCACGAACGTAACTCGTGACACAACGGAAACAAATAAAACATAGATAATAAACATAGAATAATAGTATAGAAACATAGATAATTACAGTCAAAAAACAAAAACAAACAAGAAGGTAAATTCAGAGACGCTTCGTGCGTTGATGACCGCCAAGCGTCGATTAGAACTATTGGCATGTTTCGGAATTCACTAAAAATATTACATAATTATTATGGTATCCCCATGACGTGGCGCCATGCCACCAATGGATATAATCTAGTTTATCTATGCATGCCACGCACTGCCACATCTTCAAGTTCAAAGAGAATATAACACAATATAACTAAAATATAAATATAATATAATATATAATATAATGTTCCCCGAAGGTTACAATCTGGGTGTCTTCAAATCACGAGTGAATCGGTTCCTTCTAGGCAACGTAGACCGCATCATCGCTTAAAATCAGGCGTGATGGTAGTCAAACGCAAGCCTATTTACGTATAAAAAAAACCCAAGATGGTGTACAATACTGTAAAACTAGATTTCAACGTTTTTATAATTTTTTTATTGAATTCAAGTTGACTGTGATAATGTTACATTGTTTATATACTGACCGTCATCTACAACTTACTAAATATAGTCAGTTATGACGTAGATAACAATAACATCTACGTCATAGGAATGTATCTAAGTATGTTTGTAACGAATTGGCTCAAATGGTACCTACTGGACCGATTTCAAAACTTATTTCACCATTGGAAAGCTACATTCACCCTGAGTAACTATGTATAAGGAGCTATAAGGCTTTATAATATTCATCATCATCATCATCACTATCCATCACCGCGCGGATGAAACCGCAGAGAGCTAGTTGTACATAAGCTTCGACGTTACAAATTCAAATATATCCATTTCATTCAAAATGAAAGCTTTTTCACATCTCCATCTTAATACATTTCACAACTAACTGATACAATCAGAATAACTTTTTAAGCCAACATAAATACACAACATAATATCGCAAATAGAAATAAGCTACACTCCACGTTACCATTATCGATATACATTCATTACGTTACACCCCCCACCAGGGGGTACAATCGTAAAAATACTTTATCGACAACCCTCGATTCGCTAGAAATACTTTATCCATTTCACCCCTTGTGCCTGCCTATCGGTAACATCACTCTATAAAGAATGACGTCATCGGGGTAATAGTTCGATCTGATGATGCGTTCGTCGGATTGGGGTGAAAATATTTTGTTTAGGAATTGTGGCTTAAGTATATTTTAACACAGATTCCATTTTATATTTGTCGCTTGTTATATGTATGAACCCTCAAACTGCAGATATCGGTATTTTTAGCGTGTTTTAACATATTTATTTCTAACTAGTGACTGCCCGCAACATTTCCGCGTGAAACAAGATTATTAATCTCTTGGGAACTTAATTATTCGGACCAAAAACTGCATATGTGTTAATTGCCCGCTACTTATCACCATTTTAGGTTCAATATTTTAGTGTGAGAAGTAACCAACATCATGCGCTCATTCACTCTTTCACGCATTCATTCTCTCAAAATCTTTCGCATAAGTATATAATATACTAGCGACTGTCCGCAACTTCGTTCGCGTAGTAGGCCTTCGGCCTCGTCATAACCTCCCATCTTTTCATGGTTTCTCTTTCATAAGACCCTTCTCCTGATATAATAATTAATTAACAGAACAATAAAGAACTAGTGAGATTGTTCTTTCCGTTCTCGAGTTATAGCGAGACCAGGAGAAAGGGGGTTCATTTTTATGTATATAGACTACATGCGTGGTTCCGCAGGATGTTGGCTTTTAATATTTTTCCAACGAACTGAAAGAGAAGTAACCTCAGTTACTCCTACCATCAGTTATAGATCAGTGAAAGTCTGAGTAAAAACAGTAACGAGAAAAAACATAAATATGGTTTGAGTTTCGTGTATAACGTATACTTATATAGGCATGTAGTAAACATAATGTTATTTTCTACTGACTTCCAAAAAGGAGGAGGTACTCAATTCGACTGTATATTTTTTTATGTTTGTTTCCTCATAACTTTCGATTGGGTGAACTGATTCTCAAAATTCTTTTTTGTTTGAAAGCTGGTGCTTCCCGTGTAGTGCCATTTAAATTTCTTTAAATTCGGTCCAGTAGTTTTTGAGATACATACACATAATAGAATGGAATTCGGTATAAAATTTTTCAAATTGTACTTGTCACATTACAAAGAGATACTTTATTTTTATTTATATGTATATATATAAAATTCATAGGCTAGCGCTTGTCCTATATTTTTTTTATGGGAAGGTTGGCAAGCAGCTCTGATGATAAGTGACATAATGATATAATGACCTCATGGTAAGTGATACTGTCGCCCACGGACATCCGCAATACCAGAGGTCTCAAGTATGCGACGATCTTTGAGGAAGGATTATAGGAAGGAAGAGATAGAAGCAGTGAGGGTAGATGGGAAGGGGAAGGAGAGGGAGAACGGGGAAGGGGGGAATCAGGCCTCCAGAGCCTCCCACAAACCGACGGAACGCAATAACAAGCTATGTTACTTCACGTTGGTGTTATGTGGGAGCGTGGTACTTCCCCGGTCGTGCCGGCCCATTCGGGTGTGGGGTTACAGCGTGGTACTACCACAAAAAAACTATCTATCACTATCGTATATCTCTATCTATAACTGATATGGGCACTAGACAGTGACTGGTTGTCAAGGACAGCTCACAAGCACATCGCAAGCTTCTTAGCTTTGATCTTCAGCTAACCAGACTTAATAACAAAAGGAAAACCTAGTAGTCATAGCGACTGGATTCAAAACTGATGGTTAGGTAAACGAGTTCTAGAGTGGAGACCGCGTCTCGGCAAACGTAGTGTAGGACGTCCTGAGGCACGGTGGAGTGACGATCTGCGCAAGACGGCTGGCAAAAACTGGATGCGAGAAGCCCAAGATAGACCTAAGTGGCGTGCAATTGGAGAGGCATATGTCCAGCAGTGGACTGCTACAGGCTGATGATGATGATGATGGTTAGGTAATGGTGGTACTACACGATATTGAGAAGATATTCCCGTCAGTGTGATATGTGGTGAACTAATGGGACTGGTGTATAAATGAGATTTTAGGTAGAGTCTGTCTTATGAAAATACATACCGAAAAATCAATATGGCAACCCGTAAATGCCGCCATCTTGTAAACATTGAGTAATAGTAATGCCATACCCCGATTCCAGTTTTCCCAAGTCTTTCGAAAGATATTGGAGTTTACTCCATATATTTGTTTTTTATTCATAATATGGTTTATTTTCATTATTTGTTTCCTTACATGTAGTTTTAGTTGTTTTCTTACACATATAATGATCGGGTAATTTTAAATTACAATCAAATTAAATTAACGGTCCACTATTATTAGTTGTGGTGTTGGCGAAGGTTGCTACGTATACCTTGGACTGCTATGAGAACCAACGAGTCCATACTAAAAGAGCTCCACTAAATCACCACACGGCTCTCCACTATCTGCCGACAATGAACGAGGAGAAGAGATTATTAGTTAGTAACAACTTGTTATTACGAAATATTCATACCTTTGGACACCCTATGAATTTACCCCGAAATGGAGTATAGTGTCCGGAGGTGGAAACACTTTATGTTTAATGACCATGTATCTACTTTCGTTAGACATACTTGTCTGTTCTTGTAGGTCTTGTGTGCAAGAGGCTGCCTTGGTCGGTACCACCTCGTTGCCAGATACTTTGCCAAGAAGTAACACTACGCAAGCATTACTGTATTAAGATGTGAAGGGCACTGCAAGTGAAATTACTGGACATTAAAGCTCAAACGCAATGGAGTGTCGAGCATATTGCAGTGCCACGCAAAACTACAGCTGTAAGTTATGGGTGGCAATGCAACTGCCATGGGGAAACCTTATGCTTACTATGAGGCGCAACATTTGTCCATCTCGTCACTGGATACCAAAAAAGAGGTATTCTGTTTCTTGATTTACTGGGACATTCAGACTCAAATGAAACAAGCCGTTCTTCAAAAGAATTCGTTTAAAAGCATTCCTGCTTATACACTAAACTACATGCACAGGCAGACCGACTACCTATAAATGCCTGACATTTTTCGGGAATCCCAACAGGGGAAACTTGAGCGAGCGTAATTGCCAAGCTGTACAGAATAACAGAACAGTAACGTAGGTAATGTTTAACTAAATTATTCACTAGGGTTGCCAACTCTTGGAAAAATAAATAAGACAGTCTTTAATATAATAATTCCTTGAGACTGTACATACTCAAGTTTACAGAAAATTACTTTAGGGATGTACGTTCTTAGATTATAGTGAATACCGTAAACATAGCTACGTAAACTAGCATCAGAGGATTTTTACCGACTTCCAAAAAAATAAGGTACTCAATTAGACTGTTTTTTATGTTTGTTACCTTATAACTTTCGACTGAGTGAACCGATTCTCATTTTTTTTTGTTTGAAAGCTGATGCTTCCCGTGTGGTCCCATTTAAATTTAATTAAATTCGGTCCAGTTGTTTTGAGATACACTTCAATAACTGAATAGAATGGAAGTCGGTATAAAATTTTTCAAATTGTACTTGTTTATAACTAGCCTCCACAGACCCCAGGGCGGAGCCATATTTATTATTTTTCATATTTATCAAATCTAAATATAACTAAAAAAAGAGACAACAATACTTAATTTTACCTAATTTTATGTAAATTAATAAAATAAGGGCTATATCACTTATGAGTTTGCATCAGCATTCAGAGCAGACTGGTCTCCGCAGACAGCACCCGTTCACGAGTTGACGCATGGGGCAGCCATCGCCTTCCTCTACCACATTTGAGGGAAGATGGCGACCCGCCACACGACGCCACCGCCTACCGACACCTTTTCGTGAGCGTGTCTGCTCTGTATGCTCATACGTACTTACTCTTTGTCAAATACAGAATAACTTAAATAATTACTAATATTAACTTATTCGCTTAGGTACCCGTATTGTACTGAAGCAGGGCCTCAATTACTACTTCGTTTCGATCCCTGATGGCTATCAGAGGCTTTAGAGTTATGCTCGATAATACAAAAATATCAATATGTATATGTATAAAGAATCTAAGCCCTGGTGGAATGACTGACAGACAACGCACAGCCTAAACCGCAGGTCGTTGAGACTTGAAACTTTTTGTCTTTTGGTATTTGGGTAGAGCTGCCCTAAGAAAGGGTTTTTCAAAAGTCAACCCCTAAATGGGTAAGAATGATTAAAAACGTCTGTATGAAAGTCCTTTGTTTTTAAAGTTATATGTGTAATGTTTTTTATATAAATATAGTTCATTTACAATAAATAATGTATCTATTTATTGAATATTTTTTTACAAGAATGACTTAGATGGTAAAATGGAGGATGAAACTTTGTATGGAAAATTTTTTGTTTTTTAACTTATTGAATAGAATAGAAAATATTTTATTTGTGACATTACAATGTATATGTATCACAAGAAGCAAAAAAAAAGTGAAAACAATAGCACAAAACATGCAATTGTCACAAATTGGAACCAACTCAGCATAATACCAGCTGTTCGCCAGTGCTGATCTTCCGTTGATCCGTTATTGGTGTAAAAGTTTGTTGTTATATAGATAGTCATTTTAAAAACATACACTTCGCGGACGAAGTCTTTGGTGAAAGCTTGTAGTTCTTTAATATTAGTAAAGTCTGTGCAAAATGAGAAACGGTATGTCGTTACGGTGAACTAGCATTCAGATTTTACTAAGGTCATTGACATAGCTTAGAAGATAAACACGACTTAACCGAAAAGAGGTGGAGGTAAAATCTTATCAAGGGATCACCTTAATTTTCAATTTAACATGGAAAATTGTTACCACCAAAATTGTTTGAAATTAAATTTCCTACAATTTTGTCGTCTTTAATAATGATTAATGTCATGTCAGATAAAACATCAATTAATAATGACTTTACTATGAAATAAAATTTTCTCCGAATCACGTCACGTACCTACAGATATATATATATTATATTGCAGGAATTCTATCAAAATAAGTCAAAATCATTTATTCAATTTAGGCATCAAAGCAGTTATGAACGTCAATTTTTCATTATAATGTACTTTTAAGAGTCTACCGCCGCGTTCCAAAATATATAGAGCCTACCGAGAAGAAGCGGCAAAAAGCTCGGGGCCATTCTTTTTATATAGATGTTTACAATGTTTCTACTTAGGTACTACTTATGTAGTTTTATGGGTGGCAGAGTGGCAGCTTGCCAGAAGTTGCTTGCCAAGCATCTTTTATCTGTCTTTGTCTTCTATACAGGGTGTTTGGTAGAGGGTCCGACAAACCAAATGAGTGGGTTCGGGGGCCCAATTGAAGAATACAAGTTGGCCAAAAAAATCCCCGAACCTCCAATTTTTTTTAGTTTTTTTTTGGGGAAATTCCCTTTACTCCGAAATTGTACTATTTACCACCCTAACATTTGTAAAATCTGTTTTAGACCGGATGTTTTTAGTTGAATTTGGTCTTTCGGACCCTCTACCAAACACCCTATATAATGTCGAACTTTATAATAAGCTTTTTTTATTAGAACGTTTTTCAAACAGTCAACTTGAATTTTCCCTCTGTGTGCTCAGTTATATGTTTTGGGATTTTATTGTAAAAACGCACACAATTTCCTAGGAATGTCTTATTAGTCTTCGCGTGTCCAAAACTAGGTACAGCTATCCTGTTTGTATTTTAAGTATTAAAAGGGTGGTGAGCACTATTTAACTTACTTTATATACTCGTATATTATTCCAATACAGTTGGTGCTATAAACGTTCCAGAGACAGCCAAATTCATCTGAGAGTCAACTTCGTGTCTCAATTTCCAAGCAGCATGTTCATTTATTATCTCCATCTTCTAGCTATTTTCATTAACTTGAGGCAAAATTAGGAGACGTAATTCGTAACGAGAGATAGGGAGAGTTTATTAGAAATGGCGGGGTAAGACAACAAACAGATGGAATAGTTGTTTTGCTTTATGGAGTCCTCTCAATTTAATGTATGGAAGTTCTCCATGCTATATGGTGATTGTCATTCTATCAAAGAGGCTAAAAACCTTGCTGAAGTCACGATTTAGATGCATGTGACTGATTTTATTGGTTCTGGTCACATGTCCCCCAGAAGGCGTTCTTATTGCCATTTACGGGGCACTGTTCCATACTCCAGATTGCTATTGAGAATATCTTTGTCAGAAAAACTATTCTTCGTCTTTGTCTGACAAAGATATTAGCAATAGCAATCTGGAGTATGGAACAGTACGTATATATACGTACTTAACTTAAGGAATGGCAAATGTACGAACCGTACGTGACGAATCGTGAGGAAACCCGACTTATTAGGTGGTAGGTCTCTTGTAGGTAGGTAGTAGTAGGCGAGAGGCCATCTTGGTTGGTATCACCGCAGTGCAAGATAAACTACCTCGGAACAACAGTGTGCAAGTATCACTGTGTTAGGGTGCGAAGGGCTCTGTAGCAAGTGAAAATACTGGGCGAAAGAGATTCAAAAACAAATGTCTCGGAGTGACGAACACAGTGCAGTGTCATGCAAATAATATACAGTTCTAAGGTCTGGGTGGCGCTGCAACTGACATGGGCAAGCGTCATGACTTACCCGTCTCATCACTTTCTATACTAATATTATAAAGAGGAAAGATTTGTATGTAAGTATGTTTGTAACAAATTGGCTCAAAAAGTATTGGACCGATTTCAAAAATTCTTTCACAATTGGAAAGCTATATTCACCATGAGAAACATAGGCTATATAAGATTCATCATCATCATCATCCGCGCGGGTGAAACCGCGGAGAGCAGCTAGTATGAAATAAAAAAAATATATAGTTACCTACTATCATTGCATAGTTATGATAGTCATTGATAACAATGTAGCACATAGTAAAAGGCAAACTTACGACATCATAATATATAAATGTCTTTTATTATTATTTACACAATATTTTATTAAATATTACACAATAATTATATTATTATCTCTACATAATAATACAACTGTAGTGGTCGAATTTCTACAACAATGAAAAAAATGCTAAAAACAGAGTCGGGGGGATGTAAGGAGTGAAATCGAACTAATTAAATATTTTTTCTATTTTTTTTGTTCTTTGTTTGTCTGTCTGTTTGTACAGGTTAATCTCCGAAACGACTGGACTGATTTAAATGAAATTTTGCATGGTGGTAACTTATATCCCTGGTCAACATATAGGATACTTTTGATCCCAGTAAATTAGAGAATTCCCGTGGGATAATTAAAAAACTGTAATTAACTGTATCCCGCGAGGCCACGCGAGCTAAACTGAATGGCGGTCAGCTTAGTATATATAATAAAAACAAATCTAATAATATAGTAGTTTAGTCGTAGTATAAATATTGAGTATGAAAGCTCCTTGGAACAAGTTATATATAAAATGGACGATGAAATCTGATAAGTTTTTCATTCAGGACGTTACTGAGAAATTGTTTGCGAAATATTGGCCCTGGGCGGACGACATGTCGCTGAACTTTTCTCCCGCAATATTTATTTTATGTGCCCGAGTACAGTCGCGTTCAAAAAGGCATGTATAATGTAGTAAGTATTTTTGTTGCTCTTGCTGTCGGCGTGTTATCATAGTATAAAGAGGCAACCGTATGGAAACTAAGCCTAGTTAAGCGGAAATACGTGACTACTCGTCTTGACGCGGCCTCACTACTGACGGCACCGCGAGAACCGCTTAGGGCTCTCGTCGATGCGCATGTTTGTGTGAGTGAGCCGTTTCGAACGTTTGTACGTAGTTTCCGTACTGGTGATATTATTGCCATCGCAAATATTCATAAGCAAATTCATTTGTGTGTATGTGTGTGCAATATTGACACTGTTTGTAGTTTGAGGATTGATATAACGAACGTTACTTATTTACCACCTTTAGGCACAGAATAATAAGTACAAGTACTTTAGGTACCTCAGTTTATAGAAGGCTTCGCTCTGAACCAGTATTTATTATTATTATATATGTATTAAGATTAACCAGTTAAAGTGGCAGTGGGCAGGGCACATAGCACGCATAACAGATGGCCGATGGGGCTGGAAGGTTCTGGAATGGAGACCACGGACTGGCAAGCACAGCGTAGGTGGTCCACCGACACGGTGAACAGACGACCTGATAAAAAGGTCGCAGGACGACGGTGGATGCAGGCCGATTCCAACCGGTCCTTTTGGAAAATTATGGGGGATGCCTATTTTCAGCAGTGGACGTCCTACGGCTGAGATGATGATGGTGATGACGATGATCAAGTATAGTCAAATTCATATACCTAAGTATAGTCAACTCATATATATATATATATATATATATATAGTATATATATATAGGAAAAGAAACGGAAATAAAGGCTCGGATAACTCGCCAGCGGCTTCACTCAATTGGTCTACTACTTGGTCTAGAAGTCACGTGAATAAATTCATCCATTCGGAGTGTAATTTCTAAAAATCCTTCAGCCAAATAATTTCTAAAAACTCAAGTCAATTTGACAGCTTGATACACTAGACGTGTTCGGCGACCGTCAAGAGTGATGAAATGTAATGCCAGTTTTTTTTCCATGGTGACTAATTTTATATTATTATTATTGTTTACTGATATACTAAGTATTTAAATGTACTCAAATACTACTATTATAGCAATTGCGTTTGACCATGTACATATTTTTTGAAGTTTTGGTATAACGATAAATACTTGGAGAAATAATAAGCTACTCGAAGTACTAATGTGCGCAGACGTAGTCGCGGGCACCAACTAGTGTATAATATATGAATAGATAGATAGATGTCATGATGATACTCGAATTTAATAGCGACATAGTAAGTAGACTTCGAAATGCGGGGTTACAGGTCAATCCAAATCAGCAGCAAATGTGATGAAGAGACATTTGCAACCGACTTCCAAACAAGGATTTCGCGTGTATTTTTGTGTGTGTTTGATACCTCAAAACTTTCGGCTGGATGAACCGATTTTGATGGTTTTTATTGAAAGCTGGTATCTACGTTTCGTGTGGTCCCGTTTCAATTTCATCCAATTCGATCAAATGGTTTTTCTACCGACTTCCAAAAAAAGGAGGAGGTACTCAATTCGACTGTATTTTTTTAATGTTTGTTACCTCATAACTTTCGACTGGGTGAATCGATTCTTAAAATAATTACTACAAATTTTTGTTTGATGCTGGTGCTTCCCGTGTACTCACATTTAAATTTCATCAATTTTGGTCCAGTAGTTTTTGAGATACACTCAAATAACTGAATAGAATGGAAGTTGGTATTGAATTTTTCAAATTGTACTTGTGAGTTACACTCTAATAGCTGAAAAGTGTTTCGCTTGTCTTGATGATATCCTTATTGACGGTGTAGGACAATCATCCCGTAGGTAAGTAGCAAGATTCACTAAAAAGAATAAAAAACAAAATACCAAGAAAATGGAACTTGAAAGTTATTTCAGACATTTTAGTGTGGAAGTCGGTTTAACTTTTGGTATATTTTTTTGTTTAATGTTTTTAGTTATATTCCATGTCCATGCTACTACTGTTAAGCTAAATTCTCCTCCTACATTCAAAAAGACGTTTTAATAAACAAGTACTGTTGGGATCGCTTTATGTGGATTAGTCAGATATGGCTTAAAAACTAACTGTAAAGAACAACTATATTGAAACACTTTTCTCATCGTATGTACAAGTACAAACAGTAACATGAACCCATACATAAGTACAGTCAGCAAGACAAATGAGTCGGTAAGCAAACAAACTCCCCTAGTCTGGACGTCAGACTCTTAGCTATAGAAAGCGTAGATACCTACTATAGATATATTGACAGTACACGAACTTGCGATATAAATATATGCGAAAGGATTTTCTTAAGAGTTTAGTAATTAAAACACAAGTAAATAGTTTAGCACTGTTAGAAAATAAATATCCCATGTTGAAAATCACTAATAAAACAATGTTATTACAGGATTCATAATTTAGTATGAATATACAATAGACGATATTTTTACTCACTACATTTCCAGTATGCATAAATTGCAAAGTAACATAATATTAAGATAATTAAAAAAACTACCCCATGTTGGCTTTCCTGTGTCTGTGAAACATTGTTCATTTCTCATGTTTTTATTTAAGTGACATTATCACGAACAGAGAAGACAGAAAATACAAATCCAAAACCTACCTTTAATTTAATTCAAAAGCTGCTCGGTGAGTGTGCAATGGAACTTCACAATTTGATTCCGCCATCCCCATTCTATAATCGGACATCCAGAGATACTCAGAAGCGCCACCGCTTTATGGTGGATATTCCATTTACCCGGACGAAGCGATTTACTTCTTCGTTTATCATACGAACCGCTAGGGAATGGAACACCCTCCCTGAGTCGGTGTTTCCGGTTAAGTACGATATGGGGGTCTTCAAAACACGAGTGCATAGGTATCTTCTGGGTAAGCGCGCTCCATCATCGATCGCATCATCACTTAGCATCAGGTGAGATAGTGGTCAAGTGCTACCCAGTACGGAGTAAAAAAAAAAAAAGCTACCTACATTTTACTAATTCTAAATTTTTCTACTCAAAGTGGTCTGCAGACAAGTCAAAACAAAGTACAGGGTTGCCGCACAAGATGAAATACTGTTTTACAGTGACGCAAAACAAATAAGGTACTTTTAATTTTTGCAGACAGTACTTTTGTGGTACTTTCGACTTTGTCAAAGCTTTCTACTTTGTGAGGTTTTATCGTAGAGATGGATTTATTCCACGAGTTTTATGAAGACAATTACTTTTAAATTAGAAAGTTACATTTCAAACCGCGTATATAATGTCTGAAGCCGCAGAACTTATTAACTTTCTTTTGAATTATATAGGGGAGGTATGATTTATAACAATTATACTTATTTATTAGATACTTATTTATATAGTTCCCAGCTGGTGCTAAACTTGAACTAATGGAAAACACTGGTATACTATATCAGCATTTATCCTACGAATAAATAGACTTATTATTTCATCGTAGCATTTATACAAAAATTGTGAACACAGCATGCAGCCATAACAAAACCAAGCCGGTATTCAAAATTACTTTTGATGTTGGTCAATGATTGATGTTTGTTGCTCTTTCACGACAAAACTACTAGCCGATTTTGTTTAAAATTCATGTAAAGGAAAGTAGATGTTTAAATCCTAGCAGTGTACTAATAAATTACTTATATACATCTCTATTTATCTTTATTCTGAAATAACGGAACGACAACGTTGCATTTCATAAACAAATCCGATATAACAAGTTAAAAAACCATGTGTTTATGTCCAGTAGGGCTATTATGTATCTCAGTTGCTAACAAATGTTGATTGAAATCGAAAAAAATGGCGGCTCTATGTCACTTTTGTCAGCTCCAGTCATCAACTTACTAACATTTTTGCTTACAGGAGTTGTCGAAATTGACATATAGCCGCCATTTTTCAAGATTTTAATCAACATTTGTTAGTAACTGAGTTACATAATGGCCCTGCAGTTATTTAGGGTACGTTCCGGTGAGCGCCGTCAACGCTCACAACTGTCGCGCCCTGGTGTGCCGTTCCCTTTGGTTGACAGTGACAGCTCGCAAAGACCACGTAAACCTATGATCCGCGAGCGTTGTTTCGGTGACGTCATCGAGTTTAAATATTTATATCGGGTTTATTAGACACACTGTAAGTATGTAGATAACTCTACCCGATTTGAGAAAAAGAAGGAAAGATATTAATAATGTTTCCTCCGCTGTCCGAATGTGAATCGTAGAAGGTGAGGCAACCGTCGGGTTTAATAGGCTTTTTGTGCTGAGATACCGTCTTAGTTGGTATCACCACAGTGCCAGATATTCTGCCGCGTGAAGGGTACTACAGCAAGTGGAATTTCTGGGTGAATTGCCAGCTCTATTAGCTCAGTAGGTAGGCGATAGCTCACTAAGGCTACGTTCCGGCAAGCGCCCTCAACGCTCACAACTGTCGCGCCCCGGTTTGCCGTTCCCTTTGGTTGACAGTCAGGTCGCAATGATCACGTAGACCCACCTAAGATCCGCGAGTGTTGTGAGCGCGGCGTGAGCGTTTTCGGTGACGCCATTGATGACGTATCGAGCGCCGCGATTAATTTCGGCGCTTCCAGGAACGTAGCCTTAGTAGCGATACTGCCTTCAAAGTGCAGGGTCTCAGGTTCAATCTCTGCCTGGGGGAAATATTTCAATGATCTTGGTTTGTTCTTATGCATTGTATTGTAAGTGTCCATGCCCTTATTTTAAACATTATTAGTTCAACGTTATAAAAAAAGTTAAAAAAGGCACGGACCCTGGTCTGTGGAGAGTATTATTATCAGAAAAAAAAATAACATTATTAGTTCAGCGTTCGGGAAATGTATGTAGACGTTAAAAGTTTCAGCCAATTTTTAATTTTTTTTGTCCTATTAGTGTGTTAAAGTTACAATCCTCCATCCATTAATGTACACATCTTAACAGACAAACTAAATACCATTGCTTTTATTTATCTATACTTTATAATAAGTATTTTAAAGAGGAAATATTTGTTTGTTTGAATTGGATAGGCTACGCAACTACTGGACCGATTTTAAAATTCACCATTTCTTTTCACTCTCATCATTTATTTTTATCATTAGCATCCTACATTATCCCTGATGAGCATAGGCTATTTAGTTTCATCATCATCATCATCATCATCCACAACCACGCGGTTGAAACCGCGGAGGGCAGTTAAGTATATGACATGCATAAATTAACCATGTATATTTAGTATTCTGGCCAATGCAAATATAAATAGAATATTAATTAAAAAACATTAAAGGAAGGATTTTTGGAAAATTTTCCCCCGGGTTGGGGAAGTGAGCGAAGCTACTGGCGGGTCAGTAAGTCTTCTTGTAATAACAAGTACAATTAGAAAAATTTAATACCGACTTCCATTCTATTCAGTTATTGGAGTGTATCTCAAAAACTACCGGACCGAATTTGATGAAATTTAAATGGGACTACACGGGAAGCAGCAACTTTTAAACAAGAAAAGAATTTCGAGAATCAGTTCACCCAGTCAAAAGTCATAAGGTAACAAACATAAAAATAATAGTCGAATTGAGTACCTCCTCCTTTTTTTTGAAGTCTGTAGAAAATTAAATTCTTGTAAGCGCGTAACTTGAAAAAGGTTGGATGGAATTGTATTTTTTTTATTTTTTTCTAATTTGGACTATTAGGAATAATAGAATTAGAATAATAAAAGTAAAGAATTAAGTAAAGAAACAAAAACTTTGGAATATTCAAAGTATATTTTCTATGGATCAGGGAAAACACAGACTATCGAATCAGCTTTGCATACAATTTGATGCCCTTTAAACACACGAAAGACTCGTGACCTCAGCCTCCCTGTATGTTAGCTTGATCAATACATCCCCTGCTACTCGACATCAATATAGCCATGACCTATATACCTACAACGTAAATGACACAATGTAATGACTGCGCTGGATGGGCGTTATACAGACAGTATAACTTTTAGCCCGGCTACTAAGGGAGTATAAAGGAACTACAGGATTACAGGACATAATAGAACAAGCATACTAAGTTTAGTTAAGATTAGTTAAAAAATGCGATCTGTACAGGAAGATGTTCCCATAACCTAACAAACATACGGACAGGTGAAAGTAAATTTGTCCAGTTAGAGCAGAGACGCTTCACTAGCTTGGAAAATTATATCTACGTTATTTCTCTCCACTATAAGTCTCTACACGCTAAGTCTCTACACGTTCAGTCTCTACACGTTAAGTCTCTGTACGTTACTTCTCTCCACGCTAAGTCTCTACACGTTCAGTCTCTACACGTTAAGTCTCTGTACGTTACTTCTCTACACGTTAAGTCTCTGTACGTTACTTCTCTCCACGCTAAGTCTCTACACGTTCAGTCTCTACACTTTAAGTCTGTACGTTACTTCTCTCCACGCTAAGTCTCTACACGTTCAGTCTCTACAGGTTAAGTCTTTGTACGTTACTTCTCTCCACGCTAAGTCTCTACACGTTCAGTCTCTACACGTTAAGTCTCTGTACGTTACTTCTCTCCACGCTAAGTCTCTACACGTTCAGTCTCTACACGTTAAGTCTCTGTACGTTACTTCTCTCCACGCTAAGTCTCTACAAGTTCAGTCTCTACACGTTACGCCTCTCCATGTTATGTCTGTCCACGTTAAATCTCTACACTTGAAGTCTCTCCACGTTAACACTCGTATTGATAAACAAGTAATTACTTGTTGCTAAGTAATTTCTCAATTAAGAAACTACTTTACGATAGAGTACTTCAACATAAAATCTTATTCTATAGTCGAGCAATTAATGTTACTTACTAAATGAATGACGTAACCCATCAAAATTGGATGTATCTTTTTACACTTGTTTTAGGTTATTGTCATGGGATTTTAATTTTCACAGCATAATAGATCCTACACAGTTCAGACTAGTGTGCAAATGTCATTTTTATACTACTTCACTTTTGCAATAAGAACGATAAATTTACATGTTCTCATTGCTTAAGCAAAGGAAATAGGGACTATTACTCGGCTAAGAATTATCTATATCCTTTGATAGTTCTAACTTCAGGCAAATTCTAGTCTATAGAATTAAAATCGTTGCTTAGGTAATTAATTTTCCTTAAGTAATTACTTTTGCTTGTTTATAAATACGGCTGTTAGTCTCTACACGTTAAGTCTATGTACGTCACTTCTCTCCACGCTAAGTATCTACACGTTAAGTCTCTGTACGTTACTTCTCTCCATGTTACGTCTCTGCTCGTTAAGTCTCTCATCGTTACGTCTCTCCTTATTACATCTCTCCACGTTAAGTCTCTACACGTTACGTCTCCCCCTGCCTCACCGCGTCCACGCCTGTCTCGTACCTATAGAAAGTGGCGACCCTATAGTACACAGAATAGCCAGATCAATAACATCCCTCGGAAACAAAACTTTCCGAGAACAAAACTCTTCCACAGAATATCTCACAGTATCCCCGCCCTAGTTTGATAAATCACCTTTTGTATTTAGATCGGATCGATGTGTATATAAAATAGAACTAAGCTAGAAAAGAAGCTGTTAAAGGTATCAGCAGGTAAACCATTCTCGGAACTCCTTTGAGAGGCTTGTGGTCTTAATTGGTGCAGATTTGGAGATTTGCAAATCTGTGGAAAATACGGGCTTAATTAATGTTTGTGAGAGTGCTTTGAGATGCTTATATAAATGAATTGGCGGGTTGCATTTTTCCACATAGTTTTTTGGGACGATAGATCTACAGTCTACACTGTGAGGTAGACACGAGACACGAGTAAGTATTTAATTTGTATAATGTGTATTTTTGCATATGAAGTGTTGAATCCCTGATTCGACTGATTTAATGTACCTCGTAAGAACGTTTGTCCGCATGATAGATTGAATAATCGATATAACCGAGAGCACATCATTAAAAAAGGTTTGAATTAAACATCGAAATAAAAAAGTAATAAAAAATATACACAATTTAATCAGTTCAAACATATTTATTTTCATTATGCCTTTTCAGACTTTCTAGCTTAAGCTAACAGTTTTTCATCAAAACCAACATTAATAAGAAGCGTGTGGATTTCAATTAAGGCTCCATTATAATAATTATGTAGGCTGGCATAAGAAATGCAACGTCATTGGTACCACCCCTACCATGAGTTAATGCTGTCGATAGCCGCTAGCAACAGCGAAGGCGAAGAACTTTCTAAAAAACCATCAATTAATAATTCACAAAGAGCTTCTTTGACGATAACTTCTTCCTCGATATAAACTATTTCAATTTCTATTTGATTTCACTTACATCTTCTGTTATATCTTTCACATTTCATACTGTTTTTTGGTCTGTTCCCACTAGTTTTATTGATTGTTCTATTGATAGAACTAGTTGGACTTTTTTGTTTTACATTACTTTATGTTTCTTGATTAATGTAACTGGACCATTTCATCCCATTTAGTTATATTGCAAGATACGTGATTAATAAGCACGTATGTTCCATTGCGAGTATTCATAGATTACAAATGATACTATAAACTGGAATACCAAAACTATTAAGACCAGTTTAGCAGTTTAGCCATGAAGCTTACAAACAGATAGACATAGCGGATAACAGATAGAGATGCAGAGTTAATTTAGAATTGGTAATATCAGTGTGGATATAAACAATTGACCAGTGACGTCAAGTTTTCATTAGCGAGAATGTTTTGATACGACGGCACAGCTCATAGTAGGGGTAGCAAAGTAATAATAATAACAGTGGGGTAAATAGAAGAGGGAATGAAA
The DNA here is from genome assembly GCA_917880725.1 of Selenia dentaria. NCBI lineage: Eukaryota > Metazoa > Arthropoda > Insecta > Lepidoptera > Geometridae > Selenia > Selenia dentaria. The sequence goes on along the minus strand of OU862901.1, from coordinate 7,627,164 downwards.
TATTACTTATCGACATGCATCAACGAGTGAACATGACTTTTGCCACTAGGGGATATTAGTGGTTTGGAGTGTGTGATTTGTTTGTACCTACCTACTAAAACTCAAGGTCTCTTATTTGATAAATCATTATTCACTGAAAATAATAATTGTAGCTTCAAGAAGAAAGACAAGAGTCTTCGACCTATGTGTATTACCAGTGATGACTTATGGCACTGAAACGTGGTCTCTTACTATGGGCCTCATAACTAAGCTCAAAGTCGCACAACGAACTATGGAGAGGGCTATGGTCGGGATTTCTCTACGTGGTCGAATCAGAAATGAGGAGATTCGTAGAAGAACGAAAGTCACCGACATAGCCCAGAAGATTAGCCAGTTGAAGTGGCAGTGGGCAGGGCACATAGCACGCAGAACAGATGACCGATGGGTCCGAAAGTCCACCGACACGGTGGACAGACGACCTAATGAAGGTTCCAGGACGACGTTGGATGCAGGCCGCTTCCAACCGGTCCTTTTGGAAAATCATGGGGGAGGCATATGTTCAGCAGTGGACGTCCTACGGCTGAGATGATGATGATGATGAAAAGGGCTATAATGGTGGGCCTTATGCATGTACCGTCTCCAGATAATATAAAAATAAATTAAAAATATTTATACTAAGAAAATCTAGACTCCCATATTTTATGAAATATTTTTCTACCAAATTCCAAAAAGGAGGAGGTACTCAATTCGACTGCATTTTTTTATGTTTGTTACCTCATAACTTTCGATTAGGTGAACCGATACTCAAAATTCTTTTGTTTGAAAGCTGGTGCTTCCAAAAATTCTGAAGTTTCATTTAATTCGGTTCAGTAGTTTTACTCCAATAACTGAATAGAATGGAAGTCCGTAAAAAGTTTTCCAAATTATACTTGTTGAACCCCTATATAACCCTAATATACGTCTATAAAACAGCGCTACAAGAGTACTGAAACCAGCCAACAATAACCCTCTACAAAATCTCCAATATTTATTCATACGTACATGAAAAAAGGCTGCCTTTTATACTAAAAAGCTATAAAGCCATTGAAAATATTTCAACATGCACCCCTTGCAACAATCGTGTGGTACTATCGCATATTCTATAGCTATGGGGTGCATAATGAACCTTGCTGTATGCCAGACACTGCGCTGTTTTAAAACATGGAGAATAAGCTTATGCAGGCTTTGAATAATTAAATATAAGTCTAGTGTAATATAAAATGATGTGTGGCAATGCCACTTATTAAATTTAACCTGACTTTAAAAAATAAGTATCTCATATTTGTACACAAAAACGCATAACGTTTATCTCAGAAAGCGCTATGAGAAGCTTGTAATTGCTTAAGCTTAAAACCTTGCGCGGTTTCACCCTCGTGTCGATATACGATAGAGATGATGAATCAAATATAGCCTGTATATTATGTATGTCACTCGGGCATAATGCAGCTTTCTACTGGTGAACAAACATTATAGTGTAGAAGTGTAGATTAAGAGATATTTTTTTTCACAGGATAGATTCTCAAGTCGACGTGTATTTTTACGCATAACTTTTTACTGGATTCTCTGATTTGGACGATTTATTTTTAGCTGCATAGGTTACACCACCAAGTTAGTCGCATTAACGTGTCAACACTATTTTGAGTTCTATCTAGTCTATCTATATATATAAAAATGAACCCCTATTTCTCCTGGTCACGCTGTAACTTGAGAACAGCTTTACCGATTTCATTCATCTTTTTGTTTAATGTTTTCTGATACTTCGTATAGAAAATTCTTACATTAAAATAAAACAAAATAAGAAAACAGGGGTTATAAAACAGGTTATGGCGAGGCCGAAGTGTGAGCCTACTATGCGAAAGAAGTCGCGGGCAGTCGCTAGTCTATATATATATATGCACCCCTATTTTTTTTGGTCACGCTATAACTTGAGAGCGGATAGAACAATTTCGTTAAATTATTTTATGTCGTGTTAATTCTTGTCAGGAAAAGGTTCTTATGAAAGAAAAACTAAGCAAAGATGGTAGGTTATGGCGAGGCCGAAGTCCGAGCCTACTACGTGAACGAAGTCGCGGGCAGTCGCTAGTATTCAGTAAAGAAGGGGCTTTCGTACGTTGATGAAATTATAGTTTCAGACGTTAAGGTAGAATACCACTTGCGGATTGGAAGTCTGTTGTATTTTAGAAAAACGACGATTGGGTCATTTTATAATAAATGCATTAAAAATAAAATCTAAATACATCAATATAATATGGCAAGTTGTTACCCTATTATTATCCTAATTAGAAATAAACTTAGTAATATATTACAAAACAAAAACACCGTGTATATTACCAGTCATAGTGTCATATTTCCCTGTGTATTTATTTTAATATTAAGTTACCTAAATAAACGCAAAATTTATTATCTAGTCCATGACCACCAGTTATTAGCATTGTAAACCTTGGAACACACCTTCGATGACACCCCAGCTGGTTCAAATTTCGCTAATTGAATTAAACAGTTACTTTCCATTTTTGGTACAAAATAAGCACCTACTTAGGAATAGGTTTATGATATCACCCTAAAAACCTGGTTAAAGGGGTGAAATATTACCAGTTAAGTCACTGAACTTACTTTTACCTACTTACCTTTGCTCGGTGTTTTTACTACAATGTACATACGATCTACTGTTTGTTTGTCGATCGATGACGAGAAGAGCGAGTAGCTCGCCTGATGGTAAGCGTCACGCTTACCCAGAACAGTTCAATATCGTTCGGAACTTTAAACTACAACAGTTTACAACCCCCATCCCATCCACAAAAGCCCATCGCCGTGAGATATAAGATGTTAAATCTCTTGCCATGTAACTTCCCTTGAAACATTGCCCTTAAACGATACACATTAATTTTGGCACACTACTACTTCACGATTCAACCAGCAAAGGTCCCAGGCGGACTCTACAAAAGTCTTACCACTACAAACGCGAAATCTTTTCTCAATAAACATTAAATAGTAATAAAATATATTCTTACGAGTACCTCTTTTTTATAATTGACTAGCTGCTATCCGCGGTTTTACCCGCGCGGTGATGGATGATGATGATGATAAATCTTATATAGCCTATGTTACTCAGGGTGCATGTAGCTTTCCAATGGTGAAATAATTTTTGAAATCGGTCCAGTACTTTTTGAGCCAATTCGTTACAAACATACTTAGATACAAAACTTTCCTCTTTATTTTATTAGTATAGTATTAGGCGGTCGTTTTCGGACGTTGCCGTACGAAGTTTGTGTGCGAACACCCGTACTTCGTTTAAATATATAGAATAGATGGTCACTATTTCACTTGATGGTCAGTGATGATGAGGTCGGAGGTGATATAATAACTTTAGATCTAGACCGGAGACTGCCTCTCAACGACATACGGCTGCCGAAACACACTATTAGATTTATGACAAACTTTCAATGTTGGCAGGTATAGCCAGGCAGACATGAATGCTCCTACACCATGCTGTTGATTTCATTACGATTTCACCTTTAAAACTCAAGTTTCTAACGTGTCTCATTTCCCTCATACTATCCTCGCTTAAAAATAATACTTGGAGCCTTTTAGAGTAATAGTCAATAATAAATATAATAACAAACTTTCCTTTATTTTAAAGCAAAATCTCACTATCTTTTGTATATTCTTTGACGTCGGCCATAAAATGTAATAATAAATATGAGTCAAGTAAAAACACACGCTAACACTAACATAACTCCACACAGTGTTGCCAACATATTTAGATAACACTTAATAACTTAGGTAAATTATCAATCTATAAATGAAATTATCTTTATTCTTATTAATTTATTACCAATTTGTAATGCAAGAAAAACAATGTACTCAATCATATTATTTATTTTCTACGGACTTCCAAAAAAAGGAGAAGGTAATCAATTCGACTGTATGTTTTTTTATGTTTGTTATCTCATAAGTTTCGACTGGGTGAACCGATTCTCAAAATTCTTGTTTGAAAGCTGGTGCTTCCCGTGTGGTCTCATTTAAATTCGGTCTAGTGGTTTTTGAGTTACACTCCAATAACTGAATAGAATGAAAGTCGCTATTACATTTTTCAAATTGTGTAAAATTATTTGTAATCCAGCTATTTAAGTAATAGGATAATGCCAAAGTTTTTTTAATTTGACGCATCCCTGGAAGAGAACTAGTTTTCGCAACACTTTTATTTTTATATAATTTATATTATATAAAAAATATATATTAACACATATTTTGACATTATGTAATGAGTATTAATTTAGTTTTTTTTTAATCATTAGTGTGAGTTGTAGTACGTAAACGTTCTAGTTGAATAAATAAATAAACACAGGGAATCCTACTGTGAAAATTAGTAGTTGAACTCATAAGTTATAATAATAATAGTTCGGATATAATTATGTTATGTCACATTTTAATTTGCCAATAAGTTATTCAAGATATTATAAAAAGTTTTGGTAAAGGAAATTAATGTTTCAAGAAGCCTTTAAAGAAAAAAAAACTTTATTAAATTTGTATACCTCATTAGCAACAAGAACTGCTAATGATGGGACGTTTTCGTTTTTTCTGAGAAAACTCATCGCTTTACCTCGTGAGAATAAATCTACAATATTTTTCTCCCTATCTAAATTGAGACATTCTTAAGATAAATTTGAAAAATGGTATTTTGGTGTCGATGTTAAGCACTTAACATCGACGTCGTTAAGAAAATTATTACGGTCCAGCGGAGATGAGAAGCGTTTACCCTCTGTGTGTTTTTTTGTCCGTTGTCTTGATACGAGTAGTAAGTACAAGGCGGAGTACAATTTTCATAGGTCTGTGTTTCCAATTAACTTACTATTAATTTCAACCTTAACATCCTACTAATATGATCTTATTTAAAAACTCAGCGTAGAGTCTAAAGCTGCATTTAAGAGGATTGCATAGCTAGTACTTATCCATACTAAAAGAAATACCTCTTTTATACCTCTTAACATGGTCCGATCCTAATGTTTTTTTTTTCATGTAATCATCACATTGTTTACTATACCCGTTTTTTTCAGTACTACGAAGTATTAATTTACTTTCTTAAAACTAAAAAAGACTGCCAACCAACCCGTACGGGCATAGTAAACAATGTGATGATTACATGAAAAAAAATCACTGAAATCGGACCATGTTTGGAGGTAGAAAAGAGTTATTTCTTTTACTATGCAATCCCCTTAAGGTAATATATTGATTAAGACGTTACTTTGCGGAAATCCATTTTAAAACGATATGAAAGAAATATTTAGCGAAACGCGTTTCGAGTCGGTTTTGGTTGCTTGGATTGTTTTGTGTGTTTCTTATTCTGTATTATTTGCATTGTATGCGGGAGGGAGGGTGGTGCACTCTGCATCTCAGCCATAAGCATTTTTCCAGCGGAAGTTTCACTAAATATATCTTTTAATATAGTTTTCTACCGACTTCCAAAAAGGAGGAGGTACTCAATTCGACTGTATTTTTCTTTTTTTTTATGTTTGTTACCTCATAACTTTCGATAGAGTGAACCGATTCACAAAAATTCTTTTTTTGTTTGAAAGCTGGTGCTTCCCGTGTGGTTCCATTTACACTTCATCAAATTCGGTTCAGTAGTTATTGAATTAACAATAACTGAATAAAATGGAAGTCAGTATTAAATTTTTCAAATTTTACTTGTTAAAATGTATTTTTGAAACACACCACCCATCTTTTATATAAATCGAATAGAATCTTTATTTTAATGATCTCTCTCAGTTAAGGTTTGTGTCTATTATATATTGTTGGAATTGGATTTCAAATCCAAAACCAATTTTAAAGCCTAATTAATGTGATTAGATTATTTATCTTATTCTTATTAATTATAATTATTATATAGCCTGATTAGGAAAGGGCGCGGCCATGCGATTTGCCGCTACCTAAAGCGGCCTTGACACTTGGTGTAGGGCTTCTGTACACTGTTGGTATGAGTAGGGCGGCTTTGTAGGGCAGAGAGGTCATATTTATTTGTAACTAGCGAACCGGCCCGTATTTGCACGGGTATATTAAGAAAAAATAAGTGAAAATGTGAAATTCGCTTGTTTCTACTTACGTAAAAACTTTTTCATCATGATCTTAGCCGTAGGACGTCCACTGCCGAACATATGCCTCCCCCATGATTTTCCAAACGGACTAGTTGGAAGCGGCCTGCATCCAACGTCATCCTCCTACCGTTATCAGTACCTCTACCATGAGTTGGCAACATAAATGTCATCTATAGTCGATACTCGATCTCGCCTACCTATAACTCATGTGATTGGCGTACTCGCTGTCAATTTTAGATCTACAAATGACTCCGAGGTGGCACTATTCTTTTTTTTCATAAATTTTTTCGCGGCAGTCGATATCGAGCATCGATTGGTGCCAACGTTGTAAACTCATGGTAGACCTACTGGGTGTAACAAACAAGTGCAATTTGAAAAAATAAAACCGACTTCCATTATATTACTTTGGTAAAAATCAGTTATTGGAGTGTATCTCAAAAACTACTCGACCGAATTTGTTGAAATTTAAATGAGACGCGAGAAGCACCAGTAAAAAAAATAACTTTGAGGTTCATCCAGTCGAAAGTTATGAGGTAACAAATATTAAAAAAATCAGTTGAATTGAGTAACTCCTCCCTTTTTTGGAAGTCGGTAGAAAAGGTGAGTAATACTAAAACCACACACTCATATAAGCTTGTATAAAACCGGACCAACTACTGCGACCCATCTATCCTGGATTAAAAAATATCGAGTTATAAGTAACGTAAAGTTTTTCTTATAATTAAGCATAAGAGCAAGTTCCGATTTTCTTCTCATTCTCCAAGTATCAATTCTGGATTAGAAAACTAGTCCATATTAATACGTCAAGTATGTTTTTTTTTTTATTTTTTCAATAGTAAAGGGTACTCGTCTCAATATTCTGAACAGTAAAAAGATTTATTTTCACTATTTACAAATTGAAGCTTTGAATTAAAAGTTTTTATAGTGAAAGTGCAAAGAGGAGGAAGAAAACTGGTTACAAAATGTTTTAATTTCCGTGCATGACAAGACATGATCTGGCTTTGGGATCGTAGATATTATCTAGGACTCCATATCCAGATCATGTTCACATAGCGACATCATTTTGGGGTGCGTTCTGGTAAGCGCTGTCAACGCTCACAACTGTCGCGCCCCGATTTGCCGTTCCCTTTGATTTCAATGCTTTTAACGACAATGGGAACACTAAAGCGGTAAAATGCTCGTCAAATATTCTGTCAAAAACGAAAGTTAAAGAAAACCCAAGTTAGGTGACAGTTTTGTACTACTGTTACCTAACTGGCTTAGGTGTTACCTAAAATGTTGGAGAAAACGCGCATAAACTTAATTGATGTGTTGACAGTGACAGCTCGCAACGACCGCGATAGCTCACCGCCTATCTATCCGCGAGCGTTGTTGTCGTTGAGGTCGCGACGTGAGCGTTATCGGTGACGTCATCGATGACGTATCAAGTTCGCTCACGGTGATCGTGGGTTTGTAAGGGAACGTGTATGCGAACGACGCGATTGATTTCGGCTCATAAAGGAACTCTAGTTTAGACATACATATATACATATCAAGAAGTCATGGGCTTTAATGTCAAAGCTGAAAGCTTGTGTCTTGCACATACGAGTGTATTATTTCGTATACAACATCAGTTTTCTTTTACCTTTCTCTTACGAAAAAAAAACTCCTATAAATAATGGAACGGTGTAGGTTGTTCCAATTCAATCTCTTTGGGAAAAGGAAAACATTTCGTGCGTCGCTTGAATAATTCAATTGTGTCGGGTACGCTGTAATTGATTGGATTATTGCTTAAGGATTCCAGATTGTGTTCGGAAGGAAGGGTAATAATAGATTTGTTAAGTAATCGGTATAAACCAGTTACTCTCTTTACAGCGAATTTTCGCTACGTCGATTGTTGTTTGTCCTGAGTCAGCGTCGATTTTTGCCACTTGAATGCCTTGTACAATAAACATAAATTGTACCTACCTATAGACGTTATTTAAACGTTATTTTGTGATGGATCTATCATCGTAGTTTAGTTTATAAGAATGATAATAAATATTAAAAAAAGAATATAACGTCAATTTAAACTTCCACTCTTTGCTAGTGATAATAATAGTACCTAGCCTCAACACAACATTAATAGTAAAAACGTTAAAAACGAGGGTAGACAGGTATATTATGGGGTTCGGCGCCTGCAACTGAGACGCAATTATGTGAATTGGAAATAAAACTGTCATGGTAAATATCCCGTGTTTTAGACACAGACTACAAAGGATTTATGCTCAATATTTTTTAGTCTGTCCGTCTATCCGTCTGTCCGTCTGTCCGTCTGTCCGTTTGTCCGTCTGTCCGTCTGTCCGTCTGTCCGTCTGTCCGTCTGTCCGTCTGTCCGTCTGTCCGTCTGTCCGTCTGTCCGTCTGTCCGTCTGTCCGTCTGTCCGTCTGTCCGTCTGTCCGTCTGTCCGTCTGTCCGTCTGTCCGTCTGTCCGTCTGTCCGTCTGTCCGTCTGTCCGTCTGTCCGTCTGTCCGTCTGTCCGTCTGTCCGTCTGTCCGTCTGTCCGTCTGTCCGTCTGTCCGTCTGTCCGTCTGTCCGTCTGTCCGTCTGTCCGTCTGTCCGTCTGTCCGTCTGTCCGTCTGTCCGTCTGTCCGTCTGTCCGTCTGTCCGTCTGTCCGTCTGTCCGTCTGTCCGTCTGTCCGTCTGTCCGTCTGTCCGTCTGTCCGTCTGTCCGTCTGTCCGTCTGTCCGTCTGTCCGTCTGTCCGTCTGTCCGTCTGTCCGTCTGTCCGTCTGTCCGTCTGTCCGTCTGTCCGTCTGTCCGTCTGTCCGTCTGTCCGTCTGTCCGTCTGTCCGTCTGTCCGTCTGTCCGTCTGTCCGTCTGTCCGTCAGTCCGTCTGTCCGTCTGTCCGTCTGTCCGTCTGTCCGTCTGTCCGTCTGTCCGTCTGTCCGTCTCTCCGTCTGTCCGTCTGTCCGTCTGTCCGTCTGTCCGTCTGTCCGTCTGTCCGTCTGTCCGTCTGTCCGTCTGTCCGTCTGTCCGTCTGTCCGTCTGTCCGTCTGTCCGTCTGTCCGTCTGTCCGTCTGTCCGTCTGTCCGTCTGTCCGTCTGTCCGTCTGTCCGTCTGTCCGTCTGTCCGTCTGTCCGTCTGTCCGTCTGTCCGTCTGTCCGTCTGTCCGTCTGTCCGTCTGTCCGTCTGTCCGTCTGTCCGTCTGTCCGTCTGTCCGTCTGTCCGTCTGTCCGTCTGTCCGTCTGTCCGTCTGTCCGTCTGTCCGTCTGTCCATCGGCATGTATGATGCATGCATCCATATACTTTTTCCGTTGTTGGATAACTTGTGGGTAAGCCCTATTAGGTTAGTCCTTTTGAGAATAAATAAACTAAACGGAATACTTGTGAGAATAGGTAACACCTCACTAATATACATGTATTTGTGATAAACTCATTACCTAAGCGCTTCAGATATGTAACGTGGAAACCACCGATTTCTAATAATTTCGTTTACTAAACGAGTACGTCAAATAAGCATTATTAATTTCCAGAGTCTCGCTTTTCATTACTTACAAGGAAATTGAATACGAAAATGAGTATTTGGTTCGATACTTCAATAATCAGTACCAGGGATGTTTTCTACCGACTTCCAAAAAGGAGGAGGTACCCAATTCTACTGTATGTTCTTTTTTAAATGTTTTAACTTTCTACTGGGTGAACCGATTCTCAAAATTCTTTTTTATTTAAAAGCTGGTGCTTTTCGTGTGGTAAATATCATCAAATTCGGTCCAATATTTTTTGAGTTACACTCCAATAACTGAATAGAATGGAAGTCGGTATTAAATTTTTCAAATTGTACTTGTTTTGTAAAAGTTTTATTGGATAATAGAACTAATATTTGAGTTTGGAATGTGCAAGCGCAGGAATAGAAGGAACATTAGTAAGCCTTTTTTCGGGGTTCTGTAGATTTGACCTGATGATCTTTAACCATAATACATTGCTAGTGAAATCTTACTAGGTTACGGACGCTTTTGTTATCCAGGCTTTGATCACAAATCTATTGGTTCGAAGATTCCAGAACAAATTTTAGCGTACAAGTACTCATCATTAAACGACTAACTTTTAAAAGAATTTAAGGTTATATGCATGATGACGGTATATATCTACCTATCAAGTTTCTTCAAGACTGTTTTCTAATGATCTGGACGCTTCATATGCAATTGTATTCCGGTACCTATAGAGATATGACATCTCAGGCTGTTTGAAGCAAAGGATGGAATGCAGGAAATTAAGCGAGTTGGATATAACAATGACGTCATCGATTATCGTGTTGCTTGCTGCATTGTCTTTGTTCGGAAATTAAGATGTTTGATTCTAACTGCTTAGAATCAACTTTCATGGTACTTATAAATAAATTTACAATCTGAAAAATAATTCTTATTTTAAAGTAAAGTTCTTCTAAATTAAGTTTACTAGATTTCTTAACGCCTTAGAATATTTCAATAAATATATGAATTCATACAGAACGGGTTTTCGGTCGATACCAGTCAAATTAAGAGAATCGCTAAATAGAAATAAGTCCCCGTCTCTGCAAATGTCCATATTTTCTGTACTTAGGATCACGTCGCTTTTGTGTGTAAGAGACATTAAGAGAGACTGCGGTTTAAAAATGACGGCTCATGCACAATCAGTAATCAGGTATTGAATTATGTTTAATGTAAAATTTTATTATGTTTCAGAATAGTTCTTCATCTTCTCTTTTCAGTTCTGGCCAAACGCAAACTATTGATAATAAACGTCTGCAAACAAGTATATCGCATATAGGTACAGGTACTCAGCATACCAGCATCTGATTTACTTGATCGTCTAAGTTATTCATAGAAGAATACACATAAAATAAAAATACACATAAAGTTAATAATAAGGTCCAAATCAGCCCGAACAATAGACAGCCGCAGCATTTCACGAAAAAGATTATCGCTGTTCAAAGTTTGGGCCAAGAGCCAAGCCAAGAGATATTTTCAATTGAGATTACATACATCTAATCACAATATTTAAATTCTCAAAATACTCAGTGGTTATATAACTCGTAGGTGTTTAGGCAACACCGGGGCGAGAAGGGCAATGTCCTTGACACGGGTAGTTAGCGCCTGCCGTTTCAATGCGGCAAACCCCACGCCTTATAACTAAAACAACTTTGCGAACTTACCTGAGTAGGCGTCGCCGTTTCCGTCGTCATCTCGGATGCTAGAGGCGCACTACTCCTTCTCTTTTTTCTTTGACATGAAAAACAGTCTCCGAACTTAGTCAGCGTACTACCGGCACCCCGGGCCGAAACCTACAGACTACACATACCACGTATCGATTTTACTCTATCTCTGTCCTTGCACTCCCGAGTAAAACCTACGCCGTTGGAATATAAGTCCTTACCAACATACTGGCTGTCAGGAAAAAGAATAAAAACTAAACGTTTATGTCAAAATGAGATCGAAGTGTTCTAGATTCGAGCGAAAACGCGGCAGTCCGCCATTTTCCTTCCGTATTCAAATTGCGTGATTGGTCCTTTCGCACTGTCTCTAAATTTAAAACTAAATCGAATGATTAATTAAAATTAAAGCTGACGATTAAAGCAGAAGCTAAACACTTGCGATGCGCGTTAGAAAACGTTATATTTAGAGTATTTACGAGTAAAATACAGTATTTTTGGAGTGGTTGTTGCGTTTTGTTGCTCACCCTCGGGGGTGTCGAAGAATTTTGCCGGCTCTGGCTAGACGACAAGTGAAATGGGTGGGGTGACGAAGGATTACTGCGGCTGCGCGGGGGTGTACATGTGTGTGCGTGATTTGCGTGCGTGATCGCCAGCTGTTGAAGACCCCTACCTCCCCTAGCGGTTGTTCAGTATTCAGTAAACATCGGGGTGGTATTTCGCGGTACTGGAGATCAAGCTAGTGTGGTTGCGGTGCTTGTATTAATACAATCGATAATGTAGGACGCTTGGTAGGAAATGTTAGACATATCGGGGCCTGAAAAGAGCGTTTGATACGGCGACGTTGGTCGGCGACGAACAAAGGCGTCTGAAATGACAAGGCAAATCAAATACCATTTGAAATGGTCCTTCATTATTTCCTAACATGTACTCTTACTGTCTTAATATACTCCAATTCCATTTTAAAGCCTCAGGTAAGTATTATAATTTTTTTTATCGATATTGTGTTTTAAAAGCACCTGAAGACTAAAGAATTTTTACCAAAAAAACCTACTTTAATTTAATGATAAAACTACGTATATTCCACTAAGATGTGCTGACGTGACCCTGATTATTAGCAGACTATTAAATGCTAGAGTCCAAAAATACCAAAAAATGGAACCGACTTCAACACTATAAAGTGTGAAATAATTGTGCGCATGGCACCGACTTCGACAAATTATTTTACACTTGTAAGTATTGAAGTCGGTTCCATTCTTGGTAGTTTTTTTTTCCCTTTTTGTGACTTTTGTTACTTACGGGATCAATTGTCATTCACCGTTAGGATATAATCAAGATATATGAAACACTTTTCAGTTATTATTAGACTATAACAAAAAACCTACTATGCTAGATTCATAAATGAATTGAATATTCGAACATACTGTAAATCGGACTATGCATGGCAATTTCCTTCACGGAGACCTATTTGAATTTTAACTATACAGTCTGGCTTTTCCGTCACTGATATCTTGATTCCCCAGATCATCAGAAAACCCTCAAAACTTCTGCCCTAGAAGCGACATAACAACACGTACTAAAAATTCAAAGATTGATGAGGCCTATTCCATCACTTAGATCCAGTCTACATTTTTCTGCCCATTAGCAAACCCATGACTTTAAATCTAGAAGCTTCACCCCAACCTATAAAGTCAAACATTGACTCCTCTGGCTCTTTACATCACTGAGATGTAGTTAGCTTTCCCTGGGGGCAATTCTATATACTATTTCACAACGTTCAACAATCTGCAACATCCCGCTGCAACTGCAGTTTTACTCTGGTAGTCGTTACATCTAATTGTTAAAAAAAGCCATCCTACTATTTCTCAAGACAAATTGGAACGTAAAGAACGTAGTAGAACGTCAACGTAACGTAAACGATCCATTATAATAAATATATATTGAACACTATTTTAAATTTGGTACACACATTAGGTACCTAGGACTTTAAAGAGAGATAAAACAGCTTGGGACTGATCACTCCAGGATCTACCCACTCGTGTGTTACGATGTAAAAGTGTAGCGTGTCTTGCCCTACTGATACCATTATTATGGTCTCTTTTATATTTTTATACACACTGGAGCTAAAAATAAATGAATAAAGTATTTAAAAGGCAAGACCGCTGAGTTTCTTGGCGAATATTCTCAGTCGTGGTCGCGTTCCGATCCGGTTGTAGATTTAAGAAAAAAATACTTAATTTAAAAGATATTTTTTTAAGTGCCCCCGTAAGCCTAACACAGAATAAGTAAATGATTTGATTTTGATTTTTATTTAGTATTTTAAATATTAGCATAATAAGTCAAGTAGTTGCAATATGTTGTAAAGTTTAAAAACTGCACAATTATGTTGGTAATATTTGGCATTCTCCGACTGCTGATATCTCAGGCTGTGAAAAATTGCCGCTGATAAGACTGTTCTCGTGAGGTCTACTGTTCACAGAATTACTATAGTATTAGTAAAATAAGATAGAAGAAGATTTGGATTGTCATTCTGGTGTGACGTTCTTAATTGGTCCTTCCAGGCGTGTTGAAGAAACATCAAAATATCTATGAAATTGCAATTATACAGACAGTTGGGCAGGCTAGGATACATCTGTATGGCATGCTATCTGAATCTAGGTAATAGTTGCTGACAATAGTAAATATCCTGCTGGTTTCCCGCAACATAAACTTTACCAGAAAGTGAGCCGAAAAGCGGAACCAATCAGAAGTAGTCGCACTATTATTAATTAGTTTTCCCAGAATGGCTAGTAATATTAGTATTACTCCAATCTGGGAAAACTAAACCTCGTTAGCAGAAACATTCTTCTCATATTATCAAAATCAACCAGTAGATGGCGCCGCAGCCACATTCCTCTTTTTTGAAAAAATACCCCTGTATTCAAAAAACGATCACCAAAAAATTCTACGGATACTTCATAGAACTTGTGTACCAAATATCGTCAAGATCAGTTGAAAAATATGGAATACCAACATCCGGAAAGGTGAATGCAAAAATGGCGAGTAGATACAGAGACTTCATTCGCTTCACTCACTCGTGTATGCTTGTAACTTTTTACGGTGGAACGGGTCATCAAAGAAATTGGAATGGGCCGGAATTGCTTATACCTATTTATTATGGTAATACAAAAAAATACTAAATAAAAATTTAGCAGTATTCAGTTATTGAATTGTAACTCAAAAACTGTTGGATTTGATGAAATTTAAATGGGACCATATTATAATCCATTGCACATCCTAGTTTTTGTAACCCAATCTAACGGGTAGTTCTTGAATGATCGCGATAATCTTATTTCAACACGGAAAGTCGCGGGCAGATGCGGTTGTATGTTTAGTGCAATGCCCCAACCACTAATACCTACTTATTCAGTAGGTAAAATAAAATTCATTAGTGGAAACATCATCTTCTGAATAAAATGAGCTTGTAATTTAGAGGTATAGAATGTACCGGAAATCTGGCTATTATATAAACTATAATTATTTAAATTATTATACAATAAATTTGCAAATTGTGGTAGTGTATGAGAGCCACATAATTATTAACAGAGTAAGAGTGCTAAAGGAACAAGTAATACCTGAATCCAGCCACTAATTGAACATGGACTGTCAGGTTAGTGAAATACCAAATCTAGAGCGATGCCAATCCGTGCGCTGCGTACAAAGCCTGCTGTCGCAAGCAGCGGCCGTATTCCGCGATTCAACGTATACTGTTAGCTTCTTAGATTAATGATTAGTCTCCGCGCGCGCGCTTCGACTAGATACCGCCGGCGTACTTGCAAAATGCGGCAACAAATACTACGCCGAATTCGGCGTACTCGAGCCCAATCGAGCCAGTCACGTCCCAAGCAGCGTGGTGTTCACGTACCGAGTGTTTTTTTGTAATTTTGGTCGTAATCCAAAGTAAAATGCCTATTTGCAAATTGAAAATGTCTAAAAATAATACTACAAGAAATAAGAATTACACTGGCATCACATACCATCAGTAAATACCATATAATTTCGAAATATCAACAAAAAATAACATGAACCTTAAACTCCATTCAGTGTTGCCATATAATATAAGAATCAAGTACCTATGGTTGAGATTTTTATAATGTGAATTAAAAAATAAAATTAAAAGCACGTGCCGGCTATTTTAGAGCCAAACGGTATTTCACGTGATGATGGCAAGAGGCCTGACGGTTTAACGTTGATTCCGTGGAGTCATGGGAAGCCGCTGGTGTGGTATGCAACTTGTGCTGACACACTTGCGCCTTCTCACCTTGAGCAGACTTCACGGACGGCAGGTGCTGCTGCATAATCTGCAGAAAACCTCAAACGGAGAAAATATGCTTGTCTTGGTGATAATTATATTTTTCTTCCGTTTGGGGTTGAAACTATGGGTTCTTGGGGTCCAGATGCACGGCGTTTAGTAAAAGAGCTGTCCAGACGCCTCAAAGATATTACAGGTGACCAAAGAGCTGGTTCTTACCTCGGGCAACGTATCAGCCTGGCTATTCAACGAGGTAACGTTGCCAGCTTTTTGGGCACTCTACCCGTAGACAGGGACTTAAATGCTGTTTTTATCTGTAATATATATATAATTTAGAAATATTTTAGTGAATTCGTTTTATTGTAATAGGTAGATTTATTTTATATCAGTAACTTTGTACTTATACAGAAATAACAAATATAGTTCATTTAAAATATCTTTTATCCCTAACTTATGTACCTGTAATTAACTGTGTATTATGTGAATTTATTATTATTATATTTTACTACTAAATATGCCAAACCGAAATATACTAACGAACTCAAGAAATTTTGTTTAACTTTCAACTGTTACTCTCTATCTGCATATAATTACGTGAGGAGTAAATAACGGTGCTATACATAAAATTCAATGATTCGGCTAACCAAGTATTCACTTCTCAACCACTAGCTGAATCAAATTCTCTTATATATATTGATATTCTTTACATATATACTATTATAATAGAGGTAGAAATATAGAGAGATAGAGAGAATAGAGAAAATTTGCAGAAATGTGTAAATTCCAAAATGCAAATGTATCGTAAACTAGTACAAGTTAGTTGAATGTGATATTTAATTAATAATAATATTATACTCTCCATTAACCTTTACATAATAGTAGTTTTAACTATGCCTATAGGATTATTGTTTTATGTCATTTTTTTGTTTCTACGCAGCTATTAATTGTAAATTAAACTAAGACGTTACGTACAAAAGGTAGAACCCAATTACTGACTGGTAGAATGGAAATAGAAAGCACTATAGGTACGAGCATTACTAAATACTTGTTATTTGTCTTCTCTTATCAATATCTAAATACATAGTTAAATAAAAGTATATTATGATATAAGTGAGTTTCTCATTATACACGAGACTAATGTATTTTTCTGAACTACTTTTAAAACCAGTAACATACATACGTAATCACAACATACAATATTTTTCCCATTAATGGGTAACAGTTTAGTTGCTAGCAACACAATTCTTCACGTACACTAGCATCCTCCCAATATGCATTACACACACTACAATATTAAGTTGCCGCATTCAGGGAGCTGTTGTTTTTAAATAGCGCGGTATCTAGTCGAAGCGAGAGCGAGACCAATGATTAATCTAAGATAAGCTTCTATAAGTTAATTATCCACTACGGTAGTAAAACTTAACGTTTGAATATTCGTAAGTACAGAGCAACCATTGTAAACTGTTTCCATGCAATATCGCGACCGGCGTTCAGTCACATAATATAAAAGTTGCGAGCCGCCGCGAGTTGTCGTGGAATGTGTTCTGTTTTTGGCCATATTGAGTGGGGGTCCCGTCCCCTTTTTATAGGTATCTTCCTTGTTTCTGTGATTTGTGTTAAATACATACTTCAGGTGCCTCTACTCTAGTAATTGGGTATCAGTAGAGTATAAGAGCAACATATTTATTAGCAGAGTATGAGTGCTGTGAAAGTGGAGAAAAGTACCTAAAGCTAACCAGTGATTGAAAATGCATTGTAACTTAAATGCATAGTTATATCTACAATTGAGTATTCAAAGTCAAAATTATTTATTCAATTAAGGCATCAAAGACGCACTTATGAACGTCAACTTGTCATTATAATGTACTTTAAAGACTCTACCGTCGCGTTCCAAAATATATAGAGCCCACCGAGAAGAAGCGGCAAGAAACTCGGGGCCATTCTTTTTATATATATGTTTACAATGTTTCTACTTAGGTACTACAAATATTACATTTTATGGGTGGCAGAGAGACAGCTTGCCAGAAGTTGAGTATTCCAAGCATCTTTATCTTCTATATAATGTCGAACTTTATAGTAAGCTTTTTTTATTAAAACGTTTTTTACAGTCAACTTGAATTTGCCCTCTGTGAGCTCAGTTATGTGCTTTGGGATTTTATTGTATTAGTAGAGCATGAGAGCCATATAATCTATTAACTGACTATAAATGTTATGCAAGCGACGGAAAATACCTAAAACCAACCACTAATTGAAAATGGACTCTTAGTAACATACATACTTCAGGCGCCTCTACTCTAGTAATTGGTTATCAGTAGAGTATGAGAGCAACATATTTATTAGCAGAGTATGAGTGCTGTGAAAGTGGAGAAAAGTACCTAAAGCTAACCAGTGATTGAAAATGCATTGTAACATAAATGCATAGTTAACGTGCATCTACTCTAGCAATTGAGTATTAGTAGAGCATGAGAGCCACATCAGTATTAACAGAGTATGAATGCTATGGAATTTAACTAGATCTATCCATTGAAAGTTGATTGTGCTCTACTCTTAGTGATTAAGTATCAGTAGAGTATGAGTGTGAGTATAGCGTGGACTATTATTAGTGTACTCCTATTATACAACATAAATGGCTCTCCTTTATCGTAGTAATCACTACTGTTTCTATTACAAGTACCTCTGTAAACTGTACACCTCGCAAGTATGTCTTTGCAAAGTTTAAACTGAATAAATATTCACCGCGAACCTTAATTTAAATCCTTAAAACTTTTTTTTTTAATCACTTTTTTATTTTAGGCACTTTTAAACATCGTGTTTATGACAGTCCCATCATAGCCGTACATACAAATTCTTAAAACTTAATGTGCAAGTCATTTTTCCTCCACGATTCGCTTCTGACTTTAGTGAGCCGATCAACGCCAACATTCATTTTAGGATGCTTGAAACCTATATGAAATTAATTTTATTTTAAACTAACATACCTATACTATTATTATAAAGAGGAAAGATTTTTATAACGAATTGGCTCAAAAAGTAGTGGACTGATTTCAAAAATTCTTTCACAATTTGAAAGCTACATTCACCCTGAGTAACATAGGCTATATGATTCATCATCATCCATCACCGCGCAGGTGAAAACGTGGAGAGCAGCTTGTTTTAATTAAAGTCCATAAATCGACATATTTGCCCTAGCCTTGCCCTTATATTGCATAGACGCTTCGCTTGTACTTCGCACTTGCCCCGTCAACTAGGTCAAATCTAATGATATAAGCCTATAAGTTTTAAAATATGTTTTTAAAGCACTAACGCCTGCTTAACGATACCCAAAATTGCAATTTTAGAAATTCTTCTTGCCGTGGGATAAAGCTATCAAGCTGTTCAATAGACGTCAATTCGTCTCCATACGACGGTTAAAATCATATATAGACAGTTAAAATTCGATGCTCGGTGGCCTGGTTGTGGTGGTCATGGCGTCTGACACCGATTGTCGGAACGCGGGTTCGAATCCCGTCCAGGGATGTGATTTTTCTACCGTCTTCCAAAAAGGAGGAGTTACTCAATTCGACTGTATATTTGTTTTATGTTTGTTACCTCATAACTTTCGATAGGGTAAACCGATTTTCAAAATTCTTTTTTTGTTTGAAAGCTCGTGCTTCCCGTGTGAAATTCCATCTAAAAAATTTGGTCTAGTAGTTTTTGAGTTACACACCAATAACTGATTAGAATAGAAGTCGGTATTACATTTTTCAAATTGTACTTGTTTCTGTTTAAAATTGCAATGACCATAGGGGCCCTCGCCCCGCTAACCGTTGACAACGGATATCGCTACCGCGCTCGGTAGCTATATCCGCGTTGATGTGAACAGTGAAATTAACGCATAAGCTCTCTGACTTCTCTATCGCTCGCGATAGCAAATAAGGCCTAGGTCTGAATAGGCCTTTATAATGTACTTTAAAGACTCTTCAAAGTGGTATGTATAAATATGAACGATACTTATAGAAGTATTATTCTTATTTATACATACCACTTTGTATTCGTATCATTATTATATTCATGTAATAAATATTATTGATCATTGTTACCATGAAAAGCTAATAGTGGTTACAATACCATTTAATCCAATAAGTGAACACAGCACATTTCCAGATGGTAACACTGCTGCTATTTCTATACATGCGGGCCCTGTTCCGCATTCAATTTTAAATATAAATAAAGCCCGTGCGACATTTTATGCAAGCAGGGACATGGTTCCGTATCTTATATAAATAGCTCTGGGCAGAATGTTTACTGAGTATTTCTAAATCATAGATTATTTAGTCGTGTGTGACTGTTTAAAAACTAGGCTTAGCGAATATGCCGCGGTCATTGCTCGGAGGGGTAAATGCTCGTAGCATTTTAAACTGAGCGCTGGCGTACTAAGGGCGCTATAAACCTGCTATTGGTTTTGACAACATTGATTTAGGACAACAGTTGTTTGACTATGGCGGTCCCCTCCAGGTGTCTGTTAACGTTGTAATACACTGTCTGTAATACACGAAATCACCAAAGAAGTGGATGAATTAGCACGAACGAATATAAATATCGAAAAGCGTTAATTTCGTTGATTATTTGAAGACTACTAGTTATACCTGGCATGCATTGCTACTCCTTATTTCTTTCTAACGGCCGTTTCAATAATCAATCTATCTACAGTTTTCCTTACTACCGATAGAAATTTGACATAACGTCCATACACAAAGTGTCAAATATATATCTTTAGTAAGGTAAACCGACGATAGATAGGTTAATGAAAACGGCCGTTAGTAGATAAGTAGATAGGTATGAAATAAAAAGATAGGTATATTGAAATGGACAAATCCTATTTTCAACCGGAATCCAAAACAAATGAAGGAGATTCTCAAGTAGAAGATTTTTTTATATATGATCACGCATAACTTTTAGCAAAGTAGTCCGATTTTGATAATGTTTTTTTTTGTTTGGTAGAGTATACTTACGAGGTGATCCCATTTAAGTTTAATCAAATTTGGTTAAGCGGTTTTTGAGTTACAGATCAATAGCTGAAATCTTCGCCTATTTTGATATCGTAATTGATGGTGAATAGCAATAGATCCTGTAAGTAGCAAGGGTCACAAAAAGAGTGAAAAAAATTGTTTTACCAAAAAACGGAACCGACTCACACAATGCGCACAGTATTGTGATGATACTTTTGAACTACGAGTATCATGGTACCGACTTCAAAAGTAATTTCCCGCTTTTTTGTGTTGAAGTCGGTTCCATTTTTTGGTAAACCAAAATAATTAAGTTATGACATTATTACATTATATTGAACACATTTCATTACACAGACAAAAAAACACTAAAATTTTGTAAACCATTTGTTGAAGAAAAAGTGTCCATAATGCTGGTTGCATGTTGAATTGATATGCTAATTTTATATGCAAAATATAAGCCAGCATTCTGGTCACCCGAAACATATACCTAATATATATATAACATTTCATATTATTGATAGATTAACGATTGACTTTATCGCAGTTGATGGTCAGTAAAAATGAAATTGTTAACGTACGGTTGACCTAGAATGACGTTTTCCCCTTAAGCTGGTTTCCTCTATGCCTCCCAAGGTCCTCTTTCATATTCATATCATTTATTGCATCATACATGTTACAGGGGTATTAAATATTATAATACAGAGTCATATATGTACCCAAATTTGGGCATAGCAATATGAGTAGAAGCGGACCGATATATTAATACTTTTTTCGTCAAAATATATCCTTAAAAAATTCGTCTAAACTATAATAACTTCTAGTAAGTAATAGGGTCTTAAGTTTAATTTCAAACATTTGGTCTTTATCTTGAGCTTTTGTCATATCCGGAATTTTATTATAAATTTTTACAGCCATGATGTTTGGGCCAGGTTATATTTTTAATCTTGAAGGCAGTATTCAATTATGTTTAAGTAAGTATATCTAGTTTTGTAACGTTGCAGTTGGTCAATTATTTTGTCAATAAAATTAGGGTATTTTCTGACGAATATGCAAATTTCTAAAATGTAAATTGATGTCAATGTCGGTATTTTGAGTATGAGTTTGAAGAAATGAGGTTTGCAAGTATCTGGTTCTTTAATGTTACTTACGTATACATTTTTTTGCATTATGAAGATATCTTGTGCATCAACACTGTTACCCCATGTATAACGCCGTATCGTAACCAGGGTTCTGCATAAGCGTAATAAAAAGGATTCATTTATACACTAGTAAATGGATCCTTGGTAATAAGCAGGCAGTGCTGTTTTCGTGTCTATTAGTTTTTTTTATTCAAGTAGTGCATATGTAAAGCTAAACAATTTTATGTTTTATGTTTTTAAATGTTTATATTTTTTGTTTTATGTTTTTTTATGCTCTTTCAGTTTAAATGGGTGTCAATATCTATACCCAGTAATGAAAAAGTTTCGACGCATTCAATTTTGTGTTGTTATAATAGAAATTTATGCCAAGGTGTTGTTTTTGTTTTTGAAAGTTAATTGCGAGGTTATGGTCATTCAGATCACCGTTAGGTTCAGACAGATTTTAAATCCATTGCCGTGCGATTGTAGCTAGCATGGCAGGCACTAGAGTATGCTCTTGATTTTCTTACTATGTACATTAAATGTCTATATTTTATTCTACCGAACCGAAAGCTCAGGGCCGAAGTACGAACCGGCCGCCTGATTGGTTTGGCAGCCGACTCCCTAGTGCATCATATGGAGTAGTCCCCTGAGCTGCCTTATGCTAATGTAACCTAATTCATTAAAACTTGGTCGGGTTTTTTAATACCTAGTTAGTTAATTAACAGTTAAGCTCATAATCAGACCATTATGTTCCCAATGTTGGAACTCGAGCTTTTCACCCAGCTGGCTTAGTGGATAGTCTAGTGGCCAGCCCTTTGTCTTTGACATAGCCTAACAACTGTTGTCCTAAGACAAACAACCGGGACCGACGGCTTAACGTGCCCTCCGACGCACGGAAGCGCTCAGTTGTATAATGCAACTAGCGTACACCCATCTAACTCCTGACCGAAGCAAGCGTTGCTTAAGGCGCTGTCAGTTCAGAGCTTGAATTCTTTCAATTTCTTTTTCTTGATATTAAGCAAGCGCATCTTGTAAAAACGTACGTAAATTCATATAAAAATAATGTTCTCTATTCAATAAAACAGTATCCGTCATTGTATTAAAAATTGCTATTTCATGATATGTGTTTCATTACAAATACAATTGTGAATAAAGAGAAAAACTGTTTTGAAGGTAAAAAATTCAGTGGCATGTTTTTTTATGTACTCTAGTATGTTAAAATATATTTCAAGTCCGTCAATGTACTTAAGTCTTGGAAATGTCATCTTATTTTTTGTATTTTTTAGTAAATTGCTGCTTATGAGATAAACTGCTTCAAAAACCCTCATTTTTATCAACTCCGTGAACTGACAGCACCTTAAAACTTGTTTATCAGTTAAAGCTGAGCGCAGACTTGAGTCACGATAGTTTTAAGACAGACATGCTTTAGAAAAATTATGAAGACGCGCACACTTCAAACAAAACGTCTCGTAGACAAAATTGTCTCATAGTCAAAACAGTTTCGTATTAGATGTGCGACGTATCATAGGTAAAACAATTTGGTTTTAGTTTTAAGACAGACTTGTCTATGTGAGGAAAGTCTGTCTTAAAACTGTCGTGACTCCAATGTGTACTCAGCCTTAGATGGCTGTTAAGCTCCGCTGCGAGCGCTTCGCAGTTGTACTCCCGTACGCTGGTACATTTAAGTTAAAACCGTAAAAATTGTTTACATTTTATGTCATTTGTAACCTTAACTATTATTTAATTAGGTACCTATTACAAAACCTGCGACCTTAGCTTAGTCACTTCAAAGCAGCGTCCTTCTAATTATTAATCCTTCCATGATTAATGATTCCCAACATTTTCTATAGAGCTGACTGTAGTGGCGTAACAATGAGTTTGAATTTCCCCAACGTTGGGAACAATGTGAAAAGACACCACAATGTTTCAGACGGTCCTTCACAAGACCACTCTTTTCTGACACCTTTTCTTTCTGCAACGAAGGCCTTTATATTTTTAATTTTAACTTCTTATAAATATATCCACTTCAGAGGTCTATGGATTTATTCATACATTTTTCGTTCTGGTGAAAGTAAACACCGACTTCCAAAAAAAGGAGGAGGTACTCAATTCGACCTTTTTTTATGTTACCTCACAACTTTCGACTGGGTGAACCGATTCTCAAAATTTTTTTGCTTGAAAGCTGGTGTTTCCCGTGTCCCATTAAACTTCATCACCAATTGTCGGAAGACGCGGGTTCGAATCCCGTCCGGGGATGTGATTTTTCTACCGACTTCCAAAAAGGTGGAGTTACTCAATTCGACTGTATATTTTTCTTATGTTTGTTACCTCATAACTTACGATAGGGTAAACCGATTCTCAAAATTCTTTTTTTTTGTTTGAGAGCTGGTGTTCGGTCCATTGTTTTTGAGATACACTCCAATAACTGAATATAATGGAAGTCGGTATTAAATTTTACAAATTGTACTTGTACTATTTCCTATTGAATATTTTATTTATAAGTTGACTTTCTTACAACGCCCTTTTGTCGCTCCCACTGCCTTGTAAATGACTTTCGCTTCAGTCATCAGCGTTTAAGTAACTTAAACGCCCACCTACAACTGCTGTAGGTGGGATGAATCTGTAACTTTTTTCTGTAATTTCAAATTATATGAAGAACATATTGAAAATAATAAAAATAGAATAACAGTAGTTCTATAAATTGAATATTTATTTAGAAACATTACATAAAATATATATGGTTGTTTAGTTATAGTATAATACATATTTTTTATTATGATTGTTTTTAAAGTACAACGCGGTCACATTAACTAGACGCTTGACCATGTGACGTCATTTTGGCGCTCAAGTACGGTGTGCAAAAAAAACCGGCCAAGTGGCCTTTATTAAGATTGAGTCAAAATTGATTAAAATTTAAGATTGTTAAATGAATAAAAAATATGTATTTATTTTGAAAGGTAATATACAACTACATATTCTGTGAAAATTTAAGGTGTCTACCTGTTTCCGTTATTAATATTGAGCATAAAAATAGAAAAAACACACATTTGTTGTATGGCTACCCAATTAATATTTATTTATTTGGCATTTTTCGACAGGAATGTAGTCGATTAGTCGATTATCTTTTATGGAGGATCCCAATAATCTATCTATCCACGGTTTTCCTTACTACCGATAGAAATTTGGCATAACTTCCATACAAATAGTGTCAGATATCTAACTCTAGTAAGGTAAACCGGCGATAGATAGATTATTGGGACCGGCCGTTAGTCATCACCGCTATAAACAATGGATTGAAAGTTGTCATTAAAACTGACTTCGCCTTCACTCTCGCTCTCACTTTCACTGCTGCTATCTGATGTCTCCTCTCCTCCTAAATTGATGACCAGTTCTCGTACGAAGTCGTCAGTCAGGCCATCTTTTTCCCAGTATTCTTGTTGCAGCCTTTCGTAACATCAATTTCGATACATTCGTATCGGTAACAAAGATACTGACCGTACTGACACTTGCCGGGCGAGAAAAGGGAATGCGGGGGGAAGCGGGCGGGGACCCGCATTCCAGCGATGCGTCGAGTTAATGTGACCGCGTTGTACGTACTTTAGCAATTCACGTTGGAATTACTTAAGTTTCGCTAATATTATCTATAAAAAATTAAGAACTTTAACTAGTAGGTACTTCTGATTAGTATCTAAATAAATTATGTAAAATATATTTTATACCTAATACTAATAATAATTTTCGATTGCATAGTCTAAAACACTGAATATGACATAACATATGCAGAAAATATCTAACTTTAATGTTTAGTTATTATTATTTTACTATTGGAAATATTCATTCTCTCTAATTTATATGACTACGACAGTTTAAATTTTTTTTATAACTTTTACTTTGTTTTGGCCATGGTGATTTTTCCCGCTTTTAAAACATACATAATTGTATGTTATACATATGCATGAAAATGTAAATGAAACATAATTTATTCACAGCATTAAAGTGGAAAGTTACAAAAAATGTTGCCTTATAAAATAATTAAACATATCGCCTAAATAATGCTGAGGTGCTTAATACAATTTTCAGATGCTTATGATCTTCACACTAGGCAAGCCTGTGTCGTGAAGATCTATTACGATTAACTAAATGATAATAATGACGCCTTAATCTTAAAAACAACAAAAAAAAAATTTATATATACGTATGGTACTCTAAGCACTCACGCGCTAGTTGCACTAACATACAAACATAATAGCAATATACAAATTTATTTATTCACAGGAGCTAGGCAAAAGATTATTTGACATGAATAATGCATTTGAAAAAATGGTAACACTGGTAAAGTTTGACACAAAGTGTAATAATGAAAGTAATTTCAATGATCCGTTCAGTGCAATATGAATAAATCAATACAAACGATTCATTAAACAGCTGTAAGCCATATCTTACAGGAATCGAACAAAGTTTTGGCACTCGATTTAAACAGTAACCAATCGATTTAGTGCCTAATTCCAATAGAATTAGGGTTTCCAAATTTCTCTGCCGATCTCTAATCAACGGCATCTGTGCAGTGTTATCGTACAATCACTCCCGCATCCGTACTAGTCATTGCATTATATAAACAGTATGGACATTACACCATTTCCATATTATGTCAGCTGCCAGATATAGCTAAAAACACCTTTGTATCTA
Organism: Selenia dentaria; assembly: GCA_917880725.1. NCBI lineage: Eukaryota > Metazoa > Arthropoda > Insecta > Lepidoptera > Geometridae > Selenia > Selenia dentaria. The sequence goes on along the minus strand of OU862901.1, from coordinate 7,600,817 downwards.
TGTGAAAGGTGGAGACTTTTTCCTGTACTTAGCTGCTTGTTGGCATATCTTATTTGGTCAAAAATATCATGAAAACAAACATGAGAACATAAAAAATTAACAGCGCTTTCGTGATGTGTTGTAATTGCCATTTAAAAATAAAACAAACTAAAAGTATATTAACCCGTATACGGATATAATTAAAGCAAATAAAATTAGGCCACAGTCGCGTCATTTTGTACCCAGAGATAGGTACTCGTGCCATCATAACAATTCTAATGACAGTATTATTTATCAAAATCAGCTGAGCCCTAAGTAGTAACGAGCAGACATGGGAACTTCACCATAATCGGGTAAAATGTTACTCGAAACACAGCGATTTACAACATTAAACAAGTACAATATGAAAAATTTAATACCGACTTCCATTCTATTCAGTTATTGGAGTGTAAGTTAAAAACTAAAGGACCGAATTTAATGAACCTAAATACCACACGGGAAGCACCAGCTTTCAAACAAAAAAAGAATTTTGTGAATCGGTTCACCCTATCGAAAGTTATGAGGTACATAACATAGATAAAAACAAACATACAGTCCAATTGAGTACCTCCTCCCTTTTTGAAGTCGGTAGCTAATTGTGTGATCGTAATAGAAAATATTAAACAATATAAGGATAACATAAGACAAAAATGTATTTCCATGAACATGAACGTAGTATGCATACACTGGGAATGTACTTGGAAGATGTAATATAATATTAATTGTTACATTTAAAAGCCCTTCATGTTTTGCCTGTGTATGCGTACACATTTTCAAAGGATGGCTATTAGAACATAAAAACATAAAATATTAAATTATAGCAATAACAATAGTAAATTGCAAAATACTACTACATAAGTACTACTAAAATAAATATGCTGATTTTCTGAAATACGCCGATTACGCTAAGCTCACTATCCACGTGTAATATTACAAACTTTTACTTATAGACTTTCTTACAAAGCCTAAAAGGGAGCTCCTTTTGTTGCTCCCACCGTTTTTTAAATGAATTTGCTTCAGTCATTAGCGTTTGAGTTGTAGCCGGGATGAATCATACACCTGACGCATCGTTTTAGATTTCGATTGATGGTCCCATACTGTCTATACCGTCTGCCAATGCATCGGAACGTTGCTTTTATATTTAGCCAGTGCCGATCGCGTTCTCATCCGCACCGTACGATGAGCGCGCTCTGTTTACATTACCGCGCGTAAACCGATGTTTTTCAACCGGTTATTTTTATGACTGAAAATCCGGCTTCAGTATTGCCTCGGGCAGGTTTCGCGCGCGGTCGGCGGTTAACGACACTTTTTTCTTAATGACACTGGCCGTATAGAAAAGTGGACACTCGTTTATTTTTTATGTTAAGTTTATAGATTATCTGTAACTTTTTTCTGCAACTTCTGTAATGTGCCAGCACTTTTCGGTTGTCAAGTGTAGCTTTTGAATGTTTCGTTTACAAATTGCTGTAGTGAACTGTGTAGTGTTGAAAAGTACAAAATTATCGTTCGAAAATATTTTGCATTGAAGTTTTGAATAAAAGATCAGCCAGGTGGTACTGGTTTTTAAACATTCAGGTGAGTTACTTTTGATTTTGATTGTGTTTCTAATACAACAGGATTTTATGACTCTTTCATGCGTACCAGTACGTCATTGGTATTCTACAAGTTCATAGTGTAAAGTTTAACTGACATTCACGTGTGTAATTGCTTACTGCACAACGCAATTCAAACTTTATAATTTATCGAATTAATGAAAAATGTTTTACGAATGCTTGAACAGTCTTTACTAAATAGGAGCTTGCTTCCTTAAAGTTTTGATAAACAGCCTAGTAAATAGATAACAATAAATACAATAACACTTGTGTATTTTATAAAGAAATTTCAAAAAAACATACATAATGTCAGGAATCAGGTTAAATAAAAGGTAGAAACCGTATGCATAGGGAAGTGAAAATCTGTGAGATGGTATGGTACTATTGTTTATCCTGTGACGGTACCAACAACATACCTAACAGGTAAGTATATATAATACAACCTTCAAGAAGACAGCTTATTCCTTGCTCAAAGGCCGGCAACGCTTCCTCGAGATCTCTGGTATTGCAGATGTCCGTGGGCGACGGTGATCACTTACCATCAGGTGAGTCGCCTGTTTGATGAGAAGCTATCTCATAAATAAATGTGATGGTGAAAACATGAGTACTTTATAAAAAAAATGCCTAAGTTATAATTTTTCGTATTGGGATGATCAAATATAAAACAAGTACGAGTACAATTTAAAAAATTTAAAACCGACTTCCATTCAATTACTTTGGTAAAAATGAGTTATTGGAGTGTAGCTCAATAACTACTAAACCGATTTTGATGAAATTTAAATGGGAACACACGGAAAGTACCAGCTTTCAAACAAAAAATAATTTTGGGAATCGGTTCACTCAGTCGAAAGTTATGAGGTAACAAAAATAATAAAATATACTGTCGAATTGAGTACCTCCTCCTTTTTTGAAGTCGGTAGAAAATAGAAAGATTTACTCTGTAAGGAACGTAGAGGTGAGAAAACCCAGTCAATATTGTATACCTATGAGTTACAAGGAGGTCAGAATTAGTAAAAGGTTACTTCTGTCTGTTTTAATTGGTAACACCGCCGAGCCATATACTGCTTTGCAGCAGAATGCATTGTTTGGCTACAGTATTGTGATGTATGTATCGTGGTGACGAGTGCAATGCAGTACTTACCACGAAAAAATCAGCTAATGGCAAAGTAGTACGGTAACCAACTAGCTTCATGGCAGATGCAAATTCTGAAAGAAGTTTATGTGATTACCGCTCGTACTCTCTAAACTTGCTGCGACACATAATACTTTGTAGCAAATTTGTCAATAAAGCACGTTATTATTAAATAACAATAAAATGTAGAAAAAAAACAAATAACTGTTATTTCAAATTTATTTATGCAACAGTGTTTGTTTTTCATATTTGATTATTATTGATGGAATAATAATCTTTATTGGTGTTCTTACAAAACAGTTCGCACATTGATAATACTTAAATTAAATATTCTGTGGATTACCACAGTTGCTTGTACGTATTAACGTACAAATGTACCTACCTACAATCAACCGGTATCTATTGATAGAAACATTTTTACAGTTATTATACTTAACACAATATAATTTAAGGTAAGTAATTAAACAAATCGAAGCACATGTAGGTAGGTTAGGTATACGAGTATTTATGGTTTGATGACATTCGGACAAGAAAATCTGATTCCCGAATGTCATCGACCTCCTGCGAGTTTAAATGTGTAGGTAAGTTAATAACGTATATAAAAAAACTTATAATTTAATTCTATTACTGCTGGAATTGATTACTTACATAAAGTCGGAATGAAATGGACATACTGATAGAGAATGTACTTAGATGGAATCGAAGGTAGCTGCATGTTTAATTCCGTTAGTGTTCGTGACGGTGCACAAGGTACAAATTCAAGAAACAATGTTATAGTGTCCAGTATCCACTGCTCTTGAACGTGACTTAGACAGGACAGTGTCTTAATGACAGAATTATATGTGACTTGACTCTTGTGATTACCTGGATAAAAATGTAATATAATACTTTATATATTTACGTATATAACTTGATAAATGGCAAATATACCAACGTACACAAAAAATTAAACAAAATCTTTATTACAATAATTTACATTATCTGTTTCTATTTCACTTTTAACGCTCATACAAATTATTAAACCGGTAATATCTATAGTAAAATTAATTATTTCTTGTATGTGTATGTCTTATATGTGACTTGACTCAAATTACCTGAATAAAAATGATACATCTTTAAATATTTACGTATATAACTTGAGGAATGACAAATATACAAACGTAAAAAAAGAAATTTAAAAAAATCTTTATTACAATAATTTACATTATCTATTTCTATTTCACTATTAAAGCTCATACAACATTACCAAATCAATAATATCTATTATCAAATTCACTATTTGTTGTAGTCCAAATAATTCACCTAATTATTATAAATTATGATAAATCACAAAATTAAGTTCAACAGAAATTTATTGAAAAAACGAACTTCCCGCTCTAAACGGAAGCATTTGTTTTTAAAGGATAGTCTATATCTATCCCGAAGACATGTATGCTTAATACCAAATTAATCTATACTAATACTAATAATATAATAAAGAGGAAAGATTTGTATGTAAGTATGTTTGTAACGAATTTGCTCAAAAAATTCTGGACCAATTCCAAAAATTATTTCACCATAGAAAGCTATATTCACCCTAAGTAACATAGGCTATATAAGATTCATCATTATCATCATCATTTACCACCGCGCGGTTGAACCCGCGGAGAGCAGCTAGTTATGAATAAACTCTATTACCGCTTTCTAAAATAAATAGAAATCCCGTACGGAAAAGAAGCGACACGACAAATCCAGCAGGTACAGCTAAATGATGGAATGTGTCCGCTTCGTCACAGCGCTTCAGTGCTTGAAAGCAAAACCTAGATGACCTTTAAAATGTTTATAATTTAAAAGTATTTTCATAAACGTAGCATCCGATATCCACGGCGTGCAATGTACCTACGTTACCTACGCAAATCAATCTACGGTAGACGTTCAAAAACATATTTACGCCAATTACTCACAGCAATAAATTTGCGCCTAACAAGATATTATATTATAGGTTATAGGTTGATATCATAGAGTTCTATCTGATAGATGAACTCTTTTCTACCGACTTCCAAAAAAAAGAGGAGGTACTCAATTTGACTGTATTTTTTTTATATTTGTTACCTCATAACTTTCGATAGGGTGAACCGATTCACAAAATGATTTTATGTTTGAAAGCTGGTGCTTCCCGTGTGGTTCATTCCCATTTAAATTTCATCAAATTCCATCCAGCACTTTTTGAATTACACTACAATAACTGAAGAATAGAATGGAAGTCGGTATGACATTGTTCAAATTGTACTTGTTTTAATTCTTTATTTTTTTCGGAGAGCTTAAAGCTATAATTACAATGGTAAATGGTAATTAAGAATGAAAAGCCATTTACAAGCCTCCACAAGTAACAAGTATATAAGTAAGTATGTAAAAGAATATAAAATAATAGAAATAGTAACATGATAATACAACTAGAACAAATATACACTTACCGACTCTCGGTGCCGGTGTAAGTACATTGAATTTATTGACGCCAAACTAAAAGTTTGTAAGCGTAACTTATTTCTAACTAAAATAGGTATTTAATATGTCTGAACGAACGAAGACGCAGTTGCGGGCTAATAGCATGGTGTATAATTGTGGACAAGCTGCGCCCCGCGGTTTCACCCGCGTAATGGATGATAATGATATTTTTTTGCAATTGTATCGCTAAACCATTTCTGTGAGGTTTCAGACACAATCCTTTTCCAATACATATGCCCTCAATTTTGTTGATTATGTCTTTTCAATTCTTCGAAACGTTTCTTTGCAGTTTTATATTCATTATATGTTTTAATTATTCCTGATATTCCTCCAGCTAAGCTATTAGGTACCTTAGCTGGAGGAATATCAGGAATAATAATGATTAACTGATTAATACCTTTATCACCCCGAGCAAGTCTTTCTGCTAATCGTGTTCCAGGCCCACAATAATTATATCCTGGTAAATGAAGTTCAAATGGTAATTTATTAATTATACTGTTTAGAAGACTATTATCTGCCATCACCAATGAACTACTGAAATTAGTCTAAAAATAGTAAAACTAGTCTATTAGTAGCATTATAAAACATTTCTTTTATCAATCCAGCTATTTTTCACAAGACGGTAACCCCAACCATTTAACATAGCACTTTTTATTGTTTCGTTTTTTATCTTTTTCTACTAAGTAGACATAACGGTTTTTAGTTTTTGATTTTCTTGAATATGAAATGCACCTAGAATAGGTCGACTTCTTGCGTCTTCTATTAAATAAGTTATAGGCTTAGTGTTTTGTATCCTACGCTAACGATGTTGCGGGCAGTCGCTAGTTATGAATATATTACAAGTATCTTTCGCATTGTTTTTATTAGTCTAAGCTTGAGACCTCCCATACCTTCAAAGCACGTGGTCATAGGTTCGATCCTTGGTTATGGCAAAAGTTTGTGTTGTCATGTGTCACTGTGTGTGTCCATGCCTCCCGCGACACAGGAAAAATAAGATGACGGTAACGCATACGCGATATAATACGTAGAAAGGAAAGCTCATTACCTAATAGTTTTTTTTAATTAAATGAATAAATTGAAGATGGGACTGGCTGGACCTAATTTTAATTCTGTGTATTTAAAGATAGGATAAGTAAATATTATTTTATGTGGCCATGTGTAATCTGCTCAAATAGTTATTTCATACATTTCTGAATTAATGAATTTGATTTAAGGTTTTCATTATTTGTTGTGAAAACGATTATTAATGAATTATGCGTTAGAAAATTTTTATAGAATTTAAATATCTAATCTTAAACTAATTTATTGTTTTATTCTGAATTTGTATAACTAATAAATTAACTACAAACAAACATAGTCTAGAACATGACTAATCAGGCGAACAGCTAAACATTTGAAAAATATTAATTGTTAAAAAGATGGTTGAGCTGATGTTATATTCAATACATTGAACTTCCAATATGAACTAAAAATATTTCATGATGTATGATAAATATTTAAAATTTGTACATGAAAGATTGTTGTGTTTTAGAAATTGTATAGTAACTACGTAAACACATAATTCAGGTTTCTTTCCGACCCACGCTTTGTGCTTTGAGCTTTTATTTTGTTGTTTGAGTTATGTTAAGTCTTTTTTTTTTTGACCCTGGAAAATCCTTTATGGATACCAGTAGCCCCGGGGGAGCATGGTGGTTATGTGGGAGTCTGAATACCCACTAAAAACCCGGGGAGTTCCATCTTCTCGACATATGACGGGGGCACGGGCCCGCTATTGCATTACTCCGCAGCTACCGTCAACGCCGCTGTCCGCCTTCCGGCGAGTTATGTTGAGTCTAAGTTAAGGCTGGAGTCTTGCAAAAATCACTCGCGGCGAAATATTTGCGCAACTTCGTATATTAATTTTAAGCAAAATAATGAAATAACATGAAATATTATTTTTGCACACAAATAACCATAATATAAGTAAAAGCTAGTTGTTTTTTTTAAGTTCATTTAAATGGATTATGTAAGGTAAATCAAGGGTTAAATACAGCTCTTTCGTGCCCAACGTCATTTCGAGTTATGTTTGCGCGCTTGGTTTATGGCAATAAAGAATTATTTTATAAATCTGTTCAGCGCATAATGAGCTCAACATTCTCGTCTTCAAAATGCGCTGATTAGTTTTTTCTAATTATTTTTCATTTTCTTAATTCAGAGGCCCCAATTTCATCAAAATTCTCTGTCTTTATCTCTTAATAAACGGTTTGTTTCATAATAACTATGCATCGTAGGTATCTAATAATTATATTATTTTGATGCCAAGAGTTCAATGAAGCAAATTAAAAAAAAATATATATCTAAATCACCCTACTATACCAATAATATTGATCTCAAAAGACCTACAAAAAAAGAGTTTATAAACAAAAACTGCAAGGGAAATTCTTCAGTGCCCACTCCACGGCCGGAGTGTTCAGACGTGTGGTCCACGACGAATTTAGATTGTTCCCTCTCGCTCTAACTTTGCTCTTGCTCTAACGTAGGTTGCGCACCGTTATGCATCTAAAGTTGCTCTACTTTATTATTTTATGTGTATAATTTTTCGAGTGCCTTGTAAATATTTGTGTTTTAGTAATAGTTTTTGTAAATATTCGTGTATTAATACATCATAGTTCTCTAAAGATTTGATTTAATTATGGATCGTAAACATAAGAAATATGCATGTACGAAAAAAAAAATTGGTATCAAACGTAGAAGTGATGAAGAAAAATAGAATCCAAAGGTAAGTAGAATTGTTTACATTATGTATTCATGTCAAGAGCGTAACTACAGGGTCAAATGAAATTCCCTAGCGAAGCTCCACACATGTGATGGATTTTGAGTGTTATTATCTAAACATGATAAAGATTATATTCAAGCAACATTATCGATACTATCGATAGTGTTCGTGATTCCACTTGAGGAGGTGAGGACCAAAAACTACATACTCACTTTTTACACTTTCTTTTAACCGACTTAAAAAAGCAGCTTTTTAGCTTAACCCGCATGTTTGTTTTTTGTATGTATGTATGTTTGTCCGTTTGGCTGAACCGATTTTGATGCGATTTTCATAAAAGTATTTTTTACATTCTGGAGAAGGTTTTGGTATACAACAAATGGATACCCCGTGACGTCGTTTGCATGTCTCCATTAATTAGTTCAACTGCATGCTGTCAGAAGGTCATTATGCTGTCAGTAGGTATGTGTGTATGGGGTGGGTGTGTGTGTGTGATGAGTGTGGTTGTGTTTGAGGGTGTTTGTGGGGGAGTGTAGGGTGAGGGTGTGTGTGTGTGTTTAGTGTTTATGTATGTATGGGTCACTAGTATAATATACTTTAGTCACATTTATGTTCTAAATGCGATTTGTGTGTCTGCATGTATTTTTGTTTCCTCTAAACTCCATTACGGCTGAATCAATACAGATAATAATTATTTTGTATGAACGTAGGCTAAAACTTGAATAACACTGGCTACTTTTTGCAACAGAAGAAATCGCAGGGTGCTTTTAATAATATTAGTAATATGACGATTTTTTAATAATACTTCTGAACCCTGTTCAAAATATGACTTATTTAATTAATTTCACAGGACTGCTGCTGGCTCTCGTCAACCGTTGTCAGATGTCAGCAATCTATCAGAAGCTCAAAATTCTAAGCCTACCTCTTCTACTACGGAAGTATCAGTAATGATTGAAAATACTGCCAGAACTGAAAACGAAACAAGGCCAAAAAAAAAAAATTACCGGAAAAGAACATTTGAGGAGGCTTTTCCATTTCGCCGAATATTTGTAAGGGAACGTCAACATCCTATACTCATTAGCGACGACCAACCGCTACAAATTGAAAATGAAACAGAAACTACCAATGAAGATGAACTATTTCACCTAGAAGGACGCAGAATCATATCGATCAGATATTTTTTAGAAAATTTGGGGAAGATTGCTGATCATAACGAAACATCTTTCGGATGCAGATATAGCAATCTGAAATGTGTCAGTGAGCGACGTAAAGGTTTTATATCAAAACTTCGTTTCAAGTGTGAACTCTGTAATTCCGAATTTGACATAAATACTGAAAATCCGTCTAACACTTGTGATGTAAATCACGGTATAGTCGCAGGTATTATTAGTATTGGCTGTGGGTTGGGAAATTTAAATGAGTTAGCAGGTAATACTGATATGCCTGGTATGTCAAAAAATTTATACGCTGATACAAGTAAAAAAGTTTACGAATGGTACCATAAGACGGCATTAGAAGAAATGGCCAAGGCAGGCATCGAAGAGGCAGAACATGCTAAAGATATTGGCAGAGTTGACTGTGAAGGTACACCAATGATTGATGTTATAGCTGACGGGTGTTGGTCGAAACGATCTTTCCGGAATAACTATTCAGCATCATCAGGTGCAGCAGCAATAATTGGCGCATACACGGGTAAAATTTTATATCTTGGTGTAAAAAATAAATACTGCATAGTTTGTGCAAAAGCTGAAAATAAAAAAAATTAACCTGCAAATCACATATGCTATAAGAACTATTCTGGTAGCTCTTCTAGTATGGAATCAACGTCGCTTGTTGAAGGATTTAGTAACTCTCTTGAAACTCATGGTCTAATATATGCTAGACTAATATCAGATGGTGATTCAAGTATGTACTCATAAAAAAATATTAGAAAGCAATCCATATAAAAACTGCAAGGTTCAGAAGATCGAGTGCAGAAACCACCTGCTGAGAAATCTTTGTAACAAACTGAGAGCACTTACTAAAGATACTCATATCCCTATTCAATTAAGAAAACTTTTAACTGACTTCAAAATCATGAAGTTACGCAGATACACAGTGCGGGCTATAAAGCTAAGGAAACACGGAGACCTAACTGACAGTCAAAAAATGATTAAACTTCGTACAGATATTTTGAATGCATTACACCATTCCTTTGGTAGCCACTCTGATTGCGATGATGCTATATGATCACCAACTGACAAAACTGACCAAAATACGGCACTTGATGTAGCTAACACAATTTTGTGGAGGAAAATGAGTCAAATTATTTTATTTTTAGCTGCAAACGCTAAAAGTCTTATTTATGACGTAGATAGCAATCTTGCTGAGACATTCAATTCAGTGATTGCCAAATATGTGGGGGGAAAACGAATTAATTACACACTTAAAAATTCATACCAGGAAAGGTGTTCCGCTTCAGTTATTTCCTTTAACAGCAAACGCCCAATAAACGCTATTCAGGAATGTGTATTTAAAAAACCTACTGGTAAATACACAAATTTATATGAGGCACAAAAAGCTAAAAGAAAAATTTACAAAAGATCATTTCGAAAAAAAATCCGTAGAAACTTGAATGATCCAGATTATGGCCAGAAAGCTCAAAGACCAGATATGACCGAAGAAGATTTTCAGATGACAAAAGATGAATTTCTTAAACAAATTGAACTTTCTGACCATCAAAGAGAGGAACTACAGAGACAGACGATAAACCAAAGTTCCAGTCAAGAATGGTTAGAAAATAGAAAAAATAGGTTAACCGCGTCTATCTTTGGAAAAATTTGTAAACGGAAACAAAATATTAGCTGCGCTCCTTTAGTGAAAGCTATTGTGAAACCGCAAAACCTGTCAAATGTCCCGTCGATCACATATGGCAGAGATAATGAACATATAGCACTAACTCAGTTATCTTTGCAGGAAAACGTCACAATTGCCCGCTGCGGTCTTTACGAGTATATTCATAAAACACTCCAATTAAATATTGGAGTGTTTTATGAATATACTCGGAGCCAGTCCCGATGGTATTTATAAAGACAAAGATGGAAAAACAGGACTAGTAGAAGTAAAATGCCCATTTACAGCAAAAAATATGCAAGCTGAAGAAGCTATAAAGGCAAAAAAAAAAATTTTGGAAATATAACACTAGGAAAAATGCGTTTATAATTGACAAAAATCACGATTATTATTTCCAAATTCAGGGCCAATTAAATATTACGGAGATGAATATGTGCTTATTTGCTGTATGGACTGGAGAGGAGTACTTGATGAAAGTTGAATATATAGAAAGAGACCCTACGTTCTGGCACGACAAAATAGTGGGCCCATTGACAAAATTTTATTTGCATTGTCTGCTTCCTGAGCTAATTGATTCCCGCCTTGAACGCTCTATGCCAATAAAAGACCCGCCATATATCATTGAAGCTATTTAGAAAAAAGTTAAACGTAATAAGAACGCATCTACGTCTACTGTCGCAGATGCTGCCATTCCGGAAAAGTAATTCCTGCAGAGTTATCACAGAGTTTTGTATATTTTGCTTTTAAAGAATACAGAAAATTATTTTGTGTTTAGTCACTACTGCATAAAGCATTATAATAAAATTGCTTTACATAAAAAGTTTTCTATGTCAGGGGTTACCCCGACAGAACACACAAAACACAAACAAAATCTTTCCATCTCTTGTAAACATACTGCCCAAATATACAAAATCATTCACTTGCTCCACAATCACATCATTTATTTTCACATCACACAACGATACATCATCTTTTCTTTCAAAAACCATAGCTTTCGTCTTGTTCACATTTATATTCACCCCTTTTCTCTTGAACGCTACATTTATTAACGTTATCATGTCTTGCAACTGTTCCGCTAACGATGCAAGAAGAACTTGAAAATCTGCATATAGAAGACACTTGACAGGCAACTCATTCATCTTTAATCCACACTCGCTCTCTCTAATATCTGCCAAACAACTATCCAGATGATGCCTGGACCGATTCAGAAAATTCTTCTTTTGTCTTCAGAGGTGGTCCCATGATCATTAGGTCCGGATCTGATGATGGGATCCTGGAGAAATCGAGGAAACTCTTCAATAAATAATAGCGAATCAACCGCGATTGCTACTATCGCACATTTTTACATCGAATGTGCAATCAAACAACATAACATCACGCCTGTACCCGCTAAAAAGGGTAAAATAAAAACTTTTTTAAATAAAAATATATAACCGACTTCTAATATAACTCCAAAAAAGTGTAAAATTTTAATTTTAAAACTTTTCTTTCGAAAGTCGGTGGCGAAAAAGTTAATGATATAAAAAACAAAGTCATGGTTATACGAGTATATATTTCAAAAAAGTTTTTATTTACATAGGTTAGAAACTGCACATAACGGTATTAAAACAATTGTGTGATACTATTAAAAACCGAGCCCTATGAATACCCCTCATTATGCAACAATTTCATAAACTACTAATGTTTAATACTTAGTAGAGCAACCTTCCTTCCTTCAATACTACGCTAGGTAGGATGACAGACGCTCGGCGCGTGGACTGGCCGCCCGCGATTCTTATATTGTGCACTAGAAGACTCGGCCCTTAAGTATAGCGAAGCAGAGACACACATACCTTAGTCCATCAATGCCTAGTCGTGGCCAGGCTTGTAGGTAGTATTTTCTCAAATAATGCACGGAAATTAAAACTAAGTATGTAGTACCTAAGTAAGCAGAACTTTTTAATTAAATAGTACATCACTTCACTATCACTACATAGTATAAAACAAAGTCGCTGTCGCTGTCTGTCCGTCCCTATGTATGCTTAAATATTCAAAACTACGCAACGGATTATGAAGCGCTTTTTTTAATAGATAGAGTGATTTAAGAGGAAGGTTTATATGTATGATACATGCATAATATTGTAGAGAAACACTGATGAATTTACAGGTTTTTAATGTGATGTAAATAAACACATTTTTTGCACTTACATTGCAAACGCTGACTGAACTCCACGAGATAAATCAAAACAACGTACTACGGTATTGTACACCTTAAAAAGGTCAACAAAAAGTCCGTGGTGGTATATGTCTATCTCTTAAGGATAACCCACAATAACCATTTTTTATCCTTTACATTTTACGTGAAAAAAATGGCTTATTTTGGAAGTTATTTTAAGCAATACAGCATTAATCCTTATCCAATTAATTAACTTAAATACATGGTCATTCAATATAGATCAATATGGCCCTTTACATTTCATTCTGTAGTAGGTAGGTATATTATTTAGTATCAGCATTGCACCCGTGCGAAGCCGGGGCGGGTCGCTAGTTTTTTAATAAACAGCTTTCTATCTGCAAGCCAGTTCGAAATTAAATAAAACCTTTGATAAGGTACCTCCTTTGTTGCCATGTTTCGGCGTAAAAGACCGTTTAATTTTTAAATTACACGACAGATATGAGTTTACTATGTAGTTTATTTGGCCGCCAAACCACGACAAATATAGGTTCATGCAACTTGTGTCGGCCGTTGCTCGCATGTATACGGCCAGTACAGCAATTTTGATTAATCTCGAAGAAGCTTGTCAAAAGAATGCTCAAATTTCCAAGCATGGTTGGGAAAAAGGGCTTTTCGTTTGACATCTAAAAAATAAGGGGTTATTCTACAAATCTCTATTGACAATCCCCATAAATGGGGATTTGTGAACTTTTCTTCCACTTATCCCCATTATCGTCTGAAATATCTTGTAATGGAGATTTGTGGACAAAAAACATCCACTATTTCCCATCGATTTCAAATAAAATCTCATTCCGTTGATAAATTAAATGTACACTATAATATTGTAATAAGTACAATTTGAAAAAATTAATGTGTGTATCTCATTAAATGCAGGACCGAATTTACTGAATTTTAAATGAAACACACGGGAAGCACCAGCTTTAAAAAATAAAGAATTTTGAGAATCGGTTCAGTTGAAAGTTATGAGGTATCAACAAAAAAAAACAGTCGAATTGACTTCCTCCTCCTTTTTTGGAAGTCGGTAGAAAAGGTAATAATTGTATTTGTGTGTGTGTGTGTGTGTGTGTGTGTGTGTGTGTGTGTGTGTGTGTGTGTGTGTGTGTGTGTGTGTGTGTGTGTGTGTGTGTGTGTGTGTGTGTGTGTGTGTGTGTGTGTGTGTGTGTGTGATGAATAAACTCAAAAACTACTGTGCCGATTTCAAAAATTCTTTCACCATTAGAAAGCTACATTCACCCTGAGTAACATAGACTATATTTGATTCATCATCATCATCCTCAATCATCACTGAGCTGGTGAAACCGCGGAGAGCAGCTAGTAATAAATAAATTACAAGCAACATCATAATGTTTTATTTTTTAAACTGGAACACACTTATGTTTACAAACAAACAAATTAAAGTACGTAATGGCAAAATTAACAGCACAAGTGTAAAGTATATTCTATAACTATTATTTATCTTAATATCGGAGGCAGAAGGCCTATCGTCGTTATCCATATACGACATCGATGAGTATACAGGGTGCCCACTTGAGGAACATCTTGACCTTACTTTACTTTACCTTTCCTTTTCAACGCAATTCTACTAAGTCGTAAAATTGGGGTCCAATCCACCCACACCACCGGAAGGAGGGTTTAGAAGTTTCACACATTTTGAGTTGAGTATACAAAAAATAGGTACATATTCAAACAGGAATGTCATATGATATTACGTATGTCCATAATATACAAAATTATATGACATAAATTGTAGTTCAAAAGAAGCGCTTTATGATGAACGTACAATAGTAGGTATATTATGCATCAAGTGCGCGAAGTTGTTTATTACAATCGTGACGGGTTTTAATACTAAATGGAGTAGAGATTGTAATAAACAACGCGTTGTTCACACGAGCTTCATACGACGTTTTTCAACACACATGCTTGCTTGAAAAAAACTTCAGTTCATAATATTTTTTATTTATTAAAACAATCATTGAAAGTACAATTGGTAAAATTATAGGTTAACGCTTTGCTATCAAAAACATCATTATTTTGTTCTTGAGAAAATGTTGGAGATTGCGGATTGTTCTTGTAGGGAGTAAGAACAAGTGTTTCATCATTATTATAAGTAGAAGATACTAAATCGGTTCACATCGAAGGACATTGAAGGAGGTGTAATAGTTCTGGACACTTTTTTGTTTTGGTTATCCTGTTATGCTAAATTGATATCCTGGGTTGTCCTGGCGTTTATGTTGGCTTTATTTTGTATAGTGCCTTCTACATACCGACGGCGAAGTGCCAATACCTCCTATCTAACATTTTTTGTGAAAATCACTTTCTTATTGTAATGAGCTTAAGGGTCAATGTTGCTTAGTTTAGTAAAACCTCCTTAGTGAATTTTTGCCTGCAACCATATAAAACTAAATACTAGAAATACCTCCTAAGTCCTAAGCGTATTTTTTGTATGGAAATATCTCCTATCTTTCAAAGTCGTTACACGTCTGCACGTGTCCCATATTCGACGACGACTAACCGTTTCGTGCAGCGCTCAGCGGGCGGCGGCGGCAAAGCAGGCCCGGGAGAAGTGAGGGGTGTGTTCTCTATCGAAAAATCTAGTTACATTATTGTTAGTTGTGACTTGCTGTTGGTCCGTTTCGTTGGTGTCGCGATCGTTTTAAAGAATACTTTTAGTTAAATGTTACATAACGTGCTTATTATTGTGTTTTTGGTGTAATAAACAATTGACAGAGGTAAGAAAATGATTAGATTGTTATTAAATCTTAATTAAAAGGTAAAATTCCACATTTTCTGAAAATTCAGTTGTAGTTAGGATATATTTCTTCTGCATACATTTTGTACGTTATATATTGTACGTATTTAGGAGATATTTCTAATTATTGCTTTTTGCATTGTTATAGCGAAATGTCTCGAATAGCTAAACTTTACCAAGGGGTTCGAGCTCGTCAAATGTTAAACGTACTCGAGGAAGCAAGAAAACAGAAAAACACTACTTTTGACCCATGTAAGTTTTTGTTATTGATCATGAATCAATTAGCCAAATTTGATTTCATCTGTCAGTAAGTTAGTAAGTAATAACTAAAGAAAGTATATTCTTGAAAATTGCATAATTGCATCTGTGATCTAGTTACTTAAAATGTATATTTGTTGTCCATTTGGCTAGCTATTTTCATAATGTAAAATCTATCGCTGAGCACCTAATTTTGTTTCCCAACAGCCTCGTTTGAGAGCACGTGTTCGAATGTCACTTCAGGTGAACTATGGTCAAATACCTTACTGTTCTTTGGAAATAAAATGTTTGGTTCTAATATTTTTTTAATTTTTAATTAAGTCTTGTTGTATTTTTATATTTATTTCAGATCCGCCTGACGAACAAGCTCCTGAAAAGGTGCTGCAAGACTGCATTGCTGATTCAGAAACAGGCATACCAAAGAAGAAACCAAATATTTCGAAATCGTATTCCTATTCAAATCTACCGTATAAGATTATTTCCCTCATGAGACGCAGACGCTGTTCTTCAGCTCCACCTACACAAATTATGGAACAACTTCACCAAACAAACAGTTTTGATATTTGCAATGCGATGTCTTCAACAGATAAAGGCCTCAGTCTATCACTAACAGCACTGACGTCTGATGATACTCACGAGTATGTTATGAAAAGGAGCTGCTCGATTCCGCCAGAATTCCGTTTTCGTGATTTAGTAGAATCTCAAATTATACAAGACCATGATCTTTTTGATTTAATAGACGACACTTGTTCAAATGTTGAAAATTGCGACTATTCAGGTGATGACAGCGATAGTACTTACTGCCCGTCAGATGCTGATCTCGATTTAAATTTATCTCAAGATGAGCCTTCCACATCATCGGGAATATATCACGGTAATCAGAACGATGGGAGAAAACGCAAACTGAAGGCAAATCCGAAGACCTGGAAGAAAATAAAGAATCAAAAACTTCGTATGTTAGGACAAGAATATTTGGGATATACAAAACCAAAAAATACAAAACTAAAGCAAGACAAAATAAGGCCTGCAAGAAAGTTAGGCAGTGCATGTAATTCAGAGTTTTGCAGGAAGAGTCAAGTCAGAAATTGCCAAAAGTTCAACGATGAAAAACGACTAGAGATTCATGACAACTTTTGGAAACAAATGAACTGGGATCAGCGTAAGGTGTATGTTGCCGCATTGGTGTCTCGTAGAGGAACATCACGTAAAACAAGTGAGAACTCATCGCGACGCGAAGGCACATTTGACTATTACTTGCCAATTGATGAATCTCAAAAACTGCAGGTGTGTAGGACAACATTTTTGAATACTTTGTCTCTAGGATCGTACACAGTTCAATCTTGGGTCAAAAGGGCAAATTGTGGAATTATTCCGTGTCAAGAGATTCAAAATGTTGCTAGGGTTACTACACCAAGATCTGGAACACGACGAAAGCTTCTAACAGCACACAGCTTTTTGGACAATATTCCAAAGATGCCGTCTCACTACGCAAGAAAAGAATCGTCAAAATTATATTTAGAGCCTACTTTCCGTTCCCTGAGTGACTTGTACAGAAAATACAAAGAATATTGTGCTCTTAACGAAGAACCTGATATTTCCCGGTTCACCTTTGAAAAACTGTTTCACGAAAAAAATATTTCACTTTATACATTAAAAAAAGACATGTGCGAT
The DNA here is from genome assembly GCA_917880725.1 of Selenia dentaria. Classification (NCBI taxonomy): domain Eukaryota; kingdom Metazoa; phylum Arthropoda; class Insecta; order Lepidoptera; family Geometridae; genus Selenia; species Selenia dentaria. Next base: position 7,583,114 of record OU862901.1, on the reverse strand, counting down.
ATTTGTAGCGGTCATAAAACAGGAAACATTAGTATTTCTGATTATGAAGAACACACGAAACGTAAAAACAGAGCCCGGCTAGAAAAAGAAACTGACAAAAAGAAAGCAACCTCTGGAGAATTCATTTTGCTGTCGATGGATCTGGAATCAGTAAAAGTGTGCCCTTGGTTAACAGCCAGTGCTCTTTACTTCAAGACAAAACTAACTTGCCATAATTTTACAGTTTACGATCTTGTATCACATCAAGCCACATGTTACTGGTTCGACGAGACCGCTGCGGATCTAACAGCTAGTACTTTTGCGTCCTTCGTAATTGATTATCTCGAAAGATATTGTTTGCCGAAGCACTTGCCCATTGTAATATATTCTGATGGTTGTACATACCAGAACCGCAACAATATAATGGCGAATGCATTGCTTAATTTCAGTATAAAACACAAAGTCACCATAACACAGAAGTACTTAGAGCCTGGTCATACTCAAATGGAGTGTGACTCTGTACATGCTGCCATTGAAAGACAGTTAAAAAACCGGGAAATACATTTACCGAGTGACTACATAACCGCAAGTAAAGAAGCTCGACGAAACCCTACTCCGTATGAAGCTTTACAAATAAATTTCAGCTTCGTAAAGAATTACAATGATAAGTCGACATGGATATACCAAAGCATTAGACCGGGCCGTAAAGCAGGTGATTCAGTCGTTGTTGATTTACGAGCCATTGAATACACAAAAAATGGCATTATAAACTTCAAGACAAACTTCGATGATGATTGGAATGAGATGCCAGGAAGACCAAAAAAAAGTGGTTCAATAAACTACTCACCTTTGCGTACTGCTCCGATCGCCATTGCTGCTACCAAATTTAATCATCTTCAACAGCTTAAGGAGGTTTTGCCAAGAGATTGTCACCTGTTTTATGACAACTTAGCTCACGATTGATCATTTTCAATTACAAAGAAAACCTATTGTTGTGTACCTACATCGCGTTTCATCTTGATTGATCTAAGTTTAAGCTTTTCTAAATTCATAAAGTCTGATTATTTTTGGTTTCTATTTTGCAGTATCTAAATTTAAATTCTTCATTTAATAGCCAATGTGTTAGTAAAGTTTGATTATTTGACTACATCTAATAAACATACCATTTATCTTGGATTTTTTTTATTTTATTCAAACGATTTCCTACTATCTGTATTTTAAATATACTAAATTAATTATTACTTTCCATACAATACCTCCTAACTAACGATATACTTACTAAATCTATTTATAAATCAATAAATGTATTGCTACAATAATTGTGCTATTTTATACAAAATATTGATGTATATAAATTAATATATTTTAAATTTTACAAAGAGATAATAATTTTTTTCATCTAGTGTAAAGTTTTGGTTTTGTCAGTTAGAAGATATTGGCACTTCGCCGTCGATTATTACGATTCTGCCACTGCATTGGAGCGCCACCCACTATGGCACTTTAATGTATTCTGCATCTGGTAAATCTTAAAAAAAAAACTTAGAAAAAAAACCTAGAAACTTTGCGATTACTTTCGGCATGGCACCAAATTTGTTTATTCCAATGCATTGACTTGTACATTTACCTTTTTGATAGTTTAGAAAAAATCTGTCACTCTTTTCTGTCTCAAAATCTGTAATAAAATCTGTCTCATTTTCGTACTCGTGCGGGAAAGAAAAGTAAAAAGCACGTGTTCGAAATACGCTGCATTTTGATTATAATTACCGTTCAATAAGAATCTCTTTTCTAGTAGGTGTGTTGAAAAGGTTTATTAAATGATATCGAGTGACACTGTATTGCCTGCGCTCGGTACCTCCAGATATAGCAGGTACTTGAGTATATTTCGCCCTTCACACCGTAACCACGTTATTGTTAGATAATATTAGCGTGCCCTAACACTGTAATGCTTGTGTACTAGGGTTAGGCGAATAAGGTCTAAAATGATAATGGTCAAGTTATAATAATGTCAAATGTTGAAATATATAAATGTCATACAATAAATATGACAAATTGCTAAAATGGCGAATTATAAAAATGTCTGGCAGTGAAGCTGTATCAGCCATGGTCTTGCATAAGAATCATACAGACATTTCAATTTAAATGCACGCTCCTCCACTTAAATTTATTATTATTTATTGCAACTGATACTTATTTGCGTGTTACGAGTTGACTGTGAACTTTTTATTTAGGAAGGACATAGAGCTTTTTGCCACTACGTGCATTAAAAGCGACACCGGACTGCGCACTCAGCGGTCAACTAGTCGCGCGATCTTCAGTAGTGGTAATAAGAGCGATCGCGCAACTAAAAACCTCAGACCTTTTAACTGACTTCAAAAAAGGAGGAGGTTATACGTTCGATTGTATATAGTTTTTGTGTATGTTCAATCCCACCGATTTTTCTCCATTAGTGGGCCGGATATTTTTTTTATTGGTAGAGTGTCCCTATACTTCCGGGGTATTCCATTTAAATTCATTAAATTCGGTGAAGCAGTTTTTGAGTTCCAATTTCCGAAAAGTGTTACACCGATCTTGATGATATCATCATTGACGGCGAATGACAATCGATCCCGTAAGTAGCAAGGGTCACTAAATCTGGTGATTTTTTTTGTTGTAAATATTTTTTGACTGAATCTACCTTCTCGTGGTTTTCATTCGAGGGATAATTTCAAATGTTGGTTTGGATGACAGCTCAAGAATATTGATAGTCGCCGGTTCAATTCATATTTGAATAAACATTGCAACAAACAGAGTCCACTGCATTGTGCAACCTTACTTATACTCGGCTGGCTAGCTACTATCCTAAGCTCTAGTATGGTCATATTCTGGAGCAAGAGAAATCAATATTTAGGGTCTACACTGCACTCTATTGCACTGGCTGGTTCAAGACCAGCCAGAGAAAGTCGGTCACAAACGCCCTCCACCATGTAGGAACGTGGTTCCGCAAATGGCGTATCGCTATTAACCCAGAGAAAAGTACAGCAGTGTACTTTCACGAGAGTGCTGGTCCACGGAAACCGCCAGATCCCATTATGAATTTTGGCGAACCCATACCCTGGGATACGTCCGCCAAATAACTAGGCGTGATCCTTGACAGGCGACTCACCTTCGCCTTTATGCTGGGCCGAGTGGGTGCTGAACCATTGGGTTCAGCCCAGGTTTCTTCGGCCCAGGTTCCACGCGGCCCGAAGGAAAATATCAAATACTCCACCATCGAAGAAGTATGCCGTGGCGGTGCCGGCTTAGAATAGCACCCCCCCAACTCTACCCGTGGGTGCCGTAGAAGCCGGCTAAGGGATAACAAATCAGAAGGTGGGCAGCAGCACCTTCCCAGTCAAACACACACAAACTGCGCTCGCCAACCCGCCTGCCAAGCGTGGCGAGTATTGGCAAAAACCCCTCAATGGATTGGACAAAAAGAACCAGGCCCCCAGTCCCCGGCAGCCCCGCTATTCCTGGCTACGGTAGCGGCCACGGTAACGGTGGGGCATGGGGTGCTAAGAATCCCCGGCAGACGCCCGGCTACCACCCCCAACGACGACGACTGGCCCTGGTAACACACAACATACGCACGATGAGGACAGACGAGAAGATATATGAGCTGGAAGAAGAAATGAGTAAGCTACGCTGGGACATTGTGGGGTTATCTGAAGTCCGTAGAGCGGGTGAGGACACGATAACCCTAAAATCAGGTAACCTACTCTACCACCGGGAGGGCGACCAACAGTCCCAAGGTGGTGTCGGGTTTCTCGTCCATAAGTCCCTTACTAACAACATAGTTAAGATCGATAGCGTTTCCAATAGGGTCGTATACCTAATACTCAGAGTATCCAAACGATATTCGTTGAAGGTCATTCAGGTATACGCACCGACGAAGTCGCACCCGGATGATGAGGTGGAGGATATGTATGAGGACATTAGTCGGGCCATACATACCTCTGAAACGCACTTTCTAGTTGTTATGGGGGACTTCAACGCGAAGTTGGGTAAGAGAAGCGAGGATGAGTCGAAAGTGGGGCAATTTGGCTATGGACAACGGAACCGTAGGGGACAGAGGTTGGCCGACTTCCTGGAGAAAGAGGGACTCTTTATGATGAACTCTTTCTTTCAGAAGCCACCTCACAGGAAATGGACCAGGCTGAGTCCCGATGGTTCCACGAGAAATGAGATTGACTTCATTATGACCACCAAAGGGCAAATATTCACTGATGTCTCCATGATCAACAGGGTTAAAACCGGTAGTGATCACCGAATGGTAAGAGGCACGGTGAATATTAATGTCAAACTGGAGAGGTCTCGTCTGATGAAGTCTACGTTCCGACCTACTCGTGCCCATATTCAAGACCCCGAGAGCTTTCAACTTGAGCTATCCAATCGCTTCGATTGCCTTGAGAACATCGCTTCAGTGGACGAGATCAATAACAGGTTAGTAGAAACTGTCCATACAGTGGGTTCCAAGTACTTTAAACCCAACGTACAGATAGGCCACAGAAACTCTCCAACGATACCCTCAACCCCATGGCTGAACGACGCTCATTGAAACTGCAGCCTTCGGATGATGCTGAAGCATATAGGCTGCTCAATAGACGAATATGGAAGTCCTTGCGACACGACATCCGGATCTTTAATACAAACCGTATTAAAGAGACGATAGAGCGGAAAAAAGGCTCCAAAGTGTTTGCAAGAGACATGTCTATTGGGCAAAGCCAGTTGACGAAGCTGAAGAGAGGAGACGGCAGTGTAGCGTCGACCAAAGCGGAAGTGTTAGGAGAGGTCGAGAGTTTCTACAGACAGTTATACACCTCGGTCGCTAAACCTGTTAGCAGCTCGGTCAAAGACCCAAGAGCCAAGCTGACCCGACATTATACCGAAGATATCCCGGACATCAGCCTGTACGAGATTAGAATGGCCTTGAAACAGCTTAAGAACAACAAGGCGCCTGGTGACGACGGTATCACATCTGAGCTTCTGAAAGCGGGTGGAACACCGGTACTTAAAGTCCTTCAGAAGCTCTTTAATACCGTTTTACTCGAAGGCTCAACGCCAGAAGCATGGAACAAAAGCGTGGTGGTGCTGTTCTTCAAGAAAGGTGACAACACTTTACTTAAAAATTACAGACCCATCTCGCTTTTGAGCCATGTTTATAAGCTGTTTTCGAAGGTCATAACGAACCGTCTCAGTCGCAGGTTTGATGAATTCCAGCCTCCGAAACAAGCCGGTTTCCGAAAAGGCTATAGTACCATAGACCACATCCACACGCTACGGCAAGTTATACAGAAGACCGAAGAGTATAACTTGCCTCTTTGTCTAGCGTTTGTGGACTATGAGAAAGCCTTTGATTCGATCGAGACGTGGGCAGTGCTTGAGTCTCTCCAGCGTTGCCGTATTGACTATCGGTATATTGAAGTGCTGAAGTGTTTGTACAAAAACGCCTACATGTCAGTCCGAGTACAGGAGCAGAGTTCGAAGGCAATTCCATTGCAAAGAGGCGTGAGACAGGGAGACGTTATATCTCCGAAACTGTTCACCGCTACATTGGAAGACGCCTTCAAGCTTCTGGAATGGCAAGGACTTGGCATCAATATTAACGGCGAATACATCACTCACCTTCGATTTGCCGACGATATTGTAGTCATGGCAGAATCCATGGAAGACCTCAGTACAATGCTCGAAGGCCTCCATCGAGTTTCCCAACGGGTAGGTCTTAAGATGAACATTATGTCTAATGCCCATGTTGTACCTACCCCAATATCAGTTGGGAACTCAGTTCTCGAAGTTGTTGACGAGTACATCTACCTGGGACAGACAGTCAAACTAGGCAGGTCCAATTTCGAGAAAGAGGTCAATCGTCGAATCCAACTCGGCTGGGCAGCGTTCCGGAAACTTCGCGAAGTCTTCTCGTCAAAAATACCTCAGTGCCTCAAGACAAGAGTCTTCGACCAATGTGTGTTACCAGTGATGACTTATGGCACTGAAACGTGGTCTCTTACTATGGGCCTCATAGATAAGCTCAAAGTCGCACAACGAGCTATGGAAAGGGCTATGCTCGGGGTTTCTCTACGTGATCGAATCAGAAATGAGGAGATCCGTAGAAGAACGAAAGTCACCGACATAGCTCAGAAGATTAGCCAGTTGAAGTGGCAGTGGGCAGGGCACATAGCACGCAGAACAGATGGCCGATGGGGCCGAAAGGTTCTGGAGTGGAGACCACGTACCGGCAAGCGCAGCGTAGGTCGTCCACCGACACAGTGGACAGACGACCTGAGAAAGGTCGCAGGACGACGTTGGATGCAGGCCGCTTCCAACCGGTCCTTTTGGAAAATCATGGGGGAGGCGTATGTTCAGCAGTGGACGTCCTACGGCTGAGATGATGATGATGATGATGAAGTAGTATTTGTACAGTCAGGCAAAAAATTAAGGTTATTCATAATATCACAGCTGCTGACTGTCACACTCCAGACTCCCTAGCACTTTCAGAGTTGAGGTAGCATTAAGAATAGGTATCCAGGCTGGCGGAAGAGCTTATCCACGATCGTGTGACCATTACTAGTACCATAGTGTTTTGGGTGTCACCACACTTCGGCGTACAAACTGTAAGTTATCAATGTCACAGTTGTCTAATGCCCATGTTGTGCCTACCCCAATATCAGTTGGTAACTCAGTTCTCAAAGTTGTTGACGAATACATCTACCTGGGACAGACAGTCAAACTAGGCAGATCCAAATTCGAGAAAGAGGTCAATCGTCTAATCCAACTCGGCTGGGCAGCGTTCCGGAAATTTCGCGAATTCTTCTCGTCTAAAATACCTCAGTGCCTCAAGACAAGAGTGTTCGACCAATGTGTGTTACCAGTGATGATTTATGGCACTGAAACGTGGTCACTTACTATGGGCCTCATAGATAAGATCAAAGTCGCACAACGAGCTATGGAGAGGGCTATGTTCGGGGTTTCTCTACGCTACGTGATCGAATCAGAAATGAGGAGATCCGTAGAAGAACGAAAGTCAGCGACATAGCCCAGAAGATTAGCCAGTTAATGTGGCAGTGGGCAGGGCACATAGCACGCAGAACAGATGGCCAATGGGGCCGGAAGGTTCTAGAATGGAGTACACGGACCGGCAAGCGTAGCGTAGGTCGTCCACCGACACGGTGGACAGACGACCTGATAAAGGTCACAGGACGACGTTGGATGCAGGCCGCTTCCAACCGGTTCTTTTGGACAATTATGGGGGAGGCATATGTTCAGCAGTGAACGTCCTACGGCTGAGATGATGATGATGAGTTGCAAATTTATCAGGATTTTTTTCGAAAGGCGCTTAGTACTGGGCATTTCATTGACCGAGCGAGCGAAGCGTCTCTGCTTTAACTGAGCTTAACTTTCATCTGTCCGTATGTTTGTTAGGTTGTGTGATGGTCTTTCAGTACAGGTCGCATTTTTAAACTAATCTTGACGAAACTTGGTATGCAATTTAATTATTTTGTCTAATTAGCGATTTTTGAATGATGTGCGGGGAGTATACATTCCTCAAAAACGTGCATTGCTGTGGTGATATTTACTTACCGAATATAATTAAATTTGGTATACACATTAGGCACTTGACTTTAAAGAGGAGTTTCGAATATGACCATAATTGGTCAAGTGGTTTCCAAGATATTAGGTTGTGAAGGACTGCGAAAAATATGCTGCTCATAAGACTATGTGCTCGCAAGGTCTACAATTCGCAAAACTACTGGGCTGTACTTTTTATCCGGGAAAAGGGTTTATGTTGGATAGTCATTTTTAACCGCTGGGCGTAAATCTAAAGATGATTTTCCTCTAGTATAATTTTCAGTAGACAACTCCCTACACACTAACCGAACGGTATATCGTGAGAGCTTCGTGTCGCAACGGCCGTGTCAAGGGCGTTACAAATAGTCCCGCCTACTGCCATCCACTATCACCTTTATCATCTACGTAATACAGTCTCTTTTACCTTTTTAAAATGTCAACTAGACCTAGATAGATAGGCATGGCAACGTCTGTACTTTTTTTAGTGTGGCAATAGTTTATACCTGTCTGTCGTGTCGCTGATATATGCGGAGGAAATATGAGAGTCGATTAGTTATAGTTTTTTTTACATTATATTTCATAACTATATAAATATGTGTTTCTATAGCCGTGGAACTTGATTATCCCATAGGAATATTATTCGCTGTAATAAAACAGTCTAGTTTTGATACATGTTCTGCGTTATCGCCAAAGTTAAAAATTTTTTAACAAATCTGTGGTGCAAACAGTATAACAATCCATACTGTCGATACGATAAAGACATCAGTAAAAGATAGCCCGCGATATAGCTATAGCAGCTAGAACCATAGTAGAGACAAGGTAAGATAGCTGAAAAGTCAGTTTATCGACTCGTGAGATTTATCGTGAAGTCCATGCTTGCACAGCAGTTCCCTTAACTTGGCATGAGATTTATTCACGGCAGTTGAATTCTCTTGGCATGACATAATTAACGTTCATTCACCCATCTAAACAGACATAACTGAACTTTTTTTATGTTTCTTACCTCATAACTATCGATAGGATGAACCGATTCTCAAAATTCTTTTTTTGTTTGAAAGCTGGTGCTTACCGTGTGGTCCCAGTAGTTTTTGAGTTACACTCCAATAACTGAATAGAATGGAAGTTGGTATTAAATTTTTCAAATTGTACTTGTTGGAAGTCGGTAGACCTCCTTTTTTTTGAAGTCAGTAGAAATTATTAGTTGTTTTTTCTAGTTAACTAAGGAAATTAATGTTATATTACCTTAAATAGAATATAATCCTAGATTAAGATTTTAATTTTCGCATGCCAAATAGGCAAAAGTTGTGTTGTAACCACAATTTAAAGCGAAATACATTATTTGAACTTGAACTTGTTAACAGAGACACCAATTTTATACCTACCTTTTAAACGAGCCTCATTCTCTTGTGTGTGCGTTTTTACTAAAACATGCAGATCGTAAAAAAATGTACTCGGCCGTGCGATTCTCTAAGAGCAAACGTCGTTGCCTCTTTGACAACATCCGTGAAACAAATGACGAGATGACAAGAAACGTTGGAAAAACAACCTTATGTACAAGTGCGATATCTCATAAAGTATTTGACATCGGTGAGCTCGTCGACGAGCACATCGACGAATCATTAGAGAATCGCACGGCAGATCGTACGAGTTACTCGTCCGAAATCTGTCACATAGCAATTACTATGTGACTAAAGGCCGTTTTCAATATTCTATCTATCCACAGTTTTCCTTACTACCGATAGAAATTTGACATAACTTCCATACTAATAGTGTCAAATATCTATCGCTAGTAAGGTAAACCGACGATAGATAGGTTATTGAAAACGGCCGTTAATATCTAGTTAGGTCACAGTTTGGTCGATACGTTTCGTCTGTCCCTATTGATTCAAGTTATTTCTAGTTTATTGCAAAGCCGCCGTTGTAATGGTTTTGTCTGCGATGTGAAGTTTATTTGCCGCTCCGATTGTGGTCGGCATCGATCTCTGTTGAGGTTAGCTTTGTGAGTTCTAGAAAGTGTTTTAAGTTTTCTATTAAAACTCGTAGCTACTAGTATAACAAATGAAAAAGTTCGACCTATTACCGTACAGTTTTGATGTTAAGAGGACTGCATAGTAAAATAAATAATAAAATAATAAATAAATAAAATAAATAGCATCTTCCATAGTAAAATAAATAACTCTTTTCTACCTCTGAACATTGTCCGATTTCAGTGATTTTTTTTCATGTAATTATCACATTGTTTACTATGCCCGTACGTTTTGATTTTTTCAGTATTAACTAAAAATTTCCTTTTTTAGAACCTAAAAAACTAAAAAAATTAAAACGTACGGGCATAGTAAACAATGTGATGATTACATGAAAAACAAGTACAATTTGAAAAATTTTATACCGACTTCCATTCTAATCAGTTATTGAAGTGTATCTCAAAAACCGGTCATCACCGAATGTGATGAAATTTAGATGGGATCACGCGGGAAACTTCAGCTTTCAACAAACAAAGAGTATTTTGATAATCGGTTCACCCTGCAGTCGAAAGTTATTAGGTAACAAACATAAAAAACTGTCGCATTGAGTACCTCCTCCTTTTTTGGAAGTCAGTTGAAAAATCTGGTATGTTGGATTGACGATGTACCGATAGTAACCACCAATTGGCCTTCATCAAACGCATCCATCATCAATTATCTAGATGTATATAGTATCTAGATTATATAAAAATGAACTCCTATTTCTCCTGGTCAACTTGAGAACGTCTTTACCGATTTCATTAATTTTTTTTTAAAATGTTTTTTTAATATTTCGAAGAAACTTCTTACATTTAAAAACATTAAGAAAACACAGGAGGTTATGGCGTGGCCGAAGGCCGAGCCTACTACGCGTACGAAGTCGTGGGCAGTCGCTAGTCCATATACGAGTATATCAAAATGAACCCTTATTTCTTCACGCTATAACTTGAGAACTTATGAAACAATATCGCTAATTTTTTTTTGCTGTGTTAATTATTGTCAGGAGAAGGTTCTTACTAACCCTTTTTATACCGTGATAATTAAAACAAAAGATTTATAAGTGAAACGCACGTGAATTTACGTCTCTTGTACGAAAAGGGTTAAAGAAAAATCAAGAAAATATGGGAGGTAATAGTAAGGCCGAAGGCCGAGCCTACCACGCAAAAAAAGTTTCGGGCAGTCGCTAGTAAGCCTATAATCTTTTTTTCGAAGGATGGATGGTTGATTATTACATATTCGCCCGTAACCTACTGAATTTATTTCCTTGATAAATGTTTCCCTGATTTACCACGTGACCGTAGTTGCAGGGCGTATCTTGTAGCAGAAGCTGTGCCAGAAATTACCAATCGGAATGAATGCCTCTTTGTGAAAATCTACCGTCCACCTACAAATACCACCGTTGTGTTATGAAAATGAGCTGAAACCACATTAACTTTACGTAACAAACATGCGAATATCTAGAGCATCAAACTAATTATATTTTCCTGAAAATACGAAGAACAAAACAACCCAGTGAGAACCTTTGCAATTTTAGAAAGATCAGATCAGATTTAGACACACCACACATCTTCCAGGACGGCATTCGAAACCGCGTTTTCCGTCTATCCGTCTCAGACGCCATGACCACTAAAATAAATAAATAAATGAGCCCACCGAGACACGCCATCCGCAGGGCTATTATGTATCTCAGTTGCTAACAAATATTGATTGAAAATTTAAAAAATGGCGGCTGTAATCAGTTTTGACAACTCCAGTAAGCAAAAATGTTAGTAAGTGGATGACTGGAGCTAACAAAAGTGACATAGACCCGCCATTTTTTCGATTTCAATCAACCTTTGTTAGCAACTGATATGTAGGTATGCCCTGCCCAGCCGTAGGGGTATTACATTGTATCTCAGTTGCTAACAAATGTTGATTGAAATCGATTAAAGTAACGGCTCTATGTCAATTTTGTCAACTCCAGTCATCAACTTACTAACATTTTTACTTACACTGTCTTATATTTATATCACAGAACTATCATAGATTTTTCGAGTAAACGCCGCTCATTAGATATTTTTTTGAATATGTAAAACGTACCAAGTGAAACACTGGCCAGAAACAGTATGAATCGACGAAGAATAAAACAATAGGTAGATCCAATTTTGTAAGGATATATCTAATGCAATCTTTCTACTAACAGAAGTATCCTGTTTTTATTAAATTTCTTCCTTTTCTTTAAAAATATATTTCTTAATGCAATTTCGGTGCATATGATGGTATTTTTGTGATTTCATATAACTTCCCATACTTAATAATTATATAAAATCCGAACATAGAACCACAAATAAAATTTGACAATCAACGTAATTGTATTTTATGTAGGTCCATTCCATCTTTGTTCTGCTATAAAAACTTTACGAGAAGAACGTTGCAATTTTAGGGAAAAAATGCCATCCTCCCCAGTATGTAACTTTTTCTTTCTAAAATTGCAATATATGGTCGATACCATATAGGTCGATAGTAAGCAGGCGTAAAGCACTATTTTATAATCATATTAACAAAATACCAGTAAGAAATTCAGTTGAACGTCTATCTCCAGAAATAAACATTGACTGCACAATTTCTTAGGTTATTTTGATTAAAAAAACTTTAAACGAATTTAATCGTGTATATCTTAATCCAGACTCCATCCTAGTGCGGGGGTGTGAGTGTTGATGTTCTCGGATAGACTCAGTCTAGTGCTTATATAAAGAATAAATTATAGAATCCTACAATATATAATCTAGCTAGAATCTTACTAAAATTAAAATGCGAATGTTTGGATGAGTGTTTACTGTTTGTTTCTCAATCACGCTAAAACAGATGAACAAATTTAAATGATCTTTGGTACATAGATAGATAAGGCACTGGAATAACATATAGGAAACCTTTCATCATCATCCATTGATCGGTTGAAACTGTATGGGACGTTGAATATAGTCTGTAGTATAGACAAATCTTTCCTCTTTCTATCTTTATAAAGAGGAAAGATTTGTATTTTGTGTATGTACATTTTTTTAAATGGTTCATCAATGTGCCTCCCTGTTGGCTGATGGAAAGCGAAAAGAAATCAAGAAACGAGTATTTGGAAATTATACTTTTGTATGTAACGAATAAACTTAAAAACTCCTTGACCGATTACAAAAATTCTTTACCCGTTATAAAGCTACATTATCACTTAGTAACATAGGCTATAAAATATTTTCAAAATGTTTGGGTTCTGAATGAAAACTTCGATAATTTTACTCAAGGTGTGAAAAAAACACGAAAAAACATCCTTATATCGCGTACGCTGCAGAAACTATTGACAATAGAGCAAAGTGGTGTACTGCAGTTTTATAGAAAACATCAATATCTACAATAAAGTCTGAGATACCAAATGTCTTACTATTACAGTGACAATAACAACCTCTCCGTGTTATAATATGCAATATTAACGCCGGCACAAACTAGGCCACATTATTCGAACCTTTGTGTTAATCCTGATCTACTCCAATAATAAAGAGGTAAGATTTGATAGTTTGTTTGTAACGGATAAACGCAAATAGTACAACATAACCGGATCAAAAATTATTTAAACAGTAGAAAGTTATATTATGCCTGAGTAATATACGCTATATTTGATTCATCATCATCATCATCATCCATCACCACGCGGGTGAAACCGCGGAGCGCAGCTAATAGTATCATATAAATTAATACTGAAAAATGTTCGAAAATTCGGAATGAACATAATTTCCCTTAATGTAATTTTGCCTATATTCTTAATAGCGTAACTAGCTATGATCTCAATTCTAAGATTTCCTTCAACGAATCGTTCTCCATAGTTCATACAATTGCTTATCAAAACAACATTTGTACGTCAAACTTCTAATAACCATTACGTAGGCGAGTCGGTCCGTCTGAACTCGTAAAAATACAATCAGAACTAATTCCCTATTGAAAGATTCATCATCGCGCTACTTTATAGACGAACCTTTGTACTGTTTGCATTGCCATTGGTTACGATTTAGTTAGTCAGCGGTATTAACATAACATCGCTGGATTATCTTAAATCTATCTGTTATAATTACAAGTGCAATTTGAAAAATTTAAGGCGCGCTCGTACCCTGATTAAAGAAAAAGCAGAATTTTTAAACACCTAGTGTAACGAAACAGATCGATAATATATTATGAAAAAATACAAAGGTTAGAAAAGGAATAGGAAAAGAGTTATAACATAAATATAACTCTCTTTCAGCAGAAAAAATCCTGAATTAGTCCACAAAAATAAACTTTCACGTCCAAACTCTCAGAATTTTCAGCGATAACACTATATTGTTTTTTAGGTAATACTTAGCCAATGTATAGTACTAAAGTTATAACCAGCAGTTTTTTCACTTGTGTTAGTATATATCGAAAAATATAAAGAAAACGTACAAAATTAACGCATTTTCGCATTACATCGTCCAATATAACAAGCGATTTTCAACCTTACGTAAAGCATCATAAATTATTTTAAAATTGGGGTTGGACCGCGTCTTAATACCGACTTCCATTCCATTACTTTGGTAAAAATCAGCTATTGGAATGTAACTCAAAAACAGGTTTTTTTTTTTTTATGTACAATAGGTTAGCGCTTGACCACAACTCGCCTGATGTTAAGCGTAGTTGTGATCTACGATGGAGCGCGCTTACCTAGAAGATACCGATTCACTCTCGACTTAAAGACTCGTAGATTATATTTGTCAGGAAACAGAGACATCGGCAGTAAGTTCCACAGTTTGGCAGTTCGCACAATGTAAGAGCCAGAAAACCGCTTAGTGCGAGTCCCTGGAACTTCAACCATGTAGCGGTGACGCCTTGAGGTGTCTCTGCTCGTCCGGTGATAAAATGGGGATGGGGGAATAAGATCGTGTAATTCCGATGCACACTCTCCGAAGTGCAACCGATAAAAAACCGAAAGGCAAGCAACTTTGCGACGATGTTCTAAACTTTGCAGCTTAGATTTGCAAAGGGATTCACTGCCTATGAGCTTCCTGGCTCTCTTCTAAGTGTACCGAATTTGATGAAATTTAAATGGGACCACACGGGGAGCCTTTCAAAAAAAAAGAATTTTGGAAACGGTCCGCCCAATCGAAAGTTATGACGTAACAAACATAAATAAGAAAAAACAGTCGAATTGAGTACCTCCTCCTTTTTTTGGAAGTTGGTAGAAAAATGAACTCTTTCTCCTGCGGCCATCCTATAACTTGAAAACACATGGAACGATCTCGCTTATTCTTCTTTTGTTGTGTTAATTATTGTCCGGAGAAGGTTCTTAGGAAAGAAAAACCAAATAAAGAAGGTTATCGCGAGGCTAAAGGCCGAGCCTACTACGCGAACGATGTCGCGGGCAGTCGCTAGTATATTATATACTTATGCGAAAGATTTTGAGAAAATGAATGAATGCGTGAAACAGTGAATGAGTGAATGAGTGAATGAGCGCATGTTGTTGGTTACTTCTCACACTAAAATATTGAACCTAAAATGGTGTTAAGTAGCGGGAAATTAACACATATGCAGTTTTTGGTCCGAATCATTAAGTTCCCGAGAGATCAATAATCTTGTTCTACGCTAAGTTGCGGGCGATAGCTAGTATGTATTCACTTAACACGCATAACGAGCACAACGAGCTATGGAGAGGGCTATGCTCGGGGTTTCTCTATGTGATCGAATCAGAAATGAGGAGATCCGTAGAAGAACGAAAGTCACCGACATAGCTCAGAAGATTAGTCAGTTAAAGTGGCAGTGGGCAGTGCACATAGCACGCAGAACAGATGGACGATGGGGCTGGAAGGTTCTGGAATGGAGACCACGGACCGGCAAGCGCAGCGGAGGTCGTCCATCGACACGGTGGACAGACAACCTATAAGATCGCAGGACGACGTTAGATGCAGGCCGCTTCCAACCGGTCCTTTTGGAAAATTATCGGGGAGGCCTATGTTCAGCAGTGGACGTCCTACGGCTGAGATGATGATGATGATGATGATTCATTGAAAACCATTTTTCATTAAAACTTTTGTCGATTTTTTTTTTATTTTTACCCTATGATGGAGAAAAACTTAAAATCACTTAAGATGCGGTCCAACCCCAATTTTAAAATAATTTACGATGCTTTATGTAAGGTTAAAAATCGCTTGTTAGATTGGACGATGTAATGCGAAAATGCGTTAATTTTGTACGTTTTCTTTATATTTTTCGATATATACTAACACAATTGGAAAAACTTTAGTACTATACGTTGGCTAAGTATTACCTAAAAAAAATATAGTGTTATCGCTGAAAATTCTCAGAGTATGGATGTGAAAGTTTATTTTTGTGCACCTATTCAGGATTTTTTTTTCTTCTGAAAGAGAGTTATATTTATCAATTCTATTCGGTTATTACTCTTTTCCTATTCCTTTTCTTCCCTTTGTATTTTTTTCATAATATACTATCGATCTGTTTTGTTACATTAGGTGTTTAAAAATTCTGCTTTTACTGTTATCAGGATACGAGCGCGCCTTAACGTCTGAAACAAAATCTGTTGTTACGGTATACAACTAAATATAACAAATTATCCTGAAAATTAACTAATCAAATTCAGTAAGCTAAAAATAAGGTTTATTAAGTTATCTATGTCGATAAGCGTTATTATTACAGTAAGCTAGCGATCAAATTGGTTCCACTGCAAAACTTACACAAGCAAAAGTAAACTTTATTGATTGGTTTAAAGTAGCATTAGTTTATGAAACAAAGATACCTTTTTCGTGCAAGAGAGGTGAAATTTATACTAAAAAAAAACAACCCACGATATAAGAAGTCAACAATAACATAAAAACACCCAATTTATTGCCAATCCCAGCCAAAACCATAAGGAACTCTATCTTACAACCTTCCTGCTTTTCATTCATCGTCAACTGTAAAACCTAACACTCCTGTCTAAATATCCGAGCCCTTATTATAAACAAACTTTATATAACAAGGCCAGAATGAAAGAATTTCAAATAGTATTGAGAACTTGGCCTATTTTTGTAACCGGTAAAATAAACAGAGGTGTTACGCGTAGATGTATTTACACTATTTATATGTTGAAAATCTTAGCGTTGGTCTGTCAGATTGTTATAGATTGAAGGAGAAGGTTACGGTGCAGTAGCCTGTATTATATGCATACCATAATCAGTCCATTACGAACACACCACCGGGACATCTTTCTTTCTGAGTTTATAGAGGTACTGGTGTATACCACAAATGCTTAAGCAAATACGCTTTGGGATAGGGTGCATGGTCAGTGCCAACTCTATAAATACTGTACCTCTACTCTAATAATCATCTCAGCCGTAGCACGTCCACTGCTGAATATATTTTCCAAAAGGACCAGTTGGAAGCGGCCTGCATCCAACGTCGTCCCGCGACCTTTATCAGGACAGAACCTTCCAGCCCCATCGGCCATCTGTTCTGCGTGCTATGTGCCCTGCCCACTGCCGCTTCAACTGGCTAATCTTCTGGGCTATGTCGGTGACTTTCGTTCTTCTACAGATCTCCTCATTTCTGATTCGATCACGTAGAGAAACCCCGAGCATAGCCCTCTCCATAGCTCGTTGTGCGACTTTGAGCTCTACTCTATGGCAAAAGTATTTTAACGGAATATCGAATGATACTACTCGTACTTTTCATTGCAATTTCAGAGAGAAAAATTCACATTCTTGGACTTTTTTATCTCTTAAATAGCAATGATTGGGCTCGCTAAGCAGGCGTTAGTACTTTCAAAATCAAATTTAAAAAAAATAAAGTACATTTTTTACAAAAGTTTATACTGACTTATATTCTATTAAAGCCTACGAAGAAATAATAGCCAGGAAGCATAATTCAGAACAAATTCCACACAAAAAGTGGCCCTTCAAATCAAAACGTCGTATGATTCCAAATACAAATTACTTCCGAGGATACAAATAGACATGTTCGGTGATTGGTTTAAATTCAGAAGGAAAGCAGGGATTGGTTTACGCTCGTGCTGCAACGTCTACAATGACAGCGGAGTCATAGCGGCGTGGACGATGTTATTCAACAAGTGGACTGGACCAATTCAATAATAAATCAATCGTAAATCTCGTATGTCTCGCGAAATATGATTAACTTATTAAGTTTTTGTCTAGAAGACATTAGAAGAGATTCTTCGCAATGTAGTAAAGAAAGATTATGAAACATTTTAGGCTTATACATTTTACCAAAAAAAAAAAGTCGTTATTTGCACCACTTTAAAATTAGCAGAGGATGGATTTTCATCAGTTTGAAAAATAACACGTGCTTTAATTTGAACAAACAATGAAATGTTTTTTTAATGCTATATAGTTACCTATATTACATACCAACTGTAGGCAATCGTTTATTGTTCATTGTCTTTAGTATCTCTTTAGAGCGTAAGCGCTTTGGAAGCGCCAATTCGCGTTTTTGCTGAGTATTTGAAGGGTCAAATAATAATGATTGATATAGTATATTATGTCAATTATTCTTACCTGATGTAATAGAACATTATTTGATTAACAAGTTCAAGTTCCACAGACTACATTTAGAAATTGTTTATTAGTTTGTTATTGCTGAGCGGTTTCTACACACACACGTTTTTAAAATCAATCATAAAACCGGTCGCGCCAGTCACAAATCGTCAGACTTGGCTGAGGCCTCTTAGAGAGAGGTCAGAAGACGTATCGCTCTGACGCCCGCACTTACACAACTAAATATTAGTGCGCTCAAAACTTCCTGATACTTATTGAGGTAACATTTCTAAGTGAGATTCTAACAAATAATTTTATATGACATCTAGTGCATCAACAATAGAAATTTCATTAAAAAAAACATATTAAAAAATTTTGTGACACATCCTCTGAAAAGAAAACAATGATATTGGCCTATTCAGCGGAAGTGTCACTAAATATTTTTGAATATCGTTTTTTTGATAATGGATTTCCGCAAAGTAACGCCTGAATCAATAAATTATCAGAAGTTTCATTGTTATAATGACATCGACCCTTGAGGGGCTAGTATTTTGCTATTAACCAAATTTCTTATGCTTATACTTGGTATCCAGGAATCCATGCTGGAGTCGGAAACTGGTAGCAGGAACTATGTGATTTTTAATAGTAGACACACCGTGTTTGGGATCGTATAAATCGTATTCGCGATACCTTTTTTCTAGCTGGTGACCAGGACCTGATGAAACTGGTAGCGGGAACTATTTGATGGTTGTTTTATTTGCTATTCTCATCTCTTTTTGGTAGATACATGAGTTAAATCTTACTTTTTTCTAGTCTATGATCTTGTAGATAACATGTAATTGATTAATAATTATCATTTTATGTTAGATAATGTCGATATTAAAAATAAAATGTGTCCTGCGTGATATTTTATTTCACCTTTTTGACCTACGTCTATTTGTGACATAAAAACCAAAGTACATGAAAAAAAATCCAAATATTAATGCGCGCTATTTTGCTCAAGCGGTAAGGCCACTGCCGCAGGGCGCGCTAGCAAGTAACTCGCTAATGTAAAATACCTAAACTCGCGCAGCGCTGCGCAGAATAAAGACTCTTAAAGATGTTGATGTTTCTTCGGGACAAATCATCAGCAAAATACGTACGGCTGAAGTCGAGGATGCAAAAAAAACCGAAGTTATTTTAAAGTTATTTAATTTAATTAAAATAATACATTTATTTTATAATTATAAGACACGACAATCCATTCGATGTGAGAATAAAAAGTGAGTGTTCATCGATACAATGGTCCGCAAGTTAACAATTTCGTAATGCTGACACGATGGTTCCACGATGCGCGGTGGTCTGATTCCGTGTAGCACTTGGTAGGTCGAACGCCGGTGGCTTGATTGCGAAACTGCAGTACCGTCCTCATGTGAGTTGGTAATGTGAATCTGCGTCATCAGTTTCCATGGTGGGTCGTTGCTTAACAAGCATAAAAAGATAAATATGATATTTTATATAACACAATTTAAAAAAACAGTAGGTACTTACTGTACCAACTGGTAGGTAGGTACTGCAGTTTTGTGTAACTTGGTCCATAATTTTTTTATTATCTATAATTTTATTGTTTTCAGTCAAAGTAAACGAAGTATAACTATGCTGGTTTTCACAGGCAGTCATACTCTTGTTTTTCTTGCTTAATGGCAGCTAGGCACTTATTTTGCCGCATTGAATCGGCAAGCAAGCGAGAATAAAACATTACAAGCAAAACCATTGCACATTACATACATTTCAATATTTAGACCTGAAGAAAAAAATACATCCTAAATTAAATAAAAATTGACTGACTTTATTTTGCATAGTATTGACCATCTCGATTTGTTAACGTATTTGAACATCTTTGACTAATTATAATTTTGCTATTATTTACTAGTAAAAGTGATCCCTGGACATTTTAATCGTGTATTGTTTCTGCACCACTTCACAACGAATGCTGGCATGATGATCCACAACTTAAGTTCACAATGATAAAAATGAAAATGTACGCGAATATTTGAAGTGTGCTCGCTTGCAAGTAAAATGTCCGACTGATGACGTACTGAATACGACTTTTAAGCCCCGCCTACTTGAACACGACTTTTGTTGGGTCATTTTTTTAACGCAGTTACTGTTCCTGACTATATTTCTTCGTAGATTAAACCCGACAAAAAACTACTCTCAGATCTGTAAACTGTTGATTAGGTGCTAAATTTATCCCTGCCCGTCAATTCATCTAATGGCTGCCTATTACAATATAAACAATGTCAAAACAGATTCGAAAAGAAATACATTAAATATCTAATAGACTAGAATCTAGAAGCTTCTATTAATACGTTAAATCGTATATATTTTAAGTGTTTAGTTCGTGTTATACTACCAAAGTAATATAAAATAGTTGATAAAGATATTACCCGCTTTTTATATTTATATAACTAGTATCGAGCGAATCCAAAAACGTTTTTTTCGATGTCTTCAATTTAAGACCCGTAAATATGTAACAAACTATGAGAAACGCTGTCAACAATGTCATATTCTCCCATTGTACTAAAGAAGGCATATTGCAGATCTTGCTTACCTCCTAAAGATAGCAAATGGCTTGGTTGATTGTCCTGAACTGTTAGAGCAAATTGGTATGCGTGTGCCATATGCCTCATGTCGTAGGCCTTGCGTGATAGATGTTCCACGTGTGAAAACCTGTTATAGAGGAAATTCTTATCTCCTAAGAGCAGCCAGGAGTTTCAACAACTTAGCGAAAGACCATGAAGTTGATTTATTTAATACTTCTACTAGTCAGCTTAAGCGGCTCCTGGCCAGTATTTTTTTAAATAGGCAGTTTTTTTTTTGACGATTATTATATTTGTGTGTGTTATATAAACGTCACTTTAGTATTTTTTGTTCAAATATACTTATTTTCTATTTCTATCGTATTTGGCTGCTATTTCCAGTTACGTATAATTTATATATCATTATGAGATATATAGCTTGCTATTTGTGGAAATTTTTAAATGGCCATCAGCTCCTACATATATTACTAACTCTGTAACTAGCTGTAAGTTTCCCTAAGATATTAAAATAAAATAAAATAAAGATGATAACGATAGAAACTAGAAAAAAAACTAGCAGGGAAAATCATCCAAACAAGTAGCGACAGCAGCAAACGATAAACTTTTCTTTATATGTACCAGTGATTATGTTACAATTACGTTTATACTTTTTGTTGTGGTACCTAGGACTTTTGCAGAATCCGCCTGGGGCAGTATCGCACCTTTACCGAGTACTCAACCGTGAAGCAGTAGTATGCGCGCATTACTGCTTCGTCGAAGGGCAAAGTTTTCAGTGAAATTACAGGGCAAGAGATTTAACAACCTATATCTCAGGGTACCGAGCGCAGTACAGAGTTTGAACTGTTGTAGTTTAAAATTCGGGATGGCACTGAAGTGTTATGAGCAAGCGTGACGCTTACCACCAGGCGAGTGGCTTACTCGTCTCATTACCAATTGACATAACAAACTACATAGACACATGGTAGTGCCACGCTGTAACCCCACAGCCGAATGGGCCGGCACGACCAACGACGAAGGTTCCGGAGGCCCGATTCCCCCTTCCCCGTTGTCCCTCTCCTCCCCCCCTCCCCCCACGCTCATCCCTTCTATGTCTTCCTTCCTATCATCCTTCCTCAAAGGTCGGCAATGCATCCTTGAGACCTCTGGTATTACTGATGTCCGTGGGCAACGGTATGTCAAAATATTATCCCATAAAAAAACACACGCATCACAACACCCATGAATAAACATGTCAGCTCATCACATAAATACATATTTTTCCCAGCAAGAGATCGAACTTGTGACCCCGCATTTCGAAGGCAGGGTAGCTAACAACTGAGCCAACGGAGCTGTCAGTTGAAGTACCTACATCCATAAAAATGTATATTAATGAATAATATGTAACCGCTGAATTCCAGTCTATTTCCTGTTTTTAAAGTCCGTAGGAAAATTATAACGTATTGAAGTTTTTACAGCTCGACGATTCACGTGAACCAAATGATTTTTTAAATAAAATATTCGTCTATTTACATCTAAATTGACTGTAACTGCTAGAAAATATTCCTGGTTGTGTTTACGTACGCTATTTTTGAAATACACGAAGGCTATGGGGTTCTAAATATATAGCCGTTGCGGAAAAATTAAGTCACATAGACAAGGTGAGAGGAAATTTATTGATACTGACATGATATTAATTATATTTTAGGGTTCCCCTCAAAAGAAATAAGGAACCCTTCAAGGATCACTTTGCTTATAACCCTTTTTCTCAGCAACGCGTAAAGGTATCAAGTTGAAATTTATATCAAATACTACGGTCTCTTTTACGAGTAGCTGTGTAAAAATCTAACTTTTAGCCATCGGGATGAAAAGCTATGACCGTTTGTCGCATAATAAATATAGATTAACAACAAAAAAGCGAATTTACTAATATAAACTTATTATTTGCGGTTAGTGCCATAGTCGTGTCCAGGGCCTGTACTCCCAAAAGTGAACTACAAAGTTTCGGTTGACAGATTTGACGATCTACTGTGAAAGTGAAAAAGCTAAAATACAGTCAAGGGTGATTAAATGTAATGACAGGTTTTTTCATAATGATTAATTATATTTGTGTATGGGCAGTGTGTATGGGAAATTATGTGAGAGGCTTGTGTTCAGCAGTGAACGTCCTGCGGCTGAGATGATGCTGATGATGATGAGGCAGTGTGTTTTATTAAAGGCTGATTGTCCTTTTGATCTGAACAAAGTATTCAATCGTGTTACTATGTAGCAGTTGTTATAATTAAAGCATCTGAATGTTAACTTGTTTTATATTGTATATGTTCTATATAGGTAGTATGTTTTCACATGAGTACCATTCAATTTCTAAAAAGAATATTAAAGAAGGTCTTACGCACTTACACATAATTAAACTTCATCAAATTACACATTATGATGTTTAGATTTTATATATCATCATCACTTTAACATAAAACACTAATCACTTTATCTATCATTGCATTTCATCACCCTTAACATGCTTTATCACTTTCACAGTAGAAATCGTGAAATCCGTCAAACGAAACTTAGTAATTCGTTTTTGGCAGTAGGCCTCTAGGGATCGAACGGCAACGTTATGTTGGTCCTTTAACCTAGTTTGTCTTGCAGATAGAGCAATAATTTTTGATGTTTTCTTAATGTACGGAACCGTCAGTGTAAGAGTCCAGCTCACACTTGACCGGTTTTATTTACAGTATGTTACTGTTTATACTGGATCTACTATAAAGTTTTTACTGGTCAGTGCTCAGTAGGTACCGTCTGCAGCGTAAGCGTCTGCCACTGCGTTGGTTTGGTACCAACTAGGTGTTCTGGCACAAAAGGCCAATAAATTTAATTAAATCAAACTATTTCAAAAACGCGTGTGTTATTCAAAAATAAAAAAAACAATTCTTTTCTTTACATGTGGGGTATTATGCATTATCTCTATCCATAATTGCAAAGAACTAAAAAAACTATATATATTGCCGTTTCTTCTCTATTCATTTTGAGAAGGGATACCGAATTCAGACAAAGAGTAGTCTGTACATACAAAAATACATTTTACAATTTCCGAACAAGTACTTAAAGCTAAGCTATAAAGCCAAGGAGCTATAAAATAGCACGGCTCCTTAACCGCCTTTAGTCGATTTTAGTGGTCAATAAAACGATCATAACACTTTACAAACGATATACATTATGGGGCTTTGTCTGTCTGTCTAGTGCTTGTAGTATACGACTGGGTTTTAGGGGACTTGGCCCAAAGTGGTATCATTTTAGGTGATAGATTACTTTTATTAAAATTCGTTGTTATGAGGGCTACTACCAGGTTTTGCAAACGATATACTCAAACATTACGCTGAAGTCTATCTGTGTAGAGCTTGTAGTAGACGACTAGGTTTGAGAGGACTTGGCCCAAAGTTTAATATCATTCGAAGTGGTAGAACGTTTTTTATTATAATTTGTTTTTATGAAGCCTAGTACCAGTTTTTGCAACAACATACATTACTTGAAGTCTGTCTGTGTAGAGCTTGTAGTAGACGAATAGGTTTTAGGGGAATTGGCCCAAAGGGTTATCATTCTGGGTATTAGACCTTTTTTAGTAGAATTAGTTTCTAAGATTACTAGTATCAGTTTTTTAACGTGGCACGTGATTAGACTGACTAGTAGTGAGCACTGTACGTCTACCCATTATAGTTGCAGTGCCACCATGAGCTCGTCACCACGTCACATTTGTTTCTGAGTGTCATTAGCCTAGTCTTTTCAGTTGCTTTACTGAAACCTTTATGCTTAGGTACTATTGCTTTACTGCAGAATATATGGCCTTGCGGTAGTACCAACCAAGAGACGTTCGTCTATGCAGGGGTCTCCAAACTTTTTAGTCTAAGGGCCAGACGGATTGCTTGTCAAAGCCCCAAGGACCAAGATCTAATGTGTAGCTTACTTGTGACTTACTTATGGCTCGCGCGTTATTGTCGTCACCAGTAAGGGCGCGATCTTACTATTTCGTAACGGTTAATAAATCGTCGGACGACTATCTCTAGCTGTTCTCATTCTACGGTTATTTTAGATCGCGACGATCATTTTATTGTTTCACGGCATTTGTGACGACAACGACAGTTAATCATGTCGTCCAATTTGTGAACACTTCCATTTAAATATATAAGCCACGGCACTTAAAACTACATGATTATCTGTTTTCACGACAAAGTGGGAATGCGCCCTTACCTAACGCTCCTTCCTCCTTGCTTCGCTCACCATGCATCTTTGCTATGACAGATACTCCGGTAAAAAGTTTGTTTGTTTGTCCGGTAAAATTTTTGGAATCGATAACTGGTCATTATAGTGAAGGAAAAAATGCATGTTTTTTTTATTATTATGAATCCATATTCATTGCTTCGCAGCTAATAACCATTGCGCGACTGAACGCACGCCTCTACATCACAGAATAGACAACAGTGACGACGCGAGACATAAGAACCTACCCACTTAGAATAGGCATAACGACGTACGAACCTACCTACTCGCGAATGTTTCAGCTGCATACAGCTAAAGTCTATGCCTAAACGATGGCGGGCCCGGGCGGGTCATCGACCGCAAGTCGTACCCATTCTAAGAGGCTAGGTATGTCTCGCGTAGTTACTGATATCTGTTCTGTGATGTAGCGGTGCGTGCATCGTGCGTTCAGTCGCACTATGGCTCTTAGCCGTAGAGCGGCGAACATGCGTCTATAATAATAAAAAATATATGTAATTTTTTCTTTTATTTATATGACCAGTTATCGATTCCAAACCACTCAGTTCAATAGTGTGCATTAATTAACAAATACCATAAAGTCTAAGTTTGCTGTTAATATTTGGTGATAGTTAACTAAATTTGATGCTCAATATATATGTATTTTGTTCCCATTAAATAACACACATTTAGAGTGTACACCTTTACGTACAGATAAGCACACACGCGTTTACAAGCTTTCCCAAATACAAGTAAACGATGGCGGAAAAAAACCTAAGAATGGCTACCGTAGATTTTGTTTATTTTTCCTAGATTTGTGTTTCTTGTAGTTATAATGTGTAATAGTGGTTGATAATTGACCGTTAAGTGTTCATTGTAGTGCGTCCTGCGTCGTGGGACGGCAGGGCGTCGTAGGCAAAGTTGTACAAAGTCATGAAACGTTTATTTTTCGGTGTTCCCCGTCAATCGCCTTAGACAGAACGTTTGAGTAAGTTGGTAGCCGGCTACATGAAGCCGCAGCAAATGACGTGTCGCAGCGACACTACTGGTTTCTTTATATTTCTATGAAATACCATTCGTAGTTAGCGACACGAAGCTAGCGACGCATCGTCGAGCGGCAGACGACACTGCCGCCCGACCGCAGATCAGTAGTGCCGCTCGCGGGTACCAATCTACTTAGTAAAACAAATGAAAAGCTTTTTAACTAAACCTTTCGTATCGTTATTCAAATGGCTGATGCCATCTGCAGTTGCCGTCTGCAGTCGGCTTCGAAATCATGACTGCAGTGACATGAAGCGACGACATGTCGCGGCGACATGAAGCGACGACACGTCGTCTGCTGTCGCTTAGTGTAGCCGGCTACCAACTTGCACATTAATGCATCTACCGCATTACTAGAACGTCTTAATAATGGACTTATTCATTTGACTGTGGTGTGCACTGACTGTCTTTTAAATATATACATATCGGCCAAGTGCGGGTCGGACTCGCACACGAAGGGTTCCGTATACCATTATCTATAAAAACAACCAGAAAAATCACGTTTGTTGCATGGGAGCCTCCTTAAATTATTATTTTATTCTGTTTTTAAGTATTTGTCGTTATAGCCGTAACAGAAATACATCATCTGTGAAAATTTCAACTGTCTAACTGTCACTGTTCATGAGATACAGCCTGGTGACAGACAGACGGACAGCGGAGTCTAGGTTATTCAGTAATCTGTGGTCTAGTTACCCTTTTACCCTTTGAGTACGGAACCTTATAGATGAATCTCTATTTCCCTTGGTCATCGTATCACGTGTATACTAGTATAACAATGTGAATAGAATAATTTCATCGCCAAATGTTTTTTTATCTTTATTATTGTCGGAAGAAGGTTTTTTATGAAATAAAAGTCAAGAAAGGATGGGAGGTTATGGCGAGGCTGAAGGCCGAGCCTACTTCGCGAACGAAGTCGCGGGCAGTCGCTTGTATTTGAATAAAAATCTAACTTGAAGCAACTATTAACTTCTTATATTTAAGCTTAAGAAATGACAAGTGTTTTGTACATTCCAACCTCCTTCCTGCCGTACTGTCCACTAATAAAGGGAAAAAAAACAATGAGAGTAGGCTATATATTATACTATAAAAAAACTTACCTCACTTATTGAGAAAAACTTTAGGATTTTTATGTACACTATCAGTTGCCTTAGATTTATTGAATCTGATGTTATTATAGAAGTTTTCTTTTCCATTAGTAGTTCGCTACGTGTCTTCAATACATGAAAAGAATAAGAAAAATAACTCTCAGATAAAGAATTCTCTAGGAGGAATCGGGATCAGACGTCCTTGATATATTATTCAATAGCTCTCGATATATTGTTTCTGCTTCGGTACCTTTTCAATATATAAAAAGAATGTGCCCGAGTTTCTTGCCGCTTCTTCTCGGTAGGCTCTATATATTTTGTAACGCGGCGGTAGAGTCTTTAAAGTACATTATAATGACAAATTGACGTTCATAAGTGCGTCTTTGATGCCTAAATTGAATAAATTATGACTTTGACTTTGACTCAATAACGTATACATGTATGTAGTAAAATCAATTTAGCGATTTCATCATCACAATGATTCGGTTTCAAATTTAATTAAGTACTTTGCAAACAAGGATGTGACTTTATATTTCACTAGTTGCGCCCCACGGTTACACACGCATGGTGATTGATGATGGTGATGTTTTAATCCAGCGCATCATCTACTTTCATACCAAATCAAACTTGGTCCATCCATTTGAGGGCAAAGAAGTAACAAGTAGTCAAACATACTCACAAACTTTCGCTTTTGTATCAGTATGATATCTATATTTATAAAACAAAGTCATGTTAGTTACACCATTTATAACTCATGAACGGCTGGGCCAATTTTTATGATGTTTGTGTTTTTTGATTTGTCATATCTCGGGGATATAGGATACTTTTCATCATCATCCATCACCACGAGGGTATAATAAAACCGCGGGGTGCGGCTAATATAATATGTTATGCCAATTCCCTGCAAAAAGGCTTATGGTCCCATTCATTTACCAAATGTTTAGTTTATATCATACAAGTAGAGTTCTGCGGTTTCACCCGCGTGGTGATGGATGATAATCATGATGAATCAAACATAGCCTATGTCACTCAGAAATAATGAAGATTTTTACTGCTGTAAATTTCATATTTGTATACCTGTGTGGTTTGTAATATTACAAGGCCTACCGCTTAAGCGGTAATATCCATCGTTCTGTCTGTGACAAGAAGAAATGCGAACATTACTGCTTTCCGGTAGAAATAACCACGGTGGCAGCACTTCCCCGGCGATCACTCACAACGAGTTAACTGCTACGAACTTAACAATCAATCAAATCAATCAAATTTATTTATATTCAGCCGTGCGATTCTCTAATGATTCGTCGTTGCGTTCTTCGACGAGCTCACCGATGTCAAATACTTTGAGATATCGCCCTTGTACATAAGATTGTTTTTCCAACGTTTCTTGTCATCTCGTCATTTGTTTCACGGATGTTGTCAAAGATGCAACGATGTTCGCTCTTATAGAATCGCACGGCAGTAATATGTAAATAAGTCATGTCACAATTAATACTAAATACAGTTAATTACAATAGTTGTTTATGCAACTGTCATATAATAGAGGGTATTAAAACATGAGTGTAGTTACAAAATAAGATTACACGAGTGTTTTAATACCTAATTATATGCAGTTGCATACACTACTTTATTTAATCTCATGACATTTTTGCTACTAAAGTTTTATCCAACAAAATATTACTCAAATTCGTATGTACGAAATAGCAAAAAAATGGAAAAAGTCTTCTTCTTCTTCTTGTTTGTATGGCTTGTGCGACGTAACCACAATGTTGCCAATATCAGTGGAAAAAGTCTGTTATTGTTCTATTGGCTCGGAACCAGCGCTTTGCGCGCTTTATTTCTTAAAGAAGTATGTGAATAAAATATGCCAACAAGTCTGTATTTCATTTCATAATTAGAATATTACCGACTGAGATTATCTAAATAATTATATAACATTAATATAATACTAATGTTATATAACTTACCTATTAATTAATATCTCAATTAGGTACATCCTTGTTTTTCTAGCGACTTCCAAAAAAAGGAGGAGGTACTCAATTCGACTGTTTTTTTTATGTTTGTTACCTCATAACTTTTGATTGGGTGGACCGATTCTCAAAATTATTTTTTTGTTTGAAAGCTGGTGCTTCCCGTATGATCCCATTTATTCATCAAATTCAGTCCAGTACTTTTTGAGTTACACTCCAATAACTGATTTTTACCAAAGTAATACAATAGAAGTCGGTATATTTTTTTTAAATTGCACTTGTTAAATATAATAATATGTAAAAAAAGATTATTTTAATACTGTTACGTCTAGAGATGTTTTTTTATTTCCATAGAATATAGCTTAGATGGGGTATAAAAGTATCTTATAAACGAGTACGTTCTTCATCAGGTCGTCTGTCCACTGTGTCGGTGGACGACCTAGCTGCGCTTGCCGGTCCGTGGTCTCCACTCCAGAACCTTTCGTCCCCAATGGGCAATGATGCAATGATGCCAAGCCGCTTCCAACCGGTCCTTTTGGAAAATCAGTGGGGGAGGCATATGTTCAGCAGTGGAAGTCCTACGGCTGAGATGATGATGATGATGATATACGTTCTAATTACGATATTTTGTACGGCCCGTGAAGTGATCGAAAACACGGATATTTTTATCAATGAATGATTTAGAATGGTACCGGATCATGCCAACATTTCGCGGTGTATACCATAAAACGTATAATTATTTCATAAAAACATTTCGTTCAATAGTTTTGTTTGATATCGTGCCAAATAGCTGAGGCAGTAAAAATTTTACTGCTCATTGTTACACTCCGTACGTTTGAGGTTAACATTTGATAATGCTTAGACTTTGGAGGTCGGGTGGATATTTTGTGTAATATTTCGGAGTGATGTCAGTTAATGGGTGATAACGGTCCGTGCCTATCAGACCGTCACTGTCCTCCTTACGTTGGGTTTAAGTTTTGTTGACATCGTAAAGAAACCTATAAGAGTAATTTGTCCCCTGCAGGGCAATTACGTATTTCAGTTACAATTAAACCATCATCATCTCAGCCGTAAGACGTCCACTGCTGAACATACGCCTCCCACATAAATTTCCAAAAGGACCGGTTGGAAGCGGACTGCATCCAACGTCGTCCTGCTACATTCAGGTCGTCAGTCCACCGTGTCGGTGGACGACCTGCGCTGCGCTTGCTGGTCCGTGGTCTCCACTCTAGAACATTTCGGCCCCATCGGCCATCTGTTCTGCGTGCTATGTGCCCTGCCCACTGCCACTTTAACTGCCTAATCTTCTGGGCTATGTCAGTGACTTTCGTTCTTCTACGAATCTCCTCCTTTCTGATTCGATCACGTAGAGCAACCCCGAGCATAGCCCTCATAGCTCGTTGTGCTACTTTGAGCTTGCTTATGAGACCCATAGTAAGAGACCACGTTTCAGTGCATATGTCATCACTGGTAATACACATTGGTCAAAGACTCTTGTCTTGAGGCACTGAGGTATTTTTGACGAAAAGACTTCACGAAGTTTCCGGAACGCTGCCCAGCTGAGTTGGATTCGACGATTGGCCTCTTTCTCAAAGTAGGACCTCCCCAGTTTGACTGTCTGTCCCAGGTATTCGTCAACAACTTCGAGAACTGAGTTCCCAACTGATATTGGGGTAGGCACAACATGTGCATGGTCTTACAATTAAATGTCGATTCCCAATCAGCCCATTATGTTCCCACTGCTGGTACTCTAGTCTTCCTTTCAGATAGAGGACTTGGGCCGCCCGAAGGCCTTCGATATAGCCTAACGACTGTTGTCCTAAGACAAACAACCGGAACCGACGACTTAGCGTGCCCTTCAAAGCATGTAAGTTCTCAGTTGAACAATGCCACAAGCACACATCCATCCAACTCCTGACCGCAGGAAGCGTTGCTTAACTTGTTGATAGGTTAAGATCGCCAAGTTATATAATTTATATAATTTATTTGATTTCAGCCAACATTTGATTGCAAGTAACATGCGTTATAGCTATCAAATAATAATCCTTGGTGCTTACTACCTGTTAGCTACCACTTTCAAGATCGATAATCTTTCAAGATGTTCAGGCACAACTCGGGAACGGGAACGGGTGTTCACGAGTTGTGCTTGTGCTGCTTGCGGAGATCGGTCTGCTCGGAATTCTAATTGATACCTTATTTATATAGTTTAGTTTTTCCCTCTGTTCTTTTACTTCTTTGTATTGTTATTTATATATATATTTACTTAATGTTCCCTCCTTGCAAAGATGTATATTTAAATAGTAGAGTCCTAAATAGTTAATACAAGTAAATTTTAAAAAATGGCACGGACCCTGGTGTCTCTGGGTAGAGTTTTAAACGAGAATTAATTAAATGATACGCAATTATAAAATTTGGTGAGCCCACCCAAACCAGCATTGAAATGATTTAGTCAGCATACAAAGATTTTGTCTGCAATAATAAAAATCAGGCAGCAATCTTTGTTCCGCAGATAATTTTGATAATGGTCAAAAATTTAATCATTAATAGGCAGCATAACAATACCATGAGTTTGCATAATAAACATTCGGTCCGCAAAATAACTACTTGGTCAGCAAGATTTTATGATTGATCAGCAGAGAAAACATGTCTATATGTTCCATATGTAATTATACTAGTCTAGGGCAAAGTCATATATAGGTACGACGACGAGCGTAGCGAGGAGGAGTGTTAGGTTACTTGTGACTAAACGCGAGAGCCGAGCGAGCGAAGCGAGCGTGCCGCGGCAGCGGCCGACGACTGAGTGCTTACCCAAATATTATAAAACAGGAACAGCTTATGGCTGCTTATATAATTAATATGCAGGACAAAAATAATTACAGCCATCCAGAATGACATAAATTACTGATTGATTTTGAAATGTTTGCTGGCCATGAGTTGCTGACCAATTAGCTATTTCTGCTGACAGATAATATTTTTCTTCTTTCAAAAATACTAATACTATGCTAACCATTTAAATAACACCCGTTTTAAACTAACTATTGTTAGTTTAAAACTCTACCCAGAGACTTTTTATTAAAAAAGTTCAATAAGTGAGAGATAAAAAAATATATTATATTAATAGTCAATAAATGTATAATAAGTTTACTTTATCACTTTATTTTAACTAACAATCAAGTGATACTGGCAGAGTAATGTTTTCCAACGGTAAAAAGCAAAAGAAGAAGAAGAAGAAGAAAACCCTTTATTTAGTTATTACTATTCAATGACTACATTACAGTTGTTATAATCTACGCACAGAATTCGCATTACCTATCTCAACATCATATCCTTCATTTATCTATATATCTACTATATTTATGATTTACGTTTCGGTATTTTTAATATGATTTTGATGTATATGTACTAGGTAATAATTTATATAAAAATGACCTAAAAGCTACGGTGGAGTTCACCATCAGCTACTGTTTCGAGAGTTCATGGTGATGGACATGATGCTAATGATTTATTTTTGTGACCAATAGTTGATTTTTTAGTTTGATGATATAATTTATTGCATGTATAAATCTTAGAAAGACACCGGTGTTATTGTGCTAAAGTAAACATATGCCCATTAAAGGTATAGCAAAGTAATTATTATAGCATATAGTATATAGCATGTAAGATATATCTTATCGGTATTATATATATATATATCTAAATAAATAAAAAAATAAAAAAATATTTGGTCTCATATTAAGGGATGAGGACATTAATATATTAAAGGACGAGGCTGTAAGACCGAATCATTCTGATCTCAATCAAATATGTAGTGCAGGTACATTAGCAATTAAATGTAGGTATTAAATAGGTATTATAATTTAATTATCTTTGTCATTGAATAGTTTACACTACTGCAAGATGTGCGCACTAGCTTTTCCCTCCTCCAGCTATAAGTCTGCTAAGTCATTATTATCTTAATAAAGTTTGCTTAAAAGCTTCACCAAAATAAAAACATATTTACTGCACGTAAACCAAGTAAGCTCCGTGTTTACACCATTTTCACGATGTTTCAGAACATTTAATATCATTTCTGAGCACATAAATTCAATGAGATAATTGCTTTACGAGACTTTTACGCATTTTTTTCTGGACGCGGCGGCCATTTTGCTTGTGTATCATACCTGAGTTGTGTAGTATTCATGATTTTATTTATTTTCAACTGCTAACTTCATCCTGCTGAAGAAAAGTACATATTAAAAAGGCTCGTTTAACTAAACGAGCACACGAATGAACTGGCAAGAAACCGGGTGTCCATCTAAATTTCGACAAGTTCAATACTTCGATAAATCGCTTACTCCGAAAAACATAGTGCGACAAGTCATTGCTTTGACAGGATATATATTCTGCAAATTATATAATTCTGAATTTTATCCCAAAAGTGCTGGGTTATATCCTTATCGAGGTGTAGGTTACCCTAATTCTGGCGCTTCGCCGGACGCTGCCGCGGTACGCTCGCTCGTATTGCGCGTTGTGTGGTCACGATTGAACCTAACGTTCCACCTTGCTTCGCTCGTCGGCGCACCTGTTGTGATTTTGCTTTGACTAGATACTCCGCTACGTTCTGTGGGTGTTATTCTTGTCGTTTATATATATACATGGTGTTTGGTAGAGGGACTGACATACCAAATGAGCGTGTTCGGGGGCCCACTTGGAGAATACAAGTTGGCCAAAAAAATCCCAGACCCCCCAATCATTTTTAACTTTTTTTGTGAATTTTCACTTTTTCTCCGAAATCGTACAAGCAAAGCAAAATTGTTGAATTGAACACGCTCATTTGGTATGTCGGTCCCTCTACCAAACACCCTATATATGTTCGAAGGAATGACTTGTCGAACTATGTTTTTTCGAAGTAAGCGACTGTCAAAGTATTGAACTTGTCAAATTTCAGAGGTACACCGAAGAAACCTGCTGGATATAAACGAAAATATAAAACACCTAAAAAGATGGCAAATACTAGACCTTAACCATAAAAAAACTAAATTTCTCTCAATAGATAGAACTCCCAGACCTCGAAATCTTGAACATCGTCTGATCATGGCTAAATAGTAAATTGCAGATCAAAAGAAAAAAATGCTAAGGACAAAACTTGGTGAGCGGTTAGATACTAGAAGGATTAAAACTAGTCAAGTTGTAGTTCTTTCCTCGGTTACTGATACAGCGCAACTAACGGATAGATAGATAGATAGATAGGTCTAAATAGGTCGTATGAGCACATATACATGCCTTACATAAGTCCCAAGTCGCATGTCTTTCTGATCGGCTCGTAACCGTCTCGGTGGCCTATACTAAATCCCTAGCTGCATCCCGCGGTTACACCTGCGTGGTGATGGATGATGATGAGGAAAAAGGATCCTATATGTTATTCCAGTGCCTCGTCTATCTACATAGCAAATTTCATTAAAATTAAGTTAGTAGTTTTTGCGTGAAACAGTAACAAAATCCCATACATACAAACTTTCGCGTTTATAATTTTAGTAGGAAGAAGGACTATCGTCACCGTCTTGCATTCTAGAAGCGGTGGGACTAGAGGGTAAGTATTTTGAGCAGGAACTTGAGGAAGCCTCTTAGAAGGATTTTGTCTCACCATTTATAAACTACTGTGTTTGAGAGACTCCTTATGAATGGGATGAATGATAATTTGTTATTTTACTCCCAAGCATCATATTAACTCCTACCTAACTAGAATAAACTTCTATTCGTTAATTCTATTACCTTTGTGTACTATATGGCTACCAATTATGTGTGTAGTTCACATCCTATTAAGCAATGCAATTATAAAGCGTAAGTACCTACTAAGTACCTACTGGTAAACGATTAGGTAATAGCTACACTTGCTTAAGGTTTCTCAGGCTATGTCTTACTTTTGTTAAGAAACTAGTGGTCTAAGATCAATAATTACTGACACAATGCTATTTCAAGTTTGACAGCTGTCATCCGAAATGAAGATCTTCGCAAGATCTATCACTTTTGCTAAGAAACTAGTGGTCTAAGATCAATAATTACTGAGATAATGCTGTTTACAGTTTGACAGCTGTCATCCAAAATGAAGATCTCCTCAAGATCTATCACTTTACTTTTGTTAACAAACTAATGGTCTAAGAGCAATAACTACGGAGATAATGCTATTTAAAGTTTGACAGCTGTCATTCATTTATTTCACACTCCCTTACCTTCATCCTTACCTCCTTACCACATCACATTACCTTATACAGTTGACGAATAAAAAAGCTAAATTAATATACACGACTGTCTCTGTCACATTGACAGCTGTCACATCAGAAACTATTTCGAGGTCATTTCTTGGTCGATTTCATGCCATGTATGAAATAATTAAGAATCGGAAAATATGACCGCAACTGTCAATTTGACAGCTGCCCTAAAAGTTGGTGTGTTTGTTCTCAGTCGTTACGCTCTTAACAGAGCGCTCGTGGTATTCATGTAGTTGTAGTGGATGCAGATGTAATGCGCCTCACGATGTCATGTCATCCCCTCTATTCGCAGTCATCCTGGTGCACTCATGCAAGGGATCATGGTCCATATGGTATTCTACCTACCTATAATTCAATTTTTGTAATATATTGGCATTTAACTGATATTAAAATTGAATAATAATAAATTAAATAATTAGTTTTAATCATATTTAAATGAAAAACTTATTTACTTATATTAATAAATAACAATTAAACAAAATTGTTTTTTTATTTTAATTTTAGAAAACGTGATGTGTCTGATGTGTTCTAAAATTATAAAAAGCCCCAATAAATAAGGATAATTAAAAATAATGTCGTAAAACTCAACGGTTTAATAAGTTATATATAATATATATAAGTAAATAAAGTGATACTAAACTTCGGATTCCACCGACCTTAGGCTCCTGAAGAACAATGCAGAAGTCGGGATAAGCTTTGCGAGATTCAGTCTGGCATTCGGGGCGGTACTGGAATAGAATGGACGCGAGTGACCCCGTCGGATATACCATTAAACATGAACAGATACTGTGAATTAGGTGTTAAAACATCTGTTAATCCATTCTGCAACTGCGAAGGACTGCTTATTATCATAATTCTTAATAAATCTTAATTTGTAAATGTATGCATGTATAATAAATACATAACGTAGTTTTATCCGTGTTTTTAGGCAATGAAAAACAACAGTTTGTTCTTTGTATTCAAACTAGATGGCGGGACAGTCGCATTGCAAAATCCTGAATCGCAGTGACAAGGTTCCTATGGAACATGTGTTGCTATTTAGTATTCGTATCTAAATCGAGCTCGGTCATCCAGATACTTATTATATATACAGCCATGCACAGTATGCACACCAATGTTGCCCCTTTCATCGCCAGCAGTGGCGGCCTTAATGGGGGGCACGTTAAGTGGGTGGCAAGTCACCACCTGCCCATATAGTTCAAGCTAAGACAATACATATTCAATAATGATAATAACATTATAAAATACTTCACATTAATATAAACATAAAATAGTATATAATAATCTTTCCAGCTATAACCAACCGATTCTTTTGTAAAATTATGGGGCCTCCCCATAATTTTACAAAAGAGTCGGTTGGTCGTACGTTCCACTGTGGACATCCTACGGTTAAGACTTGAAAGAGAATGAAAACGTCTATCCATCATAAACAGACAGGCGTAATATTTTCACATCATTTTTAAGCTAATGCATAGCTTCTATCGCGGGCCTTGAGCGTGGAGACCGAATCCAGAAATTCCGTAACTAAAATAACCTAACACCCCCCCACTCCGACTCCATCTATCGATGAATAGCAGAACTTTTGATGACTTTTTTGAAATATCACGCTTGTCTCTTTAGTTCAGCAACTCGCCTCTAGATGGCATTGGTTAAATAATTATAATTGCATAAGTTGATTTGGCATCTATCGATGAATAGCAGAACTTTTAATGACTTTTTGAAATATCACGCTTGTCTCTTTAGTTCAGCAACTCGCCTCTAGATGGCATTGGTTCAATAATTATAATTGCATAAGTTGATAAAAACAGCTATGCAATAGCTTTACCGCGGCAGTCTCCGAGTGCCACACGTCTTTTTTTTTATTCCTCCTTATGAAAACCCTTTCCGCCTATATCTGCCTGTATATTAGCTAACTCCTCCGAAACAACTCAACGTTGTTGATGCATTTTTCACCATCAATTAAATAATATATCACGGAACGTTGTATCTATAGGTACATGTAATAAAGGAGTAGAGGCACTGTAAAATTCTATAATATAAGTCTGAACTTGAAAGAAAAATACAAAAATGTGAGTCTGAAAACGTAACATTACATTCTGAGCAAGACGTATGACGTTTTTGAAAAAAAAGTGGCACAAACCACTTATCTTTTTTCAACACTTTTTTTTCTAAATTATACCCGGACGA
Organism: Selenia dentaria; assembly: GCA_917880725.1. Taxonomy (NCBI): domain Eukaryota; kingdom Metazoa; phylum Arthropoda; class Insecta; order Lepidoptera; family Geometridae; genus Selenia; species Selenia dentaria. Next base: position 7,545,698 of record OU862901.1, on the reverse strand, counting down.
AGTCGGGGTGGGTTACTAGTATATTATAGTGAGAAACCGAACTGGGCTTTTTAAATTATTCACAAATCTTCGGAAGCTTACTTTACGCTTTACGCTATTTTTATCAGACGCTTTGAAAATGTAGCACAATATTCTAAAAGCGTAGAAATTTTACACACTCCAATAGCTGGTGGTATTTTTGTCACATTCAAAATAAATTAATGTACCTACCTATTCCCTGTATACGACTCAATTTCGAATCAGTTTCGATATTATCAATTTCTTACATTGCTATCCCCGAAAACATGTTGGAGTTCAATGTTTATACTTCGTTTTATTTGAATATAATACATATATATATATACCTAGTTATACATCCCCCTCGCCCTTCCGTGCTCGACTAGAGGGCTTGCTCAGCAGTAGTTGCAGTATCATGTAGCAGTTACATGTAATGCTGACCAAGACTTCTCGTTGTCCTGCGGTAGGTTAAGTTAGCTGTTAAGATTTCTTTTGTTCATTTTATTAATCATTATTAAATCAGCCTCCGAATCGGCAACACTTAGTTTTTAATTTTAGTTTTTAAAAAAGGGTTTTCCTTAGCCCAAGTTTTGAATACCTTCTCTATTAATGTAAATAAATAAGTAATCAGCTTGAGTAGGGTAGAGTCCAAATTGGGCTAAGTTTCATGCTTCGTGATATGAACTTTTATTTCATCCGGTAATTCTCTTGTAAATTTCCCTATGGCTAGAACGCTTTTCAAGTAAGTTATTTCAACATTTTGGCGGTCGGTTCGCTCACGACGTTTCATTTTCAATTTTCAACTTTCATTTTTGTTTTTGTTTTTCATTTTAGTTTTTTATGATTGTAACGCGATTACGCCACCAATAATTAATTGATTTTGATGATTTAATTTTATTTGGTAGTAATTGGTAAGGGTGGTCTTACATAAGTTATATCGAAATTGATTTAACAGATTTTTTCCAAAACAAATTGCAACTTTTTAGCTTAAGTTTGTACATATATATAGGTATAGACTAAAATACAATTTTATTTTTCTAAAGATAACTTTATTGTTATTTATTAGTAATTCTTGAGCATTAAAAAAAAATATTATTTTAAACCTAAAAGTAGATTTTCCGTAACACTGGAATATACTGCTTTTATTTTTTAAGTCAAATGCTCATGGGAGCTTTTATTTCCGCGTAGATAATTAGTTTATGCATTACGACTTCCATTAGCTAAAATATATTAAAGCACTAGCAAATGCGCACTGCTTTGTGGGCTTGGAATAAGGCTATCCGGATCTATTGAAAACTGCCCGTTAAATCAATCAATCAATAAAAAATACGTAGCATATATCCCGGGTACAAACCTTTTACAAATTTCATCCGAATCCGTTTAGCCACTTTTGTGTGTGAGTTACAACCAGCCAAACATGTAAACTTTGGAAGAGGTTGGTATCCGGGAAACAGAATTTCTTGTCCGGATGCCAACACACATATCGTACATTTAAAATATTGATGTAGTTTATATAAGTTATATTTAAGATGTTCTATTTGTGTTACTTATAACCCAATAAAGTTTGAAGTTGAAACCTTTTCCAAATTTCATCCGAATCCGTTCAGCCACTTTTGTGTGTGAGCTACAACCAGCCAAACATGTAAACTTTAAAATTTTTAATATACCTACTGTGGGATTTTAGCAAAGATGCTTCGTAGTGTAGGTAAAAATAGTTGACCGAGCGAGCGAAGCGTCTCTGCTTTAACTGGCCAAGTTCACTTTATTTTGTCCGTGTGTTTGTGAGGTTGTATGTTGGTCCTCTAGTAACAGTCGCTTTTTTCAACCAATATTGACGAAACTCTGTTTATACTTTTTTTGCGTCAGCGATTTTTGAGAGTGGGGGTATTTTTCTTAAAAAAGGGGGAAGTTTGCTACGGCGCTACAGCCCGCGGCACGTAACTCTAGCGCTGACCGTTATTGCGCAGAAGTCAAAAATTGGGTATCACAGGGGGGCTAGAGGGACGAAGGACTCTTGTCTCTCTCTGTCACATCGAAGATGAGGGACTCTTGTCTCTCTCTGTCACATGTGCGCGACTGTACCCATGCGCAGCTATCCCCTCCACATTTCGCTCAGCGCTAGAGTTACGTGCCGCGGGTTATACTTACATAATGAATTTGATTAAATTTGGTAAACACATTAGGTAACCGACTATAAAAAGGAGTTTTGAATGTGAGCATAATTGGTCAATTGGTTGTTGAGGTTGAGATGTTTAAAAATTGGATGATTTTGGCAATATTACAACTGCAGATAGTTCAGATTACCAAAAATTGCCGCTAATAAAACTATACTCGCGAGGTCTACTGTTCCCAGACTTCGCAGTAGGTAATACTTATTAGTTAGAAATTTAGAATAATTATAGTGTCGTATAGCATTGTAAAGATCAGTCTAATTAATTATGCTATTCAGTGCTTTAAGAATCACATAACAAATACATAATGTTTACTAAAATTTCTAAATACTCAGTAGCCGTAGTTTGTTACATGATGTTTTCTGTTCTGAAATAACATCGTTGGATGATTACCAGAATAGGCCCGTGGCAGCATTTTAATGTCAACATCTTGGCAATAGCACTTCATTAAAAAAATCTAATTATACCACATGTTGACAAGTTTTGATTAATGACTCTTTTTCTTATAGTATATTGTTGATTTGCGAATATTTACTTTCTAGAAGGAAGGCATTAATTCTCTGCGAACCGCATGAGGCGTAAAGACACAACAAAAGATATAACATTACTTGAATATGTATGACAAAATAAACCTGTCCCACTCTAGCAAGTCGCATGAGAGTATTTTTCTTCCGGACGTATTTACACTGTAACAGGCCTTATCTATGCTATATAGGTTGTTTGGTAGGGGGACCGACAAACCAAATGAGCGTGTTCGGGGGACCACTTGGAGAATACAGGTTGGCCAAAAAAAATCCCCGACCCCCCAATATGTTTAACTTTTTTTTGAGATTTTTCCCTTTTTCTCCGAAATTGTACCTATTTACCACCATAACATTTGTAAAATTTGTAAAAACTAAAAACATCCGGTCTAAAACATACTTTACAAAAGTTATGGTGGTAAATAGGTACAATATTGAAGAAAACGAGAAAATTCACAAAAAATATAAAAAAAAAAATTTGTGTTTCGGGGATTTTTTTTGGCCAACTTGTATTCTCCAAGTTAGCCCCCGAACACGCTCATTTGGTTTTTCGGTCCCTCTACCAAACACCCTGTATAATATTATAAAGAGGAAAGATTTGTATGTATGTTTGTAACGAGTTGGCTCAAAACTGTACTAAGTACTGGACCGATTTCAAAAATTCTTTCACCATTGGAAACATCACTACATTCACCCTGAGTAACATAGGCTATATAAGATTCATCATCATCATCATCATCATCATCCATCACTACGCGGGTCGAAACCGCGGAGGGCAGCTAGTTGTATACATAATATTATTATCTTATATAATTATAATATTAAGGTATAGGAAGGGCACAGTTCAGCTTGCATCAGAAGAGAGCGCACACACATCTCTCCTCACAAATAACGATGTAAATTAATTAATCAATAAAAATAGTTAATAATGTCTTTAATTAGTCACCACAAATCTAATAAATATTAGTGTTTTATTCAATTACCTAGTAGTAATTCTCTTGTCCAGAACACTACGAGTAAACTAAATTCTCTAAACTGTAAAGTTCTTATTCTGGTCTGTTCAAAAGCCACATTCGTACGACACTTATAATGAAAATTCTTAAAATGTGATTATTGAAACATTGAGATTTATAGAGAGAAAAATTCACATCCTCGGACGGGATTCGACCCCGCCCGTCTTCTGACTATCCGTGTCAGACGCCATGACCATCTAGGCCACCGAGGCTAGAGGCTCGAGGTCCGAGCATCGAGTTTTAACTTTCTACCTGATTAAATCGTCTTACGGGGACTAAGCAGGTGTTAGTGCTTTAAAAAAGTAATTATACTTTAAAAAATGTTATGATTGTATTTTAGTGAGGGTAGTTTTACATCACTTTATCCCTGTCCCACTCATAGAGAAAATTGTTGGTTCCACTCTACTCGTAGTAAGTCAAACTACTGACTACTTTAGAGAGCAAGAAGTTACATGACGATTAAATTTGCACTAAACATACCCAAAAATAGCAAATTTAAATATCTGTCATTTGCATTCGTCATACGAATTTAGACTGTAGCATGGACATAATAAAAAACACATTAATTTATAAAAATATATACTTTAGTTCGTTAATTTAGATTAGTGTACTGCACAAGCGAATTGCTACCAAGGCTTCATTACGGCTTCATTACCATGTCTTTAAAAGTTGCCATGGAGTCGGCATGTCTAATCCTAAGAGGAAGCTCCACAAACACACAGCCAGTTCAGTGAATTATTTGTCATAGTATATCGAGGACTGGACAGGGGTTTGCAATTGGAGTGAGTTCGAAGAACGAAGTCAAAAGTCAAAATCATTTATTCAATTTAGGCATCAAAGACGCACTTATGAACGTCAATTTTTCATTATAATGTACTTTAAAACTACCGCCGCGTTCCAAAATATATAGAGCCTACCGAGAAGAAGCGGAAAGAAACTCGGGGCCATTCTTTTTATATAGATGTTTACAATGTTTCTACTTAGGTACTACAAATATTACATTTTATGGGTGGCAGAGTGACAGCTTGCCAGAAGTGGAGTATCCCAAGCATCTTTATCTTCTATATAATGTCGAACTTTGTAATTTAAATGTAATGTAAAACTTTTTTACAGTCGTCAACTTGAATTTGCCCTCTGTGAGCTCAGTTATGTGTTTTGGGATTTTATTGTAAAAACGCACACAATTTCCTAAGAATGACTTATTAGTCTTCGCAAGTCTAAAACTAGGTATAGCTATGCTATTTGTATTTCTAGTATTAAAAGTGTGGTGATCACTATTTAACTTATATTTATGTAAATTTTTACGAACATACATCATATTTTCAAATACAAATAAAGAAGCCAAACTTAATATATTGATTTCTTTAAATAAATCTCTCAAAGATTCATGGGGACCAATTTCGTATATAGCTCGAATAGCACGTTTCTGAAGGATAAAGATGGTCTCTATATCAGCCGCTGAACCCCATAGTAATATCCCATATGACATTACGCTGTGGAAATATGCAAAATATACTAACCGCGCCGTGGAAGCGTCTGTTAGCTCTCTTATTTTACGTACCGCATATGCAGCAGAACTGAGTCTCCCAAACAGGGCATTTATATGAGGATCCCATTGTAATTTTGCGTCAATTTTAATGCCTAGGAAGACTGTTGCCTTGTCCATTACGAGTTTAACTCCATCAAGCGTAACGTTGGATTCCAAATATGGAACAGTAGGCAAAGAAAACTTCAAACATTTTGTCTTTTTTTATTTAGATTGATAGAGAGAGACAAATATAGACTCTTATTGCAAGATATCACTGCAATACCAGTTTCTTCCTAGAAGCAGTACAAGTAATGCTGTATTTGGAAGCTAAGATTCGAAGAGTCCTGTAGTAAATGAAATTATTGGGCGAGTGAGCTTTAAAAACAATATGAGAATAGCTCAGTACAGCGCCATGAAAAACTACAAGCTTCGCGAAGAAAATGAAACAAGAATAATTTGCGAAAAAGTGGTCTTGTCGCGTAAATGAAATGAAATTGAAAAACGCGCTACGCTGCCTCGTACAAAGTGTACAAACTGCCAGTTGTCTACATCTTACACTAATATTTTAAAGAGGAAAACTTTTTTTGTTTGTTTGAAGTGAATAGGGTTCGAAATTACTGGACCTATTTGAAAAATTATTTCTCCATTAGAATCCTACATCAAAACTGATGGACATGGTTTATATATGTCATCATCATTATCATCCATCACCACGCGGCTGAAACCACGGAGCGCAGCTAGTAATATTTTAGACAGGAAAAAAATGTAGGTTTGTAGGTTTGTAACGAATAAAGTCAAAGTCAAAGTCAAAATAATTTATTCAATTTAGGCATCAAAGACGCACTTATGAACGTCAACTTTTCATTATAATGAACTTTAAAGACTACCGCCGCTATAAACTCAAAAACTACTGAACCCATTTCAAAAACTTTTTTCCGTTAGATTCCTAAATTATCCCTGATTAACACAGGCTATATATTTTGATTCATCACCATCATCATCCATCACCACGCAGGTGAAACTGCGGAGCTCTGCTGGTACTAGATTATTTGATAGTTTATATTAAATTCAATTGTTTTACGTAAAATATACGACACCGTTACACTTACGCAAATTGGTTATTGAAGCCCACAAAGCGTCAAGGCAATTGTAATGGACAGCGTGGTAATTACTACATACCACAAGACTTGCCCGTCTCGTCGTATATCGTGTAAAAACTATATAAATAACCCTCTTTTTGGGCTTCGCTGCAATAGAATAAAAAGCTCGTCTTTTGTTTCAACTGACTTTCAAAAGGAGAAGGTTCTCAAGTCGACGCGTATATTTGTTTTTATGTATGATATTCTTTTTTCGTTGGGAAGTAAAGCCGTAAGTCAACATCTTTGACACATTATTTTTACCAGAAAATGGAACCGACTTCAACACTACAAAGTGTGAAATAACTTGTCGAAGTCGGTACCATGTGCACAATATTGTCAAGATTTTGAACTATCAGCTATACTCGTAGCGACACTAAAAACTATGAAATAACTTGTAAACAAGTTATTTCATAGTTTTTAGTGTTGAAGCCGGTTCCATTTTTTGGTAAAAAAAATGTGTCAAAGATGTTGACTTAATTTCGTTTTCATTTAGGGCTCGTAAAATATATTTTTGTGAATTTGACGTTAGGAGAAGCTTTTTTTCTAAATAAAAACATATTTATACAAAAAACACATTTATATTACTTCATAACTTTCCAGAGACACTGTTTAGTAAACAAGCTCGGTTATGAGGTACGTATGGCGAAGCAAGGCCGCGGGCCGTTGTATGTTTATAATAAAAACCAAGTTCAATTCCAATTTGCACTTTACCCTTGTTGATTTAAGGTCGAAATGCTCTTGACCGAGGGGAGACGTGATTTTCACGCTATAAACGCATCCAACGTTTGCCGAAAAAGTAAAAATAAGGTCAAGGAGAATTGGAGATTCTGCTGGAGCTTTTGTTTGAAGTAGGCGCATTTGCAGCGCAGAATTTTATAAGCAATACGACATAAAAATGTTACTCATTTAGGTATATACATAGGTCACACTAAAAGTTTCCAGAATTGGCCGCATAAATAAACAATATTTAAAAAGTTATTACTACATTTGAAAATGGAACTCTATAGTCGTGGAATAAAATTTGTTTCGTCTGATTGTCAATTGTTTTCACATTGTGGCGCCTTTTTACAAACCTATTTTATTGTAATCACGCAATTACAATAAAATAGAATTAACTCGGGAAAATTTTCAAATTCAAATTAATTTATTTGCCAGAATGTAGTTTACAAATGTGGTCACAAATGTATGATGTTAAAATAATATACATGGTTCAAGTATATTCTACCACATAAAATGGTCTGGCAATATGTATAAACACCTTGCCTCAATCTACGTCACCATTATTTGATGTATTGGAAGCAATTACAATAACATTACATTAATTCATAAAAAATTGGATTTATAATTAATTAAAAATAAGGTCAAAAAAGAAATACGTAAATTGAAAGACAATAAAATTCCGTTAAGGTCGTACACGATTAAATAAAAAAATATTAAATTCTCTTTTTTCAACATATTCGGTCCTAACATAATTATTTCAGCTCATTTTACCATTAATGTCACAATACTTTGTCAATAACTTAATCTATCTTAATCTTCAGTTCATCATCATCATCTCAGCCGTAGGACGTCCACTGCTGAACATATGCCTCCCCCATGATTTTCCAAAAGGACCTGTTGGAAGCGGCCTTCATCCAACGTCGTCCTGCGACCTCTTCAGTTACCTACACGCTTTACATTCCATATATTATTTTAAACTTTAAAAGCAATTATCGCTTAGCCATTTGTAAAGTTTTGTTTTGAATATAGGTAAAGGTAAGTCTTTTAATGTATTTGGCAGCTTATTATACACCTTAATAGCATTTACAAAAGAATTTCTTTCAAAAACTTGTAGATTACATTGTGGTATGTACAATTTGAGTTTGTTTCTGACAGTTGCATTTCTTGTCACAACATCTGCATGTTTCTTAAAATGTTGTGGATGTTGTCGAACAAAGAGACATAACTCCTCTGTGTTCATAAATGCTAAAGGCATAATTTTAAACTTTTTAAATAAAGGTTTACAACTGTCCATGAACCAGGCTCCACAGATGGAACGTACACATTTTTTTTTAATTAATAAAGCTTTTTCGACAGTTACTGCATTACCCCACAAAAAAAGACCATACGAGAGCACTGAAGAGACGTACCCATGATATGCGCTGAGAGCTGCCTCTGTGGATACTATAAGGCGACAAGGAGAGTCTCAATCTCCTTATCGCATACACAAATCTACCCAACCTGTCACACGTTATCTATATGTGCCTTCCAGTCACAGTGCTGATCTAGTATAATGCCGAGAAACTTGGTTCTTGTTACTTCTTCTATAACACTGTTTTGGTAACTGATGTGTAATTTTAACGGTGTTCTTTGAGGTGTTCGAAACTGAATCATCTTTGTTTTGTCTACGTTTATCTGTAAATTATTATTTGGTAACCAGTCTATGACGCTATAGATTGCTTCATTTATAACCTTTTCATAGGAGATTTCATCATTACATTTTATAATTAATGTGGTATCGTCTGCAAACAAAACTGTATCATGATTGGTGCAGTTGGGTAAGTCATTTATATACATGAGAAACAAAAATGGACCCAAAACACTGCCCTGTGGAACTCCGAAGTTGTTTTGTTGTAACCTACTTCTATATGTTGTTTTTTTCATTTTTATCAATTTTTGCAATTTCTACACATTGCTTTCTACCACTTAGATAGCTTTTTAGCCAGTCATTTGCCTTTCCTCGTATACCATACCTTTCCAGCTTATATAACAGCAACCTATGGTTCACGAAATCAAATGCCTTGCTCATATCAAGGAAGATACCAGTCACTGACGTCTTCTCGTTGATAGCTTCGGTAATGAGCTTCGTCACATTAAAACATGCCAGAGCCGTTTTTCCGAAACCCAAATTGTTCATCTTTGAGTATTTTATTTTTTGTCGTGAACTCTTATAGTCTCCTTAACATGACTTTTTCAAAGATTTTAGAAATTATCGGTATTAATGTAACTGGTCTGTAGTTGTTCATGTTAGACGGTTCCCATTTCTTAAATAAGGGTTTGATAATAGAGTTTTTTAATATATCTGGAAATAGTCCACATTCAAAAGATATATTTATTAGATAACACAATGGTTCACATATGTGTAACGCGCAAGATTTGACAATTTTTGTAGTAATATCATCCATACCTGCTGAATTAGTATTGTTAAAACTTACGATTGTTTTTGATATTTCTGTGGGATCTGTTGGTTTAAGAAATATTGTAAACAAACTATTAGTATTCATAGTTTTGTTTATTTCGTCAATGTTAAAATTAAAATTACCGTTTTTTGTCAATTGAATATAATTATCATTAAATATGTCACTTATTTCATTAGGGCTTTTATATATTTGATTATTTAGGATAGTATTGTCAATTTGATTCTTTGTGATTTGGTCCCCTATAATGACATTAATCACTTTTTCGTTGCATGCATAGAATTATAATTACCTATAGAAGTAAGGTTTCCCTAAAACCTCTTCGCGCGCTACAAATTCGCTATGTGTGCTGTATTTACTTGCCTTGTCACGCACACAGACGCAAACATAATATGCCCAGGCGAAACTGTTTTTCCCTAAAACTGGGGTAATTGCTTGATGGGAATATATTTCTGTAAAATATGTTTAAACAATATTTTTATGATAAATATAGGTTAAAAGTTAAGATATGCACATACTTTATGCCTAAAGCGCACATTTTAATTTATCTATGTATGTACCTACTTACAACGAACTAACTGTAGGTATTTATAAAACCTTATTAAAAACCGGCCAAATGCGAGGTCAGACTCGCGCACGAAGGTTTCCATAATTTATAAATCTCCCATACATCAGAAATGATATTTTTGCCATTTTAAAAATAATGGTAAGGAACCTTTCGTGCCCGAGTCTGACTCGCATATGGTCGGTGTTTAGTATTTGTTGATATAGCAACAGAGATACATCATCTGTGAAAAGGACTTTCAACCTGTCTGGCATATCGACCCGCCGCCATTTTGTTTTTTTTATCTCAGCGCATGATCGATGTGGTATGCATGGGTAGGGAACACATAGACGAACAAAAAATGTCATGTAACCTGTAACTATAAAGTGTTACCGAGATATTTGGAGGTAAAGATCGACATATGAGTATTTTAAGTATTTTAAGACTTTTTGGGAATATATTCCCTATTAACTCATAATAATATATACTACGCACAGCCCGCGGTTTCGTACATGACTTCTACGTTGAAAAAGTAATCCGGTATCAGTGGATACAACACTCCCGGATCCGTGGTTAATTCAGTTTAATCCCGGGATCCGTAGACACAAACCCGCATGGAATGGTTATTGAATCCCTCGGGATCGGATAAATATAAAAAATGCAGACTATGTGTTATTTCTAAAGCTATCTTCATTGCAAATTGGATCAAAAACTCAATGAATCGTTTCAGCGTGAAGAACTAACGTTAAAAGTCAAAAATGTCTTCCAATGTTCAAAAGTCAAAGAAGTAGAAGAAACATACTAGTTTTGACTCATTTAAAACAAACAAAACATTGCATATACGAATTTTGACGCTGCTGGCGCACTCCCTCTGAAAATGAGCATCTGATATTCTTAATACCCGGTGAGACGTATTCGATCCCTAACCAGAGTATTTTGGTGGTTAATGTGTTTGGTGTTGTTATGGACAACAGGTATTATAGATGGATGGCAGGGGGTTTCAGGGGCCATAAATCGATCTAAGTTTCATTTGCTACTTGACAATGATGGCGATGGAAGATGGCGTTGTTAAGCAACACTAAACCAATGAGTGTTTGGTTTAGGTTAGACCAAGAAAATCAATTGTTAACGAGCAATGCTTGGTCATCCAGGTAGTTTCAAAACTCACGCGAATTTCTATATAAAAATGATCAGCAGTATTGCGTCCTGAAGAAATCGGAAGAGTAACATGTGTTTCCCTGTCTCTATCATCCACGATCAGTATTTAACCAATTAAACTTACAAACAGATCACTATAACTCTAAATATAGCTTCAAATTCAAGATCAAAGCAACATCCTGCTGTTATGGCTGCATTCCGCTCGTTAAGATAAGATATCTTCTAGTTACTACGATTTATTTGATTTTACGACGAAATAACATTAATAATTTAATAGTTTATTTATCATTAAATTTGTTCTACTATCAATATTAGCGTGGCTTTGTAACGTTTTCAAAATAATAAACGGGCATCGTCGAATTTCATCGTTTTTAGGGATCCGTACCTCAAAAGGAAAGAACGAACCCTTAGAATGTTTTTTGTCCGTCTGTCCGGCTGTTTGTCTGTCTGCCAAAACTCTTTTCTACCGACTTCCAAAAAAAGGAGGAGGTACTCAATTCGACTGTTTTTATTTTATGTTACCTGTTTATAACTTTCGATTGGGTGGACCGATGCTCAATTTTTTTGTTTTAAAGCTGGTGCTTCCCGTGTGGTCCCATTTAAATTTCATCAAATGCAGTCCAGTAGTTTTGAGTTACACTCCAATAACTGATTTTTACCAAAGTAATGGATTGGAAGTTGGTATTACATTTTTCAAATTGCACTTGCTATTGGGTATGATTATCGGTTGAAATTTATATCAATCACTCGGGTTTACGGACTCTCAGCTGTGAAAAAAATCAAACTTGTCAACGCGATCCAAAACGTGACCCTTTATGTCACATATTTTGCGAAATAAATAAATAATAATAAATCTGAAGCGCTTGCAGTGGCGCTTCACTTGGAGATCTTAACCGAAACGCTTGCTGTGGTCTGGAGTTGGATAGGTGACCGCTATGGCATTATTCAACTGAACGTTTCCGTCCTTCAAAGGGCACGTTTACCCGTCGGTCCCGGTTGTTTGGCTTAGGACAACGGTTAGGCTATGTCGAAGGCCTGAAAACTTCGACATGGGTTGGCCACTATCCACTAAACTGCAATGAGCCCGCGTGTTGGATTATGGCCCAACTCTGAGAGGAAGGCTCGAGTCACGGTCATTATCAGTGGTACATTAGCATTCAAAATTCGGGATTTACGGATAATACGAGGGAAAAGCAGTTTAGTATTAATTAACAGCATTCTTCATATATATGGGATATATATGGGAATAATGCAAACGTACTCAACTGCAATAAAATTAAAGTCATTTTTGTTACTCTAAAAATATGTTATACCTCATTCTCTGCGGACGAAAATTGCAGAATAAAATTGCAAAAAGGGCGGAAGTTACGTGCTAGTATTAAAATAAGTAACCTTGTTCTAGCTTCGAAATCTTGTCAAAATAGCGTTGGGACCCTTTTTTACTCCTTTGTCCTTTAAATTGAAACAATGTGCTCTATGTGTAGTATGTAGTTTTGACCTAAGGATGTTGACCTTTTGATATAGTACCTATGGACCAACTTTAAATATATCTGTAGAAACTTATAATTGGGTTCAACCGCGGATCCTGCCTGATGGGCATGCCCACAACCCTAAAAGACTTGTGACATCAGACGTCACACTTACATATTCGACAGGCCAATGATATGACGTTTTATAAAATATACAAAACCTGGATATCGATAAAATTATTAACGTTTTCGCAGAAAAGAAACTTAAGCTTCTTTTAAGTTAATTTGACATCATTTGATATCTTTTGTAGTTGTTTCCAGCGAAATTACAGCGCAAGAACATCTACTACTAACTATATCCTAGTAAAAAGCACAGTGCTTTGCCGTGCATGGTTTAAAGTGTTGTACCTAGTTTAAAATTGCGAGCGACTTGATACTACGCATATGTCGAGCATAAGAGAGTTCATGCTCCGACTCCTACTTTGCTGATTTTCGGGTGGCTGTGACCACAACCTTTTTCGTGGGCTGGATCCGCGCCTGATTGGGCTTCATATTATGTGTAACTTTTAGTAGCATTCATTTGTCTATTAACCTATAGTGTATAGCTGTAAGTTTTCCAGCGACATACTAACTATAATTTTATAAACTCGAAAGTTCGTTTGTTTGTTTGTTACGCTTTCACGCCTAAACGGCTGCACAAACGGATCGTAATTAAATTTGGCAAGGAGATAAATTACATCCCGGGGAACGGCAAAGGATACTTTTATCATCATCATCAACCATCACCAAACGGGTGAAATCTCAAGGCGCAGCTAAAATAATGTATAATAAACTTTATATTGAATGATCTCACTCAAACATCTTTCTATACAAGTGGGTAAAGTAACTATGACGCTTCTGTAACTTTCAGACTCAAGCTAAGTGTATTAACCAATAAAGCTCGTAGCTCGACTTTCTGTAGAATCTAGAGCCTCGAGACGGTATTAATGGTAAGAAACTATCTCGTCACTATAAATCATAATCATAATCATTTATTTCATAAGTTTTAGGTACAAAAGTTCATATAGGTATGCATAATGTCCAGCCAAAACATGCCTTTGCAGGCATACACAATTTAAATTTAGTACATTTATAATAAATTTTACCATTATGACAATTCTTAATACTTTTTGTCATTTAGTACCATCTGAATTATATGTACTCGTAATTAAGGTACCTACTTACTAATTAGAAATGTCAAAACATACGATAAGTTTTATAATAATTAGAATAAAATTAAATGTCAAATAATTTATAAAACTAAATAAATGTAATTCAAAACAATACCTGTGTAAACATTTTAGCAATTACAATTGAGAATTAACTATATAAGTAAACGTAAAAGTAGCTGGATTAGTGTATGTCACATATTGTATTGGAAAAACTCATGTTTGCTATAGAAACATTTTTCAGAAAGCCAATAGTTTAAACTCCTCTTATATTTAAAGTATGAATACTTTTAAAAAATATCAGGAATTTTATTATATATTTTAATACACATACAACAATTATTATATGTATGTCAACATCAGTCTTGTAAGTGGTCGATATAATTTGTTTCTATACTTTGTTCGAACACTGTGGTTAGTATTGTATTGACATTTTGAAACAGATTTCTATTCGTATAAACAAAGATGCAGGTATCCATAACATATAAGCGATATAACATATAGCGACTGTTAGAACAAATGTCGAGACAAACAAGAAACGTTGGAAAAGCAACCTTATGAACAAGGGCGATATCTCATAAAGTATTTGATATCGGTGAGCTCGTTGACGAGCTCGTCGACGAATCATTAGAGAATCGCACGGCAGCTTACGTTGACTAAACGAATTAAACTTTTTCATGAATTTGTCTTTTTCACATAGGGTAGTCTAGCTATTTAAATCTCGTGAATTCTAGATGGACATAATTTAAACTACGTTTTTGCACCTGTGTATAATGTCTCTGTCGACTTCTGTTTGTAAACTTTTCATCTCTCTAAAATCAAATTAGATTTATCCTCATTATGACAGATATAAGACTGACACGTGTTTGACTGTAAGTTTGTATTCTAGTTATGCGAACGCTACCGTAATCAAACCATAGCCGAGGCTTTATTTTAATTTTTTTATAAAAGCACCTAATGAGTGACTCACCTACCATGAAAAATATTACTAAGAAATTCCCCTTTGATCATGGCATAGACTTCCCACGCTGTTTCGTATTCCTACTGGTTAATCATTCATCAAAATGTATTAAACTGTAGGTACAGTCAACTTAAAAATAGTCGTAAATATGACGACTTTAAGGTGAAAAAGTATGCCAACCAAGCAGCTTTGTGATGGATGTAACAAGTATGAAATTAATGTTCTTTAAAAAGCAAAAAATTCGCGGGTGCCACAAAGACACTTTTTTTTTGACGCAGAGTAATCCTTTATGGATACCACCGGCCCCGAAGGAGCACGGTGCTTATGTGGGAGTCTCTGCCAGAAGGGCAGCATACCCACCAAACCTCTGCGGTGTTCCGTCACTGCTGCTTTTGGCGGGTACGCGGGACAGATTTCGCACACGAACCTGCCGCGGCTGTCCGTTGTCGGACCCTTATCTCATGCAGCACGCTAGAACACTAGGCGTGCCGCAACCGCCTCAGGGGACCAAACCCGCAAATGGACGCCAGGCGCCAGAGTCTGGGCGCCCTAAGTCCCCCTACGATGGGTCAGGTGAGTAGCCCCACCGCCTGCTACTTCGGCCTCAGAGGATAGGGACAGCGGCGCCTCTCAATACCGACCGTCCTCTTCCCCTGCAACCCCACCGCGTCCGCCATCTATCGGTGGCGGAACGACACTTGTGCCACAAAGACACTACTGTTACACTACCCTCAACCACGCGAAAATCGGCACATTATTAATAAATAACTTAAACATACCTAAATAGAATATTAAAAAAACACATCTTTCCAAATTATTTTATATAGCTCATATTATTATATATATTTCATATTATTACGATGATAATTATAATATATAATACTGGACAATCCACACAGCACCATCTAGCCCCAAAGTAAGCTACTCAAAGCTTGTGTTATGGGTACTAGATAACTGATATATTTAATACATTATATACATACATAGATATTTTTATTATACATAGAACACCCAGACCAACGGAACAAGTTTCTGCAGATCGTACACAAATTTGTCCCAAGGCGGGAATCGAACCCGCAACCTCTTGCGTCGCAGGCGGACTCTCGCCCGCTGCGCCACTGAGGTCGTCAAACAAAATAATTGTTGGAACAAAATGGATACAAGTGAAAAATTTAGATGGAATATTTGGATGTTTCATGATTTCTTTTTCTCAATTCCCAGCTAAGAGAAAACAAACACTTGTATGAAATGAACACACCACTTTGTCACAGATGCAATTTTATATTACTTACAATATTTTTTTTTATAACGAAATTCTAAGAGGAGCGAGAAAAATGGTAGGTTGTACCTACGAGCGAGGCCCCATTAGTGCGTTGCGTTGTGTTGCGTCGACGCAGTGTCGTCGTTGCGTCGGTTTCTATATATTTTTATGACATGCCCCATTAGACCGTTGCATAGTCGCGCGCGATGTTCAACGGATCGACGGACAAGAGACGAAGCTTCTGCGTTGTCGGAGCTCCGCTGCGACGACGGACAGTGAGAGAACACGTTTGTATCTATCCATTGCGAAGGGTGAACTGAGACGCAGCTGCGACGGCGTGCATACCCTCTTGCGTTGCGTTGTCGCAGCGTCTCGCAACGCAGATGTGGCATACAATGCGTTGTTCCGTTGCGACGACGCGACGCAACGCAGTGCAACGCACTAATGGGGCCTCGCTCTAAATTATATAAAATTTTGATGTGTATGATGGTGGATTATTAACTAGACTACATGACTACTGTCTACTAGAGCGCTGCCTAGCGTTGCACTAGGAAAAAACTACAAAATCAATAAATGTGTCTAGGTTTTCCTTGTCAATCACTTTAGGAAATTTTAGTTAAGCATCCAAGCTTTACTAAAACGGGACTTAAACAGAACTTATGAAAGATTTTTATGTATACGCAAGCTGCGCCCCGCGGTTTCACCCGTGTGTTGATGGGTGATGACGATAATGGATAGTATCTTATGTTCTTTCCCGAGTTATGACAAATGAAAAACACAATAATCATAAAAATTGGTTCAGCCGTTCTTGAGTTATAAATGGTGTACTTACTTAAATAACTTGACTTTGTTTTATATAGATATGACCGTGACTTGACTCGGATTATTTGAATATCGATCTCATTTAATGCAACTTTGAATAAGTATGAATATAATTAACTTCAGGAATGGCAAATGTAAAAACGTGCGAGTCTGCTTAAAAAAAGAAATAAACACAGAAACATAATAAATCATAAATAAATACATAGTATCTCGGAATAGGATTAAATTCTCATTAACTGAGACGCAGTTCGTAAACGCAGCTAGAAACTAAAACGCGATACATTATGACGTCTATTTACCTAACATACTGTACCTTTTGTCATCGCAACTCATCACGAAACATCCACATCCACGCTGAAATGTTTGTACAACTGACTGTCCAAGGCGAGAAGAATCATTGATAAGATATGTAGGTAAGCGCCGTAACTCAGGCGTAATTGAAACCTGGCCAAATCGATATAACAATTGAACTCGGCAATGATGCATACAATGTATAGTTTTATGCATCGATATGTATACTTTTGATTCAATAACAAGTTTATTATCTACATTAATATACGTTGCCTGATACGTAAATCCCGATACCAATATCCTTGTAATTGTTATGAGTAAATGTGTTTGTCTTTCTTTCACGCTTAACTATCAGAATATGAAAGGATGTTTGCTCGTTCTCCGCTCACTGTAATAGTAAATTATGCACTAAGGGAGTAAGAGCTAATTTCACCATGCTTCGTTTGTTAGTTTAACGTTCTGTCATTCCGTTAACGGATTGTTAAGGTTACCAAGTGTTTCACCACGCGCTAACGTCTGTTTAGTTTTCTAAATCAGGCGTTAATTTTAATTACTGCTCTAGGGGTCCGTTAAGTCGATAACCGACCATTAGTTTACAATAAAGCTATCAATATGGAAACGACGTAGGTATAACTTTTGGCAGGCCGGTTGGCGCAGTTGGTAGCACCCCTGCCTTCTGAGCCGCTGGTCCCGGGTTCGATCCCCGGACAGCTCAAACATTGGTGTGCAACATGTCTGTTTGATCTGTGTCTGGGTGTTTATATCTATATAAGTATCTAATATCATATATATGTATGTATATCAGTCATCAGGTTACCATAGTACAGGCTCTGCCTAATTTGGGACCTGAAGACCTTAGTGTGGATGTTGTCCTATATTATATTATATTATTATTATAACTATATTTTTTTTAAATGAATACGTTTTAGAAAAGTAAGATGTATGTATAAGGTAATATTGTACGTCGTCCCAGAACTTATAAAGAACGGCGCAATTATTTCGAAGAATATGATGATGTCGATTTTCGCACAAGGTTCCGTCTATCGAAATATTCTGGTTTTGGTTGTGTTGGAATTAATTGAAGACAAACTCGCATTCCACAATATCTTTGTGTTTTGTTACAAGGTGGACCATAATTTCTTTTTCGTTTGAACGAAAACTCCGACCGCGCGTTTTCTTCGATATCGCTAATATTAATTTATTGATTCAGGCGTTACTTTGCGGAAATCCATTATAAAAAAACGATATTAAAAAATATTTAGTGACACTTCCGCTGAAAAGAAAACAATGATTTTGGCCTATTTGGGGGGCATGCACCACCATCCCTCCCGCATAAAATGCTAATAGGAAGAATACAAAATAAAAAACACAAGAAACCCCAAATAAACCAAAACCGATTCGACACGTGTTTCGCTTCTACACGAGGCATCCTCAGGAGTGACTGAGTGACTGTCGGTCTAGCGCTCGACGAGTCAACATCTCCTGAGGATGCCTCGTGTAGAGGCGAAACACGTGTCGAATCGGTTTTGGTTTATTTGGGGTTTCTTGTGTTTTTTATTTTGTATTCTTCCTATTAGCATTTTATGCGGGAGGGATGGTGGTGCATGCCCCCCAAATAGGCCAAAATCATTGTTTTCTTTTCAGCGGAAGTGTCACTAAATATTTTTTAATATCGTTTTTTTTATCGCTAATATTATTAGACGCGAAAACGCCACAAATCATATCAGATTAAAATTTAGATAAGTATCAAACAATAAAAATAAAATACCACAACAAATATGCACACCAACATAACCTCATCAGTTCTCTTCTGTATTGTATTTACTTAGTTATTATACATTTCAATTGTCCAGCAAAACAAAAAATACCTGACTGTGTTGGTATTCTACAGAATAAACGGTATTTAAATTTGGCCGCATTGCTTAACATGAGAATTATTACACGACTATTGTAAATAGTACACTAATTTGTAACATTGATATCGCAAAGTATGACATTTCGTTTAGGTCGCTTAAAAATGTGAATGAACGTTTTTTCTATCATTCACTCAACATACACAAACTTTGGATTTAGTAATGGTCTGTTATTTTTTCTACTTGGAACGTAAACTATTTTAACATCTCTGTTATTTTTAACGACGCATTAGTTAATGACTGATTTATAAGAGTTTGGTGAAATTAGCCCTAAAGCAGTGTCTACTACGGCACCGGCGGCATATTGCACCCTGAGTGGAACGGGGGGGTCTTGAGTTAATCCTTGAGCGCAGCGAGGGGTTTGAAATTTAATAGATTTGTAGAGTCCTGAGTGAAGCGAGGGGTTAAAGCCGCTCAAGATGACAGGCTTTATCCTCGACGTGCATACTCTACTCTTCATACGTACTGCGAGATAGTAAAAACTCAGAGCTTTAAGAAGCAGTTATTTAGTTAAAAGTTAATTAAATTAATAGTTAATATTCAAATTGGACACATTTACATTTTACAATATTTCCCCTTATCACACTCCCTATACTTAGTACAATCGCGCCTTTTTTCTTTTTTTCTGTATGCTGTCTCCGTACTAAGAGTTTTGCTACAACTGACGTTCCAAATCCACATTACTTCATGCCCATGGGAGTTTCATACAACATTACATCCCCGGGGATGTAATTCCTTGTTTTACATCGAGTTTGTGTGATATGTAATTGGACATTTTCGAGCAGATGGTATGAAAAGAAATCAATCTACTGGTTGGTTAACTTTGACACAATTAAGGCGCTGCCTAAAGCCAAAGATAGGTAAAATGCTATGATTTTCGTCGCACAATTTAAACATTCTAATTACTGATACAAACTTGAACAAAATACAGTGCATAATGAAGAGTTAATATATATTATTATATATTATCATAATCATCATCTAAGCCGTAGGGCGTCCACTGCTGAACATATGCCTCCCACATGATTTTCCAAAAGGATCGGTTGGAAGCGGCCTGCATCCAACGTCATCCTGCGTACTTTATCAGGTCGTCTGTCCACCTAGTCGGTGGACGACCTGCGCTGCGCTTGCTGGTCCGTGGTCTCCACTCCGGAACCTTCCGGCCCCATCGGCCATCTGTTTTGCGTGCTATGTGGCCTGCCCACTGCTACTTCAACTGGCTTATCTTCTGGGCTATGTCGGTGACTTTAGTACGTCTACGGATCTCCGTATTTCTGAATCAATCACGTAGACAAACCCCGAGCATAGCCCTCAAAAAGACTTCACGAAGTTTCCAGAACGCTGCCCAGCCGAGTTGGATTCGCCGACTGATCTCTTTCTCGAAGTTGGACCTGATTTTTTTTTTTGTCCCGGGGAAATCCTTTATGGATACCACCTACCACGGGGAGGTAGGTGGTTATGTGGGAGTCCGTATACCCACCAAAACCCCGGGGTGTTCCGTCACGGGAACGCGGGACAGATTTTCCACACGACCGCGAACCCGCCGCGGCTGTCCGTTGCCGGACCCTTCTCTTCGCGGCACGCCAGAACACATGGCACGCCGCAACTACCTCGGAGACCAAACCCGCCAATAATGAGCGCCAGACTTCCCCGTGTCTGGACGCCCGTGGTCTCCCTGCGGTGGGTCGGATACGTAGCCCCACCGCCTGCTACGTCAGCCACAGGGGATAATCCCCAGCGACCCCACCTCCTCGAGTCTGCGCCGAGCGCCCGGACCCCACCTCCTCGAGAAGTTGGACCTGCGTAGTTTAACTGTCTGCCCCAGGTAGATGTATTCGTCAACAGCTTCAAGAACTGAGTTCCCAACTATATTGGGGTAGGCACAACATGGGCATTAGACATAATTTTCGTCTTGTCCATGTTCGTCTTGTTGTGTATGTGTTGTATTTATATATATATATATATATATTACACATTAACTATCTGGCAACTTAAAGAAATATATATTGCAAATAAAATGAATAGAAAAAATCTTTCGTATCTCATTTCGCTATATTTTTGGCGACTTATTGCAATCAGAAAAAAGGTAATTAATTAAAGAACTATATATTTTTTTCCGTGTCACTTCTTTTATTTTTAAACAAATTGAAACTGCGAAAAAGTTATCGTGTTTACAGACGCACGCTTGTTCCTGTCACGATCAGTGCTTCACCCGCTCAAAAACCTAAAAGTTTGCTCATGCAGCGCCTTTTACACCAAATTCGTCCTTTCAGAGCTACAGGCAGTATTTTATTTTCTTTATTATTGAACTCGTACGTTTGTTCATTTGCCATTTCTCAAGTTATTATGGTAAGTATTTATTAAGTAAGTTGCTTTATGTGTAATTTTTGTTCAAGTAGTCAGAGTCAAGTCACAGTCACATAAGTAAGTCTGTCATTAAGTCACTGCCCTGTCTAAGTTACGTTTTAGTGAAACAGTGCATTACAAAAACTTTTTAATGCTCGGGTGACACGAGGCCAGTTTTTCATGCCAGGATAGCAAGCCAGTTTTCTAATAAACTGCCCTGGCTTGCTGACAAGCAAGTTCCGATTACATGAGGCTTCATTATTTAAGCCAGTACTATTGCGGTGCCTGAGGTGACCACGCGTCCAACATGAATTGCATGCAAAAAAAAACTTGGAAACTGTGCCAATTCGCACTAGACGAAATAGAAGATGAATTACAAAAACGGTACGGGACAATACCCACTCTTTAATTCGCCACACATTTTTTGTACCAGATCACGTTTATATTTTAAATCTTTATAACTTGGAAGGTCTTGGTTGAACAAACTTTAAATTAATCTCTGTACTTAGTTTCGGCATCTTAACATCTCAAAAAAAACACGCCAGAAATATTAACAAAACGCATGGTTCCTGCTTACTAGCCAACTAAAAACTGGCTTGGCCGGTCACATGAAGCTAGTACACAAGCCAGGATTGTAAACTAGCTTACTAGATTAGAAGTTAAGATAGTTCTGTCTACACGAAGCCAGAAGTACTAGCTTGCTAACTGACACTATCTTCCTATCCTGGCTTTAAAAAATGGCCTCGTGTAACCCGAGCATAAGGCAATTGACAGGGAAAACATAAAAACATATTTTCATGATTTTGTACATATATTTTTTCTATTAGGAATACTACAAAAGTATATTTAGGCACTAAAATAATACATTAAAAAGTAATTTAGAATTCTCCACTTCTAGCATTAAAATAACTAATTTCTAGATGAAAGGTTACTTACTACAATAAAACACAGCTTCTACAATAATAAGAAAATAGTCATCATTTGCACATACTGAATAATTGCCGATTAATAATAACTAGGTATTTATTATTTACTAATAGAAGATACTGTAATTAAGTATTCATAGTAATAAAGAAATTATCGCTAATTTGCTTCCGTAGTGAAGTTATGCTAGTATGAAATAAGTCAATGTCAAGATTTGTGTTAACATAAATCTTTAAAACTTTAGATGCACAATAAATAAATAATAAACTCACACACACACACACACACACACACACACACACACACACACACACACACACACACACACACACACACACACACACACACACACACACACACACACACACACACACACACACACACACACACACATACACACATAACTCACAAACATACCTGCTATTCTCACTGTAATTGTAATAGGACCTGTGCCTGTATCTTATCTTTGTCCTTTATATATATTTTGTCGTATTATTATAACTTTTCTGTAAATTGTTTTTAATTTGAGTAATTATGTTTTGGCCATATTTTAAGTTTTTATATTTAGTGTACATGTTAATTGTAAACGCTGTTGAATTACCGAAATAAATAAAACTGTTCCCCCTATAATTTGTAGAAACTAGAGGTATATAGGAAGATGGACTTTTTCGATAAACATAATAATACGCATAAACATGCATATACATACTAATACGCGTAAAAACTCGAAGAATCACAAATCAAGGAGAATTAAACAAAATCATGACTGCAACTTTGATTGTAATCAAATGATAGGAAAAGTTGGAGGTGTTTTCCGCCACCATGAATAATATATTATGCATCTCATTGTCAATCCTCACCCTCACATTCAGCAGGCTTGGACACCCTGCATGCACCATGCATTTCATACCTTCGTATTTTCCACGCAACTGTAAAATGTGGAAAGACCTTCCTCCTTCAGGTTTCCCTGGTCCTATAAAGATTACATACAGAGTTCTCGTGGGTTAGCTACACATCAACAGTATTTCTGGTTTTGCAGATAGTTACAGACATTAGGTGGGTAGGTACCAGCGCAGTGCCAGATATTCTTCCATGAAGTTGCAGTGTGAAGACATAACGACTGCAGTGAAGTTCTGCGGAAAACTTTAAACCTCATCTGGGCCACACTGCAACTGTCATGGACGGGCTTGACGCTTACAATCTGGCCAACAACTTGCTCTAACCACTTAATAGTATAAAAATCCATGTCCTCTATGGGTATAATAAATAATAATTATAATGGACATAATAATAGTACAAAAAAAACCATGCCATCTATGAGGCAGGGTGTAAGAAAAACCATGCCCTCTATGAGACGTTGTGTAAGACATATAGATGATATAGGAAGCTTAAAATAACGCTGTTTAAAAATACAGAAGTACTTAGACCTTAACATAATGAAATGAATCCTGACATGCTTCCAAGTTTAGCATTTCAATATATTTTATAACGTACGAGCTCATATAATAATGCTAAGTGCATTGCAAGATCATGATGTTAAAATCAGATTGGACATTCGCCAGCAGAAGTCTCATTGCGAAATTTTATATTATTCAGTGTAAGCGAGTAGTAAAAGTAATGAGATTTTATTGTACAGGGAATAAAATACACCATAAACATGTTTCAACACTACTAAATAGTATCCATATGTATCGTATAAAATAAAGTCGCTTTCCACGTCTGTCAGTATATCCGTTAGCTCTTCTTAAACCGTGCAACGTATTTCAATGCGGTTGTCTCCGTCAATTACTAAATGTTTCACGAAAGGTTTATATGTATAATAAAACTAATTTAAGTTTGTAAGTAGGAACAAGTAAAATTTGAAAAAAAAATTAAATCTACGTCCATTCTATTCAGTTATTGGAGTGTAACTCAAAAACTATAGATAAGATAAGATATATAAGAATAGAATTTGATGAAATTTAAATGACCACACGAGAAATACCCTTTTTTCAAACAAAATAATGTTTTTGTGAACCGGTTCACCCAGTCGAAAGTTAAAGATGTAACAAACAAAAAAAAATACAGTCGAATTGAGTTGTAAGTCGGTGGAAAAATACTTCACATTATCACCAATTTTTTTCTAAATTATACACTCGTTGAAGCTGGGGTGGGTCGCTAGTATAACTATAGATGTCTAAGCGTGTATCAACGCCTCATCGTCAGCCCACATTCTTCCGCTGCTGGATAAAGGCTACATACCTGGATGTTCAGTCCATCCAGTTCTTCAGTGCAGCTGCAGACCGTCCCACACTACCTTAGCTTATTAGTGGTGTCCGCTCAAAAACTCGCCTACTCTAGCGGATATCGGTTCTTCGGGAAACAGCCGTATCGCTTATTCTTTGGCCAATATCAAGTGTACCGTTTTTATAAAAAAATACATTCGGTGGCCGCGGTCATAGCATCTCACACGGTTACTCAAAAGACGCTAAATCGAATTCAACACTATTCACTCGTTTCTTTAAGCAGGCGTTAGTGCTTTAAATTTTATGATGTTTAAAGCACAATGGAGAAATTGTTGCTGACCGGCACGGTGGAAGGAAAAAGATCAAGGGGTCGATCTCCCACGCGATGTTCAGACCAAATTCGTACCGAACTCAACACCACCGTATGTGAAGCCATTCACGCTGCCGAGGATAGATCAACGTGGCGTGATGTGGTCTACCAAAAAATACTCCGTAGAGGTCACGGCCCGCAGCATTGAGGATAAACGACGCAAGGAGGAGGAAAGCACTAAAAAACGAATTATATGATATGAGACAACATGCATAAGCATCATCATGCCTTGTTCTAGTACAAATGTTGGTGACAGTTATAAATCTCCGTACATAAATCTTACTTATTCGATACGTTCCTGCTAGGAAATCCATGGCTTAGGCAAGAATGTTGGAAAACGAAATGTCTCATAGTAGTGGTTTAATGTCAAAAATAAAAGCATTCCCATTAGATATCTTTTCGCTCTTGCTTTTTAAATAGCAAGGGCACTAGGCCTGCAGGGCTATTATGTATCTCAGTTGCTAATAAATGTTGATTGAAATCTTGAAAAATTGATGCTCTTTGTCAGTTATGACAACTCTAGTAAACAAAATTGTTAGTAAGCTGACAACTGGAGCTGACAAAAGTGACATAGAGCCGCCTTTTTTTTTAAATTTCAATCAAAAATTGTTAGCAACTGATATACATAATATATCGGTCACTATAATCCGCGAAACCGCACGAGCTCACGGATATGTCTATATTTTTTTAAAACAAATTTTCAGAAAAGACAAGGATAATAAACGAAAGTTTCAAAAATTACAACTCTATATGTGGAGTCAAAACAAGAACCTGATGCTCTAAACGATCAAAATAAACTGCTCGTTCGGCAATATGGACAGAATACTGACCACATTGGCTTAAATAAGTATCTAAGTGTTCATTCACATCGACATACATTTTCACCGACGCATCAGGTGAACGAACCCGTCAAGATATCATCCATACCACACTCGTTCATTTTGCACCAGATCTGAAGGATCGTGATTGCTTTCGCGAGAATTTTCAGAATCTCATGAATATATTTATAAGTTTGAAGAGATCAGAAATACGAGTGCTTTTATCAACACCATCCTATTATAAATATAAACAAACTTACTTTGTGGTAATATTATTAAAATGTTTACTTCAGGTAGCTTTTTGTTTCTGCTTATATACTTTATAAAGTTGGAAATAGCGATTAAGCTAGGAAGTTGTTATAGTGTGTTATACTAAGTTAAGCAACACAGCTGCGGGTGAATGCTAGCGTGAACCCGTCTCGTCCAATCTTGGCAGAAGACTGCTCACGGGGGGTTTTAGTGGGATGTGCCCCAAATAACCCCTTCTGTCACCCCCTTGGCGAAATGGCAGTGCACAGCATTTCCCCACCTCAAAAAAGGGTCACTAAATGGGTGACCGTAAGTTGCATTTAAAACTGGGCTCTTTTAGACTCCATAAAGTTGCAAGTAAAGTATTAATATTATAGTATTGATATTCTTATATTTATTTAAAAACCGGGTCTACGCACGGTCCTTTGACAGGCATTAGTGAAGCCAAAAGTCAAATGCCGCGTACAGACCAAGCGAGCGAGACCGAGCGAATGCTAACGAGTGGGATTTGCTGATCAGTACCGCACGCTCGCTTGCTTTCGCTGTTGTGTCCACACTAAAAGAACGTTTTGAAGTTCGTTGACAATCGGCGAACCACAGCGAATCCAATGATGTTATATATATATGGAGGTAGATACGTCTTACTGCGCTCGGCTTGCGACTGCAACACAAGCTAATTGTCTTGAGTCAACTTAGTTCCAGCCTGTCTGGCAACAACGCAGCACGTATTCAACATTTAGGAAAAAATGCCTTCTTGTGGGTTCAGAAACTGCAGAATTACTGTGACGAGATTATAAACAAGAATGATGAATCTTTAATTTTTAAGTATTGCTTTTCTATTGTATCTATCAAATATGGAAAATTAAAAAGTTGTATTTAAATCTAAATTAAATCCTGCGACGTTGCCGCTTCGCCACTTACGCGAACGAGACAAGTTCGCGAGCGACAGAGAGAACGAGGCTGTCATTAGCGGGCGAATGGTCAGCCACAGGCGAAGGTTGTTAATAATATGTTGATCCCTTTCTGACAACTAGAATTAATATATCTTCGTGTTCTTTTAATCTTGTCAGTGTAGTTAATGTCGTTGTGCGAGTTGTGTACTATAGCTATATGTAGCATAAAATTTGCCATGATTAAACTTCATATTCAAGGAGTAAAACGCCTCTACAGTTAATCTCACTGCTTGACTCACGTTGTATTTTAGTGATCATGGACGAAAACGTGCTGTGGATGAAGTCGTTATTTAAAAAAATATTGTATAATGGAACCCAACGTTTGAACAAGTTACAAAAAGAGCTGGATTACAATAAATAAATTGATTAATTTTATAAGGATTTTATGTGGTTGTTAAATGAAATTGTGTGTGTTGAGTGGAAGCGCTCACAGCGGAGCTTGACTTAGCGATTTTAACCGATGTTACAATCAACGATGAAGCGATCCACAAGTTAAGCAACAATTGCTGTGGTCAAGACTTGGATGGGTGACCGCTAGTGGCATTGTTTATCTGAGCGCTTCCGTGTTTCGGAGGACACGTTAATCCATCGGTCCCGGTTGTTTGTCTTAGGACAACAGTCGTTAGGCTATGTATCGAAGGCCTTCAAGCCGCACTGAGCCCGCGAGGTGGATTATGGCCCAACCTTCTCCGAGAGAAAGCTCGAGTCCTAGCAGTGGAAACATAATGGGCTGATAATGATGAAGTGAAATTAAAGCAATCGTCAATTTTGTTTACTTTTTTTCATGTTGTATTCACCATGTTTAGGGTTTCAAAGCCTCGGTTTCTGCTTATAGAGCTCTATGAGCATTAGCAATCTAAGTATCTTAGGCCATTCCATAATCGTAAATAGATACAACTTATTCGCTGGAACGAAACGTCCGTTGCGTGCAACCGCCGCAACTGAATGAGCATTCGCTCGTCCGTCCACACCGCGGCCGTACGTTCGTTCCATTTCTCTTTGATGTATCGACAGCCGGCGGAGCACGGCCGCATGCGAACGAAGGCCCTCGTTTGGCTTCGCTTGCTTACGGCATGACGTCCACACTGATTCGTTTGCGCTCGCTCGTTACCCTTCGCTCGCTCTCGTTCCCTTGGTCTGTACGCGGCATAAGAGACCCTTTTTATAAAAAAAATGTAGAAAGGGAAGGGTAGATATTTTTACTATTGCTAGATGTTATCGAGAAACCGTAGACTTTTTTGAGATTGACTGTGAATATCTTGGTGGTTCACATTAAAGCTATGGTAGAGACTATAGCACCTGCCAATTTTAGTCTCATCTTAAAATATTTAAGCAGGCGGCGACTCGCCACCCACTTAACGTGGCCCGAAATATATAGGCGACGAAATGGGGCAATGATAGTGTGGATAGCTAAAAAGTATCGATAGGTGTGCTGCGGTTTTACTAAATCGCTACTTCTTTTAGTACTTGAGATACTGAGATGAGATACTTATTTTAATACTTAGAGCTTTTTAGTACTTGCTCTTGCGTCTCCGTCCGTATACGGCTAATTAAGGCAAGCCGGAGTCAGAAGGTCTCATTTAACCCCAAGGAGGAACGGGTTCCACTGTTTCGCCACTCACCGACGGCTCGCCCCAAAGCCGCCCCTGCTGTAGTCTTACTACATATTATTATATACAAATGTATACCTCGTGTACGTGTCAAAAGATCTCATTATATCTCGAGCTGCCTCAGTTTTATTTCACGTCGGGGACAAAAGTGAGATTTAAGCGGGTACATCTTGCTTTGTTGTTAGAACTTTATATAGCTTTCCGACAAAAAAGCCTGAAGGCGATTATTGCCTCATTATCTTTTTGTTTCTTTTTTTATTCCATTGAGTGACAGAGTGGGAAAGTTGTATGTTAAGAACTACACTTGTCCATGATAATTGCAGTGCCACCCAGAGGCCGTAGTACAACCAATTTGCTAAAGTATTCATATCGTAAACGTCAACGTGTGACACTTCGGTGTACAAACTATAAGTTATATGTAATACGAGATAAATTACAGTTTGTACTGTTTCACCTGAACGAGACGTTACGTTACACTTCCGCAGTTATTCGCGCTAGGCCCACAGAGGTCTGTAGTTTTGCGTGCACTGTACCGCACTCGACACCCTGAGACATTGGTTATTGAATCTCTTTCGCCCAGTATTTGCCCAATTTCACTAGCTACAGCGCCCTTCACACTCTAACACAGTAATTTCTTCGCAGATTATCTAGCACTACTACTAGGACTATCACCTAGTAAATGTATTCCCAGAAGTACCTACACAATAACGAACAACAAAAGACTATACCGAAAAATGGTGACGATTATATGAAGTTAGAAATAGCCGTGCGATTCTCTAAGAGCAAACATCTTTGACAAATGACAATATCCGAGAAACAAATGAAGAGATGGCAAGAAATGTTGGAAAAACAACCTTGTGTACAAGGGCGTTATCTAAGGTATTTGACATCGGTTAAGCTCGTCTACATATCATTAGAGAATCAGCAGGGCAGTAACAAATCTTATAGGATAAAATTTAGGTTCTCGTAGACCGATACTAAGAATAGATCCGTTGATTTGGTATTCGAACGGACATGACGTGGGTATATTAAAAGTAAACATTTATTCATTATGCACCTATTTGTTTAGTAACAATAAAATTAACATTGCGAGAACATTCCACGCGCAGGTGCGATAAAATGTAAAACAGAACCAATACAAACTTGTGTGGAAATGCCGTTGATAGAGGATTCGAGTATTTTTAAATCAACATTGAGATCAAAGGAAGCTTCTTTTCTGTTCTCGAAGTGCTCTCGTATCTTGAAATACTTACTAGTATTTAAAGATATCATTTACTATTGACATAGAAATAGCGTACGTGCAGTAGGACTCGTCAGCTAGATTCCGCCTTAGCGGATACCAATTCAGTAGTAGATATATCTATTGCTTCCAGAGACCTTTAATATTAGCATACAGTTAAAATATGTAGAACTAAGGATGTCCGCGAAATTAAGTTCTGTCGATAAGCCTAAATTATGTCACATGATTCGACAACTTTTTCTCGATACCATTAGCGTGTTATTATGAAGTAAAAATAGAAATTACGCAGCATCAGTTGATTTGTGATATGTTTTTTTAATATAGTTTATTTTCATTGAAATAATAAAATAAGAAACCCACTCCAGATCCGCCGAAATTTTCCAATTCGTAGACTTGTCCGCGTTTCAATTTAGTTTCAATCGAATATAGGATCATTGTGAGCATAAAAAGTAATTTATAACTGTATTGATCCATAGAAGAACAACATATCTATTAGGTAATAGAATATTAATAACACATTTATTAATTTATTGATAAATTGATTAAAAATAGATGATCAAATTTCTATTTCATAAATGTCAATATACATAAATAAGTCACTAATTACATAAATAAACAAACACAACAGTCAAAAATAAAATCAATTAAATAACCCACCCCCTACTGTACCCGGTGCAAAGGTGCCCATGACGCTGGCTGCATTTCCGCGCTGGATGGCTATGGCTAACCTTTGCACCAGGAACGAGCCGGAGCGGGAGTCGCCGCTTTTCTCCTTTATCCTCTGTTCTATCTCACTTACCAATTTCTTGGCCTCCGCGCCCCAACAGCCCATGGTCTCCACGGCAAAAGGCACAAAATAGTAATGTGCCTCTGATGCCGCGTACTTCAGCCTCTTTTTATCGGCTGCGTCCTCCGCAGCAGCTGCCGGAGAGTGGACAGTGCTGACACAAGTTGCGTCCCAAATTAGGCACCTGCCGTTTTTCCACGGCACCAGGGTCAGTCCGTCCGGTCTCTTACCATCCAACCTGCCTGGCCTGAAACCTGAAAGGCCTGGCGGCTCGAGCACGCACGGAACGTTCGCCGAAACAAAGGCTCTCCAAACTATGTCGTTGAGAGCATGGTGACGCGGAAACCTCCCTGTGCAACGACGACAACTCAGAGCGTGATGGCCATCGGCCTCCACACTGGAACCGCAGGTGCATATATGGGGTTCACACACCTTACAGCCCAGACGAAGAGCCACCGCCACACGCAACGAGTCGTCATCCAACAAAGTGCCCAGGTGAGGTGAAGGCAGCGCGTGCAACCATGCCCCTGATTCTGGCTGCGACACAGCCCTGAGTCTGGCCCGATCAGCGCCCGAGGCACCCTCCATCAACTGGTCATTAATTTTTTTTGGCAGTGACGTCATCCCAAGCACGCTGCACGTGCGACGCTACAGGGCTCGTTGCACCTGCGTTGAGGGCCGCCCAAGCTGACACAGCATCTGACGCAAAAGGTATCGTCGTCCCGCCACCGTTGGAATGTAAAATTATAGTGACGAGGTCTGACACCCCGTGCGCCGACGCCAGGAAAGCCGGTAAGCCCACATCACAGGCGCACCGCACCCCGAGACCCCCATACCGAATAGGAAGGGCAGCTTGTCTCCACTGAGACTCGTTTAGAGAGACGTTAAGGATCGATCTGACCGCGGATTTCAAGGCTTCATCAAACGAAAAGACTTCCTCAGGACAAAGCCAGGTAGGAGTAGTTCGCAAAAGATATGTTATTTTGGGGAGAGCGAAGCACATGCGCAGTAACACAATCGCGACGTGTGGAGAAAGATTTTGGAGACGTTCTTTAGCAGTCAAGAGAAGCTTTTTGCGACAAGAAATAGCTTCTGGCACTCCGTCGACAAAAATAGGAGACCCTAAAAGAGTGAAAGAGAGTGATGTAAGTTCTCTGAGGCAAAAGACAATTGAAGCGTGAAAAGTGTGTGCGAGCTCCAGTGCTGCAAGGGTAAAATTCACACTTAGAGGGGTTCACCTCCAGACCCAGTTCTTTGAGACGCGGTACAATTAAGAGTCTCAAGATCCCGGTTAACATCCTCCGGTGAACCCCCGAGGGTCCCAGCTTTTAGATACCATAGGTTCAGAGAAGATTTAAGTTCTAAAATGACCTTGTGGATCGCTAAACTGAAGACGAGAGGCCCCAGTGGATCCCCTAGCTGCGCTCCCACTTGAGAGGAAATGAGAGTTTTACTAAAGAAAAGAATGGAAGGAGAATAATACACCTGATATAGAAAAGGGTATAGGGATGGAATTTTAAATAGATGATTAAAAAATACAATACTAAATAACACTTTTTATGTATATTATTATTGTGTGTGTGTGTGTATGATGTAAAAAAGCTATTAAATGTACTTACTTACACCGATTCAAATAAAGCACCTCGGTTAGCAAATCATCCCATTCAACATGTCATGTCAACGTTTTACACCAGCCGTGCGATTCTCTAAGAGCAAACATCGTTGCATCTTTGACAACATCCGTGAAACAAATGACGAGACAACAAGAAACGTTGGAAAAACAACATTATGTACAAGGGCGATATCTCAAAGTAATTGACATCGGTGAGCTCGTCGACGAATCATTAGAGAATCGGACAGCTGAATAACTAATAGTGCATTTTACCCCGGTCAATCCAAAAGAAACTTTATGTTTTACTAATCAACCAATCAATCACGAAATGCTTGTTATCAAACACAAACAGTTTCACGTGTAAACTTTACACAAAAATCTCCAAATAGACCTCAAAACAACTTCATAAAGATGTAGAAAAGTCAATTAACCAACTACAGCGTACGCCAAAACCGCCAATATGTAAACTATATAATTTTGGACTCGCTAGGGTTTTCACTTTTATTTATTTCTAAATTCATATAAGTTTAACACTACTATTATAAATTTAATCACACACACACACACACACACAAGTTAGAGTTACAATGCCACACAGGCCCGGATCTAGGATGAGGCAAACCGGGGCACCCGCCTCGAGTGGCATGTTCAGGAAGCGCCAAAATCATAACATTGTGCGATTAAAAATAAAGAACTTGCTCCACAATACGCTTAGCATACCGAAGCCTGGTTGGCTCACCGTCGAGTAATAAGAAAAAAATTGGTACCTAATAGATAGTAATGACTAATGATAGCTTTTACAGTAATTTATCTCAAACGCTGGAGAGGGGCGCCACTATCGTGATTCTTCCTGGTTAGAAAAATTCGTAGATCCGGCACTGATGCCACACACACACAGAATGCCGCAAGTCTACCTCCCCCTTGCGTGTTTTAATCTACTTAAGTCATCTCCTTAAATATAGGTAATAAAGCACACGTGTAGACACTGATCTCAACGTAATTGACGTTTTTTTTAAGTTGCACAGTGTTTCAAAACGTCAAACTCAAATGTTTACAATTGCAAATGGATTAATCAGATTTGATACAGTTACAAGTAGGTAACAAGTAAAAAACTGAAATGAAGAAAGTTACTTGCATCGACAGAAAGTCTATATCAAGATAACCGAATTCAAATTCCTGGCTACTATACAGTATGTATCAGATGGAAACTATACTTTAATAACAGAACGATTAATAAAAATCACAAAACACCCCAATTTACTATCGGGTGTTGTAAAAGGCACAACAAAAAAATCGTTTACAAACGCGATTAAGTATAACCACTTAAAGACCTGTCTTACCGGGTAGCATGGCTGGCAGGTGGTAACCCTAAAACCAAGCCCGAATTCGGAAGGGTAAACAATAACAAAGGGTACGGCGTTCCAAACTGAATAATGAGTAATGCTCTAAATCTGGAATTCAGGTCGTTTGATTTAACTAATTATTGGTTCTGTCAGTGACGAAGATGTTAACTTCTTTCTGCTTTTATTTAGAGTGGTTTTATTTTACTTGAACGGAGCAGCTTCATGCAGGTCGATGCAAATAACGAAGGATGTTTAATAAATGAGAAACTTTCAGCCGGAGAACGTGAAATAAGTTCTACCTATTACAAATACTAGCTGCGTACTACGTGATCGCCCGCGTTATCCCGGGATATCCCGAACCCGGAAAAATTTCTTGTTCTATAACAAGAAATTAAACTAAACGGTAATTATTCTATGCTATGGCGGCGTAGCAAACTTGACTTATGAGCCGTTGGTCCCGGGTTCGATCCCCAGACAGTTTAAAAATTTGTCTGGCATGAGCATTGTATAATGTTACATTCGTTAACCCTTCATAGGTCGTTGGTCATCGTAGGGCCAGACACAATAGACATTGCATTGTTATAATATAACGACTCTTGAAGGGGACATTACACTATCAAGCTAGACATCCAAGGGTTATTACCAAACTTAACAACAGTAACCTGACAATAGAAAGCTGTGGACCGAGCACGAAAATCTGCTTAATTGTTACGTTATCGCATCGTTTACGTATTCAGTACAAACTATGAGTCATCTGTGCCACTATTGCACTAGATAAACAAGTACATTTTGAAAAAATTAATACCGACTTCCAATCTATCAATCATAATTATTGGAATGTATCTCAAAAATTACTGGACTAACTTTGATAAAATTAAATTAAATATTAATAAATGGGACCATACGGGAAGCACCAGCTTTTAAACAAAAAATGAATTTTGAGAATCGGTTGACCAAGTCGAAAGTTATGAGGTAACAAACAGGAAAATAAAATACAGCCGAATTGAGTACCTCCTTCTTTTTTTTGGAAGTTGGTAGATAAGTTTGTACTAAATACGTCAACAACGATGCGATTACGTTACACTTAAACAGATTTTCGTGCTCGGCCCACAGAGCCTTTTACCTAGAAAAAATTAAAAAAATAAAGTTAGTCAAGTAGTGAATTTAAAAGAGTTATGCTTAGATAGTGTAGATAGGGGAACACTCGCGTATTGGAATTGGCAGCGACACTTTAAATCTTATATAAGCACTTAGGATCGAGTTCGAGTTCCAGTGATAACCGTAGCAAAAGACTAAGAAAGGGGGTAGATCGTTATGTCTGTACCTAACTTTTAAACTTTTCGACCAACCACCCGCATTCTTCAGTCTTCCCGTGAACATGGTGCATGTAACTGCGCCGAAATATCGGGAGCTCATTCCACAACCTTACCACGGTAAATATCCCGTTAATAATCATATAACTTTAGTGAACAACCGTGATAGTTTGAAACAGTGTTTTACCTTGTGTGGATATTGTTATTATTAGTTACACAAAAACATCCAAGTGTTAATCCAGAGCTTCAAGAATATAAGTACCAAACCAAATTTATATCATCACAATCTATCCGGCCGTTGTTGCAGCGATGAGTTGGTTTCGCAGGAATACAATACAGGGGTTTTTTTGTCAACTTGAGCATAAGTGGGGCAGTACACCAATAATGATACGTAACTTTACATTTAGGTGTAAAGGGAAAGTTAAATTTGGTGCAAATCAATTAATTTATAATAAGGCTATAAAAATGAAAACTGAGTGACGAAAAAAGAGAAAAATTAAGGCAGGTTTTTTTTTACTTTTACAAGCGAACTTGTACGCCATTTTCCATTCTTTAAGTTATTTAGGTCAATAATAATAGTTGCATCAAGCCACAGTCACATACCTACACAAGCCTGGTCTAAGACACGATCTAGTAAATCATTTGATATATTAATAAAACTTTCTATGGGGATCAAGGAGCAAAACACAAAAAAACGTTCATGATTTTGTACTCTCATCACTCAAAGGGGGGACGATTTAACTTGAGCACTGTTATCGGTCTTTGCTATAACACGTCTATTTAAATTAGTATCATTAAGAACTTCCTGGCCAGAATTCGTCCACGAGTAAAACAGTTACCATGATCCGACTTCTTTTTGTCCCATTTGAACGGAAAACTCGATAGTTCACCGTCCAAAAGGGCCTAGTCGTAAGCTATTTTCATCCTAAATCTCACGCAAACCAAAAGCGTGTAGAATTAATAAATAATAATCATACATACTTTCTTAATGACTCTTTAAATTTCTTACCTATGTCTCTACAGGTATGTATATGTCCGTGTCCGTATGAACCGTGTTTCTCAGTTTAAGTATCTGGGACACATTGTAACTGAAGATCTCAAAGATGACCAAGATATTGAAAGTGCGCAGGGCACTGTCGATTCGTGGCAATATGTTGGCACATAGATTCACTCGCTGTACAACTGAAGTAAAATTAACGCTTTTTAAAGCATTCTGTCAAAGCTTTTATTCTAGTGGACCATGGGCCAATTTCTCACAGAAATCGTACAGTGCGCTGAGAGTACAGAATAATAATACCTTCAGGGCTTTGTTGACACTCCCCCGATTCTGTAGTGCTTCAAGTATGTTCGCTGAGGCACATACTGATGATTTTTATGCAATTATCAGACGAAAGACTGCATCCATCATGCAGAGGATACGGGGAAGCTCAAATGAAGTCCTGTAGATGATAGCGGACACTGTTATTCTGCGTCGTTTCATTCACTTACATGTTAAAAATGTAAGTTGATGAATCGAGTATTAGCACATTTATCAAAAATCCAACTTAATACACATGGGTACATAAATAAACTTTGGCACTGCACTGCACCCATTCACTAACTAGGCAAATTTGAATGTTTAAGTTATAACTGTTTGTTGTAAAAAATAAAATCATTAATTTCAAATTGACTAATAATAATACTTAATAATCATATTATTAATGTTTTTGTAATTTTAATTTTATTTGTGATTATATTTAATTTCAATGTTAATAGGTATGTATTAGTGATATCAAATATGGACAATGTCTGAAATAAAAGTATTCCTTTTATTTTATTTTATTATTTTTTATTTATTGAGCGTTTGTTTCTGGCTCAACCCTTTATTTATTTGCGTCTTTGTACCTAGGATAAAAAATATCTGATTTAATTCGGTTAACCTACGATGAATTCCGTCAGGCCAACTGTAAATCCTATCCAGTTCTTCTTTTAATTTTACTTCTTTTACAGCGCTGATTGTATCTTCCGGTGCAAAACTTTAATAGATCTGTGTATTATCTGCATATAGATGATACTTGCAAGTAGTGATACATTTAAGCTTAATATGTCTGCTGTGAATAAAGAAAAAAGAATCGGACCTAATATTGTGTCCTGCGGTGCACCTCTATGCCATCTTTCTACAGTGGAAAACAGTTCACATCCATTAATTTTTCAAGCTCCACGTATTGTTTTCTGCCTAACCATTCGCACGTGCTTGCTGAAGCTGTTTTGTTGAAATCGTTTAATTATATAGGCATATACAGTCAAATGCACGCGAGAAATCCAATAATGCCAGATCACCTTCATATCAAATCATCTTCATCATTCACCTTCAGGAAAGCCGTTTCCGTTCCATGACCCTTACGGGAACCGGACTGATACTTTGTTGTTATGTTTTCCTGGTTTATATACGTTTTACAATTTGTATACACATAAGCCACCTTCTCCAAGACCTTAGAGATCACATGAAGGATACTAATAGAACGGAGATCCTTAATTTCCTCCACTGTATTGCCTTTAGGAATAGGTTTTACTAAGCCGCGCTTGTATAAGTCATATATAAGGAAACTTAAATAGAAGATAATATCTGAGATTATTGTCAAACTCTCGGGAAGTTTAACTAGTTATTTTAATTAGTTGAAGTTTTCGGGGTTCACCGACTGAGATTTTCATTTCCTAAATTATAAGTATAAAAAATAAACTAGCGATTCATTTGTTCAAAAAACTAAACTAGTGAACTAAAATTTTATTATGGTAATCCTTAATCTGTTAACACTAAACTCAGACAAAATAAAAAAGTATAGACAGAATGTTGTGAACAGAGAAATGAGCCCGGTTTTCTAAAGTACATGTGCGTGCGTTGTCACTGCCATGATAATTCAAATTAAATATAAAATCATTAATAATTAGTTAATTGAAGTTAAATGATAATTCAAATTGTACGTGTTGCTTCCACGCGCCGCGATAGTTCGACTGTCGTAGTTACGTTGTACGAGTTACATGTAATAATGTATGTACACGGCGAGACGTAGTTTTACCGGCCTCACTTCTCTGTTCACAGCATTCTGTCTTGACTTTTTTATTTTGTCTGAGACACTAAAATACAAATTCATGTAACACTTAGAATGGCATTTCTAAAATAGGGTAATTCTATTAAATTTTGGGTATCTAATCTACCTTAGTTTAGCGAGCACCAAGTTACGTGACGACTAATCTGTCTAAAATATACCCACAATGTAAGAGAAATACCTAAATAAAATATAAAAATATTAAGTGCGGATATTCGGAAGTTGGATTTAGCCAAAACAGAATTAGAACTGCCGATTATTAGTTAAGAGAACCAATAACTACCATGGTTTAAGGCATAAATAATAATAACATAGTAAATAAATATGTGATGTATTTTAATAACAAAAACAAATATATTCTGTTAGATTACTAAAATACCTAAGGACAAATTATACATTGTTTACTAACCACTGTTACGAAAAGCAAAAGATATTTAAATAGCTTTACCAGCCAATATGATAATAAATGGCTGAACTTAATATCTAAGATAAATCATTTCGTTTTTAATTTCTTAACATAATATAGTCGTTTAAGTTATGTTTTTTTCAGTCTTTCCATCAATAAACTATTAATTAATCTATTGTTACTTATACAGTTAAAAACCCTAATAATGTTAAAACGTCATTGTACTTCCGCCTTATATTTAGAGTTGACAGATACAGTGTGTACAGCAGTGCAAGTACCAAACTTACCGATCGATAAATTTGACTTTTGAATTCGTCATACTTCGATAAAAAAGGCTATATCGATCTGTGTCGATCATTGCAAGTAAGTAACAAAATTAAGCGATCGGTAGACAAATTTGATAAGCTTTTACGATTATAACGATAACCCTAGCATGGAACTGTAAAATTACGTTTGATAGCGTCTATTTAATCGATTTTAACGATTGTTTTGTCAGCTTTGAAAATTACCTCGATATAGCTTATCGACAGGCGACGGAAATGGGGATATTGTTTAGTTGCGTTCGATCTTACTAATATTATAAACGCAATTTTTTTATTTATGGATGAATGGATGTTTGTTATTGTGTTACGCTCCAATGGCTGGCCCAATTTTGATGAAATTTGGCATGGAGGTAGATGGGGCGCTGAATTAACACATAAGATAAATTTGATCAACATCGTTATCATCCATCACCATGCGAGTGTAATCACGGGGTGGAGCTAGTATTCAATAAAAAAAATAGACTTCGGCCTTCCTTTTATCGTAGAAGATCGAAATGCTCGTAGAAATATGCAAATGATAGAATGACACATTGTGGAATGCAAACAATTCGAAATAATCCGATATACTGTCGACAATTTGACGATCGTGTAAGTCGTCGATATGACTTCCATACTTGCTAGAGGCGATACGATTTTTTATCGATTTTAGCGACTCGACAAATTTAACGAGTATTACTGTACTTGCACTGCTGATATTATAAAAAGCAAAAAGTATATAAGTACACCCATACAATCAGCATTAATAAAACCTATGGTAAAACTATATAACACAGATATGTAAAACTAGATTATTTAAGTAAAATATAAATTTGTGCAACAACGTTAACCAGCAATTAAATAATATGTACCAACCAATACATAAACGGTAATAATTATGTGTCCTGTCACTGCATTCAATTTAAGGAAGCTAAATTAATTTCAATCAGTAGGTAAGAAATTTAATTTAAACGGCAATTTTCAATCTACGTTTGAATTGTTCGCAAGACATCGCGAACTATTTTAAGACAAAAATGCCACCCACAAATCTGAGTCAAATGTTAACCAGACCCATCCAAAACCGCAATAAATGTTCCCTAATTGAACAACGACACTAGCTATATGCGTGTTTAGGTGTTTTAGGAAACCACCTTGATTGACTTGTAGAAATGCTAAACACATCATTATGAATAGGTTCCCAAAACGTAATTTATAGCATATCTTTTCATGCGCAGAAACTTAGTAACAAAGAACCTTTATCTACTTTTGATTTTTGCGCAATAATTCTTATACATGATTAATTAAGCATAAAACATCTTCGACTATGCATATAGCTATTAACGATTTTTATGATATAGCCAAACAAAGTTAAAATAGTCTTATTATTGAAATACACGATAAAAATTAAGGTTTCAATGTAACAACTCTTCGATCTTTATTTGCAGTACAAAGCTAAACAAATGTCTAATATCAAGGTCTATTTCTTCGCAATGCTCCTTTGTACATACGCGTCCTTACAAGACAAGACTATTATTCGCATAGCCTCATCCACCACGGAACTGCATAAAACTTATAAGTACAAAATCAACCTAGCTCGATATTACACTTTAGTCAAATACGTGTTTAGTAATCTAAGTTTCATTATAAACTGTGTTGTATACCAATTCTTGAATCTTCATCCTCAACATCATTTTCTTAGCTGGTCCCAGTTTCTTGACGTGAGGCAACAAACTATCAAAGAAACCAATATCTTCATCCTTCGGTTCTTCATTAGCAATACTCCTCTGAGCTTCATCGTCATCGTCATAAAAATCTGTTTCCATTATAACGGGTTTAGTGTCAAATTCATCGTATTCTTCGTCTTTAGGGTTGCTGCTTACCGGTTCTGGTATGTCTACTGGAGGGTCTATATTATAATAACTAGATCCTTGATCTGCATCGTAGTCTTGGCTGAAGTGGTCATCTTGTATGCTATCGTTGCCTTCGTAATCATTGAACTGGTTAGTAAGGAACTGGAGTTTTGGAAGAAAGTCCCATTCTGATTCCTGTTTTCTGCATTCTTTGCGAGCTTGGTCACGGAGGTATTTCCATTTGAGTCTGGCTTCATCTCCTGGAAATTAAGACAATATAATTTAACAATAGCTTGACTTTTTGCTGCTGACTCGTCCACGTTTTTACTACTTCATCGAATATCTACAATGACAAGCCCATTGTATCTGTGTGGTTCGAATTAAGCGACATATTAGACGTAAGGGTTCTTCTTCTGCAAGTGTTTAATGGGTAGGCTATGTAGCAGTGCCAGCTATTCTGCCTTAAAGGTGTATGCATACGTACTGTGTAAAAGCATGAAGCGGCAGCAAATGAAATACAGAAATGGGACTAATCAGTAGGTGCCTCGAAGTGCGAAGTACATAGCATTGCGCAGAACTTAAGAGCTTTCGTTGGCACTGCAAGTAACACGAGCACGTGGCGCTTATTATCAGGCGAATAAGTTTGCTGTTCCAATAAATTATTGTGATAGGAATGAAACAATTGTAATAAAAGACAATCACATACATCTAAAATATATGTAAAAATGAATCCCTATATACCTTAGTCACGCCCTAACTTGAAAACGACTTTGCTTTGAGAATTATTTCTATGTTATTTGGCAAAGAGACACATTATGGGGAAGCATATTGATACTTTTCATCATCATTATGCATTACCATCGCGTGTGTAACCGAGGGGCACAGCTAGTGTCTACTAAAATAATTACATAAGGTGCAAAATAGTAGTATGTAAAAAAATAGTAATAAAAAAAATGTATTACTAGTAAGTACATCTGTATATATAAAACAATTACTCTCTATTTCCCTTGGTCATCGCATCACGCGTGAACAGATGGAACAATTTCGCAATTCTCTTGTTGTGCTATTATTGTCAGTAGAACGTTTTTATGAAAATAAAATCAAGAAAAAATGGGGGTTTATGGCCAGGCCGAAGGCCGAGCCTGCTACGCGAACGAAGTCACGGGCAGTGGTCAGTATCTTATAAAAATAAATACGCTGTAAAAAAGGCTTTGAAAACTCGCATTCAACCGTAATAGTCATGTAATACGAGTAATAACATATAATAGCAAATTATCTTCAAGTAATTGAGTTTCCTATCCTTGCGAACCCATCCAAACAAATTCTACAAATTGGTGACGTACAATAGATCACAGCGACGAATCAATATTATTTCTACAGTTTAACTTACGCTCGAGAATTTCGACCGGCTTTGTGATTATCAGTCATGAAGACTCAGACTCCTCACCTCTCATCTTATCAGACTACAACGTACAGGTTTATACGTCATCGTAACTAAGAAGAATTGGCTCAGGCTGGATGCTGGAGCGCGTATTCTCCAAGAACTGACACTGATAGCCACGAAACCGGTTGAGATTACTCTAAAGTACAATTTAAGATAAATGTCGTAAAATATTATTGATTATGTAACTACTACTACTAGAGAGTATTATCGTTCGGTGCTTAGTATCAACCGGACTATTGCCACTGAAAAGTTGTTATAGTTCGGTCAACCGAACATCTGCTACTAGGTAGACCAAAAGAAGGCTTCAAAAACATTGTTTGAATTTACCTGTCAATTTACGCTATTTTCATTTCAACGCGTGCTTACAATCATAAAATCTATAAGTGATTTAATATTATTGTATAAAAACAAATATATTATCAGATAAGAATATTATTAAGGTATGTTTATTATGTGATAATAATATAAAAAATAACTTATTGGTCTCTATAATAGCTAGGTAAATATAATAGTATGTTGTTTGTGGAAATATATCCAGACAAGCTTTTAAAACACGTCAGTGGTATTGTAGTTAGTGTCAAGTCCCAATAACAAAACAATATTTTATCAAAGTAAAAGTCAAAGTCAAAATCATTCATTGAATTTAGGCATCAAAGATGCACTTATGAACATATTTTTTTTATTATAATGTACTTTCAAGACTCTACCGCCGCGTTCCTAAATATATAGAGCCTACCGAGAAGAAGCAGCAAGAAACTCGCGGCCATTATTTTTAAATAGATGTTGACAATGTTTGTACTTGTACTTGTTACATTTTATGTGTGGCAGAGTGACAGCTTGCCAGAAGTGGAGTATTCCAAGCATCTTTATCTTCTATATAATGTCGGACTTTATAATATGCTTCTTTTACTAAAACGTTTTTTACAGTTAACTTGAATTTTCCCTGTTAGAGATCAATTATTATTGCTCAGTTTGTATTGTTATTAGGACTTGACAGGCATGCAAAATTACGGCGCGATAAAATACTTAGAAGTGGCAACAAAAACCTATCAAATTTGAGCCGAAAATAAAGACATTCGAGTGAAATAGACAAATGTAATAAAAACTTACGTGTAACCCCCAATTCCTGCGCAATTTCCTTCCAACTTTCATCCAGTTTATACCAGTTATGGTGTCCCTTCAGCTGCCTGTTCCAGATCAACTCCCTAGCCCTCACCAGCTCTATGAGCTTATTCATATCTATCTCTATATTTCTTCTCTTATTCATCAGCAACTTCTTCCTCATCGTGTACCCAAGCTT
This sequence comes from Selenia dentaria, assembly GCA_917880725.1. Taxonomy (NCBI): domain Eukaryota; kingdom Metazoa; phylum Arthropoda; class Insecta; order Lepidoptera; family Geometridae; genus Selenia; species Selenia dentaria. Next base: position 7,502,351 of record OU862901.1, on the reverse strand, counting down.
AGGAGTTTTTATGGTCTCATCTAAAGAGTTGAAGACTTCATCAGCAGTATCCTGGTCACCTTCATCATCTTCTGATAGGAATTGGTGGTGAATGAATTTCAGTTTTTGAAAATGTGGCCATTCGGAGCTGTTTGGGTCTTTTTTCATCTCTTTGCGACATTGATCTTTGAGATTCTTCCATTTTTTGCGGCAGTTTATACCTGGAAAGGTTGGGTTTAAGGTATTATTTGATTTCATAGCCACAAATGTTATCCTATAAACATTGTATTCATAAAAATGAACCCCTATTTCTTCTGGTCACGCTATAACTTAAGAACAGCTTTACCGATTTCATTCATATTTTTAAATGGTTTCTAATACTTCCTAGAAGCTTCTTACATTAAAAAATGCGGCGAGGCCGGAGGCCGAGCCTACTTACTACGCAAACGCAGTCGCGGACGGTCGCTAATAATACAATAAATAAGTAATTAAAAATGTTATTAATATTGATACGACATTGTTTTGAAACATTGTTTACAGGTTGAACCTAACTAGGGACAAACTTACAAACTAAACAAACTTATCATACCCAAAGAGTTCATTACTGGGGCCTTACTATCAGCTTTGTAAAAACCATGCAATTTCCGTGCAGTTCTTAAACCTGACCTAAACAGTTTTGCTTTAATCCATACCATGACGTTCATTTACGCGAACTGTTTGTCATCATTGTTTTCTACAAATTTACGGTACGATACTACGGATAAGTTATCTCTGTCTTTCTAACAATTTACTATAACCTACAGATGCCTAGACGTTTGTAAGCTGACAAACTAAGCGGGTACACAATCATCTATCCAGTGTTCCTTACTATGGATAGAACGTTGTATATAACGTCCATACAAATAGTGTCAAATATCTATCTCTAGTAGAATAAACCGGCGATAATTAGATTATTGGAACCGGCCATAGTGTCATGATAACGTCCTTCCAAACATAAAAAATACAAAGAATTGGATAGACTTGGTTTAACAAAAAGTGTGAAATAACTTGTTGAAGTCGGTGATAGTTCAAAGGTGCTTATTATCACAATATTGTGCGTATGCTACCGGCATGCTTTGGTGTTGACGTCGAGTCTATATTTTTGTAAAACACATAATTTATAATTTTTAGTGATCCTTGCTACTTACGGGATCAATTGTCGTTCGCCGTCAATGATTTTATTATCAAGATAGGCGTAACACTTTTCAGTTTTTGGAGTGTGACTCAAAAACTGCTGGACCGAATATAATTAAATTTAAATGTGTGAAAGTATGTTCTACCAAACAAAAAAAGAGTATTGAATATCGGTCCAGTCGGCTCACATACACCAAAAAATACATACAATCGAACATATAACCTTTGCCTTTTTGAAGTCGGTTAAAAGCAGGTGAACCGTTTTTCTACAGTTGTTGATAAGTTTATTATAGTAAGCCTGTGCAGGCCTACTATAATGTTGTCATGGTAAGATTAAGCCGGGCAGTTTTCTAGAAGTCCTGCTGAGCTTATAGTAAGACCCCTGGTTTAGAGCACGCGCAAAACTTTATGAGCTCTGACCGAGACACCATGCGACCTGTGCAGTATACACTATACAATTCTAACTACAGTGCAGTTCACGTTATGTTATACCTATGTTATTAATTATTACTTAACACCTATGTGTCCATATACCTGAAAAGGACATTCGGCATCTTAAACAGTTGTATAAACAATCTGTTATGAAACATTGCTAGGACTCGGCCTTTTTCTATAGGAGAGAAGTAAGGCCTATAATCCACCACGCGAGCCTAGTGTGAGCTAACAAACGGGCTACAAGCCGGTTTAGTGTTATCTGTGGTTTTTCTAATGATATGTTCATTTTTGCGATATATTTTCTATTCTATTCTACGATAGTTGGCCTAAGACTAGACCAGAATGCACATGCTTCTCGAAGCACGTAAGTTCAGCAAACAACTTGTACAAGTCTGCCATAGGCCGATGGAGTGTTTAATTTGACAGGTCGGTTGGCGCAGTTGGTAGCACCCCTGCCTTCTGAGCCGCTGGTCCCGGGTTCGATCCTCGGACAGTTCAAACATTTGCGTGCATGAACATGTCTGTTTGACCTGTGTCTGGGTGTTTATCTATTTAAGTATTTAATATCATATATAAGTATGTGATTTCAGTCATCAGGTTACCATAGTACAGGCTCTGCCTAATTTGGGATCTGAAGACCTTTGTGTAGATGTTGTCACATATTATTATTTGAAAATGTTTAACCAATTAACCAATTTAACTCTCATCACATTATTTTGACGCTGAAACGGCTTTGGTAGCGGCTGTCGCTGCTCTACATTCAGCAAATAGGTAACCTCCTCCGTGATACCCGATCACTAATACACACATGTTTTATCTAAATCACATTAAAATCAAGCAAAATAAACTCTAATTTGGATGCATCAATTTGTCAACAAACGACATAAATCAAATCGAAGCCCACACATCTGTCAGTTTGACATTGTTGATGCGTTTATCGCAATCTTAGCATATTTGCGACAGAATAATTACCGTTCTGTGAGCCGAGCACCAATAACTGCGTAAGTGTAACGTTACCTGTCGTTCACGTGAAACAGTACAAACTGTCATGTATCTAGGGCAAATGTGACACAGATAGCACATAGTTTGTACGCCGAAGCGTGACGCGTTAACACTTACGATAGGTACGAATACTTTTTCGCAAATTGTTTGTGCTACGGCCTCTGGCCGCTTGGGCTGTAAACAACATACGGTCACATAGAATGTAGTTATCTATCTATACATTAAGCCCATGTTATGATTGTATCGTAAAATATAGTTACCGATACAATATCATAACATCGGCTTATCCGCTAGGGGCTAGAGCGGCGATCCGGTGCCGCCGTCAGGCCGTTAACCTTCGAGCGAAGGAGAAATCGCGTTCGCTACTCACTTGACGTTCCCACCTCCGTCGCAACCTCGTTCCAATACCGCTCCAGTTTGAACCTATTCCTGTGCCCTCGATAGCTCTTGTCCCACAAACATTCCCTCGCTTGGACAGCCTCGATCAGCTTGTCCATGTTCTTGGTACGGGCGCCGCGCGCTTTGATCTTCATTGTGAGCGATTAGCGACGCGTGTGGCGGGAGCGAGGTGCGGCGCGGTACTGGAAATGAAAGGCGAGCGATGCCACACACAAGACGCGGGCGGGCGATGATGGGCATTCGGCGCGGAAAGCGGCGCGGCGGGCGCTGGCCCCACCGGCCGATCGCTCCCGCTCCCGCTCTTTAACGTATCGCTGTCCTCTTCGCTCGTGCGACACGCCTCGCCGCATAATCCGCTCCATCGACGCACCACAACCTCTTGTCATTGCTTGTTATTCTAACAACCGATACCATTGCTTCCTTTGTTCACGATTTGAAAGCTGCTTTGGTGAGTGTGCGGCGATGGGTGTGTTACTTTGTGATTGTGTTTTTGTTTGTAAGGGTGTGGTCGCTGTGAACTAGCGTCGGAGTAGCGACGTAAAGCGATTCAACATCCAGATGCGACCGTATTATCGCGCTCGCGTACTCTAAACGGAAAATATCACGACGCGCCTTGGCACTGAGTGGATTCCTTTGAATATGTGTACATAATATTAACCGTATTATTCTGATCTAGAAACCTGTATGGTTCACGCATAAACTGTTGGCTCTACGTGCTCTACCTGGCGAGCATTGCTTAAACTGAATAAAAATTCACCACGCACCTTAAAACTTAAAATCGAAACATTTAAAAAACTGAATAAACAAAAAATCTACATAATTGTCAACGTAAAATTTCACGAGAATCGGTTACGAAATGCGAACTGTAGAGAAGAACAGCCGGAATTCTTATTACAAGAAAGTTTTTTTTTCATATTAAAATTCATATTTTCTTTTCACATCAAATCTTTTATTGCGAATATAAGTTACCTACTAAGTTGTTACAAGTTCAAATGCTCGGCTATATTCAGCCTTTCGGCATGCAAGAATGATAACAGTTGGTGAAGGTATTAGACATGCTTGAGACTGTCGAAATAAAATTACACAATGATAACATTTTTGCCCAAGCTATTGTAGAGCCGCTTTGTTCATGCTTCACACTAGCGATAGAAATATATAATTAGATATAGGTAATATAGCGCTCGTAGCGGAGCTCGACTTGGCGATCTTTACCGATCCACAAGTTAAGCAACACTTGCTGCGGCCAGGACTTGGATGGGTGACCGCTAGTGGCATTATTCAACTGAGCGCTTCCGTGCTTCGGAGGGCACGTTAAGCCGTCGGTCCCCGGTTGTTTGTATTAGGGCAACAGTCGTTAGGCTATGTCGAAGGCCTTCGGGCGGCCTGAAAACTTCGACATGGGTTGGCCACTAACCTATCCACAAAGCCGCACTGGGCCCACGTGGTGGATCATGGCGCAACTCCTCTCTCTGAGAGGAAGGCTCGAGTCCCAACAGTGGGAACAAAATGGGCTTATTATTTTATATTATTTTATTTTATTTTACAATGTTGGAAAACAAACAGTCTTAATCAACAAAGTTAAGATTCGAAGAAACAATAGGAACAATTGACTTTTATCAGTTTTCGCTTATAAATATAAATGTACAATGTCCTCGGAAAATAAATACATTCGAAAAATAGAGAATTATCAAATTTTAACATAATATGCGTTGCAGTTGTGCTATATATAAATCACATCATAAGACAATTTCAAAAATTATCATCAAGCCCCAAATTTACTATAATATGGTATAATTAAGTAAAGAATAATTTATTCACAATTAACTTAAATTCATTTTGCCTCATCATAAACAGATCGGAATTTGGTGAGTAAACAGAGTTGAAAACGTTAGCGACTCGTACGAGATAAGAGTTTTTCCGGTAATTGGTGGAGCAGTCCGGGGTGTGAATACGTAGAAAGTTACGTCGGGAAAATGCACGTAGAGGAGTTTTTAATTTAATCAACGACAGAAGATCGGGAGAATCTACCACATTTAGAAGAATATTATGCAGAAAAGTAAGATCAGCTGCTTCTCTACGTTTAGCAAGAGGTAAAAGATGGTGTCGCTTACAATCTTGAACATAATCAAGGCAATTTTGTGTTTAAAATTAATGAAGCTAAGAAACTTCTTTTGTATTCGCCTATCTCTCCAACCTTTCTATATAAATTTCATAACATGGGTTCCAAACCTGCGATGCATATTCTAAATTACTTCGGACCAATGAACAGTACAAAATCTTTAATAATCTTTAATGTTTTGATACTTTTAAAATCTCTGGTAATGCGAAACAGGAACCACAACGATTTTAAAGCCTTAGCTACTATTTTCTCAATATGTTCATCAAACAATAGCTTGCTATCAATAGTAATACCGAGATCTATCACAGAGTTAGTTCTCGTAAGCACTTGATCATTGATTTTATAAACATATTGGAAAGGAGTTGGAGACCTACTAAATGTTATGCAGGAGCATTTAGTTACATTGAGATCCAGTTTGTTGAATGCACAGTAGCTGCAAAAGCGATTGAGATCCTGATGAAGCAGATCGAAATCCTCATTTGAATGGATAACTTTAAAAATCTTCATGTCATCGGCAAAAAGCAAAAAATCTGAATGATAGAAGCACTTTCCCACATCATTAATAAATAATACAAAAAGCAATGGGCCCAGAATTGATCCTTGTGGGACTCCGGATGGGATAGGAGACGAGATGGATGCAAAGCCATTGAGGACTACAGTTTGGCAGCGATTATTAACATATGAGGTAAACCACCTGTGCAGATTTCCTTGGATCCCGGCTGCTAAGAGCTTGTCCAGTAAGACCCCGTGGTCTATACGATCGAAAGCCTTTATTATGATTTTATTATGAGGTAGTAATATAATATAAATATAGATAAAAATTCCAGTGCAAAAAGATATGGATAAAAATTGCATTTCAGAAATTTGATCGTAGGTCATAGGCCACCAAGCCACCAAATCTTAAGCTATTAGCGTATTGGATGACAAAGGAGGAAATATATTGCAGTTAAATAATATGCTATTAGATAATGTTAACTCACCAGTCTTCCTGTGAACATGGTGCTTGTAACTGCGCCGAAATATCGGGAGCTCATTCCACAACCTTACCACGGTAAATATCCCGTTAATAATCATATAACTTTAATGTTAACTCATTCAATCAAATTTGACCTTACAAGGTAGTTGATTCCTCCTCAGGATTGGATAAAGATAAATATAAATACAATAACATACATTTTATTCATCAGACATTTAAAAAATGACTGGGTACTGCCCGCAAAACGCTTGATCTTCACGAAAGGCAGTAACGACGGATAGAGATATGCATGATCTCATTGGCGTAAAGTGAAAGTACTTAGTGGTAAATATGTTACTAGATAAAATGGAATATACGAGTGGTATTCACCAAATCTCGCGGTCACTTGAATAAGTCTTAAGGCTCTTGATTACAGCCTGGGTAACCAACATAAATAGAAAAAACTAAGTTTCAAATTTGCATTAAAAGATTACCTACCGACTTCCATTTTATTATACTCGATGATGAATTAATTAATTATAGTATGAAAATTTTATAAAAAACGTTTATCATTATTGGGAGTAGCCACATGAGAAACACCAGCTTACAAATAAAAAATAATTAAATCGTATGACTGAGAAAACAGTCATTAGACGCATATTTTTTTTTGTCAAATTCAGAACATCCTTTTTTGGAAGTCGGTTGATTATTGAATATTTAAAACATACCTACTTATTTGTGTTAATATCTTGGTAACCGTTTAGTCTAATATCAGTATAATTCAATTAAATAATAGAAAAGGCTGAATAAAAACGTACTTATTTAAAGATATTTTATTTAGGTACATCAAAAACATACCATTGTGATTTCATAGTCGAGGCGACTAAAGAAGAAATTACATCTCCGGTGAGCATACTGCTTTTAATCAGTGGAGTCGCGTTTCCAGGAATTTCATGGTTTCATGGCTTGCATAACAAAGTTTTTCTTACTGGCTTAAGAATAAAACATACATTTAGCGAACAACAAAATTTTGTGTTCTGTATAATTGCTACCGTACAATAAAATTCAGAAAAACGGTGTCAAAATAATTAAAAAATTTAATAATCACCAATATAGACATTTTGTGTTCTCTAAAATTTACAGCTTGTAGGTAGCTACCTAAATCAATATACTTACATTGTACTAGCAGCAGCCCGCAGTTTCACCCGCGTGATGATGGATGATGATGTTGAAAATCATCCATGCATCAAGCGACAAGTGTATATAAACATTCCAGGCCTAACCAATCTACGTAACAAATTTCAAATCCATTCCGTCGTTCTGGCATTATTGAGTACCTTAAGTAATTGAACCTTCATCCATCTAAACATTCGCATTTATAATATTAGTAGGTAAATTAAAAGAATTGATTTTTTATAATACTATGTTATAAGCCCCCTTTATTATAATTTCATTTAAATATGTTGATGCGTTTCTACGTGACGAACTAATAAAGTTACACATATTCACTCACTCAATAGTTAATAATCTATAAATACCTATATTATTCTATAAAAATAGTGTATAAAACAATGATGTTAATATAAACTGAGGTAGATACGCCGGTAGATAGTAGATAGCTTGTGTTGATATCGCCAAGCCGAGTGCAGTAAGCTGCGCTCGGCTTGGCGATATCAACACAAGCTAGTTGTCTTGAGTCAACTTAGTTCCAGCCTGTCTGGCAACGACGCAGCGCGTTTTCAACAATTAGGAAAAAATGCCTAGGTAATCTCATTGGTATTAATCATTTAATCATACAGAATGTCTTGCAGAATTGATTTATCGATATGGAGATAAACGTTTAGAAGGTTATAAAATTAACGCATCAACGTTTTAGTAAAACTTACATGAAATTATTAATATACATAATTACAACACAAACAAAACTTACCAAGAACTTGAGTCGCTATCGCCAAGCCGAGCGCAGCTTACTGCGCTCGGCTTGGCGATATCAACACAAGCTAGTTGTCTTGAGTCAACTTAGTTCCAGCCTGTCTGGCAACGACGCAGCGCGTTTTCAACAATTAGGAAAAAATGCCTAGGTAATCTCATTGGTATTAATCATTTAATCATACAGAATGTCTTGCAGAATTGATTTATCGATATGGAGATAAACGTTTAGAAGGTTATAAAATTAACGCATCAACGTTTTAGTAAAACTTACATGAAATTATTAATATACATAATTACAACACAAACAAAACTTACCAAGAACTTGAGTCCATTGTTGACAGCTTCGATGAACATGCCAACGTTAAACACCACTTTTAAAATCGAAAACACTAAAATATAGTGTTTTCTAAAATTAAAGCTGATTGACCGTATACCCTCTCAACATTTAAGTAAAATATTATTTATTATACTTACATCGCAAACAAAACTTGCTAAGAACTATAGTCCAGCGTTAAGGCGGTGTGGTACTAATGAGGAAACCAGCTCCGATTAACATGCCGTTGTCAAACACCATTTTAACAATAGAAAACACTAAAATATAGTGTTGTCTACAATCTAAGCTTATAATTCATGGTATACCATCTCAATATTTGAATAAAACCAACATGGAGTTATTAATAAACTTACAACAAACCCATATGAGCAATTAATAAATGAATCTGAAGTTGAAGAAAAAAACACAAACAAAACTTACCAAGAACTGTAGTCCATCGTTGAGACGACTAATGAGGAGACTAGCTCCAATGAAGATGCTGATGTCAAACACCATTTTAACAATCGTAAACACTAAAATATTATATACTATTTAGCGTTTTAAAATCGCTAGAAAAGCGCTCCCTAGAATATTAAGTTAATGATTTAAATTAGGTCTATAAACAACACTAAGAAATCAATTACTTATTTATCTTATAATCACATCAAATGTCAATTAAATTAATTAAAATATGTTGTCGCACTACACTACCACAAATTGACTGTAACACATTTTACCTATCCTGTTTTCACTTTACACGTTATAATTCTACAATCCATAGGAACCTAAGTGGCTAGAACAAAAATATATAGTTATTATAGGAATAACAATATAGTCTTAGGCCTTTATTAATAAACGTTGCGTAAACCTATATTAGGCGTAACATGCTTTGTCTTGCTTTCACGCGTGACATTTACTGCAAGCGAAAAATTGACAGATATATGTTTTAACTACTCCGTGTGTAAGCCAAGTTTATTAATAAGGCCGTTAGGGTATTTCCAACTTCCCTTGACGAAGGTTGTAAGATAACTGAATTAGGTTCCAAAGGGAGTGCATTACAAAACATACCGTGCAGGCTGACATAACAACCTAAACGTAAGGGTGACCATAATGCGGGTAGATTACAACAAAATATATAAAAATAGTAGTAAAAAGTTTAATTCGATGCTCGAACCAATAGCCTCAGTGGTCTAGAGATCATGGCGTCTGACACGGATTGTGGGAAGACGCAGGTCCGCGCTCATCCGTGTATGTATAATTTTTCTCTCGAACATTACATTTGATTTTGCTAAGCAGGCGTTAGTGCTTTAAAACTCATACAACAAAAATAAAATAAATACCGCTTACACCATTACACATATAAATATTAATTTACAGAGCAATAATATTGTTTATTTGTCATTCATTTATTGTTACCTTGTGTTATATAATCATTCAATTATTTCATACTTTATACTTAGGTATATATATATATTTTAACTTAGTAAGCACATACTCTTTGTTCTACGCTTTACTTCATAATGTTTATGAGTTTGTTTTACAACTCTTTCGCTCAGTCCGCAACTAAGTATTATATCATAATTAATTTTGTTATTTTCAATCTTATGTGGTACTTCTGCCGGTAGTTAATAGTTAATAGATATATATTTTTTGTTAATCTATGGATAGCGTTGTGGGCTACATTATAGTCAAAATGTGAATTATATTACTATTATTTTATATGTACTTTATAATGTAGCTGTTTGCTTTTCCTAATAAAGTAAAAATAAAAAAATAAAAAAATACGTCTATCCTAAAATACATAAAAATAATTTAAACTCGATTCTCCACTATAATAACGTGATAAAATGGATCCACGAAACTAGTCGGGCGTCGTCACGTTCTCGACTATAAAATAATGTCGTAAGTTAAGACGCGGTCCAACCCCAATTTTAAAATAATTTACGATGCTTTACGTAAAGTTGAAAATCGCTTGTTAGATTGGACGATGTAATGCGAAAATGCGATAATTTTGTACCTTTTCTTAATATGTTTCGATATATACTAACACAATTGAAAAAACTGCTGGTTATTACTTTAGTACTATACGTTAGCTATGTATTACCTAAAAAAAATACTGTTATCGCTGAAAATTCTGAGAATTTGGACGTGAAAGTTTATTTTTGTGGACCTATTCAGGATTTTTTTCTGCTGAAAGAGAGTTATATTTATGAATTCTATTCGGTTATTACTCTTTTCCTATTCCTTTTCTAACTTTTGTATTTTTTTCATCATATACTATTTATCTGTTTCGTTTCACATTGTGTTTAAAAATTCTGCTTTTTCTTTAATCAGGGTACGAGCGCGCCTTAAGCCGTTATTCATAATAAAATATGTCGAACACTAACGTCAGTTTTAATAATAATATATGATAGATAGATTAATTCTATATTGAAACATCACATTAAGTACACATACATTACAAATAAAGAATTAGGAAACAATTGTATACAACAATTTCTTACTACAATTAAATGCTAAAATTAAATGCAAGAAAAAAATAATAGTGTCAAAATCACAATATACCCGCAGCGACTCATATAATTTTAGAGTAGCAACTTAGAAAAGCTCATTCGGAGTCGAGGAACCCACCAGGTGGACTGACGTTGTCAAACAGACAAGTAAAGCAAATATGTCAACTGAGAGACAAGCACAGTTCAACAATGGAGAACACAACCTGAAGAAGCATAGTCCAGAAGGCCGTCCATGGTGGTCACGATCCTCACTCATGAGGAACCGATCTAGAAGAAGAGATTTAACTTAAGAAATGGCAATTATACAAACGTACAAGTTCACGTATGAAAAAACCTGGAAGGCTTTGATTTTTATATTGATGACGATCTACATAGTTTCGGCACACCCGTAGCACTTCGTAGACCTTGTGACGTAGACTTACTCTGTCTTACTATACAACGTTGATTAAAGAGAGTCCCCGAGTTTAAATCATGGTTTATGGGAATTTCATAAACACAATACCCTTATACCATGGTTTAAACTCGGGGCTTTCATGATCCACGCTTTATATTTAGACGGATTGGGGGCGGGGCTGGTTCTGCAGTAATATGCCCAAAAACAGAACACATTGCTATTTTCGGTTCGCAACTTTTGTATTATGTGACTGAACGCCGGTCGTGATATTGCATGTAAACAGTTTACAATGCTTGCTCTGTACTAACGAATATTCAAACGGTAAGTTTTAATACCGCAGTGGATAATAAACTTATTAAAGCTTACAATTAGTTGAATTGCGGAATACGGCCGCTGCTTGTGACCCCAGGTTTAGTACCCAGCGCACGAATCGGCATCTCTCTAGATCTCTATGGTGTCTACTTCCTCAGCCTACTGTCGCATAGAAACATCATTAGCGTTATAATTTTTTCCACGAGTAAATATTAACTAAAACTTTACCAAACAGGCGTATACGATACCATACGTACATTTAATTTTGAATATGAGTTTATTTGTTTATTATATATGTAATAGTTATTGGTTATTAATGTGCCCTTGCATTATTATCAATATATCAAATGATATGACTTATTATAGGCACCTATATGTTTGTTGTAGTTATACATTCATTCTGCCACCCATAAAATGTAATATTGGTAGTACCTAAGTAGAAACATTGTAAAAACATCTATATAAAAAGATTGGCCCCGAGATTCTTGCGGTTCTTCTCGGTAGGCTCTATATATTTTGGAACGGGGCGGTAGTCTTTAAAGTATATTATAATGAAAAATTGACGTTCATAAGTGCGTCTTTGATGCCTAAATTGAATAAATGATTTTGACTTTGACTTTGACATTTCCAACCAAAAACAGGGAGAAAGTACCTACAATTTAAAGTATTTACTGCGTAAAATTGTTTATAGAAGTTTCAATTCAATATGTGCTAAGTCAGATTTTGGAAATATCGCTAATCTAATTATGTACCTGTAATACGTTTTTGTATGTACACGTAGCCGTAAACAAGTCAACTAGCCCTAACAGAAATCATCATGTTTCATCATCTTTGTTTACCTTAACATGGACATATAGAGTCAAATAAATATTTAATAAAAACAATCCCTTAAAATGTTCCAGTTCCAGAAAGTATGGTCACAGTTTAACGCCATAATTGCATTAAAGGATTACCTTAGCTTACGGAGCACGAAACAGTCGCCTAAGCAGATCATACGTACCCCACTGTAACATAATTATATGTTACTTAAATGTACTCATATAATATTTAAAAAAGGAAAAATAGAATCATATGCATTGCTTAGCATACTCGTACCTCTCGGGTCATAGAGAATCCTAAAAATACAAAGAAGAAAATTAAGATCTTCATAAAATACTAATGACTTAGCTTCTTAGGGACTTGTATACTCTTTTGAAAGTACTTAACTGAATCCTAAAGCACTTATGATTAAGCTCCCTTCAGTCTCATTCGAGCCAGGTCAGCGTTTTCACGGCGCATGACACCGGTCGAGTAGCTCTCCAGTCCACTCGCACGGCAGTACTGCCAGAGTTTTGAGCTAGTCAGCGTGTTGCATAATCATATTAGGGATTTAGGTTAACTGCCAGTCTAGATACTCGAAAGGGGATAAGGCTTTAGTCGGCATGGATAAGAATTTAGTTTAGGCTGTGCGTTTACTCAGACAACTGCTGAAGTGTTCTCAAATCTCAAGGGATTTAAAAAACCATTTGTGTAGAAAATATTTACAAAACAGTTTTTTTTTGTTGTCATCTCTGACAAAATAGTTTGATAGTTTTATCTATCATTATACCTAAGTGGAAAAGTTTGTGAGGAGCGTGTGTGTTTGCTACTTTTTACGCTGAAACGGCTCTACAAATTTGAGTAAAGTTTGATTCCAACTGTAGCTTATACACTGGATATACACATAAGCTTCCAGCTCACTTCTTCTGGAAAAAGTCATTCTCCGCGCAGGTAAAAACCGCAAGTCACAGTTAATAATCATTATCATCATCGTCATCATCATCAGCCTGTAGCAGTCCACTGCTGAACATAGGCCTCTCCAATAACACGCCACTTAGGTCTATCTTGGGCTTCTCGCATCCAGTTTTTGCCAGCCGTCTTGCGCAGATCGTCACTCCACCGTGCCTCAGGACGTCCTACACTACGTTTGCCGAGACGCGGTCTCCACTCTAGAACTCGTTTACCCCAACGGTTGTCGGTTCTACGGCTAATATGGCTAGCCCACTGCCACTTCAGCTTGCTGATCCGGTGGGCTATGTCGATGACCTTGGTTCTCTCACGGATCACTTCATTTCTGATGCGATCCCTCAGAGAAACACCGAGCATAGCCCTTTCCATAGCCCGCTGAGCGACCTTGAGCTTGTGGACCATTCGAGCCGTCAGTGTCCACGTTTCGGCTCCGTATGTCATGACGGGTAGGACGCACTGATTGAAGACTTTCGTCTTCAGGCACTGTGGAATCCGCGAAGTAAGGACTCGACGTAGCTTCCCAAACGTTGCCCAGCCCAGCCGAATTCTTCTATTCACCTCGTTCTCAAAGTTGTTTTTTCCCAACTGCAATGTCTGCCCGAGGTACACATATTTTTGAACAACTTCGAGAACGGCGCCGTGTATCGCAATCGGTTCCGGTAGAACATGTTCGTTGAACATGACCTTGGTTTTGTCCAAGTTCATCCGTAGGCCGATGCGTATAGAAGAGTCAGCCAGGTCATTCAGCATCTGTTGCAGGTCCTGCAGCGTCTCAGCCACGATGACGATATCGTCAGCAAATCGCAAGTGAGAGATGTATTCGCCCTTTCCAGTTCAGCGTCTTGAACATATCCTCCATTGCATTTGAAAACAATTTCGGGGAAATAACGTCCCCTTGTCTCACTCCTCGATGCAACGGTATGGGACTTGTTTGCTGATTCTGTACTTGGACGGACATGGTGGCGGTTTCGTAAAGACATCTCATCACTTGGATGTATCTCCAAGTTAATAATACAATAATTTTATTATTTGCTTACAAATTCATTTATTAGACACGCGGTAAACAAGTACCTATCGCACTGATTCTTTTCAAAAGGTAAACCCATTGGAGCATGTTAACACTTATTTGACCACCATTTATCCTCGGGCTCTCACTTCACAGAGTTGCCACCTGTGTTCCAGATCCGTTTTAATGTTATTAAATGAAGAGACTGCAAGCAGGTTAGATAGTAAACAAACAGTTAAACTTCTACTCCAAAAAACATTGCTGGTGTCTGTGGCAACTTTAACTCTTGTTTTGTGGCTCTAAACCATGTCGATGGGTCAGTATAATCAATTTATTAGTAAATACAATTTACAAGTCAAAAATTACAGTTCAATTAGTTCAAATTATTAATCCAATTTTAAAATAATAATCCAAATTAAATAATATCGTTAAAATTAATAATAAAATAATTAATCAATATCATAATTATCATGATACATTTAAATAATTAATTTATTAAAAATGTATATCATCATCACAAATTCAAAAGGTTTGCTGATGTATTCATTGACATCATAGAACACCTTCTCGATGAGCCATGATTTAAACTTAACTTTAAAGGATCCTATACTAGCCGCTTTGGTAATATGCTCTGGTAAGCGATTATACACGCTTGGTCCTAACACATTTTTCAATTACCTGCTGCCGTTATTGGTTTAAAATGTATTCTTTTTTAAAGTTATGATTTTGTTTCAGGTTTTAATCGACGCATGGCTTGCCACCATCAAGATGTCTGGCATGACGGGAGCAAGCATGCTGCGCACGCGCCGCAAAGATGTCAACGTCAAGCCGAACCGCAAGTGGGTTCCTTTTTATATAATAAGAGTTTAAATGATAAGCTAGGTTTTCACCACTCACTTGATGGTCAGTGTTGAAGGTGGTACCACACTAGACCTAGAATTGTAGATGCCTCTCAAGGACAGCTGCCATTAAGTATTCGTTCCAATTCCTAGTCTTGGGAATAAACTTAGCCAAACAGGCACTAGAAAAAGGATTTTAACGGAGCCTGGCCCATTATGCTCCTTTTGCTTCATTCATTATTTTGTCTAATAATCGCTCGTCGGTTTATAGTAGATATACATGAGCTGGTCTTTCTTCAAAAAGTCTCCAATTTGGTGAAAATAAGTTGATATAGTGAGTACTACGTTATTAATGAAATCCTTGTTTTACTTTGCAGATTGGACAGAAAATCTTCTCGGGGGATGTTGTACGAGAACGAAGAGCTACGTCTGCGAACAATTAATATAAACGCTGAAGTTGAGAGAGGTAATTACTTAATTAACAACCGCGTGTTGACAACTCAAAGAGAATGGCTACAGTAGTATTTATATAAATGATGAACATCTGAACACTTATAACAGTTTATCAGCCGTATTTATAAACAAGTAAAAGTAATTACTTAAGCAACGATTTTAATCCTATAGACTAGTGTTTGCCTGGAGTTAGAACTATCAAAAGCTAAAATTCTTAGCCGAGTAAAAGTCACCATTTCCTTTACTTAGTCGAGCAATGAACGTTACGTACTAAAGTGAATGCTTAAGTAAGTAATGACATAACTTGTGTGCGAACTTGTGTGCGAATGTCATCATTTTTATACAAGTTCAATTTTGCAATAAAATTTACGTGTTCGCATTGCTTAAGCAAAGGAAATGGTGACTATTACTCGGCTAAGAATTCTAGCCTTTGATAGTTCTAACTTCGGGCAAATTCTAGTCTATATAATTAAAACCGTTGCTTAAGTAATTACTTTTCCTTAAGTAATGACTTTTTTTTGTTATATATATAATATGACTGTTAGTCACCGAAACCTTTAAAATGTATTTCCTTTCCTTTTTTCCTTCCGGCCCTCGACATATCTAGCTGTAGTTGTTTAGTCTTCTCGAAGCTAACTTATATTAAAACACTCACTATTGTTTGGTGCAGAAATACAACTTGTCACTGTGGTTCAAGATGTACTTCTGACGTCTTCGTCATCGTAAATAAAGATGTCGACGAGTCTACCATTTCTCTTCAAAAACTAGTATTCTAGGGTCAATAGTTTCAGAGTTATATATTATATATAAGATCGATATTTAATCGATTTTAACGATTGTTTAGTCAGCTTTGAAAACGACCTCAATATAGCTTATCGACAGGTGAAGGGAATGGGGATATTGTTTAGTTGTGTTTGATCTTACTAATATTATAAACGCGAAAGTTTGTATTTATGGATGTTTGTTATTCTCTTACGCTCAAACGGCTGGCCCCATTTTGATGAATTTGGCATGGAGGTAGATGGGGTGCTGAATTAACACATAGGATTTTTTTTCATCAACATCGTCATCATCCATCACCATGCGGGTGTCACCGCTGGGCGCAACTAGTATTCAATAAAAAATAGACTTCGGCCATTTATTTTTGATCGTAGAAGAGCGAAATGTTCGTAGAAATCTTCAAATGATAGAAGGACGCATTGTGGAATGCAAACAATTCGTAATAATCGACATACTGTCGACAATTTGACGATTGTATGTCGTGGATATGACTTCCAAACTTGCTAGGGCCCGATACGATTCTTTAAACTTGTCGATCTTAGCGATTTGACAAATTTAACGACTATTACGGTACTTCCACTGCAGTATTGCTAAGCCGGCATTACAAATTATATAATAGAAACAATATATTCATATTGTACTTATAATATATGACTATTATTCAATAAACCTTTGTAAATGATCTTCTAGGACAGTCGGACATAAAAAAGCTAAAGCGCGAGAACGAGCAGCTGAAGCGAGAGATATCAGCGCTTCGTTACGAGTACGACCGGCTCGACTGCATGCTCAGGGAACGGAGATCCTCGCCAGAACACTCGGACGTACGTACTACACCACAGAACATACCTTTTCTAAACTTATTATCCACTAGCTGTGCCCTGATTTCACCTGCCTGGTGATGGAAGATGATGATGATGATGATTATGGTGATGATGATAAGTATCATATGTGCTTCCCCGGTATGATAGGTTAATAAACAGACAGAGGGACATAGATGTATAAATATAATAAATGTCTCTTTATTTTGTATAGGCCTACGGGGGCAACGTACAAATTGTCATATTACATTTAATATTTCTTTTAATTCCACAACCGGATCCAGCAAGAAACTCAGCGGGCTTGTCTTTTTATATTTTTTGTATCGCCAATTTCTTAATGTATTTATATACATTAAGAAATTGGACAAATGTTCGTTTATTTTTAGCTCCAGTGTGTTACCTTACAAAAGAGACTGCAATAATGATATCAGTAGGGCAAGACACGCTACACTTTGACATGGTAATACACGAGTAGGTAGATCCTGGAGTGATCAGTCCCAAGCTGTTTTATCCTCCAAGTAATCCGAAATTTTGTAATAACCTTTTTGACAGAGTTTAGTTTTAATAGTAATTTTAAACTTATTACCTAATAGGCAAATCTCGGATAACATTGGGAAGTTTATTATAGAATCGTATACATTGTCCCATAAAAGAATGACTTATTCTGTGGAGTCGCGTTACATGTACGGATAGCTTGTGCTTATTTCGCGTGTTGAGCATCACTCGTCTTTTCAAAACTGTTCCTGTTTTTCTTGACATACATTCGATTTTCTTAGATAAACTGAGAGACAAAAGTAAGAATGTTTATATCTTTAAAGGTTCTTTACTCCTTATAACAGCAGCTATCTGCCAGTGACAGTCCCATTAAAATGGGTTCAGCCGTTTCAGAGATTAGCCAGAAACAAACAGACAGACAGACAAAAAATTTAAAAGTTGATTTTTGTATAAAATATAATATAATAAATATAATAGTATAAAAATAGGCATTTAGTGAAAAGCTGTTAACAGGACAAACTTTGCAGTTCCATCCCATGCTTATTGCTCCAACAGCAAATAGTAAATTTGTACCTAAGTTTGTAATGGTGAATTTTTTTGCCTACATGTTTATAGTTTTCAGATTTTTTTCCATTACTTGTGTTGTAAGACATTTCTTCTTGCCTCTTCACGTTCGTTTTCAATTTCACGTATCTATAATAATTATATCAACTGTCAACGGGAAGTTTTGATTACCGAGTGAAATTGCACAATCTGCGAAAATTGCGACATAAACGGTCATATCTTTTGTTCGCGTTGACTAAAGAAGTTTGATTTTTTCACAGCTAGAGACCGTATACCTAAACGTTTGTTTTACATAAATTTTAACTTAAAACCGCTGCGCGTCCCTGAAAAGAAGGGCCCTGGCGGGCAGACAGACAGACGGACAATAAAGTGATCCTACAAGGGGTCCTTTTTCCTTTCGTGCTATGGCAACATAGAAATGCCTTGCGATAGTATACTGTAATGGCATTAAATAAAGCACATTATGTGTGGGCAGGACAGCGCGTCGGTTTGCAGCGCGTGCCCGGAGTGCGCGAGCATGGACGGTGTGTCACGTGTGGTCGCCTTCAACGACCTCAGCGTGGTGCCTGAGGAGGGTGAACAAGACGGCATTAAGGTAATCCATCATCATTGGACGATCTAGATTACATAGAAAAAGGTACGCATGGCGCCTGAGTAGTGCGAGGAGGACGGCAACAAAGGTATCTGGTATCTAGACACAGATATGGATGTTTTTTCAAGGATCTCAGCGTGGTGCCTGAGGAGAGTGAATAGGACGGCATCAAAGTAATCTAATCATCTTTGATAGAAAGGCAAATTAAAGAAATATATAGATGACGCCTGCGAAGAGGGAGCAGGACGGCGACAACGCATCTCTTGTATCTAGACACATATTATGGATGGTGCATTTCTTCAACGATATCTACCTACATGGTGCCTGAGGAGAGTGAACAGGACGGCAATAAGGAATCTATCATCTTTGATAAATAGTTACTTAGAAAAGATTTGCATGGCGCCTGA
The DNA here is from genome assembly GCA_917880725.1 of Selenia dentaria. Classification (NCBI taxonomy): domain Eukaryota; kingdom Metazoa; phylum Arthropoda; class Insecta; order Lepidoptera; family Geometridae; genus Selenia; species Selenia dentaria. Next base: position 7,483,104 of record OU862901.1, on the reverse strand, counting down.
GTAGAGGGAGCACGATCACGGTAACGTATCTTTGGTATCTAGACACAGATATGGACGGTGTCTTCAACGACCTCAGCGTGCTTGTGGGAGAGCAGGATAGAAACAAGGCTATGCTTTGCCACTATTACCAAACTCGATGGCTTTTCAATTGTGAACGCACAATGAGAGCGGAGCCATGAAACTCTATGTTCATGACTCTCTGCTGAAACATGACTTCAAAGAGCATTGAGCACCGGCACAGTTCCTAGTTTATCGATCATTTACCGGTTATAAACTGGAGTGTTCTCTTGAGTTCATTAGCCTATCTTACGTTACACAATTTAATTTCTCCATCCTTCCACTTATAAAAGATAGAGATAGAGGTAGAGCACGCCGATATTATAGATATAGGTGGTCCCTATTTTACCGAATATCAGCGTAGTGCCTAAGGAGTTAGAGTGAGACGGGAACTAGTAACCTAAATTCTTTGCTACTTGCCGTACTTGGTGGGTTTTAATTTACTATATCCAAGAAGAAAGATAGCAACGTTCGACGAAAATGATTGCGTTCTCAAAGAACACAAGAGTTAAGTTCATGGTTCCAGCTTTAGACCATGTCGTAGGCCTTTGGGTGATCAGATAACTCTTCCGGGTCAGCTAGTTATGAAAAGTTAAATATGTAGTAATTAAAAGCTTTGTCAAATCAATGTTTTAGCTCGTGTACATTTATTACCTATATTGTTTATCACCTAACACTCATACTTAATATGCAAAATTAAAAATTAATCCATTTAAGTAAATGTACCTATTTACCTGACCTGACAGACTGAGTCATGATCGCAAAGTCTAAACCACTGCGCTACAAAATTAAAATGTAAGCAGTAGAGGGCTATATAAGCATACCCTAAAGATTTTTGGAAATTTCACTCCTAAGGGGTGAAGCGAGCGAAGTCGCTGGCGGAGGACTTACTATATTAATAGACCCAATCGAAAAGATAGGCGAAATGTGGCCAGAATATTGACAGCATTGCCACACTGGATGGAAATAGTAATATTTTATTCACGCGCTTGATTTAACGCGTCAGACGCCTAAACCTTCCTAAAAAGGAAGTACCTATGCTCTCGTGGTTATGCACAGTAACAAGGGGTATAGCATGCGTTCGCTAAGTACTTCATTAGTAGTAAACTATATCTACACATTTGTTTGAAAACACCACGTGGAGAAACTTCCCGAAATTAGATTGTTTGACGTATTATTCATCTTCGTCAGTGTAACCAAAATAGACGGATTCTGTTCGAGCATTATACCTCAGTTTTTGGACGATTTCGCCGTTAAATAAGTCAAGGGCGGGCGAATTTGAAGTAAGAAAATAATGTAACACCTAATGTTGATAAAAATAAACTCAGTTGCGCCTCAGACGTTTACCAAGAGACAGACTTCGCCCGCGTTCTGTCGGTTGTCATAATTCTACCGTGGCTAAATGTGAACAGTGTTGTGTGAGTGATGTGATGGATTGGAGGATTTTGAAGGTGTTTATTTCAGTATTATTATAGTTTTAGTTGTTGTGGTTCAGTTGAATAACAGGTGTCAAATGTGTGTGTAAAATATAATCATAATATAATATTAAAGGGTAGATACTTAATGTAAAGGAACAGTATTTATCCGATATTTTAGTATTAAAATTAATAAGTACTACAAATTGTTCCAAAAACATACTTCAATCGTTTACTTTAGATTTTTACAAAACCTTATTGAATTCAAAACGCTGTAGCCTCGGAGACGTTCTAATAGTTATATGGTTTACAAATTTTAGCATCATTTATGTTTGAGGTCCGAAATTAATTAAAACCTTATAATCAGTGACGCTGAATCATGGCAAAGTTCCCGAAGGTGACGTAAACTGTTAATATGCAAAGGTATTTCTGTCACCAGACAATCGTTACCGCAGAGTCAGGGTTGCTGTTGTTTATAAATAAAGTTAACAAAAAAATAGAACCGACTTCAACACCAAACATTTTCTAACGACTTCCAAAAAGGGAGGAGGTACTCAATTCGACGGTTTATTTTTTATGTTTGTTACCTCATAACTTTCGCCTGGGTGAACCGATACTCAAAGTTATTTTTTTGTTTGAAAGTTGCTTCCCGAGTGGTACCATTTAAATTTCATCAAATTCGGTCCAGTAGTTTTTGAGATACACTTCAATAACTGACTATAATGGAAGTCGGTATCAAATTTTTCAAATTGTATTTGTTTACCAAAAAATAAGACAGACATCTACACTAAAAAGTTTGAAATAACTTGTTGAAGTCGGTACTATGATAGTTCGAAAGTACTTAGTATCACAATATTGCGTGCATGGTACCGACTTCGACATGTTATTTCACACTTTTTAGAGTAGGTCGGTTGTATATTTTGATTAAAAAATTCACCCTTTTTAGTGACCTTGCTACGTAGGTACGGGATACACTGTCATGTCAATGATGATATCATCAAGATAGGTGAAACACTTTTTAGTTATTGAAGTATAACTCAAAAACGGCTTGATCTATTTTGATGAAATTTATATGGGACCACTACCACGGAAGCATACTCTATCAATCAAAAAAAGAATCATCAAAGTCGGTTCATAAATAATGAAGTTATCCGCAATTAAAAAAATACATACGATCGAATTGAGAAACCTCCTCCTTTTTTTGAAGTCGGTTAATAAATAATTTAAATGATAATCTGGGGAGCACGCGACATGAGGACGTACGTTTGGCTTCGTAGAAAACACACCAGTGAGCCTAGCACGAATTACTGCGTAAGTGTAACGTAACGTGTCATTCACGTGAAACAGTACAAACTGTCATTTATCTAGGGCAACTGCGACACAGATAACTCCCATAGTTTGTACTCCGAATCGTGCCTTTTTGACGCTTTCGATACCTACGAATACTTTTTCACAAATTGTTAGTGCTACGGCCTCTCAATACTATATAGGAACATAAAATGATACCTATATACCCTAGCTGCACTGTCGCAAAAACTGTATTCCAAATCAGTTGTTAAATATTTCTAATTTACAAGGTATTGTAAATTAATTTTTCCTATGTTTAAAAATACAAATTATATTGTTAATTTAGAACTAAGACTCGTATGTAAATTTCTGTCAACAATAAACTTATTACTTATTATTATTATTATTGTTATAGACCACTAAACTAGTTGGCACTTCGAACGCATGCCAAGCACGTCTCCCCTAATCATAAACAAATCCGGTTAACATTAAAATTTCTATGTTGCAGAGTGGCGCCGGATCCCCTTGCACGTGCGAGGATTGCAAGAAAGAAGACCGTCAGAGAGATATCAATCGAATGACGTCACCGAACAATGGCCGACGACCAAACTTGGAAGACAATGGCCCTGAGCGCGTCGTCGATGTTCTCGTCCACGATTCCCCGCCAGAAATACCACAATTTTTCCAATCTGTCACCTCCCCGCCCTATCATGTCAATTCCCCTCCCCCGCCACCAGGGTTTGTCGTCGCCCCATATCCTCAAAGATTTCACACGGGAGGCAACGTAGAAGACTTATTAGGAGAAGTACAATCAAACCCCACAATTCAAACCACCTTCATACAACAAAACTCGGTCTTCATGTGCAATACTAAACGAGTTATGCAAAACAAATGCTGCTGCCAAAGACGCGAACCAATACCAGTTGAACAGCCAAATATTCCAGTGCGAAACGGTGACACAATACCTGATACGGAACAGCCAAAGTCGTATGTAACAGAGAAGAATATAGAGCTGACGTATGACTATCCTAGAGGAACACCAGTCCCAAGTTCCAGTCCAAAGTCTGGGGAAGATTTAACAACGACAACCGAAGTTGCAAGCACTGTTGTGTTTGTGGAAAGGCGGATGCCAGTGAAACCGAAAAAGTTTGACTTCTTTTTCCGATCCCGTTCGGCCCCCGTTGGTGACAACGAAGAGCCGATCTACGCGACCGTCAATAAATTACCAAAGAGATTAAGGAGGATGGAACTGGCTAATCTTGAAAAGGAAGTAGCGTACAAATCTGGAGAACCAGACTCTTCAATAAGAACAGATATGACTTTGAAAACTGACTCTGAATCTCAAGCTCCTCAGCCAGATGACGATACAAGTAGATCTGAAAGAGAGAAGTCCACTGTTCCCCAAAGGCCTGAATCTCCAAAGGCTAAAAAACGAAAGAGGTTTTCCCTGACTTTTAAAAAGAGGGAAAGGAAACGAAAGGAGAAAAAGAAGGATATTAAGAATGGTCCGGCAAAGAATGGTGTGCCTTTGCATGGTGAGAGTGATAATGAGAGGCTGATTGAAGGCGAAGTTCATGAACTAACGAAGCACAAGCATTGCACGAGGCACAGACCCAGAAATACTCTGTCATCATCCAGCTCAGGCCCGCGGTATAAGCGGGATAGCTATCAGGTAAACAAATATAATAACCATAACTTACTTCTATAATTTACTCTGAATTATTATCGGCAGTCTGTCCACCAATCGTAAGTCATTTCCAAAAGCGACGAAACGAGCCATTAACGTGACAGTAAACTTGACACTTACCTATACGTACCTATATGTACTTGTACGTATATCACTCTTAACCAAGACCTTTGGATACAAAAATCTCAGATTAGTGGGGCACGTCAATCTTGTCTCCTCAAGACATTCCTTTTCAACCGACTTCCATAACTAATAAAAAACAATTCGACAATATTTTTTAATGTACCTCTTTTTTAATGTAACTTTTCTACGTGTTCCAAATTTTATGGTATTTTTTTATTATTTGAAAGCCTTCTCATATGGTCCTGTTTAAAGATCAAGATGTGACCCGTAGTTTTTTTATTATAATTTATCATCAACATCAAGTTGAATAAAATGGAAGTCGGTTTTAAATTTTGTTAATACTATTTATTCAATATTGTAAATATCGCAGGATATTTACTGTAGTTATTTACTGTACTGTAATGGAAATTTTAGAGAAAAACACACATCCTCGGACGAGGTTCGAACCCGCGTCTTCCGACAATCCGTGTCAGACTCCATGACCACTAAGCAACTCACCAACGTAAACTTAAATATATTGAAATTTTTATAGAGAAAATTTCACATCCTCGGACGGGATTCGAACCCGCGTCTTCTGACTAACGCCATGACCATCTAGGCCACCGAGGTTCGAGGCCCGAGCATCGAATTTTAAATTTCTATCTGATTTTAACCGTCTTACGGAGATGGACCGACATATATGGAACAGTTTTGACAGCAATATCCAACGAGATCGCTAAGCAGGCGTTAGTGCTTTGAAAAAATAATACTTTATATAAAAATAACTAATATTATAAATTCGACACTTGAGAGTGAGAATGTGTGTCTTACTTCTTCACCTTGAAGAAAGGCTCAACGGTACAAGATTGATGATAGCTTATATACCCAATATTAACACATAGGCTAGGTACTTTGTATCTACAATTCATCGAATAGTGTCCGTGGGTGTGTGTGTAGTGGATTCCGATAACCTTATTCCAGGCAACGAAGTCGCAGACATAAACTAGTTATCTAAGTATATAGTGTGATTTCTTTCCTTCCAGGAGATGACCACGTCCCACTCAGAACACGAGCGCACGAACAGCGTATGCTCCTCAGTAAACTCCTTGGCGTCTGCGTGCACGCATAAGTCCAGGAAACTTTCAGTACCGCCCAATGACGGGTCTATACCCTGGTGCGGCTGTTGGGGCGCTGGATGTGTCTAATGTACAGACTAATAATTAGAAATTTTCAATTGCATATCAACTTAACACGCATCAAAATCACGTCCATCTTTACCATTATACTAATCCTTTAGATTAATTATTGGTCTGTTCGAATAGACCAATAATTAATCTAAGACTAATCCTATCAAAAATTCTAAATGCACATCAAAAGAAATTAGTCCTGACAGATCATTATTGCGTTACAAAGTATGTTGTTATGTGTATTCCTTCGTATATTGCACCAGTTTTGATAGGTAGGTCAGTGGGCCTAGCACGAATAACTGCGTAAGTTTAACGTACCGTGTCCTTCACGTGAATCAGTACTATTACTAATACTAAAATTAAAGTAACCAGAATAATCAGTTCTTAGATATTGTCAAACAAACTGTCATTTATCTAGGGCAACTATGACACAGATAGCTCATAGTTTGTACGCCGAATCGTGAAACGTAGACGCCTACGATACGAATACGTTTTCGCAAATTGTTTGTGCTACGGCCTCTGTTCCTAAAGTATGGTTCATAAATGGTTCGCACTATATCCTATCAGTAATTATGGCCAGCACATATGTTCTAATTCATTCGATATTACAGTCACGGAATTGTCGAGTCCGTATTCGTACCCGTGGGATATAAACTGTATTTTAACTCGTTAACGTATTTTTTAACAGACTGACCGATATAATCGGACAACGATAGTCAATATGCTTGTGCGGAAAGTAAAATGGTAGAAAACACAGTTTTTCATTCAAATCAGCAAAACGTTCATTTTCCATTTCACCATTCTGCTAACGAATCCGGAATCGTATTCAATAGCTTATTATCTCATGGGTTCAGCTGCAGGAGGCCTAGCACGAAAACTACGAGTTATCTGGGCCACAGTTGTATCTACTATATAGAAATACTTAAAATAATATTACTTAATAATACTTATACGATAGTTTTTACTGCAAATGTCAACAATTACGATTACTTACGTTATACACTTACGCAATTCTTGTGCTAGGCCCACAGGTTCGGCTATCTCGTGACAGCAACATAATTAATATATCACAATGTGCTGGTACAGGGTAACCCCGGTATTTTCTAAAAGTGCTAAACTCGTCTGTTCTTCCCAAACTTTCGGGTCAAGTTCTATAAATACTACCTGACCACTTGTAGACATCTTATTACAGAATATTTTGAGCTGTTTGCGCTTTTATTAGACTATTCAACCAAGTCCCGGTAAGAACTAGGTAGGTACCTACTAGATAAACATGAATACTTATCTAGATTTATTTTACCACTTTAGCACTAGACTGAGATAGGGTATATATAAGGACTTCGTGTAAGGTCTTTTTAATTAACCTTTTTTTTATAATTTAACAAGCCTTTCCACCAAATCTGCGAGACAGTCATGTTTGATTCATAATTGATAAGGAGATGAAACAATCCTTGTTTGGTGTAACTCCAAACATTTTCCTGACATCGCACATTTAGACGTGTGTCGCAACTACCTATTATGGAAATACATTTACTCGTAATAGAACAGTGCACGTTTGGTATGGACGGCATACGGTTGCATTCATAAAATAAACACATAACATTTAACTATGTAGAACATTTTCATATATGTTTATAACAGTGAACATTTAGTCATTCCTTCTCTCTGCAGGACGGTATCATCCCGAATAAATTTTTGGTCCTTCGAGCCGGATTTGAAACAGTGACCTATGAATAGTCTTAATTTTTGCATAGCTCGCCGCTGAGCTAAAAGGCCTTTAAACTATTACTTATGTATTGATGTGCAATTAGTATTTATTGTAGGACACATGTTGTAAATAAGCAGCGCTTAATTAGGGCAGTTATATCTCAAATTAATATACATACTAGTTATTTACTGATTGGTTATAGTGATATTTCAGTTAAGTAAGATTTCAGCTCAGCTCAGGATTCGATATTATGCCCTTGAATTATAAGTATTCATAAATTACCGTAAAACGGTGCGATTACATTTGGATATACATGTTTACGATTCTGCTGGACGTTGGACGAGTACTTATCTAAAGAACATGTGACCAGCTGTATCCGGAATCAGTAAAGATTTTAAATGCAATGGTATGTATAGTTACTGACTTAAATATCGTTGTCTATAGCATAGGTAGCTTTATCGGTCCTTTTGCGTGAAAGAGAAAGACATAGCATACCTCTTATAACACAGCTAAAGCTCAAGAACGGCTGAAACTTAACTCCTGGAACACTGAGAAACAAGCAACAGAAAACCTCAGTTTTAAGTTCTGTGGGCCTAGCAGGAATAACTGCGTAAGTGTAACGTAACATGTCATTCACGTAAAACAGTACAACGGTCATTTATTTAGGGCAACTGTGACACAGATAACTCATAGTTTGTACGCCGAAGCGTGACGCGTTGACGCTTACAATACGAATACGTTTTCGCAAATTGTTTGTGCTAAGGCTTCAGCTTAGCGAGTTCCTTATAGAACCGTTGATTTATAGGTACTAAGTATCTTTTTTGTTCGTCCACGCTCGAGAATCTCATATTTGTACAACAGAAAAAATGTACGGTCGAAAAATGTATAATAGTTTTGGTCCTGCTAATTTATTCAAGCTTTATTTTATTTAATGCATTTCACCATCTTACCAACTTCATTTTATGTCCTAGTTGTTTTATGTTTACTAAGTTTTTTATTCCCACATGAACTGTTTAATATTAAGTTTGTATTATTAGGTAAGGAAGAAGCATAATATAAATATTAAATGTTAACTTGTGTAAAATTATAGATATATAATACGAAACATGTAAATGTTAGGAGCAATCTGTGATTATCAGTATTGTGCTTTGGACTGGCGAGTGTTGGTTGAACGGTGAATAAATTTTTATACGGTTTTACAAGGTTTTCTTTACTAACCTTTCTACGAGTACTTCGAAAATTACCAGTACCAGAACACCTTGATGTCCCAATGTTTTTCCTGTGTGATTTAATTAGGGTTAATCTTGAGATATTAAGCTTCAGACAAAAATTCGAGCCCTCTTTTGGGTATAAATCGGAAAATACCATTCGTAGGAAAAAATGTTTAGAACCAAAACTGTAGGAAGTTTAATTCTTAAATAAAACTACTTTTGTGATAACCATTTTTCGAGTGAAATTGAAAATAAACTAGTTATTCAATAAATCAAAATGGACCTTGAAAATCAATGGGAGGTTATGCCGAGGCCGAAGGCCGAGCCTACTACGCGAAGTCGCGGGCAGTCGCTAGTCAACAATATATTGCAAAATTGATCGCTGTAACTGTAAACAACTCATTACATACCTTTTTAATGTACTGAGATAAGAACCGTACCTAAGGCAAGAAATAAAAAGCAAAATCATTACATAGATGGTTATTTATTATAAAATATGACACATTCCTTTGAACTGTGTTTTACAGTAATTGAGATGCATAGCAAAATTGATATACCGTGTCGGCGTCGACATCTGCCCGATGCCTTATACACTCGCTTTTCGATATTATCACAACATTCATCACTACTAGACACATTATTTTACACTAGCGCTTATATTATGAAGATAATAGGGAACAATTTAAAAATAGAGACAACCTTAACCCTTTTTTATTAAATGTACAGTTTATTTACCATGACTTGGTATGACAAACCTAGTAGCAAATATGCGCGCTCCAGTACCTATCACCAAGTACACCAAACATAACAAATCATTCTAAAATAAATGTAGTTAATCCTACCGACTTCCCCACACAAAAATGGGGAAGGAGTATTGAAAAAATATTTTTATTTACTTTATCCTGGATAAAAATGAAATAAATACGAGTGTAGGTATGGGTATTATCCGAATTAATAATTTAAACCGTGCCAACGTTTGAAGACACATATTTTATTATATTTAAAAACACTCTCCAAGAGAAGAATCCTCTGTAAGCCTAGCATTTACTACGTAAGTTTATTAGATTCCGTATATCGAAAGTGGTTAGCCAAGACAGTACGAACACTTCCTAAAAAAATACCCAATCATTTCTCTCTTTATCACGACTATCAAATCACGACCGCCCATATACACACAACACTTGTTATTCTCACTCCATAGCCTAACCTATATAAGCAAAACTCGACCTTAAGACATACGATATCCAGCGAAATCAACACCGAAATCGTTCAAGCAGATGTCGACAAACCAACCGGCCAAGCGTACATTGATTCTACAATAGAACATTCGTGAACCTACAATTTTTTAAACGTAAAACAACGCAACCATTAGGTAAAAAAATAGATACCAAATAATTTACGAAACATGAATTCACCAAGATTTTTCAAACACAAAAATGGCACTTTCACTAAAAACGGAAATATATTTGGATAAAAAACATAAACTACAAATTAAATCAAATGCACAAATTAACAAAACATAATGTTTTAAACTTTCGTAAAAAATCTCAATAAATAAATAAAAATAAATTGAACGAATGTACAATATTTACATACAATATTTAGGAATAGAAAATTAGCATTTTTTTTAAAACATTAGGGGAAGTCTCAATTGGGTAAATTAATAAAATTTTCACGTGAGATCTTTAATAAAAGCGAGAAATCTATATAAAAATAAAATTTCATACACAGGTAGGCTCTATGTCTTTTTCGATTCATAGTAAAATATAAAAAATCCACTTACATCATTCCCCTAATGGACATGATATTTTGCGTCTCTTTCGCACGCACGCATTCTGCACGTACATATACGTGCGCGTGAACGAAACAATGATATTATGACATTACCATACCGATAAAAACTTACAATATTATACGCCTAGGCTTAATGGAGACATCTAATATATTAAATATACTTAAATAGTAACATTGATTCGCAAAGTACGCATGCGTTATGCTTACGCATAATATCGAAATAATATCGTATATTTGAACAAATCTAAGGTATACGATTGCACACAAAAATGCTTAACAGAAGGCCTTGTAAAACGTCATTAAAATATTAATAAATATCAACTAGCGTTCCATAATTTATCAATACTGGAAATATAAGTCTAGCCGTTTTTCTATTCGTAATGCGACGTCTAACAAGATTACAAGGAATTCTGTTAAGTAATATTATTATAAATTATTGATACAGGTGTTACTTTGCTGAAATCCACATTAAAATAATATTAATGGAAATATTTTGCGTCAATTCTGCTGGAATTGCTTTATGGGATACAGTATGCACCTCAGCTACCCACAGAATATGAATCAATGAGTATTTATTTGGGTTTAAGATTGAAGATTTGTTATAGATATTTTGCTATAGCACATAAACAGTTCCGACAATACTCTACCTAAACGGCGTGCACTTTTCAGAGATTGCTCTAGCAATGTTGCCCTCTATTCCATAAAGACGTAAGGAATACAATCCCACGAGTGCTTTATCGAACGGAGCAATATTTTCAACGGATAGAAATTGTACCAGAACATATTCTAGATTTATCACCGATTTATGCCATATGGAACACTGGGTATGGCATTTTGGGAGAAAATATTACACCACGTAAAAGATTAAAAGTTAATTATTACCCTTTTACATCGTGGCCTTTATAAACATAGGGTTTTAAATTATCCTGGATAATTTTTAATCGGAGAAAAATACAACGTCGCATTTGTATACTGTCCGAGTGCCTAAAACCCGATCGAATGATTCAACTGATAAATACTCTACCTTGACGTCTTATCTGACATAATTTCAGTCAGATAGGACGTCAACGTTCACAAATAGATAAACTAGAGTTAAAAGTATCTCAGAAACCCAGCATAGGTAATATATAGTAATAGCTAGATGCTTTCAACGGAATTGGGCTTATTATACAAGTGTAGTAAAAACGTTTTATACAAGAATAATTAGTGTAGTTAGAATCTACGCAAAAATAGTTAAACAGGCAGTAATAAAACTACAAACAAAACTCTCTTGACTCTCGTTCTAGATGTGGCGATTCAACTGAGGATGCCTCGTGTAGAGACGAAAGTTTGTTGTTGAGCGAGGAGCATTATTCTGCATACTACCTATTTGCATTTTATGCGGGAGGGAGGGTGGTGCATACTGGATCTCTGCCATAAGCAATTTTCCAGCGCAAGTGTCGTTAAATATTTCCATTAATATTATTATAATATTAATATAAAAAAACACAAATAGCACGTTATTAATATGGGGCGACGTTTATGTGCAGTTTAGAACTAAAAGCTTGTTGGTGCCAAGCTTCCTTACATACGTTTAAATAAGGCATTCATAAACGCAACTCGAGTTCAAGCTTTTGTATATTGTCAATACGCCTTATATTTTGACATTATTGATTGAACTGCAGGGCTATTATGTATTTCAGTTGCAATCAAATATTGATAGAATTCAAAAAAAAATGCTACTTTATGTCACTTTTGTCAGCTCCAGTCAAACACTTACCATTTCTGCTTACTCAAGCTGTCAATACTGACACACAGCTGCCAATTTTCAAGATGACTCGCCTTCTTTTTAGATGGCTTCATGTTGATAGAAATCGAAAAAAAATGGCGACTTTATGTCACTTTTGTCAGCTCCAGTCAGCAACTTACTTAAGGAGCTTTCAAATCAAGGACACAGTCGCCATTTTTCAAGATGACTTGACTTGATATGGTTATCACAATTCTACCAAGTTTTTCAATATTTTATCAATCAACATTTGATTGTCACTGAGATACGTAATTGATCGTTTCTGAATGTTCGAGTACTTCACCTCTATTGGTTTTTATAAGCCTCAGTTGTTTTTATTGACATCGTCAAAAGTAAACCGTAAACCACCAAACGTCAATAGAGAACTCCGCGTTTTGTTAAGACTGAAGCAGCAAAGTATGCCGGTCCGCTGGTATATTCGTTTCATACGGACATGAAGCAAATACACGGCATTGGACTTCTAGTAACGGTTGCTTTACGCATACACACACACTTAAAACGATACTTCACTTGTTCAGAGTTAATAGACATAATAAGAGGCATCACTGGACAGGTGTTCAGTTAATACATATGTATTTTTTCAGAGATTGCTCTAGCAATGTTGCCCTCTATTCCATATAGACGTAATGAATACAATCCCACGAGTGCTTTATCGAACGGAGCAATAAACGAGTACCAGAACATGTTCTAGATTTATCACCAATTTATGCCATATGGTAACACTGGATATGGCTTTTGGGGAAAAATATTACATTAAAATATTAAATTGAAATATTACTTTACATCGTGGCATTTATAAACATAGGGTTTTTAAATTATCCTGGATAATTATTAATCGAAGAAAAAATACAACGACGCATTGAATACTGTCCGAGTGCCTAAAACCGATCGAATAATTTAACTGAAAAATACTCTACCTCTTTCATGCAGTTTCTGTGATGCTCTAGTTTATCCGTCCGTTAAAGTTATTTGACGTCTTATCTGACATAATTCAGTCAGATAAGACGTCAACGTTCACGAATAGATAAACTAGAGTTAAAAGTATCTCAGAAACCCAGCACAGGTAATAGACAAAATGTTTTCAACGAAATTGGGCTAATTATAAAAATGTAGTAAAAATCAGGACATACATTCTACATCAGTCTATCTGTAAACACGTTAGAGCTTAATTATAAACATAGGCCATTCTGCTTCGAGCATGTTTGAAGTGTGATCAAATGAGGGAGTCAAAAGATTGTGGCCTGTCTCTCACATTATCATTTATATAGATGTGTTCTAATGCCTAATTTCACCGTCGATCGATTTCAATAAAACGGAGTTCAGCGTAAACTAGATCAAGTTTCCGTGACAATATAAAGGACCTCTTGTAAAGACATAGGAGACTATAATTATAAGTCGCGTTTAGGTTGTATTGAAAACGTTCAGTTACTATGCTGAATTCCGACTTAAGTGTGACGTTAGTTGAATCTATTTGAAAAAAAAACTTGTTGCAAAGGATAACAGTAAATAAGCAAAAAATAAAAATATGGTTAAGCCAGAATACAGCTTTTTCCAAAAGCTCTATTTTGGGAAACTGCGTCTGTCTTTTACCTATTTTGTACTAAGAAAATACTCTATTGAATAGGTACTATAGACCTATAGAGACTATAGAGACTCTGTATATTGATAATTTGTTTGTATCCCCTAAATTTGATCACACTTCTCATCTCAACTTACATACTACATGGCTTCTCGACTATACTTTGGCCATATTGACAAATTACGATGCGGTTGCGTTTAAAATGCGTTCAGTCTCTACGTCATATCGAAGCTGCTTTTTATTACGATGGTACATATCACTTCAAATTGTATGCCATAAAAGTCACATCGTATTGGTATGTATAATTGTTCGACAATTATTAAAAAAAGTTATCTTTGGAGTTATTGGTAGTGTAAAGGTACATTTACAAACAACAATATGTGTTTATATACAGTATAGAAACCATAGCTTGAATTAAGTGTATAATGCTGAGTTCCTATTTCCAGAAACAAATTGATTTGCTCACGACTCAAAACTTATTGACGCTTTTGTATGAGAAAATTATCAAAAAGTAATTAGTCGTAAGTAAAATGATCTGTTTATGGGTATTTAATAGGTTACAGCTAATGACGGTCATTAGACGTCCACTGTTCAAATTTCTCAATGAACGCATTTCATTGTGAATTTCTATATTATTATGGTGTTGAGGCAACGATACTCTACGGCTTCTAAACGAATTATATAAGTCACGTCATGAGTTTAGTTGAGGTTATGTTTGCAAGTGAACAAATTTAAGTTTAATAAACTATCAGGGTATTTCACTCCGCTTTCATCTTTTATACTCACAAACGTGTTTGAATACCCCTTATTTATTAAGGCTTTTCAGATAAAATATGGCAAGAACAATACACCAATTTGAGATCCTCAATACACTTCCACATTTTTGACATCAAATTGACAACAACATAGAAAACACAACCGTCAACACACCTCAAAAGTCAATCATATATTTTGGAGGCGATTCTTAAAATCTCGACATGGTATCGTACAACAATGTGAAGACGTCATCAAGACGTAAATGTGACGTCATATCTGATACAACTATTCATATTGGCAGTGTTATCATTTGTAAGCGCGCAAGCATTTAACACCAAACCTTATCAAATACATTTCTTTTAAACCGATAGATTACGCGAGTAACTATTTCGTAATACATTTAATATTTAATTATATAAATATCATTAACAATTAATTCATAATTATATTTCGACTGAACGGAATGTGCTCTTTACATGTTTGTAGTCATTAAATACAAATATATAAGTTTAAATATATCCAATACGACTTACGATTAAAACAACTTTTTCAGTTACATATTTTTTGTGCTGTTTCCAACCTTACACCTATATTATTACAAAATGCAAAACGTAGTGTATATAAGATTTTAAAAATGTTTGGTAAACAAAAGTAGTTTAAGGCAAAATCTACGGTACAGAGACCGGTTAGACTGGAGCGATCTTGTTCACCCTTTCATCATGGATATTATGAGCAACCATTATTAATTATGACCGTTCAAACACATAATAGGGCGCGTTACGGTATCTTCCACGAATGATCGTGAAATCAATACAATTTTCTGTCATTCCTTGAAGATACCATAACGCACAGCGTTTTAATGGTCATAGAGAATAAAATCCCTGGAGATAAAATGATTGGCAGCGTTGTAAGTAAAACCTATAGGAGCTTTCATATAGTTATTACTATAAATGCGAAAGTAAGTTTGTTTGTTTGTCACGCTTTTCTAAGCGGCTGAACGGATCGCAATGAAATTTGTCAAGAAGTTAAATTATATCCCGGAGAAGCACTTATAATACTTTTCGTCTACATCATTATCATAAACGTCGTCATCAAATGATATCAGACGTAAACCATCGATAGATAAGTTATCTATCTTGTATTAGACGCAAACGATCGATAGATAGGTTATATATCTTGCACTAAACGCAAATCATCGATAGATGGGTTATCTATCTAATACTAGACGCAAACCATCGATAGATGGGTTATCTATCTTGTACTAGATGCAAATTAAATCATCGATAGATATATTTATCTATCTTGCACATGAACCTAACTATCGATGGATTGGTTATAGAAACCGGCAATTTAAGTTATAAAGTTAACAAATGTTACAGAATGGTCAAGTCGCTCCATTATTTCCCGTTCTTTGTACCGACGGATGAACCATTATCCAAAGAGTAAAATAAACGCGTGACCATCAAAATGCAAGCAATAATTCAACATCTCGCGTACCTAAGCCTTATGATATGAAAACACGCTTGTACAAAATAAATAAAACAACCTATAAATACCATTTACCCTAGTCACTTTCACAGTCAGTGTGTTAATTTTAACTATCAGATAGTATAACGGCACTTTAATTTATAGTTCTCTAATCTAATCTCTGTTTTGTAAGCTGTAACCTTTTTACTTGACTCATGAGAAGGGTTGTATTTTTGCATAAACGAAAAACTTTTACTTTAACTTTTTAAAATACAAAAACGAACGGTGATTCGTTTTTGTATTATATTACATATGAGAAAAAATATTTTCGTGGCTGGCTGTTATTATTATGCGATGTGACTGCCCGTTAGCCTTGACGGTAGGAGAGAGTTAGAAGAGAAGTTTAAATCCCTAATCTAACTCCGATGTCACAGACTGGCTCCAAAGGGAGGGAGACCAGCGCTGGTTTTAAAACAGCATAATACTGAGTTGGGGACCATTTTATGACATAGCAGTTAATTCTAATACTTCTTTCTTACTTTTATTAATCGTTGTATATGCTGCCTTTATTTAAATGTTATTTTCATTTCATTTTTCATTTAAACCTTTTTTTCTGGCGTCTTTTTGTGACGTGTAAATGTGGAGTACAGGAACTCTTATAAACAGAAACCTTAGTGTTTCGGTGTGAATTGTGATACATTTATTTATGCTAATGTTGATACTCCTATATTGTAAAAAATCAACTTTACACTTTGCATAACGAGGAGACACATATCTCCCTCTCTTTCGAAATGAATAACTCGCCTACTGCCAGCCTTTTAAGAACAAACATTGATTTTGCAACGGGATATTTATCATGCATACACATAATGTTATGTTACATGTTTGTAGCTGCTTTTCTAAAATTCCCACAATAGTTTTATCTCTAGTATAAGTAGACTGTCGTCTTGCGTTATCTGACATTTAAAATTTACCCACAACTCGTACAACAAAGTCTTAAGTTTAATAACTTACTTTAGAACAACGATAGCTAGCCGATAATTAAAAATACAGCGATATTTGAAAAAAACTTGAACCCCCTTTCAAATATCGCCATATAATTCATCTTTAACGTCTTTAAACCAACGGGGATCTTATTATTTATAAGTTAGAGTACAAAATCGCCCGTCAGCCCTCGGGCGGCGGTACACGAATAGCCAAACTTACGAACTATCACTAGTCATAACTAGGTTTAACCTCACTGGTTTTGCGCCACTATTCTCGTGGAACTCTACATTGCGAAATTGTCAATTTTATGACGTCACGCTTGCAGATGACGTCATACGTCGTCCATCACAAATGCGACGTGCATTGTGGGCCCTGAAAATAATACTTTTATAAGATACACATTACAAATTGGACACTGGTGACATTTTGTATATTTTATTGACCGAGCGAGCAACCGAGTGAGTGAAGCGTCTCTGCTGAAACTGGCCAAATCGACTTTCATCTGTCCGTATGTTTGCTAGGTTGTACGTAGATCTTCCTGTACAGGTCGCATTTTAATCTGTCCGCATCAGGACAAAAAATAACAATAGATTTATGAATGAAACTTGCCTCGAATGAGGCTTGCTGATTCGGACAGATTAAAGCAACCTTGACGAAACTTGGTATGCGTGTTCTACGATTCTATGTATTTATTTGTCGTCAGCGATTTTTGAGTGAGATGAAAGTCAATTTGGCCAGTTAAAGCAGATATGCTTCGCTCGTTCGCACAATTAGATTATATAAACTTACCGGGAACAGTATCTCACACCATTACAAACGCGTCTCGTCCTCGGAACAAGAAGGGGTGTTGGTCGATCATGGTCTGTACTATATCCTCGAGGTACGGGCGCGTCATCTCGAACCGGCCCATGTCCGAGAACGAAACTGGGAGGAGGGTCGGCCACCAGCAGATCGCCAGGTTCTTACTATCCATTGAGTTTAGCTTCGAGTTGTCTGCCACTCTGTGAAACAGCCAGATTGCAGTTAATAGATTAGCATTTTAATATGCAAAATTCGACTGACCGGTTGGCGCAGTCGGTAGGACTCCTGTCGTCTGAGCCGCTGGCTTGATCCCCGCACATGTCAAACATTTGTGTGCATGAACATGTCTGTTTGAGCTGTGTATGGGTGTGCATATGTATATAAGTATGTATATCATTCATCCGGTTACATTACAAGTACTGCCTAATTCAGAATCGGAAGACCTTGTGTGATCATTATTTGATTTATCCCTTAAAATCTAAGCTAACATTTATGGTGTTTATAGAGGGGTAATACATATAGTATTTGAAACGGTAAGCCCGTTCAAGTTTATTGCACCTTTTTACTATTTATGTCATCGATGACGTCACCGATAACGCTCACATCGCGACACCAACTCTCGCGAATGGAAGATGAGTTTTGCGGTCGTTGCAAGCTGTCAGTGTCAAAACATCAAATAGTTTAGCCAAATTTTCTTAAAAAGATCGAAATAATGGTTTTTAAAGAAAATTTAGTGCGCATTATGCATCCGCGTTAGTGTTCCATCAGGGTCAAAAGCATTGGAACCAAAGGGAACCCCGGTTTGCCCGGCCACGACAGTTCAAGTTCAAGTCATTTATTGCGAATAAAGGTGATACAGAGATCTTACATTTAACGTTTTATGATACACTCTATCCGGCCTTTACATGAGGCATGCAATATTACATAAATACTAGGTATTTATAACTTTAACGAAATAATTACTTACTAAATTGGTCATAAATAATAGAATAATCAGTAGTAAATCACAAGGTCAAACAAAAATTAAGTAGGTACAATGTAGAATTATTAAATTATTAAATGAGGCGAATAATCAAAATATTAGATAATTCAAAGGAAATTATATTAAAACAGTTCATAATACTATATACCTATTGCCACAGTCGCATTACAATAATTTTTCATTTAAATATTTATCAACTCTATAATAACATTTATTCACCAAAAGCTTTTTTAAATTATTTTTAAATGCACGAGTATTTTGCTCTTGTAATATACTATTCGGTAGATGATTATATATTTTAGAAATCATACCAAATATACTATTTCTAAATAAAGCAGTATTAATGTTAAAGGATTTAATTTTATGTTGATGTCTTTTGGTGCGTAATGTGTCAAATAAATACAAGTTTAATCTTGCAAAGACCGAGACTTCATATATGTACAGAGAGGGTAGGGTCATTAAATTAAACTTTCGAAAGTAGGGAACACAGCTGTCTCTCCGTTTCAGACCAAATATGGCTCTTACACATTTCTTTTGGGCTTTAAAAGCTTTAATTTTGTCAACTGAGTTGCCCCAAAACATAACACCGAAACCAATACACTTTCCACTTGACCATGATAGGACGTCAAAACAGTTGAAACGTTAACAACTTTGTTACGTTAACACAGTTGTGAGTGTAGACGGCGCTTACAGGAACGCACCATTAGAAGAAGGATTTAACTATGCATACTATTAAATGGCGCTGATGTATGCATGGTATTTTTACGGAAGAAAGATAGGGGTAAAATTCTCGCCTTGGGAATTTGGGCTTCAATTGATTTAAATTAAATATTGATACACACATGTGATGTAATTGGACTGGGAATTGCATTAGGACCTGTATAAAAACTAACTATTTGATTGAATAGCATGACTACCTTTTTTTCAATTATTTCGGAAATAATTGCCAAGAATGAACAGCCAATGCAGGTATTGCTCTAGATCGCAGTAGTTTTTGGCTATGTATGCTTAAGTCACACGAATGATATTGTACAAATAGACATAAAATCTTATGACAAGAAGTTGTCAGACTGTCGGTCTAGCGCTTGACGAGTCAACATCTGAGGATGCCTCGTGTATACGCTAAACACGTGTCTAATCGTTTTTGGTTGATCGGGCTTTTTTGTATGTTGCTTATTCTGTATAATTCCAATTTGCATTCTATGCGGGAGGGTGGTGCACAATGCTTCTCTGGCATAAGCATTTTTCTAGCGAACGTTTCCAAATATTTCTGTAAAAATAGTTTTAGAATGGATTTCTGCGAAGTAACGCCTGAATCAGTAAAATATCTTAAGGTAAGACTTACCTGGCGAAGTGATCCAGTAAATAATCAAGCGTGGCGCGAGCCAACGGCGTGAGTGCGGTATGGAGCAATGTGCGAAGCGCCAAAACTCGGACGCTCCTGTCCTTCAGTTCTACACCACCCGCCATACAACCGCGCATAGCTGTTACACAACATATCAAATCACAAATCATCATCGTCCGTCTAAACATCGAGCAGAAAACTTTCCAAATGACACGATTATCATCCAATTTTGGACAGATTTGTTCATACAAAGTGTTAAAGCAAGGAATTATTTAAAATATGAATCAGATTTCCACTAATTAGATCTCAACAACAAGCGCTCTTATTAGCGATCGACACTGTAATGATATCATATAATAAAAATAACTAATAATAGCTTTATTTCCTCATAACTAAAGAAACAAATACTTTGTTAGTAATTTTACTCTAATGTTAGTAACTATAAGGACCGCCTATTGCGGTGAAAGCCTCCTCCAACTATTTCCACTTTGACCTGTCTCTAGCTGTTAGAGACCATGTTTTCCTGCTGTGATCACGATGACGTCGTTCCATTTTGTAAATGGTCGACATTTTTTCTTTTTTGCTGTAATATAAACCAGTTGGTGATTGCATTTGACCACCTCTCATCCGTTCTTCTCTGGGTGTAACCTGCCTATCTTCATTTTAAACTAAGTGTTTGTTTCACCATATCTTTCGCTTTTGTTTTGTTTCTTATGGTATCATTTAGAAAAGCGCAAATACTTTTTTTATTATTGACAAAAATTCGAGACCAATTTTTTTTTGTGGAACCTATCCATAGAAAAAAAATCAGAAAGGTAGAATGTATTTGTGGTCAAGCTTAAAAAAAACACGCGTCAAATTGAGATCCTGTACCTACTGGGTCACTAACCGATTTCCAGACCTGGCAATGGCTAGGTTAACATGTGTCAAAGGTATAATATTTCGTTGAATCAAATAGGCTACAAAACAAAAATCTGAAACTAAATTCAAATTGGCCTTATAAGCTCAAAAGTTGCAACATTAAGATATTTAGTAATATGCAGATTGTAAAGGTACAAATCCAATATTTTAGGCATTTAATTACTCAATTGTTAAGTAAGTGAAACCTGATCATGCAAATAATACCCTAAGATCGTTACAATACATGTTGCAGTACAATTTGTCGCATTATTTTGTCGATAGCCACCTACATGTGTTATACAATACTGGCAATAAATGGCGAAATAATTAGTAGCAAAAGTACAACCGCGGCTATCATGGCTTGATTAGAGTTTCAAATTATGTACAAGCAAAGTTTTAATACTCTATTTAGATATCTTTGCTTCTAATTTTCTATTGTTGTTCCAGAATCTCAAATCTCTCCAAATCTATAAAGATGTATTTAAAGTAAGAAAGGATGTATCTATAGACGTCATTCATTTGTTTGCTCCCTATAAACAAACCTATAGATAAGATATTATATACTGTAATTACATAACATTTCAAGAAAAAATGTTTGGGCGTATTTTATATTTAGTTTGAACACTTTGCAATAGTCATATTCTTAGATACTGCCCTAATGTATACACGATATAATCAGATAAATGTATTTACATACAGTTTTGCAATCACGACTACTTGATAAATCATTACAGATATCATAATCCTAATTAATTCGCACCAACATTAGTAATGATATCGTGTCATATGAAAAGATTTAGAAAATAAACTACAAGTATAGAATCGAAACTCTTTTATGCAAGATCGGAACACTCTGGCCTTTATATATCCCTACATCATGTACCGTTTTTTTTTATGTTTTGCTCGTAGATTTCCCAAGCAACTACAAAACCGTAGATATTTCTTGTCCAGTGGCTATTACTTGAAACCTGTACAATTGATTATCGTGACCAAAGTTCTGAAGGAGTTTTATTTCTATACTGTAGTTAGTATTAGCTATTCTTAAATACCGCATTATATATAAACGACCTTACTTATAAAAAGTTGCATTAATTTAAAGAACGTCATTTAGTAGTGCGCAATCCAAATCTGCGCCGTGCGAAATGACTGTTATTTAAATGTATGCAGCGTTAAGGCCGAAGCTATTTGGGTATCGATTGGACAACAGCTATTGTTACCAAGATCTGCTTAATTAGCCAATGTAACCATTGCCTAATCGATGCAAACAGCTGTACCACAAACACGTGCGGTTAGTTTGCATTAGCCCCAATATCGCTTAAAAACAGAGATGGGTGAAGATGAATTGGCATTGACAAGCATTGAATGTAAACTGAGCATTTTGTAATCATTACATTTGTAAAATTAGTTCATCGTAAAGAGCGCTGAAGAAATATTTCTCCATAGGACTAATATAGACATCGCGCCTTTTTTTAGATAAGTCATTCTGAGAGGTTGAACTGTATGGTATCCTACCCTTAGCGACACGGCACTATGTATTGTGTTTTAGGTCTGTAACCCGCATTGTATCTTTTGCATTTATGGCTCGTTCATCTGGACGTTTTGAAACCACCATTTTAGATGATAGAAATATTAAAACACAAGTCTATGCCGGTGAATTTGTGCGTTTCAAATTAGGTTATAACAGTTCCCCTGTAACTACACGTTGAATCGAGAAAAAGTATATTGTTATCCTTGATATAAGCTATGTCCATTATAAAATTCATCAATTGTTGAGCCATTTCAGCAAGAAACTGTGATTTAAAAATAATTCAGATAAAGGCAATAAACAATGATTTAGAAAATACAGATATTCTGTATACGCACAATAATACAAAAGTACATCCTACTTTGAGCGTCTTTGATATAGTATATGCGTGAAATCAAAACAGACGTGACTTCTCTTGTGGTGCCTATTCACTACTGGTAATATATCTCAATCTGCATATACCCGTTTGTTTTTTGCCAGACGAAATAACTATTCCACGCTAGCAATATCTGTCCACTCCCGGATATTCTTAAGCAATGACTCATCTCTTTCCAACATGGTGTTACATCTTTCCCATTATTATTTAGAGAAGGAAATTTAAACGGCATCGAAATTTGTATTCCTACACATAAACTGCGAAGTAACACATTTCAATGGCAAACACACCTATTTTAGGTAGCTTATTTATTTTTGACACAGTATTGAGGTAACGGCAAAATATTTACAGTGAGGCTTTGTAATTGAATGTTTAAGAATAATTGAAAAAAAATTACTGTCATCTTTATAATTCAGTCTCCATCCATCTCTGTTTCGGGTTTTCTTAGCTCTTAGCAGGTTATTTAGGCTACTTATTGAGTGCCTCATCAATTAGTGCTTCGTCAATGGTAAGGTTAAGGCTAATTAGTACAAAACGTTAGTATAAGTAGTTATGGATCATGTTATGGTGTTAATGTGAAAGGAAGGCGTCAGCTAAAGCTACTTTTCGACAGTACTTACTGTCGGCCGGTTGTGATCTTAGTCTACCTCCAATAGCCGACTCTGAAAAAGAGTCCCAAACGTCCGAGTGTCAATAACATTTAATCATACGCCATTTAAACACTACAAATATCACAGGAAATGTCATGATTCAAATTTCAGCTATTATATTTTTCTTAAGATCTTGTAACTATTAAATGCAATGGAATTAAACAACTTAGCATCATCTACCTGACATCACAATTATTGTGAAGTGTTCGTAGCAACAAGATGAAAATGATATGAAATATAAGCGAATTCATTCCTCTAAAGTTGTTTAATTTCAAAACTTCTTCTTTTACAAAAATACTAGGTAGATTGTCTTATAATTTGGAAAAAAATTACTATGATATTAAAAATTATATTACGTCTACCACTCATGTACGAGTAGGTACTTTGTTTTTAAGACTTTTGAGGTCCATAAACAAGAAGAAAAGAGAAACTGTGAACTTCCATTTCTAGAAACGGCTATATTTTTTTCACACAACAAAACAGATAATGATGCAAGATAATCTTTAAAACTTAAGACTTTTATAAATATATATACACTCGAGTTTAATAATAAACGGTTTATTCACTACGTCAATTATTTGCATCGATTTACCATTATATATACTCGTAACATAGATTCGCAACAATTCAGATCTATTAATATTGGCGACATGTAATAACACCAAAAGTGATCATTATCAAAATATAGAAATACACTAAAAGTATGCAAATATATTCAAACAAAATTTAAATCAGCCCAAAAAGTAAACGCTTACCAAATATTTATCGATATGTATTATAGGGGTTTCTTTTTTGCATAACAAAATCTTAGATAAAACTATATTTAAACACAAAAATATCTTTGATGTTTCTAAGCCTATTCGAAAAATCGTTGCATGTTATTCTTCTAGAGCTAAAAAATTGACATAGTAAATAACCCGTTTAACAAAGACTACCCTACTTTATTTTTTCACCTGGCAATGAATAATATTTTACTCACTGGCAATGTCCTCCAACTTATCCATGCTATCTTCGTCCAGCAATGGAGGCAATTTCTTTGAGAAAAAGTCCTTGAGAGCGGTGGCTACTGCATTCACTGGTATGTCTAACGCGTAGAAATCTACATTCGGGTCTGAAAAAACCCAAAAGCAACTTTTTAAAATCTGATCAATTAAAGAAATTATAAAGTCCGGCAATTATTTGTATTCGAAACCAATTATTTCAAAGCAAAACGCGAAAATTTGTTGCAATTCAGAGCGAAAAATATAGAAAATTCTGGAATTTGGAAAAATATACTCTTTAGAGTGTTTGTAAAAACTCTTCTTTTGGTCGTATAAAACTTTTCAAGCGTTCGTCTTTCGTGGCTTAGTGATTATGGGGTCTGATACTGTTTTTTTTTCCTAGCATTAAGCTTAAATTTGCAAAGACTTTCACCTTGTATGTTTCCAAAGATTATAAAATAGTAAATCGTAGTTGTTCCTTCCTGAAACTGATACGATCCGACCTGAGAGTGTATAGTCAGCCACGCAAAATTACCTCTATTCAAATATTTTACCAGTCCAGAAAAATGCAATTAGACGTAATTACTGCTGTACATTTAGGGGTCAAACCTATCGCTCTGGTAATCGGCATGACTTGAAAATATCTTATACCTTTAAGAAGTTTCGCATGGGAAATAACGTTACATTTATGTTTGACAAAATATTACATCCACACGCTCCTGTCTCCCTCACAGTAACAACTATTTGGAGTGAAAAGAATATGACAAATAAAAGCAAAACAATGAATAGTGACAATTATTAGTGTACCGATGTGATTGTTGTTGTGATGTGTGTTGTGTGTTGTGTATGATGATTGCTGTTTTTTACAGATCGCGCGGCGAGAGTTTGGCTTTGACCTTCGGGTGGAGGGGATTACTGCGCATGGGTACTGTCGCGCCATGTGACAGAGAGAGACAAGAGTCCCTCGTCTTCGATGTGACAGAGAGAGACAAGAGTCCTTCGTCCCTCTAGCCACCCTGTGATACCCAATTTTTGACTTCTGCGCAATAACGGTCAAAGCTAAACTCTCGCCGCGCGATCTGTACCTATAATAAATCTATAATTTTATGATGTTTTAGCTTATCAGTCTGTATTGTAATAGGTATATATATTTTGATAGTAAAAGTTACGAACATTGTTATTTATAAATTAAATATACTATATTAATGAAATATATATTGTGTACCTTCATGAAACTTGTTGAAGAGCATATCCACATGAGCTCTGTTCCCAGGCACCCGGTACAATCCCTCGGAACCCAATCCTTCGTGCTCGATAAACTCTACGCACTTCTCTACGAATAGCGGGACGCCGTGGGCACCCTGTTGGTAGAAAACATGATTATAATACAAATAATAATATTAAAAAAACATAATGGGATAATTTCATAATTTGACTAGAGTGTTGCCAAAAAGCCTTGTTACCTAAGTTATTTTTAGGAAAGTTTTAAACTAAAATGTTACATGTATTTTTAGGTTTCGCTCTATTACAAGTAAAATTATATTCACAAGAAGCTTTAAATAAATTTGAAGAAGAAGTATGTAAGGTAATCATTTGAACATATGTCATACGTTTTACATCACAGTTTATATATCTCCGGGATAAGATTTCCTTTAGGATAAATTTTCAGCTCCAAAGGGGAATAAAAGACTACATGTCTCAAATTCTCTTTTAAAGGGAAACCTAAACGGGATTTTGACACTAACTCATACATTACAAACCACTGTGGCGGGCTTTAGTTGATAAAAGAGTGATGTATCTAACATTTCCCAATTTCATTAGCTATATTCAATGATCCGATTCAATGAACACGAATTATTATTTATTTGTATCGATCAACAACAACATACCTTTTTCAAATTTTTATTTAATTAAATTTGCATCATATACATGTCAGGTTAGGTCTTCAAATAAATCATATGCCCAGTGTATACACCCTATATAAGTAAGGGGGCGCAATATCAAAATTATAATAACTATGTAGGTATTTCAAATTAATAATAAAAGATAAAAACATTAAATTAAAATACACAGAGAAACATTCACAATATAATGTCTAATTTAACTATTTATTACCATGAATACTATTAGATGCAGCATTTGATACAGTCCCCATCGATCTGTCCATTTTAATTTAATCAACTGGGTAGCAACACTTTTGCAATAACAGCGATTTCAATTTTCTTAAAAAAACAGAGTCACTTGGTTCACGTTTCATTTCGTTGGGGAGTTTATTAAAAATGGTGATCATTTTCAAGATTGGACTTTTGCTAAGTGCTTTGATATTTGTTGTAGGTAATGTAAGTATGTGTTTATTGCGTCTGTTATAATAATCATTTACTTCCAAGTTTGATTTGAAAAAATGTCGGTATTTTCGCACAAATGTAAATATTTGTAGTTTGTACATTCCTGGTAGTGTAAGTATTTTTTCCTTAATATAATACGGTTTACAACTTTCTTGCAGTTGGATGTTAAATATTAAACGAACGCATTTTTTTTGCGGGATGAGTAAGTAAGAAAAGTCGGTGCTATCTCCCCATAAGATAATGCCGTAGTTAAACCATGAGTATGCATATGCGTAATAGGCTGATAGCGCAGTTTTAGTAAGTGTGTGTTACATTTAAGTACTCCTAAAGCATAAATAAATTTTGATAGTTTGGTTTAAAATTCTGTTTTTTTTTTTTTTTTTCAATTTGAGTAAATATCTAGTGTGAGGCCTAATAGTGTAAATTCGTTTACTTCTTGCAGTTTAGTTTTTTTACTTAGTAAGTCGAGATTTAAAGTTGGTCTTTGGTATGTAAATGTAAATGACATATTTTTGTCTTTGTTGTGTTCATTTCAAGGTTGTGATCGTTTAGCCCGTTTGGTTTCTAAGAAGGTATTTTCTATAAATAGATAATCAATGTTTTGTGAAGATTTAAAGATTTATGAAGATTTTAGATAGAGATATGACCAAATCTCACATGATGTATGACGATGCATGCAGTCTACGATAAAGCATGATCTAGTCACTAAGAGACATGGAAGCTTAGATAAAAGTAATCATACCCGTCTAAATATTATTGATGAAATAATAATGATGTACATAATACAGTATAAAATACACTGACAGATTACTTACTTGAGGACCCCAATTTTGTATCGATTGAGAGTTCGTCACTTGCACCGCGTTTTTCTTATCCTTACTTTTCGAAAATTCCTGTAAAAAATATAATTATTCAGAAATGTTTTAACAGTTATTTTCGTAATTAAATAACTTTTTATATGTTTACTCAGCGCACGGAGGAGTAGGAGAATTTTTCCTCCACTGCGGCGGCAAGGATGTAAAAAGGCGTGGAAATATAACATACTAGATGGTATGCATCTTATTCTAGATGCAATCTTCGTTATTATAATCTGTCTAATCAAAGTAGACACTGAAAAATCGTGGCAAATTCAATAAATGTTAATACGGCACCGTATAAATGTCGAATAGTCATGCCATACGCCGATTCCTGTTTTCCCTAATCTCTGGGAAAAAATATTGGAATTTACTCAATGCATTTGCTTATTTTTGGATTCAAAAATAGAATATATTATTATGTTTCATAATATGGTTTATTTTAATTTCCTTAGATGAAGTTTTTAGTTATTTTCTTACACATACAATAATCATGCAGCTATAAATTACAATGAAGTCAAACTAAGTCAATTAAAATAAAATAACAGTCCACTATAATTAGTTAGATGAAACTTGTTATTACCAATTATTGCATAGCTTTGGGCACCCTGCATTTACACCGATATGAATTATAGTGTCAGGAGGTGGAAACACATCATGCACTAGAATGTCTAAGTAAAAAGTTTAGAAAAAAATCTACTTTGACTTGACGAACATAACCGATCAAGTAAAACCGACAAGTTAAGCAACACTTGCTGCGGTCAGGACTTGGATGGGTGTGTGCTAGTGGCATTATTGAACTGAGCGCTCCCGTGCTTCGGAGGGGACGTTAGCCATCCGTCCCGGTTGTTTGTCTTAGGACAACAGCCGTTAGGCTATGTGGAAGGCCTTCGGGCGGCCTGAAAACTTCGACATGGGTTGGCCACTAACCTATCCACCAAGCCGCACTGAACCCGCGTGGTTGATTATGGCGCAACTCCTCTCTCTGAGAGGAAGGCTCGAGTCCCAGCAGTGGAAACATAATGGGCTGTTTATGATTATGATTAATCTGTGCGCGAAAAAGTCCCAATATTCTTTTAAATCATGAATTTCAATTTAGTTTTTAGATTTTAGTATGTATCGCTCCTATTGTTTTCCTATATTTCGCAAATAAACATAACAGTTTTATTAAGAAGTGCCCAGCGTGACTACCTTATGCCTGCGGTCATGCTTGCTGAACGGATGATGTCGCCTTCGTGAATCAGCCGCGCTAGACGAAGAGTTCTCCTGTGCGGACGATTGATACTCTCCGGATAATATCTGTAAAAGTAATTAAACACAAATTTAAATTCAAACAAATGTATTTCAAAGTTAATACGTATGTATATAAATCTATGACGTGTACCTAACGTACCTGAAAGTAAGCTGGGGGCATGTATAATAAGTACGAGACTAATGTTGCAGTATCCTACCGACTGCGCCATATTCAAATTTAATTCTTTAAGGGTTGCATGATTAAATGTATTTACTCTCAGACTTTACAGACATGACCAATTGAATGTAAGCTTTTTGTCCTCATCCATATTGGCTGTATTGGCATTTCAATATAGTGTATATCTATCTACATACATACATAAAATCACGCCTCTTTCCCGTAGGGGTAGGCAGAGACCACGGATTTCCACTTACTACGATCCTGACATATCTCTTTCGCTTCATCTATACTCATCCATCCTTTTATACATAAGCGTCGGTTTAGGGTACTTTTGACCTGGCCTTTTTTCAGAACGTCTTCAATCTGATTTCGGAACGTTCGCCTAGGTCTTCCCCTTCCAACACTTCCGTTTACTTGTCCCATGTATACCTGTTTAGTCATTCTCATTTCATTCATTCTCTCCACATATCCAAACCATCTTAACATACCTTTCTCGATTTTTGTCACTACACCCTCATTCACACTACATCGTTCCCTTATCACACTATTCCTTATACTGTCACTCCGTTTCACTCCAATCATGCTCCTCAATGCTCTCATCTCCACAGCATTTATTCTACTTTCAAATCTATCTAATAACCTATATTTCTTTAAATGTCTTTTGATGTGCTTTACACGGGTAATTGAAAACTATTTTGTTTGTAATTAACATCTAAAATGTCGATATTCATATTATTAATGTAATGTGTATGTTCTTGTATTTATAGTTATATTAATATAAATTGTTGTCGTAGGTTTCTTACTAATGCAAAAATCTGCGGTTTAACCAATGAATGGTTTTCAATGATATAAATGTACGTTAGGTACTAAAGTTACATTTAATTACTTAAACCTGAAACAATGTTCTTGTAGCATTATGCATTCATCATTCATGCCAGCGGTCCAACAGTACACACGTATAATGATTAAAACATTTTAAGCGAAATTTTCCTTTTAATATTTTTTTGATTACCTTGTGCGTAGGTTCGTGAATAGGCGGCGGAGGCAAAGGCCTAGGTCTCCTCGATTCTCCATCAGAACTGCCTTCACTGGATTCGCTTGCCGCTGAAAATTATCCACATTAATATGTTGCCTTGACGGAAAATATATTTAGGGACAATACCACATATGGTATGCAACGTAAACAAAAAGAGAGTTATTCAATTAACATGGTAAATTTGGAACAAAGAGTAGCATGGGTATGGGTTTCATTAAATTAAAAAACCGCCACAATTTCAATAGAAATGATGGTTGGAAAGTACCACCTGCTTGGGATCCAGTGATCAAGCTAATAAAATCCCAAAGCCAGCTCAATACTGCAAGACCTCTGGACACCGTGAGTGCCTACTGCGTGAATTGGGTAAGTTTTGATTAAAATTTGTACGGGGTACATAAAAGTAATTTCTATAACTTTATGCTTAACATGCAACTGTCATCTAGTCTACGCGTGACCATGTTCACGGACAATTTAGCCCGTCCAATGCCTACTTCTTTCGGTGTCTTTGCAACGCATAAAATTTCAGATAAAAAATACTACACTGCAATAGTTTGACCAACTAACAGCAAGTTTATACCGATGGAGTGCATTTGATCTGATAAAATTAGTTACAAACCAGAGGTATAAAAATGTGTATACATTAGGCGTACGCGCAACATGGCATATCAGTTTTTTTACGTACACATGGTGTACGCGCGACACGCGACTTCTCATTTTGAAGTTGTTTAAGTTCAGGTGATGCAGATATTATAGTGATGGGGAACTTTTTGACGTGCGTCTTATAAATCGATGAACGCCAGCTGCACCCACAAAAAAGCATGACTCATTGTTACGTTACACCTAGAGCGTGGAACAAACGATAGGTAGGCACGACCGGCCTAAGCGTTCGGCTTGTCTTATGACGTTATCATGTAAAATGACCGTCCGTAAACCAACATTTTTAAATTTATCGGGGAATCAATAGGCTGGGGCGTGTAAAACTAGCACAGCTGAAAAATCCTACCTTTATCTTCTTGTGTCCTCGCTCGGTAACCGGTCGGCAGCTCAGGCGGCCCTACGAACATCCCTAGTTTTGGCACGCGGGGGCTCTGCACCGCAACTAGGTTCCCGAGAGATCTGAGGGGAAGAAACATCGATATAGATAAAAAAGAGTTATTATAAATTATTATAAGCACATCACTAACGGC
This sequence comes from Selenia dentaria, assembly GCA_917880725.1. NCBI lineage: Eukaryota > Metazoa > Arthropoda > Insecta > Lepidoptera > Geometridae > Selenia > Selenia dentaria. The sequence goes on along the minus strand of OU862901.1, from coordinate 7,451,686 downwards.
CGTTTTCTATATCCTATCAATCGACAGTTTACAGAACATCATTAAGAATTTTTTTTTTTCGAATTTCATTTCGATCGACTTACTGATGAACATCTCCAGGATTTAATGTCAATAGCTTGCACCAATTTTACTCCAAACTTCAGACAGAAAAAGTGTATTTTTTCTCATTGATATGTAAAAAATACCTTTCGTTATTTCCGTAATTACATCGGGTTAATAAATATTTATACTCTATAAAATGTTGTGCGGACAGCGATGGTCATTCCATTTCTTAAAACGGACCCCGCGCGAAACTAATTGCTGACCCCTGGTTAGTGTATATACAACATATTTCAATCTCTAGTAGTCCAGACATTTCGTAGTTTCACTAACAAAGTTTTCGAGATGTTTTAAAAACTGGCATTATTATAGATTTCAACGTGGTCTTCTCGAATTTGCATTATGTTGCCCGCACTGCCATATTGACAAATGGCCCAAAAACAGTTTTTTAATGATATAATCTTGTTTCCGACTCGCTTTACGAAAAATGTATAATTAGTAATAAATGATCCCAGAAGGATAAAAACGGGGCTCTATTACTAATACTTCGCTGTCTGTCTGTTTATCTGTGTGTATGTCTGTCACACGTACCAAATTGTAACAAAGTTGCAATTAAAAATTGCTCAGTATTTATTGAATCCACAGACTCCACGACAGTATTTTTAAGGTGGCCAGCTACACAAGGTGTTCGAAAGCACAGAACCTGTACTATGATACCTGATGACTGATAAACATATTTCGCATTTGCAAGGAACAAAGTAAAATAATATTTCCATGCATGCATTTTGTTCAACACCAAGAACCATAATGAAGCATACATAGAGAATGGCAGGAAAATAGCCCAACAATGGTTTGGTTATAATGTAGATTTTTTCGTTATTCCTAAATTATAATATTGATGGATAATAGTGATGGATTATTAACCGGTAACTGTTCATAATAGTGCACGAGTGTATGCAAAGTGAACATAATCATGAAATGATTTTTATGTGTTTTCTTCGCCATCCCCTTAGAAAGTTTTAGTAATGGATCCACCTCGTTACTTAGACAGGACAGTGACTTAATGACTGACTTATTTATGTTACTGTGACTTGAATTAAAATTTAATAATTTATCTGCTATATTATTTAACTTGATGAATGACAAATGTATAAACGTAGGAGTCCACTTACTAAGTAAAAAAAATATACCGTACCGTTTTTTGTAATGTCTGGGCGCATGCGCATTATGCCGCCGTCTTGCGTGTGGCCGCGCTCCTCCGGACGCCTCGCTCGATCCGGAACTGTCAGTCTCTGAAAACGCTGAAACATCTCTTCATAAGCATCACATCTCATGACACTGCCACTGCTGGGAAACAGGCCACTTATAGGGAGGACTAAGGTAAGGACATACTGAGCCCACGTATGCAAAGCAACGTATGCATGATATCTAGACTCTTGAATTAAGTAAGAAAACAGTTGAATCAGAAACATACTAATCATACAACATGATTAGTATGTTGTCGCAACGCTCTCCCACGCGTCCCACGCAACGTTATACTGCAAACCAGCAGTGCAAATACCGTAACAGTTGTTAAATTTGTCGAGTCGCTAAGATCGATAAAAAACCGTATCGCCTCTAGCAAGTATGGAAGTCATATCGACAACTTCAACAATCGTCAAATTGTCGACAGTATTCTATTATTACTAATTGTTTGCATTCAACAATGCGTCTTTCAACCATTTGAAGATTTCTACGAGCATTTCGCTCTTCTACGATCAAAAGAAAGCGGAAGTCTATTGTTTTATTGAATAGTAGTTGCCCCCGCGGTTACACCCACAAGGTGATGGATGATGATGTTGATGAAAATTATCCTATGTGTTATTTCAGCGTCCATCTACCTCCTTGCCAAATTTCATCAAAATTCGGCCAGCCGTTTGAGCGTAAGAGAATAACAAACATTCATTCATCCATAAATACAAACTTTCGCGTTTATAATATTAGTAAGATCAAACGTAACTAAACAATATCCCCATTACCGTCGCCTGTCGATAAGCTATATCGAGGTCGCTTTCAAAGCTGACAAAACAAACGTTAAAATCGATTAAATAGACGATTTCAAACGTAATTTAACAGTACCATGCTAGGGTTACCGTTATAATCGTAAAAGCTTAACGAATCTGTCTACCGATCGCTTTGTGTTTCCAAAACACTACACAGCGCGTCGTCAGTCACGAATAGAAGTTGGGATGTACGGAATCGAATTAATTGGTCTCCATCAAATTCCAGTTTCTCTAATGTACAGCATTCCCCAAACCTTTCTCTTTATTTATTTATCTTATAAACCCAATATCTTCTTGTTTGAAATATTTTACTAGTTCTTGCGGCGCACAAATATTTATGTAAAAATAACAAATATAAGAAATCATTCTCAAATTCACTCTCGGAATCGGAAAACATTGTACACTACTGCAAGAAATGACCTATGAGTGTGACGTCAACATGCGTTGTATACGCGGGACACGTGTGCACACCAAGTCCCACGTAGCATAGTATATGTTGCATATATGGGCTCAGTTTGTCTTTACCTGCATGGGCCATAATCAGGAGTTCCGGATATTTCGGAACGTCGGAGTTAATTTAATATGTTCAACATGGTAAGCGACCCTTGTCCTAATACCTAGTCCGATGGATAAACGTGTTGAAGGACCAATAATAATCCGAGCCTAGAAAATATGAATAGCATGGTAAAACAAAAGAAGGGGAATGGTAATGGCCTCTTATAAAATAACTTATTGAAAAAAAAACAGATATGATTATTCTAGTAGTAGTTCTGCGAACAGTAGACCTCACGAACACAGTCTTATCAGCTGTAATTATTCGCAGGTCATCTAAATTCAGAAAATTGACAAATATTTATTTCGACAAGACCTTAAACAATATTGCTAATATTTTATTGTTGATACCAAATGTTCTTACCGAATATTATCAAAATCGTCCAGTTTTTAAATTTCACAACCTATTAACTCGGTATCCACTTCACCAATGATGCTCATATACGATATTCCTCTAGTCAGATACCTAATGTGTGTGCCAAATATCATAAAACTCGGGTCAGTAAAAGCGCCGCAGCAAACTTCCCCCTTTGTAAGAAAAGTACCACCTCACTCAAAAATTGGTGACGACAAAAAAACTCTATTGGATTGTAGAGCATGCATACCAATTTTGAGAAAAATTGATGAGATTCTTTGTAAAATGCGACCTGTACAGGGGGACCAACATGCAACGTAACCAACCTATGGACAGATGAAACCAAATTGGCCAGTTAAAGCAGAAACGCTTTACTCGTTCAGCCAACAAGCAACATTTTGAAGACCCCGTTGGTGCCTTCGAAGGGACAGATATCAGCAGGGCTATTATGTATCTGTTGCTAGCAAATGTCAGTTTTGACAACTCCAGTAAGCAAAAATGTTAGTAAGTTGACGACTGGACTGACAAAGGTGACATTGAGCCACCATTTTTTTCTCAGTTTTGACAATTCCAGTAAGCTTTGAGACATGTGTCAAGTGACAGGGCCGCCATTTTTTTAATTCAGTCAATACTTGTTAGCAAACTGAGCTAACATAGCCCTGCCGATCCCTGTCTGGGGCAAATATTTGTGCGATGGGCAGACATTTTTGTTCATTTCTATGCCTCCCTCGACACAGGGAATCCTAGTGCTAGGGCTATAGAGCTAGTAAATGATAACAAAATCACTTACATGGCTGATGTATCGTGGTCTTCTCGTGTCTCCGATGCCTTCTTAATCTCGTCATAGACGGTGCTTCCATGAATTCGTTAGTTTCTTTAATCTACAAATATATAAAGATTCATTGATGAAATAGAAGAAGCTGGTTTGTGAACGAGAACCAATATTAATGGTTATTTCTAAAATAAAAGTTTGTTTTTCGCTGAGCAAACCTTGCTCGGAAAACGATACAATAAAATTACAAGATTAGGTGTATCTTTAAAACGGCGATTACATTTTCAAAATTGAGCTCATGTTTGCTAAACCATTTAACCCTCACGAGTTTTTGTGGTATGGATGAACAATACATCCTTTATTCGAACATAAAAATTGCATCTTGTTCTTGAAGAAAGGCAATATACTCATGACCATGGTCGATACGTGTTCCGAGTTGGGCGAAACGTATATGTTGAAGAAATATGACGTAAATTGGTGATATATTTTGGTACTTCTAGGAAACTTTCTGGTAACATGTTGTTTTACCTGTGCATACTGTGCATCCAATTCTGTCTCCGAACTAACCCCGGACGGGTGATGATGATGACCGCTTTGCTGATTGCTAGAATGGGACCAGCCCGATCTTTGCGACTGAAACATTGCGTGAGATAAAGTTAAATTTAAAAGACTAGCATCCGCTCGCGACTGCGTTCAAGTAGATTAAGGTTAATGCTATCCTTCGGGATCTACCCGTTGGTAAAAAGTAGCCTATGTGTTAAAACCAAGTTCACAACTAAATTTCATCCAAACCCATTCAGCCGTTCTTGCATGATCGAGTAACAAACATCCATACACCCAAACTTTCACATTTATAATGAACGTTAGTGAGATTAGGCGGGAGTTTTTTACGCCTGATCGCAAAAGGTAGAATAGAACATTTATTGGTTTAAAATGTAGGTTATATTAAAGTTGGAACTAAAAAAACAATACCTTAAACAAGTTGCCGTTGTACAAATTAACATATTTAATTAGGAGGTTAAAAATTATTTAAGTCAAAATTATTAGTTATTAAATGTCAAGAGTGTAAATTTTAAGGAGGCAGTCACAACGCAAGGCGATATAACTCTTACTCTTTTGGCTACTCGGACAAAATAAAAAAGTCAGACAGAATGTTGTGAACAGAGAAGTGAGGCCGGTTTTATAAACTACATGTGCGTGCATCGGTGCTGCCATGATAATTCAAATTAAATTAATCAATAATTAATCAATTTAAATTAAATGATAATTCAAATTGTACGTGTTGCTTCCACGCGCCGCGATAGTTCGACTGTCGTAGTTACGTTGTACGAGTTACATGTAATAATGTATGTACACGGCGAGACGTAGTTTTAACGGCCTCACTTCTCTGTTCACAACATTCTGTCTTGACTTTTTTACTTTGTCTGAGTTTGGCTATAATACCTTATTAAATAAATGTATTTTGTGCTGATATGGCATATCTATTTATCCGTTTTCATCAGTGCGTCGCGCTCTGTGTGTGTGTGACACTACAATTTTTTGCTAACTCTTTTGGCTTTGCAACGTTACTCTGACAGTTTAAAGGTTTTACGTAATTACCCTGCAGAGGCCGTAGCACAATTTGCGTAAAAGTATACGTTTCGTAAGCGTCAACGCGTCACGATTCGGCGTACAAGCTTAAGTTATGTGTCACAGTTGCACTAGATAAATGCCAGTTTGTACTGTTTCACGTGAACGTCACGTATCGTTACACTTACGCAGTTTTCGTGCTTGGGCCATCACATATTATTAAACCAATTTAAAAAAGGAGGAGGTTCTCTATTCGACCATTTATTTAAAAAAATTATTACCTCAGAAATTTCGATTGAGTGAACAGATATTGATGATTATTTTTTTATTCGAAATTTGTGCTTCCCGTGTGGTCTCATTTATTTATTTATCAATGTCATCAAGTTCAGTCCAGCAGATTTTGAGTTACACTCCAATAACTGAACTAATTTGACTGTTTAACTTACGCGGTAGGTATATTCTAGATCACGACTATGCCTACCGCGTAAGTTAAACCGTCAAAATAACATTGAAATGTGTAATGCTTACGAAAGTTTCAAACAAGATCCCGTAATTAGGAAGGGTCACTAAAAAGGGCAAAAATATTTTTTTTTACCAAAAAACAGAACCTAATTCAACACTAAACAGTGTGAAATAACTTGTCAACATCGGTACCATGATAGTTCAAAAGTACATATTATCACAATATTGTGCGCATGGTACCGCTTTCGACAAGTTATTTCACAGTTTATATATGTTTGAAGTCGGTTCTGGTTATAAGTAAAAAAAATATTTTCACCCTTTTTAGTGACCCTTCCTAATTACGACATCCTGATTTATTTTTTGAAAAAAAAAAATGTTTCCATTTAAAAAATCTGCTCAGGCTGATTTTTCCGTTACCTTTCGCTCTCGTGTATGAGGCGGTGGGGGACCAATAGTGATGTGCTGTAACGCATCATTGACCATCGTATAGTTGTTCATATCCAGCTTCCCGGGCTGTTGCTGAAACAAGTTGTACTGATTTCACTATTACTTTTTACAATTCTGGGTTATACTGACAGAAAATTATTAATAGTACAATATATACACATAATAATATAGAAAACGAGATATACAATGTGTTGTATAAAAGTGTAGTTATACTGAAAAGTGTTCATATGTACCTAGTCAGGGTTTACATGGCAAAGTATCAAAATTTTAAACGCTTATAAATTTTGTATACTGAGTTAATTAAATATTATCTGTTTTTTTACAGCCCTATTGGACATGCCTATTCTTGGGGTTCGTTGAGGTCAATGCGAATGTGAATTTAATTAATTCCAAATGATAAATGCAAAATATAACCATTTATATCAAGTAACAGGGTACCTTTTCGAACTATCATAAATTAGGAGCGTTTTGTAATAAGCTTAGAATAATCATACTTACTATAGTACTCCCACCGACACAAAACGGTCAACCAAATTTAATGGTAAGCAATATAAGTGGTATGCAATATGACTACTTTAGGAGATGGGAGTACGGATCTTAAAAATTTGACATTGTAACAATGAAACTTAGTATCAAAAGTCACGTCAAAGTACGCGAATTGAGTGAAATATTTGATACTACGTCATAAAATCGTCGATCGTAATCTATTATTATTTTAAACTTGCTATATTGACGTGGTGGTACCTAATTCAATGGTAAGGTTGAAACATGACTACTTTAAGAGGTGGGAGTAGGACTGAACAGAAAAAGTAACAGAAATTGGATACATTTAAATAACGCCAGTTTATACAGCCGGTCTTTGATTTCACACTTAGGTTAAACCGATTTTTACGTTACAATATTCGTCTAAGTTATATAGGCTACACTGCAGTATAAATAAAAGCCGTAGGAATTATTTACAGCGGTACACTCCAAACTTAAATAATTTTTTTATCATTATTTTTAATTCAAAATACCCAAATATGTAGATAATTTCTGGACGAAGCAAAATACTTTTAAACTTTTAGTTAATAAAGAATTTTAAACTGACTAATATATCTTTTCAGGCCGTGATTATATGGCTTCCCATATTGAATCGTTTATACTATATACAATGTGTCCCAAAATTCAACGATAAGCCAACACCGGAGGATAGACCTGCCCCGGACTAATCGGGGAATAAAAGAAAAAAAAATATCCTAATTATATTTTAAGTTATAATAAAAAAAAATCTTCAGAAATTGAGACCGTTTATGATATTTTTCACTACCATGACCACAATTTTTTTAATATTTGTTTCTTTTTTTTTATAGGCAACCTGAATAGCACTGCTATCTACCACAATTCTTAAAAAATCCAGAATAACTCTTGTTTTATAACGAAAATTAATGAAACTTATTTTATTCCCTAAATTTTTGAAGACTTTTACTTTTAACCAATTTTAACTTATCGTGGTGTAAAAACAAATTTGAACACTAGTATGCATCAATGCTAGTATGGCAAGTTTTTTTTTAAATTGACGCAACTAACCAACATTCCAAAATGGTATAATACTATAGGAAAACATGTTATAAAAAAATATGGACCTATTATTTCTAAACAGGGGCCAAATTCCTTAAATTGTAATTGTCAGTAATCACTTTTACTACATGCCCAAAATGGGTTCTTGTTGCAATTTCTAGGAATTTGAATGGGGCATACATACCTTAGATGTTAGAGAGAGATAGATTAAAAACGTTAAGAAGAGACAACAACAGGGCAGGTAGAGAAGCTGTTATTATTCTCAGCAAGTCAGTTCAGTACGTTCTGCTCCTTTATTTACTGCGCACCGTTCCCAATTCAACTTACGTGGCTCTTGTACATACTATCGACTTTTGGCTTGGCTTTTTGGACTGGAATCGACCTGCAAACTTAACTGACCTGGCATTATTTGGACTGGAAGTGATCTGCAAACTGAACTGACCTGGCATTATCTTGGACTACGATTGTGTGTTTTGTGATTTAGAGTTCTGGCGCATTTTGGACTGTTTGGCGTTTAACATGCCGCAACCGTACACACCACAGGAATACGCTAATATGCATTAATCTATGAAGAATGCCGATGTAATGCTAACGCTGCTAGCAGACTGTATCGAGAAAGATACCCAAATGCTCAAAGATATCCTGATTATCGAGTGTTTATTAATGTGCATCAAGCGTTTTCGGAGGGTCGTATGCCATCCAATAGGAGAAGCACTGGAAGACCTAGATTGGATCGTGATGAAGAAGTTCTCAATGAGATAGAAAATGATTCGACTACTTCGGTACGTGCCATAGAAGAAGCTACAGGAAACCCGAAAAGTTCTGCACATCGAATATAAAAACGTCACAAGCTTCACCCATATCACTACAGGCGTGTGCAGACGTTATTACCGCGGGACTATCCGCTACGAGTCACATTTTGCCGTGTGATGCTGCAAAGGCACAGTGAAGATCCCCAATTCCTAGACAAAATTCTATGGTCGGATGAAACAACATGCAAGAAAGATGGGTATTTAAATCTTCACAACCTACATAGTTGGAGTAATGAAAATCCGCACTTGATGAGACAAGACAAATCCCAATATCAATTCAAGGTTAACCTATGGACCGGCATATTAAATGGAAAAGTAATTGGGCCCTTTGAGTTACAAGGAAACTTAGATGGCAATAGTTATTTAAACTTTTTACAAAATGACTTGCAAGAATTGTTAGACGACGTGCCCTTAAGTGATCTCCAAAACATGTGGTTCCAAAATGATGGTTGCCCAGCACATTATACCCGTCCTGTGTGAGAATATTTAAATCAAGAGTATCCAGGCCGTTGGATCGGGCGACCTGGTCCTATCTTATGGCCACCCCGTTCACCCGATTTGAACCCCCTGAACTTCTTCTATTGGGGTTGTCTTAAAGACAGGGTCTACTCAAAACCCATTGCGACATTGGACGAGCTTCGTCGAAATATCACTCAGGCTGCTGATTACATTAATAGCAGAAGATATGCAAGACAAATAAAACGATCATTTTTAAGGCGATGTCGTGCATGTATTAATGCTGGTGGCAAACAGTTCGAACATTTGCTATAATGTTAATAACTTAATAAATTATAACTTAAAATATAATTGGGATATATATTTTTTTTTTCCCCGATTAGTCCGGGGCAGGTCTATCCTCCGGTGTTGGCTTATCGTTGAATTTTGGGACACGTTGTATATACTATAATATAATATGAGAAAATGTTTACAGTAACCTTTTCTCATAATCGCTATTCAAAAAATAACAAAGTAATAATAACTTATTATATTAGTTTACATTCATAACACTTATAGTTTCCATAAGCATAATCTAATCAGCTTATATCATAATCAGCTGTTATCAAATCAAAAATGAAAATTTCGCCTGAGCTGGCTTACGTATTGGTGAAATCTATACTTATAATAAAGGAGTACAGGCCAAAAAGTCTGTACTAAAAGAAAAATAAAAAAATGTGAGTCAGAAGACATAATCAGTTATAGTTATACCACGAATAAATAATAAGTCTTTCTTCGTAGGTTATAATAAACTCACTTTGAGTGTTTGCGAATGCGTCAACCGATGCGGCGGCGGATGGGGCGGATGCGCTCGCGTCCTACCCGTTGTGAACGCTCGATGGCCGTAGCTACCAGACTGCCAGAGGCCTCCTCCATCTGTATATAATAAAATACACCAATTATATGAAGATAATAAAAAAAAGGTACTTGCCCAGGGGCACTTTGCTAAAGTACTGACTACAAAAAAACTACATCATGAGAGACCGAAGAATTTATTGATCGTCTCTTTCATCATTTACCAATACATAAACAGTGGGCCGAGCACGAAAATCTGCTAAGTGTAACGTTATCGTATCGTTTACGTAATCAGTACAAACTATGAGTTATCTGTGCCATTATTGTACTAGATAAAGGACAGTATGTACTAAATACGTTAACGATGCGATTACGTTACACTTAAACAGATTATCGTGCTGGACCTACAGGGATTTACGAATGTATTGACACTGATTTGTATGCGATAAAGGTTTTGAGGAACCTTTAACTTTTCAAGAAAAACCTACTGTTTTTTACACATTATACAAATGTTTCCTTTAAAAAAAACATTTCTCGGCAGAATATAAAAAGGGACAACATCGCGCGGTATCCAGGTGCCAAACTAGACAGATCCTGTACTATATATATAAGGCCTTTAATAATTAGTGCACGCACAATATTGAACGGGATGGTTCGGAATCGATCTCTCTCTCTGTGGTCGTTTCCTCATGACTGAGCATCGTGGTCATCGGTGGATGTGGATGGTGTACACCGAGATCGTATAACCTGCTTTTATCGGTGCCTATCCATCGCGTCTCTGACAACTGAGCAACCTCGATTGAGGAAGGATCTTTCAATTGGTCGCTCCATCTGGTTGGGGATCCCCGGCGGGTTCTTTTGTCCTCCGTGGTCCTCACCACGATAAATCTTTCAACGGAATTTGGAATCGATAGCTGGTCACAAAAGTGAAAGAAATATAATACATATTGTTTACTATTATGAACCCTTAGGCAGACATCACTTGTGTATGCATTCGCGAATAGGTTCGTACGTCGTTGTACCTATTCTAAATGGGTAGGTATGTCTCGCGCAGTTCATAATCATATCATAATCAGCCCATTTTGTTACCACTGCTGGGACTCGAGCCTTCCTCTCAGAGAGAAGTTGGGCCATAATCCACCACGCGGGCTCCATGCGGTGGATAGGTTAGTGGCCAACCCATGTCGAAGTTTTCAGGCCGCCCGAAGGCCTTCGACATAGCCTAACAACTGTTGTCCCTAAGACGGCTTAACGTGCCCATAGAAGCACGGAAGCGCTCAGTTGAATAATGCTACTAGCGGTAACCTATCCAAGTCCTGACCGCAGCAAGTGTTGCTTAACTTGTTGATCGGTTAAGATCGCCAAGTCGAGCTCCGCTACGAGCGCTTCTTTATATATTCTGTGATGTAGCGGTGCCGTTGTGCTTTCCGTTCTTGGTTCTTAGTCGCGGAGCAGTAAATATGGGTTCATAACAATTAAAAGATATGCATCTTTTTCTTTCATGGTCATGAACAGTTATCAATTCCAAACCATTGTTTAATTTTGTGCACTTATTATCAAAGGCCTCATATACATATACGCACCCAGACACAGGTAAAACAGACATGTTCATGCACACAAATGTTTGGCCTTCCTGGAAACCGGGACCAACGGCCGAGAAGGCAGGGTTGCTGCCAACTGCGCGAACCTATCAGTCAATTAATAGTTGTTTATAGGATTGAGATGGATTACTTTGTTCACAGGTTATTGATATTTTTTTCCTTATCCATAATATATTCTCCAATTTACTCTCTGGATCTTGATCCTAATAATCATCATCATCATTATCATTTCACCTGTAGGACGTCTACTGCTGAACATATGCCTCCTCCACAATTTCAAAGGGACCGTTTGGAAGCGGCCTGCATCCAACATCGTACTGAGACGACCTGATAAAGGTCACAGGACGTTGGATGCAGTCCGCTTCCAACCGGTCCTTTGTGAAAATTAAGGGGGAGGCATAATATGTTCAGCGGTGGACATCCTACGGCTGAGATGATGAAACTATTTACACACTTATATTACATATTTCGTAAACGAACAATTAATCAGTATTATTGAGTTTCTTTGAAGGCGAGTACATGCTTTATACGTGCGCTGTAAAAAAAAACTTAAAAAAATATAAAGATTCCCATAAAACATACAAAAACCAATAACAAAACAATTCCTCTACCAATATAACACGAAACACGAATTCTAATTACTACACCATGCAAACCTAAATAAAAACGAATCAGTTCAAAGTATCGAAACTATTCAAATATAACATAAATCTATATCTACAAACGAAACTGAACCGTGTGAAGGGAGATATAAGATATATTTATGTGGTTCATGCAATCACCTGACTCGTGGGTGCTGAGTGAATCCTCCGAACAGTTGAGATCAGCTGTGTTATAACATCATACGTTTATTTTCAACATAATTATAAATTATTCTTATATATAAACGTAAGTTATAGGGAAAAAAACAATAACCCGACTTCTAGACCATACTCTGGTTAACCTATATGTATAAATGTTAATATTTTTTTTAGTATTTTTTTTTTCAATGTTTATTTAGGGGCTTTTCCTAACATGGTATGCCTGCCCCATCATACCCAAAACATAATGAATTATTAAGTTTTTCAAAACCTATTTCTTAAAAAACTTATATATGGCTTTCGCCGCATCACACGCAGGTGAACTTAATATACATAATATTAATAAACGGACCTAAATCTAACTTGTATACTAAAATTATTAAAAATATGTTCTCTTTCTCTGTCACTTTTCGGGCATTCCATAAAAAAGTGGTAAACATCTTCAAGGGTGCCACACATAACTCAAAAGTAGAAAATACTTTTCTTACGTATTATGTAGTAAGCTTTTGTTTTATTTTGAGTGGACTCGTACGTTTGTACATTTGCCATTCCTCAAGTTAATTATTATAGTAGAATATAAAGTTGCATCAAGTAAGATTTTCATTCAAGTAGTCATAGTCACATAAATAAGTATGTCACATGGGCTACGTTCCGGGAAGGACCGATATCACTCGCGGCGTTCGCACACCCATTCCCTTAAATGCCGATCCCAATAATCTATCTATCCACAGTTTTCCCTACTACCGATAGAAGTTTGACATAACGTCCATACAAATAGTGTCAAATATCTATCTCTAGTAAGGTAAACTGACGATAGATAGGTTATTGGCACTGGCCGTAAAAGCCCACGGTCATCGTGAGCGAACCCGATACGTCATCGATGATGGTCGATGACGTCACCAAAAACGCTCACAACGCTCGCAGATCGTAGGTGGGTTTTCGCGGTCGTTTACGAGCTGTCACTGTCAAGCATCAATTGTATAGGATTCTATCGATTTTTGACAGAAAAGTTGCCGCGCTTTTCGTGACCGCGTAACCGTTCCGCTTGGGTTGAACATTGCATGCATTCATTCTATCCGGAACGCTAAACCGGGGCGCGACAGTTGTGAGCGTTGACGGCGCTTCCCGGAACGTAGCCTAAGTCACTGTCCAGTCTAAGTCATGTTCTAGTAACGAGCTGGATCCATTACTAAAACTTTCAAAGGGAAAACACACAAACAACGTTCTATGATTCTGGTTATTTTGCTTACACTCGAGCGCCATTACGAACATTTAACTTAATAATCCGCCACTATTACACGTCAAAACTCGACGAAGCACATATCTAGGAAAAATAAACAAAATCTGCGATAGTCATTGTTTAGATTTTTCCCGCCCATGTAGTATCATATTCTCTTAGGTTCTCATCAAAACTTTTGCTAAAGGGCTTTGCTTTTATGCTTTTAAAAAACAAATCAAAACGTCATGACATCTGTCGTCGTCTCTCTCTGACGTCGTTGACATCTGTGTCACAGAATTCGCCTTTTTTAGACTGGATAGTCTCATTATTATAAAACGTGAACTAAAGATAGTCCCGAGCATAAACCCTGGTTTAACGAAATTTCAAATATAAATTTGCGTTTAGTCCACGTTTTTCAATAAGGCGGTATCTATACACCTGTTTGAAGGGTTCCAGTGAAATTACAGGAACATGAGACTTAACAACTCAATGTCTCAGGGTTACTAGCGCAGTGCAGTTCGCCACTTGCGACGGAATTCATCTTTGTAGGTGGAGGTTTACCGCTTAACACCAGTGGGCCTAGCACGAATAATTGCGTAAGTGTAACGTAATGTGTTGTTCACGTGAAACAGTACAAGCTATCATGTATCTAGGACAACAGTGACACAGATAACACATAGTTTGTAAGCCGAAACGTGACTTACAACACAAATTATTAAATACAAATTGTTTGTGCTACGACCTCTGGTGGGCCTCGTGTTCATTTCGTAGGTCGTTTCGTAGCCTAATGACATATAAATAAAAACCGGCCATGCGAGAGTTGGACTCGCGCAAGAAGGGCTCCGTACCATACCATTACTTATAAATCTCCCATGCAACAGACACAATTTTTGACGTTGCTATAGATAAAAAAGTCCGACTTGCCGGTTTTTTAATATTTGTTGTTATAGCATCATCTGTAAAAATTTCAACTGTCTAAGTATCACGGGTCATGAGATAATGCCTGGTAACAGACGGACGGACAAACAGGCAGACTGAGAGACAGACGGACGGACAACGGAGTCTTAGTAATAGGGTAAACTCAAAACATTTATTCTGCATAGGCCCACGGGGGCTTGTTTGTGCTACGGCCTCTGATGGACCTCGTGTTCGTTTCGTCTTACTTACTCTTACTTACAAATTGTCATTTTACATTTTTTTTCTTAAATCTACAACCGGGTCGGAACGCGACCACGACTGAGAAGAACCGGCAAGAAACTCAGCGGGCTTGTCTTTTTACATGTTTTGTATCGCCAATTTCTTAAATGATATAGCAAATGTTCGCTTATTTTTAGCTTCAGCGTGTTGCCTTACAAAAGAGAACATAATAATGGTATCAGTAAGGCAAGACACGCTACACTTTGACATAATACACGAGTAGGTAGATCCAGGAGTGATCAGTCCCAAGCTGTTTTACCCTTTGGGTACGGAACCCTAAGAACCAAGCAATTAGTGTAGTGGCTAAATAACTTACGTGAGAGATCGTGCATTCTGTGATCTGGAGGTGCAGGTTCAGGAGGCGTACTCGGCGGTGGATAAACACTAAAACCTGTAACGAACAATCTATTATGGTATGTACAACACTATCCACTAGATGACTAGGTTTTTTGGTACCATAAATAGTTATTAGTCCAACAAGAGAGAAAAGTTCATTTTGACGAGCAAAATTAAAGGTGCAAGTTGGTAGCCGGCTATACGCAGACGACGTGTCGTCGCGTCATGTCGCTACAGTCATGATTTCGAACCCGGCTGCAGACGGCAACTGCAGATGGCATCAACCATTTGAAAAGCGATACGAAAGGTTTACTTTAAAAGCTTTTCAGTTGTTTTACTAGATAGATTGGTACTCGAGTGCGACACTGCTGATCAGCGGTCGGGCGGCAGTCTGATCTGCCGCTTGACGACGTGACGCTAGCTTCGTGTCGCTAACTACGAATGGTGTTTCATAGATATACATAGAAACCAGTAGTGTCGCTGCTTCCAACTTGCACCTTAAAAGCAAATTACTTTAGGTTAGAATCCTGAGCATAGTGAACGTAAAAATTAACCTAATGTCCTCATTTTTGTCTGACTAGAGAGGAAAAAAGTAAACGATTGAATTAATTAATTATGCTTAAATCAATTAACTAATTGATTGAACTAAATAGTAAGTAAATTGAACAACGGATGTTGCGTTCGGAATGGATTTTTTGGATAGACATTTCGACACACATATAAAAAGTGCCTGCTTGCTTATGCCCGTCATCTAAATATTTTAAGGACAGCTTATGCCAGTAAAGCAACACAGCACTATAAAACTCTCACCTGACTTGGTTTAGAAAGTCAATAAAATATATAAGGTCATTGTTAATTAGTGCACAATATCGAATGGTTTGGAATCGATAACTGGTCATTATAGTGAAAGAAAAATACTGTTTTTTTTATTATTCTGCACCCATATTCATTGCTCTATTCTTTTCCTCAGCTAATAGCCATTGCGCGACTGAACGCACGCCACTACATCACAGAATAGACAACAGTGACTACGCGAGACATACCTAGCCACTTAGAATAGGTATAACGACGTAAGAACCCACCTACTCAAGAATGTTTACGCAGCTGATATATATACTTAAACGACGGCGGTCCCGGGCGGGTCGTCGTCCAAGGGTTGAGCCTTTTCTAAGCGGGTAGGTATGTCTCGAGTAATTACTGCTATCTATTCTGCGATGTAGCGGTGCGTCGGGTCGTGCATTCAGTCGCACTATGGCTCTTAGACATGAGGCGGCGAAAATCAGTTCATAATAATAATAAATATACATGTCATCTTTCACCATCATGGCCAGTTATCCATTCCAAACGACCCCGTTCAACATTGTGCTCTAATTAACAAATACCTTATATAGATAATCTTGGATAATACAACCAAGGGAATTATAGAATTATTACTGTGAGAGGGGGCGATTACCATCACATTAAAGTTTAACCATCTTGAGTCTATCCACAATAAACTTTTGAAACTTTAAACTTGTTCTGTTTGTATTTAGCTCGATGGTCGAGATCTCTTAAAAGTTATCAAATACACTATTTTATGTAACAAAATGTAAAAAGTAAGCATTTGTTGGTCGTTATTTTACCTTTCAAAAAGCCTCTGTTCTTGGAATTGTTTAGCGTGTCGCTGTATTCAGAATCGATATCCGCTCGTGAGTCCGGCCCGATGAGGAGATCCAGAGAATTCGTCAGTTTGTGCTCTCGCCTGAGGATTCAATGTTAACCTTATATTACTACTTAAAAGTAAAAATATATGAGAACTGGTATAGTATACCTATTTGTTTGTTGTGTTGTATAATTGTGTATATGTAATGTGTGATTTAGCACTCACATATGATTCATGTGGTAGGAATGGTTCCTTGGCGGCGGTGCAGGACGAGCGGCGGCCACGTCTGGTAAGTTGTGAGGTTGTTCCATACGAAACGCGCGTTCTATCTCCCCTTTACGTTCCCACACTTCTTTGAAGAATGGCGTATAGAATGCCGCTATAGAAACAAAAAAAACTATAGTTATTCGTTATCCAGGATAATTAAAACATCTATACAAATAAATACATTTTAAGTATTCTAATGTCAAAATACCCGTCTTTTACGAAATAAACATGTATATAACACAACAAAAGTATACAGCGTGTAACAAAAACGTGTAGTAATACTAAAACCACACACGCAGAAGCTTGCATACAATTGGGACCTAACTACTGCGTCCAAGGAAGTAGTAAACAATCAGAGTTATGAGTAACCAAAGTTTTCTAATACTCGAGCAGGTTCAGCCCTGAAAACTAGGCCAAGACAGCAAGGTGAAGAGAAGGTAGAATGAATAGGTGGCATAGGGATTGCAAAGCGCATTGACCCCAACAAACTCCAAGAATATGCATGTCTAATATGGCTGTCTAAAAAAAATCATTTTTTTACTTTGTATGAAAAAAATCATAAGTGAATTAAATTTTGATACTTTGCCACGTGAATCCTGACCATGTACATATGCACACCTTTCAGTATTACTACACATTTTTATAACACGCTGTATACGGTACTTGAACAAAAATTGTGTAGGCTGTTCAGGCTGATCTCCGAAACGCCTGGACCAATTTTGACCGCAATTTGGTTGGCTGGTGTAAATGGATATGATACAAAGCTGAACCTTGACCTTGAACCCTGATTTATTGTATATAACCTGATTTTTCTCCACGCTTGGCGCTACGATACTATAATCAGTATATGATATTTTTATTTTATTATTGATCATAACTCAAAGAATGGCACTTGGAACAGCTACTCGCTTTCTGCATCCAGCGATTCCCCGTGGTTTTGAGGAGGTCGTCGCTCTAACTAGCGGGGAGCCAGCCTATACTACGTCTTCCGGTGCGTGGTCGCCACTCGAGAACCTTTCTTCCCCATCGGTTCTCGGTTCTGCGAGCGATGTGGCCTGCCCATTGCCACTTCAACTTGTTAATTTTGAGAGGTATGTCGGTGAGCTTAGTTGCCAGCCTATACTACGTCTTCCGGTGCGTGGTCGCCACTCGAGAACCTTTCTTCCCCATCGGTTCTCGGTTCTGCGAGTGATGTGGCCTGCCCATTGCCACTTCAACTTGTTAATTTTGAGAGGTATGTCGGTGACCTTAGTTCTCCTACGGATCTCCTCATTTCGGATCTTATCACGCAGGGAAACCCCAAGCATAGCCATCTACATTGCTCGTTGAGAGACTTTAATACTTCCTATACCGTGATAATCAAAACAAAAGATTTATAAATGAAACTGACGTACATTAACGTTTCCGGGACGCGAAGGCTTAAGCTTGTTAATAAGGCCAACAGTAAGGGTCCAAATATTGAAACTTGGATATATCTACAACAACAAAATAGTTCAGTAAAAGGTAGTGCCGTGGTCTTTTCAACAAAGCCGATTAGAGAAGCGCGCTCTTTTTTTGGAAAAAAAGCGATTACTTACATTTATTCTCAGCACTGCAAGTGTAGGTAGTGAAGTGAGCAGCGAGACGATCGGCCGTCGCGTTGCCGTCAGTAATCAACGCGTGCCCGACATCAGTACCGAAAAACGCATTCGCGGCCGAACCCCCACCGTCTGTCACCGCTACCATTTGAATCGGCAGGTTGGGTATGTTCATTGAAAATGCACTGAAAAGAATAAAAATTATTCATTAATTATTCGTTTAACTGCTTTATCATACTTATATCAGCCTATATTACTAGTAGTTCTGCGAATAGTAGACCTCGCGAGCACAGTCTTATCAGCGGCAATTTAGCAGTAACTAAGTAACTAACAGCCGTATTTATGAAGCAAAAGTAATTACTTAAGCAAAGATTTTAATTCTATAGACTAGAATTTGCCTGAAGTTAGAACTATCAAAGGCTAGAATTCTTAGTCGAGTAATAGTCACCATTTCTTTTGCTTTATGCTTATGCAAATAAGCAATGAAAACACGTAATTTTTTTTTCTATCTTATTGCTAAAGTAAACTGTAAAGTTGTATAAAAAGCACACTTGTACACAAGTCTGAAATGTAAAGAATCTGTTATGCTGTAAAAATTAAAAATCCCATGACCACAATCTAATACAAGTGTAATAAGATACATCCAATTTTGAAAAAGGTATGTCATGCATTTACTTTAGTAAGTAATATTCATTGCTCGAGTATAGAATAAGATTTTATGTTGAAGTATAATATCATGAAGTAATTACTTCATTGAGAAATTACTTAGCAACAAGTAATTACTTGTTTATAAATACGAGTGTAAGCCATCTGCATTTGGAGAGTGCCAAATATTACGAAAATCGTGCAATTTTTAAACTTCACGACCTAATCGGCAACGGCAATGCCGCCAGCGTTTTGGCCACTTTTCCCCCCACCATGGGGCTTATAGATTAGATAGTTATTATTATTATTATTTTATTTAATTTTTAATTACTAATAAATGTTTTATATCAGTTAATTTTATCGGCAACCACTACACCAATTATGCTCATATTCTAAATTAATCTTTAAAGTCTGGTACCTACCTAATTTGTGTACAAATTATAAAAATCGGTCGGTAAAAGTGTTCAGCTAGTTTAGATTTAAAGCCACCAAATGAGTGTCCATTTTCTACATTTGGCGGTAGCTTATTATATAGTTGTACTCCCTCATACGCAATTATTTTCTTCACGTAATTATTGGTCCGCACTTTGATAATGCTAAGATAATGCTAAGTACTTGGATCTTCTTTTTATGCGTGTGCGTGCACGTGTTACTCTTGTAAACTAAACTACTTCTTGTAAATTCAGTTTCTGTGTGGATGGCTTTGTTTAATATTTTACGAATTAGTATGCAGGTGGTATATATGTATAGTTTTTTTATATTCGGTTTCTTTGTAGATTTTTCTGTTGCCTTCAAATATTGGTAGTGGACGAGCATTTTTATTATATTACTAGCGACTGCCCGCGACTTCTTTCGCGTAGTAGGCTCGGTCTTTGGCCTCGCCATAACCTACCGTCTTTTCTTATCTTTTTTAATATAAGAACCTTCTACGAAGTATTAGAATTTATTTTAAAAAAGATGAATGAAATCGGTAAAGCTGTTCTCAAGTTATAGCGTGACCAGGAAAAATAGGGGTTCATTTATATATATATATATATATTTATTATATTATACATTTCAGCTGATTTAATCTTAGAAGCACTACTCCAAATTTCAATAATATATAACAAATGTAGTTAAACCAGTGCGTTGTAAATAGTAAAACGGATTTAATGGACCAAATAATATGGCGAAGACAACCCATTGCTAATGTTAACCTGGATTTGATGTGGTATATCTGTGTGTGATTATTTAGTAAAGGTGATAAGTCGGTTTCACTGTGGTATGTACTTACTTCAACGTAGCCAAGCTAGCCTTCCTCTTAGCTGAATAGATGAGAATGAACCCGTGTATCAGTTCGTCTCGAAACTGTGTCGCCCCGTGGTAGCTGGAAATGATCACCTGGAATTATAAACAGCGTGTTAAAAGTGTATTGCGAAAACTCGCACGCTTTTTACGAACGAAAACTTTACCTAGAAATAAAATGTAACAAAAACAACAAAATAATTAAATTCAAATTATTTATTTGTGATACACAGGTAAGACAGGATCATAAAATAGATTATTGTACATGCTATGATCTGCTTTAAGCGTACAAATGTAAAGTTAACTAGCCTAGGAGTAAATATAAGTTTTTAAACTGACATTGTCACTAATGCAAGAATTTACGTTAGATACGGGATATTTACCATGTATTGTTATTAACCCTCAGATAATATCTACAGAACGCCACTATATACCTAGATTGGTAAGGGAGCCAATCGAAAGATACCGTGAGTTATGTGTGTCGAGACCCAGATCGAGTTCCAAGTGACTGTTGTGTCATTGGTAATAAGCCGGAACGCAAGAAACGTGAAAGGAAGAGGGTAGACCGTTTCGTCTGCTCATAACAATACCTACCCGCAGATACTTCAGTTTACTCGTGAACATGGCGCATGCAAGTGTGCCGAAATATCGAGAGCTCTCAATAAATACAATACATGGTAAATTGGAGTAAATAATTATGATTAGTTAACATTAAACATTGTAGAATTTGTGAAGAATAAATTGAATTGGTAAATTGTCATTATACTAAAAGAGTTCAATTATATATGGTTAGTTTGTCAATAATTACATCACAGTTTTAAAAATATATCTTGTTGTTCTCATTATTTTTAGGGGTTCCGTAGGTAAGACATTGACGGTCAAAATAAATAAATAAGTCATTG
This sequence comes from Selenia dentaria, assembly GCA_917880725.1. Classification (NCBI taxonomy): domain Eukaryota; kingdom Metazoa; phylum Arthropoda; class Insecta; order Lepidoptera; family Geometridae; genus Selenia; species Selenia dentaria. The sequence continues at coordinate 7,430,316 of OU862901.1, read as the reverse complement.
TAATTGCAGAAAATCTTTCAAAGAATATAATGCATGTTCAACCAAGTAAAGGAAAAATTGTTGTATAAATTCGTTGATATGCTTGTAATATTTTTAAATATTCTGGAACTTTATTGTATATTTTAGGCGCCATAGCAAGGACACTTTTCGCAATGTATAATTTAATGTAATTTAAATCATTAATGGAATACAGATGAGTACGATTTCGGGATCTAGTCACAATTTTGTAAAAGGCAGGATACTGCTTGACAAAAACAGCTACCTTGTATATGTATAATGAAGGAAGAGTCAGTATTTATTTAGTATTAAAAAGTTTAAGGGCGGTTTAAGTGCTCGACCGACGGACCTCGTACGCAGTGCGTAGCAATATACGTGTGCGTGCGGTCGGTCGAGCACTGTAACCACTTGTGCATTTTGATACAAATGACAAGCGCGACCGACGTACGGACCGACGGGCGGGCGAGCACTGAAACATGCCTAAAAGCAGTTTTCATAATTTGTGTCAGTATTTAAACCAAAGCGGAAACAAGGACTAAGCTCGCATTCGAACCTCAGAATACAATTTTTTTTATATGAACATTCGTGATGACACGAGCAAATTGCTCACCTGATGTTAAGCGTCAAGCTTGCTAATAAAAGTTCAGTGCCATTCAGAATTTTAAAGTTTTTAGTTTAGAGTCAACGAGTCAAAGGGAAATGTTTCTAATGAAGTTACAGGGCAAGGGATTTCACATCTTATAGCTCAGGGTAACGCGCGCCATTGCCATGCAGGGTTTTAAACTGTTGTTAAAATAGTACATTTTAACAACAGTTTAAAACCCTAAGCTATAAGGAACATTTCCCTTTGACCCGTTGACTCGCGATTCGCCATATTTGGCCAATAATACAATAAATTTCGCAGTAATCAACCTACTTTTACAGGAACTGCAACGTGTGTGGTTAATCAGAAGCACAGCAATGTTTTGCAGAGTTATGCTAGGCGGTTGAATAACTAGCGAAGGTGTGATACTTGTCCAGGCGGATTGAATAATGGCATACTTTACTATAGATATAGGAGATATAGGTATAGGAGGATATAGGTATAGGAGGATAGGAGGATGTGAATAAAACTCAGATGATACAGTTTCACTCATAGGAGACAACATATCAATCTGAACGTAAACTACAAAAACATTAAAATAGAGGAAGTTGATACTGCAAAGTTTCTAGGACTAAAGCTTGATAAGCACTGTAACTGGAAGGAGCATGTCGCATATGTCTGTAACAAACTAGACCGATTCGTTTTTGCTATTAAAAGGTTGCGTCAAACCGTATCCACAGAAGCGGCACTAAGTGCATACCATGGATACGTGTCTTCGGTGCTTTTATATGGCATTTTGTTGTGGGGAGGCTCGGTTGAGGTTGAGATTGCATATCGGGTGCAAAATAAATGCGTGAGAGCTATTTGTGGCGCCCGGTTTATGGTTGGAGTTGCAAACCACTTTTTACAAAGTTCCATATCTTGCCGCTGGCCTGTATGTATATAAAAGAACTCTGTTTTTGTCGAAATGTATTCTGAAACGCTTGGTAGAAATGAGAGAAATAAATTTAAATTACATCGTCCTAGGTGTGTATTAGACAAATTTAAAAATAATGCTTATATTAGAGCGATCGAAGCTTATAATAAAATACCTAATCAATTTAAGGAATTGCCGTTAACTATGTTTAAAAGAAAATTGAAATTGTGGCTCTCCGAAAAATGTTTTTACTTTTAAGGTTTTTGTGCCTTGCTCCATAGCTCCATAAATGCCATGTCTGGGAGACTCAGTTCTGCTGCATATGCAGTACGTAAAATAAGAGAGCTAACAGATGCTTCTACGGCGCGGTTAGTGTATTTTGCATATTTCCACAGGTAATGTCATATGGGATATTGCTATGGGGTTCAGCGGCTGATATAGAGACCATATTTATCCTTCAGAAAAGTGCTATTAGAGCTATATACGAAATGGGTCCCCGTGAATCTTTGAGAGATTTATTTAAAGAAATCAATATATTAACGTTGCCTTCCTTATATGTATTTGAGAATATAACGTATGTTCGTAAAAATTTACATAAATATAAGTTAAATAGTGATCACCACACTTTTAATACCAGAAATACAAATAGGTCGAGGATAATTATTTGTCGGGCCACCCGGCTATTTGTCGGGCCACCCGGCTAACACCCGGCGCCAGGTTGGGTCCGGGCCTCCTGGTGTGAAAAATGTGACCGGCCACAAGGCAGTTTCACAGCAGGCCCCTTGTGGAAATTGGGCTACTGCTGCACAATACAATCCCCTAAACATAAGACGGGGTCCAATAAAACAACACCGATCACTCTCTATAGCGACATGGAACGTTCGTGGCCTCTCTAAGCCAGGGACAGCAGAAGTAGTGGAAAAGGAAATGGAGAGGTATCAGATAGATATACTGTGCCTAACAGAGACTCATATCAAAGAGTCTGGCCACTACACAACTTCGTTAGGAAAAATGGCCTTTGTGGCAGGTAATCCTATGAACAGTTTCAGTGGAGTGGCAGTCTTAATAACTAAGAGTCTAGTTGACAAAATATTGGGCTACGAATGCGTTAGTGACAGAATCATGAGGATTAAGCTGGGAGCACATCCATTCCCAATGAACATCATAACTGTATATGCCCCAACTTCCGAATCAACTGAAGACGAGATTTTGGAATTCTACAGCGTACTGGACAGGGCAATGCGAGAGGTTCCTAGAAAAGAGCCGTTACTTATCCTTGGAGACTTTAATGCCAAGGTAGGGAACACAGAAAATGATCACCACCTCAGGAGTATCGTTGGTAGGTTTGGTCTGGGTATGAGAAACGAACGTGGAGAAAGACTTTTGGACTTCTGTGCGGAAAACAGCCTTACAATAATGAATACTTGGTTCCAGCAACATCCTAGACGCCTGTATACATGGATATCACCCAATGGGCTGTATAGGAATCAAATTGATTATATTCTAGTGAATCAGAGATGGAGGTCATCAATTTCCACAGCTAAGACACGGCCTGGCGCGGACTGTGGTAGCGATCACCAACTGTTAACATGTAAAATGAAAATCCGCCTGAAAGTAACGCCTAAATTAAAAACTACTAAACCCATCAAGCTGAATACTGCTGCACAAGAAGCATACCGAAAATTGATTCCTATAGAGCTCCAAGCACTTGAAGTAGACCCATTTGAGGCTCCTGGGGCGACGTGGTTAAAACTAAAATCCACGATCCAACAAGTAGCCAAGCAAACAGCGAACTGCTATAAAACCATTTCTCCGAAAGCCGAGTGGATAAGTACGGAAACCTGGGAGAAGATCAAGGAGAGAAAAGAGCTAAGGGAAGCGGGCCTGCGCTCATGTGAGGATCGAACCCAATATGCTGAAGTCCATAAGACGGCTCAGAGACTCTGTAGGAGAGATAGAGATGCTTTCATAGACGAAATGTGCAAGGAAGTAGAGAAGTGTTCCGAAACAGCGCATACTCGTGATATGTTCCAGAAAGTCAAGTGCCTAGCTACGGAATTTAAACCCAAACACTGGGCTATTGAAAGTGATACTGGAAGCCTACTATTAGACAAAACAGCGATCCTTGACAGATGGAGAGCATACTGCCAGCAGCTTTACAGTGAAAATAATACAGAGGAAACCAAGCTAGATTACACTACCAGGGAACCAGACATTCTTCGCCAGGAGATAGAAGAAGCTATCTGCAAACTGAAACCCAAAGCTTGTGGCAATGATGGAATCACAGCCCAAATGCTGCAAAACATGGGAGCCGAAGGTATCAGTTTAATGCACATAATATGCCAAAAGATCTGGCGAACAGGCCAATGGCCAGAGGACTGGACGGAATCAACTGTGGTCCCTCTGCATAAAAAGGGTTCAACGCGCAAATGCGACAACTACCGTACCATCTCACTCATCTCACATGCCAGCAAAGTTCTCCTGCGAGTCTTGAACAAGAGGCTCGAAGCCTACATTGGCCGTCAAATATCCAAAGAGCAAGCCGGATTTGTAAAAGGCAGAGGTGCGCGGGAGCAAATCCTAAATATAAGATTGCTGATTGAGAAGTGTAGGGAACATAACATCAACGCTGTCCTATGTTTCATTGACTATGCGAAGGCCTTCGATTGTATAAATTGGAAAATGATGTTTAGCGTCATGAGCGAAATGGGGGTGCCAAAGCATCTAGTGTTTCTGGTGCAGAACTTATACCGGAGCAGCACGTCAAGAGTGAGGTTGGAGGACGCCCTATCGCGCCCTTTTCAAGCAGAGCGTGGAGTCCGCCAAGGATGCATTTTGTCACCGCAACTGTTCAATCTCATCGGTGAACACATAATGAGAAGGGTGTTAGAGAACTGGGAAGGAGGCATTCGGATAGGGGGTCATCTACTTAACAACCTGCGTTTTGCGGATGACACTACAATTATAGGCGCCTCTGAAGCTGAATTGGCTGAACTTCTTGATAGAGTTAGCAACACCAGTAGTGAATATGGTCTACGCATAAACAAGGCCAAAACTAAGTTGATGTTTGTGGACAGACAGAGAACCCTGCAGCGAACCAACGAGCTGCACGAACTGGAAGTAGTACACAAATTCGTGTACTTGGGATCACAGATCAGCGCCGACGGTGATTGCGAACAGGAGGTTGTGAGAAGGGCTCAAATGTCTAAGTCTGCGGTCAAAAGGCTCGAAAGAATATGGCGGAATAGGGGGATTAGCCGTAATACTAAGAAAAAGCTCATGCAGTCCCTTATTTTTTCAATTTTTCTATATGGCTCTGAAACCTGGACACTAAAAGCTCGTGTGCGCTCTAGGATTGACGCGTTTGAAATGTGGTGCTGGCGCAAAATGCTGAGAGTATCCTGGACGGAACGCCGGACAAACGAGTCAATCCTAAAGCAGCTAAATATAAAAACACGACTCTCTACAATCTGCAGACAAAGAGTCCTCAAGTTCTTCGGGCACACAGTCAGGCGAGACCCAGACAGTCTTGAAAGGCTGATTATCACTGGCTGTGTCGAAGGAAAACGAAGCAGGGGGCGCTCTCCAACGCGATGGACACACACCACTCAAGAGGCAACAGGGGCCACCTTACAATCATCGATTCAAATGGCGTAAGATAGAGAGAGCTGGAGAAAAATGGTGGCACAGACTACACGCTAAAATCACGTCCCTCAGTCATGAGGATACGACTAAGAAGAAGAAGACCTAGTTTTAGACATGCGAAGACTAATAAGTCATTCCTAGGAAAATGTGTGCGTTTTTACAATAAAATCCCAAAGCACATAACTGAGCTCACAGAGGGCAAATTCAAGTTGACTGTAAAAAACGTTTTCATAAAATAAGCTTACTATTAAGTTCGACATTATATAGAAGATAAAGATGCTTGGAATACTCCACTTCTGGCAAGCTGTCTCTCTGCCACCCATAAAATGTAATATTTGTAGTACCTAAGTAGAAACATTGTAAACATCTATATAAAAAGAATGGCCCCGAGTTTCTTGCCGCTTCTTCTCGGTGGGCTCTATACAGGGTTATTGGTAATTAGACCGGATCCTTTTAAGGGGTGGTAGGGAATGCCATTTGCAACAATATGACTGTACATTGTGATATCCGGAAATGAATCATTTCTGTGATATTCTTTTTTTTTATTTTTTTTTGGAAAATCCAGTTTTACTACTTTAAAATTCAATAAAAAAAAAGTAATCAACCGATTTCAATTCTGTTCGCAGTTTTAGAGAAACCGTGTTACAGCTCTTAATAATAAACAACAATATCGTACTAATGTAGATCCATCCAAAAACTAGAGCCTTTTTCATAATTTTTATTTGATAATTTTTGTAAGATGCTTTACAAAAACCTTTATTTTCTCTACAAAAACGATAGTAAATTAAGTCTGCATTTTATTTAAAAAACATCTACAAGTCTTTAACTATCCAACGAGGTAAAAAAATTAGCACTTTATTGCACAATTGCAGAAATAATGCGATAACAAAGACTCAGGTAGAGACATTCCGAGAAAGGGTTTTAGACAACGGTATCCATGTTGAATGCGCTGTCTCCCTCTCGCTTATGTTTGTTGAACGAGCAATGCGAATTGCGAACCCAGTTTGCTCAAGCGCATCGTACTGTTCAGACGCTCTTTGGCAACCCTTTATTACGATTAAATTTCGACCTTGATAACGTTATTGGACTTGTGTAACTTCTTTTTCTGTGATTCGGCTAGTGAACTGGACTTTTTGATTGATTGCTTACCCGACGACTTGGCTTGTACTAAAGGATCTGATCATGACTGCGGAATCCCACGACCATCTACCTCGGCTTCGAGAGTTCACAAACGAAGAGTATGCGGACATACTGTTTTGCTATGGTTTTGCCAACGGCGTCGCTACACATGCTCGAACGGAGTATCAGTCTCGATTTCCACAGCGCCGTTTACCCCATGTGAGTGTATTTGACGGAGTGTACCGGCGACTACGAGAAACTGGTCAAGTTCAAAGACGACAAAGTGATGCTGGACGATCTCGTATTTATCATTCGAATGAAGAGGAACAGATAATTCGCATGTTTGAGCAAGATCCTACAACTTCAACAAACATCATTGCACGACGTCTTGGCATGTCGCAATGGAAAGTATGGAACACAGTGCACCGCTCAAGACTCTACCCGTATCATTTGACTCCGGTACAAGTTATCCAAGACGGAGATCCTGCACGTAGAGTCGAATTTTGCAGATTCATGTTGAACACCGATATGGAAGATGCCAATTTTTTATTAAAAATCTTATGGACCGACGAATCCAAATTTGATCAGGATGGAATATCAAATTATCATAATATTCATTATTGGGCCCCGAAAGATGACGGTAACCCAAACAAGAAAAGATTACAAGGATCACAAAGAAGGTTTTCCGTTAATGTGTGGATGGGCATTATTAAGAATGAATTGATCGGCCCTTTCTTTCTACCCAACAACCTCAATGGTGAAGTGTATGAATTTTTTTTGAGAAACGAACTTTATGAGCTACTCAGTGAAGTAAGTAAGTAAGTTGAAACCCGCAGAAACATGATTTACCAACATGATGGTTGCCCCGCACATTTTAGTTTGAGCGTCCGTGAGTGGCTCAATCGTCAGTATCCCAATAAGTGGATTGGCAGAGGAGGACCCATTCCGTGGCCGGCCAGAAGTCCCGACTTGACTCCCGTCGACTATTACGTATGGGGTTACATGAAAAGCTTGGTGTACGACGATACTCTTGGACCTGTGGCAACCATCGAAGAACTGAAACAGCGCATAATAAATGCAGCAGAAAAAATGAAAATTAATTTAAATACAAGTGTTGTTAAAAGCAATTTACGCAGACGTATGCGTCTCTGCATTCAAAATTCTGGCTCACATTTTGAGAACGAACTGTAAAAATAATAAATACAGACTAATTACATCTACTCTTTTATTTCTTTAAAAGAAATTAAGTTACCTTAAGAAAGTATTTCTTCCATAGCTACTTCTCATGGACTATTCTCATTCCTTTCTCGGCCTTTTGTAATCGCATTATTTCTGCAACTGTGTAATAAAGTGCTAATTTTTTTACCTCGTTGGATAGCTAAAGACTTGTAGATGTTTTTTAAATAAAATGCAGACTTAATTTACTATCGTTTTTGTAGAGAAAATAAAGGTTTTTGTAAAGCATCTTACAAAAATTATCAAATAAAAATTATGAAAAAGCCTCTTGTTTTTGGATGGATCTACATTAGTACGATATTATTGTTTATTATTAAGAGCTGTAACAAGGTTTCTCTAAAACTGCGAACAGAATTGAAATCGGTTGATTACTTTTTTTTTTATTGAATTTTAAAGTAGTAAATCTGGATTTTCCAAAAAAAAATAAAAAAAAAGAATATCACAGAAATGATTCATTTCCGAATATCACAATGTACAGTCATATTGTTGCAAATGGCATTCCCTACCACCCCTTAAAAGGATCCGGTCTAATTACCAATAACCCTGTATATTTTGGAACGCGGCGGTAGAGTCTTTAAAGTACATTATAATGAAAGTTGACGTTCATAAGTGCGTCTTTGATGCCTAAACTGAATAAATGATTTTGACTTTGACTTTTTGTGACTTATCAAGAAAATACATCATATATGTCGGAGAAGAGCCCTCCATGATGTTTTTTTATATGTTGTAAATGTTTTTTTAAATGTTGTAAATGTGATGTCAGCACTGCTGACGTCACATTTAAAGACTGACCCTTTGAGTACACACCTTTGAGTGCCTCAGGGAGGTGTATATTATTGTTAATATACAGGCAAAATTGATACTGAACTGGGGTTTGCAACAAACCCCTAGCCAGTATCACTCCTTTAAGATGAAGCGTGGGTCGTACTGGATGTTGATGATATGACTGATGTGGACGCTTCAGTTTCGGGAGCGAAGTCCGTTGGTGCGCGGGGGAGAGGCACGTGGGAGATCACGCCGGAGCGGACCTACAACCACTATGCAACCGTACACTGACCAACAACGAGTTCTTGGAAAATCTCCGAATTGCGGGGGAGCGGTGAGGGAAGTGTGGGGGGCGTCTCAACGCTACTGCGGAAAACGATATCCCACTCAACCTAACACCAGCTGCGCGCACTGAACTCGGGAGATCTTCCTGAGGAACCTGAGTGATAATCGTATGGTAGCGAATTCACGTCGAACTTGGTCCTCTGCCATCCAGTCGCCAGTGCGACCGCTTTTATAGGTTACGGCGTACTTGCACGGGGTCGTTTTAAACGTTAAGATTGCAATACAAAGTGATGGCATGCGATTTATAATTAATTGTACATCGTAATAAACTTAAATCATTTTAAGAATAATTGAATTATTAATTTTAATTGGAATAATTTACTGTAAACAATTTCAAAAGTATGAATCTATGTTTTACAAATAAATTCAAATAACCAATTTAACAAATATGATTGTTATAGACTAAATATTATTGGCTAATTATTGTATCCGCGCCGATATGGCCATACTGACAGGCGGTGCGCGCTCTGCACCAGCCTTGTTGACTCGGCAACTCTCGCAGACTGCTGTTAATTATGGCTGGCCTGCAAAGAATGAGATATTCTCTGAGTAGCGAGTCTGTAAACAACTTACGTTGCTTTATCTTGTTCGTTACATTAACAAGAACTGTGATTGCAAGAATTAGTGTTTCTAAACAATTATTACTAATCAAAACAACAACTGAGTGCTATGGAAGCAGGTGTTGATATTTTTGTAGACGGTAGATTTCGCCTTTGCGCCGATACGGCCATTCTGGCAGGCGGTGCGCGCTCTCCACCAGCCTTGTTGACTCGTTAATTTTCGCAGACTTCTGTTAATTATCGCTGGCCTGCAAACAACTTACGTTGCTTTATTTTGTTCGTTACATTAACAAGAACTGTGATAGCAAGAATTCGTGTTTCTAAACAATTATTAATAATCAAAACAACAACTGAGTGCTATGGAAGCAGGTGTTGATATTTTTGTAGACGGTAGATTTCGCCTTTGCGCCGATACGGCCATTCTAGCAGGCGGTGCGCGCTCTGCACCAGCCTTGTTGACTCGTTAACTCTCGCAGACTGCTGTTAATTATCGCTGGCCTGCAAATAATGAGATATTCTCAGAGTAGCGAGTCTGTAAACAACTTTCGTTGCTTTATCTTGTTCGTTACATTAACAAGAACTGTGATTGCAAGAATTAGTGTTTCTAAACAATTATTAATAATCAAAACAACAACTGAGTGCTATGGAAGCAGGTGTTGATATTTTTGTAGACGGTAGATTTCGCCTTTGCGCCGATACGGCCACTCTGGCAGGCGGTGCGCGCTCTGCACCAGCCTTGTTGACTCGTTAATTCTCGCAGACTGCTGTTAATTATCGCTGACCTGCAAAGAATGAGATATTTTCTGAGTAGCGAGTCTGTAAACAACTTACGTTGCTTTATCTTGTTCGTTACATTAACGAGAACTGCGATTAAGGAATTAGTGTTTCTAAACGATTATTAATAATCAAAACAACAACTGAGTGCTATTCAAGCAGGTGTTGATATTTTTGTAGACGGTAGATTTCGCCTTTGCGCCGATACGGCCATTCTGGCAGGCGGTGCGCGCTCTCCACCAGCCTTGTTGACTCGTTAATTTTCGCAGACTTCTGTTAATTATCGCTGGCCTGCAAACAACTTACGTTGCTTTATTTTGTTCGTTACATTAACAAGAACTGTGATAGCAAGAATTCGTGTTTCTAAACAATTATTAATAATCAAAACAACAACTGAGTGCTATGGAAGCAGGTGTTGATATTTTTGTAGACGGTAGATTTCGCCTTTGCGCCGATACGGCCATTCTAGCAGGCGGTGCGCGCTCTGCACCAGCCTTGTTGACTCGTTAACTCTCGCAGACTGCTGTTAATTATCGCTGGCCTGCAAATAATGAGATATTCTCAGAGTAGCGAGTCTGTAAACAACTTTCGTTGCTTTATCTTGTTCGTTACATTAACAAGAACTGTGATTGCAAGAATTAGTGTTTCTAAACAATTATTAATAATCAAAACAACAACTGAGTGCTATGGAAGCAGGTGTTGATATATATGTAGACGGTAGATTTCGCCTTTGCGCCGATACGGCTATTCTGGCAGGCGGTGCGCGCTCTGCACCAGCCTTGTTGACTCGTTAACTCTCGCAGACTGCTGTTAATTATCGCTGGCCTGCAAATAATGAGATATTCTCAGAGTAGCGAGTCTGTAAACAACTTTCGTTGCTTTATCTTGTTCGTTACATTAACAAGAACTGTGATTGCAAGAATTAGTGTTTCTAAACAATTATTAATAATCAAAACAACAACTGAGTGCTATGGAAGCAGGTGTTGATATTTTTGTAGACGGTAGATTTCGCCTTTGCGCCGATACGGCCATTCTAGCAGGCGGTGCGCGCTCTGCACCAGCCTTGTTGACTCGTTCACGTTCGATGTCAGTGCGTTTTGACGCTTGTAGCACGTCTCGAATGTACGACCCGCTTTCTTGCAGAATGAACAGGTAATCACGCTTTTCGCGGAACTCTTCCCACGAGGATGTAGTCACCAACCGATCATCGATCCACATCTTAGCACGTCCCTTCAGTAATCCACACACCTTAGTGCGTAGATCCAGGTCATTTAGTTTTTAGTTAGCAGCTGCTTTATCGATGTGCTGGCACCATTCTCGGACTCCAACGTGACTGTCGGGATCGAATGACGGTAGATAGATGTCCTTGATCCTGATTCTTGGTTCTGGAGGAGAATACAACCGTTCGGACATCCTTCGTATCATCTGCATCATTTGCAATGATGCAGATTTTGAAGTTTATAAAAACTAAGGAGAGCATCCGGCTATCGGAGTATTTGGATGCATAGTCGTTGTTTTGGATGTGAGTCCCATTGACGTGAATGGTAACCCCTACGGAAGCTGGTATTTCCGCAGCGATTGGTGTATACGTCGTGCCTGTGGTAATTCCCGTTGTGATGGGCTGCACGGTGTTAAAGTTGTTTGCTGGTACTCCTGAAGTGCTCAATGAGACAGAGTCTATCAGGTACTGCCCTGCGCTATTCCAGTCGTGACAGGTTGAACCGAAGTCGATGAGGATGTAGTTGAGATTAGAGCTTGTTCTGATCCCACTTCTGATGTCGGAAAAGAGACCTCCATGATGTTTTAAAAAAAATGTGACGTCAGCACTGCTGACTAATCGTCACGTCACTAATATCCTGTTCCAAATAAAACTCCACAAATCACTGATAGGTTTCGTATATTCGACCGGTAGCGTAACGACGTCCCAGAGAGGTCCGTACTGTGCGGCGGCTCGAACAAGAATGCCCTCCCGTCTTTTTTTTTTTTTTTTTTTACAGCGTCACCGGACGGTTGGCGAGCGCAGATGGCACTCAGCCAGATGCGGGCGCAGAGGGCGCACCGCCTAAGGCGAGCGTTGAAGACGCTTCGCCGCAAGGAGAGGAGTAGGCGACTTGCTCAAGGGCACCACTAGGGTACGGACCTCGGCTTGGGCCGTCGCCAGGAGAGAGGGGAGTAGGAGAGAATCGCCCCGGTACATAAGTGTACCGTTGAAAGTGGGCCCTATGAATTTTAACTCTACGACTATTTGGAGAGAATCTAACCAAGACATAACTTTTGCCTCGAGCTCGCCGGCGAGCTCGGTGTTTGACTGTGTTTACCACTAAATCATAACCTTGTGTACCTCGCCTCCTCCCATTTCCGCGACATGGGTCCACACCGCGACCAGGATCGTCGCGTTGTGCACTCATGACTGTACTTTGGGTGGGGCTACAATAAGAATGTGTAATACAGCCCTGGTCGGGTCTACAACCATTACCGGGGTTCCCTTGGGACGACGCTAAAGCTGCCGAAGTAACGGCTGCGATGGGGTCGTCCGGGTCACCCAAAATATGCCTTGGACGGCGACGGGGGGGATGCCCTCCCGTCGCCAGTGCGACCGCTTTTATAGGTTACGGCGTACTTGCACGTGGTCGTTTTAAACGTTAAGATTGCAATACAAAGTGATGGCATGCGATTTATAATTAATTGTACGTCGTAATAAATATAAATCATTTTGATAATAATTAAATTATTAATTTTAATTGGAATAATTTACTGTAAACAATTTCAAAAGTATGAATCTATGTTTTACAAATAAATTCAAATAATCAATTTAACAAATCTAATTGTTATAGGCTAATTATTATTGGCTAATTATTGTAAACGTGCCGATATATATTTGATTAATGTTAAAACATTTTACTGACATATTTTAATTTTTAGTCAGGTTTATTTTGACATTTATAGTTTATAAACAATTTAATATTTTTTGACATGCATTAAATGATAAACTAATTTTAATTTCATACATTTCATTTACAATAATTTTATATTTACGCACCATTGTTATGGTAGAATGTGACAGGACTTTTATTGGTTGGACATCACTATGTAACTACATTCTTGTAAATAAATGATTTGTATTTGTATTTGTAACAAATTTGGATTCCAGCCAAACTTCCATAATTCACAACATATTTTAATATGCACTTTTTTAAACTTTCACGGTTGTTTTTAATAAACATATTGCTACTTACGGGATTAAAACCGTGGTAATTATTTTAATGAGCTCCCGATACCCCGTGTTAAACTCAATAAAGGACAATAAACGGCCTAATATGGACTCGGAAAAACGTACTGACACAGTGAGCGTGTTCTGTCGTGAATTACGATCGAGTTCCAATAGTGCATGTAGCAAAATACAGAGAAAGAGGGTAGACAGATATGTCTGCTCTTAATGTTTCATCCACCCACCCGCATTCTCCAGTCGTCCCGCGATCATGGCGCTTGCAACAGTGTCGAAATATCGGGAGCTCATTAAAATAATTACCACGGTTTTAATCCCGTAAGTAGCAATATGTTTATATTTTAATATGGTCCTAAAGATAAGAAATAAATAAATAGTTAATTTTCTTAAGGTGAAATGAGTTTCAAATTTCATGATTCGACTTCGCGAAAACTTAAGTTTTTCGACGCTTAAACCTAATAACCGAAGTTCGCAAAAAAACGAAGTGTAAATTGAATATACGTCCTTATGAAGTATAGGAGCCAATACACGATTAAGCAAACTTGGCTCAATAGAAAAAAATCGGCAACATTCCCTAAATTTAGCCATTTTTCTTACGTGCTTCGTGGGAAAAAGCATTTTTATTCAATTATGGGCAAATATATTTCAATGAATGTATCATATTAAAATTACCAATGAAATATACTAGTGAACTATGGACTCCTTTATCATTAAAATGTAACCATTTGATTGTACGAAATAAATTAAAGTATTAGCACGTATTCAATTGAATTTTCGCATTACATCGTCTATTCTGGTAAGCAATTCTCAACCTTATGTAAAGCATCGTAAATTATTTTAAAATTAGGATTGGACCGCGCCTTAATACTGATAATGAAAACTTTTTTCTGCCTCAATTATGACGTTTACAACGTGGTGATTTGGATGAAAATTTAAGTGGAGATTGTTCGTAACGGCGATTAACACATAGGCTACTGCTTATCCCGGTTCAGCTCGTAGACCCCGCCAGTTTGAAATAACCTTAAAGTTAAATGCCAAATCATCTATTCCATTCAGGCATCAAAGACGCACTTATGAACGTAATTTTTTTATTATAATGTACTTTAAAGACTCTACCGCCGCTTTCCAAAATATATAGAGCCTACCGAGAAGAAGCGGCATGAAACTCGGGGCCATTCTTTTTATACCGATGTTTACAATGTTTCTACTTAGGTATATACATATTAAGTTAGTAATAGTAAATATTACATTTTATGGGTGGCAGAGAGACAGCTTGCCAGAAGTGGAGTATTCCAAGCATCTTTATCTTCTATATAATGTCGGAGTTTATAATAAGCTTTTTCTATTACAACTTTTTTTTACAGTGAACTTGAATTTGCCCTCTGTGAGCTCAGTTATGTGCTTTGGGATTTTATTGTAAAAACGCACACAATTTCCTAGGGATGACTTATTAGTCTTCGCAAGTCTAAAACTAGATACAGCTATCCTATTTGTATTTCTAGTATTAAAAGTGTGGTGATCACTACTTAACTTATATTTATGTATTTGTTTACGAACATACATTATATTTTCAAATACATATAAGGAAGGCAAAGTTAATATATTGATTTCTTTAAATAAATCTCTTATTCTACGCGAACAAAGTCGCGAGCGCATACTAGTATTGTATATGTATAGTGACCTCGACTTTCCGTTTGGAGTCTCCGAGGAAGGTCTCGATGACGATGGAGCGGTCGCCGGTGAGGAAGCAAGCGCGGTGCGATAGCAGCGGACTCAGCACACGCTCCGCCGAATATGGATCGTCACAGAACATGCACACCATTATCCTGCAAATTGTATTTAATTTTGATTAAATAAAAAATAATTTATTTCATATTTTTAGCATGTAAATTTTGATACTTATATAACCCTTCAAGCGTCGATGTCATTATAACAATGAAATTTCTATTGTGTCTGGCCGTGCGACCTTTGATGCAATATATGGCTAAAATGTTATACAAGAAATGTCTTAAGCGTCTGTCGCCGAACTAAGCTCGTCGCATGTGTTTCAGCATACAGCGACCCCAATTTTTTTATATGAAGTTAGCTTCATATGAATTGCTATTAACCTTAAATATTTAAAACTTAAATCTTATGTATACTATTTACAGTGTTTAATATTAGTATCTATACTTTTTTTTTATTATTGCTGATGTTCACAGACTCGAAACTCAACTCAAGACCGTGGCATTGTTTACATTTATATTTTAAACTTATATATTTTTTTTTTATAATTACTAACAGAATACAGGAGGACATTTTTTTTTCTTAACTAAACTTATATAATACATTTTTTTTTATATTTCTATACTTATATGTATATATACTTTTTATATAGTATTACTTTTTAGAAGCACTAACGCCTGCTTAGCGATCTCAAACATTGAAATTTATACAGAAAAAATTACACCCTCGGACGGAAGGCCGCCGAGGCTCGAGGTCCGAGCATCGAATTTTAACTCTATCTATTTAACCGTCTTACGGGGACGGAGCGACATCTATCCTGTACTATAAACTAAACTTAAATAAAGTCAAAGTCAAAGTACATAAGTACACAAGACACAAGTACATAACTCAAATATGAAACAAAAAGAAACAAAGACTGTACAGAGCATACTATTTAAGTGAGAATTAAAATTACATATTATGAGATTGATGTCTGCATCAGAAAATATACGAGATATGATTGGTTGAGATTTTAATTTTAACTATCAATAAGATAAGTAAATATGTTTAAACGATGACATCCATCTATGATGCTACATTCATAAGCTCCTCTCTTTTATCATAACTAACGGCCGGTGTCAATAATCTATCTATCGTCGGTTTACCTTACCAGAGATAGATATTTGACATTATTTGTATGGACGTTATGTCAAATTTCTATCGGTAGTAAGGCAAACTGTGGATTGATAGATTATTGGGATCCCCCTTTAGTGATTTCAACCAGTGGCTTTGAATTTGACTTTAGACAAAGGATATATGTTAAAGAGTTTGTTTATTTTGATGTAGAGATAGGGACCTAGAATATATGTACTTAATTTTAGGGTAACTTACAACTAGGTATAAACTTTGTACTTCAACATGTACATATAGCCAATTACGATAGTTATAATTTTCATATATATAATAATATACACAACGAATGTGAATAATGATTTAACATTCATTATGTACAAACTAGTACTTAAGTGTGTGTTTGATTAATCATTTTATTATTATTTTTTATTTCTTTATACAACGCTTTACTTTACAAATTTTATAAGCTACTTTCTGCCAAACTACTGGGCAGTTTGTCGGCAGATGTTACTCTTGTAGATACTAAACTAGTGCTATTAATCAGTTTCAAACGACTATTCTAAAAACAATGTATCTTTTATCGTAAATTTTAGTTACGTTTACTAGACATAGGCAGTTCCATTTACATTAGAATAAAAGTAGACTTAAATTTAAATTACATTTCTATTTTCTACTGTACTATTTATTTGTTGTAGATACAATACATTTCCGTATCTAAAATGTATCTATCTATCTATATAGATACTCACCGAATATCAGAATCGAAACAAACTATGACATCGTCCCGGTACAAATGCGCGTAGCTCGCCTTGTCTCTGTTAGCCCGCACTAGCTCCTGTATAGCGTCCGCTGTGAACGCTTCTGTTCCTAATTCATTGACCGACGCTTCTAAGTACGCGCAATGCAGACTGTAATGAGATAAATAAAATCATATAAATTTTTTTTTTACACACACACACACACAGAGAGAGAGAGAGAGAGAGGCATTACATCAATTTATAACATCAGTATTGGCGGCGATTCGGTTTTACACAGCAAACAAGTAAAACAGTGATATCACTTTTATTTATAATATTTTTACTTTTGTATCGAAATAGTCGTGACTTTGAAACATATTAAACTATTTATCAAAACACTCAGGTTATGGATAACTCGTAGACGCCGCTGCACACTCACGAGACGTATTCGAGCCCTAACGAAAAAGTTTCTTGATATTTAGTACCACGATTTAACCAAAAGCGTGACACGCTTTTGAAAAAATCGACTACAACAACCTATTCATTGGTAATATGGGTATCTTGTTGTGTCAAAAAAGTATTATTGATGTAGGCTATCGTTATGCCATCGAAGCTAAATCAAAAGAAGAATAATCAAATCAATCCTGTCGTTCACACATCGCTTCCCTTGCAAGTCCACGATCATCGTGACCGAGCTCGATATGTCATCGATGCCGTCACCATTACATAAGGCTCACATCGTGTCGGTGGGTTTTTGCGGTCGTGGAAAGCTGTCATTGTCAAAATATCAAAAACGTATAGGATTCGTTCGATTGCTAACAGAAAATTTGGCGCTCATTTCTCGACCGCGGGAGTGTTCTATTCGGGTTGGTAATTATAAGCATTGGAACCAAAGGGAACGGCAAACCGGAGCGCGACAGTTGTGAGCGTTGACGGCGCTTACCTGAATTCACCCATCGAAGAACTGGATGGATGTTGATGGCAAAAACATGAACAAATACTTAACTAAACATTAAAAGGTATTGCCACAAAACGGCCTCTACTCATCTCATCATACTGATGCCGGCTAAAGCAACCAGCGCTGACCTTCCGTAGAAGCCGCCCGGTGACATCACGGATCGTAACACAAAAGAACATTAAATTTATACCGACAAGAGCAATTTGCACAAAAACATAATACTTTTAAAACGCACAATATACAATATTTTGCGGTGTTTGATAGTTTATGTGTTATCATACTTGGCATAGACTTAACTTAACTATAGTATGCACTCTTTTATACCCACCTCCGTAACATTCATACAGTAAAAATGTGTACGAGCCATCTGTGGAGCATGGAGTACGGATAGCTGCAAATCATTATTTAAAAGGTTTCACATACTCCCATTAGCGTGCATGTACATAAGAGACATTTATGTATTTATGAAACAATATCCTCATTATTTAAAAAAAACATTCGGATGCTCTAGCCAAAAATACAAGGCACAAGCACAGACTGTATGTACCACCCCCATGTCGTCTGGACCTTGTCAAACGCAATGTTTATTATCATGACATTACGATTTTCAATAAACTGCCAAATGATTTCAAAGATCTACCTTTAAACATATTTAAATTTAAATTAAAAATATGGTTATTAGACGAGTGTTTTTATGATGTTAAGGAATATTTGACTTATAAAAATTAACTTTGCTGACATTATAATGTTACAATTTTAATATTGACATTAAAATTTAAGCAGACATCTATGTGACTAATAGAATTTCTATGTAATCTAAATCAAATTTAAAATTTTTTTGCATGCTTACATTTAAGGTTTGACATTGTTATTAATAATTTTGGTAGGTTTATACTATTAAATACTATATTTTAAAATTATACTTAAAACTATTTTTGCACGCCTTGATGAGGCAGAATGTAATGGATCCTTTCTATTTTAACTATAAGAACTACTGTACCTACATTTCTCGCAAATAAAAAATACCCTTTCACAAATTTGACATATGAGTGAGGAGAAATACTCACTTTTCAGCTAGATTCTGTCCCTCTTCTTGTAACCTCGCCAATTCTTTCTTGTCCATACCGTCGTCTTGGACAAACATCACCACTAACGGCAAACCCTGTCAACAAATTCACAATATTATAACAATCACTATATATCTATACATACAATTAAATAATATTGAAGTGTCAGTTTGATATGTTAAAATAACGTTTTTTTTTTCTAATTAAATACATGTCATATGAAAGAATATACAGTCCTCTTAATATATTTTTTTTATTGTAATTTTTTTTACTAATCTGTTAAGAGGTATAGTTATATGTGCAGTAGAACTCTTTGTAAGAATTTTGTCCGGTAGTACTGCCACCATATCTAATTCTACCGTGAAGCAGTAATGTTAGCAATACTGTTTTCTGGTCAACCAGGTATGGTTGCCGGCGAAAATACAGGCACATGAAACTTAACGATTTGAATAGCGTCGTTTGGTACGGCGCAGAACAGTTTTGCTGTGCGCAATACTAAATAACGTCCTTTACAGCAGCGTTTATAAGGCCCTTAATGTCTCAGGGTTACGCGTGCAGTGCAGTTCGTCACTTGACGGAATGCATCTGTTCTAGGCAGAGGTCACCAGGTGGGCCTCGTGCTTGTACCGTCTCCTAACAACATTTAAAAAATACCTGGACCGATTTTAACGGAACTTTCACTGGCTAATGTTATAAGGACTTAAGCTAGTTTTATTTTAGAAATAGAATTAGGATTCCGCGCAAAACATGTTTTTTAAAAAATACGCGGACAATGTCGCATGTAACAGCTAGCGTTATAAATTCGAAATTGCGAACCTTCTGAGATATTAATCCAAATTGCTGTACAAGCCAAATACATCGAGCAGCGGTCGGCGAAAGTTATATGAAATTCCATATATGTCGTGGTTTAAAGGCCAAATAATTTACATAGTAAACTCATATCTGTCGTGTAATTTAAAAATGGAACGATCTTTTACTTCGAAACATGGCAGCCAAGGAGGTAACTTATCAAAGGTTTTATTTTGATTTCGCACTGGCTTGCAAATAGAAAGATGTTGAAAAATTAATAAACACTAACGCGGGAAAAATTGTTGTTCGTTGTTCGTCATTGATTCTGAAAAGTAATTATATTTTAATTTTCGCGCATTATTTTATAAAAGTACTATCCAAGCCTTGGCCACAACTAGACATTGATTGACTTAGGTATGTGTGTCCTGGCTTTACCTCGACCCACATGTACACATTCGTCCTTTTTTCCTTTTTGCTGGCCGCTACATTAATGTACTATTGGTATAACTTCTTAATGACCACGTGATTGTCTGTCGCTATATTTATGTATAATCAAATGCGGAAGTCCTAAGATGGAACCTCTCGTGCTTCAATAAACTTCTAAAATGGATTTTTATCCGAGAAATACAGCGCCAGTTGCCAGGTAATAATAAGCCATAATCGTGTATGATTTAGGTTTATTTTAATTAAAATCAAAAATTAAAAACACATGTTACCTGGAAAGGCAATTTGTCCTCTTGTTCAAGACTGGTGAGAAGCGTTTTTTCGGCGCAGTCTCTAATATACTCGAATGACTCTTGGTCTTGAAACACGCAGAAATATCCTGAAAACAAAATTGTGTGAATAAAGTAGGTACCTAGTCAGTCAGACCAATTTTATTTAAATATGGAATAAATGCAAAAAGAATTGTTAATACCGGAAAATAAGATAAATAATAATTAAATCTACAATATCGAGGTATTTAATTATGACAGCCCCATTACTCCGATTCCTAGTTTCCAACCTACAACTAGTACTTAGTTTCAAAGTTTGACGTCCTAGATTCAATTCAAATATTAGCGTCATGAAACGAATAAGAGTGAGTGTCCTCGAGTGGCATGCATGATGTGCCCTGTTTTGAAGACAAAATTGATTTCAGCACTGTGATCGTCATTCCAAATCAACGAAAGCGTGACAACGACTTGCGTGTTGTTTGGCTGCTTCCCCTGTTTCCAACCAGCTTTTGATCGTCGCATACGGTCCACTTTTCAACACAAGTGATATCCGTTTCAGAGAGGATGGCGGGAAAAATCAACAAATGTCTATGATTTTATTTTATTGGATGGTTAAACTATAGTCGCCCGGTACCCGCGGGGAGGGGGGAGGGGGGGCGGAGGGGGGGAGGGGGGCGGAGGGGGGGGAGGGGGGCGGAGGGGGGGAGGGGGGCGGAGGGGGGGGGGTGAAGCCCCCCTGCATCCCCCCCCCCCCCCCCCCCCCCCCCCGCCGGAGGCCTTTAGTTTTTGAGTAATAATTTTTTTAGTACTTAACCTCACTTTCGGCTATATCAGTATTTTTTACCTATTTTTTGTTTCACACCTAATCTATTAAGGCGGTTCGGTTTGTCATGTTCTAACCTAACCTAACCTATTTTTTGTTTCACACCTAACTTATTAAGGCGGTTCGCTTCTGGCACTTCGCCGGCCGCTGCCGCGGCACGCTCGCTTCGCTCGCTCGGCTCGTGCGTTGTTTGTCATGTTCTAACCTAACCTAACCTATTTTTTGTTTCACACCTAATCTATCAAGGCGGTTCACTTAACATTGTATTATATAACAACAATAACATATCCAGTCCGTCTCAGAGTTATGTTGATAGATGAGAAAAACTTAATGTTAAAGGGCTAGGAGAGACACAATTAAACAAACATTTTAATACATTACTTGTTTATTTCATAAACATGTTTAATTGCTTTCATTAAATGTACAAAAGAGTCTCTTTTATATTTATACACGTCTCTTCGCCACAAATATTCAACAATTATATCACTAAAGTTTTCTGGGTTGTTATAATTTTGTTTTTTGAAAAACCTCTTCACTGCTCGCCACTGGGATTCTATTCTTTGGGTGTGGATTCCATCTTTACCCACAAATGGGTTCTCTGGGTCTGAATGATTCACTTTTTTGTGTATGTATCCATATTCAGACAGACAATCGTATGCCCGCCAACAATCGGTGTGGATTGTTGTTCCAGGTAAAACATGCTTTTGAATTAAAGGTATGAGAGTATCAGCATCTCTTTTATTGTCCGGGCATACTTCCAATCTTAAGTCTTCAGACCCATCTTCTATTAATCCCAGCACCCAGTGGCCTTCAATGTGACGTCCTTTGTTATATTTCCTTTTTCCAAATTTACTTTCGTCTATTTGCACTATTTTCCCACAGCCTCCAATTTTACCGCTGTAAAGATTTTGTTTTTCCAAATAAAATATCACAACTACTTCTCCGCAGTAATTAAACCAATCGGCTATAGTATTTGGGCTTAAACATTGCTTCCTTTCTTTTTTATAAGGGTCTTCGTGAATTGTTTGGTCGTAGGTCCATCCTTGTGAGTATGCATATATAAGATAGTAAACATGCATTATGTCGATAGCAATATTTTCGAAAAATGTGCCAATTCTGCGAGAGATCTTGGCACCGCTGCCCGATTTAGATTTGCATGATCTTTTTGAGCACACAAATGTACCAAAACTTGTGCATCCGCATGAGTATGACACTTTCATGGATGTCCTGTGGGTTCGACACCGTTTCTCAGTTGGTATGAGACCTTGGTCTTCACTATATTTGATGCATTGGTCTTTAGTGCCCAATTTTCGCACAACGTCAGTTAAATTCCAATGATCAATCACTTCAGTGACGCAAAGTTTTCGTTTGGTTATAAGCTCGTTGTCGTCGTCGTCATTACTCGAAGAAGGTCCGGCGACAGGTTCAACGGGCAGATCAGGAGCCGAAGAAGGTCCGGCTACAGGCTCGACGGGCAGATCAGGAGCCGAAGAAGGTCCGGCAACAGGTTCGACGGGCAGATCAGGAGCCGAAACCGCGTCCGCTTCGGGTATTGTACTGTAATACTCCATTACAGCCAAGTGCAGTCCAGTTTTCAAGCCAAGTTCAAGTCGTAGAGCAATCCAAACAAATCCGGTAAGCAAGCCAAGTTTCAAGTCGTCGCGCAATCGAAGGAAGTCCAGGGAAAAAGCCAAAGTCGTAATAAAAATCGAAAAACAAGAGAGCACACATTCACGAAACTACGAGAGAAACGGAATGAATGGATGACAGTCCATCTGTCAGTAAGACAAAATGGCGCCTTTTTTTTTCTTACGTTTAACGATAACGATACGTTTCGTTTAACTCAGTTTGACAACTTAATTTGACAACTTAATATTGTACCATTTTCTCAACATTGCGTTCCATTTCACTTTTTTTTATCAAATTTTAATTTAATCATAATTAATTTAAACTACGTTTCCGGCAAAAAAAAATTGCTGGAAGGGCTTCAGGTGGACCCCAATGATACCCCTAAACTCGCACCTTCATCAAAATCAGGTACCGGACGGCTATAGCCAACCCTATATTTTTAGTATCACAACACTGAACACTATAAGTAACACTCAATTGCTTAGACAGCCTTTGCCTACGCCTTCCACTACGAAACTCAGAGATAAGGTTCGACGGTACGATATTTTATAAATATAACAATGATAATGATGAAAGAAATGATAATAATTAATAGAATACGACCTGATATTAAATTTCTTCACCATGTAAAAAAAAAAAACGTAGACCCATGTGACGTCATGGATTACGTCACCAAGGACGACATTTTGCTACTTCAACGACCACGCAGTGAACCGAAATCCCACGTTCACCGCTCCGCGAAAGAACCATAGTGCTACTGAACGCACGACGGCGCCGCTACATCACAGAATAGGTAACAGTAACTACGTGAAACATACCTACCCACTTAGATACTTCGCGATTATATCACAGTCTGACGTATACCCACCCGGGTCCCCCGTTGTATAGGCACTAGGTTTATGCATAGAGACCAGCTGTGTAAGCACACGCAAGTAGATAGGTTCGTACATTGTTGAACTTATTCTAAGTGGGTAGGTATGTTTCGCGTAGTCACTGTTATCAATTCTGTGATGTAGCGGCGCCATCGTTCAGTTGCACTATAGCTCTCTCGCGGAGCTGTGAATATGTATGAATAATTAAAAATACGTATTTATTTTTCTTTAAGTTTCATAACCAGTTATCGATCTTGAAGCAACCCGTTCAATATTGTGCACTTATTAACAAAAGCCTTATATATAAAACACTGTTTTAAACTATCACGGTTGTTCTCTAAAGTTATATGATTATTAACGGGATATTTACCGTGGTAAGGTTGTGGAATGAGCTCCCGATATTTCGGCGCAGTTACATGCACCATGTTCACAGGAAGACTGAAGAATGCGGGTGGTTGGTCAAAAAGTTTAAAAGTTAGGTGCAGACATAACGATCTACCCTCTTTCTTAGTCTTTTGCTACGGTTATCACTGGAACTCGAACTCGATCCTAAGTCCCGACAAAACACACTCACTGTATCACTGCGTATAGTATTTTGAACACATTTTGAACGCGGACTTTTATTTTTAAAACAACCTAATACTGGATTCCACGCACTGGCGAGTTGAAAACCATCACCTCGATTGAAATTCTGGCATTTCGAGATCTCAATAGTTTCCTTTACTAGCCTTGGTATGTAATGGCGTTCGGTGGACAAGATTTTAGGGTTATGGAATTCAATCCAGTGGTTAGGACCCGCGTCCAGCAGATGCTCAGCTGAGCATCTGCTTCCCGTGAACATGGTGCATGTAACTGCGCCGAAATATCGGGAGCTCATTCCACAACCTTACCACGGTAAATATCCCGTTAATAATCATATAACTTTAGCCTTATATATGCTTACCGTTAGGGGCAAAGTCATCAATGGGAGTGGTGTGAGCGAAGTCTTCAGTCTTGATGCACTGCTCGACTCGCCACGAGTGACCATCGCCGGTGGACACGCGATGCTCAGAGTCACAGCCGGCCAGCAATCGTTTGCCGAACTCACCGGCAACGCCTTCCACCTGTAAATTGATTACTATATTTTAGTTTTTAGGTATAAAAAACCGAAAATGGAGTTGACCGAGCGAGCGAAGCGTCTCTGCTCTGACTGCCGTGCGATATTGGATGGATAACAGATGGGCAATTTATTTTTTAATTTAATTTGACGGTTAAATCCTGAACATTAGACAAATCATTTTAAATCAATTTTCCTCAACATTCATGTTGAGTTATCATCTGTTTAACACTTTTAGCAAATGACAAATGCTTCCATTCACCTCTAGTATTGGCTGGTCCATGCGCCTATAATCAACTTCTTCGTTGGTCATTAATTTTAACTAACTTTGATCAGGAGTAATTATTAGCATATATTTAAATTAATTACACCGCAACCATGCCCATAAACTGGAACACAGTAATGCAAATATTACTGCTTCGTGGTAGAAATAGGTATGGTGGCGATACTTCCCCGGACAGGCCTGTTCACGAAAAGTTCTACTGCTCTTAAGAGGACACACCAAGGAAGAGAATTAAAAAATAGGTATTTGTAAAGTTTATTGCTATCGCGCAGTGCTCGCACAACCGAGCTACGAGCGTGACAGAGACAACTGCGGCTTAGACCAAAAATACTTATTACTCGTATATAGGGTGTTTGGTAGAGGGACCGACAAACCAAATGAGCGTGTTCGGGGGCCCACTTGGAGAATACAAGTGGGCCAAAAAAATCCCCGACCCCCCAATTTTTTTTAACTTTTTTTTTGTGCTATTTCCCATTTCCTCCGAAATTGTACCTATTTACCACCATAACATTTGTAAAATCTGTTTTAGACCGGATTTTTTAGTTAAATTTGTCTCTTCTTCAGGCCACTTCTAGAATTGCTGCCTTCTTCCACTTGGATCCACAGCTCGGCTCCACATGTGGATCCGCGGATACCTTTATCTCCTCTTTAATCCACAGGTGGATCCATGGATACATCTTTTTCCTCTTAAATACACAGGTGGATCCGTGGATACTTTTTTTTTTTCCTTTAGAATACACAGGTGGATCCATGGATTCTTCTTTTTCCTCTTAAATCCACAGATCCACCTGTGGATTTAAGAGGAAAAAGAAGACTATACCTACTTGGAACGAGCACTTAGTCATTAATTTATTTTATGTTTTATGAGTGCTCTCTTAGGGCCCATGTGAATAAAGTGTGAGTTAATTTGTATTAGAGTATACGCATGCCACTTGAGGCTAAAATGCTTCCTATTTCGTTTTGTTACCTTTCTTAATATAATAAATAATTGATTTAATCTGTTGTTTAAATAATATTAACCTATATTTTAATACTACTGCTGCAAATTTACCTATCTCAAACATCTTCTATCAGACTTCATTCGGCTAGAAAATGACACGGATTTAGGTCTTAGCTCTGACAGCTGTCAAATTGACTGTTGATGTCATATTTTATGATTTTGATTTCACTCTTAGACTTCATTCGACTCGACAATAACAACGATATTGGTCTTAGATGTGACAGCTGTCAAAGTGACAGTTCATGACTTATGACGGCGTAAGTTAAACTTGGTCTACTAATCTCTTTAAAATCTTTAAATACATCCTCCACTGTCACTTTGACAGATGTCACAACTAAGACCTACATCCGTGTCATTTTCTAGCCGAATGAAGTCTAAGAGTGAAATCAAAATCATAAAATACGACATCCTCTGTCATTTTGACAGCTGTCACAGCTTAGACATAGTTTTATGTTATTTTCAAGTGGAACAAAACCTAAAAGTGAAAACAAAACTATAAAATACGTCATCGACTGTCAGTTTGACAGCTGTCACAGCTAAGACCAATATCGTTGTTATTGTCGAGTATGATAGTCTAGGTGTGAAATCAAAATCATAAAATACGACATCATCTGTCATTTTGACAGCTGTCACTTCACAATCATCTATGAGAAGCTACAGTATAATAAAACCATAGGGTCTAACAAACATTAACACGGAACCCTATACAAGTTGAATATTTATGAAATAATATTTGGTAGTGCAGTGGGGAATGAAAATTCCCTTCTGCACTACCAGTAGTGCAGCTTGGTAGTGCAGCGGCTCAGACTATATAGCCGGGGAATGGCTGGGTTTATGGATTCAAGTGCCATATAAAAATATTGTTATTTTTGGATCCCCTCGTTTGTGGATTCAAGTGGCATATAAAAATATTAGTATTTATAGATCCCCTCGTTTGTGGATCGAAGTGGCATATAAAAACATTGTATTTTTGGATCCCCTCAATGGTGGATTTAAGAGGAGATAAAGGTATCCGCGGATCAACATGTGGAGCCAAGCTGTGGATCCAAGTGGAAGGAGGCGAATTGCTAGTGTTTTTTTTAGATCACTGTGAAAGTTGAACTATGAGGTAAAATTTATTTCATTTTTTCACTCTATGAGCTCTAAATCAGTTAGTTAGCTCTGTATTGTATCCAATTTTGCTTTGCGTGGCCTGAAGGTGTATTAGAGACCAAATTCAACTAAAAACATATCTATATAGGTCTAAAACAGATTTTAGAAATGTTATGATGGTAAATAGTTAAAATTTCGGAGAAAACGGGAAAATTCCCAAAAAAAGTTAACAAAAATTGGTGGGTCGGGGATTTTTTTGGCCAACTTGTATACTCCAAGTGGGCCCCCGAACACGCTCATTTAGTTTGTCGGTTTCTCTACCAAACATCCTGTATATGAAAAGTACACAAAATCGACGTTTCGATGGCCCCCGATTCCTACTCCAATACTTGACCGATTTAAATACATCTATCATTAAAAATTCAAATAAATATATAAATAAATTCTTTTTTATATAATCTAGTCAATTTTTACTGGATATTTGAACACAGCAGAAAATCTGGACAATTTTTTTTAGAATAAAGGTTTATATCTCTTTTAATAATTAATTTATGAAAAAAGGAAAAAAACATAGGAACATGCCAATAGAGGCGTAAAAAATATTGATTGATACAGGGGACTAAGTTTGTATGGAAAACAGCCCTTGCGTTAAACCCCTGTTTTAACAAAGAAAGTCATTCAGATTCCATCTTTTAGGTATTATTTACAAAACATACCCCTAAAATGATGACGTTGATCTGGTTGGAGTCGTTGGTAAGCGCCCACGGCGCGGCTGGGCCCGCATGACACTGGGACTCTCCGGTTGACGTTAGTGATCTATGTTACAAAAACAAACATGAATCTTAATTTGACGCAAGTAGAAATGGCAAATGTACAAAAGTACGATACCACAAAGAAAGAAAAATATATGCAACTTATGACGCGACAATATCTACTCGTATGAACACGAAGATGCGCTGACGCAACATAGTGCATCCCGCTCCCCGCATCGACCTATGACATCACGTGCGCTACGAGCTGTCGCCCGCGGATCGAACACTCCTTTAAAAAGGCCAGCGAATGTGGTCGAAACTATCCGACAAGTATTACGTGTGTAATCCCGTATTTCTCAGTAAAAATGAGACCGACGTCGGTCTAGCGCTCGACGAGTCAACATCTCCTGAGGATGCCTCGTGTAGAGGCGAAACACGTGTCGAATCGGTTTTGGTTGATTTGGGGTTTCTTGTGTTTTTTATTTTGTATTCTTCCTATTAGCATTTTATGCGAGTGCACGCCCCCAAATAGGCCAAAATCATTGTTTTCTTTTCAGCGTAAGTGTCACTAAATATTTTTTAATATCGTTTTTTTTTTAAATTACATACTTTAACTCTTGACTGTGGTCCAGGTTTTAATTATAAATGATTATTGTTTTTTTACACTAAGCTTGCCCATGACAGTTGCAATGCCACCCAGAGCTTACAACTGTAGTTTTTCGTGCACTGCACTGCGCTCGCCGCCTCGAGACATTGGTTCTCGAATCTCTTTCGCCCATTACAATGCTTGTATAGTTTTTACATACCGACACTGAGCGACCAAAAAAGAATCAACCGCAAATATAAAGTTTAATTCCTTTCAGAGTATAAAGAAGCGTCGCTTCCACTCTGCGTCAGTATTCCGTAACGCTTAGGGCTCTGTCAGTTCACATTTATCTCTGTAACAGCTAGATTATTTCTGCTTTATTATAAAAAACGTGGACTAAATATAGACCCGAGTTTTAACTGTTTTTTTGTTTATTGGTTTAAGCTACTTTCGTATATAGAGTTATTTCAATAGGAACGGGTAGCGCGTACTCGTCCATACTAAAAGAAATAACTCTTTTATGGTTCCGTATCCCAAGGGTAAAACGGGACCCTATTACTCCTTCGGACTTCGCTGTCCGTCTATCACCAGACCGTATCGTGATAGACGGTTGAAATTTTCACAGATTATGTATTTATGTTGCCACTATTATTATAAAAAAACCGGCCAAGTGCGAGTCGGAAGATAATTATAAAAAATGGTACGGAACCCTTAGTGCGCGAGTCCGACCCGCAATTGGCCTGTTTTTTACCTCTTAATATTAACCGATTTCAGTGATTTCTTTTTCATGTAACCAACACATTGTTTACTAGGCTCATGCGTTTTGATTTTCTCAGTTTTTTTGTATGGACAAGTACGAGCTATGCGTCCCTTTTAAACCATGGTTTAAACTTGGAATATCTACGTTTATGTTTTATAATAAGGTGGAGTACTACGAATAGATATATATAGAGTAGTAGGTGGAGTGGGTATAACCTCTGTTCCATGTGTTATCAGTAGAAAATAAATACTTTTTTCAATAAAACTTAAACAGTCATCCATACAATAATACCGATGTTGATGGTAAATTATTATCAAAATAACTACAGTAGGGCTATTATGCATCTCAGTTGCTAACAAATGTTGATTGAAATCGAAAAAAATGGCGGCTCTATGTCACTTTTGTCAGCTTCAGTCATCAACTTACTAACAAGTTTGCTTACTGGAGTTGTCCAAACTGACATAGAGCCGCCATTTTTCAAGATTTCAATCAACATTTGTTAGCAACTGATATACATATCAGCCCTGGGTCGGATAATAATAACTTTAAATGGGACCACATGAGAAGCGCCAGCTTTCATATAAAATAAAAATAATCCTCGAAATCGGTTCGCTAAGTATGTAAAAAGCTTTAGGGAACAACACATAAAAAATACAGACGATTGAGAACCTCTTTTTTGGAAGTCGGTTGAAAGAAGAACCAATCACAAAGATAAAGTTCAATTGCGTATAAAGTGTATACAGAAGCTTCGTTTCCACTCTGCGTCAGTATTCCGTGATCCTTAGGGCTCTGTCAGTTGACAGAACATTATTTATTTATTTTATTTTAGTATAGATAGGAAGCTAACAGCATTATACGAGGGTGAATCAAAAAATTCTTGGAATCAATATTAAAAAATGCAAAGATTTAAATAATAATATTTTATTTTTCTACATAATCTCCCTCCAATGCAATGCATTTAGAATAACGCGTTTCTAACTTCCTTATTCCTTGTGAAAAAAAAATATTTTCTTGACTCTCGAAAAAGTCCTCTGCGGCAGCTATAACCGCGTCATTATCGTGAAATTTTGTTCCACGAATTTCCTCTTTTAATTTTGGAAATAAGTGAAAATCACTTGGGGCTAAGTCCGGAGAATATGGTGGGTGGTCAAGGAGATTGAAGCCAGCACAGCGGATTGCGTTGAGCGCAACTTCCGATCGATGAGCAGGAGCGTTATCTTGAAGGAACAACACGCTCAACGACAGTTTTCCACGACGTTTTTCTTTAATCGCTTCACGCACTTTCGGGATTAAATTTGCACAATAGGGTCCAGTAATCGTCTGGCCTTTTGGCATGTAATCAATAAAAAGGATTCCTTCACTATCCCAGAACACAGAGGCCATAACTTTGCCAGCGGTAGGAGCAACTCGAAATTTCTTAATGGATGGAGAGGATGGTCGTTTCCAAGACATGCTTTGTCTTTTAGTTTCAGGATCAAAATGGTGGACCCACGTTTCATCCATGGTGACAAGACGACGGCAAAAATTATCCGAATCACGCTGGAACATTTCGAGATTACGCTTGGAAATTTCCAAACGTCGCTTTTTGTTTTCGTCGGTTAACATTCGTGGCACCCATCTTGCAGACACTTTTTTGAACCCCAGTGAATCAATTAAAATGGATTGAACGCTACCAAAAGATATCTTTAGGATCTCAGCTATATGTTTTATAGTCATTCTTCTGTCTTCCAAAACCAGATTCTCAACCTTTTTGACATTTTCTTCTGTAACGGAGGTTGAAGGCCGCCCAGAACGCGGGTCATCTTTACAGCTTGATCTACCTCTTTTAAATTCAGCCACCCAGTACGCAACCGTAGAATAGGGTACAGCATTACCCCCTAATGTCTGCTGAATGTCCAAAAAAAATTCCTTCGTAGACATTTTTTTCAAACTGAGATATTTTATCACCGCACGTAACTCACTTTTATCCATAATTTTGACTTTTTAGCAACTCGTTGCACAAAAAAATTTATTACATGCGAACGAACTGACAAAAACAAGTGACAGTCTGCATAAATATAGTGTGATAGACACTCTTTAATTTGAATATCGAACTTGATCCAAAAAGGTTTCATATATATGCACTTCTAAGAACTTTTTGATTCACCCTCGTATCTATGGACCATATTTTTGTTGTCTGATGATGGAAATTAAAAAAAATATCTTAGAACTAGCTAGACCATGACCCACTGGGGTAGGGTATAATCTCTCTCTCAAAAATAGGTTATCATCTTAGGATAACCTATCATATGATATCTTCTTCTTCTTCCTGTGCCTCTCCAACTAGTAAAGGCTGGCTGTCAGATCCGCATATTTCACCCGAGCACCCGATAGGTTATCAGTAGATACAATAAGACACTCACCCAACTCTAGTGTTCAGTATAACGGGTAAGGTCCCGTCGAGACAGTTGGCACCGGCGGGGCAGTGTTCGCGCATCGGGCAGTGAACGAACCCTAAATGCTGAAATAGCATCAGCTTTCTGTCTTGCTCCATACGGTCAAGCATTTTGTACCTGGAAAATAGAGTTAAACTTGAAAAACAAGCAGAGATCTTAGACAACCTTACTTTAAACTATGGACATTGAGATTGCTTTGTCGTTCTCAAATACCAACCCTTACTGTGGTCCCGAGATGGATGGGTAACTGCATTTTCAACTGATAGTGCTGATATGGGCATGTTGAGCTATTAATCCTTCCTATACCGTGATAATTAAAACAAAAGATTTATGAATGAAACTGACGTATATTTACGTCTCTGGGACGCAAAGGGGTAATCTCGGTTGTTTCTCCTTAAAACAACAGTCGTTAAAATACTCGTCTAAAAACACAAAGACACAAAAAGCTACCTGTACTGGACTCTCGTGGTAGTGATTGTGTCTCAGTACTATCTCTGATAGAATTAAGCTGATGCGTTGTTCTAAAAACGATAAAACATTCGCATTAAAATTATATGCACCGCTCTACAAATACGTATGTGAAGAGCAAAACTAATTAAATCTAAAATGTTAATAGAAACATTATTTAAATAATAAAAATATAATAAACAAACATAAATTTAACAATGTTAGTATTAAGACGCGATGCTATCCAGATATTGGTAAAAAGCAAAATCGTTAAACATAAACGGCCTTACTTATAAACTGTGCTTAAATTTAAATAGTGTCACTTAGTACGGCGCAGAACATGTTTCCTTTGCGGAGTACTAAATAACGTCATTTATACATAAGTGTAAGTAACAAAAGTTAAGCAGCGTTTATAAGTAAGGCCGCTATAGAATGAAACATATTATTTAATTTAAACACATCATTTAAATTCTATGAAAAAAATAATTTGATCAGAAAAGCAACTGGAAGAAAACTCCTAAATAGGTCCACAAAAAAAAGTATGTGAATCCAAACTCGGTGAATTTTCATGCGATAACATATTTTTTAAAGTAAAACAGCTAACGTATATTATTAAAATGTTAAGCAGTTACTTTCTTTAAATTGTGTTATTATGAATCAAAAAATATACAGAATTGCATTACATCGCCGCATCTGATAAGCAATATTCGACCTTACGTAATGCATCTTAAGTTATCTAAAAATTGGACTAGGTCCGCGCCTTAACTCGTCCGCATCAGGACAAAAAATAACAATAGATTTATGAATGAAACTTGCCTGGAATGAGAGTTGCTGATTCGGACGGGTTAATGTAAGTAAATAAGCGCTTTATACAGATAAATCGTACCTAAAATCGTCCTGTAAAACGTCCGTAATCTCCTTGATGTCCTCCTGAGTGATCGTCCCAGTCGGTGATATGCTCTTGAAGTGGTAGAACAAATCCGCGTGTTCTAATAGTAATTCCTGTCAACAATAAATCGTTTATCAAAGTTTTTTACACTTGTTGGACACTTTTTGTACATTTGCCATTCCTAAAGTTCTGTGTATATATTTATAGTTGCACACAAGTGATTCAATCCAAGTAGATAATCAAAATCAAGTCACAATCACTTATATTATAATATGATAATATGTCTGTCTATATGTATAACTCATGTTCTCGTAAAGCGGTTGCCAAATGACTTCTAAAAAATTTAAATATTTTTAAAGGTAGACCTTTAAAAATATTTAAATGGAAATTAAAAATAGGGTATTACACAAGTGTTTTTATGATGTTAAGGAACATTTGACTTATAAAAATTAACTTTGCTGACATTTATTATTTTACAATTCTGATATTGACATTAACCTTTAAACAGACTTCTATTTGACTAATACAATTTCCATGTAATCTAAATTAGTATTCAATTTTGTTTGCATAAATACATTTAAGGTTTGACATTGTTATTAATAATTTTGTTAAGTAAATACTGTAATTTAAAATTGTACTTAAAACGATTTTTGCACGCCTTCATGAGGCAGAATGTAATAGGTCCTTTTTATTTTAACTATAAGAACTATTGTACCAACATTTCTGGCAATTCTAAAAATTTGTATTATTCATCATCATCATCTCAGCCGTAGGACGTCCACTGCTGAACATAGGCCTCACCCATGTTTTTTTTTTATTATTATTATTATTATTGCTAAATCATTCTAGGACGATTGAGATGGAAACTTATCACAAGGAACACTTATCGGGTACTAAAAAATAGATTCAGATTCAGATTTATTTTTATTGTAATTACACATCCAAAGTTAGGGAATCTGAAGTGTAGGAAAATTAAACATCCACTGTTAGCTTTTTCCGCCAAAATTAAAAAAAAAATGAATTTTTGTTAACCGGCAAAACACTTACGTTAGGGATGATAGATTAGGCATCGAAAACGAATTATATATTTCGAGCGAGTCGAGGCCGTCTGCGCACTCGCCCTGAAGATGAGCATCGAACTTGCTCGAAACCCGGGTCGACGTATTCGATCCCTAACGTGAGTGTAGTTTAATATGTGTCAAACTCACTAGAATTTCAATACAAAAATTGACTGTATTTATAAACCTTTTTATTATTTTGTATGAGTGTATTGTTATTTAAAAAAGCTTTCACTATTCATTCTCTATCATCAATGAATATTAATAGTTTTAAAATTATTTTATACTAGTTTTAATATCTTGTTGCACTACATAATATTTGCACGTATTATAAAGTGCAATATATACATTTATTGTGAATATATCACAATTATGTTTCGGATTATCTATATTGTGCATAATTAACGGCCTTACTTATAAACGCTGCTTAAATTTAAATATCGTCATTTAGTACGGCGCCTAACAGTTTTGATGTGCGCACTACTAAATAACGTCTTTTAAAGTTAAGTAGCGTTTATAAGTGAAGATCTAAATATTTAATTCTGGGTCTGAGCAGAAAATCAGTGCTGGGGAAAATTCCACAGCAGCAGACATTTGCTGCAGCTGAGCTCAGACGTTGTCTGTCAACACTGTGCACAACAATCATCTATTTGCACGTGCCTTTTTAATAGCATAGTATTTAAATGTGTTTGTTTTATCGTTGTGTTCAGTATTCACAGATACATACTTTCATTCATTCACTTATTTTGTTTCTATACAAGAATACTAATATGGTATTGTATATTTTTAAGGAGCAACTCATATGTTTAAGTTTAAGGTCTGAATGGCGACCCAGACATGCGTTTGCGTGATGAACATTAAGGTCCAGTTTCAGAAGTACGCTCAGTAGTGAATCTAGGCGCGATTACAAATCTGAGTAAATTTTGTACGTTGTTGATTGACAAATCTCCACTCAAGCACAGAATAAGTACAGTCGACAAAAGCGCCACTCTCTCAAAAGCCAAGTTTAAGTATAAAAATTAGCCCACTCTTTAGACCGTTCCTACTTGCACGCTAAATTGAAACTTATCGTGAGATACGAACGTTCATATTCCGTTGAGCACCGCTGACTTGTAACCGTGCGAACCGAGAGCCAAGATCCAACCTACAGCCAAAAATCCACCTGGGCATTGCGCTGATCGGACGTACCTACACTGCGGAGCACAGATATATATGTACAATAGATAACGCAAATGCGTGTACTTCCCGTGTCCGAAACTTGACCAAACTTCAAGGTTGGCCGCCGCTACTTACAGTCCGCGCAGTGTCCGGACACACGCCAAACTTAAATTGCGTGATATTTACCTACAACAGCCCAAAAATTTTGATCCCCAAAGGGCATATTTCCTATCACAGGTCACATACTTTAAAATTATATTATGCGTAAATTCACGTAGTTCAATTCATTAAAAAGTCGTCACGCTTGATTTCGATACAAATCGTGATACTTGCGTTATCTATTGTATAATATATCATGCGGAGTGAAATCGCCCTAACTCAAGATTCACAACTGAGCGTTTTTTTAGAATACTAACCTATATAATATGTAACAAAAACCCTTCTGCACGTGGCCTAATTGTAGGTTACAAAATGTTATATGTATACCTGTAAATTATGCTTGGCTCTGCGCTGTATATGCCGTTGGTGTGCGTCGTAAACTCTCTGCTGTTGTTGGTCCGACAACGCTTCGAAACATTCCCGTCCCATCAACAGTACGCGAACTTCCGACAGTTGTTTCCCGGGGGTCACATAGCCGGTTTCTTCCAGGAGACGCTTGAATTGTTGACACCAGCTGTGAGGAGTGCAATGAATTTAGGTACAAGGAGATTCTAAAATCGTAGTATTTTTTTTTTGTATAATCACGAATAACTCTTTGTTAATTATGTTAAATTGAATGAATGAATGAATATTTATTTGCTTTAGTTTTAGGTACAATATTGCATAGTTGTTAAAGCATATAATAGTTTTTTCCAACCTTTTGTGAGGAGGAAATAAATATAAAATATGTTTAATTTGATTTGAATAACTTTTTATTGGATCAATTTGATTACTTTTTAGTAATTAATACTTTAAAGTCTAAGTTGAAGCTTTACCCTCGTACCGGATACATAAAACCCTGCTGATCACTTTTGCGTAGCGGATGTTTACACCTTGTTAGGGTGAAGAGAAAGGAGAAGAGAGAAGAAATTATTACTAATTAGCTAAAACTGAACTGACAAGTTTTTTTTAGATAGGCCATATTAAAATTTAAAAAAAACTTAATGTTAACTTTCAAACCATGACACTTTTCACTATGGAACATGTGGTTTAAAATTAGTAAATTACCTTGATCGGCTCCGAAAATCCCTACATCGCTCCACCAAACACCCAATATAATTATTCAGTACTCACTCGTAATTTCGCTGTTCTTCTTGCGCTTCGTGCAAATACGTCTTGAAGACGGAAGCCGCCTCGTTAGACTCCAGTATCTCGTATGGGATCTTCTGCGATTGGCCCAGAGTCTACAAACATAATAATTAGAACAAAACGATCTCAAAAAAAACGTATTTGAAAAAATCACAGCAACAGACGGTATATGCCCGAGCACGAAAATATGCTTAAGTGTCGCGTATCGTTTACGTATTCAGTACAAACTACGAGTTATCTGTGCCACTATTGTACTAGATAAATGACAGTTTGTACTAAATACGTTAAAGATGCGATATCGTTACACTTAAACAGATTGTGCTCGGGCCACTGCATCCTGTAGGTTGTAGCTAAATAGTTAGGTCTTAAGCCGGGGCTCGACCGCGAAATGAGCGTGACCATCAATCATCATTATCAGCCGGAAGACGTCCACTGCTGAACATATGCCTTCCCCATAGAACGCCACTTAAACCGGCTGCTCATCCAGCGATTCCCCGCGGTTTTAACGAAGTCGTCGCTCCACCTAGCGTGGAGCGGCGTACACTTCTTCCGGTGCGTGGTCGCCACTCGAAAACATTTTTTCTCCATCGGTTATCAGGTCTGAGAGCGATGTGCCACTTGAAGTGGCAATGGGCAGGCCTTACTAATTTTGAGAGCTATGTCTGTGACCTTAGTTCTCCTACGGATCTCCTTATTTCGGATCTTATCACGCTGGAAAACCCCATAGTCCTCTCCATTACTCGTTAAGCGACCTTGAGCTTGTTAATGAGGAAACCAGTAAGAGACCACGTTTCAGTGCCACAAGTCATCACTGGCAATACACACTGATTGAAAACCTAACCAAGGTTTTCAGACTCTGAGGTATTATGGACGAAATAAAAAATAAAACTAACCAGAATAATCATGTTCTTAGATATTGTCAAAGAAACTGTCATTTATCTTGGACAACTGTGACACAGATAACTCATAGTTTGTACGCCGAAGCGTGACTCATCGACGCTTACGATACGAATACTGTTTCGCAAATTGTTTGTACGACCTCTGGAGTTATCATAACTGACATAGAGCTGCCATTTTTCAAGATTTCCAAGATTTCAATCAACATTTGTTAGCAACTGAGATACATAATAGCTCTGCCGGTCAGTACTAAGACTATTATGGTAACCCTATATTATGTATTGTCATATTGTTGGACTTAGTAAATTAGTTG
This sequence comes from Selenia dentaria, assembly GCA_917880725.1. Lineage (NCBI taxonomy): Eukaryota > Metazoa > Arthropoda > Insecta > Lepidoptera > Geometridae > Selenia > Selenia dentaria. Next base: position 7,392,671 of record OU862901.1, on the reverse strand, counting down.
GCTAGTTGTAGTAGTGTTCAAATAGTTCACCTGATATCGGGCACGCTCGCCGACTCGCAGCGTAGTGTCGATAGCTAAAGGGCTCTCGAGGTCGGAGCCGGACTCCGAACCGGAGTGTTGCGACCGCCCCTCACTGAAGTACACCGAGAAGTCGCGATGCGCTCGAAGTTGTCTAATCACCATTGGCCAGTCGCTAAAAACGAACGTAATACACAAAACTCAAATGTGTTTCTAAATCATGCTCATTCATATAAGAGGCTAAGGCCCCAGATACACAGGCAGCTGGAAGCAGTCGGCATGGACTGCTTCAAGCTGCGACTGCACAGTGAACTACAGTCTTCTACGTACACATATACACAAAACCGCCAGTAGGTGCAAATGCTTCGGGATGAAAAAAAATACAACGATGATCAGTACTCTCTGTGCTCCTCAGTGACCTGAGACAAAATTGTGTATTGATATTTTGTATTCTAATATAAACAAGTCTAATTGTGTATTTATTTATGTATATTAGTAAAGTTAGAACCCAGTATTATTATTATATATGTAAGTATTAACCTAGTATTGATTACTGGTTCGATCTTAAGTGCCCCGGAGACGGTCATTTGCGATTGTAAATTTTTACGTCATTGATGTACCAAATGATCGTCTATATAGGCAATTGAGCAATTGGTGCGAACTAAAATATATTTTTACTAAATTATGGTAATTATTATTCTGTTCACGTTTAAGTCTAAATTCGAATAATGGTTGCAATTATAGTGACAATTATTAATTTGCCTTTTCTGTTTAATTGTGTGTATGTTTAGTGCAAATTTAACCGTCATGTAAGTTCGTGCTCTCTAAACTAGTCGAAAACTGATGTAAATTAACATCACATTTGAATAGAATCATCAAGAACAAATCATAATGTTTAGAATAATCATTGTAAGTGTTACACAAATGTGGATTTTAGCTGTAACATAATAAGTACTACCATAGTAAGATAATTTTAGTTTAGTGTACGCACAAGCAAATCAATACCATTGTCATTCGCGACTACGTGATTGAAGGCGAATGATGGAAGTTTTGATTTAAGCCCATTGACATTCGTGAATGACGTAATCAATTGAACGTCTCGTTGTGCAATTGACAGATTTCGGTCATTCGCTCGCTAGTCTACAAACATTGCGGATGTGAATTCGACATCATCGTTCGTCTACCTTTCGTATTTGGCCAGAAAGTAAATGTGGGCGAGCAATTGACGCATCCTATGAAGCTTCATCATTCGCACCTTCAATTGAAACGGACAATGACGAAAAAATTTACAATTGCGAATGACCGTCTCCGGGGCACTTTAGTTTCAATGGTTCATTGTAATGTGTACAACGAAAAGGCCAATGAGAGAAACTAGTTCTTATAACACAGGTAATCCTAGTATAAGGTCTAGATCAAGTTCTTTGCACAGGATTTGAAAATAAATTCAAACCTACGAGTACCTATCAAACGTTTCCACAACACAGGCCTAGAGCCTAGTGTGGATACACACTATTAAGTGCTTTTATAATATATTAATTACAGTTAAGCATGTATACAGTATATTTGTTGCAGTAAAAAACCACTTCAGTTACAATTTTGGGGCATGATTGTTATCAAGTTGCAATAATTGCATATTCAATGACCAAAATAATATTATTTGTTTCTAAAATAGTCGATCTGTCACCTAAATTGAATCGCTAAATAACATCAAAAAACTTACCTAACTATTAATAAATGATTTGGAAACACTATGAATCAAGTCGGATTTGCGCTGATGAGGGAATCAGACAGGAGCGGTTTCGGGTTGTTATGATTTAATTTAGGTGACAAATCTACTATGTATTTTAGGTACAAAGTTATAATTTAAAAGCCATACATACTTTTCCTGCAAGTCTTCAGTGGGTAGATTGAGTCTAGACAGCACTTGAGGTAACTTCGCAAGCTGCTTGCGTAGCTTCTTCGCCGATCGCTCCTCTTTCAGCCTCTTTATGTGACGTCGAAACATCATCTGTTCAAGAAATAAAATCATCAAAGTTTCTTTTTTATTTATAGGCTAAACTTATACACTTAACCAATATGTCACACGATAGTCAGAGATGGTATTATACTTAGAATGGTGAATGGTTATCAAGCCCAATAGCCGAAAAATACCGTTAGGTAATTATCTTCAGATTTAAAATCATGACTGTGGGAGCTAAAGATAATATCCAACCATGATTTTTTATTATAAAGTTCTTCATTAATAATTATACTCGTACATAATAACGTACAGACTTACCGTTTTCCTTACTAGAGATAGATATTTGACACTATTCGTATGGACGTTATGTCACATCTACACACACACGTCACACTATCCCTAGTAAGGAAAACTATGGATAGATAGAATATTGAAAACGGCCGGTAGACTAGTTCAAAACTACGATAATTATTGACTTATTAGGCTAACATAGCCTTCATTAGTCGTTTTATAGACATATAGTTATGTGGATCCTTACTGTTGTAAATCATCTTATGTGAAACCATATTGCAATTAATCACGTCATATAGTTATTAAGTTACGAGTCTTTTGTAACATTTTTCAAGTTAGCGACCATGCTGGGGATTCCCTCGCTATGTTACTTTCACTTGAATCTCAGGCCCGAGATCAAACGGACTTTCATGATCGTCGGTCGATACTCACTAAACCTGAGCTACTAAGCCGAAGTCTATAAGAGTATGTGCGACCTGTGAATGTAACCAGATAAGAAATATCAGTACTGCAGGCAAAATGAAAACTCTCACTCCGGCAGCAATAATATATACCATCTGTGCCCCCATACTTGGCGGGATCCCGTTTTCCCGTTGTAGATCAATCGTATCGATAAATATCTCGTCTTCTCTTGTTAAGATGAATCTTTTGAGCGTCGATAAAACCTCTCCTATATGCGCCTGATGTCAGACATAAGCTTTCGATTACTTACATCACAAATTTTTACTACAAAAACTCGAAGCTTATGGGAATCGGGGGAATGTATTAGCCCTCATTCAATCGTACCTGTCTGGTAGAAAGCAAAGTACAGAAATATCCCAGATACATTTTAAAACCAAGCGTGAGGATTTATTTACTTCGCGGGAGCGTAACGTCGTCCACGGAGTCCCGCAAGAAGTGTTTTAGGGCCGCTTTTATTTATAATTGATATAAATGACTTGCCAAATGCAGTTACCCACCCCATGACTGTGTTTGCAGATGACAGTACTATAACAATAGCTTGTAATAAAATTGACACGTATGAAAATGATATAAATAATACTTTGACTTCTGTTATTTCTTGGCTAAATAATAATAATTTAAAAATTAATTTGACGAAGACAAATATAATGTATTTCAGCCAACGTTTTGATAATCCATCTGACATAACACTTAGCTACGAAAATAATATACTTAATACAGTAGACAACGCTAAATTTTCAGGAATAGTTATAGACAAGAAGTTTAATTGGAAATCACATATAGAAGAGCTTAGTAGAAAAGTTAGTTTGGCGTACGCTTTATATAAACTCTCTGCAACGTTGAATATGGATGCATTACTTGACGCCTACTATGGCCTGGTTAAGTCTGTCCTGAGATATGGAATAATCTTTTGGGGAAACTCAACAAACCTAAGACGTATTGCTTCGTTCACACATTTGCAAGCCGATTGTATCAATAATTATCTCTTTCCCACCCATAACTATTAGACCACAGCGAACGTAAGACAGTTCGAAAAGACACATTTCAACGGTAATATTTATATGGCCACAGATAAGTTCACTATCGTGAGTTGCGTGCTCTCCATACCAGAGTATACTTCAAATGCTTTTTTATCCCAAGCACTTTTGGTCTCAACTCATACACTAATCAAGAAGAGCTAAACATATAAGTATACATAATGAAAACTCATAAAATAGACATAGACAAGAATATAGACTAAACAACATAGATTAAAATAGAGGCATGCCAATGGCCAATACTGATGAGTAAGAAATATATTGGTATTATTAGCATTGTATGTAGAGAATATAGATATCGTAGTAACTAGTATATTAATCTGTGAAAGAAAATAGTATTACTTCTTAATCATACCGATTAACTGATGTTTAATATACTTACTTGAGTTCCGTCTATCCCGAATTGTTGCACGAATTTGACCCATTCCGGAGAGTGAGACAGCCTCTTGCTTACTGCCGACCACGTCTCTCTAGGAAAAGGTGAATAACAAATATGGGTTTTAAATTTATATATATTAAGTTTCAAATTAAAATCGGGCGAAAACTGCAATCTACGAGTAACAATGGTTCTCGGGATCGTGTAAAAATTTTCAATAATATCGATAGTATTTCTTATATTAAAATATAGAAAATCACACTCGTTTTTTTTTTCAGGATAAAAGTATGTACTTTTTTCTTCCTTTTCGCTAGCTTTTTAACGATGGAAGACCGGTTGCACTGGCCGGTTGGCGCAGTTGGAAAATCTCTGTCTTCTATGCCGCTGGTCCCGGGTTTCCTCACTCGGTCCTGGTCACATTTGTGTGCATGAACATGTCTGTTTGAGTTGTGTCTGCGTGTGTATATGTATAAAAGTATGTATATCAGACAGGGGGGTTACCATAGTACAGGCTCTGCCTAGTTTGGGATCTGAAGACCTTGTGTGGGATAAAAAAAATGTTATTCTGGAGTCAGATTCTGCGTGAAAGCTTTATCCGTTCCAAGTTTCAGACAATTCCGTTGAAACATCACCTTGACTGAACCAACTACTGCTGACTGAACTATTTATACTAGCTTGGCTGAACCACCCCTGGGTTCACTCGCCTGGTCTACGGTATACAAGTATATACTTTACGAAAAGTATAAAGATTCGTACATATATGAAATTTTTATACATATACTTTTTATGAACATTAATATTAACTACCTTTTACTTTACCATTTAAAAAATGTGATAAACTTATTAGGACGTATTAAATAAAATAAAAATAAAATTACGTGGCCTTTTGTCTGTGGGCCAAGCAGCTACTAAATAAAAAGTCTATGGTATACAAAGCCCCTGAAAAAAATTGAAAACATACTTGTAAAGATGAGAAATATCTTTTCCAGATATAGTAGGTTTGAAATATAAGAATATATGTTTTATCATTTATTTAAAAGTTTGTTTGCATCGAGTTTTGATTGAAACGAATAAGTAAAATATAATTTTCATCTTTACCACCCTGTTTAATCCCCTTACGGGTTTTGATTATTTTTAAACATAATTAAATCAGAATAATTATGTGTTATTCTAAAAATGTACATAAAACCTATATTTCATCAAATCGGTTCAATATACATATAAGTGGTAACACGCAAACCTTCGCTTACATATTTTAAAGACATTTTCTAATTGTCTATGATTTGTGACTAGCAACATTAAGTTATCTAAGAAAGCACCCATGTCCGTATTAAACTACCTAATCTGTGGACGCGTCCTCTTTGCACTTGACTTCATCAGAGTCGCACGCACGTACTTTTGTAAAGGAAGAAATAAAAAGAATATACCAATATTCAAGATGCCCATTTCCTGGTTTCATTTATTACGAATGTAGTGTAAACCATTTTTAAATTATTAATATGAAAAACGGGATTCACTCACGTAAAATCGGTGCCAGGCGAGACGCAACCGCGAGCGTTCTGCACTCTCCTTGAAAAATACCACCGGATGTGGTTGAAACTATAGTCGGAAAGATCTGACTTTTTCATATTAAAAATGTGTACAAGCCACATTAGTTTTCATAATAAAATGGTAAACCATTTACACATAAGATTAGATTCAGATTCAGATATTTATTTAACCATTTAGTTACATCGCATAACATTGGCAAGTCAATTACACACATAACGGTAAAATGAAACAAAATATTTAGCATTATCATATCATACGAAGGCGGGTCAATAAGTCCGTGACTTTTTGAATTTCTGACCTCTTTACTGAAAAAGCAACACTACTCCTGTCAACAGGCATCTGTCAGTTGACTCCTGTCAAAATTTGAACTTGCTGCGTCAGTTAGTTTGTGTTTGACAGCTATCTTTATCAAACTACCCAGTAATTTGAGGAAGAAATGGAAATAAAGTGAATTTCGTGTGCTTATTAAGCATTATTTTTTGCGAAAAAAAACCATTACCGAGACCAAGGTTAAGCTTGATAAATACTATGGGGACTCTGCACCATCGATTTCAATGGTAAAAAAGTGGTTTACTGAATTTCGTTGTGGCCGTACAAGTACTGAAGATGCCGAACGTCCTGGACGCCCAGTTGAGGTCTCTTCACCCGAAACAATCGAAAAAATTCACGATATGGTGTTGGCCGACCGAAGATTGAAAGTGCAAGAGATTGTGGAAGCCGTAGGGATCTCGCATGGCTCAGTGGTTTCAATTTTGAATGATCACTTGGGCATAAGAAAGCTTTCCGCAAGATGGGTGCCGCGTTTGCTCACAGTCGACCACAAACGCAATCGTGTAACAACTTCACAGGAAGGTTTGGCGTTGTTTAATCGCAATATGGAGGAGTTTTTGCGCCGTTTTGTAACCGTGGACGAAACATGGATCCATCACAACACACCAGAGACCAAACAACAGTCAAAACAGTGGGTTTCTAAGGGTGAATCGGCGCCAAAGAAGGCCAAGGTGGGTTTGTCAGCCAATAAAGTTATGGCGACTGTTTTTTGGGATGCACGCGGGATAATCCACATTGACTACAAGAGAAGAACAATCAATGGGGAATATTATGCCAACTTATTGGACCGATTCAATGACGATTTGAAAAAAAACCGACCTCATTTGGCCAAGAAAAAAGTTCTTTTCCACCAAGACAATGCAAGAGTGCACACATGTGCAGTTGCCATGGCAAAAATCCATGAATTGGGCTATGAATTGCTCGCTCATCCGCCCTATTCTCCAGATTTGGCTCCGAGTGACTACATCTTGTTCCCAAACCTGAAGAAATGGCTTGGTGGAAAAAGATTTGACAACAATGATGAAGTCATCTCGCAAACAAAGGCCTATTTTGAGGACCTCGACAAATCATATTTTTTGGAAGGGATAAAAAAATTGGAGAAGCGTTGGACAAAGTGTATAGAGCTCTAGGGACTACGTTGAAAAATTAAATGATTTATTTACCAAAAAATCTGTTTTTTATTCTAAAAGTCACGGACTTATTGACCCGCCCTCGTATCAGCATTATTAAATAAATATCAAAACACATAGTTGACTGTAAAACAAGTAATAGCTATGAATGCATGTCAGAGAATGAATAACTCATGTACTCGTTGATATGGTAAAAAGGATACAAATAATATTTTAACTGTTTTCTTGAATGTATTATTTGATAATATGATAATAGTAATATAGGAAGACGTGTTCTTTCTAAGGGCAGTTTGTTATACATATCGAGTTTCAGACAGAGACCTTGTTTATTATTTTTTAACGAGTCTGGTTCTTGGTACATACATTTTTTTCTTGTTTCTGGTATTAAAATTATGTAAGTTCATTTTCATGTGTTTTCAGATTTGATTTCGTGTTTTTTCAGATGTACTTCTATAAGAGAATTATAAATAAATAAGCAAACTACTGTTAATATATATTTTTTATTATTTCTGACTAAATTGAACCTATGTAAGCTGTATATGATTAAGATTGATCGTTTTTGACAAATAAGGACTCTTTGGATTTGCGAAGCATTTCCCCAAACCGTTATGGCATAGCTTATTATAGATTAGGATTAGGGTAACAATACATACTTGTAATCCTGGACATGTATTCGTATCAACTGTGTGAAGGCATCGGTGACGAAGTCCAGCGTCTCTCTTCTTATTCGCAAAGCTTCGGCGTAGTTCGCAACCTAAAACAATTTTAACAAATACTTGTAAAATAAAGCAGAAACATTACCGATTCAGAAAGGAACATAAATAAGTACAATTTGAAAAATTGAATACCGACTTCCATTCTATTCAGTTATTGGAGTGTAACTTAAAAAGTACTGGACCGAATGGAATGAAGTTTAAATGGGACCACACGGGAAGCACCAGCTTTCAAACAAAAAAGGAATTTTGAGAACTAGTTTACCCAATCGAAAGTTATGAGGTAACAAACATAAAAAAATACAATCGAATTGAGTACCTTCTCCTATTTGGAAAAAGAATTTTCGGTAGAAAATATGTAAAATCTTGCTCAATTAGGGTTCAGTAACAACTACAATAGTGTCGATTCTGTAGGAATTCTCTAAACTAAAAATCTCTACTTTATAGCAGTTCTAATTCTGTAAAGGCTAAAATCCGAATTAATTCGAATGACATCACAAAAATTTGGTATTTCTCTTCAATTGTGGGTATGTTTTAGTCGTCACGTAACTTGGTGTTCGCTTAACTAACGTAAACATATCTAAAATGGAAAAGAATAATTATGGTCTTAGAAATGTCAATATATGTGTTACATGGATTTGGAATTTTAGTGTTAACAGAATAAGGACTCCAACAATTAAATTGTAATATAATATTCGCTAGTATAGTTGATTTTTTTGAGAAGTGAATCGCTACAGATGTTCGGTTTTAGATCAACACATTACTTAAATAATATCAATATATTGGGTAATATTGGTTCCAGGAAATATTTACTTTTCGAAGGATTTCTAAATAATAATTTTTAAAAAAATTCGGTCAACGCTAACAAACTACTTTCATTAATTTCAAGAAAATAAGGGGTTGTGCCCATTGGACAAACCATTATCTCCATCAGTATTTCCATTATCACTCTACTGTTTGAAATGTTGATAATTTGTGTATTATGAAAAGTAACTTGTATAATAGCTAAGACAAAATACTTGTATAATAAGTAAGAAAAGAGTCTTTACCTTGATCCTAGCCTTGGTCTTATCAATCATCTGAGCGAGTAGAAAAAACGCCTGATCCACGTTGACATTCTCGTGGCTGGACGTTTCCACAATCGGTATGCACCCTTTGAACTCCTTCCGCTGGACCAAACGCTCCGCCTCTCGGACCCCTTGCTCGCAGACCTCGTCATTCTTCGCAGTCACGAGCACCACGGGCTTTTTGAGCTTGAGGATGTTCTGGAGAATTGCTGCTGACACCTCGTTCTGTTGGGATAAATTAAGTAAAACATAAATTCTATATTATATATAGATAACTAGATGCGACCCGCAATTTCACCTGCGTGGTGAGGTGTACAATATAGTCGTTAAATTTCCTAAATTTTCTGGGAAACATTTTTATTATTTTTTTCCGTAAGCACCTTCTACAAAGTATTAGAAAACTTCACAGCACAGCAATTTCCGTGAGTATTACTTCGTGTACCCGTACCAAGGACAACCTTGATGACTTCACTTTTAAAGTATCAGCTTGTACCTATTCTCCGTCATATATAGTGTTTTTAGAGTACGTATATATAGAGTATATACAAATTTACAATAAAATATAACACATAAAATAAATTTCGATGCAATGGTATTGGTTTTGTTCAACAGATATTCTTATGTCATTAGTGCTTAAACATGATTTCGGACTTATGGTTGCCACGGCTTGCTCGAATGAATCGTAATCAAGAAGTCCAATTTCGACCGCTATATCGAGCAACTGGAGCCGTATATCAGCAATAATAGCAAAGACGCAGCCGTTCAACGATAAATGAGCGTCATCTCTGAACAAAATTTTGCACAGAAAATCAATATGCACATTGTTTTTGGTGCATTCATCGAACGTACGGCGCGCATAATGGTCACGGGGTTCAACTCTTGCACAAGTTGGATCTTGCAGCCATGCTTGAGCAAGCCACGATTTTCCGCAAAATCTTCCACAAAGTTGATAGACACAGCTCCAATTGCTGTGCACGATGCGATGGCGGATCGACTCATTCGATCCTCTTCAACACTACTTGCAATAACTTCTCCTGTGCCCTCTTGGAATGCGTTTTATCATGGTTTTCCGGATCAATATGGAATATGGACGATTATGCCGACGGTAAAGTGCGCAGCGCACGGTAAGTTTGGCGAACCGAACCACGATTTTCAAAATTAATTTACGTAGGTTGCAAGAGTTGTTCTGAAGAAGTCTATGCATTGTGAAATGGCAAAACGTACTGACCATATATCTACTGACAAATTGACAGTCACTCAAAATCAAATCATTTATTTTGTGTAGGCCTACGGGGCACTTACAAATTGTCATATTACATTTATTATTTCTTAAATCTACAACCGGATCGGAAAGCGACCACGACTGAGAAGATACGGCAAGAAACTCAGCGGGCTTGTCTTTTTACATATTTTTTTTATATCGCCACTTACTTAATTTAATTAACAAAATGTTCATTTATTTTAGCTCCAGTGTGTTGCCTTACAAAAGAGACCATAATAATGGTATCAGCAGGGCAAGACACGCTACACTTTGACATAGTAATACACGAGTAGGTAGATCCTGGAGTGATCAGTCCCAAGCTGTTTTATTCTCCAAGTCAGGGGTCGGCGATCTTTTGCTATAGCAGGGCCACATATGTTGCCAGAGTATCAGTGCGGGCCGCACTTATTTTTATATTTATATGTTCGGGCATGTATTTTTAATATTTGAAATAAAACGCATATATATTCATACAATAATGTATATTTTAATCAAATGACTATACTAACATAAAAGTAAGAACTAGGGATATTTTTGCTGCTGCATTTGACTTTTTTAACACGTTTTTTATGCGCTCAACCGTTTTTGCGATAGAAAGCGGTGGAGTCCTGCCGGACTATTACAAAGAGGAAATATTTGTATGTTTGTTACGAATAAACTCAAAAACTACTGGACCGATATCCGATCACCATTAGAATGCCGCATTATCCCTGAGCAACATCGGCTATTGATTCATCATCATAATCATCCATCACCACGCGGGTGAAGCCAGTTTATGTTATGAGCATCTAAGCACTGAGAACGGATTTTAGAAAACTTCTCGTTTAAGAGGGTGAACTGATCCGGTACCTCACTTGATGATCCATGATGAAATAAAAGTATTATTTATTGTCTTTTAAAATGTTTCTGCGGAATATTAATTTCACGAGCGCGCGAGCCAAAGAGGCACAGCTGTAATACTCGTATATACTTTATAGCTTCTGCCCTTGACTATTTTCGCGTGAAACATGATTATCACGAATCAACTGCTCGTTTAACCGAGACATAATAAACACTTTAAAACCCTATGTTAATGATTAATAAAATCACAAGCGACGTAGTTGAGTAGCATACATTTGAAGATCTTAACTTTAACTTCAATATATATATATATTAGAAATAGGTAAATTTGTAAGAAAATATACACATTTTTATAAAAAAGAGGGTGACCAAATACGTAGGCACCCGACTCGGTACCCACGTAAGTTAATAGCACCACCGTGGAAACTGACAATGTACAAAACGGGACCTTTTGATATGTCGATCAAAATGTATAATAAAATTCCAGAGGACATAAAATCCATTCAAAATTATAATATTTTCTTTAAAAATTTTAATCGTTCTTAATATCAACAGTATCAACAGTTCGCATCGCGCGGTCGCTGCGTAAGGATCGCTGCGCCTACCGCACGTCGCGCTTGTAACAAGATGGCGAAGTGTAGTTCGTGTAACTTTGTTATCAACGAACTTCTAGCTTTTGTCCAAAACAAAATTGATGTCATGGATGACGAGAGCATGGTGATGATCTGCACTCGTAGCTTCAGCGCAGCCGAAATTTTCGCCGCCAAGTCGATGCTCTATGACGTCGTACCCACGGATCAACGGTTGAAGACCAGGCGAAACGAAGGAAAGTCTCAGCGAGATATGGAAGATATCGTCCGACTAATGAAAACCACGGAACCAAGAGAAATTCCTGTTTTTGTGGCGAGGGAGCTTAGCCGCCTACCTCCTGTGACTTGGGATCATGTAGACGTGACGCGTATTTTGAAGGACATGGTTACCATGAAGGAAGACATCGCGAATCTTCGTCATAACGCAGCTTCGAAGGAAGAGTTAGAGGCTGTCCATCAAGAAGTCGTTACTCTTCGAAAAGCAACGCAATGCAAGCAACGGCCGCCCCAGTCGTGCTTACCCTCAGTTTTCGTTAACGAAGCAACTAAAGTCGGTTTTTCTGAAAATAGTGGCCCGATGGGACTAGATGGACGAAGTTCTCCACCAATAGAGGACATCTCGTCGGAGCCGACTACTCAGACACTCACAGTACCTTCATCGCCACATAAGATTAACCATAGATCTATCTCCGCGAAAAAACAAAAGGTTGAACCACTACCGAAACCTAAACGCGATATAGTCTCTAACAATATAGACAGCGAAGGTTTCCAGCTCGTCACGCGCAAGAAACAGCCTCGTAGAAGCCGAAATATAGTAGGTACTTCCACTGTTACCACCAACTGCAAGATTAAGGCAGCCCCACGCACTGCGTACGTGTATGTAGCAAACCTAGACAGCTCAGTTACTGTTCAAGACCTAGCAGGCCATTTGCAAGAGATAGGCGAAACAGTTATCAATATTGAGAAGCTACCTGAAAATAATAAGGTGACATACTCGCAGTATAAGCTAAGTATACCATGGGACAGATTACCTTCGGTCATCAAAAAAGAGATCTGGCTTCCGGGCGTAATTGTTGGTCGTTACCATCAGAATAATGCTCGCAGAGGCATCATTAAGGACAATAAATAACAGTATGGATTTAGGTATCTTACGAGTAACGTCAGTAAATTGTAAAAACGTGCGAAAAAAGGCTAAATTCATCCATGACCTTTGCGCTACAAGTGAATTAATATTACTTCAAGAAACATGGCTGTTACCCACCGACTTGCAGTTTCTTAATACAATTCACAACGGATTTAACACGATTGGTACATCCGCAGTCGACACGTCCAAAGGTATACTTACTGGTAGGCCGCACGGAGGCGTCGCGATATTGTATAAAAACACATTGAAATGTATACCTATAGACTGTGACAGCCCGCGACTCTGCGCTGTCGAAGTACTAACTCACAACACCGCATTGCTAGTTATAAATGTTTACATGCCTTGCGACACTAGAGATAACAGCAACTTGCCTGAATACTGCGAAATACTAGGCAAAATTCACTCTATAATAGAAGACAGAGAAGCTACAGATTGCCTAATACTTGGAGATTTTAACGCGGATCCCACCTGTCGATTCGGGGTCGAGCTGGAAAAATTCTGTACGGAATACAAGTACAAATATGTTGACAAGTTAATGTTACCGAGCACAACATACACATTCGTTAGTGACGCGCACCATACGACAAGCTGGCTCGATCACTGCCTGGCCACTGAGAACGTGTACCGTGCAGTCAAGCGCATCTCCATAGACCTAACAACAGATTGGACAGATCATAGACCGCTTTTGTTAGAGTTACACGCACAACAGCTGACAATCACTTCGAATAGATCTGTATCATCCCGGCCGGCATGGTCTTGGAGACCGAAGTCGTGGGAGTGTGTTGAAAAATACACATCCGGAGTAACACAACGATTGAATCAACTGATGTCTTCAGAAAGTAACCTGAACGACTCATTAACTATTGACTACTTATACGACTCGATTGTAAAAATAATTCAGACTTGTGCCAAACAATGTTTTGGTACAGACAAGAGAAAAATAAATAAGAAAAAGTCAATTCCCGGATGGAATAAATACGTGGCGGAGAAATATGCCGCCTCGCGCCTGACATTAGCTCTATGGAACCAAGCCGGTCGCCCCACCACAGGTCCTCTGTTAGAAGAGCGTAAGCGACACCGCACATCGTTCAAGCGAGCTTTAAAATACTGTCAACGAAACCATGATAAAATGATTATGGATAAAATTGCTACAGATAGGAAGCACAAGAACTTAGCAAAATTTTGGCATAGTGTCAACAAAATAATGAAGCCTTCTGCTAACTACCCCTCGCATATTGAAGGAGAAACGAGCGATAAAACTATTGCAGAAAATTTTAGCAAATTATTTTGCCAACCTATACCACAAAAACAGCATACGTTAGAGAGTAGAGTAGAGAGTTAGAGTTAGAGATACCGTTAGATCGACTCGAATGCGATATACTTATATCAATGGAAGACATAGTGGACGTAGTTAAGCAAACGGCTGGTGGTAAGTCACCAGGTTTGGATGGACTGACTATAGAACATGTTAGATACGGTGGTATAGGTTTATACCATGTTACTGTCCGTGTTATTCACGGCCATTATAAAAACTGGACATCTGCCGGCGGCGCTACGGATACGGTCATTGTTCCTATCTGCAAAAACCGCAGAAACAATATATCAAGCGGAAGCAATTATAGGCCAATAGCACTTGCTAATATGATAGCCAGACTACTGGAAAAGATGTTGCACAAACATACTGCGCAGTATATAGAAACATCAGACTGCCAATACGGTTTTAAAAGTAAATTGTCGACTAGCACTGCAATCTATGTACTCAAGCAGGTCGTGGGGTACTATAAAAGCAGAAAGACGTCTGTTATAGCATGTTACCTCGACTTGAGCAAGGCCTTCGACCGCGTAGATCACAACCTGCTATGGCAGAAGCTGTATGACCGTAAAGTACCTGGTCAGATAGTCCGGGTGCTACAGAACTGGTATCTACACCAAAGAAATAAAGTTAGATGGAAAAATGAATATTCCACACCCTCAAAGCTCAACTGCGGTGTGAGGCAGGGGGGGAGCATGTCCCCCTCCCTCTTTAATTTGTATATGGACGGTTTATCCGATAAACTGATGGAAACCGGAGTGGGCTGTTCAATAAATAGGACCATAACCAATCACATAGCTTACGCTGATGATATGGTTCTTCTAGCACCTTCTATATCTGCGATGCGCAAGCTTTTAGCAGTATGTCAATATTATGCGAACAAACACAACATGATGTATAACCCGGAGAAATCTATGTACATGATCTTCGCGAGTGCAAACTTTACTGATCTGCCGCCCATTTTCTTGTACGATGAAGCCCTGAAGAAAGTGGATGAGGTGAAGTACCTCGGGCATATAATCACTTCCGACTTATCCGATCAAGCGGATATCGAAAGGCAGAGGCGTGCCATTGCAGTGCGCGCTAATATGCTGGCCAGACGTTTCGCTAGCTGCAGCAGCTCCGTGAAGGCCCAGCTATTTTTGAGCTACTGCACCAGCGTCTACACGGTGGAGCTATGGACTAACCACACGCAGGCGGCCATGAGAGAGTTGAGGGTGCAGTACAACGACGCGTGGCGCGCGATGTTCCGGCTGCCCAGGTGGTGCAGCGCGAGCGCGATGTTCGCCGCGGGGCGCGCGCCCTGTTGGCCGGCGCTGCTCCAGAGCCGATCAGCGGCCGCGCGCACCGCCCTTTACCGCTCACACAACTCCCTGGTCGCCGCTGTCAGAGAGTGGGACAGCAGCCCGCTACACAAAACGTGGAGAGCATATCACACTCCCATCACTTAGTTTAGTTTAGTAATAAGTAAATAATTTGTATTGTTATGGATCACAGTCCGGAATAAAAGTTATTTCATTTCATTTCATTAATAGAAAAATGTTTTTATGGCTTAGACGAATTCTTTCAATGTTAATTTACATAAAGACAGAAATAAATGAGATCGGTCAGCTCTTCTCTACATTGCTACACCCTTCCAGGGTCATATGACACTAACACATGACATTTGTAAGACCTATTGTAATTCATATGATGCAATAAACAAAACAAAGACATACAATGTATTTTTTTCTTTAAAAGAGCACTAAGTCAATTTCAATAACATCAAAATAACAAACATGCAGTGGACTGAAAGTTTTTTTTTTTTTATACCGAACTGGGTAGCACTTGACCACTATCTCACCTGATGCTAAGTGATGATGCGATCGATGATGGAGCGCACCCAGAAGATACCTATGCACTCGTGTTTTGAAGACCTCCTCCTTTTTTGAGGTTAAAAAGGAGTTTCAATGCAAGCAAACTAGATAATATTATGTAAAGGATCAGATGTAACAACGCAATTAGATCTAACCTACGTAGATTTACTGGTACATGAGTATGTGCAAGACGTAAGAACGCAAATAAGGTGTGACTCATAAGGATTAAATTGTAAGATACGTTGATGACTCTAGCGCAGTGATGTTAATGTTTACCAATAGCAAACTTAGGCAATCTCGCTTGCCCACTTAAATATGGATAATAGTTTTTTTTTAATGTAGTTTGACCTCTTATATCATGTCATGGTCAGTGCTGATGTGGCAAGTGGCATCACACTAGATCTGGAACAGCAAATGGCTCTAAAGAATAGCTGCCAGAATACAGCGTTAAATGCTTATTTCGGTTTACAATTAAAATATGATTTTTTAAGTAAATACCAAAAAATTGAATGTCCTTCGACACTAAAAAATGTGAAATAATTTTTTGAAGAGGTACCTAAGATAGTTCGAAAGTACCTCGCGCAAAGGTTATTAGCCGCGGAGCAATGAATATGGCTTCATAATAATAAAAAACATGTTTTTTTTTCCTTTACTATAATGACCAGTTATCGATTTCAAACGACCCCATACGATATTGTGCACTAATTAATAGTGACCTTACTCGTGTATGTTGGAAATTATAAAATTCTTTAACTCCATGAAGGAAGAATATTCCCAAAAAAAAATCTCACCTGTTTCTCCCATGTCCTCCCCGGCACCAGACTGACGTCGTATACACAGAGAAAGCCATCAATCGCCAGTCTTCCGTCAGGCATCAGCCTTTGATCGTATTCTTTCTCAATGCCGAGCTGGTTCTTACAGACGTACATTAACTTCTCGGCAGACTGGAGCTTGGTCGCAACGCATCGCTTCACGTACGTTTCCGTCTTACCCACTGTAAATAGGATATTGATTTAATGTTAAGCCCGCGTGGTGATCGATGATGATGATGATGATGATGACAATAAGTATCATATGGGCTTCCCCGGGATATAAACTATAACCTTGCCAAATTGGATTGGTATCCGTTTAGCCGTTTAGACGTAATAAGATAACAAACAGACAGAGAGACGGAGTTTTTTTGTCCTAAAATAAAAATACCTAGCCTAAATTAGTCCTTATAACATCAGCTATCTGGTAGTTAAAGTCCCGTTAAAATCGGTACAGCCGTTTCAGATACTAGCCGGAACAAACAGACAATTATTTTTAAACATTGTTTTTTTATGTAAGTACTTGAATTACAAACATACACTTCAATTATTTTTTATCTGTATAAGATTTAACAGAGATATAACTGAAATAATTTCACTGGTTATCGTGAAAAGTGTTATTAAGTAAGCTCAAAATAAAAGTCCCCCAAAATAATACGCTAGACAGCAAAGAAAGCAGGTCGGCCATAAAAATATAACATATACAATTTTTTGTGCTATCCTTTAAAATACAAGCCGTATAAACGCTGTATTAGCAGCTCGTGGTTTCAATACAAAATACTAAAAAGAGGAAATATGAAAAAAAAAATATATCTTAAGATAAGATATAAAAAGTAGGGATGGGCCGAAATTCGTTTAACATTCGGTTTAACCGAACTTCGGCAGGTTGAACCGAACTTCGTCATTCGGCCGAAATTCGGTTTATATGCCGAACATTCGATGCAAAACAACCGATTTTTTTAATACACTTGCACTATCATACATAATAGAAATAAATTAAAACAACATATCTGTAATAATAACAGTGAAATAAAATTAGTGTGACATAGGTACTCGTAGTCATTTATTTGAATAAAGAAAGAAAAGTAATCATCAAACGTCTTAAAAATCTTTGCTTACTTAGCAATCACAAAATTGACTCAGCCTTAGATATCTGTCCTTCTTAATTAAACAACAAAATTAAACTGCTTTCCTTACATATTTGCCTTAGATATCTTTCTTACTTAATTAAATAACAAAATTAAACTGCTCTTCTCAACAAGTCTTAGAATTATATCTTACGTAGTAAAAACACAGTGAAACTGATATTCTTAATAACCAGTCTTAGAAATCTTTACATAGGTATTACTTAATAAAAATACTAAATGAAATTGGTCTCCTCAATAGTCGAACAGCCGTATTCAATAATCTATCTATCGCCGGTTTACCTTACTAGAGATAGATATTTGACACTATTTGTATGAACGTTATGTCAAATTTCTATCGGTAGTAGGGAAAATTGTGGATAGATAGAATATTGAAAACGGCCGTAAATTAAATTGGTCATCTTAACCGTCTAAAAAGAATGCAAAGTTTGTTTAAATTTTGTTACAGATCTACTATAACAAAAATTAAACAAACTTTACTTGCATTCTTTTGACACAGTGTCATATATTAATAAAGTACAATTCGTAAAATGAATTTAAAAAAATAATACTTCTAAGTAACGTAGGTATACCACCAATTAGGTAAATTTTCCATTTTTACAACATTAAGGAATAATTTATTTATTATTTTGGACTATTAAACAACTTTAAAACAATTGATTTGCGTAATATAAACAATGGCACGTGACGAGCTGGTGACGTATTTACAACTGACCGGCCGCTTAAAGGGCCCGCGGGGTAGCTCGGAGTGCGAGCGGGGGACATTTGCAGCGAGCGACGGCCGTGTTGTTTACACAAGTCGCAACATGAAAAAACGCGGCGAAATTGAACCGAAGTTCGGCCGAATTTTTCATTTATACCGAATATTCGGCCGAAGTTCGTATTCGGTTCAAACCACATTCGGCCCATCAGTAATAAAAAGGTATATATTTAATGAAAAGAACTTTAATTTAGTTTCCAAAAGCATTCCTTAAACATTTTAAAGTAATCACATCTTCTCGTTTGGTATGAGTTCAGCCAGCACCCTCTGGTTATTAAATATAGAACTTCCTCTTGCACAAATGTAGTTTATATTTTTAGTTGTGGGACTTTTCCAGAGTCCGTGTGGGGAAGTACCACACCTTTGCCAGTTATTCAACCGTGAAGCAGTAGTGAGCAAACATTAATAGGTTTCGATTGGAAGGGCAATGTTTCTAACAAAATGACAGGGCAAGAGATTTAACATCTTATATCTCAGGGTGACCAGCGCAGTGCAGAATTTAGAATTGTTGTAGTTTAAAACTCTGTATGGCACTGAACTGTTATGGGCAAGCGTGACGCTTTACATCTGGCGAGCTACTTGCTCGTCAACCGATTGACATTAAATAATAGAAATGTTGATTAAATGCTTGGAGGAGTTATTTTGCAGTGACAAAATGCAGGCTGACAAAGGAAAACAATCCAAAAAATGGTTGTCTGTAATAACGGTTTACAAACTATAGATTTACGTGATGACATAAGACAAGCCGAACGCTTAGGCCGATCGTGCCTCTATATCACTTGTTCCGAGCTCTCGCTTGCACGCTCGATTCAGGCGCAACGTGACAATGAGTCATACTTTTTCGTGCGTGTAGCCAGCGTTCATCGATTTAAAATACTTTATCACGTCATAACTAGAATTACCTTTGAACGGCTGAAAGCACGCGTCGTCGACAAACTCCGTCTGTTCCACAATCTCGAACCGATATTCCTGATCATCGTAGTCTTTGTGGACGTTGCCCCAGTACAGAAAGTGGTCGTTGTTCACCACTCGACCGCTGAAGTCAGACTGGAATCAATATGGAAAATCATTGTATGGCTGAGAGAGTAAATCATAGTCCAATTATATACTCGCAATATGCTTCATGTAACTGCTTTACACTGCTAATTGTTTGAAGTACTCGCAGCGGTGCTTGACTTGGTGATCTTAACCGATCAACAAGTTAAGAAACGCATGCTGCGGTCCGAGTTAGATGGGTGACCCCTAGTGGCATTGTTCAACTGAGCGCTTCTGCGGCACGTTAAGCCGTCGTTCCCGGTTGTTTGTCTTAGGACAACAGGCCGACCTGAAAACTTCGGCATGGGTTGGCCACTAGCCTATCCACCAAGCTGCACAGGGCCCGCATGATGAATTATGGCCCAATTCCTCTCTCTGAGAGGAAGGGTCGAGTCCAAGCAGTGGGAACATAATGTTCAGATTATGTAACTGCTTTACAAAACAGCACTGATTTCGAGGGGATGATTTAGGGGTATACTGAAACTGTCTCTAACTATGGACCTCATAAGCAAGCTCACGAGCTATGAAGAGGGCTATGCTCAGGATTTAAGTACGTGATCGAGTCAGATATGAGGAGATCCGTCGATGAACGAAAGTCACCGACATAGAACCACCAGATGATTAGCCAGATGAAATGGCAATGGTTAGGACACATAAAACACCGAAGTGATAACTTATGCCTATGGGCCGATTCCACAAATAAATTGCAATCGAACCATAGCTGAACGTTGGCTTTTATACATTTTCTTATTCTGCTATTCAAAACAGTCAAGCTGCATGTACGTTTCTGATGACGCCAGCGATCCATCAGAACAGATATTATGTTAAGTCGATAAATAATGAACGTGACGTTAACTCATATTCGTATACGTTTAATGTATATTTAATACGTAGTAAGTAGTATTTCTGATGACGCTAAGTTCCAAATTGTCTCTAGAAATAGTAGAATGGCTTTTTGGGTAATCGGACGACAACAGAAGTTGAACGAATCGATCTGCAGTTGCAGCGGAATTGATTGTGGAATGTGTGTTGGAAGTGACTGCAAATGCAGCATAGATGACGACCTATGCTGCATTACGCGACCTGGGGCCTTACTATGAGCTCTTAAAGCAGGACTTCTAGACAACTGCCCGGTTTATTCGTACCATGGCAAATTTAAAGCAGGCCTGCCCAGGCCTACTATTCAAGAACCGCAGAAAAACCATTCACCTGTTTTTTTGTATGGACCTTCGTTAACATGTCGCTCAAAATCCACTCAGTTTGTTAGCTTACAAACGTCTAGGTGTCTGCAATGTTGGTTATAGTAAATTGTTAGAATGCCAGAGACAATATTATCCGTTCACCTTTGAGAAAACAATATTCAAACAGTTCACCTAAATGAGCGTCATGGTATGATTTCATTTCGAAACTGTTTATGTCAGGTTTAAGAACTGCACGGAACTTGCATAGTTTTTACGAAGCTGATGGTAAAGCCCCTGGACGCAGTGACTAGGACGAACGACTAAAGGTAGCAGGGCGACATTGGATGCAGGCCGCTTGCAGCGGCAAGCGGCCGCGTTCGTTTGGGTGAGGTTTATGTTCAGCAGTAGACGTTCTACAGCTGAGATGATGATAATGATACTTACAGGCAAAATAATGTTAATGTTAAAAAAAATAGTTTTTATAAGCCCGAATAATATTTTTTCTCGTATTATCGTCCATGTAGAGACGACAATCTGTTATATTTTTATTATATATATATATATATATATATATATACATATATATATATACATATATATATATATAATAAAAATCCATGTAGAGACGACAATCTGTTACATTTTTATTATATATATATATATATATATATATAATAAAAATATAACAGATTGTCGTCTCTACATGGACGATAATACATATATATATATATATATATATAGACAAATGGGACTGGTATGCCTGCGACAATGTAGCTAAAGGCCCCTACATAAGTTCTGAATGAAAAAGATTAAAATAAGTCATGTTTGAGGTGTCTTGTGCATTTCCCTCGCTAGTTACCCTAGCCATCCCAACTCATTGTTGTACACTTCTTCTTCTTGATCGATTCCTCATGATTGAGGGTCGTGACCACCATGAATGGACTTCTGGACTATGTTTCTCCAAGAATTGCGGCATTCGGCTTGTCTCATAGCAGATGATACAATTGCCTTTGTTATCTCTTTGACGTCAGTCCACCTGGTGGGAGATCTTCCGCGACTGCGTTTTCCTTCCACGTGACCCAGATTCCCGTTGTAGATAGCTAGCACCAATTTTCCAGTTGTAATATGTGTTGTTCTGAGATGATGGATACTCCTATATGTGACGAAACACTTCTATTTGGATACATTTGATCGTCACTCGATTTCCGAATGAACATAACCTTTATATGAAATAAACCTGAACTCACCTGACTTAACACGCAGATGTGGTCCAGATTATAATCGTCGGCGTGAGCACGGACAAACCTATTGCAGAGACAGGACTTGCCTACACCCAGCTGTCCCTTTTCTTTTTCCGTACCTGCGCAATAATATACAATTAAGTTCACTGCACTGTTACACACTGTATGTCAAGTCATGGCAGTTCCATTCCAATTTCAGAAAGCATTTGGAGGGCCTGAAAACTCTGACACTAAGGCTGGTAATGACTTAAGAGTTTAGATTCACACCTGTTCAGGTGTGAATCTAACCTCTAGAGTGGGGATTAGACATATTATGCATATTATATCCTTATTTATAAAAGTGTCTTTACTGCCTAAGTAGAATATGTTCTTTCGAATTTGGTGCCTATATGCCTTTTAAAAGCAAGGCAAAATTGTATAATGGTACCTACATAATGTACATTTTGGTAGGATATGAATTTTTTTTGCTAATAGTTTCTTAGGGTGAAATTTCAATAAACATAAATCTGAGTTTGAAAACTATCGTGAGTATCACACATTATAGATACAAGATACTGGCTGCACTCACTTGGTATTATGCCGGTTTAAGTCCGACGACGTTTTGAACGTGTAAGGCGTTCTTCTTCAGGGAGTGTTCACGCTTGGAGACGCGCTAGTGCGCGACGCGATCTCGGAAACGTGTTCGAAACGTGGTCGGACTTAAACCGACATAATACCAAGTGAGGCTTCACTCACTTGGTATTAACCAAGTGAGTGAAGCCGGTATCTTTATATTAGTATAAAACAATCTGTTCTGTTCAAATGCTGCTATCAGTTACCCATCCAAGTAGAGACCACAAGGAAACTTTGCTTATGCTTCTGATTGATTGCAGTCTAGAATGAATGCATGATGAGTAATTAGTACCTGATTAATTTATTTACATTGACATTATGATGACTATATCACCAGTTAATATTATTGTATAAGATACTTTGTTCACGCCTATGACGTTACAATTGCAAGAATTTCCAAACATTTTACCGTGCTTGTACGATAAGGCACTGCACAGTTACATTTTCTAAATCTACCAGAAGCTGCAGCACAAATATTTTGCGAAAAACTATTCGTATCGAAAGCGTCAACTTGTCACGCTTCGGTGCTCAAACTATGAGTTATCTGTGTCACAGTTGTCCTAGATACATGACAGTGTGTACTGTTTCACGTGAACAACACGTTACGTCACACGCAGTTATTCGTGCTCAGCCCGCTGCTATTTTTATTCACTTCCATCTCGCATTGGTAACACCTATCTTGAGCATCCACGAAAATATGTATTTAATAGTTTATTAAAACTAGTATGCTTAAAAATTAGGTTTGTTTATTTAAAATAAGCCACATAGGCTACGTTCCGGGAAGCGCCGTCAACGCTCACAACTGTCGCGCCCCTATTTAGCGTTCCGGATAGAATGAATGCTTGCAATGTTCAACCTAAGCGGAACGGTTACGCGGTCACGAAAAGCGCGACAACTTTTCTGTCAAAAATCGATAGAATCCTATACATTTGATGCTTGACAGTGACAGCTCGTAAACGACCGCGAAAACCCACCTACGATCTGCGAGCGTTGTGAGCGTTTTCGGTGACGTCATCGATGACGTGTCGAGTTCACTCACGATGACCGTGGGCTTCTAAGGGAATGGGTGTGCGATCGCCGCAAGTGATTTCGGCGCTTTCCGGAACGTAGCCATTATGTACACTATGATAAACTATATGTTATCTGGCAGATTTGATATCCACTTGACTTGACATCCATTAAGATACAATTTAAAAATATGAAGTGTGATATATCTAATGTGATCCCTCATCCCACATCAAACATTCATAAAATTGTTATCTTAACCAAACAATGCGTGATACTGTATCTACTTTCTCCACAACAAACAGTATAAACAGTACCCGAATTTGAAATAATTCTCTGTACTGGACATATAATGGTACTAGCTGAGCCCTGCGGTGGACGATGATGATGAGGATGAAAAGTATCATGTGTACTTCCCCCGGATAAAATCTATAACCTTGGCCAATTTAATTGCGATTCGTTCAGACATAGGCGTGATAAGATAGCAAACAGACAGAGACCCAGCTTTTTACGTATTTTTTTTATAAATAAAAGTAGCCTAAGTAAGTTCAGCTATCTGAAAGTAAAAGTCCAGTAAAAACTGGTCCAGCCCTTTCAGAGATTAGCTGGAACAACAAACAGAGACTGACAAAGATAATTTTTTTTTTGTTAGTACCATTTATAATCTCATATATGCATTTAGTGGAAAGCTAAAAAAGAATAATAATTTAGAATTACAAACAGACACTTCAATATAGTAGATAGATAGGTTATGTATAGATGGGTGACACATAGTGTCAATTCATCTCTTTTTTCGTTTAGGTATATCTTCTGTAGCTATAATTATGCCAGTGTCTAATTGAAGAGCAAAAATCAATTAAAGAGCTTGACCAGTGTCAGGAAGATAATTTGAATTATTATTGATAATTCAAAATTTTATTTGATATCATTTGATATCCTTTGTAGTTGTTTCCGAAATTACATCGCAGGAACATATCATTATGGTGGATATTCCATTTACCAGAACAAAGCGATCCGAACGAAGCGATTTACTTCTTTGTTTATCATACGAACCGCTAGGGAATGGAACACCCTGCCTGAGTCGGTGTTTCCGGTTAAGTACGATATGGGGGTCTTCAAAACACGAGTGCATAGGTATCTTCTGGGTAAGCGCGCTCCATCATCGATCGCATCATCACTTAACACCAGGTGAGACAGTGGTCAAGTGCTACCCAGTTCGGTATAAATAAAAAACGTCTTATGTATCGTAGTAAAAAGTGCAGTGCTTTGACATGCACGGTTTTGAAGTGTTGTAGCTAGTTCAAAATTCTGAATGGCACTGGACTTTTATGGGCAAGCGTGACGCTTAACATCAGGCGTGCGACTTGATACTATATCGATCATGAGTGAGTTCATGCTCCGAATCCGACTGGATCTGCACCTGCCGTCACTATGACCACCATCACTCTGTAAAGAGTGCCTGACTAAAATGTAGTCAAATTTGAGTTTACATATTAATGTATAACTTTAGATCAAGTTTTCTTACTGTTATTTATCATAATGCAACAAACACCTACAGAGAGCAGGAAGTGATAAAGATAACAATAGATACTACAATTCATTCACCAATGGTGTTGAATTAGAGTTCATTTCATTCAATTGGCCAGTGATTTGTGGCTTTCTTGAGTATCACTGAAACTTATAACATTATCTCGGTAAATGTATGTTGTGATGATCAAGAATTAAATATGATACCCCTTGATAAAATGGAATATATTATCAACTAAAATTCATTTTAGGTTTATCATGAAAAATTTGTGAGCAAAGATTCTTACTGGCAACATAAACAATGTGATATGGTTGCCATTTGATCCTGCACACTTATTTAAATCTGTATCACATTCGTTACTGTATTAGGTAACACAAGGCAAAGTATGGTAAATACTAAATCATATTGTGAGGTATCAAACATTATTGATATTGGTTAGACAGACAGATTCATAATATGTTATTTAAAATGCATTCAAACAGACGCAAGTTGGCGAAAATAAAGCTAAAAACGCTCAGAATGGCATTCAAAAATGTGAAAATGTTGTTTTAGACTCTTTTAGTTCAGCATTTCACAAAGCTTAGCTATTTATGCCACCAAGATGTGCAATTTTTGACCCGCGTCTGGAGCATGGTTTGGCATGGTAACCATGTATTTGACAGCATAATCATGCGATTTCAAGTCTTATGCTCGGTTTAGAGGTCTAGTAGGGTGTGAGCAAAAGTGGTAAAAATGCTGTTTTTAAACTTTATGAATGCATTAATAAAACAGCCAACAATGGCAATGCCTCCAGTGCCATCATTGCTAATCAAACACACCTTCAGTATGATCATCTCACTGAATCTCACTGTAACTTACTATAACTATTAACATGCACAGATTTAGCTAAACATTAGCAGCCTTGTTAATAAACTTGGCCTTACACCCGGAGTAGTTAAAACATCTATCTGTCAATTTTTCGCTTGCAGTAAATGTCACGCGTGAAAGAAAGACAAAGCATGTTACACCTAATATAGGTTAACGCAACATTTATTAATAAAGGCCAAAATTTAAGTATGTATACTTCAAGTCTGGCTCCTTTATGAATTTAATTATTAACATTTTTCAAATAGGTTTACATTTCAGAATTGAAATAAAAGCTTTATTTGCTAGAATACAGGTACATTAGGTCTTAGGCTGTTATGTCTGGAATCACTGTACTCAATTTGTCGTGCAAATGTTTAGAAATTTAGGCTACCTACTTGATTGATTATTTATTACCTAGTATTATATATATTATGCATTAAATTAAAATTTTATAAGAAACAAGTCAAATTAACATGAGATTATAGAAATCAAAAAATATCAATTCTAATAAATACCAAACAAAACAATTGGCAAATGATTTAATAGCATAATTTGAGACATGAATTTGTATTTAACCCTTTTTATACAGTGATAATTAAAACAAAAGATTTATAAATGAAATGCACGTAAATTTACATCTCTGGTATACAAAGGGTTAAAGTATTCATCTATAGAATAAAAGCATCTGTCATAGACCCACGTATATACTTTACTTATTAAATTCATTTTCCTTTAGCATTCTAAATTCATTTGGTAATTTATCATATATTCCCATTTTATAACAGTTTGTGTCATCCATTTTTAATCTGTCTGGGCACTACTACTGGTTTTTGCACAATTTTTCTTTTCATTAAAATATTTTTGTTTTCTTAAAATAGTATTGGATTATTCCTAACAAACTTAAACATTTCAAATAGATGTAGAGAAGGGATTGTTTTGTAGTTTGTGTTTTATAAATAAAGGTCTACATTAATCATTCCATTTTAAGCCAAATATTGAGCGTATACCTACATGATTTTAGCGCTATGGGTGCTAACACTGAGAGCAGTCACACATTCATGTTGTCAGTTTTCCCTTTAGTTATGTTGTATTACAATTATAATATAACACATGTGACTATGATATACAGGTATAGTGGTCTCTGTGTTTGTAATATTACACATTTTTCTTAATGTAAATATGAACTTATTTATTTTCTTACACACATTACCTATTTGTATTTTTCAATTGCAACATTTATCTTAACTTATAAAATGTATTTTATCAACAGGTTTCATATCATCATTAATATAAAATATGTCAATTATAAAATTATTAACCCTTTGCATACCATTGAAGTAAATTTACGTGTGTTTCATTCATAAATCTTTTGTTTTAATTATCACAGTATAGGAAGGGTTAACTAGAGAATTAATATATTCTTCAGGTAACTGAGGCATTGAGATGTCTCTCTGCCATAAAATAATATCTGTAAATACTTTCAAAAAGGTGTAAATAAGGAACTCACCAGAAAGTCCAACAACAGATACTGTGACCAGCTTCCCTCCAGTATTGTCAGACTTCTTTGCCATTTTACTAGCACACCACACTATTGCAACTAATTAAAGTAAACCTACGTGATGCAAGCATCACAACATTAAATTCACTGTTCACTGGGCATTGAGAGTAAAAATATATAGTAAAGACAAGAGAAAATTTAGTAATGAAACAAAAATATTTGTTAACTTTAGGTGAAAAACACGAAATTCGGGCTAAAAACGAGTACAGCTCGAAAAAGAAGTAAGAAAACAGTAATAACGTATAGAAAAATGTAAATATTGAACCAATTAGTGTGAAAGGAAATGGTATCAAAGCAATATGATATAGACAGATGTGCCGACTCGGGGTCAACGCCACACCATTTCATAACGCGTAAATTTATCTCTCAGCACTTTTTATTCAATATTTATATCTAGATCAATCGATAAGGTTAAATTATACTATCAAAAACGGTTTACAAAAGCGATAATTCATCAGCCCTTCTATCGCCTTATACTTTGACACATCAAGTTTTGTAGTCGATATAATCGGGAGTTACATATTAATTTGTACAAACACCAGAAAACTTAATCTCGTACATATTTATCTTTTCTTGAATGAGGTACTTTTCATTTTTTCGACGCCAAATTTAACTATTTTTATGTAAAATCGCAGTAATCATTGACGCAGCTAACTTTGCTTTGTACCACAAACCAGTGTAGCCAATATTGAAATTTTGGTCACCCTAAAAGTGACTTAAAACCCCCTAAAATCAGACCGAAACCTCATAGCCCATAGTTTACAAAAAACCGGCCAAATACGAGTTGGACTCGCACACCCACTACCCAGGGTTCCGCACATTAGGGAAGCATCAAACATTACTGCTTTTACTAAAGAACAAACTAGGACTATCTAAAGTGTGCCTTCGATACCTTGACATGGATTAAATATTATATTTACAGCACAAACAAAAATAAGTCTGTAGTAGTTTTTTTTTTGTTTTAACTGTATTTATAGGATATTCATTTTCGTATAAGTAATGTGCTGCAGATACTTTTTCTTCACCTATGCTTGCATGATTCTTGGTCAACATAATGTACCCTGCAGGGTTTGATTTCTTTGTGAAATCCCAAAATGTTGAAATGCGTCATAACTGGTTATATTAAGTGATCGCAGTGACTTACGACAGTATGATATTATCACATCTGAACGAGATCCATATATATGATATAAATTTTAATTGGATGCCTATACGCGTTCTAGAGAAACAGGGTCGTGACAGACAGACAGAAAACAACGTGATCCCATAAGAGCTCCGTTTTACCTTAGGTATAGAACCTTTTTCATGTCATTCTTTTCGTTCGTTACGCTTATTAAAATGAAAGTACTAAGCAAATTATACATAAAAACCATCAAAGCAATCAATAGGGATCAAAGTTAGCACAGACGAGAATTACTAACAGAAAACTTAAACAAATTTAGAAGTACAAAAAGAGCATACAAAGATTTGAATTTGCGGAAACCATGGATACGAGACAAGATATCATACAACAGGCATCCATCTTACATCAAGAATTATACAAAAGTATTCATGGAATAAATAACGAAGCCTTGAAACTAGGTGCACCAATTTTACCTAGCCCTCTCACAGAATTTTTCAATCTGATACTAGAAACCTAAATTGTGAATAAAAACCAATATAGATCAATCAGCTTACTAGCAAATGCATTAGAATTTTACCCATCAATACCTCTGAAACGCATAAAAAAAGCCATTGACTATACGGAGAACATAGACCAAGCAGGTTTTTGGCTCTAGCGTTAGCACTCTAGATCATATTCAATACCAGCATTAGAACAAGTTATAAAAAAACATGGCGAAGTTAACAAGGTATAGGTTTTATTGATTATACGAGAATGTTTGACAGCATTAGGTACAGCTCTGTAAGGGAGTCACTTAACATTCTAAACATCAACCTTAAATACACTAATATCATTAAATATTATGAAATAACAGTACAAAAAAATGTGAGATTAGAATCAAGAGGTGAAGCAATAAATATTATAATCATATTTATTGCTTATCAATTTAGGTGACAGGGTGTCGCCTAAATTATGTGTGTCTTAGAAAACCTATTCAAGAGGATAGACCGGAAAACAGAGGGTATAAAAGTAAACAATTGCTATTTTAAGCCACCTAAGACTCACTGATGGCATAGTCATACTATTAGAAAAACACCAAACAATATGCGAAAATGCTATGTTCACTTGACTAAGCAAGCTCGAGAGTACGGCTAGAAATGAACTCTATACAGCAATAAGGTGCACTTACGCCTTACTTCAAGCTTATTGCCCTTAATCTCTGATTTCTGAAAGGCGCTAAACGTATTTGTACCTAAACCTAACGTACCTAAATGTATTTGTCATACAATTTGTTTTCAATATAAAGTATGCAATCCAGTGTTACTTATCTTTACAGATTAAACCGTAACTGAGAAGAAATGGGATTTAATAAAAAGTGCTTTCTCTTTACTTTCAATAATTAATTTAATGTTTTGTTCTTCCTCTGTAGTCACTTGTTTTTTCAAATCTTTTAAGTTTTTAGATATTAAAAACATAATAATATGAAAATACAATAGTTTTATTTATAGCAGTCAAATATAAACAAGCAACCTAGTAGAGAACACCATAGATATTAAAACTATAAAAAAGGAAGTATACTTCGCATCCTCGGAAATTTAAAGAATTTATGGAGATAAATTCCTCAACCCTATCTTTAAACTCAAATCCTGCAGCCTAGGCCCAAAAAGTGGTTTCGTTAGCATATCGGCTAATTGCAATGCTGAGGGAACTTGCTTTCCCGAGAAGTCTCCATTGTTCACACATTCTCTTACAAAGAAATGCTTGAATTTTATGTGTTTTGTGCGCCTGTGGTATTCATATTTAGGGTTTTGCGCGAGCTTTACAGCTGACTCATTGTCTAGATTTAAAACTAGGTTCTCTGTTTCTAAAATCTAGGTTTTTCTGTTTGAACCAAGTCATTTAACAGACGATTTAACCACAAAAAATTTTGTGCAGTTTCGCTAGCTGCTATGATCTCCGCTTCTGTTGAGGAAATGGAGACAATTGCTTGCTCTCTGGCTTCTCTCTGGCTCCCTGGCCATAAGCTGGAGAAGCCAGCTTATGGCAGCTCCAGAGAATAAGCAAACTAGTCCGGTTGTTGATCTACCAGTTGTCTGGTCTCCTGCATAATCTGCGTCGCTGTAGCAGATAAGTGTGGAGACGTCTTACTTGTGTAGTTAATGCCGATATTCTGTGTCCCTTTTAAGTATCGAAATATAATATCACTAAAAGAATATCTTTTTTAGTAGGTGTTTCTAGATTTCTCGAGGCAACACCCACAGCATAAGAAATTTTAGGCCTTGTGCCTACAGAAAAATATGCCAAAGCACCTACGGCTTGTCAGTATTTAAAATTATTATTGACGGTCTCTTCCTCTTCCGTCTCATTCTCCTTAATTTTAGGCGTTGGTGCAGTTTTACAATTTGTCATATTGTATTTTTCTAAAATTTTCTTTATGTAGGCCGTTTGACAAACAGTAATAGTGTTTTGTCTTTGCGTTTATTTCTAATCCAAGAAAATATGAAGCTGGTTTTGTCCTCCTATTGTATTTGGATTTTAATTTTTTGATGAATTCTTCTCCGCTGCAGTTGTGTTATACGCTACAAGTCCATCATCGACATAAAGGCTAATAAATACTTTGGATTGGCCTCTGATCCTACTGTACAAACATGGATCCGCGTCACTTTGTTGAACTCCTGATATTGTTAAAAACTTACCAATGCAAGTGTTCCAACAACGCGGAGCTTGCTTCAGGCCATACAAACTGCGTTTCAATTTGCAAACATGTTAAGTACCATCCTCGAACCCTTCAGGCTGTCTCATAAAGAGTTTTTCTTTAACAGTACCATAAAGGAAGGCGGTTGACACGTCGAATTGTAGTTATTTTAGATTTTTTTGATTAGCAACAGCAAGCGGTGTTCGAACAGTGCTTATACGAACTACTAGGCTAAATGTTTTATCATAGTCTACTCCAGGTTGCTGAGAGTAACCCTTCATGACCATTCTGGCCTTTTACCTTTCAACAGAACCATCTGGATTCATTTTGACTTTATAAACCCATTTACATGGTAATGCTTTTCTTCCTTTTAGTAAGTCCACCAGATCCCACGTTTCGTTCTCTTTTAATGATGTTATTTCAACAAGCATAGCCTCTTGCCATTTCGCTCTGTCAATAGATTCCATCACTTCTTTAAAATTTGCAGGTTACTTAGGCTTGTGAAGGTTTTCAATTTCTTCAGCTGTTGCCAAGATAAAATCGTTGTAACGCTTAGGAGCCGTGATTTCTGAACTGTCTCTTAAAGACCTTTTGTAAATAGGATCGTTATTTTCAACATTTTCGTCATCATTCGTTAATAAATCTGAAAGTGATTCATAATCGCTTTCAACATGAGTTGGTCGTTGAACAACTTCAGTGCTTTGATCCATATCTTCATCATGAGATGTATCGTTGTTGTCGTCAAACGTTACAACTACTTGTTTTCGTTGTGTTTGCGTCTGGTTTAGTTTTGTTGACTAGACATCATTGAATAGAGTCGTGAGTCCATTTTTATTTGATTTATCATAAAACATTGTTTTCTTCACTCTAACGTCCTTTGATATCATTATTGATCTTTTCAAGTGAATGAAAATAATGAAAGCTTTTGATCTTTCAGAATAACCAGCAAACATTCCTGTAATGGCTTTTGGTGCTAATTTGTGCCCATTTTTATCTTTTATCACGACATAAGTCTTGCAGCCAAATATGTACAGATGATTTACACATGGTTTTCTTCCAACCCACCGTTCAAATGGTGTCTGATTCTGGATGGCGCTGTTAATACTTCTGATTGATAGATAGTTGGTGGTCATCACAGCTTCACCACATAAGTTTAGTAGTGGTTTTCCATCAATCATCATTGCTCTCGCCTTTTCCACGAGGGTACGATTTTATCGTTTCGAAATTCCGTTCTGGTTAGGAGTATATGGTGCGGTGAGTCTTCTTTGTATTCCGCAGCGTTTTAGATAAGTGTCAAATTCTTTGTTCACATATTCAGTACCGTTGTCTGATTGTAAAAACTTTATTTTGTTTCATGTGTGCGTTTCTGCTATCTCTTTGAACTCCTTAAATTTGTTCAATACTTCGATCTTATTTTTTATTAAGAAGACTCGACAGTATCGGCTGTAGTCATCGATACAATAACAAAATACTTATAACCACTTACGGTTGGCGTTTGAATTGTGGACCTACACACGTCACTGTGAACAAATTCTAAGCGTTCTGTTGTTCGTTGAGTTGTTTTGTCACAGGGGGCAGGTATTTGTTGCAGTTTTGCTTGGATACACGGTTCACACTCTGTCAATATTGTCGTGGCAACAAAGTTAAACCCTAGTATTGTTTCGTTTTTAAGTGCGGTTTTCAGATATTTGGCGTTCATGTGACCAAGTTTTCTGTGCCAGTCATTGATGTTTGATGAGTATGTCTTCTTTGTAGTAGAAAGTGCTTCATCATTATCATTTGCCATGTTGTTCTGTTGGTTTTAAATAGTTTTGACATGATAAAGTCCATCTTTTTGTTTCTATGCTGTGATAATTATTCCAGCTTTGTTATTGTTGATCGCCCTTGTTGATTGTCTTAGAGAAGATAACAGAACAGCCAGCTTCTGTCATCTTACTGACTGACAACAAATTTGTGCATAGACTTGGTACATACAGTGTATCTATTAGATGAGTGATTGCCATGTCTGTGCCATTTTTGGTAATGAAAGAGACTGTACCTTTTCCTTTAATCTCGGCAGTATGTTCATCAGTTGCGAAATTAAGTTTTCGTGATATGTGGTTTCCATCGTTTTGAAAAGATCTCGTTGATATGTCATATGTGACGTACACCCGCTGTCTAATACCCAAATGCTGTCGTTAGGCTTTTAGTTGCATGTAAAAAGGCACTGTGAAACAAAATTGGTTATAGGGGAATCGTCACTCTTTTGCTTTGATTTGTCATTGTTTTTCTTCTAACAGTTTGTACATATTTTATATTTTTTGCGTTTTATAATGTTACCTCCTCGTTGACAAATTTCACAGGATGCATAGAAGAACTCCTCATGAGTACAGAATCCAGGATCATTGTTATTGGTCATGTTCTGAGTATGCCGTGCTTCACATTCTTCAATGATTTTGGTTGGTCTTCAAAGAATGTCTCGCTATTTGGAAAGACTATACTATAACATCATGATTGTTAATAGGTCTTAATTTATAGTTACGTCCATATCTGCTAATTTGTCAACTATATCCATAAACTTGTTAAGGTGACTGCGTATATCAAGTCTATCTAATTTAGTCAGGATAAGCTGTTTGAATAAGGATACTTTTCTTGCAGGTCCTTTACTGGCGTATAAAGCTTTTAACTTGTCCCATAATGATTTTGCACATATGCATTTTTTTATTTGTTTGAGCTCAGAAGGAGCGATCATAAGGATAAGTTCTGACCTGGCATGTCTGTCTCCTTCTTTGTCACTTGCAGATGCATCATAAATCAGTGGGCTTTCTATGTATTTCAATGTTTTTTTCTTACAAGAACGGCTTCAGCTTGAATCACCCAAGTATCATAGTTTTTTCTAGTGAGATGGTAGACTTTTGCAGTAAACATTTATGTCAATGATCTTGTTATTCTTTTATAAACGCTCTGCTACGATATTAAGTTTTTAGATATTAAAAACATAATTGTAAGAATATACAATAGTTTTATTTATAGCAGTCATATATAAACAAGCAACCTAGCAACGAACACCATAGATATTAAAACTATAAAAAGGTAGTATACTCCACAAAATCGAATATTGTTGTATATATAAATACTGAGACCGGCAAAAATAAACCAAAAGACACTGCATGTGTCCTTGTAATTAACAATCAGACTGTCTCAGAACCAATAAATGTAGGAAATACTTTTGATAATTTCTTCTCTAATTTACCTCTTGAAGTCACCAAGTCACTGAATTGTTGCCCCAATGCAGCAGAAGCAATTTTTAAAGCTAATTTCACGAACGAAGTACCCAGTTTTTCTTTTGAATATACTTCAACTGTCGAAATTATAAAAACATTCAAAAGCTTAAATATAAAGAATACTGAAGACTTATGGGGAATGTCAGTAAAAATTATAGAGCCAATTATTAGTTTTATGGGTCCTATTTTGGCCCGCTTATTTAATCTTTGTATAGATAGAGGTACCTTTCCTAATTTAATGAAATAAAGTAGAATCACTCAAATTTATAAGGCTGGAGAGAAAACAGACCCCTCAAATAATAGACCAGTATCTATACTACCAATTTTGAGTAAGATTTTCGAAAAAATTATGCTCAAACAACTTTGCAAAATCAGTTTGGATTCACGAAAACAAGATCAACTAAGGATGCCGGTGTGAAGTTAATGACGTATGTCTTAAAGGCTTGGGAGAGTTCACATGCACCCTCTCAGCTCAGCGACTATACCCGAGCGCTTTTCAATATCAGCTCAGCAGGTATCGAACCTGCAGCCTCAGTGCTGTACGCAGGATTCGAACCCGCACACTCTCAGCTCAGCGCCTATACCCGCGCGCTTCTCAATATCTGCTCAGCAGGTATCGAACCTGCAGCCTCTGTGCTATACGCAGGTTTCGAACCTGCACCCAATCAGCTCCGCGCCTATACCCGCGCGCTTCTCATCATCAGCTCAGCAGGTATCGAACCTGCAGCCACAGTGCTATACGCAGGATTCGAACCTGCACCCTCTCAGCTCCGCGCCTATACCAGCGCGCTTATCGCCATCAGCTCAGCAGGTATTGAACCTGCAGCCTCTGTGCTATACGCAGGTTTCAAACCTGCACCCAATCAGCTCCGCGCCTATACCCGCGCGCTTCTCGTCATCTGCTCAGCAGGTATCGAACCTGCAGCCTCAGTGCTATGCGCAGGATTCGAACCTGCAACCTCTCAGCTCCGCGCCTATACCCGCGCGCTTCTCGCCATCTGCTCAGCAGGATTCGAACCTGCAACCTATCGGCTCCGCGACTATACCCGCGCGCTTCTCGTCCCCACTTCAGCAGGTTTCGAACCCACAAGCTCCGCGCTATGCGCAGGGTTCGAACCCACGACCGTTCAGCTCCGCGCCAAGACCCAAACAGGTATCGAACCCGCAACCTCACTATGGTGACAACCATTGCTACCCATGTAGTAATGTAAAGGGTCACAAGCCTAGGGTATGTACCCGATACTACGCACTACCAGTGCGCTTATTGCCGGTACAACAGCGCGAGGTACCACGGCACCGTCCCTCACCTGATACGGGCCAGATGGTGTACTCCCGTCGTACTCCACCGCGCACTACCTCGCGTCCTTCACCGCCGCCTAGGCAATGACTAGGACGGCACATCCAACAAATACCGACTCAGCCCACAAAGAATCAGCACACACACACAACACGACGACAAACTGTCATCGCAAACACCTTAAGTCAGTTAGGTGCTGACATTCTGCACTCACCCTTGCGCCAGCAATTCTGGACGTTATCAGTATACAAATGTATACAATGTTTACGTTTCCGCGTCCAAACTAAGGCTCCGTACATGGCCGACTCACCCGCCGACCGCGTAAACGTTCAGCCCGTATTTAGCAAAGTCACGACGGACTTTACTGGACCATTTTTGATAAAATCCAGTACACTGAGAAACACCAAGCTATTAAAAGGCTACCTCTGTGTTGTAACATGCCTAGCCACGAAGGCGGTCCATCTCGAACCGGTATCTGAGTTATCCACGGAAGCATTCCTTGCGGCATTACAGCGTTTTGTTTCTAGGCGCGGTGTACCGACGTTAATTAGATATAATTGCGGTACAATTTATGTAGGCGCTAGAAATGAACTTAGGGAAATACAAGACTTTCTTGCAACCAACAATAACAATATCGCACCTACACTTTCAGCTCTTTTAACGCGCATTGCAGCCAAGCTCAATGCACGCCCTCTCAGCCCACTCTCTTTTGACCACGCGGAATTTGAATTACTCGCCGCGGGTCATGTCCTTTTAAACCGTCAGCTCAATGCCCTACCTGAGTATTCGGTAGGAGGACGAGCCATTTCTGCACACAAAAGGGTTCAAGCTCGTCCTACCCTTATCCCAACACCTTTGGCAATCCTGGTCCAAACCCTACCTGCACACCATCCAAACACGCTCCAAACGGACTCCCCGATCCAGCCCACCTCAAGTCGGGGAACTGGTACTGATGGTGGACGACCAGGTGCCGCCTCTACACTGGCGCATGAGCCACAAGACGAACCCATGAAGGGATGGCGTCACCCGAGTGGTGGAAATCAAGAACGACCACCTGACTGTCGATTGACCACCACACCACACCTTTGCCGAGTGGGGAATATGTTCACGCCAAAGCGTGACGTCACCTTAAGGCGCACCGCGCCCGCGTGCCCCACCGCCGCTTCGCCTGCAGCTGTCATAACTAGAAGAAGGCGGCTGCGAAAGGAAGCGGAAACAGTCACCTTTTTGTACTCGCGACCGGCGGACGTGTACCGCTGCGTTCCGCGCAGCAACCGCATGGCACCGCCATTTTATATCAGCACGAGTCACCGCGAATGACTTCGCCGCGAGTGACCTTCAGGGTGTGTTCGGCCCGACCAGACACTACTCCTAAATCAGCACGTGTGTACACACGCAATCAGCCCGCCGCGTAAACCAGTGCACAACCCAAAGGGACAATACAAACATTAGAACCAAGTGACAATAGTTCTTCAGCTCATTCAGCACGCCGTCGACAGCAGGACGCCTCCACGAGGACCCACGGTCACCAGCACTCACCAGAGCACGAGCTCCTCGACAAAGGTATTTACCATCAATTATCCCTTACCTATTCTCTGGTTGCAGGAAACTGCTCAACCACACTTAACCCCCCCCCCTATCAACGAGCGTATAGCTAGCAGGAAACTGCTAAACTAATGCTATTGGTGGTCTCTAAAGCATTTGATTGTGTGGAACACCGTATACTGATTCGAAAGCTTTTCCATTATGGTATTTGTGGAGCTGCGCTTGATGTCATCGAGTCATATTTATCTGACAGAATGCAAAAGGTTGGCATAAATGGTGTAACATCTTCAGGATCTATAATTAAAATGGGTGTTCCAGAACGGTCCGTTTTAGGGCCTTTTTTGTTCTTAGTTAACATTAACGACTTGCCACTTATGGCCAAGGATCTTTGTGATATTGTTTTATTTGCGGATGACACATCTCTGAATTTTAAAGTAGATAGGAAAGATATCACACTAATTCAAGTAAACAAAGCTCTATGTAGTATCTCTAAAACTCGGTTTAAAACTAGGTTCTCAACTAATAATTTACTTGTGAATTCAAAAAAGACAAAATGTTTGAAGTTTTCTTTGCCTACTGTTCCATATTTGGAGTCCAACGTTACGCTTGATGGAGTTAAACTCGTAATGGACAAGGCAACAGTCTTTCTAGGCATTAAAATTGACGCAAAATTACAATCGGGTCCTCATATAAATGCCCTGTCTGGGAGACTCAGTTCTGCTGCATATGCAGTACGTAAAATAAGAGAGCTAACAGATGCTTCTACGGCGCGGTTAGTGTATTTTGCATATTTCCACAGCGTAATGTCATATGGGATATTGCTATGGGGTTCAGCGGCTGATATAGAGACCATATTTATCCTTCAGAAACGTGCTATTAGAGCTATATACGAAATGGGTCCCCGTAAATCTTTGTGAGATTTATTTAAAGAAATCAATATATTAACGTTGCCTTCCTTATATGTATTTGAAAATATAATGTATGTTCGTAAAAATTTACATAAATATAAGTTAAATAGTGATCACCACACTTTTAATACCAGAAATACAAATAGGATAGCTGTAATGTAATATTTGTAGTACCTAAGTAGAAACATTGTAAACATCCATATAAAAAGAATCGCCCCGAGTTTCTTGCCGCTTCTTCTCGGTGGGTTCTATATATTTTGGAAAGCGGCGGTAGAGTCTTTAAAGTACATTATAATGAAAAGTTGACGTTCATAAGTGCGTCTTTCATGCCTTAATTGAATAAATTATTTTGACTTTGACTTTGATTTTGATTGAATTTAGTGCAGACCAAATAGATAATAACTGAAAATCCTACTCATCTTACCGTCAATGACCATTAAATGAAAACAACCAAGTAATTTAAACCTGGTAAGGCTAATGAATACTAGTTTACTGTACCTATACCATCACCACAGACAAACAAGCAACCGTAGAGGTATATGTACTAAGTAAAACCGGGATGAGCACGGACTCACACCGTCTGGATCTAGCATAGAGTAATTATTTTTAGCTCAGTACTTATTATAGTTATACAATACCCGTAACTTAATCTACTATCCCCCTAAAATAAAACCCAAAACATTGGAGGCCCCCAAAAAACTCCCTTTGAGTTTTCTCCCCAAATTTAGAGAGAAAAAACAAAGTTGGCAGCACTCCCACAACCGCACAGATCACAAGTTACAATACACAGAAGTCACTAGCAAGACTTTTTTTTTTGCTCTTTGAGCCAGACTACGAAAGGTGCGTTCGTTTAGCTTATGAGGCCATTGGTGGCGTTGTCATTGATGGTTTTTTTTATTATAGCGTTCGTAAAGCTCAAAAACATTATTTTTGCCACTTTTGCCATTTTTGCCCACATCCTATTCGAACTCTCAACTGAGCATAAGACCTAAAATAGCATGATTATGCTGTCAAATACATAGCTGTAAAAAACGATCACAAACAAGGAACCATGCTCTGGACGTGGGTCAATAATTGCACTTTTTGGTGGCAAAATTCCTCTTTTTAAGCTTTCCGAACGCTGAACAAGAATAGACATAAACGACATTTTCACCTACAGATTCCCAATTCGAACGCCCCTTGTGAGCATTTTTAGCGTTATTTTCGCTAAAAACGCTCACAAGGTGCCTGTTCGAACGCGCTACTATTAAGGTTTTCTTTTAATTTAATACTCTTCTCTACTTCTTTTATTTATACATTTGCCATTCGTTCAAATAAAATATGGCAATACTACAAGTTGATAAGTGAGATGACACAAGCACACTAATATGTCTGTCATCAAGTCACTGTCCCGTCTAATGTAACGCTCTAGTAAAGAGGTACATAGATCTGACATTCTCATTCCCATTGATGGTTTCAGCCAATAGGATTGCAAGGTTTTGCTCAGAATGGGATTCAAATGTCAAAATGAAGCCCATGCCCATTCTACGTAAAGTTAGACAATAAGACCGCTCTGGGGCCTTACTATGAGCTCTTAAAGCAGGACTTCTAGACAACTGCCCGGTTTATTCGTACCATGATAACTTTAAAGTAGGCCTGCCCAGGCCTACTATTTCACACAAAAATAATTGTTCAGCATTCACCTCATAATCTTTGTGCTATACAGGTGGGTTTATTTTTCGCTTTCCAGTAATGGAATTCGTCGCATCCATTTCATTATCCGTACGAATATCATTATTTATTTCATTATCTGAACATATTTCATTTTGTATTTCATCTGTTTCTGCAGTTGCATCTTCGAATATTTCATCATTATTTAGTTCCTGTTCTTGCTCGCCAATTACTGATCTATTAAATCCTATGTATTAGACAATTTCTTCTTTTGGAAAAAGTATTACTTCTATATCATTATTGTCATTATCATTCTTCAGCATGCAGTTGTAGTATGATGAATATACGCTTGCCGTAAATCGCTTCAGTATCATAATATATTATATTATTAGTTTCTTAGTCTCTCTATGTAATAATCATATCAGTTAAAAAAAATAAGAAAAAAATAGATGTAAAGATGAATGTATAAGTAATGGTTTATGGTATATGGTATTCATCTGTCTTAACTCGCATAGAATGTATTCGTATAAAATATAAGGTAATCAAAATACCGTAAATCTATAATTATATGTATTTCTTGTTTCAGGAATCCCACGATATAATGTTCGATAGTTACTCACCATTTCTCGCTGAACAAATTCTCCGTCAAAATGTTGCTGAATATCTAGAGCGAGAAAGACCCTTCGTTAGCGAGGAAAGAGCCAACAGTAGAACCAGCATCCAAAACAATGCCAGTGATAGTTGCCATAGAAAACGTCAAGCAAACAAGACTTTGCATTCATATGTTAAAAAACCGTTGAAGGGTGCACCATCAAAAATTATACGGGTACAAATCTTTGAAGCAGAGGAGCTTAAAAATGTTGAAAATTCTACATTTAATTGTAAAGCCAGTGTATGCGCGCAATATGTAGCTGATATATTTACTGATGATGTGTACAGGAGTGCTAAAGACTTAGTAAAATACATAGAAAGATAATGTAATGATAGATAAAAAGTATGTAATAAAATAAATAACTCGAAATTAACGGCTAATTGCTTTTTATTTATTGTTGTTTTTAGTAAGATAGAAATAAGATCACTCGTTTAACTCATAAACTGTGAAAGAAAAATATTGTGAGGTAACTGTCATGTTCACCACAATTTTGAGGAAGTAGTCATCGTGCTGGGTTGTGACCTTATGTCTCATACTATCTATTCCAGACAGAAAATCGGCTTTAAAGCTTTAAGGACAGGGTGGGTTGTGATCCTGATGATCACAGTAACGATGACATAGTATTGAAATACTATCACTTGAACATACGAGTATATAGAGTATCTAAGTACTTCCAAACTATACCTAATCTCTATACACACCTATTTAGTTTTGTTTATTCATATCGTTACCATTCACGCGTATTTGAAACGTAATCTGATGTAATGATTCATTCTATACACATACGAGTATAATGCATAATATACCTTTCAGAGGCTTGAAATCGGTGAATGCATCCAGTATGCATTTAAGAATTATAGATGCTTGGTAACAGCTGTGAGAGGCATATATTATGCTTGATATTTGAATACATGTTGTATCATCTGGCACACTTGATACTGAGAGATATCAGAGTTTCTTTATAAACGTTTTTAGATAGCTGAATCATCAGATCATCTATGTGAACAGATGCAAAATAAATAAAAAGCTGGCTTATCACCCCTGTTTTACCGTTGTAACATTTTAAAAACGTAAATCATCAGATCATCTAAGTGAATATGTAAAAATAAAGAATAAATCTTACTTATCAGCCCAGTGAAACTGTTGATAAGACATTCTAAAAAGCTGAATTATCAGACCTTCTATGTGAATAGATCACCAGCTCCCTGTTTACTGTTCAACTTAGTTGCTCACTCACTGAACTCACAAAATCCTATTATCTTAAGTATTTTAACATTGTCGTACCAATCCTACTGGTCTAATCGAAAGATACATATTTATGTAATAAGAACATGCGCCGATTTAAGTTCCCTTACCTACCTAGCTAGCTTATTTATATTTATAATCTTCATGATTAACTTAACCTGTTGCTATCGCGCGGAACGGCTGTGTAAAAGTGCTTGAACAGATGAATCTGATATTGTGTGTGACTGTGTTACCTACTAACCGTGATGCGAAATGGTAAACTTTTGTTAAAAGCAGAAAGAAATGAAGACTGTTTATATTATGTCAAAGAAAACGTAAGGGAAAATGTGAACTACTGTGAAACAAACAAAATGCAGCAATGGCACATGAAGCTAGCTCATCTAAACGAAAGACAAATGAGAATAGCTATGGATCAGAAGGAAATGGAAGGTTTAGATTTTAATAAACATGACACAGTTAAAGACTGTGAAGTATGTGCCAAAGGCAAGGCAACTAAACTGCCGTTCAATGTACATAA
The DNA here is from genome assembly GCA_917880725.1 of Selenia dentaria. Taxonomy (NCBI): domain Eukaryota; kingdom Metazoa; phylum Arthropoda; class Insecta; order Lepidoptera; family Geometridae; genus Selenia; species Selenia dentaria. The sequence goes on along the minus strand of OU862901.1, from coordinate 7,350,139 downwards.
AAATGACGAACGGTCTAATGAACTGTTTTAAATTGTTCATACCGATGTGTGTGGGCCAATGAACCATCTCCAACATCTCATCCATCAACCAACAACCATCATCAGCAAATCAACCATCGAAAGAAGGTTCAAAATACTTCATCACATTTATTAATGATTTTCACAGATATACAAGGGTATATACTATAAAACTAAAAACGAAGCCCTATCGAAATTTAAGGAATTTAAAAATAAAGTTGAGAGATTTATCAAACAAAAGATAATATGTTTGCAAAATGACAATGGGACTGAATACATAAACAATGAATTTGACAAATACCTAAAAGAAAATGTACACGCCAGAACAAAATGGTTTCGCTGGGAGAAAAAATAGAATATTACTTGATTAAGCAAGATGCATGATAATTGACGCTAATATAAAAGAAGCTTTTTGGGCTTAAGCAATTAATACAGCCAACTATTTAGCAAATCGTAGCCCTTGCAGCAGTATTAATAATGACTAAACGACTCCATTTAAAAAATGGGTAAAATGAGTCCCATCTGTGAGGCATTTTCATATTTTTGGGACTAAGGCGTTTGTGTTAAACAAAAATAAAAAATACGGATAATTTGAAGCCAGAGCAACAGCTGGTATATTTTTAGGATATTCGGAAAATCATAAAGCTTTTAGAATTATCAATACAAAACCCGAAGATATAATAATTAGCTGAGACGTAAAATTTTTGGAAAAAATGTTTTATGAAAAAGTATCTTGACATGACAATAATGATATAGAAGTAATACTTTTTCCAAAAGAAGAAAATGTCAAAAACATAGGATTTAATAGATCAGTAATTGGCGAGCAAGAACAGGAACTAAATAATTATGAAATATTCGAAGATGCAACCGCAAAAACAAATGTACTACAAAATGAAATATGTTCAGATAATGAAATAAATAATGATATTCGTACGGATAATGAAATGGATGCGACGAATTCCATTACTGGAAAGCGAAAAATAAACCCACCTGTATGGCACAAAGATTATGAGATGAATGCTGAACAATTATTTTTGTGTGAAATATATGAAAATAGTGATGAATGGGATGACGCTATTTTAAGCAAGATAGAATCACATCTTAAAAACAACACTTGGAAAATTGTACACAGGAATGAAAGTAAAAATTTGATTGACAGTAAAATGATCCTAAAATATAAGTACAATGAACTTGGAGAAATAGATCGGCGAAAAGCGCGACTTGTGGCATGAGGTAGCAATCAAAAAGAAGGGATTGATTACACGGAAACATTCGCGCCAATAAAAGCCGAAAAACTTGGATAAATACTTGAAAATTATAACTGCACATGGAAAAGAAAATGAAGTAGTTAGACGAGCAAAATAAATGCCATTAGATATGAACAGGTATAAAAGTGACGGGATATGTCAATTAAATAAAGCCATATATGGATTGAAACAAACAGGATGACTATGGTTCTTAAAATTACATTTAAAAATGATAGAAACTGGATAAAAAAATTCGACCGCAGATCCCTGTTTGTACATCTTGGATAAAGAAGGAGAGAAGTTGTTTGCCAACATATATGGCGATGATTTAATACTGGTCTATAAGTCGGATAATTTGTTCAGGGAAGTTAACGAAAAATTGCAGAAAGCATTTGAATTACGTGATATGGGTTCACTCCATTTTTGTCTGGGCATACGATTCTCCTATGTAGGGGGAGAAATGACGTTATCACAAGAAATGTATATTGAAAATTTGATAAAAAGTTTTAACATGGAAAAATGTAAGCCAGTTTTGACGCCTATGGAACCAGCTCTATAATTAGGGGGAAGCCTAAATGAAGAAGAAAAAGATAACTATCCATATCAAAAGCTTATTGGATCATTAATGTATCTGGCAGTAGCAAAAAGACCAGATATTATGTTCGCAGTTAGCTATTTAAGTCAATATAATAACTGTTATGATACAAGTCACTGGCAAGCTGCAAAAAGAATTATACGTTACCTTAAGGGGACGAAGAATATCTCATTAAGATACAAGAAAACAGGATTGCCAATAATAGTTATGGCAGATGCAGAATGGGCAGCTTGTACCCTTGACCGCCGTTCGTATACAGGCTACATTTTCAAGTATAGCGGTGGTCTAATCAGTTATGAAACAAAGAAACAAAGAGTTGTTGCTTTATCCACAGCAGAAGCTGAAAACATGGGGTTGACAGAGGCGACGAAGGAAGCCCTGCATTTGAAGTATTTACTAGAGGACATTGGAGTATCACAGCAGGCAGTTCCAATTTATAATGAGAATCAGGCTGCACAGAAGTTAGCCACTAATTTAATGACTGGAAAGAGATTAAAACACATCAGTATTAAAGAGCATTTTGTGAGGGACTGTGTCCAAAGAAAACTGGTAACTATTCATTACGTGGGCACAGAAAATATAGAAGCTGATTTTCTAACTAAGGCCTTACCGCAGCCAAGGCTATTGAAGTTGCTTAAAATGATAGGAGTCACTCAGACCTGTGCTCAATTTATCACCCAAGGTCATCGTGAGGGGGAGTGTCATAGATAATGTGTTTTTTACCCTGATTTTTTTTATTTAATTTTAAGCTATTGCATAGCTTCTATCGCGGGCCTTGAGCGTGGTGACCGAATCCAGAAATTCCGTAACGAAAATGACCTAACACCCCCACTCCTACTCCATCTATCGATGAATATCAGAACTTTTAATGACTTTTTGAAATATCACGCTTGTCTCTTTAGTTCAGCAACTAGCCTCAAGATGGCATTGGTTAAATAATTATAATTGCATAAGTTGATTTGGCATCCATCGATGAATAGCAGAACTTTCAATGACTTTTTGAAATATCACGCTTGTTTCTTTAGTTCAGCAACTCGCCTCTAGATGGCATTGGTTAAATAAATTTAATTGCATAAGTTGATAAAACAGCTATGCAATATCTTTACCGCGGCAGTCTCCGAGTGCCACACGTCTGTTTTTTTAATTTTTATTATTTATTTATTTCTATGCATTTATCAATTCCGAACTTTTCCAACATGCGGGCAGCGTACGCTCTCTGATGAAGTAATATGGAACCAGAATATCTCTTAATTTCCATCCCAAGAAAGAAGCTTGTGGACTTTATTGTTATTTAAAAACCTGCCTTCATTTCATCCAGGAAGCAGTTAGCTTGTTTTTCGCTTGTGTATACAATAAGACCATCGGCGACATATAGTGCAAGAATGATTTGACCATTCCCTTTTGTTCTTACAAATAAACAAGAATCGGAATCATTCTTCTTAAAACCCGTCTTCATGATGTAGTCTGTGATGAATCTGTTCCGACAGAGTGGAGCTTGTTTTGAATCGTACAAGCTCTTCTTTAACTTGAATACATATTTCTCATCGGTAAAACCTTCAGGTGGTTTCATGTACATTTTCTCATCTAGGTAAGTGCCATAGAGAAAGCTGTGGATACGTCAAACTGTGCTGAGCTGAGATAGCTTCTTTTTAGCTGCAACGCTTAAGACTGCTCTTATAGTGCTGCTTGTTGTGATTTGTAATTAATGATGATCGAGTTTGAGGGGTGAGATATGTTCCGTAACCTCAAAATTTTTCACTGCGTTAAAAATTTTCTTATAGGGGATAATGTATTGTAATTTCAAATTACATCATAACTATCTCATTTCATTAAATCCTTAGTGTTAAGTTTTTATTAAAAACTATTTCGATATTGACCATATGGGAAATTAAGAAATAAAAAATGAGGAGATGACATAGGAGACGTCAAGAAAAATAGATGGTTTTTGGACAGAGAGAGATTCCAATGCATATTGAATAATTATCCAGTATTTAAAAAAACGAGTAAATAAAGGAATTTCGGAGCAGAGGGAGAGATTCTGACTCAAAAGAATATTCGATACTACTTGGCTGACCAATATAAAAGGATCAAAGTTTCGGAAAATAGATTTAATTGCTGATATATTGTATCAGGTAAATCTTAAGCCCAATAGATTTGGGCTTAAGATTTGCCTAACGTCTCGAAAGAAGACCAGCGACAATACATACATTGAAGCAGCCGTATTGAGTACGGCTTGTCTGGTGTTGGAAAAGTCCTTTTGAAGAAATTAAGCAGTTCTATTTAAAAAAAAACTAATTTGGGGCTCTCATGACAAGACTGATTGAAGAAGAATGATTAGGACCTACAATTGAAGTGAATTCCCAGGTCACGTTATTAGGCTATTGTATTCATATTTCTAATGTTCCTTTTTTATTTCCAATTAACTAGTTAGGCCTACTAGGGATGTTTGCTATTCTTGATAGGGTATGTATAATATTACATTACATTTTTATTGGAGGCTGTAGATACGTCAAACTGTGCTAATCTCAGCTTCTCTTTAGCTGCTACGCTTAAGACTGCTCTTATAGTGCTGCTTGTTGTGATTTATGAATGATGATCGAAATTGAGGGGTGAGATATGTTCCATATTCTAAAAAAATTTCATTGCGTTAAAAAAAATCCTTGGTTATGGGATAATGTAATATAATTTCAAATCACATCATATCTCATTTCAGTAAATCCTTATTGTTAAGTTCATATTACTTACTATGGGCCTCATAAGTAAGCTCAAAGTCGCACAACGAGCTATGGCTATGCTCGGGGTTTCTCTACGTGATCGAATCAGAAATGAGGAGATCCGTAGAAGAACGAAAGTCACCGACATAGCCCATAAGATTAGCCAGTTAAAGTGGCAGTGGTCAGGGCACATAGCAAGCAGAAAAGATGGCCGATGGGACCGAAAGGTTCTGGAGTAGAGTCCACGGACCGGCAAGCGCAGCGTAGGTTGTTCACCGACACGGTGGACAGACGACCTGATAAAGGTCGCAAGACGACGTTGGATACAGGCCGCTTCAAACCGGCCCTTTTGGAAAATCATGGGGGAGGCATATGTTCAGCAGTAGACGTCCTACGGCTGAGATGATGATGATGAAGGAGAAGGTTCCTTAAAAAGAATCTCGTCTTCATGTTCCGCTTGTGTAGGCGAGTTAGACAGTGAACGAAGGTTACAGGAGTTTCGACGATGAGCGAAGCGAGGAGGTAGGTTTTGATGGTGACCACACAACGCCAAAATTATGATGAATAACACTAAAATGAGTAATGGAAATTGTTAATATCGCAAAATATATCTACACTGGACACTGGAACGTGCAAACGTGACTTTGTCGGTGCCATGCATATTTAATCTGTGATGTACACAGATTATAACCCGTAGTAAGACGTTTTTGTTTTAACTTGTGTTACATTAGCAGATTTAGTGCGGTCCCAATCAGCCATAATCGATTTAAGCGCGATAAAAGTCGGTCCCTTTCACCGTGATCGTGATTACGATGGCCCACGCTACGTCATCGATGACGTCTTAACTGCCGCCATATTGACGATTACATGAACCATGCACTACACCATAATCGTCGTGAGCATTCTGTCAAAAGTGACAGGTGTTTGTTTATTTCAACAAGGTAAAAGTCGGTCCATCCATTCCATTATTTCTTTTTAATCCACACACCCCATAGGTAGTTAATTCCTCCTCCCTTCACACTATGCACGATATTTTTATGAATTTGTTTTTCGCGCGCAAATGGTTCGTTATTGCTACAACTCTGGTCCGATTTATCAACACGCTTACAGTGCCACGAGCTGTCATAATCGCGATATTTATCTCGAACCAGCTTTGTTAGACGTTAGCACTGTGAGCAAAAATATCGCAAAATGGACCGCTGTGTACAACTACCTAATTGCTCTAGACCATAGGGGAATTTATATTACCCATATTATTAGTGGCCTGGGGCCTTACTATGAGCTCTTAAAGCAGGACTTCTAGACAACTGCCCGGTTTATTCGTACCATGACAACTTTAAAGCAGGCCTGCCCAGGCCTACTATTCAAGAGCCGCAGAAAAACCGTTCACCTGTTTTTTTAGTATGGTTTCTCGTTAACATGTCGCTCTAAATCCACTCAGTTTATTAGCTTTCAAACGTCTAGGCGTATGCAATGTTGGTTATATTCAATTGTTAGAATGCCAGTGACAATATTATCCGATCACCTTTGAGAAAACAATATTTAAACAGTTCACCTAAATGAGCGTTATGGTATTATTTCTTTCAAAATTGTTTATGTCAGGTTTAAGAACTGCGCGGAACTTGCATGATTTTTACGAAGCTGATAGTAAGGCCCCAGTATCTTCAATCAATTCTAGTTGAAACTTATTTCCTTTTTTCAAAATCTATGTGACTTAATGCATAGGTTAATCTGACTATATCTCTTAAATGTCAAATTTACATTGGACTCGAAAATAACACCAATTTAGGTAGTTAGCTGTAAAAGCTATTAAGGTGACAGTTTATGTCGTATTTATGATTTTGATTTCATACTAAGACTTGACTTGACTTGACTTCTTTGTTAATGGCGTGTCTGCTTATTGCAAATACTAAGACTTTATTCAGTTTAAAAATAACACCGATAGGCCGATACCGGTCTTAACTATGACAGCTGTCTAAAAGACATATTTACAGACCTATTAGCTAGATTTAATTTTTTGTAGCTGATGAAATTTATTTATGGCTAATTCTATAAAAACTGACTTGGCATCACTTAATATTTATTTAGCTATCTATGTCTAGTCTATACGCATAATCTGTGGTAGAGAACTAGTAGCGCGGTCGGGCCATTCCATTTATTTGACAGCTCCATTACGAAAACACAAGCGCATAAATGTCGTCCCGCGATATTTTCTTGAGAAATGACTTCTACAAATGATGGAAAAGACGTGAAAAGTAATCAAACAAGTGGCCCAAAAGGCAAAACATATTATATTGAACTTTACAAGGTAAGTGTAATTCTATCTAATCCCAGGATTCGTGTAATTATCACGACGCCGTTGTGACGATGAAATCCCTACGTCCGCCATATTTGTCTACTAAATAATCTTGTATTTATGAAAACGAATGTATCTTTCTTAATTTCTTACTAAATCAATCTTCTAATCATGAAATTATTTACGACTTTATTTTAACGGCTGGCTGTAGTTACTGGAATGGGTATATCAATGGCGTTGATGCGATTGTATGCAGCTCAAAAATCATCACAAACTCTGAATAGCTCATGTGAATTACCGTAATTTTGGTGACAATTGCGGCTCAACTTGTTAAAATTGTGACTTATGCTTTCTAGTACAACTTTTGTTACGAACTCTCTAGATTACTAGATTACTCAATACATACCTACTAGTGTTCCAGTCAAGTGGTTGGTTGAGCGACAGCCATGTTCCCTAGTGCATAAGTCACGTAGGTTTTGTTTACCTACCAGCCGAATCCGAGCCGAGTAGCCGACAATAAAATGTTTGCTAATCAAATCTTGTGGTTCTTTAAAAAAGTAGGTACTCACCTACTTACCACTCCTCAGCTAGATATTGTTCTGTTCGAAATTATTTTCAAGGCAATTTTATAAATTAGTAATTTACAAAGAAAAACTAAATAATTTTGTAATATACTGCAACTAGTATGGTAACTAATTCTATTTCATGGCAATGTTCCTGATTCTAAGTATTTCTTTCATGTATATGTGGGTATAACAAACAAAAACTTAATCTATTAACACAAGTTTATTTTTTATTCATATTTTAATTAGGGACTTTGGAGTTGTCCAACGACTGTCAGTCCTGTAGTGTAAGCAGTTTTATATTATACATAATCCAAATTGTTTTATATGTGGATTTATACAGTTGAACATTGAAATTTGTACTGATGAAAGATAAAACTTCCTGATGTTTTGCTTGGCATTGAACTGCTCTTGTCACCCTAAACCAGCATTTACTATTTGGTGGTTCTCAACCTGGTTCAGCCATCATAATAAAATACCAGGTCGCAGCATTCCGGCCTTTTTATCAGATCACATAGGAATGGGTAACTGTTAAGCATTAAAAATGTAATTCAAATCAACATGAGTTTATTGCGACAACAACTGAAACTTATTGACCTCACTCGTTTTCTTGGGTATGGCTTCTGCGACATTTGAAGTGAACATTGATCTTTAACACAATATGGCATTGTGTTCTCACTTTTAACTAAATATTTACTAATGAATTGAAAGTAATGTCAATGGATGCACTTTAAGGATATTTTCCAGCGTGGATATCAAACCCAAAACATTAAACATTGACTCGAAAAACAGATAAGGACTGTCATGTGCCACAGCTCTCAAAGAGATAGATTTGAGACTAGGAAACTGATAGAGTTTTGGTTATCTCTTAGTCAAGAATATACAAAAATTATCTAATCAAGCAAAAACATTTTAAATGCCAAACATTTTTTGTGTTCCAAACACGGGGAGATAAATAATATAAAATATAGGCCATTTAATCAGTTGAGTTAACATTTATAGGCTGTGACATTAGTTTAACCACATTCATTGCATTTCTTGGAATCTTATTATGTAGTGGTTTTTGAGTTCTATTCGCCCAGCAACAATGCTTTCTAAACTCTAGAGGTATTAGCTCACTTACACAACTCACTCCTGCGCTTAAGTATTGCTCTTTAGATATAGTTACACTGCTAATGAAAATTAGCTGTCAGTGAGCTTGCTGCCGTCAGCAGTGTTGGAGCAGAGTCATGTAAGTAGGCTTATACATAAGCACTAGCGCTTGGAGGCAAGAGTGTAGTGGTAACACCTCAGACGCTTCTTTCATAACATTGGAGATAAGTCTGAATTTTATACCAATAGTACCCAATATAATATTTTGCAAATAACTTCAGGTTAGTATCTTCTAACTCCATGTAGTTCATTCTTCACAATATTATTATTTTTTTATATCAAAAAAATCTATCATCGACAAAAAGAACATGGTTTTTACCAACCCTGATCAATTGATCATACATTGTATTATACTATCTGCACTGATGCAAAAATACAGATAATTCATTATTTTTGATCTTTGCACCGTACCAGGCTAAAGCAATTTAGCCTGGTACGGTAGCTAAAGCACAGTGTAAAACACTTTATTGTAAATTGTAGTCTGAACCAATTAAAAAGTAAATTTACAATGACCCCATTGATTTTGATTTGACCACTATTAACACACACATGACACCTTACCAATATCCATGATCATGAGCAGAAATCTGGTTGCTGTACAAACATTTTCCATGGTCAGGGATCTACCGGCTAACATTTTCCATGGTCAGCGATCTAACGGCTGGTGCCCATAATCTATCTACTGTTGGGTTACCTTACCAGAGATAGATATTGGTATTGAGGTAAACTATGGATAGATAGATTATTGGAATCCCCCATAAGCGACACTGGGCCCGCGTGGTGGATTATGGCCCAACTCCTCTCTCTAAGAGGAAGGCTCGAGTCGCAGCAGTGGGAACATAAAGGGCTGATTATGATAAACAACTAACAAAACAGTTTCTTATCCTTATCATAATGTTTATTAGGAAAGTGGACTAACTTGTATATGATTTCTTCACTCACTATGTTTTAGTTTTGACTATATGGTGTACACTTTTGCATAAAACTGAAATATTGCTAAAAGAACTGTCATTTATCTAGTACAATAGTGGCACAAATAACTCATAGTTTGTATTGAATACGTAAACTATACACTCAAGCATATTTTCGTGCTCGGCCCACTACTAGATATTTTTTTTTTTTTTTTTGAGATGAAATCCGTAAATACCCACGTCTTTTGAATTGTTTCCTAACTATTATACAGCGGCGATACAGAATTCCCGCATTTATGTGCCGGATTTGTTGTAGTTTCAGTGCGTTTCCGTTTTCCAGGTTATATTATCTTTCTAATTAAACATAAATAAATCAGTATCGCTCTGTGACTTATACAGATGGCTGCTGCTGATTCCGAGGTGATTTGTAATTATTCTGCTTTTACTGCGGCTTTCAATTAATCATTACCATCTTTCGATTCTCATTCACAATGCGTTAAATTTTAAAATTTGTTTGATAAAAAATTATCAAACATAATTCATAGATACGTTGACATATACGATCGTATCGTATATGTCAACGTATCGTTGACATATACGATACGATTACAGTCCACTAATGTATACTACATAATACTAACTACTAAATACTACTATAATACAGTACGCAAATTTTCGTGCTATGTGCCCACAGGTCCATACACGTTTGCCGTCCACAGTACGTGCTACGACGATCTACTCGTATTTAAAAACAACTCACTATTTCGATTTTTATATGTCAAAGAAAAAGCGAGCGGTTGAGCGAATTAATAACCGATTTAAAACTATCAAAGTGATAAGTGAAAACTATATAATGTTTGAAATTGGGATTCAAAGTATAGAATGACAAGTAGAGCGACCATCACCTCATAATCGATAAATTAGTTATAGTAACTGGATCACAGTGAGAAATAGAATCAATTGGCAACAAAGTTGATGACGATCTTTTTTCGGTACAAAATGTATAGGAAAAGTTTTTGGCGATTTCTAACATTGCTAGTACTCTACTCAAACCTCAGTTGGCCTAATAGAGTAATTTTATCCCTATATGAAATAGAATCTACTTGGTACTTACTTGGTACTTGGTCAGCGGGCTGTTTTCCGCACCCATGCCGTCTCGATGCGGCACTTTGTGCGTGATGTCGGGTGGTGCGCGTTAGTCCAGCCACCCGATGTCGTCGAAGAAGGCCAGCAGCTCGCTGATGCCGGTGCAGGCCTCCTTGACGAAAAAAATAGAATCTATTGGCAATAAAAATATTATTTTAGCATATTTTTCGCTGACTGTACATTTTTCCCAAAATCTGTAAATACAAATCAGAATATTACAAAAAGTTACGGATGGTTTTAGGAGCGTTTTCCTGTAACTATAACGGTACCTGCCCTTTACTGACCTGTCTCAAAACACATCCTGTATATGTCAAACACATTTACCATCTCAACACTCAAACCTTCCTTTTAGGATTCGTCGTAGTCGGGTAAAATAAGAATAATATCACACCATTGCTCTCAGATAGATCTCAGTGTTGAGCCACTCGGTTTCATTGCCTTTGTGAACCATAAACAAATGCATGACTGATACATAGTGGAGCACCGCGTAACTATATGACGAGAGATAATATGCTGTGCCCAGGCAGCACTATAATTGATCAAGCGAGTGAACCGTCTCTTCTTTAACTGGCCAAATTAACTTTCATTTGTCCGTATGTTTGTTAGGTTGCATGTTGGTCTTCCTGTACAGGTTGCATTTTTAACCAATCTTGACGAAACTTGGTGTTCGTTAAGATTGACGAACACCAAGTTTCGTCTAGTGTTCTACTATTCATTATATTTTTTTTTGTCGAAGACCATCTTTGGATGGATCCTTTTCCTAAAAAGGGGGGATGTTAGCTGCGGGTGTATTTAGCGAGCGATTTGGATAAAATTTATTACACATTATGTACGCAACTTGAAAGTCATTTCGAATGTGAGCATAATTGGTGCCGAGATAATAAATTGTGAATTTTAAAACTGGTCTATTTTGGTAATATTTGGCAAGAACACTTGGTACTATCTGCAGACGGCTCAAACTGAGAAATTGCCGCTGATAAGACTGCTCGCGAGGTCTACTGTTCGCAGAACTATTAGTTTACTTTAGTTTGGGGTCCCTGTATATAATATACTGATCTTTCATTGATGTGCAATACGATGGACACAGTAAGTACCTACTTCTGTCCAGCATCCACAAGTCATAGTGTTTGCAAGATACCTGCACACAATTTGCTGACGCGTGTACTTCAGGTTATAGCAACAATGTCATAGTCTATTATCTCATTTTCAACAATGAAACATCGCCATTTGCATAAAAGAGAAAGAAGAAAATAGTTTTAAGGCGTGCTGGTATCCTGATAATAGTAAAAAGCAGAATCTTTAAATATCTAGTTTAGTGTAACGAAACAGAATTGGTATTGTATGAAAAAATACTTAGGTTATAAAAGGAACAGGAAAAGAATATTAATCGAATAGAATTAATAAATAGATATTACTCGCCTTTTGCAAAAAAAACTAAATAGAAACACACAAAAATAAACTTTTACGTACAAATTCTCAGAATTTTCAGCGGTCACACTATATTTTTTTAGGTAATACATAGCTAACATATATTATTAAAATAGAACCAGCAGTTTTTAATTGTGTTAGTGAATATCGAAAAATATAAAGAACACGTACACAATTAATAGGCCACAGTCAATCTTTGCATTACATCGTCCAAACAATTTTCAACCTTACTTAAGGTGCGTTCGCTTAGCTTAATACCCTAAAAGGGCATTGATGGCTCTTTTGTTATAGTGTTCGTAAAGCTCAATAACGTTATTTTTGTCACTTCGAACGCTCAACTGAGCATAAGACCAAAAATCGCATGATTATGCTGTCAATACACACGATACAAACAACCATGCTCCGGACGTGGGTCGAAAATTTCACTTTTTGGTGGCAAAGATTCCCTGTTTTTAGCATTCAACGCTGAACAAAAAGAGACATAAATGACATTTTCACCTACAGATATCCAATTCGAACGCCTTTGTGTGCGTTTTTAGCCTTATTTTAGCTAAAAACGCTCACAAGGGGTCTATTCGAACGCACTATTAAGGGATCATAAAAATATTTTTTCAATTGGGATTGGACCGCGCCTTAATATAATAATTTCTTCAAAAGAATGAAAGTTCACCGAAAAGAGAATACATGGATCTTACGACTAAGGCAATGTATATACGATATATGTACATTGGTATTATGATACATATTATACTAATAGGTACATTGTTTTATAAAGATTGTAAATATCATTTTGTATATTTAATATACAGCGTGGGTAGACAAATCGCTTGTACACGGGTTTCTGAGATTTCTTTGTTTCGCGGGCGTATCACAATAATTCCTAGAAAAATCGTCAAAGGTAATTTGAACATCTGTTGAAATTCTTACTCGTCTCACAGTGATATATTATATAAGCTATCACATTATCGTAATTTCGATCATGTCATAACATGGCTCTGTCTTGAGAAATTGATTTAACTTTTATTCCCAAGCTGTGAGGTTCATGTTACTGTATATAAACAGTGCTTGTCATATTCGCACTGATTTGCTAATAACTGAGTGATAAGAATTATGCAGGCACACCTACATTATTTTATGTACTTACAATTCTCACCAAATGATTAGATAAAAGAATATGTTTACGCTTTCTTGGTTTACAATCGTATCAGCGCGGTTATCTATGATATTAGCATAAAAGTATTATATCATTTCGAACAACTTTTTGTATCGCTTTTTCAATATTCTATAAGTTATTACCGGCTCCGTCTTAACTCTACAGGATGCATATCTCAAAAACAAACTACGAAGTGTCGTTTGACGGATATCGCGTTTTATACTGTGAAAGCGAAAAAGCATATAGATCAGCGGTGGGTCGCGAAGAAGAAGTCGAGCGTAACACACGTGTTAGAGAGATTGGGTCGAGTTTTAAGTGTTAAAATCCACATTTCGAGTCGGTTTACGTATTTCTGAGGCATATTTATTCTTAGACAGGTGGTGGTGAGTTTTTATTTGTGTTTTGTTTGTATTTAGGGGAAATGGAACCCATTTCCCCTGACCCTCCGGACCCGCCGGACCCAGGTCCGCCATTAGCAAAGACGGCCTGTGCGACGGCGACTAAACGCCAACATAATGACGATGATCAACCTGCCCCTCGTAAAAAACTGATTACGGACTCTGAGACAGCGTCAGCCTCGATCCAAACGGTATACACCCACCCTTCAATTGTTGTGGATGGGATAAGGTCTTATGAGCCAACTGACTCCGGTCCCTTCATCGTTCACGTATCCAGAATAGAGTCTGACCCAGCCGCAGGTACTCAAATTAGACCCATCAAATTCGGACAATTCCTATATGTAAATAAAATCGACAACATTTGCCAGGATCGTGTCAAACGAGTTGGACGAAATAAAATCGCGATTATGTTTAAATCAGCTTCGGGAGCGAATAAGTTTTTAAATAACCCTTTGCTCAGGACGCATAAGTATGAGGCTTTTATACCTACTTATAATGTGACACGAATGGGACTAGTACGAGGAGTGCCTGTTGATTGGTCCATGGACGAGTTTGTTGAGTCATTAATTACACCAGGTGAATGTGCTCAAATCCTTAAGGCTAGGCGGATGAATAGGAAAGTTAAACTGGACGGTAATATCACATGGGAACCAACACAAACTGTTGTTCTGACGTTTAGAGGCCAAAAATTACCAACAAGAGTATTCTCATATTATTCTTCCTTAGCCGTTGAGACCTATCAGTTTCCTACTATACAGTGTATGAACTGTTGCCGGTTAGGACACATCAAAGTTCAGTGTCGATCTAAACCAAGGTGCTACAGATGTGCTCAACCCCATATGGGAGATGAGTGTAGTATCCAAGAGCCTTCCTCTACGTGTTTATATTGCTCTGCCCATCACTTTGCTACCAGCAGAACCTGCCCTGAACAGGACAGGCAGAAATCCATTAAGCTCATTATGTCTCGAGATGGAATTTCTTATCAGGATGCATCTTCACAGATTCCAAATGTGCGCATGACTTATACTGAAGCTACTAAGGCCTCATATGCACCTGATCCCCATTCCCCACAATCAGTTCCAGTGGTCCCTCCTCAGCCTCATCCCCATGTACAATCATACAGAAAAACGGTAGTCCACTACCCCAAGCCAAGACCCCCCCTGGGAAAGACCTCTGATAAAGCTGCCCACCAAAATATCATAGCCAATGTACCTTCCTCCCTCCCAAATGGATTTGCCCTCCAAATGTCACAACCCTCCTCTCCCTGTGAGTTACCACAAGAACAGCTTCTTGTGCAACTGCTCACAATCATCATCAACATCATCTCCCAGAACTCCATTAACTTACCGACCAACGTTGCCCACATGATAAGCCAACTCTCATCCCTAATAGGACATAATGGACCAGTGTCCAATCATCCAATGGAATTGCAACAGTCTTCGAGCGAAGACTCATGATTTATATTACTTAATCAGAAAATATTCACCCATCCTGGTAGCCATCTCGGAGACATGGCTGGTGCCTGGATCTCATTACAGAGTTTCGGGCTACTCATGTCTTCGGGATGACCGCCAGGATGGGTATGCAGGAAGTGCCCTGCTGATTAAGCATAGCTTAACCTTTTCACAGATATCTATCCCTGCTCACAGCACAGAATTTAATGTTGTGGCTGTTAGAGCTTTTAACATCACATTTCTATCATTTTATATCCCCCATCCCCACTCCTATCTGATCCCTGACATCCTTCTAATCATCTTATCTGTACCTACTCCTGTTATAGTGATGGGCGATTTTAATGCTCACCACACCTCCTGGGGCTCGGCCCACTGTGACCAGTTTGGTTACTCTCTTTTGGATGCATTTGATGAGGCAAATCTTTGTGTAATAAATGATGGGTCTCCTACTCGTCGTGTATCACCATCCCAAAACCCCAGAAGTGCAGTGGATTTAACTGCCTGCTCGCCATCCCTATCCTCTGTCGTATCCTGGGAGGTGCTACCTCTCTCATATGGTAGTGACCATTTTCCTATAATAATTAAGCTACTTCAGAGAACTCCTCCTCAAAGCTGTCCAAACCCACTCCTAAAATATAGACTTTCAGCAGCTAACTGGGAATTATACTCCTGTAACCTTAATAATAGAGTACAACTAATTCCTAACCCCAATCCTAATAATCTTCTCATATGCTATACAAAATTTATTGAATCTCTTACTGCCTCAGCTGATGAACATATCCCTCTCAAAAAACCCTGGTGCAACCGTCCCTCCCCTCCCTGGTGGGACTCTGAATGTTCAAACATAGTCAGAAATCGGAATGAGACCGAAACTAATTATAATACCTCTATGACTATGACTAATTATTTACTATACAAAAAATCCGCTGCAAAGTCCAGGCGATTACTATCAAATAAAAAAAAAGAGGATGGATTCACTTCTGTGAGAGCCTGACTCCCACTACTCCTCCATCTTTAGTATGGAGACAAATTTTAGAGGCTATTGTAATTACCTAAATCTAACTTCAAACTCCTCAGCATGGATTGATGAATTTGCCAATAAGCTTGCTCCTCCTTTTACTCACATAGCCCTCACATTCAATATTCCCATTCCTATCTGCACCTCCAACAATATTGATAGTCTATTTTCCTATGATGAATTACAAGTGGCTATGGATGGATTAGTGGATTCCTCACCTGGGGTAGATGGTATCACATACTCCTTCATCACAAGAGCTACTGAAAAAACTAAGCTATATTTTCTGAACCTTATTAACATGTTTTATGACCAAGGTCTTATTCCTGAAACATGGAACACACAAATCATCATACCAGTCTTGAAACCAGGTAAAAACGCAACTGACTCTAACTCTTACCGTCCTATTGCATTATCTTGTGTGTTGGCCAAGATTGCAGAGTTACTCATAAAGAATAGGCTGGAATGGTTGCTTGAATCTTCATCGCTACTCCCCAAATCCCAATTTGGCTTTAGAAAGGGAATGAGTACTTTTGACAGCCTCAGCATTCTTACTACTGAAATACATCATTCCTTCAGGACCAAGGAATACCTCATTGGAGTATTCCTTGATATTTCATCAGCCTATGACAATGTTCTCCTCCCTGAACTCAGAAACAAACTGTTACAGCTGAGTGTTCCCGTGAGGATGACTCGTTTCATTTGCTGCTTCCTGATGCAAAGAACTATTTTGATTAGAAACCAAAACACCCATCTGTCACCCAGGACTGTATGGAAAGGCCTTCCACAAGGCTCAGTTCTTAGCCCTATCCTATACAGCCTATATACTAGGGATCTGGCACTTACTGTGGATTCTTTCTGTCATGTCCTACAATATGCTGATGATCTAGCACTATATCTGTCAACAAAATGTATATCAGAAGCGGAAAGTAAACTCAATTCAGCATTAGAGTATCTTGGAGTCTGGTTATCCGACCATGGCCTCTCCATATCAGCATCTAAGAGTAACTCTATTATCTTCACCAAAAAAAGAGTCATCCCTAACATCAACTTAAGATGTGAAAATGAAACTATTCCACAACAAAGCTCTGTAAAATTTTTGGGAGTCTGGTTAGACTCCAGGCTGACGGGAGTTCAACATTTTAACACTGTTGTTATGAAGTGTGAAAAAAACATCAATATTCTTCGAGCCCTATCTGGGTCATGGTGGGGATCCCACCCATTCTCTCAGAAACTTCTGTACAATGCAATTATTCGCAGTCATTTGGACTATGGTACATTTATTCTAGACCCGGGCAATAAAGCAGCACTAGCAAAGCTGGACAAAATACAGTCCAAATGCCTTCGCATTATCCTTGGGGCCATGAGATCTTCACCTATTAATGCTATGCAGGTTGAGAGTGTTGAGCCTCCACTTCACCTTCGTAGACAGTTTCTGTCTGACAGATTTTTTTTTAAGCTGGTGCAGAACTCTTCTCACCCTCTTATAAGTAAAATTCAAAAGCTGTATAACCTTTACACTACACAAGAAATCAGATCTGAGTCAAATCTCCCCTGTATTATCCGTAGTTTCATTAGATATTCAGAGCTCTTATACCCTGTAGTTAAATATCCAATTAATCCCCTATTCTCAATCAGTTATCAATCTATAATTTTCCAGCCCTCCATTATCCTTAATTTCGGCATAGACAAAGATACAATAGAACCTTGCAAAACCTTTTATGAGATAATTGACTCCAAATGGAAAAACTGGCTTACAATATACTCAGACGCATCTAAATTATCACAAGACAGTGATGTAGGTACTGCTGTCTGGATTCCTAAATATAAAATTATTTTGAATCATAAATGCCCTCCTTTAGCTTCTGTGTTCACAGGCGAAGCTATTGCTATTTTGGAGGCAGTTATGTATGTCAACTCGCATAGGGTATCCCAGGCAATTATTTTCACAGATTCAAAAAGCAGTCTTCAGGCTATCCTCGCTAATCAGTTTAAATGTAAGTAAAAGTTCCCTATTATCCTAAAAATAAAAGAAGCCCTTTATAATAGTCACCAACTTGGGCTGAAGGTAGTCCTTGCGTGGATCCCTGGACATGTAGGCACCCCAGGAAATGAAAATGCAGACATGTGCGCCAGACACGCAACTCTTCATGGCAACAAAGACTATTACAAAATTTTCTCTCACGACCTCTCTTCTATGTGTCAGCCTCAAATGAGAAAAACCTGGGAAAAACTTTGGCAGGACTCAAAAGTAATCAAGGGAAGATTTTATGGTCAACTTCAGCACAACATACCCTTAAAGCCTTGGTTTTTTAAATATAAAAAAGTAAAAAAGATTGCCACCTCCACCATATGCCGCTTGCGGCTGGGACACTCATGCACTCCAGTGTTTCTGGCCAAGATAAGAATCCGTGATCACTCATTATGTGAATGTGGACTTGATGAAGGGACCGCAGATCATATCTTTTTCAACTGCTCGAAGCTGCGCTGTTCTCTCTATGACATGCTTCCTGTTGATATTCCTCGTCCTACCAACCTCAGCTCCCTTCTCTCCCTTTCCTTTACTCCATTTGTATATATACTAAATAAATGTATCTTGGTGAACAAAATAAAACTATGACTGTAGTTAACATAGATTTGTAGTACTAATATAATATATTTATAACTGGATATGATAGTATGTGTAATTATATAATTGTGTTGTCCTGTGTATGTCTTATGTGTGTCTTTTCCTCAGGAAAATATGCCCAGGGATAAAAAAAAAAAAATATGTAAGAGTCACGATCGCTGATCATTCTTCCCGCCACCGATCAATCTCCTGCGTTTGTTTTCGCTCTACCGACGCGACATTGGCGAAATTGCGACAATATCGCAAAAGCCAGGAAAACAAAGAATAAGAATAAGATCAGCGGTGCCCGTCCTTTTTTTAAGGAGATCGACCTAGCAAAAATGTATGACTAAAAGATCGACAAAAATGTTTTCAAATCTTAGGTAGGTTATACGGCCGTATAACCTACCAAATTTAGACAAAAAATACTAAGAAAAATAATTGTATAAGTAAAACTACATCGGGTGCAAAGTGTCAAATCTGTATAAAATTTTTAGTCATCCAATATTACAAAAATAAATATAATTATTATTGTATACAATATTAAAAATTAAAAATTATCATGATTCTGATGTGCTTTATTAACAGATATTATTAATTTCAGGTAGATACTTCACTCATTTCATATCTCTTTCTCATTGTCATATTATCTGCATGTTTCTGGTCGTTGCTTTATTCATTAGCAAAAAGCTACAGTTGGTCGATCTGTGATAACTACCTATCCTCGGCGATCGACCATAAAACCTCTTGCGATCGACCGTATGGGCACCTCTGATATAGATAGTCAAGGGCGATGAAATGTAATGACAGATGCTGATAATATTTATGAAATCTTACAGAAACGTAACTGCAACTGGACTGTTTTTCAATAGTAGAATCTGAAAACGTATCAAAAGTCACCGTTCAGCTGCGGTTCGATTGCAATTTACTTAGTAGAATCAGCTCCATAGGGCCTTACTATACGCTCTTAAAGCAGGACTTCTAGGACCATGACATAGCAGGCCTACCATTCAAGAACCGCAGAAGAACCGTCACCTTTTGTTTGTTGTTATTGTTTGGTATGGACTCTCGTTAACATGACGCTCTAAATCCGCTCAGTTTTTAGCTTACAAACGTCTGGGAGTCTGCAATGTTGGTTATAGTAAATTGTTAGAATGCCAACATTATCCGTTCAACTTTGAGGAAAACAATGTTCAAACAGTTTACCTAAATGAGCTGTATGGTATGATTTAATAAAACAAAATTAAGCCAGGTTTAAGAACTGTAGGGAACTTGCATGGTTTTTACAAACCTGATTTAAGGCTACTACCTGATATAACTAAGCTCAAGGAAGCCGTCGAAATTTTAACTTCTATTTAACTTTCCTCGTATGTCCTTAATTCCGGTTTACGTGTGACTTGCACACAAGAAAAACAACAGTCGTCGTTACAACTGCCCCAGGTCCGAGTGAAAACAAAGGCAATACCATTAACATCGCGTAACTCGTGGCACTGAAGTTGTCAAGTACAATGGACGCTTTGTAAATAAGATAAACCACTTATTTTATTAACTGTACAATACCAGATGCTTGTCTCATATTTAGGGTATTTTGTACAAATATGTATTTATTTATACTACATGTGTGATGTCATGGTGTGTCATATTGTGCCGAAATGTTCAAGGTTGAAGGCGAAGTTTTTTGCTGTTTTTACACGTATGATGTCTAATGTAAACTCTTAAAATCTTTTGCTCTGATATTCTCAATGGATTGGGTAATAGTACTCGTAGTTTACTAACGCTGCAGAACTTATTACAAAAAAAAGAGTTGCCTCTACTTCTTGAATGGCTTGTGGAATTTACGCTCTAAGGCCGTAGCAAAAACAATTTGCGAAAAAATATTCGTATCGTAAGAGTCAACGCGTCACGCTTCGGCGTACAAACTATGTTATCTAAGTCACAGTTGCCCTAGATAAACGACAGTTTGTACTGTTTTACGTGAACGATACTTTACGTTACACTTGCGTAGTTATTCGTGCTAGGCTCACAGATCTAAACAAAACAAGAGAGAAGGTTTGGTCTGATGTATTGAAATGGTTTTTTAATACTAGCTAGTGATGAGACAGGTATCGTTTCGTCCGATGGTTGTCCGACAGTTGCAGTGCGACCCCTTTAGGGTTCAAAAGTACTAAAAGTAGTCACATCAGTCATGAGTCTGCACGAGAGCGTCCCGCACGCAGTGGTTGCAGTCTCGCGGCACACCAGGACCTTCACCTACTACACCGACGACGAAGATGACGCCATCAGCCGTTTCGTGCGACGTGCGGTGGCTGCGTCACCAAATGCTATCCGCGACTACAACTTGCAGATGGCCACAAAAGATCGGAATGTGGATGTGACGGAGGCCCTGGGCCGGGTGGAGAAAGCCGACTTATATTAAAATTAGTTATAAAAAAAAAAAATAGACAAGCTTAGGCTTTTGTATTATGTATGCGTGTATACCTTGAGCATTCACGCTCACTAAAAGGCTTCTTCTCGCGGCGGCGTCGTGTGGCGGGTCGTCCTCTTCCCTCAAATATGGTTGAGGAGGGCGATGGCTGGCACACGTGTCAAGCTCGTGAACGGGCGCTGCTTGGGGGAGCCGGTATGCTCTCGGTATGTACGATATTTAGAAATAAGTTAAAAGTCTATTTGTGTACAAAAAAAATGTATTATGTAAGTTTAGTTAAGAAAAAAAAAATGTCCTCCTGTATTCCGTTACTAATTATTAAAAAAAAAATATAAGTTTAAAATATAAATGTAAACAATGCCACGGACCCATTGAGTCTGTGAACAAAAGCAATAATAAAAAAAAAATAAAAAAAAAAATAAAAAAAGTCACTCGGGGACATTTCTCATTCTCCCTGTAAATTCACTAGCTTCAGTCCTCTTCAAATCATCACACAGTAACACTTACGTGCTACAGCATTACTCTTGCAAATTCGTGCATTTCGAGGCAAATCACTCACTTCACGGATAATCAAATTTAAAAGACACGTCTCGCATATCTATGCTTGAACTTTGACATAAGTACTTGAGTAAGGAAAAAAATAAAAAACGTTTTTATGTTATTAGTAGACGGTAAGCACGAGGCCCACCTGGTTTTAAATGATTACCTCTTCCTTGAACTGACGTATTTATTCAACACGAACTGCACTGCGCCCGTAATCCTGAGATATTACCGTTATTAAGTCTAACGTGCGTACGTAAGTACGTAACGTAGTTTTGCCGGCAACTATGCCATTTAAACCAGAACACAGTATTGCGAACGTTCGCAAAGATTTCTACTGCTCTAAACGTGATATAATAGAAAAGTAATTCTGTTTGTCAACAGTTCTTAGACGCTGGGCTGAGCGAGGCTGGGGACGCCACCGAGCGCACCAAACATCTGTGCGAGGCGTGGCGACGGGTGCACAGTCTCTGTCTGCACTCTGCCCCCTCCACACACGCGCATCTGGTGAGCTGGCTACAGCGGCACACCGCCAGGACTGTTCTACAGGTAATTATAATAATCATCATTATCATCATCTCAGGACAGGACAACCTACGCTGTGCTTGTCGGTCCGTGGTCTCCACTCCAAAACCGGGCCTGAAGCAAGCATAGCACTATTGAATCGGCATAGTAACGAGGGAATTCTATATCGAATTGTTACCTGCGATGAAATGTGGATCCTGTACAACCGTAATGGTTTGTCTCAGTGGACCCGGGTACAGCACCTAATCAGTGCGTTAAAAACATTATTCATAGAAAGGTGGCTGTCTGGAGGGCCAGTGTCGGACTTTTATGTGAAAGCTTCTTGCTGAATGGCACAACAGTGGCGGCGTATGTCTATTGCCAAGAATTGCATAAATCTATGGAGAAGCACGCAATTCAATAACCAAGACCCAATCGCTCTTCACCATTGCTTGTTCCCTACATTACGCGAGCTTACACTTCACGACAGACTATTGCAAAGCTACAAGAGTTACTGCTGGAAACTCAGCGTTACCCACCATACTCACCGGATTTTGCCCCATAATATTAAATTATTTTTTTTCAGTATTTTGACTATTTTTTAAGTGGGAAGAAATTGAACACCCGAGAGGCAGAACAGAACACTTTCGCTAACTTCATGGCCATCGCCAGTAAAGGGCTAAAGAAACTGCCATCAACATGGCACAATTGTAGGTATAGATAATTAAGGCAACATTTTTATATTTTAAAATATTCATACAAATCTCCAATTTCATAGGTTTTTTTGTATGGGGTCCCATTTTTAATAGATACCACATCAAAAAAACAATCTAGCCTAAAATGCTAATAAGTAATTTAAATTTAACCTAAACTGATAAATAAAAGAATGTGTCGAATAACCTATTCATGGCACTTTTATATACTTTTAGGCACTTTTTCATGTGTTCTTTTAAAATAGTACATACAGACTGCACTATTTTACACTTTCACTTCACTGCACTAACTCGAATGGTTTTTTCCTCTTAAGTTCTATAATATATAGTAGTAAATCTTCTTACTATGTCCGTATTGTCGTGGAGCTGGATAGCCTCGACGTTTACGTTAAAGTAAATGAAGTCTGCGTTGATGAACTTCGGCATATATTTTAATGATCCGGTGACTAGGTCTACTTTGAGGTCCCGATGTAGATCATCAGTCCTAATGTACCACGGCGCATTAACACAAGCTCCTAGTACTTTAATCTGAAACCGTTGAATCATCTGTGTATTGCTCTTTTTGGTACAGCCCCACATCTGAATACCGTAAGTCCACATTGGCATAAGGACTTGTTTATATAAAAGTATTTTGTTGGACACTGACAATGATGTTTGCTTTTAAAA
Organism: Selenia dentaria; assembly: GCA_917880725.1. Lineage (NCBI taxonomy): Eukaryota > Metazoa > Arthropoda > Insecta > Lepidoptera > Geometridae > Selenia > Selenia dentaria. Next base: position 7,326,593 of record OU862901.1, on the reverse strand, counting down.
TAGCCAGTTTAAGCTTTTGTTGCGTAGTTGTAACTCATTACATTTCTTTTTGACATGAGCTTTCCAGCGAAGCTTTGCGTCGAGTGTCATGTCAAGATATTTAGCATTATCTTCATATGGTATCACATTACCATTTATATAGTCAGGGTAATAGTTCAGTTCTTTATTTGTGAAATCTATGTGGATTGATTTTGTTTGGTTAAGTTTTATTCTCCATTTCTTAGTCCAATTTGAAACTTTGCCATTGCTTCCTCATGACTAACCCCTGTAGCCATGATTGCCGTGTAGTCTGCAAAAGTTGAAATAATATTGTTGTCTAAATGTGGAATATCGCAGGTGTATAATAAGTAAAGGACCGGACCTAATACACTTCCCTGTGGTACTCCTGCTCTTATTAGCTTTAAGTGTGCCTTACTCTAAAAATTCTTTGTTTAAGGTAATGTAAGACTCCAAGATATCCGCAAACTGTTTTGGCAACATGTTTATTATTTTGAAATTTAGACCTTTATGCCACACGTCCAAGAAGATAGTCATCTTCTTCAGCTCAAGCATTCGACCATACTTTCTTTTCTTCAAGTGAAAGTGATCAAGTTCTCGATGACATTGGTTATCCTGTGTTCTGGTCAATAGTGTTTTTTTTCTTCTAAAACCTAACTGATAGTCAGATAGAACCGACAACCGTTGGGGAACCGACAACTGTTGGGGAACCGACAACCGTTGGGGAACCGACGACCGTTGGGGAACCGACAACCGTTGGGGTAAACGAGTTCTAGAGTAGAGACCGCGTCTCGACAAGTGTAGGACGTCCTGAGGCACGGTGGAGTGACGATTTGCGCAAGACGGCTGGCAAAAACTGGATGCGAGAAGCCCAAGATAGACCTAAGTGGCGTGCAATTGGAGAGGCCTATGTCCAGCAGTGGACTGCTACAGGCTGATGATGATGATGAACTGATAGTCAGGTATTAAGTTTCTTTCTTCTATCACTGGTTTTAACTGCCTTAGTAGTAGATTTCCAAATAATTTTGGCATTGTAGGTAACAAAGAGATAGGTCTATATGATGTCGCCTCATGGGGTGGTTTTCCAGGCTTAAAGATCATAATAACCTCAGCCACTTTCCATAAATCTGGTACGTAATCTAACGCAGCATTAATAAGCTTTACTATAGCTTTACGCGAAAGATTTTGTACAACTTGACCCGTAATTAAATCATAACCAGGAGCTTTGTTTTTATTTTGTTGCTTTATCTCTTTGTAAACTTCTTGTGGCGTAGTGGGTCATAAGTCTAGGTTATCTTGTGATGTTTCATCTAGCCTAATGTAATTTTATGCTTCCTCATTAAGTAGAAAAATTTTCTCAAGGTGATCTGCAAATATGTTTGCTCTCTCTTCATTATTTATAGCCCAATGATCATCTGTGTCTTTAATGGGCGGAATCTGGAAGATAGGTCTTTTTAAGTTTTTCGTTGTTTTCCACAATGAATAATTTGTTGTTTGATCAGCTGTTAATTTACTTGTATGTTGAAATTTATAGAGAGAAAAATTCCATCCTCGGACGGGATTCGAACCAGCGTCTTCTGACTCTCCGTGTCAGACGATTAAGATTAAATATAATAAATAAATATAAATATACAAAATAAATATAAATAATTAATTAGGATCGCTTAAGCAGGCGTTAGTGCTTTAAAAAAAGTAATACTATAAAAATTACTTGTATGTGTTCATAATTTCATCTTCAAAGCTTTGAATTTTTCGCTCTGGTTTTTTTGCCATATTAAGAAACTTTTTGTCTGGTATGTTGCCATCTTTGCCGTTGTTCTCTTTTTTTTGCTATGAGAATTCTTATTTCAATTGGGCAAGACTTGTCTATAATTTTTCTTTTATAATCGGGTGTATTTCTCCAGGCACAGTGTTGTATGTTTTTATCTGAGCTCACAAAGGGTGAAGTTGACTGTAAAAAACGTTTTAATAAAATAAGCTTACTATAAAGTTCGACATTATATAGAAGATAAAGATGCTTGCAATACTCGACTTCTGGCAAGCTGTCTCTCTGCCACCCATAAAATGTAATATTTGTAGTACCTAAGTAGAAACATTGTAAACATCTATATAAAAAGAATGGCCCCGAGTTTCTTGCCGCTTCTTCTCGGTGGGTTCTATATATTTTGGAACGCGGCGGTAGTCTTTAAAGTACATTATAATGAAAAGTTGACGTTCATAAGTGCGTCTTGGATGCCTAAATTGAATAAATGATTTTGACTTTGACTTTATCAAATTTCCAACTTCGATATCTAGTCGCTGATGATTTTTAAGTAGTACTTTCAAATTGGATATGGAATCTAAGTCCAGCTTGAAGCTTTCCCAGTCTGTTTTCTTATTTACCAAGCTAATATTATGCTCTTTTTCTATTATTCTTGAATTAAGAGTCAACATTATTGGTGGATGGTCTGAGTTCATAACACTCCTCAATCTTAATATAGTTGGATGATACGTTTTTGTAAATAATAAAATCTATTAGATTCGGAATTTTCTGCTTGTCAGTCGTCGGCCAGTATGTAGGTTTTTCTGTAGAATTGGTATTTCACATTGCATATCTTTAATCGCACACGGCAGCTCTTTTCCATTAGTAGTGGTCAGACGAGACCTCCAGTGTGTCTTCTTAGTGTCAAAATCGCCTACTAATATAAATCTGTTACCTAATTGGTTTAAAAAGCTTTTATACTGCTCAGCTTTTATATTATGTCTTGGGGGACAGTATTTGGCAATTTGGCAATATTTGGCATTACAATACGAGGGCTGCACTAAAAGTATCGGGAATGGAATATGTTATCAATCACGACAAATGTATCACGACAATGCGAGTTCTCACACCGCGCTCAGAACAAAAGAGTTTTTAGAGCAAGTAAACATAGAATTATTAGACCATCCGCTGTACAGCCCCGACCTAAGTCCTAATGATTTCTATACTTTCCCTAAAATAAAGAATAAATTGCGTGGACAGAGATTTTCATCACCTGAAGAAGATCTAGACGCCTACAAAACGGCCATTTTGGAGACCCCAACTTCCGAATGGAATGGTTGCTTCAATGATTGGTTCCATCGTATGGAAAAATGTGTCAAATTTTGCGGAGAATGCTTCTAAATAGTAATGTTGTGTCACTTCCTTGATTCCCGAAATTTTCAGTGCCGCCCTCGTAGGATATAATTTAGTTTTAAACCGAACACCCACAGCTTGTATATGTGGTTCTTTATACTTGAACTCTTCATAGTGGTAAATATTGTCTTTTATTATAAGTGTACTACCTCTTCTAGCAGTGTTTACAGGATGCAATGCATGGTAGACCGTATAGGCTTTAATTTGAATGTAGGAATCTTTAGTGAAATGTGACTCGCATATTAGACACACATCAATATTTTCTAAATGTAAGACTGTCTGCAGTTCATTTTGATGCAGCAGGAGTCCGTAAGTATTGCAATTCTTTTGCCACTATACATCCTCACTATACATGTAGCTGGCTGGATGTGGACACAGTGGACACATTTTGGTTTTTCTTCAGCTGGTTTGTTGCAGTCTTTGGTAAGATGTTATCCAGTACATTTCACACACCTGGGCTCTTTGGAACAATACTTTCTTCTCTTTGTTTAATATGTCCGTACGCTTGGCACCTTTTGCATTGCGGGATCAGTTTTGATGTACGGAGTGGTTGAATATCCACTTTGCAACCTAATATAGCTTTTATGCTATAAATTTTGATGATATCTTCATCATTTTGGAAAGATAAAACAAACATATTGAGAGGTTCCTTATTCTTCAAACACAATTTGTTGACTGCATTTTCGATCTTAAACCTTTTAGACGGCAAATCTTCAACTATCCTTTCGGGTAAGCATGAACAGTGCAAGTTTTTTGCTAACTTTAAATAACTTTTATTGGTTGGTCCTGTTTATTCTCATATGACTGACAGAAACAGTATTTTTCATGTAATAACTTGGTAATACGAGTAGCTATGTATGAGTCTTCATTCACTGCATTTATTTAAACGCTTTCTCCGTTCATTGTTTTCACAATAAACTCATCTTTTGGTGCACTTTCAGTAACATAGAAGTTTTGTTAATTTTCAACATTTTCTACTACAATAATAATTGGCGAGGGTGGAGGGGTTTTTGTAATTTTTGTGCTGTCTTAAGCTTTTTCGCTGGAGTCAGATTCGATCAATTACGTTTTTTTTCTGCTTTTCTGGCGAATCCACCGAGTTTCTCTCGCTAGTGTTCCTCTTCATCTGTTTCATATGGGATTGGTTTCGTATGTCTGTTATTTTTTAAATCAATGCTCGCTTTAGCTTCGTTTTGCTGACTATGCTCAAGTTGGCATTGAAGTTCTTCGATTTGGGTTTTAAGGTCTGATACTAAACTTTGCAATGTCTCACGTTCCTTTTTTTCCTCGTGTAGTGTTTATATAATATTCTCACTTGAACGTTGAGTCCCAGCCAAGGTCTTATAAAAATATCTTTAATGTGCAACCGTCAGTATATCTAGAATTAAAGTTGTCAATTCCTTAATTTCACATCCACAGGCGGAATGGCGTTCACCCGAACGTAAAGATGACCGCAGTAGCCTCGAGGAGGCTATCAACAGCTTCATCGCTGAGAGCGAAGGTGCTCTCGCGTCCAGGCATGGCACCCCCATCTCCTGGGAGACTCAGCTGGTGGCCCGGGGAGAGTGGTTCAAGAAAAACCTCGACCAGCCCTGGGGCCATCCTGTACTCACCCTCTTACTCAACCCTAATGGCACTCCACCCACAGATGACGAAGGTAATTATGATAATTTGTTGACTCAGGTGTCACTTTGCAGAATTCATGTAAAATTATATTAAACTTAATAGAAATAATTAGTAACTTCCGCTGGAAAACTATACATTTTTCAGCGGAATTCTCTAATGTTTAAGTCATATTAAACATACTGGGGTTTGCTTGCAGCTTCGTCCGTGGAATAAGGCTATCGCAACCTCTCAAGAACTGCTCATAGAATTGAAATAAACCCTGGGTATAAGCAATCTTCATTGCAAATTTTATCTAAATCTGTAAAGCCGTTTTAGCGTGATCGAGTAACAAACATACACACCTTCTCAAACTTTTGTATTTGTAATACTAGCGTCCTGCGGTTTTACCCGGCGTGGTGATTGATAGCGATGATGATGAACACTATCTTGTGTTAATCCAGGGTACCTCATCTATCTACCTACCAAAGGGGTTTGTACCTTTTTGTATGTAATGCTGGCATAGTAGTGACATAAAATCTTAAGGGACAAGGAATAAGTTAGGATTTTTATCCATATGGGATCTTTAACTTGGATTATCACGAAAATTTTGCGCTTTAGGACCTTATGTCGTATGATACTTTTGTTAGTCTATAGGTCTTCTATTGAACTTAAGTTTTTATAGTGCCCCACTGCTATACATTTTTTCCAAAATTTGTCACGAATTTATGGTCACCACTATCCTAAAAGCTTTGAACCCCTATCCAAATCTGTTCAGACATTTTTGGGTGATTTAAGTGTTTGTTACTTCCATACAACCAAACTTTCACATTTCTAATAACTATTATTATAAACCAAAACAAATAATTTATTTGTGATACACAGGTTATTAACAACGATCTGAAATAATAGGCGCTCGTAGTGGAGTTTGACTTTGCGATCTTAACCGATCAACAAGTTAAGCAGCACTTGCTGTGGTCAGGCGTTGGATGGGTGACTGCTAGTAGCATTATTCAACTGAGCGCTTCCGTGCTTAGGAGGGCACGTTACGTCGTCGGTCCCGGTTGGTTGTCTTGGGGCAACAGTCGTTAGGCTATGTCGAAGGCCTTCGCGGGGCCTGAAAACTTCGACATGGGTTGGCCACTAACCTATCCACCAAGCCGCATTGGGCCCGCGTGGTGGATTATGGCCCAGCTCCTCTCTCTGAGAGGAAGGCTCGAGTCCCAGCAGTGGATCCAAAATGGGCTGATTACATTACGTTAAATAATAGGTAGGTATATAGTTCATGCCGTGATCAGCCTTGTGTGAGCATACAAATATACGTTAATATAACATTTTAAATTTATTTATTTACTTCTTAAAAACAGTTATAGCATCATGACAGTTCACCCGAAACAATGCCACATTAACTAAATTTATTTAATTATTACTACGTTAATTATTTCACTTCGTCTGTGAATACTGCCAGGCCACAGAGAAAAATATCTGTCTCTTCGGAAATTATATTTAGTATTCTGACAGCGCGTGTCATAATCTGCCCATATTTGAACAAATTTGACCTATGCGTCCCTAACATCAACTTAAGATGTGAAAATGAAACTATTCCACAACAAAGCTCTGTAAAATTTTTGGGAGTCTGGTTAGACTCCAGGCTGACGGGAGTTCAACATTTTAACACTGTTGTTATGAAGTGTGAAAAAAACATCAATATTCTTCGAGCCCTATCTGGGTCATGGTGGGGATCCCACCCATTCTCTCAGAAACTTCTGTACAATGCAATTATTCGCAGTCATTTGGACTATGGTACATTTATTCTAGACCCGGGCAATAAAGCAGCACTAGCAAAGCTGGACAAAATACAGTCCAAATGCCTTCGCATTATCCTTGGGGCCATGAGATCTTCACCTATTAATGCTATGCAGGTTGAGAGTGTTGAGCCTCCACTTCACCTTCGTAGACAGTTTCTGTCTGACAGATTTTTTTTTAAGCTGGTGCAGAACTCTTCTCACCCTCTCATAAGTAAAATTCAAAAGCTGTATAATCTTTACACTACACAAGAAATCAGATCTGAGTCAAATCTCCCCTGTATTATCCGTAGTTTCATTAGATATTCAGAGCTCTTATACCCTGTAGTTAAATATCCAATTAATCCCCTATTCTCAATCAGTTATCAATCTATAATTTTCCAGCCCTCCATTATCCTTAATTTCGGCATAGACAAAGATACAATAGAACCTTGCAAAACCTTTTATGAGATAATTGACTCCAAATGGAAAAACTGGCTTACAATATACTCAGACGCATCTAAATTATCACAAGACAGTGATGTAGGTACTGCTGTCTGGATTCCTAAATATAAAATTATTTTGAATCATAAATGCCCTCCTTTAGCTTCTGTGTTCACAGGCGAAGCTATTGCTATTTTGGAGGCAGTTATGTATGTCAACTCGCATAGGGTATCCCAGGCAATTATTTTCACAGATTCAAAAAGCAGTCTTCAGGCTATCCTCGCTAATCAGTTTAAATGTAAGTCAAAGTTCCCTATTATCCTAAAAATAAAAGAAGCCCTTTATAATAGTCACCAACTTGGGCTGAAGGTAGTCCTTGCGTGGATCCCTGGACATGTAGGCATCCCAGGAAATGAAAATGCAGACATGTGCGCCAGACACGCAACTCTTCATGGCAACAAAGACTATTACAAAATTTTCTCTCACGACCTCTCTTCTATGTGTCAGCCTCAAATGAGAAAAACCTGGGAAAAACTTTGGCAGGACTCAAAAGTAATCAAGGGAAGATTTTATGGTCAACTTCAGCACAACATACCCTTAAAGCCTTGGTTTTTTAAATATAAAAAAGTAAAAAAGATTGCCACCTCCACCATATGCCGCTTGCGGCTGGGACACTCATGCACTCCAGTGTTTCTGGCCAAGATAAGAATCCGTGATCACTCATTATGTGAATGTGGACTTGATGAAGGGACCGCAGATCATATCTTTTTCAACTGCTCGAAGCTGCGCTGTTCTCTCTATGACATGCTTCCTGTTGATATTCCTCGTCCTACCAACCTCAGCTCCCTTCTCTCCCTTTCCTTTACTCCATTTGTATATATACTAAATAAATGTATCTTGGTGAACAAAATAAAACTATGACTGTAGTTAACATAGATTTGTAGTACTAATATAATATATTTATAACTGGATATGATAGTATGTGTAATTATATAATTGTGTTGTCCTGTGTATGTCTTATGTGTGTCTTTTCCTCAGGAAAATATGCCCAGGGATAAAAAAAAAAATATGTAAGAGTCACGATCGCTGATCATTCTTCCCGCCACCGATCAATCTCCTGCGTTTGTTTTCGCTCTACCGACGCGACATTGGCGAAATTGCGACAATATCGCAAAAGCCAGGAAAACAAAGAATAAGAATAAGACCTATGCGTCGGCACCCGAAACGTGTTGAATTTCTAATTAATATCAATAATATTCTCCAATTTTTTTATAAGCCATCATAATAATTATAATGAAATTGTAGCAACTCAACTGGGCATCAACAAACAATTTCATGTAAGATTTTACAACTGAAATGACATAAATTCACTAACTGAATAAAAGGTATGGTCAATTAAAATTTAAAAAAGAAACGTTTGCTTGTTTGAATTGAATAGGCTCCGAAACTACTGAACCTATTTAAATAACTCTATTCACCATTAGAATATTATTCCTACATTATCCTACTATATATTTTGAATCGTCATCATCATCAATCACTACGCAAGTGAAACCGCGGAGCGCAGCTAGTTTATAATATTAGTTGGATTAGTGTTGGTGTTTTGCTTACAAATTTGTATGCTCTTTTCCAGTACTAACATGGCTGAAAGAGGAGCGAGGGGTAACCTTCGTAGTGCGCCTGCACACGCTATGCGACGAGCGACTGTACGATATAGCGATGGCACTCGCTGTTGCAGTCATGGAGCGTGTGCGGGCCACTCTACCTACTGCAAACGATGCTGTAGACACAAACAAAGGTAAGAGTAAGTACGGCACCATGAACTTGGATTGTTCATAGGATATAATTTAAACCATTACATCTATATAGACTTTAGAAGTAGCCACCTTTGTTAGAAAACACCCACATTTTTCTATTAAACAAACTTACCAACTTCGGTGGTATCCCACAACATCTCAATATAGGTTAGGCTTATTAGGTAGGTATTTTAGGTTAGGTGACTGTCTATATCAAAATTAACAAGTACAATTAGAAAAGTTTTATACCGACTTCCATTCTGTTCAGTTATTGGAGTGTATCTAAAAAACTACCGGACCGAGTTTGATGAAACACCAGCTTTCAAACAAAAAAATAATTTTGAGAATCGGTTCACCCAGTCGAAAGTTATGAGGTAACAAACATAAAAAAAAAAACATACAGTCAACTTGAGTACCTCCTCCTTTTTTTGGAAGTCGGTAGAAAATGCACATCTCCGGCCCAAATGTTATTTCAATAAAGATATTTAAAAAAACCAAACGACTTAAAGCCTGAAGAAAGGGATATATTTACAAAACATTTAAATACTTACTAAAAATTCAAATATAACTTGCATGAATTCATGAACAATTTATTTATTCAGTCGTTACTTTTGTGGAAATCCATTTTAAAAAACGATAATAAAATATGTTTTTATTGTCACTTCTACTAGAAAAAAGCTTATTGCTAATATGCAGTGTGCACCTTCCCGCATAAAATGCATATAGGAAGTATACAGAAAAAGCAACACATAAAACATTAAACACCACACAAAACAATTAACACTGAGCAAAACAAATTTAGTTACTTAAACATTGTGCACTTATAAATTAAGTAGTTTTTCCAACAATAACAATTACAAAAAGTAACAATGAATAATGATCAATAATATGACACAATTTTTGAATGATATTAAATAATTTCAATTGTTATTTATAATAATCATATGATGCATGATTATCACGAATAAAAAATTTTGGAATTACGAATAAAAGGTACCTACAGATCGCGGCACGTAAGTTGAACTATGCGCAGAACACATTTTCGGGTCTCAATCGAAGTGCAGTATGAGCTACGGTGCGAGAGGCCGTGTGTAACCATAGCGACGTGCTCCCAAACAATCACGTGATCCTGGAGTACTATCACCCAAAAAGGTTTCAGTTCTTCAACATTTATATATATCTGTAAATGGGTAATCTTTAAATTTAATTTCTATAAAATGACAAGACCACAACCAACTTCAAGGAGACAGGCGAGTGGAATTCTTTTTGACGTATATAATTCGTTTTTAAGAGAAAACAACATATATCATAATACTAATTATAATATAGCGTCAATACAATCGAAGAAGCTTATGTCATAAGAGACCAAGTAATCGGTAATGTGGCAGAAGAATTTATATATAACCCAGTCGGAGATTCTGATAGCAGTGATTCTGAATTGGATTCTTCAACTGACACAGAAGGTGAAATCGAAACTCTTTGCCTAAGTTCTAGAATATACTTATCAATTATGTAGAAGGTTATACCCATGAATAATAATGATTACGATTAGTATTCCTATAATTGTTATATTTCACAATACCTAACGGCTACTTTCCACAACACTTTGTTCGAGAAATACAATGATTTGAAAGGTAATTCGAGGTTATTTTTATGCTATTTGATATTTGGTTTAACTTGAATTTTATTTTTAACGACCGCAGAGTAGGTAAGTATTCGTCTATAACATTTGCCCATAACTTCACTAGCGCGGACGAACACCGTTAGTCCAACTCACGTGCCTCGAACTCTACCTATCTTCATCGTCATCATTATTTTTTCTCAATAATTGTTTCCTTAAAACACCAGGGTGGCAAATTAGAAAAAATAGCGAGCGTTAATTCCCCTGCGTGCGGTACTTCCCCGTCTACGCCCGGTAACACGTTACATGCTGAACTGAATTGATTTTTATTTTAGAACATATCTATGTATGTATGCATGAACACATTTCTTATATCTTGGTAGGTTCAGTAAGCAATAACCCGTTTTAGCCTATTTATTTGTCGCAGAGCAATTGTTGTAAAAGCATTAAATTATACTGTTATTCAAATTGCTGTACTTCTCTTATTTTATGTATAGTTGGTTAATAATTTTATACTCTATAAAGATCATAGTCATTTTAAATGTAAGCCGTTTAAAGTTACTCTGAATAGCGAAATTTTTGGACGTTTTAAAAAAGATTAAGAAAATATATTTTACTCATAAAAATAGTTTTCTTTTTATCCTGGAGTGTAGTCTGATAAATGGGCTTTATTAAAATATATACCTTGTATGTTATTTTTAATAAATTTTGAGTGAATTGAGTAAATCCGAAATATCCCTAGACTGTGTTGATGTTTGTGTTTAAGATGAAAAAAAATTATCAAAAAATGGAACTGACTTCTATACTAAAAGTGGGAGAATTGTAAAATAACTTGAAGTCTGTACCATGATAGTTCGGAAGTACCTATTATCACAATATTGCGTGTATGGAATACCATACACGCAATATTGTGATACTTCGACAAGTTATTTTACACTTGTAGAAGTCGGTTCTATTTTAAGATAAATATTTTTCATCCTTTTTAGTGACCTTGCTACTTACGGGATACACCATCAATGATGATATCATCAACATAAATCAACACTTTTCAGAGTGTTACTCAAAAACGGCTTGACCAAATATGATGAAATTTATATGGGACCACCACGGAAGTGTACTCTATCAAACAAAAAAAGAATCATCAAATTGAATGATTGTTTAGTAAACTATGATTATACTGCGCCAATTCGTCCTATTGTGTTGTTTTTAAGTTTGCTTTCCTTGCTTAAACGAATCATAGACCAAGCTCTCCAACCGCTATTTAAATAACTAACCTCATAGCAATAAATTACTATACAATTTTTATAACAAACACAAAACTTTCATCATTGATAGATAATCCGGCGTCTAAGGGTGCCGAGCCGACGTTCGCCGACCGGCTGAAAGAAGAGGCCGACTTCACAGTGGATGTTTGGGAGTTACTCACCGATATTGAGTTTGTGCTTCTACATAAACGGGACAGCAAACGATGTATTGCTTTGGTAAGTGAGAAACATCAGTACCTATAACTGTACTAAACTGTTACTAGGACAAATTCTCCCATAGCGTGCAGCAATAACGTATTTAAAAAGTAATTCTGTCTCTGTCTGAGCCCAAACAAAAGACAGAAAAAGCATGATGGTTTGATTCTGTAAGTGCTAAACATATTTTTTTGTTTTGTGTTTTATCTCCAATCAGTTTTTCTCTATTTTCAGAAGATTGTTTGTGGGTGGCTTTGTTATGTAGAGTGAGTCTTCCACTGAAGACATCTCCGTCATTAGTATACAGTGTGCTCCCTAGTCAGACGGAAGCACTTGTTTCCTTCGTAGTCGCGGCGTATAACTATTGTTTAGTAGTTGTGATGCCAGGCTATTGGGTGGTTACTCAATCGTTGCTGATAGGTTTTTGTTGATTTGCTGATTCCCTCCTTAACAGTTGGCATATCGAGGTTGTGGTGTATTTCCGAATTGGTTATGTACCAATGTCCATTATTGATAAACGTATTTAAGTGTAGAAGTAATCATGTTGTAAACGATTAAGATGTGCAGAAGCATGTCATATTTAGAGTCATTGTCGTCTTGTACTGCAGGACCATAAAAAGCAAAGGTTTACTTTGTGGATGTATTTCATCTGGACTTTATAACGAGCACTTGTACATGAGCGTCGTTTAATTCTCTTCCATCGCGATATACTTTGCATTCTACCATCTCTCAACCCTAGCGCGATTTCTGTACGCTATTTGTTGTATAACACCACAGCGCTTCACCTTAACCACACATGTTGCAGGTCCTGGAAAGGTAGGTTTATTTCTGCGAAATCTATTGTATTATTGGCCAAATATGGCGAGTCGCGAGTCAACGGCGCGGCTGTTGAATTTTTTTTTTCTTTAAATGTTATGATTGTTTTTATTCTAAAGTACCTGTTGACAGGCCTGTTGGTCTAGTGGTTAGTGACCCTGACTGCTATGCCGGAGGTCGTGGGTTCGATTCCCACCCAGGACAAATGTTTGTGTAATGAGCACGATCATTTGTTCTGTGTCTGGGTGTAATTTATCTATAATATGTATGTATTTAGAAATATATAAGTATGTTTATCAGTTGTCTAGTACCCATAACACAAGCTCCGCTTAGCTTGGGACTAGATGGTGTTGTGTGATAGTTGTGGAATATTTATTTATTATTTATTTTATTATTTACCTACCTATTTTCTTATCTACGCCTAAATTACGTTCTTACGTGGTAGTTGGTGCTAATCCATGTTTATTATTACTTTAAAGTGTTTATGTTCGTGTAGTTACAATGATGATGATGTCTACTTGCTTTACTTAATATGTATTTAATATCGGTGTTTAATTGTGGAAAGTTCTAATTAATTTATTCTTTCTTTCTATGTGTCTTCTGTCTGACTTAATAATTGACTTAGCTGTAAGTTTTCCTAAGAGAATAAAATAGTTAACATAAATGTTGGACCAGAATATGATGTATTTGCGGTTATGATTACAGGCGAAACAAACACCGCTAGCAGGCGCTTACCACCTGATTGAACGGCTTCAGAAGCGATTGGAGATGATGCCACGCGAAAAGAAGCTGTGGAAAAACGCTAAGGAAGTCGCCATTCTGATCGCTCAGGTATGTGATTTGATGATGTGTCGTTTAGTTACAATGTTGAACAGACATAAAACAATTTTTATGTACAACTAAAAATGTTATACAGGGTGTTTGGTAGAGGGACCGAAAACCCAAATGAGCGTGTTCGGGGGCCCACTTGGAGAATACAAGTTGGCCAAAGAAAATCCCCGACACCCCAATTTTTTTACCTAAATCAGTTTTATATCCAATTTTGCTTTGCGTGGCCTCAAGGTGTATTAGAGACCAAATTCAACTTAAAACATTCGGTCTAAAACAGATTTTACAAATTTTATGGTGGTAAATAGGTACAATTTCGGAGAATCAGAGAAAAATCACAAAAAAAGTTAAACATATTGGGAGGTCGGGGATTATTTTTGGCCAACTTGTATTCTCCAAGTGGTCCCCCGAACACGCTCATTTGGGTTTTCGGTCCCTCTACCAAACACCCTATATATGATGTTTGTGTTTTGCAAACAAAATTATTTGAATTTGAATAAAATATAGTTTAATATGCTTAGACATTTATGTACAAATTTACATAAACACTAAATTCATGTAACATTATAGCGCTCTAGCGCTATTGTAAACGCAGAGTATCCCTCCCCATCCTACCACAATATAGATATTGCGGTAGGATACTCTGTGTTTATGATATCTAGGTCTACCTCTCAGAGATGCAAAAAATGCTAATAGCATAGCAAGAATATGAACAACCTGTGTGTGGTTAGGTTAGATTTCAAGAGCATTGTTGTAGCAAGTGAAATTGCTTGTGTTGTAAAGTTTATGTACCCATATTTAGGGTAGTGGACTTTAGAACCTAAGTAACGAAGTACTATAAATGCAAGTTAGGTTGAATGGTAAAACCGGCAAACAATCACGTCTATCATCTAGCCGTTATACTCCGACCGGTGTTCGGGCAGTACTGATGCCCATCCTCATGGAGAGCGTGGTCTAGCAGCGAGGGCCCCTAGTCGCGCGGTTATACCATTTAACTAAGTTCTCACGGAAGTTTTTATGACAATAAAGTTAGGTTAAATGAAAATGATGTGTTATATAGGAAATGAATTAATTAGTTTACCTGTAGACTTGTTATTGGCCATATTTGGCCAATAAAATAATATAACTCTAAAAAACATACTACAATTCAAGTAAATGCAATGCAGTGGGTTAATTGATACAGTGGGCAAGGGGCAGGGCATATAGCACGCCGAACAGTCAACGGAGGGGTCCAGAAGTAAGGGATGTTTTTTTACTTTAACCTTATGTGGGAATTGAGTGATGACAGTGTTTATCGTTGTCCCCAGGTGGTGATAGCACGATGCATGATAGTGCCAGTATGCACAGGCGTCGCTCGTACCGCGCTGTACTGTTGCACACGACTGTTGGCGCAACTGTTGCCTGCAACTCGACTGCCGCCCGCTGCCGATGTGCTCGCGAACCAGGCGCTCACCGCGAAGCACCTGCACACGTTGGCGTCAGCCGTCGACAAACAACTGTCGCTGGTGAGTGTCTCACTCTATGGACACCTAATATTTTATTTTGAAAAATAACTTAGTTTATACTGGTGTCCCAAAAATAGTGAGAAGCGGAAGTGCAGTGATAGAACACCCCATGTATATGTTCCGCGATTTTTTATAGTTTTTTCTGAATTTTTGAATATTTTCGAGTTAACAACTTTCAAAAATAGTAAAATACTTTTTTGAGTTTGTATGCTACAAAGCAAAATCATTTATTCAATTTCGGCATCAAAGACGCACTTTGAACGTCAATTATTCATTATAATGCACTTTATAGACTATCACCGTCTTCCAAAATATATAGAGATTTTGAATTGTCATGAGTTGTTCTTTTATGTACACAATAAACAGCTACGTAACTTTGAAAACAATGAAAATGTTAATTTAAAGTGAAAAAAATATGTTCGCTAGTAAACACGTAATATTCGTTTCAGAATACGACTAACATGAAGCCGTATGTTTGCGAGTTGTACGTGCGCGCCATCACTGCTGGAATGAATGAGTTGGAGAGGCTAAAACTTAAGACTGAAAAGGTATCTTTTTGTTTAACATTAAGTGCTATTTTACTACATTTTTTATAACTTACATGTCGATTGCAACTGTGCCGAAATATCGAAAGCTAAATAAATACTATACACGGTAAATATCCCGTTTCTACAGTTTATTCTTACATGTCCAAAGTTCAATTACGGTACAGAAAGATTTTGGTACGTTTCTGCGTATGCCTAGATGAACATTTTCGGGTTATTCCTGTTGTCCCCTATTGGGGACAAAAGGAATTATTTTCCAGATGTCGCCCAGTGGAGGCCAACAAGAATTTTATTCCTGGTGACCCATTAAAATTTATGATTATATTCCTAATCAAATCACATTTACAGTATTGGAAAATACACATATATTAAAAAAAAAAAATAGAAATATGTAATAACCAAAATGAAATATCGTTCAATCATCTTAAAAAAGGCAGAAGTCAAACGGTATCTTATAGTTATTTTGTAAACAGGAAGAGGAAGCGCGGCTAATGGAGAGAACTCTCGCATCGTGGTTCGTACAACTCGGTGCAGTGTTATCCCAGAGCGACCGTATCCTGTGCGAGTGCACACTGACTGCGTTCAGTTTGCATCCTTCCCTGAAGATGTACGAACGGCTGGACGCCGCGCCGCAACCTGCGCCCGTAGCCGCAGTGAGTGTTCCACCTAATTATAGAGGATTATGCCCATTTGTTCCCCTACAATAACGCATACAGTAATTATTAGTATCATCATAATTAGCCCATTATGTTCTCACTGCTGGGACTCAAAGGCGAAGTTTTCAGGCCGCCAGAAGGCCTTCGATATAGCCTAACGACTGTTGTCCTAAGACACACCACCGGAACCGACGGCTTAACGTGCCCTCCGAAGCATAGAAGCCCTCTGTTGAAAAAAATGCCACTAGCGGTCACCCATCCAACTCGTGACCGCAGCAAGCGTTGCTTTACTTGTTGATCGGTTAGGATCGCCAAGTCAAGCTACGCTGCGAGCGCTAATTCATGTAATGTGGTTAAGTAGTTATTTCAAGTATACTCAATAAAGATCCAATATATAATGAATTAAATTAGAAAAAGAACGAAGCAGACACAAATTTATACACATAATTATCTTGATTTATCAATGCAAAGCCTAAACAGCCAAACTCCAAATGTGAAATTTTGGCAGTTTCATATTGTAAGCTAATTTACTAAGGGAGGATTTTCGAAAATGTCACACCTAAGAAAGTGAATTAGGGGTTGGTTTCGTTCTGTGGCTTCGTATCTCGTACGTCATTCCGGCGTAGCAGCGAGGTCAGCTAGTGCTATATATAGAATTTAAACAAAAAAAAAAATACTGCATCGGTTATAAATGCATTATCTATCTTTTATATTTTATTTATTATGGCATAACTGGTTGTCAATGAGCAAGTAAAGAAATGGAAAAGGAATAGTGTGAGTTTTAGTCATTGACGATAATTTTCCGCAAAAAAATATTAAAATAGCGATTGCCAATGTTGCAGGAAATAATAAATCTGAGTATCATTTAATACCACTTTAAAATTTGATTTCTCTAAAGTAATAGATGACTTTCTTTTGCACTGAATGACATTGAACAAGCTGACTCACACTTCAAAAAAACATACCTGAGGTGCTGCCGCTTGTATTCAGACCCATTAGATTTCTGAAGTTATCTAAACATATTACATTTTCATAGGACTCAGACGAATCTAAGGAAGAGACTACAAAATCAGAGTTTGGTAGCTGGGCGAATGACAGTCGTTCACAGACCAACTTTGTCAAGACATCGGAGACTCTGAACATGAAGCAGACACAGAATCAAGGGAATGTTTTGTCCACTGCAATATTCAATGAGGGTGAAGCCCTGGGTCTGAGCCCCGAGCTATGCCAAGACATTGCAGTTTTACTCTCTGGGCCTAGAGTAAAAACTCTATCCTGGGATATGGACAGGTTAGTAATGATGACAAATAAAAAATAAATAAAAAGGAATTACCAAAAAATGGAACCAACTTCAACACTGAAAGGGTGAAATACCTAAATATTTCAAAGTACCTATTATCACAATCTTGTGCCCATATACCGGTAGGTAGTAGGTACCGACTTACGACCAGTGTTGAAGTTGGTTCCATTTTTTGGTAAAAAAAGTTGTTTTACTCTTTTTAGTGACCCTTGCTCCTTACGGGATTGATTGCCATTCATCGTCAATGATGATATCATTAAAATAGTAAAACTATGGCACCAGATTTGATAAAATTTAAATGGGAAGCATATTCTTCCCAATGATTGCAATCCAGTGTCATTTTCAGTCCCGCCGGATTCGGCCTGATTCCCCCCGATTGATCAAATCAGATTGATTTTTGCTTTTAGGTTCAAAATGAACTGTTAGTAAGTTAATCAAGTGTCATTGTACTTAATATAGGTAGTTTATAAAACATCAAAATTAAAGTTAAAATTAACTATTTTTCCAATACAATGTTACGATTAGATAATGAGTAAACAATTAAAATCTAGTAGTAAATTAGTATATAATATATATATATATATATATATATATATTTTATTCTGAATTTTTTATGAACTTTTAGCTGCATTGTTCACAGCCATGCCAGCATTGGTGCACACAATAATCAATGTGTACAATTCATGATTTTATAACATAATCTGTAATGGGTCTTAGCAGTGTCAGAAGAAGTAGGTTCAGCCAAGACACTCTGAAACATGCCAACAACCCAACAATTCAACTCTTTGTCTTGCATCTTTGCTTTAATGGGTTCACAACGGGCACATTCCATCAAAAAGTGGTGGATATCTTCGATTATGTTACAGATGTCACAGTATAATATATGTGATAGTAGGTACATAGTAAAATTTTAATGATGTAACGAGTAGCTCAGTCTTCCTAGACTTCACTTTCACAAATAGATCAATTATTTTAGTAACTTTAGTACTTTAGTAAATCTAATTCATACAATCAACCTTACGTAATATACTGAGATAAGGTCACAACAATTATTAAAGTATTTGAGAATACTAATAAAGAAGTCTTATATTTATCTACCGGCTTCCAAAAAAGGAGGAGGTACTCAATTAGACTGTATAATTTTTTTTATGTTTTTACCTCATAACTTTTGATAGGTTGAACCGATTTTCAAGATTATTTTTTTGTTGTTTGTATGGTTTCCCGTGTGGTCCCATTTAAATTTTATCAAATTTGGTACAGTAGTTTTTGAGTTACACTCCAATAACTAAATAGAACGGAAGTCGGTATTAAATTTTTCAAATTGTACTTGTGACAGATATAATCAGATTTGATGAATCTGTCCAATGAATCGCACAATTATCACTATAATGAGTTTGTATTATAATTACAACTCTTTAGTTTAATCAATTCAATTTTAAATTCTACTTTAAATATTTATTTAAAGTAGAATTTTAAGCAATAATTGTCTTAGTTTTTATTATATAGTAGAAGAAAAGAGAGATCAAAAGTGAATTTTGTCATCTGCTAATCGACTTCTAATAGAGCTGCATATATATTAGCCTGCAGCCGAAAAGTCTCATTCAGCCTCAACACTTGTCGACTTTATTGTCAGCAAATAATCATGAATAGCAAACAAGTATTCTCCTCGAACTCATTAGTTCTTTTTCAAAATCTTTCAAAGTACCTACTCATGCAACAGCTCTATTATTTTGCCAAAAATTGGGTAGCACCGGATCCGGTATATTAGTACCGAATCCGATAAACGTATAATGATGCCGGATCCGCAGGATTACCGGATCTGTTTTTCCGGATTGCAATCGCTAACTCTACCAAACAAAATATTAATCATCAAGATCGGTTCATAAACGACGAAGTTATCCGCGAATACACATAACTATATATATGTATATATTTACGGTAGAATTGAGAAATATCATCTTTTTTTTTGGTTAATAAATTTAAAGATAGTAAAAGAGCAAAATCCCGTACTAGCGGGGTTTGAATTTTCATAGCTTTTTTATGAATTATGTCAATAGGTCAATGTTATCTTAATAATTCTAATGAAATAAACTATATCCAGGAAACTTCTCCTTGACAACTGCCGCACATATATGGAGAGCACACACGGCGGCACACGCGTATTGACTCGAGAACTCAAGTATCTGAACATAGACCCCGACCTCTACAGGCATCTGCCTGAAGACAGGGATGACGATGAAAACGATCCTTACTATGGCATCGAGAGAGGTGAGTCTGCTTACAAAAAACTATGGTTGTCAATATTTAGCCTACCAGCAGGTTCCTTAACTCAATTTACGAATTCTATTACTACTACTTCGTAGAATTCGTGTGTAAAATCGAATATACGATTTCAAAAGTTCTTAGCCTAACTTCTTCGTTCTTATACTTAATGAAATCACACGATTTTGAGTTTATTTTTATTTTTTAACATACTCTCCTCCGAGCTCAAAATACTTTTTCCATCGTCCCGGTAAGGCTTCGATACCCGTTTTTAAAAAATCTTCATCTAACTCTTCAAAATAATCGTCCACGGCGGCTATGACCTCTTCATTTGTAAAAAAATGTTTACCACCTAAAAAATTTTTCAGCTTTGGGAACAGATAAAAGTAGGTCTGTACAGTTAATACCTACTTTTTTTTTTGTTATGTTATTATGTATATCAAATCTTATATTAAGTAAACTTATCATTTTTACGCTGATGATTCGTCCCAAAAAAAACATCAACATCTCTAAAAATACTATAGAAAATGAACAATTCACAGTAATAACCGATTACCTACAGTTGCATAGTATAGCATTAAAAAAATAGTTCATTGCTTGGTTGACTTACGTAAATACGTTTAATTTTTCAAGCTATTGAAAATTCACCCTTTGCAAATTTTGAAGTGGTTTGCTTGAGTTGCTCATAAATCTGTCAGTAATATCAACACAATGCTTTTCTAAAATAATTGATAATGAAGGTATTCTTCGACCACTGAAAAACGTCCACCAGGCAAATAACGAATATCCTATCCTACATCCTACTTATATCCCACTAATATCATAAATGATGGATGGATGGATGATTTTAATGAATGTTTATTACTCAATAACGGCAGAACGGCTGAACGGATCTGATTGAAATTTGTCATAGGCAAATTTTCATCATCATTATCATCTATCACCACGCGGGTGAAACGGCCTAATATTTTTGGGTACAGCATAGACAAAATAACAAGATCTCCGCCGACGCCAAGATCATAATGATGACTTTCTGTAAAAGTTGTGTCAGTTTCTGATAGATTATATAGTGCGTTCGAATAGCCCCAAGTTGGCGAAAAATATCGCTAAAACGCTCACAATGGCGTTCGAATTGGGAATTTGTGGGTGAAAATGTCGTTTACGGCTCTTTTTGTTCACCGGTCGCAAAGCTAAAAAAGAGTTATTTATGCCACCAAAGAGTACAATTATTGACCCACGTCCGGAGCTGCGGTTGTTTTTGATCGTTTTTTGACAACTATCTATTTGACAGCACAATCGTGCGATTTTAGGTCTTATGCACGGGTTAGCGTTCGAGTAGAGTGTGGGAATAGCGGCAATAATAACGATTTTGAGCTTTACGAACGCTTTAACAAAAGAGCCAGCAATTGCAACGTCACCAATGCCCTCATTGCTAAACGAACGTACCTCAAGTCAAAAGCACGCAATGATTTTGCCAGCTCGATACACTAGACGTGCTCGGCGATAGAGTTGGCATGTCATCCGTCTTTGTTGTTCAGCCGACTGTAGTCGAGCGATTCCGCCATCACGACGGAGGTGGAACATCAATCTAGCGGTCTTGAGTGAATCACCCGCAATACTTACATGTTATTTTTTAACACAATATAACAAATGGTTTCGCCTATATATCCTCGAAGGGGTAAGCAGCAGTGTTTTCAACGCCTACGTTTAAGTTTGTTTTTTTTTGTTTGTTCCTTAAGTTTGTGTCGCTCGCTATTATTTTGAAAGTTCGATACACTAGACTCAAGGGGGATGAAATGTAACACAAATACCGTCAAGGGTGATGAAATGAAATGACAGTTTTTTTTAATGGTGATATATTTGTATGTAAGTCCTGTCTTTTATTATTAGTGTTTACTGATTGATACACTAAGTATTTACATTTTGTCTTGGATTTCTATTATAACAATTGCGTTTGACCATGTACATATTTTATGACATTTTGGTATAATGATAGATGGAGGTCTGGTCAGGGTGTGGCCTTGGAGAAGATAATAAGCTACTCGAAGTACTAACCCTGCGCAGACGTAGTCGCGGGCACCAGCTAGTTAAATATATTTTTGGTAAAATGAATATGCGTAATTTTTTTAATCTCACTTCACTACATTGCGAAGAAAGAGTCTCTTCTAATTACTTATAGACGAAAACTTAATAAATTAATCATATTTGGCGGGACATAAAGTTCACTGAATTTTAAAAAGTAACCGATATAAAAAACAAAAAAAAGATTGTTTATATTATTGACTTGGTCCAATTCACTTGTTGCATTACATCGTCCACGACGCTACGACTCAGTTGTCATAGTAGACGTTGCAGCACGCGCGTGAACCAATCCCCGCTTTCCTTCTGAATTTAAACCAATCACTGAACGTGTCTATTTGTAACCTCGGAAGTAATTCGTATTTGGAATCATACGTCGCTTTTGTTTGAAGGACCACTTTTTGTGTGGAATTTGTTCTGAATTATGCTTCCTGACTTATTATTATTCGTAGGTTTACTGTCTAAATATATAAAGCAAAAATGTACCCCTAGCAAGGATACTTGGATTTCACTTGTTAAATTCAAAATCAGTCAACAAGTGTCATTCTCTGTGGATACTGAATATAATAAAAAATAAAAAATACAGTTGTGTACGATTGGATTTTGTGAAAATTAGAGGATATGTAAAATAAAGGAGACCGTGGTCTCCCTTCATGCATAAGTAGTCACCAACAATTCTTTTTAACTGGGTTCAAGAGATTTTTCTAATAGTATGCAAATCAGAAGTGTTACCGCTTGACTCAACTCGTTTAATTTTCCGATTAATGTTATTTAGCTTTCTAAAAGATCCATTTATGACAGAGACGTTGGATCATATCAATAAACTTATAAAATACTTTTGGTATACTTAAAGAAAACAAGTTTCTTTGACAATAAGGTAGTAGATTGGTAACTTTTACAGACATTTTTTTGTATATTAATAATAACTTAAAATGTCGTCTCTATTTTCTAGCTTTGGCTAACCTTTTGTTTGGTACGACTTGTTTTTTTATTTTCACGTAGGCATGATAAACAGATATTTTTTTGGATTATTATCTAAAACGGCTAAAGCTTTGATAAAGCAAAGTTTCAACTATTTTCCACGTGAATAAAAAATAATATATTAATTTCAGTAAGGTGACATTATATTATCTGTTTTATATCATCTGTTTTTTTCCTGATCGATTAGCCTTGAAACACATAGCTAGGATTTTTTTTTTATATAAGAGTTCGACTCTTAATTGGATTTTATTAGACTTTTGATTGAGTTTAAGATACCAAAACTGGGATAGAAGTTCGTTTGCAAATGACTGTAAAACAAACTTTGTGGTACTCCACATGAAAATCTGTATGAAAGTAAATGAGGCGCTGGATTATTAAGAGCATTAGTGTTTATCTATGGCCTCGGCAAATATTATTCAAAAGGTGTAAATCCCTCCAATGTGAAGGAATAACAAACACACAGACATGCCAACACACATACAAGATTTCGCATTATTGCAATGATACGGGAGCTACCAGCTATACAATGTTAATGTTCCTTACCTGTGTACCACACAACACTCATTTTAGTAACATTAAATTTTTCTCTGTTCAAATCAAGTTCAAATTCTTGTCTGTAATTTGTAAGTAAAGTGTGGTCACCTTTCTTGAAGAACAGCACCACCACGCTTTGTTCCATGCTTCGGGCGTTGAACCTTCGAGTAAGACGGTATTAAAGAGCTTCTGAAGGACTTTAAGTACCGGTGTTCCACCCGCTTTCAGAAGCTCAAATGTGATAACGTCGTCACCAGGCGCCTTGTTGTTCTTAAGCTGTTTCAAGGCCATTCTAATCTCGTACAGGTTGATGTCCGGGATATCTTCGGCATAATGTCGTGTCAGCTTGGCTCTTGGGTCTTTGACCGAGCTGCTAACAGGTTTAGCGACCGAGGTGTATAACTGTCCGTAGAAACTCTACCTCTCCTAACACTTCTGCTTTGGTTGACGCTACACTGCCGTCTTCCCTTTTCAGCTTCGTTAACTGGCTTTGCCCAATAGACATGTCTATTGCAAACACTTTGGAGCCTTTTTTCTGCTCTATCATCTCTTTAATACGATTTGTATCAAAGATCCGAATGTCGTGTCGCATGGACTTCCATATTCGTCTATTGAGCAGCCTATATGCTTCAGCATCATCCGAAGACTGCAGTTTTAATGAGAGTCGTTCAGCCATGAGGTTGACGGTATCGTTGGCGAGTTTCTGTGGCCTATCTGTACGGTGGGGTTTAAAGTATTTGGAACCCCCTGTATGGACAGTTTCTACTAACCTGGTATTGATCTCGTCCCCTGAAGCGATGTTCTCAAGGCAATCGAAGCGATTGGACAGCTCAGTCCCCTGAAGCGATGTTCTCAAGGCAATCGAAGCGATTGGATAGCTCAAGTTGAAAGCACTCGGGGTCTTGAATACGGGCACGAGTGGGTCGGAGCGTAGACTTCATCAGACGAGACCTCTCAAGTTTGACATTAATATTCACCGTGCCTCTTACCATTCGGTGATCACTAGCCAACTTCGCGTTGAAGTCCCCCATAACAACTAGAAAGTGCGTTTCAGAGGTATGTATGGCCCGACTAATGTCCTCATACATATCCTCCACCTCATCATCCGGGTGCGACTTGGTGCGTATACCTGAATGACCTTCAGCGAATATCGTTTGGATACTCTGAGTATTAGGTATACAACCCTATTGGAAATGCTATCGATCGTAACTATGTTGTTAGTAAGGGACTTGTGGACGAGAAACCCGACACCACCTTGGGACTGTAGGTCACTCTCCTGGTAGTAGAGTAGGTTACCTGACTTTAGGGTTATCATGTCCTCACCCGCTCTACGGACTTCAGATAACCCCACAATGTCCCAGTGTAACTTACTCATTTCTTCTTCCAGCTCATAGATCTTCTCGTCTGTCCTCATCATGTTGTGTGTTACCAGGGCCAGTCGTCGTCGTTGGGGGCGGTAGCCGGTATACAGTATACAATATATATTAAGTACGTAAAAATCAGAATGACAGGTCAACACATATATGGATCGTGGGCATTTTACTTTAAACTTCGTTTAGTTAAACTCTGAGGTAGCGGCGATTGTTATTACGGGCCATAGAGAGATACATCTTTTGGGTGCCTCTGTTGTGCCTGTAGTTGTATAAATTTAGCCTAAATAATTATGGTATCACAAGTTTTCGTATGTAAATAAAATACTGAATGCACTTTTTAAAAAAGAATTTATCTACAGTATTGTCCTTTTTAGGTTATGAACACCTCGTTCCCCCCGAGGATATTTGGGAAGATGCCTATGATGATCCCGAGAAAACAGAAAGCGGTTCAAGTTACATAGAAGAGGAGTACCTAGCTCCGCGCCGAAAAAAGAAAAATAAACGCAACCCTATGATTGCGGATGAAGACTCTAACCCGCTCAGCTTTATGATAGAAGAAAAGAGAGTCCAAAAGAAGAAAGAGCGACCGGACAGCAAAGAGAGAAGTAAAGAACGGGTTAAGAAAAAACCAGAAGTGGAAAATGTTTTAGTTGATCCTCTGTACATTGAAGATGAAAACCAAACCCAGAAGAAAGATAAACCTAAGAAAGAACGGAAAAAGAAAGAAAGTACTCCAAAAGCAAAGCCGAAAAAATCGCTTGCTAGTCTTGTTGGTTTGAAAGTAGTGAAAAGAAAGAGACAACCAGTTAAAGCCGCTACCACAGTAATCTCACCAGTAATTACTGATAGTGATTATGACAGTCAAGGGAAAAATTCACTGCACTCGTTAAATTCTGAGGGCTATGATCCTGAAGTACATTGTGATGGTTTGTTCAGTACGGATGAAATTAAATCTCGGCAGCTGTCAAGCTCGCACATCTCTGATAGCACGAAGGTTATGAAGAATAATGAGATTCCAATTTTAAGCAACAATGTTGGAATGAAAAGTAAGCCTTCGCAGTCTCATGACCAAATTACAAGCAGTGCTACTAAAATAGCACACAGACTGCCTTCTCCGAACGTTATTCACCAACAGTCATTAAATCATAACAGAAAAAACAATTCTCCAAGCTTTCGAAGTCCTTCGAATTGTGTCCGAACTAGTTTATCAAAACTTTTGGATTTTAGGCGAAAAAAGGCTGTAATGGATCTAAAACTACAACAGAATGCAAAGACGCCGCAACGAAAACCGGCAATCATCAGACCTGATATTCCAATACAGACTAATGTTAGCCCAAAGGCTGTGTCTATACCGGAAATACCTAAATCGTATATAAACAAACAACAGACAGAGAAACTAGCTGAAATGAAAACAGGAGTCAATCACATAGCAAACAACCAGAGCAATAACACATTGATTCAAAGACAAAATGAAATAAATTATTTACTGGCTCAGAAGAAAAGTACTTCAATGAATTCTTTATATTCTGCTATTCCTAGTCCTGTTATACAGTACGCTAAGAAAATTGCTGATTATAAAGAAACTTATAATGCATTTCAGCCACCCAGGGCTCAGCAGCAGTCAAATGCGAATCCTATTAAAATGACAGATATTGTTGATGTACCATATGACAGACTAATGGCTGAAATAGCCGAGAGACAAGACTCTAGAGTTAAATACGATGTTGTGAAACCACCTCTTTCTCACCATCAATCGGCTCAACCTGTACCGATACATAGAACTTTAAATACTATGTCGGCAGGACAAAGAGACTATCAGAATTTCTTAAAGGAATATGAACAGGCAAAATATTGCAGTGACCGAGCACTAGACATGACTAAGACGCAAACTAAAAATATCAGACCTATCAGCAGAGTAGCGCCTGTGTTACTTAATAATAAGGTGGAAATAAAATCTCAATGTGCCAAACCACCACAGCAGAATAAACCAGATAACACCCTTAACACATTTTCCCGTCTCAGTTATATGCATAAGAACAAACAGAATGAAATAAAAAATAAACAACGACCAGAGAAGCCTTTGTTTAGTTCATCAACATATCAGGAAGTCTCATCTGAGCTAGACGAAATCGTCAAACAACATCAACTTGAACAGATGAAAGTGATACAGGATAAAAAACAACGCGAAATTTTATCGAAGAATTCTTTAGCTGCAATTCAAAGCACGTCAGGTAGGAAGCCATCGCATCATCCTCTACTATCCAATTTGTTAAACTGTTCAATCTCCAATGTTTCACAGTGTCATATCGACAGTCAGCATAAAAATAAAGTAATAGAACAAATTCCTGTTTCGCCACCTAAGTCATCTTTATCACAAAAGGACCAGAATGATTTGTTACAACTGCTTAGGCAACAGAATAAATTAAATATGCCGATACGTCATAAGATAGATTCAAATTCAAAGCCATCTACATCGAACTTGACCAATGTTATACCAGACAGTACCTCACATGCGAATAATTATAAGTCGACGTCTTGCCAGACACAACATAAAGTCAACAACCAATCTAGCCATGGCAAAAACTGTCGCACGTCGTTGGAAGACAAAATAATCAATATTGTGTCGAATTCTCTTCTTAAACCAGCTCATTCTGTTAATTCAGATTTAAGCATCAATATTAATTCTGAGGTTACCGTTACTGCTAAGCCGAAACTACATATTTCAGCGACGACAAACACTAGAACAACAGACCAACAGGAAAAAGTGAACAAATTTGCAACTAATAAAACTCACGCTCAAAATATTCCTGTATATGTACCTGAATCAGAAAAACCTGAATGGCAGGCTGTTATGAATGACCTTTTAAAACATAAGACCCCAACCAGAGGTCCAAATGCGCTCGATGTGGCACTAAAAAAGAGCTCCTTCGAACTTGCCTTCGAAAGAAGCTTACAGGAACCTAGCATATTTTCACCGCGGTTAACAAGTGGAGTCTATTGCGAGTCAACTAAAAATGAAAGAAAAAGAGATTCTGTAAATTTTGTGAAAGCTGTTCAAAATGAAGAAATATCATCTAATAAAGGAGTAAAAACAAAAACTGAGGTCAAAAAGAAACATAAGAGTACTGACCAACCCAAAAAATGCTTAAATACAAAATCTCAAGTTTCACTGAATGACAAACTAATGAAAGAAAATCCTCATGTGACTACTAAAAAGCTTGCTCAGGATGTCGAGAGGAAACAGTTTACCTATACTAGACCAAAACACGACGATCCTTTCATATCTGGGATCCCAAATTCTGACTACGATTTATTAGAAGAATTAATGGACGACGATTTAAGAAAAGAAATTGGTGAGCTGTCTTCGGATGATGAAAGTTACAATGCAGCCGCACAATCATTTTTAAAACCCAGTAAAAGCAATGAGAAGCGTGTCAGTGTAGAGTTTAACAAACCTTTAACTGATACGATAGCTAAAAAACCTGCGACTAACGTGCGATGTCTGAATGCCGATATCCCTAATGAAATATCTCAAAGGTCTGCTAGCAAATGCGCCAGTAAACGTGAAATCACTTCCATGAATCATAGAGTCACAAATAATGACAAAAGACAGGAAAATGTTTGTTTAAACACTTCAAACTCTCTCAGCACTTCAGCACATTATCAGGCAACTTTGAATAAACAAAATCAGACTTACAATAATGTTGAATCCTTGATCGAAAATCAGGTAATTAATTCAAACATTTATATCTCCTCTGTGACACAACAAGCACCTTTACAGAATGTTGTTCTCATAGGACCTGAACTTGTTTATGAAAGATATACTACTGTACAAGCACCAGTGCACGGCGTGGCTAATATATCACCAAGTGCCTCAGTCGATGTGTCTAGCGCACATAACTTGGCTTTGTACCAAACGACCCGATTCACGGCACCGGTAGTGAGCCCTTTGATTATTGGAAGCTCCTTTACCATGCCTGTAATTAACAATACGATTCCTGTTCAACCTGTGATCAAAACTGTGTCACAGCTTCTCTACACCACTACTACTGTTGAACCACGAACAGAAGGACCGTGCTCACAAATAAGTTTGAAAACTTCTGATACTAATGCCGAAGTGATCAACCCAGAGATAAAAATTGGGTATCAATCACATAATAGTCATTCACTAGATTTAAACAAAATAAACGAAAGAAAGGTACTGTCTGAAGTACAAGAACTGGCTGTGTCTGAAAAACTTGACAAGACGCGTAGTCCAAAGATCGAATCTGACGCGAACTTAAAAAAAGATGCAGTAATCGAAATGGAAAGACTGAAAAATAAGCGTTTGGCTATAATCAATAGAGAAATTTACCATCGATGTGGAAACAAGCCCATCCCACTTACATATTCGCCTTTACCTGTAAAATCACAGACAATACTGGACGAACACAACTTTTGCGAAGTATTTCCGCTTACTAACGAATCTCAAAGCGATGAAAAAGATAAATCCAAGTCATTTGATTGCGAAGAAAATTTATTAACACAAATTCAACGTAATATTCACGATCTATCGAATGCTAATAACGATCCCAGTCCAGCTACACTGGACAGTACTGAAAGTAAAGAAAATAAAAGCATTCAAGCAGTGACATGTCGTAGAATCCTTTTACGATCTTCGAACAAAATAACACCAAAATCAAATATTGAAGCAGATTTATCGGAAAGTTCAAGTAATAAAAGCTCGGAGTGCGTAACTATTAAAAAATCTAAAGTAAAGCTGAAATCCGTCAATCCTGAATCTCCTGGAAAAGGCCTATGTGATCAAAATAATATAGTTGCAAAGGAAGAATTACAAAATAAAAAACGTGCGTCGAAGCGACTTCGCAATAAGACACTGAAAGCTATTATTGCAAGTAAAGAACCTGAAAAGCCATTGACAAAATCCATTGATAAAAATTCATCCAAAAATCATCCAAAAATTAAACCAAAACCAAATGTCCATGAAAAACTTAAGCCTAAAACTAAAGAGGCCGTTGGGATAGAAAACAGTTTTGAAGCATTACATAAAGTTATTAAGAATATGGAGATGTTTGACGTTGAGGCTGAATTATTGGGATCAAAAATAATTAAAACAGTTTCAATAAATAAAAACGGAGAGGAACAATATTTTAAAGAATCTACAGACCATGGCGTAGACAAATATATCTGCACTGATGAAAAATTTGCTGACACCACTTTAAAGGAATCAAAAACTCAAGAGACCGAATTTGTCCAAGATAAAAAAACTGATGCAGTTTCAGTATATTACGTACTCGACGATAATATAGACGAAAAGTTAAACGAAGACATCAAGACAACAATAAATGACATAGATAGTAACGCATCAAAAGATATTACCTCGTCATCTAGTGAAGTGATTACTGACCTTAATACCCAAGTTATCGATAAACATGTGGATGCCGAGTTAAATGCAATCAAAATACGTGCTGACAAAAAAGAACTTAAGGTTACAACACACGCTATGGACTTCATTCCATCTGCTACTGTTACTGTTCCAGAACTACTTAATAAAGGTGGCACCATTAGTCCGCCGACAGCAATATCTGATAAACCTCTAAGTACACCAGCTAACACTATTGAGCAGCCAGCAGAAGATGATCAGATAGGAAATACATTAAACAAAGCACTAACTACCACAATTGGTAAGTCAACAGTACAAGAGGAATCTAAACTTACAGAATATGGACCTGTAGAAATTACTACACAGTCAACGACTACTGTTTATACACCTGAAGTTACAACAAACTTAACTACATCCTTAATTGGAATGGGACAACCTATGTTTAAAGGTGTTTTATGTGAAGGTACAGTATCGCCAAGTAATGATATGAGAAACTCGACCGAAAATGACACACCAAAAGCACCCGGAGACCTGACCAATGACCATGACACAGGTGAAATACCAGAATTAGAACAAATTGACCTCGACATGACAGTGACATGCGAAGATGCAAATTTGAAAACAATTACATATAAAAATACTAAAAGTGTTAAAAACATAACTGATATAAAGTCTGATAAGGTTATTGAAAGTATACATGAAAGCATTAAAGATAACGATATGCCAAATCCTGTCTCCGATGAAATTAATACAGAACCGGGTTTACTGGAAATAGAAAGTCATGAAATTAAAGGCAATAAAATTGAGCCTTTACAACGTCTTCCTTATAAAAATATTTCGGAAGCTTTGATAGCTGCAAATCCAACGGATAGTAAGGAAGATAAGATTGAAATGATTGAAGAAAGATTAAAAGACAAACAAATTAAGCATGATTCAATTGACTCAAATCGACAAGTGTTATGTGACATTAACAGCGAGACTTCAAATAAAACAGATTCGATGACTAGTAAAAATATGGATAATGACGTTGTAATGATTGACGATGGTTCAAATCAAACCACTGATGTTCCTGTTAAGAGTCCTGATATGCAGAAACATATCAATCCTAATAAAAGTACGACTGATCTTAATGATTTGTCTAAAATAACCCAGTCTTATAAAGACAGTCTGAAAATAACACATTTACCATCTGACAATCCTTTGCATAAAAGTGTACTTGTGACATTACCGAATGGCCGAAAATGTAAAGCTACTGTGTATGGTGAAGTAAATGTAACATTTGATACACTATTTGCTTGCCCATCTTTCAAAGAAGCTCTTATGAAAAAAACTACCAGCAAGAAATTTTATCTGAATGTTAATCATATTACGACAGTATATAAGAGTGATCAAAGCAAAATATTGTCCGCTCAAATTCTAGACGTCAAGGAGAAGATATCGTCCGCAGAACCGGTTGAAACTATTGATTTGCTTAGTGACGACGAGAACAACTCTCCAGCGCCAACACCTGAGATAGAAGTTCAGGCCTTTCAGACGCAATTTGGAAAATATAAAGTTGCTCCAATTGATAAAGATATATTCATAAAACACCAGGTTAAGTTTAACCAAAGATCATCTATATCACTGGAAAAACTAACTTCTAACATTTATACTCAAATTCCAAACAATGATCCAAAAGTACACATAAATGATTGTATTTTGCCTACCATTCCAAACAAATATTTAGTAGGACTTTTCAACGATATTGAAAATACATTTATTTCCGAGACAAAAAAGTCGTCCATAGTACCTGAAATTGTAGAGATCGATGACTCGTCTAATGATAGTATACAACATGATAAATCCATAGAAAAGCCCACTGATGTTATGGACGAATTAAAGAATGAGTTGCTAAAAGAACTTGGGGTGGGAGTGACTGCACCAACGACAAGAGGCATTGAGCAGGAAAGTACTGAGAAAATATGTGGCGAGACCAAAATAGAAAATGGCATAGATAAACACCGGCAAAATGAAAAGTCGATACAATCGACCAATTCGTCTGTTAAGAGTGACACTTTCTATAACATAACGAATGAAGAACGATCAAAAATAGTTAACCGCAAGTGTCAGGTGAAGCTGATTCCTTGTGATAATATAGTGAATTGTTATGAGGAAAAACATGAGGATATGATTGATATTTCACACCATGATCCCATTACGATTACAGAAGATATTTCGATCCTTAATGATTTAGACAAAGACATAATTGAATCTGATGCTAGAAGCAGCTCTCCGGTAATTGAATTGGCCGACGTGCTGATTTCTTTGGACAATAGTTCCCTCTCAAGTACAGAATCTACTCTAAAACTAACTGATTCATCAACCTGTGAAGCTGAGTGGCTCACGACTAAGGTTACGATAAAAGCAATTGTAAATAATGACTTCTTATCGTATATACTTTGTGAAAATTATCAAAACTCGGATAGAGATATTGTCGCATTCAGCACCTCACAAAATCCTAAACTGCTGTCTCAAGCTAATAGTAGTGCTCCCAGTCTTATGTCTCTGGTATTGAAATATTTACACAATACTGACTTCAAACATCAATACACACCTAATCGTGATGATATAATTACATATGCACCTGTTATATCGCTTAAGCGTAAATCTACCTCACTTATAACTTCCATTCCTACTAAAACATTAAAGGTAGACGGAGAAATTTGCGAATCAAAAATAAATGATTACAGATATTCATCTGCGCTTGATTCGTTTGAAAATACTGACGTTTTGGCGTCTATTGAAGATTCCGTGACAGTTTCGGATCATAAAATAAGTCTTTGTGATAAATCCATTGATACCACTATAAGTATCAATGAAGTTAGTGAAGATATCAACGGAGATACTGAACCATTGTGTAGCAACAAAAGTGTTGCGCTTCCTAATTTGGGTGAAACGAACGTTTTTGTGACTATTGTAGATACCGTGACCGGTTCGGATCTGAAAATGAGTCTTGGTGATAAATCAATTGATACCACTATAAGTGTCAATGAAGTAAGTGAAAATATCAACGGAGATACTGAACCATTGTGTAGCAACAAAAGTGTTGGGCTTCCTAATTTGGGTGAAACGGACGCTTTTGCGTCTATTGTAGATACCGTGACCGGTTCGGATCTTGAAATAAGTTTTGGTAATAAATCCATTGATACCACTATAAGTATCACTGAAGTTAGTGAAGATATCAGCGGAGATACTGAACCATTGTGTAGCAACAAAAGTGTTGCGCTTCCTAATTTGGGTGAAACGAACGTTTTTGCGACTATTGTAGATACTGTGACCGGTTCGAATCTGAAAATGAGTCTTGGTGATAAATCCATTGATACCACTATAAGTATCAATGAAGTTAGTGAAGATATCAACGGAGATACTGAACCATTGTGTAGCAACAAAAGTGTTGCGCTTCCTAATTTAGGTGAAACAGACGTTTTTGCGACTATTGTAGCTACCGTGGCCGGTTCTGATCTGGAAATAATTCATGGTGATAAATCAATTGATACCACTATAAGTGTCAATGAAGTAAGTGAAGATATCAACGGAGACACTGAACCATTGTGTAGCAACAAAAGTGTCGCACTTCCTAATTTGGGTGAAACGGACGCTTTTGCGTCTATCGCAGATACCGTGACCGGTTCGGATCTTGAAAGAAGCCTTGGTGATAAATCAATTGATACCACTATAAGTGTCAATGAAGTAATTGAAGATATCAACGGAGATACTGAACCGTTGTGTAGCAACAAAAGTGTTGCGCTTCCTAATTTAGGTGAATCGGACGCTTTTGCGTCTATTGTAGATACCGTGACCGGTTCGGATCTTGAAATAACTCTTGGTGATACATCAATTGACACCACTATAAGCGCCAATGAAGTAAGTGAAGATATCAACGGAGATACTAAACCATTGTGTAGCAGCAAATGTAATGCGCTTCCTAATTTGGGTGAAAATAGCGACTACATAGAGCAGAGTAGTAAGAAAGCTGATGCAAAGTATGTCCTTAGTGACGACCATAATATGGAAGCAGCAAATCCAATTTCAGGTATCGTCACTAAAGACATTAAAAATTATAAAGATTCATCTGTAACATCAGAAATCCTAGACACATTTAAGGTGATCGCAATGAAAACCCTACCTCATATTAATGTTGAACAAAAAGTATCGAAAATTGACACAAAAAAGAGCAAAGCTTATAAAAAGTGTATGGCATCTCGGACTTCAGAAAACATAGATAAAATTCATGTTTCTAACATAAAAGCAATTAATAATAGCTCCACCTGGCAAACAGTACATAAAAAGTGCAGTGTACAAGTATTTGATACTCGGGATGCTAATGTTAATGTAGAACGTGTTTCGTCTCTTGCATCTGAAATTAATGTTTCTGAAATGAATACAATGTACGACGACACTGATGTTAAAAATATAAGGACAGAAAATAAAAAAGAACCAGAAGATGAGAACACTGCTATAAAAAATAATGCAATTGATAAGAACTTCAGACACATAAATGTTATTGATAAAACTATGCAAACAGAAAATGAAGCATCTGATGTTAACATTACCGATATCGAAACTCAAGAATTCAGGTCATTATTTGTAAAAATAGATGCATATAAAGGGGGCGCAATTTATAACTGCTTTGATGTTAATATAAATAGTAATAATATGCAAGTAGACAGTGCGAAGTCAGAAGTTAGAATGAAAGATTCTTCAGATATTAATATTCTTGAGGATACTGAATCATCACAAGTATTAACAATGGATAAATCTTATTTGAATAAAATTAACAAAAGCCTTGAAATTTTGGGTGACATAAACAACGGCCTAGTTGCTAATGTTACTGATGAAAATGTACTAGTGGAACATGAGGATAACAACACAGATATTAAAATACTTCAGGAATTATCTCAAATATCTGAAACGATCGGGGCATCTACTCATAAAGACAATGAAATTGACAACAATCTTGCCAGTAAGGATGTGAATAAAAATACAGAAAAAGAAAGTGATGTAGAAGTCACGGATATTGAAACTCAGGCGAAAAGAAAATTGCCTGATATAACTGCAACCATAGTTGAGGCGGGTGAAATTGAAAACAGTCGCGATGCTAACACTATTGATAAAAATATTCAATTGTACTACAAATCATCAGAAATTGATATGAACATTGAAGTTCTTAGGGACAGAGGATCAGCTCAAATGCTTGAGATGGCACATACATCTAAAATAAATGTAATTGTTAAAAATCCTGACGTCCAAATTACTGACAATAATATGAAAAAAGAATGCGATCAACCAGAAGTTAACATTACGTATATTGATTTAGATAATCTCGAGGAAACTCAAACAACTATCACCTTAGATCGCTCAAGAGTGGGAGAAAGTGGTAACAATCTTACTCTTAAATCTGATCGTAAATATATGCAAATATGTAATAAAACACCCGTAACAAATACCACAGATATTGAAATTTTTGAGGACATTGTATCATCTCAAATGACCATATCGAAGGATGCGTCTGAAATCTCTGTAACAGATGCACTTGAAATGGATGCAGTTGAAAACGGTATTGATATTAATGCTATTTCTAAAAGTATGAAGCTAGAAAATATAACAACCAAAATTACCAGCAATGATATTGAAAATTTTGAGGACAATGAATCATCTCAAACCACTGTAACTGTAGGTGTATCTATAGCGGATACAATTGATGACAGCATGTGTATAAATGTTACAGGCAATATTATGCAAATAGACACGTTGCACAACGACAGTATGAAGTGCACAAAACCAGGTCAAATACCTGCATCAATAGAAGCGTTTGAAGCAAATAAAATAGAAAAAAATCTGGACATATTACGTTTTGAAAAAAATATGCCATTTGGAAATACAACTCAAAAAGTTGACATCACCGATTTTGAAACTGAAGGGACATCTCAAAAAACAATAACAGATGCATCTCAACTGACTTACCAGCAATCACTTGATAGCAACATTGATGTTAAATCTATTTCTAACAATATGGTTATTGGAAATATAGCACCCGAAGCTAGAAACATAGAGTGTAATCAAACCTCAGTATCCGTAGATGTGCATATGGGAGAAGAAATTGATAATGAACTTTATGTTAACGTCAATGATGATACTATGCGAACAGTTAAGACGATAGACATTGATATTCATCAGAGCAGGACATCAACTCAAATACTCCAATCAATGAGTGCATCTAAAGCGAATACATTTGATAACAATCTTGACATATTGGTTATTGATACAAATATGCAAACAGGAAATAGAGTCCCAGAAGTTGACATCACTGCTATCGAAACTCATTGCAACAGTTCATTATATCAAAATTCTATAGCTGTAGATGTCCCTCGAGTGAGTGCAATTGATAATAGCATTGACATTAATACTGATTCCAAAAATGTTGAGTGCGAAATTATAACAGCCGAAATTAGCATAGATACTGACAATCTTGAGGACAAAAAATCATCTCTAACGCCCCTTACCTTACATGTATCTAACTTAGACAAAATTTGTAACAATGCTGACAATAACGTTATTAACGAAAATACGCTAATTGGAAATAAAGTTCCAGAACTTAACATCGTGGATATTTGTAA
This sequence comes from Selenia dentaria, assembly GCA_917880725.1. Lineage (NCBI taxonomy): Eukaryota > Metazoa > Arthropoda > Insecta > Lepidoptera > Geometridae > Selenia > Selenia dentaria. The sequence goes on along the minus strand of OU862901.1, from coordinate 7,289,817 downwards.
CGAAAAGAAAAGTACACCATTTCAATTAACTGTAGCTATTGATGTATCTGAAACGGTTCCAATTGATAACCTCCTTTTTATGAATGCTATGAATGAAAACGCGGATATCAACAATATAACACCAGCAATAAACAACATGGATTTTGAAGATATTAATAGAAATCATAAGAACAATGTATCGCCTCAAACCCCTGTAACAGAATCAGTTAACGTAGGTGTAATTGATAAACTTGATTCAAACTTAGTTGCGGATATTGAAATTAATGAACACAGGGTATCATTGCAAAAATGTGACAGTAAAGAATGTTCCAAAGCGATTGTAGATACTCATGTTCAAAAATATGAAGATGTTAATCCAGTTAATTATAGCCCAAGTATATGTATGAATTCTAAATATATAGAAACAAGACAGACGAGAGAAGAAAAGGAAACAAGAGACAGTGGAGGCTGTGAAGATAAAATGTCTCATAATTCAGAAACCATAGATACATATGTGACAAAACTTCATGAAAATGCTGGAACTTATATATTGATGTCAGAGATTGTTGCCAAAACTATAAAACATCGCGATAACAAGGTTTTATCTCTAACACATTCAAACACGTCAAAAACATCTTTAGTGAATGCAAATAACAATGACCATGGCTTTCTTATTACTGATCACAGTATGGAAACAGAATTTATAGGACAGGGTGATAATACTAAGTTATTTGAAAATAAAGCAGACTCATCTCATTCATCTGCAATTGCAGAAGTACCCCAGGTAAATGAATTTAATAATGACTGTGATAGGCGTGGTGTTATTGTAGACGTGGATACAGAGAAGTTAGTGTCGGATATGTACACAAAAGATTTTGGAGCGCTTGAAAAAAGTAAACCACTTCATAGAACAGTTTTAGTTGATGACACGGAACCTGAAACTAATACTAAAAACATTGACGGAGATAATGTTCTATCTGGAAAATTAGAAGTCTTAGATACTTCCAAAGTACATGAACTCATGCAAATTGAAACCAAAACAACTGAAACTCATTGTGATAGTGACTCCTCTCATACATCAGAAATCATAGATATATCTCAAATAAGTGCAATCGATGCTGACGTTCTTTGTAATAGTAATAACGTAGAAACAAAAAACATGCTATCTGCAAATGACACCAGAGATTTCCATGCAGATAATCTATCCTCTCGGAAATTTTTACCATGTATAAATAATGAAAATGTGGAAACAAGAAAAATAGTGTCTGAGATTGATACCACACAAACACAACTCCTTGAAGACAATATTTTAAGCCAAACATTAGCAATCACACGTACATCTGATGAAAAAGCAACTGATGATAGCACTGGCAGTCATTTAGTTAATAAAAATTTTAAAGTGGGGCAAGGGGAAACAGAAATAGTTGAAACCAGATACGTTGCAGATCATAAAAATAATGCATTACCTGGCGGTGATGTGGAAACAAGAAATATGGTGTCAGAGATTGATACCACGAACACACTACTTCTTGAAGATAATATTTTAGGCCAAACATCAGAAATCACATGTATGTCTGATGTAAAAGCAAATGATATTAGCACTGGCACTCATTTTGTCAATCCAAATTTTAAAGTAGTGCAAGGGGAAACAGAAATAGAAGTTGAAACCATATACGTTGGGGATCATCACAATAATGCATTACCTGGAGGCGTTGTGGAAACAAGAAATATGGTGTTAGAGATTGATACCACGAACACACAACTTCTTAAGGATAATATTTTAGGCCAAACATCAGAAATCACATGTACATCTGATGTAAAAGCAAATGATGATAGGACTGGCACACATTTTGTAAATCCAAATTTTACAGTGAGGCAAGGGGAAACAGAAATAGAAGTTGAAACCATATACGTTGGAGGTCATAAAAACAATGCATTACCTGAAGGTGATGTGGAAACAAGAAATATGGTGGCAGATATTGATACCACGAACACACAACTTCTTGAAGATAATATTTTAGGCCAAACATCAGAAATCACATGTACGTTTGATGCAAAAGCAACTGATGATAGCACTGGCAGTCATTTAGTTAATCAAAATTTTAAAGTGGGGCAAGGGGAAACAGAAATAGTTGAAACCATATACGTTGGAGGTCATAAAAACAATGCATTACCTGGAGGTGATGTGGAAACAAGAAATATGGTGGCAGAGATTGATACCACGAACACACAACTTCTTGAAGATGATATTTTAGGCCAAACATCAGAAAACACATGTACGTCTGATGTAAAAGCAAATGATGATAGCACTGGCACTCATTTTGCCAATCCAAATTTCAAAGCGGGGCAAGGGGAAACAGAAATAGAAGTTGACACCAGATACGTTAGAGATCATAAAAATAATGCATTACCTGGAGGTGATGTGGAAACAAGAAATATTGTGTCAGAGATTGATACCACAAACAAACAACTCCTTGAAGACAATATTTTAGCCCAAACATCAGAAATCACATGTACATCTGATGTAAAAGCAAATGATGATAGGACTGGCACACATTTTGTAAATCCAAATTTTACAGTGAGGCAAGGGGAAACAAAAACAGAAGTTGAAACCATACACGTTGGAGGTCATAAAAACAATGCATTACCTGGAGGTGATGTGGAAACAAGAAATATGGTGGCAGAGATTGATACCACGAACACACAACTTCTTGAAGATAATATTTTAGGCCAAACATCAGAAAACACATGTACGTCTGATGTAAAAGCAAATGATGATAGCACTGGCACTCATTTTGCCAATCCAAATTTCAAAGCGGGGCAAGGGGAAACAGAAATAGACGTTGACACCAGATACGTTAGAGATCATAAAAAAAATGCATTACCTGGAGGTGATGTGGAAACTAGAAATATTGTGTCAGAGATTGATACCACAAATAAACAACTCCTTGAAGACAATATTTTAGCCCAAACATCAGAAATCACATGTTCATCTGATGTAAAAGCAAATGATGAATGGACTGGCACACATTTTGTAAATCCAGATTTTACAGTGAGGCGAGGGGAAACAGAAATAGAAGTTGAAACCATATACGTTGGAGGTCATAAAAACAATGCATTACCTGGAGGTGATGTGGAAACAAGAAATATGGTGGCAGAGATTGATACCATGAACACACAACTTCTTGAAGATAATATTTTAGGCCAAACATCAGAAATCACATGTACGTCTGATGTAAAAGCAAATGATGATAGCACTGGCACTCATTTTGCCAATCCAAATTTCAAAGCGGGGCAAGGGGAAACAGAAATAGAAGTTGACACCAGATACGTTAGAGATCATAAAAATAATGCATTACCTGGAGGTGATGTGGAAACAAGAAATATTGTGTCAGAGATTGATACCACAAACAAACAACTCCTTGAAGACAATATTTTAGCCCAAACATCAGAAATCACATGTTCATTTGATATAAAAGCAAATGATGATAGCACTGGCACTCATTTTGTCAATCAAAATTTTAAAGTAGGGCAAGGGGAAACAGAAATAGAGGTTGAAACCAGATACGTTGGAGATCATAAAAATAATGAATTACCTGGAGGCGACAAACTGGATATCGATGAATTAAATAAATCACCATCCTCATCGCATACACTTGAAATAACTAGTATGCTTAGTGAGGAGAATAACAAAAAAGCAAAATTTTCTTCTGTACTATTTCAGAAGGGGGACGCTAATATCGTATCAGAATGTTACAATGATAACAACGTGGACTTACAAATAATATCACATGTAAAAAACATCGAAAGAACTTCACATAAAAATAAGAAGATATGTATTGAACCCGTTGACGGTATCAATGACAGTTTGGAAAAGGCAGATGTTAATCACAGACAAAAAGATGCTGGCAATGGAAATTATGTAGCATCTTTTACGCGGCTGGTAGGCAATACATTCTTAGAAAAGAACATTACAAGTAAAGTGTGTAAGTTATCTCCGACAACAGATAGCGAATGTCATACTAAGGACAATTATGATAGTATTGAAGCAAGGCTAGCGCACATCGTAGGCGAATCTTTTATGGATGTTGATGCAGAAAAACATAGCCATCTGAATGATTTCGTAGTTGATAAACTAGAAGCAAATGTTGGAAATGCCGGTAGAACAAGTGCAATAATTAAAACATCATTAGATGACGAATATTTAGTAGAATGTATTGTAGAATCTGAAGAAAAGTGCACTGAGAAAATTCAAGACTGTAGTACAGCTATAGAACTTTTGCCCGAAAAGTGTCCTATTGTTGCAGATCACGAGAACACTACTTCACTTAGTACAATATCTATTTCAAACCGCATGATTGAAAGATTTAACGTTAAATACGAACCAGCGTACGTTTCTACACAAAACTGGATATTCTTACCAGAAGATGAGGCAGGTGATGATTCAATAGAAGAAATAATCGAAATAAGCAGTGATGACATTGTAGAAAATATTTATTTAGATGGTTCTTCAACTAGAACAGACAATGCTGAAGATGACAATGAGGTGAAGGGCTGCAATTTAACAATGCAGAGTGTAAAAGTATCTTTAGATGACAATTCGTCTAGTGAGACAATGGATCATGATCATAAGACTGAACATTTCGAAGGTGACAGGACACAACATTGTTATGAAAAAGACATCAAAGTGTCCAATAATTATACTTCCTTTCGGGACGGGACTGCAGACAAATTCGACTTGTACAGAAAGAACATTTGTGATTTGTCATCTCGGAGGGATGAAGATCGTTCCAGTGATAATCATGACGAAAATACAGAACCTCTTGAATGTGATATTTTAGAAAAATGCGGTGAAAGTGGAGGTTTTATTGAATATACTTCCGCGAAATGCAAAACGAAATGTCATAGCGTTGATAATAAAGTTGAAGCTACGTTAACTACTATTGCAGTGAGTGAAGAAATCATACTAAATGAACAAGATGACGTAGAGTATGAAGATCCAGAACACAAAGCGTTCTACAATATCTCACTTGTTGATAATGAAGAAGCGCTTGCAAGCCCAGTAGCGCCAGAGTGTGATGTTAATAATTTTGAGAAAAACAAGTCACCCGACTTAAAATATATCGACCGCACCTATGTATCGTCTCTAATAATTGAAACTAACGAAGCTGTTCCTCAAAAAATTGATGCTCTCGAGGCAAGGCTAGCAGAAATTGTAGGTGAACCCTTCATGCACATTGATAACAAAAATATAATCCAATGTAATAATAGTTCTTTTAAAAATTTGCCAACTTTGAATGAAGAAAAGAGATCATCTGCATGCAAATTACAATTAAATGAAAAATATGAAACAATATATAGTGTGGAGGTAGAAGCGATCACTGAAGTTGAAACGCTTTTCGAAGATAATGGACATCAGCTTGGAGCACTTGATGACGAAAGTTACACGGATTCGTCCGAAAAATTAGCCTTGGCCGCAAGTATGCACACGGAGTGTAGTAACGAGCTACAACAGTATGAAAAAATACAAGTGCGAAATATTGAACTGGACACTGATAATTTTATTGTTACAGTGCCGAAGCTTACTTATTCAAGAGGTACTGAACCCATTTCAGAACCTCGAAAAAATTTAAAGCGTAAAATGGACATGTTAGACATAAAAACCAATGAAAAAAAATACCGCAAGGGTAAAAATATTGACTACCCCAAAATTACAGCTACTAGCATGAGTGAAACTGCTTATGCTAAAGAATACAAGCGACTGTTTGATTATTGCAGCTCAGTAAAATTTTCCTACGCTATACCATTTCATAAAGATAATATAGACGTTTATAACACACTCACGTCTTGGCCTATTGAAGGTAGCAATACTGCTATGTCAGATGTTCTGATGGATACAGAAGATACTTTGTTCACCGATTTAGAAAATCCTAAAGTAATATCTGATCCATTAGAGCAAACTTTATCTCAAGAAATATTAAGTGAGTACGACGAAAACAGCTATGAACCTAGCAATATTGATGAAACAAATTTCAATATGGGTTTTGGTGAGAGGTCCGGCAGAGTCATACAAGAATGGAAAGACGGAGAATATAGAACATTTTCGGCTGCGACTCTGTCGGACGTAAAACAAATTCAGCCGCTTTTACCGTCCGATAAACAAACAATGCTTTTCAATCGTCAAACCGTCATAGAGACAATTAATAATGATCAAAAGTTAAAGGTTAAACGATTTATCGAACATTTGGGTCTAAGAGAAAAAGTTAAATCATTCTTTGCAAGGACCTTAGTTGATTTGAAGTACGATCTGAAAGACAAGAAAGATGATTTTATTGCCACTGACGACTTTTCCAGCTGGCCCTTAGGCCTTACATCACCACGCTTTGTACAGCCGGCTCCTGTCGATATAATAGCTAATGTAGTACAAGTGGGGCAGCTGCCAGTGAGTACACCTGCTCAGAATCCTCTTACATGTGATCCACGCGTAACGCATGTCTCAAATGTTAGTCCTTCCCAATGTACACTTGAAAGTAATTCAGGCGATGATGTCCAAACTACCATGAAAACAGAATATACACAGTTGACCACCGCAGAAATAACTTTACCATTAATGCAAGAATACGCTCAACAGCGCCATTCGATGCCGACTGAATCTCATGAATCAACAGACTTATATGAGTCGGAGGAGAATGCCACTCAAATAAAGTCTGTCGTAAAAATAGAATTTGTGGAAGAAACAACAGAGGAGAATATAGAAGATAATGAAAATAATTATAGCAATGACCTGCAAGACTTATCTAACAATAATGTGGACAATGGCGTGCAGTATCAATTTGACAATATTGCTAGTAACATGGCAGCCGAAACAGAAACGAATGCTCAGGCTGTACCAAGCTTTTCAGAAAAACCAGTTGAACCGTTTTTGGAAGATAAACAACACAGGGATAAATCGGATCAAATTGCAAATGCAATGAACGCAGCGGGTATACTGGCGACGCAGGGAATAGGGAAAGTAAACAACACTGATAATCTAGTGAATAAAACGCTCCATTACACTCAATCAGATACCATTACTACATCGCAGTCAAACACTAATATCTATACTAAATCTACACCTATAAATGCTATAGCCTTGCAGCAAGCACTTGCTCAAATTTTGCCACCAGCTTTAACCACGTCTGAGAATAGTCAAAATACGTCTACACATCCCCCTGTTCTTCATATCGTCCAAGGAAATAATGCACAATCAGTCATAAATAAACCAAATGGTACCCAACTACTACACATCGTTCAAAGCAAAAGTGCTACAACTACTAATGGAACTCCTGTGTCTCAACCAAATAACTTTGGTGGATTGTCTTTAGTTGATGGCGCAATCCAACAAAATGGGAACCAACTACTCCATATTGTGAATTCAGGAAGTCAAAAAAACACTGCTGGTCAACTTCTGAAAAGAGTAAATCTTTTGACTAATCTCACTAATATTCAGGGATCTAATGAACAAAAAATGGTGCAGTTTGTATGCAAGTCTGCTGATGGGAAGTCTATACAACTACCTCATCAACGCAGCATGGTACTTAGATTACAACAAATAGACCCATCTAACGCTCCAAGTACACCAAAGCAAAATGAAGTACAAGACCATACCTCATCTCCTAATAACAACCAATTAGTGAATGGCAAAGAACTTAACCCACAGGAAATTAAATCTAGATCATCGTATGAAGAAAACTATGCCAAATTTGTACAGGATGGAGATCCAAAACCAGATCAAGAAAAGTCAACTAGCTTACCTAAATTCAATCAAGTCTTTGGTAAACAAATATACCAAGAAAACCAAAATGAATTGGATAATGATAATTTGCCAGGAAATTCAGAATGTCCATCGGAAGATAATAATGTAGCTCTGGAGCAAATTAGTGATATAGGTAGCTCACCAATGATAGTTAGGAAATCCCAGAGTCAGCCTCAAGCTCCGCCTAACATAGTGCATCAAATAAAACAAACTATTGGTCCAATGAACATCCAAACAATGCATGGAGGAGTTATTTACACTCGTCAAATACCAGTGAATATTGGAAACGGTCAAACAATAAACCTCATAACCGTTCCCAGCACAGAATTGGTAGAAGAATCATCTCAAAAACAGGCGAAACATCAAGAAGGAGACCCGCAAATTATAAAAATAGTGCCAACGAGTAAAACTGCTACACCGTCAAACGGGTCAAAAGAAGACAAAAACACACAGTTAGGATCAACATTGGAAGGTAATCCCCATCCGAACCCTCAGCCTCAGTCACAACCAGTCCTTACGCAGATGCGCATAAAATTACCAATGCTTAGTAAAGCACCTCAGGTGGTTGGTGGAACGAGAGTTGTTAGACCGTCTTTCTTTCAAATCCAAAGGAATGTCATTGGTGGTGCTAACCAACAAGTTTACCAACAACTCGTATTGACGGCAGCCCCGCCTTTAGGTCAATCAATCAGACTTCCGACACAAACGCAGAAACCAAAACCCGCAACAGAAACTACATCTCAAGAATCACAAATGAGTTCATCAACTCTTGAACAGTTGCGAGAATTCGACATGGTACTTGAACAAGTTAAAGAAAGAAGCACAGTGCAACCAGGGTCGTCGACTTCATCTAATAACTTTTCTAAATTGAATACTACCGATACAACCGATGCCTCAACTCCTAGCGCTTCCACTCAAGAATCTTCAAAGCCAGTGCTTTATACTGTTGGAAACACTCGACCGTTGAATATGGTAAATTACGTGAACAGAAAATCGACAATTACTTCTACATCTACAGCTTCCTTTGTGCGGTCACCAGATTCCACTGGTATAATCGAGTCTCCATCTTCATCTACCCACTCTAATTTACCGCACACTGTCACATCTGGATCTTGTGCATCATCTTGTGCTTCTGAGGCAGCAGCTGCTATTGTTCAACCTAGACCCAAAAAGAAAAAACTTAAGCCTTCAACTAGCAACTCGAATCCTTTTAATATTAAGAACACGCCAAAGCCATCTTCACAGAAACCTCTTGAAGATGAACAAACAACACAGAGAATTTTGTACATATTGGCGGAGTATAAAGAGCAGGTTGAAAACTCTCCCGATAAAGACAAACCAGCGCCACGTAGGAGGAATAATCCGGCGGCTCCTAATGTTGGATTTTCCAAGCGTAAGAAAAGTTCCTGTGGGTCACGAAGACGTGATATGAGTCCTGTTCAGGGCGAAGACAGTCGTACTATGGGATCAGAAGACAGTAGTTGCGGTACTTCTCTGGGCGAATGTAACGAGTGTTTGGAAAGCCATTCACCGGATGAGAGCCCGCAGAAAGTCGTCCGAAGGCTGACATTTGAGCAAGAGACAATAACGCAGACTCGATCCATACCTCAACGAAATGTCATCGTAGCTGATGGACAAGCGTTTGCTGTCCGAAACCCGACTGGCAAGCCGGCAACCACAGTTTTGATGCCGGCAAACTATTTACTGCCTGTGTCAATGGTAAAAGGAGGCCAGCAGATTGCGATAGTAACTAATCGTGGCCCCAAATTGCTAGTCGGTGCTGGTGAGGGAGGTACTGGAGGAACGTTGCTATTCCAGCGGCTAATCGGTCCGGGACTGAAGCCTGTACTTACTCGACCTGGCGTTCGCCATATACGTCTGCCTACTGCCGCTTTGCATAATCTTCAGACGTTTAATATAGCTACGTCTGCCACGACCGTGCAACCTCCTGATAGTACTGCCTCTCCGGCCCCCGCGCCGAATCCTCCTGATCTAGTCGATACTAGAGCTATGAGCTCGCCGTGGCCGGACCGCGATTCCTGCGAAGGGAAGCCTGAAGGAGGAAACTCTAGTCCGGAAGGTTCGGAGCCGTGGAACCTTCCCACCTCAAGTATCGCAGACGATTACGGTTACGAAGAAATCGTGCGAACCGACAACATGGATCGGACAGTTCTGGTAAGTTTGTTGTCATTGTTGTTTGATTTAGAATTTACTCACTTTTGATTAAATTTGAACAATATACGAGTTGATCGGTATTCATATATCTTTGTTGTGTGAATAGGTTCAGTTTTTGACAGCACCTTCGCACTTATGCAACAAATAATTGTAACAACTCTATGTCCCATTCGAAGTTAAATGCTGCCTTACAATGTGAATATCCTGGGTTCCTCACGTCACAATAGGGTACAAGAAATTCAAATGAAGCACAGGAACGGTCTGATTCACAACCATCATTTATAATAGATTTTTATGATGTCCCTATGACTAAAACCAGATTTTTGAAAGTGTTTTGAGAGATTCGCATAAAAAGATTTGGATTGATTCTTGTTTCGATTTTGGGGGTAATGTGAAGAGAATCTGGCCTTTTCCATGATTTCCTTCTGTTTCTATATTGTGACTTCCACTGGTTCATGACCCACATTTTGCAACTTCAGGATGCGATCCCAGATCGCTACAGTCCAGATATGGAGGCGCAACGGATATTTGATAAGATGTTCGACGTCGAGTCCAAAAAGTCTATGTACGACTCGCGTTGCGGTTACGATATAGACGCGTCAGATGATGATAAGGCCTACCACCAGGTGACATTCGTAGGACGCTGACCCTTGATAGAAAAGCCTCTTTTCGTAGTTGATGCACGCCTAAATTTTTTTTGTCCGATCTGTTTTAATTTGTTGTGGGTATGTAAGACAGAAATATTGATGAGACATTATTAATATACATATACATATAAATACATACAATTTTGGGTAAGATCATATCAGTAAAAGTACCTGTATGTATGATTGATTGCAAAATTACATCACAGGAACAAGTGCAAATACATACCTAATATTTTACTTTTAATGTCTTTGTGCTCATTATTTATGAATAACCTAATCATTATTTATCTTATTTAATTATTTTTAATATTTATTATATTTAATGGCTATTGGTTTTTTAATGACTGATGTCAGATAATAATGATCGGTGCCTGATGAAAGTGATCCCTTGCTTATCAAATTAAATGTATCCTCGATAGTAAGACAATATGGTACTAGATGTCAATTTTATATTATCTAAACAACATCCCCGCATACAAACAAAAACAGATGCATTAGGTATTTTATTAATTCTCGCTCCCTTTATTTCTGATATTTTTAATTTACAATCATCTTCTTTCTGTTAGGTAGGTTCTTGTGCTTTTCAAGTCAAACTTAATATCGTTGCATGACTTTAACGTCTTTAATCTGTCATTGTCAAGTCTGGTCCCTGCATTCAACCGTGCATGACCCCTTCATTAAAATAAACCTTTATCACTAGTGGTTAGCAATAAAATACCTAAATGTTGTAGTTAGGTACTGGTTGTTTTTAATTTAAACTATGAAATGTATGTCAATATAAAGCTTTGCCCTCATCTTAAATTTGCTCAAATAATCATAAATAAAAATCATTGTAGAAAATAGTAACTTACCATATAAAACCGCCTTCGTGCTTTAACAGTCATGTTGAATCTTTTCCACATGAAATTTTTGTGTCATCTATTAATTATATTATGAAATAAATTAAATCAATGTAATGCTTTAAATACTACACAATTTTCGAAAGAGTCTTATCAGAGTTATTTGTCATAATTATAATTAATTATAGGACAACAGCAATAAAATAATGCAAACTCTGCAAAAATATCTCGCTGTTTTGAGCCTGTAAGACCACAATATTTTCAATTAACGGTAACAACGACAAAATAATACAAACATTTAACCCTCCGTGGTACATATTTCCCTGGTGATAATATATCTTATCTTTAGTGAGGTTTGTGTTCTAACTATTTTTTTGGATATAGGTTGTGCAGAGGAAAGATGGCCGTCACACTAGATTGACCCACGTATCGGCCGCTGCGCTCAGGCACAAATACGCGATCTTGGAACACGAATTGCGGCTACAGGTATGCATTCTCACTTAGCACCGTAGACATACTGGACAACTAACTAGCCTTAGCGCAACAAGGGATGGATTCCCACCCCAGACTTAAACTTTTGGTGAAGATAATATCGTGATGAAAATCCACACCATGGTCTAGCGTAGTCTAGTAACACCCTCAAGTTTGAAAAATCTGCCACTAAGTACTTAACAGTGTGTTCCGGCAGCTGTCTTTGAGAGCCAGTCGCTATTCTCGCTCCGTATCAGAAGGACAATTTACTAAAATGTCTTTGTGGGTCGATCGTCCCAAAAGCTAAACGATCTACTAGTAAAAGGTCTGAAATTTTATATCGTCATGTTAGTATAACAACTTAAATAACAAAACGGCGTGTTGGGAATGAGGACTGATACACTGACGCAAAAAAAAACAGATTTTTAAATAAATAATTGAAAATTTTATAAAATAATGTGGTAATTAAATATTTTTTTCATGGGTATTTAACTAAACTGCGATATTTAGTGGTAGTTATTTGTTTCAGAGGGTTTAGCAATTCTCTCCAAAAATAATACGTTTTAAGTGCGAAACAAGTTTAAAAAATTAAAGGTAGTGATTTAATTTTCCCCAAATTTTTTCACTTCCCTTTTGTATTTCTTATCAAAACATAGTCATTCTTCTTATGTTTTGTTTCTCAAATAATTTGCAGTTTGCAGCTTTTTTCATCCAGGCATGGCCTGCATGTCTTCGGATATCATCTATCCATCTCTTAGGTGGGCGGCCTCGTGGTCTGGTGTTCGTCCACGGCCTCCATTCTAGGATTTTCCTTGCCCATCTGTCCGTGTTCATTCGGGCTATGTGACCCATGTCCACTTCTGTCTAGCAATGGTTTCCACCACGTCCCCCACGCGAGTTTTCTGCCTTATCCAGTCGTTTCTTTTTCGGTCGCTCAACGAGATCCCGAGCATAGACAATAGACAATATTTTATTTGTTGCAAAAAACAAAACAATGTATATATAGATATAGATACAGACTTTAACAACAAATAAACAAAAGAACAGAATATAATTTGTTTTTTGCCACAAACCGGTCCCAACTCAGCAAATGCTGGTCTAAAACCAGTCACGTACGCGTGAAATACACTGCACATACGAGCTGATGAACAAAAACAATAACAATAACTAAAAACATCAAGCAAATTATGCATCACTAACCAAAATACCTAACCAATAATTAAAATATAAAAAACAACCTAATTAACATAATTATCAAACCATTAACTAATGTGTTTCAATATATAATAAAAAGATTAAGTACTACCTACCTACCGCTGAACGTAAACCAGTAAGTCTCAATTTTTTTTATATATACCTAATTAGATAGCACTGGTGTCATATCGAAGTTCTTCCTCTTTTTGGTGAGAGTAAAATAGTATTTTCAGTTTGGCTCTGAAAGTGTTTATACTCTGCAGGTTTCTTATCGGCGGTGGAATGTTGTTCTAACACTTAGTCGCTGCGTAACGGAAACTTCCACGGAAAGCGGCTGATCTGTGCTGCCCCGTGATAAGTTTCGTCGAGCATTGGCGACTAGTGTTGCGACTAGACTTCCATGACAACTTTTCGTCCAGATAACTCGGAGATTTGTATTTTAAAACGCCAAACATAAGGCAAGCCAGGTGTAACTTGTGACGATGCATCATCTTAATAGTTTATGCTCATTAAAAAATGGGGACACATGAGAACATTAAAACAATAACGGGCACAAGCGTTCTGAACACGTTGTACTAGCGTTTTAGTTTTGGCTAATAATCGAGGACCAAAAACTGTGTCTAAGTAATTTAATTTGATAGGATTAATGACTCCACCAGGTGAACACGCAAATCTTCCTTTAAATATTGTCTAACTTTATATAACATTTTTAAATTGTAAATAACAATTATTTTGAGCACACTTTGCTGTATGTTTTTCGTAACGCAGTCCACAATCCATAATTAGCCCTAAGATTCGCGCTGTATATACACGTTCAATGTAGATGGACTGAGACTGTCAAGCTGATTTCTAGTACCAAAGATCAAGTATTTAGTTTTAACAGGGTTGAGCAGCAGGCAGTTATCACTGGACCACACTGATATTCTCGCGAGGTCACTACATATTAAGTTTACTAATAGCTAAATCAATATCCTGAGGTTTGCACGATATGTATACTTGAATGTCATCTGCATATAAGTGGAATTTGCATTCTATATGTGTCCCTACGTCTGCTGAGTACAAGGTAAACAAAACAGGCCCCAAAATGGAACCTTGTGGTAGTCCTCTGTTTACACTTGATTTATTCGATAAAAAAGAGGTGCCATCAGTACGGGTAAGCTTTACAGATTGGTAACGTTCACTTAGGTAACTGTCAAACCACCGTATAGCTTCATTATCGAAACCGTAGTAATGTAATTTAGAGAGGAGAATATTAATATTTAAAGAATCGAACGCCCTTGAAAAATCTAATAGAACTAAAATTGTACACATACCTTTATCTTGTGCGCCAAGTATGTCGTCAGTGACATTAAGCAAAGCTGTTGTTGTACTGCGACCCTTTCTAAATCCTGACTGTACTTCGGGCAAAATATTATTTTTTTCAAGGAAATTTGTCATTTGCAAGCATACTGCCTTCTCCGAGATTTAAGAGATACATGGTAAAATACTAATAGGTCTAAGATCTTTAACGTGAACTGGATTCTCAATTTTCGATAACGGTCGAACAATTGCATGCTTCCATACATCTGGGACCGTCTTAGTAGTAATAGACGTATTAACAAGCGCCAGTATGGTATCTATTGTGTACGGAAACGTCATTATTAGCATGTCTAAACTAATAGCCTCACATCCCTGAGCATTACATTTCAGACTTCTAATTATTTTAATCAGCTGGCCACATTAACTAGTTCGATGTGAAACACTGCATCGTTATACCTGTGGTGCTCAAAATATGTCAGGTATCAAATTGTAATCATAGTAGCGTTACCAGGTATATGTAGAAAATGGAGATTGACAACGTTAGGATCATTAAAACAAGTTGGTAGTTCCGTGTTTTTGTTAGGTAATAAATAGTTTTTAAGGTTTTTCCAAAGAAGTTTAGGGTTACGCAAGTTATTATTTATTTTATGTTTAAAATAGGCCGATTTTTCATGAAAAAGAGCATTGTTAACTGTGGACTTTAAACATTTGTAGTATTTTTTTTTACTTCACATTTAGTACTATGGTAGTCTGCTGCAGCCTCATCACGCAACCTCATCATATTTTTTATTGTATCAGTAATCCAAGGGTAGGATCGAATCTTAATGACAACTGAAACAATTGGCGCGTGGAGATTAAATACTTTTACGACGCTATGATTAAAGGCCGTTACCATTTCGTTAACATCTAAAGTATAATATAATATAAGTTCGAAAGAATAGCTTTCTCCATCGTCCTTTGCGCAACTCTGAACCTTTCAGCTGATCGGTCTGTTAGAGACATAGCTTCATTCACATACGAAACACTCGGAACACTTTGGTCTTCATTTTCAGTGTCAATGTTCCGCGCATTATCTGTGAGTTTGCCCCGAATGCTGCCCAGGCTTGGGAATTTTAGACAGCTTCGACCGGTAGTTGGCAGTTGCCTCTGGTATGTAGGTTATAATCTTAGTTTTAGACATATTATTCATACTCAAGCCTACTTTTCCGGATTAGATCTTCAGTTCTTCGATCATTTCTAACATATCAGAAACACTTTCAGAAAACAGAGCTAGGTCGTCGGCGAATCTTAAATTTGAAAGCCTTTCGCCCTCTACATTAATACCTTTAAAGTTATATGATTATTAACGGGATATTTACCGAGGTAAGGTTGTGGAATGACTGACAGTCTTCCCGTGAACATGGTGCATGTAACTGCGCCGAAATATCGGGAGCTCATTCCACAACCTTACCTCGGTAAATATCCCGTTAATAATCATATAACTTTAGAGAACAACCGTGATAGTTTAAAACAGTGTATTAATACCTTTATCGTGCCCAATTTAACTTTTTTAAAGATATTCTCGGTTCCGTTGTACATAGCCAAATTGCCCCACTTTCAACTCATCCTCGCTTCTCTTACCCAACTTCGCGTTGAAGTCCCCCATAACAACTAGAAAGTGCGTTTCAGAGGTATGTATGGCCCGACTAATGTCCTCATACATATCCTCCACCTCATCATCCGGGTGCGACTTCGTCGGTGCGTATACCTGAATGACCTTCAGCGAATATCGTTTGGATACTCTGAGTATTAGGTATACGACCCTATTGGAAACGCTATCGATCGTAACTATGTTGTTAGTAAGGGACTTGTGGACGAGAAAACCGACACCACCTTGGGACTGTTGGTCGCCCTCCCGGTAGTAGAGTAGGTTACCTGATTTTAGGATAATCGTGTCCTCACCCGCTCTACGGACTTCAGATAACCCCACAATGTCCCAGTGTAACTTACTCATTTCTTCTTCCAGCTCATAGATCTTCTCGTCTATCCTTATAGTGCGTATGTTCTGTGTTACTTATCTCCACTACGGAGGAGGGAGGAGGCGAGCGAACTGCCTCCTCCGAAACCACCGTTCGTCTGCGCCGGAGCAGATCAGCTCGAACGTCATTTTCCCTAACCCGCTCGCGGCCTCCTGCGCTATCAAGGCTTCGCAGAAGGTGGCCACCGCCTGACGATCTTTGTCGAGCATGGAGCTTACCACGCGGGGCATCGAGAGATCTCCGCTGATTATAGCTGAAAGCATGTGCCGCTGCGGGCCCCTTGCAGCACACTTCCAGTGTGTGGAGCACCGTATCCTTTGCCCCACATTCATGGCAGGCGTGCGTTCGATTGCGGTCCTGCGGCTTGCGATCCATAGTTTTTGACATAAATGGTATTCAGTAAACAGTATGCCATCAAAAACAAAACCTGTAAAAAACCAAGTCTCGCAAGTTCTTCTACTGTAAAAAGTTGTGAGATCCATATAATACCAAGTTGGTTAATTTATTCAGTCCCTACTTAAGAGACCTTCAGCACCCCTAGCACGCGGCGGAGAGTAATAGTTTTTCCACCGTTTTTATCTACCTGTGAATGGAAATAATTGTCTTCTCCATCTTACACAGCACGGCAACCGGGGAAAGAAATAAAATGTTTCCTTTTGACGTATCTCGTTGACAGTATGTCACGCTACTCCCGCTATAGAGCACGGACTCTTCGAAAGGTGGATATAATTCTCTCCGATTGACATAACGCGGAGAAAGGTTATCACATTCTTTGAAGGTGGTGGATTAAAGTTTATTTTCATCCAAAATTGTCTCGCGCATATTATAATAACATTTTGTAGCCGGAAATGGAAACAATGAAAAGAAAATTACACCGAAGGTATATCCAAAATGTCACAACACCTTCGATTACGTATCGAAGTTCATGCGAGCCGACCAGTCAATCGAGACTCAAATTTTCATCAAAATCTGTGCATTAAGTTATGCTTAAGCATACAGACAGGCAGAACTTTTTAAAAAAAATGTATTCTCGTTCAGTAGGTAATTTTATGTCTTCTGACCCACAATTTTTATTATTACTCTAGATATCCTAATAGGCGGTAAGTGACAGATCCCGTAAGTAGCTGAGAGTCACAAAAAAGGATCAATTTTTTTTTTACTTATAACCAATTGCAACACTAAAAAGTGTGAAATAACTTGTAGAAGTCGGTACCATGTGCACAATATTGTGATAATTGGTACTTTTGAACTATCATAGTACATACTTCAACAAGTTATTCACACGTGTTGAAGTCGGTTCCATTTTTTGTTAATTTTTTAAACATTATCTTATCAGAATAAATGTTATGTACATTGAATGTAAAACAGTCCAACTACCACCCGACTGGAGCATAAGACAAGTCAGTACAAACTGTTCTTATTTTTATAGAAGTCATTATCGGAAGAGTGCGAAGACCTCGGTGTGGACTCTCCGTCTGCATCAGAGCTGTTTCCCGAAGCGGAGTTGTTCTTCGCGCCTTCACCTGCCTACGAGCAGACCATTGAGCAGTGTCATACACGTAAGTGCAAAATGATTATTTTCCTATAAGAACTTGCAATACCAACACAAGGTCTTCAAGTCTCAAACTAGACAGAGCCCGTAAACTTGACTGATATACATGTCATATATCCGTCTTTCAACTCTGTTATTTGGTATAATTAATTTTTAAAAAAAACCAGAATCCCTGTGGCAGAAACTGACTGGGGCTCTGGAGAAGCGCCTCTACAATACTAGAGTGTAGCATACAGGCTGGTGACACCACAACACAAAACACTAGCTTTTCGTAGCAGTTTCAGATTTGCTGCAACTCGGTGTTGGAACGATCTTCCTCCCCCGGTGAGAGCACAGAACATGTTACAAACATTTAGGAAGTATTTAAATAATAACTTAACTTAAATAAAAAAAATACAAATACATACTTTCCCGGTGGCATAATGAAAGTATAATATGATGTGGTATACATTCATTTATGCATTGAATTACATATCAAGTACTATTATTTATATCTTGCAATACATATTTCATATGTCTACACTTACCTTTTTTTATAATGTTAATCACTCGTTGAATGCTATTTAATACTTTTTTATTTTCTATTTATTCGTTAATCAAATTATAATTATATATTTTACCTAATAGTGCATTGGTGTTAGGAGTTTACATACCTACATATAACATATTTCGTTTGGCATGCATATTTTGTTTGTTATATTTGGCACAACTCACTGGGCACAGAAAATGTTCAGCATTTAGCAATCTTTTAATAAGAATAGAACTACACTGTTGGTTCTTGATCCTGGTATATTATGTTTTTATACCCTTTGTTTTGTACACACTCTGTATGCTTCTTTATAAATTGTTGTTTTGTCTACTCATTGTTACACTGGCGTTCGTGAAGTCGGTCATGAGCTCCGACAAAACGGCGCTGAAAACCACCGCTAAGGTTTTCAACCCTACCATATGCTGAGTCAAGCTTGAGAGGTCACGTCTGGTGGTGAAGTCTACGCTCCGTCCAAATCGTGCCCAAATCCAAAACCCCGAAAAGTTTCAACTTGAACTTCTTAACCCTTTTCAGTGCCTAGCTGAATGCGACACAGTGGATGAGTTGAACAACGGGTTGGTGGAAACTGTCCAAGCGGTTGGGTCCGAATTCTGTGAGACCAAACGCCGCAGGAAAGCTCAAAACACTCAAAAGAAACTCTGAAACTAATGGCAGAATGGAGCGAAATGAGATTGCAGTCTGCAGTTGATATGTCGGACTACGGTAAACTCAATAGACGAATTTGGAAGTCCATGTGACACGACTTGCGTGCTTATAATACTGCGCGTATGACGGCAGCAATTGAGCGGAACCAGGGCTCTAAAGTGTTTGCAAAGGATTCGTCTATTGGGCAAAGCCAAATGACAAAACTGAAGACCGAAAATGGCAGTATCGTTTCATCCAAGCCTGAGATTCTGAGAGAGATTGAGAGCTTCTATCTACAGTTATATACCTCGACGCGCGAACCCGTTACTGAAGCAGCTCAGGACACCAGAGCAAAGTTAGTAGAACACTATACCGAAGACATCCCGGACATCAGCCTGTACGAGATTAGAATGGCTCTCAAACAACTTAAGAACAACAAGGCGCCAGGAGAGGACGGAATTACGACTGAACTTCTGAGAGCGGGTGGTAGACCGATACTTTTAGTCTTCCAGAAGTTATTCAATTCTGTCATCTTCGAAGGCAAAACGCCGGAAACGTGGCACAAGAGCGTGGTGGTGCTGTTCTTCAAAAAAAGTGATAAAACCTTATTGAAGAATTATAGGCCCATATCGCTCTTGAGCCACGTATACAAGCTGTTTTCGAGAGTCATCACGAACCGTCTCACACGCAGGTTTGATGATTTCCAGCCTCCCGAAGAAGCCGGTTTTCGAAGAGGCTATAGCACCGTAGACCACATTCATACACTACGGCAGATTATACAGAAGATCGAAGAGTATAATCAGCCACTGTGTCTAGCGTTTGTGGATTACGAGAAAGCCTTCGATTCTATCGAGAAGTGGGCCATACTGCAGTCCTTGCAGCGATGCCAAATTGACTATAGGTATGTCGAAGCGTTGAAGTGTTTATACAGCAAGGCCACTATGTCAGTCCGATTTCAGGACCAGAGTACGGAACAAATTCCATTGCAGAGAGGTGTGAGACAGGGAGACGTCATCTCTCCGAATCTGTTCACTAACGCATTGGAGGATGTTTTCAAACTTTTGGACTGGAAAGGATCTGGCATCAACATTAATGGCGAATACATCACTAACCTTCGTTTTGCCGATGATATAGTTATAAAGGCGGAGTCGCTCGAGGATATCGGCACCATGCTCAACTACCTCAGTAGAGTTTCTCAATAGGTTGGTCTTAAGATGAACATGGATAAGACGAAAATCATGTCCAATGTCCATGTTCCACCTATACCGGTAATTGTTGGAAACGATACACTCGAAGTTGTAGAAGAGTACGTCTACCTGGGACAGACTGTCCAATTAGGTAGGTCCAACTTCTACAAGGAGGTCGCACGAAGAATCCAGCTCGGATGGGCAGCGTTCGGGAAGCTTCGGTCCATCTTTTCGTCCCCAATACCTCAGAGCCTGAAAACCAAGGTTTTCAACCAGTGTGTGTTGCCAGTGATGACTTATCGCACTGAGACGTGGTCCCTTACTGTGGGCCTCATTAACAAGCTTGAAGTCGCTCAACGAGCAATGGAGAGGGCTAAGCTTGGGGTTTCCCTGCGTGATAAGATTCGAAATGAGGAGATCCGTAGGAGAACTAAGGTCATCGACATAGCTCTCAAAATTAGCAAGTAATGGACAGGCCACATCGTTCGCAGAACTGATAACCGATGGGGAAGAAAGGTTCTCGAGTGTTTTGTTCCCAGGTTTAGTTAATAACTTTGTTACCTTTTTGTCATTTATTGTTATGTTGTGTGATGATCTGGAATAAATCTATATTCTATTCTATTCTTTATACCCAGACACAGCTCAAACAGAGCGGACATGCGGAATGAACTTTTCACTTTCACTCCGCAGCGCAAGCATCTCACGGTGTAGTCCAGTTACTATATAAGGTATTTGTTAATTAGTGCACAATATCTAACGGGGTGGTTTGGAATCAATAACAGGTCATGAAAGTAAAAGAAAAAAATAACATGTATTTTTTTATTATTATGAACCCATATTCGCCGCTGCACGGCTAAGAGCCATAGTGTGACTGAACGCACGACCTGACGCACCGCTACATCGCAGAATAGATAGCAGTAAATACGCGAGACATACTTACCTGCTTAGAATAGGTACAACGTATGGACGATGACCAGTCCGTGCCCGCCGTCGTTTAGGCATAGACATCTGCTGCGTAAACAATGCAGCTGATGTCTAACCTAACCTAACCTACCTACTCGTGAATGTTTACTATACATTCGCGAGTAGGTAGGTTCATTCATACGTCGTTGTACCTATTCTAAGTGGGTAGGTATGTCTCGCGTAGTCACTGTTGTCCATTCTGTGATGTAGCGGCGAGAGTTCAGTTTCGCAATAGTTATTAGCTGCAGAGCAATGAATATGGGTTCATAATAATAAAAAATCATGTTTTTTCCTTCACTATAATGACCAGTTATCGATTCAAAGCCACCCCATTCGATATTGTGCTCTAATTAACAAAGACCTGAATGAGTTAATGATTATATACATTTGGAAAAAGAATTGTACTGTGAAAGCTGAATTTTGGATATCACACACGATTTCTTGGTTGCATATTCCGCAATCTTGCGGAAAAAAGCGTTTAATTCAGATTTTATACAATAACTCGACTCTCGTCGAGACACGAATAATTGTGATGGAATACTTTTTGATGCTTTTGTACTTTAATTTAGGTCAAATACGTTTTTCTACCGTTCATCGTTATCGAGATATTGATTGAAAAAGTCATAAATATAGGCAGTGAAATTAGTTTTTTGCACTTTTCTTTTTTCTGTATTGAAATAATGGCTTTTAAATAACTTGTATAGTGTGTTCAGACGCATAATTTGCTATTTAGATTTTTTCTCTAGTGGTGCGCAAAGTCGGCGAGTTCATGTCCAGTTTCTATGTAGGAGCTCGCACGCTTATATCTACACGTCAAGACGGATCGAAGTTTGTTTAGGGGATTATTGCGATACAAAATCAATTCTAGTAATAAAGGAGTAGAAGCCAAAAAGTAAAAAACAAAAATAAAAATAAATTTGGTAGTGTAGAAGACGTAAAATTACCTACTGGTCAATAATATGACGTTTATGAAAAAAGCCTGTCTGTATGCTTACGCATAACTTAAAACCACCGCTCAGATTTCGATAAAATTTGGTATATGGACAGAATAGAACCTATACACCTCGGAACAATAACAGGGCATGGAAGCCGGGCTAAAATCAGAAATGAAATGCATATGCCTATCTTTTTATACTTACGATGTTAATAGTGCGTAGGAAAGTGACATATAATACCGTTTTGTTTCGTTATCATGCAGGTTGTCACAAGTTAATTTTTGGATAGAGACGATCCATCCTCATTTTCTTTTCTCTTAAGTTAAGTTTATATTATGTTTATATTAAGTTGATAGCCGACTTAAAGTAGTTTTGAAGTATTCGATAGAACTTTTGTATTTGTTAGCATTATAAGATGACCAAAGGTAACCATTTGACATTGCTCATGTTTTGCTTGTGACACATTCAAAAACAATTAAAACAAATAGCCATGTTTGGTTTCACTCACACCTCAGTACATGCTATTCGACATAAATGAATACACTATAGAGTACTCGGTTCTGTTTTAGCCCGGATTCCATGCTCTGTTATTGTTCCGAGCTTTAAACTTTTATCTTGATCCGTCACATAAATCCAAGACGGAAGCTTGAATGCTACGCGGTCTTTTATACAACTGGGGTCTCGACTGACCGGTCGTCTCGCATGAACATCTAAAGTACGGCTAAAAACCGTAATAATTAAGAATGTATCACTTCTTTTATTAATTTTCAGAAGAGAAGTAATGTTCAGAAATTATTTAAGGAAAAAATATTTCTGGTGCAATTTACTCAAAGTTGGTAAAAATAAACTTTAACGAAAATAATGCAATACGTGTTATTTTTAAACAAAACATAACAAATTCTCGCATCTATATATCCTCGAAGGGGTAAGCAGTGGTGCGTAAGCGTTTCGCCGGATATATTTTTGATTCCATGTAATAAGGGGCGCGCCTATTGCCATCTACGGGACACTGTTCCAGACTCCGGTCTGCTATTGAGAATTTCTTTGTCAGAAAATTCCAATAACTGTCTTACCTGGGGATTCCAACCCAGGACCAAAACGGGGCTTACACCACTACTCCTAAACCAAGCGGGCGAAGCCGCTGGCGGGTCAGCTAGTAAATAAATAAAGTAGATAAATTTCGATGACACATTCGAAATTTTTGACCTGACCGCAGACCGCATCCAGTGTGGCAAATACTTTAATCCAAAATTTTATAGGCGGTATTTTTTTATTTACATTTTACGTCATTTCGACGATCCTGCCTGGAGATGTTCCTCCTCGAGACAATCTTCAAGTTGCGGACACCCTTGGAATGTTCGAAATGATGATGAGATCCTCGAATTGTTATCGTCGTCATCGTGAATTAAAATGTAGACTCTGGCGACGTTGTTGCATGTTTCTTCACTACAGCGCAGGCAAATGATCGAGCAACTAATTCCTGTTTTTTGCACCCACAAGCAGCCACACTAAGTTTTAAAAGTTAAGGTGGAGCGGGTTCCACTGTGCTAGCAATTGGTTCAAGCCCGTGATAGTCTGCCTCCAACCCCATTACTGAGGAACTTTGAAAAATCCGACTACAAGAATAGAAGCAAAAAATCATCATTTTCATCATCTCAGTAGGACGTCCACTGCTGAATATAGGCCGCCCCCACTAATTCATTAATCCAAAAGGACCGGTTGGAAGCAGCCTGCATCCAACGTCGTTCCGCGACCTTTTTCAGGTCATCGGTCTACTTTGTCCGTGGACGACCTACACTGCGCTTGCTGGTCCGTGGTCTCCACTCCAGAACCTTCTGCCCCCATCGGCCATCTGTTTGCATTAGAACTATTATTTATTATGTACAGCATACTAATAATAGCGATGTTTTACCTGCAATTAAAACATTTATTAAACATACTTACCTAATTCGAAACCTAATTATACATGAGAGTAGCGTACTTGACTTCCGTTCCGAACAAGTCATGCTGTGATTGGTCCGCCCGCTCTCTTCGCCCAATCAGCGTCGACTCCGCCCCTTCCGCTCCCCTCAAATGTCAACCATCACCCCAGGTAGTGCGCCTAGCGCAACTTGGCTTCATTGGTTTTCTCGTGTTATGCCACCAGGCAGGTATAGAAAGTGTTAGGTTTCGAATTAGGTAAGTATGTTTAATAAATGTTTTAATTGCAGGTAAAACATCGCTATTAAACAACTGTACCGTAATTCGAAACCTAATTATACATGAGAGATGTGTTTGTTATCGCCTGGTGGTGATGGTGACGCCAATGTGATAAATCTTTTATAGGTATTGAATATTCTGACGCCCAGCGGTCCAGGTTTCATTCACAAAACTTTTGTTGTCTGCGTAAGCATGAATTCTAGGTGTAGGAACATTAGACTACTCATTTTAGTACATGAAACGTCCATTATTTGATTTGTCTGACAAAGCACTGCGAACAAAGAGTAAATAAGGAAGGTACGCCCAATTTCTCAATGGAACTGCTTGCAGACTTGAGGCAAGGTCAATTCATCAATACGTTCCACTAATTATGAGTTTTACCAAATTAGTAACCTTGGCACGTGTTGCTGTTCAAGGTTTATTTATGTGCTGATTGCAACCCATCTTTTAACTCTCGTAATCACTCATGATGTTTAGAATGTGGGGCGGAGCCCCGAGCATTCTTGAATGAGTGTAGTATATATATATATTTAAATGCCGAGTGCAGTCAGTGTGCTGGACACATTAAAACTGTCTGTTTCGTGAGAGTATCTGTTTTAAGATCATAGCAGTGATAAAGTAGTTTGCAGTTCCGTAATTTAATTCTGGAAAAAAGCTTATAAACTATTGTGACATAGAAATAACGATGGCTACTATGTCCCTTGAATTAGGTAGATAAAAACTATTTTCTTCACAAATGTTCTGAATAAAATTATTGATTTATTAAGGTATCGACTTCCAGGTTTGGGGGTCGCGGTCGCCTTGGCTAAAATAGTGATTTTAGCTTTAAATATTTATATTTAAGTATTTTTATAATTTCGACTTAAAAATGCATGAGGTAAGTATTCCAGATTTGTGAATTAAGAATATACTAAGGGTCGTTTTAATAAGATTGGTTAATTGGTTAATATCTTGCAAGACTAGACCACTTGGGTTTTTGTTGGTTTCCTGGGTAATTATCTCACGAAGAGTGCTATTTTTGCCCAAGCTAAACTTTCTCCAAGGAGCAGATAAGCCTAAACATTTTCTTACATTATAGTCGGTTAGATTTTGATACATTCGTACATCTACGAGTACAAACCTTTTGTATCATTTCTATCGCACGCGACAATGGTTAGTCACCCACACAGGAAGCCGACCAGTCGGTCGGCATTGTTGGGACTCTGGATAGATTTGTAATCGTGAACGGGTAATCCAACGATCAATTTAACAGCGCCTTCATAAAAAAAAAACGATAACTAGCGGTACCAATGTTTGAAAAACATTGAATCGTTTAGAATAAAACATACCTAATAGCATCGGTAACTGAGTAATCGTGAGGTCTGCTAATGCGACGACTGTTTCTCACTGTAATTCAGCGATCAGGAAAATTCCTGTTGATTTGTTTTAAATCGGCTAGTATTTCTTATGGTATGCCGGGGGATAAACCCAACCCTACTCTGAAGTTCCAAGTCAGCCGGTGGGGCGTAACAGTGACCTTGGGAATCTAATCTGTCGATTGTGCAGAAATTGTAGGCACTCGTAAGCTTGGCGAAAGGCAAAAAGATAGGTTTCTTGTTTGCCCCACTTTACAAAAACTGTGTCTGTTAGTTTTGTAGTAGATCACTGTTTGGCAATACCACTCGGAACAGAGCTTCCAAAATAAATAGCTTTTCATGAGCTGTGAGCTTTGATCTTACTCTAGTTCGTAATAGGTTTTTAAGAATAACTAATCATTTCTGTGTATATTTTGCAACGAATACGAGGGTGCGTAAACGAGGTACTCGCATATATTCACGGTTAATACAATAAGGTTTTGCAGTATTAGTAGTATCTGATGCGTCAGAAGGAATTCAAATTATTATTACAATTATCCCCAGCCTTGCTCAGTGTCAGGGTTTTTGTGATGCTCGCAAGTGCACATGTTTTTGGGGCACTGAGCTAAAGACAGATTGCAAGCAGATCTTTTTGAGTCATTCGTATATAAACTAAAATAGTCTAGAAATAGTCATTGTAAATGAACTGAAGGAAACGGTGATTGTTTGAATCGACCGACAAGTGGTCCAGAGGAAGATCGACCTTGACCATCCAGTCTACTCTTAGAGAAAGTAGCACGCAATGCTCGATCCAGTCTTCTCTTGGAGAACTAACTAGCTAACTAGCACGCAATTATGGTTAATCAACCTGATTTTAAAGAGAGCGCCGTAGGTACTTCAAGTTTTTCTAATCCCAAAAACGGTCTTAGTGTGCCGTTGCCTTTAAGTCTGAGAATATTGCTAACAGCTTGGAAAAGACTGGCTTCCCATTTTTATGACACCTCGAGTGTGCATTTCGTCAACCACTTTCATTTCAGTTTAGTTAGATATTTTGCTGTAACGGTCGCTCGACAAAAGCAATGACAATTTCGTGTATAATGGTAAATAGTAGTTACTTATTATGTTTAGAATGTCGAGCGGAGCTCTGAGCATTCTTCGATGCGTTCGGTGGCTCGACAAAAGCAATGACCGTTTCTTTGTGAACGGTATACAGTCACTTATTATGCTTAGAATGCAGAGCGGAGCTCCGAGCATTCTTCGATGCGTTCGGTAGCTCGACAAAAGCAATGACCGTTTCTTTGTGAACGGTATACAGTCCTTTTTATGCTTAGAATGCAGAGCGGAGCTCTTAGCATTCTTCGATGCGTTTAGCTTTGTTACGGTAGCTCGACAAGAGCAATGACGTTTTCTTTTTGAACGGTATACAGTAGTCACTTATTATGCTTAGAATGTAGAGCGGAGCTCCGAGCATTCTTCGATGCGCTTAACTTTTGTTACGGTCGCTCGACAAATGCAATGATGTTTTTGAATGGTACACATTATAGTCACTTATTATGCTTAGAATGTAGAGCGGAGCTCCGAGCATACTTCGATGAGTTTAACTTTGTTATGGTCGCTGGATAAAAGCAATGACGTTTTCTTTTTGAATGGTACACAATAGTCCCTTATTATGCTTAGAATGTGAAGCGAAGCTCCAAGCATTCTTCGATGAGTTAATGACCCTCACGAAGGCCTGCTTGTATGCATATTTTATTATTATCACCTATCTCTATGCAAACTAAGCCTCTTGAGCTTTTTGAATGGTGTACGGAAGCCATTTATTACGTTTAGAATATAGAGCGGAGCCCCAAGACTTTTTCAACGAGTAGTTTTTCTTGAGAACCAGTGATTGCAACCTTTTTTGGTAGCTGCCTGGCACGGAAGGATTTCGAGTCGGAATCTTTTCGTTTTATTTCGTTGCTTCCATATTATGATTTCCTGTCCTATCCCGATGGGATGAGGAGGAATTATGCCTCTTGTCGGGCTGTAAAATTTGTTAGTTACACCGGCAACGCCCTCATGTTAGGGATCGAATATGTCGACCCAGGTTTCAAGCAAAACAAACTCATCTTTGGGTGTGCAGCAGCGACTGCGAACTACAGTTGGCCACTGCAGACATTGGCGTGTGCTGTGTCACTTTCTAGACTGACCTACTTTGACGTAGCAATGTGGTATCTACGGTAGTGGCAGTTAGCCCGTGGTGTTCAGAAACTTATCTTGTGATGCATAGTTTTTAGATGTGTTTCTTTCCGTTTTGTTTCACCAGAAGTCCAGGCCAATATTTCGTATGTAGGTTGTTTAACAACTACATATAATCCAGGGACTTTACGAAGATAAGCCAAAACGCGACCTGAGAATATATGTTATTCTACCAGCTCTGCCTAAATAACAATGAATTTTTCAGTTTTGCTACTTTACCTGGTGTGAAAGTGCATGAATATATGTAGAAGTTTTCTTCGTACATTTTCGTATTAGAATGTGCTTTAACAAATTTTAGCCAATCTGGTACATTAATCAGTCGATTGCATGTCATCTAAGAAACCATTTAAACTGTTTTAAGTCTGGTTTTGTGGAACTCTTTCACTAACGAGTGAACGACTTTGACTGGTTAAGCAAGGCGTAAAGTAAGCGCAGCGTTTGATTAACTCAATAACATTGTAGATATTGTTTAAAAGGTTGTGGTTCTATGAGCTGTTCTACATAACCTTTATTTTTCTGAAGCGTAAACTAAGATTATTACACGCTTTAACCATTTGAAAGTTCAGTGGTTTTAATTTGAGGTGCTCAGTAGGGCTTATCCTCGTTTGATTACCCACACATGTTTGGGTCTGCTCAAATCGCAGTACAAGTCAGAATGACTGTAGCTTGGATTTCAATTTACCCCGATTATATTATAGTTGATGAAAAATAGTAAGTGGTACTTACGGTTTGGTGATGAGCCGGAGCTAAACTACGAACCAGCACTTGAATCCGATACCGTTGGTAGGTTATCATCTTCTTTTTCCTGTTTTTATTCCGCTTCTTCCATCGTTGGGGCTGGACCAGTATAACTATCAATTTAAAGAATCTAAAATTCAACTGAAACAGTGTGAAACAGTTAAAATATTTCATTTATATCTAGAACCAGCGGTAGCACTGGCTGTAAACAAAAAATAATTAGTATTGAAGCGAACGGTAACACCGTTAAAATACTTTTAGTAAGTATATATAATAGCACATGAACTTACTAGTTGGTTCAGGACTTTACCTGAACTTTCGCCAGCATGACGCAGTCAGTAAAGTAAATATTTCGTACTTACGACCGCTCCGGATGAAAATCCAAACGCCAATGAAGCCAAGTTGCGCTAGGCGCACTACCTGGGGTGATGGTTGACATTTGAGGGGAGCGGAAGGGGCGGAGTCGACGCTGATTGGGCGAAGAGAGCGGGCGGACCAATCACAGCATGACTTGTTCGGAACGGAAGTCAAGTACGCTACTCTCATGTATAATTAGGTTTCGAATTACGGTACAGTTGTTTAATATCAAAGTTTAAAGTTTGAGATTATGTGTTTCTGTGATAATCAGTAAAATTGCTTATGTTATTGGTTTTTTATTTATAAACTTAGGTTACGAAACACGCACGAGGACCACCTGATGTTAAGTTGTTAAGTCTCATGTAATACAATATTTGAGAAATAAATATTTACGTAATAAATTTCAGCGCAACCAACGGTACTTAGCCAAGGCATTCCCGAGCCGGACTTAGACGACCAAATAGCAACCGACCACCTCCTCACTCACGAAGAACACCACGAAAGCATGGACATAAATCTCGATGACGTCGGCGAGATGGTGACTGTCGGCGAAGACGGCATGACGACCATACCACTAGACCACGAGGAATTTGCAAGGTCTCACGAAGAGTTCGCAAGATCACATCCAAATACTACTTTCCACAGCGAGCCAGAGGACAGCGAGGTTTGTGTTAATGCTATTACGAGTATTTGTGTAGTTTGCATTTATTTCCTTACTACCGCGGCTACATGAGGTGATGGATAATGATGAAAAGTATCCTATGTGTTAATCCAGCACCTCATCTAACTCCATACCAAATTTCATGATAATTGATCCAGCCGTCTGAGCGTGAAGAAGTAACAAATATGTAAACACACTCACAAACTTTCGCCTTTATATTAGTGTGATTTGTTTCTTAGGGCCAACGCACAAAGTTGACTTGACTGCCCTCCGCATTCTTTAATATCTGACGTCTAGGTAGTTAGTAAGCCTAACTAAATAAGGTTCAAATTAAGGTACCACAATTAAGATAGTGGTCAAACCTTTGCGGTGCCTATTGGTAAAACATACAAAATTTTAGGAAACATGTTAAAAACATTTTGTTCACTCTCTTTAGAGACCCTTGCTACTTACGGGATCTATTGTCATTCACCGTCAATAAAGATATTATGATAGGCGAAACGCTTTTTCAGTAAATGGAGTGTAACAAAAAACTACTTGACTGAATTTGATGAAATTTAATTGGGACCATCTCGAAAGTATACTCTTTCAAATAAAAGAATTTTGAGAATCTGTCCACAAGTGAGGGAGAAATCGGTGAACATACAATAAAAAAAACATACTGTCAATGTCTTAATAATCATAATCGTCATAACTTAGAACATCCTCCTGTTTGGAAGTCTGTTAAATAGTACAAACCCTTCTTCTCTTTACAGATACCCCCGTTCACGATAGCACAAGGCATCAAAGGTCGTCAGATCACGTTCCACGCACGTGGAGTACCAGGCACGGTGGTGATGGCCCCACAGACCACTGTCATATCCCAAGCCACTGTCGAAGCAACCGGCTCACAGAACACCGTCAAATTCACTGACATAGACAACATAATCAATGCTATGCCGAGCGCACACCAGCCCCAAACTATCAACGTACCGTCTGTACTAGTCAAAGATTCCAACGAAGGCCTCACCAAGTTCGACAGACTTCTGAACGAATCTAGAGAGCTACACTTATCGAATACAGCATCGGCTATTGTCCATTCTACCGGTAACAGCACTCAAGTGATACGTCGAGTTCACTATGAAACCAAAGCACGCTATTTGACAGATGATACGAATGGTGAACCCAAATCTGACGATCGGCACACCCAAGCTGTGAGTGGTGACACGTCTCCAGAAAGACACCCTGAACTTTTCTGGGATTCCAATACAGCGAGACATGAAAGGAGGCGGTTCGATTTTAATAGCGAGAATGAGAAATGTTGCAAGAGTACATACAATCAGAATGCAACAGATTTGAGTGTGATTGGAGCTCATACGAGATTGGACTCTGTGATTAAAGCAGCCAGGACTGAACGGAGACGCAGTGATGGTTCTTCGGCTGAGGATAACCATCCACCGTTGAGGACTTATCCGCCGAAAAGGCCACATCAGCATTCTCATCATACGGAAGTGGATAGAAGTTTGACAGGAAAAACTCGGGCGAGCGATAGATGTCACGAAGGGAAGGACGAAAGCCGCCGTCGAGCGTCCAACCGTGGCGTCGTCAAACGCGGCTGCCATTGTTGCAACGGATCGACCGCTCCGCCTAAACCAAAGAAATCACGACCGAAAAAAACGAGCGACTTTCCTAACTAATGTGATTCTTTTTAATACCGCATGTGATCGCATGCAGACTGAACGTGATCTCTGAACGACGAGGTTTCTTCATAGTTTTTTTTGATTGTATAAAATAACTTGTTGAATTTTGTATATAATTTTATATTGCCGGTTAGTTTAGTATCAGTACCCATTTTTTTTGTTAAAGTTGCACTAGTTCCTTTAGGCGTTATTATTTTAAGCGATATTGTCACCATCAGTTCAAATTCGTTTATTTTATTATTATCATGAAATGGAAGAGATTTCGTGGTTACGTTGTTAAAAAACTGTTTTACTGTATTATAATCTAATAATTATCGCTATTCGTGATGTTTGAAAACTATAAAAAACGTATTTTAGGTTATGTCCTTTTTGGTAGAAGTTAAGTGATTCATAATAGTGATTACAGACCATACTCAGTCGTGAATTTATTCGTCTATTAGCAATTTAGAAATACTGTACTATTTTAATATCATAGTCCCTTGTAAGCTAGACTGACGCGTTTCATTTTCTACATGTTAACGTGTTTCCTGAACTTGCTCTAATGCGTCGTTTTATATTTTAAGTTTTCTATTTTATAGAACTGTATTGTAAATTTTAGTTTTAAGCTAACTTCCTTGGACAGCACAAATTGTTTAAAAGACGATGGAAGCTTTAAACGTTTGGTGATTCGAATTATTTTTGAGACTTTTTGTTCAGTTAACGATAAAATAGTTTCGGACGCCAATTTTGTTGGCGACGTTCTGCGCTTGATATTGAGTTTCCGAGGGCATTATTGCTATATTTTAAATAAAAATATATAAATATAATTAGTAGAAATGTGTTAAGATATAGTGAATTTGGTATCTATAGCGTTTAATGTAACTTGTAAATATAACTCTTTGTCCCCTCTAGTTGTTTAGGGGACAGTCTAGTCACTAACGGACTATGTGTTTCGTATAGATCCGGCGACGGTTGTAATTCGCCGGGTACGTGATGATTGGCTATAAGCCTCTTATAGTTTCATTTAACGCAGTATTCTATAGCTTGTGTAAATAAATGCCCGTGTTAATCGAAACATTGAACAAATCAACCCCTCCAAACATTTGATGTCTCATGATTAGAACACGTGAAGGGGCGAAATTGCGAAATTTGTAAATAGCAGGGGGTGTTAAATTCTAGGGGATTTAGACTACGTTTGTGAACGTTACAAAACGTTTTTAGTGAAATATTGTAATTGGAATTTAAAGTTTCGTGCGTTCGGTGGGGCATATGTAGCCCATGATACGGTCATATAAATGCGAGACCAAAAGTCCCGTTACAATTTTGTATAAGTAAATTTAAAGTTCCATACGAGCCCTCATTACATCCGATAATCGATTCTATCGACAATGTTCTAGCATTCACTTTGAAAGCAATAAAGGATGTATGCCAATGGACATCCTTACAAAAAAAATACATACTCTTACAATCAATGGGCCTAGCGCGAATGTTTGCGTAAGTGTTCAATACAATACAAACTATGAGTTATCTGTGTGTGTTGTACTAGATAAATTATATTTTCCACTGTGTACGTCAACTTTACGATAAACACGTGTCAATAACCTATCTATCGTCGGTTTATCTTACCTGAGATAGATATTTAACACTATTTGTATGGACGTTTTTCTATCCGTAGTAAGGAAAACTGTGGATAGTATTGGGATCGGCCCAACCCAAAGTTGTACTTACGCAAACTTCCGCGCTAGGCCCACTGTTTGCACGAGTACATTATTATTTTTTGTAGGTGGACTCGTGATTTTGACAGTGATTTCAATAGACAAAAATTTGCTAAGTTACCTTCACATCTCATATAAATATTTATACAACGAATACTTTAAATCAGATCGTGAAAAAGAACAAAATTCAATCAAAGTCATATATTTTTCACTTTATAACACAAGTCTAAATACTTGACTGCACTTATTATTTATAGGTACAGTCAAGTATTTCGACTGTACCCATTAGTACAGTCGAGTAAACTAATACACATGACTATAGTACACAGTAGGTACAGATGAGATAATCGACTGTACCTACTATGTCGATCTCCACTTTACCTACTGAGTAAGTCTATGTCGACTGTACCTACTGAGTCAGTCTATCTCGACTGAACCTACTGTGTAAGTTATACTATTAAAATAAATATTAACAAAAGTTTAAATCAAGACATTTCTGTCATATCAACATCTGAATTATCGGAGGTAAGTGCGTTGCCGATACATACCATGCAGCTGCATGAAATTGCATTCCAGTGTTTTTTTTTAAATCTATACCGATCCGTTTCGAGCTAATTATAATTAAAAGCAGTTAGCTGTTAATGCTTTTCATGTTGTAACTGGATTTTTGGCCCGCGCCGTGCTCGATGTAGCATAAGTTAGATGTATTAGCCACTCTGATAAGCGTGCCTGTCCACAGACATTATGTCCGCTATAACTACGCGGAAAGACATTTCCAGCGAAGGCACTTATACTTAATTCCATTGTTGAACTTAATATAATCCGGAAACTTATGGATGTATTTTCGTTTGGCGTATGGAAATCCGCCAGTTTTTAAGTGTAAGATTCAATTTTTATATAATTCAAACATGTTATTGTTCATACAATGCTGTAAGCTGTATTGTAAATGATATTACCACCCATTCATAAACAGTATTGGAATTGCGTTTTTTTGTTATATATTTTTCACTTAGAATTTTAAATTTATTAGCCATAAACTTAAAATTAATAATTAATGTTTAGGTGTTTAAAATTATTATTTCAATCAAAGCAGATTGTGTTTTTCTGATTATGTAAACATTATTTTTAAAAGTGCTACGGGAGAAATGATCATTAAAACTTATCTATTAAATATTACACGGATTTTATTTTTCATTTCCTAATTAATTAATAGTAATTATAATAATACTTTACTCTCAGAGCCTGTTTCACAAATCAGCAGAGCCTGTTTCAAAAATTTCATATAGGTGAGTTCTGTTTAACTGAAATGTTTCAAAACTTAGATAGATAGATAGATAAACTCTTTATTGAACACCTTAAACTAAAACAAAATTAAAAATATTTAGCTTATATTAGTGAACAATAGGCGGCCTTATCGCTCAAAGCGATCTCTTCCAGACAACCTTTGGATGGAGAGGAGCAAGTTTTGACAAGGGACAATTTAACGTATAAAATAAGAATAAAACATGTATCGCGGCGTCTTGCGTGAGCGATCTTGATGCGAACGCGAAGCGGCACGAAAACAAACACTCGATATCTTTGTAAAGTGCCTCGGAGGCGGGTCATTCGCAATTGTCAATTTTTACGAAATTGATGTCCCAAATGCTCTTCTATATAGGCAATTGAAGCCATTGGTGTGGATTTTGTAAGCATTATTATTATGTTAGTTTTACTTATTGGCCTTTATTAATAAACGTTGCGTAAACGTAGATTAGGCGTAACATGCTTTGTCTTGCTTTCACGCGTGACATTTACTGCAAGCGAAAAATTTACAGATATATGTTTTAACTACTCCGGGCTTATTACAAGTTTATTAATGAGGCCGATAATGTTAAGGCTAAAATCCAAATTAGTACCTATAACACTTTCGAATGATTGCACTAAATTTAGACATTTCTCTTCAATATTTGAGACAGTTTAGTCGTCACGTATCGTGGTGCTCGCTAAGATAACCTAAAATAAACCGAAATTTAATAGAATAATCCTATTTTTAGAAGTGTTATTCTAAGTGTTAAATGATTTTGGATTTTATTGTTAACATATCTTTAGGAGATCTTTTATTGTAGGTAACCACAGTATAAAGCGAAATAAATGACTTGAACAGAATGATACCACCATAATAAATTTTTAGTTCGGTAGGTTAGTTTCGTTTTTTGAACAATCGAATCGCTACCATTGTCATTCGCGACTACGTGGTTGAATGCGAATGCTGGAAGTTTTGAATGAAGCCCATTGACAATCGCGAATGACGAAATCAATTGAAAGTCTCGTGCAAATGACACATTTTGGTCATTCGCTCGCTAGTCTAGAAACGTTGCGGATGTGAATTCGACAATCATCGTTCATTTACCTTTCATACATACTGGCCAGAAAATAAATGTGGGCGAGCAATTGTCGCATCGTATGAAACTCCATCATTCGCACCTGCAATTGAAACGGTCAATGACGTAAAAATTGACAATTTCGAATGACCGTCTCCGGGGCAATTAAGTGGCCTACGTAACCAAACGCACGTAGGGTGCAGTGCGGCGCGGCGCGAAAGGAAGCGATCGCGATCAGTCGCGCTCGAACGAAAGTGTCCCGAAACATTGTGAGCGGTCAAATGATAGGTACGTGAACGTGAAGTCATTTCCGGATTTACAGTGCTAATGCTCTTGCATGAAATCGTCGCCAGCGTCGTATCGGTCCAATTTTATTAGCACACTAACAGCGCTGTGAGTGACGAAGTCGCGCTTTGTAATATTGGACCGGCGGAGAGAAGACATTGTAAGGGATAAAAGATTCCGACAAGAATAATTTTTTTCTTATATGACTTTAAAGCACTAACGCCTGCTTAGCGATACCAAACATTTTGCAATGTTTTTAGAGAGAGAAAAAAATCCGTCTCCATACGACGATTAAAATCAAATAGAGAGTTAAAACTCGATGCTCGGATCTCGTGCCTCGGTGGCTTAGTAATCATGACCACTAACCCCGGTTTCTATATCTAAAAAAAGGACCGTTTTGCTTACGATTCGTTACTTTTTGATACTTTTGTATGAGCCAACTGTCAAAAAGTAACGAGTCGTAAGCAGAACGGTCCTTTTTTAGATATAGAAAACCACTGTCAGCCGATCGATCGATATCGACGGCCAGTCGATTACAGCGTTCAACAAAAGAGACATTTTGAATGTGCGTATAATTGGTCAAGTGGTTGCTGTGAATTACTGCGAAAAATTACCGCTGTTAAGACTGCTCGCGAGGTCTACTGTTCGCAGAACTACTAGTTTTTAACCCACCATCTTATGCTACTCTTATCATTTTGGTTCGTTGCATGTTATTTAGGACCACTTATTAGAGAAGGTTCTCTCCTTTGCTAAATGTTTCCAGAATCCGTCTAAGTTTTAACAATAAACACACATTATTCTGCACTAGCTAACCACATCAGTCGACCATTTCCTCTTGTCCTTAATCCTTTTCATCAGCGATAGTACTTCTATCCGGAACTCCAGTCTTTCGTCTTCATCGTATTTCACGATGGTTGGTAAAAGCGAAGCGAAGAACGCTTCGTCTTCGTTCATGATCCTAGGGTCATCTACAGAAACAAAATCAATGTTAGACTGTTGACTCTGATTAGGTTCTTCTACATGTTTTCGGCTATCTTTCTTAGATCTTTTTCTTTTGCTACTTCTTTCATATACAGGTTCTTCTGTCGATACAGTGCCGTCGGAGTCATTGTAGAAAATCTCGTAATCTTTAGGTTCATTCGTGCTATTGAGTATTGAGGGTTCCACTTCGATTGTGGTATCGTCTTTCATAAATGATGACTGGTCTTCGATCGACTCGCTGTACCCTAGATTGTCTTGTTCTTGCCTATCAGCTTCAGGAATTATTTGTAGGAGAAATTTGAGGTGGTCGTAGAGAACATACTGTTTTTTCGTTTTCCCAGCTCTGCTTTTGAGACTTTTGACGAATGTGTCGCGGATGTTTGTCCACTTCGAAAGCACCGTTTCACCTGGAATTATATATATAAATATACTTTTTTATATATATATTTTATATATATAAATATTAATAACTTACATTTTTTTGGTAAATTAGAACGCTTGCTTAATTTAATTTTTTGACTTTTAATTTGTGATAATAAGTTGTGCTTAGGTATAGGTACCAAAAAAAATAAGTTGGGTTTTTTTTCTATCTGTCTGTTCCGCCTAATCTCCGAAACGGCTGGACCGATTTTGAAGGGACTTTCACTGGTAGATGACTGATGTTGAAGGAGTAACATGCCTAAGTTGGTAAGTAATATTTTTATTTTAGGAATAGAATAAGCGTTCTGCGCGAAAAATATTATTTTATAGTTATTTTCCGGGTGAAGCCGCGGGCGCTGCTAGTAATAAATAAAACAAGTTTGAATACGGTGTTTACCCAGGTACGCCTAGGTATGTCTACTCGATACGTTAGGTATTGCGTAATTTTAAAGCACGTGGGTCAAAACGTGCGGGCGGCGGTTCGTTTTCTTTAAACATAATTGTAAGCCTTTACCAAAGTGCATACCTACTCATTACTCATACTCCACCGATTTCTCGCCTTGCTGACCTGTTCCAGTGGCAGTTCCTTGCCATTCACGGTCTTCTGGTCTTCTCCAGAACTGACACGTCGGTTAACTGGATTTAGAATAATTTAATATACCGTAACAAAAAAGATTTTGATTTTTCAAAGTGATGACAATTTTTTTTTGCTGCGTGTATGGGTATACAAAAAAAGATGCAATGCGATTAAAATAAGAATAGGACGGGCTCTCGGC
This sequence comes from Selenia dentaria, assembly GCA_917880725.1. Classification (NCBI taxonomy): domain Eukaryota; kingdom Metazoa; phylum Arthropoda; class Insecta; order Lepidoptera; family Geometridae; genus Selenia; species Selenia dentaria. The sequence continues at coordinate 7,251,867 of OU862901.1, read as the reverse complement.
TAACTTCACTCATATAAGTACGGTCAGCAGAACAAACTTAAAAATAGATTAATTTTAAATGAATGACTAAAAATCGTTCATTTTATAAAATTTATATATTTATAAGGTTGGCAGCACAGACGCAGTGTTGCAAAAGTTTCCGATTTATTGGGAGATCTACTGATTTTGGTCATTGTCTCCCGATATCCCGATTTAGCAATTCAGTATCCCGATTTTTGAATTATCATCTAATTTAAAATAATATTCATAAATAAACATGGAAAATAATATTCTTCATACGGCAAAACTAAAAGATCTTGAATAAATGAATATATTATTAACATAAAATACTCTTGTTTTATTCCGAATAAATATCTCCCGATTTTTAGATGGCAAATTTAACGAATTTAATTTTTCAATTTTGCAACACTGGTGAGACGCCATCTTGATTTGATGACACATGTCTTATTTATCCGTCAGTGTACTGCGCGACACGTTTCCAAGTGCATTTTTATGTTCTTACGCCCTTTTTGTTGATAATTTGTTTTTGTTGATTGTTTAATTTGTTCTACAATGAGCAAAAGAGGTAGTGTTTTACATCGGCGAGCTCGAGAGATTATCAGCAATGTTGATAAGTACTTCGAGTCGATCGCATCAATCACGAAAGATGACTGGAAGAAAGAAATAAACCATGTAAAAAGGATTGAGAAAGACTACTTCGAAAGGGAATTACTTGAAGACGATGACAATGGCCCATTCAGTTTCATTATAAACATAGGTGACAGTAGTAGCAGCAGCAGTGATGATGACGACGATTACGAGGAGTCTGATTCAGTTGGGCATCAGGACATGAGTGGAATTGAAGAGCTGAGCGATTAAAATTAAAATACGTACATTCACTAAATAAAGACAGTTCAATGTGTTTACTTTAGTTTACCTACCTATTATTCGTTTTTAGACTAATTTTTTCTCTACCTATCAGATAAAAAAGTAAGTGCTATTACAATATAAAACAAGCCAATATTTTTTAACATTGCTTTTTTTGCACACTATACCAAGTTCCCGTAGTGACGTCACAACATGGCGCTAGGCCGGTCCTATTCTTATTTTAATCGCATTGTATGTTACTAAGCCAATATTGAGTAAACTTACTCGTAGGTGTGTACGAGTAAACAGCGAATTCAAATTAATTTAAGTAGGTATACGATATATATATACATATATATATCACTGAATGCATACGAATGTTCGTACCTATAAGTACCTATACGGTAGTAGATAATTAAATTAAAAAAAAAAAATGTTTGTCTGTCTGTTAGTTCCAGCTAACATCTGAAACGGCTGGATCGATTTTAACGGCAGATAGCTGATGTATGAGGAGTAACTTAGGCTACTTTTATTTTATCATCATCCATCACCACGCGGGTGAAACTGCGGGGCGCAGCTACTTACAAATACTTTATTGATTATTAATAAATTACTTGGTTTAATTAGTGTAGCGCTGCACATAATTAGATCTGGGTTGCACTGCTCCCGACATCAGTAAAACGACATGTTTGTCCCGTCTTTTACACGTAAGTAGTACACGTAAGTAAGGTAACAAAGGTAAATCACTTCACTACATACCTATCTTCCTCGTCTCAGGCACAGAATTATTATTCTACTAAAATTGTCGCAACTCCATAATTACCTGTCTGTAGGTACCTGCATATACCTACATATAATTTACTAGCTGCTGCGCCCGCGACGTCGTCTGTACGTAGAGTAGCTTATTATCTTCTCCAACGCCATATCTATCTTTATACAAAAATGTCATAAAATATTTACATGGTTATATAAGTGAATTAAAGTACTTAATACTTACATCAATCAGCAAATACTAATAATAAAATACAGTACCCACGTACAAACAAAAATATCACCATGAAAAAAACTGTCATTACATTTCACCACTCTTGACGGTATTTGTGTCACATTTCATCACCTTAGACGGCCGCCGAGCACCTAGTGTGCCGAGCTGTCAAAATGATAGCGTGCTTTTAACTTAGCTGTCAGAAACTGACACAAACTTTGACAGAACTGCCATCATTACGATCTTAACGTATGCCGAGATCTTATTATTTTGTTTATGCTGTGCCCAAGAATATTACTTATTCACCCGCGTGGTGATGGATGATGATGATGATGATCATGATGACGTTGAAAAGTATACTATGTGTTAATCCAGCGCCTCATCTACTTCCATACCAAATTTCATCTAAATTGGCCCCTCCGTTTGAGCGTGAAAGAGTAACAAACATCCACACATCCATATTCCATACTCCCAAACTTTCGCGTTTATAATATTAGAAGGACAACCATCATCGCAGAGCCTACAGGAGCTACTAACTTGTAATTTTAGCTGTCGATGCCTCATAATGTTCTAAGCATCTACTAAGAAAAGAGCAGACAAAGCCACAGATAAGAGCTTGTGTACTAATAACGACAAAAAATAAAAATTATTTACGAACAAAAGTTTGTTTTCATTACTCACTTGTCAACCGTTTGTCATCCGACGACATTTCATCGTATCGCTCGTCGAGAATATTGAATATTTCAATCCAAGCCATCTTCCGTTCCACACGATCTTTGTAATTTTCTATATTTTTATTCCACAAGCACGGCCGGTCTTTTACACCTTCTATCAATTTAACCACGTCGTATTTAAATCGTTTCATTATAAATTCTAAATCGGACGGCAAAACACTGTTTACGCTCTCTAGTTCGACACGTCACTGGCGTTCTTTCGATTCTCGCCGTATCGGGTGTTATGCACCGTCTCTGTTTAAACGTACGTGATGAAAAGAGATAGGCAATGCTTAGAGGTCACCGACATAATACGGCGTCAGTAGCCATCTCGTGTGCTTGTGCAGTTTGCCGGATGCCAATTTAACGTGAGCTATGATCATGTTTAATGTACAATACAAGTTATCGAAGTCGAAGGGTCGTAGTAATTGGTTAGAATGAACTACGAGGATCACGTACAACGTGTACGTTCTAATTGTTCGTAAAAACTTAAAAAGTGTTTTCGTGTCGGAGTTGATCTTGAAAACTCGCTTTGTCGCGAGTTCTCTTTTTGGAAGCTTTATATACAATATCGAGAGGTGTCAAAACGTTTGATTTTGGCTGCATGGTTTTTACAGTTTAGTATAATTTAGTATATAATTAAGTTTATGTACTTTACCTGCTGATCTTCACTGCAGTGTTAGTATTTATTCATACTTATAGAAGCAATTGGACATCGTCGGTCGTCTCACTAACGACAAGTTACGTTACATAGGTACTCTATAAGGTACGTTTGGTGCTGAATAATATTCAAACACATTATTATGTAAGTGTAGTTCTATTTCTGCACGTGATGGAGACATAATGGCGATCTAAATAGGTAGTAGGTACGTTTAACGATAACTTTAATTTCGCGTATTTCGTGCAAGATATAATATATTTAATATAATATATACTTAATGTAATAGTACTTGAAAGTACTTAAGGTATATTTTATTATTAACCGACTTTAAAAAAGGAGGAGGTTATATATTTGTCTGTTTGTATTTTTATGTGTATGTTAGCCGATTTCTCTCCCATTTACGGACCGATTCTCAAAATTCTTTTTTTGTTTGGTTGAGTATACTTTCGAGGTGGTCACATGTAAATTTCATCAAATTCGGAAGTTTTTGAGTTACACTCCAAAAACTGAAAAGTGTTACGCCTATGTTGATTATATCATCATTGACAATCGATCCAGTAAGTAAATGGAACCGACTTCAACACCAACAAGTGTGAAATAACTCGTCAAAGTTGGTACAGATCGCGCGGCGAGAGTTTGGCTTTGACCGTTATTGCGCAGAAGTCAAAAATTGGGTATCACAGGGTGGCTAGAGGGACGAAGGACTCTTATCTCTCTCTGTCACATCGAAGACGAGGGACTCTTGTCTCTCTCTGTCACATGGCGCGACAGTACCCATGCGCAGTAATCCCCTCCACCCGAAGGTCAAAGCCAAACTCTCGCCGCGCGATCTGTACCATGCGCACAATCACAGATTACTGTGGCACAATATTGTGATAATAAGTACCTACTTTTGAACTATCATGGTACCTATGCCAACAAATTATTTCACACTTATTGGTGTTGAAGTCGGTGCCATTTTTTGGTAAAAAATTTATATACTGAAATCTTAGTTATAAGCTGTTACAAAACTATATACTTATCTGATAAAAAACAATATAATTGCTTGCCCTGACTGACTGAAAGAGAGAGAGAAAGTAAAAAAAAATCGCTAAGCCTGAATGGTGTATACTACTTCATTAACTTGAAGTTTTGTCAATTGATCCCGTAAAACCCCTTCATATCTGTATCGGTTTAATAAGGTAAGGCAAGCTTCAACTCGCGCTCCTCTCTGCAGATCAGTCAAATCATGAGGTACCCACTTAGAAGAAATAATATCAGGAAGAGTAACTGCCTTAAAAAATGACACAATAAAAGTCGTGCTAAATTCAATAACATCGTTCACGCCGCAATGACTCCGCTGTCATAGTAGACGTTGCAGCACGCGCGTGGACCAATCCTTGCTTTCCTTCTGAAATTTAAACCAATCACCGAACATGTCTATTTGTAACCTCGGAAGTAATTCGCATTTGGAATCATACGTCGTTTTGGTTTGAACGACCACATTTTTGTGTGGAATTTGTTTTGAGCTATGCTTCCTGACATTATTTCTTCGTAGGGTACCCATTATTCAAGATTTTTAATTTTCCCGATTTGGTTCATATGGGTCAGTATTGTGGGTTTGCTAACAAACGTGCCGCTAATTCCTTGGTAGTTTAATACAGATCGGCTTCCACCATCTCCTTAAATTCATCGTTATTTAGGTACCTTAGTGGCTGGTCATCCTCGGTGTTCATAGTCGAAGTTTCGATACGAAAGCGGACATTTACTAAACGAAAAAACGAATGTCAATTAACTGCTTTAAATTGTATGGTTTTAAATACGACGAGTCGTCAAATTTGAAGCTTATTTCGTCTTTCCCCTACCGGAGACGTTAGTTTACGTCAGTTTCATACATAAATCTGTTGTTTTAATTATCACGGTAGAGGAATTAGGTATTAATCAATAAAGGCACGGTGCGTTCGTAAGACATATCCTCTCCAAACACAGAAATTTCGAGCAGTTTCTACAGCGTTAGTCTCACGTCGGATCTCTTATTAGAAAAAAAAACATTCACCAAACAAGTGCAATTTGAAAAATTTTATACCGACTTCAATTCTATTACTTTGGTAAAAATCAGTTATTGGAGTATAACTCAAAAACTACTTAACCGAATTTGATGAAATTAAAATGGGACCACACGGGAAGCACCAGCTTTCAAAGAAAAAAAAAGAAGGAAGAAAAATAATTTTGAGAATCGGTTCACCCAATCGGAAGTTATGAGGTAACAAACATAAAAAAAAGAAAAAAATAAAGTCAAATTGAGTACCTCCTTCTTTTTTGGAAGTCGGCAGAAAGTCAAGCCGACTTCAACACCGATAGTTCAAAAGTACCTATTATCACAATATTGTGCGCATGGTATCGAATTCAAGAAGTTATTTCATACTTTTTGGTGTTGAGGTCGGTTAATTTTTTGGTATATCGACTTAAAAATGTCTTAACTGTTTTTAGTGTCTCGCCTACGGGATCGATTGTTATTCACCGTCAACGATGATATCATCAAGATAGGTTATAGGCCCAAAAACTGATTCACATAATTCAGAAATATACTTAGGTTTAGGTTAAAAAGGTTTTGAGCATCAGTCCACAAATGGGGGAGAAATCGGTGAACATACACAAAAAATACATATAATTGAACGTATAACCTCCTCCTCCTTTGAAGTCAGTTAAATTACTTTGATTTTCGCTGTTTCCATCTTCACGTTAAAAAACTGAATGTAAAAACAATTTCAAGAAAGGCGAAGGCAACCAAAACTGGTGTCGTTGCCGCGCGCGAGGACTAACCTACAGGAGGCGCCTTTTACACGCGCACATCGTACTCTCAATGTCATGGCGGTCGAAATAGATTGTAGGTACTTTATTACTTTACTATACTGTTTCCTTGTACTTTGAGTTAATTTAATAAAATAGCTTTTAGGGTTTTGTGGTATTTTAGCTAGGTAAATTAGTATACGTTCTAATTATGCTACGCTATCGCATTAGGTTAAAAAAACCTGTAACGATAGTTGTAAATTAAGATAATAAATTAATAAAATTATCATATTTTTAATTCACTGTTAAAAAAATAATACGTTACAATTAACGTTTTATCATTAAAACATTACTACTTTGAGTTAGCAATAGGTATGGTGGTGATAGTAGGTACTTCCCCGGACGAACTCGATCACAAAGAGTTCTATTCTATTGCTACTTAAAGAAATAATGTATATAAAAAGTAATGACGTAGTAACAATATAAGTAATGTAAGGTCACATGCAAAATAAACCGTCTAATTTCGCCTTAAGTATAACACAGATATTTGATACCTATTCATAATAGTACTGACAATTGATTTATCTAAGGCTGGTATTCCACTCGTCACATTTATTTGTCCAAAACTCGTCAAAATTTTTTGATCTAATAAATTGGATGACTACGGCCATTTTTTAGCATACCCGAAAATAGACCAAAGATGAAATTTTAATCAAAATGGCTACACATACCTACCCACAATTTTGTGAATTCTAATGACGAAAGTTTTGTAAATTAGGTGCTTAAGCATGCAATTAATGTGTTTATGATACGACAAAATATAAAACCAATGTATGTTTGATAAAATAAATTGGATAACTACGCCAAATTTTTAGCATAACTGAAATTTGACTAAAGATGACATTTCAATCAAAATGGCTACAAATACATTTTTGTAGATAATTCTAATGACGAAAGTTTTGTTAATTAAATGATTATGCAGTGAGTGTTTATGATACGACAAATAAAAAAGGAAACGTTTAAACCCTTAAGCAATAGTAGGACAAATTTATGAAACATTTGAAGTTCCGTGTATACTGAAGAAGACTTGAAGAAATATACTTTTCTTGCGGACAAAAAAGAAAAGAATTTTTACTGCGCAAATTACAAGCAAATCTTATTATAATATATTATAACATATATATTAAACAAAGATATTTGACGAGTGGAAATGGAATCCGTCAAATAAATTTGATCAAATGTTGCACATTGGAATTGGACAATGAAATTTGACTTGTGGAATATTTATTTCAATATGACTAGCCTTGCACATACCTAGACAGTGGAGAACAGACTCTAATAGGTATCATGTCTAAGAACATTTGGGATTTCAGGTCTTAGACGGAATTTATGAAGGTTATTTTATGAATGTATTTCAAAGATTCAAATTACCAAATTATGTTATTTTGATACAGATATATTATTAAACTTGAGAACAATCTTTTTGGTCCAGATTAAAAATAGTGTAATAGGTAAAAATACCACATTTCATTCTCCTTGGTATTATTGATCCTGATGCGCGCGCATTCACAAATTGTCAGTCGGAAAATTTTACACGTCTTTCGAGGTTATTTCAGCAAGTTATATCCAGAAAGTGATAGAAAAGTAATTCTCAATACATTAATAAACATTTAAATCAAGCTATAATTGGTGCAGAAGTAAGTTTAATCAGGTGCAATGTCCGGCTGATATTATGATATGAAGATTTGAGTTTTTTACCTGAGTTTTACCGGCTCCAAGACGAAAGGTCAGTTTTATACAAGTGATTTCCCTGAAAATAAATTAGGTTGGTACATTTGCATTAATTTACTACTTTAGTTGTATACAGTGCCTGATAAAAATCTTATAGCATCAAAATGAAACACTACATAACCTGATCAATAATTCGTCAATGAGATGAAAAAGGTTAACCCTATTTTTTCACAAGACTCGTTCAAATTTAAATTAGTAAACAATGCACATAATTAACTGCTTAAAACGCTTACCACCTAAAAATGTATGAACTACGGCGTGGACTTTTGCGACTGGTGGAGAGGTTAGAAACATGACTATTGAATCCTATTGAGTTTCAATCATTGATTATTGTTTGCTATTGAAGAAAAGTAGGCGCAAGAGAGAACCAAGGTTTCATAACAAGCTTACTAAGATATGCATGCCTATAATATATGCTAGAATATTAAAGATGATGTTCGCAAATTAATTAGTATCCGCTTAGTGCTCCAATGTATATCCACCTGGTTAACCCTTACTATAGGTACCGTAATAATTAAAACAAAAGATTTATGAATACAACTCACGTAAATTTACGTCTCTGGTACGCAAAGGGTTAAGCAAATTATTACAACCCGGTCACAATATCTGTGCACCTGACCTCGTGACGTCATATCAGCGGTCTGGGTACGGTGTGAAAAAAAGTTTTTTCGAGAAATGTGGAGGTAAAAAAAAATTACTAACCTTTTCAAATCAATTTATTATTGATGAAGGGTTTGTTATTAAAAAACAATAATTTTGATTACAAAAACATTTATTATTAAACTCAGTCACTATAAATTATTGACTCTATGCCTGACATTGTATCTTCCTCACTCTCACTTTGTATACTCTCACTAGTACTTGGAGTCGGACTAGCGCCCGGCGAAGTAGGTGGTTGTACTTTGGCTTCATTTTTAATTTTCATTTGTATAAATGTTATATCTATCGATAGTGACAATCTTTACGGTTTTACCCGCGTGTTTCCGCTTCGATTTGGCACTTACGACGTCGTGATACTAAAATTAAATTTTCCACTCAAATATTGTATGTAAGGAGTACCTATTGTACAATCTAACAAGTACAATAGCAAGTGAAATTTCTGGACGGATGGGGCGAGAGAACTGTCTCTAAGAGTCATGAGCATGGAGCAGTCGAACAGAAAAGCACAGCAAAAATAAGCAATTATCATTACATTCTTGTAGCGGTAGAACTTGCAGAATTGCGGAATCCGTCTGGGGATGCCACACCTTTGCCAGCTATTCAACTGTCAAGCAATAATTTACAAACTGTGTTTTGTTAAGGGCGTAATGTTTCCAGTGAAAATACAGGGCAAGAGATTTAACATCTTATATCTGAGGGTGATCAGTGCGGTGCATTGCCATGCAGAGTTTTGTATTGTCTACCGACTTCCAAAAAAGGGAGGAGGTACTCAATTCGACTGTATATGTTTTTTATTATTGTTACCTCATAACTTTCGACTGGGTGAACCGATACTCAAAATTATTTTTTTGTTTGAAAGCTGGTGCTTCTGGTGTGATCTCATTTAAATTTCTGATACACTCCAATAACTGAATAGAATGGAAGTCGATATTAATTTTTTCTAATTGTACTTGTTGTAGTTTACAATTCTGAATGACAATGGACTGTTGTGGGCAAGAGTGAATTCATTCAGTGCCCTGTGCCACACAGGGCTAGTTTGAAGCTCTGAGGGTTAGCACCGCGACTGTTCCAGACAGGCGTGTAGCCATCAATTGCGCTTGCCACTTGGTGAAAACAGATATCTAAATCTATTTACCAATTCCAGAGACTGTTTCAGTTCGCGTATAAACAAACATAGCGTATGGACGATTTTGATTGATTGCTTGCTTTAATTAATACATTTTTGATATCTTAGTTTCGACGGCTTCTCAGCAGTGTTTATTTAACAGTAGGTTCAAATTGATAAAGATTCATGTGTTAAACAACATAAGGTTGAATTGTGAAAATGGTGTTCTCGTATACCTCTTATCGATTTATCGAGTATCCTTGACCACTACAATAGCACTATATACTTTGTACCGTATCGATTGGTGAGGGTATACCTATTCAATTTAATGATTCCTGCTTTGGGTAATACCTTGACCACCAATTTCATAAAATGTAATGTTCTACAGACGCGGCTTACGCGGTTGTTAATGTGATATATTCGTAAGTATATAGATTTCGTATTTCGACCAGCATTGTTTAATACTTATATAAACACGTGTCTACTGTATATTTTGGAGCTGGAGTAATAATATGGGACATGATCCACACATGAATAGGCTCGGCCTGTTCTTAGATTGGAGTAGTTTAGTGAGAAAGAACATTTTCTTCATGTACAGTACACCTAAAACATACAAATATAGGAATTAGTCAAAATATACTATTAAAAAACCTTTTATTCCAATCATTGTGTCATTGTGGAGATTCATACAAAAAGATAAACAAACGAAAATTCTAAAGACTGTTGTTTAGGGCTTTTTTAGTAGGTGGCACTAACTTGGTACTTTTAAGTGTCTGAAAGATCTTTGTGAAAGTTTTATAATTGATTAGTGAAGTCTTATAATCCTATAGTTTGGGAAAATGTTGCCCAATGAGGTTATGATAGTGACTCACAATTCTGTAGACCTTATTGTCGCATAGACCTACGAAAAGATTCGAGCTGTGAGACCAAACTGAACTTCCGAATTGACTTACAAACTGCAGGGTGGGATACAAGACGTGGATCTCGCGGCGTGTAGAGTGACCTTTATTTACGTATACTATATTAATTCTGCGAACTGTATTCGCTTCGAGCTTGACTAATTCTTGCTGTGTCAACTTATTAGGAGGTGTTCCGTTCTTCCAGGCACTATGTGGACGGTGTGCGTGCCCGGATGGGGTGCGGTGATGGTAGCGGGGGCCTTACTCTTGTACGGGACCCTGGATGTCGCGTACTTCGCAAGGATGATGTACACCGTCGCTAGAGCGAGATATTTCAAGAAGAAAGCTTGTATACTGGATACTACTGAAGTTGGTTGTAAGTACGAGTTCTCTTCTTTGAAAACGTAAGTTTTTTTTTAGTCAACCTCGCACTGTATTACCGATCTATTTTTTTATAAGGTTTAGGGTCACTTACTGAGCATAAAATCGTAAAATGCTGACAGATCCAGGTCACAGTAGATATATAGAGAACAGTACGGAAACTACCTTCAATCGTTCGAATCGGCCCACTGACATAAACGTGCGCATCGACGAGACCCCTAAGCGGTTCTCGCGGTGCCGTCAGTATTGAGTGTTACAAACTATTTCTACATCATAACCTTTTTTATATAATCTAGAATATTGAATGACTGCTATGTGTTTTAAAATTGTAATAGTGTTCTTGTATGATCGATCATAAGTCAAAATAAATTCGTAAAACATAACACAAATACAAATCTTAGATGGCGGCTGCATAGATTATAATATTATTATGAACTATATCGTGCTGGGTGTCGTTTTTATGGTTTTCGAGGGTGTCGAAGCCGATAGTGCCGATAAAATCGAAATCCAATTAGGCGTCTGCGCGAAATTATAAACTTTATCGTCATGGGTCTCGGTTTCATGGTTTTCGAGGGCGTTGAAGCCGATAGTGCTAACAAAATTGAAACTGAAGATGGCGGCTGGGCGAAATTATCAACTTTATATGGAGTCAATAATTTGTAATTTATGAAGAATAAAAGTATTTTTAATGTAATGTTTTTTTTCAATTAAAAGGTATCAAACGCATTTTTGAGGTTGATCGCAGTACGGTAAGCCCGAAAATGCGTGACAAACACCCGAAAACAGAGCTCATGAGCACTACACCCGCGCCACCTGCAGCGCCTACCACGCGCCACACCGCGGCTCACGTACGCTCCCGCCAAAACTTGTATAAGTTTATGATAAGTTAGTGTAGTAAACCTACAAAAAATCCTAAGATCTACAAGTGGTTGTGTGTCAATACTAAACTGTTTTCCGTATTTTAAACTATCAAGATTAACCGACGCCATGATACACCTACATACATTTTATTTGTAAACTAGAATTAACTAGATTTAATGTATACAGCAGAACAACGAATGTTTTATTTAAAAAAAAACAATACCTTTAAACATAAAAAGTGACAACCCTATGGCTTCAATGGGGCATAGATAATTATTTGATCAACTAGGTTTAGTTTCCATACTGTTGCACCTTTATACTGTGTCCAGGTGCAGCTTCAAGCGCCATCATGAAAGAGTTTTGAAAGTTTTTGGCCGATATCTCGGAAACTATGCACTTTGGGGCAAAAGTTATTGAGACCATTATTGTTTAGAATAAAATTTCGCATCTTTTATTTTCTGCAAACCTTTTTGTAAAATTTGGTGTTTACGATTTATGGCCTAAGTCTAACGCGTAAGCCTCACTATAATCCCGTTTTATTATTACAAAAAAACACACTGAGGTGTATAAATTACCAGCAAATTTGAAAAAAAACTTAGGAATAAAAGTAACATTTAACAAGAAGATTTAAAGATAAACTCCCAAAATAAAAAAAGGGGAAGAACCAAAGACCACAATCGAATCGAAATATCGCGGAGAGAATTAGAAAAAAAAGATATGGTGGTTCGAGTATTGAGAACGATCATATTTCTCTCTATGATAGTTCATAAGAAAGAGACATAGAATATGTAATTCTTGGACACTGATGTCTCCGAGAAGTCTCCAATCTATGCAAATGCGTAGTGTTTGGAGAATATTATCATGCCGCTAAAAAGAATTGCGACTGGTTACAGTGTGTTCACTCTCAAACGTGGTGTTTCAAGAAGACTTCAGTGAAGACTCAGCAGAATTTCTAGCTTGTAATGACTGATCAAGCGCTAATTACTCGTAAGCTTCTTAGCCCTGATATCTATTGGATCGACTATAGGCATCTCACCTATACGTCTGGGTGAATAACTCTTTTGTCTTATTTGCGATAATATATTTTGTATCAAACATAATAATCCACAATAGGTCCAAATTTAATCTGAATGGTATAAATAAACAAATATTCAAACAAATTATGCGTATTTCATTCAGTATCTTTCATGTGTAATTAATTTTGTTTATTTTTAAGCTGAAGACAACTCTCTCTAAATAACCCTATTATACTACATTTGTTTCAATCAGTAATCGAATATTTTTTTCTGGTTGCTTTATATGTTTAAAGGACAATACATACTGACCAATGTAATGCAAAACGTGGACCATATTTTGCTGTCTACCCGAGTGGGACTTGCATTCTTTGTGAAGATTTTTCCGCAGAATATAGAAGTAGTGAAAAACAGGAGATATAAACAGATATTTCTTCAATCCCTTGGTTTTAACGGAACTTTCTGACTTATTAAGTAATTTTATCTCTAATTAACTATACAAAGCAATACAGCTGTTTGACAGTTGCTGTTCAGTACCTTTACATTTATTCTTTGGTAGGACTAAAAATGCTTGGCGTCCAAGCTCACACACCACGAATTCATCATTTCAGGCTGGTGTCTGCTCAACGACGTCGACACTCTTCTGTACCACATGAACAACGCGCGATACCTTCGAGAGCTTGACTTCGCTAGAGCGGATTTTTACGAAAGAACGGGGCTGTATGCCAATATCAGGGCAGCTGGAGGGGCGGTCGTGCAAGCAGCTGCAACCATTCGCTACCGGCGGTATTTGAAACCATTCACCAAGTTCACAATTACTTCGAAGGTGAGCCACAAGTTTGTTTCTGTTGATGTTTTCTTGGCAGATAATTAGCTCCTACTAGCTACGTCCGTGGTTTTACCACCATGAAAAATCACTATAATATATATATATATATATATAAATATATAAACACACTAATACTTTTTCTAAATAGAAAGTAAAAGCCTATATTACTCCTTATAACAACAGCAGTCTGCCAGTGAATCCCATCAAAATCGGCGCAACCATTTCGGAGATTATCCGTAACAACCATAAGACAAACATAATTATCAAAAATTTGATTTTTCTTATAACTCCATACCGTATATATTTTCATATGCATTTAGTAAAAAGCTGTTATTTACACATTATAAACAGATACTTCAATTTAATTTTTTTGTATGGATGTGACTCGAGTAAGGCAGACCAAATTTTTTTCAATCGCTTTTTAAGCTGTAGGACGATCCTATAAGAATCTTATACTTACTGATATCACAACCTATAGAACTCTTTCGGGCAACCAAGTACCAATTAGTGATGCGTCAAAGTCATCTTCCGTACATCTGTTCTTTCTGATCTTCGATCTCAGAGGCCTATTTCAAACCTTCCAGGCGATCTACTGGGATGACAAGACGGTCTTCATGGAGCATGAATTCGTCGGGCCTGGAGGTTTCGTCCATGCGGTCGCCGTGTGTCGACAGCGGGTCATTGACACCTCTGCTGCTGCCATTGCTGAACTGCTGCTGCAGCTGCATTGTGCTGGGACCTGCAAACCTGCACCTGCGAAGATGCCGCAAGAGGTACGTCAATACGTTTGGTTGTCGGGTCCAGATTGAGTCCTCATCCCCTTAATGCCTCAGAGGAATAATTATTATTTATAGAGGCACCCTTTTGAGTAGGGACGGAAGATTGTTTTTACAGTAAACGTACAAGTATATCAATTTATAGTTTACATTTGACGGATACAATATGTATATCTCTGTCATCCTAAAGCCGATCGCCCGCCGACAACTAAACTAAGTTAGTTTAGCTTAGCTCACATAGTTGAGCCAGTTTTTCATACATCCATCGCCAACTACGCCAGCTTTTAAGATACGTTATACTCTCAACTATATGAGCTAAGCTAAACTAACTTAGTTTCTATTATTTAATTAGATTTGATTAGCCGAACGTCCACCGCCAACTAAACTAAGTTAGTTTAGCTTAGCTCACTTAGTTGAGAGTATAAACAATTTTGCTGGCGTAGATTGCGGTGGACGCACATGTTTGAAAAACTGGCTCAACTATGCGAGCTACGCTAAACTATCTTAGTTTGGTTCAACAGGCCACAACAAGTGTTTTGTATAAGTAAGTTTTTATATTTTCTTTAAGCGTCTTCTCAATAATATAAATTTCAAATAATAAAATAATAAATATTCTCAAGAATATCTTTCAGATAATGTGTAATTTGTATGTTGATGCTAAGATATTCGGAACTTATATGGAGACAGTGTATAAGCCTTAAGAGTGACGTCGCTATACATAATATTGTATCGATCATCTCTCAGCATATCCATTACGGCATTTAACAATTTGACATGGCAAGTTCGGGGAGCCAACTAAAATATTTATAAATAGCGCTTCAAATGATACCTATACAGTAAGTAATTATTGTTCTGAGGTAGCTAATTTCCTGTACTCCTTATGCATTTGCATTGTAATGAGACCTGTCAATACCTGGGATGATGTCACAAGCGGTAAGTCCATAAGGTAAGTTCGGTGATCCATAGATCGGGTTTTGGTACCTTGACAGCTAATTTTCCTGTTCATTCGAGGCCTGCGAGTATGCCACACAGACAAAATTATTCTATAAGTAGGTTCAGTCGCTGTATACACAAAATGCACAGCTGACGCCTCACCTTTTGCTGTGCTTTTCTACAATTCAGCTGCCACCACAACATATGCAAATTTTCACCTATAAAGAAAGCAACGAAAAGTGTAAAGTAAACTAAACTAAAGTAATTTATTGATTCAGGCGTTACTTTGCGGAAATCCATTATCAAAAAAACGATAATGAAAAATATTTAGTGACAAAAAAAACAATGATTTTGGCTTATTTTGGGGTAAACTAAAGTAGTAAATTGGCCACATGCTGTTGACTCCTCTGTTGCACCTTTTTTTAGAATAGCTGATGCAGCGTTACTGCGCTGGGACCTGCAATTTGGCTTCTCGCGCTCAAGGGTGCGTTTCCACTATGTCGCAATGATTAATTTATCGTCGCACGACTATAATCTCTAGTTGTTCCCATTAGAGCGTAGGGACAATTGATAATCGTGTAGCTTTACTGAACACCTCCATTTAAATATAATGCCACGACACTTAAAACCACACGATTATCTGGCGTAACGACAATGTGGAAACGCACCCTTAGGGTTATAAATATACTCAAAGAATTAAGTTCATATAGATAATCTCCCATCCAATCCCGGAAACAAACATTATTTTTGACAATTAATCCGAAGTTGAATCTTGCAAATTAACTTAATACCTTCAATAATTTTTGAGAACAGTAATAATTTTAACTGGCAGACAGACAGTATAACAAAATGTTTTTAGCCATAAGGAGTTAGTATATAACTGGATAATTTGTTTCAATTTGCAGTTAGAGCTCTGGGTGCAAAGCAACGAGCTCAGTTCTGCAAAACTTCGCGCTCTTAATGCTCCTCTCCCGGTTCTTCAATCCCCACTCAATATCGGCTGCGGGGAGATAGTCCCCGCTCCTTCCACCGAGTGAGACATCCTTCACTGCTCGGACGAACACCTGCGCTCTCGTTCTAACGCTGTAAAACAAACGCGTTAAAGTGGGACAGCAAATGGGTATGTGCGATCTAGCAGTGATTAAAAATCAGTATGTCCGCAGCTCTCGAGCCGCGCGGACGTAAGGACTGCACAATAATGGCGTACTTATTTAAAGTGTTATTTATATGCTATGGAATTATGATTATATCTATTAGATGTGCTAATTCTTGCAATTAATGTTATCGATGTCAAAGCTTGATTTATCAATATGTATGATAGATTTTCTAAAATTTTGGCAGAGCCTTGTTTTTGAAACTTCGTGTTATCTAGTAGATAGAGAATAATCTGAAAAATGTATATTTATAAATTAGGTTACAATAAATATCATCTTGGATACCTTATAATTATGTGTATTGTGAAATATTTTAGATTTAAAAAAAAAACAAGATATTAATCTTCAGTAACTTTAAAAAATAATTAAATATTTATTAAAGGCCTTACTTATAAACATGGCTTAAGTTTAAATAACGTCATCTAGTCTCTACTGCGCAGAGCAGTTTTGCTTTGCGCAGTACTAAATAACGTCGTTTAAAGCAGCGTTTATAAGTAAGGCCATAAATGTTTTATGCATCCATCTGTATGGTACAATTTTTTATTTGTATTATTTCTAGTTGTACCTTTTAATGTTTGTATTCGTATCCAATGTGCCTATTTAAAATGTATTCTTTTATAGGATTACAATCACGTACTGGAAGTACCAATTTTGGTTTTATTTTTCACATTGGTTCAATACTTGGTAAGTTATGGTTTTATTTTAATAACAAGCATCCAGACAGGTCTTAAATTGAGAGATTATCGTATAGGTGTCGCGTCATATCTCTTATGTTCTAAGGGGAAAGTTATATGTGGCGTCATTTTTACATCCAGTTGACTCCTAAGTAACTATAAATTGTACCATTTTTTCTTTAATCGCAAGTTAGAACTCCAGAAGTAAATGAACAAGAAGAGGAGATTATCAGTCTTCTTTATTACACATAAGGACTCTTATTAAAATAATTGATTAAACAAATAAATGATTATTCATACACAAATGTTTTGTTTAAGTAAAATTATATGAAAAAATTGCATCATTGTTATAAGCAGAAAGTAACATATTGATCAAATAGGATTGGTGCAACTTTCCTGATTTAATAATTAATCTATGCTTTAACAGTAGGTATTCCCCATACTGATATAAAAATAAAACTGGCGTCATTCACATTTATAGAGATCGCAAGCGGCAGGCAAGTTTTGTAACATTGACCACTACAGCTGTGACGATGAGGCGGATGATGCAGCACACTGGACTGGAGAAGCTACTACTCAGAACCACATTCAGCCAAAGAGTTCAATACCTTGGCGGTAGGTACGTATAATCCTAGGTATGATGGTAGAACGTGAATGGTGAAACTCAGATAAAACCAATCCAATCACCAATACCACCAATCGAGACGACTTCTTCTTCTCTTCTTCTATAGATTGTTTGAAACATGTTAAACTGATTTCAAAACTGACTTCGTCCCCACAGCATCGTAAGGTTAAGTTTATTTGTGAGTAAAAGAGAAAGATATTTTTTTGTAAATAACCGATATTCGAATTTCGTGGACTTCTCTTACAATTTATATAAGTTTAATTTTATCCCAAATATTTCATGACAGTTCCTTAGTCCTGATGATGCTATCTTCCTTATGTCCTATGTCCTTCCGTTCTTCCTTCCTTTTTTATGTTATTTTCTTACCCTTATCCGATACAGAAATGAAAGTTTTGGACCGAATTGTGACGTGTGATGAAAAATGGATTCTTTACGATAATCAAAACCGAACAACACAATGGTTGACCCCAGGTCAAACGCCACAATAACACCCTAAAGCTTAATATAATATAATAAATAACATAATATAATCGGTGATGGTAACTGGTGGTCACTTCATGGTGTGATTCACTACAGCTTCCTTAGATACGGTCAGGCAATAACACCAGATGTCCACTGTGCAGAACTCCGGACAATGATGGCGAAACTCGCAATAAAACAGCCCCGACTTATCAATCGGTCTTCACCATTATTGCTTCATGATGCAAGACCACACACTGCTAGTAAATCAGTTTAAACACTACAAGACCTGCGGTTAGAAAGACTCCGTCATTCTTCATACTCGCCGGATCTCGGCTACTATTAGTTCCGCGAATTTGATATTTTTTCAGCGGAAAAAAATCTTCACAGAGAGCAATACAAAATGCCTTTACACAGTTTCTGGTTTCCAGGTCTCCAGAGTTCTATAGCAAAGGTTTGAATGATTTTACGATTAGATGGCAGAAATGTAAAAACGAGGGTAAATATTTTAATTAATTATATATTTTTTATTCTACTAATATACATGTATATCTTTTTAATTTTGAAACAAAACGGCACATTCATACTTTACCCCCTTTTGAAATTAAGTAATTATAAATAATCTAAAATAAACGGAGGTGTCGTGAAGTCTATACTATAAAATCATAAATAGGAAAGATTGTATGTTTGTAACGAACAGGTCAACTCAAAACCTACTGCCCTGATTTCAAAAAATCCTTTACTATAAGAATGCTACATTATCTCCGTGTAACATAGGCTATAAAGTATATATGCATATATTGATTTTGTCGTCATCGTCATCCACGCAGGTGAAACCGCGGGGTGCAGTTAGTATGATATAAAATTACTATTTGTGTGTTTGTTAACTTTATGTTTATAGTGTGACTAATGCAACAAGGTTTCATAGACTGGTTTTAAGTTCAAATCTAAAAAATAATTTACTCAAAAACTGCCAAAATAACTTCCCTATAACATTTTTTGCAGTGCACTTAAGTGACGAAACGGTGAGCCAGTTGCAGTGCCACCCAGAACTTAGAACTGTACTTTTATGTAGCGCTGCACTCTGCTCGTCGTAAAATATTGGTTTCTCGTTTCTTCCGCCCAGTAATTTTACGTGATGATGATAAAAAGTATCCTATATGTTAATTCAGTGCCTCATCTACCTTCATACCAAATGTCATCAACTTTGGTCCAGCCGTTTGAGCATGAAGAAGTAACAAACAAATGAACTTAATACATTGCAGCAAACATACAAACCTACTCACAAACTTTCGCCTTTATAATGTTAGTGTGATAACGGTCGAGCCATTCTTAAGTTACACTAATACCAACGAACAACATCTTACTTTTGTCTACATACTCATATAAATGATATGGGTTCATAACAATCAAACAAGTACAATTTGAAAAATTTAATACTTCTTCCATTCTATTCAGTTATTGGAGTGTAACTTAAAAAGTACTGGACCAAATTTGATGAAATATGAATGGGACCACACGGGAAGCACCAGCTTTCAAACAAAAAAGAATTTTGAGAATCGGTTCACCCCATAGAGTAAATATTATAGTTCACCCAATCGAAAGTTATGAGGTAACAAACATAAAAAAGAAATACAGTCGAATTGAGTACCTCCTCCTTTTTGGAAGTCGGTAGAAAATATGTATTTTTTTCCTTTACTTTCGTGACCAGTTATCAATCCCCGTTCAATATTGTGCACTAATTAACAAAGACCTTATATATGCTAGCGTGTACCTACCTTTTTTTTCTCGGGATAAGCTTTTATAGATACCACCGCCCCCGTGGGGAGCACGTTGGTTATGTGGGAGTCCGTATACCCACCAAAAACCCGGGGTGTTCCTCCAAGCGCCTTTATGTCGAGACTAACGACTGTATCTTATGATTAGCATGATAAACGAAAGGTTATATGTACCTAATAGTTTATATAGGTTTGAACTGAAGCTCACAATAGGGAAACTAAATTATTACTTAATACTGTTTAAATTGATTATCGTAAATACTTCTCGCTCGGGTTGTATTAAGTAATAAACTACACTCGTGCTTATCACGAACTTTTGTAAGACTGATGTTTGAAGGACTCCATCATAATACACTCTACAAATTCTCATAAATAATTGACATATGAAACGTTATCATACTTGCATATAGGGTGTTTGGTAGAGGGTCCGACAAACCAAATGAGCGGGTTCGAGGGCCCACTTGAAGAATACAAGTTGGTCAAAAAAAATCCTCGACCCCAAATTTTTATAAAGTTTTTTTTTGTGAATTTTCCCTTTTCCTCCGAAATTGTACGTATTGAGTTAAAATAAGATTCTCATTTATCATTTACTTAACAAGCTGGTAAGTTTTATACCAACTTAGTATGTCATTGTACTCGTAATAAGTGATAAATGACAATTTCGGAGAAAACGGGAAAATTCACAAAAAAAAGTTACAAAAAATTGGCGGGTCGGGGATTTTTTTTGGCTAACTTGTATTCTCCAAGTAATATAGTACATAGTTACATAGTTTTGTATTACGTATTGATTCTTTTGACTACATCCCATCCCATCATTGTTGATGGAAGTATCAATGGTTATTGATAAGAGATCGTGTCGCGTTGGGTCAATAGGAAAATTAAAATTTGCAGTCGGGGCGTTCCTGATGACAAAATCAATTATTTGTATAGGAGTTAGAAGGAAAAGTTCAAAGTTCAGACTTTAGAAAAAAATATGAATATAAATTAATCTGAATAATGGTAGTGATTTGCTTGTGCATACACTATGGTAGTTATTATTATGTTAATAATAAAATCCACATTTGTGTAACACTTACAATGATAATTTTATTATAAACATATGATTATTCTATTCAAATGTGGGTAGTTTTACATCAGTTTAGACTAGTTTAGAGAGCACGAACTTACATGACGGTTAAATGTGCTTAACATACGGATGCCAGATATAATTGTCTGTGGTTGCCAGGCATGGTCACAGACAATTATATGTACTACGGCATGGTCGCTTAGGAGAAACGACAAAGAGAAAATTGCAATTTGAATTGAAAAACTTCAAAGTAAGTCATAAAACAATAAGAAAGAGAACTAAAGCACCAGATGTAACGCAAAGGATAAGACTATTGAAATGGAAATGGGCAGGCCATGTCTGCTGACTAAATAACGAAAGATGGATAAAAAGGGTTACAGAGTGGATACCTCTGGACGGAAAAAGAAACCAAGGAGGGCAGTGGAAAGATGGAGGGACATATCTAAGACAATCGGACCTGACTGGATGAGGAAGGCAAGAGAAAGAGTAGAGTGGAAAGATTCAGGGGAGGTCTACGCCAGAGAAGCGATACATTATAGTGTAAAATTGAATAGTTAATTACATAAGCCAACATGTTAGATTTTAGTAATAGATTAAAGGCTTTTTATTTATTTTATATGAACTATTACAGTTATAGTATTACGTTTTTAAATCACTAACACCTGCTTAGCGATACAATATTAAAAAAAAATCAATCTTTGGACGGGATTCGAACTCGCGTCTTCCGATAATCCGTATCAGGCGCCATGACCAAACAGGCCACCAAGGCTCGAGGTCCGAGCATCGAATTTTATTTTAACTCTCTATCTAATTTTAACGGGACGGAGCGACATCTATTGAACAAAAAACAAATTGCAACATTACAGTTATGTCACAACAACAACTTTTTACGTTTAAATATGCAATAGTAACCCCAGTACAAACTAAGGCACATTATGCGTATTTTGGTATTTAATCCTATATTTTTTTTTATATATTATAATAATTTTTTTTATTTTAAGTATGATTTCATTGTTTGTTTGTTTGTTTGTTTGTAATGGAAACAGAAAAAATACTAAACCGATTCTAAAAATTCTTTCAGCAGTAGAAAGCTACATCATGCCTGAGTAATATGATTTTAATGATAGTAATTTGATTCATCATCATCATCATCATCTATCACCACGCGGGTGAAACCGCGGAGCGCAGCTAGTTAAGGTATAAACTACCTATAAACTAACTACATAATTCAAAAAACACATTACAAAACTTTAGTTAATTTGTTAACTGTATACATGAGTTAAGAACACGCCGAAAAATTACATTGACTGAGAAATTATTGTTATAGTCAAAAATCAAGTATAAGAGCATTAGATACCTATCTGGAGAAAGAAGAAATTCGGTATTTTTGGCCAGGCTATGCGGTCTTGACAACCTTACTGCCTTTTCTTCAATAATTCTTCTTTCTTCTTTTATATCATGTTTTCAGTTTCATACTTATTTAAATTTAAGAATAGCAAAGTACAAAAGAGAACGAGCACCATTATAAAGTGAAAAAAAGTAGACTCGATAGAAATTATCCTTTCTCATAGAACCCAATTTCCTGAAAACTATTCCAATTTTACGGTCCTAAATAGATTTTTTCCTAATCCACAAACTAAATAAATGCTTAACGAGTCATTTAAATAGAAACACCTTCAAGGCCTGGAAAGAACATTTGTTACCAAAAGTTTCGTCAAAAGATCAAAAACGTTTTGTAACTATAAATATTAGGAATCTAGTCCACTACATAAGTGTGTCGCTAAATTACTATTTCCGGCGCCGACCTGGTTTTGTAGTAACGGTGCTCAGGTGTTCTATATTGCTAGATGTTCACCTATAATGAAATAAAAAGGTGCTCCTGCGCTGGTACGGTCATAAAAGTAGAATGTAACTGAAAGCGCTAAGCTTACTTCTTTCAAATGAAATCAATTTTTTTTTGTGGTGTGTTTGTAATTTCATCATCATAGTCGGCTACTTCATTGCTGAAGGCCGTGTCTAGTCTGAATGGTTGACCGCTCGATGTACTATGCTCTTCCACGTGGTTCTGTCTACGGTGGTCTTAATAGCTTTCGTGATTGGCAGACCAGTAACCTTATTTACTACGTCTGACCATCGGGTAGGTGAGCGACCGCGTGGTCTTTTCCCGTCGTATTGTAATTCAATGATTATTAATTTGACTTTTAATATAAGTAAGTACTAGCAACTGTCCGCGACTTCACAATGCGCTGAAAATGTATGCTAACGGAGCCGTGCCATAGGAACATCGATTTTGTAAACTTTCTCTAAATTATGGTACTTCTTATTCTATTTAGACTAAAATTCAATTTAGTATAACACTTCCGAATGACAGCACAAAAATTAGATATTCCTCTTAAATTGTGGGGACCTATATTTTAGACAGATTAGTCGTCACGTAACTTGGTGCAACTAACGTAAAGATACCCAAAATTGAATAGAATAACTCTATGTCATTCTAAGTGTTCCATGAATTTGGATTTTAGTTTTAACATAATAATGGTGGTCCATAATAAAAATGTTAATTCGCTAGTTTAGTCTTACGAACAAATAAACCGCTACCATTATGGTAGCGATTTTCTTTTATTTTACGAACTCCACATGCAGCAGAACAAGATTCCCAAGACAGAGGCCGTAGCACAAACAATTTGCGAAAATCTTTTCATATCGTATGCGTCAGCATTTCACGCTTCGGCGTACGAACTATGAGATATCTGTGTCACAGTTACCCCAGATAAATGACAGTTTGTACGTGAACGACACGTTGCGCTCCACTTACGCAGTTAGTGCTAGGCCCGCTGTAATTTTTATGGAGGCCTCACTATAATACTAAGGAGTCGATGTTAATGCCAAGAAACTATTACGAGTGCCCTGCTATTATCAAGCAAATAAATTAATAAAAAAATGCATGAAAATCAAACGTAAACTAAAAGTTGAGTTTATTCAGCATAATAAGTATTAAACGTAACGGAACAGTAAATAAGGTAAATTTTTGAATTTCAGTGTAAATTATTGCATAATATAGATGCTGATATCAATCTTATTAGCAGATAATTTACTTTATTACGTGATTTTTTGTTCATTTGAATTTAAACCTTATAAGATAACCGGACACTATGAAGAGCATCCGGGTTATGTAGGACTTTTCCACTAAAACCCCCTCGCTGGCCTTCCTCGTTGTCTTACAGATGACCCCAGGATCTCCCGAGGAACGCACTGGGACCATCCTGACAATTGGCCTTTGGCTCGTCTCTGAGAGCATTCATATCTCCTTCCAAAGCCATGAAGATCACGCGTCACGTCATGACGCCGTCTTCCTCGAGCTACTTGGTGACATAGTTAGGGCCACCTAAAATAAGGTGACACATTAGGCAAAATCGATCTACCGTTTATTTAAAAAAATCTGCTTCTGCTATGTTGGCTCTTTGACGGATATAGATGTGAATCACTTGATAAAAATGAACTGACAAAACGCCTGATCAATTTATTAGCATACAACATTGTGACTTTGCCAGATTACTGTACAAGGCAAAACCTATATTAAATGTAATAAGTTTTGTAAAGCAGACTGAAAAACAATGATGCATCTAGTTATATATCTCAAAATATTTTTTAAACGCCTTGCTAACATCCTTGGCCTAAATCCTGTATTTAAAGAACAGTTTTGTTAAAGTTATCATCGTTCAGGTATGTTGTAAGTCAAGATTTTTCAGAATGTGATTCTGAAGGCTTATCTTTCAATGCGTAATGTATTTGATGACATAACACATTTTTATGCCGGTATTCTAGAAAGAGGATCAGTTGTGAATATCGACTTGAGTGGAGATTTGACAGTAAATTCCATACTAAATTTACATAGATCGATACTGTTACTCGTATCTAATGATTCGTCAACGAGCTCACCGATCTCAAATACTTTATGAGATATTGCCCTTGTTGTAAGGTTGTTGTTCCGATGTTCCTTGTCATCTCTTCATTTGTTTCACGGATGTTGTAAAAGATGCAATGCTAAGTACCTATAGTATACAGTTATAGTACATTTATACAGGGTGTTTGGTAGAGGGACCGACAAACCAAATGAGCGTGTTCGGGGGACCACTTGGAGAATACAAGATGGCCAAAAAAAATCCCCGACCCCCCAATATGTTTAACTTTTTTTTTTGTGATTTTTCCCTTTTTTCCGAAATTGTACCTATTTACCACCATAAAATTTGTAAAAACTAAAAACATCCGGTCTGAAACATACTTTACAAATGTTATGGTGGTAAATAGGTACAATATAGGAGAAAACGAGAAAATTCACAAAAAAGTAAAAAAAAATTGGGGTGTCGGGGATTTTTTTTGGCCAACTTATATTCTCCAAGTTGGCCCCGGAACACGCTCATTTGGTTTGTCGGTCCCTCTACCAAACACCCTGTATATTTAAAGTGACAAGAGAACATCGATGAAATGACAAGAAACGTTGGAAAAACAACCTTACAACTGGTTGTAAGGTTGTTTTTTCAACAATATTTCTTATTTGATATACGATGAGCTCGTCGACGATCGCAACGACGAATCATTCCTTAGAGAATCGCACGGCTGTATTCAAGCGTAGATTCACAACAGCTGTGTGTCTTACTGCGGTGTGATTCTCTAAGAGCAAACATCGTTGCATCTCTACTTACATCTTTATCGCTTGGCTACGTTCAATGTCCTTTACTTGAAATCAAGCAAGCGCATCTCGTAAAAGCGTACAAAATTCATGAAAAAATTATGTGCACTCTTAAATAAAAAAATAATCCGTCAACGTATGTGCATTAAAAATTGCTATTTCATGATATGTGTTTCATGACAAATACAATAGTGAATAAAGAGAAAAACTGTTTTAAAGGTGAAATTGAGCGGTATGTTTGATTTTTTATGTACTCTATAGTAGATCCAACCGTTTATCCTCTTTTTGACAGATCTAATTTGTCAGTTAAAGTGTTGTGACCAAGTGATTATAGTGGACACGATTTCGATTCATTTTTCTATCGAGTCTGTGCGGAAAGAGAATAGTCCTAGGAATGGCGCCATGACCATGGCTATTGGCCATCTAGAAATACGTCAGCCAATGGGGAATGTTGAAAGGGCGTGGACAGGCCGTCATGGCATGGCCATCTAGAAACGCATCAGCCAATGGGAAATGCTGACGCATTTCTAGATGGCCATGCCCAGATGGCGAGGCCACGCCGTCCGGTTACACCCGTGTAGTTTCCAAGGTAAGCTATCAAATTCTGAGTTATAAGTTTTCACTTCAAAATTCAAAATTCAAAAATTATTTATTCAGTTTAGGCATCATAGACACTCTTATGAACGTCAAAAATTTTTAAATGATTCTACCGCTGTCTTCGGAAAAGAACCACCGCCGAGAAGAAGCAGCAAGAAACTCGTGGGCCATTATTTTTTCAAGTCTTCTATCGGCTTATCATTATTAGTTATATTCACTTCTATCGGCAATTCCTATGACTGCCAATTTTTTTGTCTATGGGTAAGCAGTAGTATTTTATCAAGGTAGTAAAACTCAATGGTCCACCGCCGTTTTGTATTTGTCACTGTCACTCGCAACAAGACGCCCGTGCTAGTAATTATTTGCTGAGTTTTATATTGGAACTATAAAATGCCGAAAGGATCAGTGCTGAAAGGACAGACGAGAGAAATGGTGATCAAGCTTCGTAATTACTTTGAAGCAGAGTATCAAAATGGCGGCCCGCTTTTACCATTGTCGCAAGTGAGAGAGCGCGTTGCGGCCGCGTTAGGTATTAGTGCATCTACGATTACAAAAATTACTACCGAAGCCTACGGAACAAGCGGCATGCAGGAGAATAAGCTTCGTACGCCGAAGAAAAAACGCCAACCACGTCGTGTGACTTCGGTTGACAACTTTGACGCAGACGCTATACGCCGTCATATATATAACTATTACTTACGTAAAGAAGTTCCAACACTTAAAAAACTTGTTGCTTCTTTGCGTGAATGTGATTTGTTCCGAGGTCAAAAATCGTCATTGGTAAAGGTCTTGAATGAAATTGGATTTACTTATAAAAAATCGGACAAACGCAAAATATTGATGGAGCGTCGCGACGTAGCTTTTGCTCGTTGCGAATTTTTGAGCGAAGCCAAAAAAATTACAGATTGGTCAAATGTTGTTTTCACTGACGAAACTTGGCTGAATGCGAACCACACAGTGTCTAAGAGCTGGACTGATGACACCGCTGCTTCCACTACCTCAGTACCGATGGGAAAAGGAGAACGTCTAATCATTTGCCATGCAGGGTCTGTGAAAGGATTCATGCCAGATGCTTTGTTGGCCTTTAAATCAAAAAAAACAGTTGAGTACCACGAAGAAATGAATTCTGAGGTTTACGAAAGTTGGTTTAAGGAAATGGTACAATCATTGGAAGAACCGTCAGTTATTATTATGGATAACGCATCCTATCACTCACGCCAAATTGATAAAATGCCGACCCAGGCCGACAAAAAACAAGTAATCATTGACTGGCTTCAACGACATGGTGAAAATGTTGATAACTCCTTACTAAAAGTACAATTACTAAATATATTACGAACAAAAAAACACTTCCCAAAACGATATGTGATCGACGAAATAGCTGCAGAACATGGTCATTGGGTTCTTAGACTTCCACCCTATCATTGTCAATACAATGCCATTGAATTAATATGGGCTCAAGTTAAAGGACACGCTGCTAGAAATAACACAAAACCCCCATTCACGGCAAACAAAATGGTAAATTTATTAAAAAATGCATGTGTGAAAGTAACTGCGGAAAGCTGGCAAAATGTAATTCAAAAAACACAAGAAACTATAATGGCAGATTGGGATAAACACGTGGCGATAGATTATATGAGTCAACAATTAATTATAAATGTCGGCAATAGCTCGAGTGACAGCAACGATGAATCTGATTTTGATTAATAAATAAATAAAAATAAAAGATTAGATTTCGTTTGCTTAAATTGGAATTGGGGTTGCTCAAACTTTACTATTTTCTGGTACCAAACGGCAGACTTTAATGTCTGCCATCCCCAGCGAGCAACACGGAAGGGAGTAGCCTTAGCTAAAAAATATTGTTCAAATCTTTCTGTCATTTCTTGCGGGAGGGGAAGTTGCACACTAGCGCAAAGCCGCACTATTACATACAAAACATACCTGTACCGATCCATTGCCGATCATACTCACACAACCAAATCACTAACACATAAAAAATAAAGCACCATTCACAAATCTAGCCCCGCCCTCACCCCACAGTATATTATCAAACTCCATGGTCCATGCGGACTTGTACTTTGACAGAGGGGAAACGCTGTGTATGCCTACTCCCTTCCGTGTTGCTCGCTGGCCATCCCAGATTTAACCGGTAACAGCTTCGTCAAGTATGACTTGTACTTGTAATCATCATAGTCATCATAACCTTGTTCTTTTTTGGATATACACCAGGAGATAAACACGTCTTCAAATAATGCTGTATGTTTTCCTGAGGCGCATCAATATAACGGTTTTACATAAAAATAAATCCGATATTATGTGCCGAGAACGGAAAACACCCGTGTAAAAATAGTTCATAAACAATATCGATATCTCAATCGTAACTTCGTAACATCACTATGTTGATAGCCATAGAACGTAATTTTTTAAAAACGTTTGTTATTTTATGGAATTTATAAAAAAACTACTGCACTTATGGACTCATTTTGTGAAAGATGATTATTATACGGGATCAAGGAGCAAATTTAAGCAGTTGTCATATTTTTAAAACCTCGCATTTATAAGTTAACTTTTGCGTAACATCGTCATGTTACGTTCTATTGGTGCTGTCAAAAAGAGGATAAACGGTTGGATCTACTATAGTATGTTAAAATATGTTTTTAATTCCGTCAATGTGTACTTAGAAGTCATATTATTTTTTGTAGTTTAAATTAAATCGCTGCTTATGAGATAAACTGCTTTAAAACCCCTCATTTTTATCGACATCATGATATGACAGCACCAAAATCGCGCAGTGCTGTACAGAATAAAGGTTCTTAAGATGCTGCCATATCGTTATTTAAAAAATTAACAACTAAACACCATTAATATGTTTCCGCGTATTGCAACTAAGATACAAGTTCGTTTACATTTAAGTACCTATAGTATACAGATTTAGTACATTTATATAGGGTGTTTGGTAGAGGGACCGACAAACCAAATGAGCGTGTTCGGGGGACCACTTGGAGAATACAAGATGGCCAAAAAAAATCCCCGACCCCCCAATATGTTTAACTTTTTTTTTGTGATTTTTCCCTTTTTTCCGAAATTGTACCTATTTACCACCATAACATTTGTAAAGTTTTACAAATGTTATGGTGGTAAATAGGTTTTATAATTGGGGTGTCGGGGATTTTTTTTGGCCAACTTGTATTCTCCAAGTCCCCGAACACGCTTATTTGGTTTGTCGGTCCCTCTACCAAACTGTATATTTAAAGTGACAAGAGAACATCGATGAAATGACAAAAAACGTTGGAAAAACAACCTTACAACTGGTTGTAAGGTTGTTTTTTCAACAATATTTCTTATTTGACATACGATGAGCTCGTCGACGATCGCAACGACGAATCATTCCTTAGCGAATCGCACGGCTGGAGAATACTCGCTTTAAATTATTTATGCGTATAGTTTAAGAGCCTCCCCACTTTTTTTTAAAGGAAAGATACATGAGATGCGTATATGCATCGTTCGTCATCTCCGCTCGAAACGCAATCATACCACCATACGTGTTCCGGGCGCAGCTTTTAGTTGCGTGGCGTAGTGGTGACTGCTGTCATAAATATCCTTATTTCAATAAAGGAGGTATCCTTTATTCCTATATACTTTGAATTTTTCAAGTGGGCGTGGTTGGCCAAATCCGAAACTACGAGAAATAGCGAAAAGTATATAGATCGGCGGATTACGAGGCGTACAAACTCACTAAAAATAAAGTATGTAACTTGTTAACCTTAGCGTGCGCACTGCGTGCACTTAGCCGGTTTTTGTTTGGTTTTGTTATTCGTTATTAAACTAAGAGTGCACTATAATCAAAGTAAGTTTGACGTTAGTATGTATTACTTTTTTCATGATAGAGGCAGAACAATAACTAAATAGTATACTACTCAGTAATCTGTGATACTACTCTAGTATAGTACTCACTTGCGACTTCGTTCGCGTGGATTAATGTTTCTCCCTCGCGAACCTCTCGTTGAATCGGGATAAAAAGTAGCCTATATCGCAATCTCAGGTATAATCTATCTCCACACTAAATTTCTTCCAAATCCTTTCAGTCGTTTTTGCCTGCTACAAACATCCAAACTTTCAACCATTCGCTTTTATATTAGTAGGATTAGCTGTGCCCTACAGTTTCACCCGTGATGGGCGATGATAATGAAAGAGTATCCTATATGTTATTCCAGCGTTTAATCTACCCACATACCAAGCTTCATTAATATCCATTCAGTATTTTTTGCGTTAGAGTAACAAACACACATAAAAACTTTCTCATGTCTTTATATTAGTAGGAAGTGTGATTTTTATGTTTTAGCTATAAATTTAGTTCCTTTTCTTGCTATGCGAGACCTCGCTACATTAATAGAATGACTCTAGGTCAAAAGAAAAAGCAAATTAAAATAATAACACGGGGAAATAAAAATCAGAAATAATTGTAATGTACACAATTTATTCATATCGTATAGTGTTTATTATACAAAGATAATAAATTGTAAAATCCTCTTTCACAGTCCAATCAATAAATAAATACTTAGTTTAACTCCATCAGTCCCTACCACTAGCCCTATAGGGCGTTACTAGGGGTACACTTTACATTAAACGGACTTCGTATAACTATTTTGTGTCCCTAACTATGACTACTCGAACTTCTCGAAAGGAAACAAATCGACAAGTAATCTCCAGTTTCTGGAACGTTTGTCAAATTTTGAACAGTTAACAGACGCAATACTGACCGCTGGTTGGTCAAATCACGTCATAGAATATCATTGACCAATGAGCGTTTAGTATTTCGTTGGTCAACTAATCAAGGCTTTGACAAACGTTCTAGAAACTGGGGGTAAGACTACCATGTACGACATCATTAATGACTGCAGTATTCTATGTCGAGTTACTTCTTTTGAGTACGCGAACGCTACTCGAAAGTTAAATTTTACGAACACGTTAGTCTTTTCTATGAAATTTGCGTCGAGTACTCTTAGTTAGATCCAAATTGTATCAATTGAATGAAATCGCCACAATTATAATATTATGTGTACAAAAATATTCCTTTAGAGCTATTTGTAAAGGTAGGTATGTATTGTCCAAGGCACTGGTATGTTAAAATCTGATCATATTCAATACAATCTGAATTACATTATATTATAATGAATGAATATTATATGCTTATAGTTACTTGCGATTTCTTGAAGAGGACTTATCATACACGTTTTTTTGGTTTTTGGAACGAAAGTTCCGATTTGAGAAATTACACATAAAACTTTTATAAATAACATCTAAGCAGAACATAGGGTACTTAGATCATAATTACGAACTACTTATGAGAACATAGTCTTTAGCAATCGATTTTCACCATCGAATCTTCGAATAGATGAAACAGATCTACTTCTATTACTTATTTTACATACACATATACATAGTTCATCACTAAAAAATGCATTTATTTATATTCTATCACTGAGTAGACAAGTTTTATCTGCTCGAAAAGTCAGTAAACCGAAAGGAATTAGTCTCATTTTTATACAATAAAGGGTCCAAGTTCGCGCATTCTCTACGCTCTGTCTACCCTAACGACGATATACAAAACACCGACCACGACAAATATAACTACTAGGAAGGATTACAAATAGGCGCGCGGCTCAGCCGCTTACAGCTGCACATACCGTACATTACATATAAGTTTCTCTTTACAACGTGGTAACTTCGACTACTCGGGAGGGTAGAAACAGTTTGTACGAACAAGATCGACACGACATCGCAAGCCGTGCGGCGGTGCGGCGGCCGTGCAGCGGTCGCACGGCGGCGCGGTTGCGGGGGCTGCGCGGTCCAGGCGCAACGCGCGGGCGGGCTCCGATCGCGCAGCGGCGCGCTCAGTGCTCGTGCCCGCGGGTGTTGTTCTGGTGCATCATATTTTTAAGGGTGGCTACTTCGGTGGCGAGCCGCGCCAGTTCCGCCTTGAGATGAGCATCTTCCTCCTCAGCCAGGCGGTCGTCAGGCCGTACTTGCCTGTATTCTGCGCCAATGGAGATACCGGAATCACGCTCGTCGCTGGAACCTTCACCGTCCCATGAGGGAGAGGACCTCGGGCCGGGCTCCTGTTTGATGTTCTGCAGTGAGAGCAGCGCGCTCGCTACGTCCTTATCTCCGAGGTGAGATTTGTGGCGGAGTTTGAGTGGCAAGCCATTGTTGTGGTCATTGTTGTACTGTTCAGGGGTCTCGTCTCCTGAGCCAGACAAGGATGAAAGCTCGTAGGGAGAGGGAGCCCGCCGAGACCTGGAGAGGTTAAGGACGGAGCCGGGTGGCTCATAGTGCGCGGGGTGCGGGTAGTAGGCTTCTGGAGCTGGCAGGCGCTCCTGGTACGGCTCCGGGGCACGCTGAGGTGGCGGAGGGGGAGGAGATGTAGAAGGTGCTGGAGGTGGCGGTGGCGGCGCTGGGAACATCGCATTCCCGGACAGTTTACTCCTCTTTGTCACGCAAAGAACTTGGTCACAAGTCGGTAGAGTGGCTAGGACCTGGTCTATGCTTATCAGCGTTTCACCGCATATCCCATATTTCTCTTTTATGGCATCCAGTTGGGCTTTTAGTACGTGGTTTTCTTTGGAAAGTTCAACCACGCGTTGTTCCAAAACCATGTCATTGAAACGCCTCTTTTCGCGGGAGCGTTTAGCGGCTTCGTTGTTGCGGCGGCGACGGTCCCAGTAGCCATCGTCTTTCTTATTATCAGGGATGAACTCCCGTTGCTTGCGTTGGCCGAAGAACTCCTTGCGTTTGTTGAAGTCGAAGGAGTCGTACTCTCTCATATCTCCCGGGCTTCCCATCCCATTAGGGGGTGGTGGTCCGTCCATTTGGAAATGCGGTGAGACGGAGAGACGTGGTTGGCGTGGAGGTGGTGGCGCGCGGGCGGCGGGAGGAGCAGGTCCTAGACCCCCTCCACTCGCCATCAGCTGCTGCTGACTCAGGATGAACTCAGCAACCATGTTTCGGCGGACTAGAATTGGCCCGCACGAATCTTCACCGTGGTTCTGTAACAAACAAAGAGTTCCGTTATTAACTGAAAAAACAACATTGCATCTAAATAATGTCGCGGTTACAAAATCGAGTTGCAAAAACAGTGTCGCAACATCCCGCGCTGCAACTTGCACGTGGATCACTTTGTGGAACAGCTAATGTTGCTACACCACTTTTTACACCCTTCATGTTGGCCAAACTCATTAATAAACCGTTTCTTAACCTTTTATGTTTATGTTACACAAATCCAATTTTAAAGTTACACCGGATTTCTTCCATTACAAAACTATACCAACTAATTTCCTGGGCATTGGCGAATTCTTGTTTTCGGTAATTTAATGGAAGGATGTTTAAATAAAGAACGTCAGTATTTTTGAAAAAGAAGCAAATATTGTCAATCAGAATAATTTCTCGTTTTAAATAGAAGATATTATATTTCAATTTACACGTGAAATTAAATTTCAGAGTTAATCAATAGGGTTGCCATACTATAAAACTAAGAACTCAATCACGTTTTATCTAAGGTGCACTGCATCACACTGCTGCAGTCACCAGCTATACTATTTTAAATCGAATCAATCACAAGTCGTTAACCTTTACATAACGCTCAGAAATTACCAACATGCATTTAACGATTAAAACAAATCAGCAGTGTGTTGTACAACAACGGCAGGAAGTCTAAAATCGTATTGTTATCAAAGTCGTTATCCGAGAAAAACAATAGAAGCACCACACTTGTAAAACAGCCATTGTGTGAATCGATAAAAAGAGAGACGTAACTTTTTTTCCGTATCTTTTTTATAAACAGGAACACAGGCTACTTTATTGCCAGTGCGCAGTGCATACAAAAATCACGTTCCTTTTCACGAAGTTAAATGTTAAAACAACAAGAAGGTTCTAATCAATCCAAGTTTATGTACCTATTAGTACATGTCTACAAAGTATTCCGCATTGAATGCACATACCTGAGAATATCTAATATTTTTATAGTTTTAACAATTATACGTTTAAGTATAATATATGTATACATAAGCGAGAATCACATACCTATTTAAACATCTGAAATTCTCAAATCTAAATGTAAAATAACGTCTCTGAAGCAGTAAACGCACTTTTATTTTACACTTACAAAATTTTAAATATGGCTGCAAATTCCACTTTTTTTAACCGTGACCTCTATTGATAGCGTGTTAAAAAGTACGATTGTATTGATACGTTCCGTTCCACGACGCGCCGACATCGGTGTCAGTGGGTTACCTCAGAAGCAGCGCACCCGTTACATGTAACTGTTCCAGTGATCGGCACGACTTAATTGCCAGTCTTTGTGATCGAAATATTAGTAGGATGAGACTAAATATACCAAATAAGGATTGATTCTGATTTCAAAAAAATAGGATAGTAATATAAACCTCTTGAAATTCATCCAACAAATATATCGTGAGAAATTATGTAGAAACAGTTATTGTTACATTATTGTAATAGATGTTGAAAGCCGTTACAGCTTAATGTTCCGATTACTAATATTGTACAGTTAGTCATAACTATTCAACCGTGTTTTTTGTCGATCTGTCTGTAGGTGTTAATATGGATAACAGTTATAATCTAATGCATTGGAAAAGTTTGCTCTGTTACTCTTATTCATACGTAAGGTAAATCTAAAAAACATAGTCGACTAAAACCAGTTAAAATTTAGTCGGCTAAAATAATAGTTTTAGGGCAAATATGTATAAAAAAGTAATGGTGATTCTGCACATATTAAGACAATAATATACCTAATTGTTAACTATATATAATAACTTAACTGTAAATCACGTTTTGCGAGGACTATAAAATAAATATTAATTGTTTGGCCGTAACTAAAAGAGGTTAATAGAATATCCGTTGTCCGTTAACACTTGATGCTTGGCAGAGCAGACAGTTAAATACCGGTTTAAAAGCGGTTACTATTTACCATGGCAATAAATATACTCATTGTTAAAGAAACACCGCTATTCAGGTACAGGCAACACTCCGTTGTTTTAGCGACAACTATTCGAAGCTCTAACCTAATAAATATGAGGGGTTCTATCCAAACGCATTTTTATTTTTAATTATAGTGGGCGGGTGTACGTGTAATCTTTTTGTGGATTACGGTTTTTAGCGCAAATGTATTGTCGACTGTAGCCAAAATGTGAGGTAATCATGTGCCAAACAGAACTAAAATAGAAATGGCAAAACTACAACGCACCTAAAATGGCCGCACTGATCTCATTATCGGGGTAGGCAGTTTTCGGTTGGTGTCATTATGATTTCATTTTAAAGCCATCGACATTTAAATAGTTAACGGCATTGCTGCGGATAATACTATCACCTTTCACGGTCACTACCACGAACCGATCTATCGTTAACGGTTACACAATATTCAACAATCAAGCGGTTTGACAGCCGACAGTTATTGCTAATCATGTACTTTCTCGCTTGTACCGTTATGACGAAAACTGGGACCGTACGGTACACAGCCAAAACGGTTTTATGTACTCATCTCTAAAACCCGTAATACTGTTATGAAACGGCTGTATTAGTATTTCGTCATCGCATTTCAACTGTTCAAACGCTCAAGGCTTCGTTTGGTAAGGTTTAATGCTTAATCTAATCATTAAATTCCAATTGTATGGATGGATTTTAATTATAGTTTATCGTGGCACGAGCCTTTATATTGGAAACTCAAATATTAAAATTGATTATGACTTTAGGATACTTGCTATCTAAACCAAGTTATTATTAAACAATATTTTACGTGATAAATGAAAGAATCCTTTCGGTTCGTTATATTTCCAGACTCCCAGTAAAATAAAAGTTATTGTAGACGACACTATTAAAATAGGTTAATATTCTTGCAACGTTGGATTGGAAGTGGAACCTATAAGAATTTGAGTTTTACCTGTAACCGCATTTTCTTGATAACATGAATTTCTAAAATCCTAAAACACTAGTCTTCAATGTGCTAAATGTATCGCATTATTGGCTTATCAGTATTATTTCGTAATGCCGTGCCGCTACCGACACTGAGTCATTGTACAAAGTCCTTGTATCACAAACATACTGATAACGTTATTTATACAGAGCATATTTTCGAATATTACACAACATACGGTATTACTTATAAAGTTATACCTCAGCTATCTATGACACGTATGTTTAAAACCGGGGATTTTCAACCTGCGCCTACAAAAGATATGAGATTTCATCAGACAAGTAGATTTAACAGTATGCAAAAGTTGCAACACTGTGTCATTGACAAACACACGTTTTCATAGGTAATTAAATACTGCTATAAAATCGTGAAAGGATAGCATCTTAATTACAATGTGTAATGCAATTTCAAATTTGATCGGTAATTTGGAAGGCATCCAATACGTCGAACAAAGAAATAGTTACGTGAAAAGGCACGGATAACGACCTCGACAGTGACCAGGGTCACAGTTTGAACAATAGTGGGTGCGAGGGGGCAAATCGCGTTAATAGGTGCAGGCGGTAACCTTATAGTGGTTATAGCGATTGTCCTAAGGACGCAGAACACGTGCGACCGTCGCGAACACCGGTCACGCGGCTTCAGACACGTGGACGTTCTTGAACCTCACGTTGTGTTGCGCAATCTGCACGTTTGCTCCTCTCTACCAGGCTTACATAAACTGCAACGTGATTCAGAAACGAGGAAATTAATTAAGCCCTTGACCATCGATAGCCACGATTCGATCGCAGAAGAATTTCCTTTGTTTGATTCACTTCTCGCATTGAGTTAGGTCATTACTAAAATAAAATGAACTCCGTTCGACCGATCGGAACGCAATTTTTTCCATTTACTACGGAAATGTTTTCTTTGACGTCAACGGTGTTTTGAAAAAACATCGAGTTCTTCGTAAATAGTAAATAGTTACATTGAATTTATGTATAGAACATTGACCATCACTGTTATGTAGTTATGCATGCAGCATTTGACCTTTGCAGTTTAAATATTAACGAA
The DNA here is from genome assembly GCA_917880725.1 of Selenia dentaria. NCBI lineage: Eukaryota > Metazoa > Arthropoda > Insecta > Lepidoptera > Geometridae > Selenia > Selenia dentaria. The sequence goes on along the minus strand of OU862901.1, from coordinate 7,214,567 downwards.
AGCCGGCCATCTTGAAAAAAGTAGAGAAAGTAGTACAGCGGCAACTTTCCACGCGGTGCCGTTTGCGCGGTAAGTGGGCCGTGGCCATCTTTGATTTGTCATTTTTCCAACGAGTTCTGCGAGGTAAAAATAATAGTTACTTATAAACTTCTAAATATCTAACAATAGAAACCTGTAAATAAAGAACTGGTAATTCTTTTTTGGTAATATTTTAGCGAATTTAAATGTATTAATGTTTATTTTGTAAATCATAAAGTGGAGGACATTCCAAACAGAGTAGTAATATCATATTGAGTGTTGAGAAAATTATGTAATATCGTATCGGCGAAGGTTGGCGCCAACTCAGTATTGTTTGCGATGATAGGATTATGTCAAGAGGGGAATGTTATCAAAACTTCCTACGTTTCAAACTCTTGTTATGTCTCACAATCGTAACTCTTCTTGCTGTAGCTTACAAATGTCTACATTATGGCTAGTAAACGCAATGAACTGTTTAATTTTGGTAGTTTCAATTATTTTCCTTGTATTCACATTTTCCTTATAATTTTTGTTTTATTCAATATACTGGTATATTTATGTTAATTTTCGTGTGTGCAGGAATTACCTTCGTGAAAATCTCGAGAAAGCGCCAAAGGTCGCGTATTCTGGATGTGCTTCAAGCGCTTTCCCCTGAACGTGTATTCTTGACCGATTTTTCGGATTCGCGCGCAAAAGCCCAATTAAACGGATATACAGTCGGGAGTATAAGTATTTCGGGACGGCCTCTATCGGTCGCGGCGCGATATCGTATGGTGTCAAGGCTACGTTTCGTAACAGTTTTACGCGATCGTATATGTGCCAAGGCCCTTCCTATTTTCCGGTTAAAACTGTCATTGTAATTAACAGATACGATCGATGGGCGCAGGCTTACTTCGCACTAACCTTGTTACATATATGTATACATACCGCACCCACTAATTGCTGTTATTAAGAAACACTTAACCTATTTCAATGCACTAGTTCCAATACCTACTTTGTTCGTGGTTACGCAACCTGACACGATTCTAGGAACCGTTGTAAATAGTGTTGTACCTTCGGAGCTGAGTCATTTCGGTTCAGGAAGCTATTTCACGTGGAAATTGTGACTCATAGGAAAATCCTATTTCACAATTGGAACAAAATATGTCATAAATCGAATGCATAAAATTATAAATTAAATCATTAGCTTTTTCTGTTCTAAATTGCGTCACGTTCAAAGTTCGAAAGATCGTTCTTTATTTTGTTTTCTTCTTTAATACGTGTATTTATAACTGGCCAGTGCGTCGCAATTCGTGTGTACAAATTCACGTGCCCGATGGTAAGTAGGTTACATTACAAGAGCGAGTGAGATAAAAAAATGGGTCAAGTTATCTTCGTTTGTCCTCGCAACGATGAAATTATCATCGGTCTTTGTTATTGCGTGTAAAAAAAACGATTGCGTAATTGTATTTCATTTAACGATAACGGATATTTACTTGGGGTAGCCCCACGCCCCGCACCATCCTGGATACGATTCATGATAGAGTTCTGTAGAATTGGTACATCAAAATATTTATCTGTATCTTGAACAAATATTTGGTTTCAATATTTTGGCAATATCAGCGCAGTTTTCCTGGTAAACAAGCGTTGAAGTTGATTCACATTTATTCAAGGGTAATTAAGGAGCCAATCAGGATCAGGCTAGTTTTAGACACGTGATATTTAGAGTTGTACTCGTAGCTAAAGGTTATATTGTGTCCATCACTAGTCCTTACTCATCAAAAAATCATATCGATGATTCAACTCCGAGTTAATCATACACCGAATAAAGTGTATATAATATAGTGCATGATTATCTGCAACCTCCTGGTTGAAACCTTCCGGCCAACCTTGCAGCTTGTTCCTTATTACATCATGTACCTACATGCCTATATACAATGCGTTTATGTTACGGTTATTTATTTATTCGTAACGCGTCTTTGTTATATACCGAGATTGTAGCCTTTGTTACCTAAATCAAATTGAAGGGTATTCAGACAATTGATTTGTTATTTTTGTAGTCGGAAGTTGATAAGGAGCTATCGTTTTTGTGCTGTGTTGTCGTGACCATGCTGTTTTTTTGCTAAACCCTCTCGTGTGGGGAATTATTAAAGAGTTATTTGATAACCGCAGGGCATTGCAATTTTTCAAAACTCTGCAACTTTGAAACTTGATTAAGCTGATAAACAAATGATTTCGATACTTACAATAAATGATGCTCATACACTGTATTTCTAAGGTCAATGACCGTAGAAATAACCTTAAAAAACCGACAATTAGCAATTTGCTTTTAAAAATGTAACTAACCATTTTAACAAGAAACCTTTATCATGGTCCAAGGTTTATTACCTTATCGATATTAATTTGAGTACGACACCAATGTCATATGACTCGTCTGATAAGGCTCGCCCTACACTTGTGCATTGCGCTTAATGTCGCAACACAGCCCTACACTATTGCGTCATACGTTGACACAGCACTGACCTTCCACGGCCTACTCGATCGATGCACCGTGAATTACTATAGAGAGTATGCTTTATATTCGAATACTAGAAGTGTTTTGGTATGTAAGGCGCACCGGCTAGTCAAATTTTTGCCCGTGGAAAAGCGCAATGCAGTAAGGTACCTACTTTACAATGCTTTAATTCTACGTGTTTCGTGCCGCCGTAAGGTCAACGACCCGGCTTGGTCTGTTATCTAGAGTAAAGATTATAAGCATCATAATTTTTTTTTATACATTTGAGAGTAAAGCAGATTGTTTTAACAAATGTAATGAACTTAGGATGTATTATGTAATGAACTGTTATTTAGATACCATAAAAATATACAGATATGGTCCTAGTATGTATTACGAAATAATAAAAGTAAGTATGTAATTAAAGGTCGTAGTTGTTTACGCCTGATTTAGCTTATCGGCTGAAGAGATAGCTGCCAAATGTTTTGCCAAATACGTTCTGGGAAAGTCTACACGTGCTAATTCGTTATCGGAACTTGTTTTCTATATTTTTCTGCATAGCGTGACTCAACCCCAATTTATCTGTTTCATTTGCGTTTCAATTTTTGTGCGTCTCAATTTGTAACAATAACAATATTTATCTACGTACTGGTATCTATTTAAAATAACAAAATAAAATAAAATGTGAAAGTACCTGAATTTTGAAGTGAAGTATAAATACGCCATTGAACTTAAAATAATTCAACGCACTACAACATTACAATAATTGTTAGCATAATAATATACATGCATGCGAGAGTTTACAAACGACTGCATCGTTATTGCTATTTTTTATCATTCAGCTTAATTAAACAAACAATTAGAAATATTGCGAAACTAAAGCTGGGCGCCCACTGCGCGAAACAGCAACAAAACAGAGAACAATGCAATTGCTCCACCGAAAAATGCATTGCTAGTTGCAATCTAGTTTCCGCACATCCGTAGGCGAATGTGCGGGACCTTGAACCAGTTGTGTAAGGCGCAGGCTACAATGGCTTGCGACAGCGCAGTGCCGGCGCAGTTTGCAACACCACAACGCAATGCTGCTGTATGTACTATATTGAAGTCACTAATATGGTACCTGCATACATCTTATAATAAATTATGTCGATGCTACACGGTAATCGATTACCAATTTTCTCACAAGACATATTTCGAATTCTAATTTCACGGTCACACGGCTATGTTATTATTTAAATTAAAATACAATAATATTTTTCTTATGAATATTTTTTTATATTTTAAATTTATTAATATGGAGTAATTGTTTCTAAATTCAATTTTAAATTTAGATTAGTATAGTTGTTTACAATATTTGATATTAACGTGATAATAAAAGTAATAATTGTAAATTGTAAACAGACGAAAAATATCTATCAGATAATCTAATAAATATGAAGAACACAAAACCTTTGTCGATTCCGCAATTTTGATAAAGGAACAATCGAGTAAATTTTTTCAAAGTTATAAATGTCCAAGTACGTAAACAAAGATAGCTGTAATCGAGGAAGTTAAATTCAAAACAAGCAACAAAACAACGAATGACCAGATAATATTTCTGTACTTATAACAAATAAAATGATGCGTTAAATTTTGGCACGAAGCTGCTCCGTGAGTAAACAATTTCGAGAAGTCAATGACTTAGCTGAAGATAATTTTTTCAAACGAATTCTGAGTCAATTTTGTAATTTTGTTACATCTCCGAACGCCATCACTGTTGTGTATTTCAAATTGTTATTAAATTATTCAAATAAATCCTTTTTCGAAATTTAAATGATTGTAAATCCATTTTAATTATTAAAGTTAAAAACATAATTGTTATTGAATTATTATTGTGGATAATTTATTTATGGCTTTGAAGTGATATTTTTCGGGTTTTAATTTAATTACTTTTGTTAGTGAACTTATTTTTTTAATGTCTAAAAGTTTGGCACCATTTTTTCAAAGGTAATGAAAGGTATTGATAAAATATTAACTTAGAGCTTTTTATGCCGGTAAGAAATTTGTGCAACCCGAAGAGGATTCAAATTGGATTTGTGTAATTTTTAATAATTACAAAACGGATTCCTAAAACTAAACTGAAAATTGCAAATCAAGAATTACCTTTGAAAATTAAAAAAGAAAAGAACTAAGAATGCCTAATAAAAATTAATACTTACATAAATATTTGCGGCGTTAATGTTCCCCTTATCCGGAATTATCCAAATAGCGGGTACGAAAAATCCAAATATACAGTAAAATCACAAAACCGTGTTCTAGTTCACAATTATTCAAGTTTCTTAAAAATTATCAATTTCACTCCCACTTTACACGTCCAGAGAAATTGTTGTTGGTTGTCACTTCACAATATTATGACGAAATATCCACTGCGAGACGAGTACCAGTTGATTAGAACACGTCTGTACTGTGCCGTGGCGTGAGCGCGACTGAATATTGTAGTGGGGTCGGCGTGGTCCCGGCCTGCATCACCCACACATTGACGGCTCGCGCTTGTGTGAGTGAGCCACCGGCGGGTGTGTGAGTGCGCGCGCTTGTGTGCGTGCGAATTTACGTAATTCACCCTCTGTGTGTTAACATTTAGCCGGCATTGAGTCAATGTAGTGTCCAATTTTTTAGCTAATTTCTTGATTGAGTCATGTGTTTGGTGTTTCGGTACCGAGAAATCAATAGATAAGACTTGTTTAAGCAACGAGTGAGACTAACGCGATATTTTACAACTTTTACACTTTTTATGGTCGGTTTGTGTGACCGGCCGGAGTTAAGCAAAGTAACTAATCCATTTCAGATGGCTTATCTTGTAACCATTGCGTTACACTAATTTGTTCGGTGTTAGATTTGCAAATGCACCAATTTTTGCATATTGTTGCAAATTTTTTCGTAAGCTGCTGTTTTTTTTGTTTTGACAACGGTTGCGACTTAATCATTTTCTCACTTGACGGGATTGCAAGAACAACTAATATTATTTTAGAAAGTACCCATATCGACCAGGCGTGCGATTCACAAGAGCAAACATCGTTGCATCTTTGACAATATCCCTGAAACAAATGACGAGATGATAAGAACTGGAAAAAAAACTTTATGTAGGTACAAGGGCGATATCTCATAAAGAATTTAACATCGGTGAGCTCGTCAATGAGCTCGTCGACGAGCGTACATAAGGTTGTTTTTCCAACGTTTCTTGTCTTCTCTTCATTTGTTTCAAGGATCAACATCCGTGAAGAATCAAAGATGCAACAATATTCGCTCTTAGAGAATCACACGGCAGAGCTTTCAACATAGGCTTTGCATGGCCCTGTACTACCATCGTCATCCCATGACTTTGATGTCTAATCCACACATTAATTTCCCTGGTGCTGTGTACTCCCTTGGTAGCACCCACCAAAACGATAATTGCTGTAGACCTGGTAACCTTTAACTAATATTGTTAAATAATGTTTTATAAATAAAAAAAAACAGTTTATAATTTTTAAACAGATTCAATAAGTACCTTGATATATCAAAGAACTATTTTACATAAAATAGAGTGAACATAGTTTTTGATTTTGAAACAGTATAAAAAAGGAACGCGATAATTTAAGTTAAATTTTTTATTTATTTGCAATGAAATTTTTTTGATTACGATTCAGCAGACGAAGACGGTGTCTTTTTCTATTCCTTATTTACTTACCACTTTTATAATGTTTATACACACTAAACAAAGAATATATAAAAATTATGTTTATTTTATATCTAATTATTCACATTCACGATAGCTATATACGACAGGAATATGTCTACATAATTTATTTAAATATTTAAATAAATTATTTAGGTAACAAACTGACACGTGTAGTTGAATAGTGTACCTACTAGCATAGTTATTATTTGCGCACTAGGCACAAAAAACACCTAATTGCAGAAGGTTACCTAACAAAATAAGTTTGCCTACGAGTATAAGTCCCCTGCGCTACGCAGAGGTCGTAGCGCTACGCCGTAGCCAGATCTACGCAACAAGTCAACCAACTGATAAAATATTCTGTGACTGAAGTGAATAAACTCTGAATCATCAATTCGTGTGGACAAGTACTGAATATTATTATATTAGAATATTAGGATGTTTCTAGACACATCATTTTGTTTGCTTGATATTTTGTTATGATATTTATAATTTGATTGAGTTATTGAACACAGGTATATAATACAAGATGGCGCAGTTGGTAGATGCTTGCCGTCCGATCCGCTGGTCCCGGGTTCGATCCCCCGGACAGGTGAATTGTGTGCATCAATGTATGTTTGACCTATGTCTAGGTGTGTATATCTATACTAATATTATAAAGAGGAAAGATTTGTATGTATGTTTGTAACGAATTGGCTCAAAAAGTACTAGACCGATTTCAAAAGTTCTTTTACCATTGGATAGCTACATTCGCCCTGAGTAATATAGGCTATATAAGATTCATCATCGTCATCATCCATCACCGCGCGGGTGAAACCGCGGAGAGCAGCTAATGTATTTATAAGTATATAAGTACATCACTCGTATCTTTTAACAAAGTCCAGATTCTGCAAAGTTTGGGACGTGAAAACCTTGTGTGGATGTTGTTCTATATAAATGAAAATAAATACTGAAGAAAAAAGTACAAACTATGAGTTTCTATGCAGTTGTATTAGATAAATGATAGTTTGTATTGTATACGTTAACGATACGATTACCTAACCTTGAAAATTTTCGATACATAGTATTATCATTCTTTTAACCGATTTAAAAAAAGGATGAAGTTTTATATCTGACTATAAGCGTAAAGAAGGACTATTGGAAATTTGACGTCTAAGTTTCTAAATTTAATTTTTGGGGCTACAATTTTGAAATTACGGCGTTAACATCATCCTCATCCTCAAAATATTTTGGAAGTATCCACTAAAGAAGGACTATTGGTTTGACCTCTAAGTATCTAAATTTAATTTATTTCTATGCTTCGCATTTCATAAGCCAAGCGAGCAAAACCACTGGTCAACTAGTTACAAATAAAATTCCGCCATAAAATCCTTTTACATTTTATAACTCAATTATTTTTATCGAAAAACGTGAATGTAGTAGATTTATCAACAACGAAATTGTGTAAACTGCGACCATAAACACACCATAAAACGCGATAAAGAATGTCCATTCACTTACATCGATGGTTTTTTTTCATATCCATTCATAGGCAAGTTCCATTGTTATGAATTTGGAACAGGACTTGTTTGATAATAGAAAAAAAATTAACAGCAGTTTAGATAACCTCATTGCTGAAACCTCTAAGACCTCATTGGTTCATTCCTTTTGGGAAAATGGTAGAGTTAATATTATTATTTATAAAATGATTTCAACTGCCTACCAATTTTTCTAGATGGTAATCATCATCATCATCATCTAATTCATATTCATATTCATATTTAATATTTATTGCATCATATATGTAACAGGGATCTTACAATTTAATTACAAAGCATCACATATGACCCTGAAAGGGTATGGCAATATGAGTCATCATCATCATCATTATAGATTGTTAATTGTTTTACTTTGCTCGGACGGTAAGCCTCGGTGGCCTAGTGGTTATGGCGTCTGACACGGATTGTTTGATGACGCGGATTCGAATCCAGTCCTAGAATGTGAATTTTCTAACGACTTCCAAAAAAGGAGGAGGTACTCAATTCGACTGTATGTTTTTTTATGTTTGTTACCTCATAACTTTCGACTGGGTGAACCGATTCAAAATTCTTTTTTTGTTAGAAAGGTGATGCTTTCCCATTTAAATTTCATCAAATTTGGTCTAGTAGTTTTTGAGATACACTCCAATAACTGAATAGAATGGAAATCGGTATTAAATTTTTCATATTGTACTTGTTCTCTCTAAAATTGCAATGTTAGGTATCGCAAAACATGTGTTAGTGCTTTAAAAATCATTTTATAAAATTATGGAGGGTTGCGACATCATAACGAAAGACATCAATATTTAAAAACTTCTTACGGTTGGATAATGCTGTCAAACTGTTCAATAGATGTCGCTCCGTCCCCATACGACGGTCAAAAAACTATGCTTGGATGATAAGCCACGGGGGTCTTAGTACCACGCGGTAGTAAATAATAAAAAAATCTTGTTCAATGGCAAAATGGGGATGGTGAAATCCGTGACACACACTCGTTTAAATAAATCTAATTAAAAAAACTCTTTTGTGTACGAAACTTGGTGAGCGAGGTGCTCGCTTGATGTTAAGCATCACGTTTGCATATAGCAGTTTAGTACCTGTGTTGGATCTTTCCCCTTTAGTCCCTGTAATTTCACTGGAAGGAGTACCCTTCAAGAAACACAGTAATGTTTGCACACTACTGCTTCACGGTTGAATATCTGGCAAAGGTGTGGTACTACCCCATGTGGACTCTGCAAAAGTCTTACCACTACCTAGAGACTACTAACATAAGAGACTTGCTAAGTTAGAGAAGGTGCTGAAATATATGTTATGAAATTCTATTCTAATAAAATCAAGGGTTGTACCTTATAAAAGTAAGTTTGAAAGAAGTTCCAAAAATGGAACCGACGTCAACACCAAAAAGTGTGACATTAGGTTGTTGAAGTCGGTACCATGATGGTTCAAACGTGCCCACTATTACAATATTTTGCGCATGGTGCCGACTTCGACATGTTATTTCACACTTTTTGGTGTTGACGTCGGTTCCAATTTTTTGGTGTTGACGTCGGTTAAATTTTTTGTAAAACAATCCACCATTTTTAGTGACCCATGCTACTAACGGGATCAGTTGTCATTCACCGATTATATCATCAAGATAGGCTTAACACTTTTCAGATTTTGGAGTGTATCTCAAAAGTTGCTTGACCGAATTTGATGAAATTTTAATGGGACCACCTCGAGAGTGTACTCTACCAATTTAAAAAAATTAGAATCAGTCCACAACTGGGGGAGAAATCGGCCAACATAAACACGAACATATAACCTTCTCCTTTTTTGAAGTCGGTTAAAAAATATTATAAATAACTTAGGCTATATAAATCTCAATATCTCGTTGAGAACAATATAAAATATGTAATTTAAATTTTTTCTACGATATGCCTCTAAACGGAAGTTTTGCACGTGCAGTAATAAATAATAAAACTTTATTGTTTCCGAGCGACATATTCAGAAACTCTACAGGTAAATTATGCAATATTGTTTTCTACGTGCTCGAGACCGTAACACAAACAATTTGCGAAAAAGTATTCGTATCGTAAGCGTCAACGCGTCACGCGTCGGCGTACAAACTATGAGTTATCTGTGTCACAGTTGCCCTAGATACATGACAGTTTGTACTGTGTCACGTAAACGACACGTTACGTTATACTTACGCAGTTTATCCGTGTTAGGCTCACAGGTGAACTGGCAGTGGGTAGATTTCTTTATTTAATCAAAACACAATTACAAAACTCTTTACAGGAATGTCCTAATGCAATTATTGTGAAAGTAAGACCATTATGAAAAATAAATAAAATCAAAATAAATCAACTTAAATACAAAATTAAAATAAATTCAAAATAAATCGAAATTGAATTAAAAACTAATCAAATTTAAGTTAAATACCAAGTCAATCAAAGTTAAATAAAAATCAAGTTAATCAAAATTCGATAAAAATCAAACTTAAATGTAAATAAAATAAAACCATAACTAAATTAAAATCAAAATAATTCAACATCAAATCAAAATTAATAAAAAAAAAAATCAAAGTCAAAGTCAAATTAAAAACATGAAAATTAATTAAAAATCAAGTTAATCAAAATAAAATAAAATACTATTTAAATGAAATCGAAACTAAATAAAAATTTTATAAAAATAAAATAAAATAAACTCAAAATTAAATTCACTGATTACATATTTCGAATAATACAGATTTTTGGAATTCCGTGATAGCACGATACTGATGGTTCTTGGGGCTGAAAGGTTAAGGAGTGGAGACCACATACCGGGAGACGACCTGATAAAGCTTGCAGGACGACGTTGGTTGAAGGGCGAAGGCTACCTCCAAACGGTCCTCGTGGAAATCTACGAGGAGATCTAAGTTTAACTTTTTATTTTTCTATAATTTTTGACTGTGTCATCGCGATAACCATCAAGTAAGTTAGTGCCAGACAATAACCTTTCAATCTATATAGATATATATATATATATAAAATTAACCCCTATTTTTCCTGGTCACTCTTTACTTACTAATCTTGTAACTTGAGAATGGCTTTACCTAATTATTATTTTTGTTGTGTTAATTATTGTCAGGAGAAGGTTCTTATGAAAGAAAACTCCAGAAAAGATGGTTATAGCGAGGCCGAAGCCCGAGCCTACTACGCGAACAAAGTCGCGGGCAGTCGCTAGTAATATTTAAAAATAAACCCCTATTTCTCCTGGTCACGCTATAACTTGAGAACGATGGAACCATCTCGCTAATTATTTTTTGTCGTGTTAACTATTCTCAGGAGAAGGTTCTTATGAAAGAAAAACCAAGAAAAGATGGGAGGTTATGGAGAGGCCGAAGGCCGAGCCCACTACGCGAACGAAGTCAAGGGCAGTCGCTAGTTATGAATAACAAGCAACAAGTAAAAGGTTTAAAAAAAACTGAATCGAAAATTATTACGTTTTTCTAGACAGAAAAAAACGTATTTCTAAAATAGCGACGTTTCGATTTGCTAAGCAGCCGTACGATTCTCTAAGAGCAAACATCTTTGCATTTTTGACAACATCCGTGAAACAATTGAAGATATGACAAGAAACGTTGGAAAAACAACCTTATGTACAAGGGCGATATCTACTAAAGTATTTGACATATTCGGTGAGCTCGTCGACGAGCGCAACGACGAATCATTAGAGAATCGCCCGGCTGGAACTTTTACTTCAAAAATCACAATAATATGACAAAGGCGGAAATTTGTGAACATCGTGTTTGTTATCCTCGCCTGTACGGCTTGACCAATTTTAATGAAATTTGGTAAGCTTTAGATACCTTACTCACAAGTTTATACGGTTTAATTCTCGGTACGCGAATCCAAAACTCTGACTTGACCGGGTTTTCTCTTATAGTAGTGCCCGTGCCTTGGTAATTTGAACGCAATAGGTGACAATAGGTGATTATGATAATAGAAAACTATAATATAACAATATTATATCATACTTGTCCTTATTACACATTATAATACGTCACTAGAAGTAGTACCAACCATAATAACTAATTACAACCCAGACGTTCAAACAACAACATAATTTAATTACATAAAAAACAAAGTCTGCCATCGACCAGCACGTGAACCGGACAGAACTAGTTCGAACACATAAGCAGCACGTGACGTCGCAGATTACATGACAGTTACTGCGTGACGTTTAGTCATATATTCATATCTAATAGGTCGTGAATCCGTAGGAGTTAGACCGGTTTGATTATGTAAGAGCTGATTTTGGTCAACGGTGAAATAGGCCGGGATTGTTTTGTAATGTTCGCGTTACTGTGAAGGTTGACTATACTTATGATACCATTATAAAGATTTCTAAAAAAAAATTAAGTGTCATCATTACATAGTAAATAAACGCTTTATTGCAACACTACAGTAAAATAACAAAATAATCAACAAGAAAAATTTTAATAATTTAATACCGACTTCCATTCGATTCAGATGAAGTTTAAATGGGACCACAAGGGAAGCACCAGCTTTCAAATAAAAAAAACATTTTGAGAATCGGTACACCCAGTCGAAAATTATGAGGTAATACCAAAAAACAAAACATACAGTCAAATTGAGTACCTCCTCCTTTTTGGTAGTCGGAAGAAAACAAGAAAAGATGCAAGATGATTTTGTCAACAAAACATTAAGCAAAACTTAAAAACGTATTATTAAGTGTCAAAATAGGTGGTTTTATTGGTCAGAGCGATCTCTTCCAGACAACCATGTACGGAAATATATAGGTATAAACTCTTCGGTGGTTTAAAAATCGAATTCTAATTAAGACAACTGATACAAAGATAGGATACATCATTATCCACGCGGGTGAAATCGCGGGGCACAGCTAGTTGATTGTAATTATACTATGTGATGTAATTGTAAACATTCGTATATTAATGTGTTATGTTATGAGCTTCCTCATTAAATTATTTTATTACCAAACAATTTTCCAATTAAACTCGGCAACAATAACAAATCAACAGAAATATTAATATCCGTCAAAATACAGAAACATTGTAGGTAATATACTTTATCTGAGGAATTCATTGCGTCGCAAAACATTAATTAAGTAAATTATGGTTTATATCGATACCAAGTATCGAAGAGTCATCATAAACAATGACATAATTCTATTTATAACTCCACCTTCGCGAATACGTGGGAGATAACGAAATGTATTGTTTTTATCTTTTATACAATGCTCTAAAGTTATCAGTCCATAGATTTTTAAGGGGGCGTGTCACATTTATTTTCAGCTGATTGCGAAGAAGCCCAAAATTATGGGTTATGTTTGTGACCTCCACTAATTAAGGCGCGGCGCCTACCCCAATTTTAAATTATTTTACAATGCTTTACGTAAGATTGAAAATCGCCTGTACCAAATGCGAAAATGCAATAATTTTGTACGTTTTCTTTATATTTTTCGATATATACCAACACAATTGAAAAAACTGTTGGTTACTATTTTAGTACTAAACGTTGGCTATGTATAACATAAAAAAATATAGTGTTATGGCTACGACCTATTTAGGATTTTTTCCTGTAGAAAGCGAGTAATGTTTATGAATTCTATTCGGTTATTACTCTTTTGCTGTGCCTTTTCTGACCTAAGTTTTTTTTCATACCTATTATCGATCTGTTTCGTTACACTAGATGTTTAAAGATTCTGCTTTTTACTAGAATCATGATACGAGCGCGCCTTAAGAGGATTGCATAGGTAGTAGGATTATGCTACGTTGTAGGTTGGAGAGGGATAGATTGTTCAACGTTGTGAAATAGTAGAATTGACCTCCAGCCGTGCGATTCTCTAATGATTCGTCGACGAGCTCACGGATCACAAATCCTTTATGAGATATCGCCTTTGTACATAAGGTTGTTTTTCCAAAGTTTCTTGTTTGTCTCGACATTTGTTTCACGGATGTTGTCAAACATGCAACGATGTTTGCTCTTAGAGAATCGCACGGCAGCTCATGGATTCGAATACGGATTGGACGAATTCGCGGCAGGAACGTAACGAATGAATCAGAATAGAATTCATGTGATGGTCCAGCGCAACAAAAAGTTTTATCTTAAACCTATTTATGGATTAGCTTAGTTTTTCTTTTTGTTTTTATTAGTAAAAACTACAGGCTCTTTGTTGATTTGTATTTTAAGAGATTATTAAATTTTAATGGGGATTCGAAGGTTTGGTTTGGTTAAGATCCTCTTAACATCAGCAGTGCGAGCATGGATCTTTCCATGATAAACTTATCATATCGATAAACTAATTGTATCTATCGTACATTGCCTCTAGCATGGATCTTACCGCGATAGCTATATCACGGGCTGTCGTCTTTTGTCGATAATTACTGTCCAATTTTATCCTATCCGTGCTCGCCATGTGATCAAAACGACCACCTTCTCACTTCATACCATAAAAAAAATACCAGATAGTATGTAGCACAGTTGTCCCGAAATTTAAAGATAAACTAGTACCTGGAGAGAGACCAAGGTATAACAGTTATGTAACAAGTACAATTTGAATAATGTAATACCGACTTCCATTCTATTACTTTGGTAAAAATCAGTTATTGGAGTGTAACTCAAAATATACTGGACCGAATTTGATGAAATTTAAATGGGACCACACGGGAAGCACCAGCTTTCAAACAAGAGAGTTATGAGAATCGGTCCACCCAATCGAAAGTTATGAGGTAACAAACATAAAAAAACATACAGTCGAATTGAGTACCTCCACCTTTTTGGAGGTTGGTAGAAAAATAAGAAAAAAAATCATTCGTTTCCAACCAGTGTCAAAGTTAACAGTCAATAATTTTGTAAGCCATAACTCGTCAAAACATAATTTACTTAGTTAACAAAGCTTATTACTTTGATTTGTGGTTGCGATTAATAGCACTGCTATTTGAGATTACATTATTAAAAAAACATTGCAAAAATTTTCAACTCTTTCGAAAAAAAATTATTATCGCTTAGCTAAGTGACATGGATTTTTTTCTTATTTTTCTATCGTCTTCCATAAAGGAAGAGGTACTCAATTCAATTGTATTATTTTTTGTTTAAATTTTCAGTTTGTTACCTCATATTTATTTCTGATCCACTGCACAGGGGATCCACTGCACAGGGGATCAGACCGGAATAGAAAATATTATAAAATAAAACGGATCCCCCAGGGTATCAGATATGGGGGATCAGACCGGAATAACTTTCGATGGGGTGAACCGATTCTCATAATTATTTGTTTGTTTGAAAGCTAGTGCTTCCTGTGTGGCCCCATTTAAATTTTTTCCAACCCATTTTATCAAATTCGGTCCAGTAGTTTATGAGCACTCCAATAACTAAATAGAATGGAAGTAGGTATTAAATTTTTCAAATTATACTTGTTTCATAACTGGTATACGTTGGCCTCTCGCCCGGTACCAGGTTATCATTGAGTTTCGGGACACCCGATATATCTACAATACATCAGCGGATAGTAGTAATCATTCGTGAGCCAAGGTTCCTGCACCCATTATTAAATTCCGATCACAAAACATAATAGTGGAAAAATACATAACAAACTACACCGGCATGCAAACAAAGTAACACAATAATAGTTATTTACTAAACTACTATATTCTATTGTCTATTGGGTGACCCGACGAGCCAACAATTTCATTGTATCATTCCATCACGTCGATATTATCAGCTTGTAGAGGTGACATGTGATTTTTTGTAACACGAGGTAAATTTACATTTTGTTCTTTACATATATAAAATAATATGTATTACTTTATATTTAAACATGTTAATTTAAGAACTCCATGTACCCACATATGTCTGCAATAAAATATTGAGTATTGAGTATTGAGTATTATCAAAAAAAAATACCAAAAAATGGAACCGACTTCAACTAAAAAGTGTTGAATAAATTGTTGAAGTCGGTACCATGATAGTTCAAAAATCCTAATATCACAATATTGTGCTCGAGCTACCGACTTCGACAAATTATTGCAACGAGGAGGAGGTACTCAATTCGACTGTATTTTTTATGTTTTCTTGTTTGTTTCCTAATTACTTTAGATAGGGTGAAAAGATTCTCAAAATTCTTTTGTTTGAAAGCTTGCTTTCCGTGTGGTCCCATTTAAATTTCATTTAATTCGGTCCAGTAGTTTTGAAGTTACACTCCTATAACTGAATAGAATGGAAGTCGGTATAAAATTTTTCAATTTGTACTTGATAGTGTTAAACTGTTGAAGTTGGTTCCATTTGTTGGTTTCGATTTTTTTTCACCGTGTTTAGTGAACCTTATGCTACTTACGGGATCGATTGTCATTCGTCGTCAATAAGGATATCATCAAGATCGACAAAACACTTTTCAGTTATTGAAGTTTAAATAAAAAACTAGTTGACCGCGAACTAGATGAAATTTAAATTGGTCCCATTTAAATTTCATCACATTCGGTCTACTGCTTCGGAGGTATACCTACCTACTCTACCAAACAAAAAAAGAGTTATCGAAGTCGGACTACTCTGTGAACATTTTTGCGTGGTAATACATAAAAAAATATACGCGTCGACTTGACACCCTCGTCCTTTAGGAAGTCGGTTGAAAAATGGTTTTATTTAACTGTCTTTTGTTTTACAGTTGGGGTCGTGCTGACAGGATGTAGGTATGTGGGAGAAAAAAACGCATACTTTTGATGTGACATGCACCAAAGTAACCGTTTGACTGCACTGCACTGAATTTCTTTACATCAAGTCTAGCTCACGAGGGATGTAGCGGCTATTAAGTTTTCTTATACCTAAGTGTTGATTTATTATATTTTTTATTTGACTAAAGTTATATGATTATTAACGGGATATTTACCGTGGTAAGGTTGTGGAGTGAGCTCCCGATATGTCGGCGCAGTTACATGCACCATGTTCACGGGAAGACTGATCAGTCTTCCAACTTTAGAGAACAACCGTGATAGTTTAAAACAGTGTTTTATTTGACTCTCCAAAAGTCCCCATCTCCCCATTCTTTCGGTTGGATAATGCTGTCAAGCTGTTCAATAGATGTCGCTACGTGTTCAATAGATGTCGCTACGTTTTCAATAGATATCGCTACCTTAAACTTAGATATAGAGTTGAAATTCGATGCTCGCGGACGCTATGCCTCGGTGACCTAGCGGTCGTGGCGTCTGACACGTATTGTCGGAAGACGCAGGTTCGATTCCCGTCCAAGGATGTGTATTTTTCTCTCTAAAATTGCAACGTTTGGTCTCGCTAAACAGGCGTTAGTGCTTTAAAAATCATATATTAAAATATCAGAACATTAATTATGAATCCTGGTCATTCTTTTTCTGTTCCTTTTCTAATCAAGATATTTTTTTCATAGAATATTATCGATCTGTTTCGTTTCACTAGGTGTTTAAAGATTCTGCTTTTTACATCATCGTGATACCATTGACACTAAACTCGCCCATAACCTCCAAAGCTACTAGATTATTCTAAAGCACAAATACATAAAGAACATTGGTCATTACGCAACAAATCTGTATATATGCCTACGTAACTGTTAGATTAGCAGAATGATGACATGTAAATGCAATTTCAAAGATAGCAAAGGATTAATGTGATTACTTATCAAGAATAACTTGTAATTGGGTAATTCCCCCTCGCAAATAATTATATGATGATTCCTTTGTTCGATTATCGATTATTACGTAAATCGATTAATTTAAATAAACTGGTTAAAACCGATATTTGAACAAATTTTGTGATATTAAACCACGAACGAAAGACAAGAAGGACATCGCGCATTAGGTCAAAGTGAAGAACCAAAAGTATGCCAACTTGCTAACTCGCGCTATCTGCACAGAATAACAACATGCAGTACCGAACACGAAGCAACTATTATTTATTCTGTGCTTACGCGGAACACTATACGTGAATCGTCACGTACGCAAGCTTGGTACATGACGTTTCACTCAGCCGTGCGATTCTCTAAGAGCTAACATCGTTGCATCTTTGACAACATCCGTGATAGAAATGACGAGATGACAAGAAACGTTGGAAAACAACACAAGGGCGATATCTCATAAAGTATTTGACATCGGTGAGCTCGTCGACGAGCGCATCGACGAATCATTAGAGAATCGCACGGCTGATGTCCGAGCAACTGTTGCTCAAAGGCAAAACTCGGAGCTGACTGCTTAACATCTCCTCCTAACATCTCCTCCTAACATCTCCTCGCAGAAGTGATCAGTATAAAGTGCTCCTATTGGTCACGCAATCTATTAGAACAGTTTTGTGCGACTAAGCAAGCTCCACAGAGTAATTGTTCATCATCATCATCATCATCTCAGCCGCAGGACGTCCACTGTTGATCATATGCTTCTCCCATATTTTCCCAAAAGGACCGGTTGGAAGTGGCTTGCATCCAACGTCGTCCTGTCATCGTTGTCGGTGGACGACCAACGCTGCACATGCCGGTCCGTTGTCTCCACTCCCGAACCTTCCTTATTAGAACCTAACAATTACTCCAGAACTCCGGGAGGACTTCCTTTTCGCCACAAGGGTGTCGGAAGGGAACGTGAGGCTCGGACGCTCCCGTGAGCAGTCCGCCAAGGTGGGCCGAGATAAGTTCGCGATATTATTCACCATCTAGCCCCCCGGCAGTAGGCCCGGATGACCTTGCCACCCTTTAAACGAGTGCGGAATTGCATGCCGTTGCACAGTTCTCTGACTCTCCAATAGTGACCTCACTCAGGAGTAGGGAGCTCGATCATCGTTCTCCCTAATCCACTACGCCTCTCCTTCTATGTCATCATCACTTCGCAGAAGGTGGCCACCGCCTGCCACGATCTCTCTGCCGAGCATGGAGTTTACCATGCTAAACATAGCATGTAGTTTACCATGCTCGGCAGATAAATAGCATGGAGTTTACCATGCTCGGCAGAGAGAGATCTCCACCTATTATCACTGGGGCCAGCAGCACACACTTCCAGCGCTCCACATTAGTGGCAGACTGAGCTATTTCCCACCTACCGCATGTCAACCCATTCCAAGAACATCAACACTATCGCAGTTCACAGAATAATTTAACAAGCTATTTGTTATTTTGTATGATGTAATAATCTGTTATAGTTTTTTTAGTAACGGAAATGCCATTCTACTTCGTTGATTGAGCCTTATTGTATGATGGATAAGGTTGAAGACTTGATGTGTTTTATCAAAGGGAAACCACAAACGTTTTTATCGGTTCTTATGTCGCCGTGTATAGGCGCCAAGTGATAATAATGAATCATTGGGTATAAACAGGCGACATACCGAAGTGTGGGTGTGTCATGTTTTTGTTGAGCTATGGTCTATTGGTAGGTACATATTTATATAATCTAAACTGACTTTGCTCACGTAATTTGCAAACGTTATCGGTTTAGGTTTCTGGCGTGTCCGATGTCCATCCGCAGGGAGCTACGCTGCAAGATTACGGCGACTACTGTCGGAAAAACCAGTTTTAAGTATTTTTTATGCAATACTTATTATTAAGATCCAGGTTTGAGTTTTTTTACGGCTATTAAAGGCCCTTCATCATCATCATCTTCATTTCAGCCGTAGGACTTCCACTGCTGAACATAGTTCTCCCACATAGATTTCAAAAATGACCGTCGTCCAGCAACCTTTATCAGATCGTCTGTCCATCTTGTTGGTGGACGACCTACGCTGCGCTTGCCGATCCGTGGTCTCCACTCCAGAACCTTCCGGCCCCAGCGGCTATCTGTTCTGCCTGCTATGTGCCCTGCCCACTGTCACTTCAACTGGCTTATCTTCTTATTTCTGATTCGATCACATAGAGAAGGGCCTAATTTTATTCATTTGAAACCACAGCGTACTGCACATACAGTTACAAGCCAACACGCACAGTAAGCTAAAATAAGTTACAATATGTGACTTACAACCTTATACACATTTGAATGAATATATGCAATCCCATACAAAAGATATCTAGATCTGGTTCTCAAGCAATTACCAACCTTATTAGCTTTCCGAATATTTTCCCTATAGCTTGACCACTTGTTTAAGAAAAATATGTAATTTGAATACTCTATCTATAGATTACGCTAGAGTTTTATTGTATAGAGTCTAGACCAGGGATCGGCAAGTAATTTTGAATGGGGTCCGGGTAAGTATTGAAATTTTTTGTCAGGTCCAGATTTTTTTAAAATAATTATTTACTAGTAATGAATACTAGGTAGGTACCCCAGCAATCCAACACTCTTGCGCCATACTGTGTGCAGCATAGCAACAGTTATGCGTCTACTTTAGCTAGCTGGGTAATCTAGGTATATACTCAAAGGTGTCTACCAACTAGTGCTAAACTAACTAATCAAGATTCTGCGTTGGTCATGTAAAATCACATATATTTGGCGGTCCAAGTTCCAATCATTCGCGGTCCGGATGCGGACCGCTGTCCGTTGCCGAACGACGACGGTCTAGGCCATAGAGAAAATATCATAAACCGTCTCCAAATCTGTCTGAACTTTCCAGCTGTAACCAGTTAAGTTAAAAAATTGTTGTATGGTTATAAGTACCGTATTATGGTTATTAGTGCATATGCAATTAGTTAAAAGTTATTATTTTGACAATACTAACATGCTCTTCAATATTATCTATTTGTATAGAAGTTAAGTAAATCTTGAAAATCGATTGTTAATTTATATAACATATAATAAAGCTAGCTAGTGCACAGGATTAGTACTTCGTGTTGCTTATTATTTTCTCCAATGCCATAACTATCTATACCAAAATGTCATAAAATATTTGAATGGTTTACTATTACAGCATGCAAACGCATTTGCTATAATACTCGTTGTATTAGTAAAATTAAATACTTAGTAAATCAGTCTGTAAACATTTATAATAAAATACAGTACCTACGTACTTTTTTTTTTTTTTTTAGGGGGGAAATGCTGTGCACTTCCCTTCCGCCACGGGGGTGACGGAAGGGGGCGTGTGGGGCTCAGACCCACTAAAACCCCCCCGTGAGCAGTCCTCCGCCAAGGTGGGGCGAGACAGGGTCGCGCTGGCAGTCACCATCTCGCCCCAGCGGTAGGCCCGGATTGATCTTAACCGGGCCTCAGCGCCTGTGAAGGGATGACCTTGCTCACCAAGGTCACCCCCTAGACGTGTAGAGCCGTGCAAACCGGCGAAGAGTCCCCCGACTATTCGCCAGTAACCCCACTACGGAGGAGGGAGGAGACGTGCATACCGTCTTCTCCGTTCCCCCGGTCGTCAGCGCCGGAGCGGGTCAGCTCGGACATCGTTCTCCCTGATCCGCTCCGCGGCCTCCTTCTGCGTCATCACCGTTTCGCAGAAGGTGGCCACCGCCTGCCACGATCTCTCAATCAATCAATCAATCAATCAAATCATTTATTCGCCAGAATACAGTCATAAAGGTCTTAAATAATATAAATGTGGCAAATTGTACTCAATCTGCAAGCAGACGTGCGAATTCTTGAACTTAAAAAAATTATCTCGCTGCTGAGCATGGAGAACACCACGCTCGGCAGGGAGAGATCTCCCCCTATTTCCGCTGAAAGCGTGTGCCGCTGCGGGCCCCATGCAGCACACACTTCCAGTGTGTGGTGCGCCGTATCCTCCGGCGCACCGCACGCGTGGCAGGCTGGAGTCGCCTCCCGTCTTGGCATTTGGTGCACGTACTTTCCGAAGCATCCATGTCCGGAGAGCACCTGCACCAATCGGAATGTCAGCGACCCGAAAGGTCGTTTCACCCACCTCTGGAGGACCGGTCGGATGGCCTCCACCGTCCACTGCCCAGGAACCGGCGGAGCCAGGTCCTCCTCCCATCGCCGCAATAGAGTGGCTCGCGCCTGCCGTCGCATGCGTGTGACCTCCTCCCAGTTTGGGGCTGCTCCTTGGAATCTCCTCGCCGCCACGAAGTGGTAGACTTCGGCAAGGATTTCCGCCTGCAGCTCCCAGGGGGGATCACTGGCCAGCACGCATGCTCGCCATGTGATCAAAACGCCCACCTTCTCACTTGATACCATAAAAAAAAATACCAGATAGTATGTAGCACAGTTGTCCCGGAATTTAAAGATAAACTAGTACTTGGAGAGAGACCAAGGTATAACAGTTATGAAACAAGTACAATTTGAATAATTTAATAGCGACTTCCATTCTATTACTTTGGTAAAAAACAGTTATTGGAGTGTAACTCAAAATATACTGGACCGAATTTGATGAAATTTAAATGGGACCACACGGGAAGCACCAGCTTTCAAACAAGAGAGTTTTGAGAATCGGTCAACCTAATCGAAAGTTATGAGGTAACAAACATAAAAAAAAAAACAGTCGAATTGAGTACCTCCACCTTTTTGGAAGTGTGTAGAAAAATAAGAAAAAAATTCATTCGTTTCCAACCAGTGTCAAAGTTAACAGTTAATAATTTTGTAAGCCATAACTCGTCAAAACATAATTTACTTAGTTAACAAAGCTTATTACTTTGATTTGTGGTTGCGATTAATAGCACTGCTATTTGAGATTACATTATTAAAAAAACATTGCAAAAAATTTCAACTCTTTCGAAAAATTTCTATTATCGCTTAGCTAAGTGACATGGATTTTTTCTTATTTTTCTATCGACTTCCATACTCAATTCGACAGCATGCAAACGCAATTGCTATAATACTTGTAGTATTAGTAAAATTAACTACTTAGTAAATCAGTCTGTAAACATTTATAATAAAATACAGTACCTACGTACTACTTCAACGTACGTACTACATACAAGTATAAAATAAATCACAATAAAAAACTGTTACATTTCATCACCCTTGACGGTCATCGAGCACGTCTAGTGTATCAACCTGTCAAAATGATTGGGTACTTTTGACTAAACTAACAGAAACTGACACAAACTTTGATAGAACTGTCATCATTACTATTACTACTACAACGTACGTACTACATACAAATATAAAATAAATCACAATAAAAAAACTGTTACATTTCATCACCCTTGACGGTCATCGAGCACGTCTAGTGTATCAACCTGTCAAAATGATAGGGTACTTTTGAGTAAACTATCAAACTGACACAAACTTTGATAGAACTGTCATCATTACTATCTTGTAGTAGGCGGAGATCTTGTTATTTTGTCTATGCTGTGCCTAAGAATATTACGCTTTTTCACCGTGATGGATGATGATGATGAAAAGTAGCATATATGCTATTCCAGACTATAATCTATCTCTGTAGAAATTTCATCCAGATCCGTTCAGCTGTTCTGCCGTTATTGAGTAACAAACATCCATTTATCCATCCAAACTTTCACATTTATAATATTAGTTGGTTATTTGTAATTGTATACTCGTACACCATACTGGACAGAGCGCCCTAGTAGTAGTGGAGGTGTGCTCCAGCTGCCAACGTACGGAAATCGTACCTAATGGGGAACCCCATGAATATTTTAGGAATAAGTATAGGTACAGGAGGGCAATTCTATTATTTCACAACGTCAAACAATCTATCCGGCTGCAACTGCAGTTCGACTCTAGTTGTCATTCGGTCATTACCCAAAAAGCCATTCTACTATTTGTAGAGACAAATTGGCACGTAACGTCATCATCAACACTATATTATATTAAATATAAGTACTTACATTATAATATAATAATAATAATAATATTTATTTCCAACTTACTAAGTATTACTTACTAATAGCCTATGTACTTAGGTTACAACTATATGCTAGAGTACACCATAAACATTTATTTTACTTATATAATACTGAAATAATTAAAAGGTAATACTTACTATATTTTATACGAAATTAAGTATTATTTTAAACACACTTAAGAGAGAGAAAAAAAAATACTTAAGCACCATGCTTATTACACAATATGTACCTACAACAAAAGAAAAGAGAAGTATATAAAATGAAACCTGCTAATTTAATATAAATGAACTAACAGAAAGTGAATGAAACAAAATGTATTTAATTAGCTATAGGTACGTATATGTATCGATATACTTGGCTCATTCAGAATCATTAATGGTTTGATCATGGTATTTTATGTTTTTTGTATTAATTTAACTGTTGGATTACGTATGTTAATGTAGGTTTTTTATTGTAAGTTTATTACATTATATTACATCATACGCAACTATATACGAATATGAGTTAGTGTTGCGTCCATTATTTATCGAGTTAATAGAATACAAAGTTTTGATCGATCGATAGCGTCAATAGAAACGTAACTGCAGCTGGGCTGTTTTTCAATAGCAGAATAAGACACGTTTAAAAGTCACCATTCAGCTATGGTTCGATTGCATGTCCCATCATCGGTTTTACACGTTGCGGTTTTCCTGTAGATTCTCCAACTTGTATAATATCAAATTGTTCTATAAATTATTGTTTTATTTATCTAAGAACCAAGTAGGTACTTACGTCATTCTCATAATCTATAGCTATATGACCACATAAAATTTACTACTATACTGTAAAACTAGCTCACCCGCAAGAGGCTTCGCTCGCTTGGTCCTGGTGTTGGATTATTCAACAAA
This sequence comes from Selenia dentaria, assembly GCA_917880725.1. Lineage (NCBI taxonomy): Eukaryota > Metazoa > Arthropoda > Insecta > Lepidoptera > Geometridae > Selenia > Selenia dentaria. The sequence continues at coordinate 7,190,273 of OU862901.1, read as the reverse complement.
TCCCCAATGACAATCCCCATCAATTGGGATTTGTGAACTTTTCTTCCACGAATCCCCATTAAGGTCTGAAATATCTTGTAAAGGGAATTTGTGGACAACAAGAGTTCACTATTCACCATCGGTTTAAAATAAAATACCAATCGGTTTATAAATAAAATAAATAAATTACAACATGGGCGTATATGGGGGGGAGGGGGTCCGGACACCCCTCTTAGCATACGTCATAATTATAATCGCGAAACATTGATGACGGATAATATAATCTGTGCCACAAAATATATAAGCTCGCGTCGCGACAATTAACCAAGTTAGTTAATATGTGCTATGGTTAATAATATGTGGCTGGTAATGGCTAACTATATGTAATGTCCGTACTTAAAGCATTTTTTTGTAGTGGTAGCGCCGTTTTGGAATCTCGGGGTTAAATCCCCGGGTTGTTGGATATCCCCGGATTGGATAGTTATTGGGATTTTCTGACAAAGAAATCTCAATAGCAGTCTGGAGTCTGGATCAGTGTTCCGTAGATGGCAAGGCAATCGACTCGCACCCTACATGGGACCAAAACTATATCCCCGAAACGCAGGTGTTCAAAATAGCACTTCTTACTCCTTCGAGGATATATATTTGTGAATATTTGTTATATTGTATTTAATAATAACATGTATTTAATAACATACATTATTTTATACCAAGTTTGGAGTTAATTGCACCAGAAATATATTTTCTTAAAATAATGCAAATAAAATTGACTGCACACCTTATACGGGTATATTTGCAAAAATTAAAATAATAATAATAATAATAATAAGCCTTTATTCCCAATATTAAATTAAGTAACATATCTCTAAGAGGTCTTTAATTTTAATTAACTAATTATATACTGCATACTAAATATTTTACATTATATATTTTGTTTTTTTATTGGGCACCCAGATTTGGGTATAGGCCTCCTGCATGCCGTTCCATATTTTCCGGTCTTGTGCCAGTCTAGTCCACGTGATGCTGCCGGCTGCATCCACGATGTCGTCACGCCATCTTTTTCTCGGTCGCCCTCTCTTTCTAGTGTCTTCCATCGAGCACCAGTGAAGGACGCGCTCACTCCACCGTCCGTCTTTTACCCTGGCAATGTGTCCAGCCTACTTCCATTTCAGCTTACATAACATATCAACGGCATCTGTTAGCTTGGTCTTTTTCCTTATATCGTCGTTACGTATTCGGCCCTTTAGCTTTATGCCTAGCATAGATCTCTCTGCGGCTCTCTGGAAAGTGGCTATCTTCATTACTAGAGTTTTTGTTAACGGCCAGCACTGACATCCATATAGAAGTGTTGGGAAAAATTAAAAAGACGTGTTAAATTCTTAATAATCTCGGTTTTTAGCCTTACCATAAGTTAATGTGCACTGACCAGTCAATCGAGACCCCAGTTTTATATGAGACCGTGTAGCACAGAGAGATCAAGCTGCCATCTTGGTTTTATGTGACGGATCAAGATGTAAAGTTTTAGTTGGGAGCTCCGAGCTATATTCTAATCTGTGCAGTGGTCATTAAGTTATGCGTGAGCATACAGACAGACATAAGTTTTATCAAAAACGTATGTCATACTCTTGTTCATTGTAAAAAATATAAAATTGTATGTATGTTTTATTTTACTTTGAAGTATCGACTTTGGCTCTATTCTTTTATTACAGTATAGATAATACTAAGTTTACGATTAGGGATGCGCTCTTAAGTTACTACAATATCAATATATCAATACAAAAGTTAAGTGTTTGAAAAACTCTTCTTGCGGTTGGATGCTGTTCAATAGACATCGCTCCGTCCACGAGGTTAAAAATCAAATAGAGAGCTAAAAATTCGATGCTTGGATGGCGAGCCTCGGTGACCTAAAGAGGTACTGGCGTCTGATACAGATTGTCAGAGGACGCGGGTTGTAATCCTAATAAGTAAACTGTAATAAGTTGATATTTTCAGGATACAGTTTACTTGACTATGAGACATAACATAAGATTGTTATAAAAAGGTTAATATCTACAGGGTTCAATTTACTTGACCATGAGACATAACATAAGATTGCTATAAAAAGGTTAATATCTACAGGGTACAGTTTACTTGGCTATGAGACATAACATTGATTGGCTATATAAAGGTTAATATCTACAGGGTACAATTTACTTCACTATGAGACGTAACATAAATAAAAAAGATAATATCTACAGGGTACAATTTACTTGACTATGAGACATAACATAAGATTGCTATAAAAAGGTTAATATCTATAGGGTATAATTTACTTGACTATGAGACATAACATAAGATTGTTATAAAAGGTTAATATCTACAGAGTACAATTTACTTGACTATGAGACATGACATAAGATTGTTATAAAAGGTTAATATCTACAGGGTAAAATTTACTTGACCATGAGACATAACATAAGATTGCTATAAAAAGGTTAATATCTACAGAGTACAATTTACTTGACTATGAGACATGACATAACATTGTTATAAAAGGTAAATATCTACAGGGTACAATTTACTGGACTATGAGACATAACATAAGATTGTTATAAAAGGTTAATATCTACAGGGTACAATTTACTTGACTATGAGACATAACATTAGATTGTTATAAAAGGTAAATATCTGCAGGGTAAAATTTACTTGACCATGAGACATAACATAAGATTGCTATAAAAAGGTTATTATCTATAGGGTATAATTTACTTGACTATGAGACATAACATAAGATTGTTATAAAAGGTTAATATCTACAGAGTACAATTTACTTGACTATGAGACATGACATAAGATTGTTATAAAAGGTTAATATCTACAGGGTAAAATTTACTTGACTATGAGACATGACATAAGATTGTTATAAAAGGTTAATATCTACAGGGTAAAATTTACTTGACCATGAGACATAACATAAGATTGCTATAAAAAGGTTAATATCCATAGGGTATAATTTACTTGACTATGAGACATAACATAAGATTGTTATAAAAGGTTAATATCTACAGAGTACAATTTACTTGACTATGAGACATGACATAAGATTGTTATAAAAGGTTAATATCTACAGGGTAAAATTTACTTGACCATGAGACATAACATAAGATTGCTATAAAAAGGTTAATATCTATAGGTTATAATTTACTTGACTATGAGACATAACATAAGATTGTTATAAAAGGTAAATATCTACAGGGTACAATTTACTTGACTATGAGATATAACATAACATTGTTATAAAAGGTAAATATCTACAGGGTACAATTTACTGGACTATGAGACATAACATAAGATTGTTATAAAAGGTTAATATCTACAGGGTACAATTTACTTGACTATGAAACATAACATAACATTGTTATAAAAGGTTAATAGCTACAGAGTACAATTTGCTTGACCATGAGACATAACATAACATTGTTATAAAAGTTTAATATGTACAGGGTACAATTTACTTGACTATGAGACATAACATAAGATTGCTACAAAAGGTTAATATCTACAGGGTACAATTTACTTCACTATGAGACGTAACATAAATAAAAAGGATAATACTCGTATCTACAGGGTACAATTTACTTGACCATGAGACATAACACAAGATTGCTATAAAAAGTGAATATCTACAACGTACAATTTACTTGACTATGAGACATAACATAAGATTACTACAAAAGGTTAATATCTACAGGGTACAATTTACTTGACCATGAGACATAACATAAGATTACTATAAAAAGTGAATATCTACAACGTACAATTTACTTGACTATGAGACATAACATAAGATTGCTACAAAAGGTTAATATCTACAGGGTACAATTTACTTCACTATGAGACGTAACATAAATAAAAAGGTTAATATCTACAGGGAACAATTTACTTGACTATGAGACATAAAATAAGATTGTTATAAAAGGTTAATATCTACAGGGTACAATTTATTTGACCATGAGACATAACATAAGATTGCTATAATGAGGTTACTGCCGCATGCGTGGAAGATTCGACCAACTAAAAACTACTTCGCTGGACTTTTCGGGGACTTTGCCCCGGGAGTTTGACTAAGCATGTCCATCCGCATCTACGTCAATCAATGACGAAACAAATCATACCATAATGGACCATATTAAATAATATAGACCAAAGTCCAAAACGTACGTGCACGTTGACCTAGAAACGTCTCTACAGTGACACACCAATTTGTACATAAATGTACTAATTTACCTTGTTTTGTGACGTCATATAATGTGATGACGGCGCTATATTTTGTACAAATGAATTTTCATTACGACCACTTCCCGCACGAAATAAAAACCAGATCATACTGGCTTTTTATATTCATATTCATTTATTTTAATTCTCTTTCCACGTGTTTAAATACAGACTTCATTCTTTTTTTTTAATGTTTTCTATTCTAATACGTCGTATAAGGTTCTTACATTAAAAAAATCAAGAAAAGATGTGAAGTTATTTCAGTTCGTTATATCAATTATACTACGTGAACTGGATGCGCACAATATTGTGATAATAGGTACCCACTTAGGAACTCTCATGGTACTGACTTCAACATGTTATTTCACACTTTTTTGTGTTGAAGTAGTTTCCATTTTGTGGTAACATTTATTTTTTTCCATGTTTAGTGTCCCTTGCTACTTACAAGATCGATTGTCATTCACCGTCAATAGTTAAGTGTAACACTTTTCAGTTTTTGGAGTGTAACTCAAAAATTGCTTGACTAAATTTGATGAAATTTAAATGGGACCTTAGAAGTATACTCTACCAAAGTCAAAGTCAAAGTCAAAGTCAAAATCATTTATTCAATTTAGGCATCAAAGACGCACTTATGAACGTCAACTTTTCATTATAATGTACTTTAAAGACTCTACCGCCGCGTTCCAAAATATATAGAACCCACCGAGAAGAAGCGGCAAGAAACTCGGGGCCATTCTTTTTATATGGATGTTTACAATGTTTCTACTTAGGTACTACAAATAAAAAAAAGGGAGACACAAATGAGGCGGAAGTCGGCTAACATACACAATTAAAAAAAGGAGGAGATTATATGTTAGTGTGCATGCACTTACATATAATCTCCTTTATTGAAATTGGATCACGATCACGCGGCCCAGTAGGTACCTACAGCTTGGCGGATAGGCCAACCTATGCGGGAATTTTAGGCCTTCGACATAGCCTTAGGACTGTTGTCCTAAGACAAACATCCAGGGCCGACGGCTTAACGCACCCGCCGAAGCACAGAAGCGCTCAGTTGAATAATGCCACTAGCGGTCACCCATCCAACTCCTGACCGCAGCAAGTGTTGCTTAACTTGTTGATCGGTTAAGATCGCCAAGTCAAGCTCCGATACGAGCATTTCTATTTGATGTAGTCTAAACAGCACAGCAATTATAGTTGCTACGTAATGCGAATGACCTCGGCATATGCTTTCATTGTACAACACCTATCATTTCGTTATAATAAAAATAATTACCTATGTATGTGCTAATGTACTGAGTTCAAAGCCCTTGTGATAGCAGTGATAGCACATTGACACCTGTTAAATAGAAATTTCACGGATAGTAACTGATATTGATTCTGTGGTCGTTCCGAAGGTGATGGGTCATGTAAGGACAAGTTAGGGTTGATTAGCCTTTGTTCGGAACAATCATTCACCCCATCTTGGCTAAGTGAAGATATATCTTTTAATAAAAAATATTTGTTCTAAGGTGAGGTGAATTGGCGAATTGTCTATTGCCTACCTGTCTGTCTATTGTCTACCCATCAGCAGTTACGTTTTAGTATTTGTAGGTTGCTGTTATTCAGCTAAAATCAGATAGAGTTAAAATTCGATGCTCGGACCTTGAGCCTCGGTGGCCTAGTTCGTCAATGGCGTCTGACACGGATAGTCAGAAGACGCGGGTTAGAATTCCGTCCGAGGGTGTGAATTTTTCTCTCTATAAATTTAGATAGTAAACTAAGTGTTTGTCTTTTGTCTTTCTTACAGGATTTTGTTCATAGCGAAAAGATATCTGTTTTGTTTGGGTCGTAAAACCTACGTTTTAGGACCCAAACAAACTATTTGTTCAAAGGTAAGGTGAATCAGCGAATGAATAAATATTAATTGTCTACCCATAGTCTGTCTGTCTATTGTTTACCCATCAGCAGTTACGTTTTAGTATTTGTAGGTTGCAGCTATTAGGTTAGTAAACTAAGTGTTTGTCTTTGGTCTTTCTTGCAGGATTTTGTTCATGGCGAAAAGATATCTGTTTTGTTTGGGTCGTAAAACCTACGTTTTAGGACCCAAACAAACTATTTGTTCTAAGGTAAGGTGAATTAGCGAATGAATAAATATCAATTGTCTACCCATAGTCTGTCTGTCTATTGTTTACCCATCAGCAGTTACGTTTTAGTATTTGTAGGTTGCAGCTATTAGGTTAGTAAACTAAGTGTTTGTCTTTGGTCTTTCTTGCAGGATTTTGTTCATGGCGAAAAGATATCTGTTTTGTTTGGGTCGTAAAACCTACGTTTTAGGACCCAAACAAACTATTTGTTCTAAGGTAAGGTGAATCAGCGAATGAATAAATATTAATTGTCTACCCATAGTCTGTCTGTCTATTGTCTACCCATCAGCAGTTACGTTTTAGTATTTGTAGGTTGCAGTTATTAGGCTAGTAAACTAAGTGTTCGTCTTTGGTCTTTCTTGCAGGATTTTTTCCATAGCCTAAAGATATCTGTTTTGTTTGGGTCCTAAAATGGAGGTTTTAGGATCTAAAACAGTGTGTATTAAATTCTATTCACTCATAGGACATATAGTAAATTCGCGAAGTATTAAATGTTGTAATTTAATTTAAACTAGCTGCACCGCTGCGGCTATGGTGTGCAGAAAATGACAATAAAATTATCTTTACTTTTATGCGCTGAACCATAATTATTTTATTGAAACAAAAGCCTAAGTTTTTATGCATGTATGCTATTTGTCAGTGAAAGTCATGTCGAAATCTGTCATTCCATTTCGAAGATAAGCGGGAACAAACAGGCGGACAGACAAAAAACTAAAATCTATTTTTTGTTAAAAGTACCGTAAATACTGCCATATGAATTGACAGACAAACAGTTTTATTTACTTGTATAGAAGAGAAGTACATCTTATGCCGTAGTCCGAAATTCGCTTTACGCTGCTGACGTCTATCTCCGCTAGGCCGATATTAATAATCGCGATTTCGTCACTCAGTGCTGTTAGCGTGATAATGAAATCGGACCGGTACGTGAACAAACCAAGCGAATCTGACCTCTGTGACTTAGAAGTCTGTGCTTGTCAAATTTGACATAAGCCCACGACGATTTCATGCAAGAGCAATAGCATTGTAAGTGAGGAAATGACGTCACGTAAAACTTCACATTCGGCTACCAATTTCTATACTATTTCCGGAAATGTTTGGTCTTCTTAAAAGTGCTTATGGCGTGATTCAGACCACGGTCTTAAGGGCCGTCCTTTAATCACGTGATGTTTTATTAGCTTTTTTGACCCCTCTCTCCCCCTTGGTGATACGTGGTGAGGTTTAAGATTAACCCCCACCCCCACCCAAAATCACGTGTATTTTTTAGTACCTACAAAGAATTTCGTAAAACTCTCAGATGTTGGTCGCCAGACTTCGGCAGTCCCGTTATTCATTGCTACGCTAATGACGCAGTAGCGGGTGCTAGAGGCAGATATAGATAGATTCCTATAGGTACACAATCAACCAAAATAACCATATTTTATCATTGCACAAAACATCGAAAACAAGATGACGTCATTGTATGCATTAATACCGCCACTAGGTGGGTAGGTAATTATTTTATTGCAGAAATAATTAAACTTGGCTATAGGTAGATAATTATAGTAAAAATAATAAGGACGTATTTGGATTATTTTTGTTTTTGACTTATGAAAAACAAATTTGCACGGTGAGACCAATAGAGCAGATTAATTCACTGAGTGAATATCGCTCAAAACACCCAATTTTTTGGGTCGACTTCTGGATTATACTACAATTGTCAAGAGCAGACGCTTACCATCAGGTGCGCGAATCGTCCATCTTGCCACTCGATAATATAGAACAAAATATGCAACTAGAGTTTATTTTCGATAAGGTAAAAATACTTATAACACAACCAAATTATATGACGTACCTAGATAGATACATAATTATTGTACGAAACCACTCTGATATATGTATGTGGTTTTCGATTAATCAATTACATAAATTGTTGGGATAATAATCTGACTCAATGACACTGAACAGCGAGAATCAATAACATGTTACGAGAAAAATAACAGCTGCGCGTCACAGCGCGGTAAAATTTGGCGCCAATTCGTGCCCCGCGTGAGTCCGAGTGAGTCATCGTTATTACTCTTATTTATTCTGTGTCAGCGATTACACGAATACTACGCGCAGTTTTATGAATCAAATATTATTTATGTAAACGAATTGTCTTTCGGGTAGCTATCGATGATTTCTAGTGCTTTTGGGTGAGTCATATGCTTTCCTTTTTAACATGATTTTTATGATCCCAATGCGTCATGTATTGAATTAGCATTGACGTGGACGTAAAGTACCTGGGGTTTTGATTTGATAATAAAACTATATCACCATACCCAACAGTGTGTCGTAGACTTTGCATCCATGCTGCTTAGAATTATATATTATTATATAGTATACTATATTAGAATTATTTATTAATATAATTAGAATTATATACCTATAAAACTTTTTAAACATTTGACTATGTAAAAAGAGGTAAGGTTTTACCGAATCGAGGTTTCCAACGAGTCTAAAGCAATCAGATGGCGGGAAAATAGCTCAACAATGGCTCTCGGTGATTTTGTTTAATTTCCCTAGGTTTGTGTTTCTTCGAGTTTTTGTAATTGAAACTGTTAAAAATGCATAAGTGCAGGTAAAGTGCACAAAATCATATTTTCTTTACGTTTTCCTCGTTAATCATCTTAGAAAGTTCTAGCAATGCATCGACTGCATTTTTAGAACAGACTTAGGCAGGACAGTGAATTAATGAGAGACTTAGTGACTGTGACTTGAGTCTGACTGCTTCAAATGAAAATCTAACTAAATGCTATACATTTTTACTTAAATAGCAAAGGCAATAGATTCAAAGACATAAGTACATCGTTGATACAAATAAGCAAGGACGTTCTTTCTAACGTCCATTATTTCTAGCCGCGATAGTTATATCGCGGGCCATCTTTTATCGACACTATCATGTTAAATTTTATTCACAGTCGTGCGGTTTCTAAGAGCAAACATCGTTGCATCTTTGACAACATCCGTGAAACAAATGAGATGGCAAGAAACGTTGGAAAAAACAACCTTATGTACAAGGGCGATATCTCATAAAGTATTTGACATTGAGCTCGTCGACCAGTGCATCGACGAATCATTAGAGAATCGCACGGCGGATTATAAATTTGACAGTATTATTTAACATAACATTAATATTAATAATTAATATCGCGCCAGCTCTAGCCTTAGTTACTTAAATTATTATTTAAATAATAATAAGTAATAATTGGTGGTGAGAAGGATGAAGTCGTGGTTGCGGAATATCCGAGAGTGAACTGGAATATCGGGGGCGTCTGAGTTGTTCCGCCGAACCAAAAACAAGATGGACTGTACCACGCTGAACGCCAACCTTCACTAGTTGGAGAGGCACTTTAAGAAGAAGTAATAACTAAATAACCTGTTTCCAATACTATCGATATTTACATTTACATTAAATATGGATAAAAATCACGATACAAATACTTACAGAATAATATCATCATCTCATCTCAGCCGTAGGACGTCCACTGCTGAACATAGGCCTCCCCCATGATTTTCCAAAAGGACCGGTTGGAAGCGGCCTGCATCCAACGTCGTCCTGCGACCTTCATCAGGTCGTCTGTCCACCGTGTCGGTGGACGACCTACGCTGCGCTTGCCGGTCCGTGGTCTCCACTCCAGAACCTTTCGGCCCCATCGGCCATCTGTTCTGCGTGCTATGTGCCCTGCCCACTGCCACTTCAACTGGCTAATCTTCTGGGCTATGTCGGTGACTTTCGTTCTTCTACGGATCTCCTCATTTCTGATTCGATCACGTAGAGAAACCCCGAGCATAGCCCTCTCCGTAGCTCGTTGTGCGACTTTGAGCTTGACTTGAGAATAATATACTTAAATGAAAATAAAAACTAATCTAATAGCCCCATGGTTGTGAAAAGTGGCCAAATGCTAGCAGTATTGCCACGGACGACAATGCAAACTTATTGCCCAAAGTACTCGTAGGTGCCAGCATTTCGATCACCCGTCGTCGCTTCATCCAAACCTTTGACAAGTATATGACTTAATATATGTTTAACCAGTAGGTATAATTAATTCAGGTTTGGGTCAATCATTTCAAGTATCACCGGGGGAATACCCCGATATAATATATAGAGAGAGTATAGAAATTTTACTATAAATATATTAAATAAATCGGGGAAAGTACCTCTGTAATATCTCTAACACAGATAAACAAAAAACTTAATAAGGGAAGATAACGATAAATTGATCCAGTCATTTATACCGAAATTCCCCACACTACTTACGTAGTAATTATATTTTGGTTTGAATTTCAAAGGTGGTAATAAATATAAAACAAAAAGTTGCTAGTTTGCTGATAGAATTTGCTTTTAGGATAGTTTTGCAATGAGCGACGAGCCCAATAACTTTATAATTTCTGGAAATAAATTAAATTATGATAATTAGTTAGTCATAATATTAAGTATGATTAAACAACATACAAAAGTTATATATATTTATTAATTTTTAAACCACGATCAATGCAACTTGATCGAAACGTCGAGGTAAATAAATACTATTACTAACGCGATTAAGCCCCGTTAATATAATATAATTATACAGGGTTGGTTGGGTGGTAGAGGGACCGACAAACCAAATGAGCGTGTTCGGGGGACCACTTGGAAAATACAAGTTGGCCAAAAAAATCCCCGACCCCCTAATATGTTTAACTTTTTTTTTGTGATTTTTCCCTTTTTCTCCGAAATTGTACCTATTTACCACCATAACATTTGTAAAATCTGTTTTAGACCGGATGTTTTTAGTTGAATTTGGTCTCTAATACACCTTCAGGCCACGCAAAGCATAATTGGATACAAAACAGAGCTAACTAACTGATTTAGTTAAAAAAAAATTGGGGTGTCGGGGATTTTTTTTGGCCAACTTGTATTCTCCAAGTGGGCCCCCGAACACGCTCATTTGGTTTGTCGGTCCCTCTACCAAACACCCTGTATATATTTAACAGGTTATTGTGGTTTTTTACAGTTGGAAAACTGTCCCAGTCAAGTGACGTTTTTGCCCTTTCTTTTATATTTTATAGTCTTGGTCTGTTTTTTTTGTTGGCGTGTTCGTATGTGCTAAAATAATTTGCATTATTTAGCACATACGAACACGTACATAATTATTTAAAATGTTTCAGTCATGGGAATATTAACCAGATTTCATAGTAAAGAAACATAATTATGTAATTTTATACCATCAACAAAATTTTATTCAGCTGTGTTTTAATTATAAAACAATGTTTTTTTTATTTAACATTTTATTTACCTAATAATTTTAATTTATAACTTTTAGTAAGTATATGTATATATCCAACTTCTAGCTCATTTTTTAACTTTGTACTAATAAACACTGTAACAAGAAAATAAATTAAAAAAAAACAAATTAAATCAAAACTTTAAAATTTTCATTAGGCACCAGAGTTGCGCTTATGGTCAGAGAATGTACGCACAATAACACAACACGAATATCCAAGATCTTTTTTTTCTTTTTTATTGGGTAGGTTGGCAAACGAGCAAGCGGCTCACCTGATGGTAAGTGATACCATCGCCCACGGACATCCGCAATAACAGAGGTCTCAAGGATGCGTTACTGACCTTTGAGAAAGGATGATAGGAAGGAAGAGATAGAAGGGTGGAGGAGGAGGGGGAAAGAGAGGGAGTACGGGGAAGGGGCGAATCGGGCCTCCGGAACCTCCCACAAACCGACGAAACGCAATAGCAAGCTATGTTACTTCACGTAGGTGTTATGTGGGAGTGTGGTACTTCCCCGGTCGTGCCGGCACATTCGGCTGTGGGTTTGCAGCGTGACACTACCACAATGAAAACAAACATTTCTGCACATCATAAAAATATTCGCCCCATCAGAGATCGAACACGGTACCGCGAACGCAGGATTTCCCACTGGGCTAACAGCAGCCGTTTAGCTATTAAGAATCATAATAGAATTTTAGTTTAAGACTTTTTGGTTATAGTTTTGTTTTATTATAGTCTTTATTAACTAAACACAACTGTGATCGGATCAGCCAACGCTTTTGTCGTACCTATCATGTTATTGTTTTTCTAAAACGTCGATGTATAAACTGTATTCGTCATTGATTATCTATTATAATATTTCGACCTCAAAATAACCTAGTGAGTAATCGTTCGTCGCACCGAAATAATACAATATAATATTGATAAGCAAGGTACAGTCAGCATCATAAGAAACTACTGATGCTGAAACTACGATGGACTCAAATTTAATGATTGACGCATTCGCATTTATATGAATTGTTTTAAGATGATAACCCTATTGGCACATTGACGTATTATGAAAATAAAATAAGATGTAAATAATGCGGCATATGGTCGTTTGTCTCTTTCTCTAGAAAAAAATACTATACACTATTTAATATACAATTAGGTTATAATAATAAGTATTATTGCATACCCGTTGACTTGTTACTTATATCATATAATATACATGAAACTAATATTATAAAGAGGAAATATTTGTATGTTTGTAACGAATTGGCTCAAAGTACTGGACCGACATCAAAAATTCTTTCACTATTGGTAAGCTACATTCACCCTGAGTAACAAAGGCTATATAAAATTCATCACCATCATCATCCATCACTGCGCGGAGAGCAGCTAGTACCTATTATCATAATTATTATCTTTGAACCCCCTATTTATATCTTATAACTGAATTAATGTCATCAGCATTACATAATTATAAACATTTGTCAATTTTTATTACATCTATAAAGTACATAACATTGTGAACTGGAATACACGGCAAATAAAATTTAAAAACAGTAGTGTTTACTATTCTTCTAGGAATTTATTGGAACTATCGTGAGATTCGGCATTATTGGCCATTTTAATATTATTTAGATTTTTTAAAATTCGCGGGTCTCGATACAGCTCAGCAAGAACACTGTACTTACAGTACAGGGTAACCATGTCGAACCAATATTAAAATACTCTTCTATGCTTTATTTTTAAGAAGCGTTCCATGAGAAATTCAGTCTAACAATCCAAGACATTGGATTGAGTTAGGTTACATATTTTACTACATCATTCATTAGCCATCAAACAAACATCTTTTCTATCCATGCTCTCGTAAATGCTCATTTTGATACCTAACTTATTATTTTAAAATTTTTAAACGATGTTTGTCTCATCAGAGTATTAGAGAAATAAGTATCGTTTGAGTAGTGGCCATCATTATTGTTGTGAGTGTTTTTGTGTACGAGTATTTTTTGGTGGTAGTGCCACCCTGCAACCACACATCCGAATGGGCCGGCACGGCCGGGGAAGCACCTAACTCGCACATAACACCCACGTAAAGTAACATAGCTTGCTATTGCGTTTCGTCGGTTTGTGGGAGGTTTCGGATGCCCGATTCCCCCCTTCTCCATTCTCCTTCTCCTTCCCCCTCCCCCTCCACCCTTAGCCCTTCTATCTCTTCCTTCCTATCATCCTTCGTCAAAGATCAGCAACGCATCCTCTGGTTATTGCGGATGTCCGTGGGTAACGGCATCACTTACCATCAGGTGTGCCGCTTTCTCGTTTGCCAACCTATCACATAAAAAAACTAAGATTTGTGATGTTGAGTGTACATATTTCGTAACTTTTTGTTTATGAAAACAGGATATTCGATCAGTCCGATTATCCACACGTGTTTCTTTTATCCGTTATCAGATAATTATTTAATGTGATGAAATAATTAAACACTATTTGGAAACAAGTGGAATGCGGCAGTTGAGCCTTTAAAAACAGGCCTATAATTTTTTTTAAGTTAATTTAACAATATGTACGCAATAATATGTTACTCGTATCATTATGATAGTGGGCAGGGCATATATCACGAGAACTGATGGTTCATGGGGCTGGAAGGTTCTGGAGTGGAGATCACGGACCGGCAAACACAGCGGTGGCCGTCCACCGATGGAGGAGGACACAGGATGGAGGACGATTTTGGACGCAAGCCGCTTCCAACCGGTCCTTTTGACAATCTATGAGGAAGGCCTATGTTCAGCAGTAAACGTCATAGGTAAGGCCGTAATGATGATGACCATAACTTAAGTACGAATCATACAAATACAAGTACGTAACATAAATTTACGGTAGTAAGCGTTTTGTAATTGCTCAAAGTAATATATAATTAATATCTGCTAATTACTATACTATATCCAACATAATTATTATTGCTAACTTGCACAGGGTGCTCTTCATCTTCAGATGGCCAAATAGAGACATTGACAATATTAGTAACTATTTGTCAGTATAGATAATGCTTTTTAGTACCAAAAATGTAAAAATAAAACCTAATTCAACACCAAAAAGTGCGAAATAACTTGCCGAAGTTGGTACTATGCGCACAATATTCTAATGAATAATAAATCGAACGAAACATTTTTTCACAACTTTTAGTGACCCTTGCTACTAACGGGATCGACTCATTGACCGTCAATGATGATATCATCGTAGGCGTAACACTTTTCAGTTATTGAGTGTAACTCAATCCACCTCGAAAGCATACTCTACCAAACAAAAAAGAGTTTTGTGAATCGTTCCACAAATGGGGGAGAAATCGGCTAACATACATAAAAAATACATATAACCTCGTCCTTTTTTGAAGTACCTTATCAGCATTAGGACAATTATTATTATCACTACGAAGTATAGACTTTATATCTACAACTCCTATTGCGTCTTGTGAAGCGTAAAGAAAAAGCGACTTTCCACGTTTCAGATAAGGTCCAAATGTGGATAATGTAATGCAGTGCGCCATTTCACAATGGTTTTAGCGAAATTGCGTGGTTCGATCATAGAATAAATAATAGTACGTTTGATCCAATAAATACGATTCAACAGCTTAATCTGTGTCAGTATTGATTAATCTGTGACATTATCTATGTCGCGGACATTGTAATAGTCAGGTTTAGTAGCCAGGATATTATAATTTGTCTGTGTGATAGAATTACCAATGATTTTCTCAAACGTTTTCATTCCTTAAAATATCACAACCCACGGGACGTCCAACCAGTGGAGAGCTTATATAGACTATTTTCTCTTTCATACTATAGGGTTGCCAGATCTATTTTTTCCAAATTACCGAATATGGACAAAAAACGCTTATCATCGTTATACATATTATTACAGTCATGACATTAGGCAATAAAAGTTAAAAATAATCACAGGTTCATATTTTTTTACTTCTCATGCTCATATGCACTATGTAATTGAACTAAATGCTTATGCTCTAAAGCTGCCTACATACGATGCAATTCCAAATACAATCTGCTGTTCCAACACGTAGTCGCGGTTGGACGTACTCTACCTACACACGTTCCAGCGGTGATCACAATTTCATTCCGCTTTGGATCGCCACAGCGTGCACACGTGTATGAAAATGTCTCAAATGCTGTCCAAATATCAAAAACTATACCTACTGAGACTGAGACACTAAACATTTTAATACCTTTTATTATGTTATTTAATAATTAAAATCATTTCTAGTCTCGACAATGACGTGTCAATTACTTGATATATTGAAAGAAAAAAAACATCAACTGCTAAGAAAAGTACAAATTACGCCATAACTATATTTTCATCCCACAAATGTGGCAAGTCATTAAAAGATTTCTGAAATTCTCATCAATATAGTTTTTTCACTTTTTGGCACGACCGCGACTGATCCCAGTTTGGATACAACCGCACTACTCACGTTACAACGCGGTTTACAATTTGCTGTAATAATCTGCTGATTGCTAGGACGGATGATACGACGTGAAACATGTTGGACGGGAGTCACAACACGCCTACATACGATACAATTTGTTGGTTCACAGCAGATTGTTACAGCATGTTGCATTCGAAATTGCATCGTGTGTAGACATTTTAAATTTAGTGCATAAAAATGTGATTGTTTTATTTAAAATTATAATAATCAATTTAATTTTATTAAAAAATGTATTGTTCAATGTGGTTCAGTTGTAGTATATTTCATGTAGGACGTTTGACTGGGTTATTAATAATACCAATAGATTAGGACATTATTAAGGACTCAGACGTAACTTTTGCCGAATTTCACGGTAACATTAGGTGGTTTCTATTTTATAAATTGGCTTAAGCACATGTGCTCAAATCCATAATACAAAATATTTAAAGTGAAAAGTTATTTCACGTAATGATCTAATTTATTCTTCTCTAACACACTACCTTCAACCGCATCATCACTGACCATCGAGTGTGATAGTTGTCAAACACAAATTTATCATGTATTAAAAAAACTCCGTTTTGTTTATTACTACCAACCCTAACTTTATCAGGTAATTTGCATACGCAGTAACAACATGTATAGACAGGTACGTAGGTACATTTTGTTGTTTTGACTGTTCTCTGAGACGCAATTTCAGTACCTACCTATACCTAAAGATGATATCAGCAGACTATATCCTGTCCATGTTTTGTTAGTGTTGATTTTACATGATAAGCAACGAGACGGGCATACTATGCGCCTCTGGTGCGCCACCAGTCCAAAACTTTTGGAGGGTTAAAACTCACAGCCCTGTCCATGCTATGTGCCTCTAAGACCCAAGGGTGTCTGTTTTCCGCGTAACCGAGTCAACCTCATTTGATACTGACTTCCAGTATCCGAATTTTGGCTACTATATTTTAAAGCTCGTTTTCCAAAAGGACGATCTGCAGTGAATCTAGACTAAATCTGTCCGCATCAGGTTTACGCTATAACAAAAGATGTATGAATGAACCAGGGGCTTGCTGGTCCGAATCAGCAAGCCCCTGGTTAAATAGAGACGTGAGTAAATAAATTATAGTGCTAAGCGAGACGTCATCGACGCGGGCGTCCCGAACACTCCTTGAAAAAGGCCACCGAATGTGGTCGAAACTATAGTCGGACCTATCCGATAAACATTACGTGAGTAATCCCGTATTTTTAATTAATAGTGAGAAATAAAATTGTTTATAGCATTTACTGTCAAATCTTGGTAAACTCAGTTAGCAGCCACGAAGGTGGACATTCAGAAACGGAACTATACACAAATCGATTTGATCGCTGGCGTCAATAGAAACGTAACTGCAGCAGGATTGTTTTTCAAGAGCAGAATAAGAAAACGTATAAAAAGTCACCGTTCAGCTACGATTCTATTGCAATATAGTTTGTGGAATCGACCCCCAGTTTGACTCCGGTTGTCGCTCGATAATTACCTAAAAAGCAAAAAGTCATTCTACAATGTGTATAGACAAATTGGAACGCAACGTCGTCGTAAAAGCTACTTTCAATGAAAATGAGTTATCGTCATGTTCATGATCTATTGATTAACGGGGGATCCCAATAATCTATCTATCGACAGTTTCCCTTACTACCGATAGAAATTTGACATAACGTCTATACAAATAGTGTCAAATATCTATTCTCTAGTAAGGTAAACCGGCGATAGATAGATTATTGGCACCGGCCGTTAGCCGATAAGAAAAGTTATGATCGATCGCTGACGTCAATAGAAACGTAACTGCAGCTGGACTGTTCATCAATAGCAGAGAAAACGTAAAATATATCGTTCATCTATGAATTGATCATAGTTGGAGCAAAAATTGGTTAGTGAAATCGGTGCTGTTTTTATATTTTATTGGAATGGAACTCGAAATATGTGCCGAAACTTTTATTTATTTACTAGCGACTGCACGCGACTTCGTTCGCGTAGTAGGCTCGGCCTTCGGCCTCGTCATAACCTCCCATCTTTTCTTGGTTTTTATCATTTTTATATAACTATATGGTATGGATGGATATATGATTTCGGATTTGATATAGTTTATTCATCATAATATATCATTATCATATTTCTGTATAAACTTTCACGTGCATCGAATATAAAGCTGTTTTACATTAACAACATTACGTATTTGTAGTATGTTTGTTAGTTATATTAAAAATAACCATTACCCTTATTATTACTACTTTTTATTTCATGGATTTGCTATCGAGCCCCTAACATAGGCATAAGTAGGGATATAGCCACAACACTTAGATGCCCGTTTGATATGACATATACAATGTAGTATAAAAACAGAACATGTATGTGGTAACATGGTGATATTACAAAAATGGGTAAAATGCTATTTGACATGAACTTATCAGTGATAAGGGAGATGGATGGTTATGGACGAGACTATGGCACCTGCCCATTTCAGTCTCATATTAAATATTTTGGCAGGTGGTGACTTGCTACCCAATAAACGGGCCCCTATAAGTGCCACCATCATTGGTGACAAAAGGCAACGTTGGCGGTTTCAGTAAAGCACTACATCCGGCGTTATGCCCTTTTACACTTCCAAACTTGGAGCATTTTGTGTCTCCAACCCCCTGACAGGCTTGCTGATTCTGTCCGAATCAGCAAGCCTGATTCGAGGCAAGTTTCATTCATAAATCTATTGTAATTTTTTGTCCTGATGCTGACAGATTAAGATGAGACTTAAATTGGCAGGTGCCGTAGTTTCGTCCATAGCCCACTATCTCCCGTACCACTAATAAGTACATATCAATAGCCATGCCCATTTGACCCACTTTTTTAATAGGTGTACCATGTAACCATCCATCCAATATGTTTCTGTTTTTATACTACATTGTATTTTTATACTAAACAAGCCTCTAAGTGTTGGCCACAGCCCCACTTATGCCTTTGCACAGAACCGGACGTAATCCGTGAAATAAATGGAATAAGATAATAATAATAAGTTTATTTCATAAAAGGCATTTACAAATAACATAATATTATAGTAGAATAACCTGGTTACCAAACTAGGCTTTTAAAAGCCCGTATTATAAGTTCCAGGTCTCTTTCGTCGATGTAAAATTTAAATAAATTGCCATACATAGAAAAATAATTATTTGGTATAAATCGATAGATTTAACCCTAAAAAATAAACTTAAGCAAGGATTAACAATGCAAACATATAATACATAACTTAGATACTATATATATAGTACATTATACAGTTTCATTACTGGATAATTTTCCTTTGGTATTCCGTATCATGAAATTAGCTCATGTTTTAGTAATACGTCCTTATCTTTTCTATTTGGTCAATCAATGGCTGTAAAAACCATATATTTTAATATGTTTTTTTCCTCTTTCTGTGCTGCAACATTATTAAAGTTAGATAGAGACTACTCGTATTAGAGACTGGTTTGGAAATTCCAGTTGAAAATTGTAGCCTACATTTCTGGAGGTTGTAGTGGGTATTTTGGTATATGGGGATATTCCATTTAGATCATTTTTGATAATGCCTATTTAAAAGCGCATTGACATCAGCACTGATGGTAGTATCCTTGGTCAGAAACTGTGGTTACAAATACAGCTATACTCGTATATATATAGGTAGGTATACAGAGAAATTACGCAACATACTTATTGACAAGTTTATTAGAAATTAGAAGTGTCTAATTTCTATAACATTAATAAAAATCCCATATGAGATAACTCATAGTTTGTACTGTACACGTGGACGACAGAAGCGCTCGTAGCGAAGCTTGACTTGGCGATCTTAACCGATCAAGTTTAGCACCGCTTGCTGCGGTCAGGACTTGGATAGGTGACCGCTAGTGGTATTATTCAACTGATCGCTTCCGTGCTTCAGAGAGCACAAATCTGTTTGTTTGTCTTAGGACGACAGTCGTTAGGCTATGTCGAAGGCCTTCAGGCGGCCTGTTAACTTCGACATGGGTTGGCCTACCGACCAAGCAGCACTGAGCCCGCATGGTGGATTTTGGCCCAACTCCGCTCTCTGAGAGGAAGCTTTGAGTCCCAGCAGTGGGAACATAATGGGCTTATAAAGATGACGTCAACGATACGATTACGTTATAGTTACGCAAGTTTTCGTGTCTGGCCCACTGGACCTGAGAATCAATCTCCATTCTAAATTAAGGCAATTTAGCCGCCTAGAAAGTACATGCATGGTACTATTTTAACTTAAGATTACCTATACTAATATAAAAAGGATGTTTATCAATCAAATAAAATATATTTATTTCAGGCAAATAAACCCATAAAACGTACAAATAATAATGCAATAAAATATATCGTGAGCAAATCCAAAAATACAAAAATGTTCAGTAAATTTTGTGCACAATAAATTACAATATTCAAATACTTACTTATAAAATAAAAACTAAATGTCAAAAATACAATACCCATTTCTAAAATCACTAAATAATCAGAACCTTCGCTTCGGAAAGCTCAATCGATCCTGCGTGCAATCATCGCCATGACGGAGTTGGAGCTGGCCCTCACTCTGCGCACCAAGAACATTCCTCGCTTTCCTCGCATGGTCGCATAGAAACAGTCTGCTCGCGCCTTCGCAGAGGCGCTGCAGAAACGGGGCAGCCTCAACACCGCCCTAAACGCGTTGTTGTATTGTACACGGAGGGTACTGTAGCTTTTCTCTAAGTAATTAGTAAATTTATGGGAGTGTTAGTAACGAATAAACTCAAAAACTACAGGACCAAATTCAAAAAATCTTTCAATATTTGAATGCTACATTACCCCTGAGTAAATATGCTACATATTATGATTCATCATCATCATCATCATCCATCACCACGCTTGAGAAAACGCGGAGTGCAGCTAGTAATAAGTAAGTTTATGTATACCTATTTGGTTAAAGTGCAATAATATAATTATTGAGTTGTATGTATTCAAATGTTTTTTTTTATATAATCTCATTCGGTAATATTCTAATTATGAAATGAAATACAGACTTTTATAGGCATGTTTTATTTACATACTTCTTTAAGATAAAAAAAAATAACTAAAGCATTATTCTCCTAACAAAACAACGCTTTAAAACATTTTTTTAATTATTAAAGTACAATGTGTCCCGACCAAGGAGGTTTCAATTCAATTTAAGTACACATTATCTGTGGTGAACGCGCTGGTTCCGAGCCAATAGGCCAATAACAGACTTTTTCCACTGATATTGGCAAAATTGTGGTAACGCCGCACAAGCCATACAAACAAGAAGAAGAAGAAGACTTTTTCCATTTTGGTGCTATTTCGTACATACGAATTTGAGTAATATTTTGTTGGATAAAACTTTAGTAGCAAAAATTTCATGAGATTAAATAAAGTAGTGTATGCAACTGCATATAATTAGGTATTAAAACATTCGTGTAATCTTATTTTGAATCTCCACTGCGGCTCGTTTCAAAAAACTACACTCATGTGTTAATACCCTCTATTATATGACAGTTGCATAAACTACTATTAAAATATTTTTTATACCTGTCAAGAAATACGAGGATCAATAATATCATAATATAGCAATTTTTAATTAACATATACTGACGGATACTGTTTTTCTACCGACTTCCAAAAAAAGGAGGAGGTACTCCATTCGAATGTATTTTTTTCGTTTATTACCTCATAACTTTCGACCGGGTGAACTGATGCTCAGAACTCTTTTTTGTTTGAAAGCTGGCGCTTCCCGTGTCGTCCCATTTAAATTTCATCAAATTCGGTTCAGTAGTTTTTGAGTTACACTCCAATAACTGAATAGAATGGAAGTCGGTATTAAAAATTTTCAAATTGTACTTGTACAATTTCTGTACGATTTACAAGATGCGCTTCCTCGATTTAATGTACAAGAAATTGAAAGAATTCAAGGTGTGAACTGATCTAAGTTAGATCTGACTAAAAACAGAAACATAAAAACTAAAGGCCAGTGGACCAAGCAAGAACATCTACGTAAGTGTAACGTGCTAACGTGGTTGTGCCGTTGTCAACGTGTACAGTACAAACTATGAGTTATCTGTGTCATAGTTGTACTAGATAAATGATAGTTTGTACTGTACACGTCAAAGACCCACAACATAATCCCAGTACCCAATACTGTGTTACACATACAGTGTGTTGCGTAAACTGTGTAACAGGGTTACAGGACCTTTCCGTATATGATTGAAATGATATTGAATTTAGTTTATATATTATTCTTGATTTAAACATCGAACTCTGTATCGGTAGGACCGGAAGAAGTAGCAGAAATGAATTGCGAAAAATAATAGTATGTATTGGTAATGTAAACAGTTGAAGAACGCGCCATGTTACCCGAGTTTCTTGCCGCTTCTTCTCGGTAGGCTCTATATATTTGGAACGCGGCGGTAGAGTCTTTAAAGTGCATTATAATGAAAAGTTGACGTTCATAAGTGCGTTTTTGATGCCTAAATTGAATAAATGATTTCGACTTTGACTTTGACCATGCCGTCTTATATGAAGTGTTTTATCGAAAAACAGTAAAGATGGGAAGTGGGTATATCTGTCACAGCAAGAATATTGGCACTATAATATCAAGATACAGGAGGGGTCTGTCTATTTAAAAAAATCCAAAATGTATGAATGGTTACTGACTCTCACCTATGATGAAATAGAAGAAATATTAAACTCTCATAAGTAAACACACAATACAATTTAACTATTTTTATAAAATCTATTAGTATTAACATTTTTTTTTACAAAATGATTTCTCAACGCGTACTTGCGCATACGTAGTTATACCCTTACAAACCTTCACACCACACACACACACTTACATCCTTACACTCCTACATGCACACACCCTCGCAATTACGCAAGCAAATGCACGTTCATCTTAATATAGATACTTTCTTTCATTTTCTTTATATTAATAATAAATTTTGTATTTTGTCTTTAACTTTAATATTATAACCTCAGATTATAGAACAAAAGGCAGATGGAGCATACTGAATACGCGAGTGTCGCCACCAAAGCGAATACAAATTCAAAAGCAAATACAAACCCGCGCTAGTGCTATACGCGACTTGTCCGAAGTAACACGTTACGACTGGTTCGTAATTTTAATGTACAAAATACCGTCTTGTGTTATTAAACACTGTAAAAGTTGTTCCCAAAAAGAAAAAAAAGAAGATGGAATATCTTTTCACAGATAACTATTAATTATTTGGCTTATATAATTTTTAATCAACATACTAACTTTACATGTGACTCGGAACACAAAACTTCAACAGTCATTCGCTTGTGTTGCCAGTATTTATTTAAATTAGTTAGCCGTTTTATTGGTAAAACTACATTTAGAAGGTCTAGGGATTAGTGATGTAACAAAAGTTTGTTTTTAATCCTCCTCTAATCTCCAAAGTCTGTGAAGAGCAAAATCTGAAATAATTTGTTACCTACAAATTTGTTCGGAACCCGAGATGGGCGAGTCCGATGGAATGTTCAGTATGTTAATCTAGATTAAAAACTACCTGTGTGCCAAATTTTATCCAAATCATTATAGTCGTTTTTGCGTGAAAGAGAAATAAACATCCATACATACGTACTTCCATTCTCACAAACTGTCGGATATATGTGTAATAATTAGAAAAGTAGGAATACTATTAAAATATTAAACAAAAACAATTAAACAATGAATTGTGATATTTATACAGAACCTTCTTTATTTATTGTAATTTATTTAGTTATTAATAACCATTATTTTATCCATATACTACTGTATGTTACAACAGAACGTTTAACTTTCCAATATTATAACAATTTGTTACAAAAATGAGGGAGTTAATTTTTCATTATCTGGTAACTGTACACGCACACAGATGCACGTGTACGTACAGTGCAGTGGCTCGTTGTCACGCACACATAACTATAAAGGTGGCGACACTCGCGAGTTCGGCGCACTCCATCTGCCTTTTGTTCTATAATCTGAGATTATAACGTTATGTTTAGAAATATATGTATCAAAAAGGAAGGAGGTTCCCAAGATACAGGTTAACCTAGTTTGGGGACCAATGAAACCATGCTCTGTAAAATGTAATCTACGTCAATAAACGTTATTTTAATAATAATAATAATAATATGGGACAACATCCATGCAAAGGCTTTCAGGTCCCAAACTAGGCACAGCCTGTACTATGGTAACCTGATGACTGATATACATACTTATATACATATACACACCCATACATACATATATTATTATTATTATTTAGAAAAAGAATGGAACCCTTTTTCTCCTGGTTACGCCATAACTTGAGAACGGATAGAACAATGTCGCAAATTATTTTTTTTGTTCCGTTAATTTTCTTATGAAAGAAAAACTAAGAAAAGATCGGAGGCTATGGCGAGGCCGAAGGGCGAGCCTACTACGCGAACGCAGTCGCGGGTAATCACTACTATATTTTAATTCTTGCAGAATACTGTCGTGAATGTAAACAGTTGAAAAACGCGTCATGCACTTTTCAACTGTTTACATGGAACAGCCGTGCGATTCTCTAAGCGCAAACATCGTAGCATCTTGGACAACAGCGTGAAACAAATGACGAGATGACAAGAAACGTTTGAAAAACAATCTTGTGTACAAGGGCGATATCTCTTAAAGTATTTGACATCGGTGAGCTCGTCGACGAATCATTAGAGAATCGCACGGCTGAATTGAATCCGACTGTTGTTCATAAGTGCTTCATCGACGATATATACACCTAATTAGTATAATTACCAAAAAAACAAACAGCACTATATGCTGCTGGTACTTAATACATACATGGGAAGAAAATTTAAAACTACTTTAAAAAAAAAACCCACATAATCATCAATATTTGGTCAAACGTCTAGATTGATTCACACCTACAAATTTTATTCTAGGCATTTCCACTATTCATTAAGATATACTGCGCGCGGTTTATGCATGAAACTTAACACCCCTACATAGAAATGTATCATTCATTCATAACATTCGGCAAACTCGCGTCCTAGCTCGTTAGACCTGGCCACCGGACCAACCCCGCACCCTCCGCCCTGCCACCGCGCGGCCATTGTTTCTTCCGAAAACGAACGAACGAAAGCCGAAAGTCGACAATCTCTTTCACACCGAACGCTCGGGTGGGGGGTGTAAGAAAGAGTAAGAGAGATATTTTTTCACTGACGCGAGTCATGTGTTTTCATTAATAAGTTGTACATAGGCATGTAGTATTTTTGTTAAGATGGTGTCCATACTTTTAGATGGAATTTTCGAAAACTTTAACAATTAATAATTATTTCACTGTGAAGTAATAAAAAATTTTGACTACATATCTACAATGTATTAACACTTTTGTACCGCCCATTTTTTTTTGTAAATATACAAATAGGGTGTATATGGTAACATGCTAATGGGAATTTCAGTCACATCAAAAATATTGGCAGTACAGTGTCAAGATATAGAGAGGAAGTCGGGTTATTACTAGATACCTTTAAAATAATTCCTCTCAAATGAATATAATGCAGAGAAGAATGACGTAAAGTGTTATTGTCTGGCCACAGGTGGGAAAACCTTGTGGTTATTCTATAAGTGTCATATTTAAATTTAATTACAAGGTTACAATTAGGTTATTTCATTTGTTGTTGACCGACTGAGCGAAGTGGTCGAAGTCTCTTTTTTTATGTCACTAGCTGCTCTCCGCGGTTTCACCCGCGCAGTGATGGGTGGTGATGATGATGATGATGATGATGATGATGATGAATTTTATAGAGCCTATGTTACTCAGGGCGAATGTACTTTCCAATGGTGAAAGAATTTTTGAAATCTAAAATTATCAATAAGAGCCAATTCGTTACAAACATACTTATATACAAATCTTTCCTCATTATAATATTAGTATAGATCAGGGTAACGGCTAAGCACGAGTCCCACTTCATGTTAAGTGGTAACCTCTGCCTAGAACAGATGTCACAAGTGACGAACTGCACTGAGCTCGTAACCCTGAGCCATTAAGTTCATAATTCGAAATGAGTGTAGATTACGACCAAATTTCTTGATTCAACTTCGCGAAAACTTAGTTTTTCGACGCTTAAACCTAATAAGCAAAGTTCGACCAAAAAACGTAGTGTAAATTGAATATACGTTCTTATGAAGTATGGGAGCTAATACACGATTAAGCAAACTTGGCTCGATAGAAAAAATCGACAACATTCCCTACATTTTGCAATTTTTCTTACGTGCTTCGTGGGAAAAAGCATTTTATCCAACTATATGCAAATATATTTCAATTAATGTATCATATTCGAATTCCCAATGAAATTGATAATTGAACTATGGACTCCTTTACCATTAAAATATAATCATTTGATTGTACGAAATAAACATAAAAAGTATTAGCACGTATTCAAATGCATCTTCGCATTACATCGTCTAATGTAATAAGCAATGCTCAACTTTTTTTATTTTTTTGGCGAGGCCGAAGGGCGAGCCTACTACGCGAACGCAGTCGCGGGTAATCACTACTATATTTTAATTCTTGCAGAATAGTGTCGTGAATGTAAACAGTTGAAAAACGCGTCATGCAATTTTCAACTGTTTACATGGAACAGCCGTGCGATTCTCTAAGCGCAAACATCGTAGCATCTTGGACAACAGCGTGAAACAAATGACGAGATGACAAGAAACGTTTGAAAAACAATCTTGTGTACAAGGGCGATATCTCTTAAAGTATTTGACATCGGTGAGCTCGTCGACGAATCATTAGAGAATCGCACGGCTGAATTGAATCCGACTGTTGTTCATAAGTGCTTCATCGACGATATATACACCTAATTAGTATAATTACCAAAAAAAACAAACAGCACTATATGCTGCTGGTACTTAATACATACATGGGAAGAAAATTTAAAACTACTTTAAAAAAAAAACCCACATAATCATCAATATTTGGTCAAACGGCTAGATTGATTCACACCTACAAATTTTATTCTAGGCATTTCCACTATTCATTAAGATATACTGCGCGCGGTTTATGCATGAAACTTAACACCCCTACATAGAAATGTATCATTCATTCATAACATTCGGCAAACTCGCGTCCTAGCTCGTTAGACCTGGCCACCGGACCAACCCCGCACCCTCCGCCCTGCCACCGCGCGGCCATTGTTTCTTCCGAAAACGAACGAACGAAAGCCGAAAGTCGACAATCTCTTTCACACCGAACGCTCGGGTGGGGGGTGTAAGAAAGAGTAAGAGAGATATTTTTTCACTGACGCGAGTCATGTGTTTTCATTAATAAGTTGTACATAGGCATGTAGTATTTTTGTTAAGATGGTGTCCATACTTTTAGATGGAATTTTCGAAAACTTTAACAATTAATAATTATTTCACTGTGAAGTAATAAAAAATTTTGACTACATATCTACAATGTATTAACACTTTTGTACCGCCCATTTTTTTTTTGTAAATATACAAATAGGGTGTATATGGTAACATGCTAATGGGAATTTCAGTCACATCAAAAATATTGGCAGTACAGTGTCAAGATATAGAGAGGAAGTCGGGTTATTACTAGATACCTTTAAAATAATTCCTCTCAAATGAATATAATGCAGAGAAGAATGACGTAAAGTGTTATTGTCTGGCCACAGGTGGGAAAACCTTGTGGTTATTCTATAAGTGTCATATTTAAATTTAATTACAAGGTTACAATTAGGTTATTTCATTTGTTGTTGACCGACTGAGCGAAGTGGTCGAAGTCTCTTTTTTTATGTCACTAGCTGCTCTCCGCGGTTTCACCCGCGCAGTGATGGGTGGTGATGATGATGATGATGATGATGATGATGATGAATTTTATAGAGCCTATGTTACTCAGGGCGAATGTACTTTCCAATGGTGAAATAATTTTTGAAATCTAAAATTATCAATAAGAGCCAATTCGTTACAAACATACTTATATACAAATCTTTCCTCATTATAATATTAGTATAGATCAGGGTAACGGCTAAGCACGAGTCCCACTTCATGTTAAGTGGTAACCTCTGCCTAGAACAGATGTCACAAGTGACTAACTGCACTGAGCTCGTAACCCTGAGCCATTAAGTTCATAATTCGAAATGAGTGTAGATTACGACCAAATTTCTTGATTCAACTTCGCGAAAACTTAGTTTTTCGACGCTTAAACCTAATAAGCAAAGTTCGACAAAAAAACGTAGTGTAAATTGAATATACGTTCTTATGAAGTATGGGAGCTAATACACGATTAAGCAAACTTGGCTCGATAGAAAAAATCGACAACATTCCCTACATTTTGCAATTTTTCTTACGTGCTTCGTGGGAAAAAGCATTTTTATCCAACTATATGCAAATATATTTCAATTAATGTATCATATTCGAATTCCCAATGAAATTGATTAGTGAACTATGGTGACTCCTTTACCATTAAAATTTAATCATTTAATTGTACGAAATAAACATAAAAAGTATTAGCACGTATTCAAATGCATCTTCGCATTACATCGTCTAATGTAATAAGCAATGCTCAACCTTTTTTATTTTTTCATAAAAAAATAGAACCGACTTCTAAACTAAAAAGTGTGAAATAACGTGTCGAAGTCGGTACCATGCACGCAATATTGTGATACTTCAACAAGTTATTTCACACTTTTTAGAGTAGACGTCGGTTCTATTTTTTGATATTTTTTTAAAATACCGCTTTCGTAAATGAAGAAGGGAAAAGAATACAAAGTACGACTGACATTATGACTTAAAATATTTGGACAATGCGACTGAAGAATTAGAGAACCTCCCGGCCCCATCGGCCATTTGTTCTGTGTGCTATGTGGCCCTCTGTCACTTCAACTCGCTAATTTTCTGAGTTTATATAGAATATGAATAGTAATTAAAATAATGTAAGAAGTAAATGAAAAATTAAAAAACCTACACGTTAATAAATACATGGTCTCACTATTTGGGATACCGAAGACCGTGCGTCTAAAAGCAGACCCCGGGCTTCTTGGCGGAAGTTAAGGATGCAACCGAGAAATTGCGATGATGATGATGATGACGTTAATAAATGCAGCCACGGATCGGCCCTAGCGCCTCCGCACTTACACGGGGTTCAAGGAAGGCCGCGGGCGGAGGAGTTAATAGGTGTTTCACAGTAATTATTTATCGACAATCTAAGAGATAGAGTGCGTCATTTGAGGAAACACTGTATATATGATTGGACTCTCAATATATTGGATGATGAATCATCATTTAATTATTTAACAAGGTACCTATACCGATCTATTAAGCTCCTCTGTAGAATCCAAGTGTAGCGATGCCGCGCGTGAATCAGCTGTGGTTGGATGTAACTTTTTAACGACAAGACAAACATGTCGTGAATACATTAAAATACTCTGAAACGCAAAAAATTGGGCACTTATGTATCATGTAAGGGTGTTTAGATTAAGGTGCTGTCAATTCATGTCGTCGATAAAAACGAGGGTTTTTGAAGCAGTTTAGATCATAAGCAGCGATTTACTTAAAACTACAAAAAATAATATGACATTTCTAAGACTTTTGAGTACACATTGACGGACTCAAAAACATATTCAAACATACTAGAGAGTACATTAAAAAATTCAAACATACCACTTAATTTCACATTTAAAAAAGTTTTGCTCTATAATCACAATTGTATTTGTCATGAAACACATATCATACAATAGCAATTTTAATATACATACATTGACGGATGCTGTTTTTATTGAATAGTGAACATTATTTTTTTCCAAATATTTGTACGTATTTACGAGTAAATACGTACAAATTACGCTTTCAAGTACATCTCGATGTACTTGAAAGCAAATGAAAGAATTCAAGTTCAGAACTGAAAGCGCTTTCAGCTTATAAAAAAAGTATTTTGTTATCTTTTACCATTTATTTTACTCATGTTTATAGTGACACATTGATATTATTACTACATCGATGTAGTGCAATGTTTTCTAATTGTTATATTCTTCAAGAATTGTGAAAAGAAAATCTTTTCCTCCTCCAAATAATTATATTTTCACTTCAGTAACTAAAACATGTAGGTTTTGCTGCCTGAAATCAGAGAGCAAAATGCTCTTTTTTTTTTTTTTGCTCACTGAGTGAGACAAAGTAACTTTAAAAAAAATACACGGCAATGATAAGGTGCCGTTTTTAAGGTTCCGTGCCTTGAAAGAAAACAGGAATCTTTGTAGGATTGTCCGTCTGGCTAGACAGACAGACGGACAGACAGACAGACGGACAGACTGGGATGACGGTCAAGGCTCTATTTCTCAGGAACGTTTTATAGACAAAAATATTAAAACCGTAAAATATGTATTTAAACTACATATTTTACGGTTTTAATATTTTTCCTTATAAGAAATGCTAATTTTCTATCACAAAGTTGTTATTTGCGTTTAGTGTACGTACCTTCGAGGGATTGAACGGCAATTAGGTTAGTCTGCAAAAGTACAAGGGTGAACTATTGAATTTATAAGATAATTATCAATATCTTTGTACGGAACCCTCGGTGAGCAGGTCCTACTCGCACTTGGCTGGTTTTTTATGATTTGTATACACATTCATATATTTATTTCATTCAATTCGTTAATTTAGCGGCTGCTACCCTACCGCTCAAATCCAGTTCATAGAGCAAATATATAATAAATAAGAATTTTGCATATCATTCAGAAAAATCTAATAATATTTCGGATATACTTACCTATTTATTTATGAAAAATGCTAATTTTATAACACTGTATAAAAAATTTCCCCCCCTCAGGTCGCGTGAGGCGGACACGTGCGCAGGCGCACACGTGCGGTTACGTAACAAGGTCGCGTTACGTAACACGTCTACTAGATATTTAGCTACATTTGAGATACTTTAGTTAAGGCTACATAATGTATGTTAAAGACAACCGTTACTAAAACGATATAATGCTTCTACACAAATCATTATGTCACTGTATTAGTAAGGCCTGTTTAAACATATTTTTATGCTCCGTAGTTAGAAGATACTAGGTATTACCATTGTCTAATGAATTCTATGAACAATATTCCTACTAATATTCTAAACGCGAGAGTTTGTATGTATAGATGTTTGTTACTCTTTCATGCAAAAACTACTGTAATGGATTTTATTGATATTTGGCATGTAGTTAGATGAGGCACTGGAATAGTATATAGGATACTTTTTCATCATCATCATCCATCACCACGCGGATGCAACCGCGGGGCGCAGCTAGTGTAATTTAGGGTACATTAATGAGGGTAGTATTTACAATTTCCGGGACAATATTAGTCCTTTATAAGTAGATCTGCCGTGCGATTCTGTACTGATTCGTCGACGAGCTCACCGATGTCAAATACTTTATGAGATATCGACCTTGTACATAAGGTTGTTTTTCCAACGTTTATTGTCATTTCGTCATTTGTTTTACGGATGTTGTCAAATATGCAACGATGTTTGCTCTTAGAGAATCGCATGGCAGTTCGCCGTTTATTGGTACAGCACGCTCGCTTCTCTCGTTCGGTGTGCGTGTTTTAGTCATCCGTAACCTACCACTCCTCCTCGCTTCGCTCGTCACCGTATATAATAACCAATTACTAGGAAAATAAATTATTTAAATACAAAATATATAGGTATACAAAATCAATGATGATAGCGCGTTCATACTGGACATTTTTCTCAGTTTTATTTCAGTTGTGATATTAATAGTTATAGTTTGTGAGTTTGTAGGAAGTAATCTTTCTAAACCGACTATGAAAATGATTGTACTAGTAGAAAGCTTTTTTTTGAGGAGGAAGGGGAGGCTGTGCACTTCCCTTTCGCCACGGGGGTAACAGAAAATGGCATATGTGGGGCTCAGACCTACTAAAACCCCCGTGAGCAGTCCTCCGCCAGGAAGAGAGATGGGGTCGCGCTTGCATTATCCATCTATACCATGGTATATAGTACCATGTTAGTTCAAAGGTACCTTTTATCACAATATTGTGCGCACGGTACCGACTTCGACAAGTTATTTCACACTTTTTGGTGTTAAAATCGGTTCAATTTTGTGGTAAAAATTTCTTTTCTTAATTTTTCGGATTGATTGTCATTCACCGTCAATGATGATATCATAAAGATATCATAGGCCTAACACGTTTCAGTTTTTGCAGTTTAACTCGAAAGCTGCTTGAAATTGATACAATTTAGTAAATAATAATAAAAAAAGAAATTTGAGAATCGGTCCGCAAATGGTGGAGAAATCGGCGAACATACACAAATAAAAAATACATACACCGACCATATAACCTTCTTCTTTATTGAAGTCAGTTAAAAATGAACCCCTATTTCTCCTGCCCTGCGATTCTCTAATGATTCGTCGTAGCCTTCATCGACGAGCTCGCCGATATAAAATACTTTATGAGATATCGCCCTTGAACATAAGGTTGTTTTCCCAACGTTTCTTGTCATCTCGTCATTTGTTTCACGGATGTTGTCAAAGATGTAACGATGTTTGCTCTTACAGAATCGCACGGCTGGTCACGCTATAAATCGAGAACAGATGGAACAATCTCGCTAATTCTTGTTTAGTTGTGTTAATCATCATCATCATCATCATCATTATCAGCCGGAAGACGCCCACTGCTGAACATAGGCCTCCCCCAAGAACGCCACTTGGACCGGCTACTCGCTTCCTGCATCCAGCGATTCCCCGCCTTTTTTATGAGGTCGTCGGTACACCTAGCGGGGGGCCGGCCTACACTACGCCTTCCGGTGCGTGGTCGCCACTCGAGAACCTTTCTTCCCCATCTGTTATCAGTTCTGCGAGCGATGTGGCCTGCCCATTGCTACTTCAATTTGCTAATTCTGAGAGCTATGTCGGTGACCTTAGTCCTCCTACGGATCTCCTCATTTCGGATCTTATCACGCAGGGAAACCCCAAGCATAGCCTTCTCCATTGCTCGTTGAGCGACTTCAAGCTTGCTAATGAGGCCCACAGTAAGGGACCACGTTTCAGTGCCATAAGTCATCACTGGCAACATACACTGGTTGAAAACCTTGGTTTTCAGGCTCTGAGGTATTGGGGACGAAAAGATGGATCGAACCTTCCCAAACGCTGCCCATCCGAGGTGGGTTCTTCGTGCGACCTCCTTGTTGAAGTTGAACCTACCAAATTGGACAGTCTGTCCCAGGTAGACGTACTCGTCTACTACTTCGAGTGTATCGTTTCCAACAATGATGTTTTTCGTCTTATCCATGTTCATCTTAACACCAACCTGTTGGGAAACTCTACTGAGGTCGTTTAGCATGGTCGATATCCTCGAGCGATTGTGTTAATAATTGTCAGGAAAAGGTTCTTATGAAAGAAAAACCAAGAAAAGACGGGAGGTTATGGTGAGGCCGAAGGCCGAGCCTACTACACGACCGAAGTTGCGGGCAGTCACTAGTAGTAAAATATATAATATGTACAAATAGTGAATGCGCCAAAGTGATAAGTCCCGATGACTAACTATGTAGGTAAACATTTTTTGAACTTTAAAATCCTTGTTAACTAACTATTCAGATATATTAAATGATACATATATTAATAATAACTGAGATTCTGACATCGTGACTCACTTGATACGTAATCTCATGTGCGTGCCGACGACGTGACGCCACCCACCACGGCTTATCTCTGTTATCTATCTCTTAGTATTACATGACACCTTGTATTCAATTAATATAATTACAATGATAACACATTTATTACATACTCGTTGCACTTACGGTTTGACCCGCGTGGTGATGGATGATGATGATGATGAATCTAATATAATCTATGTTCATCAGGGGTAATGTACGAGGGCGGGTCAATAAGTCCGTGACTTTTTGAATTTCTGACCTCTTTACTGAAAAAGCAACACTACTCCTGTCAACAGGCATCTGTCAGTTGACTCCTGTCAAAATTTGAACTCGCTGCGTCAGTTAGTTTGTGTTTGACAGCTATCTTTATCAGACTACCCAGTAATTTGAGAAAGAAATGGAAAAAAGTGAATTTCGTGTGCTTATTAAGCATTATTTTTTGCGAAAAAAAACCTTTACTGAGACCAAGGCTAAGCTAGATAAATACTATGGGGACTCTGCACCATCGATTTCAATGGTAAAAAAGTGGTTTACTGAATTTCGTTGTGGCCGTACAAGCACTGAAGATGCCGAACGTCCTGGACGCCCAGTTGAGGTCTCTTCACCCGAAACAATCGAATAAATTCACGATATGGCCTGTTGGCCGACCGAAGATTGAAAGTGCAAGAGATTGTGGAAGCCGTAGGGATCTCGCATGGCTCAGTGGTTTCAATTTTGAATGATCACTTGGGCATGAGAAAGCTTTCCGCAAGATGGGTGCCAGTCGACCACAAACGCAATCGTGTAACAACTTCACAGGAAGGTTTGGCGTTGTTTAATCACATTATGGAGGAGTTTTTGCGCCGTTTTGTAACCGTGGACGAAACATGGATCCATCACAACACACCAGAGACCAAACAACAGTCAAAACAGTGGGTTTCTAAGGGTGAATCGGCGCCAAAGAAGGCCAATTTTTTGGTATGCACGCGGGATAATCCACATTGACTACCTTCAAAAGGGAAGAACAGTCAATGGGGAATATTATGCCAACTTATTGGACCGATTCAATGACGATTTGAAAAAAAACCGACGTCTTTTGGCCAAGAAAAAAGTTCTTTTCCACCAAGACAATGCAAGGGTGCACACATGTGCAGTTCAACAATCCATGAATTGGGCTATGAATTGCTCCCTCATCCGCCCTATTCTCCAGATTTGGCTCCGAGTGACTACTTTTTGTTCCCAAACCTGAAGAATGGCTTGGTGGAAAAAGATTTGACTCAAATGATGAAGTCATCTCGCAAACAAAGGCCTATTTTGAAATCATATTTTTTGGAAGGGGTAATAAAATTGGAGAAGCGTTGGACAAAGTGTATAGAGCTCAAGATTTGAAAAATAAAATGATTCATTTATCAAAAAACCTGTGTTTTATTCCAAAAGTCACGGACTTATTGACCCGCCCTCGTAGGATACTAATGGTGAAAGAATTTTTCAAATCGGTCTAATAGTTTCGGAGCCTATTAAATTCAAACAACAAATAATATTTCTTCTTTTAGTATATACTAGTTGCGCTTTTACTCGTATCTCTGCCCATGTGCTAAATTACTGTTCCACATTTTATTTACCCGATTAATTAGCCTCCTAATGTTACACCTTTTCCTAATTCTTAATTTGACACATTTTTTAGGGTTCCGTACCTCTAAAGTAAAAAGGAACCCTTATAGGATCACTTTGTTGTCCGTCTGTCTGGTTGTCTGTTAAGACCCTTTTTTTCAGTAACACGAAGAGGTATCAAGTTGAAATGGTTACACATTTTTTTAGGAACATGTAGAGGTATCAAGTTGAAATGGTATCACATTATTTCAGGATCACGTAGAGCTATAAAGTTAAAATGGTATCACATTATTTCGGGATCACGTAGAGCTATCAAGTTGAAATGGTTACACATTTTTTTAGGAACACGTAGAGGTATCAAGTTGAAATGGTATCACACTTTTTGCAGGAACACGTAGAGGTATAAAGTTAAAATGGCATCACATTATTTTAGGAACACGTAGAGGTATCAAGTTGAAATGGTTACACATTTTTTTAGGAACACGTAGAGGTATCAAGTTGAAATGGTATCACATTTTTTCAGGAACACGTAAAGGTATCAAGTTTAAATGGTATCACATTTTTGCAGGAACACGTAGAGGTATAAAGTTAAAATGGTATCACATTATTTCAGGATCACGTAGAGCTATAAAGTTAAAATGGTATCACATTATTTCGGGATCACGTGGAGCTATCAAGTTGAAATGGTTACACATTTTTTTAGGAACACGTAGAGGTATCAAGTTGAAATGGTATCGCATTTTTTCAGAAACACGTAGAGGTATCAAGTTGAAATGGTATCACATTTTTGCAGGAACACATAGAGGTATCAAGTTGAAAAGGTATCACATTTTTACAGGAAGTCGTAGAGGTATCAAGTTGAAATGGTATCACACTTTTTTTAGGAACACGTAGAGGTATCAAGTTGAAATGGTATCACATTTTTGCAGGAACACGTAGTGGCCTAGAATTTGCAATTAGTATCACTACGAGTATTGGTTGCAATGGGTGCAAGGGCACTATACAGTAGTACAGTATAGTGCCCTTTAATCTTTGACACACACAAGTATATGACAATCCACAAGTTGAAATGGCAATGGGCAGGCCACATCGCTCGCAGAACTGATAACCGATGGGGAAGAAAGGTTCTCGAGTGGCGACCACGCACCCGAAGACGATGCATAGGCCGGCCCTCGTCCTCGTGAAAACCGCGGGGAATCGCTGGATGCAAGAAGCTAGTAACCGGTCCAAGAGTGTTCTGTGGGCGAGGCTATGTTCAGCAGTGGACGTCTTCCGGCTGATAATGATGATGAATCTTTGACACAGCAGTGCTAGCACACTACTGCTTGGAAGTGCAAGATCTCTAGCACTGTGGTGGTACTGACCATGAGGTACCGTCCTAGACTTTTATAAAAACAAAATATGTGATATAATAGAAATTAATTTAACGGAATAAATAACTTAGTTAGAAACATATTAATTGAAGTCTTGTGAACCATAACACACGTTCCTAGCAAGGTTTCATGACCTCAGTAAAAACACTGATTAAATTGTTCTACAGAGAGATAAATAAAAAAATAAAAAATACAGTAAGTTACCTTTAAGTTAAGTATAATAATTTTTAAACTTTCGCGATTTGAACACATGTTTTAAATGTTTATCGGGGCTTATCACGGCCATTGTAACATGGTCGAAATGTCAAGCCATGTCATATTTTTACCTATATTAAATAATACGTGATAAGTCCCGATAAACATTTAAAACATAAGTATAATAAACCTGACTTAGGTACAACTTAGGTATCAAATACCTAAACAAAGAGGAATTCATTGGCATGGTTATGTATTTTATTTTCTATCTATAGATACGAGTATACACTAGGTCATAAAGAAAATGCGATATCTTTTATAATATCTGAACATTAATTTTAAAATAAAAACTAAATGAAAGTGAATTAATTATCATATTCCCGAATATAATAGTATATTATGCAATTAGTGAATAAAGGTTGGATTTAAAGCGAGGGCCATAGACCCATCACCAGTAATTGAAGGGATTAATACATGATGATTGAATCACGAGCGTAGCGAGTTAAATCAAATATCGAAGAGTTATTCGCACAAGGAGTTTTGTGTATCAAGTATTATTGCACAAGAAGTGTGTATCGAATATTTTTTTGCGCAAGAAGATTGTAAAGAATTTATATAGAGGTCGAATATATTGGTGTGGTTTATATTCATACACCAAAATAGTGGTTTAAAGTGCTTTCATTCAATGTTTTTATTCGGTTTTTGGATGTGAATGATTATAAACACGATTTTTAATCACTCACTTATCGTACTCTGTCCGTGACGACGATTCTCATAATTTGTCATTGGATCGGAATGCGCGATGTTTCATAGTTTTCTCTTTGATTTTATCTGTGATACGTGTAACCAACAACCTTTATATCTGCAATTTTCCAGGGTTTGCGATACTGGCTGAATCACCTGCGGCTACGCTCACAGAATAGGTACAGTGCCACAATACCTACTACATTGGTTAAAATAGTCATAAGTGATAATCATTTTTAACCGAATTTAAAAAAGAGGATACAATCGAACATATAACCATATGTTCGATTGTAGTAATTTTTTTGTAGCCAATTTCTCCCCCATTTGTGGACCAATACAATTTTTTTTTATTGTAGCGTATACTTCCGAGGTCCCATTTAAATTTCATCACATTCGGTTAAGCACTTTTAGCGGAGTTACACTCCAAAAACCGAAAAGTGTACGCATATCTTAACATCAAAAAGTGTGATATAACTTATCGAAGTTGGTACCATGTGCACAATATAGTGATAATAAATACTTTTGAACTATCATGGTACCGACTTCAACAAGTTATTTCACACTTTTTGGTGTTGAAGTCGGTTCCATTTTTAGGTATTATTTAAACATAAAGTAAGCCATCAAGAGATTGGTACTCGTAATTTGCAAACAGAACGGCTTTACTTTGATTTAAATTCATACTTACAATTAATATGATCTTTCTATAATTGAGATTCACTTAACTGATCCTGCCCAGCACCAGATCAGCAAGAAATCGGGACTTGATAGTCAGCCCAACATATGATTATAAGGACAATACTCCAGGTCTCTGGCTCTTTTTATCCCTCATGTGTATCAGTACAGCCTCCAGAGTACAATTCCGAAAGTGCTACGTTACCACGTTTCGTTTCTATAGTGTGGAATCACGACACCTTTGGGGTCTACCTCATGTAGATCCAGCTCATGACTGACCCTCAAAGCTTGCGTTTAGAAATCTTCCATTCATGCATTATCTGGCTTTGAGACATATTTATTCTACTAACCTAATACCTACTTTACAATTGTAGTTCCTATTAATACAATAACGATAATGATTTCCAAATAGGTATATGTCCTGGGGCTCCGTACCTCAAAAGGAAAGGAAGTCTCCAAACAGCGGCCCGCGGCCCAAATTCGGCTCGAAAGTCCAAAACAGCCAGCGATAATTCCCTTGATAATCGTTTGCAGTCGTGGAAAAATATAATTGTGTCAATTACTAGAAGACACTCATCATACATTTTTCACTTGCTGGATAGCCCCGAAATAGACAAATATTTTTCATAACTGTAATGCTATGATAATATGGTGAGTTTACCTGATCTTGGTCCTTGAAACTTTGAGGTGTAATTCGTGTCCCTAGATGATCAGATCAAACCCTTTTTTGTCAGGTAGAGAACGCGTAGATGCACTAAGTTGAAATTTATATAACGGTCCACGGTCTTTTTCCCCTGTAAAAAACTAAACTTGTACATAGTTCAACGCGATCTATAGATATGATCATGTATATCGCATATTCTGCGATTTCACAAGGGAAGTAGGTACCTACCTAAAAGAGAATTTACCGTGTCTAGGTATCGGACGGTAAAGTTAAGTTTGTCGGATAAAAGTCTTTCATGGGCGAACAATTGAACTTATATAATTAGATACCTTACCTACAAATTCGCACGGAACCCTCGATAAGCATGTCCAACTCGTACTTGGCTGATTTTAAAATGTTTGTTTCACCATCTTCTTGTTGAAGTTGAATCAGAAAAAGTATTAGATAATCAGGTATCTAAAGTATGCTAAATATTTGTACATATTACAGTAAGTACTTTATACTCGTATTTACAATAAAATTTCTTAAACATATTATTTAAATTTCTGTAGGCCCACAACGTTTGAGTTACGGATTCATTTCAAATAAAAACAAAACAGTTTTTGAAAGAAATGAAACTTTCCAAAAACAATAATACGCTGAGAAATCCTTCAAACTATATTTTGTGCTTGACATTTTACGAGTTATTCAAAACAGTCACGTTTTCATCCAGAAAAATCAAGTAACTGCCTAATCAAACTTTTTCATCCACCCTCTATTGTTTCAAAACTGGCTCGGACTTTTCAAATATCACAAAGGGGAAACTTTATGTATAGGGAACGGTTTTTTTGGTCCACGTGAACCAGCGGTCACATGGCCTGTATTACAAAAATCGCGAATACAACATCAAGTATTTGTTTAGGGTTATTACATTCAGACGTACTCTAAGCTCACCAACTTTATGTTCGTTGTTTTCTATCATAAAAGTACATAACCCTATTAACATTATAGATGCACACATACACATACACATAAACTAGAACACTTACAAAAACGATATTAAAAAAATATATTTAGTGACACTTCCGCTGAAAAAAAAACTATGATTTTGGCTTATTTGGAGGTGTGCACCACCCTCCCTCCCGCACAAACTGCTAATAGGAAGAATACAAAATAAAATACACAAGAAAACCCACACTTACGTTTATTGTTCGGATCTACATGTAGATACAGATTGTTATATATATATATATATATATATATATATATATATATATATATTGTTATATATATTGTTATATATAACAATATATATAACAAATATATATATATTGTCACACACTCATCCAATATTCATGTTAGCGTATATATCACATATCACAGCTGTGATGTGCTGCCTACTTACCTAACATTACTGTGCCTTTAATAAGAGTATCATCTTTTAATGTCTTTCTATTCAGTATACTAGCAAAACAGGGTTCGCTGGCCTGGTCTATGCGACACGAAGCCACAGAAATGAATTGAATTCATCCTTAGGGGTGCAATTTTCAAAAATCTTTCCATGCTGTATTTTTACAATACAGAAATCAACTGCTAAAATTTTAAGTTTGTAGGCCCATCAGGTTATGCTTGTTAATAAATCAGTCAGGCAGTAAATATAAACACTCAGTATTCCATAGCAATTCATGTGGTAAGAAGTAATCAACTACTTGTTCGTGTTAAACTGTCCAGCTAAAATGTTCGTGAGCATGTTCGCTATAAATTTTGTTAATCATCTGTCGCTACTTGGTTGTGCTTACACAATAAACTGGATTGAAAAGAAAACGATACTTTATAAGTTTTCTCGCTCACGTTCCCTTCGTTCGTAATTCGGACGAATGCCATTGTCTAAGTCAGTTACGAATTACT
Organism: Selenia dentaria; assembly: GCA_917880725.1. Taxonomy (NCBI): domain Eukaryota; kingdom Metazoa; phylum Arthropoda; class Insecta; order Lepidoptera; family Geometridae; genus Selenia; species Selenia dentaria. The sequence continues at coordinate 7,149,352 of OU862901.1, read as the reverse complement.
AAATACATGGTTAAATGTCAGAGGTGAGCTTTGTTCTAGAGAGTGTGTAAGACACTAAGAAATTTGATCACAAAAACCTTTTGGAAAATTAAGTAAAATAACTTTTTATAAACTAACCCAAAAATATACCAAAAAATGGTACCGACCTCAACAATAAAATGTATTAATAATGTTTTTGTAACATAAACATTTTCACTCTTTTTAGTGACACTTGCTGCTCGTACTTACGGGATCGATTGTCATTCACCGTCAATTACGATATCATCGAGATAAGCTGACTTTTCGGTTATTGCATTTTAACTCAAAAACAGCTTCATCGAATTTGATGAAAATTTAATGGGACTACCTTGGAAGTATACTCTATCAAATAAAACAAGAACTACCAAAATCGGACTACTCTGTAAAAAGTTATGAAAAAATATATACGCGTCGGTTTGAGTAGCTCCTCCTTTTTTGGAAGTCTGGTGAAAAATTATAATCAGATAAATATTTATTGGTGGAAAGAGGAAAGACAGTGGCAACCTTGAGAAACTCATTGTGACCGGAAAAGTAGACGGGAAAAGGCCTCGTGGTCGCAGCCCAATACGTTGGTCCGACCAGATCCGCACCGCGCTCGACTCTACGTTTCACAACGCCCTCCACGCCGCCAGAAACAGATGGAGATCATAAGACAGAAGGTGATTTCGAAGGGAGGTCACGACCCTCATCACTGAGGAATACGACGCAAGGAGGAGGATTTATTGGTGATTATGCAAATTGCAAGTCATACCTACGTTTACATAACGATGGTATGACTCGATGGTCAGCAGCGATCATATGATCTAGCACTGATGTTTCTGGCAATAAAAAAAAAAAAATTTTTGACGGGAGCTTTTATCGATGATTTTACCTAGTAGATATTTTTGTGTTTGCCGTTTGTATAGTGAATTAATAGCTTACGGTGAATCGCTTTATGCGATCCAAATACTGAATGTAAATTCATGAAATAACGTACATATTCGCGTGGCTTACTACGGACGCCCAAAATAATGCCAAAGCGCGCTTTACGCCCAGGACGAATGGAAAGTAAATATTTAACACATGGCTAATAAATATGAGTATCTATATAATGTAAACTACAGTAATCTATAATTGTAATACCTATAATCAAGAAGAAAATGCATGAATGTAGGCATAGTTTAAAAACAGACAAATATGAAACGTTGTTTTCATCGTCAATCGCCTAAGCACAGAATTCGCCCTATTGAGACTATATATATATAGGAGTATATGCGCCTAAGAATGTTATACCCCGGTTTTCTATATCTAAAAACGGACCGTTGCTTAGGACTCGTTACTTTTTGACAGATTTCTCATAAAAAATGTCAAAAAGTAACGAGTTGTAAGCAGCCGTTTTTAGATATAGAAAACCGGGGTTAGTAATGCATCCACCGCTTTAGAGATACTACAAAATCTTGTCGCTAGTCATAGATTTAGTTTTTGATGTTTACTAAAATTATCTTTAGTAAATTGGCAACTGACCCTGAAGAACCTTTTCTAGGGAAGAACCCTTCCCTAGAATCGCTGCAAAATGATCAAATAATACCATCATCAGCATCTCAGCCTTAGGAGGTTCACTTCTGAACACATGCCTCCCCCATAATTTTCCAAAAGGTTCGAAGCAGCTTGTGTTCAACGTCGTCCTGCGACCTTTATCAGGTCGTCTATCCACCGTGTCGGTGGACGACCTACACTGTGCTTGCCAGTCCGTGGTCTCAATTCAAGAACCTTTCGGCCCGATCTTGCCCTGCCCACCACTTAAACTGGCTTATCTTCTGGGCTATATCGGTGACACGATCACGTAGAGAAACCCCGAGCATAGCCCTCTCCATAGCTCGTTGTGCGACTTTGAGCTTACACATAAAGCCCTGAGAGACCACGTTTCAGTGCGCCAAATTTGTCGCCAAAACTCCAAGTTTATATCATTTTGTAAAATAGAACATCTACATGTTATCGATGGCGTAACACGACCGATATTACACACATGTTATCAGTTATCTGTGGTGATGTAACCTGTGTAATCTAACTAGGTAACATGGTTTTGTAAGCTGAACTAACAGTATACTAAATTAGGACATCGCATATTTGCTTTTGGGTGACGAAAGGTTTGATAATGGGATTATGAATTGAGGACGCGTACAGCAAATATAATGATTTTTATGTGTAGTTTTTGACTCGTATAATCGTATATTTATCGAGAGACTGCATATCCGTACCTTATTTAGTTTTAAGATTAATGCATTCAACTCTTATACAAGTTACTATTGGAAGACTTTACCTACTCGTTACTCTTACAGCCGTATTCATAAACAAGCAAAAGTAATTACTTAGGTAAAGTAATTAAGCAACGATTTTAATTCTATAGACTAGAATTGGCCTGAAGTTAGAACTATCAATAGATAGATTTCTTAGCCGAGTAATAGTCACCATTTCATTTGCTTAAGGAATGAGAACACGTCAATTTTTCGTTCTTATTGCAAAAGTGAAGTTGTATAAAAATGACAAGTCTGAACTGTGCAGGGTCTATTATGCTGTAAAAATTAAAATCCATGACAGCAACCTAATAGAAGTGTAAAAAAATACATCTAATTTCGATATGGTTATGTCATGCATTTACTTTCGTAAGTAACGTTCATTGCTCGACTATAGAATAAGATTTTATGTTGAAGTATTCTATCGTCACGTGCTTACTTCATTGAGCAATTACTTAGCACAAGTAATTACTTATTTATAAACACGGCTGTTAGTACTATTAGAGTTTTAAGATGTTACTATAACTGGTTGTGGTAACAATTATGTAACCATTTTTATTATAGTGTCGTGAGCAGCTCAAGCAGTTAACCTGGAGACCAGGGGACCGATACCAGTAACTAAACTGCCATCGAACTGTAGCTACACAACTTTTATACGTTTTATTTTTCTGCTATTGAAATCAGTCCAGCTGCAGTTACGTTTCTGTTGAGGTCAGCGATCCATCAAAACTTTATGTACTGCTAACTTGATTTGCTGAAATTGCTTCTCGACGCTACCTCATATAATGTTGTGATTTTACAAGCGTTTAATGTTTATATAGGTAATTATATTCATGATGTAACATTCTAATTTGTCTCTAGAAATAGTAGAATGGCTTTTTGGGTATAATGATCAAACGACAAGAATTGAACGACTCAAACTGCAGTTGCAGTGCGATAGAATATTGAACGTTGTGAAAAAGTAAAATCTGCCTTCAGCTCTGATAGTAGGACTCTTGTGCTAGAGGCCGTCTTGGTACCTACCACCACATACCTGGATATTCTGCGGCGAAGCAATAGTGCGGAAGTATTACTGTGTATTCCACATGCTACAGTGTGTTTTACACCCTAGTGCCACTTAAATTACCGGGACTTTGCGACTTTAAAACATTGGTTTTTAATTAAGGTCTCAGGATGACAAGCACAGTAAAGCCGTGCGATTCTCTAAGAGCAAACATCGTCGCATCTTTGACAACATCCGTAAACCAATGACGAGATGACAAGAGACGTGTGAAAAACAACCTTATGTACAAGTGCGATATCTCATAAAGGATTTGACATCGGTGAGCTCTTCGACGATCGTGTTAGGATTCTATACGTCAGGTATTTATAAAAATTCGTAAACTGTGTAAATTAGCTGAATTATTCATAATATTATATCTAAATTTTAACGGAACTGTAATTAGTATAATTTTTAGGAAATGCCACACCGAAATACTACGTCGTTTAATTTGTAGCGAGTGACGTAGCATCCTCTTGATTTCTAATAGGTTATTTTGTTGTGGCGGGTAGTATCTTGTTTCTTACTGGTTATGAGATTTGGCGAGAGGTGTTATAGTAGTGGGACAGTCTCTTGGCGGCAGACATTGCTATATAAGCCAATATCTGAGATTGCCGAGCCTTCTTTACTTCACAAGTGACTGTTGCATCAAGACCTCCTGCTTACCGAAAGTTAAGTGTTATTTTTCTTGTTATAAATACTGCTGTATGTCTATGTTTTGTGCCTGTGTATGGTATCTCTTAAATGTGTCTATATTTGCTTTGTTTCCTGAAATAGTGTGCCTATAAAATACTTTCCTAGTACTAGGACATCTGTATCCTGTTATATAATAATATTAAAGTGAACACTGTATTTCTTGGGTAAATTATATGGTTCTATTATAATGCTATTAATGTTACTTCTGTGTTTTCCTTCATTCCTTAGTAGAAGACGTAGCTAGACAGGTAGTTATATTCATATTATAATCATCGATCTCTTTCATAGGATATAATATGACACATCTGCTTGTTACCATGTGTGTTATGCTGTGAAACCTTTTAATGTAGTAGCGATCAACGCCCTCTATCTTGACAAATCTCACAAGCGCATCGACGAATCATTAGAGAATCGCACGGCAGTTCCACGCAAAAACGTTTTTTTTAAATAAACCTTTACTTTAATGCTTGACGGCTATCGTCATGTTTTGATAGGTATTTTGATACGTAGCTACTGTTTCTTAAAAATCCTCAATCTGATATGAATTTCCGGTTATAAGCTTTAGATAACGTATTAAATATTGTAATATTAATTGGAAAATCCATTATTAAATTGATGATAGTAATCTATACCTACTTTTACATGAAGTTACAACACTGAGAACTCTTTTCGTATTAAAATTCTCGTTTACACCCTTCACAAGAGCCATAATTACCGGGTTAACGAAATTCTAAAAACAATGTCTCGTAGTTGTTATACCATAATATTAGTTATCATTGTGACAAGAAGATCTGTCTCATAGTTTCAGAGTGATGCGCTTACAATGGACAGACAGACAGACAGACAGACAGAGAATAATTATAATAATACATTTTTGGCTTCTATATCGTAACAAAAAAAAAAAAAGTATATTAAAAAAATATATATGTATATAAGGCCTTTGACAATTAGTGCACAATATTTAACGGGCTGGTTTGAAATCGATAATTGGGCATGGAAGAGAAAGAAAAAAATATACCTACATGTTTTTCTATTATTACGAACCCATATTCACTGCTCCGCGGCTAAGAACCATTGGACCAACAAACATCGTATAGGCATAGGCATAGAGATCAGCAGGGCTATTATGTATCTCAGTTGCTAACAAATTTTGATTGAAATCTTGAAAAATGGCCGCTCTATGTCACTTTTGTCAGCGCCAGTCATCAACTTACTAACATTTTTGCTTACTGGAGTTGCCAAAACTGACATAGAGCGGCCATTTTTTAAGATTTCAATCAACATTTGTCAGCAACTGAGATACATAATTGCCCTGCCGTTGTGTGAACCTCGCGCAGTTACTGCTATCTGTTCTGTGATGTAGCGGTGCATCACGTCGGGCATAATTTTTTTACACTATCAACACCAATCATCGATTTCAAACCACCTCGTTCAATATTGTGCACTAATCATCAAATACCTTATATACAGATGTGGCTCAGTTACAGTTAGTAGAGTTTTAATATTATTATGTAATATGTAGATGGGTATAGAAGAAGAAGATATAAACCAGCATTTAAATCTCCTTCTACGGTTAGAGAGCCCAAAAAGCTATACGTTGGCCGTGGTAAGGACTGGCTCTTATTATTAATATAATTATTCATTATGTTATTATATTTATTCATCGTATATATTCATCTTAGTTATAAATAAAAAGAATTAACCTAAAGTTATGTGTAAATAACTTGAAAGGTTTACCATACGGGCGTCACCATATTTTTATGAAACAACTCTAACTAACTTTAGTACGAAACGTATATGGATTAGTACATAATCAACCCATTATGTATCCATTGCTGGTTCTCTAGCCTTCCTCGGTAGCCTGAAGGCCTTCGACATAGTCTAACGACTGTTGTCCTAAGACAAACAACCGGGACCGACAGCTTAACGTCCCCTCCAAAGCACGGAAGCGCTCAGGTGAATAATGCTACTAGCGCTCACCCATCAAAGCTCCTAACATCTCCCCCTTCATGACGTGGTCCACCGGGCGGGCACAGGCGGCACACACCGCGCAGCGTGGCTTTGCGGCCGTGCAGGTGGCGGATCTGTGCCCCTCTTTACCGCAGCGGTAGCAGCTATTCGCCCTATCCACCTCGGACGGACAGAGGGCCCGCGTGTGCCCGATCCCGAAACACTTGAAGCAGCGCAGAGGCTGATCATCAAGTGCTCGGACTCTGCAGGAGCTGAAGCCCACCGATAGCCTTCCTTTAGCGAGGGCGGCTTTGGACGCGGTGACTGGACACTCGAGGCGGATGGTGCCCGGGTGCTTCTTAACATTGTTGATCGATTAAAATCGCTAAGTCAAGTTCTGCTGTGAGTGGATTAGTAACATAGGTTAATGATAGTAATTACATTATGTTATTTTACTAAGAATCACTTCATCAATCAGTCAGTCCTGATTACCAGCAGACACCAAGGTTACAGCGAGCGAACTGCACTATGAAATACAGTTGCACTTCAACTCGAAGTATTTATATTATTAAATAACCGTAATCCAACTACTAAACGATATAGTAGTAGGATTTCGGTATAATGTATTTCTATAATATCAATTCAATCTATATCTCTATAATTCTTTACTGGTCTCCGGAGACTTTGCGAGAAGTGAGAGCTACACCAACAAATTAATAAATTGATGTTTATTCAGATGTTTGTATAGATCCTTTTAAAGAAGTCCGTAAAGCATATAAACTTACAGATTACAGAACCGATTAATTTTTAAATTTTTACAGTTTCAAACAAAAAAATCTGTATCGATGTAAGGGTCGCTAAATATTTCTATTAATATCATTTTAAAAGGTAACTTTATAGTAAATTAAAAAACTGAAAAATCTAAACGCATGAGCCACATAAACAAAGTGTTGATTACATGAAAAAAAAATCTGTGAAATCGGACATCTTTAAGTAGAAAAGAGATATTTCTTAACGATTACCGCAGTGTAACGCCTGAATCAATAAATTATCTTAGATTCGCGTGAACCCATTTCGTATACCGTTCGAATAGCACGTTTTTTGATCATTATTACGGTCTCTAACAGCCGCTTTTAGACGCAGGTCATCAACCACCACCTGAGATCTGAACTCGTAAAAACTTACGCAACCAACAAAGCATGCGTACATTTATCAGCTGAAGAGCCTCCAAAAGCTATGAAAACAATGTGTCTCGATTGTAAACTCTCTGACAATGACAACAATATCAATACAACGTGATGGGGACACGTGGAGTGGCTTGCACGTGAGTGCTTTAAGCCTGATAGATCTGTTACGCAAACGGTGGACTTGCTTTAACTATTTGTGTTGAAGTGAATTGTAAATTAGGCTTTATATAGTACAAAGCCATTTAAATAGTACCTAGTAGTTCTGCGAAGACCTCGCGAGCACAGTCTTATCAGCGGCAATGTCTCGCAGTCTGAGCTATCTTTAGTTGGAGAATGCCGAATATTAATAAAATTGTACAGTTTTTAAAACTTCATAACCTTCTCGGCAATCACTTGATCAATTATGCTCATATTTAAAAAAGTCAGGTACCAAATGCGTTTACCAAATTTTATCAAAATAGGTCGGTAAACCGCGCCGCAGCAAACTTTCCCTCTTTTTATGAATAGTAGATCCATTCTAAAGGCACCGACGACATAAAGTTATATTGAATAGTAGACATAGTATACATGCATAGTAGAAAATAGTAGACATGCATAACAATTTTGGCCAGATTAGTTGAAAATGCGATTTATGTTGAAAGATGTACTGGAGCCAACACACAACCTAACAAACAGCCAGATGAAGACCAATTTGGCTGGTTAAAGCAGAGACGTTTTGCTCGCTCCAACAATAGTATGTACCTGTGGTGCCGAATACTAGACGATCCAAACAGTTGATAGGAGATAAATAAATGCATTCAAGATGTAGTGCTTGAGGAGTATGTTGCGTAATTCTTGAACTGTTAAAGAACCGAGAAGCCAATCTTGAGTCAAACTCTCGATCAAAATCTGACTGTTTACCATCTGACACCAACATCCTCAATCACTTAGATCATATAGCACGAAGGCAGCCTGGACAAACTGGTGGTAGTGGAAAAGGATAGAACCGCTTGTCGCTGGTCTGACTAAGTGAAGGCTCTCACAGTACTTCCTATCACCACTGCCCTGAGACAAGCTGGAATGGCATGGCATTGTCAAACAACTCAAGCCTTTCTAAACGGGCGCTACCTTCAGCAATGAAGTATGATGAAGAAGACAGTATAAAGAAATTAAAAAGTGAAGTAGTTCATCTGATGTTCAATGGTACAACTGCCCATAAAAGCTACAGTGTACCCTAGAGTAAGTAAGTTTTAAAGTTCTGCGCTGTACTGTGCTGCACAGGGAGATAAAGCTCTTTATGCCAATTCGTCTAGTGATTTTTCTTGCCATATACTATTATATGGACTGATACACATATTGGACTGATTGTACGCACTATAGCGAACTCGCTATAGGGTTCCTGCTACCAACATTTGGTACCACCACTGATGGCACCCATGTACAGTTTGACAGGAAACTATGCTGATGACGAAAGATCACGCCTGCCTAGAATATCTGACTCTCTAGTGACATGCTAAAAAAATAGTGCCATCGCCTAGATGCCTCGGTGCGGCTGGATTGCGGAACCATGGTGAACCAGATCAAACAAAACGAGCAGCATCTGAAGAAACAATTTATGCTATAACGAAAGCAGAAAGTATTTGTAAATAAAAATTTTTTGTCTGTTTCTACAATGATGAAATATATTACTTTCAATCATACAAGCTCAGCCGTGTGATTCTATAAGAAATGCTTCGTCGTTGCGATCATCGACGAGCTCACCAGATGTCACATAAGAGATGTCGCCCTTGTTGACAAGGCTGTTTTTCTGCTGTCAATTACTATTTCAAGGATGTTGTCAAATTTGCTCTTAGAGAATCCCACTGCTGGCTCATCTCCATATCTCTCTTGCCAGGCCTACGTATATCGTTAACGTATCGTTACTATTTTGTTCAATGTCCTAATCCTAAATATTTAAAAATAGTATTATACGTTGTACGTATACAGTTCAAATTATGAGTTATCTGTGCCATAGTTGTACTAGATAAATGGTAGTTTGTACTGTATACACCAAAGATACGATTACGTTACACTTACGCAAATTTTCGTGCTAGACCCATAGGTACAGGCTTCGCAATTATTTGAATTCATTTAAAAAGAGGCAAATTAATTAACGAAAACCCATAGAAATTATACAGAAGTTTACTTACGCAATAAACGTGTTGTTTGAAAATTCGTGACACGTGACTATTCAAAATCATAAACCACGAGAATTATTAACATGATTATTACCAAAAACTCTCTTTATGTCGATTCTAGTTCCAAATAGAAGAAAGGAGACTGTTACAATAAAATAGTTTTGACCGAACCATGAAGAACCCATTCAAAATCATTTGAATAGTTATACCCAAACTTCAATTATATTATTCATATAGACTACATCACGTGCTTGTGTTGTGATAAAAATAACTTACATATGCATTGAACAAATTATGTACATATTATTTGGTTCTGCATTTATTTGCTGACATATTACATAATTTTCCCCATGTCGCGTTTCAGGACACGTGATATATGAATTGCTGTACTTGGATAAGTTGACCTGGATTTTCTGTTTCGTAAATATAATGGTCAACATGGTTCAATGTTGCACGTGTCATGACTCGAACAACTTAACTGCAAGGAAATAAAGCCTGGGGCTTTACTATGAGCTCTTAAAGCAGGACTTCTAAACAACTGCCCGGTTTATTCGTACCACGACAACTTTAAAGCAGGCCTGCTCAGGCATACCATTCAAAAACCGCAGAAAAACCGTTCAACTGCTTTTTTGTATGGACTCTCGTTAACATGTCGCTCTAAATCCACTCAGTTTATCAGCTTATAAACGTCTAGGCGTCTGCAATGTTGGTTATAGTAAATTGTTAGAATGCCAGAGACAATATTATCCGCTCACCTTTGAGAAAACAATATTCAAACAGTTCACCTAAATGAGCGTCATGGTATGATTTAATTCAAAACTGTTTCTGTCAGGTTTAAGAACTGCACGGAACTTGCATGGTTTTTACAAAGCTGATAGTAAGGCCCCTGGTTAATATAAATCGAAAATTAATCATAAATTAGCCGACTGGTGACCATAACGGTCGGCTAGTGCCTACTTTGGGCAAAAAGTTAGCATTGCGATCCAGCGTGGCAATACTGCCCGCGTTTAAGCCACTTTTTTAATTTTCAAAATCCTGTTATGGTACAGGCTATAATCTGCGTAGTGAGGAATGGCAAATATACAACTGTACGAATCCACTAACAAAGGAAATTTCATCTAGTCTTGGTTTTTGCCATTAAAAATATTTTTGACTGGGACAGAATTTCTAATTCTAAATACACAATAAAAGCCTAGATAATAAAGGCAAGTTTAATTTTGTTTTATCAGGACACGGTACAAGCACGAGGCTAAGTGCTAAGCGGTAATATCTGCTTAGAACAGATGCATTTCCTCGCGAGTGACGAACTGCACGGCGCCCGTAGCCTTGATACATCAAACTATTACTATTAACCGACTAAACACTCACGTTAGGGATAGAATACGTCGACCCGGGTTTCGAGCATGTCAGATGCTCATCTTTAGGGCGAGTGCGCACCGGCCTCTGGTAGCTCCCGGCTGGCATTTCTTAAGTTGTTAAGGGTAATGCGCCTGTAATTTCGCCGGCACCTATACTATTTGAACCAGAACACAGTATTGCGTACATTATTGTTGTATAAATAGGTAGGTTACTGTACTTTCCCCGAAGTACTCATTCACAAAGAGTTCTATTGCACTGAAATTATGAGACGTTATCAAATGCTGGCAGCAATACCTCGCAATGCAAAACAATCGTTGTGCCAGATATAGGTCAACGTTTATGTGACGCAATTACAACACACATGTGTTCAAATATACAAATGTTATATAACTTTGTATATAAATAATTTTGTTTACATCTGAAAACATTCCAGAAATTCTAAGCTCTTTCCCCCGTGCCAAAAACACCCATAAACAGTTGCAATACGACCATCTATTTTATTTCTTGTGTTACCAGTTACACGTGGTATAATTTCCCCATACGTTCCTATTTCATAACAGACATCGATTTCTTGGCTCGGCCTTCGATAGTGTTTCAGCTAATCATCGAGTAATCGGCTTACCCACGTGATGCTACGACCTTGGCCTTAGATCACGTTTCTATTACACAAACTTCCATTGTACTTTGACATTATAGATTAAACAATATACAGGGCGAATTGTTAGTTTCGGAGTTACTTTATCTAGGCAGTATGTCTTTTTGAACATAGGTCACAATAAAACAGTTTTGAAAGACTCGATAGGTAAATTTTAAAAGAAATAATACTAAGAAATTTAAAATGTACAGCCGTGCGATTATTTTATGATTCGTCGATGCACTAGTCGATGAGCTCACCAGTGTCAAATACTTTATGAGGTATCGCCCTTGTACATAAGGTTGTTTTTCCAACGTTTCTTGTCATCTCGTTATTTGTGTTACGGATGTTGTCAAAGATGCTAAAATGTTTGCTCTGAGAACCGCACGGCAGGTTATCAAAGGACGCTTCCTTTGGGTGCTTTTCTTGCTTCTTTTTATATCACTCGGTGAGGAGGGTGTCACGCTTGCCCATAACAGTTTAGTGGCATTCAGAATTTTAACCTACTACAGTTTAAAACCCTGCATGGCAGTGCACTGCGCTCACCCCTATAATTTCGCAGGAAAACTTTGCCCATTCAACGAATTAGTAATATTTGCACATAACTTCCCCATACTCTTCAAAAGTCCTACCACTACAAAAATTGTATTAAAGGCATTCTAGCCATAATACCAATGCGCTTAATTATACTTCTGTACGAACACTCCTTTTTGAGTCTTGTTCTAGACTGGAATAGTTTGGAATTTAGCTAACGTGTTCCATGACCCTTAAAAACAATGCCGTCCATTCTAATTACAGGCCTTGATACTTGGTGCGCTGGCTCTTTTCCGGAACCAGGCTACTGTGAGGCGGCCCATTTTGCGTGATAACCGGTCTGATCAGTTCAGCCACCCGGTGTCGCTAGGAAAGCCAGCAGCTCCTTCAAAATTACAGGCCTCTCTGTCACTTTCGTTATTTGCAAGACTAGGTAAGTATCGTGTTCTGAACGGCAGGCTCCTGACATATCTAGCAGTGAATGACCTAGGTTTTGCCAAAATTGGTAGTAGGTACCACATGCCACGCATATCTGGAGAGAAGCCCAACGAGAATACGGTGCAGCCATCGAAAAGTATTAGAAAATACTTGTCGTTTCCGCAATAACTCGAAGAGACCAGGTGCTTCACCAGGTATTCCTCGTTTCATTCTCTCAGCGTTTGCGTTCTCCTAGGTACCTAACGCTCTCCCTCGCTGAATCGGGTACACCCCTAATTAAAATTATTGTACGGAATAAACCCAAAAATTTGGCTAGTATTAAACAAACCCAGGTAAACTTAGGTTAGTTCGTTGTCTGTCTGTCTCTAATATATACAAAAACATCGCAGTAAGGATCCTTTGGTGCAAAAACTGACTAAGTGCGGGTCACACCCTCACTTAGTCTGTTTTAATGTTATTAAATTGAATTATCAATATGCGACATAATACGAATCGAGTCGTATTGGTTACTCGATTTAAGTCACGGAGCTATTGATAACCACTATGACGTGATATTACCCTAATTCCAACATGATATGAGAGTTTATATCGATAACGCATCAATACCTAATCGTGACATAACGTATCATCACGTTTTACATAATAATGGAACGTAGACCGGTTGACGACAGTGATAAAGATTCAGGTAGATAACTAGTTCATAAATCAGAATTTTAATAATCACTACACTTCCATAAAAGCTGATCCGGTTATGTCCAGATCTCAAGGTTACGGAACAGATGTGCTATGAACTATGCCAGGAAATCGAAATATTTAGTCTCTTGTTCATTTTAGTTATTCTATGATAAAACTATTGTCATCTCCTTTTACTGACATTTGTAGGACAAAGACAGATCCTGGAAAATAAGAGCTATATAAACTATAAATTAAATAATCTCAATCTAACTATATCTCTATAATATATTTTTAATATATTTAATAATGTACTGCCCTATTGCTGATTATTAGGAAATATTCTTCAACGTAAAATAGGCTAGGCCAGTGGTTAGTTTCACCGATATGTGGCGTTCTGTGCTTGCCAACAAAGACCTATAATACTTAATCGGTACTTAGTTATACGAAGTAACATATAAATATATATTTACACTAATAAACTGGTATCTAATGACTCAGCTATGCAAAAACCACCTATACAACGACATTGCAGTTTCAGTAATTGGTTCTGCTAATATGGTTATGTTTGTTCCTATGTTGTATTTGTACATAAAATATATGTTTTTGCATTAACGAATCTATTTTCCCTTGGTATCGGACATTTCTAACAACCATATCTGTGTATATCTGTGTAACGTGCAGATAAACGTAATAAAGTACCCAAATTGGAGAAGCTTGAATACTGGATGTATCTAATGTATATATACTAGTATATAAGAATGTTTTTCATTGACTTGCATTTTTGCTATCAGTCAGCACAGTTACTTGCGGTAAGGAGAGTGTCATCGTCTGTAACATAGTCAGCAATTTGGTTGATGATTCTGTAGGAACACGTTAGTAGGCGTAATTTTATTTGACCACGGTCGTCCTTTGAATGCTAACGGAAACAATCTGGTACGAAATTCCTAGATACGGAAATGCTACAGAGTTAAACAAATATCCCATCCACTATATGTAAGAGAAGATTTGACAAACTTAATTAAAATTCAAATTCATCTAATTTATTGACATGATTGTCGTACAGTGGCAGCAGATGTAACACTTTAAATATGTCCATAACATTCTACCATAACATGGTGTCAAATGTTGTATTTATTACGTAACTAATTACGCTTTAAAACCGCTTAGGACTCGTGTAATATTTACCGGTAATATTCTCCGACCAGTTGACAGTGACACTGAAAGTGACATTGACGTAAGTGACAGTTCAGACGGAAAAAATCTGACAGACACAGCGCGACGTCGCAGCGCCAGTTACGTGCTGTGGCCCGCGCTCGCCGCTGTGCACAAGAGTGACTCCCAGAAGAAGAACTTCAAATAAGTTCGAAACTGGTCGGAGAATATTTTTTCGGTAAATATTACGCGAGTCCTAGCCGATTTTAAAGCGTAATTATGAACATAACTCGCGATAGTTTTCTATCTCAAATAACTAAAACATACCTACATGTTTTTGGAGAGTACAAATTAATAAAATTAAATTATGGACCTGAATGACCTAGGTTTTGCCAAAATTGGTAGTAGGTACCACACACATGCCACGCATATCTGGAGAGAAACCCAACGAGAATACAGTGCAGCCATCCGCAATAACTCGAAGAGACCAGGTGCTTCACCAGGTATTCCTCGTTTCATTCTCTCAGCGTTTGCGTTCTCCTAGGTACCTAACGCTCTCCCTCGCTGAATCGGGTAAACCCCTAATTAAAATTATTGTACGGAATAAACCCAAAAATTTGCTAGTACTAAACAAACCCAGGCAAGTTTACCTGGGTTTGTTTAGTACTAGCCAAATTTTTGGGTTTATTCCGTACAATAATTTTGGAGCGTACAAATTAATAAAATTTAAAATTTATTTCGTCACTAGGTGCGCCCAGCGGTTTTACCGGCGTGGTGATGGATAATGATTATGATGAAAAGTAGGTATCCTATGTGTTAATGCAGCGCCTCATCTACCTTCGTACCAACTTTGATCAAAATTGGCCCAGCTGTTTGAGCGTGAAAGAGTTAAAACATCCATACGTACAAACTTACGCGTTTATAATATTAGTAAGTGTGACTAACGATCAAAATACAAAATGTCAAAATACGTATAATGCTTAACCCGTAGGCTGGCCAGTCGCCATATTTGGCCAATAATACAATAGATTTCTCTGAAATCATACTCTGATTCCGGGAATCGCGTTAAGTGTGCTTAAATTAAAATCAAATAATTTTAATAAATGATGTACACAAGCAAGCCAAGAAATATTAATATAGTTACTTATGAAACTTTCATTAACACAAATTATTTAAAATGTAAAACAGTTCTCAAGTAATTTTTATAAATACATATTTAATAGCATGTCTTTAAATTAATTAAGTAATTTGTTATAAAACTTAAAATCGCGTTAATAAAGACATTTAAAAAATATTAATTTAATGGCATAGGGTCGATCGACCGAGTAGAGCCACGGGGACCCAAATGCAGATACCAAACTTAGCGGCAGTTTTATGGCTTTCTTTAAGACGCGCTCGTATCCTGATAATAGTAAAATGTTTAAACATCTAGTTTAACGAAACAGATCGATAATTTTGTATGAAAAAAAATTGTCAGGTTAGAAAAGGAACAGGCGAATAGTAATAACTGAACAAAATTCCTAAATATTACTCGCTCACTGCAGACTAAAATCCTGAATAAGTCTATAAAAATAAACTTTCACGTCCAAACTCTCAGAATTTTCAGCGATAAAACCATATTTTTTTTAAGTAATACATAGCCAACATATAGGACTAAAGTAGTAACCAGCAGTTTTTTTAATTGTGTTATATATCGTTGTGTTATATATCGAAATATAATAAGAAACTTACAAAATTAATGCATTTTCGCATCACATCATCTAATATAACAAGCGATTTTCAACCTTACGTAAAGCATCGTATTTTATTTTAAAATTGGGGTTGGACCGCGCCTTAAGGGACTTCAGCAGTGGACGTATACATTCAATGTTGATGACGTTGACAAGATATGATGAAAGTGTTTACTGAAAATCAAGTCGTTTGAGGAAAATCCAAAAGAACAAACAAAAGGACTAAGAATATCTGGTGTGGGTTAGTGAAATAAATGACTTTCATTCGACCTTGGAGAAGTCAATACTTATAAATATTTCAGTAGACTGATTGACGTCACAGTCTTTGTAATGCTTCAGTAAAAAGTAGCATGCACGTGGCTGAAGAAACGTGACTGATATTATTGGCTATGAAGAAGACACGTAATAATAGGTTCATCAAGTTCTAAGAGAATACACCCAAAAGTTCCAGCTGTAGGGGGTACTTAACCAGAGGATGTCTTCACCATCCATATAATCACATAATCTAACCATCTTAATATCAGACTCAAGTGTGCGAGTTCTCGGCAAAACATTTCCATTTCACCCTCTTCCTTCTCTTCAGAATATCACCTTACCAGCAGACAAAAATGTGTATACGAACTTAGCGCGACGTCACGTGACTTTTCCACAGGTAATGTCAACGCCATACATTTTGGAGTTGTCGTTTGGCGTTAACGATAATAGAAACATCTTTTTTCTAGGCCCGCGGTAATATCTTGACATCCTTGGCATGTACATCCGTAGTGACCTGAACCAGCGTGACTACATCGAGAGTATTATCAAGTTACCCCGCAAACTCGGAGTCCTGAACAGAGGGAGGCGTTTCTTCACTCCTGATCAGTGTTGCCTCCTTTATAAAACACAGGTGTGCCCTTGTATCGAATATTGATGCCATCTCTGGGATGGATCCGCTAAGTACCTTATGAATACATTACAATAACTAAAATTAAAATCTAAAAAACTCATATCAAAAACAGAGAGAATACATTTTCCCATCTTGCTGATGATCTGTGATTTTTTTTCTTAAATTAATGTTTACCGACTTATCAACGCAATTCAACTCGTATGCAACCGTGGACATTAGGTTCACTCATAAATATTTTATTCTAAGCGTAAACAGGATGCCGGGGCATTAAACCAGTACAAAGTAATTATAACATTAGGTTTGCTAATGTGATAAGTTTGTTTTTTCGTTATTCATTTGTTTTTCCAGCATCCATTTGTATCTAAGGCAGGTTTTAAAATAGAAACGGCAACAACTGGATCAAGCCAAATAGGTATTTATGTTTCAAACAGCATCCCTGATCATATTTGAATGATGTAGGTGAATTTCGAAATCGAAAATTCGAGTAATGAGGTTTTGGTATGGTGGCATGAAATATTCATACATGTAGATAGCGCTGAGGAGGCTATTTGCGAAACCGTGGAAGAATTCACCATGATAGACCTCCAGGAAAGCACTTCAATTGTCCCTGCCCGTGAGGGTAGGCGTGAGCTTTACTATCAGGAGAAAGACTACCCCGTCTCGCTACGTATGTATAAATAAAATAAAAATAAAAACCTTTTATATCAAGCAGAATATTTAATAATAAAGTTTCCTAGATCAGTATGTAATGTTTGTTTAAGTTTCCTTGTGTGTTTCTTGCATGAACCCTACATTACTCTAAAGATGAAGGCCGCTTCCAAAATGGTCCAGTCTTCTCGAGATTGCCATGTCAGTACACAGTTGGTTCCACTTTTACGATCTCATCTACGCCATCTTATTTTCCCTTCACTTACATCAGCCCATTATGTTCCCACTGCTGGGACTCGAAGTCTTCCTCTCAGAGAGAGAAGTTGGGACATCCGCCACGCGGGCCCAGTGCGGCTTGGTGAATAGGCTAGTGGCCAACTCGCATCAAGCCGCCAAGCAAGTTTTCAGGCCGCCTGAAAGCCTTCGACATAGCCGAACGACTGTTGTCCTAAGACAAAGAACCAGCCGTGCACTTCTCTAATGATTCAGCGATTTGCTCGTAGACGAGCTCACCGATGTCAAATACTTTGAGATATCGCTCTTGTACATAAGGTTGTTTTCCCAACGTTTCTTGTCATCTCGTCATTTGTTTCACGAATGTTGTCAAAGATTTGCTCTGAGAATCGTACGGCTGGAGTGACAGCTTAGTTGAATAATGCCACTAGCACACTTTCACCCATCCAACTTCTGACCGCAGCAAGCGTTGCTTGACTTGTTGATCGGTTAAAAGATCTACAAGTCAAGCTCCGCTGCGAGCGCTTCGCTTACGAAACAACCTAAGCTGGTCCCTATAATACTGTAAATGCGAATGTAATGTTATATGCCGTTCGAGGTCAATTTATTATAAAAAATTGACTGTTTAGTCGGTTTACGGACGATAATGTTACATGATAACGTCATAAGACAAACCGAACGCTAAGCTCAGGCTAACATGACAATAGATCATGCTTTTTCGTAGTATCACGTCTAAAATTGGTTAAACAAAGAAAAAAATCCCATTTATTTAATCATTTATTTTTTAATACAGTTGCCCAAAAAGTGGCGTATTGCAGGGACGTATAGCGTTCGGGGTGTGGGCTATTACATACTCGTGCTTTTATTTTACCTTTCCCGAACTCGTGCGTTCTCTTTCCCAACTGTCAAAATAATGTCTATTAAAAAGAAAAACCTACCATGGAATTTTTACTAAAAAAAATGCATAGAAGTTTTTATGATTCATGCAAATACGTATATTTCTAAAAAGAAGCTACTAATTTGTTTCAATATCAGATTTAATGATTTGACTGAATGAGTTAGGTTAGGTTTCATTTCATTTCATCTCATTCAATTTCATTTTTATTTCATTTCAATAAAAAAAATCTACTGCAGACTTGGCTGTATGGGCATAGTTCCCTTTGCCTACCAGAGCGGGTGAAGAAAAAAAAATCTCTGCTACTACGGTTGGCGCCATTTTCCAGAAATTTTCTTTGCGAGTTTATTTTATTAAATTGCTTCATTTTTTCGCAACTTTATTAAAAATAGTCGTTCAGTAACGTGCGGAACCGTCATTGCAACTTGTTCCGACTGTCAACCCTCACCTTCGGCTGCGCCTCGGCTCGGGTAGACATTTGTCGGAACTCTTTGCAATGACAGCCTTTCCCCACTTGTAATGAAATATACTATTACCTTTCATTGTTACGGGTTACTGAATAAACATGAAAGTGATAATTTGACCTTTCTTGTCCTGACTATTCACGTCACTTAACAGAAATCTCATGTAAATAATATCATACTTGAACACGTGCTTGTAAGTTCTTTACATGAGTTTGGCGGGTGAAACGTGAGCCTCACGTGATGTTTGTCTCAATAGGACTCTAACAATAATGCCTGTTGGTCATGTTTGTTTGTATTCTAGTAGGAAAATGTATATGTCCTATAAGTGTCTTTGAAAAGACTGTTTTATTTAAAATCTTAGATTGTATATAATTTTAAATGACTATGATCTATATACTACGATCAAGTCATCCAAAATAATAATCACTAAAAGTTTTCAAAAAGACGGGTTTGAAATTGTAAGCGAACAAATCCGTTTAAAGTTGCAGGAAAATATGTTGGTTGGAAAAGGCATTAAATAATTTTAAATATATGCGATTAAATCCACTTAGTTGGATAATATGTTGGTACTAGCTAATGCGCGTCTCATCGTTCGTTTAAAAACCGTTGGTTTAAAAAAGGGTATGTTGTGATTGTGACAGGGTAGTGTAGGTACCTACAGGTTTGCATTGCGTATTGCACCGAGTGGGCCGTGCTCGCTTCCGCCTTATTGATCAACTATAAGTCCCTATATCTACCTAAATAGTGGCCATTTTATTAGTTTATTTAGTTGACTATTATTAGTTACTTGTTTTAGGTTAGCAGTTATTTTGTTTTACGTTGCAGTAACCTACTTACCTACCTATTATAAAGAGTTATTATGTAAGTATTTAGGTAGTAACACTTTTTAAATGTTTACTCTGTTTTACAAATTAATAAACCTGTTATTTAATAGGCTTAGTACTGCGACAAAACTTTACGAGGTTTACAGGTGCTAGTTAGTAAACAAATGTATTTAATTATTAATTATAATGTATGTAACTATTGTCATAATTTAATAAATAAAATAAAAAAAATAATAAAAGAAAATCTAAGTTTTCGCTGTTTCTTGGAAACTACCGCTGAAATTAAGTTAAAGTATGCCTTTGAGTAGGTAATTCTGTGTAGGTATTATAAAGCTATAGTAATATTAAATATTAGTATCATCACCATCTTAAAGTGGGTCAAGCTAAGATGTTTGCCTTCGCTGATGACACCGCTATTATTTTCCACGACCGAAACTGGGAGTCACTATCAAAAGTAACTAATGATGGTCTTCGTGAAGTAGTGATGTGGCTGCAAAATAATTTGCTAACACTGAATGCGGAGAAGACGAAAATCATAGCATTTAGAGTGTCGTGTCGGTCCGCGCCTCCTAATCCCTTATGCATTAATCTTCACACATGCGACGCTAAAATACAACAAATATGTACATGTCCTAAGCTAGAGCAAGCCAGTGACATCAAGTATCTAGGAATATATATTGATGAGCTCTTATCGTGGATCAAACAAATAAAATCATTGAGTTGTAGACTACGGAAACTAGTACATATTTTCAAAAGGTTGAGAAAAGTGGCAGATGTAGATACTATTAATGTTGTGTATACTGCATTATGCAGATCAGTAATCAGCTACGGCATTACATCATGGGGCGCAGCCTATATTACACATCTAATAAAAGCCGAAAGAGCACAACGAGTCATTTTGAAAGTTGCTCACAAAAAGCCTTACAGATATCCAACAGACGATTTATACAGCGACACTAAAGAATTAAGAGTTGCACTGAGGTTCCATATAACAGCTCTTACGAACAGTGATCAAACAAAAATAAAATCCAGGCGCAAACTATCATGGTTGGGACCAAGCACTAAAACTAGAATAGGACAAAAATGCTATAACTTTTTGGGACCTTATATCTACAAGCAATTAAACAAAATACTCGACATAGTAGGTGACACGAGACAAACTTGCAAAATCAAAATCCAAAACCACTTACTAGCATTGGGCTTCAAGGGTACTGAAGATTTACTTAGAATCAATATATAGACACACTAAAGTCATAAAAGAGAAGAAGGAATATATGTTAATTAATTTTATTTGTATTATTATTATTATTTTTAATATTTTTATTATTTTTCGTGGTTATTTCTATAAACGTTTAAAATAAAAACATCATTTGCTCTTTAAATATAAGTATTAATTTTCTTAATTAAGATAACCTAAGGGAGTAAACTAGCTCTCACAAACACAGGGAATCCTACTGTGAGAGCTAGGGCTGCATGTATATCTTACGTTATTTTTATTTTATGTTGTTTAATTTATATTTGTATAAGATGATATAAGAATGAATTTTGGTCACTAAAATAATATGATTATTATTATAAAAAAAAAAGTATTAGTGTTAGTATTTGTTAGTAGTGTATCATTATTATATATATTTTTATAGTATATATTAAAGCTGTATTCATTTCAAATTTCGTCCAAATCCATTGAGACTTTCCAGGGGTTTTGGACAAAATTTGAAACGGAAGAAACGTGAAAAAGTAAAATTCTTCACGTTTCTTATGGTGGCAGCTAACAAGGTAGGCATCGCTTACCATCAGAAGAATGACTTGGCCGTCCAGTCATTTACTTGTATATAAACAAGTACAGTTTGAAAATTTTAATACCGACTTCCATTCTATTCAGTTATTGGAGTATATCTCAAAAAATATTGGATTGAATTTGATGAAAATTGAATGGGACCACACGGGAAACACCAGTTTTCAAACAAAAAATAATTCTGAGAATCGGTTTACCGTATCATAAGTAATCTGAGAAAATGAGATAACAAACATACAAAAAAATACAGTAGAATTGAGTACCTCCTCCTTTTTGGAAGTCGGTAGAAAAATTATGCCTGCCTGCTACATGGAGAATTTCTGCTACTGCAGTATCCACCTAGACAAACTCTTTCTGAACAGTCTGGTCATTACATATAATCGAGTTTTCGTTACCGTAATTGAAAAAGGCGGATAAAACCGGGACTGAAAACCTATGTAATGTTTTCAATTAATAACCAAGGATATCCTTGGGTTGTTTACTAAGAAGGTGCCTATTAATAATTAGTTGAAGGTAGTTTACACTTCTCCATTGTAACTATTGTTCATATTATTCGATTATAATTATTATTCCACGTATTGTAAACGTTTCCAATTGTTTATTGGGAAATTGTGGAATTGAAAATACTTAGTTTAGTTTAAGTTTGTATTGTGTAAGGTTTGAGCCCTTCGAGTTTTGTTTGTGGAAATTTGATAATAATAGTTTTGTAGGCTTTGTATTGCGTCATGTTTTGCCTTTGATATAACAAATCAACTGGGGTACCTTTAAACTACTGGCTTTGTGAGCTGCCGTGTGATTCTCTAAGAGCAAACATCGTTGCATCTTTGACAACATCCATGAAACAAATGACGAGATGACAAGAAACGTTGGAAAAACAATCTTATGTACAAGGGTGTTATCTCATAAAGTATTTGACATCGGTGAGCTCGTCGACGAGGGCATCGACGAATCATTAGAGAATTGCACTGCTGAAGAGCTCGCGATTATGTATTTGCATAGCTTAAACTGAATAAATATTAACCGTGCACCTTAAAACAAAATCCCTAAAAAATGCAATCGATTTTTTTTCTGACTTTATTGACAAATACAAATATGTACTATTTAAATTATCAAAACTGCTCACAAAATTGCACGAGAATCGGTTGGGAAATGCGACGAGGGCAATTCTATTATTTCACAACGTCAAACAATCTATCCCGCTGCAACTGCAGTTCGACTCTAGTTGTCATTCGGTCATTACCCAAAAAGCCATTCTACTATTTGTAGAGACAAATTGGCACGTAACGTCATCATCAACACTATATTATATTAAATATAAGTACTTACATTATACGCAACTATATTCGAATATGAGTTAGCGTTGCGTCCATTATTTATAGAGTTAATAGAATACAAAGTTTTGATCGATCGATAGCGTCAACAGAAACGTAACTGCAGCTGGGCTGTTTTTCAATAGCAGAATAAGAAAACGTTTAAAAGTCACCATTCAGCTATGGTTCGATTGCAATTTAGTTAGTGGGATCGGCCCCCTGTAAAGGAGAACGTCCGCAAATCCGGACATACGAAAGTATATAAGCCCAAGCTATTGTAGAGATGCTTCGCTCTCGCTCGGTTGAATATATCCCTAGTATGTTTGTGACGTACATTAAGAAAAAATAAAAATACTCTTTGAAACACAAGAAAACTTGCCACTTATCCACGTAAGGGGTAAGTAATTATTTACTATTTACTTTACTCATGCTAAACCTCGTCCTTGGGACGAGTTTCAGACTTGGAAGAGTTGCTCCCTAACCTAAAACTTTATAGTAGCTTAGAGAATTAAATAATTCTTCCACCACTTTACTAAAACGTGACACAAGATACGTGTGACACAAGTGACTTAATGACAGACTTATGTATGAGACTTTAACTTAAATTGAGTCACTTGAAAAAAACACTAGATGGAACTACGACTTCTTTTTCCTTTATATTTGGTCTCGTACTTCTGTACATTTGCCACTCCTTAAGTTACTAATTATTATTACTATGTATATATACTCGTATAATAATTATAGTTGAATCAAGTTAGATTTCAATTACAAGCAGTCAGAGCCAAGTCACTATCACATAAATAAGTCACTGTCCTAAGTATGTCCTAGTAATGCGCTGGAAGCATGCAGGTGGCAGGCAGGTGGTGACTTGCCACCCACTAAACGAGCCCCTTAAGGGCCACCATCAATGGTGACCACCATAAAGGGTGTCAAGAGGTGTGCTGTGGTTTCACTAGAGCGCTACTACCTGCGTTATACCTTTTAACACTTCCACCCTTGGAGCTTTTTGTTACTTGCTCTTGCGTCTTCACCCCCAGACGGCCAATTAAGGGATAATCAGGGTCCACGGTGTAGCCACTCACCGACGGCTCGCCACAAAGCCGCCCCTGCGGTAAGTTATTATTATTATTGGTTAGCCTCCGGGTGCAACCATGTGTCAAGCGTACACTGATCTATATACTAGGAAAGTCTCAAGAAGAGAAACCAGTAGGTTTCTCTTCTTCTTTCATTTTTTTCACCTTTCTTATACACATAAGTTTCCTTTTTAAATTGCTTTACAATTTTGCTCAAGTTAACAATCGAAGACATTTTAGAAACGGGCTAAATCGATAAAACAATACAAATCCCTTGTGACAGAAATTTGTTTTGACCCATAATATCAAATCTTTATGTGACGTCACACTTCTGTTGTCTATTAGCCGCGCTCTACAGCTTGCTTATGTATACTCTAAGGTTCACGATCATCTGACAGGTAAGAAATACTTAATACATTATTTATATTAAAACCCACCGCTGTCGTCAATACACAAAAACTACATTATGCTCTACATCATGGTATTATATATGCAAAGGTCAGTCTAACCATTTTCCAACCAGTTTTGTATTATGTAACATTCATGTATCTAATTTGCAAAACGTGAGCGCTCACGTGTATGCTAACCGAGTTTTTACATATCAAAGGCTGTTTAGCTTTAACTTAAATAATGTAGGTAGGTTTGTTACAGTAATGGATTTGCGTACGTAGATTTTTGAGAGAAGTTTTAGAGTTAAGTATAGGTACGTTTAGAAATAAAAGATAATTGTACAATTATTCTTAAGAATTATTATGCAGTTTCGTTATATTAATGTCGGGTAAACATAATATAATAAATAAAGTATTATGTTCAGCAATGGACGTCCTAAGGCTGAGATGTTGAAGATGATTATGAAACAATAAATAAAATATTTTAAGTATAAGACCGTATAATACCCAGATAACCTGCAGAGCCTTCATCACTAGTACCATCAAAATCAGAATTTTCTACAATGGCCTTCCTAACGCTAATAAAAACCTTTATGCGAATGAAATTACGTGCTTTACATATATAAGTACTGCGGTGGGTTAAAATTCAGAGAATCATTGTAAAAGAAAGGTTTTTAAGGAACTTCTTTCGCATGAGTGAACATCGTGACAGGTTTGGTGTAAAGTTTATTGTATATCATGTTACCAACACGCTCTTGGCGCATGTAACGTGACGATTGAAAAAAAAGTTTAGTCACCAAAAATTACTCTAAGTAAATATTAAAAATGACTTTGGTAGTAGGCAAAAAAATCTCGAGAAACTTGTGTTGACTGGGAAAGTCGATGGTAAAAGATCTCGAGGCCGCAGTCCAATGCGTTGGTCCGGCCAGATCCGCACCACTCTTGATACATCCGTCTACGATGCTCTGTACATAGCCGGTAACAGAGCACACTGGATTAATATCTTAAAAGAAAGGGCAATGGGTGGAGGAGGTTCCGACCCTTAGCCATGAGGATTACGACATAAGGAGGACGAGGAAAATTTTTTATAAACGTATTATATATATTGATTTCATTGTCCATAGTATTGATTACATATCTATTTATAGTTATATATACGTTAATGAGTTGGGGCATGATGGGTATGGTTGTCGGTGAAATTACAGGTCGTACACTAAGTAGGTACAGTCGTGCGATTCTTTGACATCACGGATGTCAAATACTTATGAGATATCGCCCTAATACATAAGGTTGTTTTTCCAACGTTTCTTGTCATCTCGTCATTTGTTTCACGGATGTTGTTAAACATGCAACGATGTTTGCTCTTAGGGAATCGCATGGAAGGTACTATCCTAAGTAGGTACAGTTCGTCACTTGTGACGAAATGCATCTGCCGTGCTGTATGTAGACAGGTAGGAAGCGCTCCTAGCTGAGCTCGACTTGTTGATCTTAAAAGGATAGCATAGCTAGTACTTTCCATGCTAAAAGAGAAAACTCTTTTCTATCTCTTAACATTGTCCGATTTCAGTGATTTTTTTCATGGAATCATGACAAAAAATCAAAACGTACGATTTTTTTCAGTTTTTTTAAGTTCTAAAAAAGGAAATTTATAGTACTTTAAAATACTGAAAAAATCATCGGGCAGCAAACAATGTCATGATTCCATGAAAAAAATCACTGAAACCGGACAATGTTAAGAGATAGAAAAGAGTGTTCTCTTTTAGCATGGAGAGTACTAGCTATGCTACCCTCTTAAGATCAACAAGTTGAGCGGCGCTTGCTGCGGTCAGGACTTGAATGGGTATGTCCTAGTGGCACTACTCAACTGAGCGCTTCCGTGTTTCGGAGGGCACGTTAAGCCGTCGGTCCCGGTTGTTCGTCTCAGGACAACAGTCGTTAGGCTATATCGAAGGCTCTTCGGGTGGTGAAAACTTCATCATGGGCTGTCCACTAGCCTATCCAACAAGCCTCACTGGGCAAGCTTGGTTGATTATGATCCAACTCCTCTCCCTGAGAGGAAGCCTTGTGTCGCAGCAACATAATGTGCTTATTATGTATGCAGACATGTACACATATATTTTTAATTAGAAATACGGGATTACTCACGAAATTTTTATCGGATAGGTCCGACTATAGTTTGCTAGTGCTAAGCGAGACGTCATCGACGCGGGCGCCCCGAACAGTCCTTGAAAAAGACCACCGAATGTGGTCGAAACTATAGTCGGACCTATCCGGTAAGCATTACGTGAGTAATGCCGTATTTCTAATTAAAAAAGAAATAGAACCACGTTAGTTGTTACAACAAAAACAATGTACTGATATAGTTTGCCATTGACTTTCCCCTCAACCACTGCCCTTGATCTTGAAACTATCCGAACAACTATTATTTAATCTACGACCGTCTGTGGCGCATACGTAGTTACTTTTACCTAATCTATGCCCTCACGCGATATGAGAACGCGACCTAATGATAATGGCTTTCCTACTGCGCTGCAATCCGCATTTAGACACACGTGAGCTGGCTCATGTATAAGCCATAACGTGAATTGCGCAATATGCCATATGAGTCGTCATATAGTCATATATATACTCACATATATACTGGGAATAGACAACATATATTAGCTCGGTACGTTCCCACTTTTGGAATACCTATTGGCCTTCCGGAGACAGGGTATGCATCATATGGTTTTTTTTATTATGAATCTGTACAAGCAGTGATGAGTTAGATTGTATGCATATACAACGCCTTTTTTATTTTTGGTAATTTAAAAATAGAGGTATTGTCGACTTTACACATCATCATCATCGTAGGACGTTCACTGGTGAACATACGCCTCCGCCACAAATTTCCAAAAGGACCAGTTGGAAGCGGCCTGCATCCAACGTCGTCCTGCTACCTTTATCAAGTCGTCAGTCCACCTTGTCGGTGGACGACCTACGCTGCGCTTGCCGGTCCGTGGTCTCCACTCTAGAACCTTTCGGCCCCATCGGCCATCTGTTTTGCGTGCTATGTGGCTTGCCCACTGCCACTTCAACTGGCTTATCTTCTGGGCTATGTCGGTGTCTTTAATTCGTCTACGGATCTCCTCATTTATGATTCGATCACGTAGAGAAACCCTGAGCATAGCCATCTCCATAGCTCGTTGTGCGACTTTGAGCTTGCTTATGAGGCCCATAGTAAGAGACCACGTTTTAGTGCCATCGTTTTCACTGGTAACACACATTGGTCAAATACTCTTGTCTCTCACTCTCTTGTCTCACTCGTGCCTCAAAGGCACTGAGGTATTTTTGACTTTACACAATACAAATTAAATTACTTGTAAAATTAAAATACATATAAATAATCAGACCTGGAGGCCTACTACCAAAAACGAACAACGAAGTTTCGTTTGACGGATTTCACGCTTTCTACTGTGAAAGTGATCAAGCAAAATACAGTCAAGGGTGATTAAATGCAATCACAAATAAAGGGATAAGTGATTAGATTAGTGTTTTATGTTAAAGTGATGATGATATATCAAATCTAAACATCAAAATGTGTAATTTGATGAAATTTTATTCTGTGTAAGTGCGTAAACCGTTTTTAATATTAATTTTTAGAAATTGTGTGGTACTCATGTCCATATATACAATACGAGCTGCTCTACGCGGTTTCACCCGCGTGGTGATTGATGATGATGAATCTTATATAGCATATGTTACTCAGGGTGAACAAGGTGAATGTAGCTTTCAAATGGTGAAAGAATTTTTGAAATCCGTCATGTACTTTTTGCACATTGCACACCTACATACAAATCTTTCCTCTTTATAATATTATTTTTATATTATAATGATTAATTATTAGTATTATAGATATAACAAGTGAATATTGCATGCTTGAATTATAACAATTGCTACAAAGTAATACTAGTGAATACTTTGTTGACACACTGTCTAAAAACAAATATAAATAATCAATCTGAAAAACCTGTCATTATACATTTCATCACCCTTGACTGTATTTGAGCTTTTTCACTTTCACAGTAGAAATTGTGAAATCCGTCAACGACACTTCGTTGTTCGTTTTTGGTAGTATAGGCCCAGCCGTGCGATTCTCTAATGATTCGTCGATGCGGTCGTCGACGAGCTCACCAGTGTCAAATACATGAGATATCGCCCTTGTACATAAGGTTGTTTTTCCAACGTTTCTTGTCATCTCGTCATTTGTGTCACGGATGTTGTCAAAGATGCAACGATGTTTGCTCTTACAGAATAGCACGGCTGATTAGGAAAAGTGTATATATGTATCCTATCTTAGTAAATCCAAGAGATTAGAACGCCATAAGCAAAGCGCATTAAATTTTAGTACATATTATAGTTAATAATAAAAAGTCATTAAGCTACAACAAAACTACGATATTAAATTGTTTGGTAACTTAATTATCTTATAACAATATAACAGCTTATTGAATTCGGTTTCTTTTTGATTCTGACTGCAATACGATAAGGCTAGTCGCGCACTGGTTGGTAGTCATATTCAAGACTATTGGGTGCACAGTTCAAACGATACATTTAATGAACAATGTGTATACTGCACTTTAAAAATTGTAAAATTAAGTATAATGCATGTATACATTACGATTTAAACACCTCTGTGAATGTATTCTGACCAAATTTGAGATGGAAGAAGCGTTTGCGCGCTGTGCGGAACTTACTCTGCAGTCCCAAATATTCAATTCGTTTTAGCAAATCTCGCTGCTTAGTAATTGGAAACCGTTAGTAGTATTTTTAACTTGCGAGCTAACGTACCTCGGATCAACAGGACCGATGGCTTAGCATAGTGTACGCTGTTTTAGGACAACAGGCGCTAGGCCATGTCGGAGGCTGGCCACAAGCCAATCAAACCAGAACATGGTACAGTATGATCCAGAGGCATGAAGGAGGCGCATGTCCCAGCAGCGGGAACGTAATGGGTTGATTAAGCAAAATTAATAAGCTTATTTGACGGTAGTAAAATCGAATCAGAAAGAGGGTAGTATGTGATGGTTCGTGTGGGTCCAAACGTCACGACTTGACAGCACTTTAATTCGGGACTTATTACTAAGGCTGATGTATATATTTTGGAACGCGGCGGTAATCTTTAAAGTACATTATAATGAAAAATTTACGTTCATAAGTGCGTCTTTGATGCCTAAATTGAATAAATGATTTTGACTTTGACTTTGATCTTGACTGTATTACGAGCTTTGGTCTTGGTCTATGCAGTGCGCTACTACCCTTAACTATCAAATCGTGCCGTACCGGTAGAGCAGCAATCAATTGTTATCCCATTTGAAGTCGTGTTTTGTGTACACGTGTTATTTGTAAATGTTCAAGGGCACATTGAAACTTAACAACTTAAAACATAACCAACACGTATATTTGATATATGTATCAAATGTAATATAAATATTTAATGGTGCGCTCTGGTATTGCGGATGTCCGTGGGCCACGGTACCACTTGACATCAGGTGAGCCACTTGCTCGTTTGCCAACCTATCCCATAAAAAAAACGTCAGTTGAAAAGTTTTGGAGTTATAATAATAGTAGGAAAAATCTATTAAGTCTATTATTGATCGTCTAGACATTAAAATATTATAATCAAATGTCAATAGGCATGATAACCGACATAATAGACATATCATGTCGTGTGTAGGTAAGCAGTAATTATTGTAGAGTTTCATACTTTTCGTGGTAGAACTTGGTGGGCGGTTTGTAAATAATTTTATTACATTGTTGAATACAGGCTGGGCTATTCAGAACGGTCAGTATGGGCAAATCTGAAACTATTAGACATACAAAGGGATCTAGAGAGATTAAAGGATGTGAACTACTATCATGTTTCATGGCAACATTTGCTGCTAACTTAAACGAACGATATCGAAATATAAATAATGTAAGTTTGTTTTTACATTACGATCGGGTTCGATTCCCGAACTGAGTACATTTTTTTAATGATTTTCAATGACGCTGTTTTGCTTGTCACTAAAATCGTCAACATGGTTGCTAAGAAAATATTGTATGTCTTAAAATTTCACTAGATTAGACTTGCCCATACTGAATGTAGCTGTGTAGTAATATATTTGGACAATTGCCCGTCTAAGTGCAAATTCACAGACAATTCTAGAATGCAGTATGAAAACAAAAAACTATCTAGTTTTAGCACATTATCAATAAGTCCTATTAACTAAAAAACTTCTAAGCCTAGACTGAAAAAAAACGTACGTGCTGAAGTGTACGTCCTGAACAACTAATGATTCATTGTCAAAACACGTGGTATCGGCTTTTTGGTCGCGCGTGCTTTGTACACGTGCAACTCTAGCATCAACTAGCGTCAACGTGCACTTGAATGTAAGTACCGTAGTAATGATTGATAAACTTCCTGTGACCGGACATTATGCTCAGCCCAACACGTACAGATTACACAAAGCGCCAGTAACTTAACTGTTAGGCCCCAGACCAGTCTCAATGGGTATGGAAAAAGCAGAGTTCGTGAACTAAGGCGGCCGTCAGTGTAATCTACCGTGGCCTCGGTAACAAGGGGATAATTATGCGACGGTCTCCACTACGTGGATGGGTGACTGTTTTTGGCATTTTTCAACGAGTGTAATCGATTTAAGGAAGACCGACGGTCAGGGTTGTTGTCACAGGACCATAGACGGTAAGTCTTTTGCAAGCTATATTGTGATATAACGGTGACGCCACTAGCCTACACTGCACCTGTGCTTTGAGTTATGAGCTACATTTCTCTCAGTCTGAGAGTAGAGCCTGGGAAGCTCTATCTGAGAGAAAGAGAACAAATGGGTTGGTTAAATATATCTTTTCATCACCATTTTGGATCTAGATGAACATAATTAGGTACAATTTACCTTATAACGTCAAATTCAAAGTCATATATTATAAGATGGTAATCTACACAGTTTTATTTGATATTGGATTTATGAGCCACATATCTCTCAGTTTGATGGTAAAGCCTGAGAAGCTCTGTCTGAGAGAGTGAGAGAGTGGGAATAAATGGGTTGGTCAAATATGTCTGTGTATCACCATTTTGGATCTAGATGAACATAATTAGGTACAATTTACCTTATAACGTCAAATTCAAAGTCATATATTATAAGATGGTAATCTACACAGTTTTATTTGATATTGGATTTATGAGCCACATATCTCTCAGTTTGATGGTAAAGCCTGAGAAGCTCTGTCTGAGAGAGTGAGAGAGTGGGAATAAATGGGTTGGTCAAATATGTCTGTGTATCACCATTTTGGATCTAGATGAACATAATTAGGTACAATTTACCTTATAACGTCAAATTCAAAGTCATATATTATAAGATGGTAATCTACACAGTTTTATTTGATATTGGATTTATGAGCCACATATCTCTCAGTTTGATGGTAAAGCCTGAGAAGCTCTGTCTGAGAGAGTGAGAGAGTGGGAATAAATGGGTTGGTCAAATATGTCTGTGTATCACCATTTTGGATCTAGATGAACATAATTAGGTACAATTTACCTTATAACGTCAAATTCAAAGTCATATATTATAAGATGGTAATCTACACAGTTTTATTTGATATTGGATTTATGAGCCACATATCTCTCAGTTTGATGGTAAAGCCTGAGAAGCTCTGTCTGAGAGAGTGAGAGAGTGGGAATAAATGGGTTGGTCAAATATGTCTGTGTATCACCATTTTGGATCTAGATGAACATAATTAGGTACAATTTACCTTATAACGTCAAATTCAAAGTCATATATTATAAGATGGTAATCTACACAGTTTTATTTGATATTGGATTTATGAGCTACATATCTCTCAGTTTGATGGTAAAGCCTGAGAAGCTCTGTCTGAGAGAGTGAGAGAGTGGGAATAAATGGGTTGGTCAAATATGTCTGTGTATCACCATTTTGGATCTAGATGAACATAATTAGGTACAATTTACCTTATAACGTCAAATTCAAAGTCATATATTATAAGATGGTAATCTACACAGTTTTATTTGATATTGGATTTATGAGCCACATATCTCTCAGTTTGATGGTAAAGCCTGAGAAGCTCTGTCTGAGAGAGTGAGAGAGTGGGAATAAATGGGTTGGTCAAATATGTCTGTGTATCACCATTTTGGATCTAGATGAACATAATTAGGTACAATTTACCTTACAAGATGGTAATCTACACAAGTTCGTTAGATATTGGATTTATGAACCCCATATCTCTCAGTTTGAGAGTAAAGCCTGAGAAGCTCTGTCTGAGAGAGTGAGAGAGTGGGAATAAATGGGTTGGTCAAATATGTCTGTGTATCACCATTTTGGATCTAGATGAACATAATTAGGTACAATTTACCTTATAACGTCAAATTCAAAGTCATATATTATAAGATGGTAATCTACACAGTTTTATTTGATATTGGATTTATGAGCCACATATCTCTCAGTTTGATGGTAAAGCCTGAGAAGCTCTGTCTGAGAGAGTGAGAGAGTGGGAATAAATGGGTTGGTCAAATATGTCTGTGTATCACCATTTTGGATCTAGATGAACATAATTAGGTACAATTTACCTTACAAGATGGTAATCTACACAAGTTCGTTAGATATTGGATTTATGAACCCCATATCTCTCAGTTTGAGAGTAAAGCCTGAGAAGCTCTGTCTGAGAGAGTGAGAGAGTGGGAATAAATGGGTTGGTCAAATATGTCTGTGTATCACCATTTTGGATCTAGATGAACATAATTAGGTACAATTTACCTTATAACGTCAAATTCAAAGTCATATATTATAAGATGGTAATCTACACAGTTTTATTTGATATTGGATTTATGAGCCACATATCTCTCAGTTTGATGGTAAAGCCTGAGAAGCTCTGTCTGAGAGAGTGAGAGAGTGGGAATAAATGGGTTGGTCAAATATGTCTGTGTATCACCATTTTGGATCTAGATGAACATAATTAGGTACAATTTACCTTATAACGTCAAATTCAAAGTCATATATTATAAGATGGTAATCTACACAGTTTTATTTGATATTGGATTTATGAGCCACATATCTCTCAGTTTGATGGTAAAGCCTGAGAAGCTCTGTCTGAGAGAGTGAGAGAGTGGGAATAAATGGGTTGGTCAAATATGTCTGTGTATCACCATTTTGGATCTAGATGAACATAATTAGGTACAATTTACCTTATAACGTCAAATTCAAAGTCATATATTATAAGATGGTAATCTACACAGTTTTATTTGATATTGGATTTATGAGCCACATATCTCTCAGTTTGATGGTAAAGCCTGAGAAGCTCTGTCTGAGAGAGTGAGAGAGTGGGAATAAATGGGTTGGTCAAATATGTCTGTGTATCACCATTTTGGATTTAGATGAACATAATTAGGTACAATTTACCTTACAAGATGGTTATCTACACAGTTTTATTTGATATTGGATTTATGAGCTACATATCTCTCAGTTTGATGGTAAAGCCTGAGAAGCTCTGTCTGAGAGAGTGACAGAGTGGAAATAAATTGGTTAGTTAAATATATCTTTTCATCACAATTTTGCATCTAGATGAACATAATTAGGTACAATTTACCTTACAAGATGGTAATCTACACAAGTTCGTTAGATATTGGATTTATGAACCCCATATCTCTCAGTTTGATGGTAAAGCCTGAGAAGCTCTGTCTGAGAGAGTGAGAGAGTGGGAATAAATGGGTTGGTCAAATATATCTGTGTATCACCATTTTGGATCTAGATGAACATAATTAGGTACAATTTACCTTATAACGTCAAATTCAAAGTCATATATTATAAGATGGTAATCTACACAGTTTTATTTGATATTGGATTTATGAGCCACATATCTCTCAGTTTGATGGTAAAGCCTGAGAAGCTCTGTCTGAGAGAGTGAGAGAGTGGGAATAAATGGGTTGGTCAAATATGTCTGTGTATCACCATTTTGGATTTAGATCATAATTAGGTACAATTTACCTTACAAGATGGTTATCTACACAGTTTTATTTGATATTGGATTTATGAGCTACATATCTCTCAGTTTGATGGTAAAGCCTGAGAAGCTCTGTCTGAGAGAGTGAGAGAGTGGGAATAAATGGGTTGGTCAAATATGTCTGTGTATCACCATTTTGGATCTAGATGAACATAATTAGGTACAATTTACCTTATAACGTCAAATTCAAAGTCATATATTATAAGATGGTAATCTACACAGTTTTATTTGATATTGGATTTATGAGCCACATATCTCTCAGTTTGATGGTAAAGCCTGAGAAGCTCTGTCTGAGAGAGTGAGAGAGTGGGAATAAATGGGTTGGTCAAATATGTCTGTGTATCACCATTTTGGATCTAGATGAACATAATTAGGTACAATTTACCTTATAACGTCAAATTCAAAGTCATATATTATAAGATGGTAATCTACACAGTTTTATTTGATATTGGATTTATGAGCCACATATCTCTCAGTTTGATGGTAAAGCCTGAGAAGCTCTGTCTGAGAGAGTGAGAGAGTGGGAATAAATGGGTTGGTCAAATATGTCTGTGTATCACCATTTTGGATCTAGATGAACATAATTAGGTACAATTTACCTTATAACGTCAAATTCAAAGTCATATATTATAAGATGGTAATCTACACAGTTTTATTTGATATTGGATTTATGAGCCACATATCTCTCAGTTTGATGGTAAAGCCTGAGAAGCTCTGTCTGAGAGAGTGAGAGAGTGGGAATAAATGGGTTGGTCAAATATGTCTGTGTATCACCATTTTGGATCTAGATGAACA
The DNA here is from genome assembly GCA_917880725.1 of Selenia dentaria. NCBI lineage: Eukaryota > Metazoa > Arthropoda > Insecta > Lepidoptera > Geometridae > Selenia > Selenia dentaria. Next base: position 7,114,154 of record OU862901.1, on the reverse strand, counting down.
TAATTAGGTACAATTTACCTTATAACGTCAAATTCAAAGTCATATATTATAAGATGGTAATCTACACAGTTTTATTTGATATTGGATTTATAAGCCACATATCTCTCAGTTTGAGAGTAAAGCCTGAGAAGCTCTGACTGAGAGAGTGAAAGAGTGCAAATAAATGGGTTGGTTAAATATGTATTTGTATCACAATTTTGAATCTAGATGAACATATTATATATAATTTACCTTACAAGATCTACACAGTTTCATTAAACATTGGATTTAATTTGTGCCAAATATACTATAATATTACAAATGAATTGTATATAATATGGGTAACTTGTTTGTCAGTTTCTTTAGTTCGAAAATTACATGGGTTCAACTCGTCATGAGTAAATAATAAAATGTGCCTCAATTACGTTACTTTTTACATTAAAGTATAAGGATTATGAGGTAACATTATAGTGTTACCCATTCTTACATTAGTTTCTATTTATATGATGCTGATGATTTCTATATGTTTTCCCGATTTCCGCTCTGGACTACCTACTATTATTTATACTGTGTATTAGTGCCATTAATGTTTATGTGAAACACATTCATACATACATACATACATGTAGCTTTTTATTTTTAAAAGTATATGGTGGTACATTCCGTTCAAAGTCGTGTGATACGGGAAATCGCTCTCGACTCAGCATTTATGCTATGGTGAGGCTTTAGCGCTGGGTTTCAGCCTGAACTTATGAACAAAATCAGGAAAGTACGAAAAAAGGTATGAAAAATGGTTCAGGTATACAATACGAGTAGAAACAAATATCAATACAGAAATATATCATAGAAGAAAAAAACCAAGCAATTACCTGCATAAAAAAGAGAGTTCTTTGGGCTAAACATTTGACAGGGTTTTCTATTGACAGTTACTCAGTCTGAAGCAAATGGTTGTTCTGTATGGGGCGATAAGCCCTGCACTGACGTCTCGCTTGGGGTGTATTGTGCATATGCAAATGGTAAGCTTGCGATTAATATAGATTTTATAGAAGGTAAAAGCGTGCGGTCTCCTTAAAACCGTCTAGACTTTACTTACTACTAATGCAGGTAAGATTATATTTACTATACTAATCCAGGTATATATCTTAAAAACTATGGAATGGTCAAGTGTCGCCTGTTATAATTGGCACGCTAATAATGCTATAGTAATGTTGTATGATAACTATGAAGGAATTTCACCTTCTCATTCACCACTAGAGATCTGTTGAAACCTCAGACTAATATTATAATAATAATCTTGTGAACAGAGAAGTGAGGCCGGGTAAAACTACGCCTCGGCGTGTCCATACATATTTATATACAAAACCTACAACGAAACTACGCCTTGGCTCGTCAGCCGAAGTATCGCGGCGCGTGGATGCAACACGTAAAGTTTTAAATATCATTTAATTGTATTTTATTAATTATTGATACATTTTTAATAACTAACATTTAATTTGTATTACCATGACAGTACCGAGTCACGCACATGTTTAGAAAACGGGCCTCACTTCTCTGTTCACAACATTTTGTCTTGACTTTTTTATTTTGTCTGAGGTTGAAACTAGAAAACCTAATCTAAAGGTCTTTACTAGCACGTGTAAGGGTGACTCGAGGTCACGTGCCAGACGGATTATGGCGCAATAATATTATGAGTGTCACACTTCCTATACGGCTCACAGAGATTAGTGAATCGTGACTGAGTCGAACGGTGACCATAGTTCACATAATCAGCTGAAAAACTTCCATTCTGTGCTTCCCTACAAGTCATGACGGTTGCTGACACGTTTGTTTTAACCAACTTCAAAAAAGGAGGAGGTTCTATGATGGACTATTTGTATTTTTTATATACGTTCACCGATTTCTCCTCCATTTTTTGATTTTATTATTGTTTTTTATTTTGATTCTCAATTATTTTTTTTTATTTGTAAGGGAGATAATAATACTTAGTAGGTACTAGTAATACTAGTAAATATACTTATTTATAGATATACTTTTTTTACTTACTTTTTTTTTGTCTTGTATACCTGAACTATTTTTCATACTTTGAGGTGGTCCTATTTACATTTCATCGAATTCGGTCAAACGGATTTTGAGTGATTTGACACTGTGAAAAGAACTTTGCCTAGCTTGATGATATCGTTATTGACGGTGAATGACAATCGATCCCATAAGTAGCAATATTCACTAGAAAGGTTAAAAAAAATGTTTTATCAAAAAGCGAAACCAACTTCAACACTAAAAACTGTGAAATTACTTGTCGAAGTACCATGCGCCAATGTACCAATATTGTGATAATAGGTACTTTTGAACTATCATGGTACAGACTTCAACAAGTTATTTCAGTTTTTAGTGTTGAAGTCGGTTCCATTTTTTTTGTTTTAACTAAGTTTTACAATGGATGTAAATTGTGCCCTCTTTTAGACAGCTGGTTCTTCTGATTTATCTGATGCTTATTCGTCTGAGTATAATTCACTGAAGTAAATAATACATTTAGATTCGCGATATCTTCTAATCTTGACAGGTCGTTGTGGTTTGACACGTTCCCTCTGCGTATCTGCAGTAAAAGAAAATTATATAAGTAACATCATTTACAGCCTTAACATTCTTATAAGGATACATATATGTACCTATCCTTTGTGAAATTTCTATTTTCAATCACAAACTAAAATACATAATAGCCCTGCATATCCACAATTAGGATTACAACACACACACCAAAAAAAGTAATACATAGCTATAATAAATAAAAAATAATAAATATTCCACAACTATCACACAACGCCATCTAGTCCCAAGCTAAGCAGAGCTTGTGTTATGGGTACTAGACAACTGGTCAACATACTTATATATTTCTAAATACATAAATATTATAGATAAATTACACCCAGACACAGAACAAATGATCGTGCTCATTACACAAACATTTGTCCTGGGTGGGAATCGAACCCACGACCTCCGGCATAGCAGTCAGGGTCACTAACCGCTAGACCAACAGGCAAGCTGGAGGCCTTTATTAAAGAAAATTAGGACGTATGAAGTGCAGTAAAATTATACAACATATATTTTACACAGAGTTTAAATCATAATTTTCGGACAAAACGCGTGTCAAATCGTCTGACAGACAGGCGATCATGGGAAACCCTAACCTCTCATGAATCTCTGAAGCAAAATAAAGGCTTTTCATCAGTTTTCAACTTCTCAGGTTGCTGATAACAAAATGGGCGTGTCAGGAAGCAGTACCACAAACAAGTGCATGCATATCGCCGCGTGCGCAGAGCACGTTGCCGGTCTCGTGCGCCGATTACGAATAGGGATGGGAAAATATCCAGTAACGAACAATCGGTAATTTGAATTTTAAATCATGATAACACAAATGAAACATTTAAAAAATATTTTTATTTTCATTTTAAGTGGACGCGTACTATTATACGGATATTTGGATTTCGGTTTTTAAAACAAAACTATTTTCACTCGCGACTTTATTTTGGTTATGGTATAGTATATAGTACATAGGATAGTACACGAGATTAATAGGAGCTCCTTAGGCAACCGCTTAAGTCAAAAGATGGAAACAGACTGAGGTGAAAGCCATCATTAGACATACTCTTAGCTCATAGAATTGCTGAATAGGCCAGATGGGCCGCCAGGCAAGCACTAAGGCTAACAAGGTTGGGGTATAACAGTACGTTTGTACATTTGCACATTCCTGAAGTCATTTAGGTATATATTAAATTATATAGTTGTATTAAGTGATATTTTTTATTCAATTAGTTAGGTCACGTCACAGTCACAATAATTAGATGTTTTTTTGAAATCACATTTTAGTAAAGCAGTGGATACATAAATTAAGGTGCAAGTTGGTAGCCGGCTACATGAAGCCGCAGCAAACGACGTGTCGCAGCGACACTACTGGTTTCTATGTAATTCTATGAAATACCATCCGTAGTCAGCGACACGAAGCTAGCGACGCGTCGTTGAGTGGCAGACGCCACTGTCGCCCGACCGCAGACCAGCCGTGCGATTCTGTAATGGTTCGTCGACGAGCTCACTGATGTCAAATACTTTATGAGATATCGCCCTTGTACATAAGGTTGCTTTTCCAACCTTTCTTGCCATCCCTTCATTTGTTTCACGGATGTTGTCAAAGATGCAACGATGTTTGCTCTTAGAGAATCGCACGGCAGTAGTGCCGCTCGCGGGTACTAATCTTCCTAGTAAAACACTGAAAAGCTTTTAAACTAAACCTTTCATATCGCTTTTCAAATGGTTGATACCATATCCAGTTGCCGTCTGCAGTCGGGTTCGAAATCATGACTGCAGCGATATGAAGCGACGACGTGTCGCGGCGACAAGAAGCGACGACATGTCGTCTGTTGCTGCTACGTGTAGCCGGCTACCAACTTGCACCTTAAACCTTACTAGCGGCCAATGCCAATTATCTATCTATCATCTGTTTACCTTACTAGAGATAGATATATGACACTATTTTTATGAACGTTATGTCAAATTTCTATCGGTAGTAACGTAATCTGTGGATAGATAGGCTATTGGGATCCCTCGTAAGGCAATTGATGAGATAAACACACTTGCCCTACACTCTTGCAACGTAACGAAAACACGTTAAAACTCGAAGAAACCCAAATCTAGGAAAACTAACCAAGATCATTGTTAGCCATAGTTGGGTTTTTGCCATCAAAAAACAAATTCTTGATGCAATAAACATAATAATTGAATACTAAGGCTGAGCGCAGACTTGAATCACGAAAGTTTTAAGACAGACTATTGCTTTACAAAAGTTATGAAGAGTCGGCCGAAGAAAAGACAAATTTAAGTATACTCGAAATTGCAAAACAACAGTACCGACGATGAAGTCCATTTTGATACTGAAAAAGAATTGACGCAGACGTGACGGTGCGCATCGTCGTAGCACTCAAAACAGTTTCATTTTAGATGTGCGACGTGTCAAAGGCAAAACAAAAAAAAGACTATGTGAGGAAAGTCTGTCTTAAAACTGTTGTGACTCCAATCTGCGCTCAGCCTAACTGCGCTTGAAGTGAGTCCCTTAGCAAATGCATAGAACTGTTTAACTCTAACGTTTACAAGCATCGTGTTAATATATAAAGAAAAATATCCCACCGAATAATAGATTATTTATAACGATCATATCTGTACTCAATTACACCAAAACAGCTTAAGGCGAAATGAGTTCCAAATTCCATGATTCGACTTCGCGAAAAGTTTTTCGGCGCTTAAACCTAATAACCGAAGTTCGAAAAAAAACGTAGTGTAAATTGAATATACGTTCTTATGAACTATGGGAGCCAATACACGATTGAGCAAAGTTGGCTCGATAGAAAAAAAATCGGCAACATTCCCTAAATTTTGCAATTTTTCTTACGTGCTTCGTGGGAAAAAGCATTTTTATTAAATTATGGGCAAATATATTTCACTGAATGTATCATATTCGAATTCCCAATGAAGTTTACTAGTGAACTATGGACTCCTTTATCATTAAAATTTAATCATTCCATTGTACGATGCAAATATAAAAAGTATTAGCACGTATTCAATTGAATTTTCGCATTACACCGTCCATTCTGGTAGGCAATTCTCAACCTTATGCAAAGCATCGTAAATTGTTTTAAAGTTAGGATTGGACCGCGCCTTAACAAGTTTGGAGGAAATTTGGTTTGAAGATACTTTAGGTACTGTCCTATGTTCTTTTACGTCGGGATAAAATAATATTATACGCGATTTAACCCTTTGCGTCCCAGAGACGTATATATACGTCAGTTTTATTCATAAGTCTTTTGTTTTAATTATCACGGTATAGGAAGGATTAATCCGTTTAAATTTGTTTAATTTCATTGTATAAGTGCCTCGAAAGCCGAAAGAAATCATTATCCTTTAGGTTCTGGAATAACTAATAGGATACTTTTCATCATCATCATCACCTTCCATCACCAGCAGCTTATCCAAAATAAACAAAGTCTGGTGCGTGAAACAATAGCGTGAAGTACACATGCTAGTATCAATTCTGCACATCCCTATGTTTGCAGTTCTTATCATCAGCTAATAATAGACAATAGCATTAATTGCATTTCTAATTATTATTGCAACCATGAACTTGCATTGCGTAACGACTGGCAAATGAAATTGTACATACATACATACAAATAAGTACAGCTATATAATACACAACTCATTTGTAATTATATATATTATGCTAGCTACCCTCCGCGATTTTACCCGTTTAATGATGAACGATGATAATTATGAATCCAATTATAGCCTTTACTAAGGAAAATATAGTTTTGCACTGAGAAAATAATATTCAAAGTCGGTTAAGTAGTTTTTGATTTATTCATTACTAGCTGCGGTCCTTGTTTTCACCCACGTGGTGAAGGATGATGATGAGAATCAAAATTTATACCCTATGTTCATCAAGAATAATGTAAGATTCTATAATGGTAAATATTTTTTTTCAATATAGTTTGAGCGTATTGAATTAAAACAAACAAATCTTTCCTCTTTATATTATTATCATTACTATAAGTATAGTATAAGTATCTAGTATTGGTAGAGAAACTTGTCATCACAGCTAGTTTGAAGGCAAAAGACCAAGAGGAAGAAGTCCAATGCGCTGGTCGGGCCAAATTCGTAGGTACCGCACTGGACAGTAAAGTCCATAATGCGATACACGCCGCTGAAGATAGGTCAAGGGGAAAAGACTTCGTTCGGCAGAAGGTGATCCGTGGAAGGGGTCACGACCCTCAGCAATGAGGAAAACGACGCTAGGAGGAGGATAGGTATCTATCACTCTCATAATATATCAGAAACTTATTCATGACATAATTACATGACATTAGATGTAAATGAATACACGAAATGAACATCATGACTGGCTGATTGGCGCACTTGGTAGCAACCCTACCTTCTGAGCTGCTAATCCTGGGTTCTATCCCAGGTTAGGTCAAGCAATTGTGTGCATGAACATGTCTATTTGTAGATCTTTATGATTTGAGCTGTATCCGGGTGTGTATATGTATATAAGTATGTATATCAGTCATCGGGTTACATAGTACAGGCTCTGCCTAATTTGGGACCTTAAGACTTGTGTGGATCATCATCATCTCAGCCGTAGGACGTCCACTGCTGAACATAGGCCTCCCTCATAATTTTCCAAAAGGAGCATTTGGAAGCGGCCTGTCCTGCGACCTTTATCAGGTCGTCTGTCCACCGTGTCGACCTACGCTGCGCTTGCCGGTCCGTGGTCGTGGTCAGTACCTTCCGGCCCCATCGGCCATCTGTTCTGCGTGCTATGTGGCTTACCCACTGCCACTTTAACTGGCTAATCTTTTGGGCTATGTCGGTGACTTTAGTTCTTCTACGGATCTCTTCATTTCTGATTCGATCAAGTAGAGAAACCCCGAGCATAGCCCTCTCCATAGCTCGTTGTGCGACTTTGAGCTTAGTTATGAGGCCCATGGTTAGAGACCACGTTTCAGTGCCATATGTCATCACTGGTAACACACATTGGTCAAAGACTCTTGTCTTGAGACACTGAGGTATTTTTGACGAGAAGACATCGCGAAGTTTCCGGAACGTGTGTACATTGTGTACTTACCTACCTTATATTGTACAAAACATGTTTTATTATCTTCATTTTTAAATAATTTATTCTGTTATGTTCCCACGTTATGCAACACGTGCTGAGACGTGAGCTTTCCTCTCAAAGTGAACAATAAGTACTTCATAAATATATAATTAGTATTTATAAAATGTTTTAATACACTCATCCGTGGCTCCGCCTGCGCGACCTGTGTGATACGGCTTACGGTGCCTCTAAACTAAACCTATTAGTTACCTACTTATAAAATCAGCTATGTACCAGTTAAGGTCCTGTCAAAATTGGTTCAGCCATTTCGGAGATTAGTCGGAACAAACAGGGATACAGACAAACATTTTAAAAAGTGTTTAATTTATTTAAGAACTGTTACTTTCGTATGCATTATGTAAACAGCTGTTATTTAGGCATTACGAACAGACTCATATTTATCAATTTATACTATAAAACTAGAAAAGACAAAGAATAGTAACAAAACAAAATTACTTAACCCGTAGACTCGCCAGTCGCCGCATATTAACCAATAACACAATAGATTTCACGGAAATCATTATGGATAAAATTATTTCACTACTTTCATTCATTTACGAATAATGGTTTTAAAATGTATGCTCTTGGAACACGTTATCAAAAGACTAAAGCCTAGTACTTATGTCATTTATCATTAAATAACCAACTATAGAAGGTAGTTTTCCAAACAACCTCTTCTTAAAACGCGCACTACAAATTCGGTATGTGTGCTGTGTTTACTTGTCGCGTCACGCACACACACTCAAACATACATACATCCGCTGGTATAATGTTTTCCCATAAAACTGGGTAAATCGATTGGTCAAAATGTGTTCCATAAATCAATATTTAAGGTGCTGTCATAATCACGAAGTCGATAAAAATGAAGGTTTTTAAAGCAGTTTATCTGCTAAGCAGCGATTTAATTACAACAACAAAAAATCATGACATTTTTAAGACTTCTAAGTACACATTGACGGAATTAAAACTAAATTTTAACATATTAGATACATTAAAAAAAATTCAAACAAACCACTTAATTTGACCTTTAAAGCAGTTTTTCTCTTTGTTCACTATTGTATTTGTTATGAAACACATATCATAAAATAGTAATTTTTAATACACATACATTGACGGATTATCTTTTTATTTAAGTGTGCACATTATTTTTTTAGGAATTTTGTACGTTTTTACGCCATGCATTTGCTTGATTTCAAGTAAAGGAAATTGAACGTAGCCAAGCGCTGAAGTAGACAGCGCCTTAAAAATACACAAAAATAATATATATTTAAAAGTAGAACGAACTAGCGGTACTTATTTATTAATTTTATTTCAAAGACGTATAGATAGATAGATAAACTCTTTATTGCAACACCACAGTAAAGAAAAATTAAAGACATACAAGATAATTTTGTCAAGAAAACATTCACTTAACTTAAAAACTTATATACTGCTGTACCGACGGCGCAAGCAAAGTGAGCCATGACTTCAATGAAACTGCTTACATTTAGCGTACCTACGTTCTTGGTAGTTATTCTAAGCATATAATACATATTAATTTGAGTGTGAATACCATGTTACAGTTTATTAGTATTTAATATTCTACGAATGTAGTTACAATGTAAATAGATATAGGCAACCTTGAACTTCCATAGCGTAACTGTTGGCATATGCACATGTCGCCAATACAAACACTCACACATACATAACTAAGTAAATAAAATATATAGATCTGTTATATATTAGAGCACGTGCTTATGTTGACTTCGATTTTGTGTGAGTCAGAGTGACCATATGTGGCAAGAGATATAAATGTTTTGTTAAAATGTTACGTAATGTTTTCAGGGAAGTTGCTGTTATTCGAATATGAACACAAATGCATTGCTATTATAGTGTTTTTGATCAACATGTTAAGCAACGCTTCTTGCGGTTAAGAGTAAGGTGGGTGACCGCTAGTGTCATTGTACAACTAAGCGCTTCTATGCTTCAGAAGACACGTTAAGTCTGTCCCGGTTGTTTGTCTAAGGACAACAAACAGGCTATGTCGAAAGCTTTCGGGCGACCTGAAAACTTCTACATGGGTTGGCCACTAACCTATCCACCTAGCATAATTGATAAAGTGGTTTCCGAGATAATAGGTTATTAAGAACTGCAAAAAATTGTCGCTAAGACTAGGTGCTCGCGAGGTCTAATGCTCGCCAGAACTACTAGTTTATTAAGCCATCAAAGTCCAACATTTTCACGACTATTTACCACACTCGCCGTCGCGAGACATTAAACAATATCTCGCATAGTAACTTAGTACCGAGTCCATCTAGCCAGCATATCAATGCTTTTGTAATTGCTTGGGTATCAGAAAATACATTTAAACTTAAAAAAAACAATGAGACGAGTTATCTATCTACAGTGTTGGTAGTCACATTTACATTAAGAACATTTTTTAAACTGTTGTATAGTCTAAACAAGACCCGTATTATTTCTACCGGAAATAGATTGAAGGTTTTTAAACGACATTCGGATGTCATACAGTAACTCTCACTTTATTTATTTTATTCTTGTTATACTGTTTAGTTTATTTATTTAACGCATCATAAACGCTTCAGTTGGACCTAGTGGAGTCAACGGTCTATTTAGGAATTACAATAGACGCTCAATTCCCCACATAAAAAAACTTTCTAGTAGTCTCAATTCAGCTGCTTATGCTGTTAAAAAAATTAGACCATTAACCTAAAATTATATTATATATAGGTCTCATACATCGACTTGGTAGACCTTTTTCTCGTCTAAATAATGACACTACATACCTAATATGCTAGATTCATTAAAATCTTTTAAAGCCAAATTGAATGTTCTTTTCGTCGTCTCTGTTATTTACATATTAAGGTTTTCATTTACCGCACACATTCTCCGATGAAAGAATTATTCATCTTCGCTATTTTAAAACGAGGCAGTGCTTTTTATTCTTATCTCTAGTGTTATTTAAGTGTCACTGTTTATCTTAAAGTTTGTAAGTTTTTAAGAACATACATTTTCTTTTAAGTACCTACAATATAATATTGGCAGCTATATTTAACGTATATATTCTCGGGGGATCGCAGTAACCTTACTGCAAGCAGACAAAGTCACGGATCACTATATTATCTTTTTTTATAATGGTTCATCAAAGTGACTCCCTCTCGCCTGATGGAAAGCGAAGATGGAATCAAGAAGCAATGCACCATTAGTGCAACCGTAAGTTGCACTTATCGCCACCCCTATGATGAAATGAGAGATGCATTTGTAGGCAGCTATTTAAAAATACGTGGCAGACCCATCGTAGCCCTGGTGACCCAGCAAAACGGCGTGGCCATTACTCTAATGGCAAATTATTCTATCTAATAAATAACCTGTCTTTCCTCTACAGCTCCATAAAAAAGTTGCTCGTTATATTGAACAGGAAAGAACGCAATTGTCCATAGGGTCGGTTCGTGGTCCACGCGGAGGTCACCATCGCACTTCACTTGCATAATAACGTGCAACATGACCGCCTGACTATTTCCTGCTATGTATCTATGACAGCACGGAAATAATGGTTCTATAATTAAATATCGAGAGTTAACTTTAGATACGGGATATGTATTATTTATATTGAGCTCTCGATATTTTGATACTTTTTTTGTGGAGCACTAAAAGCCCCCCCGTGAGCAGTCCTCCGCCAAGGTGAGGTGTATTACACACCACAAACGAATTGAATCACTCTATCTATAAAAAAACGCATCAAAATAAGTTGCGTATATAGTTTTAAGGATGTTGTGATGATAAAATATATCGTTTAATGTTTTAATCAACTTATCTGGCTCAGGCTTACAGGTTTATACTACAGAGATTTCTTCTATTGAACCCAGAATTGGCGAGCCCACTTGCTGCTACTTGCTGGGCCCTGGGCCGAGGGGAGGCGTGGGCATATTAATTTTAAGCAGGGAGGCGTGATACTTATAAGTTTGGGAACCCCTGATTGTAAAACTACTACATATTAAAAATATATTAAACGCTACTATATACGAGTTAGTCGCGTTCATTATCTATGAAGATAATGAACGCGACTAACTCTATTATGACTATGAATATGACTATGAATATTAAGTTTTGATGGATCGCTGGCGTCAACAGAACAGTAAATGCAGCTGGACTGTTTTTCAATAGCAGCATCCAAGCCGTCAGTGTTTCAAATCCTTGACGCTCGTCGAAAGCTCATGCTGGAGCTCTTAGAGCTTGCATTCTTTCAATTTCTTTAACTTGTAATCAAACAAAAATAGTATTCACTATTCAATAAAAAGTTTTTTGTGTATTAAACATTGCTATTGTATGATATGTGTTTCATGACAAATACAACTGTGAATAAAGAGCCAAGCTCTTTTAAAGGCGAAATTAAGTGGTATGTTTGAATTATTTTAAATGTACTTTAGTATGTTAAAATATGTTATATTTCATCAGCAATGTTACTTAACCGTATCTATTTTATACGGAATTAATTCTACCGCTGATAATTCCAACTTTTATAAGCTAAAACGCAATGTATACCTACATAATATATTGCCAACGAAAGGTCGCAATGTCCAATGTCGGCTAACAACCTTCACACTACTTCCGGTGCGAGAGAATGCGGGTCACACACCGCCTTGTACCGGGTCGCACGGCACTGGACTAGTAATGTATGTCGTTAATGTCGTTATGTATCTCAGGTTCTATATGTCATATGTATAGGTAGCTCATGTAAGAGTTATTGAATGGACGTATTGTTTTTTGTGTTGTTCTTCTTCTTTCTTTTATTTGGCTTTTCAGAGGTTGTCGCAATGGCAGCTAGTTTGAATAGTTCTAAAAAGAGCCACCCGTAGGGCGCCGCAGTAAGTGGAGATCTACAAAATTTTACTTTGCTTGTGATTTGTAAGTGCTTTCATTGCAAATAAGTCAAAGTCAAAGTCAAAATCATGTATTCAATTTAGGCATCAAAGACGCACTTATGAACGTCAATTTTTCATTATAATGTACTGTAAAGACTACCGCCGCGTCTAAAATATATAGAGCCTACCGAGAAGAAGCGGCAAGAAACTCGGGGCCATTATTTTTATATAGATGTTTTTAGAATGTTTTCACTTAGGTACTACAAATATTAGCTCCAGTGTGTTGCCTTACAAATGAGAACATAATAATGGTATCAGTAGGGCAAGACACGCTATACTTTCACATCTTAGTACACGAGTAGATAGATCCTGGAGTGATCAGTCCCAAGCTGTTTTATCCTCCAAGTAATCCGAAATTTTGTAATAACCCTTTTGATAGAGTTTAGTTTTAATAGTAATTTTAAGCGTGTTAAATAGGCAAATCTCGGATAACATTGGGAACTTTATTATAGAATCGTATACATTATCCCATAAAAGAATGTCTTATTCGGTGGAGACGTGTTACATGTACGGATAGCTTGTGCCTATTTCGCGTGTTGATGGAATGAGCACTCCTTTTATCAAAACTGCTAATGTTCTTCTTTACATACATTAGATTTTCATAGATAAACTGAGAGACAACAGTTAGAATGTTTATGTCTTTAAACTTCAGTCTAAGGAAAACTCTGGGAGCTAAACTGTAGATCTTGATTGAAACTTTCGTAAGTATTACACATTTTAATTTTATTTGACGGTTTTACTTACGCGGTAGGTATAGTCGAATATCTCGACCAGTTTCGTGACCGTCTGTGCCACTTCTTCATGGAGTACGTGCGCACCCGGCTGCGTTCGCACTAGTGCTGTAGCTGTAGGGTACTAGCGCGTAAGTTAAACCCTCAAATAACATTAAAACTGATCGCTCGTATTGCCCTTTTTTGCAGTATAAAAATAGAATGAATATCTGCAGAACATCCCCAGAGCAGTATGCCATAAGTCATAACGCTATGGAAATAACTAAAATAAACTATTCTAGCTGTGACTACATCAGTTAATAGTCTAATTTTTAACAGCATAAGCCGCTGAACTGAGCCTACTAGACATTTTTTTAAAGTGGGGACCCCATTGCATTTTAGCGTCTATAGTAATTCCTAAAAAGACCGTTGACTCCACAAGGTCCAATCCTGTTCTATTCAATTGTATATTGGATTCTACTTGTCTCACATTGTGTGAATGTTGTCCAATAAAAAAATAAGAAAAATTTACTGACATAATAATATTATTATACAATATAACAAAAAATATGTTACGCTTTACTATATCGTGACTTAGACAGGACAGTAACTTAATACAGACTTATTTAAGTGACTGTGATTTGACTCTGACTTTACTTGAAAAAAAATCTTACTTTAAGCAATTGTAAACATTTACCAAACTAAGTATGGCAAATGTCCAAAAGTGTACCCATTACAAAGAAAACAATATGTTTTTTTGATACATTCGGTGTTGTTGAATATGTAAGTTAATGGAAAATAGCGCACAATATAGCAGAAGCCAGTTTTGTCTATAAATTACTATTATATATATATATATATATATATATATATATATATATATATATATATATATATATAAGGGATGTAAGGGGCAAGCCAACATCTTTTGACCCAAGTCAACCTCACCTGCACGCGGTGCATCCTGCTGATCGACGAACGAGGCTCTGACAACCGATGGCGGTATACCCATCCCAACAGGCGTCGCTAAATGCAACAGGCTGGTGACGGGCAGCAGCGTCACCGGTGCGAGAAGCTACGCCCTGCGATCGCCAACCCGCCTGCCCAGCGTGGCGATTACGGGCAAACTCCTCCAATGCAGGACAACAAAAAGTCACGGCCCCTAGTTCCCGGCGGCCCTGCTATTCCTGGTCATGGTGGCGACCATGGTAACGGCGGGGCGAGGGGTGCTAAGAATCTCCGGGCTACGGGAGGCCACCACAAACAACTGACCCTGGCGACGTATAACGGACGCACGTTAAGGCTTGACTCGCATCTGGCGCAACTAGAGGTGGAACTTGGGAAAATTAGGTGGCACATACTGGGGTTGAGTGAAGTCCGAAGAGAGGGGGAGGACACCTTAACCCTAGAATCGGGCCACCTTATGTACTTCCGAGAGGGAGACCAACAATCCCAAGGTGGCGTTGGGTTTCTGGTAAACAAGTCCCTTTCTGACAACGTTGTGGAAGTGTCCAGTGTGTCGACCAGGGTAGCGTACCTTATTGTAAAGCTCACCGAGAGGTATAGCCTCAAGGTGGTGCAAGTGTACGCACCGACCTCGACACACTCGGACGATGAAGTGGAGGATATGTTCGATGACATATCGAGGGCCCTCCACTTCACTACAAAGACCCAGTACACCGTTGTCATGGGGGACTTTAACGCTAAAGTGGGAGTACAGAATTTCGGCGAATCGGTAGTAGGATGCCATGGCTTTGGACGCAGAAATCATAGGGGGCAAATGCTCGTCAACTTCCTCGAACGGGAGGGGCTCTTCTTGATGAACTCCTTCTTTAAGAAACTGCCCCAAAGGAAGTGGACGTGGCTAAGCCCCGACACTAGGACTAAAAATGAGATTGACTTCATCATGACGAATAAAAGGCACATATTTAGAGATGTCTCCGTGATCAACAGGTTCAATACCGGTAGCGATCACCGACTTGTCCGAGGCTCTCTGAATATCAACTTCAAGGCGCAACGTGTCCGTCTGATGAAGTCCAGGCTCCGACCAACACTGCTCCAAACCATTGCAGGATCTGAAACATTCCAGCTAAACCTGGAGAACCAATTCGCTGCCGTGGAAACCACCACAGACGTAAACCAGAACCTCGAAAATGTGACTCGGGTCCTCAGGGAAGAAGGTACGAGATTTTGTTACATGCAGCGTAAGGGCAAGAAGTCCAAGCTTTCAGAAAAGACTTTGGGGCTAATGAAGGAACGACGTGAAAACCCACCCATCACTTCGTCAGAAAAGCGGACTCTAAACCGAGAGATCAACAAGAACGTACGACACGACCTCCGGTGCTTCAATACTCTTTCGATCGAAAGAGCGATCGAGCAGAATCGGGGGTCAAAGGTGTTCGTACAATCTCTTGGAAGAAGCCACCTGACGAAGTTGACCACAGCTAGTGGAGAAGTCGTTGCTTCGAAGCCGGCAGTCCTTTCGGAAGTGGAGAACTTTTATGGCCGATTATACGCATCGCATGCATCTCGACCTGATCCCGAAAATGATCCTAGAGCCACGTTAACACGCCATTTCACCGAAGACTTGCCAGAAGTCAGTATTGGCGAAATCGAGATCGCTCTTGGACAGCTTAAAAATGGAAAAGCCCCTGGAGAGGATGGCGTTACAACAGAGCTACTAAAAGCAGGAGGTAAACCCGTACTGAGGGAGCTCCAGAAGCTTTTTAACGCTGTCCTGTTCGAAGGGAGAACTCCAGAGGCGTGGAGTAGGAGTATGGTCGTCCTGTTCTTCAAAAAGGGAGATAAGACCCTGCTGAAGAACTATCGACCCATATCCCTTCTAAGCCACGTCTATAAGCTGTTTTCAAGAGTGATCACGAACCGTCTTGCGCGTAGACTCGACGAATTCCAACCACCGGAACAGGCTGGGTTTCGGAGCGGATACGGCACCATAGACCACATTCACACAGTGCGGCAGATTATACAGAAGACCGAAGAATATAATCAGCCCCTGTGTCTAGCATTCGTGGACTATGAGAAGGCCTTTGACTCGGTTGAAATCTGGTCTGTTCTGGAGTCCCTGCAGCGTTGCCAGATAGATTGGCGATACATCCAAGTGATGAGATGTCTTTACGAAACCGCCACCATGTCCGTCCAAGTACAGAATCAGCAAACAAGTCCCATACCGTTGCATCGAGGAGTGAGACAAGGGGACGTTATTTCCCCGAAATTGTTTTCAAATGCAATGGAGGATATGTTCAAGACGCTGAACTGGAAAGGACGTGGCATTAATATCAACGGCGAATACATCTCTCACTTGCGATTTGCTGACGATATCGTCATCGTGGCAGAGACGCTGCAGGACCTGCAACAGATGCTGAATGACCTGGCTGACTCTTCTATACGCATCGGCCTACGGATGAACTTGGACAAAACCAAGGTCATGTTCAACGAACATGTTCTACCGGAACCGATTGCGATACATGGCGCCGTTCTCGAAGTTGTTCAAAAATATGTGTACCTCGGGCAGACATTGCAGTTGGGAAAAAACAACTTTGAGAACGAGGTGAATAGAAGAATTCGGCTGGGCTGGGCAGCGTTTGGGAAGCTACGTCGAGTCCTTACTTCGCCGATTCCACAGTGCCTGAAGACGAAAGTCTTCAATCAGTGCGTCCTACCCGTCATGACATACGGAGCCGAAACGTGGACACTGACGGCTCGAATGGTCCACAAGCTCAAGGTCGCTCAGCGGGCTATGGAAAGGGCTATGCTCGGTGTTTCTCTGAGGGATCGCATCAGAAATGAAGTGATCCGTCAGAGAACCAAGGTCATCGACATAGCCCACCGGATCAGCAAGCTGAAGTGGCAGTGGGCTGGCCATATTAGCCGTAGAACCGACAACCGTTGGGGTAAACGAGTTCTAGAGTGGAGACCGCGTCTCGGCAAACGTAGTGTAGGACGTCCTGAGGCACGGTGGAGTGACGATCTGCGCAAGACGGCTGGCAAAAACTGGATGCGAGAAGCCCAAGATAGACCTAAGTGGCGTGCAATTGGTGAGGCCTATGTCCAGCAGTGGACTGCTACAGGCTGATGATGATGATGATGATATATATATATGTTGTGGATACATAAATATCGTATAAACACACTTACCTCAGTCAAACCTTGATAGAAAAGGAAAAATATTGACATCCTACATAAACATACGCTTACGTGGGACTAGAATTAACAAAACGGAATTATTATTCCATAAACTCTTTATCGTGCCCTTCTACATTTTTAGGGTTCCGCACCTAAAGGGTAAAAGAGAACCCTATTACTGAGACTCCACTGCCCGTCCATCCACCCATCAACCGGATAGTTAGACAGATGAAATTTACACACACGATATATTTTTGTTGCCGCTATAACAAACACACTAAAAAAACAGAATAAAATAAATATTTAAGGGGCGCCCATACAACAAACGTGACTTTTTTACTCGTTTTTGCTCAATATTGAGACCGGCAACAGGTAGACGCTTGAACTATATATAAATACATAAATAATTTAATTTCAATAAATATAATATTTAAGGGGGCTCCCATACAAACGTGATTATTTTATTAATTTCGGTCTTAATAACGATATCAGGTAGAAACTTGAAGCAATTATTATAGACAATGGTACGGAACCTTTCGTACGCAAGTCCGACTCGCCTTGGTCTTTGTCGGCTTTTTCTTTTACCAATATTACTACTAGGTACTTCCACGGCAGTTTCGGCACGGTAGTCTTAGAGATAATATTACCGTGGCTTCGGCGTTGATTCCCTGCTCATTGAGAATCGCTGGTTGAATTCAGGATTTTGCGGCTTGGAACACCGGTGCAGCTCCGTTAGTCTATTGGTGTCATTAACCGACTTCAAAAAAGGGGAGATTCTATGTTCGACTGTATGTATTTTTTGTATGTATGTTCACCTATTTCTCCCCATTTGTGGACCGATTCTTAACATTATTTTTTTGTTTGAAATAGTATACTTCTGTGGACTGTGTCCTTTCATGCTTACAAAAAGAGGCAAACATTTGAAGCTGTTTCCAATGCGACCATCGATATGTTATTCATAATCAGCCTATTATGTTCCCACTGCTGGGACACGAGCCTTCCACGCAGAAAGGAGTTGGGTCATAATCCACCACGCGAACCCAGTGCGGCTTGGTGGATAGGCTAGTGGACAACCCATGTCTAAGTTTTCAGGCCGCCCGAAGGCCTTTGACATAGCCTAACGACTGTTGGTGCGTGCTTAACGTGCCCTCCGGAGCACGGAAGCGATCAGTTGAATAATGCCACTAGCACACACCCATCCAACTCCTGAACGCAGCAAGCGCCGCTTTAATCGGTCAAGATCACCAAGTCAAGCTCCACTGCGAGCGCTTTAGCAATATGTTATTAATAGTTCAATTCTCCCATTATTTAAAGTCAATCAACCTGCTGGAACGTGTAGCCACTGCCATTCACAACTATAATTATCCATTAACTAAAATTATCACTTACGTTACGTTGAACCAGATTGTAACGTGTTCACGTGAAACGTCCCTCCGTCCTGAACACGTGCTTATCTCACGTGTAGCGGGGGACATAATGTAATTGTTATACGTACAGTCAGTAACAAAAGTAGTTGGGCATTATTGGAATTGCTTGATTTTAAACTGACACGATCACTCAAGCAAAAATTTTCTTTAGATTTTTACCATGTATTGTATTTATAGCTCTCTATAATATCGAAATAACAAGTCTCCACATATAATAACCTATATGTGGAGACTTGTAAATGACCCTTTTTATAATATGTTACTAATCTAACTAAAGCTATGCAGTCGATAGTCTTCCTAAAATGTAATAAATTTATATATAACGAAATGTATCAAACAACTCAAACACATCAAGTGCGGTGGCATCGGCGGGCCCGTGCTTGCCTTTAGTACCGTAAATAAAGTTTAAATATTGTAAAGCTTATGTTCGTGACAGTACAAGTGGACTACGAAAAAGTAAAGCTTATCTAATTGAAACCCATGGAATGTAGAGATTCTTCGACAAGTATTAACGATAACGTCTTATAAATCGATGAACGCTGGCTACACCCACGAAAATGTATGACTCATTGTCACGTTCCGCCTGAGCCGAGCGTGCAAGCGAGAACGCGGAAGAAGCGAGAGAGAGATGCACGATAGGCTAAGCGTTCGGCTTGTCTTATGACGTTATTACATAAAATTATCGTCCGTAAACCGATTTTACAAACAATCAGCTAAGTGCGAGTTGAACTCCACACCGAGGGCTTCGTACATTAAGAACACAATATTACATGATTGCTCTATCTAAAGACAAACAAGGTAGAACAAACTTAACTTTGCCTTTCGATTCTTAGACACAGTTATTGCACCGCAACCGCAATTAATAAGTTTGTAATAGTAAATTCACATCTTTTGCAGGTTGTAATTTTTTTTACACTTACCATTTATGATTTATGGCACATTTAATGAACCGTAAAATAATATTTATTCCATGATTAAAAATGCTCATTTGACGTATTTATTACATTTTATTAATCTAACTAAAATCAATGTATTGATTCAGGCGTTACTTTGCGGGGATCCACTTTAAAAACGATATTATAAGAAATATTTTGTGTATGGCGAAGAAGTAGTGACGGACCGACTGACCGACGGACACATATGTATAAAAGAGCCCTACTACCTAGTAAGCCATCTAATTGGCACCACCCGATCAACGAATGCCTGTGCCACACCCTCCAACAGACGTACGTAAGAAAGCTCTCAAACATAATTTCCTGCCAGACTATTGCAACATAAGCTTGCCAGTAAGCTGACCTATATCAGCAACTTCGGGTCACATAATTGTTCAACTCAATGTCCTAACAAGAAGCCTCGTGAAGCGGACTTTCATCTATACAAACTCGTATATATTCTACGGCAGGATTACGCACCCCCAGACGCAAAACGAGGCGTTACGTGACCGGTTCACGTGCCGTGGACGCACGGACAATGTGATCATTGCAAGAATAAAAATAGACAAGTTTAAGTAAAGTGAGTTGATTTCCCCATAAAACTTTATCAAGTTAGCAAGATTTGATATTTGTTTGTAGGTACTTATTCGTAACTGTGTAACACGTCCAATGTCTAGTATTTTCGGTTTCTTTTCGAACTACGCATAAAAGTTCAGAAAACAAGTACAATTTGAAAAATTTAATGCCTACTTCCATTCTATTCAGTTATTGTAGTGTAACTCAAAAACTACTGGACCGAATTTGATAAAAATTTAAATAGGACCACACGGAAAGTACCACCTTTCAAACAAAAAATAATTTTGAGAATCGGTTCACCCTATCAAAAGTTAGGAGGCAACACACATAAAAAAATAATAATAATACATTCGAATTGAGTACATCCTCCTGTTTGGAAGTCGGTAGAAAATATTTACATTACACGTGAAATGGCAAATGTACCACCGGTACGAGTCCAATTACAAATGAAAAATACTGAAAATCACGGAAGCGCGTCAAATTAACAAGCATCTGAAACAATGTAGTAGGTAAGTGAGTTAGATAATGTGTATCGGACGACCTTGCCAATGCCACCTGACATGGATACGATCAGCTCACGTGGATCTTGTATGTGGTACAGTCACGCGCGTATGACACAAGCCGCGGTCCGTAATTTGCTTTCAACCCTCACGGTGCCGACTTCGCTGGTCCAATATAAAAAAATACGATTTCGTTGCTCACAGCGCTGTTAGCATGATAACGAAACCTGCTTTCTGTAGGGTTATTTTAACAAATAATCCACTAGATCTGATAATATTTACTAAAGACTTTACTAAAATATCAAATTAACCAACAGATTTAACCGCCATTTAAGTGACAACTTTTTGACAGACGTCATTCACACCATACACAGACTCTACACTACTGTGATAGTCGTTCCAAATCAACTAAAGCGCGACATGTGACGTCATAGCTAGCTTCAGCTAAAACATAAGTTTATAATCTAACTTAACATATGTATTTAACTTAGGTTCCTTAACTTACGCTACTAAACTTAACTTACTTAATTTGTTAACTTTTACAAGAAATCATCGTGTACTTACTTATTCTATATAACATGTACTACGGAAGAGCGAGACTCTCTAACACAGGTATTTTCATACTTAAAAGAGAGTCCCAATCCTATGAAATGTATCATAAGTTTAACTTACCGAAATACAAACATTTGTATTTGTATGTAGTGTATGGATGACGTCACCGACGAAGGCATTTTGCGATTGCAACGACCACGCTACGAACTAAAACTACCGTGAACAGTTTTGTCAAAATTGACAGATTGGTGATGTGTGCGTGTGTTTACTCTTCTTCGTTTCGGCAAAACAAAAGAGACAATAAAAATTGTCTCTTTTAAACGTTTTTTCATGGTTTATTATATTACTTCCATACTGTCTCATTAAAAATCTTGTAAGACGATCACACAGTTTCAGAACACTTTTGAGCGCGGCTAAAAGTGCTTATGGCACGATTCGGACTGTACTATAACAGTATGTTATAGGCTGCGTCAGGTACTCGTTCACATGACATTGTATCGCCGTCACGTGACATGCTGAGGGATGAATACGGGATATGCTGTGCTGCTGGTAATGTTTTGAGGTGCATAACCAGTAATCGTTAACATCGTAGATTATTAAGTATAACTTGATTGAAATTTTCGTATCAGTTTTTTTCAAAGGGATCGGTTGGAAGCAGTCTGCAATGTCGTCCTGCGGCTTTTATCAGGTGGTCTGTCCACCTTGTCGGTGGATGACCTACGCTGCTCTTGCCGGTCGGTGGTCTCCATTCCAGAACCTTCCAGCCGCATCAGCCATCTGCTCTGCGTGCTATGTGGCCTGCCTACTGCCACTTAAACTTGCTTATCTTCGGGGCTATGTAAGTGACTTTCTTTTGTCTATAAACGGATCTCTTTATTTCTGATTCGATCACGTGGCGAAATCCTGAGCATAGCCTTCTCCATAGCTCGTTGCGCGACTTTGAGCTTGATTGTATGACTGCGTGTATAAAGATACTGTATTTCAGTGCAACAAAATACAGTTGTCAAATTGGTTTTAAACCGGAGGGCTCTGTCAATGAGTCCTTAGACAAATTTAATTAACTGCTTTAGGGTAATTAGATAAATATTTCATGACGAAGTAGAATTGTGATTGTTTAGATTAGATTAGAGGTTCACATTTGGCAGTTGCGTGGCAGATAGATAGCTGACAGATTTGACAGAACAGAGCTGGGTTGGGTTGCCATATAAAAGTTCACCGTAAAGCTACGACGGTTCTTTTTTTCTTTCTTACTTGGTTCTTTACGATACAATTTGAACTTTTTAAAATAAAATATAAATGTATGCTGGCTGATCGTGCTAAAAAACATTTGAAACAACTTTCAAAATACAAAATTGATCTCAATACCTTACCTTCACACACACACACACACACCCACACACACACACACTCCGGCAAAGTAATCTAGGATCAGCTTTTATAGAATTGAGATGTAGTTACAGAAGTTTTGTGTAAATACCCCCTTTTTTGTTTACAGGTCTACTACGCTTGACAAACATCTCAGCTCAAGCAATGGGGTATGCTGAAAACCAGCTCTGCGTGCTCTGTTCACGTAGAAAAGCGCTGAGCATACCCAAATTGCCACAATCATTAAAATTAAATTTTAACTAGGTATTATTATTAATTTTAATTTAGATACTACACATTATTCTATCTTGGCAAATGTTAAAACTTTTATAATATTTTTGTGGTTTTGGCATTAAATTATCTAATAAAAAAAAATCTTTTTTTATTATTATTTTTTGGACAGACTACATGGATATTTCTTACAACTACCGGGGCCGTTTATCTCAGGACCAGTCTTATCAGATACTAAGCCTATTGCGGGAGCTAGTAGACAGTTATTATTGTTATCAAAAATAGAAATATCCATAGGTAACAATGTTTTCTAAAATTAACCAGGTAAGTACTTTAGGATGAATAGATATTTAATTCATGACAATTAGGCTTTTGGTTGTTTAGACTAAAGACTTCTTTATAGTTTTAGACATTATTATCAAAATAACACTTTAATACTTATTATCTCGATAGTAAAATCTCACTGCCACATCTCATTTGCGTCAACAGACACACAGCTTAGACAACAGTTTGTGCATGCAACTGACGTGAACACGTGAGCGAGCAAAGCCACGTTGTCGAATGATGGAACTAGTTTTGCCTCTGACGCAGATGCTGGATATGACTGGGACTGTTTTTGTACCTTTAGAACATAACTTTATTCAGTATTTTTTAAATTATCGTAGTCTGGCTGGGCCACGTGACTTCCGTCCTTGTAGAGAATTGCTGTCACGAAGTTTTTTTACCGACTTCCAAAAAAGGAGGAGGTACTCAACTCGACTGTATTTTTTTTTAAGTTTGTTACCTCATAACTTTCGACTGCGTAAACCGATTCTCAAAATTTTTGTTTGAAAGCTGGTGCTTCCCGTGTGGTCCCATTTAAATTTCATCAAATTCGATCTAGTAGCTTTTGAGTTACACTCCAATAACTGATTTTTACAAAAGTAATAGAATGGAAATATGTATTAAATTTTTCATATTACACTTGTTAATTCATATAACACTCCATTAAATAATATCAAATATATTTATTGCATATCACATAACAATAACGGTTGATACATAAAATGGTAGTTCCTGTGATACCCCGTACGGGCCCTGCAACTTAAGAGAGGGGTACATTACTTATTTGAATCTCTAATCATAATCATGTTCACCATTAGCTATAAAATAAAAAAAAGCTATAACTATAAAATATTAATTATTATTATAATATTATTAATATTAAATGTGAATTATTATTATCATATTAATTTATTAATATTAGCTATAACTACAAAATAAAATCAGTACGAGTATTACACTTCTAGCGTTTATTATAGGTATATTTAATTTAATTTAAAACAAACAGCAGGTAAAATATATACATCTATACAGATAAATAAAATTGATGTAATTCCAAATTAACAGCTTTTTACTGAATGCTTATGAAAGTACCTGTAGGTATATACAATGCATATGAAAGTACCTATAGGTCAAAGATGTATTTAAATAGTTGATTAATTAGTTAAGTTAAGTAAATGTAAGAAAATGGCACGGATCCTGGAGTCTGTGGGTAGAAATATTAAAGAAATATAAAATAAAAAAGTACCTATAGGTAAAAAAAATAATGTCTGTTTGTTTGTTCCGGCTAGTCTCTGAAACGGCTGAAAATGAAGGATAAACGATAACTTAGGCTACTTTTATAACAAAAATTCTTTAAAATTATATAAATTTCTGTCTCTTTGTCTGTTTGGACCTTATCACGTTTAAACGGCTGAACGCATCATAATCAAATTTGGCAAGGTTAAAGATTATATTTCGCGGAAGCACATAGATTAATTTTCATCATGATCCATCACCACGCGGGTGAAACCGCGGGACGCAGCTAGTTTTTAATGTAAATCAAATTACAAAACTGTTATGTACAGTATCCCATTAAACAGTAACCAGTGTTTGCGATACAACCTGTCAACATCTGTGCCGGCCCGGGACCGGTTCCCTTAACCCGGTGACCGCCCCGGTCCGACGGCTAACTACCGTTTATATTTAACGGTACGTTAGTGCCGCGGCAGTAGGGCTCGACCTTCATTCTGCATCAGATTGAACATTGCTTAGTACATATTATCACTAGTGTATGTGATATCACTTATTTTTCTTTACTCGAAGAACATGTCATTTTGAACAATGGAGTATGCTGAAAGCCAGCAGTGTGTAAACTATGTGTTTGTGCACAAAAACGCTGAGCATATCCCTGAGGCCGTAGCACAAACAACTTGGAAAATAGAATTCGTATCGAAAACGTCAACACGTCACGCCTCGGCGTACAAACTGTGAGTTAACTGTGTCACAGTTTGCCCTAAATAAATGGAAGTTTGTACTGTCTTACGTGAACAACACGTTACGTTACACTTACGCAGTTATTCGTGCTACGCCCACAGGTGTCAATAATACAAACATACAAGTACAATTTGAAAAATTTAATACCTACTTCCATTATATTCAGTTATTGGAGTGTATCTCAAAAACTACTGAACCAAATTTGATGAAATTTAAATGGGACCCCACGAAAAGCACCATCTGTCAAATAAAAAAGAATTTTGAGAATCGGTTCACGCAGTCGAAAGTTATGACGTAACAAACATTAAAAAAACAATCGAATTGAGTACCTCTTCCTTTTTTTGGAAGTCGGTAGAAAAAAGTATATAGTATTTAAATTATATCATTCAAACTATTTTTCGTGCAGCCACAAGTTTTGACTAAATTAGAGAGAGAGCAAAGGGCAGTTTTATAGGTCTCGGCTGCCGTACCGACATGCAACTGCTGACGTTTACTTAAGAGCAGGAGTTCTTGCAGTTCACAAGATTTACATCTCCTAATGTTTACAAAGACATCACAAAGTAACAGACTCAAACTTAACATTGACTGGAAAGAGACGAGATAATTTCCCAGTTCCGAGTAATGAGTTTATTTGCACGGAGGCATTCCGACCCTTGGGTAAGCGAATTGGGTAACTGTCATACATACCCAGGAGCATGTATACACCTAATTTGTATAATTACCAAAAAAAAAACAGCACTATATGCTGCTGGTACTTAATACATACATGGGAAGAAAATTTAAAACTACTTTTAAAAAACAAAACCCACATAATCATCAATATTTGGTCAAACGTCTAGATTGATTCACACCTACAAATTTTATTCTAGGCATTTCCACTATTCATTAAGATATACTGCGCACGGTTTATGCATGAAACTTAACACCCCTACATAGAAATTTATCATTCATTCATAACATTCGGCAAACTCGCGTCCTAGCTCGTTAGACCTGGCCACCGGACCAACCCCGCACCCTCCGCCGAAAACGAACGAACGAAAGCCGAAAGTCGACAATCTCTTTCACACCGGACGCTCGGGTGGGGGGTGTAAGAATGAGTAAGAGAGATATTTTTTCACTGACGCGAATCATGTGTTTTCATTAATAAGTTGTACATAGGCATGTAGTATTTTTGTTAAGATGGTGTCCATACTTTTGGATGGAATTTTCGAAAACTTTAACAATTAATAATTATTTCACTGTGAAGTAATAAAAAAATTTGACTACATATCTACAATGTATTAACACTTTTGTACCGCCCATTTTTTTTTTTGGTAATTATACAAAAAGGGTGATTATATAATACAAATAAATAAATAAACAATAAATTAAAATAAAATTCTCGAGTGTAGACCACGGACCGGCAAGCGCAGCGTAGGTCGTCCACTGGCAAGGTGGACTGACGACCTAATAGGTAGCAGGATGACGTTGGATGTAGGCCGCTTCCAACCGGTCCTTTTGGAAATTTGTGAGGGAGGCATATGTTCAGCAGTGGACGTTCTACGGCTGAGATGATGATGATGATGAAATAAATAAACGTCAGGTGGGCCGCGTGCTTGTACCATTTCTTTGAAACGTTAAAAACTTTCCCATTTCTTTAGTTATTATTATTATGTATCACTTACCTATACATATTTATTTATTTGAGTGATAACATATTAAAAAAAACATGTGATAACGGACAAGCCGAACGCTTAGGTAGATCGTGCCTCTCTATCGGATTGATCCTCGCTCTCACTTGCACGCTCAGCCGTGCGATTCTCTAAGAGCAAACATCGTTGCATCTTTAACAACATCCGTGAAACAAACGACGAGATGACAAGAAACTTTGGCAAAACAACCTTATGTACAACGGCGATATCCCATAAGGTAATTGAAACCGGTGAGCTCGTCGACGAACGCAACGACGAATCATCACGGCGACTCAGGCGGAACGTGACAATTAGTCATACTTTTTCATGAGTGGCATGAGGCGTTCATCGATTTATAAGACGTTATCGGTCAAAAATGTCAGTATAGATAATTTTGACAGGTGGTGTGATAAATACATAGTCATCACAATAAAATAGTTGTAAATATATATTTTATTACATTTATTGATAACAAGACCTTGGGCAGAACAAAGAACTTCCTTATGGGGTTACACAACACCTAATTTGTGACTATAATAATTCACCCTTTGCCATCTTGTTATATAATAACTTAGCTAACTAATAAAAAGATGGTTCTTAGATCTTAGATGCAAATTTTACCTTACTGACCTTGCAATATTTTAGATGGGAATGTTTGGATGGATGGAGGTTTGTTACCCAATCACGCCAACGGCTGAACGGAAATGGATGAAATTTGATATTTATGTAGATAAAAGAGCCGTTGGCATAACACAAAGGATGCTTATATTCTTCATCCATTACTACGCCGGTCAAACCACGGGGCGCAGCTAATCTATACTAATAATATTATAAAGAGGAAAGATTTGTATGTAAGTATGTTTGTAACGAATTGGCTCAAATAGTACTGCACCGATTTCAAAATTTCTTTCACCGTTGGAAAGCTACATTCACCCTGAGTAACATAGACTACATAAGATTCATCATCATCGTCATCATCCATCACCGCGCGGGTGAAACCGCGGGTAGTTATAAATAAATAAAATAAAATAGTATGTTGACAATAACCGATAAATGTTTTTTTCCTATATACCAGACCAGATAGTTTATTGAGATTTGACTCCCATTAATATATAATCTTATTAAAAAACGTGGACTAATGATAGTCTCGAGTTTTAAGAAAATTTCTTATAGAGTTTCACCAAGGTTTAAGAAAATTTCTTATATTATTATTTCTTATATAATCTTATATGAATTATTCCTTAAACGTGAAGAAAGTGTCTCATTGCTTGTTCAAAAACGGGTTACAAACTTAGTAATTTCTCCCTTATAAATGCGCCGGGAAAAGTTATTTGTAATTTCATTCCTACTCTCTCTCTCAGGGCGAGTATGTTGTATAAAAATGCATTCCTGCGCTGCTAGCGTTCTTTTGTTTGTTAGCAATGAATATAAAAAATACAAACGTCAAAACTCAAAAAGGTTCTACATCAAATAATTAGAAAAAAGAAGTGGAAATTTTTTACATAACAAAAATTCTCACAACCTTCAACAAACAGCCCCAACAGACTGGAAGAATATGATCCCACTCAATCTATGTATAAAACCACCTCCGCCCACAAACACAAGTGCGCCATCAGCAGAGCCAAGTGTCCCGGTTTTGTCTCAAACATCTCATACAAGACCTTCTGGAAAAAACGACATTATAAATTTAAGTCATTTTAATCAAAACATTAATTTAAGGTATATTGTCTTTTATTCCTCGTAGGTGTAGTCAAAGAGAATATAATAGGGTGTAGTAGTATAGATCACTATGAATCACTCGGGAGAAAAATCTATTTCGAAAAGAAATAGATTGTTTTCTCCCCTTGGTGCACAATGTAATACCTATGGGGTTTTACATCATGTAATGCTCTGGAGTAGCAAATTCGAATTCCTTTTTACCATTTTCTCGAATTAACTGAGCTCACAAATCAATCAACAATAAAACTGACTAAGATTACGCAGTTGCCAGTTACTGTCTTCAAGCACGGTGTCCCAGGTTAAGCTCCTGGCAGGGAAAATATTATTGTGTTGAGCAGTACAACTTACTATGGGCCTCATAAGTAAGCTCAAAGTCGCACAACGAGCTATGGAGAGGGCTTTGCTCGGGGTTTCTCTACGTGATCAAATCAGAAATGAGGAGATCCGTAGAAGAACGAGTCACCGACATAGCTCAGAAGGTTAACAAGTTGAAGAGGCAGTGGGCAGGGCACATACGAGTAGCACGCAGAACAAATGGGGCCGGAAGGTTCTGGAGTGGAGACCACGGACCGGCAAGCGCAGCGTAGGTCATCCACCGACAAGGACAGACGACCTGATAAAGGTCGTCTATCCTTTTGGAAAATTATGACTTAGCCTATGTTGCCATAGGAATGGCCGAGACGATGATGATGAAGAAGTCTGTTTTCTCACAGATACCTAATGAGAGTCTGTAAGAAAATAATCAGCTTTGATCTTTAAAATTGTCTTTCCTTATATCTGTCTTGCTGCGCCCACGGAAAAGATTTACGTACATGAAAGTTTAAGGTAACTTTTCTCTGTAAATTGAGATAGGCTCAATACTCAATAGATTTATTGCAACATTATTCTATTATATTGCTATTATATTCCAAAATGTTACCTATGTTAAATTTTTCAGCCTAATTGTTTCAGTAGTTTTTACGTCAAGTAACAAACATAGATGTCTGGGAATTGGTCTTGCTAAGATAATAAGATGCACGCGACTTCGTCCGCTTTGAGTAAGGTTATCGAGATTCCTCGATGCCCGTTAAATAATCATAAAAGTAACCGATGTGGTTACGAGCATTGCCCAACGAAATATGAACGCTAGGGATCTCACAATAAGTTTCAATTTAGCAAGCAAGTAAAAACAGTCGTTTTAGGCTACGAAGAAATAATGCCAGGAAGCATAACTCAGATCAAATTCCACACAAAAAGTGGTCCTTCAAACCAAAACGACGTATGATTCCAAATACGAATTACTTCCGAGGTAACAAATAGACATGTTCGTTGATTGGTTTAAATTTCAGAAGGAAAGCAGGGATTGGTCCACGCGCGTGCTGCAACGTCTACTATGACAGCTGAGTCATAGCGGCGTGAACGATGCTATTGATTTAGCACGACTTTTATTGGGTAATTTTTTTAAGGCAGTTACTCTTCCTGATATTATTTCTTCGTAGGTTTTCGGCAATTTTTATACCTACCTTGACTTTTTTCTAGTGACGATTCTGTACGCTATTATTTATTCTGTGCCTATGTGTTACCTGTGTTACCGTAAACTCGACCGTCGTGATACTTTGCCAATAACACAATAAATTTCTCAGAAATCATACCACTTTTCTAGGAATTGCGACATGTGTGGTTAAACCCGTGCGTTTTTTGCTTGATTGAGTAACAAACATCCAAACCGATTTTCTCATTTATAAAATTAGTGTGATGATACTACACATAATAATAAAATTATTATTCTGTGTCAACAAACCATTTACGTGATAATGTCCAAATGGAGTCATTTCGGTTAAAACCACATGAATAATTGTTTAGTGTTTGCACAGGTGCCTTCTGCGATAACACCCCAGTGATATGTAACGATTACTGTTCTTTGTTCTTAAAATATAATAATAATTTTATTATTTGTTTGTTCAATAATTAAATACAAACACTTTTAAATTTTAGAGAAAAAAAAACTCTAAAAAGTGTGAAATAACTTACTAAAACCGGTCTCACGATAATTCAAAAGTACCTATTATCATATTGTGCGCATGGTACCGGCTTTGTCCGAAGTTATTTCACACTTTCTTTAGTGTTGAAGTTAGTAAAATTTTTGGGAAAAAAGTATTTTTCCCTTTTGAGTGACTTGCTACTTACGGGATCGATTGTCATTCACTGTCAATTACGATATCATCCAGATAAGCGAAATAATTTTCTTATGGGATTGTTACTCAAAAGCCACTTTACCGAATTTGATGAAATATACATCCATCGGAAATGTACTCACCAAACAAAAAAGATTTTCAAAATGGGACTATTCTGTAAAAACTTACGCATATATTGGCATTGATTTACTTATGCATACACTAAACTGAAATTCTCTAAACTATGGTAGTTCTTATTATGTTAACACTAAAATCCATATTCGTGTAACACTTAGAATGACAATTCTAAACATATAATTATTTAATTCAAATATGGGTAGTTTTACATCAGTTTAGAGAGCACAAACTTACATGACGATTAAATTTGCACTAAACATACACACAATTAAATAGAAACCGCAAATTTAAGAATTGTCATATGCAAGCATTATACGAAGTTGGACTTATACGTTTAGGCCTTTATTAATAAACGTTGCGTAAACCTATATTAGGCGTAACATGATTTGTCTTGTGACATTTACTGCAAGCGAAAAATTGACACATAGATGTTTTAACTACTCCGGGTGTAAGCCAAGTTTTATTAATAAGGCCGCAACAGAATAAGAACTACCATAATTTACTAAAAATAGGTTTTTAGTTCGCTAGTTTGGTGAGCTGAACAAGCGAATTACTACCCATATTATATACGTCATACATTAAGAAAAATATACGCGACTTGAAAACTTCCTCCCTTTGGAAGTCGGTTGAAACTACACAGCGTGCCACGATGGCAGATAGTGTCAGACGCAGTGACCACTACGCCACCGAGATGATCATTTCAAGCATCGTATGGGGACGGAGCGACATATGGATCATAATAAATAAACTTAATCAAAATCGTAGTTTATATTATATGAAATGAATCTCATAAATTGTAAGAAAACCATCTTGAGTGCCCTAGCCAACATGACTTACGAGGAAACCGAGGAGTTATTAATGGTACCTATGTAATAGTTATAAGCTGTGTGTTTAGTGACCTATATAAATGTCTCTTGTAGATATGTTTACTTAATACTACGTAGGCATAATTTATTTTACATAACCTCATTCGGTAATATTATAATTATGAAATGAAATACAGACTTTTATTTGCATATTTAATTTACATACTACTTTAAGAAAATTAAAAAAATAAATTAAAGCATTATTCTCCTAACAAAACAATGCTTTAAAACATTTTTTTTAATTATTAAAGTACAATGTATCCCGACCAAGAAGGTTTCAATTCAATTTAAGTACACATTATCTGTGGTGAGCGCGCTGGTTCCGAGCCAATAGACCAATAACAGACTTTTTCCACTGATATTGGCAAAATTGTGGTTACGCCGCGCAAGCCATACAAACAAGAAGAAGAAGAAGACTTTTCCATTTTGGCGCTATTTCGTACATACGAATTTGAGTAATATTTTGTTGGATAAAAATTTAGTAGAAAAATGTCATGAGATTAAATAAAGTAGTGTATGCAACTGCATATAATTAGGTATTAAAACACTCGTGTAATCTTATTTTGAAACTTACCTGCGGCTCGTTTCAAAAAACTTCACTCATGTTTTGATACCCTCTATTATATGACAGTTGCATAAACTACTAAATTAGTTTATATTAATAAGTTGTAATTTGTGAACTTATCGTTTATTTGTATATTATTTTGTTAATTTGTTTATTAGTTCAATACATGTGTAAGCATTTTTCGCCTGAGACACAGGTTCACCTAGTTCAGGCATAGTGTGATTTATCATTAGTTGTATTAAAATTAGGTCCATGATGTCCATCTTAGCTCTAAGGTAATGAATAAAGATTTATTATTATTATTATAATATAAACAAAGTATTTATTAGACTCTTCGTTGAACAAGTTCATACTCTGCGCTCACTACCCTTAGATATAAGATGTTAAAAACGCTGTAATATCGCTAGAAACGTTGCCCTTCAACAAAACACAGTAATGTTTGCACACTACTACTTAATAGTTGATAACTGGCAATGGTGGATGACTTTCCCTGGCAGACTCTGCAAAAGTCTTACCACTACAAAATGTGAGTACAGAATGATGTCATTATCGTACGCACATAGATAGATAGATAGATAGATCCATAGATTAACTATTTATTGAAACACCACAATACAAATATATGTTCCAAATAAAGAAATAAAATAAAATAAAATTACACTCAAAATAAAATCTTAAAATCATCATTATAAAAATATTGGTTATCTTCTTACAATCATTTCATAATATGTCCACACAAATTATGTTATATCCACAAGTTTTGCGCTAACTTTGCGCAGTCGGGATCTAACTAACGCAACGTCTGTTGCAACGCAACGATGCAAGGTTGTACGCTTGCAACATTCGCGTTTGTGAATGCACCTTAATGATGGCTTTACAATGGGCTTTTTAACGCTGCGTTTAATATGAAGCGCGGTTATAAAACGCCCAAAAGGAGGGTTCTGTGTTGCCATCCGGTGACGCTGTAAATGCAGTTAGAGGCAGACAGCAATTAGCCCGTTCTAATACAAACTGTGTTTGAACTAATGCACGTATGTATGTCCGTTCGTATCCGCTTGTAACTACACAACGGCTGAATCAATTTTGATAAATGATAATGTTATTAGATTCGTTTTGATGGTGCAAGTGTCACCGGGACTTAATACGATTATAATTAAGACGCGGTCCAACCCCAATTTTAAAATAATTTACGATGCTTTACGTAAGGTTGAAAATGCTTGTTAGATTGGACGATGTAATGCGAAAATGCGTTAATTTTGTACGTTTTCTTTATATCTTTCGATATATATAACACAATTGAAAAAAACTGCTGGTTACTACTTTAGTACTCTATGTTGGCTATGTATTACCTTAAAAAGAATATAGTGTTATCGCTGAAAATTCTGAGAGTTTGGACGTGAAAGTTTATTTTTATGCACCTATTTAGGATTTTTTTCTGCAGAGAGCGAGTAATATTTATGAATTCTGTTCGGTTATTACTCTTTGCCTGTTCCTTTTCTAGCCTAAGTTTTTTTTTCAAAGATTATTATCGAACTGTTTCGTTACACTCGATGTTTAAAGATTCTGCTTTTTACTATTATCAGGGTACGACCGCGCCTTAAGCATTTTTTAAAAAAATGTAAATCTGTTTTCTTGTTACTTTTACTAGCAATTTTGATTGGCTTGACACAATGACTTAACAATATTGTGATATAAAAAATGTATAATTATTTTATTAAGATTCCACTGATTTGACGAGGGTCCAATATCTATATGGGCCATAGTCAACCCCGCAGCAGGCGCAGAGAGAGCTTGCGCATAAGATAATGTTTAGCTAAGTTAGAGTCAGCCGATCACCCGAATGCCCAAGACATAAACGGTAGTTGTAATAAGTAACCGCTGAAATGAATGTAATGATGATAAATAGGCAAGGAATTGTAAATGTTAGTAGCGTGCACCCATCCAAGTTGTGACCGAAGCAATGTTTTTCCGAAACTCGTCGAGCTACGGACGGGTCACCACTGACGTAGGTGTGTACCTTCTGACAGATTTTATACGATTTCTGTGCTGAAATGTGCGATTGTTTTAACTGATTTTTTATTTCATGCCCAAAACTTATTTTATGATGATAATATGAGCACGACATTTGTCGCGCGCAGCGCGAGTTTCCGTTAACGAATTGGTGAGTGTAACTGTATCCTTATTGTCAATCTATTTTTGCACTATGGCAACTCTGCCTTTTGTAAGTGATTTGACGCAGGTACTCTGTGGCACAGACGAGCAGATGCTAACGCATCTCTGGGGCAGACTACGAATGGCGTGCCGGCAGGAAGGCGGGTACGGAGAAAAATGGCGGATGGGTAAGCACGTGTGAGGCACTGGCTGAGGTCTCGATGGAAAACAACCAGCAGAGGTCCTGGTAAGTGCTTTTAGCTCATGATTCCTAGTTCTACAAGAACCGTGTGATGTGATAATGAGACGACCGTTAACGAGTCACGTTTTACGGTTAGGCATAGTCCAATGATTGCGTACAATGTACATTAACTGGTAGTAAAGGAAATTGGACTGAAGAGCTAGCGAATGCGCCCCCTGAGCATCCATATCCGGGTGTAACCAACAGGGGATAGCAAAATGATCTGCTATGTTGTTGGAGCATATTGGGCAGGACTATGGGGATGGTGGAGGTCCTCGTGGGGAACACCCCATGTCCAGCTGGTGTCATTCCTGGGGTAAACTGTACTGACCAGGAACCCAATGAGAGAGATAACTTGTATAAATATACGCAATATCTCAGTAAAGGGAAGACCCGGGCGCAGTAAACACGGTACTGCGCTCTGACTGGAGCCATAGTCGATCAGAGGGTAACTGAACGGACCCTTGTATGAGGCAAAGCCTCCTAGCACCAAATGTTGCCTAAATTGCGTGCGTTGGTGGTCGACTCATTGTTTCATCCACGTGTTCTTCTTTATATTCTTTGTCGTGTGTTTATTTTAGTACGATTATTTACCGGGCACACACAGTCATCTTGCTATGACAGGAAACGCGACAAAATGGTGGAGATGCTGGGATCTGATTTTGAAATCAGTAATAATATATATTTTGTTGTGACGGAACGCCAGATTCGTTCAGGCTTTTCCGAGTAAAATAAAATAAATTGTCAAAAAATGTATTGAATACCAGATTCAGTCTGGCCTTTCCAGTAAAGAAGGCAATAAACATAATTATTTCATGTAACCATTATGGTTTATTAATAATGTCTATTACATTAGAAAACATTTTACCCATAAGGTATTGTAAGGTTTACCTTTTAATCGGAACATTGCGTGTCAAAATTTTAAGATATACATATATCGTACAAGTTTATTGTCTATTTACATATAGTGTGAACCACTGGCTTCGTGCAAACGATGTTCTCGTTAATTTAAGTATACGTGAGCATTATATGGTACACTTCGGTTGTGTATTACGTGCGAGTAACATAATGTACTGTACTCAATGTACCTTTTTCAATTTTCCCGCTGTTTTCTAAAGTTACCGGGTTTATTTTGTAACACGTGTGTACATCATTAATTTAAACAATGCATACATAGCATCTTATAAACATGTATACTAATAATACAGTAAATACTAGCTGTTATGTATTGCGGAGAGGAATGAAGAACAATAGACATAATGATAAAAAAAAATATTCAAATGTGCTGCTGATGTGCAAAGTCTAGGACGGCGCTGCGTGTGAGATGTGAAAATAAGAATACTCTGTTATGTTGTGTGCACCCCTTTCCTTTGTTGCCGGCTGGCGTTTCCCACTGTGTCTTTCGATTTGTTTCATGGTTAGTGTGAAGTAATATTTACTTATTAGCAGTCTATAACTGTGTACCTATGTAGATGGAATACGTGCTTGGTAATAATGGTATTGAGTGTGTAATTAGCGTCTTTGCAAAATTCAATTAATAATTCATTAATAATCAATTAAAATCAAATAATAAAATCAGTCAATTATAAAAAAGAAAGCAAGAATATAATTGAAGATATGCTATATTCTGGCGCGTTTCAGACAGCGTCCCAAAAACGAATCATATATATTGCAAAAGCGGCTCTTGTTTTTTGCTATATAAATAATCGAAGACGACCTTATTTAGTTTAATTAGGTACTATTGTATTATCTGTTTACAACAACCAACTTAAAAACCAATCCGATGAAATAATAGACTAGCTCTACTAAATATTTCATGAATTTTTCAGCCAAAAACATCATGTAAACAGACTTAACCCTTTGCGTACCATTGACGTAAATTTACGTGTGTTTCATTCATAAATCTTTTGTTTCAATTATCACGGTATAGGAAGGGTTAACGTGTACTAAAGTGAATGCCTCACATACAACCAGTTGCAGAAAGTTCTTCATTATCCGTTCATTAGTTAATCCAGCTTGAGTGATAATAAAATCATTATTTTAGTAACGTTGCACAAAAGTCGATTATTTTATAAGTTGACATCATAATGATCCTTTAGCTAAAGCCGGCATTTAAACAACGTTGCGTAAAATATTTTAAAAGAGAATGAACGATAAACAGATACAACCTTCTTGGGACTGAACATTTGGAGTTTTTTTTATTTTGCTATTTATTAAACAAATATTTTTTGAATTATAAAAAAAAACGCAAACAGCGTTTAGCTTGTCATTATCAAATAGGTGTCAAAAAGGGAATGTTTTTTTCTTTGTACTTGGACTCGTTGACATGACTATAGTTTTGTATGTGAAAAAAAAAAAATAAAAAAAATATACAAAACAAAATAATTAAAATATTGTTAAATAAAACGTAAACGAGAAGCAAGTAAAACATATACGATACATTACTATAGATATAATGTAAATAGGGCGAATTCTGTGACACTACTAAACTTTCAATGAAATGTAAACATTTTACTGAACTTATGAAAATGCTATATTGACAAGGTCTGATCGCACAGAGTATTAGAAACATTATGCGGCACTATAACCTAAAAACGGTTGGTGTTTTGTATAAATAAAAAACTTGATATTTTTCGTATTTTTTCCCTGTTTTTTGACATAGGTTATATAGACATGGCTTCACTTTGCCAGTTCGTGACTTACTTTCTGTACAATTGTAGAAACTGTTGATGGAAAGATCGCGTCGCGAAGTATAAGGTATATGACGCTCAGACAGATCAATAACTGTGTGTTTATTAATCATCAATGACTTTATTTCTTTTGGTCGTTGGTTCCAAAACAATAATATATTTGATTTGCAGAACTACACCTTTGGAAATCTGCTACTATACACGAAACTCTTCACTGTTGTTAGTTAAATAAAATGTACTTTACTTTGTCCGAGATTTGGCGGCGGGAACGTAATCTTCTGCATGAGACAATGAAAAAAAAAATCGTAAATTCTACTAAAGTCGGTATAATGGATTATTGTTGACTAATTAAGTTTTAATTCCTGATCTGTCAATTTAACGTCTCAATAAACACTAATTATGTTCTAAAGGCGCTTTGTGCAACGCAAAATACACGATTAATGACATATTGACGTTCCATTAGATACATTTAATGGAACTTTAAAATCTGATGAAATTTTCGTATGTGCAACGACTTAATGTCAAATTAAGATTCAATTACGTCTATAAAAGTTAAAGATCATTTCTGCAACTGTCTGATAGATGAGAAAATATCTGTTAACAAAAACCACTGTTAAATTGAGGTAAATTATTTATACTTATTTTGTTCATTATTGTTTGAAAGGGGGACATTGGGTTTGGTTTCAAAACTTTTATTGGTATGCGTTTCAAGCAATATCTGCTAAACCACATACGAATTTGAACAAATCTCATTATGGAGTCAATCTTTAAAAGATTTTAATTACGGCATCAAAAGCTAACCTAAGCCTTTCAGACCGCCTAACGCCTAACTAAGCCTTTAAGTAACCGAGCTTCCTTATAAATATCGAGCCAGAGCATTCGAAGAATATTTTACTTTGTCATGTGAAACCTAAACAAAGAAATGAAGTCTTTTGAGGAGGAGCTATACCAGTTTCTTATCTACATCTATATTATGCAGTCAAAGTAAAGGTCTAGACCTCATGACGCAAGACCAGTTGAAGGTTGAAGATCTTTTAACAGAGTTGGAAGCTACAATAACCCTATCTAGGCTGACACAGACAACAACAACTAAACTCCCAAAGCTCACTATACCAACATATAGTGAAGACAAACTTAAATGAAAGAAGTTTTGAGATAGTTTTAAGGCGAATATTCACCATCATTCTACAGCAGAGGTGGACAAGATGAGCGATGTGGCCTTGGATACCGTATCTGACCATTTAACAACGGATTCAAAGTACAGTAGAAGCGTAAAGGAAAGATTTGGTTGCAAGGATTCAGTAGTTGATGCACACTACACTGCGTTAAATGCCATGCCCACTGATACTGCAAATTAAACTTCTTTTTAACTATTTGCAAAGAGATGTTAAAGTGCAATGTTGCCAAGGAATTTCTTGGATCACTAAATTCAATTCTAAATAAATTAACAGCTGTGACCAAGATATAACTACCTAGATATATGGGAACTAACATGATAAATGTTGATTTGCATTAATCCTATAAGCTTCATACAGAGATTACTTAAATACTGCCTTAGCCTCCGTTGTACATTTGAGAACAGGAGAAGACAAGGAAACATTAGTATTCTTAGTGATGACAAAATCTCGTGTATCGCTGATCCAAGACAAAGACGACTTTAACATACCGAAACTAGAACTACTGGGGTTTCTGATAGGAAACAGACTTCTGAAATATGTCAAAGTTAACTTAGACCTGCCTGTACAAAAGGAACACATTTGAACGGACAGCCTAGTTATTATCGGATGGATGAGATCAAACAAACTGTTATCACTATTTGTAGCAAACATAGTTAATGTGATCAAACGAGACCATCCAAATACTGAAGTTTTTTACATCAATACAATGTCGAATCAAGCAGACATCGCCACGAGACCTGAACCTGAACTCGGGAATCACAGGAAAGAACTTTGGTACAATGGCCCAGCATTCTTGAAAGAAGAAGAGTCATACTGGCCTGTGAGTCGCCATTAAGAGACACAGAAGACTTTCCTTTCAGTTGGGGAGCCCCTGGGCCCCGAGGCCCAGGAGAGCCGACAGAAACTTGTGAATCCCCAGAGGAAATGGAAGTACCATATAATGGTCTAAATTAACCAATGGACCTATCTGAGTTTACTGACTTTCTGAGCCAACATTTGTCAGATAGGAGAGAGCCATAAAGCGAAATTGTTACTCAAACCAGTGCCAGTTCTGAATCTACGATTGAAATTTTAAAAAAATAGTTGTCTGTAAAGTCGGTTTACGGACGATAGTTTTACGATAAGGTCATTATGCGTGAGTTTCATGCGTGCAGCCAACGTTCATCGATTTATATGATGTTATCACGTCATAGGTTACAAGGACAGCATTTTCCTGAAGAGTTCAAGTAAAATAGGTATTCTGTAGATGTCCACAGTATATAAAGCATGGGGGAGGTCCATACAAGTTGCCCCAGACACCAGCATTGCCACAGGAGAGTAAATTACAACGAGCCGTATACATTCACTGGTGCGTACTTCTTTGGGCCACTATATGTATGCACAGCTACAGGAAAGGAGAAGAGATGGGTAGACTTATTTACATGTTTGACTGTAAGGGCAGTACATCTAGACATAGTAAAGGACATATCGGTTGAAGAAAGTCTTCTGGTTAGAGTGGCTTATGGAGATTTGAAGCAACAAGAGGCACCCGCAAAGGTTTTAATTCTAATAATGTAAATAATTTCACATTACTAGCGGAACTACTTAAAAACCCGTACTGTATCAAAAAGAAAATCTAAGTTAGCTAAGAATTGCCTCAGTAGAACCTAGAGGAAACACCTAGTAATCCACGAGTATAAATTGCTGACGGTATAAAGTAAGTAGAAGCAATACTTAATTCAACACTTTTAGCAAGAGTTGGCATAGAACTTGAACATGTCTTAAGACCAGCAGACTTTCTTAGCGCAGATAGCAAATGCAGAGTTGCGAAAGTCAAAGTCGACGACTCCCTGTTCACGCGTTCTATAGGACATCTATACCCTCTTGCAGACGATGTCGATGACACTCTGCCTGTGATGAACAGAGGATTGAGAAGTAACAATACTCCAGTGGAGTAGGAGTGGGCACATCGCTTCTGGATATAGAAGCTTTATCCGCAGAACATATCACGGATAGTGAGGTACAACCACAAATCGACACGAGCACCTGTTTGCCTGAAAACACATGCTCAATGGAGATAGAGTCTGGCTATAACAGACTTGAGTGGGAAAAAGGCGGTGATGAAGTAACTGTAACTGAGCATGATATATCCGCTAGCGCATCGGCACCATGTATGGGAACTGCAATTGAAAATAATCTGCAGCCCAGCGATGTAAGGACCAGGAGCAAAAGACGTCTCTTTTGCTAAGTGCTAAGTAAGCTGTCATTCGGGACAGGAGAAAATCCTTGTGTGGACTTGTCAACTGCTAGCCCTCTTGAAGTAGACCTCTCTGCCGTTGTGAGTGTCGCGCGCAGCGCGAGTTTCCGTTAACGAATTGGTGAGTGTAACTGTATCCTTATTGTCAATCTATTTTTGCACTATGGCAACTCTGCCTTTTGTAAGTGATTTGACGCAGGTACTCTGTGGCACAGACGAGCAGATGCTAACGCATCTCTGGGGCAGACTACGAATGGCGTGCCGGCAGGAAGGCGGGTACGGAGAAAAATGGCGGATGGGTAAGCACGTGTGAGGCACTGGCTGAGGTCTCGATGGAAAACAACCAGCAGAGGTCCTGGTAAGTGCTTTTAGCTCATGATTCCTAGTTCTACAAGAACCGTGTGATGTGATAATGAGACGACCGTTAACGAGTCACGTTTTACGGTTAGGCATAGTCCAATGATTGCGTACAATGTACATTAACTGGTAGTAAAGGAAATTGGACTGAAGAGCTAGCGAATGCGCCCCCTGAGCATCCATATCCGGGTGTAACCAACAGGGGATAGCAAAATGATCGGCTATGTTGTTGGAGCATATTGGGCAGGACTATGGGGATGGTGGAGGTCCTCGTGGGGAACACCCCATGTCCAGCTGGTGTCATTCCTGGGGTAAACTGTACTGACCAGGAACCCAATGAGAGAGATAACTTGTATAAATATACGCAATATCTCAGTAAAGGGAAGACCCGGGCGCAGTAAACACGGTACTGCGCTCTGACTGGAGCCATAGTCGATCAGAGGGTAACTGAACGGACCCTTGTATGAGGCAAAGCCTCCTAGCACCAAATGTTGCCTAAATTGCGTGCGTTGGTGGTCGACTCATTGTTTCATCCACGTGTTCTTCTTTAAATACTTTGTCGTGTGTTTATTTTAGTACGATTATTTACCGGGCACACACAGTCATCTTGCTATGACAGGAAACGCGACAACATTCACTGAACATAGTTAATTAAAATTAAAATGAAGGTAGGGTAGCTTGTATTATAGGGACCTGTGCCGAGCTAATACTAATAATAGTAGTTCTGCAAACTGTAGACCTCTCGAGCACATAGTCTTATCGGTGGCAATTTTTTGCAGTACGTCACAACCTGTTATTTACCTGTTATTTATTGTACAAAATTTTATAGGGCCAATCCTTTACAACAGTCTCAACAAAGACGTGAATATTTACTCACTGAGCGCGCAAGAGATTAAAACAGAAATATTTAAAAAACTAATTAACTTAAACTACACTGACAGAGAAAAGTTAATTACCGTAATCACATAAAGAATCTTAAATATTGATAGTAGGTAGCAATATTAATAAGATACTTATATACAACATCCACAAAATAGCATCCACACAATATCACAAACACAAATAACACTTAACAAGATAAAGATAATCATTTACATTAATAAGTAAATAGTGTTAGTTTAATTAGTAATAAATAGAGTACATGTATCTCTTTTATAGGCATTGTGATTAATCTCCGATGAAAGAGCCTGGTACCTATCACACGGGTCAGGAGCCTAGTTTAGGAACCAGATGTTACACTGTTATTTAAAGTTAAAAAATGCCTTATTTATGTAATAAATGATTATGATTATGATTATGATTATTATGTTATCTCGGCAACCACGTGACCAATCATGCTTATATTCGAAATTCCTCTTTAAAGTCAGGTATGTAATGTTTGTACCAAATTTGATCAAAATCGGTCAGTCAATAGCACAGCAGCAAACTTCCCCCCTTAATAAGAAAAGTACCCCACCCTCACTCAAAATCACCAACTGCAAAAAAAAACATTAAAAAATTGAACATGCATACCAAGTTTTGTCAAGATTGGTTTAAAAATGCAATCTGTACAGGAAGACCAACACACAACCTTACAAATATGCGGACAGATGAAAGTCAATTTGGCCAGTTAAAGCTTGGTCAACTAATAAGGTTCAATGTAAGTGTGTAATCAAAGGCAACCCAATAATTTAAGCACTCATTGCAAAGTTTGTATAAACATAGGCTCTGTATAAATCAGTCAGTCATAACATGTATAATGATATATATCGTGGAGATAGATTGTTGTCCTGTCTCTATCACCTTCAAAACTGACTTATTCAAAAAAAAACGAACGAACAAATGTAAACGAACTTGTATCTTAGTTGCAATACGCGGAAACATATTAATGGTGTTTAGTTGTTATGTTTTTTAAGTAATTTAGTAATATTATCACTGTTTGTTATCCTAAGAAAATAAAATAAAA
Organism: Selenia dentaria; assembly: GCA_917880725.1. Classification (NCBI taxonomy): domain Eukaryota; kingdom Metazoa; phylum Arthropoda; class Insecta; order Lepidoptera; family Geometridae; genus Selenia; species Selenia dentaria. The sequence goes on along the minus strand of OU862901.1, from coordinate 7,070,917 downwards.
TAAAACCAAGATATGAATAGAACAATCAAATGGTTAGTTACATTAACCATAATATACACAATATAATCCAGCATGACTTAGACAGAAGCTTTTCTTATGCTCATGTACAAGTCCCTTTATACAAAATTAACTTCAGTTAGTATGAACTACGCTCAAATTCTTCTATATTAGTCTTAACTTAAATGGTTCTAGTGAATGTCAATTATTAAAATTATATAGGTATTTTAAAAACCTGAATGAGTGGTAAGAAATGTATTTATTCATGTGGAAAACTACAAATAGTGAAAATAGTGACTAAACTAGATACAGAAAGCCAAATAAAGGATTAATTTAAATGAATTTAATCTATACTATACTATATAGGTATTATACAGGTTGTTTGGTAGAGGGACCGACAAACCAAATGAGCGCGTTCGGGGGCCCACTTGGAGAATACAAGTTGGCCAAAAAAATCCCTGACACCCCAATTTTTTTTATAAAAACTAACGTGGTTTTCACTCATTATTAATTAGAAATACGGGATTACTCACGTAATATTTATCGGATAGGTCCGACTATAGTTTCAGTTACATTCGGTGGTCTTTTTCAAATAGTGTTCGGGACGCCCGCGTCGATGACGTCTCGCCTAGCACTGCTTGGCGAGACGGCCTAACACTCCTTGAAAAAAGGCCACCGAATGTGGTCGAAACTATAGTCGGACCTATCCGATTAATATTACGAGAGTAATCCCGTATTTCTAATTAATAATTAGTTACGGAATATTTATTATTATTATTTTTTAGTTTCTAAACACCAGGGTTTGCGCAGTATTTGCTATGGAACGCGCCTTAATATAATGCGTTCATAAGTATGTCCCGTAATACGCGTAGTAGGGCTTAGCTAGTGTAGGGATACGATTCAAAAAAGTCCAAAAAATAATTAAGTTAATAAACTATGTGGCCAATTCTGCAGAAATACTAAGATAAACATACACACACAAACAACATTATCGCGCACAAATATGAACGGTATACTAAAGGCAATCACTTTAATGTTTACATCGGTCCGCATAAAGCTACTCGGGTAGCGACGCCATTCGCCTTAAAAGGATGACTCAATTGAAACACCTGTCGCGCTTGACTTTAAATTATGACACATCACAAAAATTATGCAAATACGACATAACTACTTCAAATTATGTAAATAAAAACAAGTTACAGTTTTCAACACGTTACTTAAGTATTTTATATTTCGTGACCTTGCACCATTGATCTTTTCATTACGCAATTTCAGCCGAGCCCAATAATCGATTCAATGCAATCGATCAATCGAAAATATCAACATTGCAAAACAAAAGATTCGGCTTTTTTGGCGGGAAGTTGCGCAGTGTTCGTACCTTACTAAATGGTATGGTAAGTATGGACATCCAAATTGTAGACATTTTATTTCAATAATACTATTCTTTAAAATTCTTTCTAATAATAGATAATTAATCATTATTTTGTAACACTAGAACTCTTTGTGACCGAGTTCGATAGGGGAAGTACTGCCACCACATCTATTTTGACCGCAAAATTTGCATTGCTGTATTTCGTTTTGTAATGCCGGAAACATTACAGGCACATCAGACGACCTACGTTGCGCTTGCCAGTCCGTGTTCTCCACTCCAGAACCTTCCGGCCCCATCTCTTCTGCGTGCTATGTGCCCTGCCCGCTGCCACTTCAACTTATTAACTTTCTGGGCTATGTCGGTGACTTTCGTTCTTCTACGGATCTCCTCATTTCTGATTCGATCACGTAGAGAAACCCCGAGCATAGCCCTCCCCATAGCTCGTAAGCAGTAAGATACCACGTTTCAGTGCCATAAGTCATCACACACATTGGTCGAAGACAACTTAATGTCTCAGGGTTATGGCCGTAATGCAGTTCTTCACTTTTGACGAAATGCATCTGAGTGCAGAGGTTACCGCTAACCACCAGGTGGGCTTCTTGCATGTTCGATAATCTAAGCGCATACAAAAATAATAATTGTCCGTGAATGTGCAGGCGTATTTCAAATCAAAACAGTTCATACATTCAGATCAATTTTTCAATTTCTTTAGGAATTTCCATCAAAGTTGTAATATCCATCACTACTAAATTGTACAAAACCGGATAAATGGTAATAGCTTGTTTTGCCTTTTAACTTACACAAAATACTATTTATATTTATGCGTAAAAATTGAAACACTTAATATTTGCTAAACGCAGTGAAAATCAGAATGAAAACAGGAACATTTCCATACTTGACCTTCGATTGTCGATCTTCCTAATCGATGCTGCAATCGATACTAAACTCAATCGATTGAATCGATAGAAAATGTTTGCATTGCAATATTATCAATTGCCGTGACTGGCGTTGAGAAATGTTTACTTGACGAGCTATTGTAAAGCTTAATAGGTACTTGAATTGCACCTATAATAAATAAATTGGTTAACAATTTACAAGTTTACGATTTTAAATGTTTGTGTTTTGTGTGAATTGTAATGTTATTTGGTCAAGGGCAGTATTGACATAGATTCTATTATTTGTATTGACTTTCTTGCAAGGTTGAATTGGCTTTTCATTTTTCTTAGTGCTGACTTTGATATTCTAGACAAAATCATATTTACAGAAAATACCCTAAAATAATTACATAATGTTTATAATAATATATTAGAAAATAATAACGTAGGAAAGTAGGAAGATAGATTTTTGTTATTCTTCAACGTCAAAAATAATATTGCATAAAAACTAATTAGGTACGATGGGTAGGGCAATACGCACTATGTAATTCAATTTATAGAAAAAAAAAGTGTTGCAGTTTCTTGAAATACTATAAATCTTAAAATCGATTTATATTACGAGTAATATTACATCTAATCATACTCATCAATTCAATTCAAAAGCTAATTTGCAACCTGTAAAATTAAAAAGCTCTAAATCAGTTGCACATCGCGCAATGTAATCGATACTGGCAATCATTAATCGAATTACCGAATTATTCGCTTGCAATACTACGTTTCGACACCCGTAGTTCCGTAGATATGTCAACATGAACTACCTCTGTTCATGTAGTGTTACCTAATTCTTGCTAAATATACATATAAGTGGTGCAGTGCATACGATAAATCATATTGCGACCTTTTTCATTCCTTTCATCATAAATTATATGATTTTGGTATTTTGATAAAATGAGATCAAACACCGTTTTTAGTACAGAGTGTAGTACTTGGAGGATTTGATTAATTTATTATTTTTACTGTCGTATTAGTACATCACTTTGTTTGCAATAGCAGAATAACTATTGTATACACAAATGTATACATGTTCTTAAAGGAAACTTTTATACATATATTAGTTAGAGCAAGCTATGTTACTTCACGTCGGTGTTGTGACAGTGTGATACTTCCCCGGTCGTGCCGGCCTATTCGACTGTAACCCATAGGGTTACAGCGTGGCACTACCCTAACAAATAGTTAATCATTGTTGTTAAGGACTACCTAGTATACATCGGTATAATGAGCGAGCCCAAAGTGACAACAGTAATTTTAATGTCCTGTCAAAGCGTTTACGTTGCAAGGCGAAATGCCGGCACTGAAGCACAGATTAAGTCGTGGTTGCGTAGCTGTGTGTGAGTGAGTAAGTGTGTGTGTATGTGCCGTTAAAAATTGAAATCCAAACGTGACAACGTTAACGATATTTTATGAATTGAAACTGGCACGCTAGTATAGCGTACAGACAGCAGACCTTCCGGCGCTGTTTCGCCACTAAGTTAGTTGACCTGTTGCATTTCCACTCCGTCCGCAAGAACTTAAGGTACTTGACACAGTGCACATGGATTCAGTAAGGAAACGAGGATTAATTTTATTATACTTTTATGTACTTTTACAGGCTTAGTGCATAAAATAACTATATGATATTGTAACCCCCGTCATATTTGAGATGACGATATAAATTTGTGCAACAGACGGGTTGCCGGTCCTGGGACTGAAAAAATATATACACTTTTTTGTTTTTTATAAGTCAAACCAAAATCTTTAGTTAGTCACAGTTTCAGATCCACTTTGTAGCCAAATTTGTTATTATTATTATTTTAATTCCTTCTATTATTCGAACAGGAATAAATGAATGAGAAATAAAAAAAATATAATGGACTTACAAATCTTTGTAATACTTAAAATAATCCATACGTTTTCATAGCTCACCAACGCATTTATATATTATTACATTTAATATACGTAATAAAAAATATCCTACAACTAATTATTAGTTATTGATTTTTTATTAATCAAATATTGAGTGAGTCATATTTTGCAGATTGATTTCGATAACGATCAGACGAAATGAGAGGAGTGATTGTCACTTGAAAAAATGCTTTCTTACATAATAATATAGACTTTAAAGATAATCCCAAACAACCTTAAATATATATAGATATATAGGGTGTTTGGTATAGGGACCGACAAACCAAATGAGCGTGTTCGGGGGCCCACTTGGAGAATACAAGTTGGCCAAAAAAAATCCCCGACACCCCAATATGTTTAACTTTTTTTTGTGATTTTTCCCTTTCTCTCCGAAATTGTACCTATTTACCACCATAACATTTGTAAAATCTGTTTTAGACCGGATGTTTTTAGTTGAATTTGTCTAATCTCTAATACACCTTCAGGCCACGTAAAGCAAAATTGGTACAATATTGGAGAAAACGAGAAAATTCACACAAAAAAGTTAAAAAAAATTGGGGTGTCGGGGATTTTGTTTTGGCCAACTTGTATTCTCCAAGTGGGCCCCCGAACACGCTCATTTGGTTTGTCGGTCCCTCTACCAAACACCCTGTATAAAATGAGTTTGATAAATGGAAACGAAAAAACAAATAGCAAATTTATATTTGGCCCCAAAGTAAACTTAGAAGCAAACTGTGGGAAAAATCATATTAAAGATCTACACAAAGAACACTAAATATTGATAAGTTAATTTCGATTAAATTCATATTTTGACGAATTTAATCTTGTATTTTCTTGCTGTTAATTATCACCTTTTTCATTTCATTTTAAAACTCCTTCTCATAAAATATTTTTTTTTGGCCAAAATATTTTTTTTAATAACAACTTAGACCACTCATTTTAAAGCTAAAACTAACAGCTTTGAGGTGTTAAAATCAAAAATAGAATGAAAGCTTCAGATTTTTTGCTAGAGATTTTTAACCGTGAGCTTGCGTCCTGAGTCGATTTTTTTGCTCTCGAGTGTACTTTGGATAAATTTGAACAATGGGCAACATAATCTCCTTATGTTTATCTCTAAATTGGTTGACTTTTTCTACTGCATTTTTTCCCCTGTAGTAAGTAGCCTACCTAGTTGTGGATAAAACATTCTATTTCGACACGTTTATTAATCCAATAATACCTTGCAAATACCTTTCAAGCAAGAAGGTTGGTATGCCACATCGAACATTGATTAAATATCTTATACTAAAATCATGGTGTTGCCAATGAAAACTATTTGATCCGCTGAAATATTATAGTTTATGTCTCTCCATACTCTAATATCCATCTATAGAAGATGACTGTCTCTATAGTCTGAATAGATATTCAGATAATCCACTGCTAGGTTTAAGCTTCCTTTAGCATGCCTGATCTTCTTTCAATTTTTCGTTCTTTCTTTATTCGCAAAACACTGATCGCAATGCTGCCTGCGATCACTATTTTGTTCTCTCTGTATAAGTTCTAAACGACGCGTTGGGAGAAGAAAAAGTCTTGGCTATGCAATATCCGCGAATTGACCGGCATAGCCAGCGTAGAACAGCTATTTCGGCACGCGGTTATTTGGCACAGTATAGGAATAAGTTCGCTGAGCTGACGGGCAACCTCTAGTAATGGGGAGGCAGCTGAAGAAGAATTAGAGTACAAGGTATATGCTTGGCTTATATATAGGCATACTTACAAATAGGTTTTATGACGGTAAGAGGGGCGGGTATTCAACCTGGTGTTAAGTTTACGATATTACCAGAAAAGTTGCATAACTGTCTCAAAGATGTAATGTGGAGTTTAAAGCCATGAAGAAATCCGTCAAATAACAGTCGTTACTTCTAGACATGAATCTCTTGTTTTTACAGTAAACCTCAATTGCTTTAAATCCCTACAAATTAGATACTTTCGTACAAAATATAGGTACACCAGAAGAGATGCTTTTCTAGCGGATTGTAAAGCTTTAGTAGAAATGTTTAGATGCTGAAATGGCAAAAAGAACTGGAATAACAAGTGTAGATGGTCGTGTAGAGTGTTCAGGGTTGGTAAGTAATTTGATCGATCTGCAGCTAAAGCTAACTAAAAAGTAGTAAGTTTTGGCATTATTGATTGTTTGAAGCAGATTTAGCACCGAGCGTACTTCGCACACGTCAACATGGTAACCTGAATCCTTATTAATTACGCAAAGTACCATCTAGTCCTCGCAGAAACTGGTTCATAATGAGACATAATGCCCGTCATTGTATGAAATAAGAGTGTGCAACGTGTGATGTAACTCACTAGTTGCAGCAACCGTGTCAAGGTGAGATGCTATACTTTGTTGGGAAAGGGTGTTGGTAAACAAATCTTGAGAGTTTTTGATAGTAGCCGGCTAAAGTTGAGATGCAAAGCAATTTTTTTACCATTACTATTAAGCTTATATCAAACCCACGTGGCGGGCCTTTAGACAGATCTACGTTTTGCTAAGAATAGCTCAGCAAAGTCACACATTCACTGATTTTGATCTTCGACTCCGTATATCTCCATATAATGCCGGCATTATATGGACTAAGTACTCCGTATAGTATTAGTACTCCTGTAGATAGAAGCCGCACTCCAAGTTTGACGATTCACAATTGACGTACTTTGGATTGATGACTCCAGACGTGTGATTCTCTAAGAGCAAACATCGTTGCATCTTTGACAACATTCGTGGAACAAATGACTAGATGACAAGAAACGTTGGAAAAGCAACCTTGTGTATAAGGGCGATATCTCAAGTGTTTGACATCGGTGAGCTCGTCGACGAGCGCATCGATGAATCATTAGAGAATCCCACGGCAGGTTAGGTTTAAAGGGCACAATGGCAATTATAATACGATTGGTCAAGTGGGCCTTAAGGACTATGATTTAGGGTCAATATTATACAGCACAGTGCCACACTGACCTTCAAAACTAAAAGCTATGGGTGGCGCTGCAATGGTTTTAGACAGACGTGGCACTCGAGAACTATCCCAAATACCGAAGAAATTCCCAGTAATGATACCAAGATGTGGTTGGACAGTCAACAACATTAAGCACGTCTTTCAGTCTTGAAGTACCAATGCCACATTCCTTACTGTGTCTTTATACAAATACAAAATGTTTATATTTGTTCATACATTTATAAACTTATTAGTTGGAACCCTGCCTACTGCTTTAGTATATTACTGTGTTGCAGAAGGCAGTGTCTTCCCCTAATTACTTTGACAATTTCATATGGATGACAATATTTAATATAAAAACTTATGTAAGTAGTGTGCTAATTTAACAATTTATAAAAAAAAATTAACATAACAGATAAAAATCAAATAACGAAATTGTTTAGCCGTGCGTGTGTGTGTGTGTGTGTGTGTGTTATATTTTTCTGTTTGTTTAGGGAGACAATGAAGACGTTTTTGCAAAAAATCTTTATGATGATATTACACACTACAATGCCAATTCTGCTACATTAAATGGATGCTAAAGTATGCATTTTGCCTGCTCTGAATCGAAGCGTCGTTTCCACAAATAAGTATGTTTGATTTCCGAAGATATATAGGGCATTCCAAATGACTTTAGCTCACGATGAAAAACATCGGATTACTTTAACATGGAAACGGTAAATTTCTTGTTGTAATGTCGTCTAATCTGGAATTTTGCATTGTACTTTGAAGGAATTGTTTGATGCTATTTATTCGTGAGTTCTCGAATAGAAACCACGTGTTGGCAAGAGTAGCATGGGACGACCTTCAGCCAGATGGAGCGACGATCTGCGCAAGGGAGCTGGCAGTCACTGGATGAGCAGATCCGAAGATCGGGCTTAGTGGCGCGCTTTGGGACAGGCCTATATCCAGCAGTGGACTGTTACTGGTTGATGGTGATGATGATGATGATGATTTATTCGTGAAAACACAGTCCACGTTGTTTAGTTCGTTATCTGCTTCTCGCAGTGATTAAAATTATTTAAATTCTTGGAAATTTGTTTTCAATTCGTGGAAGCACACTTTAGCATTTCACGTCAGAAGTTTTTAAATTTTCAAACTGAGATATTCCAACAGAACTACAAAACTTTGACCCCCACTTCCGTAGGAGGGTAGCTCCTTCAACAAACCACGTGGTTGCAGGTGGTGCTAGCCAGGTGATAAGATAGATGGCAGAAGTTGCAAGCAGTACGCTTGCAAGTATCCTCGTATTAAACTACTGCAGCTATATCATACCTTGTATTTGGATGTGCTTTGGGGAGAACATGTTGACATACTTTTCACATTCTGACACTGCCACGTTTATTCTTTGTACAGCATTTTGTACGGCATTGTTTATACTCGTACAGCACATTACCGTTTTTCTGACAAATAAATTTATATATATCTTGTATCTTTAAGCGTCTCATTTGGTCTGTACGTCTTGGGGTAATGAGAGCAGTGCAGTGCATAGGTTTTTTTTAGATTTAGATAGCATCGCAAATATCATAGGCAGGTCTGACAGACGTCTTCCCTTCGATTTACATATTTTTAGGGTAAAACTCGCTGTGAATGAGTTCATCCGGGGTAGTACCTACCATCATACCTTTTCTACCGTGAAGCAGTAATTCTACTGTTTTGGTTTGGAGGTATGGTTCCCGGCGAAATGACAAGCACATGAGACTGAACAACTTAATGTCTCAGGTTACGGACAGTTCGCCACTTGTGAGGAAATGAATGTGTTCTAGACAGAGGTTACCACTTAATATCAGATGGGCCTCGTGCTTGTACCGTTTCCTCATCATCATCTCAGTCGTAGGACGTCCACTGCTCAACATATGCCTCCCCCATAATTTTCCAAAGGACTGGTTGGAAGCGGCCTGTATCCAACGTCATCCTGCGACTGCGCTTGCCGGTCCATGGTCTACATTCCAAAACCTTCCGGCCCCATCGGCCATCTGTTCTGCGTGCTATGTGCCCTGCCCACTGCCACTTTAACTGGCTAATCTTCTGTGCTATTTCGGTGACTTTCGTTCTTCTACGGATCTCCTCATTTCTGATTCGATCGCGTACAGAAACCCTGAGCATAGCCCTCTCCATAGTTCGTTAGCACAACAAACGTTTCCTTATAAACATTAAAAAAAATACATATTCATTATCTAGTAAAAAAATACGGGTGTTCTTAGGAAGCTGTGACATACCATAATAGTCAGATTTATACAAAACAAGAAGTATTATAAAAAATATCACTAAAAAAATTCATAAGCATTTGGCATGCTTCTGGCAAAACAAAGAAATTGTTTCAGCAGGGCTGTTATGTATCTCAGTAGCTAACAAATGTTGATTGAAATCTTGAAAAATGGTAGCTCTATGTCACATTGGTCAGCTCCAGTCACTAAATTTACTAGTATTTTTGCTTACTGGAGTTATCAAAAATGACATAAAGTCGCCATTTTTCAAGATTTCAATCAACATTTGTTATCAACTGAGATACATAACAGCCCTGCAGATCTCCACTTCAATTACAATGATATTATTGCAATACAATAAACTACTTAAACGGTATCAAAGATGGTGTTGCAAGTAACCTTGACATGTTACCTCATGCCAAGGTGAAGATCGGCAACTGGTCTGGTAAGGTAATCATTACGTAACGATGAATGCGCTTTTAGCCATTGCGTAACGCAGCTTGTGGTGCCCAGTTTTTGTAACGAGTATTTTGGTAAAGTGCCGGCGCAGTTACTAAAAATTATGACTTAATGTTTTTTTCTTTACTTAAGCGACTGCGGTTCATTTAATTTTCTTCCTAAGCTGCAATTAAACAATTTGTGAACGCGTCGATTTCGTGTACGTGTTTGTGACTGTGCCAGTCCGGCCAGTTTGGTAGATCAGGAGAGCATTAAACGGTATAAACTGACGATCGGTTATGCGTATCGTCAGGACCGATGGTACGCGCGCATTGTCGGGCGTGCGCTAAAACCGACCTTAGGATGAAGTTAGTATGTATTATATCTCGTAATAAATTATAGGCCACATTGTAACCTACCTGAGGGATATCTAAAGATGATTGTTAGTGACTTTTTTAACTAACCACTTTCGCGCTACGCTGTCCACCAACTCACACTGTAGATAATATATTAAATATGTATATCTAATGCACATATACTCATACTTAGGTTCAAGGCTCAAGAAGTGTATTGTTAACATTCGGCCCTTCAGAAGAAGCCTCGTATATCAGCAGTGTGAGCATTGACCATATTTTCCCTGGTAAATAGTTGATGTTATGATGAGTAAAAAGAAAAGTTTCAACTGGAATTTCAAAACCGTTTTCAGTGCCTAGCTGAATGCGACACAGTGGATGCGTTGAACAACGGGTTGGTGGAAACTGTCCAAGCGGTTGGGTCTGAATTCTGTGAGACCAAACGCCGCAGGAAAACTCAAAAACTCTCAAAAGAAACTAATGGCAGAACGGAGCGAAATGAGACTGCAGTTGTAATATTACTATACCTGCGCTCTGCGGTTTCATCCGCGTGGCGATGTATGATGATGATGATGATGAACCAAAATATATATATATAGCCTATGTTCATCAGGGATAATGAATCATTCAAGTTTTGGAATATATTTTCAAATATTCTATTGTTTCGGAGCATATTCAATGCAAACAAAAAAACAAAGATATATTTCCTCTTCATAATAATAATTATAATTATGATATAAAAAGTGTTAAGGGTCAAAAGTGATATAACTATGTATATACAAAAATTATAAGAGTTTATTCGCCATCTTGCGTAGTTTGATATTCATAGATAAGCTAAAGCGTTCTCCTAAGCTTAGCGATTGCAAGTACTGATAAACATTGCTCGCCATTACCTACATACTTACTCAGTATTACCAACATTTTATCATACATGTTGCAAGTCCCTTGCGAAAGCTTTTTAAGGCCATGATCACACGTTGAATAACAGTTTCTACACAGCGTCCAGCCATCACGATGATTTCCTAACAATACGAAATTCTTTTAATAAAGTAGAAGATGTCAATGCCAACCAATTATCACTGAGGCACTATCACTTGGTGAAACCTAACCTTAACATAGATGTAACTTGCGAATTATGCAATGCTTATGTTGCTAACTGAACTCAACTGGTAATCAGATCTTCACACCAACCGCTTTGTTGCTCTATTTCAATTAAGCAATCATTTATTGTATAATTAGCAAGTTGAAATAGCAATGGGCAGGGCACATCGCTCGCAGAACTGATAACCGATGGGGAAGGATGGTTCTCGAGTGGCGACCACGCACCGGAAGACGTAGTGTAGGCCGGCCCCCCGCTAGGTGGACCGACGACCTCGTCAAAACCGCGGGGAACCGCTGGATGCAGGAGGCTTGTAGCAGTGGACGTCTTCCGACTGATAATGATGAATGATATATATATATTTAAATTATGTAAGAAAATATACAGGTCTTAAATGCTAAATACGAGTAAAGTACCTCAAAATCAAATCAAATCATGTTTATTTCCAGGATATAGATATACAATATGTAGCTTAAAAATTACGTTGCTATAACTAAGTTTTACATACTTTATCCTTATTTTTAAGCTAAATGAAAAGTTTCCTATCCGTCTTGGTAATGGTACCTAATAAACAATTATTAATCAAGTGAATTAAAAATTAACTTCAAATGTAACCCTACCAACAATAATTATAATAATATAAGTAGCTAAGTAGTAAAAAATAATATATAAATAATAAAAGTTTGAGTGTTTCAAAGTAGTTTAAGAATCTCTGTATTCACAACTAGGGACTGTCCGCGGCTCCGTCTTCGGCCTCGCCATAACCTCCCATCTTTTCTTGGTTTTTCTTTCATAAAACCTTCTCCTGACAGTAATTAACAGTACAAAAAAGAATTTGCGAAATTGTACAGTCAGTTCACGCGTGATGCGATGACCAAGGGAAATATATATATATATATATATATAAATGAACCCCTATTGGGGTGATGGAACAATATCGCTAATTCTTTTTTGTAGTGTTAATTATTGTCCGGAGAAGGTTCTTATGAAAGAAAAACCCAGAAGACATGTGAGGTTATGACGAGGCCGACGGCCGAGCCTACTACGCGAACGAAGTCGCGGGCAGTCGCTAGTTATATTATATATTTGTTATGCCTAAATTTTTACTTATACTTATAAGCTTAGACATATTTTTATTAAAAATTTTATTTTTGTTTTTGTATTATAAATCTGTATTTAACAGTTGTATAACCAAAATTTATCATTTAATAATGACTATGAGCAAGTTATCCCTACGAGCACTTGAAAAAAGTCATGAGTTTTAGTCATGAGAAATGTAGTGGGGGCTGGTAGCGATTTCACCACAGATTGAGGTTTCAGTGAGAAGACGACTCCAAACTGAATCATTTCACTCACTTTATTTTTTACTGTGCAATTTACAATCATCTCATACGGCCCAGTCAGTTATAAACAATCAGTACACACGATAATAATCATTCACCAAAGTTCCAACGAACATTTATTTATAACCTACAATAATTTATAACCCAATCTTCAGAACGACCAGATATACACTCGGTGAAGTAACACACACTCTATATTATGTGTCAAGGTTTGTACAGTTGAATACACAGTATATAAAATAAACAGTTCAGTTTTTAATTTGATAATAGGTCAGCAGAGAAAATTAACATTAATTATGACTTTACTGTCAGAAGAGGAAATTATTTTAATGGCATATTAGAATCATCATAATCAAAGCCGTAGGTCATCTACTCAACATGTTATGTCTTCTTTACAGATTTCCGAAAGGACCGGCTGGAAGCGGCTTACACCAACGTCGTCCTGCGATCTATACCAGGCCATCTGTTACCTTGTCGGTAGACGACCTACGCTGCGTTTGCTGGTCCGTGACCTCCACTCCAGAACCTTCCGAACCCATCGGCGGCTAGTTCTGCGTGCAATGTGCCTTTTTTGACCTGGGAAAGTCTTTTATTTTACTTTATACTACTTTACCACTGGCCCGGAGGAGCAAGGTGGTTATGTGAGAGTACGTCTGAACGCCTGCTAAGGCCGTTTACCACTAAAAACCCGGGAAGTTCGCTCACGCATTTCTCCGCAGCCATCTTCAACGCCGTTGCCCACCTTCAGGCAGCTTAATCGTACTAGTCGTTAGGACCACTGACGGACACTTTTATCAATCTGAAATATATTCGAGATTGATAAAAGATAATTAGGAAGATTAAAGATAAAAACATTTATAGTATTACTTTTTTAAAGCACTAACGCTTGCTTAGCGATCTCAAACACTGAAATTTATAGACCAAAAAAATATCCTATTATTTGCGACACATTAAAGTTATAAATGCGAATGTTTGTAGATGAGTCACTTTGCTTGTTTGATACTTTTTCACGCTGAAACTACACAACCAATTTGAGTGAAAAGAGTCAGTTTACGTCGCTAGAATTACATACTTATTACAATTGCTACCTTTGATCCGTGTTAATCTACCGACTTCCAAAAAGGGGGAGGTACTCAATTCGACTGTTTTTTTTAATGTTTGTTACCTCATAACTTTCGATAGGGTGAACCGATTCTCAAAATTATTTTTTTGGTTTGAGAGATGATGCTTTTTTCATCAAATTCGGTCCAGTACTTTTTGAGTTAAATCCAATAAACGAATAGACTGGAAGTCGGTATTAAATCTTTCAAGTTGTAATTGTTTGTTATACTCATTTTATGCACAGGTGCAGGCTGTAAATGGTATTATACAATAAGAACTAACTAACTGACTACATATATACTAAGTATGTTCCAAATTACGCTCTGCGGTCTTATTCGCGTGGATTATAATGATCATGAATCAAATATAACCTATTTTACTCAGGACTACTGTAGCTAATTTCTACTTGGTACAAAAACTTTTTTTTTTTTAACTTAAATTTTAACATTTTTTTTTTAACTTAACCGATTTTGAAAAAGTTAAAACCTTTTCAAAATCGGTTAAGAAGATTTTGTGATTATCCATTACAAACAAACGAACAATTAAATATTTCCACTTTATAATATTATAGTAATATGTATTATATATATGCAGTAATAATATATAATACTAGCTGTGCCCCGCATGGTGATGGATGATGATGAAAAGTTTCCGAAGTTTAATTCAGCGCATCATCTACCTCCACATCAAGTTTCATCACCTCTGACCTCTGACTCACAAATTTTATATATGTATTACGTAACTAATTTTGATTTATTTTTAAAAGACATGACTTTATAATAGTAGATTAGTAGCCAACGCGCTCGTGCGCCTAAATATCTCGGGCTGCAATTGATGCTTACACCCGAGCTAACTACTCTGCTTTACATCTCTATTGTGAGGTAATTAAAAAAAACCGGCATTACAAAAATAAAATTAATGACTATTATACTCATACGAAGACAAGGCTGAATAGCGAAGCGACCTCTTTTGTCATTGGACTGAATGCATGATGTCTATTGCCAGTATGATGGTTAGATGTACGCGAACTTTTTGAAAGAGTGAAGTGTTTTTTAAATAACTTAACGCCCTAGGGCTTTTCTAGCTACATTATTACCCTAGAGCGCTAATTGGTCACCTACAAGCCCCATTTGGGGGTAATAAGGACCTACTAACCGAATATGAGAGATGTAAAGTAATTTTAACGGCCAGCTGTTTAAATGTGACGTCATGAATATAATCAATACATCAAAAAAATATTTATTGTTCAGAAATAAATATATGTGTATAAATCCAACATTATGACCTAATCTCATTACCTTGGCTGACATGAACAAAAACTGGGCCATTTGTGATGCAACGCTCTTGCGTAAGCGATCAACCGGCGACCCAGATGTTGCATGGAGACTGAAAATGGAAATTGAAGTATGGAACTATTTGCTGAAACTAAGGGTCAACTGTAAAGTAATTCAACCGTGAAGCAGTAGTGTGCAAGCATCACTGTGTTTCGTTGAAAAAGTCAGTCGTTTATTCAATTTAGGCATCAAAGACGCACTTATGAACTTCAATTTTTCATTATAATGTACTTTAAAGACTACTACCGCGTTCCAAATTATATAGAGCCTACCGAGAAGAAGCGGCAAGAAACTCGGGCCCATTCTTTTTATATAGATGTTTTAACAATGTTTTACTTAGGTCCTACAAATATTAGCTCCAGTGTGTTGCCTTACAAAAGAGAACATAATGGTATCAGTAGGGCAAGACACGCTACACTTTGACATCTTAGTACACGAGTAGATAGATCCTGGAGTGATCAGTCCCAAGCTGTTTTATCCTCCAAGTAATTTTGTAATAACATGTGCAAACATTACAGGGCAAGAGATTTAACATCTTATATCTCGGGTTGATGAGATCAGTCGCCATGAAGGGTTTTAAACTCTTGTTGTTTGAAATTCTGAATAGTACCTACTGCCGTGTGATACTCTAATGAATCGTCATTCGACAGCTCACCGATGTCAAATACTTTATGATTACAAATACTATATCGCCCTTGTACACAAGATTGTTTTTCCAACGTTTCTTGTCATGTTTGCTCGTACAGCCGTTTTCAATAATCTATCTATCGTCGGTTTACCTTACTAGAGATGGATATTTGACACTATTTGTATGGACGTTATGGCAAATTCCTATCGATAGTAAGGAAAACTATGGATAGATAGAATATTGAAAACGGTCGGTAGAGAATCGCACGGCTGAATTGTTATGGGTACGCGTGACGTTTAACATCGAGCGAGAGACTTACTCGTCTCGGCACTGCTTAATATAAAACATTTTTTATGAAATGGAACCCATATAAACAATAAATAGTGTGAAATAACTTGTTGAAGTCGGTACCAAAATAGTTCAATCAAAAGTATCTATTATTACAATAATTGTGCGCATGGTACCGACACTACCGACTTCGACAAGATATTTCTCACTTTTTAGTGTTGAAAACGGTTCTATTTTTTGATAAAAACAGGCGCAATTTGAAAAATTTAATACCGACTTCCATTCTATTACTTTCGTAAAAATCAGTTATTGGAGTGTAACTCAAAAACTACTATACCGAATTCGATGAAATTTAAATGGGATCACACGGGAAAAAACAGCTTCAAACAAAAAAAATAATTTTAAGTATCGGTCCACCCAACCAAAAGTTATCAAGTAACAAATATGAAAAAAAACCTACAGTGGAATTGAGCACCTCCTCCTTTTTGGAAGTTGGTAGAAAATGTTTCACCCTTTTTAGTATCCCTTGCTACTAACGGAATCGATTAACATTCACTGTTAATAAAGATATCATCAAGATAGGCACATTTTTGTACTTGTTCAAAGAAACATTTTTCAGTTATTGGAGTGTAACTCAAAAACAGCTTGACCGAATTTGATGAAATGTAAATGGGACCACCTCGAAAGTATACTCTTTGAAATAAAAAATAATTTTGAGAATCGGTTCCCAAAGGGGGGTTGAATCGGTTAACATACCTAATATAACCTTCTCCTTGTTGAATTTGGTTAAAATGCAGTAAGTCACAGGTTCGAATTACCTCGTGTTCCGGATTACTGTGTCGGTAACAACGTGATGAGATCGACAATAATATGGTGATTATTGAATGAACGAGCGATAATTAATTAGTTTAACATTTGTAAACATAAAGATAATGGCGTATATGCAACGGTTCTGACCTTAAGGCGAAATGAGTTCCAAATTTCATGATTCGACTTCGAAAAAAGTTTGAAAAAAACGTAGTGTAAATTGAATATACGTCCTTATAAAGTATGGGAGCCAATACACGATTGAGCAAACTTGGCTCGATAGAAAAAAATCGGAGACATTACCTAAATTTTGCAATTTTTCTTACGTGTGTCGTGGGAAAAAGCATTTTATTCAATTATGGGCAAATACATTTCAATGAATGTATCATATTCGAATTCCCAATGAAATTTACTAGTGAACTATGGACTCCTTTATCATTAAAATTGAATCATTTGATTATACGAAATAAAAAAAAAAGTATTAGCACGTATTCAATTGAATTTTCGCATTAAATCGTCCATTCTGGTAAGCGATTCTCAACCTTATGTAAAGCACCGTAAATTGTTTTAACATTAGGATTGGATCGCGCCTTAAAGTGTTATATAACGGTAAGCCCAAGCAGAATAATCATCAACCTATTTTCGACTCTATTTAATTGGTTTATAAGTTTATTTTCAGGTTGTGTAGAGATTCGATAGAACGAATTACACGGTATTTTTTGTAATTATAAGATGGAAACACACATTAACTCATCACAACATCCAAGAGCTGAGAACAAAGAATTCAACTCATTGCACACATATATGGCCCAGTCACGGATCGAATCTCACTTTGTTCAACTGTAAATTTATCCACGTTTTACGAAAGTAGGTACCTGAGAAATAACTAATATACATTTATTAAAAACGTTTTAATTTATATACGAATTTAATATTAACTTCATTCAATTTTATCGACAACATTTCATTTCTTGATGAATAAGCAGATCAAACGGCTGTATTACAAAAATAACTTATATAAAAATTAAACCCTATTTCTCCTGGTCACGCTATAACTTGGGAACAGATGGAACAATCTCGCTTATTCTTTTTTGTTGTGTTATTTATTGTCAGGTGAAGGTTTTTATGAAAGAAAATCCAAGATAAGACGGGAGGTTATGACGAGGTTACTACGCGAACGAAGTCGCGGGCAGTCGCTAGTACAAAATAAATACTAAAATATCAACTTTCCAGAATTCATACTGGATAATGAATAAATAATAATAAAAAAATAAAATAATAATAATAATAATAATAAATAAACTCTATGATAATTTTAAAACGAATGACTTAATTTTGCTTGATGTAAATGATTTCACACTGTATCTATCATTATTTTATGAACGAATTCTCAAACCAAAACAAAAGCCAGTAAATCTCACAATATTAACATTACAAAAGCTGCGTTCTAAAATTAGCCAACACAAATCATGTTCATATCCAACCTAGATTGACCCCCCGCCCCTCCCTGTTCCTAAGCAAATCCTAAGCATATATTTACATCAAAGCATTCCCGTAGGTCAAGCTTCGCTGGTCGTGATTGTAGAAGCGTTATGCAACGATTCTGACCTTAAAGTGTTACGTAACGGTAAGCCCAAACAGAAAAATTACCAACCTGTTTTCAACTCTATTTCATATAATATAAGAGAAGTTTCAGGTTGTAGAGAGGTTCGATAGAACGAATTAGGTTACATGAAATTAATGTACCATTTGCAAGTACTGTTACATTAGTACTTGATGTGATTGCATCAAGCCATCCATTGAGTTTAAAATGTCCTTCTTGTAATGTAACTGCACTTTAAACAAGTTTGTAATTAAGGCGAAATGGTAGTGAAGTTGGAAGTATTAAAATACTTAAGTACTCAATATTCAAATAATCTTAATTTTTAGTTTACTAAAAATTATCTTACGATTTTACAAAAACCTGAATTCACTAAAGTATTTTAATGTTTGTAAAGTATTTTAATAAAAATATGTCGTCCCACAAATGTTTATTTTGTAATAATATTTTCCATAAAAACTGAATGGAGTTGATTAATTGCATGGACGGCAACATGGAGCCAAACTTATTTAATCATGTATCGGTGTACATATACGAATAAAGTATTTTGTAAACATTTATTGTAATACATAAAAAAGTGTCAATTTCACCGTTTTCAAGTGTCTAGTTTTTATAAATTCGTGAACACAAAATGACAAATTTTAAGCATATTTCGTCTTACACTTCTCTTGAGAGCTTAAGTCGAAATAAACTATTCATAGTAGGAAAACACTGTACAGACTGCAACGTCGCGCAGTCCGTATTAATGGAGACACTGAAGTCACTCAACACCTAGAACCCCTACAAATGCGTAGAACTAAAGCTTCTCTCAGCGTTTTATACCGGTTGTTTCATGGCGAAGAGCATTTTAATCTTATTCCTTCTTCACCATTCCGATCCCTAACTACTCGTTCCGGCCTAGCATTAACTGTTCAAAACTTCTTACCACGAACCAAAAAGTTTGGCAGTTCCTACCTCTGTCATGTAAGTAAATCGTGGGATGTTTTGCCGGCGTATGTATTTTCTTGCAGCTATGACCCTGGGTCTTTCAAGTGGGGCGCGAAAAAGCATCTGACAGGTCATCATAGGGGTGGCTATTAGTGCAGCTTATGGCTGCACTAATGGTGCAGTGCTTTTTGATTCCATCTTCGCTTTCCATCAGGCGAGAGGGAGTCAGTTTGATGAACCCCTATAAAAAAACAATTATTCATAGTCTTGAAGCATTTCTATCTGCCGTAACGATACCAATCTCAAAAGGCTTATTAGACGGTTAGTATGGCTCATGTGCAAGAGGACATCTTGGTCGGTTACCGCCGCTGTGCTCGATATTCTCCCGCGAAGCAGTTGTATGAAAGCATTACCGTGTCAGGGTTTGAAGGGTACGGTAGTAATGATTTTTCAGTCTTTCGCGATTCTTATACATTGAAATTCTTCTTCTTCTTCTTCTTTAGCATTTATTTGTGCATTTCTGCTCATATGCCTCTCCCAATTTCTTCCAGGCCACTCTGTCTGCAGCTTTTTTCATACAGCCATGGCCTGCATGTCCTCGGATATCATCTACCCATCTCTTAGGTGGGCGGCCTCGTTGTCTGGTGTTCTTCCATGGCCTCCATTCTAGGATTTTCCGTACCCATCTGTCCGTGTTCATTCGGGCTACGTGACCCATGTCCACTTCTGTCTAGCAATAGTTTCCACCACGTCCCCCACGCGCGTTTTCTGCCTTATCCAGTCGTTTCTTTTTCGGTCGCGCAACGAGATCCCGAGCTCTCTCCATCGCCCTTTGCGCAACTCTGAACCTTTCAGCTGATCGCTCTGTAAGAGACATAGTCTCGGTACCATACGTGAACACAGGCATTATGCATTGTTCGAAAACTTTGGTCTTCATTTTCAGGGATTGATTTGATTTTATTACTTTGAAATTAAACAACTTTAAACGGATTAAATCACATATAAATTTATATTATTTTATTCCGACGTTTAGAACTCTTTTCAGTGAACATGGTCACGGGGAGACTGGATGACAGTTGTCTTTGAATGATAGTTGTAAAAAGTTATGGAATATTGGATGTTGCACCGAGGAAATAAAGCAGTGTCTTACGTCACGGGCGGCATATTGAGTGTGATTCTCTAATGATTCGTCGTTGTGTTCGTCGACAAGTTCACCGATGTCAAATACTTTATGAGATATCGCCCTTGTACATAAGGTTGTTTTTCCAACGTTCCTTGTTATCTCGTCATTTGTTTCACGGATGTTGTCAAAGATGAAACAATGTTTACTCTTAGAGAATCGCACGGCTGAGTGTAGCGGGGACTCTAGAGTTAATCCTAGATCTAGAGCTAAGAACGCAGCGATTCAAATTTAATTTGAGTTATGTAGAGTCCTGAGTGAAGCGAGGGGTTCAAGCAGCCCAAGACGAAGACAGGCTTTATCCTCGAGGTGCCTACTCTACTTTTCATACCTACTGCGAGACAATAAAAACTTAGAGAATATAAAAACCCAGTCAAACATAAAATAAATTAATAGTTAGCATTCAAATTGGACACATATTTTGTCCAGTTATGGAGGAACAGAGTAATATTTTTGGAAGAAACATTTTATGGAATACACTGTTTTAGACTTTCGCGGTTGTTAACTTATAAAAGTAATCTTTATTGAATAAATTAAATCAGGGTTTGATCAGACATGATCATGCCACCCTAACAGGCACACTCAAACTTACTAAATGCATATGAAAGTATTTATTACAGATATCGATACACAACACGTAAATGAAGCAACTTAAAATTACCATAATTATAGACTAATAATGTAAAAATTACGTATCGTATAAGTAAAATTCCATAATTTGTTTGGACTGAATTGTTATATAATTTTTTTTAATACTAACTTACATTTGCACCTCTAGCTCGAAGCTACGAAGAAATAATGTCAGGAATCATAACTCAGAACAAATTCCACACAAAAAGTGGTCCTTCAAACCAAAACGATGTATAATTCCAAATACGAATTAACCGAGGTTACAAATAGACATGTTCGGTGATTGGTTTAAATTTCAGAAGGAAAGCAGGGATTGGCTCATGCGCGTGCTGCAACGTCTACTATGACAGCTGAGTCATAGCGACGAACGATGTTATTGATTTAGCACGACTTCTATTGGGTCATTTCTTTAAGGCAGTTACTCTTCCTGATATTATTTCTTCGTAGGCTCGAAGGATAGATGCTGTAGGAATCTAACTCGCGATATCGCGTGTCAGACCTGCAAAATAGATACCCACATTGTGCATCTTTTACCGTAGTACAGGTAGGTTGTTATACTCATATGCACCCTGATAGAAATATTTGATCGCCTTCATGTAAATACTTCCAATAATCAATTTTTTCTTGACTCTTTCCATGCTCCAGCCCAAGACGTAGAGTATTACTACTATGCAAGTAATCTACAATTCGATGATGATAGTTCCCCAACATTTCCACACCGCATCGTCTCATTCGTGTGACATAGAGTTTTGAAGTGTAATAAATAACCGTGGAGTGTTCCCGTTAAGTGTTCTTAACGGTGCACAAGACAAGTGTAGGCAAAGTGTACAAAATCAAGAAATGTTGCATTTGTGATTTCCTCGGCAATCGGCCTATAATTTTTCAACTATGCATTCACTGCTTTACTAGAAAGGTCAATGATTTACACATACCTACTTGAATTAAAATTTCACTTGATGCAACTATATCTAAATATATTATATATATAGTATACATATAATTTTACCGTTTGTTGCCCGTGATTCAATCGCGGAGTACTACTGGTTGATCCACGGGCAAATTTTTTTGCCTGTGGTTCTATCAATTGAACCACGGGTAAATCAAACTACCCAAAGTCCTATCTTTACTTAGATAACCTATAGAATGGCAAATATATAATCGTGTTAGTCCACATAAGAAGGAAAAAAATCAGAGATCTACATCTCCGCATGAACAATGAAGAAGGTTGTATGTCAGCATGATTCCCATAGATAACAGTTCGAACTTGCACCATGACATAATCCGCTTACCTACTTGTGCATACATAACCAGCCCGTTATGTTCCCACCGTTAGGACTCGAGTCTTCCTCTCAGAGATTGAAGTTGGGCCATAAACCATCACGCAGTGTGATTTTGTGGATAGGCTAGTGGCCAACCCATGTCGAAGTTTCCAGGCCGCCTGAAGGCCTTCGACATAGCCTAACGACTGTTGTCCGAAGACAAACAAACGGGACCGACGGCCCTCCGACGGAAGCGCTCTGATGAACAATGCAACTAGCACACACCCATCTAACTCTTGGCCGCAGCAAGTTGTGCTTAACTTGTTGATCGGTTAAGATCACCAAGTCAGCATGTTACAATTTAACTTAATAAAATATGAATTAATATAAAATGACTTTATGAAATTTAATAGAAGAATTATAATAGAATTTAACTACCCATTATTGTAAACGTAATTAAGTTGGTGGGTATTATACTATTTTATTAGGGTTGTCAAAATAGTTGTAAGTTTCTTAATAAATAAATGTTACGTTACATCATCATCATCATCATCATTATCAGCCGGAAGACGTCCACTGCTGAACATAGGCCTCCCCCATAGAACGCCACTTGGACCGGCTACTCGCTTCCTGCATCCAGTGTTACGTTACACTAATTCATAATTCATAATTGTTTATTTCTCAAGAAAAAAACACTGACAAAATACAATTTAGTAAATTATGTTTCTTAACTAAGTAAGTCTATAAATATAATTTAACATAAAATAATTATTTACTAAATTAGTGACTTGCAAAGCCCACACTAAGAAAAAGATCTTGTGTCGTTGGCGTCTACTTCCTTCGAGGTCTCAGTATTAATTACAATGGAGCACAGTGCAATGAAAAATTTAGTTTTTTTTCTTCCTTCAAAAAGAATACAATATTGAAATATAGAAATTTTATCTTGTTCATTCATTACTAAAGATAAAGAAAATTGAAATTGAAGGTGATTAGTACTGTGTTAATAAGGGTGTGTTTTTGTGTCGTGGAGGGTGTGAGGTGAGTGTGTTTGCGTATGTGTGTGTAAGACTGTGTGTGTGAGTAAAGTGTGTATGTATGTATGAAATATATAAAGATAGAGGGTGTATCATGTAAGTAAATATGGTAGTATATATTTGAAAGATATTATTATGATAGAACATGAAGTAAATTTTCAGTTTCCTCATAACTCAGTGTCTTTAACCAAGTTGTAATAGAGAAGTCACAGATACAGTGTAATACAGAATACACTCACGCAGTTATTCGTGCAAAGCCCGTATTAATAAGTATAAGTACCAGTCGTGTATGCATCCTACAGCATCATACTGGAGCATGTAACAATGTAGCAGACATTGTGTGTCGGTTGCGTTTCCCATAGTTAGCCGGTCGCACTTGTGCCGTGACATAATCCGCTTACCTACTAAGTACCCGGACACATTACAGGGCTGCCACAATTGAGTAAACTACTTATTACAAAATATCAAGGATCTCGTTACAAGCCGATGTATTTAACGTATTTAAAGATCTATATCCTACTAATATTATAAAAAGATGTATGGATGTTTGTTACTCTTTCAAGCTCAAACGGCTGGGCGAATTTTGATGAAATTTGGAATACATAGGCGCTGGATTAACAGAAACGATACTTTTCATTGTTAACGTCCATCATCACGCGGATGAAACCGCAGTTAGTATAAACATATAAAGATTTTTTTTAGTAGCTATACTTTAACTAATTAATTAATTTACAAATTTTTTCTTTACAACGACTGTTGAAGAACCTTATATTATAACCGGACAATTATTAACATTTTTCATTTTTAATTATCTATTAAATAAATATTAAGATAATCTACTATTTAATTAATTAATGAGCTTGTTTAAGCATTTGTTTTGAAAACTTAAGAAAGAATAATTATTCTATTAATTTTATACTAATAAAAATATAATTTATAAAAAAAAATTAAACCCCATATATATTAATAAAAAATTTAAAGAAATTGGTAAATACCCCTTTCAAGATAAATATATTAACTTATCATAACGATACCGAGGTAAAGTCCCACGAACTCAAATATATATAAAAGAACTAAAAACTAACTTTATATAAAAATATTACTATATATAAAATATTTTAGTTCAGGACGTACTTATGAAGGTATTCCTTATTTTACTTAGTTTATTATTTAGTGTAGATAATTTAAAAGACTACTGCTGTTTTTCAAAGTAAACAGATCACTTTTAAGGCGAAGCGGTAAGAATCTCGCAGTCCTTCTTTTAAAATACGTACCGCTTTAATCTATAAGTAAATTATATTTAGATCAAGAATACAAAACTCGTATTCTTATATAATTACATGGGTGTTAGATTAGAACTGGTAGATGACAACTTGGCAGTACTTATTGTGTGACAGCCCTAGTTTTGCAGCATCACAGGGATGTGCACAACGGATGCTAACCTACTGCTACGTAACGGGATTTCGCACGACAGAGTAGTATGGATAAGACCTAGTCATAGTAATTCTTAGTATATTGGTGGTATTACAAATCTTCTAACCACCAATGTAAAATACTTATAGTTGATCACTTCAACACCATTATATACAATACAAGGCTTTTATCTGATGATTTATAATCATGGTCAT
The DNA here is from genome assembly GCA_917880725.1 of Selenia dentaria. Lineage (NCBI taxonomy): Eukaryota > Metazoa > Arthropoda > Insecta > Lepidoptera > Geometridae > Selenia > Selenia dentaria. The sequence goes on along the minus strand of OU862901.1, from coordinate 7,045,874 downwards.
ACATACTTTTCTTCTTCTTCTTCTTAAAGTTCCTCTCCAACTATTGGAGGTTGGCGATCAGCGTCGTACAGTCCACTCTCGGATATTCCGCAACCACGACTTCTTTCTTCTCACGACTTAGTTCTACAGACTTTTATAAGTACATAAGTATTATAAAACGTTCATGAAAGCATTCACGACACAGTTTAATATATAAACATCACTTTAGAACTCTACATAAAATATGACAGTTCAGAACTGAACATTCAAGGTAAACAATTATAGCCCTTGTGAACTAAGATGGTTTCAATGTTTAGTCGTACATAGTAAGGCAGTTGTTCCACCCTCGGCGAGGAAGCGACTAACTATCGGTTATTTTCTCGTTCTAAAACTTACAATAGATATACATTACGTGTAAACAAAAGAGATGCATTTATTAATAGTTGATCGCTGACTGTTTACACTGCATTAAGGAGGACTCGCTCTTCTAGTTTGAATCTGACCGACAACAGCTATCAAAATTAATGCTCGCTTGGCGGTCAGAACTCACACCGAGAGACCAACCAGCTCTACAGTGCGGATCTAAAAGTACACGTATTTTTTATTTGTTATAGGAACACGTGTATCGCGCGTTTGGTTTGCGCAGGAGTCCTGCAGCATGACTGTGCGAGTGACGCGAGTAATCGCGGTCGCACACTCGCTAATAGACCAGCGACAAAACTATCCGAACTACACACTCGCTTCCCGCTGCTCGCCAACTCGTTTCTACTTCCTACTTCCTAGCTCTGCTCGCCTCTCATTCATCGTCGGCGGTGGGACAACTGCCTAAAGAGGTTAAAAAATCTAATCCTTACCTATTCTAACTAACAAATTCTGTGGAAATTTTAGGCAAACCACATAACAATTTTTCATCATAAATTAACAGTTATAAAAGCCACTTTTATAACTGTTAATTTATGATGAAAAGCGTATCCATAGTAAGGCTATTGACACACGGCATGCACGGTCGGCACACTGATCCACATGCGATGGTATTGATAGCGCGAGATAACCGCGTTTTTACGCCCGCAGCCATTGAATCCACAACGAGGTCTGCTTCTTGCAATATCTGATTAACATTACGGTGCAAACGACATAAAATTATGGGCCAAGTAACCATATACAGACGCATGCACCTTGGGCAAATAGAATCTTCTTTTGTACTTTCCAGGCAATCTTGTTTTTATGTAAATGTATTCGCGTAAAATTTACCTAATATATAAGTTATAAGTTATAGCGTCCAAAAGACCACTGGTTATTGCCATAAACCAATTATTTTAAGAGAAACACTTTAACGGGATCGTTTCAGAAGGAGTTCTTTCACGGAACTTACACACGTGCAATAAATTGAGTAGCAAAATGACTACATAATAATAATATGAGCTAGTAGTGGAGCATTGCTCTTTACATAGGTAGTATAAAATCAAGTAGTTTTCCTACATCTCTGTGTGTTGTCACTTATTAAAAATCTTTAAAACAAAATAAATGAGCAAGTGATTATAAAAGAAGCCACAAACTAATTGATTTAAACGACAGAAATAGAACAAGAAAAACAGAAGACACTCAAACAGAAAGTACAAGTATAAAAGAAAAAGAGTGAGGCCACAGCAAAAATGATAGAAAAGAATATCAAGTATGGCTTGCATTAAAAAAGTACGAAACATGACAATCTAGACAGCTCTGAAGACAATACAATACCTATTTAAAATAGAGTCTTATTAAATTTTGTCTATAATATTTATTGTAACTTTATGAAGACTGCTCATAAATAATATACGTTTTATATAGCTAGATATATCAATAACATAATAAAAAACCTCACCTGTGCTAAAACGGTTCCGAACATAAAATACTTCATTCTATTTTCCGGTAAAGTAGATCCCAGACAAGCTCACTTATTAATATAATGTTTCCACTGAGGATGCTTCCTATATATTCGGTTGCTTATCAAATTATTTTAGAAATTGCACCTTAAACGTTAACAAGATTTGGTAACTTTATCACGTTCACTAACTATTTTAGCACATTGTAATAAGATATTGCCAAAATAATTGTAAATATTTCATTTTTCAATTTTTGCAATAATTTTGGTAATATCTGCCAAAATTATTGCAAATATTTCATGGTGACTCCATACACACATCAACATATATTTATAAAATATTATGCCCGTTTGTGTATATGTGTAAACAATGAATTACCATTTTATACTTACATTTTTAACATGGCATAGATTACATAGTATTTTTTATTGTATGTATTAACTTTAAATAATATAAAATGAACCCCTATTTCTTCTAGTTCTTTTTCTACCTAGGAACGGATGGAACAATCTCGCTAATTATTTTTTGTTGTGTTAATTATTTTCTATATATATATATATATTTATTTTTATAAGGTTCGTATGAAAGAAAAACCAAAAAAAAACGGGAGGTAACTAGGTAGGACATAATTCTTCGTATTTTGTTGTACTGAACTGGTTGTATTTAGGGGTCCGCCTCGGCTTTTTACGATTTTTTATGTTAAAAAATGTGAAACTGTGAAGTTAGTTATTTTTTTATGAAGGTATTATCATATAAAACCCTTCGTAAACTGACGGCGGTGAAAACCTCATCATAACCCTTTTCGTAACTTTGGATATACTCGTATATAGCGGATATACACACAGAGATGTAGGAAAACTACTTGATTTTATACTACCTATGTAAAGAGCAATGCTCCACTACTAGCTCATATTATTATTATGTAGTCATTTTGCTACTCAATTTATTGCACGTGTGTAAGTTCCGTGAAAGAACTCCTTCTGAAACGATCCCGTTAAAGTGTTTCTCTTAAAATAATTGGTTTATGGCAATAACCAGTGGTCTTTTGGACGCTATAACTTATAACTTATATATTAGGTAAATTTTACGCGAATACATTTACATAAAAACAAGATTGCCTGGAAAGTACAAAAGAAGATTCTATTTGCCCAAGGTGCATGCGTCTGTATATGGTTACTTGGCCCATAATTTTATGTCGTTTGCACCGTAATGTTAATCAGATATTGCAAGAAGCAGACCTCGTTGTGGATTCAATGGCTGCGGGCGTAAAAACGCGGTTATCTCGCTTTTCATCATAAATTAACAGTTATAAAAGCCACTTTTATAACTGTTAATTTATGATGAAAAGCGTATCCATAGTAAGGCTATTGACACACGGCATGCACGGTCGGCACACTGATCCACATGCGATGGTATTGATAGCGCGAGATAACCGCGTTTTTACGCCCGCAGCCATTGAATCCACAACGAGGTCTGCTTCTTGCAATATCTGATTAACATTACGGTGCAAACGACATAAAATTATGGGCCAAGTAACCATATACAGACGCATGCACCTTGGGCAAATAGAATCTTCTTTTGTACTTTCCAGGCAATCTTGTTTTTATGTAAATGTATTCGCGTAAAATTTACCTAATATATAAGTTATAAGTTATAGCGTCCAAAAGACCACTGGTTATTGCCATAAACCAATTATTTTAAGAGAAACACTTTAACGGGATCGTTTCAGAAGGAGTTCTTTCACGGAACTTACACACGTGCAATAAATTGAGTAGCAAAATGACTACATAATAATAATATGAGCTAGTAGTGGAGCATTGCTCTTTACATAGGTAGTATAAAATCAAGTAGTTTTCCTACATCTCTGTGTGTATATCCGCTATATACGAGTATATCCAAAGTTACGAAAAGGGTTATGATGAGGTTTTCACCGCCGTCAGTTTACGAAGGGTTTTATATGATAATACCTTCATAAAAAAATAACTAACTTCACAGTTTCACATTTTTTAACATAAAAAATCGTAAAAAGCCGAGGCGGACCCCTAAATACAACCAGTTCAGTACAACAAAATACGAAGAATTATGTCCTACCTAGTTACCTCCCGTTTTTTTTTGGTTTTTCTTTCATACGAACCTTATAAAAATAAATATATATATATATATAGAAAATAATTAACACAACAAAAAATAATTAGCGAGATTGTTCCATCCGTTCCTAGGTAGAAAAAGAACTAGAAGAAATAGGGGTTCATTTTATATTATTTAAAGTTAATACATACAATAAAAAATACTATGTAATCTATGCCATGTTAAAAATGTAAGTATAAAATGGTAATTCATTGTTTACACATATACACAAACGGGCATAATATTTTATAAATATATGTTGATGTGTGTATGGAGTCACCATGAAATATTTGCAATAATTTTGGCAGATATTACCAAAATTATTGCAAAAATTGAAAAATGAAATATTTGCAATTATTTTGGCAATATCTTATTACAATGTGCTAAAATAGTTAGTGAACGTGATAAAGTTACCAAATCTTGTTAACGTTTAAGGTGCAATTTCTAAAATAATTTGATAAGCAACCGAATATATAGGAAGCATCCTCAGTGGAAACATTATATTAATAAGTGAGCTTGTCTGGGATCTACTTTACCGGAAAATAGAATGAAGTATTTTATGTTCGGAACCGTTTTAGCACAGGTGAGGTTTTTTATTATGTTATTGATATATCTAGCTATATAAAACGTATATTATTTATGAGCAGTCTTCATAAAGTTACAATAAATATTATAGACAAAATTTAATAAGACTCTATTTTAAATAGGTATTGTATTGTCTTCAGAGCTGTCTAGATTGTCATGTTTCGTACTTTTTTAATGCAAGCCATACTTGATATTCTTTTCTATCATTTTTGCTGTGGCCTCACTCTTTTTCTTTTATACTTGTACTTTCTGTTTGAGTGTCTTCTGTTTTTCTTGTTCTATTTCTGTCGTTTAAATCAATTAGTTTGTGGCTTCTTTTATAATCACTTGCTCATTTATTTTGTTTTAAAGATTTTTAATAAGTGACATCAACCGCTTTTGTTTATTTACGTATTATTTAGCTTGTCGGCTGGTTTCTTGTTTAGATTACTAGATGAGCCACCAGCGACTTTGCTCAAAGCAATCATCCTCTTTCTATATTATGTTCTAGAGTTGGAGAAAAAATCTTTGGGTGAGAATGGGACACCTAGCTCGGAACCTTATTATTTATTGACAATATTTCTGAACAATACATTCAAATCCTATTTTTGGTTTCTTGTTCTTATATCTTAAGACTGATATTGAACTTGTTGTTGTTAGTTGGTTCGACTGATATTGGCTCCTTGTGCTACTAAAGCTTCCCATATGTCGGTAATGTTAAGAAACTCAAGCGGTTAGTTAAAGTCAATGAATGTCAAGTGTTTTCATATTTAAGTTACATTTCTGTAAAAAAAAATTGTTTTATAAATGTGACGATTTCCCAAAAATCACTGCGGAACCCAGATTGCTGTCTAGTTCTTGGTTTGATCGTCGTTTTAGACTTTGGTCATACCGATCTGCAGTACTTATAAACATATTTCGCACATACCTACTTGGCATTAGACTGAAATATCTATAATTAGCAATACCGTTATTTGTTTTCACTTTTAAATGACATATATCAACATATAATATTGCAATATGCTTAACTTTTTCTAAAGATATTATAATATATATTTTTCTGAAATATCTATAATTAGCAATACCGTTATTTGTTTTCACTTTTAAATGACATATATTAACATATAATATTGCAATATGCTTAACTTTTTCTAAAGATATTATAATATATATTTTTCCATCCAGGTGGCTATCATAAACGCATGTTTTGAACCATCAGCCTCAACTGTTCACATTCAAAACTACGATGGACCCATTTACGTGCAAGGCGACAATCGTTCCCCAACTTTGTGCAACCCGACAGCTACTTGCGACAATCGCTACCCTACCTTGATAAACCTGGGATCGACTTGCGACAACCGCTATCCCGGACCAACTTGTGACAACCGCTACCCAACTTTAACCGGCCAAACGACAACTTTTGACTACCGCTTGCCAGCATTGCCTAATAATGATAACCAATCACCAATTCTACACAACTCTGGCGTCCCTTACCATCAAACCATTTGTGAAACTGACTGCAAATGTGTGACCAAGCATCAAACAGCTTGTGTCCCTGTCAACTCTGTCCAGCAGAATACATATACTCCTGGATATTACTGTTGTCAGTATCCTGAGGATTACAGCGGGTATGGTTACCCTGATGGGCAGTCGTATGGTTCAGATACAGATCCTTGTCCGAGAATTTCAGAGACTTTGATCCCGCTGTTGAAAACTTTTTTGAACCAGAGCAGCGGTAAGTGTCCTAAGTATGGCTGTCAATGCGGGCGAAATTCGTAATATTTTTATTTTATTTTTTTGTTTTGTTTGTATATTTTTTAGAAAATATAAATGCGAAATGATTTATTATTGTGGTTTATTTATATTATGAGTAAGTGCCTGCTTGTTATCTATATGTCTATAGTATTTAAAAAAAATGGAACTGGCTTCCAATCTATTATATATTATAACTATGATGATTATAAACTATTATTAAAATACTACTGTTCAGATTTTGATCAAATTTACATTTATATTTTACATGAAAAGCACCAGCTTTTCAATGAAAAACGAATCAACACGACTTCACTTAACACTTACATTTAAAATTACGAATTAGAACTTCTTTTTTGTAAGTCTGTTGATAAAAATTAAGCACATATAGTTAGCCTTTATAGGTTTCTAAAAGAATGATTGAATGGAAACGAACTATTAATTAGGTTTCTGAAAGATTTACTTCACCACCGTGTCAATCACACCTCTGCTCTCACACGATGTGATATACTTTTAGCAGTAGTGTGCAAGCAGCATAAGTTATGTTTAAAGGGCTCTGTAGCGACTGAAATTGGCCGCAATTTTAGTATTTTTGTGACGACCAAGTCGTTCGCCTTGTAAGAGTTACGCTTGTCCAATGACAATTGCAGTGCCACCAATTAATAGAACTGTAGTTTTTCGTAGCACTGCACTGCACTTGCCTGCACATGATTTAGTCTCTTTCGCCTAGTAATTTCACTTGCTACCAGTGCCTTCACTCCCTCTTACAATAAGTCATCATAAATCATAATCAGCCTATTTCGTTCCCACTGCTGGGACGCGAGCCTTCCTCTCAGAGAGAGGAGTTGGGCCATGATCCACCACGCTGGTCAAGGCGGCTTGGTGGATAGGCTAGTGGCCAACCCGTGACGAAGTTTTCAGGCCGCCCGAAGGCCTTCGACATAGCCTAACGACTGTTGTCCTGAGGCAAACAACCGGGACCGACGGCTTAACGTGCTCTTAGAAAGCACGGAAGCGCTTAGGTGAAAAAGTCATTAGCGACCACCTATCTAAGTCTTGCCAAAGCAAGTTTTGCTTCGCCCTGTTGATCAGTTCAGGCAAGCTCCACTGCGCTCTCTACTTGGTCCACTAAACATATCAAGAAACAAATTTTGTTAAAGCTAAAACTCTTTGTCAATAAAATCTTAATCTTTTAACTTCTTCAGATACCTGTGCAATACAGTTCAATAAATTCATTATTACAAATACAAATACAAATACAAATACAAATATCTTTATTGCAATATTAAAGTAGGAATATATGGTGTTAGTATACTCTGCCTTTTTTTTTTAGTTAACAGAAATGAAAAGCACGGTTTTACAATAATACATTCTTCGTTATTTCGTCCGTTTTGTTAATATATAATTCGAGCAAGTATACAATACGCTAATGCTAATGCAATAATTTATTTTCGTGCAATACCGAATGCATTCGTTGGGCAATAGTGACCAAATTGCCATATCTAAGGCGGTCTGCGCGAAACGACTTTGCAAAACGTTTGCGCCATGGCTTGCCAGTATCCACTCGCAATTGGCTAGACTTTTTAGGTAATTTTGCAATATTCTTGCAAATTTTAAATATATTACGGCAAGTGGTTTTGTTGTTATCAAATCACTTAACGTTTATTCACAATTCGCGTTTAATTCGCGAATAATTTAGTAATAGGTAAGTGAATAGATTGACTGGCCTGTTGGCGCAGTAGCAACCTTGTCTGCTGAGCCGCTGAACCGCGGGTTCGAGTCCCGCACTGATTTTTGACGAGACGCACATTTATGTATGCATAAGCATGTTTGTTTGAGTTGTGTCTGATTATTTATATGCTTATAAGTATGTATAGTAACAATAGGCAAGCGTAGCGTAGGTCATCCATCGACACGGTGGACAAACGACTTGATAAAGGTCGCAGGACAACATTGGATGCAGATCGCTTCAAACTGGTCCTTTTGGAAATTTGTGGGGGCGGCATATGTTCAACACTGGACGTCCTAGATGATGATGATGATGATGATGATGATGATGATTTATAACAATCATCAGGTTAGCATAGTACAGGCTCCGCCTAGTTTGAGACCTGAAGACATTTTGTGGAGGTTTAAAAAAATTAAGGACAGCCTCAGGCCAGGGGTTGAGACAATTTGAACACAAACAATACAGCAGGTGGCTAGGTGTAACTGGATACAGAGAGCACTTTAGACACTGCATGAGTGTAAGACGATGTGATGATAATGATGAGGATTATGCAGATGTGAGAGTCGTGAGAGTGAAAAGCTATGCGAGGAACTAAACAAGCAATGACTAATCTAATTGACTTCATAACACGTTATAAAAGCGCTTGCAATTTACTTGATTATCAACTCATAGATTGAGATTTAATTGATTAAACTCAATATTTTTACAACAATATATCACAATCCCATAATATTATTGTATTGCAATAAAACAAGGCACATTTCTTTGCAGTAAAACTTAACAACTTCCGTTGATAAAGTCTTGCAAAATAACTTTATGTACCATTGTTGTGAATTCCACGGATTGCAGTTAGGTTCGTTGCCAATAACTGCATAAGTAGGTGATGTTTTTTTCATGAGTTTTATACTGTCTTGAGTAATGTAAGTTTATACTTAAATTTAGACAGAAATGAATGAGCAGGCCCCAAAAAAAAGCCAGACTGTCTCATCTGAGTTAATACTTTATCGATATGCATAAAAGTATGTAACTGCTTGACTTTCTGAGTTAATTACCAAGAGACTGAGATTGGCAGGTGCCGTAGTCTCTTCCATAGCCCATCATCTTCTTTATCACTAATAAGTTTATATCAATAGCCATGCCATTTTACCCATTTTTATAATAGATATACCATGTCACCATCCATCCAAAAGTTTCTGTTTTTTATACTACATTGTATTTGTTATATCAAACAGGCCTCTAAGTATTGGCTAAAACCCCACTTATGCCTTTGTAAAGGACCGGATGAAATCCGTGAACATAATTGAAATAATTAATAATGAAATTAATAAATAATTACATAACTGCCTTTTTAAGGACCGGATAACACAGCCGTGAAACAGTTTTAATAAAAGAATAATAATAATATATTATTTTAGCGTTATTTGTATAGGAACTTAAAAAGATTTTGGTAAATATATGGCAAACATATTCATCATCATCTTCATCTCAGCCGTAGGACGTTCACTGTTGAACGTATGCCTCGTCCACAAATTTCCAAAAGGACCAGTTGGAAGCTGCATCCAACGTCGTCCTGCTACATTTATCAGGTCGTCTGCCCACTTGGTCGGTGGACGACTTACACTGCGCTTGCCGGTCCGTCCTCTCCACTTCAGAACCTTCCGGCCCATCGGCGATCTGTTCTGCGTGCTATGAGGCCTGCCCACTGCAAACATATTAAGCAAATTTAATATTATACAGGGTATTTGCAAGTACAAGTGTTTCTTGAGATTTAATGTTTATTATATTAGATATTGTTCTCAATATGTGCAATGCCGGTAAGGTCAGAATCAGAGAATGAGGTACGTTGCAAAAATCGCGGCAAAAAGCCGAACGTAACAGTAACAGATTACTTTGGCAAATACATTTTATTGAATTCCATTCTTGTTCTAAAATAAAATTATATATTCTACTAGGTAAGTAAGTACAAGTATTTTGTTGGGATATAATATCCCTTGCCCAACGAATCGAAAGGTAATGCCGCCTTGACACGCCGCTCCTTTCCTAACCTAACATTTGGCGTGGCGCAACCGCCGCGGTATCCTTGGGGTTTGCGTAACCGTTACTTCACCGGTTACGGTTGCTAGATGGATGTATGATCGTGGTTATCTGCATTTGAGATAAGTAGGTAAGTACCCACTGCAAACATGCGTAATGCGTTTAAAATAAATCAGTCGCTATCTAAATGTATAAAAATAAACCCCTATTTTTCCAGGTCACGCTATAGCTTGAGAACGCGAACTTTACCGATTTCATTCTTCTTTTTTTAATGTTTTCTTATACTTCTTAGAAAATATATAGGAGGTTATGCATGAAGAGTCTGAAGGCCAAACCTTCAACGCCAACAAAGTCGCGGGTAGTCGCTAGTCTATTATATAACAAATACAATTTAAAAAAAAATATACTGACTTCTATTCTATTCAGTTATTTGAATGCAACTCATGATGAAATGTAAATAGGACCACGCGGGAAGTACCAGCTTTCAAACAAACAAAGAATTTTGAGAATCAGTTCACCCTATCGAAAGTTATGAGGTAACATAAAAAAAATTGTGTCGAATTGAGTACCTCCTCTTTTTTGAAAGTCGGTAGAAAATGAACCCCTATTTTTTCTGGTTACGCGATAACTTGAGAACGGCTTTATCGATTTCATTCATCTTTTTTAAAATGTTTTCTAATACTTCGTAGAAGGTTCTTGCATTGAAAAAGTTCAGACAAAACGGGAGGTTATGGCGAGGCCGAAGGCCGAACCTACTATCCGATCGAAGTCGCGGGCAATCGCTAGTAATTTAATAAAAAGCCAGGGTTCCCAATCTTAATTTTGAAACAGAAAGCTGAAGCTTTTCCAAACTTTTAAGTTTAGTTTTGCTAATTTCATTATATATTTTAAATTAATAGAAAACCTTTAACACTGATATGTTCATATAACGTTTGTGTATAAAAAAATACCAAAAAAAATTAAAAGACAGCAATAAATGCGAAATAACTTGTTGAAGTCTGTACTATGATAGTTCAAAGTACCTATTCTCACAATATTGTGCGCGTGGTACCGACTTCGATAAGTTATTGCACGCTTTTTATTGGTGAAGTCGGCTCAATTTTATAGCAAAAAAAATTCACTCTTTTTAGTGACCCTTGCTGCTTTCGGGATCGATTGTCATTCACCTTCAATAAGGATATCATGAAGAAAGGCGAAACTTTCGAGTTCTTGGAGTGTAACTCAAACACCGCTTCACCGAATTTGATGAAAATTAAACGGGACAACCTCGGAAGTAGGCTCTACCAAAAAGAAAACGAATTATTTAAATTGGACAACTCTGTAAAAAGTTATGAAAGGCCACTTATTAATCTGCGGAAGAGGAGTATCCATCCAAAGTAACCCAAATTCAGAGGATCCTGAACTTAAGCTATTTAGGCCCGTTGCATGTGCTAATTCATAACGAGTCAGTTAAAAAACCAGAATAGTTATAACTTAATAACGTTGCGATCTGTTATATTATTATTTGGCTACAGCTACTTGCTACCAGCATCCTTTATCCTATTACTTAGGTAACCGAAAGGAACCCCCACCTGCCTTGACACGATACCACTACCACCTCTCCTAGCGATTGCTGTCGCAACCACTATCATTATTCTTACTGACATATCAAAGAACTATTTTATATCTATATAAAGAGGAAAAGGTTCACAAACAGTGGGACTAGCACGAATAATCGCGTAAGCGTAACGTGGTTCACGTGAAACAGTACAAACTGTAATTTATCTAGGACGACTGTGGCACAGACATCTCATAGTTTGTCCGCGGAAGCATGACGCGTTGACGCTTACGATACGAATACTTTTTTTGCAAATTGTTTGTGCTATGGCCTCTGTATAAATACAAGAAAAAAACAGTTATTAAGTATGGTAAAAATTAACATCTGTTACGTGTTACTTCTTTATGACATAGGTCGATATGTCATAAAGAAGTAACACGATATAAGATTACTACGTAATTTTGTACCTGTTTGCGTGGGGTAATACAGAGAAGTAGAGAAAATACGCGCTTTGAAGTGGCATTAGGTGAAAAAAGGCCTACTAATATTAGAATGTTACACGCATTGTTAAATAATAACCTGCAAAGTCGCACAACGAGCTATGGAGTGGGCTATACTCGGGGTTTCTCGACGTGATCGAATCAGAAATGAGGAGATCCGTAGAAGAACGAAAGTCACCGACATAGCCCAGAAGATTAGCCAGTTAAAGTGGCAGTGGGCAGTGCACATAGCACGCATAACAGATGTATGGATGCAGGCCGCTTCCAACCGGTCCTTTTGGAAAATTATGGGGGAGGCCTATGTTCACATCCTACAGCTGAGTTGATGATGATGATGAACCTGCATTTACATTATAGTGAGAGTTTGTGACATCTTTTCCGTAAGTATATACTTCACATCAGAATCTCAACTGAGGAAACTTTCCTTCAATAAATACAATGAATTCTACTGAAGGAATTGTGAATAACCTGAAAATGATCAGATATCCACAATATACGATTACGATTACGATTTTACATTATCCCCACTCTCTTGGCAAGCGTCTTGGGGATCGCAGTGTAGGTGGCAATTCTTCAGAAAGCGCTGGCTGCCCAACTTCTTACAACATCCACGGGAAGAAATTGGGAGGGTGACATTCTAACCCGGCACCCTACGTGGCAGTACAATGAAAGGTAAAATAATCTACATAATAACCCTAGTTTCGTTAAAAGTAAAATGGTTGATTCAATTACCAGCCTACTTTCATGTACTCTTATAACTAAACCTAGCTAAGTACAATCAGTGATACATTACTGTATGGATAGGTGCATGCTAACACTTACCTAATATAAATTGCGGTACCTTTTCGATTAAAATTTCAAAGATTGGTTTATGTTAACAAGTTTTGTCATGTTTTTCCCCAGGTAATACATAGTGTTATTAAAGTAGGCCTTGCACGAATGACTCATGAAAAAGTTATCACGTTTAAATGTAGTACAGCAAAAACTATTATTTAAACAGAAAAATTAGCACTCATGTGAATATCTGTTTGTACGAATGCATGCTTTATTGCTTATTGCTATGAAACTGATGTAAAAAGAAATTTGTGTATACGGGCAGATCTCCCCAGTGCAAAAAACCCTTATCAAAAGCTTCAGCATATATTAATCCTTTAAACAGTTTACATGTATGCGTGGAACTCTCGGAAATTCGAAGAACTGGTCGAGTCTGAAAGAAGAGGTCTTAACGCGTAAGTTTAACAATTAAAGTAAATTGATATAAACATAATATTGTCTCAACTTTTTTTGTTCTTGTAGCAGAAATATACTTAACGATTAGGGCTATTCTGTATCTCAGCTGCTAACAAATGTTGATTGAAATCTTGAAAATGGCAGCTCTACGTCACTATTGACAGCTCCAATCATCACCTTACTAACATTTTTGCTTACTGGAGTCGTCAAAACTGACATAGAGCCGCCATTTTTCAAGATTTCAATCAACATTTGTTTGCATATAGTTTTGCCATATGAACTGTTGCATGCTTTTTGTTTTGAGCAATGTAGTTACACTGTCATGTTTTTGTCATATAAAATTATCTGTTAAGTATGTTAATTAAGTATTCAATTGAATCCAGTTAAATGGAATTATGTTTGTGTCTAAATAATTTGGAACCAAACATCATAACCCTTTTCAGGATGTGAGGCACATCCTTACGAAACATATAATGTATATGATAACAAAAGTTACACAACAACTGCGTCGGAGGAAGCCGGGACTCGAACCTTGGATCAACAGAAGTGACCTTGCCGGCCCTATTGTCTCATAACTACCGCGTCACTGGGTAAATGTGTTACATCAGACAAGTACCTACTGTTTGCTTTAGTTATTTGTATTAAGTACTTAATAAATACAGATTATTTATGTCCATCGGTACGACGAGTAAGTCGATGGCCTGTTGTTAGGCGTCACGCTTGACATACTCGTAGTCCAGTGCCATTCAGGATATTTTTAAAGTGAAAAGTTCAAAACCTTTCATTGCATAGCACTGCGCTCGTCACCCTGTGATATAATATGTTACATCTCTTGCCCTCTAATTTTGTTAATCGCCCCAAAAACGAATAAGAAAAAGAATAAATATGCCTTGTTCTCAGGAACGTGCAGAGTAATTATATTATTCTAGATGCGTCCGTGGTTACACCCGCGTGTTGATGGATGATGATGAAAAGTCGTTAATCGAGCGCCTCATCTCCCTCCATACCAAATTTAATTTAAATTCGCCCAGCCATTTGAGCGTGAAGAAGTAACAAATATATAAACACACTCACAAACTTTCGCCTTTATATTAGTGTGATTCATACAAAGTTGTAATTAATATAACACATTAAAATCTAAAGTACCTTAATTCCTTAATTTAAAGGATAATATTTTTGTGTTCACCAAAAATCTAAAGGTACACCTATGTATGCATTTCTAAAATATTGATCTTAAACCCGTTTAATTGTTTTACTATAATTAAACTACTCGGCCAACAAAATATGTTACATCAAACAAATTCCAAATTAACACCAAGATGTTATATCTTGGTGTTAATTTGGAATTTGTTTACAATAAAACTTTTTTATTGTAGTGCGCTGCAAATATTCTATTGTAACAATAACTATTTTATTCTTCCCCGAAAAATACTGATCGTGCACCAAATATTCCTGAATGTTACACAAAATAGGTTAGGTTAGGTTAGCATTTTTTATTAATAAAGCTACATTGGACATTAATTGGTGTTTGATTCAAATACATTTTGCAGTGCATTATCTGAAGTAAAACTAAAAAAATAAATGCTTGTTTTTAAAATTAGGTGTATTACTATTTTTACAAATTTGCAACAGTTGTTAAATAGATGCTCGTTATGACATATTTTAATGAACATATTTTGGTGCACATTCAGTATATTTGGTGGAACACAGGCAAAATTAGGTAAATGAAATGGGAATAAATTGAAGTACTTTTAAATACCATCCTAATTTAAATTACTAAAGCCAATGTCGTCAAAAAACCTATATGTCGCACAATTTAACTCCAACCCAGCCAATATATTTTGTCACAGCCATAGGCCGTAGTTAAAGTGTTTATTAATTTATTTTTATTTATTTATGGGTACCAACATGTTATACATTAACATGTTGGTACCCAATCTAATACAAAAACGCCTTCAAGCTCTTCTTCAAGGACTTGGTATCAATATAAACGGCGAATACATCATTAACCTTAGATTTGCCGACGATATTGTAGTCATGGAAGAATCCATGGAAGACCTCAGTACAATGCTCGAAGGCTCCCATCGAGTTTCCCCGACGGGTAAGCCTTAAGATGAACAAAGACAAGACGAAAATTATGTCTAATGCCCATGTTGTGCCTACCCCAATATCAGTTGGGAACTCAGTTCTCAAAATTGTTGACGAATACATCTACCTGGGACAGACAGTCAAACTAGGCAGAACTTCGAGAAAGAGGTCAATCGTCGAATCCAACTCGGCTGGGTAGCGTTCCGAAAACTTCGCGAAATCTTCTCGTCAAAAATACCCCAGTGCCTCAAGACAAGAGTATTCGACCAATGTTACCAGTGATGACTTATGGCACTGAAACGTGGTCTCTTACTATGGGCCTCATAAGTAAGCTCAAAGTCGTACAACGAGCTATGGAGAGGGCTATGCTCGGGGTTTTTCTACGTGATCGAATTAGAAATGAGCAGATCCGTAGAAGAACGAAAGTCACCGACATAGCCCAGAAGATTAGCCAGTTAAAGTGGCAGTGGGCAGGGCACGCAGAACAGATGGCCGATGGGGCCGAAAGGTTCTGGAGTGGAGACCACGGACCGGCAAGCGCAGCGTAGGTCGTCCACCAACACGGTGGACAGACGATTTGATAAAGGTAGCAGGACGATGTTGGATGCAGGCCACTTCCAATCGGTCCTTTTGGAAAATTATGGGGGAGGCATATGTTCAGCAGTGGACGCTTTACGGCTGATATGACGATGATGGTGATGTTATACATTAAGACAAATATAATAAATACAATTCACAACAGACTCTTACTAAATGCTAACACAATTATAGGCACTGACTACACGCAGTAATATAAACGAGCGGTTCACAAAATAAAGTATATATATGTAATTAAGAATGAAAATAAATCACATTTTTGACCACTTTTTAAGACATAATAAGTTCAATTTATTGCAACAAATAACAACAACAAATATAAGCATAATCCGAAGCAATCAGAAAAACATATGAACCTACGAAGAAATAATAGTCAGGAACAGTAACTGCGTTAAAAAAATGACCCAACAAAAGTCGTGTTCAAGTAGGCGGGGCTTAAAAGTCGTGTTCAGTACGTCATCAGTCGGACATTTTACTTGCAAGCGAGCACAATTCAAATCTTCGCGTACATTTTCATTTTTATCATTGTGAACTTCAGTTGTGGATCATCATGCCAGCATTCGTTGTGAAGTGGTGCAGAAACAATACACGATTTAAATGTCCTGGGATCACTTTTACTAGTAAATAATAGCAAAATTATAATTATTCAAAGATGTTCAAATACGTTAACAAATCGAGATGGTCAATACTATGCAAATAAAGTCAGTCAATTTTATTTAATTTAGGATGTATTTTTTTCTTCAGGACTAATGATTGAAATGTATGTAATGTGCAATGGTTTTGCTTGTTATGTTTTATTCTCGCTTGCTTGCCGATTCAACACGGCAAGATAAGTGCCTAGCTGCACTTAAGCTAGAAAAATAAGTGTTTGACTGCCTGTGAAAACCAGCATAGTTATGTACGTTAATTTTGAATGAAAACAATAAAATTATACATAATAAAAAAAAAATTGGCCATGTTACACAAAACTGCAATACCTACCTACCAGTTGGTACAGTAAGTACCTACTGTTTTTTAAATTATGTTATCTAAAATATCTGATGATTTGTCCCGAAGAAACATCAACATCTTTAAGAGCCTTTATTCTGCGCGAGTTACTTACTAGCGCGCCCTGGGGCAGTGGCCCGCTTGACCAAAATAGCGCGCATTAATATTTGGATCTTTTTTATCTACTTTGGTTTTTATGTCACAAATAGACGTAGGTCAAAAAGGTGAAATAAAATATCACGCAGGACACATTTTATTTTTAATATCGACATTAATTAACATAAAATGATAATTATTAATCATGTACCTACATGTTATCTACAAGAGCATAGACTAGAAAAAAGTAAGATTTAACTCATGTACCTACCAAAAAGAGATGAGAATAGCAAATAAAACAACCATCAAATAGTTCCTGCTACCAATTTCTGGATCCAGCATCAGGTCCTGGTCACCCGCTAGAAAAAAGGCATCGCTATATGAGACGATTTATACGATCCGAAACACGGTGTGTCTACTATTAATCATCACATAGTTCCTGCTACCCGTTTCCGGCTCCAGCATGGATTCCTGGATACCAAGTATAAGCATAAGAAATTTGGTTAATACCAAAATACTAGCCCCTCAAAGGTCGATGTCATTATATCAATGAAATTTCTATTGTTGATGCACTAGATGTCATATACAATTATTTGTTAGAATCCCACTTAGAAATGTTACCTCAATAAGTATCAGGAAGTTTTGAGTGCACTAATATTTAGTTGTGTAAGCGCGGGCGTCAAAGCGATACGTCCTCTGACCTCTCTCTAAGAAGCCTCAGCCGCGTCTGACGATTCGTGACTGGCGCGACCGGTTTTATGATTGATTTTTAAAACGTGTGTGTGTATAGAAACCGCTCGGCAATAACAAACTTATAAACAATTTCTAAATGTAGTCTGTGGAACTTGAACTTGTTAATCAAATAATGTTCTATTACATCAGGTAAGAATAATTGACATAATATACTACGAGTATATCAATCATTATTATGTGACCCTTCAAATACTCAGCAAAAACGCGAATTGGCGCTTCCAAAGCGTTTACGCTCTAAATAAATACTACAGACAATGAACAATAAACGATTGCCTACAGTTGGTATTGTACCTATCGTCAATTTTGAACACAAAAGAGTTAAAGGGAGATAGCTATAGGGTAAACACGGATCGAATGCGTTACAAATAATCAATTGCGGTTAAAAAATAAACGTTCACACTGAATTAAATTCTATTATTAAGAATATAAGGTCACATATTTGCTTATCAAAGCATAGAGTAAAATGGTCGGGAGGTCGGCAAAAACAGGTGCAGTCGACCAATCAGGGCAGGCCAGCGAACGGACGCTTGCTTCAGAGATCGGCGGTGCTCAGGAGTGTGTACCGGGATTCTAAAAACGACGGTCGCGCGTTCGTTTAAAGAGATAATATATTTAAATTAGAGTCAAGTGAAGTGTAGTGTCTTCCAGGGCTGGTTATGTAAGTGGTTCTTTAATTTTAACCTCTCAGCGAAACTCCGTGGGTTTTGTTTTAAAATTAGACTTATTATTTAAATTTTAATATTTCAAAGCTTGCTGTTTTTTTAGTGATTATTATTAACGGGATAATTCCTATAATTTTATGGTCTTTTATAAAATTTTGTCATTTAAAACATAGCAAAAATTGTCTAATAATTCACTATCATGCCAAAATAATTAAACGATTATTGTATGATAAAATGATTTACATATATTATAATATTGATTCAATACACAATTAATTAAATGTTTTCTAATATTGATGTAGTTAGTTTAAATCGAATTCTAGAATAACTTAGCATAGAAGAACATATTCATTATTCTATTATTAATATTATAAACCCTTCTGAGCTTTGTCTGTGAGTGATGGTATCTTTTATGCATTTGAAAGGGTAGAACATTCATTAAATGTATCAAAAATTGTTTGTTGTAAAGTAATATTTAAATGAGTGTTTTATTACTTCTGTCATAATCATATTTTTATTGTATTGTTCATTTTATTTCTTGTGTTTGGTTGTATCACTCATATAATTACACATTACATTATAATATATAATTTAAATTCAATTGGACGTGAATTAATATAATCCACGGATCTAAATGAATTTTAGGGAATGCTTACTCAATAAAAGTAATGATTTATTACTCTTAGGAGGATATAATAAATCATGAATGTGTGACAACATAAAATTAACACAGCTTAAATTTAAGTAACATTTAGAAATAAGTAACCTTCACATTTTTACATCATAAATTACACACCATAATTCATTTACCAAGATAAAAGGGAGCCTCGACATCATATATAATTGAATAACTGTAATTTCGTCTGTATTAAATTATTTGTATTGTGGTACAAGGCTAAGATTAATGGTGTTACCCAGTCGATATTGAATCGAGACTATCTGGGGATATCAAAATAATCTTGCATTGTCGGTGGGTTTCAATTTATTGATTATCCTATCGACAGCCCTTGTGTCTAAATTCAAATTTGTTCATAAATAACAACACGCAAGTACACAACACTACTTAACAACAATTTTAAAGCTATTGGTTTAAGTCGGTAGTAATAAGGCTATTTGTACATGCCTTTCGATTTTAGTTTTTAAGATTTAGGGCAGTACTTAAACCAAGGCTTGAGATTAAATCTCTGTAATAATGAATTTAGTAAAATACACCTTCTGTGTATTTAAATAAATACATATGAGTGGTTCACCAGTTTTCAGCTAGTTTAAGTGGGAAGTTAGGGCATTTAATAGGGACTGTGTTACATAACAAGAAACTTAGTTTGTAAGCGCGTTATTTAGAGCAAAGTGCTAACAAGGGCGACTGCTTTTCGAATGAAGTTATTTCCCTTGCAAGTAAGAAGCCATAATCTTTAATTAGGTTTTTTATGTGTGAATGCACTTAATAACTTTAATCATTTGGTAAATAAATATGAACACAGACGCGAGTATAATCTTAAAATTATTAAATAATAAAATCCTGTCGGAGTTAAATAAATATAACATTACTTTTGGAAATATCAAAAATATCCGAAATTGGATTTGATACTCTTAAGGTAATGAAGAGGAGAAAGTGACAAAAAATAATCAAACTTGTGGATACCCGATGACGTGCGCCGGAGGTTTCATGTAGATTTAAATTAATAACTTTTTCTTTCAGCGTCCACGTGTAGATTTAATTAGATCTAAGTGTAGTTAGAAACATGAAACCATTAGTGATGGGCGATTGGAGATCTGCTTCTTTCTCCTCCGCGGTAAATTCCTATTTGTATAGTTGTAATAAATGCGCTTTTTCTTCGATTTGGGGGGGTGATAATTCTGTTTCTTCCAGAACACAGGAAGTTCGAGAGCTGTTTGCTGAACTGTGGGTTGTCATGTAGATTTATCGTAAAGAATTTAATTATTTTAATATCGTCAATACTGAAATTACGTATTAAATTAGTTGTGTACTAGAGTAGGTACAGATGTGTAAATTTTATCCATTGATTAAACGAGACTTACTAGGACGTATCGACGTAGTTGAATCTTTAAAGCAAGTAACTATTTACTGGATGTTTAAC
Source organism: Selenia dentaria (assembly GCA_917880725.1). Lineage (NCBI taxonomy): Eukaryota > Metazoa > Arthropoda > Insecta > Lepidoptera > Geometridae > Selenia > Selenia dentaria. Next base: position 7,025,278 of record OU862901.1, on the reverse strand, counting down.
TTGAATTATTTTATTCGAAAATACAAATCATTCTTCTGAAGTCGACGAAATAATATTCAACGTAAATTCAAGCGTAGTGAGGATTAAATAATAGATTGGTACTATTAGGTAAATTTCCAGGTTGAATTACATGACAACTCACAGTCTAAAAGAAATCTTCGAAGGTTTGTGGCATGTTATTTTAACCTCACCATATCGGTTTTGTTTACAACCAACTGTTGTACTATAAAATTAATATTATATTTTAATAAAAATAATTGTCTTACTAAAAAAAAAAAAATATTTTGAATTATATTATTTCTAATATAACTATCATTTCTCAAGATGAAACGTTGTGTATGCTTAACCGATATGGGAAATCCTAGTTAATACAATGGGTGACTTATTACTTTGCCTGCATTTAATTTATTAACAGTAAATAATTACAAAGTCACTTATTGTATAACAAGGAAATACGATGAACTTGTCTATCCATTTTTTTTCAGAGATGCTTACATATATGTTTGGTTTAAGATATTTTTAAAGTTACAGCAAATAAGGCGACTCTTAGGGGTCAGTGTGTTCTTGGCTTGGAATTTATTACTCTTACAGGAATGTATGGGGAATATATGGAATAGCCTTGACTTAATATATTGATCTTTAATCGATAAGCAATTAAGCGTAAATAGATTCACTTACGAGTTAGAAATGAACAGGGACCGGAAGTAATCTGCTTTCAAAGTAACGTATTGCAGCCCAGCTTTGTAATCATTCTGTCTCTTAAGATGAATAATTAAGTTAATGCAGTTAAGGCGTATCTGTTCAATTACCATTTATTGAGTGCCAAGACTCGGAAATCATATTTCATAATCAATTCGGTTGTGATAATACTGGTTGCCTTTGACTTGATTAAATTAGATTCTTGTTAATTGAACTTAACTATGAAACCCTAAGTCCTTCTTTCGTTAATTCGTTCAAGTATTTAAATTGTGATATATTTAACCTGACAATAGTTTGATAAATTCATCAGACTGGAGTGCTTTTATAATTATGTAATAAATATTGAGCTAGTTGGGATTTTGGGGCCTCACAACCCCCGGGATTAATAAACTCCCTCGCATGATTGCTTAATTTGGAAAGCTTCGACTGCAAGCATAAGTACTATACACGTCGCTGAGAAATTTTCCCCACACTGAACATAGGTTCGATAAAGGATGCTCTACGGCCAAAGAGTTATTTATTTATTGAACCATTTACAAACATTATACACGACATCATCGAATTATGGTTGGGTTAATATTAATTGATCGCGGGAGGTTGAAGTCCTACCCTAATCCATTTAATCACTTCCTACCCTTCTGTTCCTATATATTAGAAAGGAGAACTGATATTATTACAAGTAACTGAATAAAACTATTCAGCCCTAGCATGATGTTACTTGTGAATATAGAATGAATTATTCTTAAACTATACACATACTAAGTTCTATGTGAGAAAATAATTTATATGAAACATATAGAACTAATTATTATTTCAAGATGAAATTAACTTTCTTTAACTGTTAAACAGTTTGGTTGTAATAAACCTCAGTATGATATGGTTCTTGATTACTATCATGAATCAATTGAGTATGTATCTTGATGTCTTCCGTAGTCAGGTACCCGGCACTGATAGAATATCGAGTGTTCGCTGTTGATACTACGGTGTAGGCGTGCACTTGGGACCCTTTCGTGTAAATTCTGGCTCTGCTTGGTTGCGGGGATTAATTGGGATCTTATTCTTTGATGAATGCGTGTAATTTTTGAATCGATTGAATAACTATGGAAAACTGGTATAACCAGATTGGGTTGAACCCCAAAATAATTATCTATTATCTCATCTTGTGAGGCAAGGAGATATATCTGACTGTATTTATAATACAGGTATAAAACTATAACCGATTTACAGTTGTATTGAGTATTGATTACTAGACCACTGTTGTGTGCCAATTTACGAACCTAGGACAACTAGTCCTTTTACTACATTACTAGTCAAGGCTAGTGCAACAGAACACCGATTTATAATCGTATTGATTGCTAGGCCACTGTTGTGTGCCAATTTACAAACTTAGGACAATTAGTTCTTTTACTACAATACTAGTCAAGGCTAGTGCAACAGAATTGAAGTTCCATCAAGCAGAGTTGAATGGTTATTGTTATACACTAAGTTAACCATTCCTATATCTATCCTTTCCCCTCCAAGGGGGTGCAGACATTGGATGGCACTCATAGTTGTGGGCGATGGATGGGGCCCTCAATCTTATATAACAAACAAAATTTTTATTACTTATATATGCACACATTAATTACCTTGAAAGTCTCTACAACTCTAAAAGAACCAAGGTTACTTATATTTACATAGCGTATGGGTTGACGATCATTTGGCCAAATTATGACGAGAGTAGTTCGTTCTTTTGAGAGAGGTGGTATAGTTACAGTATGTAATATAGGTAACTATATAGCATTAAAAAAACAGTTCATTGTTTGGTCAAATTAAAGCACGTTTAATTTTTCAAGCTAATGAAAATTCACCCTCTGCAAATTTTAAAGTGGTTTAGCTGAGTTGCTAATTAATTTGTCAGTAATATCAACACAGTGATTTTCTAAAATAATTCTATAAATTGATTGAATTTTCTCAATTGATAATGAAGGTATTCTGTGAACACTGAAAAACATCCAGCTGGCAAATAACGTTTTTTTTTTTTTTGATAAAATCTATAAGCCTAAAATGTTTTATAATCTTTCTTTACTACATTGCGAAGAATCTCTTCTAATGTCTTCTAGACAAAAACTTAATAAATTAATCATACTTCGCGAGACATACGAGTTTACGATTGATTTATTATTGAGTTGGTCCAGTCCACTTGTTGCATAACATCGTCCACGCCGCTATGACTCTGCTGTCATTGTAGACGTTGCAGCACGCGCGTAAATCAAACCCTGCTTTCCTTCTGAAATTTAAACCAATCACCGAACATGTCTATTTGTAACCTCGGAAGTAATTTGTATTTGGAATCATACGTTGTTTTGATTTGAAGGGCCACTTTTTGTGTGAAATTTGTTCTGAATTATGCTTCCTAACAATTATTTCTTCGTAGATATGAACCAATTTTTTTTTTGTCAATTTACTAAAAGGATTATTAATAAAGAAAATAATAAAAACGTTATTGCAATTAAAAATGTTACGCCGAAGCGTGACGCGTGACGCGGCGTACAAACTATGAGTTATCTGTGTCACAGTTGCCCACAGATAAATGACAGCTCGCACTGTTCCACGTGAACGACACGTAACACTTACGCAGTTATTCGTGCTAGGCCCATTGAGATCGTATATACCGGTATGGCTATTATGTATCTCAATAGCAAACAAAAATTTTGATTGAAATCGAAAACAAGTACAATTTGAAAAATTTTATAAATACAAAATAATACATGGGACCACACTGAAAGCACCAGCTTTCAAACAAAAAAGAATTGTGAGAATCGGTTCACCCTATCGAAAGTTATGATCTCCTTTTTGGAAGTTGGTAGAAAATGACGGCTTTATGTCACTTTTGTCAACTCCAGTCATCAACTTACTATTTTTACATACTGCAGTGCGATTCTGTAATGATTCGTCTACGAGCTCAACGATGTCAAATACCTTAAGAGATATCGTCTTGTACATAAGGTTGCTTCTCCAACTTTTCTTGTTATCTCTTCATTTATTTCACTGATGTTGTCAAAGATACAACGATATTTGCTTTTAGAGAATCGCACGGCAGGAGTTGTGAAAACTGACATAGAACCGCCATTTATTAAGATTTCAATCAACATTTGTTAGCAACTGAGATAGCTATGCTGGACTTCGTGTTTCAAAAGCAAGGGTTATGACCTCTAACTCATCTAAAGGATAACTTCATAAATAAGTAAACGATCACTACACAAATGCAATCACGACATAACTATTATCCATTTTACCTTGATGCTGCTGTAATCGAGATGCAACGATATCATTAGCACCCATAAGGAAGAATGATAAAATCCTTACGTACATGTCCTTATTCATTGCAATTACTCTATAACTGTGAAGGTATTCATGTTTATGTAATTGATGTAATGTATAAGTCGGGTAGATTTATGATCCGTTTATAAATACTTATAATGATAATAATAAAATTACGACGGTATTTGCATTAAAAAGGTTTTAAGGCGGATAGCGTCGCTGACCAGGCTGATTTAAGACGGTATATAGGTCGATACAAATATTGAAGTTTTCTTACAAAACTCATCATCATCATCATTTCAGCCATAGGACGTCCGCTGCTGAACATAAGCCTTCCCCAGAAGTTTCTAAAAGGTATGGTTGGAAGCAATAAATATAATTAATATATATTAATATAATTAATATATATTAATATAATTAATATATATCTTACCCAATAAATATAATTAAGATATAAACTTGCTATTTATATCTGGCCTTATAAACGCTGCTTAAATATAAATAACGTCTTTTATCGAGGTCCGAGCATTGAATTTTAACTCTCTATATGATTTTAACCGCCGTATGGGGACGGACATTGTGCATCGGTGGCCTAGTGGTCATGGCGTCTTGCACGGATTGTTGGAAGACGCGGGTTCGAATCCCGTCCGAGGATGGAATTTTTCTCTCTAAAATTGTTTTGTTATCGCTAAGCAGGCTTTAGTGCTTTAACAATAATACTATAAAAATAATCAAATAGTGTTCTCAAAAACATACTCATATTAATATAATAATGACATGGGACAACATCCACACAAGGTCTTCAGATCTCAAACTAGGCAGAGCCTGTAATCTAGGATGCTGACTGATATATATATATATATATATATATATATATATACATAAATACAGATATGAAGGCAAAACAGGCATGCTCATATGTTTGACCTGTCGGGTATCGAACCTGGGACTAGCGGCTCAGAAGGCACGGTTTCTATTAACTGAGTCAATCGGCTTGTCAAAGTGTACGGTCACCAAGAACGTCCGAAAAGAGAAATTAGATTTAAAATGCACTTGACTAATATATTATGTTATTACCTATACCATATGTTGTTTGTTAATGAAATAAACTGGCTTCAACCGGAATATTTAAACATATTTGGTTTCTAGTTTTATTTATAAATATATATCTAGTTTGGGTAAGACAAACATTTAAAAATATTCATGTCAGTAGAAGCTAGTCATAAAGTAAGTTGCTCTTATATTATAATAATGTATAGCAATCACGCTATTCTTTAGTGATTTAAAATCTGTGAGCCTAGCACGAATAACTGCGTAAGTGTAACGTTACGTGTCGTTCACGTGCAACAGTACAGACTATCATGTATCTAGGGCAACTGTGACACAAATAACTCATAGTTTGTACGTCAGAGCGTGACGCATTGACGCTTGCAATACGGATACTTTTTCGCAAATTGTTTGTGCTACGGCCTTTGATCTCTTTTCTCTTCCTTGGTCGACTGCTTGATAACCGTAGTAGAATCACGACATGTGGATGTGTGGTGACCTACTGTGGAAGGAATTAAAGGTGTAATTAGGAAGGAAGAGAAGAGGCAATAGGCAGGAGTCAGGATAGAAAAACCAACACGGCCACATCATCGCCGCATCGCGATGATGTGGCCGTGTGCCTCAGATCCAATCCGATTTGTCTTCGGTCCTATTTAACTGTAGTTCAGGGGTTACGCAGGCAGATTCGAAGGGGGTCCAATTATTTAACACTGGCCAACACTCAATGGTGGACTACACTTACCTACTATCGACAATCAAATTATCACTTCCAAAAGTTAGTTACTTAGATTAGATTCTTTAAAGATTAAAGTAAACTTTTAGAATATGGTCGGTGATTAGAAGAGAGAATCAAACAATCTGTTCCACTCCAGTGATTACTCTAAAACACACGAACACAAGATAAATAAGAACAAAATTTAATACAAAAATATCATATCATTTATAATAAAAATAATAATAATAAAAATTCATACATTTATAAAATAAATATAAGGAATATATTATAATTTTATTTTATTTCTACTAATGTAATTACATAATATACAGTTAATTAAATAAGAAAAAGTAAGGGACAAAAGAGATTTGAATGAAATAGGACGGGATATTTTTTGTGGAAGAATATCATACAGTGAATATTTCAAATTTGGACAGCTAAAGAAAATATGATCATAGTCTCCTTCATCTAAGCCACATTCGCATAACGAACTATCCCGAATCCTCAGTTTGGCCAAGTGAACGGGGGAACAAGCATGACCCAACCGGAGGGGCAGACCGTCGATGAAGTGACTTTGCTGAATTTGCGAAATTTGAAAAACCAAGGAGTTGGCTCAGTTGATACGTTGGTGACTCTACCTTCGAGTTCCTGGCCAGGGCAATAATTTGTGTGATGAGCAGAAAGGTTTGTTGTTGGATCTTGGACATGGTGATGTTTTATTGTGTATGTGTGCATGTCTTTAAAGACACGGAATCCTAGTGCAGGGGTATAAGTATGTAAATGTCGAGATATAACGGAGGCCGTAGCACAAACAGTTTGCGAAAAACTACTAGTTGACGTATAAGCGTCAACGTTACGGTTAATCTATGAATTATCTGTGTCACAGATTTTTTATTTATTTATTTGGAACCATAACATTTACCATACATACATTACAAACGGCCCTTATCAGGGCCACAATACTGTCTACTATCTTTCTATCTGATTTTATTCATTCAATGATACCTATATTTTATTTATTTTTACACAGTCGGCTTGCCCTTTACAAGTGGAATTTGTGTATGACATAATGATCTGATCATAGATATATATGTTAATATTGCTTATACAATAGGTAGTCGTACATACTTTTTACGTAGGTACTATATATATATATATAGTACCTACTTACCTTAGTATATATATAGTAGGTAGTTCACGTGAATGATACGTTACTTAACACTTACGCAGTTATTCGTGCTAGGCCCACGGTTTATTTAAGTGTAGACAAGAGACATTAACATCATCATCACAGCCGTAAGACGTCCACTGCTAAACATATTATCATGCCTCTCCCACAAAGTTCCAAAAGGACCGGTTGGAAGCGGCCTACATCCAACGTCGTCCTGCAACCTTTGTCATCTGTTCACTTTGTCATTCGACGACCTACGCTGCGCTTGCCGGTCCGTGGTCTCCACTCCAGGACCTTCCTGCTACATTGGCCATCTGTTCTACGTCCAAGGCCTGCCTACTGCCACTTTAACTGGCTAATCTTCTGGGCTATTTTGGTGACATTTGTTCGTCTACGGATCTTCTCATTTCTGATTCAATTACGTAGAGAAACCCTGAGCATAGCACTCTCCATAGTTCGTTGTGCGACATTGAGCTTGTTAGATTATAAATATTGTACGAGTAATTCAAATAAAAGTTTAGTGTCGTGACTTAAACGATGAACGTGTTTGGGATGCGCTTATAGATAACATCCAATCAAGCAACTTCAATATGTTCTGAAATTTCTTACTGTCTGTATTCTATCTATAATTCTTGTAAGAGTCCCCTTTTCAGGCGTTATAAATCGTATAAGTTCTCAATAAAGTATTTACCGCAGCTATCACCGGTAATGCACAACAATAAAGGTTGTGTAGCGTCGCGTGCGCAACACTGATGTAAGATCCATAAATCATAGTTTATAGTATAGTGACTAGTGGTGAATCTGTGGGTTAGACGTGCAATGCACGCCCTTGGAGCTCTTAGCTAATCTGCACTATTACTGTCTTATTCTGTGTCAGTGTGCAATAGCGGCACTGTGAGAGACGAGATAGGAACGGTAATACAACTTACGGGATAATATAAAAGATATGTTTTAATGAAGTAATTCATTTTAATAATTGGTGCTGTTTAAACATATTTTAATATAGTTTATTTTTGAGCATCTAGTAAATACACAACATTTTTTATAACGTTTGCTTATGTTAATATCATTGATTGAGATTACCTTATTGACAGATATTTAAGCGTTAATAGATTCAATCAAAATACGTCACTGTGATTAGAAATTTATTATTTTATTAGCATTGGTAACAAAATAACTCATGTTTTTGTACTGAATCAATTCAAAGTACTTATATAGATAATTTACACTTAAGGCTCCGGGATACTAGTTCCGAAGAGGCATTTAACTAACTCTACACTGTATATATAACTGTGTATGTAAATTTTCTACTCTTCCGATATAAAACGCCTATGTGGAGTCCAAAACTGTTTTTGTGTTACTCCAGATTATGTCATGTAGATGTAACCTGGAGTCTCCTATGTTACTAACCTATGTTTACTTAAAAACACTCAGAACAGGCTAGTTTTAACCAGATTAGGAGAAAAAATATACATCCAAAAAGCATCAAATTAGATACATTTCGTGGAATAGAGTTATGTGAAATGTTAAATTACCTTTCAAGATATACTTGCACGTTGTCAAACCGTTATAATCTCGTCCATCCAAATCATCGTCAGGACATCCTGCAATGCTATTGCGTCACATACAATTGACATACTCGTTGCAACGTAGGGGAACGTGGGAGCCATTGGTATGTCCCACTTTTGGGCAAAGTGACGATGTGGTAACACTACGGACTAGTCATCTGAACTTTGGTAGTGTTCCATAATCTCGAGGATGAGTTTAGAATACATAAGGCCATATTCCAGATCCACGCTCAGTAGTGAATGTGGGCTTGAGTCATCTGAGCAAATTGAGTATATGAAGAAGTGACCCGAAAGGTCACGAAACCTGTCGAGATACTCAACTTTACTTTCCGCGTAAGTAAAATCTATTATTTCTTTGTAGGTGAAACCGTCAAAATAATCTTAACTAGTAGTTCTGCGAACAGTAGACCTCGTGAGCACACAGACCAGCGGCAATTTTCGCAGTACTTCACAACCTATTATCGCGGAAAGCACTTGACCATATTTCATATTTGAAATTCCTCGTTAAAGTCAGGTCGACAAAAAAAGTACTAAACAGTAGAACATGCATACCAAGTATCGTCAAGATTGGTTGGAAAATGACACCAGTAGGGCTATTATGTATCTCACTTGCTAACAAATGTTGATTAAAATGAAATAAAAATGGCGGCTCTATGTCACTTTTATCAGCTCCAGTCTTACAGTCAGCTTACTATATAATATTATATTACAACATTTTTGCTTTTGCTTACTGGAGTTGTCTAAAGTGACATAAAGCCGTCATTTTTCAAGATTTCAATTGACATTTGTTAGCAACTGAGATACATAATAGCCCTACTGTACAGGTAGACTAGTACATACAACCTAACAAACAAACAGTTGAAAGATATTTTGGCCAGTTAAAACAGAGACGCTTCGCTCGCTCGGTCAATAATGTCTATTACTTCCGAAAGTTTCTATCAAATCTATGATATGGTAATTTGCTGTCTAATATCTACTGAAGTCAAGATTCAGATTGGAATACCGGCCTTATACTAGTAAGTACCGAGACGGTCAAATCAATCACCTGATTGTAAGCGAAGTACATCCAGAAGAAAGTACGATCTAGGTCTATACGATACCCATAGTATTAAGGAGTATACTAAGATTACGATATAGTATGTACTAATTTAATATAGTGTGTATCATACGATGTAGTCCGATATAGTATAGAGAATAGTTCTTTCGCTCATAACAATTTAATGCCATTCAGAATTTTAAGCTAGAGTTCATAACTATCAAAGCATATAAAAAGTACCTGTTTACACAAAAGTATCAAACTATTTTGTAATGATTCTAATGATGTGTATTGAAAATATAATGAAATTGTAATATTTAATTGAGTTCCAAGCTAATTTGACTTTTTAGAAATGTCATGTATGCAAAATTCTAATAATTGTAATGATTCTAATGATGTATATTGTAAATATAATGTAATTGTAATATTTAATTCAGTTCCAAGCTAATTTGACTTTTTAGAAATGTCATGTATGCAAAATTCTAATAATTGTAATGATTCTAATGATGTATATTGTAAATATAATGTAATTGTAATATTTAATTCAGTTCCAAGCTAATTTGACTTTTTAGAAATGTCATGTATGCAAAATTCTAATAATTGTAATGATTCTAATGATGTATATTGTAAATATAATGTAATTGTAATATTTAATTCAGTTCCAACCTAATGTATAATACGTACAGATTACAATAACCTAGGGAAGGATCTACCAATCAAGATACGGGTGTATTTATACCCAGTTTGGTAGGTAGAGCCGCAAATTGTAACGCTGTACTAAAAATGAATAAATAAATTTTAATTTGAATTTGAAATTTGGAATATTTTACTTTAAGTAGAACTAACATTCAATATGGCGACGTCGTTTAGATCATAAACAGCAACATCCCTTGCATTAAGATTCAAACACATCAATATCCAAGTGTTAAGTACAAACACAGCAATCTCCAAACTAGATTTGATGTTATTTATTTTATTGAATACGTAAATATTAAATTATTATGTATAATGTGTACATTTTTGTCTTCTGATTACGTTACAAGAGTATTTGTGTGAAAAGTTATCTGAATTTGTTAGAAAACTGTTTTTTTTCGTTTACCCAGACACCATTAGAAATGGATGTTGCTGTTTATGCTTTTACACGACTCATTAATATCAAATAATACGCACATACATGTATTTAGACAAGTAAAATAAAAGGTTTAAATATGTTGTCTAGAACTTATTCTTAAGACGCGGTACAACCCCAATTTTAAAATAATTTACGATGCTTTACGTAAGGTTGAAAATCGCTTGTTAGATTGGACGATGTAATGCGAAAATGCGTTAATTTTGTACGTTTTCTTTATATTTTTCGATATATACTAACACAAGTGAAAAAACTGCTGGTTATTACTTTAGTACTATACGTTGGATAAGTATTACCTAAAAAAAATATAGTATTATCGCTGAAAATTCTGAGAGTTTGAGCGTGAAAGTTTATTTTTGTGGACCTATTCAGGATTTTTTCCTGCTGAAAGAGAGTTATATTTATGAATTCTATTCGGTTATTACTCTTTTCCTATTCTTTTTCTAACCTTTGTATTTTTTTCATAATATATTATCGATCTGTTTCGTTACACTAGGTGTTTAAAAATTTTGCTTTTTACTATAATCAGGGTACGAGCACGCCTTAAGTACTACATTGCAATTAAATATTAACAATTTGTAACAATAAGTGCGTTATGCCTTAGGATGGGTTCTGGCAACTGTCCAGAGAGAACTCCTCTGCTTAATATAAGCTTTTAAATAATTAAGTTAGTAAGTAAGTACCTATTTATTATTGCTATGTCTTAATATGTTTTCATGTTTTTAATGTATATTTTTTGACAATAAATAATTTCTAATTTCTCATTCTTTCAATGTTCTATGACAATACTATGCGCTCGAGCCATGAGATATCAGATGTTAAATCTCTTGCCCTGAATTTCGCTGATACCGTTGCCCTTTAAAAAAACATATGTTTGCACACTACTGCTTCACGGTAGAATAACTGCGGCAGACGTGTGGTACTCCGGTGCGGTATATACTTCCCCACGCGGAACTCCGGAAAAAGTCCTACCAATACAGAATCATTTTTTATGTCTATATTTTATTATTTCATTAAGTCTATAAACCTTATAAGGTAGAATCTAGAGAACTAAAAAAATTGTCACCTTGTCAACCTTGTAATAGCTTTAAATAGCCCACAATATCACGGTTACATCATAGATTGCGCAACCTAATCTGAATTATTGTTAGCTATATATGTGTGTGTGTGTACAGATGTAGGTAATGAAGATAGTGTAATATACAGATATTATGTGTGCGTCAATATGTCGTGATAGTCGTTCTTACACAGATGTGTATTAATAATATAGTAAACTTTGTATACTTTGTTATAAAACGGGATTAACGCGAGACAGCGTTGTCGATGACGATCGACAACGCAGTGCGAGACGCAACGACAAGCGCACCGCATTCAAGATCCAGCCATGCGTTTCTCTAATGATACGTCGACGAGCTCGTTGACGAGCTCACCGATGTCAAATACTTTATGAGATATAGCCCTTGTACACACAGTTGTTTTTCCAACGTTTCCTGTCATGTCGTCATTTGTTTCAAGGATGTTGTCAACGATGCAACGATGTTTGCTATTAGAGAATCGCACGGCTGAAGAAAGCTTCGAAGTTGCTGACATGAATATCAAAGATATTCGTAGTATAAGTATCAAGGAAAAACCAGAATTATTATTTAGGCTTCCTTTTACAGGTATTCCTTTGAAAAATATAGTTAAGTTTACTTAAAAGATAGACGATCTGAAATAGATTAAATTTTAGATCACCCTCAAAAGTATATTTTCTCTAAAATATGTTTTTAACTTAATTGCTCGAGGATGTCTTTGTTAGTCATTGAGCTAAAAACAGTTTTGCTCATTTTGTGAAAAAGTTTTTTGTGTGCAAGGTATACTCCCGGACGAAGAATTTCAAATAATATCGAAACCGATCAGAGAACATTTCCGGTAACAATCGCGCGAGAGGGAAGTATAACTAATAATTTGCGCTTATAATTTTTTTCAACACACTTACTCATAAAGTGCTCTAATTTCACTGCAATTAGGGACACCTGTTAATCAAACTGTGACTTTTTCACTACCATTATTCACTAGTGAGCAGAGTTTCATTTTTATTTTATTAGTTGAGTTGCTTTTCTTAAAAGAAGTTTCGATACAATAAAGATCGTGTTCAATAAATTATACAATATAAATAGTACAAACAAATTAATGTACCTATTGCTTGCTAATTTCATGCAATTTCGTATTTAAATAGATAATTCCAACTTGTACGTGTTTAATAAATAAAACTTTCACTCAAAAATAACTTATTTTTTACTGTAATAAAGAAAACTTGAAATTCCCCATTACGTACGCAGCTAAAACGCTAACCGCGAAAAGCCAAAAAAAGAAGTTTATTTTTTGAGGTTTACCTCATTCAGTCTATAGCCGATCGCCATTGTTAGATGCGCGCGCATAGGAAAACTGTCAAATTTTTCCCGCTACTACCTGATGTAAATGATTTTCAGTATCATTTTCTTCACAAGTGTGTTGAAAAACGTCGTATGATACACGTGTGTATTTATGATTACCGTGTTCGGTTATTTTAAGACCCTCCTTAAAGACTCGGGTCTAAATGGCGTCTCAGCGGTAATCACCAACATTAAACACTTGTACCATAATGTACTTTTAACTACCTCCACAACAAACCGATGTCACTATCATCCCGGTGGTTTCACAACTGAACCGCTTCGTCACTTTCAAAACATCAGCAATCACTGCTGGGACTCGAGCCTTCCCCTCAGAGAGAGGAGTTGGGCCATAATCGATCACGCGGGCCCAGTGCTGTTTGGTGGATAGGTTAGTGGTCAACCCATGTCGAAGTTTTCAGGCCGCCTGAGGGTCTTCGACATAGCCTAACAACTGTTGTCCTAAGACGAACAACCGGAACCGACGGCTTAACGTGCCCTCCGAAGCACGGAGTCGGTCAGTTAATATTGCCACTAGCGGTCTCCCATCCAACTCTTGACCGCAGCAAGCGTTGCTTAACCTGTTGATCGGTTAAGATCGCCAAGTCAAGCTCCGATGCTAGCGCTTCTTGCGTCTCGTCACTTGATTATCATCATCATAATCTCAGCCGTAGGACGTCCACTGCTGAACATATGCCTCCTCCATAATTATCCAAAAGGACCGGTTGGAGGCGGCCTGCATCTAACGTCGTTCCGCGACCTTTATCAGGTCGTCTGTCCACGACACATGGTGCACGACCTACTCTGCGCTCCCCGTGGTCTCCATTCTAGAACCTTCCAACCCCATCGGCCATCTGTTCTGCGTGCTATGTGCCCTGCCTACTGCCACTTTAACTGGCTAATCTTCTGCTATGTCGGTGACTTTCGTTCATCTACGGATCTCCTCATTTCTGATTATATAAAAATAAAACAATTACACATAACCGTATAACCGTAACTTGACGTAATGTAATAATAACATTATACCAAACTACCAAAATTAACATTATTACATCAGCAAGCAAAAAACAGGTATCAGTCGTGTGTACAACCTAATCTTTAATCAGCGTGCATAAGGACATCCGGAAGTTCCTAGTGTATACTAGGCCTTATCGGAAGTAGTTACAAAGTATGCTCAAGTACAGCAGTGCATGATGTAATGTAATGTTAAGGCCAAGTGTAAGTTCCTTGTATGGTGGGAACGTGCTGCTTGCACATTATCATAATTGACCGAGTGAGAGAAGCGTCTCTGCTTTAACTGGCCAAATTGACTTTCATCTGTCCGTATGTTTGTTAGGTTGTGCTCGTATAATAGCTAAGATTGATGTGGTCACTACTTAGGTCACCGCTAGTGACATGCTCAACTTATCGCTTATACGCTACGAAGAAATAATAAGTCAGGAACAGTAACTATGTTAAAAAATTACCCAATAAAAGTCATGCTAAACCAATAACATCGTTCACGCCGCTATGACTCAGCTGTCATAGTAGACATTGCAGCACGCGCGTGAACAAATTCCTGCTTTCCTTCTGACCAATCACCGAACGTGTCTATTTGTAACCTCGGAAGTAATTCGTATTTGGAATCATAGATAGATAGATAGATAGATAACACTTTATTGAGACACCACATTTATGACTTAATATTAGACAATAAAATAAAAAACTAGGTGCAACAATGGGCGGTCTTATCGCTCAGAGCGATCTCTTCCAGACAACCCATCGTCCAACAGTACGTCGTTTGGTTTGAAGGACAACTTTTTCTATGAAATATGTTCTGAACTATGCTTCCTGACATCATTTCTTCGTAGCTTATACGTGCTTCAAATACATGCGTCAAAAAGCACACGGTGTATTCTCTAAGTACAATTGTCATTAGGCAAAGTCGAAGACTTGCTTGAAACAAAAAAAATGGCAAAAAAATTTAACCGCCTTCAACAAAAAAAGTGTGATATAATTTGTCGAAGTCGGTACCATGAGCACAATATTGTGAACTTTTGAACTATCATGGTACACATTTTAGTGACTCCTGCTCCTACGATTGTCATTCACCACCAATGAGGATATCATCAAAATAGGCCAAACACTCTTCAGTTATTGGAGTGTAACTCTAAAACGCCTGGACCGAACTTGATGAAATATAAATGGGCACACAGGTCCATGTTTGTTAGGTTGCAGTACAGGTCGTATGTTTCAACCAATCTTGATGCAATCTGGTATGCACGGTCCACTATTTAATATAAGTAGTTTTATTTATCGTCGGCGATTTGGGAGTGCGGGGTTATTTTCCTAAAAAGGGGGGAAGTTTGCTGGGGCACTATTTACAGACCGATTTTGATAAAATTTGGTGCACACGTTAGGTACTAATGTAACTTGGAAGAGGAATTACAGATGTGAGCATAATTGATCAAGTGGTTGCCGAGATAGTAAGTTGTGAAGTTTAAAAACTTGACGATTTTGGCAATATTTGGCAAAAACATTTGGTACCAACAACATAAAACATTTTAGCAAATTTTTATTTTTCATGTTTTTCTGAATTTCGATGACCTGCAGATACGAGTAGTTCAGACCGCGAAAAAATTAATTAGCTTTATTTAGCTCAAAATCGATATTACTCCTTTATAAGACAATACTGTCATCTAGTCTACCCGTGCTGTTTACTGAAAAGTGCTAGAAACGTAGGTATAAAACATCATTATATAAACATCAAAGATTTTTTTTTATTTAGGTATACCAACAAGTGTTACATAGTTTCTTACAATTAACTTATCATATAATACCTACTTATAACTAAGTTACAGTATGCACATACATGCTAAATGCACTCCCAATTAAAGGTACACACGGCTTTAATTGAAAAACATCGACAGAATAACAAAACTAATCATTATTAGCAGTAAATATGTATGCAGTGACAGTGAACTATATAGTGACAATTTGAAATTCAGTTAGAAAGTGTTGTGAGCAAATGACGAACTGATGAAGTTTCATTGCAAACATGTCTAAAGATCCTGCACCACAGCAATCGTTACAGGCTCGGCATAGCAAGATAAAAATTATATGCGACTAGCTATACGATACGATATACGTTGACGTTGCACTTATGTAAACTTTAGGGGTAGGTTCCATGGACTCATCAACTTGAGAAATGGTTTTTGGTCTCATTCCCCTAGAAATGTTTCTTACTACCTTCAAAACCTACAGCAGGTTTCGCACTATTGCTTTGCGGCAGGATGTCTGGCTCTGCAGCGGTACCGACCATGACGACTTCTAACACAAGAGGCCTTGTATGTTGGGTTTCCTCCCCTTTTACCCTCTTACTATATAGTAGCTGCGCCCCATGGTTTTACCCGCGTGGTGATGAATGATGATGATGAAAAGTCTCCTAATGTGCTTCCCCGGGATATAATCTATAACCTTACCAGATTTAATTACCATCCGCTCAGTGATCAGTGAGTGATAAGGTGAGATGTTTCTTTCACGCCTAAACGGCGTAAAAGCGTAAAAAGTAAAGCGTAAAACGGCTCTGTCAACAGACAGAGTTATATATTATCTAAAATAAAAGTTAAAGTAGCCTCAGTTATTCCTTGTAACATCAGCTAACTGCCAGTGCAAGTCCCGTCAAAATAGGTCCAACCTTTTCAGAGATTAGCCGGAACAAACAGACAGACAGTTTTATGTAATTACCGTATACCTACTTTCGAAAATAATATATGCATTTAGTGAAAATCTGTTAATTTGGAATTAAAATGTAATTGCGTGTAATAATAAATAAATTAAATTGAAGTGTCAATTTGTGATTCCAAATTAACAGTTTTCACTAAATGCTAATAAAAAAATTCATTTCAAATCAAAAACATAGCAACCAACCCAGTAGCAAATAAAATAGGATTGTCTTTTGACCGGTACTATTTTCGGATAATGCAACGAAATCGTTAAACAACTTTTAATATTACAATAGTTCATGGTAACCTAACATTTTTCCTAACCAATACATTGTACTTGGATTGTACAATAATACAACAGAAATGCATGTGTGTACACAAACTCGCATCTATACCTACACATATATAAACACACTGTACAATTACCTAAAGTAAGGCAGCAATTGTATTGAAATAGTTCAGCGGTTATGCAAGTATCGGGAGGTGGCGCAATTCGGCGTAGATACGACAGAACTGGGGCAGGTACCGGCTTGCTGCGACGAATTTGTTGACTGTAATGGTTTTAAACAGATCCACTAAAATTAATTATTATCATTGTCAGCTTATATCCGTTGATTTTTATTACACCTACTCATATTTAATGTATTCTGGTGTCTACAATAGTTGTTTAATGGATGTAAGCTATTGATTAAACATTTTAATTTATGTATTTTTTGTATAGTCTTATAATTTAGAATTTTTTTTTAATTATTAATTTCTACCTATTGGTAGATTTATTTTATATTAGTAACTATGTTCTTGTAATAAGAATAGCTAGTATAAAACGCGTTTATATAACATAAAAGTTTGTGTGAAAGTTACGCAAAATACCACTACCGTTGTTTTTTTAAATAATAACTGACGAGTCTCCAGAATTATATATATATATTTCATAATGAACTAATTTTACTAGATGAAAAAGCTAAATAATTATGCATAAGTACACGTGGTACATTTTTATCAAAACAAAATTTTGAAATCCATTGAAAATTGACACATACCTACAACCGTGAAACACTCGTGTATAATTTGAATTGGAAACACATTGTGTAAAATATTATGAAATGTATATCTCTATGTAGTTTATTACGACATTGTTACAATGTAATGTTGTAACTCATTGACTAGGCTTGTGTTTACTTTGAAGTTGTTACGAAGATTATAATATAAATATTTTGTTAATAAAAATACCTGGAACGGTCATTAGTGAAATAATAGTTGATTTGTTTTGGACGTGTAGAATTACTTAAGGTTAGCAATGGTTGTCAATGTCAGTCATTTCATATGATATTCAAACAGAGGCCGAGCATCTACAGTTTGCGAAAAAGTATTCATATCGTAAGCATCAACAGTAACGCTTCGGCGAACAAACTATGAATTATCTGTGTCACAGTTGCCCTGACGGTTTGTACTGTTTCACGTGAATGACACGTTGCGTTACACTTACGCGGTTATTTGAAATAGGTCTACTGTTGTTAGAAACGTCTACATGAGTATATACTAGTTATGTACGTACTACGTTCAAAGGCGCGTCTAAAAGTTGACTGTCAATTTTAACTTATTCATTGAGTGCCTTAACACACATGACATTTGGAAAGGGTATATAAGATTTTTTTTTTTTTTATAATGGGTTACCATGTTTTTACATTACTCAAGTTGTATGGGTATTTTTTGATAATTAAATCAAGTGATTTTTTTATTCGAGCATTTACAGTCAAATCCTAGTCACATAAATAAGTCTGCCATTAACTCGCCTTCCTATCTAAGTCTCATTCTAGAAATTATGATAATGAAACACTTCTAAGTTGAATGACGAGCAAAACACAAGAACAGTCCATGATTTGGTGCACATTGCTACACTCTTGCATTGTTACGAACTGTAACCAGTTAATAATTTACAACTATTACACCTCAAAACTCGAAGAAAAAGGATCTAGGAAATGAAACAAAATTAATGATAAATATTATTGAATCTTTTCCCCGCTATCTGACAAAGAAAACTTGCCAGTCGAATTCAACTTTAGTCCAAATCTTTTTGCAAAACATCAGTGAGTTGTTACGCTTCAGTTTTGTATTTGACATACTTATAGTTATGTAAATGCTGGCAATACAGATTTGTCAATTAAATTAGCTGACACACCTATCTGACTACAAGAGGCACATGCACTCGCTCTGGTTTGTGCTTATTTGTGAGTATGGTGTGATTGTGGTAAACTAGTATTTGCCCACAATTTCATCTGCGTGGATTGAGGTCTCTTAGAAACTATCTGTTGAATCGGGTAGTTGCTATCTCTGTACTAAACCGTTTAGCCGTTTTAGTGAAGACCTAACAAACATGCATCTTGTTTACATCCTTACTCACAGACTTTTTGACGTTTTAACATAAAAGTCCTATATCCCTACTTGACTCAGACTGCATAAAAATACGCAATTTAAGATTGTTTTCATGTGTATATGCCAAATTATGACATACATTATTTATTTTAATTGATATAATATATATTGACCTACCTGTAACCATAACATGTAATAGTATAGGTATGGAAGAGCGGGGTCTTCTCACACGGGTTTTTTATACCTCCCAACCTATCTTAAATTACACTTTGGCTACAGTAATAAAACATTTTTCATTTTTCATTATATTATTAAAATAGTTTTTCACTTACTTAAATTATCTTTTTATTTCCTTTCAACTGACGGAGATGGCCTTTCCAAGCATGAAAGCTCTTTTTAAAACGCCACTTGTGGTCACCCATCCATGGTTTGCTACTATTTTAAAATTTACGAACGAATAGGCTTGCTAAGAGCACTTCTCTATGTTTTTTTTTTCTATTATTCCTACTTTAGGTTGTTGTGGTTATTAATAGTCAAAATGCTGCGAGCAGATAGCTACATACCATCTTGAAATATGAAAATTTAAAATTAATGATTAAAGTTATGAAAACTACCTATATAATGTTTATTCATTCTCACTTCTTAGTATATTAGGCAGTATTTTATTTGCCTTGCTTATTATTACAAAATATTATTTTTAGTAAGTAGTTTATACATTATAAATGATTCAGTTGTTTATTAAATAATTTCAACGTTCAAACTGTGTGCGGGCTTGCTACGTCGAAAATAATTTCTATTCAACAAACCCTTCTAAAATTCGACACACCTTGGAACATTCCCAAGTGGATTATAAAGTCAATTACTTCTGAAACTGTCTAAATAATTAAATGATGGTCTCATTACGTCGAATTCTTGTGACATTAAAAAAAAGAATAATCATTAACCTTGGTATCCACAGAGAGCGATGTAGTTAATATGTAAGCAATATTATCCTAAAATATTTTTTACCTAAAAATGGAAACGACTTCAACACTAAAAAGTGTGAAATAACCTGTTGAAGTCGGTACCATGATAGTTCAAAAGTACCTATTATCACAATATTGTGCGCATGGTACCGACTTCGACAAGTTATGTCACACTTTTTAGTGTTGAAGTCGGTTCCATTATTTGGTAAAAAGAAATCCCCCTTTTTAGTGACCCTTGCTACTTACGGGATCGATTGTCATTCACCGTTAATAAAGATTTCATCAAGATGGGCGAAACACTTTTCAGTTATTGGAGTGTAACTCAGAAACAGAAAACAATCTCGGAAGTATATTCTTTCAAACTAAAAAGAATTTTGAAAATCTGTCTACAAATGGCAAAGAAATCGGTGAACACATATTGCCTTATAAACGATTCGTTTCATCGGAATAGGTACGAATTATTTCTTACTAAAGGTTACATTCTAAATATAAACGTAAGTATGATAGTTATAGAGATTAGTAGATGTTATAGTTCGATCTGGTATCGCTCACACTGGATAGGTATTTGCCTGAATAGTGACGTAAATAGGTCGAGCGTCGTACAATCTGCATTATCGTACATTGGGTTACAACGGTTACGAAATTAGTACGTCGATTAACCAACTCTATGCAAAATGTTATTGTTTTTTGGTTGTTTTGATAGGATGTTGAAGTTTTCCAGAACTTAGGTACTAATTATATGACAAGACTGTGGTGGCAGTATCGATACAAATGGAAGGCTGGTTGGCGCAGTTGGTAGCACCCCTGTCTTCTGAGACGCTGGATTTGTGTGCATGAACAATCTGTTTGATCTGTGTCTGGGTGTGTATATGTATATAAGTATGTATATCAGTCATCGGGTTACCATAGTACAGGCTCTGCCTAGTTTGGGACGTGAAGACCTTTGTGTGGATGATGAAAAAAAAGGAGATAATAACTAGTAGTTGTGCGGAGCACGAAAATCTGTTTAAGTGTAACGTAATCGCATCGTTAACGTATTTAGTACAAACTGTCATTTATCTAGTACAATAGTGGTACAGATAACTCGTAGTTTGTACTGAATACGTAAACGATACGATAACGTTACACTTAGCAGACTTTCCAGGTCGGCCCACTGTAGATCTTGGGAAAACATACTTAGTCATATCAGTGGTAATTTTTCGCAGTACTGCATAACCTATCTCGGACGCCACTTGAACAATTCTCATATTAGAAATTCTTATTTAAAGTCAGTTACCTCATGTGTGTACCAAATTTAATTAAAATAGGTCGGTATGTAGCGCCGCAGGCAATTCCTTATTTTTAGTAAAAGTACGCATCACCACTCAAAATCGACAACGATAGTAAAATTATATTGAATAGATAAACATGCATACCAAGTTTCGTCAAGATTTGGTTGAAAAATGTGACCTGTACCTGAAGACGTACATTCAACCGAACAAACATACGGACAGATGAAAGTCTATTTGGCCAGTTAAAACAGAGACGCTCCGCTTGCTCGGTAAATTATCCTATCCTACTTATATAAATATGAAAGTTTGGATGGATGTATGGATGCAATGCATAGATATTTTTGCTCATTCACGCTGAAACGGCTAGGCCAATTTTGATGAAAGTTGGTATGGTGGTAGATGAGGCTTTTGATTGACACATAGGATACTTCATCATCATCATTACCAACACCACGCGGGTGAAACCGCGGATTACAGTTAGTATTTTATAAATCATCATCATCTCAGCCGTAGGACGTCCACTGCTGAACAAATACCTCCCCCATAATTTTCCAAAAGGACCGGTTGGAAGCGGCTTGCATCCAACGTCGTCCTGCGACCTTTATCAGGTCGTCTGTCCACCTAGTTGGTGGACGACTTACGCTGTGCTTGCCGGTCCGCGGTCTTCATTCCAGAACCTTCCGGCCCCATCGGCCATCAGTTATGTGTGCTATGTGCCCTGCCCACTGCCACTTTAACTGGCTAATCTTCTGGGCTATGTTTATAAATAAAAGTATAATAATACGAAGATACATGAAAACTATCAAACTAGTTTTATATAAACAGGGTGAATATAATCGCCTTATTTAGTACCATGTTACTTATTCTGTGTTAGTACACACGAATGGTGTCTGCTGGGTTAAAAAAAGCACGTAAAAAAACAACAAAGTGAGTAAATGCATAGACAACGATGCTCCGGTGAAAATTTTGTAATCAATGACGTAGTTGAAAGTATTAAGCTATGGCATGTTACATTGCTGTTTGTCTTAGGACAGCAGTCTAGTTACGCTACGTCGGGAGCCTGAAAACTTCACTAGGGATGATTCTGGTATGATTCTGTCTGCTAGCCTATCCACCAAGCCACACAGGGTTCGTGTTATGGCCATATTCTTTTCCCTCTGAGAAGAAGGCCTGAGTTCTAAAGTGACCCCGTAATGTGTACCTATCCAAAAAATAACTATGAAAATCTGTTCGAAATCTGTAAAAGAATCGAGTAATACATACAAATAAAAAATACAGCTGTATGAGAACATCCTCCTTTTTGGAAAATGGTTTCAAATTGTCGCAGTCCTTAATCTGACATGGATTGTCGAAAGACGCGGGTTCGAATCTCAAATCCAGTCTGAAGATATGTAATTTTTCTCTCATAAATTGCAATATTTATTTTTTTATTTTGCTAAGCTGGCGTTAGTGTCAAAAGTCACATAAAAAATATATTAGGTTTATTTCACTATTCAACTGCAAACTTTCTCACCCGTACATCGTGAACTATGAAAAAAATAACAAAATTATACCTAGATGCAAAAAGTTTGAATCTGAATAGTTTTTACTATTGAATATGTGTCAAAGCAAAATTGTTTCACCACAACACGTGTCACAATAATTGCGTACGTTTATTTATTATTACAAGATGCACATAGCAGCTGAGCGTGCAGATCTCGCAACTTGCAACTCGACCTGGAGTTATGTGGGTTGCCGCGATTCGGTCAAACGTTACGTAAGAACGCAAGTGTATCGGCACAACGTGAGCCTTATTTATATTACACAACAAAGAACATATTAGAAAACAATATTTTTCATTCCATCTATTCGAAAAGAGGCGAAGGATTCCTCGATAAGTGCGAACAAAATGGGTCATTCCAGCGTACTTAATAACAGTGACGAAATGACTTTTGAATTAGGAACACTATTAAATTAAAAAGTTTGAACGCTGTTGTTTGCTTTTATACAATCCTGGGCGGTAATAAAAAAGCGCGCCTGCCGGTATTAGTAAGCCAAATTAAAAAACATAAAATAGGTATGTGGGAACTGCTTATTCTTTATTTTAATTTAATTTTTCTACCGACTTCCAAAAAACGGGAAGAGGTACTCAATTCGACTGTTTTTTTAAATGTTTTTTTTTAAGTTTGTTACCTTATAACTTTCGACTGGGTGAACCAATTCTCAAAATTTGTTGGAAAGCTGGGGTTTCGCGTGTGGTCCCATTCAAATTTCATCTGATTCGGTTCAGTAGTTTTTGAGATATACTCCAATAACTGAATAGAATGGAAGTCGGTATTAAATTTTTCAAATTGTACTTGTTTAGTATCTTAATAGGGTGAAAGTTCTAATATTTTAGAAACAAATATTATTTTTCACTTCAGTAGCTCAAACATGACCTACATGTTTATGCAGGTTATGCTGCCTGAAATCAGAGAGCAAAATTCGATTTTGCTCACTAAGTGAAACAAAATAACTTTTTTTTCAAATAGCCGTGAATATTTTATTCAGCCTTGGGTTAATCATACAATTCACACTTCATCTCTTTCCCGCCATTAGAGACAAAGACCAGCCCTTTCGAAGTTCCGATTTTATTTCGACCTCAAAGACAAACACGTTCGGAATTTCGTATCTACAACTAAAGAAATTTTACAATAAAGATAATTATGTATTTAAATGTAATTTATTGAATTGGTACCTACAATGTTAATTATTTTGATTCACAATTAATAGTTATTTCAATCTATTCCTGTTTATTATTTTATCTCCTAAAGTGTTCGCTGCTGAAGTGAAAAGTTATGCGTGTTACACGAGAGCAAAGTTTTTACATCTCGCGCCTTTGAATCTCTCGCCACACGCAGGATTCAAAATCAGCACTCGCAGCAAAAAACGACTTTACTCTCTTGTTGCACAAATAACTATTATTCGTAATTGAAAATGCATTCAATAGATAATTGATATAATCTTATGTACCCATTTTATGATATTTATTTATTAGCGGTCTTTACAGAAAACAAAAAATCTTTATCGTTTTGTATATACGAGTACAATATTGAAATCTGGACTAGTAATCAAACCCGTTAGCATAGTGACGATTACATTAACCTAGTGACGATCCCGTTAACCAAGCGACATCCGTATTAAGACGCGCTCGTATCCTGATAATAGTAAAAAGCAGAATTTTTAAACACCAGTGTAACGAAACAAATCGATAATATATTATGAAAAAATACTGAGGTTAGAAAAGGAATATGAAAAGAGTAATAACCGAATAGAATTCACAAACATAACTCTCTTTCTGCAGAAAAAAATCCTGAATAGGTCTACAAAAATAAACTTTCACGTCCAAACTCTCAAATTTTTTTGCGATAACACTATATTTTTTTTATTAGGTAATACATAGCCAACGTATAGTACTAAAGTTATAACCAGCATTTTTTTCGAATCTGTTAGTATAATATCGAAAAATATAAAGAAAACGTACAAAATTACCGCATTTTGGCATTACATCGTCCAATTTAACAAGCGATTTTCAACCTTACGTAAAGCATCGTAATTTATTTTAAAATTGGGGTTGGACCGCGCCTTAACCCTACAAACAGTTAAGACTGAGCAAACAGGCTGATACACATAATTCCTTTAGTATTCATACTAAGTTTATTATTACATCGTATACTTAAGTAGATGTAATACGTATATAATGCAGTCGCGACAAAGCAAAAAGGGTGAGGCCGTAAAATGCTGCGCCGGCGCCGATGCGTCCCTAAAATGGATCCGTCTCAAGGGCAGGCGGGTTCATCGTGCGGAATAAGAAACACATATCAATCACTAGTTACATTATACTAACTGTTTATATTTATAATTGTGTAATGATTAATTATATGTTTGTTATCAAGTCGAAGCGAAAAGACACTACCGACGGCCCGCGACTTCGTTCGCGTAATGGCTCGGCCTTCATCCTCGCCATAAGCTCCCATCTTTTCTTGGATTTTCATTCATAAGAACCTTCTCCTGACATTAATTAACACAACAAAACAGAGTTAGCGAAATTGTTCCATCCGTTCACGCGTGATGCCATGACCAAGGGAAATAGAGACTAATTTTTATATATGTACTAGTGTCTGCCCGCGACTTCGTTCGCGGAATAGGCTTGGCCTTCGGTCTCGTCTAAGCCTCCTGGCTTTTTTTTTTTAATGTAAAGTATTAGAAAACTTTTAAAAAATATGAATGAAATCGGTAAAGCCGATCGAAAGTTAGTGTGACGCAGGATAAATAGGGGTTCATTTTTATATTATGTATATAGAAGATAGATATAGATTACAGGGAATTGGTAAATATAAGTAAATATAATATAATATATAATTGGTTATGGAGAGGACTATGCTCGGGGTTTCTCTACGTGATCGAATCAGAAATGAGGAGATCCGTAAAAGAACGAAAGTCACCGACATAGCCCAGAGGATTAGCCAGTTGAAGTGGCAGTGGGCAGGGCACATAGCACGCAGAACAGATGGCCGATGGGGCCGAAAGGTTCTGGAGTGGAGACCACGGACCGGCAAGCGCAGCGTAGGTTGTCCACCGATACGGTGGACAGACGACCTGAGGATGGTCGCAGGACGACGTTGGATGCAGGCCGCTTCCAACCGGTCCTTTTGGAAAATCATGGGGGAGGCATATGTTCAGCAGTGGACGTCCTACGGCTGAGATGATGATGATGAAATGCCGCCACCGTATTGGCCACTTTTCCCCCCAGGATGGGGCTTATAGATTTTTTTTTTTTATTTTGTTTAATATCTTGTAAATAAATACCTACGTGATTTAGTAAAAAAAAGTTAATATTATAAATAAATAAGTTACTAAGAAAGATGTCGATGGACATATACGAGTATAACGATTCTTATTTCATAAAACCACAAAACTACAATATCCCCAATGTAAAGGTAAGTTTTGTATAGGCAATCGGGTTTATGTATTTCTCGAAACAGATAGTTTGTTAATTATTACACAAGATATCTAAGTCTAGTAGACGTGGTATGGTGTCGATTCTGTAAGCATTCTCTTAACTAAAAATCTCTAAGTTATGGCAGTACTTATTATGTTCAGGTTAAAATCCAAATTAGTATAACACTTTCGAATGACAGCACTAAAATAAGATATTTATCTTCAATTGTGGGCATATTTTAGACAGTTTAGTGGTCACCATCTTGTTGCTCGCTTTTTTTTTTAAATTTTTTTTTGTCACGGGGAAATCCTTTATGGATACCACCTGCGACGGGGAGGTAGATGGTTATGTGGGAGTTCGTATACCCACCAAAACCCGGGGTGTTCCGTCAATGCCGCCCTCGGCGGGAACGCGGGACAGATTTTCCACACGACCGCGAACCCGCCGTGGCTGTCCGTTGCCGAACCCTTCTCTTCGCGGCACGCCAGAATACATGGCACGCCGCAACTACCTCGGAGACCAAACCCGCCAACAATGAGCGCCAGACTTCCTCGTGTCTGGATGCCCGTGGTCTCCCTGCGGTGGGTCGGATACGTTGCCCCACCGCCTGCTACGTCACGTCAGCCACAGGGAATAGCCCCCCCCGCGACCCCACCTCCTCGAGTCTGCGCCGAGCGCCCGGACCCCACCTCCTCGAGCCTGCAGCAAAGTGTCCGGGCCCCCCTCCTCGAGCCTGCGCCAAAGCGCCCGGGCCAACCTCCTCGAGCCTGCACCAAAGTGCCCAGCCCCCCCTCCTCGAGCATGCGCCAAAGCGCCCGGGCCCCCCCTCCTTGAGTCTGCGCCAAAGTGCCCGGACCCCGCCACTCCTATGTGGACTTGGCGGCCAAAGCCCATAGGAGCGGCCCCGCCTGAGCCGGCCAGCGCACCCCAACGCCGGCGCGGCCTCTGGGTTCCTCTTGGCTTCACCGTGGTGATCCAAGCCACGGCTACTGAGCCCCCCCGCCACGTCAATGCGGGAACCCTTCGGGGGGATCTTGTTGCTTGCTAAACTAACCTATAATAACCCAAAATTGAATAGAATAATCCATTTTTTAGAAGTGTCATTCTAAGTGTTAAATAATTTTGAATTTTATCATTAACAGAATAAGGACCACCATAATACATTTTTAGTTCGATAGTTTAGTTTTTTGAAGAAGTGAATCGCTACCATGTATTTGTAATCGCGTTAGGACTCAGATCTGGACACATTCTATGCAATAAATTTTCATATTTGACGCGAAAAACTACTTCCCCTATCAATGATGTATACCATATTTTGATGGAATGTGTCCAGAACTCAGCAGAAAGGACTAATTCTATTTTGAATTCATCGTTGACTGGCAATTGTAATAGTTTATCATCAGAACCGTTCTCAAGATGCCAAATACTTTATTTGTTAGTAAGCAAGAGATCAATCAGTTGTTAGTAAAACATTATTATGCTGTAATTACCAGGGCGGCATAATCGCATCAGGGACAGAGCCCTTTGATTAAGAGTAAAAAAATCTCTCAGAACGTTGTTCAAGGTCAAGAGTATATGAACAAAATATGTTTACGGATTATCTTGAATTTAATTTTCCTGTGCACGTAATTTTCATAAGCAATTACGTAAGCACTAATTCTGTAATATTCCATTACTCTATATACAAATGCAATGAAATGCAATGCGGTAAAGTACACTATAAATAATAAAAGCCTAAAATTTTGAAGTTATCATTATAATCTCAATTAATTGTTCTTTATATACTTTTTTGATACAATTAATAAAATAAAGAATAAATAAATTTCCATAACATCTGTTTCTAGGACTAAAGGGTTGCAAACTATGTATGGTTCAGCCCCACGTATTAGGTCCCTGGAGCAGAGAAGGTACAGATATGTGCATATACCCAGCACCCTTCCCTATTATTTTATTATTATTATTATATATTTATTCATATACCCCTCTTCCTAGTACACACTCAGGAAGGAAAAGAGATCCTGACCATCCAGTGGTATCTTTTCAAAAGGCCCGGCTGGAAGCAGCCTGCTTCCAACATCGTCCCGCGGCCCAACTGTCCACCTTTTTTTATGGGGTAGTTTGGCAAACGAGCATGCGGCGCACCTGATGGTCCTCGAGGATGCGTTACCGACCTTTGAGGAAGGATGATAGGAAGGAAGCGATAGAAGGGGTGAGGGTGGAGGGGGAGTGGGGAAGGATAGGGAACGGGGATAGGGGGGAATCGGGCCTCCAGAACCTCCCACAAACCAACGAAATGCAATAGCAAGCTATGTTAATTCACATCGGTGTTATGTGGGAGTGTGTTACTTCTCCGGTTGTGCCGGCCATTTCGGCTGTGAGGTTGCAGCGTGGCACTACCACAAAGAACCACTACATGCTACATCCTAAGCTGCGCTTGCAGGTCTCTGGTCTCCGCTCCAGAACCTTCCGGCTCCATCGGTCATCAGTTCTACGTGATATGTGCCCTGCTCAGTGCCACTTAAAATGACGCGAATAATATTCCCACAAATTTATTATTTAGCAACTTTTGAAGTACGTATTTCGAGTGGAGCAATAGAAGCCTTACAAAGTAAATGTTCTTGTACAATTCCTATCAAGCCGTCGATCACACAGTCTGTTTGAATAGAGGCGAAATAATCCAGGTGCTACCTACCTAATTAGTACAAACGTATATAGATAGATATAACAATCAATACAATTATACAGCTTAGAACAATAGGCGGAATTATCGCTCAAAACGATCTCTAACACACTTTGAATTAATAGGAATCAGCAGAAATTTAGTATTAATTTAGCAAGGAATATAAATGTAAAGAATGAATCTACGCCTACCAATTATACAAACGGGTACCTAACTAATGAAACATAATCAATAATATAATTATTTTCTTATAATGTATACATATATACACAAACTAAACAGTAATCTACCGACTTCCAAAAACGAGGAGGTACTCAATTCGAAAGTTTGTCATAATAGCTTGCAATGTTTCTCTGTCGCCGTGCACCATTTCTAAAGTACTTATGTAATAAAGGAAATTAAAATTTCTCTTATTTAGACCACAAAATCGGCTAGTTTATAGATATATTATTATAATAAATATAGACGAATAGTAGGGTAATTAAGTGGGTCAGAATAGGAATCATTAAACGAAACATGAACTGGTTGGTTAATTACTTTCTACGTTATTGTTATTTAGCCCTCAAAAGTTTTTTTAAGACCGTAATTTGAGAAAGATGGACGATGGTGATGATGATGATAAAAAGTACTTTACGACCTATTCTCAGACCTACCGAATATACACACAAAATTGTATAAAAATAAGTTGAGTTTAATCGGAAATAAACAACACCGTGACTCGAGAATTTTATATTACTAGCGGCCCGTCCCGGTTTCGCACGGGTGGACATAAGACGTTTTAGGGCACTTTTTTACACCTTGGGTTACGTTACTTAAGTTTTTGTAAGGATCCCTAATCTTTTCTAGCAATAAATATACTTTTAACTCAGGGTGAATGTTCCATTCCATGCTGAAAGAATTTTTGTAATCGGAACAGTTTTTGAGTTTCTTCATAACAAATATACACACACACACACAAAAAATACTAATTTTTCCTCTTTATAATATTAGTGTAGATTAGAACAGAATATTACACGAATATAGATAGAAGGAACGATGCCTTGTGCCGAAATCAGTTAATGGTTGACTCCAACGTAACCTGACGCCAGGATACATGTAAAACGATTCATATCCTTCCTATATCTTTGGATGACGTCATAGCAATCAGCATGACCATGTATAAATATCTTGCTTTATTTATTTATTTATTTAATTTCGGTATAGATAGAAAGCTAACAGCATGGCCAAAGCACTAACTACCTTAAATAATGGCTTAAATATAACCTAATGCTAGTAACAATGGTACTCATAGAGTCAGTAAATAGATCTACATGCTCAAACTCATGCGCAAATGAGTTTAGAATTAGCATCGCCCGCTGCGTTGGAGCATTGCTAGCGTGGCGTGTCCTCGATATGGGCCGTGGGAACAACTTATGCGGACGACGCCTGCTGTGACTACAATTGGGAACAAATAGTGCAAGTGCACCCAACACCGTCGGGTTGTTCACCCTATTACGAAGTATTTGGCAATAGTGTACAACTAAAAGTAATTTACGTCTGAGCTCCAGTGTATCCAGTCCGATCATACCTGACACAAAGAGTGACGGAAATAAATATGGATAGTAACCAAACATACGCTTATAAACGTACCTAGCAAATTTTCGCTGTAGTCTTTCGATGAGCAGAGTATATTTGTCTTCACGGGGATCCCAGACTGTAGCATCAAATTCTAATTTACTGCGAACGAAAGCATTGTACAGTGTGACTGCCACACTTATATCTGGAAACTGTGAAGCAGTTCTCATTATAAACCCTAGAGTCCTGTTGGTATTTTTACAGATATTGACAACATGCTCGCGGAAATCAAGATGGTTGTCTAAGATAACGCCAAGATCCTGAATTTTATTTTCGCGATCCAAAGTCGAGCCGTCCACGGTGTATGAGAATGCAATGGGATTTGATGATCTAGTAAAGGAGACTACCTTACACTTAGCAGTGTTGAAGGCAAGCCTATTTACTCGGCTTACTTTATGGAAAAACTTAATTTTAGAAGAGAGATATTTACACAGATCTGCGCTCAATGTGTTATCGATACGCGTCCTTTTGGAATACGAGCATAAGTGAGGAATCACTGATGCAAGAGCGGATATTGGAATACAGAAAATGTAATTATGCTATTAACTTGTTGTAAAGTTCCAATGGACTTTTCCATAACTCGTGCGTCAAAGTTGTATAACGAAAACGTGACTAATGTTTTGCGGTTGTCGTCAGGGGTTGTATTTAGGTGCTTATAATGGGTAGGTAGGGTTTAATTATTCTATATCATAATGTATCTGATTATGTACTTGTTAGATAATATTATATGTACGAGCATGAATGCAACTATTTAGTGAATGTCGTCTACATAAGAAATTGTATAAAATTTTAAGCGCCGATGCATGCGCGGCCCGCGCCGGCTGCACCGTCTGTTGGCACTGCCCCCCGACCTTCACACTGTACAAGTACACAATGCACCTACCCCGAGAGCTATCACTTATATTAATAAGATTTTAACTCAAAATCCAGATCTGGATATATTCCATGATACGGTAGGCAGATTCAGGTTACTGTTTCTGACCTAGCTTAATTGCGCCATGTAATGTGTTGGATTTTAGTTTGTAAGTTACATGTATAAATTGAAATAAATAAATAAAGAAATCCATTATTGGCCGTAAGATTAGACCCAAGCCATACATGTTATGTTAAAGAGAGATTTTGTTTAATAACTAAATAAACTTTGTAGTATGTATAGTATATATTTTATATAGTATATATTTTTGCTTATTAAACGGACATCGAATTATCTATCTTTGTTAAATATGACACCGAATATTTCTCAAAATAAAATCTAGTCGTGCCAGTAATCTTCGTAGTAACTATAAATATATAATGTGTATACCGTAAATTAATATAAATTAATAATATAATAACAATATGTATTACACAAGAGTTCATTTGACAGAAATACTATTGAAATATAGAATCTCTTATGTCCACATTTAATATCGCTACAAGGAAATTTAAAAAATATCTCAAAGTGCGATTATTAAATTATGTTTTTACAGAGTAAATATATTTGCATTTTTTGAACTTATGGGTATTATTAACAGTTTCATCACAATTGTTAAAATACTGTAATAGTAGTTTATGCAAATATTGTCATATAATAGAGGGTGCTAAAACATGAGTTTAGTTTCAAAACAAGATTACACGAGTGTTTTAATTCCTAATTATATGCAGTTGCATACACTAATTTATTTAATCTCATGACATTTTTGCTACTAAAGTTTTATCCAACAAAACATTATTCAAAGAGAGAGAAAAGTCTTCTTCTTCTTCTTCTTGTTTGTATGGCTTGTAACCACACTTACATACATAACCACAACTTTGCCAATATCAATGGAAAAAGTCTGTTATTGGTCTATTGGCTCGGAACCAGCGCTCACCACAGATAATATGTTCTTAAATTGAGTTGAAACCTCCTTGGTCGGGACACATTGTACTTTAATAATTAAAAAAATGTTTTAAAGCATTGTTTTGTTAGGAGAATAATGGTTAAATATAATTTTTAAATTTTCTTAAAGAAGTATGTAAATAAAATATGCCAATAAAAGTCTGTATTTCATTTCATAATTAGAATATTACCGAATGAGATTATATAAAATTTATTTACGTGTTTTCTTATAAGGTAGGTAGGTAACCTTAAATGAAATATAAAATATGAAAATACAGGTACTCACTTTTAATGTACTATTGCATTAAAAGTAAGTACCTATATTTTCATATTTTTACAGATTTTATTTTAAAACATCCACACAAAGGTATTCAGGTCCCAAACTAAGCAGAGCCTGATGACTGATATACATACTTAAATACATAATATACACACCCAGACACAGATCAAACAGAAATGTTCATGCACACAAATGTTTGACCTGTCCGGGGATTGAACCCGGGACAAGCGGCTCAGAAGGCAGGGGTGCAGCCAACTGCGCCAACCGGCCTGTGTATAATTGTAATACTAGATTGTTGTGATATATTTATATTTTAAGACCTATTATAGATACTTTATACTGTAATAAGATTATGTACCTGTAACATGTAACCACTGTTAATAAAATATACATATTCTTATTGTGAGTTGAGGCATAAGTTTGGAATATTGTATCGAAGTTATTGTTTAGGTTTATGTTTTTAAAAAGGATTGTGTGAGATATATTCAGTGAATATATAAAAAAGTATTCAGTTTCACCCATAATGATTATTTCGAAACTGGCTGGGCGCGATTTTTACCGAAAATATATTAAAGTTTCTGGTAAATATCACTCAAATACTCGGTTGATAAAATAATAGGTAATTAAATACTTTTTAGGGTGTTTGTTTGTAGATAAAATTTACCCTTTCAGGAAAAGCCTGTCTTTCAAATAATCCATCAAAGGTCATTGGTCATCATTCGGCCAGACACAATAGAAATTTCATTGTTATAATATAACGACTCTTGAAGGGCTATTTAAAAACTTACCTATAGAAAAAGCTAGGAGTGCCGTAGGTCTGTCCACGTGGAAAATAATTACATTTTTACAGGTGTTGTTTTACAGGAAAATTCCTAAATGAAAACTTATCCTCAATTATATATTTATATTATATAATAAGGGCCATCTAAAGTGATATTTCAATAGTGTTCTATTTACATAGTTTCTTTATCTACCATTGTAGTCTACGAATTAATTATAATGTCAAATTAATTATAAATGCTTTTCGCCAGCTTGAAATATTCGTACCATGAGCTCTACTATCTCTCAGGATTTTATTCAGAAAACAACTTAAAGGTCAAAGGCAGATTATAAGCACGGTACCAACACAGACAGTATAGGTACATATCCACGTCCTTACAACAGTCTGCGTCCTGACCCAACAAGAGGAGGGGTTGGACAGAGGAGAGCGTCGCGACGCGTGATTCACGCGTTAATACAAACTATCATGTATTCTATGGTCACATTTAGTACCTACTATTGTTTATTCAATGGCGAAAGTTCCAGGAACGCGGTTCTTGTCAGCATTGTCAGCTCATGTCTCGCCGCGACATTGACTTGCTAATACTGGAGTTCGTATGAAGACTGCAATTTGGGGCGCCTACTTATTTGCAACTGTAACACATGTACTCATATTATGAATATACAGCGTGTAACAAAAAGGTGTAGTTATAATAAAACCACACTGTATACAATCCTCTGCATGTGTGGTAGTATTAGAAAAACTTTGGTTAGATACCTAACCAAAGTTTTTCTAATACTCAAGCATAATCATCTCTGATAGGCAAAATACGGCAATGACCTCCAGAACGTAGACTAGGTAAAGGAGTAGCCTAAGCAGGGCCTGGGCTGGGGTGCGACGCGAGGAGAGGACGTATGCAGAGTAGGTGACGGAAATGAATGAATAGGTGGCGTGGGGATTGCGAAGTGTATTGACCCCGACGAACACCAATAATAAGCACATCGGACAACTATATATTTCAACATTGTATGAAAAAAAATAATAGTGATTTTAATTTTGATACTTTGCTTTGAAGGAAGCCGTTGGCGTATGTTAGTTATAATTTTGAAAGAATTACACAACTGTATTCATTTCCTATAACTTATAGATATTTGCAGAATGATAAAGTAGGCAGGGTTACAATACCATCGCCACCTGTAAGTCTTCTCCTCTTTTGTGATGGCTTGCGAGACATGCTGACTCCTTTAGGAATGAAGAAGCATATTGACATATAGGTAGTTATTTAGTTTGAGTGTGTACAGTAGAACGGACGTGTCAAAACTTAATTATGTGTCTTAACTTGACTTCTTGG
Organism: Selenia dentaria; assembly: GCA_917880725.1. Lineage (NCBI taxonomy): Eukaryota > Metazoa > Arthropoda > Insecta > Lepidoptera > Geometridae > Selenia > Selenia dentaria. The sequence goes on along the minus strand of OU862901.1, from coordinate 6,990,383 downwards.
GTATGGCTGCGACTGAATATTATCACAATTCTGCCAGTATCACGTGCTTTCTATACTAGATCGACAGATGATGGAGAATAATCAGCTTTAAATGTAGGTACGGTGCAGGTACTTGCGAGTATCAGGGCTATGTCTTCAAGTTAATTACGTGTCTCTAACTTCCATAAGCACAAAGAAAACGCCTGTCACTGTCAAACTGCGAATTATAAATTTACAGACAGCACAGCTGCGCAAAAGGACAACGGATTTCAGTTGTTCAGTCGGTTTTCAGACACAAAACAATCAAAAATAACGAAGTTTGTTCATGCGTCAACTTTGAATCGTTTTCTAAAGATGGCCGGAGATCAACGTTGGCTTATTTTTAAAGGATTAACGATATATATGATGCAGTTTTAAGGGTTTGGTGAACGGCGTGTATAGAGTTGAAACGACAATTTTTTTGTAAGTTACCTATGGGTTATTTTAATACGATAAGTCACGAAAATCGATAATAGTAAAAATTATTAGTAGCTGTTCCGCCAGCGGCTTTGCTCGCGTGGTCTATAGCAAATGAAGTCAGAGAAACATATTGAATTCACTTTTTTAGGGGTGAAATTTTTAAGTTTGTAGCACCAGCCCGGTTTAGGCTCTTCTTTGATGAATCAGTCAGTCAAGAATATACACTATAAGTATAGATATATAATAACTATCATTTTTAATTTAAGATTATGCAGCACGAGAAATAGAAACAGACAGTCACCAAATTCACAAAACTGTAAACTTACTTCTTAAATATGATTACTTGACACCTTTCGGCTTACCCGTACATAAATATTAATGATAATAAAATTTTATACCAAAGTACTTAATATTTATAATATTGATATTATATGACAGGAACCGCTCGCAGCGGAGCTTGACTTGGGGCGATCTTTATCGATTAACAATGTTAAGCAACGCTTGCTGCGGTCAAGAGTTGGATGGGTGTGTGCTAGTGGCATTGTTCAACTGAGCACTTCCATGTTTCGGAGCCGGCAAGTTAAGCTATCGGTACCGCTTTCTTGTCTTAGGTCAACAGTCGCTAGGCTTTCGAAATCCTTCGGGTGGCCAGAAAACTTCGACATAGGTTGGCCACTAACCTATCCACCAACTCGCACTAGGCCCGCGTGGTGGATTATGTCCCAACTCATCTCTGAGAGGAAGGTTCGAGTCCCAGCAGTGGGAAGATGATGATTGATTGAATTCAAACGTATCGTATTTGAGTTTCCAATGATGGTAAATACTATTTTAAATTAATGAATATTATTATCTTAACTGTTGAATTTCCGATTATTAATACTGGCTAGTGTTAAAATCTAAGTTTTAATAGTAATTTTAAATAAAAATATTAAGATCTTTTGTTTCACTTAGTTTTAATTTCAAATTAATCTTACACTATACCTATGACGAGTTTCTTTTTAAATCAGTATTTCGTGGATGCATCTTCATCTCAAACCCCGTTGGAATTAAATAATAATATAAATATATAAAATATACTTATATTATTAATATTATACAAAATATGTATAAATATAAATATTAAATAATATAATTAATTAATAAAATAGCCTTCAACGAAAGTATTAAAACGATAGTGATTTATGTACATCAAATTGAAAACTGAAAAATACTCGGAAAGCATTTATTTAAATTATATTTTTATGAGCCTAAACAAACACAATCAAATCGCGTCGATGCTAACCTTTATTTATTGAATAGGTCTACATTTGAGGTTCTGAATCGGAATTACTACTTTGATAAAAATAATCTTATATAACAATTCACAACGTTCAGCCGTGCGATTCCGTAAAAGCAAACATCTTTGACAATATCCGTGAAACAAATGACGAGATCACAAGAAACATTGGAAAAACCACCTAATGTACAAGGGCGATATCTCATAAAGTATTTGACATCGGTGAGCTCGTCGACGAGCGCATCCACGAATCATTAGATATCGCACGGCAGCGCACTGCCGTGCCTCGGTGAGCTCGTCGACGTGCTTGTCATGCATGTCAAATACTTTTTGAGACCTGTCACAACAACTGCTTCAGAGGTATTCTGCGAACAAATGCAATTGATGATGAAAACCTGACTGTCAAACAACTGATACTGAAAGATTTTCATGAAAAATAATAATAGCAGCATAAGCTGCGCCCGCGGTTTTACCCGCAGCGATGAATGATGATGATGATGAAAAGTATCCATTCCCAGGGTATAATTTATCTCCTTTCCAAATTTCATTACGATCCGTTCACCATTTAGGCGTTTTTAGAAAAGTTTTTTCATTATTAAATATGGATATTAATATAAATGCTAATAAAGTAACTACTAATAAGTATATTAATATGGATATATATATCACGGAAAGATCTCAGTAAATCTGCTATGGAAACTTTAATTATCTTAAATTACAGTTAGGGAAGAAAGTTTATACTGAACTTATTTGTTATTACTGAAAAATGCTTAAAAAATTGGGTTGAAATTAATTGAAAAAACAAGGTTCAATCTCCAAATCAAAATTAGGTTATTTAAATATCGTTAGGCACATTAAATAAAACCGTTGGATTTCTTTTAACATGCCTATGATATGATATTTAGGAAAGACCCTTACGGACTTCCCTGATTTTTCCGAAAATGCTGAAAAATTTCAACAACTCGCCACTCGTGACTTACTGTTAATGCCCTAAGATTGGTGGACGACAAACATATCAATTAAAGCTTATTACCCTTTTGACGACTAATGTAAATAATGCTATATATTTTACATATTAAGATCATATAAATTACCGGACTCAAGTATAGATACGAGTAGATATTGAAAGTGAGACATCAGCCCGAATTCCTCCGACGGACACCAGCCCGCACTATCCAGAGGAAGTCTCTCAAGGATCAGCCCGCATTCCTGTGAGTACCTACCTAACTTACCTGTAAATATCCGACGTATGGTGGCTTCGCCCCACCAGATAGATTTATTGGTAAAATCACATTTTACAAGTTAAACTTAAAAATAAATAAACTTAATCTAAGTACAAAGTTACTGATATAAAATAAATTTACCAAAATAGTCAAACTTAACATTATAATAACAATGAACATTGTTATAGATATTGTTATTTAAGAGTACTAAAGTCTTGCTTTAATGTTTGCTATCGAATGCTATTAACATTAGCACCTACATACTTATGGGCTTTTAATCGTACAAGGACACAACACGTAGCCATTATTATCTTCATTAATTATAATTCCGCGACAAATATTTTCGTCAAATCAAAATCGTTCCAGGAAGTAATATTACTACATTGCGAAGAATAACAATAAGGAAGTTTATGCCAGGTTGCGTAATTGTATACACAGATAAGATACGAGTTGCTATGTGTGTATTACAATGCATACGTATGTGTGCGTGCTATCAGAGGTGCGACCTTGCTTGTGTGAATGGTACTTATTACGTAATTATTTATGTATTTGTAAAGGTGTTCTGGGGCCTTACTATCAGCTTCATAAAAACCATGCAAGTTCCGTGCAGTTCTTAAACCTGGCATATACAGTATTAAATGAAATCTATGCCATGACGCTCATCAGCATGCAGACGCCTACCCGTTTGTAAGCTGATGAGAGTCCATACAAAAAACACGGAACGGTTTTTTTGCGGTCCTTGTATAGTAGGTCTGGGCAGCTGCTTTAACGTTGTCATGGTACGTAAAAGTCAGGCAGTTTTCTAGAAGTCCTGCTGAGCTCATAGTAAGGCCCCTGGTTAAGTATTGTCATATACAAGGCACATAGCACGCAGAACAGATGGCCGATGGGGCCGAAAGGTTCTAGAGTGGAGACCACGGACCGGCAAGTGCAGCGTAGGTCGTCCACCGACACGGTGGACAGACGACCTGAGGAAGGTCGCAGGACGACGTTGGATGCAGGCCGCTTCCAACCGGTCCATTTGGAAAATCATGGGGGAGGCGTATGTTCAGCAGTGGACGTCCTACGGCTGAGATGATGATGATGATGATGATATACAGGTCAGCTTTTTAGGCCTAGCACGAAAATCTGCTTAAGTGTAACGTTATCGTATCGTTTACGTATTCAGTCATCAACTATTACTACTATTACTGTACTAGATAAATGACAGTTTGTACTAAATACGTTAACGATGCGATTACGTTACACTTAAACAGATTTTCGTGCTCAGCCCACATTGTCCTTTCGTTAATTGCATGCGATCTCTTAAATATTCTGTCTATTTTGGAAAACTTTAGAGTAAACTACTTCATGGAAATTCAGCGTGTAGATATTCTTCGATCGAGGAGTATTCCGAATTTGTTTTAACATTTATTGGAGTTTATTTGAATATTTTCGTTGACAGGTTATTGCAAACATAGATTTCATTATAGTAGACTCAATTGGCTGAAACCGCATAGGTTTATAAGTTTAGTGTAAAGTCGGTTTGGTAACAGGAGTTGGCCACATGTTTTGGGTAAAACTAGGGTTCACTTTGTTTGCGATAATGAATACAATTTGCCACATATGTGAGGTATACTAGCATAGGTAGACACGCAAATTTTTTCGCAATCTAACTGGCGTAAGATGCTAGATTAGGGTGCACACCTACGACCTTACTTATAAATAAGGCGGCCAACCGTCCCGTATTCTGCGGGACTGTCCCGTTATGCAATAGGTAATCCCGCTTTACAATAATTAGTAAAATAGTCCCGTAAACCGTAGGATGCGTCCCGCATGTCCCGCATTATTCAACCACACACATAGTACAGGGCCGGACACGCCTACCGAAAGAGTATTTTCTTTGATGACTAACTCTGAGGACGTCCGAAATACCATTACTAAAATTGGAAACTCTACGAACTCTGCTTATACTCTGTTGAATTGCGTAGTAGTTGCGCGTACTCAATAAAAACCCTGAACTTGTTAAAAAGTCACGCTAGTGAAAAATTTCGTAAATTTTGGTAGGTGTACCTGACATTCGCCCCAAACCTGTATATAATACATCGATCTACAAAAAGTCACGCATATAATTTTCATAATATTGGCCGTTTTACTTATAAACACGGTTTAACTTTAAAATTACGTTATTACGTACTGCAAAACTGCCGTGCGATTCTCTAAGAGCAAACATCTTTGCGTCTTTGATAACATCCATGAAACAAATGACGAGATGACAAGAAACGTTGGAAAAACAACCTTATGTACAAGAGCGATATCTCATAAAGTATTTGACATCGGTGAGCTCGTCGACGAGCGCAATGACGAATCATTAGAGTCTCGCACGGCTGTTCTGCGCCGTACTAAATGACATTATTAAAATTTAGCTTTATCATTTTCAGCTTTTATAAGTAAGATCATGAATCTTTATTATTGTGTCACGGGCAATACATTGTTTGACGGCGACATTTAGAACTTTCAGTATCATTACTTTCAATAAATTTCACATATAGTAACATCCAGCAACTCCACAGCAACATTCTTTAGATTGTCTTCAAAATATGCAACTCCAGTGATAATGTACACAATACCTCTAAGAATCAAACCAGATACATGCAGATAGTATATGACACATTTAAGTGTCTGTATGTACGAGTAGGTATAATATAGCTGCTGCAGTCTAGACTTCATTCCAGGAAGGGAGGCTAGGTGACGCGAGCACGGCAGTGTTGCGTCCAAAGCTGCGTCATTCTGCGTTTTGTTTTGTATAAAACTAATTAACCTTACTTTTAAAACTATTTGTAGATATATTTTATGCTGGCTATGCCCCAAGACTGTACTTTCTTGAAAATGTGTACCTATCTAGCATGAACATGTTTCCTACATTCTTTGCAGTTTTAGAGAGCAAATTAGACGCAGGTTCGAAGTATGAGTAATACTTCGAACCCGCGTCTTCCGATAATTGCCGTTTATCAACCGTACCGTTGACGATTTGCTGAGCAGGCGTTACTACTTTAAAATCATAATTCTTACGTATGCCAACGAAATTGTATTACGTATAGGTTTATATACTTAGTGTTATCCATATAAACTCTAAAAACATTCTTACTATCAGTCCAATGGTAAAAAATAATATAAAACCGTCGTCATATTAATCTATATACGAGTAGCTACGTGCCGCAATTCCGCTCTCGTGACAGAGAATATATTTTTGGGGACATCTATACCGTGTGTTATTCCTGGAATAGTCTCAAGTATTTGGTATTCTGAGAACATGGGTCCAACAATGAGATTAACCTTCGTTTATATGTAACATCATTGGGGTCCAACCAATCTTCTTGGGGTCGGCCTATTTTCACTATAATATAATGCCCTTAAGTCATAATCATCATAATCAGCCATTTTGTTCCCACTGCTGGGACCCGAGCCTTCCTCTCAGAGAGAGGACTTGAGCCATATTCCACCACGCGGGCCCAGTGCGGCTTGGTGGATAGATTAGTGGCCAACCCATGTTGAAGTTTTCAGGCTGCCCGAAGGCCTTCGACATAGTCTAACGACTATTGTCCTAAGACAAACAACCGATATCGACGGCTTAATCCTTCCTATACCGTGATAATTAAAACAAAAGATTTATGAATGAAACTGACGAATAATTACGTCTCTGGGTCGCAAAGGGTTAACGTGCCCTTCGAAGCACGGAAGCATTCAATTGAATAATGCCACTAGCGGTAACCCATCCAATTCCTGACCGCAGCAAGTGTTGCTTAGCTTGTTGATCGGTTAAGTTCGCTAAGTCGAGCTCCGCTACGAGCGCTTCCTTCTGTAAGTAATCGTTTGTAATAGACATATTGCATACATATTTCACCATACACTGCTGCGCACATCGTGCTTTTTGCTTGTGACCTATCTCTGGCGGTCGTTTCTCTGTTCAATTGATCGTCGACTGAACGTTTCGTTCAACACCAAAATCTTTCCTCTGTGAACAATTCACCAATACAACTTTTCATCTATGCACACCAGAACTATTTATAATGTAGTTACTTTTAGCTATTCGCTGCCTGCTGCAGTGAAACGCTCGCTTCGCTCACGCTGTTACAGTCACGAGTAACCTTACCGCTCGTCCTCGCTTCGCTCGTCAGCGCATCTGTAGGTATATGACTGCACTGACCATATTCTCCGCGTAAAACAAGCTCTAGTGACGAAACATGCATTTTTTTTTTATTTGGTTCATCAAACTGGACAGTACACTTATTTAACAAACTTAAATAAATAAACAAATCACGTACATACAGTTAAATGCACGATGCACGACCTTCTAGAGATGAACACTACATGCTTTATAAAATTAACTGTCACACTCACGAAACTTAAAAACAAAGAACTATTAAGAATTATTATGTACTGACTATATTTTACAATGGTTAAAATTACGTAAAGAAAAATCTTTTAACATTTTTGGTGGATGTATCGAAAATATCCAAATCGTGACATATCTTGTTAGCTAAGCACATTCGATACAACGGAGAGTTCTTAGCATACACAGTATTGCATGTATCAAGACAAAATGTCATTCTGTGTTGGAGACGACTAGATGATCGATGCACAACCAGATTTAATTTAGAAAGCATTGCATTGCATAGCTTACTGCATTAGTTTGTCTATATTGCCTTTACAATATCCTGAAATATTTCGCATATAATAATACAGTATGACACGTGATATTTATCGAAAATAAACCTAAGTACCTCCAGTGGCAACACGATTTTACTGTAGGTACATTTAGGATTGGTCTCATTGTAAAGTCGAAGGGTAGTCATAGGCACTCTTAAGAATACTCGTTTCGTGTGTTCTTTGAACTTATGATCAGTTCACAGTGCCTAATACGTATTTTAACTGACCGCCAAAGAAGGAAGAGGACGTATTTATAATTATACATATATAGTATCATCCGAAGTCGAAGGTTTATGTTGCATCCAAGTTGGTCCTATTTCATCAAATATCGATTGAACAGTATTTGGGTTATCTATCTATATACATAAAAATGAATCTCTATTTCACTTAGCCACTTGGAACAATTTCGCTAATACTACTTATTTTTTTATAATTTCTTACTGTTGCGTTAATTATCGTCAGGAGAAGGTTCTTATGAAAGAAACACAAGACAAGTACAATTAAAAAAAAAATAACCCACTTCCATTCTATTTAGTTATTGGAGTGTAACTCAAAAACTACTGGGCCGAATTTGATGAAATTCGGGACACACAGGAAGCACCAGATTTCAAACAAAAAAAAAAGTTTTTTTGGGAATCGGTTCACTCAGTGAAAAGTTATGAGTTAACAAATATTAAAAAAATACAGTCGAATTGAGTACCTCCTCCTTTTTTTGGAAGTCTGTATAAAAGATGGGAGGTTATACGCGAACGATGTCGCTAACTCTCAATAAGTTAGAAAACATAATATGCTTGTACATTTACAAGATAGATATAGTTTAAAACTTAAATATTGAGCAGCACATAATGTAACCAAAACCTACTTTTTTTCAGTATTAGAAATTGTCCATTATTACAATCACATTAGCCAGACATTTATTTAGTACGGTTATCAGAGTCAATACCATATATTTGTATCTAAAATCTTGATAATGTTGTATAGTACCTATATAGCACTATAAGGGCTATCATAACAATTTATTGTAGTTAAGCGGATATCACAAAGATAAAATATGATGTAACATTCGATATCACAATAATAAGTGATACAGCGTGATATTTGATTAAAATGTCTTATGCCTGTTATATAAAATCATATATTAAAAAAAGCGTACTTGTATTGCGCTGTGCTTGGTCCCTATTTGAACTGGGTTTTGTTATTGTAATATTTTAACTATAACATTTCTTGTAGATGCTCATGTATAAGTAATTCGCCTTTATATTATAGTGTGACTAAACTAACGAGAAAAAATGTTTGAGTAGTTCAGTCTACTGAACAAACGAGAAAAAATGTTTGAGTAGTTCAGTCTACTGAACATACGAGAAAAAATGTTTGAGTAGTTCAGTCTACTGAATAAACAAGAAAAAATGTTTGAGTAGTTCAGTCTACTGAAAAAACGAGAAAAAATGTTTGAGTAGTTCAGTCAGCTGAACTAACGAGAAAAAATGTTTGAGTAGTTCAGTCAACTTAACTAACGAGAAAAAATGTTTGAGTAGTTCAGTCTACTGAACAAACAAGAAAAAATGCTTGAGTAGTTCAGTCTACTGAACAAACGAGAAAAAATGTTTCAGTAGTTCAGTCTACTGAAAAAACGAGAAAAAATGTTTGAGTAGTTCAGTCAACTGAACTAACGAGAAAAAATGTTTGAGTAGTTCAGTCTACTGAACAAATGAGAAAAAATGTTTCAGTAGTTCAGTCTACTGAACAAACGAGAAAAAATGTTTGAGTAGTTCAGTCAGCTGAACTAACGAGAAAAAATGTTTGAGTAGTTCAGTCAACTTAACTAGCGAGAAAAAATGTTTGAGTAGTTCAGTCTACTGAACAAACGAGAAAAAATGTTTGAGTAGTTCAGTCTACTGAACATACGAGAAAAAATGTTTGAGTAGTTCAGTCTACTAAACAAACGAGAAAAAATTTTTTGGTAGTTCAGTCTACTGAACAAACGAGAAAAAATGTTTCAGTAGTTCAGTCTACTGAACAAACGAGAAAAAATGTTTCAGTAGTTCAGTCTACTGAACAAACGAGAAAAAATGTTTGAGTAGTTCAGTCAACTGAACAAACGAGAAAAAATGTTTCAATAGCTCAGTCTACTGAACAAACGAGAAAAAATGTTTGAGTAGTTCAGGTGCCCACGGTGTAGACAAATCAGACTTCTCTTGTTGATGAATGGAGTTCGTCCAAATATTTCCTATTTTTCCACCTTAATCCGCATCTCTAGTAGTTCTATTTTTAGTAGTTAATTGATCTACTCCCTATAGCCTACCTGCTCAAATTCATGAACATAGGCCAAGTATCTAGTTTTTGAGATTGGTTTATATATTATTTAAGATATTTTAAATTTACCCCATTGGTGTAATGTACGAAGATGGTATTTCATATAAAATAAGCATTGTTATTTTCCAAAAGAACCGGTTGGAAACGGCCTGCATCCAACATCGTCCTGCGATCTTTTCCTTTACCTCTACCATGAGTTGGCAACATAAATTTCATCTATAGTCGATACTCGATCTCGCCTACCTATTAAGCTTGTGATTGGCGTACTCGCTGTCAATTTTAGGTCTACAATTGACCGCAAGGTGGCGCTGTTCTTTTTTTCATACATTTTTCGCGGTAGTCGATAGCGAGCTTCGATTTGTGTCGACGTTGTAAACTCATGGTAGACCTACAGGTCCGTGGTCTCTACTCCAGAAACTTTCGGATCCATCGGCCATCTGTTCTGCGTGCTATGTGCCCTGCCCACTGCCACTTTCGTTTTGGAAAACTATGGGGGGTATGTGGACATCTTAGCCTGAAATGATATAAGAATACATTAACTGCCACATTTTAAGTTCTATCCCTAGTTCTTAATCTTGTAAGAAATTGATCATTAATGATGATGATGAAGCATTGTTATATACTTACTAAAAATGTTAATTGTGAATTCCGGAATGAGTCTGTAATTTCAAGAAAACGAATCTGTCAGAACCAAATAAGGTATGGTGTTAACGTTTTTCCTTTACTTATCATAGCTCTTTCCTGAAATTATCCATCATATAAATAACAAACACGTTTTATGTCACGTAGTCAAGGGGAGACTAGGAATCATTGGAACTTGTACGAGTATGAAGTTTGATCTTTCAATGGCGTCAGACCGCTCACAATGTTTTCAATGTAATTCCGATAAATGCTATTGATTTGTTATTTAATTGTATGTTACTAATTAATATGGTTGGTACGTTTATAGGTACTATTTTTATTTATACCTAGAGTTAATTAAGTTATGTTGTGATGTTAATTACTTCGATGCTGCCGTATTTTTATACAAATTCCCATGATGACGTTATGTTGTTTGGGTAAATCTAATGGAATACAAATTTACCATTTTATTTACTTATTACCGAGACTGGAACAGTTTTTGAGCAATTTTACATTAATTGATTCACTTTCTTCTACACTAACATTATAAAGAGAAAAACTTGTGTTTGTGTTGTACGTTATATTATATTATATTATTAATATTATATTATATTTATTATATTATATTTATTTTATAATATTATTTATTTTATGTTTGTAATGAATAAACTCAAAAACTAAGGTACCGATTTCAAAAATTCTTCCACCATTGGAAAGCTACTTTGTCCCTGAGTAACATAGTCTATATTTGATTCATCATCATCATAATCCATCACCACGCGAGTGAAATCGCGGAGCCCAGTTAGTATTAGATATTTTGAATATTGTCCTGATGGTTAAACTTTCGTGGTACGTATGGTTGAGTATTTCGGCCAGGCCTTCCGGGCCACTTCCTAATAGAGCACTCGCGCACCCGGCTGTGTCCACGCCAGTTAAGTTATATATATATAGGTATATATATATTGCGTAAGTTAAGAGGATTGCATAGCTAGTACTTTCCATACTAAAAGAAAAAAACTCTTTTCTACCTCTTAGCATTGTCCGATTTCAGTGGAATCATCACATTGTTTGCTATGCCCGTAGGTTTTGATTTTTTCAGTATTTCAAAGTACTATAAATTTCCTTTTTTGGAACTTAAAATCTGAAATCGGACAATGTTAAGAGGTAGAAAAGTGTTTTTTTCTTTTAGTATGGAAAGTACTAGCTATGCAATCCTCTTAAGCCATAAAATTTACATGTTTGTTGTGTTATGTTTTCAATATATAAGTTTTTAAACTATCACGTTCGCATACATTTGACATGTTTCAGTTATTTACGTGACAGTTACCATGTATATTTGTTTTATTGTACGATATTTCGGTACTTACTAAATATCTAAATAAAAAACTTCAATGTTACAAACAAATATTTTATGTTTATGTATAATCAATCTATCTACACCAAAATTATATAAGCGAGAGTTTATGAGTGTGTTTGCAGATTTGTTACTTCTTCACGCTCAAATGTCTGGACAAATTTTGATGGAATTTAGTACGAAGGTAGATAAGACGCTGGATTAACACATAGGATACTTTTCATCATCACCCATCACCACGCGTGTAAAAAAGCGGGGTGTAGCTAGTTATTGGTATAAATATTAAACTCAATATAATATTTAAACAACGTAATAATACTAATGGAAATATTGGAACCTTGCCTGCTAACACCTTTTCGTGAGCGTGACTGCTCAGAAATGAAGCTTCGGTTTAGGGTATTAACAAAACACCCTAAAAAATTGTTTTATTTAAAATTATTTACGATACTTTACGTAAGGTTGAAAATCGGTTGTTTGATCGGTTGAATGGAACATTTAATGCGGAAAAGCATCAATTTTGTAGGTTTACTTGACATTTTTCAAAACAGAAAAAAACATGTTGGCTATGTAATACCTAAAAAAATATAGTGAACATTCTGAGAGTGCGTCCAAAAGTTTATTTTTGTGGACCTATTTAGGATTTTTTTCTGCAGAGATCGTGTAATATTTATGAGTTCTGTTTGGTAATTACTCTTTTCCTATACCTTTTCTAACCTAAGTATTTTATTAATATAATATTATCGATCTGTTTCGTTACACAAGATGTGTAAAGCTTCTACTTTTCTACCAAAAAAAAGGAGGAGGTACTCAAGACGACTGTATGTTTCTTTTTCTTTTTTACTTCATAACTTTCGATTGTGTGAACCGGTTCTCAAATTTTAAAGGCTGGTGCTTTCCGCATGGTCCCTTTTAAATTTCATCAAATTCGGTCCAGTATTTTTTGAGATACACTCCAATAACTGAATAGAATGGAAGTCGGTATTAAACTTTTCAAATTGTTACTATTATCAGGATACGAGCGTGTCGTCACATATTATAATATAGGGTGTTTGGTAGAGGGACCGACAAACCAAATGAGCGTGTTCGGGGGACCACTTGGAGAATACAAGTTGGCCAAAAAAAATCCCCGACCCCCCAATATGTTTAACTTTTTTTTGTGATTTTTCCCTTTTTCTTCGAAATTGTACCTATTTACCACCATAACATTTGTAAAATCTGTTTTAGACCGGATGTTTTTAGTTGAATTTGGTCACTAATACACCTTGAGGCCACGCAAAGCAAAATTGAATACAAAACAGAGCTAACTACAACCCGGTCACAATATCTGTGCACCTGACCTCGTGACGTCATATCGGCGGTCTGGGTACGGTATGAAAAAAAGGATTTTCGCGAAATGTGGAGGTAAAAAAAAATTACTAACCTTTTCAAATCAATTTATTATTGATGAAGGGTTTGTTATTAAAAAACAATAATTTTGAATACAAAAACATTATTAAAAAAAAATTAAACATTAATTAATAAATTTTAATTTTCATTAGAGTCCTCTTTGATATCCCAGTTGCAGCACAGGTTCGTTTCACCACTTGGTCTACAGGTATGGTGTACTTACTGTTTATTTGCTTTCTCCGATTCAAAAAACTTGAGCACTTTCAAGATTAAATTTCTTGATTCGCTGTGTATTGTTTTTCCCATGACTTCAGTTTAACAGCTACAACAATTTTAATAACAACCAAACCAGTCCAAACTTAACAGTAAACAGTCTAAACTTAACAATAAATATTAAAAAACAAAACAACAACAAAGCGAAAATATCAAAATTATCGGGACGTGTATCGGCAACGAAGATGCTAACTGTACTGTCGCACCGGGGAGTGCGCGGAGAGGTGACAGGGGAAGCGGGAGAGGCGCCGCAATCCAGCGAGGTGCACAGATATTCTGACCGGGTTGTAACTGATTTAGTTAAAAAAAATTGGGGTGTCGGGGATTTTTTTTGGCCAACTTGTATTCTCCAAGTGGGCCCCCGAACACGCTCATTTGGTTTGTCGGTCCCTCTACCAAACACCCTGTATAATACGCGTAATTAAAAGCCACTCCACCTGAGGTCATAATACGTGAGTAACAACCAGCATAAGACATGGATTGACGTCAATTGAAATAGACTGATCTCCTGCGGTCGTTCGCAGAATATGAAATGACATGGAGTAACTGGATCACGTAGCTCTTTGCTCTACTCTCGAAAAGGTTTGATGACCTTTTTGCTTCTTTATCAAAATATACACAATTTGGATAATACGTTTCAAATTAACATGAATTATCATCTTCATATTATATGACACGACTTATGTTTTTAACCGGCTTCAAAAAAGGAGTTATGTATGTTACGTGATCTTTCCGCCAAATTTTAATCGATTTTGGTGACTATTTTTTTGTAGATCATACTCCAGAGGTCCCCATATAATTTTTTCCGAAATTGATGCAAGTTTTTGAAAAAATAACCGTTATTGTTACTACATTCCCTCGGTTGTGAATAGATTTACAACACTTTATATAGGTAATTATTTATCATCGACTCATACAGCCGTATTTATTAATAAGTAGTCAAAGTCAAAGTCTAAATCATTTATTCAATTTAGGCATCAAAGACGCACCTATGAACGTCAACATTTCATTATAATGTACTTTAAAGACTCTACCGCCACGTTCCAAAATATATAGAGCCCACCGAGAAGAAGCGGCAAGAAACTCGGAGCCATTCTTTTTATATAGATGTTTACAATATTTCTACTTAGGTACTACAAATATTACATTTTATGGGTGTAGTAACTATTTGTTGCTTAGAATTTTCTTAATGAAGTAATTACTTGACGTCAGAATACTTCAACATAATATCTTATGGTATAGTCGAGCAATAAAAGTAACTTACGTACTAAAGTAATGACATAACCCTATCAGTTTTGATGTATCTTTTTACACTTGTATTAGGTTGTTGTCATGGATTTTTACAGCATAATAGACCCTTCACAGTTCAGACTGTATGCGAATTTCATTTTTGTACAACTTCACTTTTGCAATTAAAAAGAAAAATGTACGTTCTCATTACTTAAGTAAAGGAAATGGTGACTATTACTCAGCTAAGAATTCTAGCCTTTGACAGTTCTAACTGCATGAAAATACTAATCTATAGAATAAAAATCGTACATGAAAGTAAGTATATTTTTTTTTTAAATTAAAATTCACAATATAGAAATAAAATTCAAATTACGTATTAGTACAATGATTATTAAAACACTCTTACGTCTGCTTAGCGAGACTTAATTGCTCTAATAAAAGCTCTATAACCTTCTTATAAACGACTTTTTAATATTGAAATTTATAGAGAGAAAAATTCCATCCTCGGACGGGATTAGAACCCGCGTCTTCTGACTCTCCGTGTCAGACGCCATTGACCAACTAGGCCACCGAGAATCTGGTCCGAGCATCGAATTTTAACTTTCTATTTGACTAACCGTCTTGCGGGGACGGACTTTTTAATAGCCGCGAATACCTGTACTCAAATTTCTCGAACCACATCCTTTCAACACTTTTTCCGCAATCTAGTTAAAATATACATATTAAAAATAAATTAAAAGTTTTACTTCTTCCTTTATTTTGATGAAACAAACTTATATCAGCTTATTATTTTAAAAGAATTGCCCACCTAGTTTAATTTATTATTAAAATAAAAATTATCGCATTTTTATGACCAACCCACTCTCTTTGCGACTCAGTTTAATTTGCCTTTCGTTTTGTGATCTTCATTGTAAATCTTCTAAATTATAAATGAAGTAAAGTGCATAAAATGTTTTCCTTTGTGAGTATAATCATGTAAAAATAAAATAAATATCTGTGGCCTGGTTAACAGTTATTTATAAGACAACCAGGCAACAAAACAATGAACAAACCGAATAACGGATATACTATACATTTGTTACCAAGCGCTCAGTCTTTAAGTTGTCATTTTATATTCTACTAGCTGCGCTCTGCGGTTTTACCTGCGTGGTGATGGATGATAAATCAAATATATAGTCTATGTTCATCAGGGATAATGTTTAAAAGGTGATTGCCAGCGCGACCCTGTCTCGCCCCACCTTGGCGGAGGACTGCTCACGGGGGGGTTTTAGTGGGTCTGAGCCCCACACACCCCCTTCCGTCACCCCCGTGGCTGAAGGGAAGTGCACAGCATTTCCCTCCTCAAAAAAAAAAACGGATTCGAATGGAGAAATAATTTTTCAAAACGGTCCAGTAGTTTGGAGCCTACTCAATTCAAACAAACAAAAACATCTATCCTCTTTATAATATAAGTATAGACAATAGTTGTGAAATGAGTTATTACGGAATGTATAAAGCCGACCTTAAATTAAGATGCTGCATAGCAACTATACTGCACAAAACAACACTTTTAAAGCCGTTGGGTATATAGTACAACTGGATTTGAATAACAGTTTTTTCGCATCTGCAGATCCCTAACTTGTTCATATAAATAGGGGTTCTCGCAAGGTCACTTTTTTACACTCCTGCCTTATAATGTAGGTATACTTGTTAAATGGTGATACCAAGGTTACGTAAGAGGCTATGCGACGGTGTTTTCTAAAACCGTTATCCGACATATCCTGAGAAATATTAGGTATACTTTTGTATATGGGCTGACTTATATAAGAAGGGTTCTGGCAAGGTCGCTTTTTGCTTAGAAATAGCTTTATAATAAAATAAAATAAGTCAAATTATATGAATAATTATATATAAAAAAATATATATATAATAAAATAAGTCAAATAATAATATATATAGGTCAAATTCAAGGTTATCGGGTTCCAAACTAGCCAGTACTATGGTAACCTGATGACTGATATCCATAACTATATATATATATATATATATATATATATATATATATACACACCCAGATCTACCGATTGCTCTGAAATGCCTGTCTGTATAAGTAATGTAAGTACCTACTTATCAAATGATGACCATAACATTAAGTATAAAATTAGTGAGTTTCTGGTGTTTTTTCCAGAGACATAATTATTGGTGTACTTGTGCCTTATTGGCATTATAGAGGTTTGGGAAAGGCCGTGGGGTAATTCGTTTCATTATGTTTATTTTCAATATGAGCTCAAACCGAAGTGTAAAATAGAACATTATATATAACTCTTGCGTCGTTATATGTATAAGTGTGTCTCTGATGCCTGAATTGAATAAATGATTTTGACTTATGATATATTTTTGCCTTGTACTACTAATGATTTGTATGAACTTTTGCACTGTTATTTTGTAGAATTTTAGTTACAAAAAAATATATTTTTTAATCGTAATATACGGAACCGAGATATAAAGGAAAAATAATATAATTAAATGCATTTCGTCACAGTGTAAAGTTCTGAATATTATGGATTTGCTTACGTTTTGCGTTTCACTTGCTACCAAACAATTATGAGAATAGAAGTACTTAAGTACTTCAGTAGAAACTTATATGAGATTTTTTTGGTGGTAGTGCCACGCTGTAACCCCACAGCCGAATGGGCCGGCATGACCGGGGAAGTACTACACTCCCACATAACACCGACGTGAAGTAACATAGCTTGCTATTGCGTCCTTGCAGCTATGACCCTGGTTCTTTCAAGCGGAGCGTGAAAAAGCATCTGTCATCATAGGGGTGGCGATTAGTGCAGCTTACGGCTGCATGTAACCTTCTACCTAATAAGTCTGGTTTCTTCAACAACAAAATAACATGCAGTGATAGTAATCTTTCTGCAACTATTATAAATATAATAAAATACTATAAACCTTAATATATTTCTGCCTTTTTCCGATCAAGTATTTCCTGATTTATTTGTAACCTGTATTTGACTAGTATTATGCTTGCCCTTGATTTTTTCTCAGCTCTCACAGCCCATTCGTGTACGAATGAAACCCCAACTCAGACCATGCAACGGTTAACAGTTTTTTGTTTGTCTGCTTCTGTGCGATCTGCATTGGGCAGTCCTTTGTCTAGGAACTGGATTTACTATAGGATAAGTCTTGTATCACATGGATTGGCTTTCACAAGGATCACCTTGACTTTCTATCCTGTTCCATCGCCAAATTACAGAGCAAGAGATTTAATATCATCGTTATGGGTAAAAGTGACGCCTAACATCAGGCAGCGACTTGCATGTCTCATCACTGGCTAACATAAAAAGAAACAAGTACAATTTGAAAACTTTTTGACTTCCATTCTATTCAGTTATTGTAAGTCAAAAACTACTGGACTGAATTTGATGAAATTTAAAAAAGACTACACGGGAAGCACCAGCTTTCTAACAAAATAAGAATTTTGAGAATCGGTTCACCCTATCGAAAGTTATGAGGTAACAAACATAAAAAAATACAGTCGAATTGAGTGCCTTCTCCTTTTTTGGAAGTCGGTAGATAAAAAGATAAATTCGCAACAATTTTTTTTTAAGTATCTGTAGGTATATTAAGTACACAATATTTATTTGTTGCTCAGTTGATCACATGTCAAACATACACAGCAAAATACACGTTACATTATCCTAAACCCCAAACACATTCTCCATATAGCACCAAAAAGCTACAAGCATTCGAAGCATGCAAAGCTGCGCCTGCGCGCGCGACCTTACGCAACACAAACCATTATAACAGTTTTTTGCGCGTCTGGGCACCATAATCGGCATTATGTTCTAGGAACAGAGGGGCTTGGGGTAGGTCGCCGGGACTTTGGAGTCACCTTGGGGGCGTTGAACTGCCAACCTTGGACGGGAAACGTCTGGCGAATTTTATTGTGGGGCTATAAAAAAGGAAGAATGTCTGAGCGATTTCGGGCTTTATGCAACTGATTTATACGAAGGGGCTTATATTTTAAAGTAGCTGTGTGGTAGCCGTATTACATGGGGAATCCAAGGTCTTAAGTTGTGTATGCATACATTGCCTGGTGTACAATTTAAGTAAGTTCTGTAGGTATTGAAATAGTAGTTTAGAAAACTGTTGGTTGTATGATGGGGGGGGGGGGGGCAAACTAAACACGAGCAGTTTTGTAATGTATCACACGATTGTTTAAATTTAGTAATTGTGTTTAAAAAGTTTAATATATAATCCTTTAAAAGTTTATAATACGAATTTGACGATATCAGAGTAGTTTTTTTAAAGTAACTAATGATAGTATTTGATTATATCATCATAATCAGGCCATTTTGATCCCACTGCTGGGACTCGAGCCTCCCTCTCAGAGAGAGGAGTTGCCAGTTGGAGGAGACATACTCCACCACGCGGGCCCAGTGCGGATTGGTGGAGTGCGGTTAGTGGTCAACCCATGTCGAAGTTTTCAGGCCGCTCAAAGCCCTTCGACATAGCCTGACGACTGTTGTCCTAAGACAAACAACCGAGACCGACGCGCGACGGCTTAACGTACCCCCCGAAGCACGGAAGCACTCAGTTGAATAATGCCACTAGCGGTCATCCATCCAAGTCCTGACCGCAGCAAGTGTTGCTTAACTTGTTGATCAGTTCAAAGATCGCCAAGTCTAGCTCCGCTACGTATTTGATTATACTACAAACTAAACGATTCTTTTTACAAAAACAATAAACACATTGCGATATCTGTGATTGCATCGCAAAATATTAAAAATTGTTATAATGATATAGTATTACGAACGTAAAACGATATCATTTGACCGTTATGAAGGAAACTTCATATAATAAGTGATATTATTTCTAAAAACTACTTAACTACTGGTTTTCCCTGTAAGATTCCATCAACATTATATTAATAACATTATAATAGGCGTTTCCATAACGCGTGAATTCCTAGTGTGATGTGATCATTAAAATGTTCCCTGAATCCAGACTCCGTAAGATATATTTCTGTAATTTATAAATACACATTAAATTCCTAAATTATTTTGTTATTTATAAAAGGAAATCTGTGTGAGAACTGTGGACAATTTGGGAAACACCGATCATAATAAATTAAATTATTTACTACTTATATAAACTCTACTTTATTAATGTCAACTCATATTTCTGTGGTTATTTTAATCTGCGGGTTAGTCGGAAAATTAAAAGGAAGGAACACTTACACTTAGGAATATACATACATTTATTTCTCTTTCATACGAATAAAAAATAATAAAAACAAACGTCAAACAAACATTAAAAAAATCATATATCACAATTAATGATAAGATAGGTTATATATAATTACTTGTTTATATCTATACATATATCAAAGTAAGTAAATAACTCGGAGCCACGTGGTCTAAGTACATGGCTAATATTATAAAGAGGGAAAGATTTGTTTGTAAGAATTGAACTTGTTTCTTTGTTTGAATAGAATAGGCCAATAAACTACTGGAACGATTTGAAAAAATCTTTTACCATTAGAATCCTATATTATTTCTGATTAACATATGCTATATATATTTGGATTCATCATCATCATCATCCATCTCCACGAGGATGAAACCGCGAAGCGCAGCTAGTTGTATATATAGTTATACGTAATATGTAATGTACATGTACCTATATGTTAAAGCAACTAACAATTAAAGCAACCGGGGCTATAAAGCCACTTGAAAATTTGAATTCAGTCAGTTATACGAATGTAACTCAAAAAGTGATTAACCGAATTTGATGAAATTTAAATGAGAAGACCTCGGAAGTATAGAATTTTGAGAATCGGTCCACAAATGGGGAGGAAATCGGCTAACATACACATAAAAAATACATACACACGAACATATAACCTCCTCCTTTTTTGAAGTCGGCTAAAAATCCATACAAAACATATATGTGACGAGTGCAGTGCCAGCAAAACTGTAGCTCTAAGCTCTGGGTGTCACTGCAACTGTATATACGCGGTTGATCACTTATGTGGTTAGTATCTGGAATGACAAATAAATAGTTCGTTCAATGTAATTTAATAAAAAGTAAATTAATCATTATTAGGTTGAAGTATTCTCAAGCCAATGAGAACTTATAACAATACTTATAACAATGAGACCTATAGTAAAAGAGCACGTTACCTTCTTAAGGACTGGTAGTGTATCCGCGAGACCTCTGGTGTTGGGGATGTCCGTAGGCGACGATGATCACTTACCACCAGGTGAGCTGCCTGCTCATTTGCCCATCTCTCATACCTTTTAAAATTACCTATTTTGAGGTCTTTAGATCAGTATTAGCTAAGATGGTGTTGATTTCTTACATAATAACTTCTTGAGAAGTTAGCAGCCGAGATCTCTTGAGGTCAGGGTTAGGACCTTAGACTTGACTGAGATATGCTGATTATTGTTAAACGTATCTTGAGGTTGATTCTGAAATCCAATTACA
Source organism: Selenia dentaria (assembly GCA_917880725.1). Lineage (NCBI taxonomy): Eukaryota > Metazoa > Arthropoda > Insecta > Lepidoptera > Geometridae > Selenia > Selenia dentaria. The sequence continues at coordinate 6,969,103 of OU862901.1, read as the reverse complement.
TACAAATAACTATAATAAGATTTTACATAACAAATGGATAATGTTAAAATATGCGAATCCAAAAACAAAGAAAAAACTCAGGTCACGAGTATCTCACGTGAGCTTTGTCTAGACCATAAAATCGACCACAATTTTCCTTATTTTGTACAGGTTTTTATACCTACTTAACTGGTTTTTTCGTCCATTGTTTTAATATCATGGTGACTTAACTAATATTTAACCATGGTAATTAAGTAACTAGCAAAAAGCATAATAGAATGAGATCATTAAGTGACAACATACTGACATTGTTGGTGTTTTTTTCAATCAGTGACGATATGAGTAAGTCTCTCTCCGGATGTTAAGAGGATTGCATAGCTAGTACTTTCCATGCTAAAAGAGAAAACTCTTTTCTACCTCTTAACATTGTCCGATTTCAGTGATTTTTTTTTTCATGGTATGATGACATTGTTTACTATGCCCGTACGTTTTGATTTCTTCAGTATTTCAAAGTACTATAAATTTCCTTTTTTAGAACTAAAAAAAACTGATAAATTCAAAACGTACGGGCATAGTAAACAATATCATGATTCCATAAAAAAAAATCACTGAAATCGGACAATGTTAAGAGGTAGAAAAGAGTTTTCTCTTTTAGCATGGAAAGTACTAGATATGCAATCCTCTTAAGCGTCACGCTTGCCCATAACAGTTCAGTACCTATTTCATTCATACTCAGAATTTTAAACTAAAAGAGTTAGATAGATAGTATAAGAAGATAATGCTATAGTGAGAGTCAAACACGACTTGAGAAGATTGTAGAGGCCCGGCTTTCGGCAGTCGATCATCTTCCCCATCTGATCACGTGATACCAAAAGCCGCAATGCGTAAATACATTTGACTTTGTGGTGGACATGGCCAGCTACGATCGTCGACCCGTGTTTAACATAGCCACGTGCTAACCACCTACACCACGCTAATTCCAAACACACACTCCAAATAATGTTTTTATGGAAAATATGAATAACTTGGACTAGTTATGCAAGGCACTGCACTTCACTCCTCAGTTTCTAAATGACTCCAAAAAAGGAGGAGGTTCTGTGTTCGACTGTGTTTTTATGTATGTTCACCAATTTTCCCCCATTTGTGGATCGATTATCAATAATTATTTTTAATTTGAATTATTTAATACATTATTAAATAATTCAATTTTGCATTTTTCTTCTTTTTATTATTTGAAAGAGGTAGTTCCATTTAAATTTCATCATATTCGGTCATGCTGTTTTTGAGTTACACTCCAATAACTGAATAGTGTTTCACTTCTTCTTTCGCTATCTTGATGATATTATTGACGGTGTATGACAGTCGATCCCGTAAGTAGCAAGGGTTACTAAAAAGGTAGATTTTTTTTTTACTACATTATGGAACAGGCTTCAACACCATACGACACCTTCAACTTCAGCACCATGTGCACAATATTGTGATAATAGGTACTTTTTGACTATCATGGTACTGACTTCAACAAGTTAATTCATAGTTTTTTTAGTGTTGAAGTCGGTTCCAATTATTGCTAAAAAAAGAGATATTTGGAAAGATTTAGGAGAGGCCTTATTTCACATACATATAGAGATAGAGAAATATAGTTTAATACTAGTTTGTAGAAAAAAGAAAGAAAAGCTATATAGACATATATATAAAGTCAAATAGAGTATAAAATTAGTAAACACAGGTTTATATATACCTACACATATATATAGTCTCAAAGATTTGTATAAATAAAGTAATTATGTTCAATAGATAGAAAATGAATGTAAATGTTAACGTAAGTAGTTAGTGAATAAAAGCATTTTTTTAAAATTTAATATTTAACCCAGAAGGGAAGCCAGTTAAAGTGGCAATGAGCAGGCCACATAGCACGCACAACAGATGGCCGATAGAGTCGGAAGGTTCTGGAATGGAGACCACGGACCGGCAAGCGCAGCGTAGGTCGTCCACAAGGTCGACAGACGAACTGATAACGGTCGCAGGACAACGTTGGATGCAGGCCGTCTCCAACTGGTCCTTTTGGAAAATTATGCGAGAGGTTCAGCAGTGGACGTCCTACGGCTGAAATGATGATGATGAATATTAAACATAAATACTAGCTGTGAAAGGATACTTGTAAAATGATTTGCTATCCATACACATACGTATTCTAACCTTTTTTAAATATAAACGAGCTATAGTTACATAACATACATTATAATTCAAAGGGCCTACGCAAATGCGCATCACTGGTGCGCCGGCGCTGCAGACAATGGCTGCCGGGTCACCTTGTCGGTCGACGCTCGCTTACACAACGCTTTTTTGTTCCATTCGCTCGCTCCTCGGAAACTGCGCAGATTTTATTTTAATTTCATCAATACGATCATTTGATGTTTTCAGTCCATGTATAGCTTTTGATTAAGACTCGATGGTGACGATGTCATACCTAAATTGGTAGTCATACCTCAATTAACCAACTAGTAACTGAGTAACGGTTCTGTAGTTGTAGATCTTTTGCACAGTCGGCCACGGGATGTACCACACATTTGCCATGTTTTTGTTGTGTCAAGACGAATAAAGAGAATTAGTCTTCTATCCTTCCTACTATTCTACTTAGGTATATTATAAACGCGGAAAGTTTGTGAGTATGGATGTGTGGATGTGTGGATCTTTGTTACTCATTAAAGCACAAAGGGCTGGGGCAATTTTGAGAAAATTTGGTATGGAGGTAGATGCACTGGCTTAACACATAGGATAATTTTCTTCATCATCCATCACCAAGCGGGTGAAAAAGCGTAATATGCTTTGGCACAGCATAGACAAAATTATAAGATCTCCGCCTATGTCAAGATCGTAATGATGACAGTACTGTCAAAGTTCGTGTCAGTTTCTGATAGCTTAGTCAAAAGCCAAGTCAATTTGACAGCGATACACCAGACGTGTTCGGCGACCGTCAAGGGTGATGAAATGTAACACTAATACCGCCAAGGGTGATGAAATTTAATGACAGTTTTTCCATAGTAATTAATTTTATTTTATTATTATTGTTTACTGATTGATATAAGTACTAAGTATTTAAATGTACTCAAATTATACTATTATAGCAATTGCGTTTGACCATGTACGTATTTTTTGACAAAAAAAGTTGTAGTGGTAGGGACTTTTGCAGATTCCATGTGGGGATGTTTGCAGATGATGGGGAAGTACTAAACTTTTGCCAGACAGTATTTTTTTTTCATGCAATCAACACATTGTTTGCTATGCCCGTACGTTTTGATATTTTCAGTTTTATTAAGTTTTGAAAAAAATAAATTTATATTAAAAAATGAAATAGTGGAAAAAATGAAATAGTGGAAAAAATCAAATAGTGTATATTTACATAATACACTATTGATTTTTCTTAGAAAAAGAAGGCAGATTCGCAGACCTAATATTTTGGCTGCAATTTAGTTATGGTAGTTAATAATAATAAGTTATGGCAGAAGTCTGATAATGGGTAAAAATTTACCTAAGTCCATTTAACTTTGAACCACTGAATATTGTAGAACATACAGGAGGTTACACCGATAGGTACTGACGTCCCCCACCTCCCAGCCACCGTAGATCTTGATACACAGTGTAGGTATATATATAAAATATAGTAGTATATAGTGCCCAAGCTACGACTTATTTTGTACTGAGAACTTTCATTTTTTTGGTAGGTAAAACATGTAAGTATTGGATTGTTAAATACAAGTGAAACCATCCTAGATTGAATACAAAATATTTTTTTAAACCCACGTTGTCTGATACATACAACGTCATTCAACCAAACTGCTTGCTTTAACGACTTTAAAATTATCAAATGATTGCATTGACTCATGCTGCGAATTTCTGGGCGATGATGCAACGTTCGCGGGAGTCAACGACCCGAAGGTGACCCCTATCGTCCAGACCCTGCCAAGGTTAATATCTAAGGACAGACCCTATCGAGCGGATACCAGGGTTATTTGAAGAGTATAGCTTCCTATCCAGCTGCCGTGTTCGAGTTTCGCTTGTTTTTGCGCGAAAGTTTTGCGTTTTCTCCGAGAGTAGACAAAATTTGCCAAAATACTAAGTCAAAGATAAAATCATTTATTCAATTTAGGCATCAAAGACGCACTTATGAACGTAATTTTTTTATTATAATGTACTTTAAAGACTACCGCTGCGTTCAAAATATATAGAGCCTACCGAGACGAAGCGGCAAGAAACTCCGGGCCATTCTTTTTGTATAGATGTTTTTACAATGTTTTTACTTAGGTACTACAAATATTAGCTCCAGTGTGTTGCCTTACAAAAGAGAACATAATGGTTTCAGTAGGGCAAGACACGCTACACTTTGACATCTTAGTACACGAGTAGATAGATCCTGGAGTGATCAGTCCCAAGCTGTTTTACCCTCCAAGTAATCCGAAAATTTGTATAACCTTTTTGACAGAGTTTAGTTTTAATAGTCATTTTAAACTTATTAATAGGCAAATCTCGGATAACATTGGGACCTTTATTATAGAATCGTATACATACTGTTTGCATACATACATAATCATCCCATTATGTTCCCAATGCTGATACTAGAGCTTTCCTGTCAGAGAGAGGAGTTGTGGCATAATCCACCATGCGGGCGCAGTGCGGCATGGGGGTTAGGATAGTGGCTAACCCATATCAAAGTTTTCAAGCCGCCTGAAGGCCTACGACATAGCCTAAGGCTGAACGTGCCCTCCGAAGCACGGAGAATGCCACTAGCGGTCAGCCATCCAACTTCTGACCGCAGCGAGCGTAGCTTAACTTGTTGATCGGTTAAGATTGCCAAGTCAAGCTCCGCTGCGAGCGCTTCCTGTTAATCCTACACTAATATTATAGAGTGGTAAAGTTTGTGAGTTTGAATGTAGGAAGTATTCTCTTGTCTGAATCTGTTGATATGAAAATCTGAAGATGTTGTGTTGAACCTACTAAATCTGTAGATTTAGTTGATTCTTTTACTGGTAGAAAGCTGCAATTTATTTCTGAGTGACACAAGATTTTTTTCTACCGATTTCCAAAAAGGAGGAGGTACTCAATTCGACTGTTTTTTTATGTTTGTTACCTCGTAACTTTCGATAGGATGAACCGATTCTCAAAATTCTTTTTTTGTTTGAAATCTGGTGCTTCCCGTGTGGTCACATAATTTCATCAAATTCGGTCCGTAATTTTTGAGTTACACTCCAATAACTGAATAGAATGGAAGTGGGTATAATTTTTTTCAAATTGTACTTGTGTAATATTATGATTGCGAAAGTAACTTTGTGTGTTTCCGTGTTTATTACCTTTTCACGACCTTTTGATCGTAATGAAATTTGGCAAGGAGAGTGTGTAATATATAGTATTATACCAACCTTAAGCCCGAGATCAAAATGCACTTAGCCGGTTTTATAATCAATTGTCCTTTTACTTTCATCATCATCTCAGCCGTAGGACGTCCACTGCTGAACATACGCCTCCCCCATAATTTTCCAAAAAGACTGGTTGTAAGCGGCCTGCATCCAACGTCGTCCTGTGACCTTTATCAGGTCGTCTGTCTACGCTACGCTTGCCAGTCCGTGTACTCCATTCTAGAAACTTCCAGCCCATCGGACATCTGTTCTGCGTGCTATGTGCCTGCCCACTGCCATTTCAACTGGCTAATCTTTTGGGCTATGTCGGTGACTTTCCTTCTACGGATCTCGTCTCTTCTGATTCGATCACGTAGAGAAACCCCGAGCATAGCCCTTTTCATAGCTCGTTGTTCGACTTTGTTTTTTTTTTTATATTGATTGATTTATATAAATTCACTACAATCTACCAAATTTACAGCGTCAGTGTACTGAGTTATTGGTTTTACCATAAAAAAAAAATAAGTTTCAGTATAAAAACTAAAATACCACCATTGTTTACATTATAATATAACACCAATATATACAATTTTATTAAACGAACTGAAAAAATATAAATAATATTAATTTATAAGCCTCGTGTTTTCTTTTAAATTTACTAATTATGTTATGATACCATCATTTCAACCATTTTCTTATTTTAATATTTTACTTTGATTGGAAACCTTGCTTTCTGACAAATTGAGTTATTTAAGCTCAACGGGAAGCACCTTGAAGGTTTCGATTTATTGCTGTGTGGAAATTATGCGGTATATAAGGGGCTGTAATTTTTGATTGAAATAATGAATAAGATATTATATATATATATATATATATATATATATATTATATTATATACAATTTTTATTAGTAATTAAAAATTAAATAAAATAATAATAATAATAACATTCTAATCTATAAGCCCCATGGTGGAGGGAAAAGTGGCCAAAACGCTGGCGGCATTGCCACGCTGGATGGCAATGCTAAGTTTTTGCCCAAAATAGGCGCCAGCATTTCGGTCACCCGACGCCTCAAACAAACGTTTCGCCAGATCCCTAAACAAGTTGAGAGCGGACGGCCCCCATGGGCCTAAAGTTTCGACCCCAAACGGCATAAACATGTACATTCTGTCTAAATACACATATTTATGACGTTTGAGGTCTTCCGCTTTAGACGCGGCAGCGCCAGCCCGATCAATCGTCCCGGGAGATGAGACGGCGCCATACAATTATATTATATTATATTATATTATATTATATTATATTATATTATATTATATTATATTATATTATATTATATTATATTATATTATATTATATTATATTATATTATATTATATTATATTATATTATATTATATTATATTATATTATATTATATTATATTATATTATATTATATTATATTATATTATATTATATTATATTATATTATATTATATTATATTATATTATATTATATTATATTATATTATATTATATTATATTATATTATATTATATTATATTATATTATATTATATTATATTATATTATATTATATTATATTATATTATATTATATTATATTATATTATATTATATTATATTATATTATATTATATTATATTATATTATATTATATTATATTATATTATATTATATTATATTATATTATATTATATTATATTATATTATATTATATTATATTATATTATATTATATTATATTATATTATATTATATTATATTATATTATATTACATTATATTACATTATATTATATTATATTATATTATATTATATTATATTATATTATATTATATTATATTATATTATATTATATTATATTATATTATATTATATTATATTATATTATATTATATTATATTATATTATATTATATTATATTATATTATATTATATTATATTATATTATATTATATTATATTATATTATATTATATTATATTATATTATATTATATTATATTATATTATATTACATTATATTACATTATATTATATTATATTATATTATATTATATTATATTATATTATATTATATTATATTATATTATATTATATTATATTATATTATATTATATTATATTATATTATATTATATTATATTATATTATATTATATTATATTATATTATATTATATTATATTATATTATATTATATTATATTATATTATATTATATTATATTACATATATCTATAGGAAAACGGTTATGGCACACAGACAGACAAACGAATAACGAAGAGGTCCGTTCATTTTCCTCTTGAATTACGGAACCCTAAAAATTACGCAAGTATATACTAGACCTACCCCCAGAAGCCCTACCCCAAGCTGTGGATTTCATCATGATGCCGATCACAAGACCTTCACCGAAAGCCAAAGATGGGAATCAATCCCGTGATTGCCTTATCAACGGTTGACCTATGTTACCCCTGCAGTGCAAGTACCGTAATAGTCGTTAAATTTGTCGAGTCGCTAAGAATGATAAAAAATCGTATCGCCCCTAGCAAGTATGGAAGTCATTTACGACTTAGGGCCGATCCCAATATTCTATCTATCCACAGTTTACCTTACTACCGATAGAAATTTGATATAAAATCCATACAAAGAGTGTCAAATGGCACCGGCCGTAATACGATCGTCAAATTGTCGACAGTATATCGATTATTACGAATTGTTTGCATTCCACAAGTCGGTCTCGGTAAGTTCGGTACTTGCAGTGCATTATTGGGAACGAAATAGATGATGTTACCTTTTACGTATTTTAGGGAGCTATATTTAAATAATATATAGTATTAAAATAAAATAAAAAAATTATCACTGCTGCACTGCTGGACTATGAATGCTTCAAAACTCCGTCTTTTCAAGTATAACACAGTACACATTACATAAAAACCTGGAGACGTATGCCCATATGCAAGTTTCTTTGTTCGAACAAAATCTCAACTCTTCCTCCATTATAAAAATACCTTGGGATTTTTCCTTTCACGCCTGTAGGTATTATCTATGTGTGTGTTCACCAGTTTAAGTAGGCACTCCCTTCGTCTTTCTTCATTGGATCAGTCGAAGTGACAAGTGCATTTTGAAGAAGCGACAAAGCTCTTCCTTTATTGGTTTGATCTTTTAGATTGCAAATGTTGTTGATTCAGGATGTTAAGGTGCAGTTTCATTAAGCGTTCGTTCCAGCTTACGTGTTTAATATTGTTGAATATCTGTGAATTTAAACTATATATTTTTAAACTTTATGGTAAATGACATAGGTAAGTCTGCAGCTTGACATAATTAGAGTAAATATGTAAAATATCAATTGATATAACGCTAGTAACGCAATTTACTTTTATGTGTTTGCATAAACATTTATAATAAGTGATCAACTAATAAACCCTGGCCATTTTCCAGCAACTCTTTTCAAGAATGCTTATGAGAAACAATACGTATACTCGACAGTATGGAAATATTGTGCATTTAACAAAACAGAGCTCTCTAGTTTTGCAAGTGTGGCCCTAGCATAAATGACTGCGTAAATGTAACATAACGTATCATTTACGTGAAACTGCCTTGTATCTGTGACACAGATTACTCATAGTTAGTAGGACGAAGCGTGACGCTTTTATACATAGGATACGAATAGTTTTTCGCAAATTATTTGTGTTACGGCATCTGAAAGCTAATCACGAAAAATGCGCGTGTAATTAAACCAAGTCGTATTCAAATATAGAACAAGTTTTACAATCATAAAAACTATTTTTTTTATTTATTTATTGTGATAAAAACGATTTTCAACCAGTTACAATTATCACATACAGTTTAACCTACTTCTAGAGGCATTTAATTGGAATCACTTATTAGACAGAATACAATGTCAAAGTAAAATAAAATATATGTAAAATCATTAGTCAGGGAGGTAAATTACACAAAAAAAAGAAATACAAAAACATAATAAAAATAACTAACAATAAATAATCAAAATAGTAATAATATTCATTCAATCACTTAAACTACTATCGAGATTACCCGTATTACACCACTGGTCTGTTAAGCTTTCACAATATTTGATCACTGCAGGTACAATGGTAGACCAGTTGTCAAAAGAAATGTCGAAACCAGTGTTGGCATTACGGAGTGCATTGAGGTGGCGCAGAGGTCGGACTAGAGGAGACATTGATCGCGCTACTGTATGACCCCCATCAACATGAAAAAGCTTATGTTGCCTGACATGACCACGCCTACTTACTGGGATCTCGAGTTCATCTGGGACGAATAGTACACACAATAGATTGTGCAAGAGTAAACAGTCAACCGATCCCCTCAACACTTTGAGGCAGATGGTGAGCTGGTCGACCATCCTTCTCACTTCTAAGGAGTAAAAACCTAAGTGTAGTAGTGTGAAGTATTATTCTATTATATAGTGCAATCAGATCATCAACATTTTAACTTACCTATTAAATAATAACTTAATATATAATGCTTAAGTAACAACTAGCAATACCGAAATGAAGAACAGGAGGTTACCATTACTCGAACTCAATTGACATTGTATAATAAGAAATTAAAAAGTACATAAAAAAATATTTATTTTTCAAGAACATACTGAAAAAAAACTAAACTATAATAATATCCAATTGTTTACATAAAAAAATCAATTATCTAGCCTAAATCGCTGGGGCAACCAACATGACATTTTGGCAGCCATTTTGAAGCCTTTGATGTCGTAGGCCACAGGTATGTCAGCTAGTTCAGAAATTAACCTGCCCGTTCTACACTAACCAGCCACACATAATGTTATTATTATTATCATCATACAAATATGATTGTTTAAAATACGACATTCTTACAATCTTATAACATACATTCAACAGAAATCACCGAATGTTCGCATATAGGAGTCCTATCCTTAACACCGACATAGTTTAAATGTGTGCATAGGTAAAGTAAAGACGTTGCGCGTGTGCGTCCGACCTTGAGTGTTGGGGTCGCCGGCCCATGCAAGGGCATCCTGGTGCATATGACATGCATACAATAAGGCGCTATTATGACTCTATACCATCTTGATACTCTACCAGTATTACTTGTAGAAAATCCTTATAGATTTCTTATTACACCATTATTCTTGTTAAACATATTCCATGCATAAGGTAGCTATAGTAACGAGATATTTTTTTACCAATATACGCGTTATAACATTGACATAACTATACCATATTTATTCCGAAATAACAGCACGACGACACCGCAATTCATAGATAAATCTGATATAAAAAGTTTAAAATGCCATGTTTGTGTTCAGTTAACCTAGCTGTCATTGACACTCACTGTGACTGTCAGTTGCACATTGGAAACTTTTACAGGGGCTCTACCATGAGTTGGCAACATAAATGTCATCTATAGTCGATCCTCGATCTCGCCTACCTATATAGCTTGTGATTGGCGTACTCGCTGTCAATTTTAGTTCTACAATTGACCGCAACGTGGCATAGTTCCTTTTTCCATATTTTTTTTAGCGGCAGTCGATAGCGAGCGTCGACTGGTGTCAATGTTGTAAATTCATGGTAGGCCTACTGCAAGTAGTTAACTTTTTAACTACTTGCAGTATTGTGGATGGAAAAAGGAGGTCTGTCTTTACAGACCTCCTGGTTACATCCATAATCAGAGTAATTAAAGAAAAAAAATGTTGGTCAGTACGTAATTATTCTGTGCTTATTGACAGCTTATAATAGGGTCGGGGTTGGTTAGCGTGACAGTGAATTTATATCGACGCTATCCCGCCTTCGGCTTATTACGCGTTTATTAGTATTAAATTTGACTATTCCGACGTGTCATACGTTATAATATAAACTTTTTTATAGTATGAACATTTATTTCGAGTTTTTTAGATTAGTAACTCTGTAAATTTACGACAGAGTAGTTAGATGTGGGGTCAAGTATGATGTTAAAAGAGCGATTCTGGGAAGATTTGCCAACTTTGAAAAAGGCTTAAAAGGTCTATTACTCTCTTTGTTATTTCATCTATATCTATACTAATTTTAGAAAGTGGAAAGATTTGTATGTAAGTATGTTTGTTACAAATTGGCTCAAAAGTACTGGACTGATTTCAAAAATTCTCTCACCATTGGAAAGCTACATTCACCCTGAGTAACATAGGCTATATAAGATTCATCATCATCATAATCATCCATCAACGCGCGGGTAAAACCGCGGAGAGCAGAGAGCTAGTTAGTAATAGAAAGATAAAGTAACAGTTATTGTTATATCAAAGTTAATTTTAATCAGGCGTAAGTGTCTTGTGAAATTTATCGTTTGCTTCAAAGTGCTTGGACAGATGGGCAGAGCTATTGTTCCGGCACTTAACCATTTATTTCTTTATTATCTATACATAGAATACTAGTATTTAGCTGATGGGATACCTACCTTATCTTACGTAAGGAGCATGGGACACATGCCACGAGACAATAGAAAACTTGAACTATTAATTTATTAACGTCCGATTCTGAGGTACCCAACTAACCTTACCGGTGCCAGACAACAAAGGACGTTACAGAGGTAATAAAAAATTATAGGTAAAACCGGCCATATTGTTACTGGTTTCAAACAGAATGCTTCTTATTTCATATCGATGTCGTTAAAGCCAACAAAGGGGTTAAATGGCACCCTCCCTTAGGGGGACTTAGGGCGCCCGGACTCGGGGGAGTCTGGCGTCTGCGGGTTTGGTCCCCGGAGGCGGTTGCGGCACGCCAAGTGTCCTGGCGTGCTGCAAGAGAAAAGGGTCTGGCAACGGACAGCAGCGGCGGGTTTCGCGGTCGTGTTCGAAATCTGTCCCGCGTTCCCGCCAAAAGCGGCAGTGACGGAACACCGCAGAGGTTGGGTGGGTATACTGCCCTTCTGGCTGAGACTCCCACATAACCACCGCGCTCCACCCGGGGTCGGTGGTATCTATAAAGGATTACTCTGCGTCAAAAAAGGGGTTTAATGGCATGGGTAGGCTAACCTTGCCTTGGGCGTAAGAGCCTCAAACCAAACTCATCTGCAGTACATCCTGCCAAATAACGAACAAGGCTTTGGTGACCGACAAGTTTTTTTTTCTAAGTGACGGGACGTGCAAGTTGTCTGCGCCTAATGGTAAGGATTACACTCACCGATGACAGTTGCACTGCCATGCATAGCGTAGAACTGTAATTTTGCGTAGCATTGCACTGTTCTCATCACCCTGAGACATTGGTTTTTTAGTCTCTTTGTGCCAGTAGTTTCATTTGCTATGGTGCCCTTCACACCCTAACACAGTAATGCTTGCGCACTATTGCTTCGCGGCAGAATCTGGCACGGCTGTGGTGCCAACCAAGACGGCCTCTTGCACAAAAGGCCTACCACCTAGTAATTTGGGTTTTCTTTGCCTCTTACAATCGCATCTATGATCATGTAGAACTGTTACCAAATACTAACTACAAAGTTAAGGAATAACTATTAAAATTTTCTTAACTATTTAATTTAAAATATAAATTTAATTTAAACTGGCGTGTTTTTTTAAGTTTACAGTACTGTTTCTGTTTTTTAAAGTCATATAATGTTTGCCTAGCCCAATAATACAGTGATGTGGCCGTGGATAGAACACGTGAATCTAGAAGCAATCTAATTACTTTTTTTTATAATGTTTCATCAAAGTGACTCCCTCTCGCCTGATGGAAAGTTAAGATCGAATCAACAAGCGATGACCATTAGTGCAGCCGTAAGCTGCCTGTACTGATCGCCACCGCTATGATGACCTGAGAGATGCTTTTTCAGGAAGGAATAATAGGTACGCCGGCAAAGCATTCCACAATTTACTTATAAGTACACGACAGAAGTACTGCCAAATTTTTAATTCATGGTAAGATGTTTAGAATAGTTTAAGGATGAAATGCTAGGCCGGAACGAGTAGTTCGGAATCGGAATGGTGAGAAAGGAATAAGATTAAAGATCTCTTCAGAACATTCGCCATGAAACAAACGGTAAAAAACGCTTAGAGAAGCTATAGCTCTACGCATTAGCCTTGATGATCAGCATTGCCATGACTCTAGATAGCATTGAAGATGCTAAGACTGTATTTTCCAGGAAAAACAACAGAATACTGCAAGGAGTTCCATTCTAACTGCAAAGTTCTATAATAAACTCTACAATATAAATTTATCGAGAATTAACCGCTCGCCCCAGTCAAGACATACTGACCACAATTACCAGGTATTTAGCAAGTTGAGCAAAAAGTGGGCGATGCTTGCACAATGCCGACAGGTGGACGTGGAGCATAACGTTCTGAGCGCTTTTATATCCCACGATATTTTAGGGAAAGGGTTGAAAGTCCATTGTTTATTGAAATCTATAATTCTATACTTACCTCACGCCTACGGCAAAGTAAGTAAATATCTGTAAAGTCTTCCCTACTAGCGTTGATTCACGCAGGTTTGGTGGTGTAGGGATGTCAACATCACCACAAAACAAGTGCACATCGCATCTACGTTTTGTTGGTAGCATACCTACGCAACAGAAAACAATGAAATTTCAAAACTGCCAACCCCGACCGCTCTGCCGGCGATTCTCTAAGAGCAAACATCACACAACATCCGAGTTACATCTTTGACAAAATCCGAGAAACAAATGAGGAGATGACTAGAAATGTTGGAAAAACAACCTTGTGTAGGTACAAGGGCGATATCTCATAAACTGTTTGACATCGGTGAGGAATCATTGAGAATCGCACGGCACGTAATCATGTCAAATAGGACGAAGGTTCGTAGTGCTTCTTAATTTGTTACTTTAACACCATCTTAGACGTAACAAAGCAGCATTTCTTCATGTGGAAGACTAGCAGAAATGCTAAGAAAATTATAAATTGAATAGAAAATAAAAAACCTAGACTGAAGATACCAGTTTGAATGCTGTTCAAAGCTTTGTAATTTGTTTTCTAAAAGAAATAGTAACAAGTACAATTAGAAACATTTAATACCGATTTCTATTATATTCAGTTATTGGAAAGTATCTCAAAAACTACTGGACCGAATTTGATTGAAATGGGACCACACGGGAAGCACCAGCTTTTAAACTAAAAGAAGAATTTTGAGAATCGGTTCACCCAGTCGAAAGTTATGATGTAACAAACATAAAAAAAAACCAACAAACAGTCGAATTGAGTACCTCCTCCTTTTTTTGGAATCGGTAGGTAAATAGCATGCTTTAAGTGGAACTTTTTGGAAGTCGGTAGAAAAATAGGACATTCTCTTTTACTTTCAAGTAGGTTAATCATTTTCATTACCTTATGACGCGGTCCAACCCCAATTCTAAATATTTTTTAATTCTAAAAAAGCTAATTTATAGCACTTTGAAATACTGAAAAAATCTAAACGTACGGGCATAGTAAACAATGTAATGATTCCATGAAAACAATATCACTGAAATCGGACAATGTTAAGAGGTAGAAAAGAGTTTTCTCTTTTAGTACGGAAAGTACTAGCTATGCAATCCTCTTAAGACATTCGCGTAAGTTTCCCTTGTGAAATAACACAGATCAACGTATGTGGGTCTAAAAGCCCTTCTCCAGATTATGCCAGCGCCAAATGTAACGGTAACACCAGGTGCTTGCGATTCCAAATAAAAAAATAATTAAAACCTACATTTCAAGTTTTGTATTCTATGTGTATATGGCGTGAAGTACTCTTCGAATAACTTGATGTAAAATTCTGTTGGTTATGTGCTTATTTAATAACTACAGCTACTTAGTAAACAGTTACTTAGATACATAAAATAAAAACACAGCCTGAAATCTGGCACTCTACGGCACTGGCTAGAAAATACATTTAGTAACCATTATAGTTGTCTAGACGAGAGTTCTACTATACTTACGCTTTTATGTATTCTTTTAGACGTTGATTATTTCTCGTCTTCTTGTTACAAATAATCTTACTCCATATATATGGGTTGTCTGGAAGAGTTCGCTCTGAGCGATAAGACCACCTACTCTTACACCTAGTTTTTAGAATTGTTCTTTTCTACCGACTTCCAAAAACGAGGAGGTACTCAATTCAATTGTATTTTTTTATATTTGTTAGGTACCTGATAACTTTCGATTGGGTGAACCGATCCTCAAAATTCTTTTTTGTTTGAATTCCATTTCGTCAAATTCGGTCCAGTACTTTTTAAGATAAACTCCAATAAATGAATAGAATGGAAGTCGGTATTAAATTTTTCAAATTGTATTTCTTATTTTTTTTTTATTGATGTTATCTCATAACTTTCGATAGGGTAAACCGATTCTCAAAATTCTTTATTTCTTTTGAAAGCTGATGCTTTCTGTGTGCCGTGTGGTCCCATTTAAATTTAATCAAATTCAGTCCAGTAGTTTTTGAGTTACTCTTCAATTACTGAATAGAATGAAAGTCGGTCTTAAATTTTTCAAATTATATACTTGTAGTTTTTACTAAGTACAGTTTAAGGTACAGCTATTATTATTAAGTGATTAATGTGGTTTCTCAACAAAGTGCTATCTATCTATCTATCTATCTAAGGCATCTGGTAACTTAAAAAGAAAAGTGGCTCGTCTGATGCCCATAACAGTTCAGTGCCACTCAGAATTTTAAACTGCAACATGTCAAAACCCAGCATGGTAATGCACTGCGCCCATCACCCTTAGTTATAAGATGTTAAATCTCTTGCTCTGTGATTTCGCTGGAAACATTGCCCTTCAAAGAAACACAGTAATGTTTGCACACTACTGCTTCGCGGTTGAATAACTGGCAATGGTGTGGTACGTCCTCAGGTGGCCTCTGGAAAAGTCTTACCACTATAACTTTTTTATTGTCTCTTTCTGTTTCATACAATTCCAGTTTAAACTATGCCTGATTTAAAGTAAAAGTCCAGTTTACATACTCTCTCTTCTAGCTCTTTAGTTAGAACACGCAGCAGCGAAGTGGTTCACTTCATTACGAGTAGAAGACCAATTCTCTGTATACGTCTTGATTATAAAACCACTTCTTACCTGACCAAAACATTTAGTCCTTATGAAAACAACAGCATCAGTGTAATCATCTATAGCTTATTTAGTTTCCATAACTGCTATATGAGCCTTCTTCTGATAAAGCCGTATTCACCACGCAGGCCCAATGATGGTTGACGGATAGGTTAGTAGCCAGCCCTGGTGTCGGAGTTATCGTGGCCTGACTGTGTTCTAAAGACCGGACACGTTTAACATGCCCACCTAGTCACAGGAACTCTCAGTTCTTAATTCCAAAAGCCGTGACCCCAGGATAGTTTGGTAACCTAATGTTTCTTTGTTTACTTACCAAATGGTAATGCTACTCACTAGTTACGTTCGTGATGTCAGTGAGGAGCGCCGACTGAAAATCAGTGCTTGGGTTTACCCTAGCGTATGCTGAGTCGGGGCTCTTTCATGGCATTACGCAACATTATTATTATGATGGTTGTCCTATTTTGTCAGTATTTTTGTATGTTATGTTGTGTGATGTCCTGAATTAAATTATTTTCTTTCTTTCTATTTTTCTTTCTTAAATTGAATAGTATGTGTTGAAAGCTCTTTTCGTAACCGTTCAAATTTGTACATGACCACTATGGTTAATGAGCGCCTTTTTATAGATATAAATAAGGCTTACTTGTCGGTATATGCCTTCAGGTGGCTGTTCATAAATGCATGTTTACGTAAGAAGGATTACAGGTTAACTGTTGTTTAGCCAGGTGGTTCAAACTGGTTCTCACAATGTGGTTCTGGGCTGCATTTTCTATAGGTAGTTTGAACAGTAGCAGAATTGAAAAGGCATGTCAGAGCCTAGTAAAATATATTTACTTGGTTCGTAAATATATTTTTAGGCCCTTACTTATAAACGCTGCTTAACTCTTAATGACGTTATTAAGTAGTGCGCACAGCATAATTGTTCTGCGCAGTACTAAATGACGTTATTTGAATTTAAGCAGCGTTTGTAAGGCCGTTAGAAGTTAATGAACCAAATTAAGCACAGTCATCAAATTACTAAAATATCAGCTAAGTATGTAAAAGCGTGATGATATAAAGGTATTTTAATATTTAATGGTATGCATAAATAGTAGTTTATGCAACTGTCATATAATAGAGGGTATTAAAACATGAGTGTAGTTTTTAAAATAAGATTACATGAGTGTTTTAATACCTAATTATATGCAGTTGCATACACTACTTTATTTAATCTCACGACATTTTTGCTACTAGAGTTTTATCCAACAAAATATTACTCAAATTCGTATGTACGAAATAGCGCCAAAATGGAAAAGTCTTCTTCTTCTTCTTGTTTGTATGGCTAGTGCGGCGTAACCACAATTTTGCCAATATCAGTGGAAAAAGTCTGTTATTGGTCTATTGGCTCGGAACCAGCGCGTGGCGCGCGCAGCGCGCTCACCACAGATAATGTGGACTTAAATTGAATTGAAACCTCCTTGGTCGGAACACATTGTACTTTAATAATTAAAAAAATGATTTAAAGCATTGTTTCGTTAAGAGAATAATTCTTTAATTTAATTTTTTAATTTTCTTAAAGAAGTATGTAAATAAAATATGCCAATAAAAGTCTGTATTTCATTTAATTATTAGAATATTACTGAATGCGATTATATAAAATCACTTTTAACCCTTCTATACCGTGATAATTAAAACAATTTATGAATGAAACGTACGTAAATTTACGTTTCTGGTTGGCAAAGGGTTAAAATAATGATTATACTGGCGATAACCAGAGCCTAACTCTTCTAAAATGCTGGCAGCATTGCTTTATTTTGACTCTGCGACAAGATTTTTTAAAGCCTGATATACGCTACGTATTGGGGAGTATTATACAGCCTAAAACTTAGAATTGGATACAAAAACAATGCTGTTTATTAGCTTTTCTCCATCTAAGTTACAAATCTAATCCAACACACTACCAATGGGCAACATTATAGTCTCAGAATGAGATCAGACTTCACTTATTTTCAAAGTACACTTTTCTCTTACTAATTCACTAGTTACATATTAACCATTTGTTCATGTCACAAATGACTCTAAAATTGTGCTTTTATGTCTATTCTAATTCATCTTTACGTAAACCCTTTTGAAAGCTCAATATTGTGCCGTCAGCAAATGTGCTTACACAACCACAAAACAATCAAAGAGAACCATGCTCTTTGTTTGTTTTGTGATCTCTACAATTTAACATAAGTTAAATAGATTACTTGGCCATCAATGGGTTACTATTAGTTTGGGTAAAAACTAACACGTGTCTGGGAACGTGAACTACTTAGTCTGTATTTTAGGGTTAAGGTTTGGGACACACGGGCAAATTGTTTTGGCAGGAATTTAGTCCGTTTTATTTTGTTAACCTTTCGGGTGACGAGATGTATTAATTGTTTCGACTACGTTTAGTACCAGAGATGCTCATATCAGACGAACACGTTATATTTCGCACCGGATTGAACACTCGTCACCCGAAATAAAGTTCCTTAGTTGCATTCTTTTTCGTTATTAATATATAATAATTTATACTAAGCTTCGATTACAAATAGTTATAACCTTGGCAGCGTTTTTTTGATGCCCTTTGATTACTAAAAATCTATATATAAATACTAGAAGTAATACCATTTTCGTAGTCGGATGTTTTTTTTGTATAATTTTTAAGTCAGAATGTCTTATTTATACCATAGAGTTTGACAGACTTTGGGAACAATATTGAGAGCTACAAACCTTTAGTATTTTGTTTGTAATCGTCCGTAATTTGAAGTCTACTGAACACTTAAAAATGTAACACTATTCTTAAAAAATGTTATTGCGTAAATGCCTTTAGGCTAAGTAGCGCAGCACAGGTTCAATCGTGGACCTTTTGTTATACCGTCCCAAGCGACAAACTGCACTGCATCCATCTCCTTGTGGTATTAAGTTTTCAAGTGTCTGTACTTTCACCGACACCCATACCCTTCAAACCAGAACTGAGTAGTGCGAGCATTCTTTCCCGGTCGAACTTCTTCACATAAAGTCGTATGGAGACTTTGTCGGTGGTAGTGCCACGCTGAAACCTTATGGGTTACAACCGATGGGGCTGGCACGACCGGGGAGAGTACCACACTCCCACATAACACCGACGTGAAGTTATATAGCTATTGCGTTTCATATGGTCTGTGGAAGGTTCCAGAGGCCCGATTCCCTGTTCCTCTACTCCTTCCTCCTTCCCCATCTCCCCTCCACCCTCACCACTTATATTCCTTCCTCAAAGGTCGGCAACGCATCCTCGAGGCCTCTATTGCGGATTGCGTATTGCGGATGTCCGTGGGCGACGGTATCACTTACCATGAGGTGAGCCGCTTGCTCGTTTGCCAACCTATCCCATAAAAAAGAGCTCTACAGCTACTAAACAGCTAAAAAACTTAAACACGTTAGTAAGTTAGGGGAACCATCTTTTTAATGTCGATATCTTGATAAGGATCTAAACAGCCTAAGTATTTGTATCTAAATATCAAATTGAGCGAAGTTTTCAGTGCCCGTGTGTATCTCATAAGAACGTAACCATGTATTATTAATTCATAAGATAATGTATACATTGAGGGGTAATTGTCCGAAATGACCGGGCATTCTGAAAAGGTAATCAATGTGCACATTAACCGGTCAATGTGGGAATAATGAACTGGTCGAGGACTATTGGGATGAAATCACGTGCTTCGTAGCGTGATGTTACGGATTAGATGGTTAAATAAGGTATTTTATGTTGATATAATTCACAAACTTATTGTTTATTTCCCTTTCCTGAAGGAAAGTATTAGCTGAAGTTTTTCATAAAGTATTGAGTAGTTATGTGCAAAGTGGCGATTGAAATGTCTATATGGCAACATTAATATTTTGTTCGTTTGACGTATGCATGTACGTGTTCCTAATTAAAATAAGCTTAAAGGCTTACGGCCGGTACCAATAACCTATCTATCGCCGGTTTACCTTGCTAGAGATAGATATTTGACACTATTTGTATGGACGTTATGTCACATTTCCATCGGTAGTAAGGAAAACTGTGGATAGATACATTATTGGGATCCCCATAACAAGTATTTTAATTTGACTTAATTTGCTAAATAGAGTAGTTATTGTTGATAGCCAATATTATTGTCTCTATGGGAAATACACTTTATTCTTGTGTACTGTTTGAGTAGCACTTAACCATTATCATATCCATTTATGTATAACATTTATACACCATTGAAATTAAATTATTTTGGAACGGTTTGTACTCGTATAAAACTTTTTGTAATTATTTTTATTTCTTTTGTGACTAATCTACCCAAACGGTAGGTTATGTAAGTATGTAACTCGATAGATGTAGTTTATATATTGTATTCACACGGTCTTTTTCTTTTTATGGCAGCATGACAAAATATTAATGTTACTTGACATTGCTACATTGTAAATTTTTGTATATGCAAGCAAGTAGGTAATAATTTATATAATAATGCATATTATGTCGGCGCATAGCTTTAACCGATGTTCTTATTTAGTATGGTATGTAGATAAATTAATGCTATTATTATTGTATAGTGTGATGATGTGTTTTGTGCGGAATAAAACTTATTTCTTGCTTTCTTTTCCTACTGTGGACGTTAATTTACGTCATTTTATGAATGAGCCCTTTTGTATTTTGTATGTTTGTATAGGCGAAGTGTTAATTCACTACATTACACTAACACTTTACACACGGATATACTGAGAGAACTATGTTTAATTAGTACTCACGGGATGTACTAGATTATTAAGTTCTTTATTAGCATTATTATTATTTATTACTATTTACTGGATTTTGAAGTTCCTGATATTTCCACACAGTTACATGCACCATGTTCCTAAGGGTAGACTGAAGATGCAGGTAGATGTAAAAAAGTTCGAAGTTATTTAAGAGCAACCAAACTTTTATGCATGTAACTGTTTCGATATAACGGGAAAATCTATTAAATCGTAAACATCCCTTAAGTAGGTACTAATTATAACTGAGTAATCAACCGCGAAAGTCTAAACAGTGTTTTCCATAAAATGCTCCTTCCAAAACTATTACTCTGTCCCTCTATAACGGGAAAAATGTGTCGAATTTAAATATAAACTATTAATTTATTTTACTTTTAACGAAATAACAGCTTTTTTAAAGCTCTGAGTTTTTATTATCAGTGAGAGAATGTTTAAAAGAAAACTTTTTAGTCATTGCATTCAGGTAAATGATTTGTCCGATTGTCACTCAATAAATCACAAGTAACATAGCTATATACAATTATATGGATACAACTAAGAATTATATAGTGGTATCTCAGATTTGGTAAAATTGTACCTATAATCACATATATATAGTACACGTAATATATATGAATACCTAAGCGGTACCTACGTATAGGTTTGGGGTTATAACCCAGGGCAGTCTGGAGTCTGATTTAGCTTTTTTTAAATCCTGAGCCGACTGACGAGCAATCAAAAGTGATGCGTTATTATAAGTTGTGTCTCTTCACAAAAGCTTCAGTTCGAGGTTAGGCTTTGATATCATAAGCCTCATGAGCGATGAACTCATTCTCTTTAGAGAGTGACTTTATCGTAAAGTAAAGTAAAGACAGATTAAAATCTGTCTTCACTCTTTAATCAGCAGATTTTACGACAATAATGTGAAAAGTATTAGTATATCAGTTGCTTACAAATGTTGATTGAAAACGAAAAAATGGCGGCTCTATGTCACTTTTGTCGGTTCTCTTCAGTGTTAGTAAGTTGACTACAGCAGGGCTATTATGTATCTCAGTTGCTAACAAATGTTGATAGAAATCTAGAAAAATGGCGGCTCTAAGTCAGTTTTGACAACTCCAGTAAGCAAAACTGTTAGTAAGTTGATGACTGGAGCTGACAAAAGTGACATAGGGCCGCCATTTTCTTCGATTTCAATCAACATTTGTTAGCAACTGAGATACATAATAGCCCTACAGTCATCAACTTGCTAACATTTTGGCTTACTGGAGTTGTCAAAACTGACGTAAAGCCGCCAATTTTCTAAATTTCAATCAACATTTGTTAACTGAGACACATAATAGCCATGTATGAAATACTCTCTCTGTTCTAGAAGTACGCTTAGTGGGCCTAGCATGAATAACTGCGTAAGTGTAACGTAACGTGTCATTCACGTGAAACAGTACAATCTGTCATGTATCTAGAGCAACTGTGACCCAGATAACTCATAGTTTGTACGCCGAAGAGTGACGCGTTGACGTTTACTATACGAATACTTTTTCGCAAATTCTTTGTGCTACGGCCTTCGAGTTAAATCTAGGCTTGAGTACAGCCGTGCGATTCTCTTATGATGCGTCGACGAGCTCACCGATGTCAAATACTTTACGAGATATCGCTCTTGTACATAAGGTGGTTTGTCTAATGCTTCTTGTCATATCGTCATTTGTTTCAGTGATGTTGTCAAAGATGCAATTTGCTCTTAGAGAATCGCACGGCAGAGTAAGTTGTAGCATTTACTGATAAATCTCCTTTTAAGTCGCGATTCACAACTGAGCGTCTTTCGGGAACAATACTATAAGGCACTGCCCAAAGCCAAAGATCCGTAAAACGCTATGTTTTTCGTCGCACAGCTTAGACATACTAATTACTGATACAAACATAAAAAAACAGTGGATAGTGAATAGTGAGTTAAAAAAATACTTATATACTAAAATTGCACAATATCACACAAAATAAACACAAAAAAAGACAGAAACAAGTACAATTTGAAAAATATAATACAGACTTCCATTGTGTTCAGTTATTGGAGAACAGATAAAATTTGATCACACGGAAAGTACCAGCTTTCAAACAAAAAAAAATATTTTGATAATCGGTTCACCCAGTCGAAATTTAAGAAACATAAAAAATATGGTCGAATTGAGTACCTCCTTTTTTTGGAAGTCTCACTTCTCAATATTTTGTGCGAAAACTACTCGTACTATATTTTTTTATAGAACAAAGATAAAATTTATTCAAGTAAATAACTATCTATATTTCTTTACCATTGTTGTTTCTTTTATTAAAATTTCGAAAAAGTTATCGTGTTTACAGACGCCCGCTTGTTCTCGTCACGATCAGTGCTTCACCTCCTCAAATACCTAAAAGTTTGCTATCGCAACTTACCGTTAAATAAGTGGGGTCATACACTCGAACACTTTACCCAGCAACTGAATATCCAGATATGACATAATTTGTATTACGAACATGACGCTTATCAACGGATTTTCAATTCTAGTAAATTGGATTTGGTCTCTTATCGTTCGTTGACCCGCTGATAGCCTAGTTACATTTCATTACTTTTCTCTTACTTGCTTACGTAACGCGTGCTCACTTGCTCTGGTATTGGCTGGGAGTTGATTGGATAGTTTATTTTCCTGGGTTTATTAAATCACATTGTAAGGTCAGCCGCCTTATTGTCTAACTGGAATGAGAATGAAAAGTCACTTCATTCTCATTCCCATTGATGGTTCCAGCCAATAGAATTGCAGGGTGTTCACCCAGAATGGGACTCAAATGTCAAAATGAAGCCAATTCTCATTCTCGGTAAAGATAGTCAATATGGCCGCAGGTCTTGAGGATTTCTGACTGCTTCGAGCTATAGGTACCTACCCTACACTTTGTATTATTATAATGACTGATTATATGCGACTAATGGTTGCCCTTAAGTTTATTTCGATGAATGTCAGATCGTTTAAGAAAGATGATTTTATAAACAATTGCATTTGTGAGTAATTGCTGCGCAACTGGCAGCTTCGGGCGTCGTAACTGTGTAGTCCTGAAGGGTTTTTTGATAACGTTAATCATCATCATCATCTCAGCCGTAGGACGTCCACTGCTGAACATATGCCTCCCCCATAATTTTCCAAAAGGACCGGTTGGAAGCTGCCTGCATCCAACCTCGTCCTGCGACCTTTATCAGGTCGTCTGTCCACCGTGTTGGTGGACGACCTACGCTGCGGTTGCCAGTCCATGGTCTTCACTCCAGTACCTTCCGGCCCCATCGGCCATCTGTTCTGCGTGCTATGTGCCCTGCCCACTGCCACTTCAACTGGCTAATCTTCTGGGCTATGTCGATGACTTTCGTTCTTCTACGGATCTCCTCATTTCTGATTCGATAACGAAGAGAAACCCCGAGCTTAGCCCTCTCCATAGCTCGTTGATAACGTTAATACGAGTAGTATTTTTAAAACTGTTCAAACACGATACAACTCTGTACTAAAAATCAATTTCTTTTTAATTTCCGCTTTTTTAGAGTTTCACACATATAATCGAAAGTACTATGCACAGCACAGTTCAATTTCGTGGGGTCCCTCAACCCTTAACAAGGGCAATAAAACTTAGCTGTTTGGGCCCTTGGGTGAATGCACTGAAACTGAATTTTACTTCAGACGGTCGGTGTAACGAACTTTCCCTTTTCGTAGGACAGGAACAGACTAGGGTCGAGATGTAGAAATTAAAAAACTCGTATCTATTAAAAATTCGTCGTTTGCACAACGGAAGCTATAGCTAGGTTCTTTGAAGCAAACACTACATATAAATAACTTTTTTTACATATGTTGGAACTGAATTCAATACCAAAAAGTGTAAAATATCTTGTTGAAGTCGGTACCATGATATATAAATGTACCTATTATCACAATATTGTGCACATGGTACCGACTAAGACAAGTTATTTCACACTTTTTGGTATTGAAGTCGGTTCCATTTGTTTATAAAAAAAAATTACATATTTACCTAAGTGAACTCGCTACTTACGGGATCGATTGTCATTCACCGTTAATGATAATATCATCAAGATAGGCTTAACATTCTTTTAGTTTTTGGAGTGTAACTCAAAAACTGCTTGACAGAATTTGATGAAATTTAAATGGTGGTCCCTCGGAATAAAAAAAAACTCTACTAAACAAAAACATATTTTTGAGAATCGGTCCACAAATGGTTCCCCATATTGAAATCGGCTAACATACATACGAACATGATAACCTCCTCATTTTTGAAGTCGGTTAAAAATTATTTTAAATACGAATGCCAAAAATACACCATACTTATAATTATCATTCCATTTCTTACACGGATTTGATCCGTTCCTTTACAAAAGCATTTTTAAAATTTTCAGTAAAGTTAATTGCAATAGTATATTTCATTACAAGTGGGGAAAGGCTGTCATTGCAAAGAGTTCCGACAAATGTCTACCCGAGCCGAGGCGCAGCCGAAGGCGAGGGTTGACAGTCAGAACAAATTGCAATGACGGTTCCGCACGTGTACTGAACGACTATTTTTAATTCAGTTGCGAAAAAATGAAGCAATTTAATAAAATAAGCTCGCAAAGAAAATTTCTGAAAAATGGCGCCAACCGTAGAATATAAGCAGAGATTTTTTTTTCACCCGTTCTGGTAGGTAAAGGGAACTATGCCCATACAGCCAAGTTTTCAGTAGAATTTTTTTATTGATATGAAATGAAAATGAAATTTAATGAGATGAAATGAAATGAAACCTTACCTAACTCATTCAATCAAATCATTAAATCTGATATTGAAACAAATTAGTAGCTTCTTTTTAGAAATACACGTATTTGCATGAATCATAAAAACTTCTATGATTTTTTTTTAATAAAAACTTCATGGTTGGTTTTTCTTTACAGTTGGGAAAGAGAACGCACGAGTTCGGGAAAGGTACAAAAAAGCACGAGTATGTAATAGCCCACATCTCGAACGCTATACGTCCCTGCAATACGCCACTTTTTGAGCAACTGTATTAAAAAGATATTGTAAGCAGTTTTAAAAGTCTTGATGCAAAAAACGGTAGACCTATGGGGTCTTTCTGTGAAGACCGTTTTTTATAGATGTCATTGCATCCAATCTAGCAGCTATTTTTAATAGTTGTGTTGCAAGCGGTGTATTATAATATACTGCCAATTTTAGTCACATCTTAAAATAATAAGACAGGTGATCATTTGACACCCACTAAACGGGACCCCTTTATAGAGCCACCATCAGTGGTGACAAAAGAGGCAACGTTAGTAAGGATGGCTAAAGGGTTTAAAGAAGTGTGCTGCGGTTTCTCTAGAGCGCTTCTACCGGCGTTATGCCCTTAACAAACACAACACACTTCCATCATCAACTCATGTAGCTTTTTGGTACTTGTTTTTGCATCTCCAACCCCAGACGGCCAACGAAGGTTTCGTCTGGGTCTCATTTAGCCCCAGGGAGAATAGGGGTCCGCGCTGGCACCAGTCACTGACTACTAGCCACAAAACTGCCCCTCCGGTATTTTTATTATATTATTATCATTTATGTAAATTGTATCTCGTATCCGAGGAGTCATTTTGTAAATTTTTGGGGGCTTTTGGCCAAAAAAAATTATTTATTTATTTAATTAAAGCACAATACAGATCACAATCAAAATAATATAAAATATAGATTCAATTATTTTTAAAGCTGGATTGCAATCCAACTGCATGCGCTTACAGCTATACAAATTATAAATCATGCGCGTGTGTTCGTAGCTAGCAATATTGCTAATATAATAATACTAAAAGAAAACCTTAAACTAATTATCAAAATATGTTTAATCAAACAATCTTTCAGACAGACGAGGCGCGACAACGCCGATCTTGTCTGAGTTATTTTGTTTGGGGAAGAGGATATCTTTTACAGTTTCGATATAAACACTATATCTATATATATTATTAGTTATTTATCAATAATGTCACGTTGATCAGACGAGAATTCGCGGACTATCCCGTATGTGGTGTATGTACAATATCTGGAGCAGGGGTTGGCAGTAATTTTGAATGAGTCCGGGATAGTATTGAAAAATTTGATCGAGGTCCAGAAAAAAACTTATAATATGTATTTACTTACTAGGTACCCCAGCTATCCAACCATTTCTTACGCCACACTACTGTGTGCAGCATAGCAACAGTTATGCGTCTACTTTAGCTAGGTAGGTATATACTCAAAGGTATAATAACCTACTAGTACTAAACTAACTAAATAAGATTCTAGATGACAGATATATATATATATATATATACCTATTTTCTGGTCACGCTATAACTTAAGAACGGATGGAACACTCTCACTAATTATTTGTTGTTGTGTTAATTATAGTCAGAATCAGAATAGGTTCTTATGAAAGAAAAACCAAGAACATATGGGAGGCCGAAGGCCGAGCCTACTACGCGAACGAAGTCGCGGGCAGGCGCTAGTATAACAATATATACAATATATCATATTATTAATATATTATAATATAATATATTGTTATATATCTGTCACGTAGTATCACATATATTTGGCGGTCCCAAGTTCCAATCATTGGCTGTCCGACTGTTGCCGACGGACGATATAATAGGTACCATTATACGATTTAGGCTAATTTTGGAAATTATAAGTATATGAGGATCTACTTTTGAAGATAGAAAATACGATTTACATAATTATGAATGTACTAAGACAGTGGCGAAAATACATTTTATAAATATATAAACTGTGATTCATAACCACAACGGAGCGTTAAGTATTTCATTAACCATAAAGACACACGTCAAACGATATACAATTTCCTCTTTCTAACCACATTTATCAACTTTACATTAATTTTAAATAAATGCATGTGCCTGACTAATAGTTTTGTATCAAATCCGGTCATACAAGTCTGAGAAATTAAAACCTTCTTATTCATGAAACGCGCGAGAAAAAATGAACAACTGTAATGAAATTTGGATGACGCATTTATCATTATGTTTGTATGTGTGTTTTCGGAATTCAAAATGGATTCCGGAAGGACAGCGCGACGTTGCAGTCTATCGAGAGCATCCATAAGGTAGGTACTTAGCGGATCCATACCAGGAGGCAATATTCAATACAAGGTGCGCCCGCACCTGAGTTTTATAAAAGAGGCAACGCTGATCAAGAGCGAAGAAATGCCTCGCTCTGTTCAGTAGCTTTACCGTGAGTTGGCAACATAAATGTCATCGATAGTCGATACTCGATCTCGCCTACCTATTAAACTTGTGATTGGCGTACTCGCTGTCAATTTTAGTTCTATAATCGACCGCAAGGTGGCACTGTTCTTTTATCACGATATTCGATACCGAGCATCGATTGATGTCAATTTTGTAAACTCATGGTAGACCTACAGGACTCCGAGTTTGCGTGAAGCTAAACTTCATAATACTCTCGATGTAGTCACGCTGGTTCAGGTCACTACGGATGTCCATGCCAAGGATGTTAAGCCTACAGTCATGAACATACGAAGTGCCTAAACAAAAAAGTATTATGTTTAGTTTTTAGTAGTAGGTAATGTAAACATACCTAGTAAATATTAACGTCTTATAGCTAATGATGTGCAATTTAACAAGTGTAGCGAACTGATAGACAATCAGTGGTTAGGACCCGCGTCCAGCAGATGCTCAGCTATGGCAGATTTGTGTCTTTCATTGTTTTTTACTGCCTTTATGTGTTCCTTGATGCGTTTGTGATGCTTGATGTTTCATGCCGCATCAAGGAACACATAAAGGCAGTAAAAAACAATGAAAGACACAAATCTGCCATAGCTGAGCATCTGCTGGACGCGGGTCCTAACCACTGGATTGAATTCCATAACCCAAAAATCTTGTCCACCGAACGCCATTACATACCAAGGCTAGTAAAGGAAACTATTGAGATCTGGAAATGCCAGAATTTCAATCGAGGTTATAGTTTTCAACTCGCCAGTGCGTGGAATCCAGTATTAGGTTGTTTTAAAAATAAAAATCTGCGTTCAAAATGTGTACAAAATACTATACGCAGCGATACAGTGAGTGTGTTTTGTCGGGACTTAGGATCGAGTTCGAGTTCCAGTGATAACCGAAGCAAAAGACTAAGAAAGAGGGTAGATCGTTGTCTGCACCTAACTTTTTAACTTTTCGACCAACCACCCGCACTCTTCAGTCTTCCCGTGAACATGGTGCATGTAACTGCGCCGAAATATCGGGAGCTCATTCCACAAAAAATATAAATATATATTTATACCACGGTAAATATCCCGTTAATAATCATATAACTTTTTTGTAATAAGTGTGATGACTTATTACATCATATTCATGATGATCAGCACATTTTATTCCCACTGCTGGGACTCGAGCCTTCCTCTTAGAGAGAGGCCCAACCCATGTCGAAGTTTTCAGGCCACCCGAAGGCCTTCAACATAGCCTAACGACTGTTGCCCTAAGACAAACAACCGGGACCGACGGCTTAACGAGCCCTCCGAAGCACGGAAGCGCTCAGTTGAATAATGCCACTAGCGGTCACCCATCCAAGTCCTGGCCGCAGCAAGTGTTGCTTAACTTGTTGATCGGTAAGATCGTCAAGTCAAGCTCCGCTACGAGCGCTTCGATGACTTTAATGAGCTTGATGAGCGGCCTGATCTATTTTATAGAGATTTTTCTTTCCACAGAATAACAAAAATTTGATGTTTTTGGCCATTGATTAGGCACTAAACATTTGGTACTCTACGACACAATAGTGTTATATAGATAACAATACCATGTCTACGATCTCATTTTCTTCGCTATTATGAGTGGCTACGTCTCCCTCAGCCTTTCCAACAAATCATAACATCCATAGATGGTATTACGCTATTGGGCAACTGATCTGCATGTATACAATAAACCGGCAAAATAAACACCAATTTTAAACTTACATGTTATGTTATTTTATTAAGGTAAAAATCTCATTATTAGGAACAGGATACAACATATAATTATACTCACATAATAATTTCCAGAAAAATATTAACTAATGGTAGGTATACGCAGGGTGCAAGCCGTAATACAATTGAAATAATATTGAGTCATTGCCATGTAGGACAGGAAAACTGGTTGTGTCTAGACTTTGGTAGGTAAACAATAGATGGTAGCAATGACTTTATAATCTACAGACATGCAACAATCCTACTTCATTACGGGCCAAATTTAGCCGTATCGCATATATCTCTGCATATAATAAAACTGTAGAGGAATTTCTGTACAACGAAAAAAAATATATAAACCGAATCAAGGCGATAGAAGGAGTGAAATCGGTCTAATTTAGATTGTTTTAAATTTTTTTGGTTTTTCTGTTTGTCTGTTCGTCTGTCTGTTTGTAGGGATATCTTATATCTCTAGTCAACATATAAGATACTTTTGACTCCGGTAAATTAATGAGTTCCCGTGGGATAGCTAAAAAAACTGTAATTAACCGTATCCCGCGAGGCCACGCTAGCAAAGCCGCTGGCGTACACTAATATTATAAATAGGAAAGATTTTATATGCTTGTAATTTAAATTCAATAACTACTTAACCTATCTTGAAAATGATTCCACCAGTAGAAAGCTAACACTATTCCTGAGCGACGTAGGCTACCTTGATTGATCATCATCATCGTCCATCACCACGCGGCTTAACCCGCGTAGGGCTGCTAAAATACAATAGCTTGCCCAGGGAGAAAGTTTATGGATTTATGATTAGGTTCCGTATTTAATTGAAGATGGAATGGAAGGTTTTTTTAAGGTAGAGCAATATTGTCAGATACTACCTTAGTGTACGGAAACCCCGATGCGCGACCCAACCTCACGCAGTCACTTTTTTTTTTGGATTCAAAGCTATGTTTTTCATATATGTAAAAATAAAATAAATACATGTGAAATTTCTATATTTGGATGTTTGTTACTTAGTCACGCAAAAGTAGCTGAAATGATTTAGATGAATTTTGGAGTGGAGATAATTTGTACCCGGGGTTAACACATAAGCTACTTTTTATCCCAACCTTATTCAACGCGGACAAAGACACGCGCATAGACTGGCATATAAATGTAAACGGATCAAACCCTGCTCGATAACTACAATACCTATGGTACTGAAGTTAAAATACTTGATACTTGGAGATAGACGTGACAAAACTATGGAGCCTGGTCGACAATACCTAAATTATACCAGCCACTGCTCTAAGAACAAAGGATTCTGTAACCAACTAACTACGTTTAATGATATTTGGGCATGCTATTTCATTACAATACTAGCTCCACTGGCCATTCTCTCCCGCGTAGTGATGATGATGATGATGATGAAAGTATCCTATGTGTTATTCCAGTGCCTTATGTATCTGCATACTAAATTACATTTAAATCCGTTTAACCGTTGTGGCGTGGTTGAGTAACAAAGCATCATCTATCCAAATTGATTAATCAAAGATTAGTAAGAAGTAAACGTACAACTCATTTATCAATATATCTTTTTAAAATGACATGATCACTAATTCAAGAACTAACGTTAGAAACGGGGTATTTACCATGTATTGTATTTATAGTGAGCTTCAGTTTACTTCAAAGTGATACTTCAGTTAACTCGTGAACATGGCGCATGCAACTGTGCCGAAATATCGAGAGCACACCATAAATACAAATAAAAATGTAAATAACTCGTTTCTAACGTTAATTCTTCTATCAATATATCTATCTATATTATAAAAATGAACCCCTATTTTTCCCGGCCACGCTACAACTTGAAAACTGCTTCAGCGATTTCAGCGAGAAAGTACTTACATCAAAAAATAATAATAAAAGATGAGGTTATGGCAAGGCCGATGCCGAGCCTACGAAGCGAGCGGAGTCGCGGGATGTCGCTAGTTACAAATTATCTTTTGCAGCTCCAACGGGTATTATAAGACTAAAAGTCTCAAATTTCCCATTAACGGGGAAATGTAATAGGGATTTTGGCACTAACCCTCACTTACCACCCATAGCAAACTTTAGTTAGCGCATACAATATAACATATCACAAACTTGTTAAACCCAAATTCGTACATATCTGCTCCTCATATAATTATCTGGCACATTGATAATGGTTATAATTTAATTATTCAAAATAACCTTAAACTATACGAAATTGGAAGCCGTATTAGTATCATCTACTCAGTCGTTGGTTCAATCCCTATGTAGTGTTAGAGAGATGATGGGAATAATATTTTGGCAATAGACTTTTAGCGATTGTCTGGGTATGTTACTGTCAATCTTCCTCTCGCTAAACCTGCCACGAAGCACCTCACGGTGGCAGGTGTCTTTAAGAGCAAATCGCCATGTAGGTCCAGACCTATCCAGAACACACAGGTGATTTTCCACTGTGCAAAACTTTCGATCAAACCCTCACATGCAATCAAGTAAGAGGTTGGTTCAACACTAGTCAATGATTAATAAAAAATACATTAATTTGGATCATAGTGGTCCAACACTTGGTTGATGAATATTAAAAAGTTGGAGCAGTTCCATCTGGAGTTCCATATTCAGCTCATATCAGTTTTCTCCTAAGGTCATCAGACCACCCCCTTTTCCCTGACATAGTCTTAGCGTCTCATCGTGCCAACTAGGAGAAGCAATCTATGAAAAGAATCATGTCGGCCATGTTGTTAGACCTGTTAGATTTTCAGCCGGATCGCAGCAACTTTAAGTCAGTCATCATTTTGAGTTCACCTTGAATTTTTGAAAAAAATGCTCTTCTGGTCCCCTTTGAATGCTTAACCATCCTACGAGCTTAAACATAACACACAAAATTACCTATCTCTTAAGGTTCCGGAGTTGTTACCTCAGATCATAAAAATAAGATCAATATCAAAATCCTAAAATAAATCCTCAGAATTCGTCCCTGTGCAAATCTCAAGGCCCAAACAGCATCAGAACCGATCGGTCAACGCCCTCCATGAACTGTCTGTCCTAAGCAATAATATATCACATATATTTACGTACTTGTTAATATATTGGAGTAGAGTTAGCAGTCGCAATTTTTTCTTATTGAAACTAAGTTGCTGTAAAGTTTATCAACATACTGTATTATATTAGTTATATCTCTACTACATAAAGTTTTAATGTGTTTTGAGTACGATACCCAAATCGTTTTAAGTGGAAGCTGATATGTGTTAACGGAGTAGCACAGTCTAATCATTCAGGGGTTAGACTAAAACCCCTGATTGATTAGACTGCAATTCATCTGTCGCTGAAACTTTACAGTATTTTTTTATTGGTTAGAAATGTGTACCTAAATATGAAAATCAGTATAGCTCTTAGTGAAAAATTGTTCCATCCGAAATACCAATGCTATTTATGTCAAATCATGCTAAATAAGAATTATGAAGCGCTTGCAGCGGAGCTTGACTTGGCGATCTTAACCGATCAACAAGTCAAGCAACACTTGCTGCGGTCAGGAGTTGGATCGGTGACTGCTAGTGGCATTATTCAACTGAGCGCTTCCGTGCTTTGGAGAGAACGTTAAGCTGTCGGTCCCGGTTGTTTATCTTAGGACTACAGTCCTTAGGATATGCCGAAGGCCTTCGGGAGGCCTAAACAAAAAAAAAACGACATGGGTTGGCCAATAACCTATCCACCAAGCCGCATTGGGCCCGCTTAGTGGACTATGGCCCAACTCCTCTCTCTGAGAGGAAGGTTAGAGTCCCAGCAGTGGGAACAAAATGGGCTGATTATGATATGATGATGCTAAATAAATATGTATAGGTAAAACGATTTCTAGAGGCCGTAGTACAAACGATTCGCGAAAAAGTATCGTAAGCGACGCGTCACGCTTCGGCGTACAAACTATGAGTTATCTGTGTCATAGTTGATAGATACATGATAGTTTCCATGAAAGATACTTTACGTTAAAATTACGCAGTTATTCGTATAGTTCCACTAGAAACTGTTAGATTTCGATAAGGTGATGTTTTTCGGAGCAAAAGCTGATAAATCGCAGCATTATTTGATATATGTACAATGCGAGATAGGTATTTTTATTGACCTGTCATGAAGGATGACATTAATACTTTAATTATAAATATATTGCATAACTGAGGCTTCCTCAGAGAAGGCGGCTTTTGCACAAGGACCTAACGTCTCACGCACGACGATCTCATGAGTTAATTCTGCATAAATTAATATAGCAGTCACAAGTTGCCATCGAAAAGTGAACTCAAACGCATGCCCAAGTAAATTATATTACTTACCAGTAAACCAGAGAAAAAATAAAGGGCACTGTTGAAAAGAAAAAAGTATAGTGAAGAGGTTTACTGGATAAGGCAGCTTTAGCACTAGCAACAGGTAGTTTCTAAGAGAGCGCAAGAACCATTTTATACGCGAGCAAAGTCGTCAGCGGATACTAGTTCTTTATAAATGTCTACTTCCATTTGCACAAAAAAGGAACTCAAAGTAAGCGATACCAGTCGGATCAGACAAGGAAAATTTCGTTATGTATAAATAAACATGAAAAACCAAATCTTTACTCAGTGTATATCCTTGAACTTCATACGTGAACTCGACAGCTTCGTGCAATAAGGTATGCTTTACATTATCGTTATAATACACATGCATATTATCAATAAATAAACATTGTTTAGGTATCATGAATAATCAATTTCCATTTCAGACCTGTGTTTCAGACTTCATCCAAAACCTATCCTATTCTTTCACATTAATAAAATTTGTAGAGTCTGTGCATAAAGAGGACCATCGTAGCGTTACAGTGAGCTTACATCCAGATTTGTGTATGACAGTACAATCCAGCTGTTAACTGTCAAATGTGATATTCAACATGATTTTTTCATAACCAAAAAATGGTACTGCCTTCAACGCTAAAAAGTGCGAAATAACTTGTTGAAGTCGGTAGCATGATAGTTCAAGAGTACCTATTATCACTATATTGAGCGCATGCAACAGTAAATATGACTTTGACATATTATTTCACACTTTTTAGTGTTGAAGTCGGTTCCAGTTTTGGTAAAAAAACATTTTTCAACTTTTTAGTATTGATTGTATCGATTGTCATACACCGTCAATTACGATATCATCAAGATAGGCGAAACACTTTTCAGTTATCGGGTTGTAACTCTAAAACAGGTTGACCGAGCTTGATACAATTTAAATGGGACCACCTCGGAAGTATATTGTACCAAACAAAGAAAGAATTATCAAAATTAGACTATTTTGCAAAAAATGTATGCGTGATCATACATTCAACATTAAAAAATATACGCATCGACTAGAGAACGACTTTTTTTTGAAGTCTGTAGCATCAATTGTACTGGACATTTTGTTTACTTGCAACAGTAAATATGTAATTGTTATATAATATTATATACCGCACAATTTCTATGACGCTTCCTTCATACCCTAAGGCCTTTATTAATAAACGTTGCGTAAACCTATATTAGGCGTAACATGCTTTGTTTTGCTTTCACGCGTGACATTGACTGCAAGCGAAACATTGACAGATAGATGTTTTAACTACTCCGGGTGTAAGCCAAGTTTATTAATAAGGCCGTAAGAGAGATAGGATATTTATAAAAAAATTATAAAACTGTTTTATAATACTTTATTTAATAAACTTTATAATATACACAAAACATAGACAAGTATATTAAGGATTTTTAATTTCGTTTCATTCGCTTAGGATCAAATAAAACAAATAATTTGTCAAACTACACGCGAGTCTTAAGAATGTAATTTACATGTAACAGTGTTTGAGTAAGTGACTCAGGATGTTGTTATGTTCCTTATTTATTCACTCCGAAACGAAAATAAGCGAAGACATACTAATATCTTGTACTTTGTAATAATAACACACAGCTTCCACGGCAAGTTTTTTTTAAACTGTCATAGATACAAAAGATAATAGTTTGTATTTATCAAAATAAGAACCTCGTTTCAAAGTGTTTAAAAACTTAAAAGAGACAAGAGTCCGTAGCACAAATAATTTTCGAAATAGTATTCGTAAGCGTTACGCTTCGGTGAACCTACTATGAGTTGTCTGTGTCACAGCTGCCCTAATTAAATGACAGTTTGTATTGCTTGTGAACGACACGTTACACTTACGCAGTTATTCGTGTTAGGCCCACTGATCATAGAACATATTTGTAGAGCATACTCCAAGCCGCTTCACAATCATAACCATAAACATATAAAAATCCTTTTAAAACACACAATAAAAGGGAAATATGTCATCACTATCATTATATAAACATACCTACTGATAGCGACAATATGAATATTAACTCCTTTGTGTTGGCATTACGTAACAAAGTCTGGCTTGTAGTCCGCACTCCGCACTGCGCTTAGAGCAATGTCCGATCGCCCTTGTGCCGACCGCTTACGTAAGCACAGAGTATACAGCACACACACGCTGACGCATGATGCGCTAACTAATGACCAGGTTCAAAAGAAAGCATTACGAATCATGAAGATATCTTTAATTGGACTTTTATTCTAATCGAGACTAGTTAGGTTTCTTATTCTTATTTTTGTCTATCACTAACAGCCGTATTTATATAAGCAAAAGTTAAGAGGATTGCATAGCTAGTACTTTCCATACTAAAAGAGAAAACTCTTTTCTACCTCTTATCATTGTCCGATTTCAGTGATTATTTTTTCATGGAATCATTGCATTGTTTACTATGCCCGTACGTTTTGATTTTTTCAGTTTTTTTTAAGTCCTATAAAAGGAAATTTATAGTACTTTGAAATACTGAAAAAATCTAAACGTACGGGCATAGTAAACAATGTGATGATTCCATGAAAAAAAATCACTGAAATCGGACAATGTTAAGAGGTAGAAAAGAGTTTTCTCTTTTAGTATAGAAAGTACTTGCTATTCAATCCTCTTGCAACGATTTTAAACTAGAATTTGCCTGAAGTTAGACTATCAAAGGCTTAGCCGAGTAATAGTCACCATTTCCTTTACAATGAGAACACGTCAATTTTTCGTTCTTATTACAAAAGTTAAGTTGTATGACATTCGCACACAAGTCTGAACTGTGAAAGATCTATTACGCTGTAAAAATTAAAATCCCACGACAACAACCTAATAAAAGTGTAAAAAGATACATACAATTTTGATAGGGTTAGGTCATGCATTTACTTTAGTGAGTAACGTTCATTACTCGAGTATAGAATAAGATTTTTTGTGGAAGTATTCTAGTATCGTGAAGTAATTACTTCATTGAGAAATTACTTAGCAACAAGTAATTACTTGTTTATAAATACGAGTGTTAGACTAAGATATCAATCCGTATTTATATTATGTTTGTTCTATTTTTAAAGGACTGGTTCTTGGCATCGCAGTTGGTTAAATTAAACAAAAAAACAAATATAAAATAACAAATAGATACAGAAAGATAACAATTTAGGAGTATTTTGTATTTGTACAAATTTTTTTTTTCTTTGTTTTATCGTAACGTACGTATAACAGTATGGCAAACTTGGTGTAATTATAGCGCAACAGCAGAAGAAGAAGATAGTGCAACAGTAAAGTCTACTAACAAAATAATAAATAGGTCAATCACGAGCCATGATTGGACTAACTTCTTAAAGAATTTAAGGATCTTGAAGAAAAAATATTGAAATTAAAAAAAACACATTTTCTGATAAATCAATCAAACGTGGTGTTCACTTTTTTTTATTGAAATATGCGGGATCACTCTCAAGGACAGCTAACGAAACACAACTGTTCCATACTCATGTGATTGATTTTCAATAAAATTAGTGTCGTTTAATTTTACTGAAAAATACGGGATTACTTTATGTAACACTTGCCGGATAGATTCGACTATAGTTTTAGACCTCTTCTGGTGGTCCTTTTCATGGATGTTCGGGACGCCTGCTTTGATGACGTCTCGCTTAGTCTGGACCACCGTATGTGGTCGAAGCAGAACATTTTAGACAAAAATAATGCTTGAGTAAAATGATTAAATTGTGATTATCAGGAACGAATAAACCACTGCTCTAGACACAATATTATGTAGAACTTAAAGCGTTTACGGTTCCACCCGTGTGATGATGGCTGATGGTGATGAGAATAAAAAGTATCCTTTGTGTTACCAGTATCTAATTTTTCTTCATACCAAGTTTTATCCAAATCCTTTCAGGTGTTATGACGTGATTTAGTAACAAACCTCCGTCCATTCGAAGATATTAATTCTCTCATTTATAATATTATATTAATAAGATCAGATGATAAAAGGGAACAAAGTGGTAATGAATGTACCGACCCACTTTGAGTATATCGTGGAAATAGTATTGTTTTACACTGAACCACTGAAAAGCTTGTTAATTTTTTTAACAAAACTGTCACAAATAGATCAGATAGAAAAAGATGATAATGTCTTAAATTAGGCTTTAAAACCGGCTAGGACCCGCGTAATATTGTGAGTGACTCCCAGAAGAAGAACTTCAAATAAGTTCGAAACTGCTCGAAGACTTTTTCCGGTAAATACGAATATTCCTAGAGTCCTAGCCGGTTTTAAAGCGTAATTATGAACATAACTCGCCATAGTTTTAATTGTAAAATTTCTTAAATACCTACATATGCATAACAAACATGCGTTCATACTCGTAGATAAGAAAAATCATAAGTAACAGAAAAACCTCAACAAAATAGAAACTAATCATACGTCGATTACGTATATTATAAATTATTACAACTTTACTTTTGACATATCAAATCTTCAATCTTTGACAAGCATGAAACATTGCCCGTTAAGGCATAGATTGAACACAAGTTACTACTTAAGGGTGCGATACCCCTTTTCCATGTTACAAAGGACAGTGACTCGTGTTACGTAGAAACGTATATCTAACGTAGATATTTGGTATCCCTTAGGGGTACTTAAGTTTGTTGACCTCAAGGGCGAAGGCCTGGGCTACGTTTTTGCGTGGGGTGTAGGGCGGATTTTTTACTCAGATTATTGTACAAGATAGATCGGTAGCTTTGACAAGAGTCGGACCTTAAAGGGTAACAAATTTTTACAGTGCGTTTTTCTTAATTACTTCGGAGATTTCTCAACCGCTTTCCAAAAAAGGAGGAGGTTTCAATTCGTCAGTATTTTTTTAATTAACGTCATAACTGTATACCTAGTGAACGATTTTGATGTTTCTTTTTTTGTTTGACAGGTACTTCATGAGGTGCCATTAAAATTTGATCATGATGAAAGTAGTTTTGATAATAAATTTATCATTAATATCGGGTATAATGTAATGAAAAACGGTTATAAATGTATTTTTAAAAATAAGTGAGTCTTGCTATATGAATGTAGACCGGTAAAGTCTTGACCTATAAAGTTATGCAAACAATTCAGTGTGAACAAACTAAGATTCACGTAAAGAAAATATTTTTACCAAAAAAATTTGCCGACTTCCACACTAAAAAGTGTGAGATAACTTGTTGAAGTCGATACCATTCTTCTTCTTTAAGTGCTTCTTCATTACTGAAGGTATGCAGTCAGCTTTTTAAATTTTTCCTTGTCTATCGCTAATCTGAACAATTGCTCCACGGTCTTTACCCCGTCCACTCCCTGATATAACGGAGCCAAGACTTCATGTCGGTACCATACCATGATTCAATTTCAAAAACATACCATGTTGTCGGTACCTTTGCATGATTCAATTTCAAAAACATACCATGTTGTCGGTACCTTAGCATGGTTCAATTTCAAAAACATACCATGTTGTCGGTACCTTAGCATGATTCAATTTCAAAAACATACCATGTTGTCGGTACCTTAGCATGATTCAATTTCAAAAACATACCATGTTGTCGGTACCTTAGCATGATTCAATTTCCAATATTTTTATACCCTTTTTAGTAACCCTTACTACTTACGGGATCGTTTGTCATTAACCGACAATTACGATATCATTTAAATAGGCGTAACACTTTTCAGTTATTGGATTGTAACTCAAAACAATTTAAACTCAAAAAAAAGTAGGAGTCGACTTGAGAACCTCCTCCTTTTGTTTTGGAAGTCGGTTGATGAGAAAGTTATACACAACACCACCACATTAGACCAGATTGGAAAACCATGTTCATTAATCATAACTTCCTATTTAACTTAAAAACCCGTACTTGTTATGAAAACCGAAGGTAAAACTGGTCGAGTCTGCCTTTCGTATGACGTCACTAAGAAACATTGAACTTTTTGATGACGTAAACACTTTGTTGCTTATGACTTATCCAATGCAAGTGTCATATTTTTATTCTTTAACAAAAGATGTTATGTTTTTAGTATTGAACGTAATTCGGTATGTAAAGTTTTTTTTTGGTATTTTTTTTATATTTTTATTTCGTAGATTAGGTCATTATAAGAAACTAATTTCAATATTTTTGTTTTATATTCAGTAGTTATTTTATAATATTTTTTTGAAAATTTGAATACTATGACGTCACTTTTTTGCACAAATATGTAGTTGCGTTGAGGAGCCAAGAAAAGCACGCGAGTAAAAAAAAAGAAACTAGAATTTACTTTGACACTTGACAGTGACACCTACTAATTCGTAAGTCTCTATTCAATCAAAACAAAAGTCCGCTCGTGTTGTTAGATAAAGTTTTACTTCAATAGTCACACAGATAATAAAATGCAAAAAAGTGACGTCATTTAGAGGTCAATGAAAGTCGAGTTATTTCATCGTTTTTTGTTAAAATAAATGGCATCTTATCGTTTTAAAAGGTCAGAGTAGAAAAATAAGGGTTTGTAACATAAAATCTCGAAATGGTTTCGGAATTGGCATAGGTTAATTTTTTTTAGCATACCGAATTCATCGTTTCTTTTTAATTCCCTCACGCAAGTTTTTGTTTTGATGCATTGTGTTCGGGTGAACATTTTAGAATACGTTTAGTATGGTACTATTATTCAAAAAATACTAATAAGTACAATGATCTGATTGGTTAAATTGAATTATCTGTGTTTGCACTGAGTTAGCTGATTGGTCAGACTAGATATAACTTGAGTCAATAAACTGAATGAATATTAACTCCTTTGTGTTGGCATTACGTAACAAAGTCTGGCTTGTAGTCCGCACTCCGCACTGCGCTTAGAGCAATGTCCGATCGCCCTTGTGCCGACCGCTTACGTAAGCACAGAGTATACAGCACACACACGCTGACGCATGATGCGCTAACTAATGACCAGGTTCAAAAGAAAGCATTACGAATCATGAAGATATCTTTAATTGGACTTTTATTCTAATCGAGACTAGTTAGGTTTCTTATTCTTATTTTTGTCTATCACTAACAGCCGTATTTATATAAGCAAAAGTTAAGAGGATTGCATAGCTAGTACTTTCCATACTAAAAGAGAAAACTCTTTTCTACCTCTTATCATTGTCCGATTTCAGTGATTATTTTTTCATGGAATCATTGCATTGTTTACTATGCCCGTACGTTTTGATTTTTTCAGTTTTTTTTAAGTCCTATAAAAGGAAATTTATAGTACTTTGAAATACTGAAAAAATCTAAACGTACGGGCATAGTAAACAATGTGATGATTCCATGAAAAAAAATCACTGAAATCGGACAATGTTAAGAGGTAGAAAAGAGTTTTCTCTTTTAGTACAGAAAGTACTTGCTATTCAATCCTCTTGCAACGATTTTAAACTAGAATTTGCCTGAAGTTAGACTATCAAAGGCTTAGCCGAGTAATAGTCACCATTTCCTTTACAATGAGAACACGTCAATTTTTCGTTCTTATTACAAAAGTTAAGTTGTATGACATTCGCACACAAGTCTGAACTGTGAAAGATCTATTACGCTGTAAAAATTAAAATCCCACGACAACAACCTAATAAAAGTGTAAAAAGATACATACAATTTTGATAGGGTTAGGTCATGCATTTACTTTAGTGAGTAACGTTCATTACTCGAGTATAGAATAAGATTTTTTGTGGAAGTATTCTAGTATCGTGAAGTAATTACTTCATTGAGAAATTACTTAGCAACAAGTAATTACTTGTTTATAAATACGAGTGTTAGACTAAGATATCAATCCGTATTTATATTATGTTTGTTCTATTTTTAAAGGACTGGTTCTTGGCATCGCAGTTGGTTAAATTAAACAAAAAAACAAATATAAAATAACAAATAGATACAGAAAGATAACAATTTAGGAGTATTTTGTATTTGTACAAATTTTTTTTTTCTTTGTTTTATCGTAACGTACGTATAACAGTATGGCAAACTTGGTGTAATTATAGCGCAACAGCAGAAGAAGAAGATAGTGCAACAGTAAAGTCTACTAACAAAATAATAAATAGGTCAATCACGAGCCATGATTGGACTAACTTCTTAAAGAATTTAAGGATCTTGAAGAAAAAATATTGAAATTAAAAAAACACATTTTCTGATAAATCAATCAAACGTGGTGTTCACTTTTTTTTATTGAAATATGCGGGATCACTCTCAAGGACAGCTAACGAAACACAACTGTTCCATACTCATGTGATTGATTTTCAATAAAATTAGTGTCGTTTAATTTTACTGAAAAATACGGGATTACTTTATGTAACACTTGCCGGATAGATTCGACTATAGTTTTAGACCTCTTCTGGTGGTCCTTTTCATGGATGTTCGGGACGCCTGCTTTGATGACGTCTCGCTTAGTCTGGACCACCGTATGTGGTCGAAGCAGAACATTTTAGACAAAAATAATGCTTGAGTAAAATGATTAAATTGTGATTATCAGGAACGAATAAACCACTGCTCTAGACACAATATTATGTAGAACTTAAAGCGTTTACGGTTCCACCCGTGTGATGATGGCTGATGGTGATGAGAATAAAAAGTATCCTTTGTGTTACCAGTATCTAATTTTTCTTCATACCAAGTTTTATCCAAATCCTTTCAGGTGTTATGACGTGATTTAGTAACAAACCTCCGTCCATTCGAAGATATTAATTCTCTCATTTATAATATTATATTAATAAGATCAGATGATAAAAGGGAACAAAGTGGTAATGAA
The DNA here is from genome assembly GCA_917880725.1 of Selenia dentaria. Classification (NCBI taxonomy): domain Eukaryota; kingdom Metazoa; phylum Arthropoda; class Insecta; order Lepidoptera; family Geometridae; genus Selenia; species Selenia dentaria. The sequence goes on along the minus strand of OU862901.1, from coordinate 6,925,880 downwards.
TGTACCGACCCACTTTGAGTATATCGTGGAAATAGTATTGTTTTACACTGAACCACTGAAAAGCTTGTTAATTTTTTTAACAAAACTGTCACAAATAGATCAGATAGAAAAAGATGATAATGTCTTAAATTAGGCTTTAAAACCGGCTAGGACCCGCGTAATATTGTGAGTGACTCCCAGAAGAAGAACTTCAAATAAGTTCGAAACTGCTCGAAGACTTTTTCCGGTAAATACGAATATTCCTAGAGTCCTAGCCGGTTTTAAAGCGTAATTATGAACATAACTCGCCATAGTTTTAATTGTAAAATTTCTTAAATACCTACATATGCATAACAAACATGCGTTCATACTCGTAGATAAGAAAAATCATAAGTAACAGAAAAACCTCAACAAAATAGAAACTAATCATACGTCGATTACGTATATTATAAATTATTACAACTTTACTTTTGACATATCAAATCTTCAATCTTTGACAAGCATGAAACATTGCCCGTTAAGGCATAGATTGAACACAAGTTACTACTTAAGGGTGCGATACCCCTTTTCCATGTTACAAAGGACAGTGACTCGTGTTACGTAGAAACGTATATCTAACGTAGATATTTGGTATCCCTTAGGGGTACTTAAGTTTGTTGACCTCAAGGGCGAAGGCCTGGGCTACGTTTTTGCGTGGGGTGTAGGGCGGATTTTTTACTCAGATTATTGTACAAGATAGATCGGTAGCTTTGACAAGAGTCGGACCTTAAAGGGTAACAAATTTTTACAGTGCGTTTTTCTTAATTACTTCGGAGATTTCTCAACCGCTTTCCAAAAAAGGAGGAGGTTTCAATTCGTCAGTATTTTTTTAATTAACGTCATAACTGTATACCTAGTGAACGATTTTGATGTTTCTTTTTTTGTTTGACAGGTACTTCATGAGGTGCCATTAAAATTTGATCATGATGAAAGTAGTTTTGATAATAAATTTATCATTAATATCGGGTATAATGTAATGAAAAACGGTTATAAATGTATTTTTAAAAATAAGTGAGTCTTGCTATATGAATGTAGACCGGTAAAGTCTTGACCTATAAAGTTATGCAAACAATTCAGTGTGAACAAACTAAGATTCACGTAAAGAAAATATTTTTACCAAAAAAATTTGCCGACTTCCACACTAAAAAGTGTGAGATAACTTGTTGAAGTCGATACCATTCTTCTTCTTTAAGTGCTTCTTCATTACTGAAGGTATGCAGTCAGCTTTTTAAATTTTTCCTTGTCTATCGCTAATCTGAACAATTGCTCCACGGTCTTTACCCCGTCCACTCCCTGATATAACGGAGCCAAGACTTCATGTCGGTACCATACCATGATTCAATTTCAAAAACATACCATGTTGTCGGTACCTTTGCATGATTCAATTTCAAAAACATACCATGTTGTCGGTACCTTAGCATGGTTCAATTTCAAAAACATACCATGTTGTCGGTACCTTAGCATGATTCAATTTCAAAAACATACCATGTTGTCGGTACCTTAGCATGATTCAATTTCAAAAACATACCATGTTGTCGGTACCTTAGCATGATTCAATTTCCAATATTTTTATACCCTTTTTAGTAACCCTTACTACTTACGGGATCGTTTGTCATTAACCGACAATTACGATATCATTTAAATAGGCGTAACACTTTTCAGTTATTGGATTGTAACTCAAAACAATTTAAACTCAAAAAAAAGTAGGAGTCGACTTGAGAACCTCCTCCTTTTGTTTTGGAAGTCGGTTGATGAGAAAGTTATACACAACACCACCACATTAGACCAGATTGGAAAACCATGTTCATTAATCATAACTTCCTATTTAACTATTAAAAACCCGTACTTGTTATGAAAACCGAAGGTAAAACTGGTCGAGTCTGCCTTTCGTATGACGTCACTAAGAAACATTGAACTTTTTGATGACGTAAACACTTTGTTGCTTATGACTTATCCAATGCAAGTGTCATATTTTTATTCTTTAACAAAAGATGTTATGTTTTTAGTATTGAACGTAATTCGGTATGTAAAGTTTTTTTTTGGTATTTTTTTTATATTTTTATTTCGTAGATTAGGTCATTATAAGAAACTAATTTCAATATTTTTGTTTTATATTCAGTAGTTATTTTATAATATTTTTTTGAAAATTTGAATACTATGACGTCACTTTTTTGCACAAATATGTAGTTGCGTTGAGGAGCCAAGAAAAGCACGCGAGTAAAAAAAAAGAAACTAGAATTTACTTTGACACTTGACAGTGACACCTACTAATTCGTAAGTCTCTATTCAATCAAAACAAAAGTCCGCTCGTGTTGTTAGATAAAGTTTTACTTCAATAGTCACACAGATAATAAAATGCAAAAAAGTGACGTCATTTAGAGGTCAATGAAAGTCGAGTTATTTCATCGTTTTTTGTTAAAATAAATGGCATCTTATCGTTTTAAAAGGTCAGAGTAGAAAAATAAGGGTTTGTAACATAAAATCTCGAAATGGTTTCGGAATTGGCATAGGTTAATTTTTTTTAGCATACCGAATTCATCGTTTCTTTTTAATTCCCTCACGCAAGTTTTTGTTTTGATGCATTGTGTTCGGGTGAACATTTTAGAATACGTTTAGTATGGTACTATTATTCAAAAAATACTAATAAGTACAATGATCTGATTGGTTAAATTGAATTATCTGTGTTTGCACTGAGTTAGCTGATTGGTCAGACTAGATATAACTTGAGTCAATAAACTGAATGAATATTAACTCCTTTGTGTTGGCATTACGTAACAAAGTCTGGCTTGTAGTCCGCACTCCGCACTGCGCTTAGAGCAATGTCCGATCGCCCTTGTGCCGACCGCTTACGTAAGCACAGAGTATACAGCACACACACGCTGACGCATGATGCGCTAACTAATGACCAGGTTCAAAAGAAAGCATTACGAATCATGAAGATATCTTTAATTGGACTTTTATTCTAATCGAGACTAGTTAGGTTTCTTATTCTTATTTTTGTCTATCACTAACAGCCGTATTTATATAAGCAAAAGTTAAGAGGATTGCATAGCTAGTACTTTCCATACTAAAAGAGAAAACTCTTTTCTACCTCTTATCATTGTCCGATTTCAGTGATTATTTTTTCATGGAATCATTGCATTGTTTACTATGCCCGTACGTTTTGATTTTTTCAGTTTTTTTTAAGTCCTATAAAAGGAAATTTATAGTACTTTGAAATACTGAAAAAATCTAAACGTACGGGCATAGTAAACAATGTGATGATTCCATGAAAAAAAATCACTGAAATCGGACAATGTTAAGAGGTAGAAAAGAGTTTTCTCTTTTAGTACAGAAAGTACTTGCTATTCAATCCTCTTGCAACGATTTTAAACTAGAATTTGCCTGAAGTTAGACTATCAAAGGCTTAGCCGAGTAATAGTCACCATTTCCTTTACAATGAGAACACGTCAATTTTTCGTTCTTATTACAAAAGTTAAGTTGTATGACATTCGCACACAAGTCTGAACTGTGAAAGATCTATTACGCTGTAAAAATTAAAATCCCACGACAACAACCTAATAAAAGTGTAAAAAGATACATACAATTTTGATAGGGTTAGGTCATGCATTTACTTTAGTGAGTAACGTTCATTACTCGAGTATAGAATAAGATTTTTTGTGGAAGTATTCTAGTATCGTGAAGTAATTACTTCATTGAGAAATTACTTAGCAACAAGTAATTACTTGTTTATAAATACGAGTGTTAGACTAAGATATCAATCCGTATTTATATTATGTTTGTTCTATTTTTAAAGGACTGGTTCTTGGCATCGCAGTTGGTTAAATTAAACAAAAAAACAAATATAAAATAACAAATAGATACAGAAAGATAACAATTTAGGAGTATTTTGTATTTGTACAAATTTTTTTTTTCTTTGTTTTATCGTAACGTACGTATAACAGTATGGCAAACTTGGTGTAATTATAGCGCAACAGCAGAAGAAGAAGATAGTGCAACAGTAAAGTCTACTAACAAAATAATAAATAGGTCAATCACGAGCCATGATTGGACTAACTTCTTAAAGAATTTAAGGATCTTGAAGAAAAAATATTGAAATTAAAAAAACACATTTTCTGATAAATCAATCAAACGTGGTGTTCACTTTTTTTTATTGAAATATGCGGGATCACTCTCAAGGACAGCTAACGAAACACAACTGTTCCATACTCATGTGATTGATTTTCAATAAAATTAGTGTCGTTTAATTTTACTGAAAAATACGGGATTACTTTATGTAACACTTGCCGGATAGATTCGACTATAGTTTTAGACCTCTTCTGGTGGTCCTTTTCATGGATGTTCGGGACGCCTGCTTTGATGACGTCTCGCTTAGTCTGGACCACCGTATGTGGTCGAAGCAGAACATTTTAGACAAAAATAATGCTTGAGTAAAATGATTAAATTGTGATTATCAGGAACGAATAAACCACTGCTCTAGACACAATATTATGTAGAACTTAAAGCGTTTACGGTTCCACCCGTGTGATGATGGCTGATGGTGATGAGAATAAAAAGTATCCTTTGTGTTACCAGTATCTAATTTTTCTTCATACCAAGTTTTATCCAAATCCTTTCAGGTGTTATGACGTGATTTAGTAACAAACCTCCGTCCATTCGAAGATATTAATTCTCTCGTTTATAATATTATATTAATAAGATCAGATGATAAAAGGGAACAAAGTGGTAATGAATGTACCGACCCACTTTGAGTATATCGTGGAAATAGTATTGTTTTACACTGAACCACTGAAAAGCTTGTTAATTTTTTTAACAAAACTGTCACAAATAGATCAGATAGAAAAAGATGATAATGTCTTAAATTAGGCTTTAAAACCGGCTAGGACCCGCGTAATATTGTGAGTGACTCCCAGAAGAAGAACTTCAAATAAGTTCGAAACTGCTCGAAGACTTTTTCCGGTAAATACGAATATTCCTAGAGTCCTAGCCGGTTTTAAAGCGTAATTATGAACATAACTCGCCATAGTTTTAATTGTAAAATTTCTTAAATACCTACATATGCATAACAAACATGCGTTCATACTCGTAGATAAGAAAAATCATAAGTAACAGAAAAACCTCAACAAAATAGAAACTAATCATACGTCGATTACGTATATTATAAATTATTACAACTTTACTTTTGACATATCAAATCTTCAATCTTTGACAAGCATGAAACATTGCCCGTTAAGGCATAGATTGAACACAAGTTACTACTTAAGGGTGCGATACCCCTTTTCCATGTTACAAAGGACAGTGACTCGTGTTACGTAGAAACGTATATCTAACGTAGATATTTGGTATCCCTTAGGGGTACTTAAGTTTGTTGACCTCAAGGGCGAAGGCCTGGGCTACGTTTTTGCGTGGGGTGTAGGGCGGATTTTTTACTCAGATTATTGTACAAGATAGATCGGTAGCTTTGACAAGAGTCGGACCTTAAAGGGTAACAAATTTTTACAGTGCGTTTTTCTTAATTACTTCGGAGATTTCTCAACCGCTTTCCAAAAAAGGAGGAGGTTTCAATTCGTCAGTATTTTTTTAATTAACGTCATAACTGTATACCTAGTGAACGATTTTGATGTTTCTTTTTTTATTTGACAGGTACTTCATGAGGTGCCATTAAAATTTGATCATGATGAAAGTAGTTTTGATAATAAATTTATCATTAATATCGGGTATAATGTAATGAAAAACGGTTATAAATGTATTTTTAAAAATAAGTGAGTCTTGCTATATGAATGTAGACCGGTAAAGTCTTGACCTATAAAGTTATGCAAACAATTCAGTGTGAACAAACTAAGATTCACGTAAAGAAAATATTTTTACCAAAAAAATTTGCCGACTTCCACACTAAAAAGTGTGAGATAACTTGTTGAAGTCGATACCATTCTTCTTCTTTAAGTGCTTCTTCATTACTGAAGGTATGCAGTCAGCTTTTTAAATTTTTCCTTGTCTATCGCTAATCTGAACAATTGCTCCACGGTCTTTACCCCGTCCACTCCCTGATATAACGGAGCCAAGACTTCATGTCGGTACCATACCATGATTCAATTTCAAAAACATACCATGTTGTCGGTACCTTTGCATGATTCAATTTCAAAAACATACCATGTTGTCGGTACCTTAGCATGGTTCAATTTCAAAAACATACCATGTTGTCGGTACCTTAGCATGATTCAATTTCAAAAACATACCATGTTGTCGGTACCTTAGCATGATTCAATTTCAAAAACATACCATGTTGTCGGTACCTTAGCATGATTCAATTTCAAATATTTTTATACCCTTTTTAGTAACCCTTACTACTTACGGGATCGTTTGTCATTAACCGACAATTACGATATCATTTAAATAGGCGTAACACTTTTCAGTTATTGGATTGTAACTCAAAACAATTTAAACTCAAAAAAAAGTAGGAGTCGACTTGAGAACCTCCTCCTTTTGTTTTGGAAGTCGGTTGATGAGAAAGTTATACACAACACCACCACATTAGACCAGATTGGAAAACCATGTTCATTAATCATAACTTCCTATTTAACTATTAAAAACCCGTACTTGTTATGAAAACCGAAGGTAAAACTGGTCGAGTCTGCCTTTCGTATGACGTCACTAAGAAACATTGAACTTTTTGATGACGTAAACACTTTGTTGCTTATGACTTATCCAATGCAAGTGTCATATTTTTATTCTTTAACAAAAGATGTTATGTTTTTAGTATTGAACGTAATTCGGTATGTAAAGTTTTTTTTTGGTATTTTTTTTATATTTTTATTTCGTAGATTAGGTCATTATAAGAAACTAATTTCAATATTTTTGTTTTATATTCAGTAGTTATTTTATAATATTTTTTTGAAAATTTGAATACTATGACGTCACTTTTTTGCACAAATATGTAGTTGCGTTGAGGAGCCAAGAAAAGCACGCGAGTAAAAAAAAAGAAACTAGAATTTACTTTGACACTTGACAGTGACACCTACTAATTCGTAAGTCTCTATTCAATCAAAACAAAAGTCCGCTCGTGTTGTTAGATAAAGTTTTACTTCAATAGTCACACAGATAATAAAATGCAAAAAAGTGACGTCATTTAGAGGTCAATGAAAGTCGAGTTATTTCATCGTTTTTTGTTAAAATAAATGGCATCTTATCGTTTTAAAAGGTCAGAGTAGAAAAATAAGGGTTTGTAACATAAAATCTCGAAATGGTTTCGGAATTGGCATAGGTTAATTTTTTTTAGCATACCGAATTCATCGTTTCTTTTTAATTCCCTCACGCAAGTTTTTGTTTTGATGCATTGTGTTCGGGTGAACATTTTAGAATACGTTTAGTATGGTACTATTATTCAAAAAATACTAATAAGTACAATGATCTGATTGGTTAAATTGAATTATCTGTGTTTGCACTGAGTTAGCTGATTGGTCAGACTAGATATAACTTGAGTCAATAAACAGCGTTTTATTCTTTAAATGATTGTTACAACATAAATTGAATATCAAACGACTTTTCCTATTATAATTAGTACTCGCAGGAGTACCTGATTTCACAGTTACATGTACCATAGTCACGGGTAGATTGAAAATGCGAGTGCGGATGTAACTGTGCCGAACTATCTGAACTCAAAAACACATATTAGTACATCCCATGAGTATACTAATCATAATTTAGTTAACAACCGCGAATTTCTAAAACAGTATGACTTTTCCTATATATTTTATTTCTCTAGATAGAAATATGTATGCAAAAACAGAGAGAAAATAAATTGTTATTATTAAACACTAAATCACGTCATATTAAAATGAATAATAGTCTTTACTGTAAACTACACACAAAACAATAACATACAAGCACAACATACATACACACGCATACAAGCAAGCATATCCCAACAGGACATATACGTATACGAGCATAAATACACTTCATGCATGTGTGTATAATTAACATAAAGTATTTGTATTTTCCCTGAAATCTATCTATGTGTGGTAAGTACTGATGTGTGGGTATCAGACTTTGTGTCTACGAACATAACTTCATTGCAAGCCCAAAGCCTTGTTTACTGCGAGAAAACTCAGAAATTGCATAGACATTTGTAAACATTTGCTTTTTAAAGTAATTAACGGTATAGTTCAATGAAAGTTCCAATAGAAATCTGGTATACGACGTGTTTATGTGTGCTGCCAGACTGCAGCTCGTATTTACGTGTCTGGGTGCGTATGTATGCGTGCACCCTTTTCGTCTCGACCATCAAAACTTTTTACGATGTTTTTAATAAGTAAAGTTTTATCACTGCCGAGTAAGATTCAAATTTGAATGGCGTAGCTTTTTTTGAAAGTAAAAGGAGGGTTGTCAGTTATTTTGAATCACATACCTACTGGTTGCAGTGGTCATGCGTGTGTACATGTTCGTATGCAAGACACAGTGTTTACATGTGTGTGTTCACCTTGAAAACTGCCAGTTCTTTGTGCAATGGGTTATTCGGTTAATGCCATCAAGAAAGTCAATGGCGTGGATGCCGGTGGTAGCGACAGAAGAACAATCGGTATAATATAGAAAGAAAATAGTTTTTATAGGGTATTGGCTTACATAATGAATATTTCTGTACATTTCAAAGTTCATAAAAAGTTACTGAATACTAATTCTGTCGCTTTGTTAATTCTTAATCGATAGAGAGGATCTTATGACCGAAAGAGAATAGTGTATGGCAGATGGCTTACACAGTTGACTTTTTAGACAAGAGTTGTTTGCAGAAAGTAATACTATTTAAAAGTTAGTGAAATAACTGACAGTGTAATTCATAGTAATTAGACAAAGATATCCTATTTATTTGCAATTCGTTAACACGTTTGTCGCAGAGATTTATTTACACGCCCTATTTACATAGGTGCAGTAGGATAGTTTCATACAAACGACATTTAAATGTGAAGTCATAAATATTTTTTGGGGTTAGCCATCCTGCCAGATCTGACAATATTACAAAACAAATCTCAAGGTTCCATCTTGCTGCGGGTAATTAAAATATGAACGGATTGTATGATGGGAAAACACTATTTGGGTTATCTTAATCCAATCTTAAACCAATCAAAAGTCTAATAAAACCAAATTTAGCGAAAGTCTAAAGTAAATAAACGAAAATCTAAAATAAATAAAAAATAGTGCTTGGTATGGACATTTCAATCCTTATGAGTGGTAGCACGCCAGACGAGCAGTGGACAGTGCCATAGAAGCCTGCTGTGTTTTAATCACCAAGCGCCACGTCCTCAATAGTCCTGAGCTATTTTCGTTGTCGTCAACCCACAGTTTTAGGCTTTTAACTGATATTAACCTAAGCCCTTTCAGAGTTATCTAGTTATTCTTATTACCTATTTTATTTGTATCCTATACATAAGAAATATTCATATTTTTAACGGAATAATGACCATGTGTGAAAAGGGAACGTTGTGGTATGAACGACGATGTAGTAACTCAATAAGAACGGTATGCTAAGATGGTTTGACCATGTAGAAATAATGAATGAAAGGAGAATAACAAAACGGGTGTTTATAGGTCGAGAGACTGGATTCGTTGGAAGGGAAGGCCTAGACGAACCTTCCAAAATCAGATTCAAGACGTTCTGAAGAAGGCCCAGGTCAAGAGTACCCTAAACTGACGCTTATGTATGAAAAGTTTGATGAAAGTGGATGAAGCCAAAGAGGTGTGTCAGGATCGTAGCAAGTGGAAACCTGTGATCTCTGCCTACCCCTGTGGGAAACAGGCATGTTTTAATGACCATGTATATTGGGTTTGAGTTAGCGATATTTTGGCATTATTGCAAGCGTTATGATGACGAATGATTGTTCATTTGGGAACATGGCGCAAATTAAATACAAGGTCCCTAAAATAATGTAAATATATTTGTAATGTTTGTGGCCAGGCATCAACTTTCATACCTATCTTTGACTAAAGTTAATAGTAGAACTAATACCTCCAGTTTCTGGAACGTTTCTCAAAGTTTGATCAACTAACAGACGGAGTACTGACCGTTGATTGGTCACATATTGCGTCATAACATACAATTTACCAATGAGCGTTTAGTATTTAGTTGGTCAACTAATCAAAGCATTGACAAACGTTCTAGAAACTGGGGGATGCTAAAATTAATAGCTATGTAGTGGTAGGACTTTTATAGAGTCTGCCTGGGGAAGTACCACACCTTTGTCAACTACAGTTGTTATTCAACCGTGAAACAGTAGTGTGCAAACATTACTGTGTTTTGTTGAAGAAAAACGTTTCAAGCGAAACTAAAGGGCAAGAGATTTAACATCTTATTTCTCAGTGTGACGAGCGCAGTGCATTGCCATGCAGGGTTTAGAGCTGTTGTTGTTTAAAATACCATAGTGTATAATGGCAATGAACTGTTATGGGCAAGCGTGACGCTTAATATGAGGAGAGCGGCTTACTCATCTTGTTAACGATTGACATAAAATGCTATAGATAATGTTTTGTTTCGTGCGTTCACAAAGTTTAATTCATTGCCGGGGGTTCCGGGCTGGCGAAACCTTAAAATATTATTATGTTTTAATTCATACAAACTTATTACCAGTTTATACAGCTTACGGCTGCACTAATGGTCATCGCTTCTTGATTCTATCTTCGCTTTCCATCAGGCGAGACGGAGTCACTTTGATAAACATTATTTATAAACAAGCTATATTTGAAATTTTGGTACTTTATTGTTGAACGTGACACAGTTATAGGTGATATGGTATATAATGGCCATTGTCTGAATATTTTTCAATAAACCGTATACCTAGCATTTAGTAACTAATAATTATAATTTAATTATTGTTACGAGGACGAAATGCTGTAATAATATATTACAACTTCATCGTTAATGTAATAGAGTTATTTCCTTACACATGTTTTTTTCCTATAATTGTAAAGGTATGTATAATTGTAAATTTATTTTTAATATCATGTCATAACAGAAATATTATGTTTCAAGAGTAATAGAAAGACGTATAAAAATTCAAGTCGAACAATTTTGTGACTCTGTTTGTTTGGGGTGAGGTTTGGGATCACGTTTGGCATATATAGGCTCGTCAAAACGACTTGACACAATTGGATCACGTAATTTATAACTGACACATTAATTGGACTACTCATTCATCATACTTCACCTATTACGGCCGTGTGATTCTCTATGAACAAACATCGTTGCATCTTTGAACACATCCGTGAAATTTTAATCTTTTGACATTGGTTTACAGTTAAAACGGACCCTGCCTGTGATCCTGTGGTACCTAATGTGTGTACCAAAATCGGTCGGTAAATGGCATCGCAACATTTCCTAAAAAGAGGGGAAGTTTGCTACCGTGCTACCAACCGATTTCGGTAAAATTTGGTACACACATAAGGTACCTTAATATGCCATAACCTCCCATCGTTTCTTAATTTTTCTTTCATAAAAATCTTCTTCTGCCAAATTTTAAATAGTAGGTATATATACCCATGTCTGTAAACTATTTTTATCATCATTTAACGAACTAGGTCCCGAGGAAGTTATAGAATAAGGAAAAATATTCCCCGTAAATGAAGTCAAAGGTAGATAAATTATTCTATAATATTATCCTTATTGTGTTTGATCTAAAGACAACCAATTATTTCAAATAAAGAAGGCGTTTTTGCCTCATAAATCAAATCTATCTAGAAACTGGTTTGTTCGTTTTCTTTGCGTTCTTAAACTATGTAGACGTATGTAATTTAAACGACATGAAATATTAGCGATTCTGACCATTGTTCACCACCTCAAGGGTCGATTCTGGGGCCCCTGCTCTTTGTAATATTTATCAACTATATCTAAGAATGCTTTAAACTCTAATATAATTTCTTACTGTATGCAGAAGATCCATAAAAAAAAACCACACTATAGAAAATGCGTAATCATAAGAATTTTCAAAGTAATTTTGATCGGTTCTCTACTTGTTGCAAAATGAATATTTTAAGCTTAAGTATTTATCAACCTTACTTCTACCTCAACATTTAGCGATTCATTTCTGTCAAAAAAAATTTTTTCTTATTAAAATATTGTACCTACTTAGAATGAAAAAATATTTGAACACATGCACAGCGCAAATCAAATTACGTAAAATATTTCAAATACAAACTTTTGAAAACGATCCCCAAAATGAACATTCCATCGGTACCCTGTCAGTCTCGAAATACCCGCTCGCGTCCTGTGCGCACACGCACGCACGGACGCGTGTGTGCATCGCAGTTCAAGTCCGCTTGAGGTAGGTCTCGCAACGTTATACTTGTTACATGGTCACAGATTTGACAACAGTTACTTCATAACAGAATCACAATTCCTTGATAAACCAGGTGGTTGCCCTCCAGGGCCAGGGTCTATATAGATGGGTGCCAACTGCCACCGCAGTACTGTATCTCAAAAAATAGTTGTTTTTTCGGTAATTACTGGACTCGTACGACAAGAAATTTGCCATTTCTTAAGTGAAGACCTGTAGACTCGCCAGTCGGCCAATATACTGGGTGGCGCAAAAGTAAAGACTCAATTTGATTCAGTTATAAAAAAAAATCTAAATTAGATAACTTGATTAAGGTAATTTTAAATGTATATTTGTGCCATTAAATTTCGTACCATTAGGATTTAAAGATGATGTCTTTTAAATGGTGACCTCTAGAGTTGATGCACATCTGAGCCCTATTTATGACATTTTGCATAACTAGCCGTAACACTTCCTGCGATATGTTCCTTATTTCTTGATAAATGTTTTCTTTTAGAGCTGCGAGAGTCTGTGGCTTGTTCACATACACCCGAGATTTCAAAAAACCCCAAAGAAAGAAGTCTGGACTGGTCAGATCGGGTGATCTTGCAGGCCAAGGCAAATCGCCAAAACGAGAGATAACTCGGCCTGGAAAAGCGTCCCTCAGTAAGTCCATAGTGTCGCGCGCTGTGTGTGCCGTAGCGCCGTCTTGTTGAAACCAGATCTGCTCTAGCCCCAATTCGTCCAAACTGGGTATCAAAAACTCACGTAACATGGTTCTGTAGCGTTCTCCAGTGACAGTTATCGCATTGCCTCCAGCGTCTTCAAAAAAATAGGGTCCGATTACTCTGTCAACACAGATGCCACACCATACAGTAACTTTTAGTGGGTGTAAAGGTGTTTCTTGAATAATGCACGGATTATCAGTGCCCCAGAACCGAGTATTCTGCTTATTAACATGCCCTGAGAGATGGAAATGCGCTTCGTCACTCATAACCAATTTTGAAGAAAAATCATCCTCTTCAAGGTTTAGGTTTATGACGCGCTGGCTGTATTCTAGAAGAGCTCGGTGGTCAGTAGGCAGCAACTGATGAGTCATTTGAGTTTTATACGGAAACATCTTTAAGTCTGTCACCAAAATACGCTGCAGGGTCCGTCTGGAAATGCCCAATTGCGTGGCACGTCGCCTCGTTGATGTCTCTGGACACTCTTCCACATCTTCGCGCACAGCATCGATATTTTCAGTTGAACGGCCTGTTCTTGGTCTCCCAGACTTAGGTCTATCCTTTGTTGAGCCAGTTGCTTCGAGGCGTGTGGCAAAGCGTCGAATTGTGCGACCCATCGGTGCTGGACGGTGGGAAAATCGTCGACGAAATTCACGTTGTGTTTTTATCACTGATGAATTATTCCGTAAGAACATTGACACGATTATACCACGTTCTTGGGGAGTAAAACGGTTCATGTTTATTTTCAGTGTATTTTACATTTGTTCACTACACAATTTACAAAAACAGAATGACAGGATATGTCAAATAAAAAAAAAAAAGTATTTTCTTTAGTGCCAGTACTTTTGCGCCACCCAGTACAATAGATTTCTTGGAAATCATACCTTTTTTCAAGGAATTGCGACATGTATGGTTAAGTAAATATTGTACATAGTTATGTCAAGCCACAGTCACAAAAAGTCATTAAGTCACTGTCCGGTTTAAGTTACGTTCTAGACGTAAAATCTGTAGATGCATTACTTACCAAAAGTTTCTAGAACTATTAACCGTCTGAAACACAGTTTCATTAGTAGTTCAGGTATCATTAGTTCCTACCATAAACATATATATTTACAAAACATACATATATTATTTACATTGAGGTGCATTATTATATCAAATACATATACAATCTAGTTGTCATAATAAGTTTGCAACACCAAGGGCGTTGCCAACGTGCTGCCGACTTCTAAATGGAATAGTAGAGTAGTGGATGAGGGTAGAAGTTGTGGGGGGGGGGAGAGAGGAGATGGGGGTTTGGGCTTCCGGAACCTCCCACAGACCCACTGAAACGCAATAGAAAGCTATATTACTGCACGTCGGTGTGGGTTACGGCGTGGCACTACCACTAAAAATTAATACTATTTTAATTAGTAATAGGTGCTATTTTAAACGCTAAGTATAGTTATTTCTCTTCTCTTTCTTTTTATCCCTAGAAACAGTGAGATCAGGGTTTTCCCTCAACAAGGATAACAACAACAAGTAAAAGTGTAGACCATTCAACTAAAATCCATTTTACTAACATAATATGTTCTCATGTGTGGTTTATTACATAAATTTAGTGCCTACAGTGGTACCACTAATTATAGCCTGAATGTAGGATAAGTTTACTAACTTATGAATGCAAATAATATTTTTTTAATAACCTATTATAAGGGACAACATCCACACAAGTCCCAAACTAGGCAGAGCCCGTACTTTAGTAACCTGATGACTGATATACATACATATATGAACCCAGACACAGATAAAACATACATGTACATGCACACAAATGTTTGACCTGTCCGAAACCGATTCCAAGACCAGCGGCTCAGAAGGCAGGGTTGCTACCAACTGCGCGTATCACATTATATATGCGCGTTGATTTGTTCATAGTCTGTGGAAAAGAGAACCACGTTGAACTAACATTGAGGTTTTATATGGCAGCCCAATCCAGCTATTATCTGTCTTGTCACGCAACTGTCAAGTGCGAACTTCGGTTCGATAATAAAACTAAGCAGTAAATTAGCAGAAATTTGATTCGATAAAAACTCATGTCAATTTTTCGATTCGATCAAGGGATCGAATACGTCGACTCGGGTTTCAAATCAGATGTTCAACTTGAAGACGAGTGCGCAGCGGCGTTTATGAGCTCAACTTACCCCGGTTTTCAATATCCAAAAACGGACCGTTTTGCTAACGACTCGTTACTTTTTGACAGTTGTCTCATACAAAAAGTGTCCGTATATTGAAAACCGGGGTTAATCGATCCCTAGCGTCAGTGTTTTGCACGTTAATAATAGTTCAATATAATATGTCAAACTAACGAGAATTTAAATACGAAAATTGAATATAGGTTTTTTTAATAAGTAAATTACCACACGCGTAACCTCAATTCTTAAGACGCCTGGACGCTTCTCTTTCTGTCATAGTCTCTGTATACGTTATATAAAAGACTGCAGATGACTTATAGGACTAAACTTAAAAATTACTCTATGAACGATAAAACATGTTTCGAGGTGCATAAAACTCTGTGTTTCGGTTTGGACAAAAATTTGTAATATACTTATGGATCACACATTTTCATTCGCTGCCCTTAAATCCTTTTTGATATAGGTTTTTGAGATTTCCTATTAAACCTCATCTTAATTGGCCAGCAAATATGTTAAATTTGAATATAAAAAAAGAAGAGATTGAGGGAGGGAAGTTAACGGAAAGCGAAAAATCAAAGATTCCGATTTTGGTGTCTAGCCGAGCGAGGGGTATTTACCGAATAAAAGATTGACTATGATTCTTATTGAACAGAAACAAAAGATTAAAGGCGCAAATTAAATGATACCAACTTCTGTTGCGGCTACTTAGAACCAGCTGGTAAAATAGATCCAAAAACGAACCATTCAAGCTGCAAGCATTGTGCACCGGAGCACGTTGATGCAGGTATCACTGATATGGAGTATTTGTGGGACCACTTGGGCGAGCATAAGCTGCTAGTCCTGAACATCATAGACAATGACAATAAAACTATACGGACCTTTACGAACCCCCGTTAATACAATATAAATATGTGTTCAAATCGCGAAAGTTTAAAAATTACCACTCCATCAAGTTTCTGAATTGAAATGTAGCGTGGCGAGGTCATAACCTTTTTTTTTCCATTATATCTCTATTTATTTCTAAATAGCCTTTTTTATGTCTCTTATTTACTGTAGGCACTATTTTTGATAGCAATGCATTATAGGTATACACGGCCGCAACACTACAAGTTACACTTGTAGTTAATGGGCTCAAAGTCAAAATCATTTATTCACTTTAGGCATCAAAGACCCACTTCTGAACGCCAATTATTAATTATATTGTACTACTATAAAGAGTCTACCGCCGCGTTCCAAAATGTATAGAGCCCACCGAGAAGAAACGGCAAGAAACTCGGGGGCTTATATGCGGACCCCATTGTAATTTTGGGTCGATTTTAATTTATTTTAAGGGCTTTTTGAGATTAATTTGACAGTACCGCAGATATTTGTTATGCTAACTCTTATAATTATTATTATACTACTCGTATATATTACTCGTACTATATACATATTGCTAAACCTTCATTGGTTTCGATAGATGGTGTCAAACATAGCAACAGTATGATGTAGGCAAGGTTAAGGGAAAAGAAGATTTAAAAATGACTATTATTGCTGTTAGCGTGATTGGGAACCAGTATATAAGCGACCGGTACCTTGGAATTGAAATTCAGTTTGTGGACAAAAAAATCTCTCAACAAGTTCTCGCCTTTTATCCTCAGTACTCGGTTGACCGAGCTTTGCTTGTAAGTTGATTTTCTTGGTATAACCTCAAACTAAACACTCATTTGCTTAGTGTTGCTTAACAACGCCATCTATTATCAAGTAGCTGTGTTATTGCAGTGTCGGTAAAACAGTTTTGTAGTTGTTTAAGCTGATTGTCCTAGTTTCCATAATGATATAATAGCAGTTTTTAAAACACGGATAAAGGAACGTTTTCTAAAAATGAAACCTAACTATATCGCTTTAACGCCCCGAAACCCCCTGCATTCTAAATTTCATGAAAATCATTGGAGTCGTTTCCGTACTTCAGATTATAATCAAATCAAATCAAATAACTTTATTTCATTGTAACAGGTTAAAAGTATATAGTTCTTACATATATGATTAAAAGGACTCTGTAACATACCGAGATAGTGACCAATATTGAATATACATTTTAAGGTTATAATTTGTTACTAATTATAATTATTCTTAATTGACAAATAATACATGCATTAACTAATAACGGTACATGAGTTATACAAAATTTAGCACATTTTAATTATAAATATTGTCAAGGAATTAAATAATACGAATGGATTTTAATTATGAATAATTTCAAGGGAATTAAATGAAATATTATGTTATAATTGCTAATCACTTCAATTGTATTTTATCTCTCAAGTAGTTGTAAATGGTATAATAGCATTTATATAATCTCATTCGGTAATATTCTAATTATGAAATGAAATACAGACTTTTTTTGGCATATTTTATTTACATACTTCTTTAAGAAAATTAAAAAAAATAATTAAAGCATTATTCTCCTAACAAAACAATGCTTTAAAACAATTTTTAATTTTATTATTAAAATTATTAAAGTACAATGTGTCCCGACCAAGGAGGTTTCAATTCAATTTAAGTACACATTATCTGTGGTGAGCGCGCTGGTTACGAGCCAATAGGCCAATAACAGAATTTTTCCACTGATATTGGCAAAATTGTGGTTACGCCACACAAGCCATCTAAACAAGAAGAAGAAGAAGACTTTTTCCGTTTTGGCGCTATTTCGTACATACGAATTTGAGTAATATTTTGTTGGATAAAACTTTAGTAGCAAAAATGTCATGAGATTAAATAAAGTAGTGTATGCAACTGCATATAATTAGGTACTCGTATTAAAACACTCGTGTAACCTTATTTTGAAACCAGCCGCAGGCGAGTTTCAAAAAACTACACTCATGTTTTAATACCCTCTATTATATGACAGTTGCATAAACTACTATTTAGTCATACCTTTTTCAAAGTCAAAAGTCAAAATCATTTATTCAATTTAGGCATCAAAGACGCACTTATGAACGTCAACTTTTCATTATAATGTATTTTAAAGACTCTACCGCCGCGTTCCAAAATATATAGAGCCCACCGAGAAGAAGCGGCAAGAAACTGGGGGCCATTCTTTTTTATATAGATGTTTACAATGGTTCTACTTAGGTTTTTACAAATATTACATTTTATGGGTGGCAGAGAGACAGCTTGCCAGAAGTGGAGTATTCCAAGCATCTTTATCTTCTATATAATGTCGAACTTTATAGTAAGCTTTTTTTATTAAAACGTTTTTTACAGTCAACTTGAATTTGCCCTCTGTGAGCTCAGTTATGTGCTTTGGGATTTTATTGTAAAAACGCACACAATTTCCTAGGAATGACTTATTAGTCTTCGCAAGTCTAAAACTAGGTACAGCTATCCTATCTGTATTTCTGGTATTAAAAGTGTGGTGATCACTATTTAACTTATATATATGTAAATTTTTACGAACATACATTATATTTTCAAATACATATAAGGAAGGCAACGTTAAAATATTGATTTCTTTAAATAAATCTCTCAATGATTCACGGGGACCCATTTCGTATATAGCTCTAATAGCACGTTTCTGAAGGATAAATATGGTCTCTATATCAGCCGCTGAACCCCATAGCAATATCCCATATGACATTACGCTGTGGAAATATGCAAAATACACTAACCGCGCCGTAGAAGCATCTGTTAGCTCTCTTATTTTACGTACTGCATATGCAACAGAACTGAGTCTCCCAGACAGGGCATTTATATGAGGACCCCATTGTAATTTTGCGTCAATTTTAATGCCTAGGAAGACTGTTGCCTTGTCCATTACGAGTTTAACTCCATCAAGCGTAACGTTGGACTCCAAATATGGAACAGTAGGCAGAAAAAACTTCAAACATTTTGTCTTTTTTGAATTCAGAAGTAAATTATTAGTTGAGAACCATTTAGAGATACTAGATAGAGCGTTATTTACTTGAATTAGTGTGCTACTCGTATCTTTCCTATCTACTCGTACTTTAAAAATCAGAGATGTGTCATCCGCAAATAAAACAATATCACAAAGATCCTTGGCCATAAGTGGCAAGTCGTTAATGTAAACTAAGAACAAAAAAGGCCCTAAAATTTTATAAATTTAAATATTTAAATAAGTTATTATATACTATTAATAAAACTTTAATTATTAAAATACCTTTATATAATTACGCTTTTACATATACTTAGCTGATATTTGATAACTTGCTTAATTTGGTTCATTAACTTCTAACGGCCTTACAAATGCTGCCTAAATTTAAATAACGTCATTTAGTACCGCGCAGAACAATTATGCTGTGCGCACTACTTAATAACGTCATTAAAAGTTAAGCAGCGTTTATAAGTAAGGGCCTAAAAATATATTTACGAACCAAGTCTAGGGCTCTGACATGCCTTTTCAATTCTGCTACTGTTTAAAATACCTATAGAAAATGCAGCCCAGAACCACATTGTGAGAACCAGTTTGAACCAGTTCGAACCACCTGGCTAAACAACAGTTAACCTGTAATCCTTCTTACG
Source organism: Selenia dentaria (assembly GCA_917880725.1). Classification (NCBI taxonomy): domain Eukaryota; kingdom Metazoa; phylum Arthropoda; class Insecta; order Lepidoptera; family Geometridae; genus Selenia; species Selenia dentaria. Next base: position 6,906,143 of record OU862901.1, on the reverse strand, counting down.
TAAACATGCATTTATGAACAGCCACCTGAAGGCATATACCGACAAGTAAGCTTATTTATATCTATAAAAAGGCGCTCATTAACCATAGTGGTCATGTACAAACTACACTCATTTTTTATTACCCTCTATTATATGACAGTTGCATAAACTACTATTGTCAATAAGCATTTTCTTCAGTTTCATTTTAAAATTTAGTTAAGTCCAAATCCCTATAATATACATATATACAAGAATTGCTCATTCAAAGGTATTATAAACCCTATTTGTATAATTACCAAAAAAAAAAATGGGCGTTACAAAAGTGTTTATACATTGTAGATATGTAGTCAAAGATATTTATTACTTCACAGTGAAATAATTATTAATTGTTAAAGTTTTCGAAAATTCCATCTAAAAGTATGGACACCATCTTAACAAAAATACTACATGCCTATGTACAACTTATTAATGAAAACACATGATTCGCGTCAGTGAAAAAATATCTCTCTTACTCTTTCTTACACCCCCCACCCGAGCGTTCGGTGTGAAAGAGATTGTCGACTTTCGGCTTTCGTTCGTTCGTTTTCGGAAGAAACAAAGGCCGCGCGGTGGCAGGGCGGAGGGTGCGGGGTTGGTCCGGTGGCCAGGTCTAACGAGCTAGGACGCGAGTTTGCCGAATGTTATGATTATAAATAATACATTTCTATGTAGGGGTGTTAAGTTTCATGCATAAACCGCGCGCATGTAGTATATCTTAATGAATAGTGGAAATGCCTAGAATAAAATTTGTAGGTGTGAATCAATCTAGACGTTTGACCAAATATTGATCATTATGTGGGATTTTTTTTTAAGTAGTTTTAAATATTCTTCCCATGTATGTATTAAGTACCAGCAGCATATAGTGCTGTTTTTTTTTTGGTAATTATACAAATTAGGTGTATATACAATATTTACAAATTCTACAAATATCTTATTCAAATAGCCATCCACATGCTACAATACAAGCGTCAGAATAAAAATGAAAACGACTCTATCGGAATTAACCCGAGTCACTAAAAATAAAATAACTCCATCGAATGTAACATAATAAACACATAAGGAGGGCAACACCCGTTTTGAAGGCGCATTTCGATCGTCATAAATTTTGCAAAACCTGTTGAAACGTTAAAATTAAGTTCACGGTCCTGCAAATTGGCAAAAAACTTTATGACGTGGGCAGATGAAAATGTAATTTGCTTTTTAGTTATAAATAATCTATAAAGATACCAAAGTACATCTTTGATTATTTACGACAAGTGAATTATCAAAGAAAATAATAATGTTACACCTTTTTTTTATTTAGTGAAATATTCCTGTTTTAATTATAATTAGATACAAAGTATTGTCCTTTTCTACCGACTTCCAAAAAGGAGGAGGTACTAAATTCGATGTTTTTTTTTTAATGTTTGTCTCTTCATAACTTTCGATTGGGTGGACCGATTCACAAAATTCTTTTTTGTTTGAAAGCTAGTGCTTCCCGTGTGGTTCCATTTAAATTTCAAATCAAATTTGGTCTAGTAGTTTTTGAGTAACACTCCAATAACCTACGAATAATATTATTATTATTCGTAGCCAATAACTGATTTTTACCAAAGTAATAGAATGAAAGTCGATATAAAAATTTTTCAAATTTCACTTGTTCTAACACCTTGACTCCTAGCTGTTTGGTCGACTGCCTGTGAGCCTAGCACGAATAACTGCGTAAGTGTAACGTAACGTGTCGTTCACGTGAAACTGCACAAACTGTCATGTATCTAGGGCTACTGTGACACAGTTAACTCATAGTTTGTACGCCGAAGCGTGACGCGTTGACGCTTACGATACGAATACGTTTTTGCAAATTGTTTGTGTTACGGCCTCTACTGCATAGTCTAAAATATTATTATTTCATTATAAAAAATATGCTTATCTATCTAGTGTTACGATTACTCGCGAATAATAAAAATACTTTCCTCGCTTCACACTCAGGCGTGTACTTCCCAAACATCCCTCCATAGGATTATAATACTTTTCATCATCCATCACCGCGCGAATTCAACCGGGTGGCGCATAGTTAATCCATAATTAACAGCCAACTTTTTTTCTCAGTAGGTACCTACCAATTTGTGAAGAAATTGTGACTACATAGTACATTCACATAACTAAGGCAATGTGCGTAATTTCGCAAACAGAGAAATTAAGTAGGCACTCTTCACAACGTACCCTTGTAAATATGTACTTAGTAAACTAAGCAATAATAATTATACAGCTCACTTTCTTTGTCTCCTTGCTCCAGTTTTTCTTACATACCTACCTAACATAGATTATATGGATACCTAGGTACTTGTTGTCCAAGGTACAGTCGCCTGCGGAAGTGTAAGAGCAGAAATCCCTTTGTTCCATGGAAACTAACGGCCTTACTTATAAACGTTGCGTAAATTTAAATAACGTCGCACTTAGTACGGCGCAGAACATCTTTCCTTTGCGCAGTACTAAATAACGTCATTTAAATTTAAGGAGCGTTTATAAGTAAGGCCGTTAATGTTATAATATATATTATTAGAATTTATTTTAGAAGCAGCAAATAAACAAAAGAACTGCACCATTCAATGATGTTATATGTTATATATGTATATACGCCTTACCGCGCTCGGCGACATCAACGCAAGCTAATTTTCTTGAGTTAACTTAGTTCCAGCCTGTCTGGCAAAGACACACGCGTGTACAACATTTACAAAAAAATGCCTTCTTGTGTGTTCAGAAACTACAAAATATATACTGGGACAAGTGTAAAAAGCAAGAATGATGTATCTTTTCATTTGTAAGTATTGTTTTTATTTTTTATCTATCAAAAATGGAAAAATATAAATTGTATTTTAATTTAAATTAACTTCTGCGACGTTGCCGCTTCGCCACCCACGAGAACGAGACAAGTAGCGAGCGACAGAGAGAACGAGGCTGCCATTGGCGGACAAATGGTCGGCCACAGGCGAACATTGTTAATACTATGTTGATCCCTTTCTGACAACTAGGATTCATCTATCTTCGTTTTCTTTTAATATTGTCAGTGTAGTTGTCGTTGTGCGAGTTTTGTACTATAGCTATAGGTAGGTATATCATAGAATTTGCCATATTTATACTTCATATTCAAGGAGTAAAACTCATCAAAAAACCAAAATTATCAACGCATTGAACCTCTCTTAAAAGTTAAAATGGAGATGGGCGGCCTATATAGCGAGAACAACAGACACATACTGGACCAAGCGAATAGCTATGTAGAATGGTCCAAACGGCAAAAGGAGGCGAAGAAAACCTCTCGAATGTTTAATTTACAAGTTTGTAAATACAGCTGGCCAAAAGTGATTCATAGTGGCTCAAAACAAGGCATATAGGGAGCAAGATTGAGGAGGCCTTTACTCAAAGAGGGGTCCGTAATTAAACTTCAAATAATAGCAATCTTGTAAGCATTTATTAATAATCATGTCATGGTTTTAATACCTTTACTAGGTGTTAAGCCAAATATAATAAAAATGCCATTTAATTATCCCTTTTTATCATCCACTACATACAAAAATTGACAAAGAGACCAAAATAATGAATTTCAAGTATTATGTGTTTTTATCCGTAAAGCTCTAAAAAGCATACACAGTAATATTACGTTCACAAAAATAAAAGAAATTACAAACCGAAGTACCCGGTGAGCTAGTTTTTTGGTTCTATATAATAAGATACTCTCGCGCATAAAAAACGTAAACTCATTCAACGCATTCAAAAAACATCTCTCTCAATATTTAATCGCGGATTACAGCCTCTTTAAGCAAATGAATACGTTGGGCGGGTAGGTAGTTACCTAGATACGACATGACGATTTTTTAATTTTGTATATGTTTCAAATTGTTCTCAAGTAAGTGATATGTAATGTCTTTTTTTAAGAATAAATGTATTTAAACCTTAGGCCTCTTGTACCTAATATATATATACTCTACTACCTCTTCTAGGTGGTCTTCTTTGGTACCACCGCAGTGCCAGATATTGTCTCACGAAGCAATAGCGCGAAAACATTACTGTGTCAGAGTGTGAAGGGCATTGTAGCAAGTGAAATAACTGGGCTATAGATACTCAATCACTAATGTCTCGGAGTGCGAGCGCAGTGCAGTACCACATATGTCATGGGCAAGCCTAGCGCTTAACTTCAGTCACGCCTGTTTTGTCACATAATGGCATAAAAAGCTCCGTCTGTACCAAAAATAAAATATTAATATTTGGCTATTTTTGTAACTTGAGTTAATTTAAATTCATTGTTTATATTAATTCTGGAATAAATATTAATACATAGCAATCTATGGAATATGTTTATATTATTATATTTCAATAATTGCGTTGTATTTACATATTATTATTGACCGAGCGAGCGAAGTGACAAATTAATTTTTATCTGTCCGTATATTTCTTAGGTTGGTCGTTTGTTTTCCTGTACTGGTCGCATTTTTCAACCAATCTTGACGAAACTTGGTATGTAGGTATGTTTTACTGTTTAATTGTTTTTTTTGTCTACGGCGATTTATGATTGGGGGTGATTGTTTCCTAAAAAGGAGGGACTTTTTCTGCGGCGGTATTCGCTGAACGATATATTATTATAAAACATACACACATTAGGTACCTGACTTTAAAGAGGAATTTCGTATGTGAGCATAATTGGTCAAGTTGCTCAGCTAATAAAACTGTTTGCTCGCAAGGTCTACTGTTCGCAGAACTACTAGTATACATTTGGACAAGACTTTCATACCTTTATGAACGTGACTGTACATTGTCAGTGTTGCAAACATGGTTATCATCAGTCATTTATGAATACTTAGTATATTTTTTACTGTGGACGACCGCGAATCTGCTTCGATGTTTGATTGGATTAACTTGTTAGCTCGTTTTATGCGTTTGTTTTGAATAGAAGCGACGTTGTACGACACTTTTATACAGCGTCAAGGCGTTATGCCGGCCATATACCATCCTTCCTATCGTCGAATCGGCATGATGCTGCAGGCTTGATCCAATCTCCAGTTCGTCCCTATATACCACACACGGTCAGTTCAAACTGTCCAATCGGCAGCGACGCTCAGTTGAAGCCATGGCGTCACCAGTGACAGACAACGATGACGTCCGCTCTACGATGATGTCTGATAACACCCTAAAATATTCATCTACATTTACACTAATAATATAAAGAGAAAAGATTTGTTTGTTTGTTTGAATTGAATAGGCTCCGAAACTACTGGACCGATTAGAAAAATTCTTTTAGCATTAGAATCCTACATTTTCCTTAATGCACATAGGGCTACATAATATTTTCAAAAAAGTTATGGATCCATATGTAAACTTCAATAATGTAGCCCAGAGTGTGGAAAAAATACCAAAAAGTTCTTATATCGCATACGCTGCATAAACTATTGATCTTATAATATTAGTCTATGCTATTGACAATAACGAAAAGTGACGTACTACAGTTTTATAGAAGACGTCAATATCTACAAAGAAGTCTACATGGCCATAATGTCTAACTACCTATTACAGTTATGTCATAATAAATACATTTTCTTTTTGAAATAAGCAATAGTAACGCCGGTCAAACCAGGCTACATTATTTTTATTTTTTTTTATTTTTACATTATTCGTACCTTGGTATATCCTTATCTACTCTTCTCTTATAATAAAGAGGAAACGTGATTTAATTGTTTTTTGTTTGTAATGGATACATGTGAAACTACTTAACCGATTCAAACAATTCTTTCACGAGTATAAAGCTACGTTATGACTGAGTAACATACGGTTTATTTGATTCATCCTCTTCATCATCCATCACCGCGCGGGTGAAACCGCGGAGCGCTGCTGGTGTGATATACACTCATAAATACAATAATAAATTAATTATGTAACAATTATTATCAGGAAGGATAACAACAGTGTACTGGTTCCAACATTGACAATAACATAATTAATGTCATATTTAATGATATCCTTCAATCAAAATAATAAATTACATACAGGCCATCATTGTTTGAAAGAGATTATTTTACAATTTAATTTATTTTATGTACCTATGCATAATTAATTAAACAAAATAAACTCCAAAAAATTGGCAAGTGGTCTGAAAGATGACTTTTTAGGTTCTGTAAATATTTCCATTTTTCTTACATGGAGAGAAATAAAAAAAATACCAAAAATGGAGCCGACTTGTTGAAGTCAGTACCAAGGTAATAATATTACCGTGTCGGTACCATGATAGTTCAAAAGTATACCTACTATCACAATATTATGCGCATGGTTCCGACTTCGACAAGTTATTGCAAACTTTTTGATGTTGAAGTCGGCTCTAATTTTTTTGGATTTTTTTTTTATTTTTTATAGTGACCCTCGCTACTTACGGGATCATTTACCATTCATGATATCGTCAAGATAGGCGTAAAATTTTTCAGTTTTTCGAGTGTAACTTAAAAACTGCTAGACCGAATTTGATGAAATTTAAATGGGACCATCTAAGTAGTATATACTACCAAATAGTAAAAAAGAATTTTAAGGATCGGTCTACAAATGGGGGAGAACATACACAAAAAATACATACCATATAACCTCCTCCTTATTTGAAGATGGTTTAAAAAGCATTAAGACAATATGAAAAAAAAAGCAACAGACAAAAGCTCTGATATATGAGGTACAGGCTGGGCCATTTGTATGGGTCAGTATGCACCAGTCTGAAACTATAAGACTTAAAAAGATATCTTCACCATGTCATAGATTTTAGTAACAAGTAAACTGCATTAATAAAATATGTGAAAATAATGAATTGTGAAATAATAAATAAGTACCTATGTTAAATAATTAGCGTAGTAATAATTAAATAGATTTAGGTTAGTGTAGCATTGTATTGGGTAAACTGTAATGATTCTATAACTGTTCTTAAGAAATAAATAAATAATATATTAAAAAAAAACATACTAAGCAGTAAGATCAACAATCGAACCAGAATAGCCCCGGTCTATATTATTTCATTATCTTTATGGATTGTGTAGGTCTTAAGCAGTATATTTTCCTATGACATGACATATGTACTTGTAGACATGGTGTCTACAAGTACAATTTGAAAAATTTAATACCGACATCCATTCTATTCAGCTATTGAAGTGTAACTCAAAAACTACTAGCCCGTATTTTATGAAAATTGAATGGGGAAGCACCAGCTTTCAAACAAAAAAATAATTTTGAGAATCTGTTGAAACAAATATAAAAAAAGCAGTCGAATTAAATACCTCCTCCTTATTGGAAGTCGGTAGAAAATAAATAAAATGCATTGTATTTCATTTATTTTATTTTAATTATGTAGTTGTTCGAAATGACGACCACTTTTTTTTTCATTCAACTTTTTTAGGTAACGGTTTTACTATTGCCTTTTAAACCTAAATGTGGCGGTGGCGTATTTACGAATTTACTCTATGGCTGCTTTTAGGTCTTCCATGGTGTCGTAACTAATTTTGTACACTTCCTCCTTAACATACACATAACACCACAACAAAATAGAGTAGATTGCATATATAAATTTAGAGCATAAGTAGATGAGTATCTAAATAAAATATAGCGATGAAATAAACTCAACAAGTCAAACCGAAAAAAGCTGCAGCGTAAACTTCCAGAAGCATGTTGCATCATCATGTGAGTATCACTGACCTTGGTCACTCGGTTGTCCAGTGTTCACTATATATACCTACAATACAACATAAAACGCAATACACAAGTTATCTATCGAATGATGCAACCTCAGTTATTAATAGATACTGATAAATTAACATTGAATGCACATTATTTCTTAAGGAAGTTGTTAATAATACTAAAGAGTTATAAAAGTATATACTTATGTAAATTGGATAACAATCGTAACCACTATGACAATGTATTACAAGTACAATTTGAAAAATTTAATACCCACTTCTATTCTATTCAGTAGTTGGAGTGTAAAAAACTACTAAACCGACTTTGATGAAATTTAAATGGGACCCCACGGGAAGCACCAGCTTTCAAACAAAAAAGAATTTTGAGAATTGGTTCATCCAGTCGAGAGTTATGAGGTAACAAACATAAAAAAAACATGCAGTCGAATTGAGTACCTCCTCCTTTTTTTTGAAAGTCGGTAGAAAACAGGATCCTCCTGCCAACAATCTAAATGTTTCGTCTTTTTTACATATTACTTATAGGATGTACCCAAAAATAAAAGTACACCCAAACCATGCCAGCGTATATCGAATCTTATTGTGGCTAATTTAATGAATGTTTTTACTCAGCACCCTTTCTGTATTCTTATAATTTATTCTGTGATATAATTTATGATGAGAGGGTAGACCTTAAGATGAACATGGACAATACGAAGATTATGTTCTACCCTACCTTACCTACCCTACCCTACCTACCCTAGATGAGTTGGGAACTCAGTTCTCGAAGTTATTGACGAATACACCTAAGACAAACAGTCTAATTAGGCATATCCAACTTCGATAAAGAGATCAATCGTCGAATCCAACTCGGCTGGGCACCGTTCCGGAAACTTCATAAAGTCATCATCATCATCATCATCATCAGCCTGTAGCAGTCCACTGCTGGACATAGGCCTCTCCAATTGCACGCCACTTCATAAAGTGTTCTCGTTAAATATACCTCAATGTCTCAAGCCAAAAGTATTTGATCAGTGTGTGTGACTTATGGCACTTAACAATGGTGTCTCACTATATATGCTCGGGGTTTCACTACGCGATCGAATCGTAAAAGAAGAGATCAGTAGAAGAACGGAAGTTACCGATATAGCACAGCAGATAATCCAGTTGAAGTGGCAATGGGCAGGCCACATAGCACGCAGAACAGATGGAAAGTTCTGGAGTGGAGACCACGGACCGCCAAACGCCAGGACTGACGACCTGATAAAGGTAATGTTCAGCAGTGGACATCCTACGGCTGAGATGATGATGATCCTTGCTTGAAGATATCGTAACGCGCCGCAAAACGTGTTTTAATGGTTGAATAAGGTCTCAGTAATTGCTCTTGCCACAATATTTGATTTGAATTAATTTTATATGCCTGCTTCCCATGAATTTAATAAAGTAGGTTGGTATTAAATGTATTATTGTGTGCCGTCATTGTAACGCCCTTGTCTCCTTTCCTCATTTACTGTGTTTATTGCAAATGCTTGTTTCTTATCACATACGTTATACAGGTAAATTATCATGAAAATAATAGTGGTATATTTCACTAAAATGAGTTTATAATAGTGGCGACACCGTGGACCCTGATTCTCCCTGGGGCTAAATGAGACCCCTGACCCCCGGCTTACTTTAATTGGCCGTCTGGGGTGGAGACGCTAGAGCAAGTAACAAAAAGCTCCAAGGGTGGAAGTGTTAAAGGGCATAACGCCGGTAGTAGCGCTCTAGTGAAACGGCAGCACACCTCTCGACACCCTTTAGCTATCTAAACCAACGTTGCCCCTTTTATCACCATTGATGGTGGCCCTTAGAGGGGCCTCTTTAGTGAGTGGCAAGTCACCACCTGCCTAACTATTTTAGGATGAGACTGAAATTGGCAGGTGCCGTAGTCTCGTCCATAGCCATCTATTTTCCTTGCATGTATAAGTTCATATCAATAGCCTTGCCATTTAACCCTTTTTTGTAATAGATAATCCATGTCACCGTCATCCCAAATTCTGTTTTTATTCCCATTTGTATATTTTATACCAAACAGGCCTCTAAGTGTTGGCTATAGCCCCACTTATGCCTTTATAAAGGACCGGATAACAAAGTCGTGAAAAAGTTTAATAAAAATATTTATATAATAAATAACAAATAAAAATAAAAAGCCTTTTATTTCCAACTTAGAAGTCCAATAAAATTGCTATATATTTTATTTTTTACACTATTCTTAATTTGGAACCCTTCTCAGATGAAGGCCTCCTCCAGTTCTCGCGTTACAGCTCAAAAAAATAGTTTAGTATATTTTAGTCGTCACGCTCTTGAAAGAACAGTCGTGGTCCTCATATAATAAGGGAGTAAAGAATACACTTCATATGAAATGTCATCTAGCCATATATTTCGTGAATTAAATCAGGTAAACTCCTTGCATGAGTGACCTTTCGCCTTCTCTGGATGACAAGACGTTCTATGGACTGGTGATTTAGCCTTGAGATATGTCCAGAGAGAAAGGATATAAGATTTTAGTAAGGTTAATAGACGTTATTTGATGGAGAGTTATGCAGGACTGAGGCTTCAATATGAAACTGTTTCGGTTGCTGCTTATATTTAAGCTTATATTTTTGACTCTAACCGGTCACAAATAAAACTCGCTAAATGTTGTGCCCAGTCATTGATAGGTCATCATCGAGCGACTTTACCATACTTGAGTTTGAAGGGTAGTAATGAGCCACAGTTGCAGCAGTCTCACCACATTTCCCCCCCGAGAGTTCCCGCCTTGCCGTGGCGGGGGGGCTCAGAAGCCGTGGCTTGGGTCACCACGGTGAAGCTAAGAGGAACCAATGGGCCTGCCAGTGATAGACGATAGCTGGCGGGCCCGAGGTGGGACCGCTCCTATGGGCTTTGCCCTCCAGGTCCACACGGAAGCAGTCACTGTAGGTAGCGGTGGTGTATGGACGCCACTGCAGCTGAGGTGGGCTGCGGTGTCGTATGGGCGGCACCGCGGCTGAATGTTGGAAGCCGCGGCGGGAGAGGAGTGCCGGTGTTACGGTGAGCCACTCTCCCTGCCTTCCGCGGCCTTGACGGGGCCGCCACCGTTGGATGGCGGACGCGGTGGGGTCGCAGGGGAGGAGGACTGTCGGTATTGAGAGGCGCCGCTGTCCCTATCCTCTGCGGCCGAAGTAGCGGGCGGTGGGGCTACTCACCTGACCCATCGTAGGGGGACTTAGGGCGCCCGGACTCGAAGGAGTCTGGGGTCCATTTGCGGGCTTGGTCCCCCGTGGCGGTTGCGGCACGCCAAGTGTTCTGGCGTGCTGCAAGAGAGAAGGGTCCGGCAACGGACAGCCGCGGCGGGTTCGCGGTCGTGTGCGAAATCTGTCCCGCGTTCCCGCCAAAATCGGCAGTGACGGAACACCGCAGAGGTTTGGTGGGTATGCAGCATACCCACCAAACCTCTGCGGTGTTCCGTTCAGAGACTTCTGGCAGAGACTCCCACATAATCACCGTGCTCCCCCCGGGGCCGGTGGTATCCATAAAGGATTACTCTGCGTCAAAAAAAAAACTCTTCACATTTACGTCATCAATGACGTCATTGATGACGTAAATCGTTTGAATTGATATTTGAACTACATCCTATACTGTACTCGTAATAATAAAACTGCAACTCTGAGCAGTGACCGCTGCAGGTCTTTCCTAGAAATTTATAGATATTGGTGTAGCTTTCATTCTGCAAATTACCGAAGAATAAACCTGTACTAATTGTACCTGCATAAAATAGTGGCCAATAAGCCATGTCTTTAATTAAAAATTTAATGACTTTAGCATTTTACTAACCAAATTAATTTGTACGACTATATTTATCGCCAAATCATTTACAAATATTCTTTTATTATCTAGAAATCTACTTTTTTTACCTTGTTTTTCTTTAGTTTTATAAGGATGGCGCTATCTGCCCCGCAAACAATGACCTAATCTACCTATGCCCACAGTACATATAAAGTACATAGCCTAGATACGGAGACAAAGAAATTACGACCGAAGTTAGGCTTCAATGACGTCATAGAGAGGTAATGTACTGGATAAGTCTGGATTATAAAACAGACAATGAACGTTTACAGTCTCATTTCTTTGTTGAACAATTTTTATGTAGTGGTAAGGTTTAATGATGTCAGAAGAAATGAAGAAATGTTTGTTATGGGTAAGGCCAGATGATTCTTTGCTCATCAAAGACTAGCAGTTTCCCAGATTTGAGGATACCTAAAAACTTTTCATTAAGACCTAAGGAATGACTAACAAGAAAACAAACTGAAAGTTAAAGAATTCGACTACAGAAGTCATTTAATGGCACATGAAAGCACATACAATCCGCCATTTTGGTTTTCAAGAATTTTGACAATAACCATTCTCAAGTCACGTTGAGAATTTATAAGCAGGCATAGGAACGGACATAAACACATACACACAGGGCAAACATAACTCTCATTTTGGCCTTTGACGCAGTCTGTTAAAAATGCAATATGCTGCTTGATATTTAATTCTTGAATTAAAAATATTCGTATAAAAGCACGAGCTTCTTCACCACTTGAAACAAACCTGTACATGTAAAATTAAAAATATTCCTCCTGTAATGCACAAAAAGAGCTTAGCTTTCTAAAATACGAAAAGTGTCGTGCGAAATTACGATTGAACAATTCGCAATAACTATAACGGTATGTTTACTATATAAGTTGGTAAAAATCCCAATACAATAAACTGCTATCAGGAACCTTGAGCAAATCTCCAAAACGTAAGGTCGCATTATCACACGTCCTCAGTTATCAAAACTAGGTCAATGTGTTAAGGATGAGTGCTGTTTACTCAAAAAACGTAAATATTGTCTGACCGAGTTTTTATCATTTCAGTTCTTGGTCACATGGTGAAGCTTGGATATAAAGTATTGTATAATATTTAGGTACGATTGTACAAGTAAGTGCATTGGGTGGAGCGTTGCGTTTTGCGGATTTCCTTAACGCTTCACTCCATACTTTAGAAGCTACGCAGAACTATAGATTCTCTTAGCGTTTTTTTCCGGTCGCTTCATGGCGAATATTCTGATAAGCTTTTTAATCTTATTCCTTCCTTACCATTCCGATCTCGAACTACTCGTTCCGATCTAGCATTGCATCTACATACAAAACTTCACCACGAACAAAAAAGTTTGGCATTTCTAACCTCTGTCGTGTAATTGAATTGTGGAATGTTTTGCCGGCGAACGTATTTCCTTGCAGCTGTGACGCTGGGTGACAAGTGGGGCGTGAAAAATCATCCAACAATCAAGGTAATCATAGGGGTGGCAAATAACGCAGGTTACGGCTGCACTAATAGTCATCGCTTATTGATTCCATCTTCGCTTTCCATCAGGCGAGAGGGAGTCACTTTGATGCACCAACATTTGAGTGTTATTCCAATATCCTTGAATGTAATGAACAACTATCTTAGTTATTTTAATAACTAATTTGGTTATGAAAGCACATGAATATGAAAAATGAGTGAAAAGTTCACTAAAATTATAAAACAGTAAAGACCTAATTATGAGTACAAACACTTCAGAAGGTGGTAACATAAAACAATGTATGAGATAGCCAAAAAATTGGTGTTCAAAGTATTTGTACAAGTAGTTTTGTGACTTAATTGTTTGCAAAGACACTGTAGTAAGTAAAATTCAACTGCAATTTCATTGTGTGGCTTGTGCGGCGTTGCTTCAATGTCGCCAATAACAGGTCGCGCGGATAGAGAGCACAACAGACGATGGAGATTGTTCAGTAAACAGATAAAAATGTCAGTAGTTTCAGAACCTAAGTTAAGTTCCAATTAATAAGGTTGCAAATAATGAGATTAAAAACTAACTTCAGAGCAATAGACAGAGATTTTTCGTACAAACTTGCGTATACGTTTCAGTGCGCGCTGAGATGTTTCAAATGCACACCCCATAAAATAAAAAAACGACTTATTATTTGAGTAGTATTACAGTCAAGGTTTGGTAATTCTGGTAATAGTTATGTATAGGTTGTAAAACATCTAGGCCGTTGGTGTTGACATTGGTTTGTCAAAGAGATAATTAAAAGAAAATGATTGTAGGGGAAATGAAGCTAGCTATTATTCGTTTTGGATTTTATTAAGCAAAGAAACTCCAAACGTAGCCTTCTCCATAGCTTGCGGTGTGTCCCTAAGTTTATTTAAAAGGATCGTAGTTAAGACATCATATCTCAGTACTTTTTTTTTCTCAGTACCTACCATAAGGCAACACGTCATGAATATGATACGAAAGTTGACGTAAGAGCAACGTGATCGTATCGTTGACGTATACAGTACAAACTAACATTTATCTAAAACTCATCATGAAACTCTTCATCATCATTATCTCAGTCGTAGAGCGTCCACTGCTGCACATATGCCTCCACCACAACTTTCTAAAAGGACCGGTTGGAAGCGGCCTGCATCCAACGTTGTCTTGTTACCTTTATCAGGTCGTCCGTCCACCTTGTCGGTGGACGACTTACGCTGCGCTTGCCGGTCCGTGGTCTCAACTCCAGAACCTTTCGACCCCATCGGCCATCTGTTCTGCGTGCTATGTGCCGTGTCCATTGCCACTTCTACTGGCTTAAGTTTGTCTACGGATCTCCTCATTTCTGATTTGAGGACGTAGAGAAACCCCGAGCATAGCTCTCTCCATAGCTCGTTGTGCTACTTTGAGCTTGCTTATGAGGCCCATAGTAAGAGACTACGTTTTAGTTTTCATGATTGCGTTCCTCACGGAAATAATCGGGCTAGGCCTAAGTCACGTACGGGTATATGGATAAATATGATAATTTGAATCAATGTATAATAAAATATTAATTACAATGTTTCATATTATCGATTGTATGATAACTGGCACAGTCATAAAAATCTGTTTACATTGGCCGAGTGCCCTTGCCAGCGACTGAGGGGCGACCACGGTCGTTCAACTTGCAAGCTGTTATACCGTGATTTAGTAATGGATTTTTATTGTTATTAGTGGAATCCGGCAATAAACGATAATAACAATAATATCAGTGTGTCAACTTGCTTCTAAAAACTGACATATAATGATAATGTCAGGTTAAAGAACCTTAGTAGCGTTTTCGTTCTTTTATACATACAATGTACATAGGTAGGTATGTCTACAGTGGGCCTTGCACAAAAATGTTCGTATGTGTAGCTAATCGTATAGTAGACGTATACTGTACTAACTATGAGTTATCTGTGTCACATTTGTACTAGATAAATGATATGTTGTACTGTATACGTCATCAGTTACCCCTCTGCCTTTCAATCAGGTCCATTTATCTGGCAGAAAACTGGAAAAAACTATAAAACAACACCATGACTACGGGGCAAGTATCGATGGATGTAGCCTGTAGGCAGTCAAAGAAGACTTTCCGGAATTAAGTCCAAAATAGTCTAAGAAACTCCTAAATCTCAAAAAAATTACGTCTAAGTGTAAAAATAAGTATCATTGTTCCCTAAAGAAATACCTGTTTAATCTAGGTGTCTCAGACAGCCCCCTGTGCTGAGGCTGCATGAGGCGGAAGAAACGAGCGCTCACGTGCTTGTCGACAGTGTGGCTGTGGCGGTACAACGGACAGCACACCTCGACTCACCTAGGACAGTCCGGGAGGCTTTCTCCGGGACCAAAAAGATGCTGGCCTTCCTGGGCAACATCGGGTGGCTGGACCGACACGCCCCACCCGACGAAAAATGGGCCGCGCAGTAGCGGCCTGGAAAAGCGCCCGTTGACCATGTAACAAATATATCTTCTATACTTAATAAAGGGAGTTGAAGCCAAAAATTCTGTACTCGTAAGAAAAATAAAAAATGCAGGACAGAACATAAAATTACTTACTGAACAAGAATAGGACGTTTTTGAAAAAAAAATATCTGACTGTATTTTCATGCAAAACTTCAAAACTACAGCACAGATTTCGATGAAGTTTGGTATACGGATAGAATAAAGCCCGGAGCTCACAAATAAAAATCAATCATCATGTTCGTCACATAGTTCTAAGATGGCGTGATCTTTATGCTACACGGTCTCATATAAAACTGGGGTGTAAAACTTCTATGGTAAACCTACGCTATGACAACAAAATAAAACTAGAGCACATCTGACAGTAGTAGATTCGTCTGGAAACATTAGGAAACACAGCTAGAATAATCTCCCCGGTTTGCACCGTTTCTAGCACCTACGGAACCATGTTAAATATTAGGTATTAACTTCAATAGTCGGTTAATTACACAAATTCAAAGATAAAGGAATAGTGTATTGTATTTATGAATATAGACTTCCTATATGTGTAGTGACTTGTGGGAGATCCTAGCAATCTATCTATCCACAGGTTTCCTTACTACCTATTATCGCCATTTTACCCTACTAGAAATAGATATTTGAGACTATTTGTATGAACGTTATGTCACATTTCTATCGGTAGTAAGGAAAACTGTCCTTAAAAGGAAAACATCCCTATTTTAGTTATAATATTTTCCTTATTTCATTGATATTAGCTAGAGCATCCGGCCACAGACTCCCGCCTTTCCTCTAGTGTCCTAAGCACGGCCTCAACGACCTCTTCGTTCCTATGTTTTAAAGCCATCTTGACGTTATGTTCTGCTATTTTTCACACAAATGTTTGACCTGGCCGGGGATCCAACCCGGGACCAGCGGATCAGAAGACAGGGTTGCTCCCAACTACGCCATTCGGTTACTCAATACTAACGTGTTACACCTATGGCACCAATATTTGCAAAAGCTCAGTTGAATCAATGTGGCAATACTAATAATATTATCCTACAGGTGTACATAACAGATGTTTATGAAAATAAACAATATGATTATCACGCCATACGACAGGTTTAAAATAATTGAACTGGGCAAAGCTCCAAAGCCAAAGAACTTGAAAATAACACGGTAATCGAAAATAACAATTTTAATCAATTGTTTACTGTATTTATTATTACTCTGTTGTTTATTCGTAGGATATTGCCTTTTGATAATAAGACAACAAACACATATTGAAAAACAATTAATATGTCAGTGAAATTATTAATGACTATTTTTTGCTGTTGTAGGTAGCGTAATTTATGGTATACACCATTGTAAACCTTAATAACTTTGTAGGGTTTGTTGTAAATATCGAGGATATTTTATTTGAGATAACTTTAGTAATCGCGTGCACTGTAAAAAGGCTGATAAAAGCTCCACAGTCCAGCGAAAAGGCCAAAAAGGTAACAACTGAATATAAAACTAAATTTAAAACAAGTACAATTTGAAAAATGTAATACCGACTTCCATTCTATACAGTTATTGTAGTGTATCTCAAAAACTACTGAACGGAGATTGATGAAATTTAAATGCGACCACACGGTATTCACTAACTTAAAAAAAAAAGAATTTTGAGAATCGGTTCACCCTATCGAAAGTTATGAGGTAATAAACATAAAAAAGTACAGTCGAATTGAGTATCTCCTCCTTTTTGGAAGTTGGTAGAAAATATATTGTGTTTTTTGTGTGTTTATAGTCAAAACATATTAGTATGTGGTAAAAACTAATAAAAATATAAAAAAGAAATAAAAATGGTTTTCATACATAATAAATAAATGAAAAAATTATCTAAATTACATACAATTTTAAGTATTACACAAAAATATAATTTATAATAACTACACTACGTTTTATTGATGTGAACATTGAGTACATTATACATTGCATTATATTTCATTATTATCTATAATTTACTATAAAAGAAAAAAAAATATTGTCACTACTTAAATGCGAGTTTTTGCTTTCGTGTACGAAAGACGCCGCTTTTCAACATCGCATTTTACGAGTGCATGTTAAATTTGAATAAAACACATACAAAATACTATATCTAATATACAAGACATGTGATTTAAATTGCTCCTTTGATATTTAAAACCCTGTGAAAGAACCAAGGAAACGCAAACACTCTCAGTTTCATAATGAACGTTTCTTAGTAGCTGTAAAAACGTCAAATTATATTTCGAGATGATATTTACGAGTGCAAAGCTCCTATTTTGGCGCGCAGTTTCTTAAGGTCAATGTACAATGTCATGTTTCAAGGATAAGGGCTTAAGACCGGTGCACACTGGGTGCATGCATTTTTTGAGTCAAATATTAAAATATGTAGTTAGTTATTTATATTTTATGATTATTATCATTATCAATACATATAAATATATAAGAATCTAAGTCCTGATTAACTGACTGACGGACTGACAGACAACGCACAGCTTAAACCGCTGGTCGTTGAGATTTGAAACTTCGAGGCTGTTTTTGTCTTCGTGGGTAGAGGTCTAAGATTTAAAGGTTTCAACCCCAAAATAATGGGGTAACAAGTACAGTTTGAAATTTTTGATTACCGACTCCATTCTATTCAGTTATTGGAGTGTAACTTAAAAACTACTGGAACGAATTTGATGAACTGAAATAGGACCACCAAAGCACCAACTTTCCAACAAAAAAAGAAATTTGAGAATCGGTTTTCCCTATCGAAAGTTATGAGGTAACAAACATAAAAAAAGTCGAATTGAGTACCTCCTCCTTTTTGGAAGTCGGTAGAAAAATGGGTGAAAACGTTTGTGTGAAAGCCCTTTGTTTTTGAACTTCTAGGTGTGAAAATGTGTATTTAGATTCGTATTTAGTTCATTTGTTCATTCATTCACATTTTTTATTCGTCGATTTGTATTTAGATAATTTAAAATAAAAATGTTGTTGAATAATATTTGTTGATAGGGATGACTTAGGGGATGATATTGAAGATACAAGTTTGTATGGTTTTTTTTTTATTATTTGGTGTAACATGGTGTAACTTACTTATTGTATCTTTTAAACACTATCTAGTCATTTAAAAGACTTTAGAGACGAAGTCGTGGGCAAAAGCTTGTTAAGTATAAACTTAACTATGTACATTTACTATTACTTATTACAAACTAGGTTAGTAGTAGAACTAGTCAAACATTTATGAATGTAGCGAAGTCTTTAGAATTTCGGCTGTGTTCGAAGTTCAACTTTAGAATTAGTACTTTAGAAAAATTATACTACCCTCAATATTGAATACCTGTTACTCAGCACCGATATGGTGCGGGATGGTGTGAGAGCCAGTCACTATTATAGATCTACATAGTGTGCCTTCCACTGCATCATATATGATGATGATCAAGTGGAATAGTAGTCAATCAAGTATGAAATAGTTATTTGTGCAACAAGGGAGCAAAGCCAGTTTTTGCTGCAAGTGCTGATTTTATTAACATTGTAGATTTTATTAACAATGCCAGCGTGTGGCGAGGGATTCAAAGGCACGAGACGCAAAAAACTTTGCTCTCGTATAACACACATAACTTTTCACTTCAGCAGCGAC
The DNA here is from genome assembly GCA_917880725.1 of Selenia dentaria. Lineage (NCBI taxonomy): Eukaryota > Metazoa > Arthropoda > Insecta > Lepidoptera > Geometridae > Selenia > Selenia dentaria. The sequence continues at coordinate 6,886,999 of OU862901.1, read as the reverse complement.
AACACTATAAGAGATAAAATAATAAACAGAAATATATTGAAATAACTATTTATTGTGAATCTAAATAATTAACATTGTAGATAGAGGTACCAATTCAATAAATTACATTAAAAGACATGATTATCTTTTTTACAAAATTTCTATAGTTAGCACGAAATTCCGAACGTGTTTGTTTTGAGGTCGAATTTAAAATCGGAACTTCGAAAGGGCTGGTCTTTCTCTCTCTCTCTCTCTCTCTCTCTCTCTCTCTCTCTCTCTCTCTCTCTCTCTCTCTCTCTCTCTCTCTCTCTCTCTCTCTCTCTCTCTCTCTCTCTCTCTCTCGCTCTCTCTCTCTCTCTCTCTCTCTCTCTTTCTAACGGCGGGAAAGAGATAGAGTGTGAATGTTTCTAATTGTGTGATTAACCCAAGGCTGAATAAGATATTCGCGGCTATCTGCAAAAAAATATTTAAAAGTTACTTTATTTCACTCAGTGAGCAAAATCGCATTTTGCTCTCTGATTTCAGGCAGCAAAACCTACATGTTTGTGCTACTGAAGTGAAAAAACATTCTGGATATAATCGTATATTCACTATATAAGGAAAAAAAAAGTAAACAGAATTTTCGATACAATCACACAGCATGACAATAAATTACAGAGTTAAATGTAAGAAATACTAAATAAGACTAGTGACAAATAAGTTTTTTCGACTTATGACCTGTAACCGAAAAGAGAGGAAGTTCTATGTTCAACTGTATGTCTATTTTATGTATTAACCGATTTCTTCTCCCTTTGTAGACCGATTTCACGAACTCAATTTTTTTTTATATGATAGAGATATTTCCGAAGTGTTCCCATTTAAATGTCATCTAATGCGATCAAGCGGTTTTTGAGTTATACTCCAATTAAATTGTAATCTGAAAATTGTTACGCCTTTTACTTTATATAATGTTTTACTTTATTTAATTACTTTAGATAATAATCCTTATTGACGGTGAATGAAAATCAACTCCGTAAGTAGCAAAGGTCATTAAAAAGGGTGTAAAACCATTTTTTTTTTCATACAATTTAATTAACTGCACCTTTAAAAAGTGTTAAAGGACTTGTTGAAGTCGGTACCATGTGCATAATATTGTTATAATAGGTACTTATGAACAATCATGGTACCGACTTTAACAAATAATTTCACATTTATCAAATTAATCATTATTAAAAAAAACTACCGACTTCCAAAAAGGAGGAGGTACTCAATTCGACTGTATTTTTTTAATGTTTGTTACCTCATTACTTTCGATAAGGTGAACCGATTCTCAAAATTCTTTGTTTGCAAGCTGGTGCTTCCCGTGTGGTCCCATTTAAATTTCATCAAATTCGGTCCAGTAGTTTTTGAGTTACACTCCAATAACTGAATAGAATGAAAGTCGGTACAAAATTTTTCAAATTGTACTTTTTATAGTATTACTTTTTAAAGCACTAACGCCTGCTTAAGCGATCTCAAACATTGAAATTTATAGAGAGAAAAATTCCATCCTCGGACGGGATCGCGGGTTCGAATCCCGTCCGAGGATGGAATTTTTCTCTCGATAAATTTCAAATTGTACTTTCTTGTTTAAATTTCGTGGTATGTCTGGAATAAGTCCTGACTCGGCATATGCAACAGTTAGTCCCGTCTCAGCATATGCTAAGGTTAATATTATGAAATGCAAAGTTACAGCAGACAAAAATCCTAAATAAAGCCGCTGGAGCATGGTAAATCCATTTCTATAAATTTTCATGACAAAAATCTGCATACAAAAACAATCTAAATCAAGCCACTTGACTTTCACAGTTCATTCACTACGCCCTTCCTGCAAAAGTGGGTAACCATTATCATTTGTGATATAAAATTAAATTGCGACGATAACAGCATTGTTTTGACGCGCCAGGCGAGACTGATTTAGGTTATTGACGCTTATATAAGTAGATAACATTATCATAAAAGTTTTATTTTTATTTCAATTGTGTCATTAACCTCATTTCTATTGCGTCCATGTGATAAATAGTCTTTAAGACTGTTTAGTCTTTTAGTCTGTTCGGGTCTAAGGGTATTATAGCTAATGAAAGTGCTGAGTGAATGAGACTAAACAACTATGACTCGAAGTGACGATCCCAGCGCAGTGGTTCACAGAACTTTCAAGTTTATATATCTGGATCAAAATGCAATTGTCAAGGACACTGGACAGGCTTGACGATTATCATCAGGTGAGCCTTTGCGTGTCCCTTAAGTCACCTTTATGTGGGCTTACTTTGATCACAAAACGTGTCAAAAACATTAAAGTCTCTGTAATCAGGGTCTCACCTGTTTTCAATATGAAATGTATTCTTTATTTATGGATATATAAACAGTTTATTACGGACGTTAGCAATTTAAAAAGTAAAAAATACTGAAGTTCCTGTATTGGTAAATATTAGTTGTAGTTCGTTTTTAATAAGTTTTCTTTGAAGTTAAAATTGTTAAAACATTTTTGAAGAACCTCTCTCATATTTTATTTATTTACAAGGTATTAAAAAAATCTAATCTATAAGATTGTGGGGGGGAAAGAGGCAAAACGTTTGCGGCATTGCCACAAGTAGGCGCCAGCATTTCGGTCACCCGTTGCTTCAACCAAACGTTTTGTCAGATCCCTAAACAAGTTAGAGCGGAGGGCCCCCATGGGCCTAAGTTTCAACCACAAACGGCACAAACATGTACATTCTGTCTAAATACACATATTTATGAATTTTAAGGTCCGCTTTAGATTTGGATATATCTATTTTTAACATTACTTTCTTCCTAAAGATACTTAAAAGTATGTTTGTCCTCCTTCTGCTACATAACGACTTGTAATGGACACCCAGGATTAGGAATTAAGCTACTTTCATCCCTTATAAATGCTCCAATGGGATAACCATTGTCCATTTGATTGGATACGGGCTCACCAAGATAGAACTTATATAATTTCAGCATATATTGTTGTTAATACTTAAAAATATAAATAATCTATGTATAATAAAATATTTAAATAAAGCCTAAAAATATTTACAGAATATTAAAAGTATTATAAAAACTAATCTATAAGCCCCATGGTCGGAGGGGAAATGGAGAAAAAGCCTGGAAGCATTACCACGCTAGATGGCAATTAACTTTTTCTCTTTAGTTGTAAATTATTCAACTACTCAGCCGTAGAAGTACGCTGCTGATTTTAGGCCCATGGATTTCTAAATGGACCGTTTACATGTATTCTGCAACACCATCCTGTTCATCGTTGTTTTAATTATTAGTAAATGACAAACACAGACAACAAAGCATTAAACACACCGTGTGCACTACAATGACGTCATTATGCATCACTGTGCAACTGACCTTACTTCTTACGCAGTCGATGGCAATCGAGAGTGCAGCGAACCCAGCTGATCGAAATCTAGCGGCGCGACTGCATTGAACACATTTAATTACATGGGTATAACTCGATTTGTGTCTTCGTGGATACTTTTGCAATAAATAATAAAAAGAAACCGTATTTTATTAGGTTTTCAATATAATTTGATTCTATATCTGTTACAGATAAGATTCAGGTTCAGATGATTCAGGCGTAGCTTTGATCCAAAGTAAAGGGCCGGAAGGTTCTGGAGTGGAGACCAAGGGCCGGCAAGCGCAGCGTAGGTCGTCCACCGATAAGGTGGACAGACGACCTCATGAAAGTCGCAGGTCGACGTTGAATGCAGGCCGATTCCAACCGGTCCCAGGCATATGTTCAGCAGTGGACGTCATATAGCTGAGAAGATGATGATGATTACGAACGTAAAGTTTTTTTTAAATCTATCTTTACATAATATTTACATTTCCTGACTGAATACTTCAGAAACACAGACCATAAACCACAGGGGCGCTACAAACTTAAAATTTTCGTAGTTGATACTATTTACGTTGTAGGCTATAGTAGAAAAATCCTTCCTTATAAGGAAGGATTTTTTGAAATTTCAGCCCTGAATTAAATTGATTGATTTATAAATATATTAATTATGGTTCCATTAGCAAGTTGCATAATGGGGACTAAAAAGCTATGTCTCTGAGTGACGCGCTTTGTACAGTGCCATATTTGGCATTGAAGATTTAAAGATAATCTCTTCTTCAATGTCAATGCAACTCATCATGCATATAGGCATCAACCAACATATAACACATCAACATTTCTTGCCTGTTATTAATAGCTAAGACTTAAAAAGTGTAGGTCCACTAAGTCTTTAAATAATTAATTAATAATAATAATGATTAATAATTGCGTGAAAGAGAAAACATACAAACATCCTACAAACTATCATATAGTATTTTATTAACATACGTACAAACTTAACCGTTTATAATATCAGTAGGACATACAAAAGTGCATTTATGAATGCGTCGACTACTTAGTCGTGGGCATTGCATGAAGAAGACGAGTTTTTTTTCGTATGTATACTTTTAAAATTACCTATATCATTCAAAGACTACTTATAAGTACATATGTTCATCCAACATGGAAACATAACAAAAAATATTTAAAAAAATACTTTATAAGTCCATCGTAACCGGCGGGACATGTGATTCACCCGCAATGCGTTTCCGGCGCTCGCGTCGCGTTCTAATTTTAAATTCGAACCCCTTTTTGAAAATGGAATAAAATCTGTCGGCGCACGCGCCGATAATACATCCTTTTTATAATTTTAGGCCAGTGTTATCCCGACAATAGTTTTAGAGATTGATTACTGCTCTAACTAAGACTAGTTGCTATGTTTGGCTCAAATAAGAAACGACACAGAAAACTAAGATGTTAATTGAAAGATTTTGAATGAACAGTTTGTTCAATTATAAAATAGTATTCTTATCCTTAAGAAATGCCTGAAAAAAAAGCCTGTGAAATTTTAAGTACGTACGTCATCGTGTTTTTTGTATGACATGTAACATTATCCTATCTATAGGTACATGTAATAAAAATGTAACAGATCGCTGTCTGTACATGGAATATATATGAGAAAAAATATTATTGGGACTATTATAAACAAAAATCGAATGAAAAAAATATAGGTAGTAACAATTTTTATCTGTTTCTATGAGCGTTTGTGCACGCTGATCTCTGAAACGGTTTATCCGATTTAGGTTTTCACTATTGTAGTAAAACTTAATTTAGTGTATGTTTCCTGTCATTCTGTTCATAAATAAAAAGGTGATTGAATAATAAACGTTAGTTGTATTTTAAAACCGCCGTACCCACCGAAGCCACATGAGTGAGGACGGGTCAACTAGTAATAAGTAAATACATAAAATAAAACAAAACTTACACATTTTTATCCTCGCATTGGGATTCCATGTGTCGCGGGAAACATGGACACACACAACATGTTACTACATCACAAACATTCAAGGCCTGAGAATAAATACTTCTGCTGATCACACATATATATTTGCCAGGGTTCGAACCTGGAACCCCACGCTTTGAAGGGAAGGTTACTGCCAAGAAAGCAAACGAGATTGTCAGTTCATTTGATATCAACCACAGTACACATATCCGCTACCACAAATCTTCATAGTTCAGTTAAATTAGGCAAAAAAGGAAACCAGAGGCGGATTTCGTCCCTGCTACCTATGCTGGAGCTTGGACGGGTGAATGAAAAGGAGCAGGGAACTACTAAATACTCCTCTTGAAATAGTCAACTTTCAACCTTACCATTAAATTTGGTACCACCAAGTCAATATAGCAAGCTTAAAATAATAATGATTTACGATAGACCTTTTGATGACATAGTATCAAATATTTCACTCAATTCGCGTACTTTGACGTGACTTTTGACACTAAGTTTCATTGTTCCAGTGTCAAATTTTTGAAGATCCGTACTCCCATCTCTTAAAGTAGTCATATTGCATTACCATTAAATTTGGTGGACCGTTTTGTGACAGTGCGAGTACTATAGCAAGTATGATAATTCTAAGTTTATTACAAAACGCTCCTGATTTATGATAGTTTCGTCAAAGGTGGGATAAGGCCCCCAGGACGTTCCACTTATTTTTATTCATCATATTCACGCCTTTTCACATCTGCGATGGCATAGATTTTGATAGAGGAAGGAAGTAGTCATGTGTGTATCTAGTTACATAGAAACTTGAATGGCGCCACTCGTTTCTTTGCACGTATGTTTAAAACGTTAGGAATTATTTGTTTTATGAATGTCTTTTTCCTGCCTTTGTTCTTCATAATTATGTAGATAGGTTATACAATTATGTGTACAATATCCAGGGCACAAAGAATATAAAAAATTAAAGGTGGCACAACGTAGTAAACAAGCTTAAGATTCTTGGGCAAAGGCCATCTTGCGCGCGTTTACTAAATTAGCATCAAGCATATTTAGAACTAGCCGGCGCCAGCGACTACGCCTGCGCAGGATTAGTACGAGTACTTCGAGTAGCTTATTATCTTCTCCAAGGGAATATCTATCTTTACACCAAAATTTCATAAAATATGAACATGGTCAAACGCAATTGCTATAATAGTATTAGTATAATAGTATATTATTATATGAGTAAATTTAAGTAAAATTAATATAAAATTAATCGGCATGGAAAAAAACTGTCATTCCTTTCAAACACTCTTGACGGTCACCGAGCACGTGTATCGAGCTGTCAAATTGAATTGGCTTATGACTAAGCTATCAGAAACTGACACAAACTTTGACAGATCTGTCATCATTACGATCTTGACGTAGGCGGAGATCTTATTAGTTTGTCTATGCTGTGCCCAAGCATATTACGCTTTTTCACCCGCGTGGATGATGATGGGGATGAAAAGTTCTTATGTGTTAATCGAGCGCCTCATCCTCCTCCATACCAAATTTCATCAAAATTGGTTCCACCGTTTGAGCGTGAAAGAGTAACAAAGATCCAGACATACATACATCCATACTCACAAACTTTCGCGTTTTCAATATTAGTAGGATAGTAAGACGTCATTCTTTCGCTATCATCAAGATCAGATTCAAGCATCGCTCTGTTTCTCTCTTTTGTTTGAAAGCTGATAGAGACAGAATGTCTTAACTACGTTTGATGCTAATTGTATTTAGTGAATGTAATGCAAGCCAAGCAGGACGTTTCACAAATCAAATAATTATAACTTTAGACAAAATTAAACCATAGTTGGTTATTGTTTGAAGTTGAAAATGATGGTACCATTTCAAGATGCTTAATAAGCGCTACTAAAGGTATTCAAACGCACTTAAGTGACACAGCAAGTGATGATCACTTGACGTGATCTCACTAAATACGTTAATTGCTATAAAATTCAAAATCAAATATTATTTCTATCCATTGAATCTTGTAGAGACAGAACTACTATTTAAGCACTTTAACTCTAATTGCATTCAAGCGGACACTGCATTAAGTAAATACTTTTAGCGTTTATACGTAAATATTTAAAACGTCACTCTGACTATATTAAATGTCGCCCAAACTGCCTATATCCTTTTTGTTGCATTGCAAATTCAGTGCAGTGGCTGAAATACTTTTATATGACATAATAGTAGCGATATTAGATGATGATGAAAGTATTCTATTTATTTATTGGGATATGCCAACAGCACACATATTAAACATTTACACTAGATACATAATACACTAGGTATAATCATACCTCATAATCTGATATGTGCACCAATTACAGGCATATACATACAGCATTCAAAATAACAGTGTTAAGACAGTATGAGTAAGTAATTATAATTTTAAAACATACAATAACATTTAATTTGTCAGGTTGAGGTCTGAGAATGCTCGACGTCTACTCGAAACAGTCTTTTTCTAAATACATCATATGTGTTGTGAAATATATCTAAATCTTTGACGCAACCATTAGACTCATTGTATGTACGACAGATGCGTGAGATTGGTGAATTCAAACCAATATTTGTTTTCGCTGTTTGTATAGCAAATATTCTAGAGATTCGTTGTCTTGGGTAATTGTACGGGACGCTCACGAATAGTTGATGCAATGCAGATGAGCAGTCAGATATGCCATGGATTACTTTATGCAGGAATGACAAATCAAGAATTTTTCGCCTTTCACGGAGTGAGGACATTTTGAAGAAGTGCCTCCTATGCTCATACGAACTTCTATGTGATATTCCAGGTGACGTGAATTCTAGCGTTTTTGTAAATATGCGTTGAAAGTTTTCTATACGTTGTGAATGCACTGCGTAGAATGGATTCCACGCGACACTCGCGTATTCGAGATTACTTCGAACTAATGCATTAAAGAGCGAGATCTTAGTTTGAGGGGAACAAAAGTGTTTTGTGTTGCGTCTGACGAAGCCAAGCATTTGTGCGGATTTTTCCACAATAACATCGATATTGGACTTGAAATTTGATTGTTTATCAATAATGACCCCCAAATCGTATTTCGGTTACCTCTTGGAGGGCCGATCCATCTAAAGTATAGATTGTCTTAAAATTATCTTTTTTACGAGTTTATTTGATATAAAAACATGTTTGTACATATAGATGCATTTGATTAACGTCACACCATTGCTTGATATTATCAATGTCATTTTGAATTCTATGTGTTAATCCAGCGCCTCACCTACCATCTGACATCCCAAATTTCATCAAAATTGGCCCTGCTGTTTGAGCGTGGAAGAGTAACAAACATCCATAAATCCATACATCCATCGCGTTTATTAGTAGGATTAGTAAGATAATAACCATGCCATTTTTAAAATAAAACCTAAGGAAAAATCATTCAATAATTTATCAATCCGTTGAAGCTATACCTAAGATAACATGACTTTCCCTCCATTTATACTATCCAGTTATTTATCAGCATATATTTTAGTTCCAAGCTCTAATTCTTAGAGTGTACATACATTCTAAATCCGTGCAGCTGATACACAGAAGAGATATAATACAAACTTCACGCATAAATATTAATTAAACTTATTGCTTTTTCTAACTTTTATAACTATGCAACACAAACATATTACTCGATAAGAAAACCTCTTATTTAGGTCAAAGCTTAATACATTTTAGCTTAATAGTTCTTAGTAAGTCTGAGAGTCAAAACCAAAGCTTTTTAAGTATTTATTTAAGGTGGCAAAATTTGTTTAAATAAGTACGTATTGTTATAAAACACATGCATTTAAATTTGTAGCTCGTTCTTTCTTTTCACACTTTAATAAATGATCCCGAAACACCCTAAATTCGGGTAGAAATCGTTTTTATTTCCACTTACTTTAAATTCTCTCGTTAATAGTTACGAGTAATACCTATATACCAACAAAATAGCATCCAGAATGAAATTGCTCACAATTTCATTTAATATTTTCGATATTAATTAAAAACCTTCAATTAAAAAAGAACCATAAACAAGTGCAATCCTGACATTTAGCTCCATCGTTACCATTTCTGTCAGTACAGTATAAAAAAAGAAAAGCCCGCCAAAAATAAACGTCAAAAATGCAAGATGGCCGCCGCATGCGGCGCGGCCTCGAGAAGTAAGGAAGTGCATTTAATACCAACGAACTTTTCAATGCTACCCGCTTGGTGTGGGATCCTGACCACGTTTTATTGTGTACTCATAATTGTTGACCTTTAATTTGAGATGCACATTATTAACTGCAATTCGTAATGCGTCAGCCATTTTGAATGTGGCCACGATCTTAAACGTTGGAATATTATAAAACTCGTGATAATGTTTTTACGTAAGTACCACCTAGTAGATTAATACCTACAAAATAATACCTAATTTTTATGACTAGAAGGTTGGTTTGTATTCGTAAGAAAAAAGGGAAAATTAGAATCTTTTTAGTTCACAACATGATAAGAGGAACAGGATTAAATAAACACCTATTTATGTTTCGTATTATGATTATCACAGAAACATACCGAAGGAGTCGAATGCCACGACTCATATCAGTGTGTAAGAATCTTAAAGATCTTAGTAATCGACCTGAAATGGAGGAGCCATCAAGCAGGTGGCCACCTGTAAAACCGATGCCAAACCTTCAAAAATATGAACATATTGTGTGATAAGCGGATATTAAAGTCACCCCGACTCAATGGAGAAATAAGTTTAGGTATATGATATAGGTACGCAACATAAACTAAAACGCCGGTAGTCGATAAAATTCAACTAAAACTTTAAAGTTTGGTACCTTTGCCGTACGTAGGTACCTTACCAGGTACCTAGTACGTAGTTACCTTACCAGGTGCCTACGTACCAGGTAAGGCTTTAACGGTTTCACTATAGACTAGGGGTATGTAGGTACGCTGATGCACACTGCACCATCGAACACGACCTCTATCTACTTTATTAAATAAATTTACGAAATACAACGCTCCCTAAAGGTTAAAAGACAAAAAAATACTAAATATTATATGTACTACGAGTAATAATTGACGAAACAAGCAACGAGCAAGCAAATAACACTTGATGATTATATGCCCACTTAGATTACCTATTTACTCGTAATTATTTCGCCATTGTACACTATTATTTCGTTATTTAACTCTCGAGTATATATAACGGTATATCTTTGAGAGTAACGAACGAACTCCTGTAAAGAATATGCATATAATAATGATAATGCATAAAGTCAAAGTCAAAATCATTTATTCAATTTAGGCATCAAAAACGCACTTATGAACGTCAATTTTTCATTATAATGTACTTTAAAGACTCTACCGCCGCGTTCCTAAATATATAGGCCTACCGAGAAAAAGCGGCAAGAAACTCGGGGCCATTCTTTTAATATAGATGTTTACAATGTTTCTACTTAGGTACTACAAATATTACATTTAATGGGTGTCAGAGAGACAGCTTGCCAGAAGTGGAGTATTCCAAGCATCTTTATCTTCTATATACTGTCGATGTCATACACTAATAAACATAATCTGTATCTACTCGTATAAGAACAATGAGTGCACTAACTCAGTATGAACTTACTTAATTAATTATCTATTTTCGTACTTACTTTTTGGTAATCTTATTGTTAACTTCCAGTTTACCATATTGTCATTTATTTTTGAATTAGAAAGCATTTGTCTTTAGATGCAACCGGTGTAAATAAATGGCATGGAACATTTATGTACATCTATAATACTAGCCGGTTGGTTACTTCTGAGAGTTCTGGGCCTAGAGTCTTGGGCTTGATCCCCAGCCAGGTCAAACATTTCTGTCCATGAACACAATGTTTGACCTGTGTCTGGGTGTGTATAAATGATAAAAAAAAATAAGTATGTAGGTCATGATGTATCACTGATGACTGCATCAGGATACCATAGTGCAGGCTCTGCCTAGTTTGCGACCTGAAGTCCTTATCTGGATGTTGTCCCATATTATTACTAAAAGTTCTGCGAGTAGTAGACCTCGCAAGCACAGTCTTATCAGATTATTAAAATTTTATATGTTGTTGGCACCAAACGTTCTTGCCGAATATTACCAAAATCGTCCAGTTTATAAACTTCACAACCTATTATCTCGGCAACCACTTGACCTATATCTTATATTCGAAATTGTTCTTTGAAGTCACTTAATATGTATGCCAAATTTTATCAAAATCCGTTGGTAGAGCGCTGCAGCTAACACCCATCTTTTTAGAAAAATACTAATTAAAAATATACAAACACTATAGGTAATATAACAGTACAATAAAAGTATTCAAAACTCCTCAAAAATCGACGACTAAAAAAGTATATTGAATAGAAGAACATGCATACAAACTTTCGTCAAGATTGATTGAAAAATGCGAGCTGTACAGGAGGACCAACATATAACCTAACAAACATACGGACGGATTAAAGTCAATTTGGCCAGATAAACTAGAGACACTTCGCTCGCTCGGTCAGTTATTATACTACGTAATATTTCTTGCAGATGCAGACACGGTACTCAAAACAAGGTCTTCGCACTCATTCAGTTGCATTACAGCTAAAAGCATAATATTTAGCATTATTAAGACATTTATAGTTTCCTTATGCACGCAACATCTAATTCTTGATACAGGGAACTTGCAATCAAGGTCTTAACTATCAAAACACTATATAAATATAGTATTTGTATTTTTATTTATTGCCTGAAGGTACCAATGGCAGTTGCCGTGCCACACAGAACTTAGAACGTTCTCTAAACACTGCGTTCGTCATCTCGTCTAAGTAGCTATATAAAGCGTTCTTTATTTCGGATCAAATCACACTTTTCTTCAAATCCTATATATTTATTTGTCTTAGAATAACCACTAAATAATCTCAAAATAAAACCTATAGCTCAATACAATATTATCGCCGTTCGAGTAAACAGCAATAAAATACATATCTATCTCGTTTTGACACATCCCGTCATAAAAATTTTGTCTATATAAGCAGGCCGCTGAATACTGATTTTCGTCCTTATGAACCGGATATCTCAGGCCATAACAATATATATGCTCCACAAATTGAAAAATAAAAGTCTATATAAAAAAACCTGATCAATAAACCCCATGGTCGAGGGAAAAGTGGATATCTGATATAGGAGATATTGATATTGATATTAATGAAGTACATCAGTTGTTAAAATCACTGGATACTAATAAATCAGCTGGCCCTGACAATATACCCTCAGTTTTCATAGTCAACTGTGCTAAAAGCTTGGCAAACCCATTATGCATACTGTTTAGGCGGTCTTTATCTGAAGGTGTAGTGCCATCTATTTGGAAATCTGCATATATCACTCCTATCCACAAAAAAGGGGCGAAGGACATGGTAGAAAATTATAGACCTATCTCAAAATTATGTCATATTGCAAAGGTTCTCGAAAAAATCGTTCATAAACAATTGTGTGCTTCAATAAAACACTCACTCAGTTTGCAGCAGCACGGTTTCGTTAAAGGCAGGTCGACAACGTCGAACTTGATATTGTGTAGCGACTTCATAACAGAGCACATGTCAGGGCCCTCACAAGTTGATGTTATATACACGGATTACAGCAAATGTTTTGATCGTCTTGACCATATGTTGTTGCTACATAAACTCCAAACTATAGGTATCCGTGGTAACCTTTACAGGTGGTTTACATCTTACGTACTAAATCGGTGCCAGACTGTTGTCCTCAATGGTTATACTGCTAGACCAATAGTAATACCATCTGGTGTCCCACAAGGATCACTTCTAGGACCAGTCCTTTTCAATATATTTATAAACGACATATCAACTTGTTTTTTGAACTCAAATATACTCTTATATGCTGATGATATGAAAATCCTAAGCCCAATAAGGTCATTAGATAATGCTCAGCGTCTCCAAGAGGACCTATATAGATTTGAAACTTATTGTTTGCGGAACAAGTTAGATCTCAATGTATCAAAATGTTATATATGTACGTATACGCGAAAAGAAAGTTTTATTACATTTAACTATAAACTTAAAAATTTAATAATAAACAGAGTAAAAACTATACGTGACTTAGGTGTAACTTTCGATCATACGCTACTATTTGATGATCACATAAATCATATCATCAACAAGGCATCTAGGGCCCTAGGTTTCATATTACGAATGTCAGCAGATTTCAATACTATCAAGACTTTTAAAATTCTTTACTGTGCTTATGTACGCAGTAATTTAGAGGATGCTTCACAAGTCTGGAACCCGTTATATAACGTTTACAGCACGCGCATCGAGGGCATTCAGAAGAGATTTCTACGCTATCTCCAATTCAGGGTTAAGACCTATTGGTCTGGTTATATTAACCGATGTCGTAAATTTCATTTGTTACCGTTGTATGAAAGGAGGCGTATTGCGGATTTTACTTATCTGCTTAAAATTGCAAATAGCACAGTTGACAGTCCGCCATTATTAGAGCGTATCGGTATACGAGTATCCTTTGCTTCGTCGCGGAGACCCTGTGACTTGTATGTGCCGGGAGTGCGAACTAATTACAGGAGGAATTCCTATTTACTGAGGGTAGGCAGCAGTATCAATAAGCTCTGCAAAGATCTTGATGTCGACCTCTTCAACACTTCAGTTGAGCAGTTACGTCGGCTATTGAGCGACAAATTCTTCAACTGATTCAGTACCTGGATTAGATATATATTATACATTATAATATTCTTTTATTACGTGTGCACTCGCCTTTATTACTTTTATATAATGTTACATAGATATATATATATATATATATATATATATATAGATATATATATATATATATATATATATATATATATATATATATATATATATATACTATACTCATATCATTTCTACTACTATTATATTTACTCAAATTATTCTGTATATTCATGATATAACTTATTGGTGAAAACTTTTAATTGGCCTTCTGTACTTTATTCATTTATTTGTTTTGTTACACCTAGCTGTAAGTGTTTCCTAAAATTGTAAAATAAAATAAAAATAAAAAATATCATCAAGTTCTTTAATTAGAACAGTATGATTTGAACTTCAACTTGTAGACACTTGAAGCATCACACACTAAGACATCAGAAACTCAATTTGCTGGAAGAGATGATATCAGACGCAAACCAGATTCTTGCCTGTTCGATCCTTTGCGACTTGCGCTTTCGGTGAACATCCTGAAGAGACTTAAAGCATGGTGGTAGACCATATACACCTGGTCAACTATCTCAAGATTGAAAACCCCAATGTAAAAATCTAACAGTATTGCTGCATCTGTCCTTAAGGCCGGTTAGAATTCTAATATGAGATCACCTTCTACCGTATTTTCACTGATGCACATGAGAACCATCTCACTGAACACTATAAAAAATATACCAAATGTCTTTATAATCTAGCAGTCATATCCAGCATTACTAAGACGTTTATAGTTTCCTCATGTCGTCACCATGTGCATCCAAGAATTCGTAAGGAAACGACTGTCAGGGTCGTGATTTTCGTAATGAGGAAATGACGCAAGGAAGATAGTAACTCTTAGTGTAGGAAAATTGTTTGTGTACATTTTAATTTTGTTGGCAACGGGCGATGGTTGCATAAGGACGAGCTTTATATGTCTTTTGTACTCATAGTGCGGGCAGCAACTGCACAAAAGATTCCCTGATGAGTACGGGTAGGGTATATAGGTAATGACATTGAGGCGACAGTGACCGAAACGCTGGTGCCTTCTATGGACAAAAAGTGAGCAATGCCAATCCAGTGTGGCAATGCTGCCAGCATTGTGGCCACTTTTCCCTCGACCATGGGGCTTATTGATTAGGTTATTTTAATATAGACTTTTATTTTTGAATTTGTGGAGCAAATATGTTGTTATATTCGTATTATAGGTAATGGATACTTAGAAGGCAGGCCTGAGAGATCCGGTTCAATAGGACGAAAAACAGTTTTGAGCAGCCTGCTTATATAGACAAAATTTATATGAAGGGATTTATTGATAACACCAGTGCCATATGTAGGAGTCAAGTACTTTAAGAAAACACTGAGATGCCACTAAAAGGTGGCAGGTAGGTGTCTGAAAAGGTCACAAATTACTTCTGACTCTCACCGACTAGATTGCAATTACATTTTAATAGACCTGCCAATTTATTTGGTTTTAATACCTGTAGTTTAATGCATACAATATACATGGTAGGTACGTATGCAATACATATAAGGAAGATTAAAATAATTTTAATACGTGATTTTCAAAGCATCCTAGCTTAGCTAGACCAAAGCGAGAGACAAAGGCATCTGACATGGACTACCGGAAGACGCGGGTTCAAACCCCATCCGAGGATGTATTTATATTTTTATTGCAACAAATACTAAACAGAACTTAAAGCACCAGACGGTATAAAAAAATCCTGGGGTACTTTATTTATTGGCTTAAGTAATCTACATTTTTGATCTTACATAAATATGTTGGTATAAAAGTTGAATGAATTATAAACAATTTGCGACATGGGCTAAAACAAAAAGTAAAAATCTACAACAGGTAGATACGTCTCAAAAAGGAACAAGTAATCATCAGAGCTGCAAAACCTCACAATCAAGTGACATTTTCATTTGCTATATGAACATGCATAATGTATTTTCGATAATACATATTGCAGATAAAGGACCTATCTATATAATATGAGATAAAATTTACAGGTAGAGGAATGCACGCCAACAACTTTACTTATATACTCGTATGAGCACGAATACAAAAAATATTCAGGAGATAAATATGATTGAGTCTGCTTAACCACATTTTCGAGCCTCTAAATAATTTGATTGTATATCATAGGAAGCAAAATAAAGCGGAATACGGGGGCCAAATGTTATGTCAGAGTCTTATCATGTAGAGGAGTCAGGAATGTTCGCATCCTACCCAAAACCTCAGACTCTATTCCAAAATGACTGTTGTTTTAACACAAAATTGAGACCAACAATGTTACGGGCCCTCCGAAGTGCGGAAGTACTTACTTTAAAATATTGTTAGCGGTCACTCATCAGAGCGGTGGCAAGGTTTGCTTAAACTTGCTCAAGGAATACTCCTTTTTCTAAACTGTTCAGCAAGGTCAAGCAGTTAGTCCAGAACGATATTTTAAGCTCCACTACGATACCTTTTTACCTTCTGCCTATTAAATATATATATATATATATATATATTGCCAGTATGTGATATAGAAACTAAACTTAGCTCTGTACATTTGTTGTTTATGTTTAAACGACGTAAAATGCTAAATATCTAATCTAATACCATTGAACGGTTCTTGTTTATATATATAATAACATCTGAATCACGGATACGGCTTTCAACGATTTTCATGAAATTTAGTATGCATTATGCAGCATAATTGGTCAATAAGATTTTATTAGAATTGATAAATAATAAAACTATGTGCATGCGAGGTCTACTGTTCGCAGAGAGTAATATTTATATGTGTGAGTTGGTTGTACTTGTCGTAGTAGGGCTGTACGACGTATGTGTATGCGTAAAGATTTATAAGTTTGACTGTGATAAGTCAACGTTAGTGTACATAATACTTAAAAGTACCAACCAGGAAAATTGAGTAGGTATAGTCAGCCCTGCGGAATCGGCAGTGCACAGTGCAACAAAAGGAGCGCGACGCCGGCGTCTGAGCTTCGTCCATGAACCTGGTGCGTCGCTAAATTTACTCGCGTCGCGTCATCCGGTGGGTAACCAAAGAGTTGAGGCACAGAAGTGTTTTTTTTATAGATCGCCTAATATTCTTAGGCGTTTGATTCAAAAGGTAAATCTTATATGAAGCGTCATTGGCATCTGTATTTCGTGAATAACTCTGATCAGACTCTAACATTGTGCCTACACAAAGAATACTGGCATCATACCATAGCCAAGTAAGTAATTGTGTATTTTAGGAGATGCTTCTAAGATTCATATCATGATCTCAGTGGTACTAATCAGCAATAAGTTAAGGTATGTTAATCTTTGTCTTTGAATCTTTTCCAAACCAAATTTACTTAAGAAGTTTGCTTGTATCACAGTTTGCTTAGTGCCACGCTAGAACGAAATGACTTCATCATTGTTAGCTTCTTCAATTCGTGCATACACTTACAGAAATGTGATATCAAACTTTACATTGCATGTTCCTCTCAGAGAGATAGGAGGATTTGCCAAACCACTATATATAGTGGTCGTGAGTCAAAGTTTTCAGACCACTGCAATGCATCTGACATTGCATAACAACTGTTATCCTTAGACAACAGCTGGGACAGATGACTTAACAAGCAATTTAAATACTTACTCGTAGTATATCAATCAGTAAACATTAATAATAAAATACAGGAGTTACGTACATATAAATATAAAATTAATCACCATGGAAAAAACTTTCATTACATCACCCTTGACGGTCGGCGAGCACATCTAGTGTATCGAGCTGTCAAATTAACGTGGCTATTGACTAAGCTATCAGAAACTGACACAAACTATAACGGAACTGTCATCATTACGATCTTGACGTAGGCGGAGATTTCATTATTTTGTCTATGTTGTGCCCAAGCATGGCAAGCTTCTTACGCTTCTGCACCCGCGTGGTGATGGATGATGATGATGATGATGAAAAGTATGTGTTATAGTAAGTATGTGTGTCCATGTGTTATTCCAGCGCCTCATCTACCTCCATACCAAATTTCATCAAAAGTTTGAGCGTGTAAATTTAAAAGTAACAAATATCCACACATCCATACATCCATAGGTACTCACTATCTTACGCGTTTATAATATTAGTAGGAAGTAGGATAATTCAATTAAGCAAGAATTACTAGCGTATCCCGAAAAGTGACTTCTGTATTAAATACTTAGTCTATGGCAGACAAAGCTGATGAAGCAGTGCGAAGGTCACCAGCACGGTGACTGCAACCAAGTACCTACATAACACCAACAGATTGTAACTGAAATAACTTGCATGTTCATCGCTGCGTTAACATATCCTGCTATAAAGTATTATGATGCTTGGTGGCGAATAACGAAACTCCTCGTGTTGTAAGAGGAAGTTTGAATGTGAGGATCTTGTGGGGGAAGAAAAGATAGTTCAGGGCTAGGGAAATGACGGATAGAATATTCCCTCCCTTTTTAAGAAAAGTACCACTCAAAAGTCGCCGTTGACAAAAATATATATTGAATAGTAGAACATGCAGGCCAAGGTTCGTCAAGATTGGTTGAAAAATGTAACCGGTACAGGAGGACAGACATACAAAGTAATAATACGGTCGGAGGAAAGTCAATTTGGCCAGTTAAAGCAGAGACGCTTCGCTCGCTCATTCAATTAAATCATTTATCTATATGTATAAAAATGAATCCCTATTTCTCCTGGTCACGCCATAACTTGAGAACGGATGAAACGATATGCTAATTCTTTTTTTGTTGTGTTAATTATTGTCAGGAGATGGTTATATTGAAACAAAAACCAAGAATAGATGGGAGGTTATGGCAAGGCTGAAAGCGAGCCTACTACGCGAACGAAGTCGCGAGGAGACGCTAGTCTATATATATAAAAATGAACCCTTATTTCTCCTAGTCACGCTATAATTTGAGAACGGATAGAACAATCTCGCTAATTCTATTTTGTTGTGTTAATTATTGTCAGGAGAAGGTTCTTATGAAAGAGAAAACCAAAAAGTTTATGGCGAGGCTGAATATACTAGCAGTGCCTAGTTATTGCATAAACAAATCACTTTTCAAGTCAGAAAATGCTCATGTAGTTATATCCGAAATGCGCAACCGCGACGCAGCTACTCATAAATATTACATATATTGGTTATTAAACTTGCAACAGAGTGCAGACGTCTGCTTGTATCTCAACTTTGTGGTTATTGAGATGTTGCAGACACCTCTATAGCAATAAATCGTCCTTAAAATAAACACTAATATCCTTCTGCAATCTGCATGCAGTAAATTTCATACAGAGATTTGCTTAGTATGTCTGTCTACATCAACATTACAGGATTAAAGTAAGAAACATGCCCTTTGCAGAACTATAAAAACACTAGTAGGCACTCGCCTAACTTTTTGTGATAAACATTGCAATTTTTGAGAGAAAAATATGTACTTATCCTCGGACGGGATTCGAACACGCTCCTTCCGACAATCTTCACTGTTTCTAATTTCTCGCTAAGAAGATGTTAGTGCTTTAAAAAAGCATTAAAAACTCTTGGGAATAAGAAGACTTATTTTGACACAACTAATTCCTTCCTTTTGATGGACGCTAAGGTTTTACTCTCTTAATTTTATCTCTTTAAACTTATCTTCTTAAATAAATATATCTTTGTACGTTGGTATAAAGAAAATATATAATTATAAAGTTACTTCTGTTTTAAGTGACAAAGTAAAAAAAAAATACTCTGCTCTGTTCGTTGGATAAAAAATATGCAATCCTCTGCGAATCCGTGATAATTAATCAAACATTTTGTTCATAGACATATTCATATCAAGACAAGAGTCTTTGACCAATGTGTGTTACCAGTGATGACATATGGCACTGAAACGTGGTCTCTTACTATGGGCCTCATAAGCAAGCTCGAAGTCGCACAACGAGCTATGGAAAAGGCTATGCTCGGGGTTTCCCTACTAATCAGAAATGAGGAGATCCGTAGACGAACTAAAGTCACCGACATAGCCCAGAAGATAAGCTAGTTGAAGTGGTAGTGCGCAGGCCACATAGCACGCAGAACAGATAGCCGATGGGGCCGAAAGGTTCTAGAGTGGAGACCACGGACCGGCAAGCGCAGCGTAGGTCGTCCACCGACAAGGTGGACCTGATAAAGGTAGCAGGACGACGTTAGATGAATGCCGCTTCTAACCGGTCCTTTTGGAAGTTTGTGGCTATGTTCAGCAGTGGACGTCTTACGGCTGAGATGATGATGATGATGATGATGAATATTCAATTTAATTGTAGTAAACCACTACCCGTGGGCAAAGTTCCCAAAATGCTAGTAGCTGTTAGGATTTATGCTTTGCGTTATACATAATTATACATAATATATTTATTAGGTTAGTATTAAAGTAAATAATAGTAGTATACGAGTAATTCACTCACAAGTTTTGGCGCTACCTCGATTTAAGCGGCATATCATATCATAAATAAAAAAGTGTATTTACAGGATATAACGTTTGTGTCGTTTGGGGTTGAGACTTGGGGCCCTTAAGGGCCGTCCGCTTTCAACTTATATAGGGGTCTGGTCAAACATTTGGTTGAGGCGTTGGGTGACCGTAAATGCTCGCGCCTACATGGGGCTCAAAACTAGCATTGCAATCCAACGTGGCAAATGTGGTAATGCTGCTAGCATTCTGGCATGTTTACCTTCTTCTACGAGGTTATAGATTTGTTCTTTATATTAGCTATTATTGTTTTTTTTTATTATGTTCTAAGTAAGTATATTTTCAGATGTGTAAAAAAATATTTTAGGTTTGTATTCAAGAAAGTTAAAAATGTTATAAATAACTACTAAACAGATACTACGCACATTATATTATATTATATTTTAAATGTCCGTTCAGAGTAAGTATTTGTAAATACTACCCAAATTAGTCCATGCATCATGATAATGCTAATTTCTTTATTGTGCATATGTATGCAATATTAATATATGAATATGAACAATGGTTTAATTATGTTATACTAGAAATATGTATTTATTATTATTAATTATGAATATATAGGTATGTTGAGGGTCAAACAGAACCTGCGCTCTGTCTGCATTAATATTATGAAAACATGAAATACTAACATAAATTAACGTTATATACAAAACATATTTTTGACATTCAAATCTCCATCTAGTTAGGAGGGCACTATTAAGGGAACTTCTGAACACGTGGTCCAGAGGTGGGGCTACTGATTAGCCCCATTTTTTACATAATTAGGTGTTAAAACTCTTCTACTAGTGTCCCTTTGAAAGGTGTGTGTGCGCACACGCATTGCCAGAAATTATGGCACACTAAGCAGAATTCCTATATTGCAATACTTAGTTAAAACTTGTTTGCATCCATTGTTAACGTTTGGCAGTTATCACCGATCAACTGATCTGTAATTAAGGCCAAAATATATATTTTCCATCAACAAAGTAAACGCAAAACATCTGCATTCAGCTCCGCAGTGAACAACGATAAATTGCATAAATACCAAACTCAGGATTCACACCAGTAGGTATCTGTCCGCAGTAATGGCCACAGTACAACAACGAACAGTAAGTTATGTTTAAGTCAATTCATAGAGACTTCAAATAAAAGCAACTATCCTAATATGATACTATAAATGAGAAAAATTGTGTGAATGTTTGGTACCACGTATCGCCACTACAGCACTGATTTTGATCAAATTTGGTATGTGAATATATTCGGTTCTAAAATAAAATATGGGCTTTTATTTTTTTAATCAGACCCTTGCCTTAAAATACGGTACAAATAATCATAAATAATAAAACTCATTTTTTCAAAACTAGCCCTAGAGAGGGTGCAACAAAGTTCGAAGACGAAGAAGTAGGTTGAGGTGTGCATGTTTTATTACTTGGTTTGATTCACGCAAAACTAGGTACAAAAAACTTTTTAATAAATCCCCTGAGCCTCGAGATTCCAAAGCAGCGCTTCCACCACTACACCAACGATCCGATAACAATAATGTAGAACGATACTTACCTAGTGATAATAATTATGGTGTTATCGAAATATTAATTAAATATTGTTTCGCGGTGAAACGCGCAGTGCAGGGTTAATGACAATACTTAGGGTTTTTGGTGCACCAGGTTTAACTCACAACAACAGGTAAACAACTTGCCCTTTTTATTACATACTTGTGACGTAATAAGTAAATCCTAAACCTATCAAGTTATTTTCAATAACCGTAAATGACCCGACAAAATCCTTTGTGGTACAAAATACAATAAAAATATAAATATATATGATAGTGGAATCTACACAAAATAAAAAACCTACTCCTACTTTTATTGGGATCGTAAAAAATAAGCTTCCTCAGAAAATACAGCGATCCCGACCCTCTGTTCATTATTACACTGTGGATACAACTATGAACTATACTGTCGCGCAGTGCTATAACTGTACGCGACCTGCCGCAACGCTGCGCCCGCGCCCAAGGGCACGCAGACAACAAATCCGTGGAGTCGATGTTACATATAAATATTAACTACTTTACAATCGTAATCCTAATGATTGTATTATAAATATAATACTTAATCGGTGAAGGCAAATCAGTAAATCAGATAAATATTACTGGAACGATACAACTTAACATTGTTAATCTACAAACTCGGTTGTGCACCCAGATTAGGAGGTTAGCATAGCTGATAGTGAAGTGAACTTCGAAGCAAGGTTCGACGATTGGCTGGGCAAATATTTGTAAAATTAGAAGAAATTTTTGATCATATGTTAGAGAAATGTTAATGTTTGTATCAATCTAATTTATGTACATATAATGTTTATTTAGCTATTGTGTTTTTCGGTTTATGTGAACGCTTTTTTGTCACCTTTCATACACAATAGTGTAAGAAAGGTGACAAAAAATGATCATCAATTGTAATAAAGTCATTAAATTAACATAATTAAATTCTTATGTCTTTGACTTAGTGATTAATGACCATTTGGAGGATAACATACTATATGATATATAATATACGTGATCAAAAAACTTTTTATTTTATTTTAGATCTCGAAACTGCAGTGTAATGTAAGGTTCGCTAACGGTCTATTATTTAATTCGTAACGTTATCACTATAGTTATAATACAGCATGCTCTCAATCTGTTGATAAATATTTAAATGAAAAATTATTGTAATGCGACTGTGGCAATAGGTATATAGTATTATGAACTGTTTTAATATCATTTCCTTTGAATTATCTAATATTTTGATTATTCGCCTCATTTAATAATTTAATAATTCTACATTGTACCTACAAAATTTATTACTAAAGTGATTTACTACTGATTATTCTATTATTTATGACCAATTTAGTAAGTAATTATTTCGTTAAAGTTATAAATACCTAGTATTTATGTATTGCATTGCATGCCTCATGTAAAGGCCGGATAGAGTGTATCATAAAACGTTAAATGTAAGATCTCTGTATCACCTTTATTCGAAATAAATGACTTAAATTTGAATTTGAATCTTGTAAAAGCTTATTGGATAACATTTGATTCATTTCATTTAATATTATTTTTAAGAGATGCTGATTTGATTTACTTTGTTTAAAAGAATAAATATGGTTTAGTATTTAATAACCATGATGTTTAACTAATTCTTTAATATTGTTTTAAGAATTTTTCAATATAAATGTATTTGAGATATTTTCATGGTAATTTAGTTATTTAATTTCCGGTTCCGCCGCCTTCGCACTTCCGCCGTTTGCCTCGCGAAGGCTCCGAGAACACGGGGTATTAGTGTTACGACTGCCAGAGAGGCAACACGGTTATTCTGAATAAATAAGTATAATAAGGCGTTGTGGAATAACGAAGTGTATATTGGATATTATGTTGGAAGGATGTGTTAAATAAATCTGTGTAAAATTGGACTGTGTTTGAACTTTTGACCTACGCCAAAAGCAAGTACCGTAATAGTCGTTAAAATTGTCGTGTCGCTAAGATCGTTAAATTAAACGAATAGTATCGCCCCTGGCAAGTATGAAAGTCATATCGACGACTTATACGATCGTCAAATTGTGGACAGTATACCGATTATTACGAATTGTTTGCATTCCACAATGCGTCCTTCCATCATTTAAAGATTTCTACGAGTATTTCGCTCTTCTACAATCAAAAGAAGGCCGAAGTCTATTTCTGTATTGAATACTAGCTGCGCCCCGCGGTTACACCCGCATGGTGAGGGATGATTACAATGTTGATGAAAATTATCCTATGTGTTAATTCAGCGCCCCATCTACCTCCATGCCAAATTTCATGAAAATCAGGCCAGTTGTTTGAGCGTTAGAGTATAACAAACATCCATAAATACTAACTTTCGCGTTTATAATATTGGTAAGATCAAACGCAACTAAACAAAATCTCCATTCCCGTCGCCTATCGATAAGATATATCGAGGTCATTTTCAAAGTTGACAAAACAATCATTAAAATCGATTATAGAGACGATCTTAATCACGTAATTTAACAGTTCCATGCTAAGGTTATCGTTATGATCGTAAAAGCTTATCGAATTCGTCTACCGATGGCTAAATTTTGTTACTTACTTGCAATGGTCTACAAAAGATCAATATAGTCAGTTTTTTCGAAGTATGACGAATTTAATAGTCAAATTTATCGATCGGTAAGTTCGGTACTTGCACTGCTATTGTCTAACCGTTATTGCCAGAGATATATATGTACTGATATATTGTACATATATATCTATGGTTACTGCAGTTATTGTGTATATAATAATAATGTTG
Organism: Selenia dentaria; assembly: GCA_917880725.1. Lineage (NCBI taxonomy): Eukaryota > Metazoa > Arthropoda > Insecta > Lepidoptera > Geometridae > Selenia > Selenia dentaria. The sequence goes on along the minus strand of OU862901.1, from coordinate 6,862,132 downwards.
TTGTAGTTGGTGTGTATAAGTAATTGCCTAAAATATAATAATAATTTATTTAAATATAGTATGCAATACTTCGTGCATTAGTATGTATCAGTCCGTATGCTACTTGTTAATATCAAATTTTAATCTACTGAACTCTAATTTGAACAGCTCGATATAGGTAAACGAGAGCTGACGGGTTGAATTGTAATGATATTGTGGGCACAAATAAGTGTCTAGTTATTGCATCTTTTCTATACACATGTAGTCCTTGATCTCCTCTTTGGAGCATGACTCTAATAGGAATCAGGTAATTCTGTAAGAAGTAAACAGAAAAAACCAGAAGACGCTGATTCTAAGTATAATAAATAACTATAATAAGAACTACAATAATCACATTAAAAAATGTAGGAAGAAGAAACAAAAGAGGTACTAACTAGGTACGAGTCTGCAGTGCAAGTACGGTACTTTGTCTATCGATAACTTCGACAATTCAACGTCGAGAGCATCGGTTTCATTAATTATAAATGTCATATTTGATAGTATTTAAAACCCTGATGACCTTCGAAAAATCATGATGTATTATATATCGAATTTATCTGTAATCCTTAATATTGTCTCTTAAAGATTTAGTAGTAATATTGTCTCTATTTCTTTCTTGTCTTCAAGTCACGAGAGTTGAATAACAATCGTCTCGACTGCACTCACGGATCGGACGTCAAGGCCGGACGTCGATGTCCGCCCATCTTTGCCCCGAGATGGACCGAAATGTCCCGACGAGACACGAACCTACCCGAAGTGTCCTTACTGCCTGGGGTGATTTTACGATGTGACCCCGGAAAAAGGGGTCTGACAAGTTTACCTTGAACGATTTATTTGCATATTCTTTTCTGTTGATTTTGTCTTCTGTTGATTTAAGCTGGCGAGCCTGGCTTTCTTAACTCATAGTAAAATTGTACTTAATAACAATGTTAAGATATAAGTAAGTAGGTACATTCGGAATTACACCCTCAGTTTATAATTATGCATGTTGTATGTAAGTACTGGTTTTTTATGTTTGAAACTGAAAACCGGCGCTAAGGTTATCAACCTTGGCAAATGCTGAGAAAATTTGGTTCTTAGCAATATTATTCTAATAATGTTTTTGTAATGTTACCTATAATATTCGCAGATATAATGTATTCAGTTCTCTTGCTCAAAAAGTCTACCATTGTTGCGTACCAGAGATAATAAAATAGCAAATTTTCTTTTAAGGAAAAATTTCTTATTCTTTTTTGTCCGTTACCAAGCCAAGCCCGCAAAAACGAAAATGTCTATATTCATAAGTAGAACAATCACGAATAAAGACTCGACTTCTTACAGTTTCAGAAAAAACATAACATTTAATTTTTGAAAATGGAAACAAAAGCGGCGATCTCTTCGGTAGAATGAAATTGAGGAAATTAATCAAGGCATTGGCGCAAAATCTTTTCAATTTTAATCTAATTACAAATTGCATTGGTAACTTTTATTTATTCATAAAATCGTGTTGTACTTATTTAGTTTTCTCGTAATCGTAGTGAAAAGTAGAGCGTAAATAATACACGGGGATAAAATCCCTGAAAAAGGCGGTATATAACACGAACTACTTGCTGTATAACTTTTCAATGTGCAATTGACATTTACAGTGAGTGACAATGGCAGCTGGGTTAATATCTGGACACAAACATGGCGTTTTTAACTTTTATATCGACAGGGCTATTATGTATCTCAGTTGCTAACAAATGGTAGTTGAAATCGAAAAAAAATGGCGGCTCTTTGTCACTTTTGTCAGCTGCAGTCATCAACTTACTAACATTTCTGCTTACTATTAGTTGTCAAAACTGACATAGAGCCGCCATTTTTAAAGATCTCAATCAACAAATGTCAGCAGCTGAGATAGTTTCACAATAAATATGTTATAGTTATGTCAATGTTATAACGCGTTTATTGGTAAGAGTGATTCTGTCTCTTCATTCTATTATTATTTGCTATAAATATGTAGATATATCGATAGGGATTATGTATCTCAGTTGTAATCAAACATTGATTGAAATATAAAATAATGGCGCTTTATTTCACTTTTGTTAGCTCCAGTCATCAATATTTTTGCTTACTGGAGTTGTAAAATTTGATATAACTAGAGCAGCCATTTTTCAAGATTTAAATCGACATTTGATTGTAACTGAGATAATATGATACCCCGCAGGAGTAACAACAAAATAAGACAGGTTTAAGGATATTTTATTAGTACCTATGCGTTTACTGCATATCCAGGACTTGACTCATTAAAAAATTAATGCAAAAAGCCTTTAAAAAAATATGGCAAATCAAAACAGTTGAGATCTGTAGCGTAAAAAACAAAACAATCGAATAGCAATAGATTGACGTCACACTGGAGTTGGCATGAGTCGAGAATATGAGTTAAGTTTTGTTGACTATTTACCCCCTCTGACACTCCCAAATCGGGAAACAAAATAATCTACAAAGTATTGTTTTAATTTCCAATTTGGTTTTAATAATTATGTCTATTTTTATGTCAATCAGTGACGTGACAAGTAAGTCGTTGGTCTGGTGTTGAGCGTCACGCTTGCCCGTTGCTATTTAGAATTAGAAACTACAAGAGTAGAAGTACTAAATTCATAACCCTGCATGGCGTCACCCTGAGATATAAGATGTTAATCTTTTGCCCTGTAATTTCGCTGCAGAAAAAATGCCCTTCAACGAAACACGGTAATGTTTGCACACTACTGCTTCACGGTTGAATAACTGGCATAGGTATGGCACTGGCAAAGGGCACTCTGCACCCAGGGGGACTCTGTAAAATACTTACTGTACATAACTACAAAGACTTATGAACTAGTCTGCGATGATGTATCTGTATACAGATAAATCAAAATTGAAGTGTCTGTTTCTAATTCCCAATCAACAGCGTTTGGTTAAATGCATATGAAATTATTATAATATAGAAGATACTCGTACATACATACAAAAATTTTAAGAACTTTTGTCTGTTTGTCTGTCTGTATATATGTCTGTTTGTTCCCACTAATCTCTGAAACAGCTGGACTGATTTAACGGGACTGCCACTGGCAAATAGCTGATGGTAACAAATGTAACTTAGGCTATTACTTTTAATTTAGAAAAAACTCTGTCTGTCTGTCTGTTTGTTACCTTATCACGCTTAAACGGCTGAACAAATCGTAATTAAATTTGGGAATGTTATAGATTATATTCCAGGGAAGTACATGGGATACTTTTCATCATCATCATCATCATCATCATAATCCAGCACCACGCAGATAAAACCGTGGGGCGCAGATGGATAAATAAATACTTAATGATAAATTACGTTTACACACTCGGATTCCCTGTGCCACGAGAGGCATAAACACAATAACACATCCGCGTGCTCTGAAGGCCAGGATCACTAATTGAGCTAACGTAACCATATGAAGTGATTGGCGCAGTGGTAGCAACCCTGCCTTCTGACCCGCTGGTCCCGGGTTCTATCCCCGGACAGGTCAAACATTGGTGTGCATGAACATGTCTGTTTGACCTGTGTCTGGGTGTGTAGTACAGGCTCTGCCTAGTTTGGTGGGACCTGAACTCCTTGTGTGGATGTAGACTAAATAAAAAAGAGGAAAGTGTCGAGGTAAGCATATGCTGATGCCCTTTTGTAGGTAAGTACTTCATATTAAGCTCTAAACTTACAACTTTTTGGGGACCAAGAAAACCATGTTCGTAGGAGAGAATCTCTTAAAAAAAAATGCAGGTCCAAGAGCAGAGAGGAAAGTCGTATGCCTGATGTTAAGCAGTACACTTGACCGTGACAGTTGCTGCATCACCCAGAGGTCACAACTGTAGTACTGCGCTTGTCACCCCGTGGCATTGGTTTTTGAGGCTTTTCGCTTTTTTTTCACTTGCTACAGAGTCCTTCACACCCTAACAGAATAATGGTTGCGCACTGTTCCTTTGCGGAAGACTGTCTAACACTGCGGTGGTATCAACCAAGACGGCCTTTTGCACAAGAGGCACACTACTACATAGTATGACTTTCTGGATGTATATGTCTTTCTGCATATCTTGCCTTGACGCTGTTGTTGCAAAGTTACTGTTAAGGTTGGATCGTATGAATGAAACTAAATAACCATGTTGTCCATCCGCATGAGAACTAAGGTCACCAACATAGCTCTTAAAATTAGTAAGTTGAAGTGGCAATGGGCAGGCCACATCGCTCGCAGAACTGATAACCGATGGAGGAAGAAAGGTTCTCGAGTGGCGACCACGCACCGGCAGACGGTTATGTAGGCCGGCACCCCGCTCGGTGGACCGGCGACCTAGTCAAAACTGCGGGGAAGCAGGAAGCGAACACAGTGCCATGCAGAGCGGTTATTCTGAAAACGCCAGGCTACAATTCAAATGCCGTGGGTAATCATTAAGTTCACGATTACATGAACGGCTTGTTCATGCTGATAATAGAAAAAAGTAACTGCGGACCCTGGCTCAATAGATTTTCCAAAGCGTAAAAGCAAAGAGAAAAAGAAAATGTTTCTCATCAAAGATATGGAACTAGGAACTATTTTCTAGCTCCACATCATTAAAACCTCCTTTGATGTATTTACATCAAGAATCAAAATAGTTTACACAATAACATTTCACTCACTTCTTTCTATGTCAAACTATTATGGTTTTTTAACTGCGTAAAGGTCATTGTACAGTATGTTTTAGTAATTTCAGCTATTTCCAGAAAAGTGTGTTAGTTGAAGTCGGTAACCTCTGCGTGGAATAGCAATGAGGCCATAGGGCTACGCACCCCTGGAGTGTCAGAGAACCGCGGTTGCCATGGTTACTATTACACGCATTTTTGCTTGGGTCACATTTCTATAGGAAGCAATATGTCAAGAGGTTGTTGTATCTTATCAGGGTTCAATTACATTTCTGTTTGTTTTTAATTATTTATTCAAATTGAAGAATTTGAAATGGATACCATCGCGTGTAATCGCTTCTGCCCTAGGCTTTGGGAATGTTATTACAATATTTCGGTTGTCGGTTGCTCTCCGATCGGGGTTTTTTTATGGGATACCTAAGTTGATCACCGTCGCCCACGGACATCCGCTATACCAGAGGTCTCGAGGGTGCGTTACCGGCCTTTGAGGAAGGATATAATAATATAGCCCTTTTATTCCGAACTGAACATTTTTTTTTATATACCGAACTGGGTAGCACTTGACCACTATCTCACCTGATGCTAAGTGATGATGCGATCGATGATGGAGCGCGCTTACCCAGAAGATACCTATGCACTCGTGTTTTGAAGACCCCCATATCGTACTTAACCGGAAACACCGACTCAGGGAGGGTGTTCCATTCCCTAGCGGTTCGTATGATAAACGAAGAAGTAAATCGCTTCGTCCGGGTAAATGGAATATCCACCATAAAGCGGCGGCGCTTCTGAGTATCTCTGGATGTCCGATTATAGAATGGGGATGGCGGAATCAAATTGTGAAGTTCCATTGCACACTCACCGAAATGTATCCGATAAAAAACCGATAAACAAGCGACTTTGCGGCGATGCTCGAGACTCTGGAGTCTCTTGCGTACTAGGTGGTCGTCGTTAATGAGTCTCTTGGCTCTCCTCTCAATAGCTTCCAGTGTCTCCAGCTGGTATTTGGCAGAACCATCCCAAAGGTGAGAACAGTACTCCATACACGACCGGACTTGGGCTTGTATGGAGAGTTTAACATCTGTTCAAATTATAAATAATGTTCTTAATTATGCTGTTATAAAATATCCCTCAGTTCGGTGTGTCTTTTGACATAGGCCTCCTCCAACTGCTTCCATTCTGTTCTGCCGGTTGCAACTCTGGTCCAGTAAGGCCCCAAAGCTAGGTGGAAATCATCTTCCCATCTTCTTGTAGGACGTCCCCGCACTCACCTGAACTACTACGATATTTTGCATGGTGGTATCTAAGTACGGACACTTGAAGAAGTATACTACAACAAAGAATAAAACAAGCATACGAATTAAATCAATAGCAAACTTCTCGAGTCACTATTTCGCGCCAAAACTCATGAACCTATATTTATTTTCGAATCATGAAATTCTGTTCGGTCTGATTTCGCCGATTTAACGGAGTTCCGATGGCAAAAAGTGTTGTGATTGGTATAACATAAACCACTTCCTATCTTATTGACTATTTTATGGCCACCTTGAATAATTGCTTGAACTTTGTTTAGTTAGATTTTCTACCGTCTTCCAAAAAAAGGACGAGGTACTCAATTCGACTGTTTTTTCAATGTTTGTTACCTCATAACTTTCGACTGGGTGAACCGATTCACAAAGTTCTTTTTTGTTTGAAAGCTGGTGCTTTCAGTGTGGTCTCATTTAATTTCATCAAATTCGGTCCAGTAGTTTTTGATATACACTCCAATAACTGAATGGAATGGAAGTCGGTATTAAATTTTTCAAATTGTACTTAATTTGATCGCGTTACAATCGCAAGACAGTATAAGCACGAGGCCGACCTGGTTAATTAGTAACCTCTGCCTAGAATCGATGCATTTCCTCACAAGTGACGACCCAGAGACATTAAGTTACTGTCTCATCACCGGCACCCACTTTGTATAATAATAAATAAATAATGTACAAACATTACTGCTTTCCCGTAGTAATAGTTTAAGTGGCAATACATTTTTTTTTTTTTTTGACTTCCCTTATGGATACCACCCACCACGGGGAGGGAGGTGGTTATGTGGGAGTCCGTATACCCACCAAAACCCCGGGGTGCTCCGTCACTGCCGCCCTCGGCGCGAACGCGGGACAGATTTTCCACACGACCGCGAACCCGCCGTGGCTGTCCGTTGCCGAACCCTTCTCTTCGCGGCACGCCAGAACACATGGCGATACCCCGGATAAGCTCACTTATCTGTAAAATATTCTGGGGCCTAGTATCGGCCTTTACAAAACTTTCATAAATCTTATAAGATAAGAATAATCATATTTTTAATCCCATACGCACAATCTTCTTTTTATTTGGACACTTGGCAGAGTGGTCATGGTGACGGTGAAAGGCAAATCCTCGTCTACTTCCATATCCAGATCAGATCGCGATGTTTCTCCATTTCGGACAGTTAGTGGCATTGCGAGCACATTGTACAATGGTGGAATTCGTGGCCTTTTCAATAAAGACAGTCCAGCGTGTTGGAGAACGACCTCGGGAACTTTTTCCTTCCATTTGGCGTTGCGCGAATAATCATCATTCCATCTAGTTCTTCTCAGTTCTTAGTTCCTGGCGATACGCTCGAAGAACTTCATTATTCGTATCTGCATAGTCGACGACAGTCTACAGACAGTGTATTTAAAAATTTTGAGGATGGAATGATTAGTGCGGAACGCTGTCCACAGTATTTTCTGTAATCGTCTCCAGCACCACATCTCCACTGCATCGATTTTTCAGTGATTCTGTAGTTTTAGTGAACAAATCTCAAACTATCAAGGCCAGACACCTCATATACCTTTGTTTTCTTGGTTATGCATATGGATGCATATGCATATGGTTATGTACTTCCAAATCTTTCCTAGTCATTCGACTGCTGATTTTGTCATAACACATCGTCATTAGAATACAATAATTATAGTTTGAAATGAAATGAAATTTAAATATATTTATTTCTAACATAAACATATTTACATTTCATTTACTACTACAATAGTACTTTATGTATTTGTAGTTTGTTTCAAAAGGACGTTGGAATACGTGACTTTAGTAAACTATTTGTTAAGACGTCACAGAGACGTCTCAAATCAAATCAAATCATTTATTTTGTATAGGCCTACGGGGGCACTTACATATAGTCATTTTACATGTATAAATTACATTGTGGTATAAAATATAGCTATAATTAAAATTTCTCCATAATATAATTTTATTTTATTTAATAATTTAATTTAATTAAAATATAATTTAAATCTGTCTCAACCAACCATTGTTCATGTAAAGAATACGTATTATTAGCGACCTCACTCAAATTTATATATGTAAAACTTCAATATCCCTACTCTTGTTTATATTATTTATGATACAGTATTATATTTATCATACCTTATGTTTGTTTAAGATATATATCTATATGAGTATGTACCCTACAACGTTTGTATGTTATTTTCATTGTCACTGCTGCACTATCTTCTCCACTTATTGGTCACAGCTGAAAACCAGCGTTGGGTGTTGGTAAGACACCCAACTCATGCTGAGCTGAATACCAGTTAGGTACTTGTCAAGTATTCAGGCACATGAGACGAGCGTAGTGTACGTAAATCCATAGTCTCTGCCTGCCTTCCCCTCCAGGGTTCAGGCGGTGCGTTATGTAAGTGTCTTTATGTTTCATGTTTGTTCCACCTTGTTTATTAATGTGTTATATGTCGGCTCTGTGTGCTGTATATGTTGTGTTTAAGTACCTAATAAAAATGTTTCTTTCTTTCTTTCTTTCTATGTATTTTTCTTAAATCTACAACCGGATCGGAACGCGACCACGACTGAGAGGCTCCGGCAAGAAACTCAGCGGGCTTGTCTTTTTACATATTTTTTAACGAATTGGCGTATTAATTTAATAGCGTCTAGCGTAATCCTTTCCAAGCTTGCTATATTGACGTGGAGGTACTAAATTGAATGGTATGGTTGAAATGTGAATACGTTAAGAGGTGGAAGTAAGCCTCCTGGAACTTTCTACATGTAAGCACGAGGTAGCTACTGTAATGATCGCACAGTCTAGGATTTTACGTTTTAACTTTGACATTTATAATATTAGTGGGATTTTCTTTACAATCAATGGTAAAGATTGGTAGTGAGAAATACGGCTATGACGTTATGTAAAGTTTTGGATTCCTTGGATACAAGAGTAAACTTTTTCCGATGTTCTAAGAACCTGGATTAGAGATGAGTAGGAGACAAGTCAAATGACCTACTTTGCGTAACCGTATTATTGAAGATCAGTTGTATCTGCGGGGTATTAACGATTAATGACCACTAATACTCCTTAGAATAATGGTGGGTTCGTAAACAAAAATGCCACATATCTAGACCATCTACATTTGTTTTATTATACAACCATGTCACGATTAACGATGTCTAACGGTAGCTTACTGGGAAAAGAAAATTCAGCACTAATTTTTAATTATAAAGAGCAAGTGCAATTTGAAAAATTTAATACCGACTTCCAGTCTATTACTTTGGTAGAATCAGTTATAATATAACTCAAAAACTGCGGCACCAAATTTGATAAAATTTACATGGGACCACACGGGTAGCACCAGCTTTCAAACAAAAATAATAATTTTGGTTATCGGTTCACCCAGTCGTCAAAGTAGGGAAAGAGACTGAGTGCTTAAAACAAGGTTTACAGAGAATAAACCTTAAAAGTTATGGGCCTTACTTATAAACGCTACTTAAGACGTGGTCCAACCTCAATTTTAAAATAATTTACGATGCCTTACGTAAGGTTGAAAATCGCATGTTATATTGGACGATGTCATGCGAAAATACATTAATTTTGTACGTTTTCTTAACATATTTCGATATACACTAGCACAATTGAAAAAACTGCTGGTTACTAATTTAGTACTATATGTTGGCTATGTATTACCTAAAAAAAATATAGTTTTATCGCTGAAAATTCTGATAGTTTGGACGTCAAAGTTTATTTTTATGGGCCTATTCAGGATTTTTTTCTGCAGAGAGCGAGTAATATTTAGGAATTCTGTTCGGTTATTACTCTTTGCCTGTTCCTTTTCTAACCTAAGTATTTTTTTCATACAATATTATCGATCTGTTGAGTGATTCGGGTGCCCTTGCCATGGCTTGACGTGCGCTCCCGCAGCTCAAGTAGATCAACTAGTTTGCAAATGGCGGATATGCTAGTATTTTCAAGCGGAAAATAAATGCAATAAATACTGGGATGAAGGGCTGTGTTGGAATAAAGCGTCAGCTGGAGCTGATGAGAACCGTGGGGACATATTTTAGGTAATTCTGCTAATATTGTTTACTTTACAATAAATTAACAGACCGATGCTCTGCAATCGCCTTGGAGTTCGTAGAATTTCATCCCCATATGTTGTGATTATATGATAACGCAACATTGTTTTTTGTGATTTGTTTTTGGTGATCAGTGTAACGACACTAGCGGCTTTATTAATAAACTTGTAGTAAAACCGTAGTAGTTAAAACATATATCTGTCAAGTTTTCGCTTGCAGTAAATGTCACGCGTGAAAGCAAGACAAAGCATGTTACGCCTAATCTATGTTTACGCAACGTTTATTAATAAAGGCCTAGATGTTTAAAGATTCTGCTTTTTACTATTATCAGGATACGAGCGCGCCTTAACATTAAATGACGTTATTTAGTACTGCGCAGAGGAAAATTGTTCTGCGCCGTACTAAGTGACGTTATTTAAATTTAAGCAGCGTTTATAAGTAAGGCAATATATGTTTTGTTAATTTATGTTATTTTATTTTGAATGTTGATTTAAAATAAAAATTATTTGTGTAAAAACTTTTGTAGTTTTTATTTACTATATTTATTAAACACAATGCACGAAGCTATACGAATCTATGCCTTGCTTACCTTTAATATTCCTTGAGAACCGATGACTACATAAATATCTACCTACATTTTGTACCTAGATGTGTATTATGAGCCGGGTTTTCATCTTTCTTTTATTTTTTTCTTTTCTTTTTTTTTTTCGTTGGCATTCGTTGGCATTGTTTCGGCTTCTTCCGGAAGTCTTCTTCAGGATCTGGAGTGCAGTACGCTCGTTGTTACGTCCCGTCTCATACTGGTTGCTAAAATTAAATACATATTAAAATATTTTTATTCCAATCACAGTAACACCAACCCACGCTCTAGGTGCGATCAGATACGTAATGTTAATCCCATCTCAGAGGATGTCAATATTTTTGCATGTATAGCTAGCTATGTTTTTCACTAGTACTTTACTTTTTAATAGCTGGTACCGGAGTTTTTTGTCTTGTTAGGAAACGGCACGAGCACGAGACCCACCTGATATTAAGGGGCAGGTAACCTCTGCCTAGAACATACGCATTTCAATTCAATTAAATTGTCACATTTGACGAACTGCCGTGCACGTAACCCTGAGATATTAAGTTTAATAAGTCTCATGTACCTGTAATTTCTTTAGTAGTTTTCTACTAAGGCACGGTTAACCTTTTTAGGTATGGAGGCAGTACTACCCTGGACAAATCCGTTCACAAAGAATTCTATAGCTCTTAGTTCACAGAAATGGCTCAAAAATGCAATGAAAATATTCTTTAACACTCGTAGAAGTACAGCTTGTTTGCTTGCTACTCGTATCAACCCGTTTTTACCACTTATTTAAAATACGTGAATTTAATTTCTAATAACATAATATTCATTATTTTGAATAAAAACCACAATAACAATAAATTTGGCTAGCAAAATATTACGACAAAAACGAGACATTCTGAATTTGAATCTCAACTGGTAGCAGCAGAGCAGAGGTCGTGCTCATCGATGACGTCACCGATATCGCTCACGTAGCGACCACAACGCTCGCGGATGGAAGATAGTCCAGTCAAATTAGGAAAAAGTATGGAAATAATTCTGACAGTAGTAAATTCTTCTGGAATCATTAGGAAGCTGTGTTTCCTAATGATTCCAGAGGAGTATCTCCCCGGTTTGCACCGTTTCTAGCACCTATGGAACCGATGTTAAATATTAGGTATAAACTTTAACAGGCCGTTAATTAGCCCTTTGAATCGCGAACGTCATCGAAAAAAAAAGACTGTCGTCATAAAATGGCGCTCGATTCATGTCAATGGTGAAATAGACGAGAAATCTAAACATGTACACATTATCTACATATAGATTATAGTTTATCCTTTTCATACATTACTAAACATCCATAAGAAAGACAAGGACTTTCAATATTTCGTTCAAAATGTGTAGGCTAGTGAAAGACTGGCCAAATTTGGCCAATTACCATTCTACGGGTTAGAAGAATTCAAAGAAGTTGGAATAGTTTATTGTAATTATGAATAAAGGCTTCCTTTATATATAGTGACTTAAAGTGAAAAAAGTCGTGCGACTTACACAATATTTGTTATTGGTTTTTCATATTTGCGGCAAAATTTGCGGAAAATGCTACTAACAAACTTTCAAACTTGAAGACTAAAAAACTTAGTATGTAAGTAACGAGGTACCTACTATAAGTAGTACCTGAAAACATATAAATCTGCCTCCGTGAGGGGACGATTCTTCTTCTTTTCTACCAACTTTCAAAAAAAGGAGGAGGTACTCAATTCGACTGTATGTTTTTTTTAATGTTTTTACCTCATAACTTTCGACTGGTTGAACCGCTTCTCAAAATTCTTTTTTTGTTTGAAAACTGGTGCTTCCCGTGTGTTCTCAAATTTGGTACAGTAGTTTATGAGATACGCTCCAATAACTGAAGAGAATGGAAGTCGATATTAAATTTTTCAAATTGTACTTGTTTTCAATGCCACCGGGATGAGAATTGTAAGTAACGAGGAAACCCGAATTATTAGGTGGTGGACTTCTTTTTCAAGGCCGTCTTGGTTGGTGATACCGCGTTATCAGATTTTGTTGTGAATCAAAAGATTTAATGTGTCAATGAGATGAGAAAGCGAATTAATCACCTCAAGATGAACTTACTAAGCTATTTCTTCACTCCAGTCTATTTCTCAATCTACTTCCAAAAAGGAGGAGGTTCTGGTGGATTTAAATGTATTTTTACTGATTAATTTTTTTTTGTTGACAACTGGTGCTTCTCTTCTTCTCTCCATTAAAATATCATAAAGATCTGACCAGTACTTTTTTTGATGAAATGTATCATAAACATGGCAGGGCTATTTTCTATTACCTATCTCTGTTGCTAGCAAGAGTTGATTAAAATTTAAAAAAAAGGCGGCTTTATGTCAGTTTTAACGACTACATTGAGTAGAAATGTTAGTATCTTGCCGACTAGAGCTGACAAAAGTGACATATCTTATTTTTTTAGATTTAAATCAACTTTTGTTAGCCACTGAAATACATAATACCCCTGGGGTATTATGTATAAGGCCCATGGCGGTGGGCAACACTTGTCTGCGATTGGTGGCAAAGTTATGTTGTCAAGCAGTCAGAAAAGAAATGACAAGTTATCTGCAGCCGCACCAGGTAGGATTCGGCACACCCCTTGGTTGCGAGGCTGCTATTCACGCGACTCGGGCTTTTGTTATGCGGGAGGGAAGCAACGATCTACTTATAAAGCTGGATATCCGGAACGCATTCGATAGTGTCGAGAGGTGTTCGTTTTTGGCGGAGGTCAGAGAGCTGACACCGTCCATCTTCCCTTTTCTGTATCAATGTTACTCCAACCCGAATAACTTGTCCTATAACAGTCAATGTGTATTTTCTCAAGTCGGCGTTCCGCAGAGGGATCTTTTATTTATTTATTATTATTAATTAAAACGGCATGGCCAGATTCATTAATTAACTAAAATGAAACATAATTACAAAAATAAAATAATAATAAAACGTCAATGATATCAATAAAATTAGTCAATAAAAACTAATAGTCAGTATGTATACAATCCAGTCATCCGTCCCTTTCGCAATATCTCAAACACACTAACATTAAATCCGACCATCCATCTTCAAACAAATCACATTCAGGGTTGGCAGCCAGGATAGCGTTGAACGCGCTAAGAGTGTGAGGGATGGGAGAAACCGAATGGGCCATTGTACGGCAAATCGGTACGGCAAACAGTCTGTGATGTTTCCACCAATTAAGACCCGTTGATTTTCAGTATGGCCATCCATAGGACCACAAATTTCTTAGTGTCCTTTAAACATTTGGTACCTGGACGATGGGACCTTAGGTGGGAATCCAGATGAGCGGCGGAGAGGTCGCAGGTTCATCTGGGATACTACCTGCGTCAGCACACTTGCTTCTTGACACCTCCAAGCAAACCAACGCAAGGCTGGCGCGGGTGCGGAAATGGCAGCCAGAGAAAAGCACCTCAAGTACGCCGCCTTGGAGTTTGTGCCGTTTTTTGTGGAGACGGCTGGGCCGTGGGGCCTGGAGGCCAAGAGATTTGTTAACGAACTCGGGCGGCATCTGAAAAAGAGAACGCGTGATCCTCAGTCGGGCCATTATCTTGTGCAGAATATTTCCCTCATCATACAACGCGGGAATGCCGATAGCCTGATAGGCACGTTTGGGCGAGGGGAATCGATCATGAGGGACTTTGACAAAATCAAATGTGTTTTATGACGTTGATGTTAATTTTTATTAATTTCAAATAATGTTGAATTTTTGGTTTAAGAGCGTAATAAATATTTATAATTTTTATAATATTCAAAATAAAATAAAATAATACCCCTGCGGGTATAATATAATGAAAGGAAGACTCACCGCCTTACTTATAAACGCTGCTTAACTTTAAATGACGTTATTTAGTACTGCGCAAAGAAAAATTGTTCTGCGCCGTACTAAGTGACGTTATTAAAATTTAAGCACCGTTATAAGTAAGGCCGTTCATTTGTGAAGAAAGCGGTTATTATAAACATGGAACCTCACCTAATGACAAGTACAATTTGAAAAATTTAATACCGACTTCCATTCTATATAGTATCTCAAAAAGTACTTGACCGAATTTGATGAAAATTAAACGGGACCACACAGGAAGCACTAGTTTTCAAACTAAAAATAATTTTGAGAATCGGTTCACCCAGTCGAAAGTAACGAGGTAACAAAAATAAAAAAAATTAAAAAACATACAGTCGAATTGAGTACCTCCTCCTTTTTTTGGAAGTTGGTAGAAAAACAAAACACTGTCATATCAATCTGGCGTGTTCATAAAATTGCCGAATGTAGGCGACATGTAGACATTGTTATTGAATGACGTTTACTTCTTTAGCCACTAGTACACATACCTACTGGACAATAATTGATACCTACTTGCGAACGCTTGCAACATTATGATCTTTTATTTTGATTGTTTTGCATGCTCTAAACACACACAGGAGCGCATGCGTAATTTATTCGAAGTGCTACCTATCTCAAATAATAAAAGCATTTCAAATTAGAATAACATTGAAAATTACATCATAAAATCATATTATAATTAATTGGATAATGATTTATTTTATACTAAATCCTTCCACTAAACTAAAGAAACAATTTACATAAATGTGTTACATACGGAGCAACCGGTGATTAGTTCAGGCGAGAACGGTCATTGAAACGTTTCTAGGTTAGTTTTCATGGTTTAGATAATGAGCTGTCTCTGACGTCATCGTGTTCAATGGAAAATAGCAGATGGCCTTAGAGAGTTTGCATAGTTTCTTTCACTCGGTCGAAGACTGTTTTAGTTGTTTAAAACTCGTTAGCAAATGACCATTTTGTTCTTTGTAAAGTTATACTTTTATGTACTACTAATTTCAGCGTGCGAATTCACACTGAAAAAATAATTATCTAGCTAAGGACCTTTTTGACTCGGTTAAGATAAAAATCGGTATTTTTACCTGAAGCATGATTAAAAACATGTAAGTAAACTTGACAGTTAGCCGACATGCGCATATTGATTATTAATAACAAACAACTTAATTATTTCAAATGACTACATACTTCAAACAGTAAAGAACTTGTTCAAAAACTAAGTAATAAGTAGTTCTGTTAATTTAATACGAGCCATGTGTGTGTGTTTAAACGATTGTATGTAGGTAAGGTATACATAACAATAGTTGGTTGTAACTAACATTGTGGCTTTGTTAAATGTAACAGAGTTGTTGTCAAGAAGTAATTAACTGTAGTTGGTTATTGATTAACGTGAAATTGCTGTTTATAAAGGAGCATAATTATTTATAGTACACATAATAAGCAACACACAAAACAACCAAAAAAGATTCGACACGAGATTCGCCTCTACATACGAGGCATCCTCAGGAGATGTTGACTCGTCAAGCGCTAGACCGAAAGTCAGTGTGTAGATAGTGCTTTTTGATTGATTGGGTTGTTTTGTGTGTTGCCTCTTCTGTACACTTCCTATTTGCATTTTATGCGGGAGGGACACTGCATCACAGCTATAAGCATTTTTCCAGCGGAAGTGTCACTAAATCTTTCTTTTAATATCGTTTATAAGATAAACGCAAAGTAACGCCTAAATTAATAATTAATACAATAATTACGTACAAAATAAATAGTATAAAAGTAAGATTATCGCGATCCTTTGGGAACTACCCATTTAATCGGAAAAACAGCTTAAGGTTTAATCTAGCAACCATCCCTATACTAAATAAAAAAAACAAAGGTTCAATTCTGTCAGTCAAATGACGCGGGTTCGAACCCCGTACGAGGGTGTATTTTGCTCTCTAAGGGCTGTATTCCAGTCAGCTCAGGAATCCAAGTTTGAGTACAAAAATATCTGTACTCAAGCACAAAATATTGTATGGCATATACTGACAAATTTCCATACAAGTGAAGCTTCTCAGACGAGCGTCTTTTTAAAATGTTATTCGAAAACTGAATTCTATGTTCAATATATTCTAAAATCATCTAGCATAACACAGCCGTATTTATAAACAAGCAAAAGTAATTACTTAAGGAAAAGTTAAAGGCTAGAATTCTTAGCCGAGTCGCCATTTCCTTGCCTAAGCAATGACAACAAATCAATTGTTTGTCTACCGAATTAAAAAAAAGAGGATTTTTTTATGTTTGTTAGCTCATTACTTTCGACTGGGTAAACCGATTATCAAAACTCTTTTTTTGTTTGAAAGATAGTGCTTTCCGTGTGGTCCCATTTAAATTTCTTCAAATTCGGTTTAGTACTTTTTGAGATACACTCCAATAAGTGAATTGAATAGAAGTCGGTATTACATTTTTCAAATTGTACTTGTTCTTATTTCAAAAGTGTAGTTGTATAAAAATTACATTCGCACACGAGTATGAACTGTGGAATATCTATTATTCTGTTAAAATTAAAATCCCATGACAACAACCTAATACAAGTGTAAAAAGATACATCCAATTTTTATAGGGTTAAGTCATGCATTTACTTTAGTAAGTAACGTGCATTGCTCGACTAAAGAAAAAGATTTTATGTTGAAGTATTTATTTTATCGTGAAGTAATTACTTCATTAAGAAATTACTTAGCAACAAGTAAAAACTTGTTTATAAATACGAGTGTAGTCTGTGACGCTAAAATGGGAGACTACACTTGGCGCATTGTTATCGGTTAAGATCTTCAGTTCAGGCAAGCAACGGGGGCAAGTCAATCAGTCAAACAATTTCTAAGCCAATTGGGCCCGTCACTGACACTGACAGTGGCGGGTGAAAGAGCTGACCCAGTTAGGATTCGATGACCGCGCTCTCAACAATTTAGTGATTTATGTATTGTGTTATTGTTAAACTATATTACGATATTTACATCTATCTTTCTATTTCATTTTTTTTACACAAGTTCTTCAACTCGCAAACTAAGCAGAGCCTGTACTATAGTAACCTGATGACTGATATTCGTATGTTTATACACCAAGAGACAGGTGAAAAATACATGTTCATGCACGCAAATGTTTGACCTGTCCAGGGATCGAACTCGGGACCAGCGGTTCAGAAGACAGGGATGCCATAAATGCTACAATATACGTACTACTTTATAGTAAGCATCAGCATGCGAAATATTTTTTATATATAAAAAACGTTTTCTAGAGGAATTCGAATCCATGCAGAATATCATTTTGCAAATCACACTTATTGTAAATACGAAAGTTTGCAAGTGAGTGCACATGTGAGTGTGTGTGTGATTTATAAAGCATGCAGCGTTTTAGCGAAAAACAAACTTAATAATTTAAAGAAAATAGAAAAAAAAAATTACTGAGTCCAGGTGTCATTCTGTTATATTTTACGTGGTAAACATACACATTCACTCACACACCCACACTAACATTCATACTCATTTACAAACTCAAGCGTTTATAACTATATGATTGTAGTACTACAATAAATTATACTTTTTCATTTCAATTTCAACTCAAATTATGTTCTTTATAATAGGCAGAGATTACCACTAACACCAGTGGGCCGAGCACGAAAATCTGCTTAAGTGTAACGTTATCGTATCGTTGACGTATACAGTACAAACTATGGGTTGTCTGTGCCACTATTATACTAGATAAATGACAGTAGGCCTCGTGCCTGTACCGTCCCCTAACGATCCAAAAAAAATTACAATCATTCATTATCTATCATCTATGCAGATATAGAACGAAAACACTCTGTACCCTTTTAATTTCACTGAGAAGATAATGTTGTTTCTTCTCGGACCATCCGTCTCAATATTAGAGATAACTACAACGTGGAGTGACTAAATTAGACGATGACTTCATTGGCAGTGGCAGTGAGTTAGGGTTAAAGACCTAGCCTACTTTCGTTTCGATGACCGCACTGTTCGTGTTAGTAACCAAGTAATTGAACAATAGAAACTACATCCTAATCCGTGGCTCATACATTTGTCAAGGGGCTGAGTTGTACTTTAGATCAGTCATACGTTTGTTTAGGGGCTGAGTGGCGTGTTAGTCATACATTTGTTAAGGGGCCGAGTTGTACTTAGATCAGTCACACGTTTGCTTAGGGGCTGAGTGGCGTGTCAGTCATAGATTTGTTAAAGGGCCGAATGGTGGCCCAGTAACAAGTTTGTTAAGTGACTGATTGGCGGGTCAGTCATACATTTGTTAAGGGGCCGAGTTGTACTTAGATCAGTCACACGTTTGCTTAGGGGCTGAGTGGCGTGTCAGTCATAGATTTGTTAAAGGGCCGAATGGTGGCCCAGTAACAAGTTTGTTAAGGGGCTGAGTGGCGGGTCAGTCATACATTTGTTAAAGGGCCGAGTTGTACTTTAGATCAGTAATACGTTTGTTTCGGGGCTGAGTGGCATGTCAGTCATACATTTGTTAAAGGGCCGAATGGTGGGCCAGTAACAAGTTTGTTAAGTGGCTGATTGGCGGGTCAGTCATACATTTGTTAAGGGGCCGAGTTGTACTTAGATCAGTCACACGTTTGCTTAGGGGCTGAGTGGCGTGTCAGTCATAGATTTGTTAAAGGGCCGAATGGTGGCCCAGTAACAAGTTTGTTAAGGGGCTGAGTGGCGGATCAGTCATACATTTGTTAAAGGGTCGAGTTGTACTTTAGATCAGTAATACGTTTGTTTAGGGGCTGAGTGGCATGTCAGTCATACATTTGTTAAAGGGTCGAGTTGTACTTTAGATCAGTAATACGTTTGTTTAGGGGCTGAGTGGCATGTCAGTCATACATTTGTTAAAGGGCCGAATGGTGGGCCAGTAACAAGTTTGTTAGGTGGCTGATTGGCGGGTCAGTCATACATTTGTTAAGGGGCCGAGTTGTACTTAGATCAGTCACACGTTTGCTTAGGGGCTGAGTGGCGTGTCAGTCATAGATTTGTTAAAGGGCCGAATGGTGGCCCAGTAACAAGTTTGTTAAGGGGCTGAGTGGCGGATCAGTCATACATTTGTTAAAGGGTCGAGTTGTACTTTAGATCAGTAATACGTTTGTTTAGGGGCTGAGTGGCGGGTCAGTCATACATTTGTTAAAGGGTCGAGTTGTACTTTAGATCAGTAATACGTTTGTTTAGGGGCTGAGTGGCATGTCAGTCATACATTTGTTAAAGGGCCGAATGGTGGGCCAGTAACAAGTTTGTTAAGGAGCTGAGTGGCGGGTCAGTCATACATTTGTTATGGGGCCGAGTTGTACTTTAGATCAGTAATACGTTTGTTTAGGGGCTGAGTGGCGGGTCAGTCATACATTTGTTAAAGGGTCGAGTTGTACTTTAGATCAGTAATACGTTTGTTTAGGGGCTGAGTGGCATGTCAGTCATACATTTGTTAAAGGGCCGAATGGTGGGCCAGTAACAAGTTTGTTAAGGAGCTGAGTGGCGGGTCAGTCATACATTTGTTAAAGGGTCGAGTTGTACTTTAGATCAGTAATACGTTTGTTTAGGGGCTGAGTGGCATGTCAGTCATACATTTGTTAAAGGGCCGAATGGTGGGCCAGTAACAAGTTTGTTAAGGAGCTGAGTGGCGGGTCAGTCATACATTTGTTAAAGGGTCGAGTTGTACTTTAGATCAGTAATACGTTTGTTTAGGGGCTGAGTGGCATGTCAGTCATACATTTGTTAAAGGGCCGAATGGTGGGCCAGTAACAAGTTTGTTAAGGAGCTGAGTGGCGGGTCAGTCATACATTTGTTATGGGGCCGAGTTGTACTTTAATTTAGTCATACGTTTTTTTAGGGGCTGAGTGGCATGTCAGTCATACATTTGTTAAAGGGCCGAATGGTGGGCCAGTAACAAGTTTGTTTAGGAGCTGAGTGGCGGGTCAGTCATACATTTGTTAAAGGGCCGAATGGTGGGCCAGTAATAAGTTTGTTAAGGGGCTGAGTGGCGGATCAGTCATACATTTGTTAAAGGGCCGAATGGTGGGCCAGTAATAAGTTTGTTAAGGGGCTGAGTGGCGGATCAGTCATACATTTGTTATGGGGCCGAGTTGTACTTAAGATCAGTCATACGTTTGTTTAGGGGCTGAGTGGCATGTCAGTCATACATTTGTTAAAGGGCCGAATGGTGGGCCAGTAATAAGTTTGTTTAGGAGCTGAGTGGTGGGTCAGTCATACATTTGTTAAAGGGCCGAATGGTGGGCCAGTAACAAGTTTGTTTAGGAGCTGAGTGGTGGGTCAGTCATACATTTGTTAAAGGGCCGAATGGTGGGCCAGTAATAAGTTTGTTAATGGGCTGAGTGGCATGTCAGTCATACATTTGTTAAAGGGCCGAATGGTGGGCCAGTAATAAGTTTGTTTAGGAGCTGAGTGGTGGGTCAGTCATACATTTGTTAAAGGGCCGAATGGTGGGCCAGTAACAAGTTTGTTTAGGAGCTGAGTGGTGGGTCAGTCATACATTTGTTAAAGGGCCGAATGGTGGGCCAGTAATAAGTTTGTTAAGGGGCTGAGTGGCGGGTCAGTCATACGTTTGTACTGAGTGAGGGCTGAGTGGTGGGTTTAAGTTTAAGATCAAAATGTTAAGTAGCAATAAAACTCTTTGTGAATGAGTTCGTCCGGGGAAGTAATGCCACCATACCTATTTCTAAGGTAATTCAGTCATGATTGCAATAATGTGTTTCGGCTTGAAGGGTATCTATGGGTGCCAATGAAACTATAGGCACATGAAACTTAGCAACTTAATACGTACTCTTAAGGGTGATGGGCGCAGTGCACTTCGTTATTTGTGACGAACGACCAGGTGAGCCTCTTCCATTATCTAATAATATTTAAGAAAACGAGCTTATTGGGAGTTAACTTTTAAAGTTCATATCCGAGTAGCCTCACATATTACGGTTATGATTAAAAACGTGGTCTGAAAATACCAAGTTTTCAATAATTTTATAATGCAATTTGAAAATTCTAAGCTATATATATTAATGTAAACTACATTTATTTGTGAATGATTAAAAACATGCTGAGAATTTACAACTGTCCAATTTACGCAGAATAGAATCCAATACATATTATTTTTTCCCTAAATTAAAACAAAAAAAATGAGAAATATATTTAGTCCGTGTATTATCTGTTGTGTATTTTTAAAACTATTTGTTTGTGACATATTTTGAACGTTAGCGATAAAACAACCTACATTGTAAACTTATCTCTATTACATTATGAATACTAACGTGGTTTGTACACATTTTAATATGATAAACGGGAATCACTCATGTAAATAAGTCAGATCTTTCCAACTTTTTGGTTTATCTCAAGGAGAGTGCAGAACGCTCGCGGTTGCGTCTCGTCTCGCACTCTCATCTCTATTCTGTGTTGGTACTAGGCTGGATTAACTGACCTTGTTTTTTGACGGCTTGAATTATGGTAAAAGTTAGATGCCACTTAGGATTGTAGATCAAATCCGGTGGTTTATTCGATGGTAATCTCCGTAATCATGATCTAAACATTGAATGAGAATTCTTGAATCATTTAGGACAGTGACCTAGAACAAGTACAATTTGAATAATTTAATACTGACTTCCATTCTATTCAGTTATTGGAGTGTATGTCAAAAACTACTGAACCGAATTTTGATGAAATGGGACCACACAGGAAGCACCAGCTTTCAAACAAAAAAATAATATTGAGAATCGGTTCACCCAGTCGAAAGCTATAAGGTAAAAAAAGAAAAAAAGGTCGAAATGAGTACCTCCTCCTTTTTTTGGAAGTCGGTATATAAATATAGTGCTACTTACACAATTATCATTCCATGTAACATCATTTAAAGTTTTTTATAAAAAATCTTGATAAGATTGGAGCTGAGTTTGCCGTTCCTTCTCCGTAGTGGCTATATCTACGTTGGAACGCACCTTTCCTTTTAATATCGAATAGGTCTATAATTTATATTGATTAACGTTAATGAATGCATCTTTAATGGCTAAACTAAAAATGTTTTTGATTTTAAATTGAATTTTCAGTTTTACACAGTGGACACTGCATCGCGTACAACCCTTGTCCCCGTGGCGCAGCAAGGAGATTTTAGGATAATATCTAATACCACAGAATAATTGAACCCTTGAGGTTTTACTGCATAGTGGGACGGAGTTAAAGTATTTTCTACCGACTTCCAAAGAAGAAGGAGGTACTCAATTCGACGGTTTTTTTAATGTTACCTCATAACTTTCGACTGGGTGAACCGATTCTCATAACTATTTTGTTGTTTGAAAGCTGGTGCTTCTCATGTCCATGAAGATATACAGTAGTTTATGAGGTACACTCTAATAATTGAATACTCTTAGAATGGAAATCAGTTTCAAATTTTTCAAATTGTACTTGTTCATGCCCACCATCAAAACACAGTTAAGGCAAAGTATCTATTGTACACCCAATTAACTAAGTGCGGAAAGCCTCTTTTACGAAAAACTCTTTTAGTCCAGTCAACTTAGGCGATATTTTGCAAAAGAGTGGAAGTAAATTGAGAATATGATTTTTTATATATTAAGGTTTAATAAGCTTTAAGAATCATGTCCTAACTCAATCCCAATTAAGGCGCGGTCCAATCCTAATTTTAAAACAATTTTCGATGCTTTACATAAGGTTGGGAATTGCTTACCATAATGGACGAATTAATGCGAAAATTCAATTGAATACGTGCTAATACTTTTTATATTTATTTCGTACAATCAAATGATTACATTTTTATGATAAAGGAGTCCATAGTTCACTAGTATATTTCATTGGGAATTCGAATAT
Source organism: Selenia dentaria (assembly GCA_917880725.1). NCBI lineage: Eukaryota > Metazoa > Arthropoda > Insecta > Lepidoptera > Geometridae > Selenia > Selenia dentaria. Next base: position 6,838,805 of record OU862901.1, on the reverse strand, counting down.
GATACATTCATTGAAATATATTTGCCCATAATTGAATAAAAATGCTTTTTCCCACGAAGCACGTAAGAAAAATTGCAAAATTTAGGGAATGTTGCCGATTTTTTTCTATCGAACCAAATTTGCTCAATCGTGTATTGGCTCCCATACTTCATAAGGACGTATATTCAATTTACACTACGTTTTTTTTCGAATTTCGGTTATTAGGATTAAGCGTCGAAAAACTAAGTTTTCGCGAAGTCGAATCATGAAATTTGGAACTCATTTCGCCGTAAATCTCCGGAAGAAGGTTAAATAGAGTAAGAACTTTGAAATTGCAACTTCATTCAGGAATGAGTGGTGATCAACATGTTTTTATACTATACTTATAGTAATATCAGGTCGAGGTGTATATTTTTTTATGTATACTATATACCCCGTTGAATCCCCCAGGTTTGGCGGGGATAAGTGCTTTCCCCACACGATAATTAAAAAATAAATTTAAATAAAATATACCTTGAGTCACCGATATGTGAGTGATTTGTGATTATATTAAGTGATGCTGTTTCAACTCGCATAAATAACAAACACACACCCAGTGTTATTTATTCATTATTATTAATAGCTCTAATAATTGTATAACTTATATTACTCATTCAGGAAGTACTTGTTAAGTTTATTAATAACTTAAGAAGTAGTTTCCAAAGGATTACAATGCTATTAATGAACATTATCAAATCATTAAAATTATAGCACGTTTGAAGTCACGTAGCTATAAATTAAATGTGCTGTTACATTAAATTAGCCTGATTAATTATATTAAAAGAAACTTTTTGTTGGTCTCAATTGTTTTGCGACGATATGTCTACAAATTATTTATCTTTCGCTTTTCCATTGATAAGCCAGTTATATACAATAGTTACTTTGTAGATTTCTTTCTTAATTTAACATGCTCAAAATATAGTACAAAGTTTTGGTAACATCTGTTATAATAATTTTGTTTGTTCAAGTATATGTATGCAAATATTATTCAAAGTTGTACTTATTATTTAATGTAACACAGTGTAACAGTATTGTGTATACAGTGTGTATTGGGCACATGTGTATTACAGTTAAGTAAGCAAAGTGTGCCAATATTGAAAACGGGGTCTGTTCATTGCACGCAAGAAACATAGTATTTTCAACATACTAAGTGACGTCATCATGACTTTATGAATACGTAGAACAAATGCCCATCGTCAAAATCAGTTACAGCGCGGTCCAATTACAATGTAAAATTAATTCACGATGTATTACGTACAATTGAAAAAAATACTAGTTAACATATTAATAAACAGTAGTTACGTCACAATAAATACTTTTTCATTTTCTACCGACTTCCAAAAAGAAGGAGGTACTCAATTCGACTGTTTTTTTTTACGTTTGTTACCTCATAACTCTCGATAGAGTGAACTCAAAATTATTAATTCTTGTTTGAAAGCTGGTGCTTCCCGTGTGGTCTCATTTAAATTTCATCAAATTCGGTCCAGTACTTTTTGAGTTACACTCCAATAACTGAATAGAATGGAAGTCAGTATTAAATGTTTCATATTGTACTTGTTAAATATGCAATAGTAACGCAGATACAAACCAGGCCACATTATTCGTAGTTTGGTATTAATCCATATCTACTCTAATAATAAAGAGGAAAGATATTTGATTGTTTGTAATGGATACACGTAAAAACTACTTAACTTATTTAAACAATTCTTTCACGAATATAAAGATACAATATGAGTGAGCATACGCTTTATTTGATTCGTCATCATCCATCAGCACGCGGGTGGAATCGCTGAGCGCAGCTAGATAATAATAATAATAATAATAATATTTATTTCGGTAAAAGGCAATATTTTCACAATTTGAAGTAAGAAGAGCTACTGGATCCTTAACTAGGTTCAAAAAGACCCGTGCGATAGGTTCCAGACCTCTTTCGCCAGTGTAAAAAGATAATATAATAAATTGCCTAAATACTAGTAAAATATTAATAGTACGAGTATTAATTGACATGTTACTTAAGACTAAATGATGAGAATTGTTATTAAAGGAACTGTAATAATACTAAAACTTTTTAGTAAGTACAGTTTCACATAATTATACAAATTCATTCATCTTACAATAATTATAAATTAAATTAAAATATCCGTAGTAATTATTAATTACTACGGACTAGATTAAAAAAACTTAAATAAATATATCATGATATGAAATCCAAATACGAGTAAATCGTTCGCACTACCGGTGGCTGTAGGTAGTTAAACGTTTCTTCATGTTTGGAAATTAACTTATAATTTTCTGTAGGTCCACCATAAGTTTAAAACATTGACACCAATCGATGCTCTTCTTCTTCTTCTTATGTGTCTTTTTAACGTGGAAAGACGTTACTCTGCCAGTGTCAAATCGATGCTCGATATCGACTGCCGCAAAACAATGTACGAACAAAAGAACAGTGTTACCTCGCGGTCAATTGTAGAACTAAAATTGACAGCGAGTACGCCAATCACAAGCTTAATAGGTAGGCGAGATCGAGTATCGACTATGGATGACATTTATGTTGCCAACTCATCGTAGAGCTACTGGACTCTATCCTTCTTTCCTCTTCCTTGCTTTTGGACCCTTTTGGATATTGAGGCAGGTTTTTGTATAGGCCGTCATTATGGGCAGTGATTTATGTGTATTTGATTTAAGTTACTTCAGTAATTCTTTTTTTTTTTTTTATAAATATTCCACAACTATCACACAACGCCATCTAGTCCCAAGCTAAGCAGAGCTTGTGTTATGGGTACTAGACAACTGATAAACATACTTATATATTTCTAAATACATAAATATTATAGATAAATTACACCCATACAGAACAAATGATCGTGCTCATTACACAAACATTTGTCCTGGGTGGGAATCGAACCCACGACCTCCGGCATAGCAGTCAGGGTCACTAACCACTAGACCAACAGGCCTGTAATTATATTACACATCTAATTCAAAATTAAATCAAATTCATACTAAACTTTTATTTATAAATATTCTATTCTTTTTTCTAATTACAATTCCATACGAGCACAATCGACATACCTTCGACTGAAGTGGATAATTAACTTGTTATTTCTAAAGCAAATTTAAATGTTTAAGTTTGATGACCTTAAACTGGGTTTCATCACTACCATTACGGAACAATTACTACCTATAGTTGGTACAGATTAAGTAATATGTACTGTGTATTGAGGTAGGTAACACATATTATCTTAAAAAAGTGGACTGATTGTTTCCAGCCTACTCTTTAAGAAGAGAGACTTATGACGTCATCTCATGATACTGGTGTATCATTAAGTGACGTCGTGAGTCATGATTTATGAAGCTGCACTAACGAAACTGCAGCTTTTTCTTCCCTATATGACTAGCGACCCGCCCTGGCTTCACACGGGTGCAATGCTGATACTAAATAATATACCTACCTACTACAGAATGAAATGTAAAGGGCCATATTGATCTATATTGAATGGACAATGTATTTAAGGTACTTAATTGGATAAGGATTAATGCTGTATTGCTTAAAATAACTTCCTAAACAAGCTATTTTTCCCATAAATTGTAAAGGATAAAAAATGGTTATTGTGGGTTATCCTTAAGAGATACACATATACCATCGTGGACTTTTTTGTTGACCTTTTTAAGGTGTACAATATTGTGGTACATTCTTTTGATTTATCTAGTGGGGTTCAGTCAGCGTTTGCAATGTAAGCGCAAAAATGTGTTTATTTACGACATCACATTAGAAACCTGTAAATTCATCAGTGTTTCTCTACAATATTAAGCATGTATCATACATATAAACCTTCCTCTTGAAAAACTCTATCTTTTAAAAAAAGCGCTTCAAAATCTGTTACGTAATTTTGAAGATTTAAGTAGTGATAGTGATAGTGATGATAGTGATAGTGATGGTAGTGATAGTGATGATATAGACTCTATATATGATGATAGACTCGTACGTATATTAGCCATTCCTCAGTTATTACTATAATAACTTAAGAGTTAGACTCTTTATTAGTATTACTTTTTAAAGCACTAACGCCTGCTTTAGCGATCTCAAACAAGGGTTGGATGGTACTGTTAAACTGTCCAATAGATGTCGCTCCGTCCCCGCAAGACGGTTAGTCAAATAGAGAGTTAAAATTCGATGCTCGGACCAGAAAGTTGGTCAATGGCGTCTGACACGGATAGTCAGAAGTCGCGTGTTCGAATCCCGTCCGAGGATGGAATTATTCTCAAAATAAATTTCAAAAAAAATTAGAGTCTTGTTGGTGCAGCTGATGCAATCCCCTCTTAACTCAACAAATACTTAAATCTCAAATTAACTTGTTAAAATGATTCTAAAAGGTGTAAATAAAACTAAAGACCATACAAGAGAGAAGAGGAAAAAAGATTGGCCACCTTTTATGACATGACAACTTTATAAAGAACTTAATTGAAGGGAAAATAGAAGGAAAGCGAGGAAGGGGTTGGCCACGGATAAGCAACAAGACCCAAATTCCTCAGTTATTCAGTTAAAATATACAGTTGCGTCTAAAGGTGCCGTTGGTAGCCGGCTACATGAGGCAGCAGCAGACGACGTATCGTCGCTTCATGTCGCTGCAGTCATGATTTTGAACTCGACTGCAGACGGCAATTGCAGATGGCATCAACCATTTGAAAAGCGATGCGAAAGGTTTTGTTTGAAAGCTTTTCATTTGTTTTACTAGGTAGATTAGTACACGTCAAGCGCTACTGATCTGCGGTCGGACGACAGTGTTGTCAACTGCTCGAAGACGCGACGCTAGAGCTTCATGTCGCTAACTATGAATGGTATTTCATAGAAATATATAGAAACCAGTAGTGTCGCTGCGACACGTCGTTTGCTGCGTCTTCATGTAACCGGCTACCAACTTGCACCTTAGTAAGAGTTTATTACTACTGTACTGTATGCGTAGTTTCAGTATTACTACACCTTTTGTTACACATTGTTTAACAATAAATTCCTATTTCTCTTGGTCACGCCAAAGGTTAGAACGACTATACCGAATTTGATAAATTTGGCAAGGATAGTATAATTCCGGAGGACATTGAATACTTTTCATGATCATCATGCATGTACTCAAAGTATAAACCTCAATACGCAACTGATTCTCAAATCCTTCATACACAGTCTATAAAATAGTCAATAATAAAATTATTGTTATTCGACTGTCCCCTTTTAAATCTAGGTAAATCTCTCGCGTCAAGATCTAGGTCAAACGCTGAAAAACGATCTAAAACTCGTTTTTCTTCGTTTCCCCAGACTTCCTAATCCCGCCCAATCTATCTAACTTTTCACGATTTTCCTGTAGCTTTATAAACATAACCGATGAAAATCGGCTACTACAGGTCGTCGAAACGAACGAGAAACATTTTGTTACCTACTGAAATAGAATGGGAGATGTTCAACCATTTAGTTACTCTAAATACAGGGTTATTGGTAATTTTATGTATTCCCGTTACAAGGTAACTGTGTAGGGTGACTGTTGCGATTATTTTAACCCCCATATGAATTACGCAAAAGTGAAACATTTTTTTTCTAATTAAGTGAATCAATGATCAAAAATGTATTTAATTTTTTTTTTCTTTTTATATATCATTTTTTGTTCTGATTTTTAAAAGTGATTATACACTGGTTATTTATCAATATTAAAACAACCATTATCGGTCCAAATTTAAAAATGCGAGACGAAAACGATATTAGTTATTTCAATAGTTTTTGAGATTTCTTTCCACTACAATTCCAGAAAAACGTTATGAAGCTTGGCTTGGAGAGTATTTTAGATATATAACCGTTTTCTTAGCTCTCCATCAGTGCATAACAACTATAAATTTAATTCAAAGAAACTAAAGTATCAAAAAGGAAGCATGCGGAAAATCGTATTCAAACTAAATTTAAAATCGATGTTTGAATATCTTGCAAATAAGTTTATTGCGTACCTAAGCCAATGCAGGAAGCAAACTGGCAGGTTAAGAAAAAAAACAAAGGTTTTATGCAAATAACTTGCTCAAAATGTGCTTCCCTGTGGTAGTACCACGCTGTAACCCCACAGCCGAATGGGCCGGCACGACCGGGGAAGTACCACACTCCCACATAACACCGATGTGAAATGATATAGCTTGCTATTGCATTTCGTCGGTTTGTGGGAGGTTCCCCCCTTCCCCATTCACCCTCTCCTTCCCCCTTCCCTCCAACCTTTACCCCTTCTATCTCTTCCTTCCTATCATCCTTCGGCAAAGGTCGGCAACGCATTCTCGAGACCTCTGTTATTACGGATGTCCGTGGGCGACGGTATCACTTACCATCAGGTGAGCTGCTTGCTCGTTTGCCAACCTATCCCATAAAATAAATTAAATAAATATGTGCAACTAGCAGATTATAGAACGCGGACACAAAACTCATTTTTAAGCCTTAAGAACTTCCTAATAGTAATAATGTGTGTAGCTTACACGATTTATTTAATTGTATTGGGTGCTAGCGCTGCCCGCGATTTCATTTGGGTAGTAGGGTCGGCCTTTAGCCTCGCCATAACCTCCTATCTTTTCTTGGTTTTTCGTCCAAAAAACTATTCTCCTGACAATTAATAACACAACAAAAAAAACTAGCGAGGTTGTTCCATCCGTTCGCAAGTTATAACGTGACCAGGAGAAATAGGGGTTCATTGTTATATATATCGAAGATAGATTACAATAAACAAATATTAAATCAATTTAATTATAATAATACAAAAAATAGAAACACGTGAACTTCACGCGTAGTGATAACAGTCGCACGTCTCCTGAACTACCGGTAATCTACCAAAATATTTCAGCTTCAGGTCTGTCAGTTTCCACTCGATCAATGACCCCCACATCTGTGTCACGACCGAACGAACCCGGAACATGAAAACTGGGCCTATTTGCACGAACGTCTGTAACTAGCCTAATGTTCAGTATAAACACCGTTGGTTCTTTTTGGGTTTATAGCTTTATTTGATGTGTTAATTAAGTGTTATTGTTATGGTAATATAGTTGGTTTTGATCTGGCATACATTTGCATTGATTTGTCATAATACGTTTTTGTACAGTACCACTGCGTCGCGGTTTCACCAGCGTGGTGATGATGATGATGAATCAAAACAGCCTATGTTTATCAGGGATTATGTAGGATTCTAATGAAAGAACTTTTCAAATCGATCCAGTAGTTTCGGAGCATATTTAATTCCACAAAAACCTTTCCTCCTTATAATATTAAGTTTAGATATAAATTAGTAAACCTTTAAAATATATACTTATAAGTGATACATCAATAATTTAATCCTACTTCCCACTAATATCATAATGATAATGTTTGGATGAAAGAAAGAAAGAAAGAAAGATGATGGATGAAATTTATTATCAAGATATATAAGACGCTGGAGCAATACCACAGATTACTGAATAAGCAATACATAGAATGCTTTTATCATCATCATCTTCATCATTCATCACCAAGCGGGTGAAACCGCGGGTCGAAATTGACGTATATTGTCTTCAGGACCTGAAAGACCTTGTGTGGATATTATCTTAAAAAACTGTGATCGTATAAATGAGTATCTAACATTAGACAATTGTCTTAAATCTACAGAACATCGAGAAACCCGGTATGGAAGTACAGCCTAACGCGTTATAACAAAGTCAAAACTTAGCTATTCACGGGGACCCATTTCGTATACAGATACGAAATGGGTCCCCGTGAATCTTTGAGAGATTTATTTAAAGAAATCAATATATTAACGTTACCTTCCTTATATGTATTTGAAAATATAATGTATGTTCGTAAACATTTACATAAATATAAGTTAAATAGTGATCACCACACTTTTAATACCAGAAATACAAATGGGATAGCTATACCTAGTTTTAGACTTATCATCATCATCTTCACCATTCATCACCAAGCGGGTGAAACCGCGGGTCGAAATTGACGTATATTGTCTTCAGGACCTGAAAGACCTTGTGTGGATATTATCTTAAAAAACTGTGATCGTATGAATGAGTATCTAACATTTGATGATTGTCTTAAATCTACAGAACATCGAGAAACCGGGTATGGAAGTACAGCCTAACGCGTTATAACAAAGTCAAAACTTAGCTATTAGAGCTATATACGAAATCCGTGAATCTTTGAGAGATTTATTTAAAGAAATCAATATATTAACGTTGCCTTCCTTATATGTATTTGAAAATATAATGTATGTTCGTAAAAAATTACATAAATATAAGTTAAATAGTGATAACCGCACTTTTAATACCAGAAATACCAATAGGGTAGCTGTACCTAGTTTTAGACTTGCTAAGACTAATAAGTCATTCCTAGGAAATTGTGTGCGTTTTTATAATAAAATCCCAAAGCACATAACTGAGCTCACAGAGGGCAAATTCAAGTTGACTGTAAAAAACGTTTTAATAAAAAAAGCTTACTATAAAGTCCGACATTATATAGAAGATAAAGATGATTGGAATACTCCACTTCTGGCAAGCTGTCTCTCTGCCACCCATAAAATGTAATATTTGTAGTACCTAAGTAGAAACATTGTAAACATCTATATAAAAAAATGGCCCCGAGTTTCTTGCCGCTTCTTCTCGGTGGGTTCTATATATTTTGGAACGCGGCGGTAGAGTCTTTAAAGTACATTATAATGAAAAGTTGACGTTCATAAGTGCGTCTTTGATGCCTAAATTGAATAAATGATTTTGACTTTGACTTAGCCTTTGAATCTTTCTTTTCTCTTAGAATCTTAGCGTTGGTTGTTTTATCTCTGCAAACTAAGATAACCTGTCTATATGAAATACGTTGCCATAAAGTTAAATCAACGTCAATGCTAAGTTTCTGAGATAATTAAACTCTAGTTTATCTATTCGTTAAAGTTATTTGATGTCTTATCTGACTAAAATGATGCCAGCTATGACATTAAATAAATTTAAGGACTATATGAGCTAGGGTTAAAGTATCTCAGACACACAGGCTTTTACTATCTCTAAGATTCACTTGGCCGTCGCAACTCATCATAATTCTTGTTTATATAGTTTTTAAGGCCCTAACGCCTGCCTATCGAGACCAAACTTTGCAATTTTAGAGAGAAAAATACGAAAAGTATTTTTTTCTCTAACGTTTGGAAAACCTTCTATCGGTTGATTGAAACTTTCGTAAGTATTACACATTTTAATGTTATTTTGACGGTTTAACTTACGCGAGTAGTTTTGAGTACTAGCGCGAACGCAGCCGGGTGCGCAAGTACGTACTGAAGAAGAAGTATGAAGAAGTGGCCCGGACGGTCACGAAACCGGTCGAGATATTAGACTATACCTACTTCGTAGGTTAAACCGTCAAAATAACATTAAAATTTCAATCGGTTTAGTGCTATAAAAATCATATAATAAAAAATTCTACTTTTAATGTAATAGACCTTCAAGAATCTGAGACTAATAATATCACTCTCACTTTTGGGGTCGAAACTTTAGGCCCATGGGGGCCGTCCGCTCTCAACTTGTTTAGGGATCTGGCGAAACGTTTGTTTGAGGCGTCGGGTGACCGAAATGCTGGCGCCTATTTTGGGCAAAAACTTAGCATTGCCATCCAGCGTGGCAATGCCGCCAGCGTTTTGGCCACTTTTCCCCCCACCATGGGGCTTATAGATTAGCTAGTTATTATTATTATTATTATTTTATTCAATTTTTAAAATATATTATACTCTCACATGTTCTTATAATTTTAACCCTGTGGCCGTTTCCATCAAGTTTTTGAAGCAATTACAGCCCAGGGGTAAAACACCGTCACACCGTCTCTGTGACTGTTAGGTGCTTAGAAAGAATATCTATCTAACCACCTATCAGTGTTCCAGCACATCCCACCACAGAAGACAGCTGTTGAGAACCAGTCGCTATTCTATGTCTTCAACGCATCATCGCTGTTCATGCATCACCATCAGTTGAAATAATGGTCAAACTCCTATCAGGTGTATAAAACACAGATCCAGCCGTGCGATTCTTTAATGATTCGTCGATGCGCTCGTCGACGAGCTCACCGATGACAAATAATTTTTAAGATATCGCCCTTGAACACAAGGTTGTATTTCCAACGTTTCTTGTCATCTCGTCATTTGTTTCACGGATGTTGTCAAAGATGCAAAACGATGTTTGCTCTTAGAGAATCGCACGGCAGTAGACATATCCCGTGTCATTAGTCTACCTTAAGGGTTATAGTCTGAACCCGTGACCGATACACAAGTTTTAAATGATAACGGCATGATTTAGGAAGCATATAGGTATCTGATTGATAATAAATCACTTTGCCTGTTCTCATTTTAGAGATGACGTGTGCATTATTATACGATTTCAAATGTATCGTTACTTCTGAGGAATAGCGTACAGTATGCCAGCCTCCACTCTATTTTAGTTTATAGCGACAATAAATCGCTTTTATACTTATTCCCTTTATATTTATTGGAAATGGAAAACTAGAGATTGATGATTATGTTTATACAACCGTTATGTTTATTTCGATCACTTTACAACTCCTGGTATTAGAAACACAGTTGAACTAGATCTAAACATTGACTATTTGTATAAATTTGATGATTTCAAACTTTTATTTACAGTAAATAGTGTGACTGATATTTCACCTTAAATAATAAAGCTAAGTGAGTGAATATTTCTATATGAGTGTGTAGCTTCTTTGTGCTAAAACGCCTTAATGGTACTGGAACTACACATAGGATACTTTCATCGTCATGACAATCATCATCATCATCCATCACCACGCGGGTGAAACTGCGGTGCTACGTTAATTGTCTTCAGGACCTGAACATCTCGTGTGGATGTTATGAAAAAAACTATTCTTATATATGAGTACCATTAGATTTAACTAACATCTGCAGAGCATCAAGAAACCGGGTCTGTAAGTTCAGCCCAATACATTATAACAAAGTCAAAACTCAACGTCTTTGACTCTTTTCTTTCTTTTAAACCTAGTCCGGACTAAGCTAGTAATTTAGTAGCTATACTACTCGCTACTGCCCAGAAATCGTTCTCATTACGGTCAAGTACAGTACACAAGTGAGTGGTGTTTTGCAAAATGAACGGGCTGCATTTTAGCGAGTTGTCGAGTAGGCCTACTCGACTAATCTACAGGTTCAGACGAACCAGTAGGCACGGACGCGTGGTGGGAAGTGCTACTCGCCCGACTCTACTAAATCGTTCACTTAAATACTAGACTAAATTGTTGTGGTTCGCACACTATTAGCCACTAAATTACTCGCTACTCTACTAAATTACTAGCCTAGTCCGAACTAGGCTTTTATGCCTAGTCAGTTGTCATATATTTGTGATGACTGATGATTAGTATAGCCTGCATAAGAAGATTAATCTTACGGATAAAAAAATAAGATAGATACAAAATTACAATAATTAAGAAAATTTTACGACTATATAAACATCACCACGCGGGAGAAACCAATGGACATTGCTAGTCATATAAAAAATCAAAACAAAGTCTTCACATGGACCAGAAATATAAAGTTAACTATGAATTAAAAGAAAATGACTGCTAAAAAAGATATAACACCCAAATAAGTATTGAAGGCGATCAAAGATTGACAGCTACAACAGCACTGCTTTCAATCGCCAATCACCGCCAAAAGTATAAAGTCAAAGTCAAAGTCAAAATCATTTATTCAATTTAGGCATCAAAGACGCACTTATGAATGTCAACATTTCATTATAATGTACTTGAAAGCCTACTGCCGCGTTCCAAAATACATAGAGCCAACCGAGAAGAAGCGGCAAGAAACTCGGGGCCATTCTTTTTATATAGATAGATGTATTTTACAATGTTTTTACTTAGGTACTACATATATTAGCTCCAGTGTGTTGCCTTACAAAAGAGAACATAATAATGGTATCAGTAGGGCAAGACACGCTACACTTTGACATCTTAGTACACGAGTAGGTAGATCCTGCAGTGATCAGTCCCAAGCTGTTTTATCCTCCAAGTAATCCAAAATTTTGTAATAACCTTTTTGACAGAGTTTAGTTTTAATAGTAATTTTAAACTTATTAATAGGCAAATCTCGGATAACATTGGGAACTTTATTATAGAATCGTATACATTGTCCCATAAAAGATTGACTTATTCTGTGGAGACGCGTTACATGTACGGATAGCTTGTGCTTATTTCGCGTGTTGATGGAATGAGCATCACTCCTTTTATCAAAACTGCTAATGTTTTTCTTTACATACATTAGATTTTCATAGATAAACTGAGAGACAACAGTTAGAATGTATATTATATATCACACCGACGCGCAAAAATCTTATAAAAAATCTAGATCAACCGGAAAATTTCTGCTCCCACACACTATCAATTAGAGATGTGCCAACCAGATATCGATGACGCAACGTATCGATCAGTTTTTGCAGAGAGGCGATATAATGTTTTGGTAGCATCGCTGAAGTCGTCGACCGGCGCCCGGCCGCTGACCTTGCTACGACGACCTTGCCGGGAGGTCAATGACATCGCGTATTTTCGGGGCGTTTTTCTTCAAGGAAAATTCCCTATCGACCAGTTAAACAAGACCTCCCTCTCCCTTCTTACTACACCAGCTTCTAAACACAAAAGGGAGATAGTGGAAAAAACCAGGGATCAAGTGTTTTGGTTCATAGAGGGCATTGATTCTAAGCTTCGTTCACACCTACACGAACTTTTATAGATTCGGTGTTTGTATTTGGAATATTCTAGTTATTTCTAATGGAATGCAATTTTCTGCGTAGATGATCTTAAATTGTCTGTCTTAAAAAGGGAATAACTCTGATTCGGTGCTATGAACTATGGTATCCCGTTAACAATTAAATACATTAAATTATTTATACAATTAAATACATTATATTTTATTCTACAAGCCAATACAAATGATTCTATTTCAAAAAATACTGCTAGTACAATAATAGCTAAGCAAACCACTAGCTGTTGCCAGCCTATAGCTAGCTTATATATTCCGTCATGTAGGTAGTGTATCCAGATTGCTAAAAGCATTGTTTTGCCGAATTGCAGTGCCGATAAATTTATGATCATGACCACACATCAAACTGACCAGGCGCTCTGAAAAGTTTTGGACACATCTATATGACCTTTCTATCCTTATAAAAAGCCTTACATAACACCTAGATTGTCGTATAAGTATGTGTCCACTGCCATTCTCCAGGTTTATTAGCCATAACTTCTTTTAGGGTAGAGATATTTCAATAAGGCATAGGAATCTAATAGATACATTTCAGTATCGACATGTGAGGCATTTTTATAAAATGATTTTTAAAGATCTAACGCCTTCTTAGTGATACCAAACATTGCAATTTTAGAGACAACAATTTCTTTGCTCGAAATACATACCATACGAATGTAAAGTATTTGAAAACAATCTTCTTTCGATTGGATAATGCTGTCAAGCTATTCAATAGCTGTCGCTTCGTCCCCATACGACGGTTAAAATCATGAAGAGTAGAGGGTAAAAATTCGATGTCCGGATGGTAAGCCTCGGTGGCCTATTTGGCCATGGCGTTCGAATCCCGTCCGAGGATGTGATTTTTCTTTCTAAAATTGCATCCTGTAAAGTAGTTTTTGCGTGATGTAAACAGCCATGCGATTCTCTAAGAGCAAACATCGTTGCATCTTTCACAACATCCGTGAAAAACGAGATGACAAGAAACGTTGGAAAATTAACCTTATTTACAAGGGCGATATCTCATAAAGTATTTGACGTCGGTGAGCTCATCGAGTGCATCGGCGAATCATTAGAGAATCTCACGGCAGAAATCCAGACGGGACGACAGTTAAAGTTCCTATTATTAAGCTATATCATTTTAGAAAGTAATTCGTATTTGAAATGTTTTTATTATTTGAGATAGGTTGCACTATTCGAACCCTGAGCACATGCGTTCTTGTGCCGTTTAGAGCTTGCAATAAAACATCAAAATAAAAGATCGTATTATTGCAAGCGTTCGGAAGTAGTTAATCCATTATTGTCGAGTAAGGTTTAGTGCTATTGGCTAAAGAAGTAAACATAATTCAATCAATGCCTACATCATGCCTACATTCAGCAAAGTCATGACCACGCCAGATTAATGCATGACGGTGTGGTGTTTTTTATCAGGTGAGGTTCCATATTTAATATAACTACTCTTCTTTTAAATTGCACCGACTTCCATTTTATGAAACTCGATGCTCGTTGAGATATTATTGTTTAAAACAAGTAATGCCGCCTTATTGTCTAACTTGAATGAGAATGAAATGTCACTTCATTCTCATTCCCATTGATGGTTCCAGCCATCGTTTTCCAGTCCAGTTTTCCATCCAGGCCTGAGCGGCCTTATTGTCCATCTTTACTTTATTATTTACTTTTACTACTTTTCTTTGGTCAGACCTTAATCAAATTTAAATGAGTACCATAAAAACGAAGCCATAAAAACATCAAATTTCGGTTGCCTTGGTAAAAAGCTATGAGGTGAATTGAGAACCTTCCTCTTTCTTGGAAGTTGGTAGAAAATGGATAAGTATGGCTGCCAAAAATCAAACAAACTCTGTCATTGATTCTGATACATTTTTCTAGATTTGTGTTTCTTCTAGCTTGAATATATAACAGTAGTGCATTATTAATCCTGAAGTGTATGTAACGGTGCACGTGTACACAAAGTCTACAAAATCATGAAACGCTATCGTTTTGTGTTTTCCGTGTTTCCAGATCTTTCCATCTATAGTTTCAACCCCATCTCGGTCACGTCACGTCTCGCAAAGAGAATTACGTCTCGCACTAATTTGTGTTTTTATGACATGTGTAAATTTATGTGTTAGTTTGATACTTGAGTAATGTTTTTGTCCGAGTATCTCTAACTCTTTCCTACGTCCTTAGGGGACATTTCAGTTTGTTACCGGTCCCGTGTGACAAAACGGGAAAGGTATGCTTCTTAGGGAAGGTTTACACTTCACTGACAGTGCAGTTCCACCCAGAGCTTAAGATTTGTGTAGCACTGAACCTGTATCCTGGGGTGACCGATATTAGTTTTTGGTCTGGTGTCATAAAAAAACCGGCCAAGTGCGAGTCGGACTCGCGCACGCACCCGCGTACGGGTTCCGTACCATTATCTATAATTATCGTCCGACTCGCAGTTGAGGTTTTTTTAGTATCTGTTGTTATAGCGGCAACAGAAACATATCTGTGAAAATTTCAACTGTCTAACTATCACGGTTCATGGTGTCAGACGGATAGACAGACGGACAGCGGAGTCTTAGTAATAGGATCTCATCTTACCCTTTGGGCACGGAACCTAAAAAATGTATTGTCGTGTAGCTACAGTTAAGTATATATACCCGACTCGGTTAGCTCGGTTCGTAGCGACCACAGCGTGGGCTCCCAGAACCCTGGCCGGGGAAAACTGTGTGATGATGAGAATTGTTTGTTCTTTGGTCCCGGATGTTATGATGTGTGATTTTGTGTGTTCATGCCTACCGCGACACAGGGACTCCTAGTGCAAGATATGAATGTGTAAACGTTGTTATATACATAAAGTCACACTATTTCCACTTGCTACGGATCTCAGATGTACGTTAATCCTCATTGTCTTCATAATTAGTCATCGACTTTGGGTCCATTTGACCTCTGTTGTTCAGAAAGTATCTAATTTGGTCAGAGTATGTTCGCCGTGATCTTTCCTATCCAACCTCCTCATTCACGCTGGCTTTATCACGAAATTAGAGTAAGGATATTATTAAACTATCTCTTAAAGAATTTATCACGTGAAATGTTCTTTTTTAAATTCTAAATCGGCTATAGTAATATTGTAATAGCAACTACATAACCACAACAATGTAGCAATGTCTTCGCGACAACAATTATCTCAAATTTTACGGTGACAAAAGTTTACTTCATCTCAGTTTTTATAATTATAAATTCATCACCGTGCCATCTTGTAGGCTGGGAGCGGGCGTTCGTTTACAACAGGGTGTGTTTTGAGGCTATAATTTTATCTGTATCGCAATTCATTAATTCAATACTGCTCTAACATAAAATAATGGCATTTTGTGTACAAAGCCAACTGGTAGTTAACAAAACAAACAAACAAAATTCATTTATTTCGGGCAACTAGACCCATATCAGGCAATTACATTTTTAGGGGGGGGGAATGGGTTGGTTTTGGTCTTAGTGGGGTATGTTCAAAGCCATGCTCATGCATGTGAACATGCCTCTATAAAATGCTAAGTAATGCCAGCTGCGTACGTCTAGAAGTGCGGATCTAGACTACAGGCGCACACCAACAAGTGCTCCATACACGTCCACGCCATCTCTAGACTGCCGCCGCGGTCTAGGGCTGGGCCCACATACTAACATCTTTGTGGGTCGTCCTCCCCGGGCAATGTTATGGTCCCCAACGAGCCCGCCTATAACATCTACCTCGAGACCATAACAGCCAAGTATGCAGTGCGAAGGCGAATCATCGGCGCCCATGTGACATGCCCATCTCCTGCGCCGCCTGTGAAATGGGACGGGCTACTTTCGTAGCTAGATCCAGATCGCGGGCGGAATGGGAGATGGAAAGTACACAAACCGATAAATCTGGCCGGGGGAAGGAAACCCCTGTATAAAAATCCAACCACACAATGGCTGCAAATATTAAAAACAAACTACCCCAGGAGGGTACCGGTTTATCCGGAGAATCCCTCCCTGAGCATAGCTCGGGCTGCCCCACGTATTCTGGGGGGGGCAAAATATTGCAAGAAGTGGTAGAAAGAGAGGAGAGCAAACCCCCACGGGTTTGGGTGAAGCGGTGAAGGAGCTCGTGGCGGCCATGTCGGCCCCGGAGCCCTGCACCTCTGCCTGGACGGTTGTTGGACCGAAGGGCAAAAAAGCAAAAGATAAGCAACAGGGACTTAAGCCGAAGGCTGGATTCCCCCATGCTGACGCTAAGGGACTTAGGCTGAAGGCTGGATTCCCCCATGCTAACGCTAAGGGACTTAAGCCAGAGGCTGGATTCCCCCACACTAACGCTAAGGGACTTAAGCCTGAGGCTGGATTCCCTAGTGAAAAGAGACTCGAGGGGACGCAAGTCCCAGAGACTCAAGACTTAAGCAAAAGTCAAAGAAACCGACTAAGGCAGAAGCTAAAGAAGCAGCAAAAGGCCGAAGCGCGACTGGCTAGTCAAAGGTCAGAAGCCGAAAACACCGGTACGGGATCTAGCCCAACGGGACTTAAGCCGCAGGCTGGAGTCCCCAAGGCAGGAGACCATCCGGAAGGACAGAAGCAGATGACTGGAGATGCCAGCAACGGCGCACCTGGCCCGAGCTGCTTCTTTAAAAAAGCAGGACAGAGCACCGCACCACCTGCCAAACCATTGAAGACTGGAACACCACTAACGGCAGAACCAGGACCTTCAGGGGTCAAGAGCAAGTGGTCGCACCCTAGATACGGCAACCGGTACAATCGCCAGAGGCGTGGGGCAGTGGCCATCTCTAAATCTGCACAGGCCCCTCCCCGCACTGAGCCCGGCAAGCGTACCCGGTTGGATGACACGGTGTCACCTAGAGGTGGACACAAAAGACCCAGACTGGACAGCTCACGGCGCACCCTGACCAGCTACGCAGATATTGCTCAGAACGAGCTGTGCGTAGCGGTGACGGGGGAAAGCCAAGAGCTGAAAGAAGAGCAAGCCACCAAAGTAAAGAAGTACCTGGTCAACAGGATACTAGCTGATGTCAAAGATCCGAACATCACATTCTCCCCCTGCTTCAGAGGGAAGCCCATCATTGCAGATGGAGCCCTGAAGCTGTGGTGTGAGGATGATGCTTCACTAAGGTGGCTCAACAAGACAGTTAGCAATCTGTCAGCTGACTCAGGGGTAAAACTCACTGTCAAACGACAGGGAGATTTAACCCGAGTAGTTAGAGCAGCACTGTTCATACCGGAATGTGACAGCTCAGTCGAAGACACGAGCTTGATTCTGGCGGATCAGAACAAGTGGGCCCAGGTGAACACCTGGAGACTGTTCGCGCATAGCATGCACGGAGACGACACGATGTTCCTCACGTTGGGGATTCCCGAACCCCTTATACCTACACTCGTAGAGAAAGGGCGGAGGCTAGCCTTCAACCTGGGGAATGTCTACGTTCGATTCTATGCAGCGAACGGGTCTCTTCAGGACGAACCACCTGCACCAGCAAGCAAGTCCACACCGGCAGACAAACCGGATACCATGCTGGCTCCAGACGGCAAGACGGGGGAAACTCCGGACGAGCCGTCACACTCATCGCCCAAACCATCGTCCTCAAAGGCGACGGAGGATATGAGTGTGGATCCTGACCCCCCTACTAGAGGAGAGTGGAGGGATCCAAACGGGGCCAACAACAAGACAGAGTCAGAGGAGGAGGGAAGCCTGGATGATGGCGACCCAATCCTCCATGACGTGTAAAGTCATACAGACCAACCTCCAGCACAGCCTCACTGCAACGGCTAACCTGCGCAGAGTGCTGGGGGATGACAGCGAGGAGACCATGGCCTTGATCCAGGAGCCGTGGATCAGGGCGGGGCGTGTGTGTGGTCTCAATAATCTAAGGGGTAAGTTAATATATGACAACACCTCCAAAAACATTCGAGCATGTATATATGTACCAAGCAACATTGCATCAATGCCTCTAACCGAGTTCTGTTCCAGAGACTTGGCTACTGCCAGGCTCCGGGGTATTCTCGGGGAGGAAGCTGGGGACGTGATCGTCGCGTCAGCCTACATGCCCGGCGACGAGGAGATCCCATCGAAAGACGTTGCGGACCTGGTAAGATACTGCGAACTCAATGACTTCAAACTAGTAATATCAGCAGATACAAACGCCCATCACCCTATATGGGGTATGCCCACGCCAAACAGCAGAGGGGAAGACCTGGTAAACTTTTTATTTACTACAAATCTCCTTATAGCAAATACAGGCGCGGAGCCAACTTTTGTTAGACAACGCAGCCGTACTATCATCGACCTCACCTTGGTCTCAGGTAATACAAACCTCATAGAGAACTGGGAAGTATCAGGCGAATACTCCGGCTCCGACCACAGGTGGATCAGGTATGAACTAAAAATAAGCAAACAGATACTAACACCAATCCGCAACCCTCGCAGGACTGACAAGACGATCTTTACAAGGTCCCTTGAACAAAACATGAACAAAGTAAGTGCGAACACGCAACTGGTAAACATAGAAGAAATAGAGCAAACTGTTGAACAACTCACGTATAGTCTCACTATGAGTTTTGAGAGCGCATGCCCCCTATCTCTGCCAAATGCCAGGGGAGGCAATCAAGGGTGGACCAAAGCGCTGGAACGACAGAGGCGGAAGGTACGCAAGCTGTTCAATAGAGCCATGAATACCTGCATGGACGAGGACTGGGATAACTATAGAATAGCCAAGGCTAAATACAAGAAAGATATACGGTCCAGGTCACGCAGATCATGGAAAAACTACAACACCAGCATCAAGTCGAATGGGCAAGCGAATAGGGTTAGGAAAATACTAGCTAGTAACCCCAACCGCGACATCGGCTCCATAAAGAAAAGCGACAATACGTTTACAAGAACTATAACAGAAACCCATACAATACTCCTGGAAACACACTTTCCTGGGTGCCTAATATCAGACTCGAATGTTTGGACAGAACACCTCATGGCACCACCTACAGCGACAGACTGGGCTGTTGCACAGACTGTTGTTACAGGAGAGAGACTAAACTGGGCAATCAACACATTCACACCGTACAAAACGCCAGGTTTGGACGGGATATTCCCAGGACTCCTACAATGGAGTGAATATCATATAAACGAGACACTGAGCGCTATCTTCAAGGCATGTCTGGCGCACAGATACATGCCCAAAGGGTGGAGAGAGGTCAAGGTCTTGTTTATACCAAAGCCGGGTAAGAGTGACTACACAGAAGCTAAGGCTTATAGACCGATAAGTCTTACGTCTTTTCTCCTGAAAACCCTGGAGAGGCTCTGTGATAGGTACATCAGAGACACAGTTCTCATTACCGCGCCACTTCACCCAAAACAGCACGCTTACAGCTCAGGTAAGTCTACCGAATCCGCCCTACACAATGTTATACACAAAGTAGAGGGGGATATTAAAAGTAAAAACCTATGTCTAGGAGCTTTCATCGATATAGAAGGAGCCTTTGACAAAACTAACTTTAGCAGCATCAGAGCAGCATTACTTAAACATAAAGTAGACCTGACCCTGATCGATTGGATCATTAACATGCTAGAATTAAGGGCGATACGCATTGATTTAAACGGCACAACCAGGGGAGTGGTGGCCAAGGGGTGCCCCCAAGGAGGTGTCCTGTCCCCGCTCCTATGGAATCTAGTAGTCAATGATCTAATCACCAGGCTGAATACAAGTCGTTTCTTCACGGTAGGGTATGCAGACGACCTCGCAATACTCATATCAGGCCATTTTGCCAGTGTGGCATGTGACCTGATGAGAAATGCGTTAAAGGTTGTCGAAAAATGGTGCATAGAATACGAACTCTCCGTAAACCCAGCTAAAACCGAACTGGTGATGTTCACTAACAAACGAACCCTAGGCAGGTTTACACTTCCTAGCCTATTTAACAAGCAACTGAAACTGTCAGAAGAAGTGAAATATCTGGGAGTCACACTAGACAGCAAGTTGAATTGGGCCAAGCACCTAGAGAACAAATTAATCAAGGCCAGTATTTCGTTCTGGCAATGCAGAAGGATGATTGGTAAAACATGGGGACTAAGCCCTAAGATCACCCTGTGGTTATATAAAACTGTAATCAGACCTTCACTAACATATGGTGCAATTGTGTGGTGGCCCAGAACCACCCTGAGCACCACCAAAACCAAGCTACAAACCTTTCAGAGACTTGCCTGTGTAGCCGTAACAGGCTGCATGCGCACTGCACCAACCGCCGCGATTGTGGCCCTGATAGGCCTGACCCCACTACACCTATACATACAACAAGAGGCCGCGGCGGCTGCGTAAAGGCTAAAGGCACTAAACCTCTGGTATCAGGACCAATTAGCACCCCATACAACAATCATAGAAGACTTTGCAGTTGGAAACCCTCTAATAAAGTCTATCTATGATAGAGTACAAAAGCAACACTTCTTCACAAAGAGCTACCGCGTACAACTAAACGAAGAGCCAAGCGACTGCTCAGGTATTCATGAAATCAGAATTTACACAGATGGCTCTAAGATGGCAACAGGTACCGGAGCGGGAGCGTTCTCGGAGGAACTAAACATACACATAGCAACAGGGCTAGGTAAACACAACTCTATATTCCAAGCAGAATGCGTGGGTGTCATCCAAGCCACAGCAGCAGTACTTCGCAGAAAGGTAACCAATAGTAATATTAGGATACTCTGCGACAGCACTGCGGTACTACGAGCCCTAAATAGATACGACCACTCTTCGGGGCTGATCATACAATGTCACCGACTATTGGAGGAAGTAAGTAGCCATAACAATAATGTCACACTCCAATGGATAAAGGGGCATAGCGATTCCAGAGGTAACGATGCGGCTGATGAGCTAGCTAGGAGAGGTTCCGGAATGACGTGTGCAGGACCAGAACCAATGATCCCCCTACCTTTCAGTCAAATTCGTGCATGGATTCGCAAAAAAACTAAGGACCAGCATCAGGACTACTGGGCAAGTATCGAGGGTTGTAGGCAGTCGAAGGAGGCTTTTCCGATTCTAAATCTGAAATTCTCCAGAAAACTCCTCAATCTTAAAAGAAATAATGTACGACATATCGTCGGAATTATGACCGGTCATTGCTCCTTAAACAAACACCTGTTTAATCTAGGTGTTACAGACAGCCCCCTATGCAGAGGCTGCATGGAGGCGGAAGAAACAGCTGCGCATCTGCTCATTGAATGCAGGAGCGTGGCGGCACAAAGGGCAGCAAACCTTGGCTCGCCGAGGACTGTGTGGGAAGCCTGCGCCAAGCTGAAGGAGTTGCTGGCTTTCCTGGGCGACACCGGGTGGCTGGACTGATCAGCTTCACCCGGCTATCACGCAAAATGGGCCGCGCCACAGCGGCCTGGTTGCGGAAAAGAGCCAGCCCACCAAGTACCAAGTACCAAGTATTACATTTTTAAGACAAACATTACATTTAAATAATAAAGCAATTCATTTCCTACTAAAAGTCAAAGTTAGTTAAGAGGAGCAATGTATTGGTTTTTAATTTTTTTATGCTATTGTGGATGGTGCAAGTAGGTTATGGTACAAGCACGACGCCCACTGGTATTAAATGGTAACCCCTGCCTAGAGCACTGCGCCTGTAACTCTGAGACATTAAGTCGTTAAGTCTCATGTACCTGTAACCAAACCAGTAAGGCTTATTATTTATGTGATAATATCTTTTTTTATTTAAAAGATCTAATTCTATTCGACATGAAAAGAATGGCAGGCGCCACATAGAGTAGGAAGACATAAGACCACGTTTAATGGCAAGCTTTAGGGTAGGCCTATGCTGAGTAGCAAGACAATCTTCGCAAAACCAGTGTCTATGTTAAGGATTTTATTTTAATAAGTAATATGTGTGTTTTATAAGATTGTTTAATAAAGGCTTTATTATTATTATTCTCTTTATTTTTATTATTATTAGTTTTATTTGAAATTTTCGTGTGGTCCCATTTAACTTGGATCCAAGATCTAGCTTATTTTGGATAATAATTTCATCAACTATCATATGTATCCGGTCTTAAAGTTTTCAGAAGATATGTTCTATCATATGGAATTGAAGTCAGTTTCATATTTTTCAAATTGCATATTATTTTACTATTAAAATCTATGAAAATAGCTAGCACAGCAAACATAAATAGAGACTAATATTAGGCACTCATTTAAATTCAAATTCAAAATGTGTTTATTTGGACAATAATTGAGATCCATTAGGTTAGTAAAAATGGAATAAAACTTAAAATAAATGTTAGTACAAATTAGGTGTTACAAAATAAAATGAAGGCGTCCGCTCGGCCAAGGATAGAATGATACACAGCCTCACTCGATCATAACCGTGACGAAATGCCTCCACACAGGTGCCCGTAAGTCTTCAGCGACGATTTTCAGGGTGCTGTTGTGACTTCTTCGCACCCTCCTCATTAATGACGCGACTTTCTTGCGACTGACGGCATGGAACCCGTTCTAACATTCCAGAGGCACTGCACCAGCGAGGGAGTCCCAACATCATCCTGAAGATATCATTGTACTGCACACGTAGGGTACTCAGCGACTTTTTGGTGTAACTGGCCAACAGACCTCCCGTGTACTTTCCCTGACAGTACGCCTTGAAGAGAGTGACTTTGACCGGGTCTGTACAACGGGGGAACCTACGGTCCAGCGTGTTACCGCGAATCGCCAGTGCCCTACGCTCACGTTCTATATCCACATCATCTTTAAGGTCTTCGGTAAGATAATTTCCAAGATATTTGAATTGAAAACCCCGATTAATGTTCATACTATTTAGGGTGATGGGTGGAATAGTCTCAGGATACTTCCCGACGGCCTTAAAGACCATGTATTCACTCTTCATTACATTGTAAACGAGCACATGCTTATGTTATGCTTAAATTTTCCTTAATGCTTTTAGTTTATTTTTACAAACCTCAGTTTCAGTACTTTTGTTTGCCAAATTCTATGAGCAAATAGATATTCAGCCTGTGCGTAATAATTATGCGGATTTCAAGATGCTTTGTCCAGTATAATATTTTTATAGTAGTGTCTTTAAACTAAGTTTCTCCATTGTTCTTATAATAGTTATAGTCTACAAAAGCTATTAAAGTAACGTTTGAAATTCATACATTCCTTTGGCTTGATTAAGTACCTTAATCAATTTAACCATCGCCTCCTCATACATTTTCGTCACTAAAAGATTCCAGTAATCTATTTGGTAGTTTCACCTAACCGAGTTGCGTTAAAGTTTACGAAACTTTAGTTAGGAGTTGCTCAAAATATCCTTGACTAGCTGTCACTTGGGTAACCTGTTGGTAACTGCATCTGGGTACTATCACCTTAACTTACTAATGTTATATGCGATTGTTGGGATGGATGGAGGTTTGTTACTCAATCACGCCAGAACGGCTGCACAGATTTGGATGAAATTTGGTAAGTAAATAGATGAAGAGCTGGAATAACACATAGGATACTTTTCATCATCATCCATCACCACGCGGGTGAAGTCGCGGGGCGCACTTAGTAATATTATAATTATTTATGTGTTTGTGTATATCTGTTTGCGTTATGTTTATATTACTTGAGTCAAGCATAACAAATTGCACGCAAAACTGTTTTGAGCCGTAATTCCCGATATGAATAAAGGTGATATGGGTTCACCAACCATACAGCTATATGCGGGCCGATGCAAATATCGAAGCACTCGCATTCAAAAACTCTACTTACCTTTGCGCGCTACAAAATGGCTGTTACGCGGTAAATTATAAGCATTTATTTTATTATTTAAGTAATTATGAAACTCTCTTCTCCGTTGTTACGCTCTTGACAGAGCGGTCGTGGTCGTCATGTAGTTGTGGTAAAGTCAGATGTAATGCGCCTCACGATGTCATGCCATCTCCCTCTATTCACAGTCATACTGGTGCAGTCATACAATTGACCTCCCCCAAATTTGATATGGTCAGTCCATCGCATGGGTGACCTCCCGCGCGGCTTATTGCCTCCTACTTTTCCCTGAACGATAAGACGCACTATAGACTTGCATCCTGCTTTGAAACGTGTCCGAAAAATGCGAGGATCATCGATTGCAGTAGAGAAGAAGTAGAGAAAGACACTGCTTGATGCCGAGTTCATTCGAAACTTCAAGAGAAGTGTCGAAACGTTTGTACGAAATTCGGTCCACGATACTCCAATCCAGCATTCTTCTCCAGCACCACATTTCTAGAGCCTTCATTTTTGTTCAGTCGCAGGGTCCATGACTCTGCGGCTTACAAAAATATCTCGAAAATAAGGGTTGGCACTAGTCTGATCTTTGTGGCTTTGGTGTTATTTCTCTTCTCTTATTTTCCCCATTTTATCCATTGCAGTTCTGGTGATCGCCATACGTCATGTTACCTCTTCGATGCATCCGCCGTTATTCGTGATTAAAGTCCTAGATAAACGTAAGATTTGATGACTTCGCAGTTTGCAATTTGAGTCACTTATTTCTTCTTTATTACGATTTATCTTCAATCCAAGCTCAATCGAGGCTCACTCGCTCCATCTTCAGAAGTAGTTCTTCTATATGGCATTCACCAGTTCCAAATAGTGTGGGATCATCAACATAGCGCAAGTTCACTATCTTGTAACCGCCAACTGTAACACCATCTGTCCAATCCTCGAAGGTGATACGCATTATAAGCTCGTATAAGCTCGGCGTATGGCGACAACAAGAGCGGTGATATAATGCAGCCTTGGCGTACACTGGAACTGGGTCACTTGCTAGAGCAGAAGTCACTTGACAGTATATCATCTGCCTTGCGATCTCTAATAGCAAACATCGTTGCATCTTTGACAACATCCGTGAAGCAAATGACGAAATGACAAGAAACTTTGGAAAAACAACCTTGTATACAAAGGCGATATCTCATAAAGTATTTGACTTCGGTGAGCTCGTCGACGAGCGCAACGACGAATCATTAGAGAATCGCACGGCTGTTTGTACTAAGCCTGTGTATTGACTGTGTGAATTATCAAACTACGGGTATAATATATTTATATAAAAAAAATATGACATTCAAAATCATCAACATCATCAGCCCACATTCGTCCACTGCTGGACATAGGTCTCTCCTAAAGCACGCCACAGAGCTCGGTCTTCAGCTCTCTGCATACAGTTACTGCCAGCCGCCTTCCGCAGGTCGTCTCCCCACCTAGCCGCAGGGCGTCCAACACTCCGAACTCCTCTACTCCAGCGGTTATCGGTTCTTCGTGAAATGCGGCCAGCCCATTGCCACTTCAGCTTGCTTATTCTTTGAGCTATGTCGACTACTTTGGTTCTTTGTTACTAAGATAACTTCATTAGGAATCTTATCCTTCAGAGAAACCCCGAGCATAGCTCTCTCCATAGCTCGCTGAGTGACCTTAAATTTGAAGAGTGAGTGAGTGATTCATAACCACTTTACGCTTATTTCTGGTTTATAATGTAGGTATTGTTTTGATAAATATTGATTGAGCAAATTGTAACCATATGTTACATTTCGGTAGATTTGGATTTGGTCATTGTTTTCTCTCATTAATTCAATAAATTATATATTGTTAAAGCACTAATCTAAAAATAGTTATGTAATTTCTAAATCATCCAAGAGTGTTGGGTTATACTTAGTACAGGGATCCTCAAAGCTAAAAATACTTTACTGATATAAACAAATAGAAGGCTTTAAAAACTTATTTATTTAGATTTTTCATTCTTTGTTAAGAGTGTTTGCTAAGATCAGTAAACCGCGAATGCCTTATGTTTTTTTCCACTTTTCTCCATATAACTCGGTAAAGTTAGTATCACATTGAATGATTTAATTAATGAATGAAGGTAATCAATGAATTTATTTATATATACTGCTTACAACAGCTTAAACAATTTACATGGCTCGGAATAATATAAAAATATATTTTTATTAAAGTCTACCAATAACACAAGTACAATTTGAAAAATTTAATACCGACTTCCATTCTATTCAGTTTTTGTAATGTAACTCAAAAACGACTAAACCGAATTTAATGAAATTTAAATGGAAAAAAAAAACAAACAAAAAAAGAATTTATGAATCGGTGCACCCAGTCGAAAGTTATGAGGTAACAAACATAAAAAAACATACAGTTGTATTGAGTACCTCCTCTTTTTGGATGTCGGTAGAAAAAAGCAGTTTTCAAGAGCAGTAGAACTCTTTGTGAATGAGTTCGTCCGGGGTAGTACTGCCATTATACTGTTTCTAATACTGTATTTTGGTTTGAAGGGTATGGTTACCAGCGAAATAACAGGCAGCAGTGGACGTCCTAAGGCTGAGTTGATGAATATGAGTCACAATATAATTAGACATTGTTCAAAGTTGGTATGATTATAGTGGACATATTTAAATACTTATACTATAAAGTAAAGTGATTGTAAATATATATCTTTTAAGACGGTCATTGAATTGGTAGATTTATAAAATATTATCCTATCTTAAAAAATTCACTAATAATATTATGATTTGCATAAATCTTTAACCTTACAAACAAAGAGGTAAAATTATAAAATAGATTTTTATGTAAAGCATATTCAGTTTATTTTATACGAGCACAGGTTTATAATTAATAAATTAAATAAACATTTCAAAAGTTATAAAAATCATCCATTTATTAAAATTACGGATCATTAATTGATTATCTTCTCCCAACATCTCATCTATCTACAATACAACCCATACCGCATAGAAATGTAAAACCTAAATCAATATAATTAACATACATTATCTTAGTCGAAAAAATAGTTTACATGACGTCATAAAAAACATTCATAGAACATCTTCCAAACATAAGGCATTAACTTTCCCAGACAATGTTCGTATATATGGAAACAAAAGCCGTGCGATTCTCTAAGAGCAAACATCGTTGCATGTTTGACAACATCCGTGAAACAAATGACGAGATGACAAGAAACGTTGGAAAAACAACCTTATGTACAAAGGCGATATCTCAAAGTATTGCACATTGGCGAGCTCGCGACGAACGCATCAACGAATCATTAGAGTATCGCACGGCAGGTTATCATCAGCCATGCGATTCTCTAAGAGCAAACATCGTTGCATCTTTGACAACATCCGTGAAATAAATGACAGGATGACAAGAAACGTTGGAAAAACAACCTTATGTACAAGGGCGCTATCTCAGTATTTGACATCGGTGAGCTCGTCGAGGATCGCACGGCAGATAATTTTCCACACGTCTCGTACCTATGAGAATAACATGCAAAAAGGACATGACCTACACGTCTTGTGACGTCAACAGCCTAGGAATACTGAGGCCATCGCACTATCGAGTGGTTACCATTTTAGCACATCATTCGGAGCTAAATTGTGCAATACCTACAGAAAATTTGGCGGTCGGTAACCTCTGGTACTATCAACGCACACAGCGGCACGTGTACACACGATTTTCCTACACACCTATTTTCACACACACATAAACAAACGAGGCATGATTGGTCACCAATTTCGGTCGGCTGTGTGCTAAAGTTCGAAAACCGAATGTACTGTAATGAGGACAAATCGGATGGCGGTTACTTTTTAATTCACAACTTATATTTGGCGATAACTATGTAACCGTGATAGTTTAATCACGCGGTCATAATTATCATGGACATTATGTATTTATTATTTTATACTATAGGTATTATTATATGTTCGTTACGATCGAGGATTTAATTCTATTACAATATTTTGATATTTAGGTTTTATTCGTTTTGAAAATGGAACGATGTTATTGTATTGTATCTATTTACACTTACAAAAGGAAAAGGAAGGAGAGTTTCATTTATTTTTTTGTTTGAATTGAGTAGGCTTCGGAACTACTAGACCGATTTGAAAAATTCTTTCACCATTAGTTTCCTACATCATCCCTGATGAATGATAGGAAGTTTTGATTCACCATCATCATCATCTATCACCACGCTGGTGAAACTGCGGAGTGCAGCTAGTATTATAAAGACGAAAGATTTGTACTATTATAATGTACCGATTTCAGTAATTATTTCACCATTAGAATGTACCCCTGAGTTATATATACTATATAATCTGATTATGCTATGCTCGGGGATTCTCTACGTGATCGAATCAGAAATGAGGAGATCCGTAGAAGAACAAAAGTCACTGACATAGCTCAGAAGATTAGCCAGTTGAAGTGGCAGTGGGCAGGGCACATAGCACGCAGAACAGATGGCCGATGGGGCCGAAATGTTCTGGAGTGGAGACCACGGACCGGCAAGCGCAGCGTAGGTCGTCCACCGACACGGTGGACAGATGACCTGATGAAGGTTGCAGGACGACGTTGGATGCAGGCCGCTTCCAACCGGTCCTTTTGGAAAATCATGGGGGAGGCGTATGTTCAGCAGTGGACGTACTACGGCTGAGATGATGATGATGATAATATTCTGATTCATCATCATCCGTCACTACGCGGGTTATCCAAATCTGTGGAGTTGGTATGTTATGTCTTTCCTCGGTTACTTCTGCACACTAAAGCTTGCTGGCTATCAAGAAGTTCTTGCATAGGAAGATTTAGCTATTTTCTACCGACTTCCAAAAAGGAGGAGGTACTCAATTCGACTGTTTTGTTTTTGTTTGTTACCTCATAACTTTCGATAGGGTGAACCGATTCTCAAAATTATTCTTTTGTTTGAAAGCTGGTGCTTCCCGTGTGGTCCCATTTAGGTCCAGTAGTTTTTGAGTTACACTCCAATAACTGAATAGAATGGAAGTAAGTAGGTATTAAATTTTTCAATTTGTACTTTCTGAATGAGTGCTGGAGTTTTCTACCGACTTCCAAAAAAAAGGGGAGGTACTCAATCGACTGTATGTTTTTTTTATGTTTGTTACCTCATAACTTTCGACTGGGTAAACTGATACTCAAAATTATTCTTTTGTTTGAAAGCTGGTGCTTCCCGTGTTCCCATTTAAATTTCATCAAATTCTGTCCAGCAGTTTTTGATATACACTCCAGTAACTGAATAGAATGGAAGTCGGTATTAAATTTTTCAAATTGTAGGTACTTGTTACAAGAAACAGATCCGGATTTTAAAGAAAATCTCAATATAATACAATCTATATTATTATAATCTATTATATAATATAATATCTCAACATAATCTATTATATTTTGTCAAATAATGGGCAAGCCATCCACCTGTGGGCCTAGCACGAGAATTTGCGTAAGTGTACCGAAATGGTATCAGTACAAACTATCATTTATCTAGTACAATAGTGGCACAGATAACTCATAGTTTGTACTGAATACGTAAACGATATGATATCGTTTTACACTGATTATCGTGCTCGCCTCATTGATGTTAAGCATGACTCTTGCCCATGATAGCTGCAGTGCTCAATTACAGTGTAGTTTTGTGTAGCACTGCAGTGCACTCGTTACCTAAAGACATAGGTTTTTTGCCTCTGATTCACACAGTAACTTTACTTGACACAAGAATGCTAGCGCAGTATTGCTTTGCGGCAGAATATCTTCAAACGATTGCACTAATTTTGATAAAATTTGGTATGGAGGTAGGTGGGACTCACATTTCATTGAGTTTAAAAAATGTGCAAGCCAACAAATATTCAAATAACTTACAGTGAACTGACACAATCAGTCCATTATGTTTCCACTGTTGGGACGCGGGCCCAGTGCGGCTTGGTGGATAGGTTCGTGGCCAACCAATGTCGAAGTTTACAGGCCGCCCGAAGGCCTTCAACATAGCCTAACGACTGACCTAAGACAAACAACCGGGACCGACGGCTTAACGTGCCCTTCGAAGCACGTAAGCGCTCAGTTGAATTATGTCACTAGCACACACCCATCTAATTCAGGACCGCAGTAAGTGTTTCTTAACTTGTAGATCGGTTAAGATCGCCAAGTCAAGCTACGCTACGAGCGGTTCTTAGAGACTATTATGGTAACCCTAGACTAGAGGTGACAACAACCGCTAGAAGTCAAGTGTCGATTAGATAGAATGAAGTCATCATAGACAATAGTCTGTTACGTAAAGCTCAGGTCTGAACTATGTTTTATTTTGATTCAGGTTCATTGGTCTGAGGGGAGCACGGGTTGAATGACCTGCTGGCATAACGCATGGCATAGTTTGTGCTAATGAAGAAAAATAATGTACTAGAACAGACACTGCCGCCAAGGTCGCGCTAGTTACCTACCGATTCGCTTACTCTAGGAAACACATTTTAACCAACTTCAAAAAGGAGGAGGTTCTCAATTCTAATGTGTTGTTTATGTTGTTACATCAGATATTTCGACCGGGTGAACCGACTTAGATGACTATTTTTTTATTTGAGAGCGGTGTTTCCCGTGTGGTCCCATTTAAATTTCATCAGTTTTTGAGTTACACTCCATTAACTGAAAAGTGTTTCACCTTCGATGATATTATTATTGACGTTGAATGACAATCAATCCCGTAATTAGCAAGGTTACTAAAAAGGGTGAAAAAAGTTTACGAAATCGGTATACCATTCGCACAATATTGTGATAATAGGTACTTTTGAACTATCGTGATACCTATCGTCTACAACAATTTTTTTTTGTTGTTTCACACTTTTAGAGTTAAATTCCGTTCCGTTTAGTTGATTTTATTTTGTTTGTGATGTCTACTGACATCATCATCATCTCGGCCGTATGACGTCCACAGCTGAACATATGCCTCCCTCATAATTTTCCAAAAGGACCGGTTGGAAGTGGCCTGACTCCAACGTCGTCCTGCTACCTTTGTCAGATCGTCAGTCCACCTTGTCAGTGGACGACCCACGCTGCGCTTGCCTGTCCGTGGTCTCCACTCCAGAACCTTGCGGCCATCTGTTCTGCGTGCTATGTGGCCTGCGCACTGCCACTACAACTGGCTTATCTTCTGGGCTATGTCGGTGACTATAGTTCTTCTACTGATCTCCTCATTTCTGATTCGATCACGTAGAGAAACCCCGAGCATAGCCCTCTCCATAGCTCGTTGTGCTACTTTGAGTAATAATAATAAACAAGTGTATTGCTCCATATTAATACATATATAAAATTCACACAGAGATTAGATATATATACACCTAATTTGTATAACTACCAAAAAAAACAGCACTATATGCTGCTGGTACTTAATACATACATGGGAAGAAAATTTAAAACTACTTTAAAAAAAAAAACCCACATAATCATCAATATTTGGTCAAACGTCTAGATTGATTCACACCTACAAATTTTATTCTAGGCATTACCACTATTCATTAAGACGCGGTCCAACCCCAATTTTAAAATAATTTACGATGCTTTACGTAAGGTTGAAAATCGCTTGTTAGATTGGACGATGTAATGCGAAAATGCGTTAATTTTGTACGTTTTCTTTATATTTTTCGATATATACTAACACAATTGAAGAAACTGCTGGTTACAACTTTAGTACTATAAGTTAGCTAAGTATTACCTAAAAAAAATATAATGTTATCGCTGAAAATTCTGAGAGTTTTGACCTGAAAGTTTATTTTTGTGGACCTATTCAGGATTTTTTTCTGCTGAAAGAGAGTTATATAGATTTTTAATTATCCTACGGGAACTCTTTAATATACCGGAATCAAAAATATCCTATATGTTGATTAGGGATATAAGCTACCACCAATACGAAATTTAATTTAAATCAGTCAAGTCGTTGCGGAGACTAGCCCGTACAAACAGACAGACAAACATACAGAGAAACAAACAATTTAACTTATTTTTCACTCCTTACATCCCCTGACTCGGTTTTTAGCATAGTTTTCATTATACAGCAATTTGACCTCTACAATTTATAATATGTAGTAGTTTTTACATCCCTCGTTTTACCCCCTTAAGATATCCCTGACAAAAATATTGTAAGCATCGCTATTTATTTAGAATTACCTATTCAGTTATCAATTTTCATCACTGTAGCTCCAAAAACAAAGAACTTTTGAATAAAAATATACCCCGTTACATCCCTTAAGTCGTCCCTGTCAATAAATATTGAAATCATCATTTTAAACTGTCCAAATGCAAATTTTCACCACTGTATGTTCGAAAACACAAAACTTTCCATACAAACTTTCACCCTCTCCATCTCACCCCCATAAACCACCACCAACATTTTTTATTTTGTATGACCTATACAAATACAAATTTTCACAACTATAAGTTCAAAAACAAAGGAGTTTCATAGAAACGGTTTTACCCCTTCTCACCCCCTTAGGGGTTGAATTTTATAAAATCCCGACTTAGTGAGCACCTACTTCCTAAAAAGAACCCGCATGCAAAATTTGAAACTCCTAGCACTTGTAGTTTCTGAGATTTCGTGTTGAGTGAGTGAGTGAGTGACCTTAGTTCGCTTTTATATATATATATTAGGTACTATAGTTATAATTCAGAGACAGTAAGGACCTTTCAGTCTGGAACATATTTTCGAACACAAAGCAAAAGGCTAAAAAAAACAATTTGTTACCAGAACAGAAAAAGTTACATTACTTAGTTGATATAATAGTATCATTTATTTATTTATTTACTATAAGAAATTTACAACTATTTTACAGGGATAACCCTAATACTTACAATAGTGTAGTACCTACCAACTAAATTACGATTACAAATAATGGTTAGTTAAATTTTATTATTATACTTCTATTACATCTCATTAGGCCATTATGTCATTTTATATTAATTCATTTTATTATTATCTTCTCCAAGGCCATATCTCTCTTCACACCAATATGTCATAAAATATTTACATGGTTATTTGAGTAAATTTAAATACTTAGTAAATCAATCAGTAAAAACTAATAATAAAGTACAGTACCTACGTACATACAAATATAAAACTAATCACTATGGAAAAAAACTGCTATTACAATTCATCACCCTTGACGGTCGCCGAGACGTCTAGTGTATCAAGCTGTCAAAATTATGGCGTGCTTTTGACTATGCTATCAGAAACTGACACAAACTTTGACAGAACTGTCATCATTACGATCTTGACGTAGGCGTATCTTATTATGTCTATGCGGTGCCCAAGCATATTGCGCTTTTTTAACCGCGTGGTGATGGATGTCGATGATGATGATGAAAATTATTCTTTATGTTAATTCAGCGCCTGATCTACCTCCACACCAAATTTCATCAAAATCGCCCCTTCCGTTTGAGCGTGAAAGAGTAACAAAGATCCACACATCCATACATTCATACTCACAAACTTTCACGTTTATAAAATTAGTAGTTCTCACCAAATTTGTTTTAATATGTAAGCTTTTTTACTGTAGGCGTATAATGTGGCAGTGTCGTTTCTACTCAGTTCTTTTTATGATCATGTCACAGAAAAAAATATAGCAGTTGCTGATTGGCACGTGCGACATGTGCCAATGTTTTATTTTTCATGTGGATGACCTTAATTGACAGTACAGTTCAGGACAGGTCAAGGGTCGGATTTTTTTCAGGTTGCCATGGTTACGTAAAGGAACTGCCTTGTACGTATTACTATTTAACCGATTTGAAAAAAGGAGGAGGTCATATTGTTACATGTTCGACTGTATGTATATTTTATTGTGTATTTTCACTGATTTCTCCCTCATTTGTTGACCGATTCTTAAAATTCTTTTTTGATCCCATAAGTAGCATGGGTCAATAAAGTGTAAACAAGTGCAATTTTAACAATTTAATACCGACTTCCATTCTATTACTTTGGGAAAAATAGTTATTGGAGTGTAACAAAAAACTACTGAACCGAATGTGATAAAATTTAAATGGGACCACACGGGAAGCACCAGCTTTCAAACAAAAAAAGAATTTTGATAATCGGTCTTCCCAATCGAAAGTATTGCGGTAGCAAAAATAAAAAAAAATACAGTCGAATTGAGTACCTTCTCCTTTTTTTGGAAGTAGGTAGAAAAATGACTAAACAAGTGCAATTTGAAAAATTGTATGCCGACTTCAATTCTATTACTTTGGTAAAAATCGGTTATTGGAGTGTAACTCAAAAACTACTGGACCGAATTTGATGATATTTAAATGGGTCCATACGAGAAGCACCAGCTTGTAAACAAAAAAAGAAGTTTGGAAATCGGTTCACCAAGTCGAAAGTTAGAAGGTAAAAAAAATACTGGCTAATTGAATACCTGCTCCTTTTTGGAAGTTGGTAGAAAATGGAAACCGACTTACACCAAAAAGTGTGAAATAACTTTTTATATTACTTAGCAGCTCTTCTTGCTCGTCTCGCATGAACTATTTTGGCCTAGAGGTCAAATGGACATACAGGGTGAATTTTGTGAGACGGGACACTAAGTGCAGGTATCTTAACCATTATAGTTACAGGAAAACGTTTTTAGGAGACTATCCATAAATTTAAAGGTATTCGGAACTGCATTTACAGATTTTGGAAAAATTGTACAGTCAGCAAATCAATGGTAATTTTACACAAAAACTTTTTTTGATGCCGATCGATCCTGTTTCCATAAGGATCAAAAGTCTCTATTGGACCGATTGAGGTTTGAGTATTAGAAATGTCAGAAATCGCTAAAAACTTTTTCCATACATTTCGGTAAAACAGACAAACTTTTAAATTAGCCAAACTTCTTGTTATGGGTAGATCTGCTATAATCCGCTATTAAGAAAACTGGCAGCAAAAGTAGAAAAAGGTTTAAATTTCAAACTTCGAATTCGATTCGAATTTTGGGTTATTTCAGGTCATTCTTTTGTTTGTGCTGAAAAAATTCTAGATTGTTAATGCAGGTTCCGTGTCCCTATTATTAACAAAATACGCTTCAAAAGTCCAAACATTTGCGATTTAAAGACATTTTTAACAAGAAGTTTAAAAAATGATGGATAGTCTCCTAAAAACGTGTGCCTGTAACTATAACGGTTAATGTATCTGCCTTTACTGTCCCGTCTCTAAAATTCACTCTGTATAATGTTTATTATTTATTATTGAACCCCTTAGGGTTCAAGTTTTAATGTGTGCATCTATAGATCTTTGTGGAGTTCAAAACGTTTAAGTGGACAAGAAACTTTTGATGAGCTAACACGCGTTACCCAGGTCATTCGTCTAGTGTCAAATCGATCGGCAGACTAACAAACATCAAGACTTGCTATCGCATTTGTAATATTATATATATTAGTAAATCAGCACATTTCATTTAAAACTAGCTGCGCCCCGCGGTATCACCCCCGCCAGTGAAAGTCCCGTTAAAACCAGTCCAGTCGTTTCAGAGGTTAGCCGGAACAAACAGACAGACAGATAAAAAATTTAAAAATTGTTTTTTTTTATGTAAGTACCGTTGGGTAGGTTGTAATGTTGAAGGCATATACTTCGATATGCATTTAGTGAAAAGCTGTTAATCTGCAATTGCAAGCAGATTCATAAATTTTATTTGATCTGTATAGATGTATATGCTGAATTGTTCAAAATTTGTGTTTAAAATTATGTTTAAAATATACTAATCACTGTCACAGGAGTAGCATGGCACTACCGGTAGTGTGACTGGAGAATTATTTGCTTTGGCGCTTTCAGTAGAAACTACTAGTATAAAATATTATGTTTACTCACTCATACTCTCACCAGGTTTATCTGTGTCGCTGGAGGACATTTGTGCTTGTCATACAAATATTTGCTGCCTAACAGGTATCGAAACTAGGACACCGTGCTAAGACCGCAAGCCCACTAACTGAGCTATCATAACCAGACCATTTTGTTCCCACTGCTGGGACTCGAGCCTTCCTCTCAGAGAGAGGAGTTGGGCCATAATCCACCACGCGGATAGCGGCACAGTGCGGATTGGTGGATAGGTTAGTGGCCAACGCATGTCAAAGTTTTCAGCCCGCCCGAAGGCCCTCGACAAAGCCTAAATGTTGTCCTAAGACAAACAACCAGGACCGTCGGTTTAACGTGCCCTCCGAAACACGGAAGCGCTCAGTTGAATAATGCCACTAGCGTTCACCCATCCAAGTCCTGACCGCAGCAAGTGTTGCTTAACTTGTTGATCGGTTAAGATTGCCAAGTCGAGCTCCGCTGCCAGCGCTTCGTACTTGCTACTGTATACATAAAGGATACGATTACATCACAGCTAGTCATAGGCTTGCTACTCATCAGGTGAAGGACATGTCTGTCCCATCAATACACGAGTAAGAGATCAAAAACATTTCACGTCTAATAGACTAGAGTCGTTGACACTGGGTTTGTTGTCCTGAAGGACGAATTTATTTAGTACACCGTCGAGTTCAACATTCTGACAAGGTTGTTTTCGTAGATATAAAGCTATTCCCCGACTGCAGCGAAACCCAAAAGGAGGGTTATGTGTTTGACATGTATGTCCGTCCTAAGTCCGCTCGTACTCTTAACTACTCAACGGCTAAACTGATTTTGATAAATATTAAACTTCATTAGTTTCCAATACTCATACTCAATTATTTATTGCAATCGTATCGATGCAAGAAAACGTACTTGCTGTAAGTAAGCAAAACCCAACTTTTCTCCAAAGCCAAAAAACTTTAATAAGGAAGAAAAAAAATCATATCTTTTTAATTATCTTTGACAGATGATTTTTGGAACACAGTTTTAAAATAATTACTCATGAATAGCAATGAAAACATTTTAGTTATTACCAGTAGGCTTTTCACTACTTACAGCAATTGAGTTCTCATTTTAAAGACCTGAAGATCGTCGTAAGAAGTTTAGTGACTTCTATGGAGATAGCTCCGTATAATTCCAGACATTTAATATGCTGATACTTGAAATATTTAAATAATTACGTAGGTACTATTAATAATTAGTGATGTAAAGAGAAGAAGACTAACTCTAAAGAATTACTGATACCACTTAATTGGCATAAGAATGCTGTAAGTTTAATCAGATGTTTAATAATGAACCACAATTCTGCTGTAAGTAAAAGAGTGTTAAAACACCGTTTTTAAGTGTCTTACAGCAAATTAAACAAGGATACTTTTCAAAATTATACCCTATTATATATTTCTACTTTCGCCATTCTTGCTACTTACAGCAAATACGTTTTCTTACGTCGATATGTATATTCAAATTCTAATTCAAATTCAAATGTATTTTTATTGGCACAGTAAAATGTTTACAAAGTAGCAATTAACTTATTATATTAAATACACAAATACTGTTGTTCATATTGCGTTAAAAATGTAAGTGTTTAATATGTGTACAGATTTTAAAGTCATACATATTTTGGTTGTAGCAATATTAGGTACAATACCATCAGCGGGCCGATTCATTCAAGTTACTCAAAATTAATTATTAATTATAAAAAATCATTAATAAATTCATCCAAGTTTGGTTTTGATGGCGCGGTGTTACTGAGTATAGCGTGCATAAATACCTAAAAAATGCGTTCTAATATGCGGACTTTGTAGTCGGGTTATTAAACTTTTTTTTTGTTTACTTACATTGTATGTTTTATTATAATAGAGGAACACAGGGCTTAAGATTGTTCGACTAATAGTAAAAAATATATGAATCTGCAGTTGTCTCTCTAATGTTAGCATTCCACCAGAGATAAGCAATTCGGCTAGAAGTACGTTCTACGAAAAATGATACATTCAGATTGCTTCTTTAACGATTATGATATAAAAGCGAAATTAAGCCACTCGTTTGTAGTGGCAGAACATTAGCAGAGTTGGCCTGGCGAAGGTTTTTTTGTTATTTGGAAACGGTAGAAGCACGAGGCCCACCTGATTGGTAACCTCTGCCTAGAAAAGATGCGTTTCTACACAAGTGAGCTCCGCTGCTCCCGTAACCGGTTGTTAAGTCTCCTGTCATTCGCTGTGCCTGTAATTTTGCCGGCAACCATAACCTCAAACCAAAGCGCAGTATTGCGAACATTACTGCTTCCCGGTAGAATAAGTTATGGGGCCAGTATTACCCCGGACGAACTCATCCACAATGAGTTCAACTGCTCTAATAATTCAAGTATCATGCCAGTCACATAAGCTTCTTTTTAAAGAGCAATGTTTGCAACGAAATTACAGGGCAACAGATTTAACATCTTCTCAAGGTTACAGAGTACAGTGTAGTGCACTATGCAGGGTTTTGAGCTGTTGTAGTTTATAATTCTGAATAGCAATTAACTGTTATGAGGGAGTTACTCGCATTGTCATCGATTAAAACAAAAAACACTAGCTCCTACAGTAAAAAACCTGACTGTAAAAATTTCTTGCCAGTTCCTTTTTTCTTTCCTTTCTTTTTTGACAAGATCGGACTAAGGAAGATTTCCTTTTCTCCGTCGTAGAAGGTCGTTATAACGCAGTCAAGTTGTGAGTTCATCACTAGGGTTCCCCTCTAGGGGCCGGGCATTGCCCCAACAGCGCAAATTGGCAACCTCGTTATCCGATTACTCACCATTCAAACGGTTATTTATATAATCTTATTTTATATTAACTATAGGCAGATACTTGTGCGTCTTCATGGGTACCATTGCAGTGCCTGAAACTCTGCCTCAGAACGTAGCGTTTAAATTACTGGTACGGGTAGACAGTACAGTAAGCCAAAACCTTCAAAAACATGCTAATCGGGCTATAGGTTCTCGAAAATCCTAGAAAGACAGTTTTAAAGTTAACTGTATTTTATTTACAAGGTATAAAATTATAAATAAAAACTAATCTGTAAGTCTTAAGGTGGGGGGAAAAGTGGCCAAAACGCTGGCAGCATTGCCACGCTGGATGGCAATGCTAAGTTTTTGCCCAAAGTAGGCGCCAGCATTTCGGTCACCCGTCACCTCAATCAAACGTTAACTGTATTAATTTTGCCTTCCTTGTAGATATTTGATGTGTTGATGCGTGGAAAATTGAAACCTTTTTATACAGGCTGTAAGACTAGAATAGCTGTACCCGGTTATAAACTTGTTAAGTTCAATAAGCACTTGAGGAACCGTGATCGTTGTGCAAGTGAAATTCCAAATGATAGAGCTCACGGATAGAAAATCCAAGGTGACTGACTATAAGATTTTTTTTATAGTATTACTTTTTAAAGCACTAACGCCTGCTTTAGCGATCTCAAACATTGAAATTTATAGAGAGAAAAATTCACATCCTCGGACGGGATTCAAGTTCGATTCGATTCGATTCGCCACCGAGGTTCGGGTCCGAGCATCGAATTTTAACTCTCTATCTGATTTTAACCATCTTACGGTTAAAGTCAGATAGAGGTGGCCTAGTTGGTCAATGGCGTCTGACACGGAGAGTCAGAAGACACGGGTTCTAATCCCGTCTGAGGATGTGAATTTTTCTCTCTATAAATTTCAATGACTATAACATGTTTCAATGAAACAAAAACAAGAAGAAGGCCATTATTTAGAAGACAAAGATCCTGGAAGTATCCTCTATCTTTCATTAAGCTAAGTCGTTATCTGCCACCCATGTAAAGATAGCAATAAAAATACAAACAATGAAAAAACAATTTGAAAAATTCCATCCTAGTTTCATAGAGCGTGTATTGTATATTATGTTTATATATGTGTATATAACTGATCACGCTGAAACAGTTTACCTATAGAAAAATTTGGACCCAACTTGGAGCTGAAAAATAAGACGAACTAAGAAAATTTAGATAAAAAATTAAGTTGGGTCGAATAGGTTATACAAGGCGGGACGAAAGCAATTTCTTTTTGTGTGCTGAATTTCCTTGGGACGGTTACCTGTGGCATAAATCACAGATTCACGGTTTTTAATGAAATTTAGAATATACTAAATCCCGTTTCAATTGTTACTTTCCGAGGGATTCCACACGGACGATCGCAAACAGTAACTGGTTTAAAATAATTTCACGTCAGCTTGCAGGCTTGAGTGCCTAATAAAAAGTTATGAACTTTAAATGTATTTGATAGTGTGTTCTCGCAAACATTTGTTTTCATTTCATATGACACTTCAAAGTTATGAGTTCCTCCACGGTATCCCTCGTAAGAGGCCGGCCATTGCTCCTGCAGCCCCCGCGTATTGGTGACCTTGCATTCCGGTTACTCACCTTCTAAAACCAATACAAAATATCGACATAACCTAATGCAATTTTACTTTGTATAATATCTCATGGACTTGAATGGCTGCTTTAGTGCTTTTAGGCAAATGTAAAACTATAACTATAATATAACTAAGAAGCTGAAGGAAGAATAGAAACTAACAAGTTTTTTACAGGTAGATACTGCAACGTAGTGTAAGAGAACTTGAGAACGCCAGACATGGACGAAAAAGAAGGGGGTATAAAGATAGTTGTTAACAAAAATTTTGGAATAAAAGAATATTAATTTATTAGTTACTAGCGACTGTCCGCGACTTCGTTTACCTGTGGCATAAATCGTAGTAGGCTCGACCTTCGGCCTTGACATGACCATGATATGAAGCTGACTGTAATTATTTGTGTGGTACCACAGTACGTCTTACGATCATCAGTCTCCACTAATATTCCCCTTGTGATCAGACCAGTGCAACATGCAGTTCTAGGCAGATGCCACTTGACATTAGGTGGGCCTCATGATTTTACCGTTTACTTAATAACGTTAAAAAAAGTATTTTTATCACAGAAAGAAGTATGGGCTGATCCAACACGGGCTCAGTACAACGGAGTTGGAGTTTTCAGACCACTCTAATCCATCTAACATGGCCTTGCGTCTGATTTCACCGTGCCCTCCGAACCACGAAGCGCTTTACTGTTGACGCGTCCATGAAATAATCGTATTACATCAATAATAAGTACTTGTGAACAGTAACAAACTACTAGGCTCCTTGGCAAGATCTAAAGACTTCTGCGATTGCTATTGGGGATATTATACGCTGGATTATTTAATATATTGGTAAACTTTGATCAGGCGAGAACCAGACAGCCTAGAAAGGCTGATTATCACTGGCTGTGTCGAAGGAAAATGAGGCAGGGGGCGCTCTCCGACGCGATGGACACACACCACTCAAGAGGCAACAGGGGCCACCTTACAATCATCCATTCAAATGGCGCAAGATAGAGAGAGCTGGAGAAAAATAGTGCCACACACCAAATTCACGTCCCTCAGTCATGAGGATACGACTAAGAAGAAGAAACTTTGATAGCTTATAATTCCGTTTATGAACGAATGAGAGAGACGTATGACACAGGTGCTAGTGATGTGCGAGAAAAGATAAAATTCGTAAACAACTACGAATCTGACTTATTATCTGTATGCTACATCACAAGATCATCAGTCTGTCGCCAGCAACCCCATATGGGGCCGGCCGTTGCTCCACCAGCGTCCGCGTATCAGTGACCTTGGAGTTCGTCTAATCACCTCCCAAAGTCCAACATGCTTTAGATAGATAACAGACTACGAAAAGAAAAATAATCAACTCCCTCGATTTATACAGATTGAATTTTCGTGAGTTTATAATAAGCACTACAATAGCAGTAAACCATATCTTAAACTTTCCCATTCTTGAGGTGTTACAGTTACTCATTAAGTATCCCCAGCGTATTCATACATTGCTGCTGGGCACAAGAGGGCATTGATTTACAATATGGTTATTTTCTAATATATAAAATTATTGTGTCACAGTGTTTGTAACAAAGCACCTCTTAAACGGCTGAATCTATTCTTGCGAAATTTAGTGTGTATATTATATTCAGTAGGTCTGAGAATAGGTCTTTTTTTACGGTAAGTGATACCGTCGCCCACGGACATCCGCAATACCAGAGGCCTCGAGGATGCGTTGCCGACCTTTGAGGAAGGATGATAGGAAGGAACAGATAGAAGGGGTGATAGGAGGGGGGAGGAGAGGGAGAACGGGGAAGGGGTGAATCGGGCCTCCGGAACTTCCCACAAACCGACGAAACGTAATAGCAAGCTAATTTACTTCACGTCGGTGTTATGTGGGAGTGTGGTACTTCCCCGGTCGTGCCGGCCCATTCGGCTGTGGGGTTACAGCGTGGCACTACCACTGAAGTATTTTTCATCATAATCATCATCCATCACCACGCGGGTGAAACCGCGGGGCGGAGCTAGTAATGATATAATAATAACATACTGGAGGACGTCTTCTGAGTTGATGGAGGAATCATATACGCATTGTTAGTGGTAGTGACGATGAAGAAGAGCTTAAGATCTTTCGTAGCTTTAGAAGAGACTGATTTTTTATAGGACAAAAGATATTAATGCCTTTTGAAATAGAGCATACTAGAGAACTTGCTAAAGAGGGGATGGGGTTAAGGTAGCAAACGTCAATAAAAAGTAAAAAACACAGGTCTGATGGACTCGAACAATGAGGCGTGTTTTAGTTTACTGGCTAGTAGAGCCAAAAGACATGACAGCGTATCCGGCCTACCCATCGAAACTTACGTCTGGTCCAGATGTGGCAAGTGATGCCAATCTCGTCTCACTTTTCATAACCACAGGCGTAGGTTCTTATTTCAATGACATTTTTTATAAAGTCTGCAAAATACAAAGGAGTGCACTTTTAGCTACCACTCCCGAGAGTTTGGTTTCCACAAAGGTTTTTTGCCAAGCAAAAACCCTGTGTTCCAGCAACTGTCCTAAACAACCAATTTTAGTCTAGGTCTAGTGTGCTATCATCGAATGGATTAACGTCTATTAGTTAGTCACTTAAGTGAAGAGTGGACAATCTTCAGCCTTACTTATAAAAATATCAGTCTCTTTTAAAGCTACGAAAGATCTTTATGTATCGCTTTGCACAATCCACAGCAGTGTTGACTGCTGGATTGACGTGCTTTTCTGGAGTTTCTCGCATATTTTCGGGAACTTCTGCAGCTACTTCGGTGTTTTGGTTTGTATGTAGTTTGTAAGTTTCACAATTATATGGATTATAATAGGGTACAATTTCCCTTAAAAAATCCGGTTTTATGAGTTACGATTGACTTGGCGCTTATATCGGTGCTAGTCTTGTCATTAGTAAATATTCAATCAGATTATGCAAACTTTGCATCGGGTCACTACTTGAATGGATGATCTTCAATAAGGAAATGATGTGGAGAGGAGTTGTGGGTATGGAGACCATTAACCAATTCTCTTAACAAAAGAGTCACACCACAAACGTTGGTGTCTTCCACTCCCCTGGTGACTGTCACCTTTTCTTGATTTATATCCTCTTATCCATTACATAACTAAGTTTCATATCAGGAGATAAATCCCAGCCATTTAAAAAGTTATTGAACCGTAGTCAGATTATACTGCGTCACATCGCTATCAAGCATGTGACAACAAATCTGGGGCTCATTCTGCTAAATTAGTTGTGGTAGGATTGCCTATATAAAACATAATGCCTAATCAGATAATTTGTTCAGAATTATTCAGTGGAAAATGTTTAATATTTCACTTAGTATCATTAGGTAAGCAATGT
Source organism: Selenia dentaria (assembly GCA_917880725.1). Lineage (NCBI taxonomy): Eukaryota > Metazoa > Arthropoda > Insecta > Lepidoptera > Geometridae > Selenia > Selenia dentaria. The sequence continues at coordinate 6,794,611 of OU862901.1, read as the reverse complement.
CAATGAAATAAAGTTTATCATCATAGTTAAGAAAAATGTTTCTCTATTAAGTAGGTAATGAATATTACAGTGTTAAATGTAATTATACAAACTCCAAGGGGGGATAGTAATGTGATAGAAAACTGTAATCCGCGAGAGAGTGCAAGATTATTTCCTCCGCCGTTGGAACGTGGATTGTAGGGGGAGAGAAAATCTGACTCACGGGTGGAAGTAGTAGCAGTGCAAGACATTCTGCCGTGAGGTAGTAGTGCGCAAAAATTACTGTGGATGTAGTAGCACAGCATTAAACTGTGGTAGTAGTAAGGGTGTGAACGGCTGCGTTGCAAGTGTAATTAATCCTTTGCCTACCAGAGACTTAAATTAACGTGAGTTTCATTCATAAATCTTTTGTTTTAATTATCATGGTACAGTATGGGTTATTCTTGCTGTTGTTTTAAATTTTCGTCACGTTATATTGTAAGTAAGTTTTTAGATTTACCAGTCTGAAATAATCTATTTTTTTTTAATGTAAACCCTGTATTGGTCGTAAGATAAACTAAATAAGAAATTGTTACTTTTCAATATGGGTTGTGATTTGTGTGAAATAATAAAATGTAAAACTATATAATACACACATACTATATCACTGACATAAAGTAGCCAAGTATTGATACTTTTTTTTTGTCCCGGGGAAATCCTTTATGGATACCACCTACCACGGGGAGGTAGGTGGTTATGTGGGAGTCCGTATACCCACCAAAACCCTAGGGGTGTTCCGTCACTGCCACTTTTGGCGGGAACGCGGGACAGTTTTTGCACACGACCGCGAACCCGCCGCGGCCGTCCGTTGCCGGACCCTTCTCTTCGCGGCACGCCAGAACACATGGCGCGCCGCAACTGCCTCAGAGACCAAACCTGACACGGCTACTGAGCCCCCCCGCCACGTCAATGCGGGAACCCTTCGGGGGGGCAAGTACTGATACTGGCTTAAGTGTATCAAGCATAGTTAGGACAATAGTCAAGCCTGAGTTAAATGAATGAACAAGAATTCCTGATGACACTTAAAAACCAATTTACAATTGTAACACGATTAGATGTTAGAATTGCACCGCTAGAGTTCAATCAGACGGTATTATCATACAATTTATCATTCGCGTCACAGCCCGAAAATATGCGCAAACGAGTGTGAAGGTCGACGGTCGCTGACTTGTTGCTTCTTACGTAATCAGGTGGTAACAGTGACTCAGAACTGTGAAGATTCTTTGTAACGGCCTTTCAAAGAATTTGGCGCATTTTTAATGATCTCAGAGATTTGTTGAATTCTCTAGGTCATTTTTATAGTGTCTGAGATGCGAGCGTTGACCACTAGAGTTTGTCTAATGAAAGTAGAGACTGAACAATCGCGGCAAATTAAAAACAATATTAGTATGGCAGCCTGATAGTGTCGCCATCTTGTAAAAATTGGAAAATAGTAATTCCATACCCCGATTTCAGTTTCCCTAATTTTTGGGGAAAACATTGGAATTTACCTCAGGAATATGCTTATTTTTTCGATTTAGAATTAATAATCAAAGAATTCAATAAAAATGGTTTATTTGAGATTATTAATTTGGTAAAAAGATAAGAATCTTTTTAGTTGTTTTCTTACACCATGTACAGTTGAGTTTAATAAGATAAGACAGTATGTAAGTATAAATTTCAAAATTTTCAAAAGTGCCTCAGCATAAAATTTTATTCATCATGCCCACTGCCACTTCAACTGGCTTACCTTATTACAATATATTTCTAAGATAATGTATAAATGAATAAAAAATGCCACGTGAATCCATTCACAATCTAAATACAAAAGCTAAGTTAAAAATCACTAGTAGTGGAATTACAAAAGAAAACAAGATGGCCAATTCTGCTATTTGGACCAACTATTACTAAACGTTTCAATGGTACATAATAAGTTACGTTGAATAGTATGCTAGTTACTTATTGACATCTCCGTTGGCCTAGTTGGTTGTAACCCTGGCTTCACAGCGGGGGTTTCCAGGTTCGATTCATCAAATCAAATATGAAAATCAAATATTAGTATGAATGTAGAAATGTTCTCAGGTCCAGGGATGTTAAACCTCTTACCCTGTAATATTGCTGGAAACTATTCTCTTCAAACCGAAACACAGTAATGTTTGCACACTACTGCTTCACGGTTGAATAACTTACAGACGTGTGGTACTACACCAGGCGGACTCTGTATGTGTGTGTGGATGTGTATATGGGTCCACGCCTACTGCGACACTTCTCCATTCTATCGATCCTAGTGCATGTATAAGCGTTTTTTTATAGTTAGATTATCAAACGGAAAAATGACTTTGGACAGGCTTAACAAGAGACTAGAACGCACGAGCTCCCGAAGAAAGATGAATCTTTCGCCAATTTTGGCTATCGCAATTCGTCAAGCATATCTGTTTCAACTTCCATTTGACCAAGAGGCAAAGTTATACTTTTTTTTGAGGTCGCTGGTATTCTCATCTTTTTACGACAGTGCATCGGCCCAAGCTTGGTAACACTGTCACTTTTGGCCTGAAGCCATTTTACAAGAGCGATTAAAACAGGACTGGAACCTGCAGCCAATGGGCACCGCAGAATATGGAATCACATGTTCCATACCCTGAAGAACAACATAATCAATTCGGCACCGACATCAGGATCATCCAACGAGAAACAAACCTGCCCCCATGGGTAGGATGCAGAAAACGCCCGCATCTCGTCCCAATCTGCAGACCTATAGTGCCACATGCGGCGACAGCCCGCTAAACGGGGCCGTGTTAGATGCGTGACCGGCACCGAACTCCTGATCAGGCAGTGGCCCGACGAAGGAACGTTAACTGACCCCGAGTAGCTGTCCGGATGAGAGGTCAGTAGAAGATGGCAGCAGGGGTTTGATCATCCACATCTGGGATTTACGTAGGCGAGGTAACCATTTGTGTCAGACCATACTCCAAAGTGAAGCTGTGAACAGATCTCCCAGCATGATCGGTGGTGCGCGAATCGAGCCACCCGGCATGAGCTTTGAAGTACAACCTTGTATTACGATCTCTGCGGCGGTGATCTGCTCAAGTGCGGAGTCTGTAGCCATCTATATGTGCTCCATAAATTGGTAAATTTCAGCATTACTGTTATGATAGGACCTATAAATGCACGCGTAGACTCATGGATGGTCATCGCAGTCTACACGCAGCCAGATGATAGATAGGCCCCGTCCTTCAAGGCTGTTGAGGCGGCGAGCACAAACATCCTCTCTAACTGTTTTTTTTATAGAAACAAACAGAAAAATATTATCAGAGCATTTTTAGCTAAATATACAAATAAAAAATTATTAAAAATGCTTTTATGCTAATTAAAAATATATTCTACTTTTAGCACCTAACCTACACGTACAAACTTAAACTAAAAAGTAGAAAATTCTTGGCTTTTAGGCTTTTTGCACTCAACTAATACAACTAGCTATTATGCAATATTTCAACATCTACTTTACTTTAAGACGCACCCCTTGTTTATTACGAATCAGTATGACTCGCAACAAAATTGACTTCAAGGTCAGGCTTGTAGAACCAATCAAGTCCTCACCTGGCCACGTGGTCAAGCAAGATATGACGTCATCCATGTAGATCAGTTGGGACGTGGCTAAGTGATGAAATGCTTATTGCGGTTGCACAATATTCACTAATGAAAACATCATCTAATGAAGTAACACATTATTAACAGGACAAATATGCTAGGAATATTCCACTTCTACCACCTGTTTACATAGTTATATATATAAGAATAACAATTGATTAATAAATTGATTGGAATTGGAAGTGCTCGCAGCGGAGCTTGACTTGGTAATCTTAACCGATCAACAATGTTAAGCAACGCATGCTGCAGTAAGGAGCTGCACTAACCGATTTGGAAAATTCTTTCACCATTAGAATCCTACATTATCCCTGATGGTCATAGGCCATGACGATTTGCACAAATTCAGGGAAACGTATAAAAACTTCGATAATGTAATCCAAGGTGTAGAAAAAATCCTTATATCGTGTACTCTACGAAAACTATTGACAAAGAGCAAAGTGATGTCTTACCTCTTTTTAAAAGAGGTCAATCTCTACAAAAATATCAGCAATACCATATGTCTAAATTTTAATGTTATGTCAAAATAAATGCTTTTTCGTGTTGACATATGCCGAAATAACCGAAATATCCTTAAATCGCATACGCTGCGGAAATTATTGATAATAAAGCACAGTGACGTAGGTAGATTATAGAGAACATTACTAACTATAAAAAAGCCTGCAGTGCCATATGTCAACTATTACCGTGCTTAACATGGTTGCCTGGCAAGTTCGCCTATCAATACCTACGTCGCAAAGGCGATACATATAGTGTAAAATAAAATTCATTAGTTAATTAGATAAGCCAACTATGTTAGATTTTTGTGGGAGAGCTTTTTTTATTTATTTTATGTCAAATATTACAGTTATAGAATTACTTTTTTAAAGCACTAACGCCTGCTTAGCGATACTACATATTGCAATTTTTTTAGAGAAAAATTTACATCCTCGGACGGGATTCGAACCCGTGTCTTCCAACAATCCGTGTCAGACGCCATGACCACTAGGGCATGATATGATAACTTTAACTCTATTATCTGATTTGAACCGTCGTATGGGGACGGACATCTATCGAACAAAAAAAATTGCAACATTACAGTTGTCACAATAACTACTTTTTCACGTTTAAATACGCAATAGTATAACGCCAGTACAGCCTACCACATTATTTGTACCTTAGTATTTTAATCCTAATAATAAAAAAGAAAGATTTCATTGTTTGCTTGTTTGTAATGGAAACACAAAAACTACTAAACCGATTCAAAAAATCTTTCAGCAGTAGAAAGCTACGTTACGCCTGAGTAACATACGCTGTATATCATCATCCATCACAACGCGGGTGAAACTGCGGAGCGCAGCTACTACATATAAAAATAATGTCAATGAACCGTTTTCAAAGGTCTAGTTTTAAAATATTCGTGAAGCATATTTAGTCTTAAGAGGATTGCATAGCTAGTACTTTCCATGCTAAAAGAGAAAACTTTTTTCTACCTCTTAACATTGTCCATCCATCATCATCCCGTACGTTTTGAATTTTTCAGTTTTTTGAAGTTCTAAAAAAGGAAATATATAGTACTTTGAAATAATGAAAAAATCAAAACGTACGGGCATAGTAAACAATGTCATGACTCCATGAAAAAAATCACTGAAATTGGACAATGTTAAGAGGTAGAAAAGAGTTTTCTCTTTTAGCATGGAAAATACTAGCTATGCAATCCTCTTAAATATTACAAACAGCTTGAAATGTTACTTGAATTGCATCATTCCACCTAGCGTGGTGAACCATACGTGACGATAAATATTTGGCTAAGTCATATCGGCACCACCTGTGACTAAATTAACACAAAGTAATTGTTTATCTATTGTGTGTTATACTTCTCAATTATTACGTTTTTTACGTTCCTTTGTATTTTTAAAGCGATGATACGAGGGCATTATAAGGCTTGGCCGTTGGATACCCTTCTCGGGTTAGGTGGTGAAGGTTACGTCGTGATGATATCGCCGGCATGGTGGTAAGACAGTATTGTCTGAACCTGGAATTGCTATGCTCATGATTCAATTATAAGTAACTAGATGACCGAGATTTGCTTGTAAGTAAACAATAATTCATTTTCTTGGTCTAACCTCAAACCATTAGCTTAGTGTTGCTTAACAACGCCATCTATTGTCAAGTAGCGTTAGTGTTGCTGTCGGTAAAACAGTTTAGTTGTTGAAAAGCTGATGGATGGCCCTAGTTGCAATAATGATATTGTATTAGGTTTTCATTTTGATTCTCTATCCTAATCACCACTTTCATTTCTCCTGCACTTTATGAAATTGTCATGTAACAGATACTGCCAAAGTTGCAACATACAAAACAAGTCGCAGGGATCATATACAAAGAATCTATCTACCTGAAAACACGGACAAAACGACGTTTTCTAAAAATTAAACCTAGCTATCGATTTATCGCCACCGAAACCCTCTCCATACTAAATTACATGAAAATCGTTAGAGCCGTTCAGAAATTTAGATATTAAATATACATATCATCATCATCATCATCATCAGCCTGTAGCAGTCCACTGCTGGACATAGGCCTCTCCAATTGCACGCCACTTAGGTCTATCTTGGGCTTCTCGCATCCAGTTTTTGCCAGTCGTCTTGCGCAGATCGTCACTCCACCGTGCCTCAGGACGTCCTACACTACGTTTGCCGAGACGCGGTCTCCACTCTAGAACTCGTTTACCCCAACGGTTGTCGGTTCTACGGCTAATATGGCCATATAAATATACATATAAACATTATGATATACATATATACACGAATTGCTCGTTTAAAGATATTAGATATCCCTCGATAGCTCGCTCACACAAAACACAATACCAACCTTAATATCGGTTAAAACTAAATAGCTTAATACTTTCGTTTTCTGTTACGTTTTTCTATAATATGTCGATCAAAAACAATGTATAATGTAAAGTACAAGATTTTATTTTAATTGTCACTGTTGTGTGTTTAGTTTTAATGTAACTTGTACTAATCAATAGTAAATACAATCAGTTTATAATTATGTTGAACTACTGGGCTCCTATTTTCTTAGTTATTGAACTGCGTTATCGCAACTCTATTGCACGAAAATTGTCGTTTCTGACAGTTTTGCGTAGTCTGCTCGCTATTTAGATTCGAACGCAATCTAAATCGACGTAATTGAGTTGCAATAACGCAGTTCAATAGCTAAGAGAATAGGGATAGGGAAATGTTGTAATGTATGAATAAATTAGCTGCAATGTGCGGTTTCACCCGAATGGTGGATGATGATGAAGATGAAAATTACCCTATGTGTCAATTCAAAACTTCCATACCAACTTTCATCAAAATTAGCCCAGCCGTTTGAGCGTGAAGGAGCAACAAATATCCATGCATCCATCCATCCATCTAAAATTTCACATTTATAATATTAATAATATAGTAAGATTATAAAATAAAGGGTTCAGAAACTTTTGTTAAATACATTTCCTAGTTCCATATTAATGCATTGTATCTTTGTTAATTTTAATTTAGTTAGTAATCATTTATGATGCCTTAATTAAACATTTTAATATTCTACTAATAATTTAATTTCGGTAAAATAATATATTATGCAGCAAGTGTATAAAGGACGGATTTAAAGCGAGGGCCGTAGATGAATCACGAGTTGGTGAAGGATTCTAACGATTGAATCACGACCGCAGGGAGTGATTCGTGGTTATTGAATCACGAGCGTAGCGAGTCATTTAAGTGTTAGAATTCTGAGCGATTCGAGTGATTCATGGTCCTCGATATAAATCTGTTTTATTCAAGAGTTGCATACTATACTTTATACCATGACTACGAGAAAAAGTATAACTTAAACGAAAATAGACATTTAATAAAGAAAAATGGAAAGTCAAATTATTTAAAGTTTACATTAAAATTGGAACAATTACTAAAATTGAGAGTAATTTCCTTATTATTATTATTATTAGGATGTTCAACTTGTGAAGTGATATTTAATTCCTGCCGATGGTCAGAACTTTCTGCTGGAGGAAACTCTGGGTCATCTTTGGACGTTGAAGGGCGTGGAGTACATGGGTCTTCAGGATTTTTCAGGTTTATGCTGCTTGCTATCTGAAGGCTGCGTTTCGATTTATTTTCAATAGCATCTTCGATATAACCTTCAGCCACGGTAGAACGTAGACTTCCATCCGCCATGTCGCTTTAATTCCGTCATATCTGCATCAGTGTTTGCTAATAACGTCGCAGAGGTCCTTCGGAATGAATGTCCTGTATACATCTCGGGATTTGGTAGCTCTAAAAATGATGCAATTTCTTCGTAGCATGGAACCAATTTTATTTATTCTAATCGGGTTTGTTGCATTTATTTTTAGTTGTCGCATTTATTTATAGAATAGAACAAAAATAATCTATTATTGTTTGCATTTGGAACACGATAACTTTGGTACTTTTCTACGAATTTCATGTAGCCATCTTGGATTACGAAGGTTCGGTCGATTTTCATTTTTGTCTCCCTTAAAGTAACCAGTAAAGCGATGTCAGAGATGATTTGAACATCATCTACTGTCAGTTTAATGAGCTCATTATACGACAGGCTCCACTAATGCCGAAAAGCAACGCAACCTGTAAACAAAAATAGAAAAGCTGTCACTAAATTGATGTTGATATGTTTACAATTAAATAGTTCTAAATTACTTGTATAAAGTAACGTTTGTCGAAGATTACTTACTTTTACTTCCAGAAATTGCGAGTCTGGCGCTTCATTCAAAAAGCGTTCCACATTTTGAGCGGTAAAAACCAGGGATTTTTTCGGTTTGTATCCTTCTGATAGTATTTTAAGGTAGGCTTGCAACTTCGACTACCTATGTTTTTAAGTCAACGTTTAACGTCATATTTGTTTTTATAGTACACCGTAGCATAGAATACATACTCCATAATGTCGAAGACATCTTTTTCTTCGACAGTTCATAAAAATAAGTTAGGAAAACAGACTCTGAAAATGTACCCGAAGCTTGATTTTCATTTTTCCATTTGAAAAACTCATCGTAGGCTTTGATGTAAACCAGCCGTGATTTGTTGGGTAGCAAGTTTTCTACTATGTCGGCCTTCTCTTTCATAAACTCAGGTGTTAACACATCTTCTTCATCAGGTTAATGCATATTCAATCGATTCATTATCAAGTAACACTAAACTTTGTGTTCGTAAAACTTAACTTACAGTATTCAAAAAGGCACCAATTTTTTTTTTCTGTAATGGCAGCATAGAACACAAAATTGTTTTTATTCTAATGTTAAACTCCTTGTCGCAAATCGAACAATCAAATCTCAAAGAATTATTTGAACAATGAGTTTGTACGAGTATGTCCGAGTATTCTTTGCACAAGGAGGTTGTATAACTTTCAGATGGAGGTCGAATATATTTGTGTTCTAAATTCAAACACCAAAATAGTGATTAAAAGACCTTTAATACTACACCTGCTCGGAAAGTACCTTGATACTTTATCAAATTTACGGTAGAAAGTACGTCATTGCATATCGAACAAATATGCGGCGAGAAAACGCATCTGAGCGGGAGAGAAAAGTGTATGAAAATCCATTTCTTACGTGATTTTTCTTTTTTAATTTTGGGTAAGACTATGCGCTGGTAACCTAAATATCAAAAGCCAAAAAGTTTTTACAGTGAGTTTTTATCTCCAAGTTCGCAAAATGACACTGGCCACTAGCTGTGTGTTGGATGGTGTCAAACAATTTGAAAAAAGAACATGTGAAAATTGCAGACGCCATTGGCGCCATTTTCAATTTGTGTGTTGTTTGAGGATTCAGTTTTCGTAGAAAAGTAAAATAAAACTATCAAAATGATAAGTAGTGATAGTGATGATGAAGATTTTTTAACTCCGCCGCAGTTGAAGGAAACAGCAAAAATACTGATTGATAACCTTTTACCATAGAAATCAATTAAAAAATATAATAAAACTTATGACGATTTTCTGCAATGGAAAAGTGAAAAAAATGCGGCATCTTTTTCTGAAACTGTTTTGCTAGCTTATTTCAGTGAAAAAGCGCAAAAATACAAACCAAATACGTTATGGTCTATGTACTCAATGTTGAAAAGTACTTTATTGACAAGAAACGACATAAATATTCAAGAATACAAAAAACTTACAGCATTTCTGAAAAGAAAGTCGGAGGGATTCCGTAGTAAGAAATCAAAAGTGCTTACTACAAAGGATGTTTATTCCTTTTTGCAGAATGCTCCAGATGACAAATATTTGTTGATGAAGGTAAGTTTATGAACAAAATGCACTGGTTTAAAATTTATTACGTACCTATTTATGAGTAGAAATCTACTAGGTTTTCATGTTTGATATTTTTGTTTACAGGTTATTTTGATTTTAGGAGTAAATAGGGCCTGTCGTTTGCAAGAACTTGTGGATATGACAACAGACGATATCGAAATCCTCGAAAATGGAATAATCGTCAATATTCCTAACACAAAAACCAAAATTCAGCGATCATTTGTTATATCGGGCTTATTTTATGAGATAGTGAAGAAATATAACGAAATTCGCCCCAGTGACCCCAAAACCAATCGGTTTTTACTACAATATAAAAACAAAAAATGTACGAAACAAGTAATTGGGAAAAACAAAATAAGTACTGTGCCAAGAGAAATAGCTTCGTACCTTAATTTACTCAATCCACTAGAAACACTGGCCACTGCTTTCGCAGAACTTCAGCGACTATTCTTGCCAATACTGGTGCTGATTTAACCACAATAAAAAGTCACGGTGGTTGGAAATCGTCCGCTGTTGCAGAAAGCTACATAGAGAATTCCGTAGAAAACAAAACACGAATAAATAACCAAATATCGGGATCGATTAATGTGCATCAAGACTCATCTCCTCAACCATCAACGAGCGCGGCGATGCCAGATGCCCCTCAGCAGCCAGTTGCCCCTTTGGCACCACAGCCTTCTACGAGCGCAGTGCCAACAGCACAGCCAGTTATTCCTCCTACATTATCGCAAACATCTCAAACAAACATTAATGGAAAAAGTGTTACATTAAGCTTCACTAACTGCAACAATTTCAATATAAATTTCAATTAGTAAAGATTTAGTTTTTTATTTTCCTCGTAGGTGTAGTATAAAGCACTATGTATCACTCGAGAGAAAGTGCGATTCCCGATCTCGGGTGTTTTAAAGCCCTCGCCTACGGCTCGGGCTTCGATTGGACTTCAAACGACACCCTCGACGGTAATCGGTCACTTTCTCCTCTCGGTGAACAATGTACTATTTTATTCACTGTTTCCAGTGAATAAAATAAGCTTTTTAGAGTGGGTATGGTATAATAGTATATTGTGCAACTAGTGAATAAAGGACGGATTTAAAGCGAGGGCCATAGATGAATCACGAGTAAGTGAAGGAATCTAACGAATGAATCACGACCGCAGGGAGTGATTCGTGATTAGAATAACTTTTTTTTTTTAAATTAGAAAAAAAACACTTCAGGATTATTGAATCACGAGCGTAGCGAGTTATTGTTAGTAAGTGTTAGAATCCTGAGCGATGAGAGTGATTCATGGCCCTCGTTATAAATCCGTTTTATTCAAGAGTTGCATATTATACTTTATACCATGACTACGAGAAAAGAAATAATTTAAGGGAAAATAGACATTTAATGAAAAAAAAGAAGGTTAAATTAATTAAAATGCACATTGAAATTGGAACAATTACTAAACATAAGAGTAATTTATATATTATTGTTATAATTTTTTTCTATAATCGCAGCAAAGAACACAATACAATTTTTTTTCTAATGCTAAACTCCTTGTCTCAAATATCGACCAATCAAATCTCGAGGAGTTACAAAGAGTTTGTATGTCGATTATTCTTTGCGTAAGGAATATGTATACGCATTGAGATGGAGGTCGAATATATTGGTGTGTTTTAAATTCAAACACCAAAACAGTGATTAAAAGGCCTTTTTTAAAATAAGCTTTATAGAGTGGGAATGGTATAAAAATATGTAGCTAATCATTGTATGTAATCTATAATGCTAAGTACGAAATTATGAATTTAATTATAGGAAAGGACCTATTTATCAAGATACGGGTAAGTTATACATCCGTTTGGGCAGATATAGCCGCAGTGTATAACGATGTGCCTACTAGAAATTAAACCGGCTGGTTGGCGCAGTCGGTAGGACTCCTGCTGAGCCGCTGGTCCTGAGTTCGATCCCCTGACAAGTCAAACATTTGTGTACATGAACATGTTTGACCTGTGTCTGAGTGTGTATAGGTATGTAGAAAGGTATATCACTCATCAGGTTACCATAGTACTGCTCTACCTAGCTTGAAGATTTGTGTGGTTAAATTTTATATTAGTACAATGTCAACAAATCAACATAATATATTATTAAATACACATTCTACAATTGGTTGATGACGATATTTATTCATACGAAAACGAAGATTTATATGAGACGCATTTTCATAATTTCATTTAATGAATAGAAGGGATTACTTTCAACAAATTGCTTGAGTATTATTTTAAATTCATTTATAGGTAAGTTTCTCATATAAGCCGGCAATTTATTGAACATACAAATCTTACTAAAGATACCTTGTTTTTTACTTTTACTAATCTAACATTGGGTTGAAAAATATTATGTTTATTTCGCAGGTTATATGTATGTACCTATTTGATTTTTTTCAAGTTTGCATCTTTAGCCTCTAAGAGGCAATTGTAAATATGTAAAGAGATTGCTGTCACTATTTCATTATTATTAAAGTGCGTTTTCTTAAGCCAAACAATATTCGAAACGCTCTTTTCTGGGATCTGAGCACTTTCTAATATATTACATGACCATTCATATTTGAAAATGTATCATGTTTCGCAACCCACTTGAAATATCAAAAGCTTTAAGCAATTATAAGTTCACTGTTTAAGAATAACATTCTGCAAATAAACCTGTACCTTGTAATAAACTTACGCTAATTACGGTTGTTTCTAATTGTATTAATTTATTCTTGCTTCACTCAACAAACTTTTGATTACATCATACACAAATGTTTCACGTAAACAATTATTCGAGCTTTCGCTATGACGTCATGACTGAAAACACGTGACACGGCTTTATCTAAAAAACGTTTGTCTCGTAATATTTAATCGTGTGCCGGCAATTTAGAAGTTAAAATTCTTTTGACATATATTTTCCATTTTTTTTTGGGGCAAAGAATAAATATTATTACTCTACGTAAAGAAGCGACATTCACCTTCCCCCACCCGCCGCTAAGGTCGTCGCTTCTCGCCCGCAGATCAGTGGCCTTAACACGTATAAGTGCGTAAGTGTAACTTAACGTGTCGTTCAGGTGAAACAGTACAAACTGTCATTTATCTAGGACAACTGTGACACAAATAGCTCATAGTTTGTACGCCGAAGCGTGACGCGTTGACGCTTATGATACGAATACTGTTTCGCAAATTGTTTGTGTTACGGCCTCTAAGGTACGAAAAGCGGTACTGGCTACAGGGCTGTCACGCGTACCGCGTGAGCGAACACTTCTAATTTCACTTGTGTTTGTATTTTGTCTTGTATCACATTTTTAACTGAGGTGTGATAATCTTTATGATAATTCCACAAAATGATTTTTACTGTGCAGTACAAAGAAGCTTAGAAAGTAATAAATGAATAGGAAAGGTCCTAGATTTTTCGTTTTCCTTCAGATTAAGAAGTTAAGACACGTGTTGTGTTAATTATTAGGTATTTTGTGTCCGTGTGTCACTAACGGTCAGAGCTGAAAACCAGCGCTGTTGGACATTCCATAGCATTATGCTGAGCTCAGACCTTTTCTGGCAGCACTGCATATGACAGCAGTTCGAATACATGTGCACGTTATGTTAATATTATGTTAATAATATTAATAATATTAACATTATGTTAATACATTTAAGATTTTGTTATTTATTTCTTTAAGAGATTTGTACTTTGTTTAATGTTGTTGTGTGCAGTTCTGTCTCGAATAAATTATTTTCTTTCTTTCTTTCTTTCTTTGCTGTGAAATAATGTAAATTTTTTTTTTTCGTCTAACCTAATAACTAGTTTGTCGTTTTCAACTTGGTTACAATGATATCGACGGGTCCTACGTAAACTGGTGCAAGTGCATTTACACAACTTTACAGTAGAGCGATTTGAATGTTCTAATGCGTGTAATTTTAACATTATTCAACATACATAGTTGAAATTTTGAAATGTAATACTTGAATCCATTTGGAAAAAAACTACATTAATATTTTTTTATTATTTCTTATACTTTAGTAAATAGCTGTACTTGCATTCACGTAGGTTATTTTTCTTAAAGGTTTATGAAAGGTAAACTGGTGTAAGTGGCACTTACACCAGTATACACTGTTATATGTTTTATTTACAATTATGGTAATTGAATGATAAATCATTACTTAAAATATTAATTGCTGCTTATTAATGCATACGAAAGCTAGTAAGGTACAAAATATAACATTTTGTTCGACTTTTAACACTTGTGTTGGTTTACGTGGTTCTGAAGAGTACTTGCACCAGTTATCCATGTTCTGCTATATCAATTAGCTTTATATATTTTCATGTTTAAATGAAACAAAAATATGCAGAAATCAAATAGTTTTATTTCTAATAATTTTTAAGGAGAAATAAAAGTTTAAATGTAAAGTTTAAGTTTAAAAATTAAACTAAATTATATTCAACTATGAGTCAATTGAGTCAAAAAATTGAGTCAAACAAATATGAGTCAACTTAATCAACAGAATATTTTGAGCAAACACTATTAACTGTATCATCATCATCTCAGCTGTAGCACGTCCACTGCTGAACATACGCCTCCCCCATGATTTTCCAAAAGGACCGGTTGGAAGCGGCCTGCATCCAACGTCGCTGTCCACCGTGTCGGTGGACGACCTACGCTGCGCTTGCTGGTCCGTGGTCTCCACTCCAGAACCTATCGGCCCCATCGACCATCTGTTCTGCGTGCTATGTGCCCTGCCCACTGCCACTTCAACTGGCCAATCTTCTGAGCTATGTCGGTAACTTTCGTTCTTCTACGGATCTCCTCATTTCTGATTCGATCACGTAGAGAAACCCCGAGCATAGCCCTCTCCATAGCTCGTTGTGCGACTTTGAGCTTATCTAAGAGGCCTATAGTAAGAGACCACTTTTCAGTGCCATAAGTCATCACTGGTAACACACATTGGTCGAAGACTCTTGTCTTGAGGCACTGAGGTATTTTTGACGAGAAGACTTCGCAAAGTTTCCGGAACGCTGCCCAGCCGAGTTGGATTCGACGATTGACCTCTCTCTCGAATTTGGACCTGCCTAGTTTGATTGTCTTTAGCCACAACTTCTGCATTTGGGGGCAAGGTGAATCTAAAATAACAAACAATAATAATATTTTAATAATAATTATTAAAATGCTCCTTTTGTCTATACTAGTTGTATCCCGCGGTTATACTGTTTATGATATTGCTAGCGGTCTACACTGGCCAAATTAAACCAATAGTTACTGAAATTAGCGCGTTCAAACAAACAAACTCTTCAGCTTAATAAGTATAGGAATAATATATTGTACTTAAATTAAACTTAAAAATAAAACACTTATAATAATCCTCTACTAATAATATTGGAATTTAATAAAATTGCACATAAATAATTGATTTGTGCTAGTATTCCATATTTGAGTACCTATCCCATGTTTGGTTACTCATTTGTAACAGCAGTTATTAGCAATAGTAATATACAATTTTATTATCTGGCTTAGCTTGTAGGTTTTAATTGGTAAAATTTAATAATTCGTCCATCGGTGATTCTGTAGTTTGGTGTGGTAATGTATTCAGATCCCATTCTTCATGAAAAACGCGTGCTTGTACTGGAACTGCATCTGAAAATTGAAAAATAATCACGCTTTATTTATCAGTTTATAAAAACATTAATCATGAAAATTCACTTACCACTAAGCACCAAGTATACTGGTGCAAGTGAAATAAAAAAAACAATAAAAACATAATTAATTGAGAAGGTTCAATTATTCAATACGGTGTTTAAAAAGATAAATTCATTCTTACCTTTGTAACTATCAGGTGTTTTCACTTTTGTTCGTTTATTTTCTAATAAATTTAACATTAATTGTTCTCGTGAACGCTTCATCGTTATAACTTTGATTATAGCCTAAATAATAAAATCAAACTAATATGCTATTTCTTTGAACATAGGTAAGACTAACGCAAACTCTATGCACTTATACCAGTTTTAAACGTGCGGGCGGTAGCGGCGCCGCGCGTATACTGGTGTGACCGTCACTTGCACTCGAGCGTCGCGCAGTTCGGGATCGCGTAGACTGATGCAATGCAAGCGGCTTACACCAGTGCTGACAGTCTTTTAGAGCAAAAAAGTGTTATTTGCACCAGTTTACATATTTTTATCTTCGAAACTTATTGATTGTTGGAAATTATTTTATCAGGAAATTAAACGATGGGTTATTTAAGTACGAATGATGCAATAAAACCGTTTTTGACATTTTGCTGCTTGTACCAGTTTACGTAGGACCCGTCGATATGCCAATAATATATCAGCAAGTTATTTCTATCCACCCTCAAACGAAATTTTTTTTAAGGCATCGCATGGTGTGTGCGTTCAGCAAATGTTAAGTTTAATGGTATATAACAAGTAATTTTGTAACACTCGGACGTGTACCTCACAATCGGCAATAGTTGAAATCTCGCAGCTGACAGCCCTACAATAATTACGCGCACACTCAATGTATGGACAGAGTGGAGCTCGTGTGGAAGTAGTAGGTAGTTTGTTTTGGAGTGTCAGGAGTATGGCAAAACTGTGTCTATGCCTACTTACATAGTCGTGTGCTGCTGGGTGCGATTCTATACTTAAATAATAATAAAAAGGTGAAAGTTTGTAGGTCTTTTTTTTTTTTTAAGTTTTTTTTTTTAAGACGACATCCACACAAAGGTCTTCAGATCCCAAATTAGGCAGAGTCTGTACTATGGTAACCTGATGACTGATATACATACATATATATGATATTAGATACTTATATACATATAAACACCCAGACACAGATCAAACAGACATGTTCATGCACACAAATGTTTGAGCTGTCCGCGGATCGAACCCGGGACCAGCGGCTCAGAAGGCAGGAGTGATACCAACTGCGCCAACTGGCCTGTTTGTAATTTGTTACTTCATAATCGTCATCCATCACCACGTGTAAGATGTAGCTGCGGGACGCAGTTATTAGTCATATACTGATAACCTAGGGTTACCACATCTCAGAATTTGTCCTGAGATCTCAGGATTTTTGTACACTTCTCAGGATTGCGCCCGGATTTTGCAAATCGCAGGAAGTTTGAAGATTTAGAATTTTCAATAAAATGTGATGTGTAAAATGCAGAAAATATTTCAAATGCACTGTACATTTAAAATATTTTGTATCTGCATTTAGCAGATGCATTGCACAAGTGACGAACTGCTCTGCGCTGTTTAATCTCATATGTCAGTAATGTCACCGGCAATCATACCCATTAAACCGGAACACAGTAATGTGAATGCTTCATGGTAGAAATAGGTATGGTGGCAGTTCTTCCCCGGACGTACTCGTTCACAAAGAGTTCTACTACTCTAAACTTCGACATTATAGTGGCTACAACTCTACAACGTGAAACGTGGTCTCTTACTATGGGCCTCATAAGTAAGCTCAAAGCCGCACAACAAGCTATGGAGAGGGCTATGGAGAGGGCTATGCTCGGGGTGTTGAATCAGAAATGAGGAGATCCGTAGAAGAACGAAAGTCACCGACATAGCCCAGAAGATTAACCAGTAAAAGTGGTGGCGGGCAGGGAACATACCAAACAGAATAGATGGCCGATGGGGTTGGAAGGTTCTGGAATGAAGACCACGGACTGCGCGCGTAAGCGCAGCGTAGGTCGACCACCGACAAGGTGGACAGACGACCTGATAAAGGTCGCAGGACGACGTTGGATGCAGGCCGCCTCCAACCGGTCCTTTTGGAAAATGATGGGGGAGGCTTATGTTCAGCAGTGGACGTCCTACGGCTGAGATGATGATGATGCGTCAGAGGACGTAAAATTACGTACTGAACAAGAATATGACGTTTTTGAAAAAAATCTGTACGCTCATGCATAACTTAAGAACTACCTGCATATCGATGAAATTTGGTATATGGATATATTAGAGCCCGGAGCTCCCAACTAAATACTTTTTTCTTGATCCGTCACATAAATCTAAGTTGGCAGCTTGATCTCTCTATGCTACACGGTCTCATATGAAACTGGGGTCCCGATTAACTGGTCAGTGCGCATGAACTAGTATGGTACCTGACAAAGGTAGCAGGACGACGTTGGATGCAGATCGCTTCCAACCGGTCCTTTTGGAAAATTATGGGGGAGGCATATGCTCACCAGTGGACGTCCTACGGCTGAGATTATGATGATTATGATGAACTCTACAAACCGTGGCCCATGTTGAAGAACGGGACATATTCTACTCTCTGAGAGGAATTCTCAAGTCCTGACTGTGTAAACATTACATAGCTCTAGATTATGACACGGACACCATGTCATATTCAAGTTTAACTTACTTAAGAAAAGAAAAGTTCGTCACGTGATGGCTTTTGCTAAAATCTTACGTAAACTTAGTCGAGTGCTGTCACGTTTCTATTTTTACTTAAATAAATATTCCATGGAGCTTTTAACGTTCTTTGTTTTATGGAATTTAAAATTACATAACTTTGGAAGCGTTTTCTCTCTACCTGTGCACCCTATGCACAGTTATAAATAAAAAATATTCAAAAATAGATTTGCATATCATCATCATCATCATCTCAGCCGTAGGACGTCCACTGCTGAACACATGCCTTCCCCATAATTTTCCAAAAGGAAAAGGAAACGGCCTGCATCAACGTCGTCTTGCGACCTTTATCAGGTCCTCTGTCCACCGTGTCGTGGACGACCTACGCTGCGCTTACCGGTCCGTGGTTTCAATTCCAGGACCTTCCATCGACCATCTACCGTGCGGTTATCTAAGAGCAAACATCGATGCATCTTTGGCAAATTTCGTGAAAAAAAATGACGAGATGCCAAGAAACGTCTGAAAAACAACCTTATGTACATGGGCGATATCTCATAAAGTATCTGACATCGGTGAGCTCGTCAACGAGCGCATCGACGAATCATTAGAGAATCGCACGGCTGATAGTTTACTTTTAAACAGATTTCCATCCCAATGCGTAAGTGCTATTGTTTTTGTAAGCTGCCGTGCGATTCTCTAAGAGCTAACATCGTTGCATCTTTGACAACATCCGTGAAACAAATGACGAGATGAAAAGAAACGTTGGAAAAACAACCTTATGTACATGGGCGATATCTCATAAAGTATTTGACATCGGTGAGCTCGTCGACGAATCATTACAGAATCGCACGGCTGTTTTGCAATTGTTAGTCAACAACACACGTTGACGCGGTTCATAACATCAACTTTAAGTTATTAAGTATTTAATTATAGCGTAACAACGAACTTCGCGAAACGTTTGCAACTTGTAAATTACTTCAGAAATCTTGTGCGATTGCAGAAAGTTATACTTCTATTTACGTGACTTCAACTCGGTATTGCGTTATGAACAAAATATGCTGTTAATGAAACTGTGTATATGCAAAATGTCTGTACATTAGAATTAATTGTACAAAATCTGACCGGGGAATTAAAAATAATGTTCCTTATTTCTAATACCCCGGTCAGATAAGCTTTTTTTATCTAACGCTAGTTTTCCTGTACCTTTGTAACTTAGAAACTGATTTATAGAATTCATGTTTTACAATATATCTCATACATTTTATTACAAGCTTCATCTACAGTTCACCACAAGTATATTTAAATATTTATCTGTTTATAATTATATCTGGACGGTTCCTTAAATTTATCATTTGACGTATCTACTTTTAATGCACTGTTCTCCTTTCCTGCTCCTAATAAGTCTATTATCTACACTATTATTATCTATATATATAAAAGCGAAAGGTCACTCACTCATCACGAAATCTCAGAAACTACAAAAGCTAGGAGTTTCAAATTTTGCATGCGGGTTCTTTTTAGGACGTAGGTGCTCACTAAGACGGGGTTTTATGAAATTCAACCCTTAAGGGTTTTTTTTTGGGGTTGATAGTTTGTATGAAACTTCGTTAGTGCGAGTTCTAAAAGTTTAAAATTTTGCATGGGGATTCTTTTTTGGACATTTTGTGAATTTCGACCCCTAATTGAAATCTGACCCATTGAAATCTGTAATTACCGTATCCCGCGAGCGAAGCCGCTGGCGGGTCAGCTAGTTTATCATATTATATAAAATAATATATAAAAAGGAAATATTTGTTTGTTTGTCTGAATTGAATAGGCTTCGAAAGTACTGGACCGATTACATAAATTCTTTCACCATTAGAATCCCAAATTTTCCCTGATGAACAAATGCTATATAATATTTAAAAAAAGTTAGGGATCCGTATGAAAACTACGATAATGTAACCCAAGGTGTGGATACAATATCAAAAAACATAAATCGCGTACAATGTGGAAAGTATTGACAATAAAGCAAAGTGATGTAAGTACCACAGTTTTATAGAGATCGTCAATATCTACAAAAAAGTTTGCAATTCCGTTTATCTAACTATTACAGTTTTGTCACAATAATACATACATTATTCGTATCTTAGTGTGTGTGTTAATCCACATGTACTTTAATAATAAAGAGGAAAGATTTAATTGTTTGTCTCAAAGTCAAAGTCAAAATCATTTATTCAATTTAGGCATCAATGACACACTTCAATGAACGTCAATTTTTCATTTTAATGTACTTTAAAGACTCTACCGCTGCGTTCCAAGATATATAGAGCCTACCGAGAAGAAGCGGCAAGAAACTCGGGGCCATTCTTTTTATATAGATGTTTACAATGTTTCTACTTATATAATTGATATAATGATAATGTTTATTTTTCAAAATACTTAATTTATACATAGTTTACTTAAATGTAGTTCTTAGACATTAATTTCAGTCATACTGATTCTCAGCGGACCCCAAACTAAGCACAAGGCCTGTATCTTGGCATCCGAGTGCGATTTTATCTTAACTAAGTATACGACTACAACATCACGTTACAACGTAAAATAATTTCAAAGTTAGTAAGACTTGAAAAAAGTTAGTTTTTTTACAATTTAAGATTATTACATATAAATGCATATATTTTAAAATGGATTTAATGTAATATATTTATAAGTATGAAGGTTTGTTGTGAATTTAAGGATGTAAGGATGTGTGCGTATGTGGAGTGGAGGGAGATGTGTAACTTGTGTAAGTGTGAGTGAATGTGAGTGTGGATGTGAAGTAATCATATTTTATGTGAGTAAATAAGGACGGAATGTCGTGGAGATATATGATATAAATATAGTGTAGAGTGGAGGGTTATGTAAGTCTGTGTTTGCGCAGCTAAATAAGTTCCTCGGTTTCATCATAAGAGAGTTGGAAGAGGCATTCTTTGAGAGCTCTTTTGCACTGAGTGAATGAAAGAGTTTTGATTTTCAGAATATCGCTTACTTTGTTATATGTACAAGGATGTGAGTAATAGGGACTGCGTCTTGCTAGTAGACAGAGAGCTTGTGGAAGTGGAAGTTTGTAGACTCGTCTATTAAGTATTTCCTCGTAGTCGGAACGGAGTTTCAAACTTTTGTGGACCTTTAGCGTGACATTGTACACAAATAACTGACGAACCCTAAGTACTTTGAAATCATCATACAAGGTGTTAGTAGGATACCTGTAAGGTTTGCGTAAAATTACTTTTATTAAAGCCCTCTGAGCTCTTTCAATGAGTATAAAGAAGCTTTTACCGGCGCTGCCCCATATTGAAATACAGTATTGGATAACAGACTGGCATAAAGCTATATATATTTGTCGCAATAAAGGAATTGGCGCGCAGTCACGAAGGTTACGCATAACGTGTATTAGTTTTCGTGTTCGCAAAGCCAATTCTATTATATGCTCCTTGTAAGATAGATGTTCGTCAATCGTCACGCCCAAGTACTTAAGGTGGGTGGCCCGTGTTATTGAATCACACGAGCAGTTATAATTTTTGGACATTTGATCTAAGGTGCAGTAATGAATTTTTAGATCCTTATCAATGGGAGGGCTGGTCACACATGTTTTCGAGAAGGCTATGTATTTGGTCTTACTCGTGTTTAGGGTGAGAAGATTTCTGTCCAGGATCTTAGCTATAAGCGAGAGGCCTTCTTCTGCTAGATTGAATACCTTGTCCCACGACTGACCGTGAAACAGTATAGCAGTGTCGTCAGCATACGTTATGATGTCAGCATTACTTAATTTATGACTTATTATGTCATTAATATAAAGGATAAAGAGGGTGGGACCAAGAATACTGCCCTGCGGCACGCCATAGTTAATTGGTAAGCTTTGGCTCATGTTATTGTTTATTTTTACGAATTGTTTGCGATTTTTTATGTAGCTTATAAACCAGTTAAGCGCAACTCCCCTCACTCCATATGATTCCAATTTTTTCGCGAGTAGACCTACTGATACCGAGTCGAATGCCTTCGCAAGGTCTAAGAACACACCAACACATGACTCTCCATTGTCAGTGTAAGATGAGGCTAAATCGGCGAGAAGAGTGACAGCGTCTTCAGTAGATCTACCTTTACGGAACCCAAATTGTCTGTCTGAAATGAGTTTGTGCTTCTCTAAGAACTTGACAAGTCTGTTGTTTACCAGCTTTTCTAACACTTTAGAAATAACGCTTAGCAGTACTATTGGCCGGTAATTATCTGGAATATCTTTAGCACCATGTTTGTATATGGGGGTTATTGAGGCCAATTTCCAATAATTTGGAAACGTGCCAGTCTCTAAGCTTAGATTAAAGATATATGTTAATGGAGGCATAAGCGCACAGATAGATTTTTTCAAAAGTGCAACAGGGATCATATCTGGACCGGGAGATGTTTCAGTTGAAAATTTTGAAATAATGTTTGAAATTTCACTAGGATCAGTCGGATACAAAAATAGTGAGTGTGAAATAGACGAAGTAGGGCTATGAGATTTCATAAGAGATTCTTCATTTTCTTGAAGTTTGTATAAGATTTTGTCTGCTAAAGTATTTCCTATTGAAGCAAAATGCTGGTTGCAGTTATTAAGCGGTATAGTGCTGTCACTATTGCTGTTTAGCAGATCAAACGAATTGGTTTGGTAGGTTGAGTAGCATATATGTTTAATGGTCTTCCACAGTTTTTTAGGGTCGTCCTTGTTATACTCGAGCTGTTGGCTGTAGAATTGAGCTTTAACTTTCCGTAGCAGTTTATTACAAAAATTGCGATACCTTGTATAAATTTTACGCCTTTGAGTATCGTTTGGGTAGAGCCTACAATCTTGGTGAAGCTTGTCTCGGTGGCGCATACACCTTATTAACCCTGGAGTGATCCATGGTTTTATGCTTACCATTTTTCTGCCAATCTTCACTTTTTTTGTGTGCTTACCAATAATGTTAACTATAACTTCGTAGAAGGTAGAAACAGCTTCATTTACACAGCTTTTTGTGAGGATTAATGACCAGTCAGTGGTGTTCACTTCTGAGACTACTGCATCGAAGTTGGTTTTTGACTTATATCTTGTATTTTCCGGATTTTTCAACTGAGCGACTGCAGCTACTACAATGGCATGATCAGTTATCGATGACTGGCATATCGAACCGACAGATTTGGTGTTGCATTTCAGAAAAATGTGATCTATGCAGGTCTTAATCCTGGTGGGATTGGTGATGGCTGGTTGCAATCCATGGGTTGCCATTAAACTCAAATATTCGGAAACATCATTATTCACAGGGTTACATAGGTCGATATTAATGTCACCAGCGACCGTAATAAAAGATTTACCATTCAGAGCGCTTAAGGCAGAGTCTAGTGAGTTTATGAATGGTTCTACACGTTTGTTGGAAGGAGAACGATATATACCTAAAATAGCTACATTATAAGCCAAGTGTATAAGCAGAGAATCGGCATCTACAATGATGGGTTCGTAGGATGAAGTTCTGTACGAATTTTTCACATAAATAACTATTCCGCCGTTTTTGTTTTGCTGTCTAGATGTACGAAATGAGCTGTAACCAGGCAGAGAAGTGATTGTTGTGCTTTCAGTTAGCCAACATTCAGTAAGAATCATTGCGTCAAAATCTATCTTGAAACGAGTAAGAGCTACTAGCAATTTATCAAAATTACATTGGTAACTTCTTATATTCATTGACAAGACTCTAAAATTTAATTGAGTGTTTAGATTGAAAAATTGTTTGCCAGCTTCAACAGAATGAAAATTATGACATTCAATAGCGGTTGTTACTTCTATGTCTTCTGCTATATTAAATGAACCCATCACGATGATATACAAATTTTGAGGGAGTGAACACCAGAACCCAGCATGTCACCATTACAGTCCTTTCGCTGAAAACCGAGAAAATTTTATTATGATTATATATACAGTTACTGACTGATTTGTACATTATTAACTGATTGATACATAATAATAATGACAGAAGAGCGCAAGAATGTGAATGTGAGTGTGAGTATGGTGATAGATTTTGTGCAGTGGAGTGTGAGTGTGTGATATATGGTAAAGTAACATATTGAAGTAACAGAATATATTTTATAACAGAAACAAATTTAGAGGGGAGAACCAAAGCTAAGGGTATTTTTTTATCATGAGTTAGATGTAAAGGGACCCATGTGGTTTTCAATATCTGTTGAAGATTTGATGGTGATGGCAGGGTTTCCCTCCTGCTTACGCACGTGGATAACACCGTTTTTAGTCCAGCAGTACTTATAACCAGACTCCTTACAGCGGTCTCTTGCCGATCGAAATAATTGCCTATTTTCAAGTGTAAGGCGATCATTAAAATAAATTTTCCTGCTTACTCCTTCAATCCCAATGTCAGTACTAGAGAGGCTCCGTCGGTTTTTTGCTGCTTTTATGAACTCTTCCCTTTTTAGGCGGCGCACAAAGCGTACGACAAGAGGGCGCGGAAGCTTTGATGATGCATTGGGTAAATTGCCAGAACCGTCCATGGAGCGTCGCGGACCCACACGCATCACAGAGTCCAAGTCACTGTCATCAATAGTTACTCCGATCTTCTTAGCTGTAATGTGTAATAAGTGCATTGGGTTCTCTCCAGACGATTCAGGAACGCCAGCTATTTCGATTTCATTTTGAAGGTTATTTTGTGCCCTAGAGTGTAGTTCATCCTGTAACTGAGTAACGGTAGTTTTTAAAGATGTGATTTCGGCACTCTGCTTTATTTCACGGTTTTCTAAAGCCTGCAACCTAGTTCCGTAATCGTCGAGCCGCATTGTGAAGTGCTCTGTTAGGTAGTTCATTTGCGATCTTAAGTCGGCCATGTCGCCTCGCAGTAATTTTAATTGTGATGCTATTTCGCTAAAAGAGTTTGGCTCAGCTGTAGCAGGAGAATGAGGCTCCGCCTGCTTATTTGTTCTGCGACTATTTTTTCGGGAAATTGTGTTAGACTGAGACTCGCTATCGGTTAGCTCGGCCGCCTCCGACACTATTAATAGTGGCGCAGTTCGCACGGGGGTATTAGAGTTGTCTCTTTTTGGCTCTCTGGAGGTACATAACGGGCATGCCCATGTGGATTTAAAGTCTTCTGACATTTTACGGGGATCAGACAGGCTTACACATATGTTGTGAAAGTTACTTTTACATTTTGAGCATTGTATGTTTTGTGCTGTCCGAACAGTTTCCGTGCACGCGGCGCAGTTATAAATCAGTTTGCTCATTTTTCTAGCCACAAATAGTCAATAAAAGCAATATGTATTTGAACTCACTCGGTTGTCGTGCAGCGCTGGGACCGGTTTTCCAGGTTACCAGTTTACCCAATTTGGTAGAATTCTTCTACGCTGGCAATATTAGTCACTTGTCAATATGAAAAATTCTTATGTCAATTGAATTTGACAATGGAAAAACTAATATTATGTGGGTGTTTTGATGTTGTCGCTGACAGCCCACTCATTAATTATATTGTAGGGTAGATAAATCGAGGTTATTTACGTCGATTTTTATGGGAAAGAGCCAAAACTTATCTTTGATAACGCCTGTGCTGCCTTTAACACACTGTAAACTTGTTATAAGCAGTATTTATATTAATTTTGGAAAAACTTGTATCAGTACAAAACAACAGCGGCAGAGTTCTCATAGACTCATATTTTTTTCGGATGGTGAGCGAGCGAAATACGAGAAATTAATCCAGGCATATCCGCGCGCGAGGCTGTAAATTAAATAAAATTAATTAATACCTCACGGAAATTTCTTTAAGTTTAAACAAGCTACTTTTTCTAATTATAAAAGCATCACGTTTTTCTTAGTATGACGTCAGCGAACTTCCTTTCACAGGCGTTATACCTTTTAAC
Organism: Selenia dentaria; assembly: GCA_917880725.1. NCBI lineage: Eukaryota > Metazoa > Arthropoda > Insecta > Lepidoptera > Geometridae > Selenia > Selenia dentaria. The sequence continues at coordinate 6,768,439 of OU862901.1, read as the reverse complement.
TTTGTTTTGAAATGACGTAATCGTTTTATAGAACCTCAAACTGCTTGGATCACGTGAAAAATATCTTTCATAATAATATTATTACATCATTACAGGCACGTTGAAGTATATAGCTGTGCTTATTCTGTTCTGTGGCAGGTTTTTAGTGTTCCTCAAAGTCAAAGTCAAAAACATTATTCAATTTAAGCATCATAGACGCACTTATTATCAATTATTCATTATAATACACTCTAAAGACTCTACCTCCGCGTTCCAAAATATATAGAGCCTATCGAAAAGAAGCGGCAAGAAACTCGGGGCCATTCTTTTCATTTTTAATTAGAAATACGGGATCACGTAATATTAATCGGATAGGTCCGACTATAGTTGTGTGTATATGTATTTAAGTATGTATATCAGTCATCAAGACAAGAGTCTTCGACCAATGTGTGTTACCAGTGATGACTTATGGCACTGAAACGTGGTCTCTTACTATTGGCCTCATAGATAAGCTCAAAGTCGCACAACGAGCTATGGAGAGGGCTATGCTCGGTGTTTCTCTACGTGATCGAATCAGAAATGAGGAGATCCGTAGAAGAACGAAATTCACCGACATAGCTCAGAAGATTAGCCAGTGGCAGTAGGCAGGGCACATAGCACGCAGAACAGATGGCTGATGGTGCCGAAAGGTTCTGGAGTGGAGACCAAGGACCGGCAAGCGCAGCGTAGGTCGTCCACCGACACGGTGGACAGACGACCTGATGAAGGTCGCAGGACGACGTTGAATGCAGGCCGCTTCCAACCGGTCCTTTTTCATGGGGGAGGCATATGTTCAGCTGTGGACGTCCTACGGCTGAGATGATGATGATGATGATGATCAATCATCAGGTTACCTAGCTCTGCCTAGTTTGGCACCTGAAGACCTTGTGTGGATGTTGTTCCCATATTATATTATTATTATAGGTTCGACCACATTCGGTGGTCTTTTTCAAGGAGAGATCGGGACGCCTGTGTCGATGAAGTCTCGCTCAGCACTCATTCTTTTCATATAGATTTTTACAATGTTTCTACTTAGGTACTACTATTATTACATTTTATGGGTGGTAGGTGACAACTCGCCAGAAGTGGAGTATTACAGCAGCTTTGTCTTCTATATAATATCGGATATTATAATATGCTTTTTTTATTGAAGTGTTTTTTACTAAAGGTAAAACGGAACCGTTATAGGATCACTTCGTTATCTGGCTATCCGTCTGATTGTCAGAGAAGAGCCTTTTTTTCAGGACAAATACACGAGTCTACGGTCTCATTCAACGTACGTCAACTCGATCAAAAGATAAGAGTGTTCATGTCGCATATTTTGCGATTTTAAAAGGGAATCAATACCTTTATTTACCTAACTACCTAGAGTACCTACTTCGAGTTGAACTAGAATCATGAAATTTGGTATGAACCAATGTCTTCTAGCACATGTAAAGGGTAAAATCTGAAAAGCGTAAAAAAATTGTTAATTATAATAATAAAAAAAGTTGAATTTACTATTACAAAATCATTATTTGCCGTTGGTGTAATAACCAAATACTAGGAATGGCGACGCAATGTGCGACGCGTTACATTCTGAAATAATGACCACGACCGCTCTGTCAAGAGCGTTACTACAAAGAAGAATAAGGTATCGAACCGCAAAGTTACATTTAACGAAAAAAGTCTTTGATGGGCGAATTATTGAACTTATAGATAAATATCTTACTACTAATTTATACGGAAAACTCGGTGAAAGTCCAACACGCAATTAACCGGTTTTTAGCATGGAATTTCTGTTGATTTGTAAAATACTTACCTATTTATACTAAATAAGTAGGTTATTAAAAAAAATATTTACATTTAAATTTAGATACGGTAACTAACGGTACTTAAAGTAAGAATACGGGCAGTTTTTTATCCTACTAGAAATTTGTCACAATTTGTATGGAAAACATGTTTTGCACGAATTTGTTGCAGAAATTTGTTGTAGGTTTGCAAACATGTTTGCACATACAACAAATTTCTATCTAGTAGGGTAAACCATGTATAGAAAACCCGGCTGGTTTTTTTAATGTCAATCACTGACGAGACAAGCAAGTCGCTCGCCTGATGTTAAGCGTCACGCTGCCCATAACAGTTCAATGCCATTCAGAATTTTAAACCCTGCATGGTTTAAAATTGTGATGAACTGCGCTAGTCACCCAGAGATTTAAGATGTTAAATTCCTTGTTATTTTGCTGAAAACGTTGCTCTTCAACGAAACACAGTAATGTTTGCACACTACTGCTTCACGGTTGGATACGACTGGAAAGGTGTGGAACTGCCCCATGTGGACTCTGCAAATTCTTACAACTACAAGAAAGCCTGCCACCACAATGAAGGTATTGGTATAAATTGATTTATTGATTATATTATAATAATAATCAAATAAAATTCAAAATAAGAATAATCAAATATATGTAAATTAAATTGAAAAAAAATTTGTAAAAATGGAGCCGACTTCAACACTAAAACGTGTGTATAAAACTTGTTGAAGTCGATACATTGCGCACAATATTATGATGATTGGTAACACTATGATGGTCCCGACTTCAACAAGTTATTTCAAACTTTTTAGTGTTCAAGTCGTTTCCATTTTTGATAAAATTTTCCCCCCTTTTTAGTGGTCCTTGCTACGAGTACTTATGGGATCGATTGTCATTCAAATTTGATGATATTTTAATGGGACCACCTCGGAAGTTTATTCTATCAAACAAAAAAAAATCAAAGACGGACTACTCTGTAAAAAGTTACGCGTATACATAAAATAATAATTTACGCGTCAATTTGAGAACCTCCTCCTTTTAGAAGTCGTTTGAAAAGTTGACATTCGCGTGTATTGTTTGAAACACGTATATATGACCTGAAATGAAATTGAAAGACAAGAGTCTTCGACCAATGTGTGTTACCAGTGATGACTTATGGCACTGAAACGTGGTCTCTTACTATAGGCCTCATAGATAAGCTCAAAGTCGCACAACGAGCTATGGAAAGGGCTATGCTCGGGGTTTCTCTACGTGATCGGATCAGAAATGAGGAGATCCGTAGAAGAACGAAAGTCACCGACATAGCTCAGAAGATTAGCCAGTTGAAGTAGCAGTGGGCAGGGCACATAGCACGCAGAACAGATGACCGATGGGGCCGAAAGGTTCTGGAGTGGAGACCACGGACCGGCAAGCGTAGCGTAGGTCGTCCACCGACACGGTGGACAGACGACCTGAGAAAGGTCGACGTTGGATGCAGGCCGCTTCCAACCGGTCCTTTTGGAAAATCATGGGGGAGGCTTATGTTCAGCAGTGGACGTCCTACGGCTGAGATGATGATATATGACCTTGATTATATTCTCAGTATCAACACTAATATTATATACTTAGAGGAAAAATTTGTTTGTTTGTTTGTTTGTCTTGAATAGGCTTTGAAACTACTGAACCGATTTGAAAAATTCTTTCACCATTAGAATCCTATATTATCCCTGATGAACATAGGCTACTGTAGGATATTTAAAAAAATTAGGGATCTGTATGAAAACTTTGAGAATGTATGTTATGTCACAATAACAACTTTTTCACGGTAAAATATGCAATTAATTTTCAATCCTAATCCTAATCAAATAAAGAAGAAAGATTTCATTCAACATCATGTTTGTTTGTAATGTAAAAGCAAATTACACTATATTTGATTCATCATCATCATCATCATCCATCACCGCGCGGGTGAAACCGCGGAGCGCAGCTATTATTCTATAATACAAGTTTAAGTATAAAAATGTCGCATGCTCCTCCTATCTTGCTGTACCCAATTGGGTCTACAGTGCACTGTTATATTATATCAAATTAACATCTGACCTACTCTGAAGAATGCAATAAACATTGAATTGAAATAGGATTGCAGCTATCGTGCAAGATAATCACTTCCACTTGAAGCTGTCTTCTCAACCAACGACTTTGAGTTTTAGTGAATAATATATTTTATCTTACTCATAATAAAAAAACGCAATACAATGCCTTATCTTGTTTGCTTTAATTGTCTAGTGTAATAAGTGTAAAAAGAGGAGTATTCACCTCGATGTGAAAATCCTGTTTTCGTCTTAGTTGAACATGAAAAGAAAGAAAAAAGACTGCAATGAAAAGCTTTTTATTGCCACAAAACATATATAATAACAAGCAATGAAATATTTGAAACAAAGGGCAATAAGGGGTATGCTCAGCGCATGGCTGCGTAGACACTTAAGTCTATGCAAGGCTGATTTTCAGCATACTCCTTCATACTTAAACCCTTGTTGCGCTCCTCTCTAAATCGCGAATTATGCCACTAGCGGTCACCCATCCAAGTCCTGACCGCAGTAAGTGTTGCTGAACTTATTGATCGGTTAAGATCGCCAAATCAAGCTCCGCTATGAGCGCTTCTACATCCTAATTCCGAAGAGGTCCTATTTAAATATCATCAAATTCGGTTGAGTGGTTTTTATGTTAAAGTCCAATAACTGAAAAGTGTTTTATACTTATTGACAAGAGCCACTAAAAAGGGTGATATTTGTTTTTACCAAAAATGGAACCAACTTCAACACTAAATAAAGTTCGTAATCTTGACGAAGTCGGTACCACGCGCACAATATTGTGATAATAGGTTTTAAACTATCATGGTACCGACTTCAACAAGTTATTTCACACTTTTTTGTGTTATTTTTATTGGGAAAAAAAGTTGTTGATTCTTTAAGCCGGCGTTTGACCGATACCTTACCTGATGTTAAGTGATGATGCCTAAATAGGCATCATCACTTAACAGCAGGTGAGGTGTGAGCTCTAGATTCTATGCAGAATTTGATCTATGACCTTCATGGTTTGGATAATCTGCGATAAACAATGTTTTTATTAAGAACTAGCTGATGCCCGCGACTACGTCTGCGCATTAGTACTTCGAGTAGCTCATTATGTTCTCCAATGCCATATCTGTCAGTATACCAAAATGTCATAAAATATGTACATGGTCAAACGCAATTGGCAATAGTGATAATAGTAATATATGAGTAAATTTAAATACTTCGTGTATCAATCAGTAAACACTAATAATAAAAGACAGGACGCACATACAAACATAAAATAAATCACTATTGAAAAAACTGTAATTAAAATCCCGCTTGACGATCGCCGAGCACGTCTAGGCTACGTTCCGGTAAGCGCCGAAATCAGTCGCGGCGTTCGCACACCCATTCCCTTAAAAGCCCACGGTCATCGTGAGCGAACTCGAAACGTCATCGATGACGTCACCGAAAACGCTCACAACGCTCCCAGATCGTAGGTGGGTTTTCGCGGTCGTTTACGAGCTGTCACTGTCAAGCATCAAATGTACAGGATTCTATCGATTTTTGACAGAAAAGTTGCCGCGCTTTTCGTGACCGCGTAACCGTTCCGCTTGGGTTAAACATTGCATGCATTCATTCTAAGCGGAACGCTAAACCGGGGCGCGACAGTTGTGAGCGTTGATGGCGCTTCCCGGAACGTAGCCCTAGTGTATCGAGCTGTCAAAATGATAGAGAACGACACAAACTTTGACAGAACTGTCATAATCACGAACTTGACGTAGGCGGAGACCTTATTATTTTGTCTATGCTGTGCTCAAGCATATTACGTTTTTTAACCTACGTGGTGATGGATGATGATGATGAAAAGTATCCTATGTGTTAATCCAGCGCCTCACCTACCTCCATACCAAATTTCATCAAAATTGCCCCCGCCGTTTGAACATGAAAGAGTAACAAATATCCACACATCCATACACCCACACATCCAGACATCCATACATCCATACTCACAAACTTTCACGTTTATAATATAAGTAGGAAAAGTAGGAAAGTAGAAAGTAGGATAGAATAGAGCTTGATTATAACTTTTTAAATAATAATAGACCTTTTTTTCCTTATTATTATTATCATCGCCTTGATATATATTCTTTTACTAGCTGCGCCACGCAGTTTCACCCGCGTGGTGATGGAGGATGATGATGATGATGAAAAAGTATCCTATATATATTCAGCTTCTCATCTATCAACATACCAAATTTCATTAAAATCCATTCAGTAGCTTTTGCGTGAAAGAGTAACAAACATACTATATAATTTATCCATCCATCCATCTAAACTTTCACATTTATAATATTAGTGGGATTATGAAACCTTTTTGTTGAATGAAGATGGTTTCCATATTAGAAACTGAAACGTATAGTTATACTGTACATAATAATTATGATGGAAACATAAAACTGAGTAACTTTCTATGTAACATTCGGCTACTTTAACCTATTCGTAAATAATATTCATAAATATTACTTTGCGTATTAAAATTAGGAAACCTTCTAATCTAAGTTACATTTGATGTCAGAATTGTTATTGAAATCTACAGTTGGGGTTGTTTTTTGTTATTTTCCTGCTGTTTTTTAATTTCCTCAAAAAATAGGGTTTCATTACGTGTTATGTCGAAATTTTCATGTTTCCTGGTGGAAAGACGTCACTGTTTTAATTTCCTCGTTTATAAGTTACGTAGGTACTTTTGAACAAGCTGTGGTAAGGGTTGACCCAAGGCACGTGTTTACATTTCGTAAGAGTTCTTCCAAGTCACGTGAAAACAACAAAAGTTTGCTCCACCTTTTTTAATATTTGTGTTTCGTAATTCTTTTTAGACTGAAATTGACGGCTATGTAACTCAGTCACTAAGCTTGTTAGCAGCTTGGCCCATGACCTGAGTGCGAAGCTGACCAGGTATTCATCATCATCCATGCCTATATATGCCTCCCCCACAAATTGGAAAAAGACCGGTTGAAAGCGGCCAGCATCTAACGTCATCCTGCTATACCTTTATCTGGTCGTCAGTCCACCGTGTCGGTGGACGACCTACGCTGCGCTTGCCGGTCCGTGCTCTCCACTCCAGAAATTTCCGGCCCCATCGGCCATCTGTTCTGCGTGCTATGTGGGCTGCCCATACTGCCACTTCAACTGGCTTATCTTCTGGACTATGTCGGTGACTTTAGTTCGTCTACGGATCTCCTTAATTCTGATTCGATAACGTTAAGAAACCCCAAGCATAGCCCTTTCCATAGCTCGTTGTGCGACTTTGAGCTTGCTTATGAGGCCCATAGTAAGAGACCACGTTCCACTTAATATTAATTAATTAAGTTATATAGAATCCTGAGTGAAGCGAGGGGTTCAAGCCGCCCAAGACGTAGGCTTTATCTCGAGGTGAATACTCTACTTTACATACCTGGTGCGAGTTATATCCAAAAAAATACAAATAAGCGATAGTTGCTTTCATAGGGTCAAAGATACAAGTATTTAAGACAAGACAAGTACAATTTGATACCGACTTCCATTCTATTCAGTTATTGGAGTGTAACTCAAAAACTAGTGGACCGAATTTTTTTTTTTTGTTTTTCAAACAAAAAAAAAAAAGAAGTTTGAGAATCGGTTTAACCTATCGAAAGTTATGGGATAAAAAATATAAAAAACCATAGAGTCTAATTGAGTACCTCCTCCTTTTTGGAGGTCGGTAGAAAATAATTTTGTTTACCTTTTAGCCTTATTTCAAACGGACTAACTAGGTTGTGGACTGTTTAAATAATTTAAATGTATTGAAAATTACTTGTATTATAAACGACTTATAGCAAACAGTTTACTTAATAACCGAATTATAATGACGCATACAAGAAAACTTTTAACTTATGACGTCATCAACTGCGTATTTTCCTGTTGGTAACGAGTAACGATAGGTCATAAATGAGTCACACCCACCCCTTCCGAATTACGAGAAGGTATTGTAAGAACTTGGCGAACAATTTGAAGGGTTTCATGGAAAATGTTATGTGTTTCAAGAGGGGTGCGTCATACAGGATAAAGTATTGAGTAGAGGAGTAGACATTGCTGTTTTTTTAAGAATCCATTTGTTGGACGTGATTCATTCGTTTTATGGTTATGTTCACATCTTTCTATGCCAATATACGTGTAGCAATGTAGGCTTCAGGATTAGCAATTAGGGAATAATTATGGTGACAGTTTCGGCTTCTGATACTCTGTAAGATTTTAATTGATTATTTACTTTTATATATATATATATATATATATAATTTTCTCATCTTATATATATATAAATATATATAAGATGAGAAAATTTAGTCCCATTCGAGGAGATTTTACCAAAAAAATCATAATTGCATCTTAAACTGCAAATACTTTGTTGCTTTAGATAGAAATGTTACTAAGATGGTATGTAGTGTTGCCAATTTGTATCATACCGAATTTCTTCTAGTCTGAAGTTTCGGGAGACACTAAAACTGTGGGCGTGGTGGTGACAGTTTCGGGAGACACTAAAACTGTGGGCGTGGTGGTGACAGTTTCGGGAGACACTAAAACTGTGGGCGTGGTGGTGACAGTTTCGGGAGACACTAAAACTGTGGGCGTGGTGGTAACAGTTTTGGGAGACACTAAAACTGTAGGCGTGGTGGTGACAAATTCGGGAGACACTAAAACTGTGGGCGAGGTGGTGACAGTTTCAGCTTCTGATACTGTGTAAGATTTAAATGGATTATTTACTTTTATGTATGAAATGGAACTCAGGTTCAGGTACCAGGCAGTCAATTAGTCAAAAAATGGCTGGAAGTTTCTGGAGATCACGAACCGGCAAGCGCAGCGTAGGTCATAACCGACAAGGTGGAGAGATGACCTGATAAAATATAAGTTTTTATACTATCATGGTCACAAACATTCAAAATATTTAAAGTATTAACGGGATATTTACCATGTATATTTTTTTTGAGTCACGGATGAACTGTAGTTCATCAGTGATTATGGCGCTTGCAACAGTGCCGAAACATCGAAAACTCAAAGAAAACATAATTCAAATTCAAATAATTTATTAATTGCTCATATACACAAGAAAATGTACAGATAGAAAAGTATTAATTATAGAACACCATATTTAACCAATGAGGTATGCAATTCATTGTGAAGTTAATGATTAAAAATTAAAATATTATCATTATATATAATAAAAAAATTGTTCAATCATCACAAGATAAAGTATTATTGTCGAAATGTCGTAATAAAAAGTACAATACATATTACATAAGTCACAAGAATTTTTCTGTTAGATAGTCATATTAATAACACTGTAATAAGTTTTGTCAATTAAGAAACGTTTAATTTTATTTTGAAATAGTTTAGTCGATTGGATGTCAATGATATCTTTTGGTAAATGATTGTATATCCTCGGAGCCATACACAACATACTTTTATTTGAAAAAGCTGTCTGGGTAACGGGATAGCAAACTTTATTACAATGTCTGTCACTTCTATAGGTATTAAATAAATGTAAGTTATTACGAACAAAACTGTAATTTTGTTGATATACACAGATGTCATGATCTTAAGAGGATTGCATAGCTAGTACTTTCCATGCTAAAAGAGAAAACTCTTTTCTACCTCTTAACATTGTCCGATTTCAGTGATTTTTTTTCATGAAATCATCACATTGTTTACTATGCCCGTAAGTTTTGATTTTTTCAGTTTTTTGAAGTTCTAAAAAAGGAAATTTATAGTACTACTAGCTATGCAATACTCTTAAGGTTCTTACATAAGGGTTCACAACTTTCAGTTTGCCCTAATTTGCAAATAGCTCTAACGCATTTCTTTTGTGCCTTAAATGCCATCTCCCTTTCGTTACAGTTTCCCCTCCCCAGTACATGATTCCATATCTAATCGATGATGCAACATTTCCATGATATGCTGTAAGAGCTGTAGAAATGCTGGCTGTTTTTGAAAGCATATATAGAGCATAAGAATATTGGTTTACATACATGGTAACTATTGCGTTAATAATTTGAATATTTCGAACCTGATAATAAGTCGCGGAATGACGTTGGATGCAAGCTGCTTCTAAACGGTCCTTTTGCTGATATATGACATCTTGCTCAAATCTCGAGATTAAATTCAAGACAAGATCGTAGGAATATTTGCACCCACACGGTTGTTTTATCATATCGTTTCTGATACTTCGTTTTAGTTAATATAATATAACTGAAAATCAATATTCAATGTCCTCAATACAAAAACAACAAAATGTAAACATATTGTGAATCAGACTTATTCAGATTGATTCCGAATTATAGATACAATGCGTAATGAGGAAGAAGGAGAGATGGTATCAAGTGTTGCCTCGTTTTTCATTAGGAAGGTTAATGTTAGGCTTGCATAATAATCAAAGTAGGTATTGTAAAAATAAGCATAATGTTGTGACTAGTTAGCAAGGCGATGGTGATAAAAACAGAATGAAAAAGGGTGATTCCTTAAAAGTAAGTATAATAATAATAATAATACCGCAGGGGCGGCTTTGTGGCGAGCCGTCGGTGAGTGGTGTCACCGCGTACCCTGATTCTCCCAGGGGCTAAACGAGACCCCTGACCCCCGGCTTGCCTTAATTGGTCGTCTGGGGGTGGAGGCGCAAGAGCAAGAAACAAAAAGCTCCAAGAGTGGAAGTGTTAAAGGGCATAACACCGGTAGTAGCGCTCTAGTGAAACCGCAGCACACCTTTCAACACCCTTCAGATATCCACACCAACTTTGCCCCTTTTGTCACCATTGATGGTGACTCTTATGCAGGGCCCGTTTAGTGGGTGGCAAGTCACCACCTGTCTAAATATTTTAAGATGAGACGGAAATTGGCAGGTGCCGTAGTCTCGTCCATATCCCACTATCTCCCGTACCACTAATAAGTACATATCAATAGCCATGTTAATAGATATACCATGTGACCATCCATCCAAAATGTTTCTGTTTTTATACTACATTGTATTTGTTATACCAAACAGGCCTCTAAGTGTTGGCTACAGCCCCACTTATGCCTATGTATAGGACCGGGTGAAACCCGTTATAACCACAACATAATATTATTAAACTATAGTTTTAAATATTCAAATTAATAGTTCAAATAAAAATAATGATAATTTCACAAGAGTTATAGTTATATAGTATAGTTTAATAGTAAATATTCGTATATATATATATATATATATATATATTTCTAGTAAGAGTAAGTATAGTTCCACCAAATCCAGAAAGTAGTTTGTTTCGTGGTGCTCGCCAATGATTTAATATAGTTATTCTCATTGGTCCCGCGCTATCTACAAAACAAAACTTCTTCTGGAAATGCGATTTGCCTGGTTAAAAGTACTTATCTGTATTATCATTTTTATCTGATCTCTGGGTGAGGAAATTCAGGAGTGAATCTATGGCGGATATGGAGACTATAAAGAATCATAATATTTCAATATGAGGAGAAACGCCATAGCCGAAGTTCCGACTCATATTAGAGTATCAAGCCTTTTAATGCGGCCTCAGTAGAATATGAAAAACGCTATACATCAGTTGCAAGTTTTGCTCGTCTAGATACTAACATTAAAACACCGAAGCAATAGGTCACCGACCGCAAATACATTTTTCAATCCCACCAAACTAGCACTGCAGGTTAGAGGACGTTCATTGACTCAATAGTCAAAAATAGAAATCACAAACACGCAATAATAGATCTCTACTGTAAAATATCTCGTCATATTATCACCATGTCGTAATCACAAAATAGTTAGATCTTTGTGCCATGATTTCTAAAAGGTGAAGGCTTATTGTGAAAAAGGGTTATACTGTTTGTGAAGTTCAATTGCGCAGATGTATGAACTTGTCATAATGTCATTTTACGACGTATGCTAATTGAAGATCTGAAACGTTTGTTTCGAGCTTTCTCCGAAGGTAATTATCGAGAATTACCAACGTGCCGTCGGTACGTCGCGTTTAAGCTCACTTATTATCTCTATGTTTTTTACGTCATACGATAAACTAGCTTGACAACAAATGTTTCTGTTATCGTTAACGCCAAACGACATCTTCATAATGTATGGCGTTGACATTACCTGTGGAAAAGTCACGTGACATCGCGCTAAGTTCGTAGACACATTTTTGTCTGTAGCGTGTACGGAAACACGCCTGTTTGAATTTTGTCTAGGCCTGCTGACGTTAAGCGTCACGTTTACCCATAACAGTTTAGTGCCATTCATTATTAACTACAACAGTTTAAAATCCTACATGGCGATGCGCTGCGCTTAAAGGTTTCAATTTTATTCAAAATTTAAAGGTTTGCTTAAAGGTAGAAAGACAATTTCAATTGGTTATCGAGGCTACATAACTATTGATAAGGTCCACTAAGTACATTGAACTGTTACATAATATCGAATAGTTTTAGTTAAATAATATTTAACTATACGCATCCGGTCAGAAAGCGCACAAACACGGTTTTGTGGTTTCACCGTGCACCGCGCATTAGTAAGTGGATGTGCGAAAGTGCGCACGCGCATCGCATTGTAAGTGGACGGAAATAGGCGCGGACAAATGTAGGGAGGTTAAAAGGTTGAGAATCAAATAACATCTAGTACGATAAAAGCTTAGACTTAAGGTGCTGTCATATCACGATGTCGATAAAAATGAAGGTTTTTAAAGCAGTTTATCTCTTAAGCAGCGATTTAATTAAAACTACAAAAAATTTGATGACATTTTTAAGACTTCTAAGTAGAAATTGACGGAATTAAAACTTATTTTATCATAAGTACATAAAAAAAATTTCAAACAAACCACTTAATTTGACCTTTAAAGCAGTTTTTCTCTTTATTCACTATTGTATTTGTTATGAAACACATATCATGAAATAGTAATTTTTAATACACATACATTGACGGATTATTTATTTTATTTAAGAGTGCACATTATTGTTTTATGAATTTTGTAAGCTTTTACGCCATGCATTTGCTCGATTTCCAGTAAAGGAAATTGAACGTAGACAAGCGCTGAGCTGACAGCGCCTTAAATAGTTTAAGGTAAGCAGATGATCAGGTTTATTGTGATGCTGAACTGACGAATTCAGCTCCCTATAATTTGACAAGGGTTTAGGAGTGATTGTAAGGCATCAAAACTAGACTGTAGACTCTAGGCGATCCAGGTTCCACTCATAAAATTATTTTGTTAATTTTCCTTTTTAATACTAAATCTTGTGATCACATTGTATTGCTGTTTACCTAACAAGGGGTGAAGGTAACAGGGCCTGAAGACGAAAGTCTTCAATCAGTGCCTCCTACCCGTCATGACATACGGAGCCGAAACGTGGACACTGACGGCTCGAATGGTCCACAAGCTTAAGGTCGCTCAGCGGGCTATGGAAAGGGCTATGCTCGGTGTTTCTCTGAGGAATCGCATCAGAAATGAAGTGATCCGTCAGAGAACCAAGGTCATCGACATAGCCCACCGGATCAGCAAGCTGAAGTGGCAGTGGGCTGGCCATATTAGCCGTAGAACCGACAACCGTTGGGGTAAACGAGTTCTAGAGTGGGGACCGCGTCTCGGCAAACGTAGTGTAGGACGTCCTGAGGCACGGTGGAGTGACGATCTGCGCAAGACGGCTGGCAAAAACTGGATGCGAGAAGCCCAAGATAGACCTAAGTGGCGTGCAATTGGAGAGGCCTATGTCCAGCAGTGAACTGCTACAGGCTGATGATAACAAGGGGCTATCAGTAGCTAAAATATGGAGGTAGGTATTAGTCTCGTTTTTTTTATTGGAGGAACAATTAATAAAGTTTTAATCAATTCATTTTCCTAGATATAACACGGACCTCCTGTGATTTGTAAGATGTACATTATTCTATTGATAGATAATATTTATAACAGGATTAAAATTTTTTCAGTATATAGATATCTTATATAATATCTAATACCTGGATGAGCGAGGTTTGCTCGTTAGAAAACAGTTGTTTTTCTTGGTCCAATCTCAAACCAAATACTCATTGGCTTAGTGTTGCTTAACAACGCCATCTATTGTCAAGTAGCTTTAGTGGCGCTGGTAAAACAGTTTAGTTGTTAGTAGTTTTTAAACTTTCGCGATACGAACACATATTTATAATATTAACGGGGCTTCATCGCGTTAAAAATAATAATTATTTACCTCGACGTTTCGATCAAATTACATTGATCGAGGTCACGAGCGGACTCTTAGTTTAGTTGTTGCTTAAAAGGCGCTGTACAATCCTAATTTTAAAACAATTTACGATGCTTTATATAAGGTTGAGAATTGCTTATTAGAATGGTCTACTGAATGTATATGTATAATGAAATGCTAATAATTTTTATATTTATTTCGTACAATCAAATGATTAAATTTTAATGATAAAAGAGTCCACGAGTAAATTTCATTGGGAATTCGAATAGGATACATTCATTGAAATATATTTGCCCATAATTGAATAAAAATGCCTTTTTCCCACGAAGCACGCAAGAATAATTGCAAAATTTAGGGAATGCTGCCGATTTTTTTCTATCGAGCCAAGTTTGCTCAATCGTGTATTGGCTCCCATACTTCATAAGGACGTATATTCAATTTACACTAGGTTTTTTTTAACTTCGGTTATTAGGTTTAAGCGTCGAAAAACTAAGTTGTCGCGAAGTCGAATCATGAAATTTGGAACTCATTTCGCCTTGCTGATGTCTCTAATTGCATTGCATGCAATTGTAAACACGGAAAAAACGCTAGATTCATTTATCGCTTCCAAAACACCCCGCATACTGAATTTCTGAAATACAGTTTATACATATGCATATATAGAACACGGTGGCTCGGTGCGGTGACGAGTCGATTGAACGACTAGTTGTTTAGGACAGAGTAGAAGGCACTAGATCGAGAGGGAGATCACCGATGCGATGGACTGACCAGATACGAGCAGCCATAAACAGTCCTCTACACGCGTGCACCAGGAAGACTGCAGGCAGGGAGGAATGGCGATGCATCGTAGATCGTATAGAATAAGTAGATTTTCATTTGTTTATTGCCATGTATTCTTTCTGTTTATTTAACCACTTAAGTATGTAATGTAAGTACCTACAATGATGCTCTAATAAACGTGATCACTTTCTGTTTATTCGCACTCTGAGTCTCAAGACACAGGCTCCCGCCTAGTTTGAGTCTTACCAGTAACCTTAAAATGGTTGATGTTGCAATTGCAATATATGTAGTAGTTTACTGTGTTTGTTAATTAACTTTCTGGTGATAAACAATTTATTATTATTTATTATTATTATTATCATAAGGCGCGTTACACAACCTGAAGTGACGACTACGACCGCTCTGTCAAGACCGTAACGATGAAGAAGAAGAGATAAACAAGAATTGTTGTTTAAAGGTATTAGATAAATATCATACGTATATAAATGGATTCTTAAACAATGGATTCAGGGAACCTTCTTATTGGTATGATATACGATCCTTGGGTGATGTTTAATGATGTACAATAGAGATAGAAGTATAGACAGTGTGTAGACAGTTCCAAAGGCCAAATTTCGCCGCCAGGTCGACAACCGGAGTATTCAGGGGTCGATGTTCGGTGTAACATCATATCGACCTCAGTTGTTCAACTGTTTAGATTTGTATACATAATTATTACTAAATGATTAAACAATTATTTTGTAACCTTAAATAGTAGTTTAACAATTGAGGGCAAAGAAGGTTGGCCTGAATATTATGCAAAAGAAATCAACGGAGTCTAACAGGATTAAAATTTTCATTCTCTATGTTGAACCAACTATAGATGCTATATTTGTACTAATCTTAGATAAACTTATAATATACATTAATTACATATAGGGTGTTTGGTAGAGGGACCGACAAACCAAATGAGCGTGTTCGGGGGACCACTTGGAGAATACAAGTTGGCCAAAAAAAATCCCCGGTAGTCTATTCTAGAGTGTAGTCTGATAAATGGGCTTTATAAAAATATATTCATGTTGTGTGTTATTTTTAATAAATGTTGAGTAAATTGAGTAAATCCAAAATATCCCTAGGCAGTGTTGATGTGTTTATAATTCGAATCGGCATCAGCGGTATCTGCGCCGGCTTAACTATGCGCGGCAATTAAGGCGCGGTCCAACCCCAATTTTAAAATAATTTACAATGCTTTACATAAGGTTGAAAATTTTGTACGTTTTCTTTATATTATTATATTTTCGATATATACCATCACAATTGAAAAAACTGCTGGTTAATATTTTAGTACTATGTGTTGGCTATGTATAATCTAAAAAATTTATAACTAGTGTTATCGCTGAAAATTCTGAGAGTTTGGACGTGAAAGTTTATTTTTCTGTGGAAAGCGAGTAATGTTTATGAATTCTATTCGGTTATTACTCTTTTCCTGTTCCTTTTCTAATCAAAATATTTTTTTCATAAAATATTATAGATCTGTTTCGTTACACTAGATGTTTAAAGATTCTGGTATTTACTATTATCAGGATACGAGCACAACTTAAATAGATACCAGAAAAGTTTCTATTTATTGCAAACTAATCATGAATCATTAAGAATTTAACTATATTCTATTACAAACAATAGTCAATTTAAATAACATACATCAGTACGGTAGCGGCGGGTGAGTAACCTGATGACGTCATTATGTTTTGGGTGGCGTACACGAGATTTTTCCGTGTTTTACTTTCTATTGTGACAAAGTTTCTTATTAAAAACCTATGACTCATGTGTTTACTACTTTCAAAGAACAATTTGGTTCACTGAATTTTAATTTTCTTGACTTATAGCCGACTACGCCGAACCCCATAAAGAGGGTTATGGACCTGGGACCGCAGCAGAAACAATTTGCAAAAGTGTATTCGTATCGTAAGCGTCAACGTCTCACGCTTTGGCGTACAAACTATCAGTTATCTGTGTCACAGTTGCCCTTAGATACATGACAGTTTGTACTGTTTTACGTGACGTTACACTTACGCAGTTATTCGTGCTAGGCCCACAGATTATGTAGTACTACATATCTACAGTATACTATATATATATATATATATATATATATATATATATATATTTGTTAACATCTGAGACACATAACGGCCCCGTGGGTAAAAGAAAATGATTAAAACAGTAAAAAGGGCTGATTTTATGTGCGGGTCAATTATATCCGAAGTTGGGGTCCGCAGGGCTATTATGTATCTCGGTTGCTAACAAATGTTGATTGAAATCTTGAAAAATGGCGGCTCTATGTCAGTTTGGACAACTCCAGTAAGCAAAAATGTTAGGAAGTTGGTTTTGTAAACATTTTTTTGTGAAAGATTTTCACGCTTTTCATCCTTTACCTTCATTATGTACGTAAATACTAACACTCGTATTTATAAACAAGTAATTACTTGTTGCTAAGTAATTTCTCAATGAAGTACTTACTTGACGATAGAATAGTTCAACATAAAATCTTATTCTATAGTAGAGCAATTACCGTTACAAAGTTACTAATATAAATGCTTTGACATAACCCTATCAAGATTGGATGTATCTTTATACACTTGTATTAGATTGTTGTCATGGAGTTTTATTTTTTACAGCATAATAGATCCTTCACAGTTCAGCCGTGCGATTCTCTAAGAGCAAACATCGTTGCATCTTTGACAACATCCATGAAACAAATGACGGGATAACAAAGAAAGTTGTTATGTACAAGGGCGATATCTTATAAAGTATTCGACTTCGTTGAGCTCGTCCACGTATCATTAGAGAATCGCAAGGCAGACTTGTGAGCGAATGTCATTTTTATACCACTTCACTTTTGCAATAAGAACTATATAATGACGTGTTCTCATTGCTTAAGTAAAGGAAATGGTGACTATTACTTGACTAAGAATAGCCTTTGATAGTTCTAACTTCAGGCAAATAAAGGGTTTTTCAACAAGAACTTTGTTTTCTAAAACAAAGATTTTAAATGGAGATGATGATAAAATTTTTCATTGTATTACGAAGAGAAAAGTTCGGCAATTATGAATGAAAAATGATATCTGGCACATGTCCACCATGACCACGCTGACATTCTTTCATCAAAGTTTTTAATCACTTTGGCAAAATGGCGGGTCTATTTCGTTAATCACATCACGGATTTTGAGTTTTAGAGCTGCAATCGACATTGCGACCATCGCTTTCCTCACGAATCGCCTAATGGCATCATCATCTCATCTACCTTAACAAATGTCATCAAACTGGTCCAGCCGTTTGAGCGTAAAAAAGTAAGAAAGAAGACAAACACACTCACTAACTTTCGCCTTTATAACACTAGTGTGATACTTACTTTTATTTAGCGCTTAACCTGCTGAGTTCATTGATTTTGATGCAACCTGCCACTGACACAGCCTGTAACCAGACTCGGATCTAGCCCACAAAAAAGGTTGTGGTCTCAGCCACCCGAAAATCACCAAAGCACCTACGAGCTGGAGAATGAACTCTCTCATTTTCAATATAGTATCAAGTCGCACGCCTGATGTAAAGCGTCACGCTTGTCCATAACAGTCCAGTGCCTTACCATTTGGACTGCGGTGCCTTTTTACCATTTGGTGTTAAGGCTTCTTAATAACGCATAAAAAACCAGGGATTGAACCCGGGACCAGCGGCTCAGAAGCCAAGATGGTAACCAACTGCGTCAACCGAGCAGTTTTTCTTTCGAACGCACTAATGCTGTTTGCCTCTACCGGCATTTACAGCGTCACCGGACGGGTGGCGAGCGCAGATGGCACTCAGCCAGATGCGGGCGCAGAGGGCGCACCGCCTAAGGCGAGCGTTGAAGACGCTTCGCCGCAAGAAGAGGAGTAGGCGACTTGTTCAAGGGCTAAGGTACAGACCTCGGCTTGGGCCGTCGCCAGGAGAGAGAGGAGTCGGAGAGATTAGAGGGGAGCTGGAGAGAGAGAGAAGGTAGTCGGAGAGAGAGAGAGGGGAGTCGGAGAGACCAACCGGGCATTTATATTTTGAGCCAAGACATATAATTCGCTTAAGCTTAATGTCTAATTACTCTTTTAATAAATCCTATCCTCCTATCCTCCTTATGGGGTTCGGCTTAGTCGTATAAAAGTCAAGTAAATTAAAAACCAGTGAACTAAATTGTAACTGTAAAAAAACTCATACTTTGTACGCCGAAACGTGACATATTGACCCTTACGATACGAATACTTTTTCGCAAGTTGTGCTACGGCCTCAGTGATCGAAGTTTCACACAATTGCATGTGTATACTTTTCCCGCTATACGTACATAACAAAACACACGCAATTTCCCCCGTTCCGGTGGAAGTGGGTTCAAGGCCCGCGTTGCGTAAGCCTTTCTCGTTACGTCAGCTAGTGGGGTCGACGTACGATGATTCGCGAGTGTACTACTGCTTATACTGTGGTTGGTTGGTGCTAGGCGTGTCTGTAGCAGCAGTGCATTGAGTTTCCTATTTTACTGTTGACTATATAGAAAAGAATAACTAATTTTTTTCTATCTTAGATTAGCATTGCATCTAGTTACCTGTTTTACTGTTGACTATCTAGAAAATAATAACTCATTTTTTTCTATCTTAGATTAGCATTGCATCTGGTTACCTGTTTTACTATTGACTATAAAAAAAGAATAACTAATTCTGGAAATAAAAACTTCTTTAGGCACGTTGAGCACTTTTTGGGTGGATTAAAATCGTGGAACTCACGTCATCGCCATCGGCTTTTTGGGTGAAGAAAAATCAAGGAACTCTCGCGTCATCGTCACCGAATGCTTTCCATGAGCTATATATATATATAATGTAAATTTGTGAACTTTTAGTTAAACAAAAAGCGTGAAACTCATGTCATCGCCAATCGCACGCTTCCCACGAGCTATATGTATACTGTGTATACATATATTACAGCTCAGTTGTGAAAACATATATAAGTTTTCACAACTTACTTAGTTTTCACTTCCATCAGCACTCCCCAAAGACTGCCACGCTTTTTTTCTATCTAAGAGCAGCAATGCATCGAGTTTTATATTTTACTATTGACTATTTACAAAAGAATAATATTTATTTTTCTATTTTAGACTAGCTTTGCATCAAGTTACCTGTTTTACTGTACACTATCTAGAAAAGAATAACCACAATTTTTTTCTTCTTTTCAGCATTGCACCATGTTTTTTATTTTACTGTTGACCAAATAGAAAAGAATACCGCATATTTTTTTTCTATCTTAAAGCAGCTTTACATCCAGTTTTCCAATTTACAAAGAATAACGCAATTTTTTTCTATCTAAGACAGGAAATGCATCGAGTTTTCTACTTACTGTTGACTATTTATAAAAGAATAACCCTTTTTTTCTATCTAAGATCAGCTCAGAATATTTTTTTACTAGGGAACCATCTGCGTTTTTTGTAAAAAAAAAAAGACAAGAAATAAAATTGTAATTATTAGGCCTCATATTCTTGGTCTTCTTATTTTACATTTTCAACTTGTTTTGTCCATTTTTCACCTGGAAACAAACGAGAACCAGTTTTGTGTAAGTTATATTATAATATTATTGAGTATAGTTTGCAACAATACCTGTCATATGTTATTTTCAACAACAATCTTAGGAAGTTTTAGTTTGGTGAGATTAAAATCATATGATTGTACATATCAAATTAGTTCATATTGTTTGTATTAGCTGAAAAACAATGATGGAAAACCACATAACTTCTTACTTCATGTATATTATCTATATTTAATGGCTGCGCCCAGCAGTTTCACCCGCGTGATGATGAAGATGAAAAGTAGCGTATGACCTTCTCAAGATGTAATCTATATCCATGTCAAATTTCATCAAATTAGGTAAAGTCGTTCTCAAGTTATAGCGTGACCAAGGGAAACAAGGGTTAATTTATATTAATACAGAATAAGTACTTGTCCTGACAAACTTACTGACAATCTTCAACGCAGATTTTAAACCGAACTGGGGCTACAAGCATACAATTTTGGTAGTATACACCTTTTATATTTATATGTAGTAGGCACCCACTAAATATGGGGTTTTGGAAATATCACTCGTAAGGGGGTAAAGCGAGCGAAGCCACTGGCGGATAACCCATTTACAAATATTGTTTATAATAATTATTATTATCATCAACAATGATGTTAATATAAACTGAGGTAGATACGCCTTACTGCGCTCGGCTTGGCGATATCAACACAAGCTAGTTGTCTTGAGCCAACTTAGTTCCAGCCTGTCTGGCAACGACGCCGCACGTGTACTACATTTAGGAAAAAATGCCTTCTTATGTGTTAGAAACTGCAGAACATATACTGGAACAAGTGTAAAAAACAAGAATGATGTATCTTTTCATTTGTAAGAATTGTTTTTCTATGTTATTTATCAAAAATTGTATTTTAATATAAAATAACTGCTGTGACGTTGCCGCTTCGCCACCCACGAGAACGAGACAAGTAGCGAGTGACAAAGAGAACGAGTCTGTCATTGGCGGTCGAATGGTCGGTCACAGGCGAACGTTGTTAATAATATATTGATCCCTTTCTGACAACTAGGATTTACATATATCTTCGTGCTCTTTTAATCTTGTCAATGTAGTTAATGTCGTTGCACGAGTTGTGTACTTTAGCTATAGGTAGGTATAGCATAAAATTTGCTATGTATATACTTCATATTCAAGGAGTAAAACGCCTCTATTAGTCAATCTCATTGATCATCAAGCACTCTTTTACATGCCGCACCTGTATGTTGAACCTTAACAGTGAAATAGGAAACTCGCCACAAACGAGCATCAATGAAAAACGCAGTGTTTACATCACCGTAGGAAGCCCGAAAGTGCATTGCACTAAGGCACGGCGCACACTATTACAAGCTGGTGACGTAAGGAGAAACGTCGGTTGCGCAACCAGAGCCTTGAACCTCGTGGTTTAGGAACTACAGTAGGAACTTGCTGAAGTGGAAGTCGAAGAAGTGATAAGTTACTATGTCTTACGCTTGAGTATGGTTAATGTCACGTGGACCGTTACGAACATAATAAATAAACAAGTACAATTTGACAAATTTATAACTGACTTCCATTCTATTCAGTTATTGGAGTGTATCTCAAAAACTACTGAACCGAATTTTATCAAATTTAAATGAGACCACACGGGAAGCACCAGTTTTCAAACAAAAAATAATTTTGAGAATCGGTTTACCCAGTCGAAAGCTATAAGGTAACAAACATAAAAAAAATATATACGAGTATATACAATCGAATTGAGTACCTTTTTGGAAGTCGGTAGAAAAGTATGTAGAGGAAGCAATGGGTAGTGATTTTGAGGGAGGTTCGGGCATTTCCAATGTTTACTTTACTACCCATTTATTTAGTGTGTAATTGCAGAAAGATGCCTTTCAAGTTAAAAAATAAGGATAAGCAGAATTTCATAAGACATAATTTAACGTGCCATAGAAGAAGAGACAAACGGCTGCTGATCATACCGAATCTGAGATAAGAATAATCGCGGATATAGTGTATCTGCATAAGATCACTCATGCCAGAATCGATAGCCCAGAATTGCTCAGTAACATCTTATTTAGTGTGCCTCGCTCTAGCAGCCGTCTTTCTGTGTTCTCATGTCGAACTAACTATGCAAAATACTCTCCAATATTAAGAATGAACAACGATGTATGTCACGATATTGACATATTCAGTACATCTATTAAAGGCCTAAAGAAATGTCTTTTTTCAAAAATGTAACTAATTTTTAATAGTTATATTAGTATTTTTTTATATTATTGTATAATTATCGTATAAGAGCATCATATAGTAGAAGCATGCTGTGTTTACCTCAAGATGGTAGTGCTTTTGTTAATATATTTATATAATTAAATTTGCGGAAACTTTTAATAGCTTTTAACTGTATACTGCTGAATGTTATGGAACACCTGTTATAAAGCTGTAGTTTTCCTAATAGTGTAAACTAAAATAAAATAAAATAAATAAAATAATGCACTTTAACTTTAGAACTATAAGTCTTGTGTTACGACCAGTTTGGTAAACCAATAAACAGAAAAAAGAAAAGAATAATAAGTAAAAATGTTTGAATGTATATTATTTGTTGATTATTTTATGATTTACATACTGTTTTTAAAAGTAACTTTTAATTGTTGTTTTACAGAGTGGATATTGAGTTTTTAACATCATGCCCAAACCTCGCAAAGAGGGTGCCTGGACCTTTGCTTTGGGCACAATTCTCATTTTTGTGAAATCCTTGTGTAACTTTGAGCCTGATTATAATTTGTAAACTGTTCTTTGTATACCATCTAGCCAGATGTATGGTGCAAGTCACCATAGCAATAAATATTGATTACATTGAATATGTATTTTTATGACCTCTTATTTGTGGCTTAGAAGTGCCCATCTCTTGTGCCTCTCCCTACTTAATGAAAAAAAAATTAACCACCAAAAAAGTCTTGCAAAATACGAAAGCCAAAAATTACAATGTTACCTATACTAGCCATTTAATCTATGTCTGCAAAACGTACATATTAATAAGTTTACCACCAATTTTTAGGTTAAGTTTAAATATTTTGCTTTAAGTACTTATGTAATCACCAGTTAGTTTTTTGTAATTTCACATTAAGATGGTGTTTTACATTTAGTGAGTATGATTTACTAGTTGTTTACTATAAAGTATTTAATTGACATTATATTGCTATTTAAAGTGATATGTTAAATATAACCCTTCATTAATTTATATCATTGCGAGCATTAATTGTAGATAGAATAGAATTTGAGAAAACACAGCCCGCGAAAGTTAATTTATCGACGTGACAAGATTACGTTTTTTGTTCATTATTTAAGGATCTTTTTCGTTTAGCGAATATACCGTTCCGTTTAGCAACAATACATACAAGTCAACCCTATTGTACTAACAATAAGAGCATCGGTATAATTCCTATTTTTTAAGCCAAGCATAAGGCGCGCTCGTACCCTGATTAAAGAAAAAGCAGAATTTTTAAACACCTAGTGTAACGAAACAGATCGATAGTATATTATGAAAAATATACAAAGGTGAGAAAAGGAATAGGAAAAGAGTAATAACCGAATAGAATTCATAAATATAACTCTCTTTCAGCAGAAAAAAATGCTGAATAACTTTCAAAAATAAACTTTCACGTCCAAACTCTCAGAATTTTCAGCGATAACACTATATTTTTTTAGGTAATACATAGCTAACGTATAGTACTAAATTAATAATCAGCAGTTTTTTCAATTGTGTTAGAATATATCGAAAAATATAAAGAAAACGTTCAAAATTAACGCATTTTCGCATTACAACGTCCAATTTAACTAGTGATTTTCAACCTTACGTAAAGCATCGTAAATTATTTTAAAATTGGGGTTAGACCGCGTCTTAACCATGGCTAGGTACCATTTTGTCTTTGTTGATGAAGATCCCCACACTGTAGTAACAGTTAGAATTTTAATTATATTTCTTATATTATTTTTCACTTTTTCCTAGATGTGCAACAGGAAAGAAGCAGTGAAAGTGCGGTTGATGACCTGTAGTACGTCCGCGTAATGAATGACAATGTGATAGAAAATTAGGTTACGTATGTGTTCGCAAGGTTGGCTTGGCACTTGGATTGTGGATTGAGTTAGAAGAGAAAAAATATTGTCCATTACAAATACAACATATACATATCGTATAAAAACAGTTAAGTATGACTCTGTGCCCATAAGACGATATTTCTCTTTAAATGATAAATAGTATAAATCTTTGATGGTGTAGATACAGAAAATTAAAAAATAACATTGCTTAAAATATATTTATAGTACTCGTACATCATCACATTCAAAGTATAAGCTAAGTATATAATTTCACTTACTATTGAGTTCTTAACACAGAGTGGTTCCACAGCATCGAGGAATAAGTACTATAGTTGCATATCTTCTAAGACGGACATAACAAATGCTCCTTGTATCAGGAGTATGTGGTAAGTATGAAATTGCCATTTCACACCGAATAATAAAATAAAAAATCTTGTATGATAAACTTTATTTATTTCATCTAAGTATTTTTACGCTCGTTATCCGTACATTTATCTTTACTAAGTAATCGGAAGTTCATTCAAAGCTTTGCGATAGAACACTGGGAACCTGGACTGCAGAAACTGTGTGAAGGCATGTTGTAGTTACTGCTCCCAGCGAAGAAATTTTTTCCTTGTAAAATATTGTCCAAATTGCTGACAAAATAGTAGTTGGTTGGGGCGAGACCCGACGAGTATGGAGGATGACGGATGACTTCTAACTGCAGGTATTTTAATGTTAAATCTGTCATTATATTATCTGTAATGATTGTTGAGAAGTGTGAGGTCTTGCGTTATCGTGAAGCTATATTGGTGAAGACCGATTGACAAATCGGGGCTGTTTTATTGCGAGTTTTACCATCATTGTCCGGAGTTCTGCACAGTAGACATCTGCTGTTATGACCTGACCTGATCTGAGGAAGCTATAGTGAATTACACCATTAAGTACCCACCGAACCGTTACCATCACCTTTCTACGGGTAAGCTTATCTTTAGGGCATTGTTGTGGCGTTTGACTGGGTCACTATTGCGTTTTTCGCTTGTGATTATGGTAAAGAATCCACTTTTAATCCCACTTCACAGTTCTCCAATTATCTTCTTCGGTCCAATATTTCTTCATTTCTGTTTCAATTTAAGATGATGTCAGTTCAGAGCTTGAATTCATTCTATCTCTTTTACTCGAAATCAAGCAAGCGCATCACGAAAAAAGTATTAAGATTCATAAAATATAAAATTCACTATTCAATACAAGTACAATTTTAAAAGTTTAATACCGACTTCCATTCTATTCAGTTATTGGACGTACACGTAACACGGGAAGCACCACCTTTCAAACAAAAAATGATTTTGAGAATCGGTTTACCCAGTCGAAAGTTATGAGGTAACAAACAAAAAAACATACAGGCGAATTGAGTACCTCCTCCTTTTTTTGGAAGTCGGTAGAAAAAACAATATACGCCAGTTGTTGGTGTATGTGTATTAAAATTTATATTTTATTATATGTGTTTCATGACAAATACAATTGTGAACAAAACTGTTTTAAAAGTGAAATTAAGTGGTATGTTTAATTTTTTAATGTACTTTATAATATGTTAAAATATGTTTTTAAAATCGTCAATGTGTACTTAAAAGCTTTGGAAATGTCATATTATTTCTTGGAATTTTAAGTAAGTCGTTGCTTGTAAGATAAACTGCTTCAAAAAGCCTCAAGCTTATCGACGTCATGAATTGACAGCACCTTAACAAGGTAAGGCAAGCTTCGACGCACGCTCCTCTCTGCAGATCAGTCAAATCACATTTTTATATTTATTTCAAATATTACCAACCGAAGTGTAGCGAGCTTAATGCACGTTTTCACCAACATTTTTGGTAACACCTAAGCCAAGTTAGGTGACATTTTTGTACTACTAAGTGTTACTAACTGGCTTAGGTGTTACCTTAAATTTTGGTGAAAACGGGCATAACTGTGTTGGGGTTTATAGGACACCGTACCACCGTATCCTTAAAGTTTAGTATACATACTAAAGTTTCACAAAACATAGTATTAAGCCAGCACATCTGACACTATGGTTTTACCAAAACGGTCAGTTGAATGAGAATGCTACCTTGCAGCTTACCTTGATGCCTTGTAAATATTTACAAGGCAGGAGCATTCTCATCCAATTGTCATCCAATATTTAAAGTACTTTGACAAGACCAAACAATCTCACACTCATATACATTCGTACACAAGTACAATAGAATCACAATTATTTGATTTTATTTGTTAAGGCAAGGTGCTGGTGCCAAAGTACATTTCAACCATGGTAGGTGACCCGGTTGTATAACAGTTTTTTTTTAAACCTTAAGCAAGATTATGTTTTGCCATTCTTTTCCTACATGTGTACAAATTTATTTTTACTGATCTTTTATGAGGAAAACAAGTATATATTTATTCGATTTTGATTTGATAACCCGAGTAAGTCAACACACTTACCGTTGTTATTTCCTTGCACTTTCATCACGCACGGTACTTCCTTTCTTACGTAACAGGAACACAGCGGGCGCGCCAGTGAAAGTGCGGTCGGCGACCTGCGTCTGCGCAGCGAATGTCAATGCGAACTGAAATTAGGTTACGCATGCTGGTGTACGGGGAACGCTACTGGCGGAACTTGGCCGGTCATACGCAACCTTGTGACGATAACTTCTTATATGGACGATCAAATGTGTCATTTTCATCATGTACGGTAGGCATTTGTTTATTGGTACAGGAACACAGAGGGTGTACCAGGGAAAATTCGATCGATGACATTTCTGCGCATATGTCAATGCGAAGTAAAATTAGGTTACTCATGCTGGTGTACGGGGAACGCTATTGGCGGAACTTGGCCGGTCATACGCATCCTTGTGACGGTAACTTCTTGTATGGACGATCACGTGTGTCATCTTCATCATGTACGGTAGGCATTTGTTTATCGTTACAGGAACACAGAGGGGCAACAGTGAAAATTCGATCGATGACATGTCTGCGCATATGCGAATTAAATTACGGTTACGCATGCTGCTGTAGAATGAGCACCCGTAGCGTAGCAGGTTCTATATTTGACAGCTGCGTTAGCTTAATTTTGGTAGTGGCCTTGCCTTCAAAGCGCAGGTTCGATGGCTGGTGCAAATATTAGTGTGATGAGCTAAAGAGTTTTCGGGTCTTGGTTGTGGAGATGTGTTATTCCGCGTTAAATTATGCGCGTCCAATGTCCAATGTCCAGGTCTCCTGTGATGCGACACAGGAGTATGCACCTGCACCCTGCAGCTAGTACAGGGTATGAGTGTATAAACCTTATTGAATGAAACCTGTGGGCCGAGCACGAAAATCTGTTTAAGTGTAACGCAATCGCATCGTTAACGTATTCAGTACAAACTGTTATTTATCTTATCTTTAATTTAATATGTATTATTGATATCAAATATGGACTTAAAATTTGAAATATATAATTTATTTTGTATATTATTTAATGATCTAGTACAATAGCAGCACCTCCGCACCAATGCGTCTATTCTGCGAGAGCTTAGTCAGTAAAAATCAGACTATCCACCATCTGTCTACGCAGAATACTAGAATTTTTCGGACACATAGCACGCAAAGACGGTCAA
Organism: Selenia dentaria; assembly: GCA_917880725.1. Lineage (NCBI taxonomy): Eukaryota > Metazoa > Arthropoda > Insecta > Lepidoptera > Geometridae > Selenia > Selenia dentaria. The sequence continues at coordinate 6,740,337 of OU862901.1, read as the reverse complement.
CACATCGAACAGCTGATGGTGACAGGCAAGGTTGATGGCAAAAGACCAAGAGGCCGCAGTCCAACGAGATGGTCGGACCAAATTCGATCCGCGATAAATACCAATCTCCACAAAGCCCTCCACGAAGCATAGGACCGGAACAGATGGAGGGACTTAGTCCATAAGAAAATTATTCAGCAAGGGAGTCACGACCCTCAGTAATGAGGAATACGACGCGAGGAGGAGGACAATAGCAGCACAGATAACTCATAGTTTGCACTGAATGCGTAAAAAATATGGTAACGTAAAACTTAAGCAGTTTTTCGTGGTCGGCCAGTAGGACGGCTGACCTTCAAGGCTTTACGCTGCCTGGACCTGGTTGTATTCCACTTTTGAATTAGAATAATACTCGATAAGCCAGGTCGTAATAATACATCTAGATATCCGAAAAATGCGATGTTGGACGGGCTGACTAGCTTATCCGTCAATCCACAGAAACCATAGATTATGGCTGATATTCCTCACAGGCTCAGCAGTATCACAGGCACAGGCAGGCAGCAATAACAGCAAACCATATCAGCACAAATCACGTGTCAGAAAGAACCGTTGTATAAACTAAAAACCCATATCCACCGAGAGTGGTACGTCTCACGTCATACCACGATTCATAGTCATAACCGTTCGATTTGATAGAGTGACCATGATGTTCTGTTTTGTATAGCCGATTTTTTTATATGTATACTCGCTGACCCGCCACCCACGGCTCCGCTCCCTTGGTCTTCGCTTGGTGTAGTGGTAGAAGCTTTGGAATCTAGAGGTTCCGTGTTGGATCCCCGGGTCGGACACTTATTGGGTTTTTGACCCAAACAATTTTTTTTTGTTGTTAAAAATGTTTGACAAAGAAATGCTCAATAGCAGGGGACAGTGCCCCGTAGATGTAAATATGAAATGAAATTATTTAATTTCTATAAGTGCTATAAGTTAAGTAAGAAATTATTTAATAAGTGTTGGTACAATTTAGGTCTTATATTAAAATTCAATAGGCTCGCCCTCTATTACAAGGAGCTTAATATCTGGCGAAATGTAGCTAGGTGTTTAAAACGCCGCTGCTTACCGCTTCAAGGATATATAGAATGTTAAATTGTGTTTAAAATAACAATGCATTGCATTATTTACGTGAATGTTATATTGTGTTTAAAATAACAATGCATTGCATTATTTACGTTAAAGTTTATTTTCACTGAGTTTTGAGCGAATCGCACCAGAAATATTTTTTCTATACTTACAATAATTTCTCAACTTTACTGTACATCCTAATATAAGTAGTTTGCAAAAACATAAAATACGCGTTACTTTCTTAAATATTATAAATTTCTCATTTTATACTCGTACCGAGGAGACTCGAATTGCGCGCTATCACCTATCGTAATGCGCATAAATTCAAATAATATAACAATACAGGCTGATTTTATCACAAAAAATATCAGTTTTTAAACTGACATGGCCACTAATGCAAGAGTTAACGTTAGAGACGGGATATTTACCATGTATTATATTTATTGTGAGCTCTCGATATTTCGGCACAGTTGCATGCGCCATGTTCACGAGTAACCTGAAGTATCTGCGGGTAGGTATTGTTATGAGCAGACTAAACGGTCCCTCTTCCTTTCACGTTTCTGGCGTTCCGGCTTATCGCCGATGACACAACAGTCACTTGAAACTCGATCTGGGCCTCGACACACATAACTCACGGTATCTGCTCGCGAGCTTTCTCCGGAACTTCTCGGTTTTTGCAAAGATGAACCACTGGACTCCAAGTTCTCGACAGTTGAAACCTCTTTATTAAAATTCCTATATTTGGTAATTTCGATTACCTCCCTTACCAATCTAGGTATATAGTCGCGTTCTGTCGAGATTATCTGAGGGTTATGTAACTCAATCCAATCGAGAGCTCACAATAATACAATACATGGTAAATATCCCGTTTCTAACGTTAACTCTTGCAAAAAAAGACGTGTGGCACTCGGAGACTGCCGCGGTAAAGCTATTGCATTGCTGTTTTTATCAACTTATGCAATTATAATTATTTAACCAATGCCATCTAGAGGCGAGTTGCTGAACTAAAGAGACAAGCGTGATATTCCAAAAAGTCATTAAAAGTTCTGCTATTCATCGATAGATGCCAAATCAACTTATGCAATTATAATTATTTAATCAATGCCATCTAGAAACGAGTTGCTGAACTAAAGAGACAAGCGCGATATTTCGAAAAGTCATTAAAAGTACTGCTATTCATAGATAGATGGAGTCGGAGTAGGGGGCGTTAGGTTATTTTCGTTACGGAATTTCTGGATTCGGTATCCACGCTCAAGGCCCGCGATCGAAGCTATGCAATAGCTTAAAAAAATATAACGGTCTAAAAAGTTTTACTGGCTCATTATAATACAAACGGTACGTTTAAACCCCAAAAAATCTCATCCAAGTATGATGTGTGCAATATACAAATCCTCTATAATATCATTCTATGATCATGGTTACCCTTGCACCAATAAATCTATCTACCTAACAGTGATTGATATGCGATAGTTGGCCGTTATACGTGATATACGATTTTGGCGTTTGCTGCAACGGAACAAGCATCCGGAATGTTTGCATTGGCTGCAATGCTAACGAGATGAGTAGGTATCGCTTCCAGTGGGTAAGCCAAGCTAGAAACATCACTAACTATATTTAGTTAGAGATGTTTCTAGCTTGGCTCAGTTGGTGCATACTCCATGTCAAATGATATGTCTTAACCCACCAATAGTCATAAATCACCCGTTTATGTTCTATAAGTAAATAAATATTCAAACTGGACATTCTGATCGTCAGGTAGTTTCGCAGTCCTGGGAAGAAGAATGGGTGGAATAGATTGGAACTCAATAAATGTTTTGTTGTCTATGCCTACGTATATGTCGTGCATTTGAATACTACCAAGTAGGCATATATGGAGTAAAGAACATATTAAGTACAAAAGGCAGATAGGTCAAAAGTTTGTTGAAGGCGCACCTCAGAGTGAGTATCAACAAATACTTACTCTGAGCTGAGAGGCGCACTATCTACCGTGCTTCTCTACGAGCAAACATCGTTGCATCTTTGACAACATCCGTGAAACAAATGACGAGATAACATGAAACGTTGGTAAAACAACCTTATGAACAAGGGCGATATCTCATAAAGTATTTGACATCGGTGAGCTCGTCGACGAATCATTACAGCCATGCGATTCTCTAATGATTCGTCGATGTGCTCGTCGACGAGCTTGCTTTTCCAACGTGTCTTGTCATATCGTCATTTGTTTCACGAATGTTGTCAAAGATGTCCAAATTTAAAGTTCCTACTCTTACAAAAAACTTCGTTTCCTTGTTTTACGCAAAAATGTCAGTTGACTCTAAGCATAGTATCATCCTTGCTCTAAGCAAAGACATAAAAGTCTGCCAAACAGTGATCTATACTATCAGGCAGGCATTAATATCGCAAAAAGGATTAGAGCCATCTGCCATCACGTTATCATCGCTTTGTATCATAATCAGCCCCATTTTCCCACTGCTGGAACTCAAGCTTTCCTCTCAGATAGAGTTTGGGCCATAATCCACCACGCGGGCCCAGTGCGGATTGGTGGATAGGTTAGTGGCCAACCCATGTCGAAGTTTTCAGGCCGCCCAAAGGCCTTCGACATAGCCTAACGACTGTTGTCCTAAGACAAACAACCGGGACCGAAGGCTTAACGTGCCCTCTGAAGCACGGAAGCGCTCAGTTGAATAATACCACTAGCGGTCACCCATCCAAGTCCTGACCGCAGCAAGTGTTGCTGGGTTTTGATCGGTTAAGATCGCCAAGTCGAGCTCCGCTACGAGCGCTTCATCGCTTCTTATGAAGTGAGGTAATCCAAAAAACAGTCGAAAGCTTCTTTCTTATGTATGATATTGATTTCTTCTTATGATGGTCTTATTGGTTAGTACCAACGTCTCCAGATTTGCAAACAGTACTGCATTCATTAAGCTTTCAAGGGCGTACTGGAGCAAGAGAAATTGATGTCTCAAGATGACAAGCGCAGTGCAGGCGCAATCATAAACTGCCATCGTCAAGCGTAGGCAGATCAGGAATTGTCAGGCAAACGACTTGTATACCTTGAGGGTAAAGTATAAAACTGCTATAGATATATCTATCTCGTATGGTATCTCCACCCGGTGGCGCACAGTCCCAACCGGCAGTGATCATGCGACGACGCGCGGGAAGTATTCCGTAATTTTCACCACTTTTCCTTACTTTCATCTCATTGTGGCTATTGGAAACGATAATGTAACGAACTCGTTTTCATAATACATGTATGTCTGTTGTTGCTAGGCAATTACAATAGTTATGAATATTAATAACGTTAGGTGCCGTTCAGGCAGTATCATACTTTTTGAAACAACGCAAGTATACTTTACTTACTCAAATTTATTTTTAGGTTTTGTGGTTTAATGAAATTAAATTCTGATCAAAAACTAAAATCCTACTGATCCTGATAAAACATGTTTTTTTTTTTCATTTGTTCATTTATTTAGGTAAGTAAACAAACAGTAACACAATACAGGATGTACTTTAAAATAACAATAAAGTATAATACATATGCTTAGTAATTGTATCACCAACGACATTTACCACGGCTTATTTATTAAATATTATTACTTTGTCAAACAAAAAGAAAAAGAGTTCTAATACTCACTACTTATGACGGAATATTTATAATAATTGTGGAGCAAATCAAGGCTGTTCTTTGGAAAAGCCCGAACGTAATGCGAGGAGGCTGTTCGTTCCATTGGAAATTCTGGTACGCCGGGTTTTCGTGGATAAAAATCACACAAAACCTAACCAGTACAAATGTAGCCGGGAATCTTGTCTAAGACTTTCTTCCTCGTTAACAATACATAAATAAGCACTTAGTTCATTTTCTTAGTCGCTTAATACCAACAAATTAAAAAAGTATTTATTGTAAAACATAGTTCAACATTAGACATGGTTAGCCACTCGCTTCTGAAACACCATTTCCAGTAATGTGGGAGTCCATGGATGCATTGAGTGAGTGCGAGTTGGACTCGTGCTTCGCGGGTTCCATACCTACGTACGGTATCCAAGTATAAAGGTACATACGTAGGTATATACGTACAATAGTTCGCACATTGAAACTTTTTTCGTCAAACTTATTTTGCCGTTCGATTTCAAGACATGTCCGCAAATAATAAGTTTGTTAACAGTAAACTAGGTATTCTGTTATTAAAGTTTATTTACGGTTTTTTGATATTTTCCTTTACATGTACTGTAAGACGTTAACTTCTTGCCAAATTTCATGATTCTGGGTCAACGGGAAGTACCCTATAGGTTTTGATTCCCTTGCATGAATCGCAAATATGCGAAAATATGTGACATATATGGTCATATCTTTTGATCCAGTTGACTTACATGTTTGATATTTTCATGCAAATACGGATATTTCTAAAAAGAAGCTACTAATTTGTTTCAATATCAGATTTAATGATTTGATTGAATGAGTTAGGTTAGGTTTCATTTCATTTCATCTCATTAAATTTCATTTTCATTTCATATCAATAAAAAAATCAACTGAAGACTTGGCTGTATGGCCATAGTTCCCTTTGCCTACCAGAATGGGTGAAAAAAAAAACTCTGCAGATATTCTACGGTTGGCGCCATTTTCCAGAAATTTTCTTTGCGAGTTTATTTGATTAAATTGCTTAATTTTTTCGCAACTGTATTAAAAATAGTCGTTCAGTACACGTGCGGAACCGTCATTGCAACTTGTTCCGACTGTCAACGCTCGCCTTCGGCTGCGCGTCGGCTCGGGTAGACATTTGTCGGAACTCTTTGCAATGACAGCCTTTGCCCACTTGTAATGAAACATACTATTACTTTCTTACCTATACTTATTGCTAGGGATTGCTTTTGCTGTGACCTGCTTACTTACGCTGTTCTTCTACCTGTTTTAACATAGGTACGACAATTGTGAAAAGTACATTGTAGGTAATATTTAACACTATTATCATACGATTACAACAATACAGTCACAGTCTAGCGCCCATAATAAGTGTTATTTTCGGTGGGCGTAGCAAGGACGAGGTGTAGGGGGCTGCATAAGTTTTTATAAGAAAATATGTAGCTAGTAGGTATTATTATAATTAACTTAATTATATGCGTATAATTATGTACTATTATATTAAATCCTAACGTTTTACATTTGATAAGTTTAAATTTTAATCGCTCTCCCTTCTACGAGAAGTGAATTGTTTTCTCAAAATATGTAATTGTTTATTTTAGATTTTGAAATTCCTATAATAACACATTTTTTTAAAGTTATGGTTCATAAATTTATTGAATCTATACCTCGTCGTGACATATGTATTTCACTAACCTACACACATCGTGAAGGTTTCAGTTTAGTGCAGTCCTTATTTGTGTCTATACTCCTTGGTAGTTCTACCCGTTGGCTCATAGGCCTAGCACAGGCATAGGTTAATGTCGTAGGCCCTATTGTTCGTCTATCTATATGCATAGTCTACTACACATTGACGTTAGTAGTAGATACAGCTGCACATTCAGCACATTTTATTCCTTTCTATATGTAAACTTACTTTCATTATGGAACGGCCTGGAATCAAAAACTGAGAACTGTAACGGGAAATAATATTTTTTAAATATATGGAAAGAAAAGCACAATATGAATCTGTGTAAACCAGCTCTACCCTGTAATAACGTATAAATTAATATTATATTTCATGAATGAGCGAAAAGGACATATTTAGATTTAACTTGCCCCCTTCCTTAATACGTTCCCTTTATACCAAACAATGCGACGTACCGTTACCGCTTAGGTCGCTTTCTCATTTCGCCGGTATAGCGGTCACCTCGATTCGTAACTGGTAACCGGCGAACTTGTTAAACGAGCGTTAGATAGTTATGTGAACTTATGGCTATCATATTCATAACCTACATTATGCAAAAATATTGTAAACATACAAGTCAATAGCAGAATAAGAACACGTTTGAAAGGCACCGTTCAGTTACCGTTCGGTTGCAATTTAGTTAGTGGGATCGGCCCCTTGATAGTAGTAGACAGATACTAGATCAAGAAAAAGACTTTAAGACTTTTTCTTATCCTTTTCTTGACTTGAAGTATACTCTAGGAAGAACCCAAACAAGAGTGCAGAGTTGCTTTTTTGTTGACGCCAGTGATCAATCAAAACATAGGTAAATTCTGCTAACTTATAGTGTGTTCGAATAGAACCCTTGTGAGTTATTTTCGCTTAAAACGCTCACAAGGGGCGTTCGAATTGGGAATCTGTGGGTGAAAATGTCGTTCATATCTCTTTTTGTTTAGCGTTCGGAAAGCTAAAAAAGAGGAATTTTTGCCACCAAAAAGTGTAAATGCCCTGATAAGCTAAACAAACGCACCTCATATGGATCAAGAACGAGACGCTAATTCATATTCATATACATTTAGTAGCGGTTAATGTTTATGTATCTACTGACTACCCGCGACATCGTTCGCGTAGTAGGCTCAGCTTTCAACGTCAACATAACCACCCATATTTTCTTGATATTTTCGTATGAACCTTCTACGAAGTATTAGAAAACATTTAAAAAAAGATGAATGAAGTTGATGAAGCCGTTCTCAAGTTATAGCGGGACCAGAAGAAATAGGGGTTCATTTTTATATAAATAGATTACAGTATATAATATAATATTATAGTATAGATAGGAAGCTAACAGCAGCACCATAGCATCAAGTACCTTATACCTAATGCCAGTAAAAAGACGCACAAGTCTTTCGCCTGATATAGTATATTCTATCAGGGGACGATACCACCACTAACTAAATTGCAATCGAACAGTAACTGAAAGGTGACTTTTAAACGTTTATTAAACTTATTCTGTTATTGACTTGGAGTACCTACTCTGAGAAGCACCTAAACAAAAGTACAGCTGCAGGTACGTTTTTTTGACGCCAGCGATCGATCTAGATCGCTGACAAATCAGAATCGTCAACTTAAATTCTGCTAACTCTAAAGATCAAGAACGCGACGCTAAGACTTATTCATGTTTATTTAGTAGCGGTTAATGTTTATAAAGTATTTTATTATATATTAGTGTTTAAAATGACATCCCAATACGGTTATAGAAATTGTAGAATGACTTTTTGGGTAACTGTCGAACGACAACCGGAGTCAAACTGCAGCTGCAGAGATTGTTGAACGTTGTGAAATAGGTAGGTAGTAGAATTGGCCTCCAGAGTCGAATAGATTCGTCTGCCTCAGATATTGATAGTAAAAATGTACTTAAAAAGTTGCATCGACCAGCAGTCTGAAGAAGTTGATATGCCCGCATCCTATCTCACCTAGGTGCAATGAGAATTGAGAGGTTCCGTTAGTTTAGTTATAGTAAAATATCTATGTAAGCTATTTTGTATCTGTAAACGGCATAAAGTAAAACTAATAAACCTTAGTAATATGTCGTGTTGGTGAACTGCAAGAAGGTTAGAATGAAGACCTCGGATATTGGTAAGGTCCACACAGATTACACAAAGGGAAAGAAATGTTCAGTTTAGGCAACTCCTGTAAACAGAAATGTTAGTAAGTTGATGACTGGAGCTGACAACAGTTACAATTTGATTGCAACTGAGATACATAGTAACCCTGCAGAACATAAATCTTGATGGTTACTAAATACCATTTTAAAAGAGGCAACCATACATTATATTTTATTTCACAGTTCAGTAAACACCAGTCGTAAGATGCTAAATGCCAAAGGTACTTCACCTTGTTTTCGACCATTAATATTTGCGCATGATCATGACCTCATCATGACACAAGATGGCCGCCAAGTAGGCTAAGTGTGACAGTCGGCGACGTAACGCCAGTAACTGACCGACTTTTGGACGCCTTTCGCCGGACTTTCTCCGAGATGGTCCACTTTACGGTAAGGTGGATTTACACTGTCTGGTTTTTGGATTACTATTATTACATTGCATTTTTAAATCGAAGCCAAAATTTCGTTTGTAAATTTATGGATGGACAAATTATATCGTTAAAGACTTTAGGGTTATACAAACTTCATGTGTGCCCAAATAATGTCATTGTGTGTGATGTTTGGAGAACGAAATCTCCATTCAAAATGTATGTTATTTTATTTAATCCATAAGTTTAAAAATGGTACGGACCATAGTGTCTGTAGTGTGTAATTAATTAATAAAAAAATAGGTATAATGGCAGTACCTATCTCCTTGGACGAACTCATTCAAAAATAGCTTTACTACAATTATGAAGACTATCGTATCACGATTATTTCCATAACCTCATTATCGTATTTATGACTTTCTTAAATCTACACAAGTCAATCTTAATTGTAATGAAATCTAAAACTACAAACTTCTACCAGTGCGTAGTACCCTTTACCGGCTTAGTTCGCCGGCCATTTCTAATGTCAATGCCGTGTTGTTTTGACCGCGACAATCGCGTCTCACCTTTCACGCGAAGACTAATTCTTTAGTAAACACTCACTTCAAAATGACTAACATATCCAGTTAGTCATATTTTAGTGCCTTGCTGTGAACTATGTTATGTAAATAGCAGCTGAATGATGCAGATAAGTAAGAAAATAGGGTATAAAAAGTATTCGTTCTTATTTTGAAAATGAACGATTTAAAAATAAACAAAAGATAATCGATACATAGTTAGTATTGCATTCAATTGTTTTACGGTAGCCTCGAGCTTGATATAAGGCCATAGAAGAATTACCTATAGAAACTGAGTTCGCGCGCAAAATGTAAGCCTCATAGCCATAAATGGCTTTATACGACGCTCTCGCTGTCAGAGTTCGGTAATTCTTCTAAGCATAAAGCATGATTAAAATTGTTAATAACCCTTTGCGTCCCAGAGACGTAAATGTACGTCAGTTTCATTCATAAATCTTTTGTTTTAGTTATCACGGTATAATAAGGAATATTTAGTATACATTTGCACACCTTTTTTTTGTCAATGTAGTTGAAATACAAACTGGGTTAGCATTAAGGCGCGGTCCAACCCCAATTTTAAAATAATTAACGATGCTTTACGTAAGGTTGAAAATTGCTTGTTAGATTGGACGATGTAATGCGAAAATGCGTTAATTTTGTACGTTTTCTTTATATTTTGCGATATATACTAACAGAATCGAAAAAACTGCTGGTTATAACTTTAGTACTATACGTTGGCTATGTATTACATAAAAAAAAATATAGTGTTATCGCTGAAAATTCTGAGAGTTTGGACTTGAAAGTTTATTTTTGTGGACCTATTCAGGATTTTTTTCTGCAGAAAGAGAGTTATATTTATAAATTCTATTCGGTTAAGTATAACTCTTTTCCTATTCCTTTTCTAACCTTAACAATTTTTTTATAATATATTATCGATCTGTTTCGTTACACTAGGTGTTTAAAAATTCTGCTTTTTACTATTATCAAGATACGAGCGCGCCTTAAGTTATGTCACAGACAACTGGAATGGTAAGGACAACACACATATGTAATAAACGACTCTACAATTATGTATGCACAATAGCAGTTTTGCAGAGGAACAGAAAAACATATTTTTTGAACTTAGGATTTTCTTTCATATGCGAATATAACCGTTAGTTAAAAGTATAGTCAACGTAAGTTATATGGTACGTACTTTGTCATACATAATATTGTCACTTGCAGATTTTATATAAAGGAGAATGCCCAATTTACTAGGAAACTTAAATCTCCCTTAAAAAATTGTTGTGTATTGATTACCGTTATGGTGCACATTATTGCACCTGTGGTTGGTAGTATTGACATCACGGAAATTAAATAATCTATCAAAACAGTACTTCTAAGTAATCGATTTTATGCTGGAGTGAAAAAATACGTTGTGATCGCCAAATGCGTAGTAAAAATATTAAATTATTTTAGGATTATATTTTTATATTATACAGGGTGTTTGGTAGAGGGACCGACAAACCAAATGAGCGTGTTCGGGGGCCCACTTAGAGAATACAAGTTGGCCAAAAAAAATCACCGACACCCCAATTTTTTTAAACTTTTTTTTGTGAATTTTCTCGTTTTCTCCAATATTGTACCTATTTACCACCATAACATTTGTAAAGTATGTTTTAGACCGGATGTTTTTAGTTTTTACAAATTTTACAAATGTTATGGTGGTAAATAGGCACAATTTTGGAGAAAAAGGGAAAAATCACAAAAAAAAAGTTAAGCATATTGGGGGTCGGGGATTTTTTTTGGCCAACTTGTATTCTCCAAGTGGTCCCCCGAACACGCTCATTTGGTATGTCGGTCCCTCTACCTAACACCCTATATATAATACTAGCTGCTCTCCGTGGTTTTTCCCACGCGGTGATGGATGATGATGAGTCTTATATAGCCTATGATATTCAGGGTGAATGTAGCTTTTCAATGGTGAAAGAATTTTTGAAATCGGTCAAGTAGTTTTTGAGCCAATTCGTTACAAACATACTTACATATAAATGTTTCCTTTTTATAATATATTTTTTATGATATTATGTTATATATATTAGTAGACTTTATCTACGTAACACCTTACAATTTACCTTATTTATTACATATTTATATATAGGTTACCATATAAAACTACGCTCCTTATTTCGCACAACAAAATATGCTGGTACAGAGGAATGGGTTGTTTTAGTTTGATACTGCAATTGTGAAGCTGACTGTACATCTTTGTACTATCTTCTCCTATGATAAATGTATTTTTTTGGGAAACCCATAACATCAAGTGAAAGAAGAAAGCAGCAGACGTTTAACCAGAATTGTATTTTCCTTATTTGTTTATAAGCAGAAATAATATTCTCATTTATTATTTTGTTTTGTTAATTCTACTTTCACATTTAGGTAAGTTTCATTAATATGCTGTGACAATATTTGGTTACTTAATTAAGGTAAAAAGAAATAAGTACTTACAGTTATTTCTATTTTCTTAAATTTAATCACTTACCAAAAAGTAGTTTAACATATAAAAACAATATATTTACTAGCAAACCCTGCGAACTCCGTTTCGCCATCAGATGGCTTATTAACATTTCGTTTGGCGCCATCTACTTAAAATATTGGTTTGTAGTACATGCTATGTATCAGAGATGGCGCTGTATGTGAAAAAAGATTTTCCAGCTTTTCTTTTTAAATTTTTCCTGAATTTTCTTTACGATAAACCTCACGGAGCCCGAGACCTTTCCAACGAATGCAAAACTGTGGAAATCGGTTCGTGCGTTCTGGAGTTATAGCGTCAGGAAGGAAAACCCGACTTATTTTTATTTAGTAGATAGTAGATTAGCTGGTGCCTGCGACTATGTATAGCATTAGTACTTCGAGTAGTTTATTATTTCTCCAAGGGCATATCTACCTCTATACCAAAATGTCATAAAATATGTACATTGTCAAACGCAATTGCTATAATAGTATTATTTTAGTACATTTAAATACTTAGTATATCAATCAGTAAACAATTATAATAAAATAAAACTAATCACCATGGAAAAAAACTGTCATTACATTGAATCGCCCTTGGCGGTGTTTGTGTTACATTTCATCACCCTTGACGGTCGCCGAACACGTCTAGTGTATCGAGCTGTCAAATTAACTTGTCTTTTGACTAAGCTATCAGAAACTAAAACAAACTTTGACAGAACTGTCATCATTACGATCTTGACGTAGGCGGAGATTTTATTATTTTGTCTATGCTGTGCCCAAGCGTATAACGCTTTATCACCTGCTTGGTGATTGATGATGATGGTGATAAAAAGTATCCTATGCGTTAAACCAGTACCAGAGTAGGTGTAATAGACAAATATCAACCTTTTGTTACTTATCTACTCGTACTTCAATATCACAAAGCTTAACTTGAGCTAAATTTTACACTCGCCCCTGCGACTTGTTTGAGTGTCGCAACTTTGCCAGTATCTGTTACATGAAAATTCCAACGTTAAAAGCGAAAGAAGAAAAAGAAGAAGAACAAGAAGGCGAAGAAGAATAAGAAGAAGCAAATGAAGAAGAAGGTCTCAATAAAAATATACATAACTTAAAAAAAAACTATGGTGACATTAACTATGAAAAATTGTGCTTGACACTAATAATTTCAGTTATTTTATGTGTAAGTAGTTTAAATTTGACTTGATAAATTACATACAAAAGTGAAAACTTCTAAAGAATATTCTAACGTTTGTGTGGCCTTTCATAAATTAATTAAATAAAAAGAAACAACATTCTCCAGTGACCCACTGCATCACAATCGTCCCAGAACTGCGCACTATGTGGGAACGTATACATATAGTTGCGACCCAGTTTCAACTCCCGTTAGTAGAGAAAGTGCTTGCACCGGTCTATGTAAATTGCATAATTTACCGCTTTTAGATGTAGGGACTGACAGTACCAAATTTTTTTGTTCCGTGTGAACTTTTGACGATGCAGTCATATCATCGATAGGTTTAAACTCATAAACACTATCGATATCGATGTTGGGGTTTGACATATAATATAAGGCTAAATGAAAAGGAACTATCGTAATGCTATCAGTCTGCAACTTGCGGGCGATTCAGATGCATCGTTAAAACACACTCCGTAGATTAATTCAAACCTTACCTTTTTAAATGAAAAAAATGTATTATAGAAAACACAAAATTCGACTGCAAACACAATTTAAAAGTGAACAAACTTAAATTCGTCTATTTAGAGCATCTTGCAAGATGTCCCGCATTTTTTAAATTACCACCATGCATGCATAATTCGTACAATTATTTATTTTTTACAAACACGTTTTTTACATACAAGTTTGACGTTGACAGATATAAAATGACGCATTAAACATTATGTTTGATACAAAAGGTACATAAGTAGACGAAACGAAGTGCACTTTGACCCTAGTGATGTGATATCAATGCCATTTCATTTTTAAAAACCCCACTAGCCGTTTAAGCTGCAGGACACAGGCATATCACTCCTTCCTGGCAGTCAAGTAAAAAAAGTAATAACTCTTGATTCAAAAGTAAATACAACCACTACAAAATTAGGTACGCGTTGAAGTCTTTTCAATGTAAAGAAAAAAAAAAAATTCCTAAAACCACAAAAAGGCTTTAACTTATCTAAAGCGAATAACATTGGCACAAAAAGCAAGCCGGCTATCAATTACATCATTTCTCCTCGCTATACAGTTATGCGTCTCTGTTTCCAAGCAGAGCGCAGCTTTCCATCGTCTAACAAGAATGATCTAACGTGACAAAGCGAAATAATGATGCCACCCGCCCGCCATATTGGTGTAATGGCTGCCACAAAAAAACTAACGGAATAAAATACCTACCTAACCGTCGGGCGGAGAAAGGCTTTCGTTTGTCCTACATATTTGCACACGCGAGTCTGCAACGCGACTACAAAACGGCACAACACTAGTCCGAGTTTCCGCGGGAAACTACCAACCTTATTACTATTGAGGAGCTGTGAAACTCTTTTGGCGGGAGTTTTGACGTACAAATTGAAACGTCAGATTGACAGCGCACAATCTAGTTCTATCTCTGTCTAATGCATGTCGTTACTAGCGCTCTGCTGCGCTTGTCTTTGGTCGAAATTGAAAAAGAAAGCATTGTTTTTTACCGGCATTTTACCGTGCAGTAAGTCGAAGAAAGAAAGCAAACTAAATGCATGTGTGTTAGTATTAGAAACGTCGGATACATACCCGGCTGCATTGCATTAGAGATGATTGCATAAGAAAAATAGCGTTTCCCGGCACACGTATCGTTGCGTTGGAGTGGAGATAGAATTTCACCTTTGATTAATTATGACATGTTTTAATTGTACTTAGATCTATGTATGAATTATTGAAATTAAGTATTTTTGTCACATTTTTGTACTTAAAGTGAGCATAGGACAATAGGTTCTTCTTTACTTGACTGCTCAAAGAACTTGTCTGTATGGACAGTTTTCGGCGTGGCCAGACGCGTGCTCGCTGCACTCTACTCTAGGTCCTTCTTTACGTTCGGGAGTCAAAATGACTTCTTTGACGTAAGATACTGCTGTATCTCGTTTCTGTGCTCATGGATTGCCAATTAATATTAAATACGTACGTATATCAAAATTGCAAAGTTCAATATAAAATCGATAACATAATATTCAGAAAGAAATTACATTTTAGGTAGAGTCGTGAAGAGTTAGCCTCAGAAGTAAGAGCTGAATAAATAATTATAACGAATAGAACAACTGTCTTCTTCTGTTTTTGATTTCCGTGTCAATAGAGACATTAAGGACGGATTCCAATAATCTATCTAACCACAGTTTTGCTTACTACCGATAGAAATTTGACATATCGTCCATACACATAGTGTCAAATATATATCTCTAGTCTCAGACCAAATACTTTTTTATTTGGTCTGAGTCTCTAGTAAGGTAAACCGGCGATAGATAGATTATTGGGACCGGCCATTAGAGATCATGGTCATCGATTCACGCTCGCTAAAGTATTGAACTTGAGTAAAATAAATGAGAAATGATGGTGGATGGTGATCACCGTTGCAAAGAAAGTCAGTCGATGGATTGAAATTTAATACGAGAATCTAAACTAGGTACCTAATTGGTAGGTTAGTTGGTAAGAATATACCTACTTAGATGTTATTATCATTACGCCTTCCAGAATTAAAAATGCCATGAAATTGAAATTGCTGAGATTAGCAAATGTCATTATCAGTATTAAAATTAACCCAAAATTACAATGGGGTCGTTATACAAACACTCTGTCTGGGATACTCAGTTCTGCTGAATATGCGGTAGGTACGTAAAATAAAAGAACTAACAGACATTTCTACTGTGCGGTTAGTGTATTTTGCATAATTCCACAGCGTAATGTCATACGGGCTATTGCTATGGGGTTCAGCGGCTGATATAGAGACCATCGTATTTAAGCGATACATTTCGGTTTCATTAATTTTATTGTTGTCTGGAATCTCAAAGAAAAATAAATTATACTAGCTTTTTCCGATCTCCAACTTTATCTAGTCTCTCTTATTCGGACCCGTCCTTTGAAATAGTACTCTTTGTTTCTAAGTACCTTTACAGGGTTATTGGTAAGTCGACCTATTCCCGTTAAGGGCGTGTAGTTTACATCGTTTCTAACCGTTTTCGAGATATTTGAATTTAATTGTTTTATTATTTATACGTTTTTACACGTTTTAATTATCTACAACGACTTATTTATTAATTTTGTGTACAATATTGGTTATTAAGGTCCTACAGCATCTAATTTTACATGTAAAAATCTAATAATATTAGTAATAATAAGGCTTACACATTTCAATTAAATTCAAATATCTCGGAAACGGTTAGATTTAGGATAGGGTGTTGCCAAATCAGTCAGAAATGATGTATACTAACACGCCCTTAACGGAAATAGGTCGACTTACCAATAACCCTGTATACGCTCACCATATATCTAAGCTGAACTCCTCTTAGAGGAAGAATTATGATACTCATCCAAAACTGATGCAGCTGAGAGGTAACTGTCCTATGCTCCATCATCAGGACATTTGAAGTATCCATCTTCTCTGATTGAAAGAACCCTTACATAGTGATTGATGGGAAGACTGTTTAGTTCTCATCTGAGCCCTTTGGAGCTGAGAGGGACTGGCCTACACTCCATCTTCAGGACCTAAGTTACGTATTGTTTTTTTTTGTGTCCTCCGTTTGTATGGGAACTATATACCGACCCTTTATGTCTTGAGTGTGACTTATAAACCGCCTCCTTAATAATTTTTCCCCTTGCAATTAACCAGTTCGCCAGTTTAATACAAACTATAATATTCCCTGTGTGTGATTTTATGTTTATAATTTGTGTTATTATATACAACATGTATATCACAAATTACATAATTGTAGTAAGATTGTTGTGTACAATTGTATCGAAATTCTTTATTTGTAATGTACTTATGTGCAATGTTGTGTTACAATAAAGAGTTTCTCTATCTATCTATTATTTAATTTGGTTTTATTATTTATTATATAATTTGATTTAATTATGTAAATAAAAGATAACAGGGGTGTATCTTAGCCTCTAGTTTCATTTCTGCTATTTTCCCTAACTTAGGTGATAAATCTTAACTTAAGGCTCACATGATATGCTATCTCTTGTAATAGTCCGGTTGTGTTCCGAATATATATATATATATATATATATATATATATATATATATATATATATATATATCGAAACTACAGCATTGGGCACAAGCGTAACAGTGAAACACAATTGAGGCATATTTTTTGGATGACAATGCTATTTGTTTAATGTCCTTGAAATGACGTGAAGATAGCTTCTAGACATCAGGTTCTGCGCAGCATTTTCTATAGGACGCGCCTTAATTACTTTCCCGCCATCCAATCGTGCTGTTGGTTGGTTGGATCATTTTGCATTCGTTAAAGCGGTTGGTTTGAGGGTTTAACTAGCCTTCTTTATTCCACGGAGGTCGCATACTCCTTTCTGCCAGAGTAAATACAATGCTTCAGTAGTTATGACCATGCTCATAAGTTAGGCTAGATGGTAACGACAGTAGAAGAGCTCGCAGTATTGAGATAGTTATTCCCATTTCACATGATACTTACAACCACCAAGGTTGATAATATGAGAAGATGAAGAAGAGAGAAACTGACGCTGTTGTATTCCTGCTGTGTTTGGGAATCCATTCTGGAAATATTTTACTTAGAAACTAACGCTGTATTCCTATGTATTCCTGCAGCTTTCTTTGCTACCACCGTCCACCGATTCACCGTCGACATTCTAGATAAAGTCTGTTACCGATATATGGTAAGTATACTGATTTTATAATGGAATCTTAATATAAAGCGTATACACAATAAATGTTTTTTGTTTTTTTTTAAATATGGCAATTGTTTAGAACATTCATGCCAGCATCATGTCAAAAGAGAAAGATATAATTAACAAAATCGGAGAATATTAGAATTTCGTAAGTATATGAAACAAAAGAAAAATATCTTATACTACATAAGTACTATCTACAAAATTATTATTAAAAAACTATTTATTAAAAAAACAAAATAATTAGGTACATAATATGCACATGGTTAAACATAAACACCAGTTTAATTTAATTTACACACAACTACAGCATGATGTTATTTTCAGTTATGAAAGATGATATTATATTAATTGTTATTAACGTTAATCTTACACAAAATGTTATCTATATGAATAGGAAGTGGAAAATGAACCAATGAACTGAATAATGAAATATGCTCAAATAAGGGGCAAGACAATCAAATTAAATAAGTATCTCAGCCTATCTTGCATTGGCATTGACTTGAAATTTCTCGTCGCTCTACTTGTCTACTATTGTCTATTCTAAAAATAAACTTTTTAATACCTGCCTACATTCTTTTCACTCCTCTTAAGCATTAATTATGTCTTTATTATATTGTTAAAGAGAGTTTGTAATATCGCGTTGGCGGTTAAACGCGTTTCTACTTCGAGTGGGTATAAAATAATCAATTAAAATTTGTTACAATGCGCAAGGTTACAAAAATAGTAGTGATTATAGTACTTTAAGATAACTATTTTTAAAATAAACTATTTTGCCGCACAACCTGGGAAAGGCTTCGTTAATCGTTTGAAATCTGCGCGCTAAATTCCATTTTATCCGCTAGCTTACACAAGTACAATTTGATTCATACCGACTTCCATTCTATTCCTGTTATTGGAGTGTAACTCAAAAACTTCTGGACCGAATTTAATGAAATTTAGCCTACACGAGAAGCAAGAGGTTTCAAACGAAAAAAGATTTTTGAGAATCGGTTCACCCTATCCAAAATTATGAGGTAACAAATATAAAAAAGTATATATATATATATATATATATACGTCTCGTACCTTTGAAACCTTCGGTACGCTTAGGATATATTTTAATCTTTTGATTCACCCTTGGTTCAATCCTAGGTGATGGAAAAAAAAAATAAAAAAAAATATTAAAATTAATTTAAAAATTTTTCAAATAAATTAAATTCCTTTCCTCAACATGCTCAGCAGGGCTATTATGTATCTCAGTTGCTAACAAATGTCGATTGAAATCTTGAAAAATGGCGGCTCTATGTCCGTTTTGACAACTTTATTAAGCATAAATGTTAGGAAGTTGATGACTGGAGCTGATAAAAGTAGCATAAGGCATAAGACCGCCATTTTTTTCGTTTTCAATCAACATTAGTTAGCAACTGAGAAGCCAAAAACAAATTTGCAGCCAATCGGAGGCTACACAATAGGCTATCATAATCATAATCAACTTATTAATAAAGTCAAATTATACGTCAAAGTTCAAAAACATCTTCATCTTATTTTTTGAAGTTATTTCGAATCTATTCTCTAATCTGTTGGATCAATCCCCCTTTTTTGCCATTATTCCTCTCCATTAAAGGTACTAAAGGCCTATTTATACACTTGTATAACCTTTTTAACTGTCTTGATTTAAGTACTCATTAAAGAGTATATCTATCCATCTCATAAAAAGATTTACGAATTGATTGTACATAAATTGATAGGTACGTAATGAAGCGGTCTATTTGATAGAGATCCAGGCCTGACAGATCCTTTATGCCCGTAAAGTCGAAAGATAAGGTTGCTTCAGCATCCTGCTTGTGTGGGCTACATTTATTTTATACAACCGACTGCCTGTGACTTCGTTCGCGTAGTAGACATGTTTCTACTAAGACCATTGTCAGTATTGTCATTTATATACTGTGACTTTTATTTAACAATGGACATTATTATACCTTGTCAATTATCATTTTAGACCTAAGTCGCCTAACCCTTATGAAAATGTGTGTTCCAAAACATGTCATCCTACGAGGTACCTAACTAGTGATTTTCCGTGTGGGTGGAGCGACGGGGCTCAAGTAGCAAATCATAATGAGAATTCCGAAAGTGATGTCAAAAGGTACGTTCGTTTAGCTTTTAGGGCATAGGTAGCGTTGTCATTGATGGCTGTTTTGTTAAAGCGTTCGTAAAGCTCAAAAATGTTATTTTTGCCTCTTTTGCCACTTTTGCCCACACCCTATTCGAAGGCTCAACTGAGCATAAGACCTAAAATCGCATGATTATGCTGACAAATATATAGCTGTCAAAAACGATCACAAACAATCATGCTCCGGACGGGGGTAAAAAATTGCACTGTTTGGTGGCAAAAATACCACTTTTTTAGCTTTCCGAACGCTGAACAAAAAGAGACATGAACGACATTTTCACCCACACATTCCCAATTCGAGATTTTTAGCGTTATTTTCGCTAAAAACACTCACAAGGGTTCTATTCGAACGCACTAAAAGTCAGATGTGTTGACAGTCATGATACTTCTCTGTGTTTCCCCATCATTCGCATTTAAAGTCATCTCTTTCAAACCCACCACATTATACAAAACCTCTGAACACTCCTCTCACCAAGTCTAAATTTAAATTCGAAAAGCCGCACAATCTCACTCAGTCCAAATCTCTAAGCACGTCAAACAAAGACGAAGTTATCTGTGGATGTTCTAAAAATAAACATTTCAATAAGCTTCGTCTGCATACTCTGTGTCTTTCATTATGTCTCCAATCTCTATTATGCTCCGGAGTGAGTGGCTTTGACCGCCATTGCGCGGATGCAGTATTTGGAGCGAGATTCGGGGTCACGTCACACTTCGCTGTAACGGCTCGTGTCGATGAAAGTTCGTCTTGAACTGTTGGTTACATGACTTTAGAGGGGGGGTATGTTTACGCTCAATAGTCTTCATGCGTGCTCGTATCAGTTACAATGCGAACCAAGTCTTTAAGCTTCAAAGATCTTCATAAACATTATATGTACCTTCAGGCATAGCTGTTTATTTTTACTGAGTAACCGGGATTATTCACATAATACATGCCTGATGTAACACTATAGTTTCGACCCCACCCGCAGTGCAGCTACTCTGTCGATCCATAAATTCGACAACTCGACGTAGACAGAATCGGTTTTAATAATTTTAACGTCAGATTTGAAAATTTTAATCGTTAAAAACTCTTTTATCGAATCAATACATCGAATTTATCGATCGAAATAGTACTGTATTGCACGAGTGGGTCTGAAAACATGATCGAAAATGATTAAATCCAGTCAATCATTATTTTTAAAATACTTAGAAGCGCTCGCAGCGGAGCTTGACTTGGCGATCTTAACCGATCAACAAGTTAAGCAACGCTTGTTGCGGTCAGGAGTTGGATGGGTGTGTGCTAGTGGAATTATTCAACTGAACGCTTCCGTGCTTCAGAGGGTGTACGTTGTGTGTGTTTGTCGATCCCGGTTGTGTGTCTTACACTCGTAGGTATTTATAAACAAGTGATTACTTGATGCTAAGTAATTTATCAATGAAGTAATAACTTGACTATAGAATACTTTAACATAAAATTGTATTCTATACTTTGATTCTATACTCGAGCAATGAACGTTACTTACTAAAGTAAGTAATCACATAACCTTGTTTATAAATACGACAGTCGTTACGCTCGAAGCACTTTGGGCTGCCTGAAAACTTTGACAGGGGGTGGCCACTAGCCTACCCACCAATAATCCGCACTGCGCCCGCGTGTTGGATTATGGTTCAACTCCTCCTTCTCTGAATAGAAGGATCGAGTCCCAACAGTGGCAATATATTCTGATTATGTATGATAGGTTATCAACATTACAATATTTAAACCTCACAGTCAGCAGACTATACTATCAGGTTGGCCTCTACTAGAACCCCCCTTGCCAAACCCAAACCTAACCCCAAAAACCTGGTAACGCCATTAGGCCCTGCGGAAAATCTGTCTCATCGTTTGGCGCTGTTCATACTTTTTTGGGAAAACGGAAGCTATTATGTATGCTGCTCTACTCAGGGCTATTACGTATCTTAGTTGCAATCAAAATGGTTTTGATTGAAATCAAAAAAATAGCGGTTTTATTACACTATTGTCAGCTCCAGTCATCAACTTTAACTTTTTTGAATACTGTATTTGTCAAAACTGACATAGAGCCGCCAATTTCTTAGATTTCAGTCAACATTTAATTATTGTAACTGAGATACATCGTTTTATATTTTTTTTTATTTAGCGGAGGAGTACATGTTACTTATCTAAAGTTTAGTTTTAATAGATCGACTGTTTTCGAAATAATTCTAATGGAGCTTGGGTACTTCAAATTTTCGAGAATTATAATTGCTTCTATTCAGTTTATATTGAAGTTAGATACAAAACAATGGATTGCCTGTTTAAAGAAACCTATCGAACACAATAATGCTTTCTCGCTACAGTGTAGAGGCACAATATCTGATCTGTTTTAGTACCTACCAAGACGAAGAAGAGACGAGTCCTATACCAAGTAAGCATACCATCTATACCATAATCTATAAATCTGTCACCTGAATGGCTCCATTAGGGACCTTTTCGGGAAGGATGGTATTAAAAGAGGAATTATAATAAGAATTAAAATTATAATTCCTACGTACGTGGTTAACTCTGAAGGATCTGAAGCCATTTGATATTGTTGTAAATAAAGCTTTTAATAAAGCTTTTAAATAAAGCGCTAGATTTGGCGATCTTAACCGATCAACAAGTTAAGCAACGCTTGCTGCAGTCAGGACTTGGATGCTAGTAGAATTATACAACTGAGCGCTTCCGTGCTTAGGGGGGGAAGTTAAACCGTCGGTCCCGGTTGTTTGTCTTAGGACAACAGTCGTTAGGCTATGTATCGAAGGCTTTCGGGCAGCCTGAAAACTTCGACATGGGTTGGCCACTAGCCTATCCACCAAGCCGCACTGGGCCCACGTGGTGGATTAGGGCCCAAAACTTCTCTCTGAGAGGAAGGCTTGATTCCCAGCAGTGGGAACGCAATGGGCTGATTATGAAAGCTTTATATCAAATACTTTAAAATTAGTTTATTTATGATAGTACATCATTTATATATGTTTTTTTTTCATTTATTTAACTACTAGCTGCAATCCGCAGTTTCACCCGCGTGGTGATGGATGATGATGATGATGAAAAGTATCCTATGTGTCAATCCAAAGCCACATCTATCTCCATACCAACTTTTATCAAAATTGGCCCAGCCGGTTGAGCGTGAAAGAGCAACAAACATTCTTGCATCCACCCATCCATCCATCCATCTAAACTTTCACATTTATAATATTAGTGGGATATAATTGAAAACTGTGTGAAAGTTCTTTTTCGTCAGTGATAGTGCTTGTTTTTGTATTTATATTTAAGGCCCGATCTCACAATGCAATCAACTGGTATAATGTACATGGCGTTTGGCGCAGTTGGTAGATCGGTGGTGCCTTCTGAGCCGCTGGTCCCGGGTTTGAACCCCGGACAAGTCATACATTTGTGTGCATGAACATGTCTGTTTCACCTGTGTCTGGTTGTGTATTTGTATATAAGTACGTATATCAGTCATCAGGTTACCATATAGTACACGCTCTGGCTAGTTGGGGGTCTGAAGACCTTGTGCAGATATCCCATAAATAAACGAATAAATAAATCATACATCATTACCAATGGACAACCGCCTGGACTGTATTAAAACCTCTTCTTTTGCATTTCATAATGCACCTTTGTCCACATTTATCTAATCATGCATACATAATCTCCCGATGCATATTTATCTAATATGCATCGGAAAGTTATTAATAGGTCAGATTGATAGATCACCCCAATCCTAAAGTTATATGATTAATAACGGGATATTTACCGTGGTAAGGTTGTGGAATGAGCTCTCGATATTTCGGCGCAGTTACATGCACCATGTTCACGGGAAGACTCATCGGGAGCTCATTCCACAACCTTACCACGGTAAATATCCCGTTAATAATCATATAACTTTAGAGAACAACCGTGATAGTTTAAAACAGTGTTTCACCCCAATCCTGTTCAATTTCAGATTCCCTTGACGTTTTAACTGTGTCGTTCAACCTTCTTGATGCTTTTGCCTGGTCCCTTCTAAGCTAGCCCCGACATTGTTACGTATTATCATTAACTACCATTTATCCATTATCATTTGCAGTCGGATGATACCACAGTTCTCGTAAGCTGATACGGACACCGTTGGCTTTCGCCGCAAAGTTATATAGGTACTAAGTATTTTGAAGTATCCCTATCCATCTCTCAGTCCTAACTTAGGATAGAACTAAATCTTAGTTATTCTAAATCTGGCCACATTGGATTTTGTATCCATTTTTTGGTACAAGGTGTCGATTTTCCTTATTTTCATAAACTTGCCAGTTCAAACTTTACTAATTGATAAGAGTTATTTTTTCTATTTTCCCGGGACTGGTGTGGTGTGTGTGACCCTGGTCTATCCCCTTGCCCGCTTAACATTGAGTAATGGGACATTCTGTACGTTACTACCGCGTATTGAAATTATACACTGTGATTATTTTGTCAATTAAAATGGCTGAACGAATGAATCGCTTTAACTGACCTTTCACGTATCACGTACGCGATCGGCCACAATTCGACCAATCAGTTAATTTAAGGCGCCACTAATTTCTTTAATTGTAGCCCTACCTGTTTTCAATATTTAAAATAATCCTAGAAATAAAGTCAAGATATTTGAAATTAGAATTTATTAGTAATCGTAAGCATGTGGCCAAATAGGTAATACAAATATTCGTATTACTAATATTATAAATTATAAGATAAGTGCATATTATAGATGAATATGATAAAATTAAACAAAATTGCTTTATCTGTGACCGATAAATCACTAATTAGCGACGGATTTACCATTTTCACGCTCCAGTCGCTGCATCATTGATATTATTGCGCCCAAAATTACGCCATCACAAAGAATACCAATAAAACGACAAAATAAACTTGTCTAACGTAATAAATAAGTAGGAACGCGACTTTGAATTGAAACTACAACCAGCATTCTCGTCAAAATCAGAAAGCGCGGCAAACACCGGGCTTCAAGTTGCTTTTACTCTGCTTCATTCCCGATGCATTTCCACGACTCGCGTACAATGCTGCTTCAGTAGAGGTGAAAGAAGAGAAAGTTAGAGATAAACTTGTAATGGTTGCGTTGTAGTTCGATGTAAACAATAAGGTTATGAACACAACCGGTTGTATGATCACAGCGAAAATGGTAAAGTCAATGTGGGTCACTGCCGCGCGTATAACGGCGCGCACTCGATGCCCGCCCGCGTAACGTTACGTGTGGGAAATTATTTGAATTTGGAACACAATTTTTTTACTCTTTTATTGAGCTGCCAGTTGCCATTGTTTTGCATTTGCGGTCTTGTTTTCGTAACTTGGTAAAGCTCACGCAAACCCGTTATGGCGGTCTCATGATAGTTAGGTGTAGGGTTAAATTGTGCAGATTGGTTTTGATAGTTGCAACTTTGTAAACGTTCGATTTGTGGCTTTCTAGTCCGTTACCGTGACATTTAGAAAATGTAGATCGAGGCGTAAAGATAAGAAATTGTTGTTTAAGACGGAATGTTGTTTTTATGTCTAGTGCACTTTTAGAATTATTTAAATTTAATGAGTTTATTGTGTACATTGTATTATTGAATATTATGTATTGATTAGTTAATTAATATTATTCATTCCCATGAAGGAGAATTTTATTAATTAGAATAACCCAATTTTTTGCCGGTGCCACATTTCAGTAACCAACATAACATTTTACAGACATAACTATTAATTATATATTTTTAATTTTGTATAGTTATTTCATGTATTTTCGCACATACAAACTGTACCTACTTACCTACAGATGGTATTTACCAGTAAACCACACATGGCAATTTTAAAAGAAAGGGTTTTTAGTCATCAGCAATTGTGATACAATAAAAAGTAACTAGATACCTATATCCCAAAGACAGTTTCCCGTGAAACAGGTAATATCCGGGTAACACCGAGAGGCAAGATAAAACTGAGTGGGTAGTAATAAAACATAATACATTACTTAGTAACAAGTAATATAAGTGGTGTTAAGCTGCAGACTACTTCCAAGAGAGTTTAACGGTATCCCAGCCGATGCTGACTTTCCCCGGTTTCAGATCTCTGTTCTAGTCGTAGACTCGCGCTTGTCTTGATACTTGAACTAAAGTATTTTTTTTTATTCCGACAAGACGGGCAAGTTGCCAGATGAGGCAGATTTATATGCATCACAGCTGCCCATATCAGTTATAATATGACCTTGAGCTTTAATTATTAGAAATTTACAAAGTTCTGAGATGACAACAATGTGCTAGATTAGTCCTATGGCGCTATATTTAACGTGACTCGCGTGGTGATAGGTTAAATTGGTACAATGCCCTTCAAACATAAGCAACTGTTCATGTATAATGCATAGGAATAAAAAAATAAAAATGAATTTGAATATAGATTGAAAGTTTCTTTGACAACACTAACCAATCAGTAATCTTTGATATGTAGGGCAATTGCCTTTATTCACACTACGATATACCTACATCTCGTGCTGTATGATGTAAAACCAGTATTTCATTTACATTGTGCTACTGTTACCTTAACAGTTAGTACCTAGTTAAAAAAAATACTATATTATACTGGAAAAAAAAGATAAAGTATCAAGAACAGTCACACATCACGGATGCAGCCCGCCTGCCGCTGCTTTCACTGCATACTGCAACCTTCCTACACTTTGCTTTAATTAAACAATTATGGCTAGAATTTATTGTGGTAGGCTAAGCTTTAGGGTATTTAATCTGGCAGCTTAATCCAGGTGAGTGAAAATTGTATTTTCATACCACCGCTCGACAATATCCAATTAATAGTAATTTTTAAACTTTCGCGATTTGAACACATGTTTTAAATGTTTATCGGGACTTATCACGTATTATTTAATATAGGACTCACCCGCAGTTTTCAGTCAGCTCGTGACCACGGCCATTGTAACATGGTCGAAACGTCGAGCGAAAGGTACATATTTTTACCTATATTAAATAATACGTGATAAGTCCCGATAAACATTTAAAACAAATATCCAATTAAATATCACACAATCCTCGACGTAAAGTAAGGCATTACATCCTCAGGGAGGTAAAATTGTATGAAACTCCCAAGGGAATATAGTGACTTGGTTGATAAAGTGGTTTGGATTCGAAACGCTTAGTACGGGGTAGATACGGGCATTGAATAGCATTTATTCGAAAATTGAACTTGTCACCAGCACCACAGACAGTACACAATAAAATCAAAAGAAAAAAGCCGCGATTGTAATGAATTTGAAACAAAAGACGGCGTTTGGTGTTATTTTAACAACTTCCAAATATTGCAAACATTAAATATTATTCTCTATTCCTCCATAATTGGACAAAATGTGTCCAATATTATTATTAACTTTTAATTTATTTCATTTTGCCCTGAGTTTTTATTGTCTTGCAGTAGACATGAAAAGTAGAGTATTCACCTCGAGGATAAAGCTTGTCCTCGTCTTGGGCGGCTTGAACCCCTCGCTTCTCAGGACTTTACATAACTCCTGAATTTATACTATAACCTATATCCTATAAATGTATATCCTAAATTTAATCCCCTCGCTGTGCTCAGGGATTCTCTAGAGTCTCCGTTACGCTCAGGGTCCAATATGCCGCCCGTGACGTAAGATACTGCTTTACTCCCTCGGTGCATAATCTACTATTACGCATTACTAGCATCCAATAAATTGCCATTTCTCCAAATAAAACTTAAGCACATTGTCCGTCAAACTGAAACACAGTAATGTACACGCACTACTGCTTAGCGGTTGAATAATAATTGAAAAAGGGTTGTTACCTCCCCAGGCGGACTTTGCAAAAGTCCTGCCATTACATACGTACAAAATTATAACATCGCGCGTTATAGTACTAGCTACTCGTACATATACGAACGTGTAATGTTGCCATGTATCACACAATAAAACGCCACGAATAGCGAAAAATAACTAAAGTTCAATAACCCTCAATTACCACGTAATGTAACAAACAAAACGTCCTAAACACAGTTCCACGATACAAAAAACAAAATAGGTTACTGCTAACAAGTAATTCGTTAAAGAAGCACAGTTTCCTTTCATTATAAAGAAATTTTCCGCTCATGTAATATTACCGTAAAAGTTTTACAACCGACTTTCCGCACGCGTAACTGGCATTGGCATTGCGTGCGTATACGCAACACACACACAAACAAATCTCACATAGCCTAAAGAGACAGTGTTGACATTGTAAAAGTTACAAAAGTTACACACACAGACACATCCCTTCTCTCACGCACACTGTCACAAATTGTGTGCACTCATTGCACGAAGCCCACAGATTATGCACCAGTTATTCGCACATAGACAACACACAATCACACTCGCTCATCTGTAAAGACACCGACGCTCACATTAACACATATAACACTGTATTTCCACGCAGTTGTATGCATGCATGTGTGTGTAAAGAAAGGTGTTTCGCTAGGTGAAATGGGCACACTTTGATGCCTCAGTTGAAACGGAACAAGTAAGTAATTAAACAAACTACACACACGGCACGAAGTTTAAATATTTATACGTAAATTTAACGTAGGTATTAATTTACTGTTAATAGTGTTTCAATTTGAATAATTCGGGGGCGATGACCTCTGCCGGTTTGACTCTAATATTGTTATGTCAGGAACATATGAACAGGAAAAAATATTATTGGGATTTTTAGGAACGAAAAGAAAATGAAAAATAATTATTATTGGGTTTCTATTTAGTTTATCTGCAGGGCTATTATGTATCTCAGTTGCTAACAAAAGTTGATTGAAATCTAAGAAAATGGCGGCTCTATGTCACTTTTGTCAGCTCCAGTTATCAACTTACTAAGATTTTTGCTTACTGGAGTTTTCAAAACTGACATAGAGCCACCATTTTTCAAGATTTCAATCAACATTTGTTAGCAACTGAGAAACATAATAGCCCTGCTGTTTGTCTATTTGTCTGTGCGTTTGAGCAAGCTAATCTCAGAATCGCCTTATCCGATTAAGATGTAGTTTTCACTAATATATCGTGGTGAACTTCGATTAATATTTAGATTGTTTCACGTCAATCGGTTCATAAATAAAAAAGTTATTCATAACTCTCTCGCCACTACACCAAGACCATGCAAGCAAAGCCGCTGGCGGGTCAACTAGTAAATAATAAAACTGTAACTACAGGAAACAGCCTGGTAATTTAAGTACTTAACCTATAGTAGTAGTAAAATACATTAAATAAGTAATTCAGTTATATTATACACACTTCTCGTTATTAAAATTCACACAAAATTACAATGCCAAATAAATATTATGTTCATTCATAGGCAAATTAGTTACATACATTGATCCTATTGCATTTATTACTATTAATCCTACACTTAAGAACAACAAGGCGCCTGGTGACGACGGTATCACATCTGAGCTTCTGAAAGCGGGTGGAACACCGGTACTTAAAGTCCTTCAGAAGCTCTTTAATACCGTCTTACTCGAAGGTTCAACGCCAGAAGCATGGAACAAAAGCGTGGTGGTGCTGTTCTTCAAGAAAGGTGACAACACTTTACTTAAAAACTACAGACCCATCTCGCTTTTGAGCCATGTTTATAAGCTGTTTTCGAAGGTCATAACGAACCGTCTCAGTCGCAGGTTTGATGAATTCCAGCCTCCGGAACAAGCCGGTTTCCGAAAAGGCTATAGTACCATAGACCACATCCACACGCTACGGCAAGTTATACAGAAGACCGAAGAGTATAACTTGCCTCTTTGTCTAGCGTTTGTGGACTATGAGAAAGCCTTTGATTCGATCGAGACGTGGGCAGTGCTTGAGTCTCTCCAGCGGTGCCGTATTGACTATCGGTATATTGAAGTGTTGAAGTGTTTGTACAAAAACGCCTACATGTCAGTCCGAGTACAGGAGCAGAGTTCGAAGGCAATTCCATTGCAAAGAGGCGTGAGACAGGGAGACGTTATATCTCCGAAACTGTTCACCGCTACATTGGAAGACGCCTCCAAGCTTCTGGAATGGCAAGGACTTGGCATCAATATTAACGGCGAATACATCACTCACCTTCGATTTGCCGACGATATTGTAGTCATGGCAGAATCCATGGAAGACCTCAGTACAATGCTCGAAGGCCTCCATCGAGTTTCCCAACGGGTAGGTCTTAAGATGAACATGGACAAGACGAAAATTATGTCTAATGCCCATGTTGTACCTACCCCAATATCAGTTGGGAACTCAGTTCTCGAAGTTGTTGACGAGTATATCTACCTGGGACAGACAGTCAAACTAGGCAGGTCCAACTTCGAGAAAGAGGTCAATCGTCGAATCCAACTCGGCTGGGCAGCGTTCCGGAAACTTCGCGAAGTCTTCTCGTCAAAAATACCTCAGTGCCTCAAGACAAGAGTCTTCGACCAATGTGTGTTACCAGTGATGACTTATGGCACTGAAACGTGGTCTCTTACTATGGGCCTCATAGATAAGCTCAAAGTCGCACAACGAGCTATGGAGAGGGCTATGCTCGGGGTTTCTCTACGTGATCGAATCAGAAATGAGGAGATCCGTAGAAGAACGAAAGTCACCGACATAGCTCAGAAGATTAGCCAGTTGAAGTGGCAGTGGGCAGGGCACATAGCACGCAGAACAGATGGCCGATGGGGCCGAAAGGTTCTGGAGTGGAGACCACGTACCGGCAAGCGCAGCGTAGGTCGTCCACCGACACGGTGGACAGACGACCTGAGAAAGGTCGCAGGACGACGTTGGATGCAGGCCGCTTCCAACCGGTCCTTTTGGAAAATCATGGGGGAGGCCTATGTTCAGCAGTGGACGTCCTACGGCTGAGATGATGATGATGATGATGATGAATCCTACACTATATTCCTATATTTATTTATTGTAGACGAATTGTTGGACTCGTGGAGACTGGAAGCTAATAGGTCTTAACAAAACTTACCAGAATTACTGGTAGATACAAAAATGCTAGCACTTTTTGTTTTGGTAGGACTTTTGCAGTCCGTCTGAGGAAATACAACACCTTTGGCAGGTATTCAACCGTGAAGCAGTAGTGTGTATTTCTGTGTTTCGCTTTGAAATACAATGTTCCCAGTGAAATCACAGGGTAAGAGATTTAACATCGCTGTCTCAGGGGGGCGCAGTGCATATTGCCACGGTAATGTTTAGATGATATTCTATGATATGGTCATGCGCAGGGTTTTGAACATTTGTAGTTAAAAAAAATGGAACTGTACTGGTATGGGCAACGTGATGCTGAATATCAGGCGAGCGGCTTGCACGTCACGCACCGAGTTACATCTATCTATCTAATCTATATATATAAAAATGAATCCCTATTTTTCCTGATCACGACATGACTTTTACGGCTGTACCTGTTTCGCTAAATCTTGTTTTGTTGTGTTATTAATTATTGTCAGGAGAAAGTCCTTATGAAAGAAAAATCTAGAAAAGATGGGAGGTTATGGCGAGACTGAAGGCCGAGCCTACTACGCTAACGAAGTCGCCGGCAGTCGCTAGTAAAAATAATAACTTAGGTGGCTCTCCGAATCGCATTGCTAATAAACGAGGCAATGCGTATTGTTGTCTTGGTACAGTGCCAACATATAGTTTGCTGGATATTTTTGATCTATTTATAAACTGTTTAAAGTTTCATTTATTTAAGTAATTTTATTATTACAGGCAACATTCAATAACTATAGAGACATGATTTACCTTAAATCTCGGTATTCAATACATTCAATCCACAATGTAAAAGTTACAAGTACTAAATTAAAACGTTACGTAGGATCGCCGTTCAAGGGAAAAAATCGAATCAGGCAACCCTGATAATTTCACTCTTATAGGTTTAGACATAATATAGTAAGGTCGGTTACTTTCTATAATTACTACTACTACTATTCTACTTCTACAAGAAGTATGTTTTCATATGAAGAGTGTGAGTAAGACTTATGTCTTATTCATTAAATTTTCTAAACTTTAGTTTAGAACGTTAAGATTTTTTTTTAAATTTCTTAGACAATAAAATATACATTGGCAAATAAAAACACTAAGTGTAGAAGTGTGTAACCTACTCCACAAATTGATGCAATATCAAAGCATCATGATATCAACTTATCCAGTTATCACGATTTTCTGTGCACAGTGAAAGGGCTGTCTACTCGTTGAACCATAGATTATATAGTAGATAAACTCTAGAACGTTCCACACAGTCTAGCCCACAGTAGCTTAGACTTATTTAGTCAAACTGTGACAAGTTCGATTAGTGTACTCTATGGTTAAATATCAGTTCGCTGAAAACCAAGCCTTGTTCTGACGACGTATGCGTCTTGAATGAAGATCTTTGGCTCTGAATACTTACCTCCTTGGCATAGAGCTTATTTTTGGCCAACACAAACAGTTAATTGATAGACAGGTTGTAGTAGATAGATAGGTGAGCTGATCGAGGGTACCTTTAACTTATGGACATTGTTAAGAACTAACTAGTTCAAAACAATGATGTACTTAATAATAATAATTATGATATTAAGCCCCCTAATACAACCACACGTCCTGCATGATCGACCATCTGATCACGTGGGGGGCAGACAACGCAATGAGGAATTACTGGTGCGGCTAACGTGGCCCTGGAACGTAAGGAAGCGTAAAAAACAGATACAATTTACGGCCGCTTTCCGGGGGCGATCGCCGAGACGCATCTGGAGCCGATGCTGGGTGCCACAGCATGCGAACCGTAGCGGGGAGTGGAGCCGGCGGGCCTCCGTTAGCTCTGCATCCTGTGCGCGGGGTGCACGAATAAATGGTACAGCCGAAATACAACCGCAACAAGAAAACCCACCACTATCACCATCTTCAAGCCAGAGTTTATTTAAATCCCCTGTAACTTCACCGCTTTCGTTTTTGCAAGATAGGACCAGTACCTCTTTAATAGTTAGCAACATAAATGTCATATATAGAGTCGATACTCGATCTCGCCTACCTATTAAGCTTGTGATTGGCGTACTTGCTGACAATTTTAGTTCTACAATTCACCGCGAGGTGGCACTGTTATTTTTTCATACATTGTTTCGCGGCAGTCGATATCGAGGATCGATAGGTATCAGTGTTTTAAACTCATGGTAGACCTACATCTACATCATGTTCTGTGATCTACATCAACTGTCTCAGAGGATGTTGTGCGGGAGGCATTCGCCTCTAATCCTGCACCCACTAGAGAGAAAACTCGTGCGAGAAAATAGTTGACCTCGGAAATGAATGAGTTCATATGCCGCACATACTTAATAGTTACCAAGAATAATACGAAAACACGCGAATACTTAGATTGTTTGCCCAGTAATTTTTTGTACAAATGTTCCTACAAGTTGATGTTTATTTTTAAATAATTTTGACACACCTATGTGTTATGTAAGCCACATGTATAAATAATTTACTCATGTGACGTAAGCAAAGACTTTAGAAAGCACTGACAATCATAGTCCCTAAACATGCCATAAATGCTTTCCTATCTAAACTTATTAGTTATATACCGACCTACTTTATATAGCATAATATGGATAAGCTACTCGTAGCAACGAACTACACCTATGCCACTAATACGTGCATCTTACTACTTACAGTAACAAGGTATAATGCTTTGAATGCCCCCAATACTGCCTCAAAGTACCGACGAGCCCAAATACTTCCACCGCTACCCACCTCCGTAGTGCCTTCAAACCATCAGTATAAACAACGCTATCCATTCACGAAGGCTCGTAAACACAACACGGCTTGCATAAACTGTTTGACACGTAGTAACTGTTGCCTAACCTGTGGTTTGACCCAGAACTTGAGATAAGAGAAAGGTCTAGGTACTGGAATACTATGAGGTGTTCTGCGGTACTTCCCCACCTCCCGCGCTGGACGACTCCGCCCCTCGTTGCAAGAGAACCTTACCACAGATTACTGAATAAGAACCTTACCGACCGTTTTGCATCTCAATTTTATGACACGAGATCTATCTAGTTACTTATGTTTAAAGAGCTGTTGAAACATTGTTTGGTTTTTTAAACATTCAGCTTTAGTTGTAAAATTCACCAGGTGGTCTATTAGTAAACTCACTTGGGTTAGACTTCACACGCCACTGTAATGCCAGATTTGGAAGCAGAAATTCTGGAACTGGAGTGATATTGTGTGCATTCACCTATATATGTACGATTATTAGAAACCATCTACAGTCTTAACAGCTTGATGGACCATGATGAGTAAGGTGTAAGTTGTTTCGCGTTCCCACGCACTTGAAACAGATACCATAATTTAATACACTATAATGACGTATTGTGATAAATCAACTGTCAAAAAACTATGTAGGTATATGACGGCTGTAAACCGCCATAATCTATTTTCTATGAAATTTTAATCGACTATCTCCTTTCGTTCAAGGGACGGGACACAAGTTGATACAGAACAGATTGTTTTTTTTAATTTAACGAAACTATTATAACGATGATGTGTGAAGCGTACAAAGTGTACACCCGCAAGTACAGAAAGACTACAATCGTAGCAAGTGATTGCTCCCGCAAACGCTGTCAATCGAAAATAAAGGGATTCTACGCAAGTCACAGTCAATGACCCTGATGCAGGCTATGCAAGCATATTAAGGATTTTTTGCTAGGTGCTTACATGTATAGGTATGCTGAGGTATGATAGTCACACCAAATTCGACAACTGTCACACCCGTAACAGCTCCATGAAGTTGTGAAAGCAGTCCTAGCTTTCGCTTCATGGCCCGGTTGCATTGCACCACGCAACTGCTGCGTGCCCTCAGGCGTTGCGTGGCCCTTAACTTGAACAGATTACAGAAGGTTAGAACATAATAGGTAGATCTGCCTAGAAGTATTGTAGAGTTACGAGGCTGCAAGAAGCAGATAGTAGCTGTTTGTCGCAACGTAATGGACGAAGCCCACCGGGTGTTTGCGGTAACCTGCCACATGACATATGCATTTCGTCACAAGTGATGCACTGCACTGCGCCTACCACCCTGAGACCTAGTTGTTAAGTCTCCGGTGCCTGTAATCTCACCGGCATCCCATACCCTGCAAACCAAATCACCGTAATGCGTATATATAATTTTTTATTGCTAGCCTCTACCTACAGGCTCCACGGTCCGTGCCATTTTTGAGGGTTTTTTTGCAAATTTATCAAATCTAAAGACAATTAAAAAGAGACCAAGTCCACGCGTAAATGTGAAAATCAAGACTTAACAACTTATGTCTCATAAGGGCATTACATAAAGGCTTTACGGTAGAAATAGGTATGGTGGGAGTTCTTCCCCAGACGAACTCGTTTACAAAGAGTTCTACTGCTACAAAAGATCCATATACTAGTTCTACTTAACGTTACGTTACTAAAGCACATAATAAAAGGGTCATGGTGAAGCAGACCTGCCCAGAAGTACTGTAGAGTTCGGTGGAAAAAGCAGATACTTTTAATTAACTACACTACGTATCAGATAGATATAACTAGACAGCCTAGGTACCCAAGACCTGATCTACTGTACAAAAGAAAGCATAACCTTAAATCTAGAGTGTAAGGATTGAGGGGGCGTATTTGACTCAACATGGATCTATCCAGGCATAACAAGCTCGTACTGCATAAAAACTTAACTATATCAGATACGTAGAACTAGATACCGAGGGTCCGGTTTTGCTCTACAAAAGAAAGCATAACCTTAAGTTTAGAGTGTAAGTATTGAGGGGGCGTATTTGACTCAACATGGATCTTTATTTATTTATTTTAGAATTTTAAGAAAACTTACAGCTAGGTACAAAAAATATTACTTAAATAAAGAAACATGCATTTCACACATGTATGCTGAAGGCCAATTAAAAGTTTCCGTAAATGTGTTTACAATTATTACAAAATTACAGTTTATTTGGACGACAAATCAAGAGAATGAATATCATAACTAAACACATCATAACAACAAAGAAATAAATAATCATAATATATCCAAACAAATACGAAAGAGTTTAAGAAGAAGAAAAAAAAATATATATATAATTTAGTTACATTATCTGTCTAAAAAGAAATCGTTTGCTAGCAAGCATTTGAGCTTACTTGGCGATGTATTAAATAAATCAATATCTGCGTTCAGTAAGGTGTTAAACGAGGCGCTTGCTCGTATAATAAACGCGTTCTGCCTATAATTATTTTTAGAAGTCGGAACGTGTAAGATGTTAGGTCTCCTAAATGCAGCCGTGTTGGTGCGTAGTCCTAACAGCTCCAACAGCTCAGAGCAATCCACCGTGCCATTTGCAATGTTCATGAGATATGCCAGATCAGATATTTTCCTCCGTTCACAGAGGGGAAGGAAATGAAATTTACGACATCTAGCCATGTAGTCTGGTAGAAAAAGTTTTGCCCGAAATTGGAGATAGCGCAAGAACCTCTTTTGTATGGATTCTAACCTTGTCGAGTACACGTTATAGCATGGATTCCAGACCTGAGATGCGTATTCTAGATGGCTGCGTACGTACGCGCAATACAGTATTTTAATTGTTTTTAAATTGGAAAACTCACTAGACATTCTTAAAACGAATCCAAGTGCACGAGATGCTTTGTTAACGACATTATTAATATGGGTATCAAATAAAAGTTTACTGTCAAAAAAAACGCCTAAATCTTTAATTGTTTCCACTCTTGCAAGAGGTGAGTTATGTAACGTGTATTCAAATTTAATAGTTACTGGCTTCCGAGTAAAGGAACACACATAGCATTTGGAAACATTTAATTCTAGTTTGTTTAGTATACAGTAATTTTGAAATCGCATTAAGTCGTCTTGCAGACGAAATGCGTCAGCGGAGGTCTTTACCTGATATAAAATTTTCATATCATCTGCGTATAAAAGAATTTTAGAATAAAGAAAGCATGAAGAAATGTCATTAACAAAAATTGAAAAAAGTAACGGTCCTAATAAGGACCCCTGTGGTATTCCTGAGGGGATGTACATGGATAAAGAGGAATACCCACTGAGAGCAACCGTCTGGGATCTGTTGTTGACATAGGACACGAACCACCTAAAAAGGTTTCCCCTTATGCCTACTTCTTGCAGCTTTTTTAATAAGAGCAAATGATCGATTCGATCAAAACATTTACTGTAATCAGTATAAATAACGTCTACTTGTGAGGGTTCAGACATAAAACGAGATAAGAACTCACTGCACAACAAGAGATTTGACGTTGTAGATCTACCTCTTAAGAAACCGTGCTGCTGCGGTGCAAGATCACGCTTGAGGGCGGAGTACAATTGTGTATAAACAATTTTTTCGAGAACCTTAGCAAACAAGCATAATTTTGATATTGGCCTATAATTTTCAATATTATTTTTCGGTCCTTTTTTATGCACCGGAGTGATTAAAGCTGATTTCCAAATGTTGGGTACAATACCTTCAGTTAACGAGCGGCGGTATAGAATAGAAAGCGGTACAGCTAGGCTTTTCGAACACTTTACTATTATAATAGCAGGTATTTTATCCGGTCCAGCTGATTTATTTAAATCTAAGGCCTTAAAAAGTTTGAGAACCTCTTTCTCAAGCACCTCAATCATGCCGATGTCAGATAAGGTCACAGTATGGTTTTGAGAATTTTCTGCCACTAAACAGTCCAACGGTGAGTTATATTGTAGAAAGGTCGAGTGAAAATATGCACTGAACATGTTGCATATAACATCACCTTGATCAGAAGAACAAGAACCAAACTGCATCACTGCAGGGTAGGCATTTGATTGCTTTTTACTCTTCACGTAAGTCCAAAATGCACGCGGGTTCCGTTTTATTGAGCTTTCAATGTTTTTTATATAGTCAGTGTACATTTCACTCTCCATCAGCCGTGCTCTTTCTCGCAATACGATAAACGACTCTCGATCGTGAATGTTACCATAGATTTTGAATTTCCTATGGTATTTCGATTTCTCCTTGAGAAGTTTTACAAGAGGTCGTCTATACCATAAAGGATATTTATATGATGGTATCACAGTTTTGGAAGTTATGTATGTGTCACGGAGACCATAAATCACACTATAAAGATAAGAAACAGCAGTTTCCACAGTCCCGCAACTCAGCTTAGAGTGCCAGTCTATAGCGTCCAGCTCATTACAGATTGAGTGATAATCACCGTCCTGGTAATTAAACTTGATG
This sequence comes from Selenia dentaria, assembly GCA_917880725.1. Classification (NCBI taxonomy): domain Eukaryota; kingdom Metazoa; phylum Arthropoda; class Insecta; order Lepidoptera; family Geometridae; genus Selenia; species Selenia dentaria. The sequence goes on along the minus strand of OU862901.1, from coordinate 6,702,074 downwards.
TAGGAAAGCGGTTTCATAGTGTGAAATTGAACGAACTCGGCAGTAACACATACAGAAGGATGGTGAGGGTCTTCGGGTACCAAAGGATGGTCACACGCCTGAACAGTAACATCATTATTAGAAAAAATAAGATCTAAAAGACGGCCACGACTTCTATTTGAGATAGAGTTATATTGGAATAGATTACAAGCGTTAAAGCTGTCAATTAGATTTATTTGGTGTTCACCTAGTAGATTACTAGGTTCAAAAGAGCACCCATCACCGCTGAGGGACCAAGATACAAATGGCATATTAAAATCGCCTAATACGATGAACTTGTCCAATGGGTTGTCTAAAACAATTTTAGTAACATTCATTGCAAAATTTGATAATTGCATGTGCATTGTATTACCCAACTTTTCGTCGCAAATGTAAACTATACATATGTGTATTTTATATGTTGAACTAGGATTACGATTACGAATCGTTAAAGTAACCCACAAGTCCTCTGCAGAGGATGACCACTCAGGCCGACCCTCCGCCGCAACTTCACGGCGCACAGCAATTAAAACCCCACCCCCCTTCCCTTGTTCCGTTATTGTGTAGTTACGGTCTCGTCTCCAAACAACGTATCTATTATCAAATAACTCGTTATTAATGACACTGTCATTAAGCCACGATTCCGTAAAACAAACAATGTCATATGAGTTCATGCATACATTTCTGTACAATACGCTGGACTTAGTGCGTAGACCGCGCACATTTTGATAGTATATACTAACCGGGAGCATGGATAATAAATATGTTTTTTATGTTTTGCATTGGCATATAAAAATGCAAGATAAACAATAAGTTAAAAAAATACAAATATTTACGCTTGTACTCGTAGTACGCAACTAACATTGAATAAATCGATAGAAATACTTCAGAGTAATTAGAAAAGGCAATTACCCGATTGACATAACAACAAAAATGACGTGAACAATAGCAAATGGCTGGCCGACTTACCCGAGCTACCGCCGCAGGTAGCAATAATCGGCTGTGCGTATGACGCATAACAACTGCAATGCACAGTGAGGCAGCGCTAGACAACTTCCGAACGCAGAAATTTTTACTAAACAGTGTGGGCCATAATATACGAGTAACTTCATACAGAAAGTACACAGTGTAGCAAATTATAGTTTTTTTAGATCGAGCTCTGAGCGTATAGTTATCGCCGGGGATGTTGGGTTTTTCCGGATGAAGATCTTGCAACCCTTCACCCAAGTAAAAGCAAACCCCCGGTCCTTCGCTAAAGCTTTGGTCTTATTGAGCAATATTTTGTTTTCCAGTGTCAAGTGGTCGTTGACGAATATTCGGGTGCTGCCCTTTAGTCCCAAGTTCTCAGGGGTCGTAGTACATTTTTTGCCATAGCTACAAAATCGTCCTTTAAGTACCTACTATGAACACCAACGATAATGGTCTTATTCTCCTTGTCATTGCGCATTGGTATTCGAGCGATATAGTTTATCTGCTCCTTAGGTATTGGGCATTTAACATATGCTCCGATTTTAGAGACAACCTCAAAGAGATTTTCGTTTTTCGACAATGGGACACCTTTTATTTCAATGTTATTAAGTCGTGACCTCTGCTCATTGTCACGAATCTGGCTTTCCACGCTCTGCACACGCAGCTGGAGGTGCTCTAAATCATTTTTGGTTTTCTGTAAAGACTGGATATCCTTCTCCATTTCCAAAATCTTTTCAGACAGAGCGCCAATCTTGCAATCCACAAAATCAATAGATTTTTTAATTTCTTGGAGTTCAGGTTGTATGCTTTTAAGTGCAGCAAGTTCATTCTTTATGCATTTAATATCACTGTTCAGACCCGGTAGTACAGCAACTTGAAGAGACAGTCGTTTCAGCTCAATCAGCACGGCGTCCATGTCTGCTGGGACTGGGGACTTCGCAGTAGGCTTCTTACCCTGAGGTGCTGGAAGTGGCACAGGGCTAGCTGCTCTGGCATTCTTACAAGAAGAGCATTTCCAAGATGATTTACGATTTTCTCCAAGTCGGCGGTATCCCGTCTCTGTGACACCGGCGCAAGCAAAATCAAAATGACCGAGACAAACTGAGCATTGAGCCCCGTCTCTGAACTCTTCCTCACAACTCTTGCATTTGAACATTTTGTTGTCAATCTGGTTCGCGACCCGTGATATAAAAAAGTTGACAATTCCTGAAGCAGGCGTAGGTGCAGAACCGGTCGTAATAGCGTGCGTTCTGTCCGTCGTCCACGAACTGACTGTTGAATCTATCCAGGCATAACAAGCTCGTACTGCATAAAAACTTAACTAGGTATATCAGATACGTAGAACTAGATACCTAGGGTCCGATTTTTCTCTACAAAAGAAAGCATAACCAAATCTAGAGTGTTAATTTGAAGGGGCTTACGAGTATTTGGCTCATAGCAGGGCGATCTATTCACGCTAAACATGCTGGCACTTCAGTTCACACATCGATCTGGGGTCAATTCCACTAATTAAATTGCAATCGAACCGTAGCTGAACGGTGACTTTTATACGTTTTCTTATTCTGCTATTGAAAAGTTCAGGTCTAGTTACGTTTCTGTTGTACGCTTGCAATCGGTCATTTTACATTCTGCTAATTGTATATATCATGAATGCGACGCTAACTCATATTTATATTTATTAGGGTAGGAAGGCAGCGTTCCGGAAACTTCGCGAAGTCTTCTTGTCAAAAATACCTCAGTGCCTTAAGACAAGAGTCTTCGAACAATGTGTGTTACCAGTGATGACTTATTGCACTGAAACGTGGTCTCTTACTATGGGCCTCATAGATAAGCTCAAAGTCGCACAACGATCTATGGAGAGGGCTATGCTCGGGGTTTCTCTACGTGATCGAATCAGAAATGAGGAGATCCTTAGAAGAACAAAAGTCACCGACATAGCCCAGAAGATTAGCTAGTTGAAGTGGCAGTGGGCAGGGCACATAGCACGCAGAACAGATGGCGATGGGGCCGAAAGGTTCTGGAGTGGAGACCACGGACCGGCAAGCGCAGCGTAGGTCGTCCACCAACACGGTTGACAGTCGACCTGATAAAGATCGCAGAACGACGTTGTATGCAGGCCGCTTACAACCGGTCCTTTTGGAAAATCATGGGGGAGCCGTATGTTCAGCAGTGGACGTCCTACGGCTGAGATGATGATGATGATGAGAGTTTGAATATTAGTGTTTAAGATGACGTTACGTTCCAATTTATCTCTAGAAATAGCAGAATAGCTTTTTGCGTGTAATTATCAACAACAGGAGTTGAAGTACTCGGTCTGCTGTTGCAGCGAGATAGATTGTTGGATGTAGTGAAATAGTAGAATTGGGCTTCGTTATGTTCTACCTCACAGAGACCCCTCGATAGCGTCATCACCATTTTACCCAATTGCGAAATGAAGATATAGAAAAGGCTAACTTAATATTGCCATCCAGCGTGTCAATGCTGCTAGTGTTTTGGCCACTTTTTCCCCCACCATGGGGCCTGATCGGGATTATAGATTAGTTTAAATTTTTTATTTTAATACTACAGAAAAGGTTATTTTGAAACTTTTCAACTTTAAACTGTACTCAGTCTTTAAACAGTAATTTTAATTAATTTGTAAAAATGAATCAGTAATGCTGTCAACTAAACTAGAGGCAAGACAACAATAACAAATTATGATTCTCTCAGCATGTTCGACCAATACAACTTCAGTCAAGAATAAAATACTCATCAAAGGTATTTGTTAATTGCACAATATTGAACGGAGCGCTCGTTGCGGAGCTCGACTTGGCGATGTTTACCGATCAACAAGTTAAGCAACACTTGCTGCGTACATGACTTAGATGGGTGACCGCTAGTGGCATTATTCAACTAGGCACTTCCGTGCTTCAGAGGGCACGTTAAGCCGTCGGTCCCGGTTGTTTGTCTTAGGACAACAGTCGTTAGACTATGTCGAAGGACTTCGGGCCGCCAGAAAACTTCGTCATGGGTTGGTCACTAACCTATCAACTAATCCGCACTGGGCCCGCGTGGTGGATCATGGCCCAACTCCTCTCTCTGATAAGAGGGCTCGAGTCCCAGCAGTGGGAACAAAATAGGCTGATTATGATTATTTTTGAACGGCGTGGTTTGGAATCGATAACTGGTGACGAAAGTGGTAAAGAAAAAAATAACATTTCATTTTTATTATTATGAATCCATACTCGCCGTACCACGGTTAAGAACCATTGTGCTACTGAACGCACGAACATTACCGTGGCACGACGCGACGCTACTGATAATAGCGTCGTAGTCTGGTTATAAGAATATGGATATCTACATAATTCATCATCATCATCATCATCAGCCTGTAGCAGTCCATTGCTGGACATATGCCTCTCCAATTGCACGCCACTTAGGTCTATCTTGGGCTTCTCGCATCCAGTTTTTGCCAGCCATCTTGCGCAGATCGCAGATCTACATAATATTAAATATAAAAAAAAGTATTAGTGTAGTAGAAAATTTAGCTTATGGACAAAGAATATGTTTTTGCCGATGTTAAATTTAAAATACTTATTCAGAATTTATACGTTAGAGTAGTTTATTGGTGTTTAGTTTTTTAATATTGATTGACCACTGCGCATACCCTGGTGACCGCACGTTAGATATGCACTAAATTCACTTGATTAATTTAATATAGTTGCCAAATAAATAAAATATGATTATATAGGTACTTATGCATATAGTATATAATAAACTAAATATGAACTATTTGTGTATGTATATCACATTTATTTAATGTGAGATTTTCTCTAAGCTAAAGATTACAGTTGAGTTACTATAGCTTTCTTCCATTCGAGAGGCCTTTGAATGTACATATTAAATCCGAATATACTGTCATATCATATGGAAAAATTCCATAGCACAGTTTTAGCGTCTTTGAGAACGTCATAGGTAGGACGAAAAATAAATAGTCACCAAAAATGGAACCGGCTTCAACACTAAAAAGGGTGAAATAACATTTCGAAGTCGGTACCATGATATTTCAAAAGTGCCACAATATTAAGCGCATGCTATCGACATGTTCTTTCACCCTTTTTAGTGTTGTAGTCGGTTCACTTTTTTTGTAAAAAAAATTTTTACACCATTTTTAGAGACCTTTGCTACTTACGGGATCGATTGTCGTCCACCGTCAATGATAATACTACTATTATCAAAATAGGCGAGCACTTTTCAGTTATTGGAATGTAACTAAAGAACTGCTGGACCGAATTTGAGGATTTTTTCTCGGGACCACATCAGATTAATATAATAAACCAAACAAAAAAAAACATCAAAATCCGTTCATAAACAACGAAGTTATCTGCGAACACACATAAGGAAAAAATATACGGTCAAATTGTGAAACCTCCACCTTTTTTTTAATGTCGGTTAAATAAGACTCCAACTTAAATAAATTGGTTAAAAACACGGTGTCGGTGTGTGACGGTACACATTTAATTGCATAACTTTATATTTTATTACATTATAACAGTGCACTTCAATTACAATTTCTGAAAAGAGAATTAACATTAGTTAGGCAATGCAATGGAGAAATTGTGTTAAATTCATATTAAAATTAGGTTTATTGAAACTATTTTTAAGACTCGCTCCTATCCTGATAATAGTAAAAAGCAGAATTTTTAAACACCTAGTGTAACGAAACAGATCGATAATATATAATGAAAAAAATACTAAGGTTAGAAAAGGAATAGAAAAAGAGTAATAACCGAATAGAATTCATAAATATAACTCTTTCTCTGCAGATTCTTGATTCGTGTACCACTCTTTAAAAATCTAAAACTATTAACCCTAACGGGCTTGTATATCATGCAAGCAGGACTTTTTGTAAAAGAGCATCCTCACCTATTTGAAAAATTAGGAAATAATAAGTATCCTCGACTAGTTAGTAAAGATCCCACCAGGCTATGCACACCCACTTGTAATACTGCCTTATGTAGTCGAAATTGTAATGTTATGTCTATTAAAATTTTTAACAAAATTCCAGTGGCGATCAGGGAGCTCCCATATAAATATTTTAAATTGAAATTACACCAGTGGCTGACTGAAAACTGTTTCTACTCGTATACATATAAATATATCGGTATAAAAAAAAAAAAAAAAAAAAAAAAAATACAATCAAAGAATTTATGAAGTTTAAAAAGTGACTATTTTATTGATATTATATTGTAATATAGGTATATTATGCATTTGAATTTAACTATGATTTTTGGTTTGGATGTGTCAGCTGTAATTATAATTGTTTGACTAATAGTGACTAAGATATTGTAACATTATAGGCCTGACATCTTTTATCTTTAAGTTTTATAATTATTTGACATTAATATTATTTAATTTAGGTAATTAACTTAATTTCAATTGCATTCTATTAATTTATAAACATTTAAACTGTATTTTTTTCTGCCATTGTAATGTATTTAATTTTTGTATGCCAGTTATTGGTGAAGCATGCTGAACCTATCTAATAGCTTAACAACTTTATTGTACCATGTTTCGTGCAAATAAACAAATAAACAAATAAATAAACAGAAAAAAATCCTGAATATGTCCACAAAAATAAACCTTCACGTCCAAACTCTCAGAAAAGGAAAAATTCACTAAAAAAAGTAAAAAAAAATTGGGGGCTAGGGGATTTTTTTGGCCAACTTGTACTAACTCCAAGTTTTTCATTTCACTCATTTGGTTTGTCGGTCCCTCTACCAAACACCCTGTATTTTTTTTAGATAATACATAGCCAACGTATAGTACTAAAGTTATAACTAGCGGTTTTTTCGATTCTGATAGTGTATATCGAAAAATATATTGAAAACGTACAAAATTTACGCATTTTCGCATTACATCGTCCAATCTAACAAGCGATATTCAACCTTAAGTAAAGCATTGTAAATTATTTTAAAATTGGGGTTGGACCGCGCCTTAACCGACTTTAAAAAAGGAGGAGGTTATATGTTCGTGTGCCGTGTGTATGTATTTTTTGTATGTGTATGTATGATTTCTCCCCCATCTGTGGACTGATTCTTAAAATTATTTTTTGTTTGGTAGAGTATACTTCCGAGGTGGTCCCATTAAAATTTTATCAAATTCGGTCAAGCATTTTTGAATAAGCCTCCAAAAACTGAAAAACGTTGATTAATCTTGACGATAATCATCGTTGACAGTCGATTGACTAAAAATGGTAAAAAAATTACCAAAAAATGGAACCGAATTCAACACCAAAAAGTGTGAAATAACTTGTTGAAGTCGGTACCATACAATGTGGACAATATTGTAATAATAGGTACCTACTTTTGAACTATCATGGTACCTACCTACCGAATTCAATAAGTTATTTCACACTTTTTGGTGTTGAAGTCGGTTCCATTTTTTGGTATTTTTTTTTTGTTGCTGGTGTACCTTCATCTGTTCCATTCCCCATCTCTATTCGATTGGTGGATTCACGGGAACTAGTAAATATAGGACCCGTGATACTACTGGTACACAGGTGTATGAATATTACGACCTGGGGTTCTAAATCCAAGTTCCCGTGGCACCCCCAGGGGTATCTTGGGTACGGAATGCCATGTGACAAGCTATTTTTATTTAAATAGGGTCAAGTACAGTCACTAAAAAGTCTTTTAATATTTTATAGTAAAGCGAATAAAGCGAAGAAAAATTTAGTTATAAAAGTGGCATCTAATGTTTTTAGCTGGAACTAAAATAACCGCTGCCATGCAAAAAGGTGAGCTGGCAATCCACAAACTAATGGGCCAACCAGCATGGATAAATGGCTAATTAAGAAGATATAAAATTTAAGAAATAAATATTATAACAAGATATGCACCCCAAGCACAGAATAAATAATAAAACTCCTCCTTCAAGCAGGATAACATAAAATAAAAGGTACTATCCTGGCAATAATTGCTTGCTGTGTGTGTCACGATTGTTGCCGACGTAGATTATTTTCCTCTAAATTCAGGGTATTTTCGCTATTAATATTAATGACCAAAGATTTTTTATTGGTAATTTATTAGTTTTAGTTCTTTTTTAATTTGAATTTTAACCATTGTAAGATTTTTGAATTACGTATCGGGTCTAGTGTTTAGTAAAAAAAACTGTTTAACTACAAATTAACCGCGGTAATACTCACAATGGTTACATAATATTTGACGTCATTATAACACCGTCAAAATTAAAATTAACCTCTTTCAAGTTGGTTGCAGTTATTATCGTTGAGGACAGACAATAACAGCAACCAACTTAAAAGAGGTTTATGTGACTTTACAATATAAACAACTATATATTTCACCAAATAATACCACCACACACAAACATAAAACTGCACGTAGGACAATGAAAGTCCAAACAGCAGCTGATTCATGGTTTGTTGATTCGTTTTCACATACGTATAATAATTGGGGTTAGGAAAGTGGAGAAAATATAGACGATATTATGCACTTTTATGCAAATTATAAAAAAAGTCTTGTTTTCATAGAGACATCTTCGAGCATAGACAAAACACTTCTGTTTTTGCTCCTTATATAATTTTATCTTTTCGTTATGTATTCAGTTAGATATCCCCTAATAGACGGATCTCTCGATTCTTCTTCAGGGGAAAGCATGGAGTGTCTAAGTTACCGTAGAATATATATTAGGTTTTAAGACAGCGCTGTTCTTAAGGCCTAAAATATATTTTTGCCTAAAGCGGAGTCCCCTCAATTATATCAAATTGGTAAAACTAGGTACATTTATTTTATACTCTGGCAACTCCATGCTCCAGCCAGGCAGGCCAAGGATAAAAAAATTGCAGATTGCATTGCAGCAGCTCTAGATTTTTTTAAAAATTTATTGCAACTTTTACAATGTAAATTGTTATCTGCAGCTGAAGATCCTGTGCGAAGCTTGATGACATGAAAAAACGATGTGTTCGATATGTTTCGAAAAGCTGCCTGTGAATTTCACAGGAGAGGAAAATTAGACGATGACAGCAGAGTGAATACCGCATACAATATTTAGACCGAAATTTATTGAAAGAGGATGGAACTGTTAGGCTTAACCATTGGTTTTGACTTTTGGTTGCCTTCTGGGGCTTCTGGAGTCCTAAATGAACCTCTGATTTGAAATCTTGTTGCGAAGTAAATGTCATAACATTTGACCCAGATTCGTTCCAGTGTGCGTTGACCTATCTGTATGCGGAATATAAGCGATGTTATTTTTAGGATACAGCTATGCAGATAATTAATTATTTATTAATGTCGTTCGTGATATCTGTTGTTGAAAGAACTCGAAAACGAAACTAATGAGGATCCCGCGCCAGTTTGTTGTAAGGTGAGTTCTTTGTCTAAATTTTGATGAAAATGATGCTTTTTCAAAACAAAACATGATCTCTTTTGTAACTAAAAACTACATAACATTAGCAACTAATAATTTTTGAAGGAAATTATTATGTACTTATACATATGTTATGCTTTGTGTACCTACTTCACATACATTTCAAGAAAAAAATCCGCAACATAGGTATGGGTTGGCTGTAGAACAAACTTCCACAAATTTAGGGTTGATATAAAGGTTGTTATTTGAAGAGGTTGATTTTCCCTATTGTTTGACATCCATCCATGTCTGGAATTGCATATTTTTTGTACATATTAAAAGTTCATTTGATTAGCAGTGAGGGCATTGGTGGTGTTGTCATTGATGCTTCTTTTGTTATAGCGTATATAATGCTTAGAAACATTAATTTTGCTACTTTTGCCCACACCCTACTCGAACACCATAATTCTCTAAAAAAATTCTCATAATAACAATTTCTCTGAAACAGTCTGCAATGTCCTTCATCTCACACATACAAAGAGAATAAAATCACTTTGTTTTTCTGAGATACACTTTTTCCAGTCTTGTGCATTATGGTTTTTGAGTCTATCACCTCAGAAGTTGAAGGCTTAATGATAGATCTAATGATAATCACCAAACTACTCCATAATTATATGTGTGAAAAATAAAACTATATTGTACTTTATGACATATACAATGTGGAACACATTTATTCATTACTCATTACACATTATATTCTTTTAACATAGATGTTCCTTTTAGTATCTACCACTTTAACAATAAAATCTTATCATCTTTTACAAATAACACTCATGCGTAATTAATTGTAAACTTAAAACGAAGTGAATAAATTCTCACAAGCATAAGACCTAAAATCGAATGATACTGCTGTCAAATAGAGAGTTATCAAAAATAATCACAAACAACCATGCTTTAGACGTGGGTCAAAAGTATTACAGTTTTTGGTGACAAAAATAACTCGTTTTTAGCTTTGCAAAAGCTGAACTAAAAGATACAGACATAAACAATATTTTCACCCACAGAATCCCAATTTGAACAACATTGTGACTGTTTTTAGCATTATTTTCGCTAACTTGGGGCTATTTGAACGCACCTTAAGTAGTCCATATGCTTCTGGGAACTGGGGTCTAGGAATCATCAAATTAGTAAGTATATCTCTGAGTGCATTTAGTTCAGCTTGCATAGGCAAAAATAACAGCTATAGAAGGGAAAACTTATTTACAAGATTATTTGAATTGGGAATCTGAACGTGAAACTTTTTTATTTCAATTATGGGTTGTTTTCTTCAGCGTTTTTTAAAACTTATAAATATATATTTTTTTCGATTTTGCATGGTATGTGGTGCTATTTGAGGCTCACACGTGACAAGAGTGACATTTGCTTCTATGTAAGAAGTATTTCACTCCACCATTCACCAATTTTGCTACTTTTACCTTGTTTACAAGATTGCATTGCAAAGAAAGTGCATTGAAATTACTGTGATAGCAATCACAGTAATTTCAATGCACTTTCTTTTTTAATATATTTTTTCTTTTATTTTTTATAATTCAGGGATTTTGAGTCATACAACTCTGTCAGCCGCATAGATTACTGGAAAAAATTATAGATATACATGTGTATGCCTATAACTTTTTCACAAAACTTTACACTCTATCCTTGTGAGCATCCTATAGGATGAAGTGGACTGATAGATCACCACCGGCTGCACCAGATGTTGGCACAGCTAAGATGCGCTGAATCAGACCCACATTAAGGCTGTTAATGTCAAGCACCTTAAATATGTGTATAATATCATCTCTTACACTCTGGGTGCACTCCATCAGAAGATGGTAGACATCTTCGTACACACCACATGTGTCACAATAATCCTTGATTTTTTTTAATATTTATAATGCATTTGTTCACTGACTTTGTTTACAAAGGGTCCGTGGCATTGTTCACATAAGTATATAATATTATAAACTTTTAATTTTTTTTACTTAACTAAACGTACATAAGTAATACATTTGTGAAGGCCTGAAGGGCACTTTGAAAACATACTTAGCCTGAAGGGCACACATACGATAAGGGCCTGAAAGGCACAAAACTTTTTTTTTAAATTTCTCAGCCTGAGGCGCTCCTTGCTTTGTGCATTAGATACTTGAAATCATTTAGAGAAATGGTTTCAAGTATCTAATGATACATCAGATCAGATCAGATTTAGAAACCATTTGGTTTCTAAATCTCTGTGGTGCTCTGTTTAGAACACAACTAATGAAACTAACTCACACTGTCAGAATTGTAGTATAAGTTACAAAGGCCTTATTAATCTAATTGAGTAGCATCTACTAGACTACTAGAATCTAATGTAACATGTGGGTTGGAAGATACACAATGTGAGAGACCTGATTATGAAGTAACATTTAAATGAGGGAACCTATAGTTTCCGGAGGCCTAGCTCTATAGAGCTAGTTTATTGAATTAATAGATTTGGCTTATTAACAGTCCATTAGCAAATTTCTTCTAAGTAACTAATGCAAGTATCTGAAATTAATGACTCCGGATCCTATTTACGCTTAGAACACAAGATTTATTAATTAAACGAATGCCGATCTTAACCAACTAATGATATTCGTATGTCGACAGATACGTAAAGTGTAACTATATCTCTTCTTTTACTGATATGTATTTTCTCTACATAGAAGATAAGTTCAAAATGCAACATACAATTCTATTTCAAAAATATGTCTTTCTCTTTCATCCCATTGTGAATGCTCCAACATAAAACAAAATTTACAAAATTCATTAATAGTGCGTTCGAATAGATCACTTCTGATCGTTTTAGCGAAAATAACGCTAAAAACGCTCACAAGGGGCGTTCGAATTGGGGATCTGTGGGTGAAAATGTTGTTCATGTCTCTTTTTGTTCAGCGTTCGGAAAGCTAAAAAAGAGGAATTTTTGCCCCACGTCCGGAGCATGGTTGTTTGTGATCGTTTTTTGACAACTATGTTTTTAACAGCATAATCATGCGATTTTAGGTCTTATGCTCAGTTGAGCGTTCGAATAGAGTGTGGGCAAAAGTGGCAAAAATAACGTTTTTGAGCTTTACAAACACTTTAAAACAAGAGCCATCTTTGACAACGCCACCAGTGCCCTCATAAGCTAATCGAATGCACCCATATATTGATAAGGTAATGGTAAAGTTGCAGTACAAGGTAGAGGAGAACCAAGTTTTTAAGCGAATCTCAAGAAGTGTATGAACCCAACTGCAATTGTTAGAATGTTGGGTTGTTGTTAGTTGCCACATCAGTCATCAGCCATTAGTTAATCAGTCACATGGTAGATGTGGCACCCAACAACTTGTACATATTTTTGTCAGCTAAACCTTAAAAGAATATGCATCTCTATTTCATTGCGTTATAAGAATGAACTATTAAAAAAAAAACTGTTTTTATTAATTTGTTCCAGGGATTGAATAATATTGATGTGAAAACATCCATGATCAACGACAATTTTCAATAAATATTCTTTGGTTGAAGGGAACAATTTACCCGTAGAATTTTATTCACATACCAATTTCAAAGATCTTCCCCAAATATTAAGGTTGTGATTTACACGTGGATCACAACTGAGCTATTATGAAACCAAATTTTACAACTGGCATATCATCTTAACTAGAAAAAGAGGCTGTATATGTACTGTTAACAAAACAAGTGCCAAACAAAGAAATGTATTCTAAATTTGAAAAGTACGAGGACCCAATCAAAATGGAGGAAAATTATGTACTAAGCTGAAAGTGGACAATATTATGGTGTTTTTCGACTGAATGTCACACTAAAGGCTGCAGTTTGTGGGTCGGCCTCACGCCCTGGATGCCTGGGTGACACTCGGCAGTGATGAAGAAGCAAAATGTTCGCACTCTATCCTTAATTGTGTGCACATTTACTTATCTGCTGGTGGGTGCGGCTGTTTTTGACGCTTTAGAGTCTACCACTGAGAGGAATCGTTTCGAAGTGCTGCAAGGTATGCGTGTGCGCTTTCAAATATTTTCAGTTTTTTTGACAACATCCACACATAAGTCTCAAACTAGGCAGAGCCTGTACTATGGTAACCTGATGACTGATATACATACTTACTTAAATACATATACACACCCAGACACAGATCAAACAGACATGTTTGACCTGTCCGGGATTGTACCCGGGACCAGTGGCTCAGAAGGCAGGGGTGCTACCAACTGCGCCAACCGGCCAGCCAAAAAATCATAGGTATAAATGAAAACCAAAGGTATCAAAGCAATAATAATGAGTGCAGTATGATTGTACACTATATGCCAATAGCAAGAATAATCTTATTTCTCCTCCCTGACTACATAATACATATACAATTGGAATAATTTAAATCGATTGACTATTACTATGATGCATGCATTCCTATGCTAAACTTTTTACTATCACCACTTAGATGGGTTGACTTGTTGTGCATTGTCACAGGGGTTTTAGAGGTCTGACAACTCTTAATTGAGCGAAAAACATTAGGGGTGGGGTCGATATGTAGGTTTGGAGCATGCAGTAAAAACTTCCCTCCCTCCGTGAGAAAGGCCCATCTCGTAAACTATCTAGTTAATACCTTATCAAAACAGTCGCAATGCTACCCAGAGCTTTAAGCTTTGCATGGCGCTGTACTCGTCACTCAGAGACTTGCTTTTTGAGTCTCAGTTTTGAGACTTTCACCCAGTAATTTATTTGGTATAATGCCCTTCAAACCGCACACAATATAGGTATTTACCTAGAAATACGGGATTACTCACGTAAAAGTGAGTGAAAACCACTTTAGTTTTATAACAAAACCTGCACAATATTGTTTGAGCACCATTGCTCGCGGTGGAATATCTGGCGCTCAGGGGCCTTAATCTCTTAAAGCAGGACTTCTAGAAAACTGCCCGGTTTATTCATACCATGACAACGTCAAAGCTATTATTATATTAGCTATTATACTATTCAAGAACCGCAGAAAAACCGTTCACCTGTTTTTTTTTTGTGTATGGACTCTCGTTAACATGACGCTCTATATCCACTCAGTTTGTCAGCTTACAAACGTCTAGGCGTCTGCAATGTTGGTTATAGTAAATTGTTAGAATGCTAGAGACAATATTATCCGTTCGCATTTGAGAAAACAATACTCATACAGTTCACTTAAATAAGTGTCATAGTATGATTTCTTTCGAAACTGTTTATGCCAGGTTTAAGAACTGCACGGAACTTGCATGGTGTTTATGAAGCTGATAGTAAGGCCCCTGGTAGATAGAACCAAGATTAAACCAGACATTCTCTTGCACAAGATCACCAAATACGAAGGTCGGGTTTCCACTCCTCTTGTGGTTCAGATGCCGACGCCGGAGGAAAAAAATTATTATATCTATATTCTCTCATGGAGGTGTCCCAGCAGTGCAATTGTATTGGGCTGGATGCTTAAAATGGATGCTCACGCTTTAACAGGAAATATCATAAAACTATCTGCTCACCAACTTTGCAAACTAAGTGTTCCAAAAATCGACTATGAACCAGTAACAGAGAATCATAAACAGTCCATTTTGTTCCGACTGCTGGGACTCAATCTCAGAGAGAGGAGTTGGGCCATAATCCATCACGCGGGTCCAGTGCAGATTGGTGGATATGTTAGTGGCCAACCCATGTCGAAGTTTTCAGACCGCCCTCGACATAGCCTAACGACTGTTGTCCTAAGACAAACAACCGGGACCGACGACTTAACGTGCCCTCCTAAGCACGGAAGCGCTCAGTTGAATAATGCTATTAGCGGTCACCCATCTAAGTCCTGACCGCAGCAAGCGTTGCTTAACTTGTTTATCGGTTAAGATTGCCAAGTCGAGCTCGAGCTACGAGCGCTTCTAACACGGAGAATAGATAGGGAAAAATCCAGTCCATAGCTTCTTCTTTATCTTCCATCTTGATTTTACATTCTACCTTTTTTGTGTATGTATGTACTTTAAATAACTTTCAGCAATCGAGGGTATGATAATAAGGAAATACAACATAACAGAAGAAGACTTCAGAGTGATGGAGACAGTGGTGCTCAAATCGGAGCCACACAAGGCTGGGCAGCAGTGGAAATTCACCGGAGCATTCTACTATGCCACCACTGTGCTGACTACTATTGGTAAGGCAATCGATTAATCTATACTTTATAATTTGTTGACACTTCAACAACACGACCTATACCTATTAGTAGGCCTTATCACAGGTCCCTGAAACCTCCAAGGTCACCCGTTCATGGGCGCTGAGGCCTGGTTAACCCGGCTCTACCGCTGGGGGCGAGATAGTGAACAAGCGTGACCCCATCTCGCCCCACCTTGGCGGAGGACTGCTCACGGGGGGGTTTTAGTGGGTCTGAGTCCCACATGCCCCCTTCCGTCACCTCCGTGGCGGAAGGGACTCGCACAGCATTTCCCCCCCACATAAAAAAGGTCCCTTAAACCTCAACTACCATTTGTACAAAACTAGTGTCCACTGTGCAGAGGCTACTTGTAGGAGGATAACGCCATGAGCATATGCGTTGCAGTGCATTGCTGCGAAAATTGTATGGTACACAACCAAACTACTTGACAATCACTATATTTTAAGTGCAAGCATTTCGTGAAAACGGAGTTAATGCCTCAGCTATCGGTACTAGGTCTAGTGCTCCTGAGTAAAAGTTAGTTTTGGATGGTTTGTTAAAAGCGTTTTTTTATCGTGTATATAATGTTTTCCAAATGAACCCTAATATAGTGTTTACTGCCCTGTTAGCATAGTTTTTTTCAATACTCAATAATTTATTGCAACATATATAATTATCTTTACATGCAGGTCTTAATAAAATGTTTCAGGATGACAATATATGACCCTGTAAGGCCCACTTGCACGTCCCAGAGTTAGCTTCAATAACTCAGAGTCAACTGCTAAAACGCGGTTTTATAATTAAATTATCTTGCACCATCAAAGGTTAGGAGTAAATCTAAGGTTATTTATTAAAATATTTAACCCAGCAATGTGGGAAGGTTAAGTCTTTAACTAGGGTTAGTGAAGTTATGGTCAAAAGAAATTGAGGATACATTCTGCTGTATAATGTACTCTTTGGACGAAATGACACGAGACAATACGTATAGAATAAAAAGACGTCAAATTTCATACAACGAAGGATAAACAAGAAAGTCTATATACATTGCACTGTAGTGCCAAAGAGATAGATATAAGTTCACTTTTTTTTTCGCTTCGTTCATTATTGGTCAGGTTACAATATAAGCGCATAGACAATTCAATGTTCCCATCTAAAGATTACAAATGTCAGTTTAGCAAAACCGGTGATCTTTTATAGTCGTGCAAGGCAAAATGAGAGTTAAAAATTGATATGACTAACGCAAGTTTACAAACTCGTAGACTTATTTATTCAACGCAAACGTGCAAGTGGGCCTAAGTGTATGGCAATAGTTTGCTTGTGCTGAACAATTTATTTCATATCAACAAAATTATTGTTGAAAAATTCCTCTAATGAATAGTATCATTTTTTCTCTAGCATGCTATTTATAGATTCACAATAAAGTTAACATAATGTTCTACACCTTTAAGGGCTTAAGGCAATTTATTATAAATTTTAACAGACATTGAGTAAGGGCGAGTGCTATGCATCACGAGGTTTGATCGCGGTTCTATTAATTTATGTCTATATTGAGATCGTATTTTATTATATCTATCGGCTGTTTTTAAACAAGTCAGAATATTTTTTTACAAATTTTGAATATATATTGCGACACTACTGACAGGATTTTAAATTTAATAAAAAAAGGCTTATGGAAGTTTGGTATTGAAATGTCAGGTGGTTTGATATTGCCTAAGATACGGAAGCATTTTTTCTGGGAGATAAAGAGGTCCGCTATATTTACACTGTTCCTCCAGATAATAATACCGTATCTGAGCCACGAATAGGCGTAAGCGTGATAGGCGTTAATTGCAGTGTTTACGAGTACATACTCGTAGCCGGTCACGTCTTATAGTGCGTTCGAATTTGGAATCTGTGGGTATAATATAAATGTATAATAAAAATGTCGTTCATGTCTCTTATTGTTCAGCGTTCGGAAAGCTAAAAAAGAGGAATTGTTGCCACCAAAAAGTGTAATTTTTGACCCACGTCCGGAGCATGGTTGTTTGTGATCGTTTTTTGATAGCTATGTATTTGACAGCAAAATCATACGATTTTAGGTCTTATGCTCAGTTTTTGAGCTTTACGAACGCTATAACAAAAGAGCCATCAATGACAACGCCACCAATGTAAACCATAAGCTAAACGAACGCACCTTAGGTACCCTCAATGCATAAGATAAACTAGATAGGTTAGTTTTTATTGTTTTTATTCTTTTATTGTATTTATAGTTGGTACTGAATTGCCTTCAAAAAACGGAAACTGTCCCTGCTTCGATCCGTGGGCAATTATTTGCGTGATGAGCTAAAATTGTTGTACTTGGGTCTTGGATGTTTGTGATGTGTTAATGTGTATGTCTATGCCTATGCCTCCCGCGACACAAGTACTAGTAGGGGTATTAGTGTCTAAACGTAGTAGCTACTACTTACTATGGTCAATTAATCTGCCTCCATACAAAGAGCGCGAGGTAAGGTGGTACCAAACGCCGCTTTACATGTCGATGACATAAAATATTTTTATTTAATAAAACTTCTTTTTTTGAACCTAATAATGGTGTTTGCCTCTACCAGCATATACAGCATCACCGGACGAGTGGCGAGCGCAGATGTCACTCAGCCAGCGAAAAGTTTGAAACCAACTTCCGTTCTTTTATACCTGAAGTGGGTACCACAGACTACCTGTCTGGCATCAATCAATTATAAATAAGACAGCACACACTGAGTCATCTGCAAGGTGTTGATCTTATTGGATCGCACAATTATATTATACTTTAAAGTGGTAGATATTTTTCAAAGTATAAGTTAATGTTTAACCCACTACTCACTTGATGGTCAATGTTCCTTTATTTTCATAATAGAGATTTTCAAGATAGAGATTAAGTCATACAATTGTCTAAAGATAATTATCACTAAAACGAATTCACTTTTTTCACCAGGTTACGGTCATTCAACGCCAGCAACTCTGGGTGGGAAGCTGTTCACAATGTTTTACGCTATCGTGGGCATCCCTCTAGGCCTGATAATGTTCCAAAGCATCGGCGAACGGGTCAACAGACTTAGCAGGTAATTTTTATTCAATGTTTCTGTTAATTTCTGTAAATTTAACGTTTAAGTTATCACCAAAATATAGCAAAAAATAACGTTAAAAAATTGTAAATGGGCACACCATTCATAAAAAAACTTTAAAATCACAAAATGGTGCCTATCACAACATAGTGTTTTTTCTTATTTATTTGACGCTTCTTCGCTTCGCTCGCCATCGCACCTTTACATGTCTGCTCTGGCATACTAGATTCAGGAAAAGTTTGTTTATTTGTACATTCACCACATCACACCTTCGATTTGCCGACGATATTGTAGTCATGGCAGAATCCATGGAAGACCTCAGTACAATGCTCGAAGGCCTCCATCGAGTTTCCCAACGGGTAGGCCTTAAGATGAACATGGACGAGACGAAACTTATGTCAAATGATCATGTTGTGCCTACCCCAATACTAGCTAGGAACTCAGCTCTCGAAGTTGTTGATGAAAACCTAGAACAAACAGTACAACTAGACAGGTTTAACTTCGACAAAGATGTCATTTTCGAATCCAACTCGACTGGGCAGCTTCACGAAGTCTTCTCGCCCAAAATACTTCAATGCCCCAAGACTAAAGTCTGACCTGTGATATAGCCCAGAAGATTAGACAGTTACAGTGCCAGTGGACAGGGCACATAGCACGCAGAACAAATGGCCGATGGCGCCGGAAGGTCCTGGAGTAAAGACCACGGATAGGCAAGCGCAGCGTAGGTGGACGACGATGGATGCAGTCACAAACTTCGGTATTAATTAGTACGATTAGTTTTTTTTTATATATAATAATATTAAAAAAAAACTTTATACATGACAATATTCTGTCCACAGCGTAATCATCAGAAAAATAAAGGAAGCGATGCATTGCGAACAGACGAACGCATCAGATATGGACCTTATATTAGTGGTGACCTGTCTGTCTTCTCTGACCATCGCTGGCGGCGCGGCGGCCTTCTCGAAGTTTGAAGCCTGGAACTACTTTGACAGCGTTTATTATTGCTTCATCACTCTCACTACTATTGGTAAGTGAAACTATATTACTTTTTTAATTGTTCATCAAAGTGAGTCCTTCTCGCCTGATGGAAACATCCAGCGAAGATGGAATCAAGATGCGATGACCATTAATCGCCACCCCTATGATGGCCTGAGAGATGCTTTTTCACGCCCCGCTTGAAAGACCTAGCGTCATAGCTGCAAGGAAATACGTTAACCGGCAGAGCATTCCACAATTTACTTACACGACAGAGGAACTGCTAACTTTTTGATTCGTAGTAAGAAGTTTTGAACAGTACTAAGTAACCTAGTAATGCTAGGCCGGAACGAGTAATTCGGGATCGGAATGGTGAGGAAGGAATAAGATTAAAGAGCTCTTCAGAACATTAGCCATGAAATAAACGGTAGAAAACGCTTAGAGAAGCTATAGTTCCACGCATTATTAGAATATTGTCTACGAGCGGGGTGAAAAACAAGGCGAGATATATCCAAAAAAAAATGTCGGATCTCTTTGCAATGACAGCCTTTCCCCACTTGTAATGAAATATAATATTACACACATCGTAAAGCGAACCCGTCCCGCGCCTACCTCCCTTCAGCTCCCCGCACCTGTTCACGTTTCCCGAACATTACCATCTTTATTTGCCGATAAAGTTATGCAACAAAGTATGTACATAATATATATAATAGTAATATATATATAGTATAATAGTAACCAACGTAAGGGTTACAGCACTTTTGCGCTGGTAGCCGCAATTTATTTAATTATTTACCAAAGCGGACTAACAGGTTACAATGGGTACTATAGTTATATTCCCTTTTAAAATATAATAATTTTAGCGGAAACCTACTTCTAGACTATAATGTATGTACAAACTTTATCTAAAAGTAGAAAATGCTCTTACATATTATTTAGTATTGTATTCTCTTCGGTCTTCATCAAAACTTTTGCTCAACAACACACCAAAATGTCATCTGTGTCTCAGAATTTGCCGTATTTAGACCCTCTATATATCTATAAGTTGATTTAGTTCCAGAAGGGTTTTTTATGGTATTAGGAAACGGTACTTAGTTAGGTGTTAGTTAAATTCGATGATCGGATCACCTCGGTGGCCTAGGAGTCATGGCGTCTGACACAGATTATCGGAGGATGCGAGTTCGAATCCCGTGCGAAGATGTGTACATTTTTGACGTGATATCGTCTTATAATAATAATAATAATAATCTTTATTTCAGGCATTAGTAGAATTACACAACATAAAAATACCAGCGGCCCATATACAAAACATATACCTTATACGAGGGTGAATCAAAAAATTCTTGGAATCAATATTAAAAAATGCAAAGATTTAAATAATAATATTTTATTTTTCTACATAATCTCCCTCCAATGCAATGCATTTAGAATAACGCGTTTCTAACTTCCTTATTCCTTGTGAAAAAAAATTATTTTCTTGACTCTCGTAAAAGTCCTCTACGGCAGCTATAACCGCGTCATTATCGTGAAATTTTGTTCCACGAATTTCCTCTTTTAATTTTGGAAATAAGTGAAAATCACTTGGGGCTAAGTCCGGAGAATATGGTGGGTGGTCAAGGAGATTGAAGCCAGCACAGCGGATTGCGTTGAGCGCAACTTCCGATCGATGAGCAGGAGCGTTATCTTGAAGGAACAACACGCCCAACGACAGTTTTCCACGACGTTTTTCTTTAATCGCTTCACGCACTTTCGGGATTAAATTTGCATAATAGGGTCCAGTAATCGTCTGGCCTTTTGGCATGTAATCAATAAAAAGGATTCCTTCACTATCCCAGAACACAGAGGCCATAACTTTGCCAGCGGTAGGAGCAACTCGAAATTTCTTAATGGATGGAGAGGATGGTCGTTTCCAAGACATGCTTTGTCTTTTAGTTTCAGGATCAAAATGGTGGACCCACGTTTCATCCATGGTGACAAGACGACGGCAAAAATTATCCGAATCACGCTGGAACATTTCGAGATTACGCTTGGAAATTTCCAAACGTCGCTTTTTGTTTTCGTCGGTTAACATTCGTGGCACCCATCTTGCAGACACTTTTTTGAACCCCAGTGAATCAATTAAAATGGATTGAACGCTACCAAAAGATATCTTTAGGATCTCAGCTATATGTTTTATAGTCATTCTTCTGTCTTCCAAAACCAGATTCTCAACCTTTTTGACATTTTCTTCTGTAACGGAGGTTGAAGCCCGCCCAGAACGCGGGTCATCTTTACAGCTTGATCTACCTCTTTTAAATTCAGCCACCCAGTACGCAACCGTAGAATAGGGTACAGCATCACCCCCTAATGTCTGCTGAATGTCCAAAAAAATTTCCTTCGTAGACATTTTTTTCAAACTGAGATATTTTATCACCGCACGTAACTCACTTTTATCCATAATTTTGACTTTTTAGCTACTCGTTGCACAAAAAAATTTATTACATGCGAACGAACTGACAAAAACAAGTGACAGTCTGCATAAATATAGTGTGATAGACACTCTTTAATTTGAATATCGAACTTGATCCAAAAAGGTTTCATATATATGCACTTCTAAGAACTTTTTGATTTACCCTCGTAGACTAACATATATACATATATTATTTGATTTCTTAACTAGCGTACAGTAAGTTCAGGATTTATATTCGGTCTAGGCTCCCTGTACCGTCGAAAAACGATCCCTTCAGTAGTCCGGTGCCAGGAACGTCTCTTTAAACTTCGCTGGAAACCGGAGCACGTACGACTTGAAGTACGTTTCTCTTTTCGAATCCAGGCGCATTAATGTAACTTCGGGTAAGGCCTGAGTCTGGATATTATGAAACGATGAACGCCGGCTACACGTACGAAAAGTATGAATCATTGTCACGTTCCGCCGGAGCCGAGCGTGTAAGCGAGAGTGGGGAACAATCGATAGAGGGGCACGATCGGCCTAAGCGTTCGGCTCATCTTATGACGTTATAAAGTAAATTTGTAGTCCGTAAACCGACTTTACAGGCAATATTTTTTTCTTTCTAAAATTGCAATTTGTAATTCCAGGTTTCGGTGACATGGTAGCCCTGCAAAAGGACAACGCGCTGAATCGCAAGCCATCGTACGTGATGTTCGCACTTATCTTCATCCTGTTCGGGCTGGCGATCGTCGCCGCATGCCTCAACTTGCTCGTGCTTCGGTTTGTCACCATGAACACGGAGGATGAGAAACGTGACCAGCAGCAAGCGGAGCAGGTAAGCAGCATTCGATATTATTTAAGGCCCTGCAAGAGCAAACACGCTCGTAGCGGAGTTTGATTTGGCGATCTTAACCGATCAACAAGTTCCTCAAGACGCGTGTCTTTGACCAATGTGTGTTACCAGTGATGACATATGGCACTGAAACGTGGTCTCTTACTATGGGTCACATAAGCAAGCTCAAAGTCGCACAACGAGCTATGCAGAGGGCTATGCTGTGGGTTTCTCTTAGTGATCAAATCAGAAATGAGGAGATTCGTAGACGATCTAAAGTCACCATCATAGCCCAGAAAATTAGCCAGTGGCAGTGGGCAGGCCATATATCACGCAGAACAGATGGCCGATGGGGCCGAAAGGTTCTAGTGTGGATACCGCGGACCGGCAAGCGCAGCGTAGCTCGTCTACCGACAAGGTGGACTGACGACCTGATAAAGGTAGCACGACGACATTGGATGCAGGCCGCTTCCAACCGGTCCTTTTGCAAATTTGTGGGGGAGGCCTATGTTAAGCAATGGACGTCCTACAGCTGCGATGATGATGAAGTTAAGCAACACTTGCTTCGGCCGGGACTTGGATGCACCACTAGTGGTATTATATAACTGAGCGGTTTAGTGCTTCGGAGGGCACGTTAGCCATCCTTCCCGGTTGTTTGTATTCGGATAACAGTCGTTGCTGCCTGAACACTTCGATGGGGTTTGGCCACTAGCCTATCCACCAAGCCATACTGAGCCCGCGTGGTGGATCAGTAAGATTTTTAAAAAAATATATATTACATTAATTAGAAACTCATTTTAGTGCTAACTAAATTATCCATAAATCAATTTGGGTTAACAAGGAATCGCTCCACTATAGATGCAGGTATAGAACTTATAAAAGATGTGTTTGATGCCTGGGAGAACTCTCAGGCTGTCTTAGGTGTTTTTGTGACTTGTCTAAGGCATTTGACTGCGTCTGACATGATATCCTTGTCAGGAAAATACAACACTACGGTATTAGAAACATCCGTATCGCGGGTTGTCTTTTACCGATAATGGTAACCTATTAATCCATGCTAGCACCGCAGTATTGTTTTTATTTAGGACAAGCACTCTCTAGCTAATGAGCTTTATTGTTATTATCAGGCGCAGCAGGTAGCGGTGCGGCTGGAGGGTGATGTCATCACAGCGGACGGCGCTGTGCTACGCGGTGTTTCGCGCGGCACAAGACTTCCACACGACCCTCACCAAATACACACGGGTAACTTCTTCTTCTTCTTTAAGCCTCTCCATTACTGAAAGTTGGCAGTCAGCTTCTTAAATTTTTCCTTGTCAAGCTCCAATCTGAACAATTGCCCCACGGTCTAAATCGTGGCAGGGATTACTGGACATATTAGTGGACAGTGCCCACTTCCTGATATTACGGAGCCATGGCATCTTTCTTCTACCCGATTTACGCTTCTCGGGTACATTTCCCATCATGATGGTCTGCAGGAGAGAATACCGATCATGCCGTAGAACATGTCCGAGGTAGGCGACCTTTCTCTGCTTGACAGTCCGGATCAGTTCGACTTCTTTCCCATTCGGCGCAAAACTTCTACGTTATGACTTTATCCGTCCAACTGACGCGAAGCATGCGACGGTAAGACTACATTTCAAAAGCTTCTAGTTTTTTACGGAGCTCTGCTTTCATTGTCCACGCTTCACACTCATAGACGCACTCAAGACGACGGGCCAGATGTACCATGGTTTTCAATTCTATGGAGAGTTGACAACTGCACAGGACTTTCTGCAGGCTTTCGAATGAAGCACGAGTAATTTACAATTACACTATCTTTTTGGGCTTGTAGTCCGAGCTGTAGCTGCACAAAAGGTGTTCCTTATCAAATGGGAATCATATATAAATTGAAAGCTACTATAGTCACCGCGTTACCAGCTGAGTCGTAGGGCCATAAACGTCAATAGGGATAGGAATGTGCAACGCGTCCTAACATGTTATCGATAATTCGCTACCTGAATTCGACCCTCATTAGCGCTCACTTATCGCTAGCTTCTGATTGGTCGTAACATCATGCCTGCCATGTATCACATCGATTAAAATAATTAAATAAATTGTACTAAAATCTATTTTTCGTTAAGTAATTATGGTATGTAATTCTTATTCTGGTTAGGCTCAACTTCTAATTCGTATACTTAACGCTTGCAAAGGACAATTCATAAATATGCCATTTCTGTTCAATTTACAAAAATGTTTTAGTGCAAAGGATCACCAGATTGGGCTAATTTTTATTTTGCCGGCCAACAAATATAAACGCATTATTTTAATAGAACTCAGTGCTATATTTTTTTTAAATTTCTACACCAAAGTCCAAAGGTTATTTTTTAACATTATATTAAGCTTTGAATATTTAATTGGAGTGACGATTAAAAGAAGACTGCAGGAGTAATGTTGAGCAGATTATATTACAACGGGAACTATTGGAAGGAACTGAAGGAGACTTATGCGAAAGCAAAACAATCTGCGTAAAAACAACTCTACGTAGATGGATAGCAAAAAAAAAAGATGAAACTAGGAGCACATTAAAGGTAGCCGTCCGATGTAACAGAAGTTGCATGGAGAACTAATGGGATTAGGCAAGTTGCGCGGTGAAAGGTAGTCTCTGCCAGAAGGGCAGCATACCCACCAAACCTCTGCGGTGTTCCGTCACTGCCGCTTTTGGCGGGTACGCGGGACAGATTTCGCACACGACCGCGAACCCGCCGCGGCTATCCGTTGCCGGACCCTTCCGAAGAGGGTGATCTCCTTTAGCCGTCATGTAACTTCATGCTCTTTAAACTAATGTAAAACAACCCACAATTGAATAGCATAATATTTTCAGAATTATTATTCTAAATGTTACAAGAATGTGGATTTTAGTTTAAAGAGAATAAGTTACAATTATGGTAACTACACTATACAACAACAACAGTATAAACGAATATGAATCTCACCTGACAAAGTTGCAAACATGTAAGAGCATGAAGGCTAAAATACTGTTAGATAAAACAAAACACAGGACTAGTCGATCGATATCGAGCAGAATAAAAAGTTTGGATTGATCACTTCAACAGAAAAGTAACTGCAGCTGGACTGTTTTTCAAAAGCTGAAAGAAAATATGTAATAAACTATCAGTTCAGCTACGGTTCGATTGCAGTTAGATCAAAATTTTGTTAGTCAAATCAGCCCTTTTTTAAAACCCGAACTGGACCTCTCAGCGAACCCCACATTCAACCGATTTTTTTAATATTAGAACTATAAAAAAATGTATTTCATAAAGTGTCTATAAGATCTTCTGGTTGATAGTGAGCCTGCATTCACGGGGGTCCAGTTTCAATCCCTGGCGGGGGCAAATATGTTTGTGATGAGCAGAAGCAGTTTGTTTTTTGGGTGTTGGATGTTTGTAATGGGGTAATGTTTATGCCCATGTCTCCCACGACACAGGGAATCCTAGAGCGGGTTTTTATTTATTTAATTTGAGTAGTGTATCCGCTGCTTTACATACATACATGACTTAAATAGGACAGTGACTTGACGATAGACTTATTTATATGGCTGTGACTGACTAGCTGAATAAAAAAATGTCTTGATGAAACTACAAATATTCACCTAAATATAATTGTATACAAACGTGAGTGAGTGTCCATTATCCACTAATAAGGGAAAAAGAATGTAATGTCTTTTAATCGTTTCAGGTGATACATCGCTGGTGCCTCTTTACACGGACGAGGAATACGCTCCGAGCGTGTGCAGTTGTTCCTGCAGTTGTTTCGGACATAACAGGTAATTTCGTGTGTATTAATGAGTGTCGTGTGTATTAATTAGTGCCCTGTGTATTAATGAGTGCCGTGTGTATTAATGATTGTCGTGTGTATTAAAGCTTGTCAAGCTATCCGATAGATGTCGCTCCGTCCCCTATATAACGACTAAACTCAACTAGAGAGTAAAATTCGATGCTCAGATGGGTGCTTCGGTAGCTAGCGGTAATGGCGTCTGAAACGGATTGTCGGTCTCGTCGGAGGCCGATTTTTTCTCTACAATTACACTAATAAGATTATCATCATTCTTTAAATCCTCTAACGCCACAAGTACATATGTTATCACACATTTTGCTTCTTACCATGTTTATGGAACTGTATGACATAGCGATATCATCGGTTGATCAATTGTCATCTAATAATCCATTAGTCGACTATAACGATTAGGGATGGGCCGAAATTCGTTTAACATTCGGTTTAACCGAACTTCGGCACGTTGAACCGAACTTCGTCATTCGGCCGAAATTCGGTTTATACGCCGAACATTCGGTGCAAAACAACCGATTTTTTATTACACTTGCACTATCATACATAATAGAAATAAATTAAAACAACATATCTGTAATAATAACAGTGAAATAAAATTTGTGTGACATAGCTACTCGTAGTCATTTATTTGAATAAAGAAAGAAAAGTAATCATCGAACGTCTTAAAAATCTTTGCTTACTTAGCAATCACAAAATTGACTTACTAATCAGCCTTGGATATCTGTCCTACTTAATTAAATAACAAAATTAAACTGCTCTTCTCAACAAGTCTTAGAATTCTCTCTTACGTAGTAAAAACACAGTGAAACTGATATTATTAATAACCAGTCTTAGAAATCTTTACATAGGTAGTACTTAATAAAAAATACTAAATTAAATTGGTCTCCTCGATAATCGTTCAATAATCTATCTATCGCCGGTTTACCTTACTAGAGATAGATATTTGACACTATTTGTATGAACGTTATGTCAAATTTCTATCGGTAGTAGGGAAAATTGTGGATAGATAGAATATTGAAAACGGCCGTAAATTAAATTGGTCACCTTAACCGTCTAAAAAGAATGCAAAGTTTGTTTAAATTTTGTTACAGATCTACTATAACAAAAATTAAATAAACTTTGCTTGCATTCTTTTGACACAGTGTCATATATTAATAAAGTACAATTCGTAAAATGAATTTAAAAAAATAATACTTCTAAGTAACGTAGGTATACCACCAATTAGGTAAATTTTTCATTTTTACAACATTAAGGAAATTTTTATTTATTATTTTGGACTATTAAACCACTTTAAAACAATTGATTTGCATAATATAAACAATGGCACGTGACGAGCTGGTGACGTATTTACAACTGACCGGCCGCCTAAAGGGCCCGCGGGGTAGCGCGGAGTGCGGGCGGGGGACATTTGCAGCGAGCGACGGCCGTGTTGTTTACACAAGTCGCAACATGAAAAAGCGCGGCGAAATTGAACCGAAGTTCGGCCGAACTTCAGCCGAATTTTTCATTTATACCGAATGTTCGGCCGAAGTTCGTATTCGGTTCAAACCACATTCGGCCCATCAGTAATAACGATCCATTTGGGGTGTTACATAAAGTTACAATTCGTGATCTACCAACAGTAGACCGAGCACGAAAATCTATTTAAGTGTAACGTAGTCGCATCGAAAGTATTTAATAATAACAATAATTGAATAATGTAATAATAATAATAATAATTTATTCTGATCCTGATTCTCCCTGGTGCTAAATGAGACCCCTGACCCCCGGCTTGCCTTAATTGGCTGTCTGGGAGTGGAGACGCAAGAGCAAGTAACGAAAAGCTACAAGGGTGGAAGTGTTAAATGGCATAACTCCGGTAGTAGCGCTTTAGTGAAACCGCAGCACACCTCTCAACACCCTTTTGCCATCCACACCAACGTTGCCCCTTCTGTCACCATTCATGGTGGTCTTTCTGGGGGGCCCGTTTAGTGGGTGGCAAGTCACCACCTGCCCAAAAAATTTTAAATGAACTGAATTTGTCAGGTGCCGTAGTCTCTTCCATAGCCCACTATCTTCTTATCACTAATAAAATCATTTCAATAGCCTTGCCATTTTACCCATTTTTATAATAGATATACCATGTCACCATGCATCCAAATTTTTTTCTGTTTTTTTATACTCCTTTGTATTTTAATACCAAACAGGCCTCTAAGTGTTGAGTACAGCCCTACTTATGCCTTTGTAAAGGACCGGACGTAATCCGTGAAACAAATGGAATAAGATAATAATAATAATTGGAGAATGTAATAATAATAGATTCTGATCCTGATTCTCCCTGGGGCTAAATCCTGATTCTGCCTTGGGCTAAATGAGACCCCTGACCCCCGGCTTGCCTTAATTGGCCGTTAAAGGGCATAACGCCGGTAGTAGCGCTCTAGTGTAACCGCAGCACACCTCTCAACACCCTTTAGCCATCCACACCAACGTTGCCCCTTTTGTCACCATTATGGGGGGCCCGTTTAGTGGGTGGCAAGTCATAACCTGCCTAAATCTTTTAAAATGAGACAGAAATTGGCAGGTGCAGTAGTCTCGTCCATAGCCCACTATATCCCTTATCACTAATAAGTACATATAAATAGCCTTACCACTTTATACATTTTTGTAATATATATAAGTACCATGTTACCCTTACCTATCCAAAATGTCTGTTTTTTATACTACATTGTATATTTTATACTAAACAGGCCTCTAAGTGTTGGCCACAGCCCCACTTATGCCTTTGCAAAGGATCGGACGTGATCCGTGAAATAAATGGAATAAGATAATAATAATATTTTAGTACAAACTGTCATTTATCTAGTACAATAGTGGCACAGATAACTCATAGGTCCTGAATTCGTAAACGATACGATAACGTTACACTTAAATAGATTTTCGTGCTCGGCCCACAGTACTGCCAACTTTCCGATTATAAAATGTTACCTCAACCATTTCTGATTACAGATCTTCAGCACCATACCGCGACCCGCTATCACCCATACCACCGACCAACATCAAGCA
This sequence comes from Selenia dentaria, assembly GCA_917880725.1. Lineage (NCBI taxonomy): Eukaryota > Metazoa > Arthropoda > Insecta > Lepidoptera > Geometridae > Selenia > Selenia dentaria. The sequence continues at coordinate 6,672,357 of OU862901.1, read as the reverse complement.
AATCAAATCGAAACACTACCGCGAATTAGGCGGCATACCTAGATACATAGAGAAGTCATCGTCAAAGAACCGATCGCAATCTCTACGCCTCAATTCCGCATCAGGCTACTTATACATGAACGCGAAAACGAACGATTTCCAATTAAAACCCGAAGACTTTAAGGAAATAGTTGCGAAACGACGCGAGCAATTGCGCAGGGGGATGACGATGAACGAAATCATTTACAACAACGAATATCTCAGTCCTTACAACAACAGTCTGTGCAATAGAATCGATACAAGTCCGCACAGTTCGTCATTATATTCAGTGAATATGCGATCGGATAACAGAAGCAACGATCCTTTAGTAGACGACTACGATTCGGAGAAATCTAGCTACGCTAAGAAGAAGCTAATGAAAAATATCGCTCGCAACACGAGCAACAGACGCGTGGAGAATTACTTTTATGATGATGCGGTGTTGCATTTCGATGATGAGTACGCGTTTGATGGGTCCATACTTTTTGCTAAAAGGAGAAAATCTATTGAGAAAAATTGGGAGTATGCGTGTCAAATGCCGAAGAGCCATGGGGCGGATCAAGTGTCAAATGATGGCAGTTATGGTTACTATTTGCCTGATGAAGATGAACAAGAACAATACTTTATAAACGATACTCTTACGTTTAACATGCCTCCGCACAGAGCTAGCATATAGTTTTACCGTGTGCCAAAGACGCAGTATATGACCACATAAACAGTATGGACACTTTGCGAAAAAGTATACAGTGCACTGTACTACACTGCAGTGTAGTGTAAAGTGTCTTGTCAGAAGGATTAACATAATTTTGTTAGTTGCTTCAAATTAATGATTAGGATACATTTAGTATTGTATACTGGATAGTTTTCCGTGTTATTTACAACAACAAAAAACGGTATTTTGTTTCGCTATAGCTTTGAACGATTGAAGTGCCTACATAACCCAATATTTATTATAAGAAAATCCATAATTTTATTTATAATACTAGATAAAATGTCTGATATTAAAAAAATACATTTAGTAAGGTAAATAAGAATAATTTTACCAATATGCTTATCCCGATTTAGGTCCGAAATGCATCGGTGCAAACTAACATAAGAAATACGAAAAATAAATATGACATTCTGAGTATTTTTCCTTAGGTTATCATGTTCTTTAGAATAGTTTGTACTGGTATATCTAATAAACGGGGTTTGTATTGCTTTCATTGATTTTCGTGATTGTATAACAGGTATACGTGATGTCACTCATGGACCTTTAAACCTAAAAACTAACTAAGTGAATCAGGATATAGTATATATATTTTGTAAATAATATATTACATATTTCATAAAAATAATCTGACAGGACCACAAAAAGTAAGCCAGTGTCCATACTGTACGCTAAACGAACTACGTGAAGTTAGTTCCTATTTGATGATGATTCCTAACCTCACATGGCTTTAGTTTTTGGCTTTATACTGCGTCAATAACTCGTTAAACGTAGGTTAGACAAATGGGCCAATTAAACTACTCTTAGAAATTTTACAATTTTTGCGGGTAGCTCTCGAAATTTTAGCTTTTTACACGTAACTGTTTCGGCGCGGTCACGTTTTTCAGTTGAACGGACGAGCTTCGCTTCGTTTTGTATATTGTAATTAAGATGATTTTTGTTTGTTACTATAAAAAATGATGATTTTAATTGGCCACATGTAATTGTAAATACAATATGAGATAAATCTGCCACCGGTTTTTGTACAAAATTATTTAATATCTTATTAATTAGTGTAGATTTGTTGTCTACCAATCGTAAGAGGTACTTGGTTAATTTAGCAAAAAATAAGTTTTAATACATGGCAGAATTATTGTTTATTAACCAACTTATTAGGCATGTAACGTTTGTGATTTGATTAGTAGTTACCCCATTTTACTAAAATCAATGGTTTATAATATAAAATGGTCCAATAAATAACACCTGTTTAATACCCAGTTTACACTTGCGTGCACGCGGATCCCCTTGCTGTTTGACGAATAGTTAGACTAACCATTTGTGTGGCGGCATTACTGACCATTTGCAAATTCGCGCATATTCATTTCTGCTTCAATTGCAGCATGGATGACTTTTAAATTTACTGCCAAATATACTTAAATCGAGAGTTGTATGGATTAGGAAGTATGGACACACAAATATATGTCCCGGCCAGGGAATAAACTTGGAGTTTTGAACGAGTATATAAATGGCTTTACCTAAATAATTTTGTATAAAAACCCAAGGTGCACTTATGTTATATAAATAACAGAAATTATTCAATATTCAATACTCATAGATAAAACATGTATTCTATGTTGTTAACAACATAAATTAATTGACTAAAAATATAGTAAAATAATTTCGAAAAATCATTATTATGAATAGAAATCTGCTTATTTCTAAGATCGCTGTTGCTGCTTCATTGTTGTTTATTACGATTATTTATTTTTAATTAGCTAATGTTATATAAAAATATTGTTATGAGCGTTGAAAATCGGCCATGAGGCGATAAATGGAAAATCAGCGAGCTTAGATTGTAAATATGAATCTTCAATTTGCGATTCTATATTCGCAGTTTGTTTGTATAGTTTACCGACTTCTATAAAAGGAAATAATTGTCGGCTTCATCAAGAATATGTTGCATAATTCTGAAATCTATACACATATGTATTTATATTTATAACTATGAGTTTAACAGCTCTATAATGATCTCTATAACATGGTTCAACCAAACGTTCTCTTATTCTTGGTTAAAACCAAATATTTTAAGTTATATTGTTAAAGTCGTAAACGTTACAACCATTTTTATTAATTTTTTTAAACCCAATGAGTGTTTAGCTCAAAAAAGACGGTACGCTATGCTTAATTGTTTTTATCTAAGTCATAGAAACGTATGAATTCTTGCAAACATACTTGTTATTTTGTCTCATGTAATGACTCGAAATCAATAAATCGGTATATATGTATATTGTAAATGATTTGTTATAGCTATTGAAATTAATAGTTATAAAGCTTGCGAATGATTTCAGAAATACGAAGCTAGATTGGTTCAACCAAACATTTTTTGTTATTCTTGGTTAAAACCTATATACCTAAATACATAATTTATTTTATGTTATAGAACAGCTTTACTAGTTATATTGCCTTTATTTATTGTAGTCTAATGACCCAAAATGTTATAACTATTTTGGAATTGGTTCAACCAAACATTTGTTATACTTGGTTAAACCAGTCATTTGTCATTACTTTTTAGTTATGTTAACTGTAATATATAAAACCTTTTAGTTTATATGACCAAATCAAACACATATATCTCTAATATACTCATAAATATTCGGGTTACCTTCTAAAACAGAAGACGGGAAGTACTTACGTTTATAATCATACTAGCTGACCCGCCAGCGGCTTCGCTCGCGTGGCTTCGCGGGGTACGGTAATTACAGATTTTAATGGGTCAGATTTCAATTAGGGGTCGAATTTCACAAACTCCCGTCTTAGTGAGTACCTACGTCCTAAAAAGAACCCCCATGCATAATTTAAAACTTTTAGCACTCCCAGTAACGAAGTTTCATACAAACTATCAACCCCAAAAAACCCCCTTAGGGATTGAATTTCATAAAATCCCGTCTTAGTGAGCACCTCCGTCCTAAAAAGACCCGTATGCAAAATTTGAAACACTTTGCACTTGTAGTTTCTGAGATCTCGTGATGAGTGAGTGACCTTTCGCTTTTATATATATAGATAAAGCGTAAAAAGATATATCTGTTTAGATTTAAACAGCAATAATATATCTTGCAGGGCTGTAATGTCAGAGAGGGAATCTATTACTGGTGACCAAAAATCGTGCCATCAAACTCCGTTTCACTATCATCCGTTTGCGTCAATCCCTGATTCACCCTTTCATTCTAATAACTAGTAATTCTGCGAACAGTAGACCTCGCGAGCACATAGTCTTATCAGCGGTAATTTTTCGCAGTCCTTCAGAACCTATTATCTTGGAAACTATTTGACCAATTATGCTGATAATCGAATTCTGTACTGGAAGACCAACTTACAACTTAACAAACATACGGAAATATTAAATTCAATTTGGTCATTTGAAGCAGAGACGCTTCGCTTGCTCGATCCATAACAAAAATACACTCGACAGAAACCATTAAGAAGTTCTAAACTTTTGCGCTAAGGTCACTTCGCTTCCGACCCATGCGCACCATAATTTTCTTCTCCATCGTTTTCCTCACAATAGACATATTTTGATCTCTCTGTAGAAAGGGAGTATACTTAGGATTGACAATTTTACGACAGTTTGTTTACTACATTTGATAACGAACATTTCCGTCATGTTTCTTCGCTAAACATTACCGTCGATATTGTATTGTAGATGCGTATTAAAAAAAATGAGCGAACTTCCCGTCTTCTGCAAAAATGCTTTATTATTGTTTGATTGTATTACTTTATAAGTATATCTCCAATACTTTAACTGAATGGAATGAACTCAAAAACACGTTTAACTGAATGGTTCATTCAAAAGTTAGAATTTCTTGGTTAATTAGTTTTTTAACCATGAATTAATCTTGTTAAATATGTTTAATATTGCTTATTTTGGGCTCAAAGTCAAACAGTAAAAATATATCTGAAAGCTCTAGAAGAGTTATTTTTTAGGAACAAATATATTTGCGCCTGGCTTATTTGGTTAAATCAAACATTTGTTTTTCTTGATTATTACCAAATAGTTATTATTATATTATAGTTGAGGCCAAACTAGCGAGATTTAAGCTAATTTAAATGTTTGTATACCTATTTTATCGTTTATGTATAGATTCCGAACGAAGTTTCACGACTGAAATCTAAAGTAAATTAGGTTTGAAGCCCTTATTTTTAACATTTCTGAAAGATCTTCCAATATCTTTTTTGTATACTTTTAAATTCATTTACTAATGTATAAGATAAATAAGAGAATTTATTAATAACTTATTACTATCTAGTCAAACAGTATTAATTAAGTGATAACTTAATGAGTAAGGCTTGAGAACTGATTTGCTTTTAAGTTGTAAGTTAACAAAGCTCGTGTTTTAAATTCTCCTCATGTGCCAGTTGTTTAAAGCTGGGTACTCACCGGGAGCGGAGGCAAGTAATGTACCAATGTAAAATTTGATCATAACCATAAATTATATTATACAATAGTGCGACAACTTTGAACTATTGTCTTTAATGGAAATTTCCTTTTATTTTTGCACGCCATTTTAAGATTAAAATAAAAGATTGGCTGAAACAACTTTTCTGCGCCCATCCGGTGAAGAAGTCCCATGCGGTGACGCTGTAAATGGCGGTGAGGCAAACGGCATTTAGCCCGTTCGGAAAATAAAACTTATCCTGCGAAAAACGTCCCACGTTGTCTAGCATACTATTCTATTTTTGCGCTATATCGCTGGAATATTGTACGAACCATTAGTTTATTAAAATCTAGTGAGATTGTAAACTGTCGATAGATTGTTATCGCGATATTTTTGATCTCAGTGCCATATGTCGTCTACCATAGCCGGTCCGAGACAAATATCGCGATTTTGACAGCTCGTGGCACTGTAAGCGTGTTGATCAATCAGACCGGAGTTAGCAACGAACAACAATTATCGTGCGAAAAAACAAATGCACAAAAATAAAGTTAATTTTTTTACATAGTAAAAAAAGTGTAAAGGTTAACTGTGTGGTATGTGTAGATTAAAAAGAAACTTAGATGGACCGACTTTTACATCAAAAACAATGGACATAACAGTAAAGAGCTTGTAAAAACAAACAAACACCTGTCAAGTTTGACAGAACGCTCTTGACGATTTTGGTGTAGAGCATGGTTCAAGTAGTCGTCAATATGGCGGCAGTTATGACGTCATCGATGACGTAGCAATAATCACGCACGCTGAAAGCCGTGAGCGTGATTACGATGGCCCGACTGTTGTCGCGCTGAAATCGATTACTGCTTGATTGGGACCGTACTGTAAAATTGCAATCCAACGTTTGAATATTCTTAAGTTTGCGTGTCGGTTTATAATCTAACCATTTTCATCCGCATCATCACCAGCAAAGTTGTGAACTTTCCTCTAATATGTGTAGCGTACGCGCTCGCTCGTTTGTTTAGTGTTACCATTGTACATAATTATATTTTCACGGAAATAGTATGATTGAAAAAATTGCAATGTGCTATCTGTCTTAGCGTGGACTTCATTATAATGTATCGAAAATTTTAAAATAGGTATCTAATCATTAAATTACTAAAGTTCTTATATATTCAAACCTATTCTAACAGGCTCAGCAGGTCAGCACATTGGCATCAACATGAGGTTAGCCTTTTTCTAAAAGCATTGATAGTATTTGAACACTTAATTTATACTTGAAGAGATTGCCTCAAGAAAATACCCTATTCCTTCCTCAAAGCATTTTTAAGCAATGCATCTTCAAGACCTCTGGTATTGCGGACGTCCGTAGGCGACGATGATCGCTTACCACCAGGTGAGCCGCTTACTCGTTTGCTAACATATAACAAAAAAAATTAAGAGACATTGCTCTCATTGGTCTATTTCATAAAGAACCTTCATAGGTTCTTTAATCAATTAATTAATAATTTAATCAATTTAATTGAGCATACAATAGAATAGAAGGGAATGTTGGTTCACAAACTGCGTGCGAAAAGTATTATTTTTAACAGAACGGCTAACATAAATTGAAATTGTATCAAAGTATGCACACTGTAGCGATCGCCTGGTTATAGCATTATTTATTTACTTATTTTAGCTGTCGAATCTAACCATTTACATCAAACTCTAATGCTCCCGGTGAGCTTAAATTTGACAACTCAACCCTGTTTCACAATATCTGATTATTTGATTAATGCTGGGTAGGAAAATATGTTGTAATTCCTGATAACTGCAATTTGTAAGCAATCTTTCATGAAATCATGTTAAGAATATTGTTTTCTCATCTAAAGGCTATTTCTTATTTAAAATGAAAGAAATTATAAGAATATTTATTATTTCTCATTTAAAGATTACTGCTGATTTATTAGCATTATATTTGGATTTATCAGAAACCGGGAGGCACGTTCCTCAAATACGATGACAAAATAGACCGTACCAAGATAAAATTATCAGGATTGTACCAAATGTATATGCATTACAAATTAGTAAAATGTCACAAATTTGATTTATTTATTACATTAGATTAATTTACTACACAATTATTTATTAATAAACAAATACTAAAATATTAATTATTTATATTCAGATATATATTTTACATTTTATTTAAGTTATTTTATTTATGTTTACTTGATAGCCTAAAAACAAGCTAATACATAATTATGACGACTGATAAATAATAAAGATCCAACTTCAAATCTTACCGAGCATGATATTATCAAATTGTCGGTCGGGGTTCAGTATTTTAAGTAATTTATAGACATACAATGCATTTTAAAATGCGTTAAGCTTTTATTCGTCCCGTAAAAAATAATCAGAGGTGGTGAAACATGGGGTAGAAAATATATATGGTAGGTAATTAAATTACTTGGACAGTATTATGTTTTTGTGTTTACGATAATTTTAATGAATTACTGGTTGTTGTAAGCATATTAATAAATAAGCATAATACAATTTTACAAATTTTTGTCTGTGTAAAAGTGATTTAAAAGCGGTTTAGTAAACTAGTCAGTATTAAAATGATCTTCCCTAATGTAAAAATACTCATATTGTATGATTGTCAGATCGCTACTGTAAATAATATTATTAAATTGTGTTTGTTTGAACACTGGCTCAAGTAACATTTATAATGAATGAATGATGATAACAAGTCGTGTGCTTGGTGGTACACACGCCTGCTTATGCCGGTTGTAATGCCACCCAGAGTTTAAAGGTAAATTATTACATTGTTTTTGACTGATATTAGCCAAGTAATTTCTCTTGCTCTCAGTGCCCTTCAAATCTTATCACAGTTATGTTGGCGTTTTATTTTTACCATACACGGTAATATCATCAACCAGTATTCTGTCTTTATACGAGTAGAAACGGCCGAAACGCGAGTTATACCTACGCGCCTCGATATTGGTGTGCAATAGGCGTGCAGCCAGTCGCGAATGCGCCGCTACGAACGAAGGGTGTGATGGTTTTGTAAGCAGTAAGCGTGCGATTTGTGAATATTTGATTGAAATATGTACAAGGGCATACTTAATGCACTTGTAGATTATGTTATGATTTTATTGGTTGCTTGATTTGTTTGATTCCTCAATAAATGCACCCAGAGATAATTTTTAGATTACCTGGATACTATATTTTTTTTATACCTACATACTGATAAACGTAATTTGTTTATTTTTTATAGGTAAGTATTTCGGTTATTCCATCAACTAAAATATCTGGATTAATACACTGTTTAACTTTATTGATTATAAATACTAAAAACACTAGTTATTACTAATAATTATAAAATGTATCCTAGAAACAATCACACGTTTAAGCCGCGGACAAATTAACAAAAAATTGGATAGTTAAATTAATTATTTAAAAAAGTGACACGCGAGTACTATACCCGTATATACTCTCTCAGTAAAACTTTTCGTACGTCTCAGTCGAGGCGCAAATAATTTTCAGTCTCAAAATATGGGTGGGATTTTCATTAAAAAACTAACTAAGTAAACTTTTTCTAATTCATTCGCAACTAGTCTTTTTTAAAATAATAAATACAATATTTACAATCACAAAACTAGAAAGAAACTCAAGTAGGTAAATGGAATTAAAAGACTGTACGCGGGCAGCCCTACCGCGTCTTTACGTACTGCGCGGCTGTAGGTATTTAAATCAAGGACAGGGCCGAGTTACAATACTGGATAGATAATATTACCGTTTACCAACCAATATATGTTGGTCTCTTGCAAAAGAGGCCATGACGTGTTTCAATGCATCTTGTGATTCACAACAATATGGCGATATTCCTAAACTCGTTCTCTGGCGGAGTAAAAACTTCAGCTTCCACAAATCAAAGTAACCACAGATAAAAAGTTGAAGAGTTAAATTGTGAATGGTTTCTATGTTCTGAACTAATATTATTCACTTGTTTGAAATACTACTTGTGCATTTGTATACATACTTGTCATTATCGTGAGTAAAGTGTAAACTTAAATACTTGTAAAATAGTTAACAATGATAATGTAGCGTGTAAGATTGTACTAAGTTCTAATAAAAATCGCGGTCTGAAATTACTGTAATTTTAAAAGGAGAATTGTAAATTAAATCGAATTTCATTAATAAAATTATGAAACACTTGGAGTTTTTTTTTTTGGTACTTCATGTCCTCGGGCTTACACTTTCGTTAAATGTACGAGTAACACCATATATCTTTAAGGTTTAAAAATATGTCGGTAAACATATTACAGTATGTTCAACTATGTTCTGGCAGGAACTGTAATTTATGTCTGCTGCGGTGTTCCACAGGGGTCGGTACTGGGACCGCTTTTGTGGAACGTAGGCTACGACTGGGTGCTCCGTGGAACGTTGCCTGCAAACATACGGGTTGCGTGCTACGCGGATGATACCCTAGTCGTAGCCAGGGGTAGGGATCTTAGGGAGGCAGTGCGGTTGGCCACGGTGGGCACAACCCTCGTTATTGACCGCATTCGCACTCTGGGTCTGGAAGTTGCCCTCTCCAAAACCGAGGCCCTACTGTTTCATGGGCCTCGGGGGGGAGCCCGTCCAGGTACGCAGGTGAATCTGGGTGATGTCCAGATACCGGTTGGGGCCCAAATGAAATATCTGGGCCTTGTCCTGGACGGGAGGTGGGCTTTTAGGGCCCACTTCGCCCAACTGGCCCCAAGAGTCGTGGGGGCCGCAGCTGCCTTGGGAAGGCTACTGCCCAACGTGGGTGGCCCGAGTGCTAATTGCCGCCGGCTATACTCCGGAGTGGTCCGGAGTATGGCTCTTTACGGGGCACCGGTCTGGGTGGACGCTCTCAGTCGTGACAATAAGACTCTGCTGCGTCGTCCGCAGCGGGTCATCGCGACGAGAGCGATACGCGGGTACCGGACGGTGTCCTGGACGGCAGCGTGCGTGCTGGCCGGTGATCCCCCCTGGGAGCTCCAAGCGGAAATCCTCGCCGAAGTGTATCACTTCGTGGCGGCGAGGAGATCCCGTGGAGACGCTCCAGCGTGGGAGGAGGTCACACGTATGCGGTGGCAGGCGCGAGACGCCTTGTTGCGGCGGTGGACGGAGGACCTGGCTCCACCAGTCCCTGGGCAGTGGACGGTGGAGGCCATCCGCCCAGTCCTCCAGAGGTGGGTGAGGCGGCGATACGGTTCGCTGACCTTCCGATTGGTGCAGGTGCTTTCCGGACACGGATGTTTCGGAAAGTACGTGCACCAAAGTTCGCGAGACGGGAGGCGACCCCAGCCTGCCACGAGTGTGGGGCGCCGGAAGATACAGCGCAACACACGCTGGAAGTGTGTGCTGCATGGGGCCCGCAGCGGCACACGCTTTCAGCGGAAATAGGCGGAGATCTCTCCCTGCCGAGCGTGGTAATTTCCATGCTCGGCAGCGAGAGATCGTGGCAGGCGGTGGCCACCTTCTGCGAAGCGGTGATGGCGCAGAAGGAGGCTGCGGAGCGGATCAGGGAGAACGATGTCCGAGCTGATCCACTCCGGCGCAGACGACCGGGAGAACGGAGGAGACGGTTCGCACGTCTCCTCCCTCCCCCGTAGTGGGGTCACTGGCGAAGAGTCGGGGACTCTTCGTCGGTTTGCACGGCTCTACACGTCTAGGGGGTGACCTTGGTGAGCAAGGTCATCCCTTCACAGGCGCTGAGGCCCGGTTAAGATCAATCCGGGCCTACCGCTGGGGCGAGATGGTGATTGCCAGCGCGACCCTGTCTCGCCCCACCTTGGCGGAGGACTGCTCACGGGGGGGTTTTAGTGGGTCTGAGCCCCACACGCCCCCTTCCGTCACCCCCGTGGCGGAAGGGAAGTGCACAGCATTTCCCCCCTCAAAAAAAAAAAAAAAAAAGGAACTGTAATTTAGAGCCACTCGATATTAGTTGGATTTGGAACGTTAGTTGAAGGAAAAGTCTTGTACGGAGACAGCATACAGAAAAAAAGAAAAAGGCAGGATTGTACTATAAGTACTGCGTTCGAATAGTCCTGAGTGAGCGAAAATAACGCTAAAAAAGTTCACAAGGGCTAATCTACTATTATAATACGTCCATCGGGAATGCTTACAGAATCGACACCATTGTCACGGTAATAGGTATCATCTATCAATATTATCGTGCCATTGTCATATAAGCTAAGCATGATCAAACAATGAAATGTACGCAGCATACGCCATCTACTGGAACTGACTAGTTTTACATGCACATTATTGTAACAGTTTCATCAGTTTCAACTTACACACATTGCAAAAGCTTTTTCGACCTTAGTTCTGACACCACTCAAGAGATGACGTTTGCCGCGCTACCGTCATCGCGTTTATTTTTGGTTATTATGTACAGATTTCTTTGATACCAGAAACTGTTTGAAAGTATGTATAATTTAATCATTACTTGTAGTTCTGCAAACAGAAGACTTCGCGAGCACAGTCTTATCGGTACTTTTGACAGTCAAAGTCAAAACTCAATTTATCAAAGACGCACTTCACGTCATTTTTTCATTATTATGTACTTTAAAGACTACCGCCGCGTTCCAAAATATATAGAGCCTACCGAGAAGAAGCAGCAAGAAACTCGGGGCCATTCTTTTTATATACCTAGATGTTTTTACTTAGGTAGGTACCTACTACAAATATTAGCTCCAGTGTGTTGCCTTACAAAAGAGAACACAATAATGGTATCAGTAGGGCAAGACACGCTACACTTTGACATCTTAGTACACGAGTAGATAGATCCTGGAGTGATCAGTTCCAAGCTGTTTTATCCTCCAAGTAATCCGAAATTTTGTAATAACCTTTTGACAGAGTTTAGTTTTAATAGTAATTTTAAAATTATTAATAGGCAAATATCGGATAACATAGGGAACTTTATTATAGAATCGTATACATTGTCCCATAAAAGAATGACTTATTCTGTGGAGACGCGTTACATGTACGGATAGCTTGTGCTTATTTCGCGTGTTGATGACAACTGAGAGACAACAGTTAGAATGTTTATGTCTTTAAACTTCTGTCTAAGGGAAACTCTGGGAGCTAAACTGTAGATCGCTCGTATAGCCCTTTTTTGCAGTATAAAAATAGAATTAATATCTGCAGAACATCCCCAGAGCATTATGCCATAAGTCATAACGCTATGGAAATAACTAAAATTTAAACTATTCTAACTGTGTATACGTCAGTTAATAGTCTAATTTTTTTAACAGCATAAGTCGCTGAACTGAGCCTACTAGACAATTTTTTAATGTGGGGACCCCATTGCAAGTTAGCATCTATAGTAATTCCTAAAAAGACCGTTGACTCCATAAGGTCCAACCCTGTTCCATTCAATTGTATATTACATTCTACCTGTCTCATATAATTTGGTGTCGAGAACTTTATACAATTAGTTTTCTTCTCATTGAGGAGAAGATTATTTGTATTGAACCAAGTAACAACTTTGCTAATGCATTGTTAACATAGTCATAGTTTAATAACTGCCTTTTAATTTTAAATAACAGTGAATTGTCATCTGCAAACAATACAATCTCGTGATTCTTCTCTACATAATAAGGTAAGTCGTTAATATAGATTAAAAACAAGAACGGCCCTAGTAGTACTACTACTACTACTATTGTTACTACTACCTTGTGGAACGCCCATTGATATTATAGTAGCCGGGCGATTTTTTACCATTCTTGTCAACCCTTTGAGTTCTGTCGTTTAAATATGAAGTCAAAAGGAGGAGAGCCATGTTCCTAATACCGTAGTGTTGTAATTTCCTGACAAGTATATCAGTCTGTGCTATTTGCAGGTCATCAACATTCAGTAAAATTGGTCGGTACTTAAATAGCACCGCTGCAAACTTTCCCACTTTTTAGGAAAAGTACTCACTAAAAAATCACTGATAACAAAAAAAAAATAGCATACTAAAATACCAAAGTTCAAGATTGGTTGAAAAATGCGACCTGTAGAGAAGAACCAACGTACAACCTAACAAACATACGGAAGTCAACACCTGAGGATGAGAGTCAATTTGGCCAGTTAAAGCAGCTGGAACGCTTCGCTCGCTAGGTCAATGTACACCCACAATGTTCAGATTATTCTGAACTTACTTTATATGTAATTATTTTTGTAAACTCATTTTCTTTAGGTTTAAAATAATTTATGGTAGGTAATGTTATTATATAAGAAGTAGATTTTTTTTAAACATTTAAGTTTTGACTACTTATCTTACTCGATGGTCCAAGGTAGTATCGCACCAGAACTAGAATGGTGAATGAAACACACTTTGTATAGGGTTTCAATATTAGATATCTAGCCAGCAGTGCAAGTACCGTAATAGTCGTTAAATTTGTCGAATCGATAAGATCGATAAATTTAAAGAATCGTATCGGGCCCTTTCAATTTTGGAAGTCCGCGCGGTTACACCCGCATGGTGATGGATGATGACGATGTTGATGAAAATCCTAAGTGTTAATTCAGCGCCCCATCTATCTCCATGCCAAATTTCATCAAAATTGGGCCAGCCGTTTGAGCGTAAGAGAATAACAAACATCTACAAACTTTCGTGTTTATACTATTATTATAGTAAGATCAAACGCAACTAAAGAATATCCCCATTACCGTCGCCTGTCGATAAGCTATATCGAGGTCGTTTTCAAAGCAGACAAAACAATCGTTAAAATCGATTAAATAGACGATCTCAAACGTAATTTAACAGTTCCATGCTAGGGTTACCGCTATAATCGTAATAACTTATCGAATTTGTTTACCGATGGCCTAATTTTGTTACTTACTTGCAATGATTGATTGATATAGCCAGTTTTTTAGAAGTATGACGAATTCAAGATTCAAATTTATCAATCGTTAAGATCGTTAAGCACTGCTGGCGCGGGTGTCAGAAAGGGCCCTACCACTATGCTGTGGATTTCATCACAACAATGTTACCTTTACCGAAAGATCAAGCCCAAGATAGATATCCATCCAGAAGCCTGAATGGCGGCGGAATCTTATAACCCCCGAGCTGGCATCGCTTTGAATTGTACAGACCTACCACCTAATTACTACGGGTTTCCTCACACTTAACCATTCACTTTCCGGTGGCGAAGGGAATACTTACCTACTCTTGGATTCGAAATGCATAACATACCTTAGGTACTTTTCTGCTGTGATAGGTATAGGTAATTATGCAGCACTGTCGCTTAGTTATTTCTATTTGATCTCTCTGATATCTTGATACTTAGTGAGGTTCAATCGACGGTCTCTACTGCATTCAAAACGTACCTTGCTGCAAACGGCAAAGTTTAATGCAGGACGTAGTCTGACCGCAACCGCTGTACCACGGCTTAGGTATCTGCACGGCAAGGCACAGTGGTACGCTCACGTGCGGGTTACCACGGATTACACCATAGTTACTATGGCTTTTCCTCTCCGCACCACGTCTGTCACACCCAGTGCCGGATTTAGATTTTTATGAGTGTAGGCCACTTTTTTTCCGCCGCCCCATGTACTTTTCTAAAATTATAGTTTTCCATTGCGATTACATCACTCACGCAGTAATCTATACTTATTAATATAGAAGTAGAGGCCATGAGGTCTGTACTTGGAAGAAAAATAAAAAAGTGGGTCAGAATACGTAAAATTATGTCTGAACAAAAACCAATATGACGTTTTTGAAAAAAAAAATGTCTGTCTGTCGGTCGGTCAATTTGTATGTATGAGCAAGCATAATATAAAAAAATCGCACAGATTTCGATGAAATTTGGTATATAGATAGAATAGAGCCCGGAGCTCTCAACTATAACATTTTTATGTTGTATCGTCACATAAATGGCAGCTTGATATCTCAATGCTACACGGTCTCGTATAAAACTGGGGTCTCGATTGACTGGTCGGCGCGCATGAACTCTGTGGAACAGCTGAAAACCTACGCTACACTACAACACATGAAACCAAGAGATCGGTGCGTGTATTACTAGGTAGGGGTGGAGGGTAGAGGTGTATTAATAACTCTCTCGGTAGATTTTAAAAAATGTGCGTTTTTTTAGATTTAAGAAAATAGTATTTAAATACAACAAAACAAGTCGTAACGTCTATATATCCTCGATGGGGTAGGCAGCGGTACTTTAAGTACCTACATTTCGCCAGAGGGATATGTTTTTACTCCTATGTAATAGGGTGTGAGCGTATTAGCCATCTACGTTGTACTGTTCCACACTCCGGACTGCTATTAATAATTTCTTTGTCAGAAAACCTCATAACTGTCCGACACGGGTATCGAACCCTGGACTTCAATATTCCAAATTTAAGCTTCCTTCCCTACACAAAGACCGAGCGAGTGAAGCCGCTGGCGGGGCGAATAGATAAAATAGGTAAAATAACAGTAGGTGGACTTGGATTATTAATTTTCGATAGGAATGATTTTCTATAGGGATTTAACGTACCTATTAGTATAAAAACCATGAGAAAACCAGTGAACTTGTTTGACTTTTATCGCATTTGAATTAGCTCAAAAAGGGGCAAACCAGGAAAAAATTTAAAGTAGCAAATTTCCTTTGATATTGGCTGGTCGTAAAATTTACGAGTGACTGCCAGTGACCAGGTGACCACTGGCAGTCTAAATTTTTAATTTGTAAATCGATTCGTTGCGTGATCGTCAATTTTTATTTACAGAAGAGTTAGTTTATTTTCATTTGACTAAAAATAGTTTTACATAATTTGTTTAGAATTTAATTTAAATTACTACAATTTTTATTGCCATATATTTTTCCTATAATCGATATTTTCCCATTTATATACAAAAAGGGGACGAATTTTTGTTTGATTAACAAAACTTAAAACAACTCGTTTATTTTCAAGATTAGGTACATGAGAAATTGTAATAAACAAAGTGGTTTAGCCTTAAGTTTTATGCAATTTTGGTTATAGTAAATGTTTTCTACGGATCGATATTTTTAGATTTATACCTGAAAAGCGGTGGGGGTAAAATTATATCATTGCATTATCACGTTTATTTTTAATTTCACATGGCAAATTGCTACGAGCAAAGTTTTTTGAAATTAATTTTCCTACAATTTTACCATATAAATCCATAAATATCGATCAGACTAACAAAATACTAGATCAAAAATGTAGAAAATTTAATTCTTAACAACTTTGTTTATAACAATTTATTCAACTAAAATTGAAAATAAACGAGTTGTTGAACAAAATTCGCCCCCATTTTTGGGAATAAATCGGAAAGTATCGATCTTAGGAAAAAAGTTATATGAATCAAAATTGTGGAAAATTAAATTTTAAACAAATTTCGTTACATCTTTTTTCGTATAAAATTGAAAATAAACGAGTGATTACGTAAACAAAAATTTACCCTTAAAATCAAGAAGGTGGATGAAGCATCGGAGTGATTACCACGCAAAACAAAATATAGACCGCCAGTGACCTTTTCTAAGGAATTCTAAAGAAAAATTGCAACTTTTAATTTTTCCCAGGCAAATCCTAATTTGACTGGGCTATTTATCCTCTGAAACCGAGTGATCGAGCGACCTCTAAAATTTGCCGCCCCTAGGACGCCGCCGCCCCTAGGCCGCGGCGTATACGGCCTATTGACAAATCCAGGACTGGTCACACCTAAGGTACGGTACAGCGGTTGCGGTCAGACTATGCCGTGCAGAAATGTATACCTTTCCTTTGTAAGAAAAAAATGTGTCTAATTTTAATAACAGTTCGTGTGTTTGCGGAAACGGTTGTTTTTTTAAGACGACCAGCACACTCACCACGAGTTCACAACATTGACACCAATCGATGCTCGATATCGATTGCCGCAAAAAAATGTATGAAAAACTTAACAGTGCCACCTCGCGGTCAATTGTAGAACTAAAATTGACAGCGAGTACGCCAATCACAAGCTTAATAGGTAGGCGAGATCGAGTATCGACTATAGATGACATTTATGTTGCCAACTAATGGTAGAGCAACAGTGAGCCTAACACGAATAACTACGTAAGTATTGTAACGTTCCTATCGTTCACGTGAAACAGCACAAAACGTCATTTATCTACAACTGTGACACAGATAACTCATAGTTTGACGCGTTCACGTATTTTTTTGCAGATTGTTTGTAGTACGGCCTCTGGAGCTTCGCCACAGTTTGTAGCAGACCTTCCTAGTCTTCAAGCTGGTGAAGTTATGTAGACCCAATACCGAGAATAGGTAGTGTTATGAAATCATATAAAATCATATTGGATTTTTTCGGTCGGACAAAACTTTTCAAACAATTTCATAGATGGCGCCGCCTATCCCAACACAACGGTTAAATAAAAAAAAACGTATGGATTTTCAGTGGCGTAAAACCTCCGCCTACTCTGTTCTCATTGACTTAATAAGTGTGTACGTCCATAATTAAGTCAAAGATACATTTACTATTTTCAAATTATTGATATTTCACCAAAATCTGTCTTACTTATATCAAGGATGATATACCTACGATGATCCTTGCTTATATGTATAAAAATTATCGGTAATTTATCCTGGTCACGCTATAACTAAAGAACGGCTTGACCGGTTTCATTCATCGTTTTTTAATGTTTTATAATACTTTGTAGAAGGTTCTAACATTAAAAAAATAAGAAAGATTGGAGGTTATGGCGAGGCCGAGCCTACTACGCGAACGAAGTCGCGGGCAGTCGCAAGTTTGTTATAAAATATAAACACTAGGCACCTATAATATTAAGTTTTCGACCTAGTTGTAAAAAAATAACAAATAAAATCTTCCAATTGAAACTACTGGGCAAATAATAAGACTCATATCAACGTCGTGTAACGTGCCGCCTGAAATTTTAACTCTAGGTGACTCTCAAATTTACTGCAGATGTGGTGCTTACCTGCAGCCATATAACTTGTCCACTCGTCACTTGAAAATAAAATAAAAACTTATATAGTTGCATCACCGGAGTTTGAAACATGCGCTTAGACCTACGAAAAGTTTAAATGCGGAAGTGAGTTTGCTTGATCGTTTATTTGTTTGTTTGTTACGCTTTCAAACATAAACGGCTAAACAAAACTCAATGAAATTTGGTAAGGAGATAGATTATATTACGGGGAAGGACATAGGATAGTTTTATCATCATCATCATCATCATCATACATCACCATGCGGAGCGCAGCTAATAAATAATAATCCGACGGCTACGTTAGCTTAGTTAGCCGTGACCCTGCCTTCGAAGTGCGGAGGCCCAGGTTCGATCCCTGGCCACGGCAAATATCTTGTATGTTGTGATGTGTCATTGTGCGTATCCGTGCCTCCTGTGACACAGGGTGTTCTAGTGCGAGGGCATTTTTGGGTGAACGTCATTAAACGCTTCGTTATACAATGATCTAAGCTCATATATGTTTAAATGAGAATGGTGACTAAGGTCTAAAATGGTAACTGTCACGGTATAATAATGTCAAATGTCGAAGTACCTACATAAATGTCTAATTATATGTAAAAATGTCATAGAATAAATATGACAAAATGTTTAAACGTCGAAGCATAAAAACAAGATAATATTTAATACACAATTAATTTATATGAAAGCAATCTTAAGTTCAGTGATAAGTGAGAATGCTTTTAATGTAAAAAGAAAAAAAATATCATATAGTTAATATTCATGTATTTACTTAAAGTATTTTGTAACCAATTAAGAATTACGCAAGTATCAGCATAAGAAGATAGCTATAGGTACCTTTTTTACTAGTAAAGGTTGTAGGTATTATTCATTTAGAGACGACAATAAATATCCTTAAACAAGGCACCACGAAAGTACTTACCAGAAATTTAATTAAAAATATAATAGCTACAAGAACAAAATACCTCGCTAAAACAGAAACACTTTTCTTGCAATTCGTTTTGAATGTTGGATTTAATAAATGCTTAACTTGGAAAGCACTGTTATTTCTCTTTGAGACTGGCCAAAGAGAATAGTAGAAGAAAAATGGGAGGGGTGGCTTCCACCCCGCGAGGTGGGTGAATAAAGAAAAGTTAAAATTTTCTTAAAACACCCCTTGCTGGCGGGTCGGTCGCCTATCTATCTTCGTTTAAGTATTGGCAAAAATGACCCCCCCGATTTTGCGTCCCTTTCGCTCGAAGATCGTGTCATTGGGAGCTTTTTTAAAGAAAGGGGTCGGGGTCTTAGACGGTGTTTATTTTCTTTATCAAGATATTCGATTTTTCACGCGGCGTGTTTTCGCTATCTTCACGAACTCATTTCAGATATACCTTTGAACATAGATTTTGCACCTTCACAATTTGTTTGCATCATACATCATGCATCTGTACATTCTAAGGATACTTTCCTGTTAGTTTTACAAGGTTTACAATGATTTATAATAAGTATACAATTTGAAACCGACCTTCATTCTATTATCGAACCTACTCATCATTTTTAGACCCGACGATGATGAATCACTTACTCATCGAAAAACTACTAGTCTAATCATGATCAAATTTTAAATGGGACCACATATCAAGCACCAGCTTTGAAATAAGAATGAATCATCTAAATCGGTCCATTTAGTTCTGAGGTAACACACATAAAACTACAGTCACACACACTACAGTAGTCTAATAAAACTGTTGAACAAAAGGCAGCTTGTTATGATTTCTACTATACATACGAGTACCTAGCAATAATAAAAAGACTGCCATAGTAAACGTTCCTCATAGAAAGTAAATACGACTGATACTGATGAAACATTACCTGAGGAGTTGAGTACTGCGGAAGACTGATATCCTAAATACAGGACAACATAGTTAGGAGTTGGGTGATGAAATGTAATGACAGTTTTTTTTTCCATTGTGATTATTTTTATATTTGTATGTACGTAAGTCCTGTATTTTATTATACTGTATTGTTTACTGATTGACTGCAAACTTAAACGTTCCTCATTGAAAATATATACGACTGATACTGATGAAACATTACATGAGGACTTGAGGACTGCGGAAGACTGATATCCTAAATACAGGACAACATAGTTAGGAGTTGGGTGATGAAATGTAATTACAGTTTTTTTTTCCATTGTGATTATTTTTATATTTGTATGTACGTAAGTCCTGTATTTTATAATCCTGTATTGTTTACTGATTGACTGCAAACGTAAACGTTCCTCATAGAAAGTAAATACGACTGATACTGATGAAACATTACATGAGGACTTGAGGACTGCGGAATACTGATATCCTAAATACAGGACAACATAGTTAGGAGTTGGGTGATGAAATGTAATGACAGTTTTTTTTTCCATTGTGATTATTTTTATATTTGTATGTACGTAAGTCCTGTATTTTATTATACTGTATTGTTTACTGATTGACTGCAAACTTAAACGTTCCTCATTGAAAATATATACGACTGATACTGATGAAACATTACATGAGGACTTGAGGACTGCGGAAGACTGATATCCTAAATACAGGACAACATAGTTAGGAGTTGGGTGATGAAATGTAATTACAGTTTTTTTTTCCATTGTGATTATTTTTATATTTGTATGTACGTAAGTCCTGTATTTTATAATCCTGTATTGTTTACTGATTGACTGCAAACGTAAACGTTCCTCATTGAAAGTATATACGACTGATACTGATGAAACATTACATGAGGACTTGAGGACTGCGGAAGACTGATATCCTAAATACAGGACAACATAGTTAGGAGTTGGGTGATGAAATGTAATGACAGTTTTTTTCCATTGTGATTATTTTTATATTTGTATGTACGTAAGTCCTGTATTTTATTATCCTGTATTGTTTACTGATTGACTGCAAACATAAACGTTCCTCATAGAAAGTAAATACGACTGATACTGATGAAACATTACATGAGGAGTTGAGGACTGCGGAAGACTGATATCCTAAATACAGGACAACATAGTTAGGAGTTGGGTGATGAAATGTAATGACAGTTTTTTTCCATTGTGATTATTTTTATATTTGTATGTACGTAAGTCCTGTACTTTATTATCCTGTATTGTTTACTGATTGACTGCAAACGTAAACGTTCCTCATTGAAAGTATATACGACTGATACTGATGAAACATTACATGAGGAGTTGAGGACTGCGGAAGACTGATATCCTAAATACAGGACAACATAGTTAGGAGTTGGGTGATGAAATGTTATGACAGTTTTTTTCCATTGTGATTAATTTTATATTTGTATGTACGTAAGTCCTGTATTTTATTATCCTGTATTGTTTACTGATTGACTGCAAACATAAACGTTCCTCATAGAAAGTAAATACGACTGATACTGATGAAACATTACATGAGGAGTTGAGGACTGCGGAAGACTGATATCCTAAATACAGGACAACATAGTTAGGAGTTGGGTGATGAAATGTAATGACAGTTTTTTTCCATTGTGATTAATTTTATATTTGTATGTACGTAGGTACTGTACTTTATTATTAATGTTTACTGATCTAACTAAGGCCAAATTGATCCAAAGGTCCATAAACAATGCCAGGCAATCAACAGCTGGCATTACTTTTTATTTCTTTTACCGATTGGTATTTATTTGCTTTAAGCGGATTAAACCGCACATTTCTAACATTTACAATGATTTTCTTATCATCTCTAACTATGACATTGTAACAAGTTACATACGGAAAACCTTGCAGATTTTACAAGTAGTTTACATACATACGCGCATGCAACTTAATGGCATTAACGCATATGTATAACGGAAATAAATTTTACTCACAACACTTAAAGAAAGAGAAAAGGTTAGACATAAGTACTTATTATTAATTTATTCATTATCATCATCATAAGGTTTAGGTAGATACCGGTAGGACATCTATTGCTGAACATAAGTCTTCCCACAAATTTCAAGAGACCACTTAGAAGTGGCCTGCATCCAACGTCGTCCGGCAAACTTTATCAGGTCGTCTGTCCACCCAAAGGGACCGGTTGGAAGTCGCCTGCATCCAACGTCGTTCGACGAACTTTATCAGGTCGTCTGTCCCTGCCCATTGCCACTTCAGCTGGCTTACCTTTTGGGTGGTAATTTTCGTTCGTCTACGGATCTCCATATTTCTGATTCAATCACGTAGAGAAACCAAGTAGAACTCTCCATACGTCGTTGTGCAACATTGAGCTTACTTATAAGCATCTCGCGAAGAGATCACGAGATTAATTTATTACTGCAGTTAAGTTTAAAAAGAATTAAAAAGAGTCATATCATTTTAAGTTGCATCAACATTTTTTCCACAATTGTTTTGACGGATATGGACGAAATGAAATGGTTACGACTGGTAAATATAGACGGTTTCGAAAGACATTTGCATGCTTTTTTAGTAATCTAATGAAAGTTCTAGAGTAATACAATGATCTTAAACGAACGCAACATTCTACGATCCAACGAACATATACACCGTGATTGGTACACACGTAGAGGTATTTCATACAAAACACAAAAAAAAGACATATAAAAAGCATGCGTAATATCAACAGGTGGCTAACGTATCAGCGGTATCGAAGTACCGTCAGCAATTAAGAGGATTGCATAGCTAGTACTTCACTAACTAAAAGAAAAAAAACTATTTTCTACCTCTTAACATTGTCCGATTTCAGTGTTTTTTTTTCATGGAATCATCACATTGTTTACTATGCCTGTACGTTTTGATTTTTTCAGTATTTCAAAGTAATATAAATTTCCTTTTTATAACTTAGAAAAACTGAAAAAATCAAAACGTACAGGCATAGTAAACAATGTGATGATTCCATGAAAAAAATAACTGAAATCGGACAATGTTAAGAGGTAGAAAAGAGTTTTTTTCTTTTAGTATGGAAAGTACTAGCTATGCAATCCTCTTAAACTTTATCCTTTAGCATAGTACAATATTCATCCTAATAATGGCCTGACGTTAATTTACATGAAAAAGTATGCAGATATCTACCTAAAATTAGTGTGCCTATGGTATACATTTTAGAAGCTTATGATTTCGAGTCACTTATCTGTAGTAGAAATTTTATTAAATTTGTTATTCGTTAAGGTATGTACATATTTCATTGTATTTTTTTTTCTTTAGGTGTTGAAGTACAATGTTAAATACATGCTTAGAATATTATATGCTCTTTGTTTTAAAAATACTACTATTACTTCCTACCATAATACATATTTTCAAATATTTTTAGCATTTTAGAGAGAAAAGTATATATTCAGACGGGATTCGAACCTGCGTCTTCTGATTATCCATGTCATGACCGCAGTTTTTACAAGCACTTAAGTTTTGTATTGATGTCGCAACTACGTAACAACAATAACATAATTTTTATTGTTATGATTTTTGAAGCAATAAAACGTCAGTTTAGTGAAACTAAGTTTTGAAATTTGTAAAAACTCTTGTACACTTTAATAACCACTTCAGAGATGTGGACATGGAAATCGTATTATGTCTCTTCGAAGTTTATTTATCGTAATATAATTATTAGCCTTAGGGACGATAAAGTAGGCAATTATATTTAAAACAATATAATTACTTTCTAATGAAGTTTTCATCTCACTAACCACATTTGAAGACTGATTTCAGTATTAAAACCTAATAAGTAATGTAAATATAAAAAAAGTATATTATAGTTTTAAAACCTTACAGTCGCAGCAAAAAAGTAAACTAATGAAACCTATAATAATATATATATATATATATTACTACTATACTACTACTATACTATACTATTATACTATAATATACTACTATACTATAATATTATACTATAATATACTACTATACTATAACCTGCGAACTAATGAAATAATTATATACATTTTTAATTAAGATGGACAATTCAAATATGAATCACACACAGAATCGAACGTATTTTCTCCACTTTAGGTATTTTTTTCCTTTTCATTAATGTTACGCAGCAGGTTCAAAAGAGAAAACAACAAGAAATGGTATACAATTAAAAAAACAATTCGAAAGCTTAATCAGCTAATAATTAAAAATCCAATACAATATCATCATTTGAAAACTCTTAAGTCACGCCGAGGTACGGCGTTAATTTTTCTGCAAACCTGTGTATAAACTATTAGCTGCGCTGCACGGTTTCACCCACGTGGTTATGGATGATGATGATGATGAATAAAAAAATTATACTATGTTCATCAGGGATAAATCCGTCTAGTAGTATCGGAGCCTATTCAATTCAAACAAACAAACCTCTCAACAAACAACCCTTCATATGAATATATTATATAGGTACCAGACTATAAAAAAATTAAGGAAAACAGCCCTGTTCTTTTGCTATCGCTCCTAGTTTCAAACTGAAGTTAACGCGGTTTAAGTTGCCCGAACTTGGCCGATTTTCACTTACTCGGTCACGATATAACACTTGATGTTCTTGCCGAAAGTAGTTAAAGTACACACCAACTTTGCAGCTAGCAGTGATGTCTTATCTAAGGATATGGCTAAAGGAATTATGCTAACTGACAGGCTGGTTGACGCAGTTGGCAGATACCTTCTGATCCGCTAGTCCCGGGCTCGATCTTCTAAATGTTGGACCTGTATAAGTATAGTGTAGATAATTATGTATATCAATCATCAGGATACAAGTACGAGCTCTTCCTAGTTTGGGACCTGAAGGCCTTGTGTGGTTAAAAGAAACTCCTTCTTTTAATAATTTTTCAATTACTTGGTATTTGATACTGCCTGCTACTATGAGAGTGAGTTTGATCAGCATTGCGAGTCCATCTAATACTCTGCGGTATTGATAAATGTTCACATTATCTGAGCTTTTTTTGTTGGATATTTGTGCGATCTCATCATCATCATCTCCGTATCAGCTGTAGAACGTCCACTGCTGAACATACGTCTCCCCCACACATTTTCAAAAGGACCGGTTGGAAGCGGCCTGCATCCAACGTCATCCTGCTTTCTTTATCAGGTCGTCAGTCCACCTTGTCGGTGGACGACCTACGCTGCGCTTGTCCGTGGTCTCCACTCTAGAACCTTTCGGCCCTGTGCGGTCTGGTTGGTTCCAAATCCTATGACTTGGAACCAAAAATAATCAACTTGCTTAAGTGGCCTTTGGCATGTTCTTACAAAGTAATACTTTTAAAGGTGGATATATTACATGTCAGGTTTTTAATGACCCCATTTCCTTAGTTGGTTGATAATGACCCTGCTGGCCCTATATCTGACCGGGGAAAATATTTGTATGATAAATATAAATTCTTTGTTCTATTGTCTTGATGGATGATGTGTGTAATGTATGTTAATGCTTCCCGGAACACAGGAACTCCTAGTGCGGGAGTATGAGTCTTTGAGCGTTATTTGATTCAAGCAAGCGAAGCATCTCTGCTTTAACTTGTCAAATTGACTTTCATCTGTACATGTCTTATTTTTCAACTAATCTTGACTGTAAACTGGCATGCAATGTTCTACTATTGAATATAATTTTTATGTCATCGATAGACAGCGATTTTGAGTGGAGGGTGGGGAGTTCTTTTCCTAAAAACTTTATAATAAATTTCCTACAAATATAAAAAATATACCCTCTTTTATTATATACAAAACTAAGTTATGAACATATCTTTTAAGAAACCATTTGTATTGTTTTAGACGAGTGATCATCTAAATTTATTTTTATAACATTGGACGTATTTTGTTAATGTTTAACTATTATTTATTGTTCTCATATAAGTGACCTTGCTCTTTTTTGAGAATAAATATCTTTAAACCTAAACTTAAAAAGAGGGGAAGTTTGCTGTGTCGCTATTTATGGTAGATAAATAGCGGCACAGCAAACTTTTTTAGTCTGATTACATTTGGCACACACATTAGGTACCTACCTGACTTGAGAAATTTCCTCAAATCAAGTGGTTACCGAGATAACCAGGTTGTGAAGGTTAAAAACTGTTTGAATATCATACAGTTTTAGCTGGATAGTTCAGACTGCGCTCGCGAGGTCTACTGTTCGCAGAACTACTAGTTAATTTGGTGTTAAAAGATTTATGACAGATGTACTGTGACAAGTAATGGTACAGTAGCGTGTAATACTATGTGTAGTTATGTCAACATCAGCTTAGCGCACCTGAGGTACCTATTGGTGAACGCATTTCCGAACTACGCCCTTTCATCTAAGTACATACTTATCAAAAATATCTTCCTGTTCCGTGGAAAATCTATATCCCACGCAGTTACAGTTTTCTGGGAACTTTTTCAGCTAAACCAGTTCAGTAGTATTACAAAATCCACTGTAATCCATTATAACAAACATTTATACCTACACGCATTGAAATAGTCATAGTACAGGTGTAAGTAGTATAGGTGAAATACTTTTGTTGTAAAATTTATAATACTAGTATGAAAGTATATGTCTCGTACCACTGTATAACCAAACACTCCATATATTCCTAAGCCACCATACCGTCGTAAGTACCAGACATCATCATAAGCCTTTCTCAAACATTTCAACCAGTCTTAGCAAACGAACTTCGCTTCAAGCTTCAAAATATTGAATATTTTCTCTAAAACTCATCTCGGCCTTTTTCGATTGATTTGTATTCTCAAAGATAAGTAATTACTCGCCCAGTAGAGGGCAGATCCATAAATCCAGGGGGCAGTGGGGGGCATCCTCCCTTGAAAAAAGGGGGTGTTCTTCTTATATTTAAATATCGAACCCCTTCCGGGTAGGTGCCACGGTTTTTCCAGTGAAAGGGGTAAGTGACAGAAGCAGGGAATAGGGGTCGCGTGGAGATGGTTTGGTACTGTTTGTTTAAAAATAAAAGATGTTTCTATAAGTAGATTTTAGAAAACCAAATCATCGCATCATATACAGTGTCGTAATAACCATTGTATAATATTTATAATATGTTCAGGATGAAAAATACAACAAGACTAGTTTTTTTATATAGTCTTCTAAGTTATGCCCTGTTTTTAATATGTTTATTATTGTCATGTATCAATTATCTGCAAATGTGTAAAAAAATGTTAAAAATATGTTCCCAGAAAAAAAAATTTATACTAGACATGTGTTAGGCCTAACTGTGAGTTGTAATGTTTAAGTTTAATCAGTTTTAAGAGATTTAATCATAAGTTTGGCTGTGTAAGTTAATAAGTTAAGTTAATTTGAAACATGTATTTTGGTATCATAAATTGATAGGAAAAAAATCTAACAACTACTCCACCGCTTTCGAAGTTCCGTCTCAAGATGGACTTAAGAAGCAAAAAGGAAAGAGTCCGTGGGGCGGTTCCCCCTTCCCCTCCCGCCCTGCGAGCCCATTGGAATACAGAATAATAATCGCCAAAAGAAAGAGGGAGGAAAAATATAAATAGCTGTATCCACCGCCGGGGATATTAAAATTTGTACAAGAAATACTCCGGCCGGTTTGAATAAAATACTTCGGGCTCAGTCGGAAATTTGCTAAAATAAAATTATATTTCTAACGGGTGGACCATTCGAACGCTCTTGTTTTGAGAGGCTACACTTTGGTGCGTTTTGTTTCTTGGACCGAGCTTTGTTACTTCCAGACATTGTTATTTGTAAAAAGAAACAGATATCATGCTCAATTGGTCGAAATTGCGATAACTTTTGATTGGAGTTTGGTCTAAATCTCTAAATCTTTATAATACATCTGATAATGTAACCTTTATTCAATTTAATACATATGTACCTACTGTAATAGTAAAAGTAAGAGTATTGTTGTTGTTGTTGACGTAAATTATTAGGTTCTTTTATTAGTTGAACGGAGAAGTCACCCAAACGGCTTCATCTGAAGATCGGCGCTGGCCGAACAGCAGCCAAACTTATTTTTAAATATGTGCTTCTTACTTAGTTTATTTTGTTGCATATAAATTATTCAGATTCTGAGACAACTTTCTACCAATATAAACTTGTTACATCGTTCATACCTCGGTGGTCTAGTTGGTCATTGGCGTCTGACACGGAGAGTCAGAAGACGCGGGTTCGAATCCCGTCCGAAGATGGAATTTTTCTATCTATAAATTTCAATGTTCTATACATCTTAATTTTTTTTCGTGTATCATACTAAAAATATTATATTCTGTCAAAACTCTACAGGTGATGTATGCTGCATCAGCAGCGTGTCTGACCTTGCCTTGTTGAAATATCTCATTTATCATTAATCTTTTTTTACGCTTACTTTCTTCTGTACGAGATCACTTTATCCTATTACTTAGGCTACGCTGTCTACGTTCGTACATCAAACAATGATTATCTGATTATAAATTTACACAGGATTTAAATGTAAAGTGAAAAATAAAATTTCGATGTAACCCTCAGGATCTCTGTACAGTAATAACTACTCTGTAACAGATAAAAGCATCTTTGAAAGCATTTTCGACATAAAAAGAATAAAAATACCTGTTTAGTTTTATTTTTATTTTATTAATTTATAAAACAATACACGGTTGTGTAAATCTGCAAAAAATATAAAGAGTAACACAATTCCTTAGCCCTAGCGTACGTGTTACGTAATATAAATAAATTAATATATCATATAATATGTATTTATCACAATAAAACTATCTAGCTAAATTATTATAAAATTGTAGAAATATTACTTGTAAAACAGTATTTAAATAACTTTTTCGATCACATCACACACATTTTTTTTCCATCCTATCATACACAGAGGTGCCCATACGGACGATCGCGAGAGGTTTTAAGTTCGATCGCTGAGGATAAGTAAAATTATTAGTGATCGACCTTTAAACTGTAGCTTTTTGCTAATGAAAAAACAAAGTCCAGAAACACGAAGTGAATATTTATTTATTTATTTATTATGAAACACCAACAGTATACATATTAACCTTATTTAGATACTAACATTGTATTTTAATATATTATTCTGATATGTATACCTTTTACAGGTGTTTACAACATTCGCTGTTAAATGAGTGGTTAGACAGAAGATAATAATAAAATTAAATAAAATAAAACTAAGAATGGTTGGTACAATGCAATAACAGTGAGCACAGATCTAGTAGGTATACACAGTGTCTAACTTAATGAATAAATGCAGTGCACACTGCATCCTGCAAATTATTTAACAATAAATATTCTTATGATTTTATTATAAATATAACTAAATTTTACATCAAATTTTTATTTTAATACAAATTAACAAAAAAATGTAAGAATAAACAGAAAAAAAAAAACTAAATTATATATTGATTTTAGGACATGCTTACATTTAGGAACCTAGATAATTTACTCCTGAACACATTCAATGAGTCGTGAAAGATGTCAAGATCATTCGTGGAAGTATTTAATTCATTGTATGTACGGCATATCCTCAGTAGAGGAGAATTACATCCTAAGTTTGTTTTGGCTAATGGGATTTGAAAAATTTTTGAGATATTATAGATATATTAGAGAATATAATAATGAGAATGAAATATGAAATGAGTGAAGTACCTGAAATGAATGCTAAACTACGAATACTTTGCGGAAGACCACCAATGTCACGCTTCCAGATCAGCATCATGATAGTTTTTCATTTTTAATATTGTATCACTAATATTAAATTTTTTTTTATATTGGATGATAAAAAAATTAATATAGATTTGACACTTTGCGCTCGAACCCGATGTACCTAGTTTTACTTATACAAAATGTTTTTCTTGGTAAATACCTCCTGAGCAAAAAAATCGACTCAGGCGTCACACCTGCAGTCGCAAGTCACTAGCAAAAAAACTGAACGCGAAGAAACGGTTTTTATTGAAACTGGCGGTCGAGTGGGAGGATTGACGGCGAACCGATACATCGAATAGGTTTTAGGGGATCACGTCGTGCCCTACGCCGGTTTTATCGGCGAAAATTTCATCTTGATGCACGACAATGCCCGTCCACATACTGCAGGTTCCGTCCGGCCGTATTTACAGGAGGTCGAAATTACCGCTATGGACTGGCCGGCGCGTAGCCCGGACTTAAATGCTATCGAGCATTTGTGGGATGAACTTAAAGAAAAGTTCGGGCTAGAAATCCTGCACCAGTCACGAAATCGAACCCCAAAGCGGCGCTCATTGAAGAATGGGATAGCATCGAACAAGATCGAGTAAAGAAACTTATTCGATCCATGAAGAAGCGATTGGAAGCTGTTATTAGGGCCATTGGGGGACACTAAATATTAATAAGTTAATTTCTATTAAATTCATATTTTCAGCTGCGTCCTGAGTCGATTTTTTTGCTCTCGAGTGTATTTGGGTATATGGTTAAAATGATCGATCTCTTGGTCATTTATTTTTGCTAGTTCGACCTCCATCAGAAAATGCTGTAATACTATTTGATATTGAGATGCTTGACCTACGTTGTATACGAAGTTACAGTGAAACACATAAAAACCAAATATCACTTGACTGATATCTGTCTTCTCGAAAAATCTCATACGTATAGGCATCTGCTGTGCGATTCTCTAATGATTCACCTCACCGATGTCAAATACTTTATGGGATATCGCCCTTGTATATAAAGTTGTTTTTCCAACGTTTCTTGTCATCTCTTCATTTGTTTCACGGATGTTGTCTCTTGCTCTTAGAGAATCGCACGGCTGAGTTACAGTTGGTGCTTTTTATTGTATAAGGCAATATTAGTTTGCTGCTAAATAAAACATAATAAAGAAAAGTGTAAGGGAGAGCTTTAAGAGCAGTATAACTCTTTGTGCATGAGCTCGTCCAGGGAAGTACTGCAATTATACCTTTTTCTACCGTGAAGCAGTAATGTTCGCAATACTGTGTTTAGGGGGCCTACTCCCACCTTTTACGAAACTATCATAAATCCGGAGCGTTTTGTAAGCTTAGAATAATCATACTTACTATCGTACTCTCACCGACACAAAGCATTCAACCAAATTTAATGCTAAAGGTTGCAATATGACTACTTTAAGAGATGGGAGTACGGATCTTCAAACATTTGACACTAGAACAATGAAACTTAGTGTCAAAAGTTACATTGAAGAACGCGAATTAAGTGAAATACTTGATACCATGTCATCAAAACGTCTATCGTTTCTATCGTTCTATTTTAAGCTTGCTTATATTGACGTGGTGGTACCAAATTTAATGGTAGGGTTGAAACATGACTTATTTAAGAGGGGGGAGTAGGGCCCTGGTTTGAAGGTATGGTTGTCAGCGAAATTACAGGCACATGAGACTTTATATGTCAGGGTTAAGGGCGCTGTGCAGTTCGCCTCTTGTGACGAAATGCGTCTGTTCTAGGTAGAGGTTACCGTTTAACATGTGGGCCGCGTACTTCTATTGTTTTCTAATAACAATTGAAACAGTGTGTATTTAGTAGGACATTTGCGTTCAGTTCTTTGTTTTCTTTACATACGGACGTCAATTGTTTTCTAATCGAAATGAACGTAAGAAGTGAACGTGTTTATGTGTTAAGTACTTGCTCTGTGGGGAAACCGAGTTATAGAATATTCTCTGAGATGTCGCGAAACTAAAAAAGGTGAGGAATCGCAATTTACTACGTAGACTAGTCTAGTGCAGTCACTACGTCTTGTGCGTCTTGGCTTATACTGTACCACTTCAGTGGCCGATATACTGCCGCAAAGTAAGAATACACAAACATTCCATTGCGCGTGTAAAAGGAAATTATCTCAGCGAATAAAACTCAATAAGAAAAATTTACCAAAATAATGGTAATGACTTCAATATCAAAAAGTGTGAAATAACTTGTTGAAGTCGGTGCCATAATAGTTCAAAAGTAGATATCTATTATCACAATATTGTGCACATAGTACCGACTTCGAGAAGTTGTTTCACACTTTTTGGTATTGAAGTCAGATTTTTTGGTATAATTTTTTTAAGCATTTTTAGTGACCCTTGTTTTTTACGGGATCGATTGTAAAACACCTGCGTTTCCCCGGATATATTTTTGGTCCTATGTAATAGGGGAAGAGCGTACTACTATATACGGGACACTGTTCCAGACTCCAGACTGTTGTTAAGAATTTCTTTGTCAGAAAATCCCAATAACTGTCCAACTCTCCACTAAGGTCCTGGGACCCCAAGATTCCAAAATGGCGGTTCCACCACTACACCAAGATCAAGCAAGCGAAACTGCTGGCGGGTTAGCTAGTAATATACATATTTATAAGATATTTTTAATAACTTAAACATATTTTATAAATTCATTTTACTGTGTATATTCATTATACTGTTCATTGTACATTTTACCCGGACTAATATGAGTTGTCGAAATGGCGCCAAACATTTGACTGGTCAGCAGAAACAGTAGTAAGCCTTTACAATGATTAAATTCGAATATCTACAAGCCCTCTGCGGATTCCAAACAACATGATATAATAAAATTTAAGTAAAACAAAATTAAGTAAAGAAACTTCGCTGAATTGACATCGACGCTAATTAATACCGATAAAGTTACCAATTAATTTAGACTCAGAATTTCTTTAAAATTTATCGCGGAATAGCTTTTTGGAGGGAAATATTAACGAGTTGAGTTTTTAGAACAGTCCGTTTTACGAGTCTACTATGTTGTACATAAATAAATATAACTTAATTTTAATTAATTTATATTTCTTACACCGGAAAGAAACTTACAAAGAATGCGTGCGTTTTGTAATAAAAGAGACACCTTCTATGTTTGCTAATTCATGAACAGGCAGTGTTACTTTAATTTATTTACTGTACTGGCAATAAAACAACGTTTCAAATCAAACGACGAATCCCCAATATCGGTGTTTGGTACACTGGTTTGTGGTAAGCGGGCTCGTCTCTGCACCCATGCCGCCTCTGTGCGTGCGTAACCTCAGGAGGATAGGATCGACCTAGGTCTCGAGCATGTTTGATGCCTATCCTTAAGGAAACGGTCTTGCAGCGTACTGCAAGACCGTGGCGACCATTGTCGCCTATATAAAATGTTTCTTATTATTTATATAAATTATATCGGTGGCTTTATCCTGCCTGTGACGTATTGGTTGGTGTCACCCCAGTAATGATTCTGCCACGACACAAAAGTGCGCAAGCATTTCTGTGATAAGGAAAGAAGGACGACGCCGTATGGCAAGTGAAAATACTATGGGCGAATGATACTCAAACACAACATTCTCAGGGCGATGAGCGCAATGCAGTGCCGGCGCTAAATTTCAGTTCTAAGCTCAAGGGCAGCAGTACATGTAAGCACGATTAGTGTTACGGTCGCTAACTCAGTCTCACAGCCTAAGATTTAACTTTAGCGCGGTACGTTAAGATGATGGTTGCAACTAGGTATATTTCTAGACTGTGGCGGTTTACCGACTGAAGTCGATTGTAAAGCGATCGTAATTTATGTAGAGACTGCCATCCCTGATAGATGTCTTAGAACATCAGTCGTTAAATTACGGACTCTTTTGAGTGGTGTGAAAACTGTGATTTTATAGCTGAACTTATACTTTATCCCGTATCAGGCCCACGTGGTAGGTTATAGCTCGATGGGCCGAGTAAGAACGCAATGGGCTATAAATTATACTTAAACCTAACCAGTTGATTACCTATTCCAGAAATTGTCAGCCGTCGGAACACGCCCTATAAGCTCTGATGTTAGTGACTCTGTCTTCAAAGCACAGGGTCTCAGGTTTGATTTTCCCACGACATTCCTGTAAAGAGCTGAATTCATTATTAGGTGTGTGCCATATGCCTTAGGTGGTACAAAATAAATCCTAGCACAGGAGTATGAGTGTCCGAAATTTAATTTACAAATAATGTTCGTCGCTACAGGATTAAACAATAGTAATGATAAATCAAAACCTGTTTTCTTTACTTTACAATTAGTGAGAACAAAGCTTACAACTTTATATCAAAAGACCACTTGCACGACTTGACAGAGACGCCATCGACACGGATTCTTATTCACTTTCAGCTGGCCTAAAACTTTCTAATTAGATGTCTAACTTAGGTACGAATAAGACTGGATTTGACTTAGCAATATAACGCGTTATATGCATAAGTCTGCATATAACGCGTTACTATTGACCCAGTCAAACTTACTATTCAGAAGTATGATATTGAAACATGTTTTAATTTCTAAGCTCACTGAAGTTGTTGTGATCGGATTGTAATCCACTTTTTAGTTGGCTTTTTCTGGCTGGCTATTCTATGTTTTTCAATGAAAGCTCTTCAAATGAACCATTTTCTGCCTTATGTTTTATTTGGTGCATGGTTAAATCAGTCGATTAATGATGATTTAATTCATCATCATCATCTCAGCCGTATGTCTTTCACTGCTGAACATATGCCTCGCCCATAATTTTACTTAAGGACCTGTTGGAAGTGGCCTGCATGTAAAGTTGTCCTCCGACCTTAATCAGGTCGTCTGTCCACCGTGTCGGTGGACGACCCACGCTGCGCTTGCCGGCCCGTGGTCTTTGGAACCTTTCGGCCCTATGGGCCAATATATATATATTATTATTGCACTGATGTATATGTGTATATATATATATATATATATATATATATATACACATATATATATATCGCATCCAGTTTTTTGTATATATATATATATACACATATACAAAAAACTGGATGCGAGAAGCCCAAGATAGACCTAAGTGGCGTGCAATTGGAGAGGCCTATGTCCAGCAGTGGACTGCTAAAGGCTGATGATGGTGATGATGATATATATACATTAAATTATTTTAATAAATATTTCTAACTAACGCTATTTTCAATGATGATGATAAAAATATTGTTAATATTTTTACAAAGTATGTCAAGGGTGTTACAAATATGTAAAGTACAAGAACAAATGTACTTTGCTATGTATGCATTGTTTTTCATAAATAACTTTATTAATTAATGTCCGTGTGTCTGTCCCATCCTTAAAACTACAAAACAGCATTAAAGTTGATAGTTTTGCAGTTGAATAGCCTTAACATTTGAATCCGTAAAAACTCGGTAGCTTAGTTAGTGTCCCTGGATTAGAAATATGAAATGTACAGACTACTCGATCTCTACGTACCATAATAACTGTACTATTTAATTATAGTACAGGTTAAAAAGAAGATTTTATGATTATAAGTAAAAAGGAAATTCTTGTGTTTGTTACCATGATATTATATTTATTATCATGATTACGCATACGCATATATTTATTTCTATAACGTTAATATAAGTATGTAAGAGTATGATCATGATATTAGCTACGTCGTAGAGGTGCTACGTCGTAACGAGGTACGAGCGTTAGGCGTTACGTGATACATGATTAGATGTCACAATACGAATGTCTATTAGCAGCCGTGCATCTTTGATAACATCCGTGAAACAAATATAATAATAATAATAATCATCGTTAATTCAACTAACTTAAGATAACATTAAAGTTATTCTATGACTCATAATTAATATATACCTTACAGACTAACATACATAAATATTTATATTTCATATTTCGGGATTTTGTTGCTGTCTGGCTTCCCTGTAGCAAATGACGAGATGACAAAAAAACGTTGAAAAAACAACCTTATGTACAAGGGCGATATCTCATAAAGGATTTGACATCGGTGAACTCGTAGACGAGCTCGTCGACGAATCATTAGGAAATCGCACGGCAGTTGTTTTATCGCAGGTAAATTCTAAAACTCAGTGTCAGTTTACTAAGGGCTGGTAAGGTTTTATTGATTTAATAGCTTCATCGTTTGTCTAATGACTTTAATAAATATCATTATATCACCCATTGTGAAAAACTATGCAACTAATTTTACAATGTGCCGGCTCCTTGTAAACAGACGAGTCATGCGATGTGTCTGCTACAGTTCTACCGTTAGTTGTGAGCTTCTCTAAGAGCAAACATCGTTGCATCTTTGACAACATCCGTGAAATAACGACGAGATGACAATGAACTTCGGAAAGTAACCTTGTGTACAAGGGCGATATCTCCTAAGTATTTGACATCCATGATCTCGTCCATGATCAACGACGAGTTATTATAGAATCGCACGGCAGTTGAACCATTGATGCAGTCTTGAACATCAATAGATTATTTGTCAACATCAATAACCTTAACTGTCTATTTTTGTTTATATGTTACACAAGTTTTACTAGCAGACTCAAAACCATCTTATTATAAAACGTGAACTAATGATAATCCCGAGTTTAAACCATGGTTTAAGCAAATTGTATTTCCAGTCTGAAATTTGGCATAGCTATACATACTATATCTGCTATAAACTTATACTTTGGGTTTAATCATGTTCTTCTTTTCGAAACTTCGCTCTATTTTGAAGGTATCCGTTTGATTTTGTTTAGAAACAGAGACCGACATTCCAAGTACCTACTTACCTATTGTTTATACATAATTGATTAAAAGTTCTTTTTATTTCATTACCTATAGTGTTCATCCAATAAGCAATATCGCAGTCAGCACCTATAAAGAGCGCCGGTCACGCCTCAGCTCTGGGGCCTCAATTTCCTATCTGACTGACAATTTCCTTGGCCCGGCCCGATTTTAATATAAAACGAGAAAAAACAGCGCTCCCGACTTCTGTAGTTGACGATGAGACATTATGGATAAGACCACAAAAATATATTTAACTTCTTGTTATAATATATAATAATATGGTTTTTAAAGCACTAACTTGCTTAGCGATACGAAATATTGCAAACATAATGTATCTTCACTTTTATCTGGTATTCAAACTGCTACAGATGTTTCGTTGTACGATGTACGAATATCAAATCGGTCTAAATACAGTTGTGTCAATTTGCGAATTGGTTAATATGCTGATGTATTATTTTACAAATGCGTCGTTATGCGATAAAAAACAGACTATAACGATCATTATGCGTCAGAAGGGAAAAATTCACATCGTCAGACGGGATTCGAACCCGAGCCTTCAGACAATCCGTGTTAGACGCCATGACCGAGGCACGAAGTCCGAGCATCAAATTTCATTTTTTTTCGAAATAAGATTCGGTATCCCGGATAAGTCCGAGAATGTGAATATTTCCATTTTTAAATTTCTTGATATAGTGTCATATTGATAGCATTGACGAAATTCTATACGTGACAAAAGTCCAGTTTTGTATGAAATGCTGTTCTCACCTTTGTAGTGGAATTGCCTCCTAACAACTTGCGTTGCGACCCTTGAATAATCGAAAGGGAAAAGCAAGTTAAAAAAGTATAAATATTAGCGAGGTTATGGGTATGTCAAAATACAAGTTAGACAGTCAAGTTTCAAAGAATTGTTTATGCCCTTAATCACTTCTTATAAGACAGTTTGCAATTAAACATATTATTATTAATTAATATAATATTTTAGCAACATTGGAAAGTAAAAATGTTGCTAATAACTTGATTAAAACTTTCGTAAGTATTAGACTGTTTTTATATTATTTTGAAGGTTTAACTTACGCGTTAGGTATAGTCGAGTATAGAGAGCGCGTACGCAGCGTAGTTGGGTGCGTGAGAGATTTATGAAGAAGTGGGCCGGAATGTCACAAAACCAGTCGAGATATTCGACTACACCTGCTTAAGTAACTACCGCATAAATACCGTCAAAATAATATTAAAAGTTATCATAATTAATTAATAACGAAGTTCGCTACTAATGAAAAATAGGAATGATTACCAGTATAATGATGAAGAAGAAGATACTAGCTCGAAAAATATAGCTCCAGCCAGACTAGTAGACTCCCTACTCTTATATAGTTTAATACATTATGCACATTTTATTATATATTATTTTGTTTATGGTTTGAATATAGCTTTACATATCAACAATTTTTTTTTGTAGAACATGATTGCTATTCATATATTTCACGAACTACTTCAATGTAACTGTAGTTCAGACTAAAACATTTATTTCTAGTTGGTTGCAAATGACACTGATGACTTTAGTGTAAAACAAACTTGCTTTAAGCAGTTTTACTATAAGTAAAATTTTAGTCTTTTATTTTTAGTCTATCTGAATATATTTCGTAGTGGCATATCCATACTATTCTTTCGTTCCTTTGAAAATGGCTTTGGCGAGAGAAAGAAAAGTGGTTCGCGATGGCCGTCTCCCCTCCCCTTCTCCCACCTCTCCCCGCTCCACCCACGATGTTATTTTATAAGAGATGCTGTTTTATTTTACTTGCCATTGTATTTTTGCTGAAACTCGTCTAAGTTAAGCCCTCATCTAAGTTACGAGTAATTTTCAAGAAATAGTATTAAAAAAGGAATATTTGCTTTTCTACAGAACTTTTCTAAAATAAAACGTTAAGAAAAGGAAAAATTAACTTTATACATGTCAATAAAACTTTTGATTTCGAGTATATTCTTGATACTGATGTCAAAAGTTTATCACCGTCTAATGTACACTTTTTAACTTGAAAATAATAGGTAGTAACTAGTACTAAGGTACAATATGGCAATAAGCTGAATGGCGAAATATGAGTGTTCATATACTTTTGACGACATAATGGTGACGGAAAGGCATAATGGCAGGTATGTATTATTATATATAGGTATAAACTTTAAATTCAGCTTGTTAAGTTTCTATGATAAAAAACGTAAGTATTGATAGGAAATTTGTATATTTAGTGTTTATTAAGGCGAAATGGTTTGTACCGAATGTATATGTTTGTACTAGGTAAATACAGCGTGTGCACTTAATTTTTTTTTATTTGATTTGTTTTGCTTTTTTTTAATGATCTTACAGTGTTTAGCACTTTTACAAAATAAAGTATTTGGATGTTTTTTGGGAAAACACGCATTATTTTTGTATCTTAATTTTCCATACAAATTTGATGGTCGATTCATTCCATCGACGAGAACTTTAATAAAGGTAATTTTTGGGAAAGATTTTTGCCAAATTTAATCGTATAAAAACGTGTTCAAATATTAATAATATTATTAATATTGCGAACATTTATTACACATAAAACAACGTCAAATAACTGTGTTAATTATGTTTTCAAAGGTTTTGTTTAAAACATTCGTTAGAGGAGTTGTCACTTTTGAAGCATATTTCGTTATAAGTTAGATTTTGTTTTACTAGAAAGTGACAAACATTTTTCTATAAATTTTGGAGTCGAAGATTCATAGATGTTTTTGAGACTTGCAGAGTAGATCGTAAATTGTTTTAATAAAAGTGGTGGCTTGGTGGCCTTTATCTAGTACCTATATTTTAATATGAGTCTAACATTGGCAGGTGTCGTAGTCCCGTCCATAGGCATTTCTCTTAATAGTTTATATCAATAACTATTATTTAATCCATTTTTGTAATATATCTACAATGTAACCCTTCATCCTAAATATTCCGGTTTTTATAGACTTATTGTTGTTTACGAAACAGGTCTCTAAAGAGTTGGTTACAGCTCCACTTATGCCTTTGTAACGGACCGGCGGCCTTATTGTCTATCTTTACGGAGAATGGGAATGGGCTTCATTTCGACATTTGAATCCCATTCTGGACGCAACTCTGCAATCATATTGGCTGGAACCATCAATGGGAATGAGAATGAAGTGGCATTTCATTCTCATTCAAATTAGACAATAAGGCAGCGGGTGTTAAGTCCGTGAAATAAACCTATATGATAGTAATAATAAAAATATGTTAAGTCCGTGAAATAAACCTATATGATAGTAATATTAAAAAATATGTTAAGTCCGTGAAACAAACCTATATGATAGTAATAGTAAAAATATGTTAAGTCCGTGAAATAAACCTATATGATAGTAATAGTAAAAATATGTTAAGTCCGTGAAATAAACCTATATGATAGTAATATTAAAAAATATGTTAAGTCCGTGAAACAAACCTATATGATAGTAATAGTAAAAATATGTTAAGTCCGTGAAATAAACCTATATGATAGTAATATTAAAAAATATGTTAAGTCCGTGAAATAAACCTATATGATAGTAATAGTAAAACGATGTTAAGTCCGTGAAATAAATGATGTAAAAAAATTTTTATTCAACATCAAGGCATACAACAATATGTGACAACACAAAATAGTTTTTAGACAATACAGACGTTGTTGGATACAGAAATATTTGACCTGCTCTTTCCAAAATTTTTATATAATATTTTTTTTCGGTTGCTCTATGCATTGACATAATATAAATAGTACGGTGTGGTTTACAATTTTAAGCTATGTCATAAATATATTCTAGCGAGTTAGTCCTCTTCCTCCGACGTCTTGCCGTTGCAGTGTTGGGTTATTCTTTTTGGAAAATGAATCGTGACAGTACTTAAGTAAGGTTGAGGGCGCTGTAAAAAGTGAAATTAATGTCCGAGAGGTACTACTGAACAGCTGTGTTTCGGGCAACAAGCATAGTACAGTGCCCTGAAAAATGTTGGTATGTTTTTATGCTTTTTAGCACACGTCTAGGTACATCTATTATCGACTTCGTAATGAAGTTGTTGTATAAGAATATATGGGGATATAGAAATTTACCTTTAAACACTATTCAGTTGATGGTCCTCACATTTACTATGAGCCTAGAGGTTGATCTGTTTGACAGTATTCGAAAAACGATAATTGTATACTGTTACATCTTCACTAAAATATAAGGTTCACCGATTTGTATTTTTTATTGTTTTATGTAACGAATAAACTTAAAAACTACTGAACCGATTTTAAAAATTCTTTAACTCTTCAAAAGCTACATTATCACTGACTAACATAGGCTATATAACATTTAAAAAAAAGTAAGGGATCCGTTCGAAAACTTCGATAATATAAAACATGGTGTGAAAAAAGAATGCCAAAATAGCTGCGGAAGCTATTGACAATAGAGCAAAGTGATGTACTATACTTTTATAGAGGATTTAAATGTCTGCAAAAAATGCAATACCATATGTCTAACTATTACAGTTATGCCACAATATACGCATTTTTAACGTCAGTACAAACTAGGCCACTTTATTTGTATCTGGGTATTAATCGTTATCCACTATAATGATCAAAGACAAATTTAATTGTACCGGAAAAACGCAATAACAACATAACGGGTTAAAAAAATCTTTCACCAGTAGAAAGCTATGTTTTGCCTAAGTAACATACTCTATCTTTGATTCATTATCATCATCATCCATCACCGCGCTGGTGAAACAGTGACAGCTGATAATAAAGAAAAACTTTTACATATCATATGTTACAATTTAAAAGGACCATTTTAAAAGCTCTTTCAGATGTATGTACTATTCGCCCTCTTCTATTATTTACAACCGTCCTTGGGAGAGTACTTCAAATAGAGTTGGCGTGTTGATGATTCTGTTTTTGAGCTGCCAACTTGTGGCTGCCATGTGATGATTTATCTGAAAAAAAAAATACGTTAATAAGTATTTATATGTAATGAAGCTAATAAAATTACACTATAATAAGTCACTTTTCATCATAGTGGTAGTTGTATTGAATGCTAAAACTGTCTACGAAAACAATTATACACGAAGAAAATCTTCAACACGTTCCTTCATTTTTATAGTATTACTTTTTAAAGCACTAACGCCTGCTTAGTAATCTCAAACATTGACGTCGCAACAATACGAAAGTTTAAGTATTTCTAAAAATACTTCTTTCGTTTGGATAGTGCTGTCAAAACGGTTCAATAGATGTGCGTCCCCGTAAGACGGTTAAATCAGATAGTTAAAATTCGATGCTCGGACCTCGAGCCTCGGTGGCCTAGATGGTTATGGCGTCTGACACGGATAGCCAGAAGACGCGAGTTCAAATCCCGTCCGCGTATGTGAATTTTCTCTGTATACATTTCACCGTTTCTTCATTTTGTACTTTTGTCTATATACATTAACTACATTATATCCAGCGTCAGTACACATTAAACCCTGAAGAAATCCAAATGATACAAAAATGTATAGCATCAAAACCTATATGATCTGATGTAGTGTTTCTTTCTGGTGTGCAAACTTATCAGTTAGATTAATTGAAATTTAGCACTCCTCTATCTGAGAGGAAGGCTCGAGTCCCAGCAGTGGGAACAAAATGGGCTGATTATGATGAATTGAAAACATCTATTCAGGTTGTAAAGCGCTTTGGTCAAAGGTTTGTAAACCAATGTGTAAATCCGACTCCCAAATGTATTTTTGCATTTGACAAAAAAATCTTTTTGCAGGTCAAATATAACAAAATCCTGTGTGTTTACGTGAAGAAGACAGTTAATCAGTATATTATAATTATGTACTTGTTCTGACTGATGAAATCATCAGATCCAAACCACTGGAGTTACAAACGTGACATTATGGCAAATAATGCCTTTTATGTAGTTAGCATCCAATACAGCACTATTTGTTTTCATCCGACTTCCAAAAAGGAGGAGGTACTCAATTCGACTGTATTTTTTTTATGTTTGTTACCTCATAACTTTCAATAGGGTAAACCGATTCTCAAAACTCTTTTTTTGTTTGAAAGCTGGTGCTGGCCCGTGTGGTCTCATTTAAATTTCGTTAAATTTGGTCCAGTTTTTGAGTTGCACTCCAATAACTGAATAGGATGGAAGTCGGTATTAAATTTTTCAAATTCTACTTCTTTACCCTTACGGAGCACAATTGAATTTATTTCTATGGTTTCGTATACCTGATCAAGCGAAGCCGCTGGCGGTCGGCCGTTACTGAAAAACTTAAATTTGTTTCTGTGTAACCCTCTAACATAATTTATTTAATTTTTTTCGTTAATATATACAGTTAATAGTATGTAGGTACTTACACTATATTTCACTTAATGAGATGCGTGTAACACCCACATTGCCTTTATTACCTAAGACATAAAAAAGTAAAAACATCTACCATCAAACTTCGTAAACAAGTCGAACAAAGAACGGGTATTTTTTACTCGGTAATTAAACTTAGTACCGTCAAAATGTTGCTTGATCAAAGAGGGCTGTGAAGACGTTAAAAATGTCCCCCCCAGGGGGGCAAGGGGAAAGGGGAGGAGGTTCGTTTCTTTGTCCCACGTTATCTATACAATTATTTCGAAGAAAGTCGCGCAAAAAGATAGGGAAGGCTGGACGCTAACGGTTGTCTTTTGTTTTGTATTTTTAACGAGCTCTTCCCAGTGACTTTACTTGGCGAAGGAGAATAATGGTTTTTGAAATTGGAATTTATTTCGCTACTGAGTTCTAATTGTCGTAATTGTAGCAAGGTTTCGTATTTAATTCTGACACGTATATTGTGATATTCTAATTCGAATCTCGTTCGATTTGAAGTTCTTCTTAATCTCGTTAGATTTAAAGGTTATCATTCTGATTGTTCCAGCAGCCCTAGACAAAATTCAAGCAGGCGTTTTTCCGCACACGCTACAGACAGAACGTTCCCGGGTCCCGTCTTCGAACTTGGCGTGACTTCACGTGACTTTTCCACAGGTAATGTCAACGCCTTACATTTTGGAGTTGTCGTTTGGCGTTAACGTTAACAGAAACATCTTTTGTCTAGGCGTGCAGGTCACTTTCAAATTGATACTTTTAGTAATAATCTTATAAAGGTTTAAGTTGAATAAATCGAAGAAAAAAACATATTAATTAGTGTAATAACACCTAAACTTATAACGATACAAAAAATTTATTATACAATTTTAAAACAGCAATAAAGTATAACTTTTTCTATCTAAAATTTCGAATAACGATTTCAATTGATAGATACGAAGATTTTATATTAACCTTGTGTTTTTAATAATATATATGGCCAAAGTTTTTGAAAACTATTTGGTGATTGTGTATACCTATAGCTGTACCTTCATAAATAGAATAAAAAATAAATTAAATTAAAATTAAAATAATAATTAATTAAATTAATAATATTAATTATTAATAATACTAATATTAATTAATTAAATTAAATTAATAATTAAATAAATTAATAATGTTAATTATTAATAATATTAATATTAATATTTATTAATTAAATTAATAATTAATTAAAATTAAATTACACCTTATAATTCTTAAGAATGTTATATTCTTAAGATAGAAAACATCATGCAATAAACTCTAATGCTACCAATTAGAATCTCGTTAACTATATAAAAAAGTACTTAGTGGAATAAAAAATACTTAATAGCCTGTTAACCAAGTTAACTTTGGAGTTATGCACTCAAGAAAGTTTGAGGTGTGATGTACTTAAACTGTTTAAACTTGGCGAAATTTTATTCACGTCTAATAAACAGTTCGGATTTTTGCTGCATTTACCTAACCCTGAAAGATTTAACCTGGTTGGTGTCATTACAATAATTTGTCTAGATGGTAGGACACTAGGATTTTTGCAGCATTTACCTAACCCTTTTTTACTTTTTTTTTGTTGTGGTAGTGCCACGCTGCAACCTCAAGCTAAATGGGCCAGCACGACCGGAGAAGTACAAACTCTCACATAACACCGACGTGAAGTAACATGGCTTGCTATAGCGTTTTCTCTGGTGTTGCGGATATCCGTGAGCCACTAGCTCGTTTGCCAACCTATCCCATTAAAAACCCTGGGAAATATTAAGTTTGGTGTCATTACTAACCAGAAACAGAAGATGCCAGAAAGTTTTACGATCTTTATCAATCTTTATTAAGCTCGTTACAAGGGTGGCATACTCTTGTTGTAGAATAAAACCTTGTTTAAAATATATGAAAAAAAATATACTAGTGTCTGTCTTGGAAGGTACCACTGCAGTGCCAGATATTGTTCTTGGAAGATGTACTACTTTGTTAAGGTTGAAGGGCACTGTAG
The DNA here is from genome assembly GCA_917880725.1 of Selenia dentaria. Lineage (NCBI taxonomy): Eukaryota > Metazoa > Arthropoda > Insecta > Lepidoptera > Geometridae > Selenia > Selenia dentaria. The sequence goes on along the minus strand of OU862901.1, from coordinate 6,627,511 downwards.
TAAGTGAAACTACTGGGTCAATAAGACTGAACAGCTATATCTCAGGGTGATGATCGCAGTGCAGTGCCAGTACTGCGTAAAACTTTGGAGCTTATAGATCTGGGTCGCACTGCAACTGTCATGGACAGGTGACACTTACCATCAGAGGCCGTAGCACAAACAATATGCGAAAAAGTATTCGTATCGTAAACGTCAACTCGTCACGATTCGTCGTACAAACCATGAGTTATCTGTGTCACATTTGCCCTAGATATATAAAAGTTTGTACTGTTTCACGTGATACGCTGTTATTACTAGTTTAGTTTGTATTTTAGTTTGTTACGCCTAGCCCGTCTTGTTAATTACCTGCATAAAATATATTGTTTTGGTCTTAAATATAGTGCAATAAATCATTATTTATAACAACTTATTTATCAAAACATAGAACCGACTTCTGCACTTAAAAGTTAATAAATTAGATAAATTTTTTTCACCCTTTTCTGTTTTTGGAGTGTAACTCAAAAACTGCTTGACCGAATTTGATGAAATGATGATGACAGTGGCTAATGAATAAAGTTAGTGATTTGACTTGGTGACATATTTATGTATTCTACCATTAGAATCTGTTCAAAATGGAAAAAAACATATTTATAAATTTTCAAACATTATGAAAAGTGTGAATTTCAATTAAGCAAATGTGGTGAAAACAGTACGGGTTTTCACAATTATTCAAAATAGCTTTTTATACTGATAGGAAAATATTTTTAAAGTTTAAATTATATACAATTATGTACGAAGTTTTTCGAAAAGTATATTATACAACTTTGCACTAAAACTAAAAATCTATAATCTACGTTGCACGTGAAAGATTTTCTGTCAACTGCGCCATTTGAACCCTTGTCTCCTAACTCATCGATATTTGGACCCTCTTATTAGAATACTATAAGTTATTGTTAATTTATTGTAATAACCATTGTTGGCTTACATAAACTTATGATTTAAGCGATTGTTAGTTTCTTTAAACATAATATTCTAAATGTTCATTCACCAATTATAAAAACTTCATCCACAAACATTTCAAATGACGTTTAATTTTGATTTAAACTTCAAGTCCTAGATCTTAATTACTTTCTTTGGCAAACAGAATTGCACCTAAAACAGCCTATTATTATTCGAATAATGTCTGCTCTTAATGAAACTTCTTCGAACCCTGTTTTTTTACCCCCATCCGAGAGGGACAGAGTTATACGACTGTTTAACGAGAGAAAAGAACGGAGAATTGACCGCTCTCGAATTTTAATTTTCTTACTATTTGAATCTTAATTTTTCGCAGGGCGATTCTCCATCTCTTTCCGTCTAGCTGTTTCTTTCTGTGTTTTTAAGGAGGGTGGCATTGTCTACCTTTAGGTGATTTTATGTTAATTTGTTTATGGCTAAGACTACTACATCAAAACGGCCGATGTTAAGAAAATTCCAATATGTAAGTGTAGATAATTCATAATAACAATATTCCAAAGATGAGATGAAAGAGCCTACCTCAATATTTACTAACCGCACACAAACACACACACATCATCACACTTACACATTCACATTCACCCCTCACACACACTCACATACGATCCTTATAGTTTACTGAACAATTAACTGGCCTTAAACAACTGCGTGTTTAGTACATGATAAATCGTTACTAGTTATACTTATTAAATCATACTTTTTTTCTGAAATGACATAGGCAGTTAATAGGCTGGCTAGGCACCAATTTAAAAGTATCTTCCCCGACCGAAACCCAGTTATGTCCAGCATCCAATCTACCTCTCGAAGGAGGGCTTCGTAGAAATTGTCTTAATTTTTCATCTCGCCTCCTCGCCTCCCCGCCATAATTGTTTTTAATTTAAGGGCGAAACGGCACAAGAGTTGTTACAACAAAAATAATGTTTTACACAGGTACGGGATGTTGGTACCCGTTTTAGATGAAATGTTGCATTTTGAATTCTGATGTTGTTTCATCTACCCACCCCGTGAGTTAGAGAATATTCGCTCCGTCGTTGGGATGCGAATCGTATGAGGCCAGAAAATCCGACCTACTGTAGGCATCTTATGCAAGAAGCCGTCTTGGCTGGTACCACCGCAGTGCCAGATATTCTACCGTGAAGCAATAGTGCCCAAGCATTACTGTGTAAGGGTGTGAAGGGCACTGTAGAAAGAGGAATTACTGGGCGAAAAACACTCAAAAACCGATGACTCTGGGTGACAAGCACAACATAGCCCACGTAAAACTTTTCTTCTAAACTCTGGGTGGGATTGCCACTGTCATGGGCAAACGTTGGGCATAGTGCTTAACATCAGGCGAACAACTCGCCCACCTCGTCACCAAAATTGTACATAGTGGGACTTGACCACTCATTCTGGATAGATTAAATAGGTTAGCAAAACATGCGCTAGTACTTCGATGGGTGTCCATGAGGGGCATTTTCTATAGCGAATTTCAGTTTCGGTTTCCGCCACTTTCGGCCAAAAAATCTAGTTTCGCCTTTAAATTTTTGTGTCGGCCACAGTATAGCCGAAGCCTTCGAAACTCGAGTGCTCGTGAACTTTTGTGCGTCGTTCAATATTCGTTAATTCAAAAAAATATGTTTGTTACTATACTGATTGTTTTTATATTTTATTTAACACTAGAAATATTCAAATTATCAACGGGATAATTACCATATATAATTTCTGTGAGTTTCCTATAATTCTTTCCTGTTGCAAGCGCCATGATCACAGATGAACTGAGGAATTGCGGGTGGGTGAATGTTTACGAGCAGACGAAACGGTCTACCCTCTTCCGTACTCGTTTGTTATGCGAGGCACCACTACTACCTACACCCGACATACAACACTAACCGTATTAGCTCGAACTTTGGGACTATTACTGTTTTTTTAATATACATGGTAATTATCCCGTTGATAATTTGAATATTTCTAATGTTTGTGAGCATGATAGCTTAAAAACTTATATTATTTAACGATTTTTTTAATGAAGGATTAAGAGCTTTTTGCCACCGACTACGGGCATTAAAAGCCACACCGGACGGTGTATATTATTTAACGCTATTCAACTGTATATATATCATAGGCAAATAAATGTTAAAAAATACAGCAAATTTCAGTAAATTATTGTATTTTAAATAATTTTAATAAGTTTCGGTTTCGGTTTTAGTTTCGCCCGTAACAGAGAGCACAGCCGAAAGTTTGGTTTCGGTTTCGGCTGCAAAACCCAGTTTCCATTTGAGCATTTCCATGCTTCGAAGAGTACATAAAACCATCGTCGTCACCCTAGGTAGGACAGCAGTAGTTACGCTATATGGGGTCATTTTGTTGGCTCGACAAACCAAACTAGCAAACAATTTTTTTTTTTATATAGTTAGTTCTTATTCTGTTCGTACTAAAATCCAAACTCGTATAACACTTACGAATGTCAAGCATTAAATTTGATATTCTGTTAAGTTGTGGATATATTTACGCAGATTTAGTCATGCTCAGAGCCGAATTATCCATAAGGCGGATTAGGCAACTTCCTAGAGGCCCCGCACCAACTAGGCCCACAGGACCCTGTATAATAGTCAATGCGGGTCACGCACCAAGAAAAAACGTTTCATCTAACAATTTTATATGGAAATTTTATATTTTCTCAATACTATAATTTATTTTCTATGAATGTTGTCAATTGATGAAATACTTTATACACAGTATAAGTAACAATAGCTGGTGATAGATCGGGAAAATAATAACGGCGAGATCCTTTTTTGTTCCATTATGGCTTCGCACGGTGCGTATATTAGTCCTCAAGTAATATTTTTTATCTGATAATTTACCCAATTCGGGCAAAAGTGGTCAAATATAGTCCTATAAAAATAGTCTGATGAATCTTATAGTCCATCAATGTCCGTCAGTTAGTCCTAAGTCAAATGCGAAACATATATTTAAAAAAGTCAGCAAATGGTTAAAGGAAAGGGGCCCGAGAATTGCATTGCCTAGGCCCCAATAGGGTTTATCCGGCCCTGATCATGCTCTCTAGTTCTTGCTCTGTAAACTAGTCTAAACTGATGTATTGAATATAATAATCATATTTCTAATCTAAGTGGTAAACGAATGTGGATTTTATATTGAAGAGAATAAGAACTACCATAGTTTAAATAATTTAGATTATAGTTCACCTAAGAATTTAGTTTTAGTACATTCAGTGAAAAGCTGTTTTAAGATTGTATTTCTCATAAAAATTACGCATTAACTTTGAGAAACGCATTTAACAAATAAAATTAAAAATATACGCCTGCAAGTATATTGCCAATCAGCTACTAAAGTGCCGAAATATTTAAATATTGTACGTTAACAAATAATTTGCATACGTATAAAATCTACCAATTAGAACTTAATTATTAGATATAAGGTTGTATTTATTTAACTGTAACATGTATTTTTCATTGTTAGTTTCAGCTCAAAACGAAACATTAAACAAAACAAATAGATTGATTAATATCTAATTATAATAATAACGGTATTGGACTATATAAATAAAGCTAGTTAGTTATAAGTGCGTGGTCTACTCACGCTTGAGCTAAACTAAAACGTTGGTCTCCATTTGGTCTGTTGAAATTAAGTCTCCGTCTAATTAAAGACGATCCTACAATCAATCTAAGAGACCAGACACAACAATTGAAAAGAACAAACAAATCTTGCGCCTGGCCGCCATCCAGCAGACTTGCCCGCACTGAGCTGTCTCCGAGGGCTTCCGACATCTATATTAATGTTTGCAGTTAGATTTTAACGAAGCAATTTCTTTGTGAAATGTAATTGTTTTGCGAAAAATCCTGGAAAAAAGCCACGAGGAAGCTTTTAAGCGCAGTAGAACTCTTTTTGAATGAGTTCGTCCGGGTAGTACTGCCTCCACACCTTTTATCTACCGTGAAGCAGTAATGTTCGCAATACTGTGTTCTGGTTTGATGGGTATGGTAGCCGGCGGAATTACAGGCACATGAGACTTATTAACTTAATATCTCAGGGTTACGGGCTCAGTGCAGTTCGTCACTTGTGAGATAACGCGTTTGTTCTAGGTAGAGGTAACCACTTAATATCAGGTGGACCTTTATGCTTGTACCGTTTCCCAATAACATAAAAAAAAAATTAAGAGAAAAACAATGAAAAAAAAATACAAAAACACTAAAATAAACTTAACATGTCGATGACAATGTCAAGCTTCCACGCAAGCCTAGACTGATGCATGCTCACTCGTATGTCAGTTTTTTATCGCATACTTTGAGAAGTGAGCCACAGATATGCGTAATATTATCACGCCATTATGCATAATTATTAACCGACTTCAAAAAAGAAGGAGGTTATGTTTGACTTTATGTATATTTTGCTTTATTTATGTAGACTTCATTTATATAAATTATGACTTTAAGTATTTTTTTGTATATTCACCGAAATTTCTCTTATTTGTAGACCGATTCTCAAAATTCTTTTATTATTTGAAAGAGGTCTCTTAAGGTGGTCCCATTTAAATTTAATCAAATTCAGTGAAGTGGTTTTTGAGTTTACCTCCTATAACTGAAAAGTGTTTCGTCTATCTTGATGATTAATCGTTATTGACGGTGAATGACAATCGATCCCGTTAAGTATCAAAGGGTCACTAAAAGGGTGACATTTTTTTTACCACACAATGGAACATCTTCAACTAAAAGTATGAAATAACTTGTCGAAGTCCGTACCATGCGCAAAATGTTGTAATAATAAGTACTTTTCGACTTCAACAAATTATTTCATACTTTTTAGTGTTGCAGTCGGTTCCATTTTATGATAAAAAAATGTTTTATAGAACAATCCGACTACAATCGGTCAGGTACATGACAAAATTTTGAAAACACAACAAGACAGTTTTACAATTAAATTCTGCGTTTTTCTCCCTCATCTCAAAAGTTGTCATTTATATAAATATCTATGTGATCGGAACAGGGGTAGGTAGTCAGTTACCTAAGGGTGGTCGAAGTTAAGGAGATGCCGAGTTTTTACAAGGGGTAGGCACCCCATTTTATTTTTTATCGGTGCCAAATTATTACAAGGTACGGGAGGAAGTAAGTTGCACAGCTGTAACTTCTGTTACAGACACATATATTATAATTTTTTTTGAAGATTAACTTAAAACTTAGCTAATAAATGACTAAACACAAAATAATATGATGACTGAAGCAACGATTAATAATTTAGTAGACCATTTGTAGAAGGAAAAGTGCTAAAGACTGGTTGCATTTCCGCGCTAACAAAAACTTTACCAAAATCAAACAATATAATTATATGGCATTATGGGTTTTACTTGTTTACTGGAATTTTAATATTAGACGCAGTATTTGTTGATTTAAATTCTTTCCCTTGAAATTTTTTGTAAGATTGTTTGCTTTTCAGTGTTGATATTTCATTCATAGACGTACTTTATGTCTAATTTTGACGTATGGAAGTTTATAAGACTGTACGTAATTCTTGTATGTAGCTCATTAAATAAAGCTTTAATTTTATAGTGAATTCTTTTGCCAGACAGGAACCGTCGTGTTTTGCTAAAACTTAATGTCCCACTCAGAGCTCCAAAGACTGCACTGTATTCGCTTTCTTAAAGAAAAACAGTAGGTAAGTAGTTTCTTAGTGTCTACCAAACCTGACCACATTAAAAGGTGCATACGTATTGTATTATGTATATCTTAATGTGAGTGACATGGATGTCTCAAAGAATAATTTTTACGCAAAAAATTTTTAAATGTTGTTTATTTATTTATCTGGTTACATGTTTGGTTTTCAATCTAGTATAAAAAAGAAAGTTTGGCAGTGAAAGGAAGTTTGGCAGCTAAAAGAAGTTTAGCTTTTTGGAAGCTGCTTGGTACTTTCTTGCCCCCGTGCTACATCCTCCCTATCGAGGTGGCAACAAAACTTTACGTCGACCCCTAAAGGGAGAAAAATAAATCTAAATTGGTCCAATCCTTTGAAATCCCCTACTTTTTCTGCCGCCATTTTCAAGAATAATTGCTAAGGACTTAAGAAACTTTGCAATATTTTACTTGCACGTGCTATCTAATTTCAACCTTAACAAAAAAGCATAGAGTTGGTTTTTGATCTAAGTATATTAGTAAAAATGGTAATTTGAAAGATGTATTTCACGTGAAACTTCATTTATAGAGTAATTTCATCGGATTTGCTCGACTGGAGTTGTTCTATTTCTCTGTAATGTTCGATTCTATGGTCTTTAGAAGGAATATCTTACAAGAGTTTAATATTGTTTATTATGAGAATTTTGCCTATTCAATTTATTTGTTTTTTCTTTCTTTTAATCAATTTGGCACCCTTTTGTATCTAATGAAAAAATAGGAATGTTGTTTCGTAGACTCGCATATATAGGTAATTTATATATGCTATTACTATTACTTGTAAAATACTTTTTGTACCTACTGTGTGTGTTTAAAAGTATTATACTTTTTAACCGACTTCAAGGAGGAGGTCCTCGATTTAACTGTATGTTTGTTTTATATAATTATGTTTGTTACGCGTGTACTCCGCCAATTATGAATAAATTTTATTGATTAGCCTATTTGAGAAGTTTCCCGCTTTCGTCGCTAGACCGGAAGTGACGTAATGACTGAGTTCCGGCACAGCAGGAAGCTCACCCGCCGGATGTCGGTGCTATGTGTTTTTAATTCAATTACCAAACCATTCTATTGACCGTAGTTTTTTATATAATAAAAGAGCATACAGGAACGAATTCAATATCATTAATAATTCTACTTTATAAATTCTTAGTGCTCGTATCCTGATAATAGTAAAAAGCATAATCTTTAAACAACTAGTGTAACGAAACAGATCTATTATACTGTATAAAAAAATACTTAGGTAAAAAAAGGAATAGAATCAAGTGCAATTAGAAAAATTTTATACCGACTTCTATTCTATTATTTTGGTAAAAATCAGTTATTGGAGTAAAACTCATAAACTACTTAACCAAATTTGATGAAATTTGAGACTACAAACGGAAAGCACCAGCTTTCAAACAAAAAAAGAATTTTGTGAATCGGTCCACCCAATCGTAAGATATAAGGTAACAAACTGAAAAAAAAAATTACAGTCGAATTGAGTACCTCCTTCTTTTCGGAAGTCGGAAGAAAAGAGTAATAACTCGCTTTCTGCAGGAAAAAATCCTAAATAAGTCCACAAAAATATACTTTCACGTCCAAACTCTCAGAATTTTCATCGATAACACTACATTTTTATTTAGGTAATACATAGATAAATAATTATTATTAAAATAGTAACCAGCAGTTTTTTTCAAATCTAGATCTCACTTTTTTATCGTTGAAGTAAACAACGGAGGCATATGTCATAATATTGAACTTCGCTCTCATTTCACATTTATGTTTTTGATAAGATTTATGATATTAACTGCCCCCAAATTTTTTTTTTATTTATATTAATATTTCTCGTAGGTACATCCTAAGTTGAATAAATTATTTGACTTTGACTTTGATAACATAAGATGTCGTTTAAAAAATAATTAATAATTAATTATAATAAAAATATATAATTATAATATATAAAATATATATAAAAACATAATAAAAAAATATTAAAAATAATTAATAATAAGCAACTGACCCCAACTCTAATTTCAGACTATATAAATTATATATTCCTGCCTTTGACAGTGATGACAAGTGTATACCTACAAGAAAGACAGGAAAACATCTATTGAGCATATAAAATTATATATTTCTGTAAGCAATTTATTTACTGAAGCAAAAAACCAGCAAATCCCAAACACCCATTTATCACGGAGCTAGCAACTTTTTACATTTCTTACTTTGAAAATACAGTTTCTCAAACTGCTAGGGCGAGACTATTAAACTCCTCCGCACCTACCGCTTGAACTTTCCGATGAAAAATTCGACTTTTGAACGAAACCAGTTCAGAATTTAAAAGTTTCCAACACTTTCCCTCGCGAACTATTTCGGCGGCCATTTTGGTTAAACGCTAAACTTTTTAATTTTCACGTTATGGCGGGGATTTTTCGGATACAGCCATGCCGCGAGTGTTTTTATTTTCGACTCATAGTTTACTTGTCATCGATTATTTTTGGTATCAAGCACGCAATAACACAGATACATAAAAACTTACATTCAAATCTCAAGAGCGTGAACTATGAATACTATACTAATACCACGCTCTTAAAACTACACAAACAAGCAAATAAATTTGCCTCTAATTTGGTTTGAATCAGCTTTAATGAAGCCCAAAGCCAATTTTCTCAATCGCAAATCAATTTGAAATTTGCCACAATTCGCTTGATTTTCATTCTTATCTCACAAAAATTTATGATAATAGACATAAAGGCAGTTGTTCAACTTTGTGTTTTTGGTTATTTCGGCTATTAACTTATTATCCCGTAAGACTAGCAACCCCGCAGGCGGGTCAGTCTAGCTAGATAGTTCAAGGAGGCATAGTGCATCGTTACCACAAAAACAACGCATTACAGAATAATTGTGAAATCAAAATCCGACAGTTGTACTTGGCATTCAAATCCTGTAGATCCAACGTCTACTCATTACGAAGAGATAAAATTTAAATTGCAAAAGGGCTCCCCCTTCGAAAAAAGGGCTAGTGGGCGTCAAAAAAGTACCTAAACGAGCCCTTAAGACGGGGGTGGCTTCACCCCCTTTTGAATTAATATTTTTACCGCCGTCCGTATCAGAAATTTTTGATATTTTATACTTCCTTTCTATTTCGAAGGGGAAGCAAAGAAATACCGTTTTGTTTGTTTGATGTTTTGTTCCTTACGACCGTTTTATAAGATTTCTATTGGTTTTGTTTGTAATTGAAATAAAGAAGTTTCTTATTAGAAAATCAGAGAAACGCTATTTAAATAATCTTAAACGAAAATTCAATTACGCATAAAGATAAGAATCAAAATTCGTACTGAAGTAAATGAAACGTTCAAACTTTATTTAAGAATTGAGCAGCACAACTTTTTTTTTTAAATTAATGAATTCTTGCCTATGCTATTAATGGTTTATTCGTATCACAGCTGGGACAAGTCAGTAGTGTTATACGTGGCGAGTTGAGCTGTTATATATTTATTGTCAGTTGGTAGCAACTATGCCTTCTGAGCCACTGGTCCCGGGTCCGCTCCCTGCACAGGTCAATTATTTGCGAAGAGAACACCAAACCTTACTAACTAAAATCGAATGTTTAGTATCTTTTCTTCTTATTCTCTTCTTTTTCTTATTATTTAATGAGTAAGTTCGTGCTTTCTAAACTACTCTAGAATGATCTTAAAGTACCCACAATTGAAAAGAATAATTACATTTTTAGAACGGATATTCTAATTGTTATACGAATCTGGAGTTTAGTCTCCTCTTTATATTCTATGGTATATATGTATGAACACATTAGGAACTACCATTGTATAAATAATTTTAAATTTTAGTTCGCTACTTTAGTTTCTTTGCAGCTTTATTTATGTTACCTTAAAAATATCAACATTAATGTCAAGCGAAGAAATTACTAAAGTTGAACTCATAATCATAATCAGCCCATTCTATTCCCACTGCTGGGACTCGAGCCTTCCTATAAGAGAGAGGAGTTGGGACATAATCCACCACGCGGGCCCATTGCAGATTGGTGGATAGGTTAGTGGCCAACCCATGTCGAAGTTTTCAGGCCGCCCGAAGGCCTTCGCCATATCCTAACGGCTGTTGTCCTATGACAAACAACCGGGACCAACGAATTAACGTGCCCTTTGAAGCACGGAAGTGTTCAGTTGAATAATGCCACTAGCGGTCACCTATCCAAGTCCTGACCGCAGCAAGTATTGCTTAACTTGCTGATCGGTTAAGATCGCCAAGTCGAGCTCCGCTACGAGCGCTTCGCTCGAAGTTGAACTAACTATGGGTTAATCTGTGTGGTCTATGATATTTCCTCCTAAACCGTAATCTAAGTAGGTACCTGCACCTTATGCTTTCTTAATTTTGTATATTCAGGCAAGTACCACCTTGAGATCCAGTGAGCAAGCTAATAAACATAAATAAAAAATCATACTCATTACATGAAATGGGTACATGCTAGTTCAACTGCATACAAACAATAGTTTGGTAAAAATAATAAAAACCTATAGTAAATTAAAATACAATTTTAAGAAATGTTGGTATATACTTGTCATAATACTTATCAGCGGGCATAAACTTTTCTACCGACTTCCAAAAAAGGAGGAGGTACTCAATTCGACTGTATTTTTTTTATATTTGTTACCTCATAACTTTCGATTGGGTGGACTGATTCTCAAAATCCTTTCATTGAATTTAATCATATTCGGTCTAGTAGTTTGAGTTACACTCCAATAACTGATTTTTACCAAAGTAATGGAATGGAAGTCAGTATTAAATTTTTCAAATTGCACTTGTTATAGCTATATTAGCGAATGCCCGCGAGTTCGTTCGCGTTGTAGTAAAATAAAATAAACCCCAAAACCAGCACAATTCTGCAATACCTCAGGATATTGAGTGACCACAGCGTGCATCGGGAACGTTTATATTAAAATATGATAGGTGGTACAAAATAATTTCCATAACGTTATACTTCACAGATAACTGTCATCCAATCTATCCATAAGTTTATTAAAAGGTGTTTAAACGGTCAGATAATATAATATAAATTTATATGCTATTTAATCTAAGTACACTACTCTGTCAGAATATGTACCATCATCACCCCTTTTCTTGTCATACTACGAGTAGATGACTCTAGTATAATAATATAATAATAATAATATTTATTTACCAAAAAAATTACAGATGATTATAACTATAAAATAATGATCTTATTTTAATACACAATTATATTAACAAGGCGAATAGATTATATTAGAGTTAAATTATTACATTAATATAATTATAATCATTATTTATTTTTTTGTGCGTCAGACTCCGGACAGGGTAGTCCCGATTCCCGGAGTCGACTTCTTCCTGTGGTAATTTAGTAGGTACCTAGCACAATAATAGATCAGAATACAATCCTATTATAACTATATTATATATATATATATAGTATATACATAGGTACTGCCGTGCGATTCTCTAAGAGCAAACATGGTTGCATCTTAGACAACGTCCGTGAAACAAAAGACGAGATGACAAGAAACGTTGCTGTTGAACCTTGTATAAAAGGGCGATATCTCATAAAGTATTTGACATCGGTGAGCTCGTCGACGAGCGCATCGACGAATTATTACAAAATCGCACGGCTGATCATCTAGTGAGACGTCGATTCACAGGAAAACTATCAATATAATCTATTTTATACATTACCACTGCATATGAAAGTATATACCTACGGAACTTCTAAGAAAACCCAATTTTTAATTTCTTCTTTAAAACCACTTTACAAATTTTGATGGTACTTTCAATGCCAGATAGCTAATATTTGGGGAGTACAATACAATACAATAATACTTTATTGAACACCAAGTTTATAAATGAAAGAACTAAGAGTAGTTTAGGTAGAGTAGTTTATGGGAGTAGTAATTTGAATATTATTATTTTGGTAATAGAATCAGAGTGCCGGACAAAAAAAAATCTATTAATTAATAATCAATTACTAAGCGACCGTCAGCTAGTCAATTCTAAAAAGGCTAAAGAAATATGAAATGAATATTCGTTAAGTTGTGAATATATAACAAACCAGCAACATTTTGTATTTGTAAAATATTAGTGTAAATACCTAAAAATGTCTGATGTTAAAAGACGATCGTATAAAACAAAGTACGACGCCTCGCAAAGTCCATCAAAACTTCCCAATCATTATACAAATATAATTACGACAAAATCTAAAGGTGAGGGTCTCGAAGAAAAACTTGGGAAAATTCGGGAAGGGTCCAAAAATCCCCCTTTGGGGACGCAGAGGGGGGAATTGATTTTATTTGCGAGTCGACACGATTTTTTAATTAAGGACTAAGGAAGAAAATTTTAATGACGCCTGCCATCTTGGAGTTGGGTTACTGAGCTGTTGTAAAGATTTATTATGTTTAGATTTTTTGTTATTTTTCTCTCTGATTTTTAATCTTTATTTACAACGCTGGACTTTGGTGTTAACCTAATCTTATGTTTGTTTTATGAAAACTCTTCAAGTGAGTTCATGTAAACGTGTGTAAGCCGATTAGTGGGCCTAGCATGAATAACTGCGTAAGTGTAACGCAAATTGTCGTTCACGTGAGACAGTACTAACTGTCATTTAATCAGGGCAAATGTGTCACAGATAACTCATAGTCATTAATGTACGCCAAAGCGTAACATGTTGGCGCTTTTGATACGAATACTTTTTCGCAGATTGTTTGGTTTACGGCCTCTGTTAATAGATACTATAATATTTGGTACATTGGTACATTATTACGTTTATTATAGATTAGTCAGCTTGATAATCCACCGGCTTCAGTCTATGGAATGAAAGTTCCAAAAGTTGTATCGTAATTCCGGCAATGATTACGACATAAAATGAATCAACGGCCAAAATTTAATGTTTCTAACCACAATGATTTAGGCTGTAATTTGATGAATCAGCCGTGCAATTCTGTAGTGATTCGTCGACGAGCTCGCCGATGTCAAATACTTTATGAGATATCGCCCTTGTACATAAGGTTGCTTTTTGCCAACGTTTCTTGTCATCTATTTGTTTTACGGATGTTGTCAAAGATGTAAAGATGTTTGCTCTTAGAGAATCGCACTGCAGGATAATAAATTACATGTCACATTAATTTATAGGAACAAAATAATTTTGTAAACTTTACCATTTTAAACATTGTGATTTGTGGTGAGTACAAAAGGTATTGAGGATTCATTATTTAACGTAATAAGTATTAATGTTGATTTCTAAACCGTGTCATGAACAAAACTATCTAAAATTTTCCTCTAATTGCCCCAGATAATGAAGCCAGCTGATCAATGGATCGATCTCTCGCGCCATTACGGAGTTTTAGCGGAATTTTTCAACTTGTCACTCCACTCTGTGCTCTGGAACTTTCCGAGCCAATTTACTGTTTAATAGCGACCATTTGTAAGGAAAAACATCTCGAATGTCACCCGAGTTACGGCTACGGCTATTTGTTAAAGATAAGTTTTGGTAAACACTTGAGTTTGGATCGAAAAGCGGTTTAACCGGATTTTTGATAGTAAAGGAACAAATGCAAACTATTAGGTATCAAAATTATAATAAGAATAACTTTTCAAGCTCTAACTGAGTAAGCTAAGATAATACAAAAGGTAGAATAAATATTAAATTTTTCTCCGTAACTGTCTATTTAAAACCATCTTACTGTTTTTTTTTAAATTAAAAAAAATACAGAAAAATGGTACACAATATGGATTTTATCATCATAGTATAATACATCTCTATGGGAGTCCTATATCTAGAAGTGTATGTACTGCCGGTCGAGATGAAGGTTTGGATGTATGTAAACTTGATTTTTAGTTTATAACACAAAGCATATCAACTAAGACTTGATAAAAAAATTGGGAAGTATTTTTTTATACATAACTAACGACTGCTGTAGTAGGCTTGGCCTTTCTCGGTCTCACCATAACATTTAAATCTAAGAACTTCTATGAATTAGAAAATATTAACTAAAGATGAATTAAATTGGTAAAGCCGTTCTCAAGTTATAGCGTTAACTCGAGAAACACGGGTTCAGTTTTATAAGTAAAGTAGGCGTATAACATATATTATATATAATATTAAAATTGTATACTTAAACAAGATAAAAACAAAATATAAGATCTTCCACCAAAAACAAAACACTAGCCAGAATTATCCGTCATTATTTTTAAGAAAGCTCGCCATATTGCCACCCCACCCACCCTAACGCCTACAACAGAAAAAGCTTTTGAATTTCGAACAAAAATGCCCGTTCCACCAATGAGAGCTGCTATTGTAGAATAAAAAAAATCAATAGTGGAGGCGGATTCGTTAGAAAAAGTTGAATGGAAATGAGGTTGATATTGTTTGACTTGGAATTTGAATGATTGAACGTCTGCGCGACGTGAGTTCAAGTGATTTTTAACTAGGACATTATGATTTATCGTGTGTTGATTTTGGCTACCTTGCACAATAGTAACTACACGTAATACGACGTTAAATAAATTTTAAATGTCATTATGTCTCTATCAAACACCAATGAAAGAGAAAAATTCCACGATAATTTAATTTTGTTTCGAGCTTAACATATTTTGTGAAACGTCGTGAAAATAGTAGGTATATATGTTTTTTGCGAACGAGTTATTCCTTTGAGAAATATTTTTTTGAAAAATATATTTAATATTTTAAATGACTTATTAATGTTGAAATTAAATGACTTTAAACGGATTTATTGCGTATACTTTTATTTCGAACACTTTTCTGTGAACATGGTTAAGAAAATAATATTAAATATACGAAATTTAGTAGTTGTAAGTAAATTCAATATTTAAAAATTTTAAGTGCTTATGAAATCCCGGCTAAATACTTTATAAATTAAAAATTTTAAACTCACCTGAGCTTTTCAATCGCACTACTCACTGCAGTAACTTGGCCACAACTAACTTAACACCCCGGTAGCATCGCGGGTCAAACTTGTCTTACCGGTTATCTTAACCCTTAGGGTCCGATACAATACAAGCGAAGGGTGCGAACTGGACATAAAAGGGTTAATGCAGGTAATAAAAGCGCATTTCATTATAATATTTGGACCTATTTAAGTATCCAGTGGGTACGTATTGTGATTTTTGCGGAACTGACCTAACCGGTTTTTAGCAGTTTGTTGGTAGATGTGCGATAGATGTAGTATAGTAGTATATTTTTATCGATAAATTACCTTAGTTGCTTATCGATAGAATTACTTCAATACTATCTAATTAGATCGATAATTAATTAAACAGCACGTTATACTTTAAACGTGCTAAAGTTAATTCATACTTGAGATTTTAGAGTGAATAGTAACATCCTCGGACGGGATACAAACCCGCGTCTTCTGACTGTGTCAAGGGCCATGGCCATGGTCTAATGTCTACATTTTTTAAGACTGGTACCACTAAGCTGGTGCAAATGCTTTAAATTACAATTCATATTCTCATTTTTATTTATTCAAAATCAAGACAATATAAATACTAAATATTTTACAGACAATGTTTGTTTAATTTTTTTCATTGCTTATAACATCCAACAGAGCTGTCTATGAACATTGACATATATTTGCTAATTACCTAAACACTTCTGCAAGGAGATGATAATAATATAACTAAAGCTGATGTTATTTATTTTCTGCAGCTTCATAATATTAAATATTGCTGAGCATGGCTCAATCAGCTTTACTGCAAAAGAGTCATCAATTTTATTATGAAAAAAATTTACGCCAAATGTATTTCTCTCAAATATCGATAGTGTAACTATCGTTGCCAACTTATCGATAGTCAACTCTACGGATAACGGACCGTAACCCAAACAATACGGTACCCGGCCCGATTGTCCAACCGTACAATGGACCTGATTTACATTCTCGCCGGACCGGTTCTCACGCACCGGGCCCGCCGGCCACGGGGCATGTGTCTTCATTTCGCACCTTGATTGAAGGGTTAACTGCACGGCCCGCACGGAACTTGATGTGTTTAATTTAATATTTAATTAATATTTGAAAATAATAATAACTATGAAAGTTATTATTATTTTCAAATATGTATATATATCGATATATATATATTTATTTATGTAATACACTGCTTCGTAAAGTAAGCGGGTCGATTTTAAATAATCCAATATTTTTTATAATATTTTAGTGAGAAAAAATACATTTAAAGATAATTTTATTAAAATAAAATATTTGAAAATCTATCTATTTATTTGTGTAATGACCTTTATATCAGTAGATTTTGAAAAATGTGTTACAGTATCTCTAAAATATCTAGTTTTACACATTTTAGTATTTTATATTGCCACCGAGTTGTATATATAACTTTTTTTTAATCCATAAATTAATAATACTATCAATTAAAATAGATAATTATTTAAACAGTGCTTTACATTTTAAAAGAGCTAAAGTCATAGCTTTGTAATTTTGGAGACAAATATTACAACCCCAAACGGTATTCGAACCCGGGGTCTTCTGACCATGTCTATATTTTTTATATTTCCCTATATTTTTTTCTTTTAACGGACCCGTCTAGAAACTGCGTAGGTGTCAGAATTATGGATTGTAGTAGTAAAACGTATGTCGTAGCTTACGTAGGTGAATCGTAGAACTGCCTACGGGCACGCCTACGTTTTTCGTAGAGTGTATTTTAGAATGGTAACATATCCTGAGAAATCTTAATAAAAGTATTACGTAAACATCTTACTACGAGTAATAATAATAAATAGGAATATTCTGATGGATGGTTGTTACTCGATCAAATCAAAACGGCTGAACTGATTTGGATAAAATTTGGTATATGGATAGATGATGCTCTAGGAGTTGTACCAGATAAGTACCTTATGTGTTAACATGGGATACTTTTCATCATCATCCATTATCACGCAGGTGAAACCATGGGATGCAGCTAGTAAAAACCTTTCTTTTTATTGTGTATATATTTATTCTTCTTATCATTCTTATATTCATAGCTATAGATATGTCCTAATACAAAAACTGGTTCATTTTACTTAGTTCGCCTTAACCAATAATAGCTATTGGTAAATATAAAATGTCATATAATAGGAATTTCTAAAATCTACCAAATACTGAAGAATTACATGTTATTTATAGCTAGCTACAAGAAGGATGGAAAGTATAATAATAATAAAAATTTAATAAATATAATATTAGATTTATTATATTTATGCATAAACACTTTATATTAATACATGCATACCTAGCGCGTAACTAACTTAGGAGATTTATACAAAAAACAATTGCAACTTAGGTTAAATAATAATAATACAATAAAACCTTTATTCAAACAATTGTACAATGTTATTTCATACATTATAATGGGGCTAGAAAACATGAGCAAATTTGTGCAAGAGTATCTGCTGCTGAACTAGGTTCATCACCCGTGTTTCAGCATGCAGCGCTCTTTCCCCAGCGTTGGACTACTGCTAGCCATTTCGGTACAATACTAATCTTAAGAATTTAGAATTAATCTTAGGTCCTAATATTACATATGAAGATGATGATAGTGTTTGCGTGTGTTTATGTGTGTGTAGGTGTGTGTGAGTGAGTGTATGTGTGTGTATGTATGTGTTTTACATCCCAAGTAAACTATTTAGGTGATTACTGTCAGAAGTTCTTCAGTATCGTCATAAGATAAAGTTTTTAGCCATTTAGTCACTACAATTTTGACATCTGATTTAACCAACGGATAAATGTTCAAAATTTTATTAAGCTTGGTGTATAAGGCCCTAAAAACAAATAAAACCTCTTTGCAAAACGGGTACTAAATTGATGAGGTTGATTGCACACCAAGTATTTTCTTCTTTTTGTTAAATGTATAGGCTCATAATCCAAAAAAGTGTGTTGTTTCAAAATTATACTATATATAAAAAGTTGGCGCACGGTAAGCACGTCACAATACTGATACAGTGATGTAGTGGGGAATAAAATAGGTTTCCAATATCGGTTCAAATATCGGAAGTAAATATTTTTTTTAAATATACTAATAATTAATAATTTTCTTAAATTTAAATTCATAAATTTTTTTGAATATAATTTCATACAATTAATTAAAATTAGAATAAGTATAATTGTATAATCATAATTATATTGTATAATAAATTTAAATAATTCGCCGTACCACGAACAATCCGTTGGTTCAGGTCATAAGATAATATTAAACAATTCAGTCAATTAGCTTAGTAGACTAAGCGTGAAACACAAAGCAAACATGCATAGTTTTTATAATAAAACTGTTATTATGTGTATATCACATTTTAACTTTTGTATTGTAGAACGATAGGTATCATATATACACATCTAGTGACCACCCGTGACTTCGTAATGTTGCCATTCACGTAAAACAGTACAAACTGTAATTTATCTAGGGCAACTGTGTCACAGATTACTCATAGTTCGTACGCCGAAGGGTGATGCGTTGACGTTTGCGATAGGAATACTTTTTCGCAAATTGTTAGTGCTACGGCCTCAGAAGTGACAAGGGTTGGCCGTCAACGTCAATGGCCACGGGATCGATTCCCATCTCCGCATTGAGCTTTCGGTGAAGGTAACGTCGTGATGAAACCCACAGCATGGTGGTAGGGCGCTTCTGGTGTCCATCTGGGTAGCTACCACCCTCTCCTGAGGATGAAAATCTGTTGCTGCTACCTAACAGTGTGTTCCGGCAGGTGTCCTTGAGAGCCAGTCGATATTTTAGGTCAAGTGTGATACCACCTTCAACCGCATCATCATTGATCATCAAGTAAGATAGAGATAAAGATAATTGTTAGTTACACCAAAGAGATTGATTCAGATCTGAGGCTGTAGTACAAATAATTTAATAAAAAGTTTTCGTATCGAAAGTGTCAACGTGTCACGCTTCGGCGTAGAAACTGTGAATTATCTATGTCATATTTGCCTTAGATAAATGACAGTTTGTACTGTTTCACGTGAACGACACAGTACGTTACACTTACACACTTATTCGTGCTAGAGCCATTGTCTCTACAAAGTAACTGCTATCGACCATCTGTCTTTAAAAAACCCCGTCTCACAGCATCACTTCTTTGTCCTATAGACAAACATTATTCTAAAGGTCTCGTTCATTTGAATACATTTGGCAGGTAGGGTAATTAATTTGAATAATAATTGATTGACCCTTGGCTCATTCTTGAAAGGGTATTTTTTTGTCTCAATGAAGGGTCTTCCCGTGGACATACTTGTGGGAATCTTATGTGGACTTTGAGATTTAATACAACCGCACGCATGATGTTTGTTTCAAATATTAAAATATTTTATGAGCATGTCGGTTATAATTAGTAGATAAAGTAGTGAATTTATGTAACCCTATAACTCTTCCGTAGCAAATTGCTGCTAACTGTTATATAGTTTAATTAAATAGAAGAATACTTAGTACTTAGCTATAACAGTAGTTCTACGAACAGAACACCTCGAACAGACTTATCGGCATTTTTTCGTGCGTTAAATAGCGCCATAGCAAACTTTTTAGGAAAAGTAGCCCTTGACTCAAAAACCGCCAATGATAAAAAAATATATATTGAATAGTAGAACATACACACCAAGTTCCATCAAGATTGGTTAAAAAATGCGACCTGTACAGAAAGACTAACACACAATCTAACAAACATACGGACAGATGACAGTCAATTTGGTCAGTTAAAGCAGAGACGCTTCGCCCCCTCCCTCAGTCAGTTATTTGAATAGTTACTTTTAAACTAATTTTTTTGCAGCTTTCTCACTCCATTAACAGAAAAATTTAAATCATCGATGCTCTGAGAGGTGTTTGAGGTTACCTACTCTTACTCGTTAAGTCACTTACCGCCTTAACTCTAGGGTGTTCAGGACTGCGATAGACTCACTTCCAGTCTCTTTCCCAAGCTCACATCTAAGTGGATTCGGAAGTCGTTTGGATTTAACATTAAGTATAGGATTGGAGCATAGAACTAGAAGTACCCAAAGTTACTTTTTATTCCAAAATACAATCTGGAATAGTAATGTATAAGGCGTGATAAATAATAATCATCATGTCTGTCGTAGAACGTCCACTGCTGCTATCATGTCTCCTGACGATACGCTTGCCGTTCCGTGGTCTCTAGAATACAGTACAGTAATAATACTCCAGGTACTCCAGAACCTTCTGTCCCCATCGGCTATCAGTTCTGCGTGCTATGTGCCCTGCCCACTGACACTTCAACTGGCTTATCTT
Source organism: Selenia dentaria (assembly GCA_917880725.1). NCBI lineage: Eukaryota > Metazoa > Arthropoda > Insecta > Lepidoptera > Geometridae > Selenia > Selenia dentaria. The sequence continues at coordinate 6,606,584 of OU862901.1, read as the reverse complement.
CTATATATAATAATTGTAATATTGTTAAAAATACTACAACGAGTACTCTCGTAGTTGTGCCGTAGCCTAATGTTAAGAGTTTTTGCGCATTAATTTTTAATTGATAGCTCACTTGGTGGTGACCTTGATTTATTGGTTCATAGGCATTGGTGGTGATTGTCATACGGCAAATCAAATCCTCTGTTAAAATTTTGACTATGTACGTTTTACGCAGGAAAACACAAAACTTGAAACTTAAAATTAATAAAGTATTTAATAATTCGTATGTATCACTTGGACTAATTTTGGTGCTCTATGTTAATGCGTACCCTCTGTTGGCGAGTAGGAAGACTTTTTTTATTGCCTATTTCACGCTATTAATAAGAAATTCAAATTCTGCCATCTAGTGGTAAGTAGATAAACTTTTCAAATAGCTGACATCTATCAGCGACTAGCTGAACAAATTTATGGTGCGCCATCTAGCGTACACTGGCTCTAAAATAGTATCACACAATATTATTTACTTTTAATATGATGATTCTTAGGAATAAATAAGTCCAAAGTGTAATTTTTTATGGAATAATTTATACTTATTGCAATACCATACGTAAAAAAAAAGCCTAATTATGAAAAATATCTAAAAATTTATGTTTTAAGTTACCCGACGCTAGATGTCATGACAAGTTTTTTTGTTATTTTTAATGTAGTATATTTTGGTTTATTTAAGTTTCTTGTTAAACATTGTTGTTTACGTACCTACAGTAACCATGGAAAGGTAAGCATTCGTTCCTTGGGTTTATTTCTAGATACCTACATTTTGCAAAGATGTAATATCAGTCAGCCGCTATTTCGTTGTGTTGATAGATTGTATCTGCTTCACATTGCACTAGATGAAAGTGTGTATTAGATTCCGTGTTACTGCTACCACAGTAGCAGGTATTCTGCCTCAAGATGTTGTTTACGAGCAAAAGTAGTAGATAAGGCATATATTAGTGCGACTCAGAAAAAGATAAGCAAAAACAACTACCAAGTGAAGAGACGGGCTAGTTTCTTTCCTGACAGTAACTCCTGCCTATAATTTACTCCATGAAGGGACGAAGTTGATATTTTTCCTCCATTTTCGGGACGCAAATCGTAAGGTGAGCAAGCATTTTTTTCACTGTACAATGAGACTTAAAAAAACAACGACTCAGGGGGACGAGCACAGTTCAGTGTCTCAAAAAAAAACCAAGCTTTGACATCGCACCAACAGTTGCAAAGCTGTTCAAGTTGCACTTAAATAGAAACAATGGTTGTCTGTCAAGTCGGTTTACGGACGATACTTTTTCGTGATAACGTCATAAGATAAGGCTAAGCTTAGGCGTAACGTGACAATGAGTCATGCTTTTTCGTGGGGGCAGTCCCTGTTCATCGATTTATAGGACGTTATAACGTAAATAGAATAATAATGATTTCAATTAAATAGTCAAATATTACGTTTAAAACTGGAATCTACAGTATATGCGGGTTACTTTAGCTCCTTTTTTGATATATTTTAGTGATTTGTCAGTACTAACGATGATGGTGCATTTTACTGTTTTTATCTTTCAAGATATAAGCTAATAGTAGTAATACTTTACCTAAAAAATACAACTGAGTATTTTTATTTAAGTTTTACTTTTGAGCCAAATTTGTAGTAGGTAGTAAGTAATCGGGTTACTTTGACCAGCATATAGTTTCGATCCAAAAACTATAATTAATAACTTTATTGAGCCAATCTAAGACTTGTTGAATAATAAATAGTAATACGAGTAATACCAATGATTAGACGTAAAAAGAAGTTTAATTTTCAGAAAGAAATAACAAAACACTGAACATTTTTTCTATATTAACCTAAACCATCTTTTCGACATTGACTTTAATGTGTAAAAATATAACTTAATAAAGAAATTATTTTTAATAATCAACAGTTATCTTCTATATATCAATTTAAGATATTGGAACAAGTATATGTTACACAAGTCAAACTACAACATCAACAGTCATTGTTAAGAATAGGCGGGATGTTTAAACTTTTTTCTGTTTTGAGCCAAAGTTACCCCGTAGAGCTAAAGAAACCCGCAAATACGGTATATAAAATGATAAAACCTTGATATGACGTTATCACGTACAATTATCGTCCGTAAGCCGACTTTACAGACAAAATTTTTTTAGGATATTAGTAAAAGTTATTTAAAAAATAATATATACCTACAATTACCACACCTTATTTAAATTAATTCGTTTTGAGCGGAACTGCACTACGCTCGTCACCCCGAGCTGTTCAGTCTCATTCGCCAAGTAGTTTCACTTGCTAACTCTTCCCATTATGTGTCATAATTTTCGTCATTATCAGCCGAAAGACGTCCACTGCTGAACATATGCCTCCCCCATAGAACGCCACTTGGACCGGCTACTCGCTTCCTGCACATCCAGCGATTTCCCGCGGTTTTGACGAGGTCATCGGTCCACCTAGCGGGGGGCCAGCTTACACACCGTCTTCCGGTGCGTGGTCACCACTCGAGAATCTTTCATCCCCGTCGGTTATCAGTTATGCGAGCGATCTGGCCTGCCCATTACCACTATATGTAAATTGTTTAAACACTTTTCCTTAGAAGTGGAATATCCGGGGCTACAAAAGTACCCATCAAGACAACCTCTTCATGTAGTTCTACCACGTTAATTTTAATACACGGTCTTATTATAACAACACTGAGAAAAATCTTTAGCTGAAAGCGTCGTAACAGCGGCCGATTTAGACTTATCGACCGGTTATAGACTGTTTATTTAACAGGTGTAAGATCTATTCAGAAAGTTCCTTACGGTACGTTACATTCAACAGTTTGTGTGATGTTAAATCTAATAAACCATTTGTACATTTTCGCTTAAGAAAGCTGAAATTGAACATAAGCCTTACAAACTCGCCTCACGTAATGACAAATCAGCCGTGTACGAACTACATCAAGCGAACCTTAGCTCAGAATTCGATTTTTCTCAGTGAGTGTATAGAATTAATTCACAAAAACTCTACATATAATGTTCTTACGTAAATGTGTGTTTTCAGAACAAGAACGTCTTAAAACACTTCGTTGCAATTCTTGAATTCTATTATGGTAAGGGCAAATAAGGCCAATGGTCACTAATCACTAGAAATGACGTACTTGTGATAAATGATCAATGAAATAAACCTGTGCCATCAGATCTCAAGGCATAAAATCATTCTACAAGTTAAAATATATTAAAATATACTGCAGCTAAAATATGAACCAAAAATCTTTATTAAATAAAACCGACAACAAACCCCGACAAGCGGATACAAAGTAAAAATAAACCGGATAAAACCGGAATAAACAGGGTGTAAACGGAAAAGTAACGGGTTAAAAATCACGAGCGAATTGTAACAAGTCCCCGATGAGGCGTCAAAATGCGGAGAAATAAAAAAATGGCGTCGAAAAACACGCAAATAAAAAGCCCCGATGAATGTTAACTAGCTGGCTAAGGGTTGAGACACAGTTAGTGTTAATGTTGATTAAAATTATTTTTTTAATAGATGGTAAAATTATTCCAATTTTTATTGTTTAGCTAAATATAGAGGCAGCTTTTTGTGAGCACTAACATAGCTTAGGCATTTTTTTAATAAAAATGTAGTTTAAGGTGAGACGCGCCAGAATGCATCTTGCACTATCCCTTGCTGTGCTACAAACTATAGATACAACTATAGTTATAAAAAACAAGATAATGTAATTTTGTTGTTTTGTCTGTTGTTATAATGTAATGAAAACGAATTTCATACATAAACTGCAAAGTTCAACAAACTTCTATGTTTATATGTTAGTTAATTTTTTTGTCAAAGTGCAAAGTGTTTTGATTTGGTCAAAGTATTTGTAAGCATACATATCTTTTTAGGTACTTACATATATTAGAAACCATTTAATAAGTTTTCTCTACCAACAAGACAACAATATCGATTAGTGAAAGTTAAAAAAAAGTAAAAAGTATCAAGTAAGAATCAACTTAAAATAAAATGATATATTCCTAATAAGAATTTCAATTAAACTAGATTATAATGAGAATACAAACAGTGAAAATGGTATAAAATTTATGTTGAGAGCTTGCTGAAAATAGTACCAAAACTATGAAATGTCAGATAAAAGTGTATAAATGTATTAAAAATAATTTAAAACATGACCGCAGTAAACTAAAACAAATAATAACATACTATTTTTGTACGTAGTAGTGAATATTAGTAAATTAAAATTTTGATTCTATTTTCAACATACCATATTTAAGCATACTTCACAAGTTTGTACCAAGTCACAATAACATTTTTAAACTTATTCTTGCGCCTACTATATCTCAACCCTAACACTGCACCCTAGGGCGCCGTATAAAATGGCCGGCTACTGGGACGGCCGGTGAGTGGCCCGCCATCAACGGCGGTCGAGTGGGTGACTGATGGGATGATAACATCACTCACAACATGGTGGTTGATTTTGAGTGATTATGTATTTATAAAGATGGATGATTTTAAATTCGCTATTGATTTCATGGTTGTGTCTTTTGGTAATAATAATAATAAGATTTATATGGGCAATCAACATCTGAACAAATGTACACTTTTAAATTTAATAATGTTAAGAGATGCACCTTATATAAAGCGCTGGTCTGTACATATCATCCGTAAATATTTGTATTAAGGCGCGCTCGTATCCTGATAATAGTAAAAATATGAATTTTTAATCACCTAATGTAACGAAACAGATTGATAATATATTATGAAAAAAATACAATGGTTGGAAAAGGAATAGGAAAAGAGCAATAACCGAATAGAATTCATAAATATAAGTCTCTTTAAGCAGAAAAAAATGCTGAATAGCTCCACAAAAATAAACTTTCACGTCCAAACTCTCAGAATTTTCAGCGATAACACTATATTTTTTTAGGTAATACATAGCCAACGTATAGTACTAAAGTAATAACCAGCAATTTTTTCAATTGTGTTAGTATATATTGAAAAATATAAAGAAAACGTACAAAATTAACGCATTTTCGCATTACATCGTCCAATCTAACAAGCGATTTTCAACCGCTTGTTGAAACGTAAATCATCGTAAATTATTTTAAATTTGAGGTTGGACCGCGTCTTAAATCAAAGAAAAGTTAAATACCATTAAATAGTTTATATAAAAATATTAATGATGTAAAGATGAAGATGATTTCTCAAAATATGCATATAAAAATTATCATATACAATTGATTTCACTTATTAGACAACGTTATATCATCATGAGAAAATAATCTCCAATAAGAAGAATCACAATATGTGTTTACAAAATTATCATATTTACATACATATTCTAATTGGGCCAACGGTTTAGACTCATAAACTTATCTCATTCATATTTATGCATTACGAAGATTAATAATATAACAGGATTAACCTGTAGTTGTAATTTTGGCTAATCTCCTAGTTGTGCCAAGAACTCGTTCAAATTATGGTACAAAAACTATTTCATACGAAGGAACAAAACTTTAAACATTATTTAAAAATACACTTTTTTTTCTTATTTATAATTTGGAAAACCAACAGGTTTTACACAACAAAACTATTCACTAAAATAACATTAGAAAGCCAGTTACAGTTTTTCACAGTTATGCATTTTTTTATTAATATTAATAAAAAAAATTATATATTAAAATTAAATTATTAAAATTATTATTATTATCACTTATTTAATACATTCAAAGGTAAGTTCTATGAACATATTTTAATAAACCGTTTAATACCTATAGAGTGTTAGATGAGTAAGTAACTAAATTGTGAACTATGGCCAAACGTGTGGTTGAAGCGACGTATGACCATAACGCTTACGCCTACTTTAAGCAAAAAGTCAGCATTGTCCAGCATGGCAATGTTGCCAGCATCTTGACCACTTTTCCCCCACCATAGGGCTTATAGATTAGTTTTATTATAACTTTAATTGTTCTATAAATATTTGTATCTTTACTTAAACCCATTTGAATTCATTGGTAACAAATACTTGAAACGATGGATTTTATTTGATGTTGCAACTATTAATCATGTTTTCTTATATATGTGACTTTGGTCTTTTTTAAGAGTAAATATATTTAAACGTAGAATTTTAAACCTAACATGAACTTACGAGTTGTCAATATCACAATCGACAATTGTTTCGGTTTTGGCCGGGATCTAGATTACTGGATTATTGATGTGGGTGCGCTCGTCGTTGAATACCGCCATACATATCCTATCTATCGAAATTATAATCAACGTCACTGTGCTGTAAGAACACAAGATATTATGCATTTTTTGGTGAGTAGCACTATAGTATATAACGTCAAATGTAATACTGATTTAAACCACGTGCGCTTTTTATCTCTTAGTCAGCTTTTACGTCATCAATATTGGATTATGTAAACAAGTGTGACTTGGTACGTTCTATAGATTCTATTAGGTATTTTTTATAGTTCCAGGTGATCATCAAAAGCTATTTATCTATTTTTATCACATAATTGAAGTCAAAGTTCTTTTTTCTAGGCTACTTTACTTTAAATTTTAGCATCGCATAGTAAATAAAGGTGATTAAAGCAAAACTGATTTAATTAAGGATGCTGATAGAATTGCTTATCTTATAAAATAAAGTGTTAAAAAAAAAAGTTAAAGAGGAGGAGGCATATGTTCTGGAATAAACGTCTTACAGCTAATAATAATTGTCTTATAAGATAAATTTTTCATAACTCGATCGAAAATGGTTTTAATGAGACTCCATCCTTCCGGTATTATACAAAATTACTTGTTAATAGTCTATTCAAATATATAACCATAAAATCATTGAATATGAAAACAAAGAACACACTTGTTTTAAAAAGACTTCAGAAATAATAGTAGATATTTAGAATAGATACAGTAGTTACTGTATTCATAAGTAAGTATAACCAGTGACACGTATATACGTCACCCATTTATGTCACGTAAACTCACAACTCACCAATTAATCACCGACTCTTCCTACCAGATAAAACCAACACAAATTGCTTGACAAACACTCCATTTAACCCGAAAAAAAGGAAAAAAATATGTTAACAACCGAGTCAACTGAATTACCGACATAATAACCCTGCCGGATATCCGGGGAAAATCTGTTAACACACTCGGGGAAAAAAGTGCCGCTGGACACTTAAAAAGCCATTTATATCCTGGACTACGTCGGGAGCTGTTGAAAAAAGTCCCATTTATATTCTGCCCCGTTTCGGGACGATGGAAAAAAGGCCGTAAATATGTTAGGGTGGTCGGTAAGTAACTTGTTGCAGCTTATGAACGTTTTTGCAGTGATTAGGAAGGTTTAGGGTTAGGGTGAGTTTGGTGATTGATTTTGTTTAAGCTTGGAGGTGGCTTTTTATTTTAATTAGATACGTTCTTATATTGGACAATTTGTACAGATTGATGCTTTGAGGGTAAAATGCAGGGCTACCACACATGCAACCGAGTAACTCGAATTGATCTTTGGATAGAACTTTCTTCGTGCATCCAGATTGAGAGCTGCACCATAACTTTATCCGGAAAACAGCACTTGGTTGATCTGTTAAAAATTGATGACCATTTTTGGATTTATTGACTTAATAAAATACAATTGAGGAGCTGTATTTTATTTTTACACAAATATCAATTCATAAATAGGAAAAACTTATCTATTTGATCTAAGACTACAAACCTGGAAACATAAATATTGTACAGGTATCTTCTAGAAAAGGATAGTTTTTTGCCTTCAGCAGAGATCATGGAGTAAGGGAATAATATATTATTTTTTATTTTTGTTTTGAATTAAATATATATCGCAGGCGCAATACATGAGTACATGGTTGTGTTCAATAAATAACCAAAATATTTTTGAGAAAACTGCCTTTATTAAATAAGTGAAATAATATGATTATTTCACTTATACCATTTAGTGATAAGTAAAGTCTTAATATGCCAAAAAGTCCATTCCATTAGCTTTTTACCTAGACATATTGATACCATATCGAACTTTTAATAAAACTCTTGTTCTAAAAGTGTTATAAAAATGTATGATAAACTTTAGCTTTTAAGAAAGTTTAAAAAAATTACCACAGCGGTTTTTTATTTCAAAACTCTTACTTCTAAAGTGTACGAGAAATTACAATTTTGAAAGTGTAAGTTTTGATGACCAGTGTATATAATCCACATATTATACATATAGGCGACCACCTTTTTCTATTATTGAACATAAATTCAATAAGATTTTATCCAAAGTAAAAGTGTAACCAATCTAGCAAAAAACAAATCTCCTAAATTGGAAGTAAAATATCCTCCTTTTTCGGAAGCTGATTAAAATAATATTTAACGTATTAGAGCTATGTTAGCTTCCTACTGTCCCGAATTTCATCAAATGTTAGACTTTATATACCGATGCCAAAACTTTAATAAAAAAACTATGACGCCGCCTAAATTCTCATGGAGAAATGCGAGCCAATGATGAGCGCATAGTTATCTTCATATACACAAATATCAGTTAAAATTTACAATGAATTCGAGACCGGGGATATCCAACAGCCAAGCAACAGAATGGAAATCAAATCCAAACAAATTTTATATCACACCATTAACTCGTCCGCATCATGACTAAAAATAACAATAGATTTATGAATGAAACTTGCCTGGAATGAGAGTTGCTGATTCGGACGGGTTAATGTTCTATCAGGTATATAGGTATGTCTAAAATCACATCGAAGACGTCGAAGTTTTCCCAGAGAGTAAGAGAGAACACGCAGCATGTTATTATCTACAAAAGAGAGCGAGCATTTTACTTGTAATAAAATCATTATATACCCATCATCAAAGCATTGGTTCCGCCATGTTCCCATCTAACCAAACATATCTTATAATCTAAGTAATCTTAACATAAGCACCAGAGAGAAACTCGCGGGGTGGGCGGGTGTAAGGGTTGCGGGGTAGGGGTGAGATCGTAATCAATTTAATTGGAAATTTCCTTTGATTAAACGCAAAGACGTTGTTAGAAGTTGACCTAATAAAACAAGTACGGCTCGCAAAAACATACTTATTATTCGCGTATTTCCTTTGATAAAAAAACCTTGTTAGAAACATAAAATAGAACAGAACTAGAGCTTAGTAAATATTTTACAATATACCTATATATACCAATACGATTGTACATTTTACAAAAGACAATCGAAAGAGATTTGACAGGATTAAATTTGCACTCAGGTTGAGTTCGTGCCACATTCTGGAAATTGGCCTATAATCTTCTTTGTCATCGTGATTAAATAACAACATAGTGTGAAACACTTAATATTACCAATTTGAGTAGTCAGTCTACTTATAAGATTAAAAACTTGTCCCAACTTAATATGGGCCTCACATTTAAGCTCGTCGCTCGTAAGTCGTACAACGAGGGCTGTGGTCAAAGTTTCTCTACGTCAACGAATCAGAATATGGAGATCTGTAGATGAACGAAACTCACCGACTAGCCAAGAGGATAAGCCAGTTGAGTGATAATGGGCAGGGCACATACCATGCAGAACTGATTGCCATTGGGACCAGAAGTTTCTGAAGTTGAGATCACAGGCCGGTAGTAGGTCGTCCGCCGACGAGACGGGCAGACGAGCTGATAAAGGCCACATGACGACGTATGAGCATGCAGGCTGCTTTGACCGCTACATTTAGAATTATATGGCGGTATTTTCTGTTCAGCAGTGAACGTTTGTGATAATGATGTACTTAATTATGCAATTCGACATCTTGCCTTGAGAGCTAGTCTCCGTTCTGGGTCACGTTTGTACCCGTTTCTAGAAATGTTAAGGCCAACCTTACCATAAAAATTAGAACAAAACCATTAAATATACGTAACTAACTCATTTTGCTAACGCTACCGAAATTCGTATATCTTAAAATTTCCACCCAGTGAATCTTGTGGCTGGAGATTATAGCAATAAAATTTATGTGAAGCCCGCATAGCGGCTGAACTTCGTCTTGCAGATACCCAATATTGTTCGCTGTATACTTTGTACATACGTATTATACTCGACTTATACTCGAGATAGGTTTGACTATAGCCATACGTATTCACATTTATTACTAAAACACATAAGTATTGACCCACACTTGAATGAAATTTTGAGCTATTTTGCATTTTAATGACTATTTTCTCATTAATTTCTATATAGTAAACGAGTAAATAAAAAAACAGGGGAACTTTTTGGGGACAGTCGATAGAAGTGTAAACTAAGTAACTTTAAGCGTTCGGTGACGATACCGAGAGTTCCATGGTTTATCTTCACCCACAAGTGTTCAAAGCGCCTAAAGAAGTTTTCACTTCAAAAATTCCTGCCGACATCACCATTTAAATTTTTTTCGATTCCATACGCGAGTTCTCGATAGATAGATAAAATTATCTAGTACATAGAGATGTACTAGACTAGATACTATCCGTCCGTCTGTCAGTTCTACGTGTGATCTGCCATGTGATTCTCTAAGGAATGATTCGTCATTGCGTTCGTCGGCCAGCTGACCGGGTGTCAAATAAGATATCACCCTTGTTGATAAGGTTGTTCTTCCAACGTCAATTATTACTATTTCAAGGATATTGTCAAAGATGCAACGATGTTTGCTTTTAGGGAATCGTTACTCGTATTTAAGTAAATATTTAGAGTTGCATCAAGTTACTATAGCTTTTTAGTCAGAGTCAAGGTCACAGTAACATAAATGAATCTTTTCCTTGTCTAAGCCCATTCTAATAATCTGATGGATTACTAGAACTTCCTAAAGCGATTGACGAGGAATACACAAAACTACGTTTCATGGGTCTCACAGTTAATCTCTCTCTGTGGTCGTTTCCTCATGACTGAGCATCGTGGTCATCGGTGGATGTGGATGGTGTACACCGAGATCGTATAATCTACTTCCATCGGTGCCTATCCATCGCGTCTCTGTCAACTGAGCAAAACTCGATTAAGGAAGGATGTTTCAATTGGTCGCTCCATAATTTTGGGGATTGCCCACGGGCTCTTTTGCTCTCCGTGTTCCCCACCACGATAAGTCTTTCAAGGCTCTCGTTTCTTCTTCTATGTGGATAAAGTAGGTCAGTATTCGCTGTTGGCAGATTGTGAGGAGACGAATCCGAAAACGAAGCTGTGAAAGGATCGATGCATTGGTGCATTTGGCGGTCCATGATATCCTCAACATCCGCCTCCAATATCACATCTCGAATGCATCCATCCTTTGCCCTTCGCTCATGGTTAATAGCCGACTACTATTACACGTCAAGGAAGAAATATGTGTTTCTTCCAGACTTGTGTCTAGAAAATTCTATTAAAAGTTTCTTTATATGTCAAACATTGAATAGGCTCCGATATTACTGAACCGATTTAAAAAATCTTTAACCATTAAAATCCTACATAATGAAAATATACTTTATTGATACACGGACTGCTGAGCAGTTAGACAGTGATCAACATACACGGACCGTTTTTGCATTCATAGTCAACAGCTTGAAGGTGCCTTGAAGGTGCCTTGAAGGTGCTTGTGCTTGAAGGTGAGTTACCAATAGCGCGAGCAGTTGGTATTAACTGCTCAACAAGTGACAATTTCAATTCGGGGGCGGGAAGCGCGCGCGACGTGGAATGAAAAGCGCGGGCGGAGGTAACAGTCAACAGCTCGGTCAGTCCGTGTATGCCTGGCGACTGCTTGGCAGCCAACCGAAGCAATTGGCAATTCTCGAGCGGTTTCGTGTATGTGTGTACGTAGAATACTGTAGTTCACTGTGCAGCTTGAAGCAGTCCATGCTGATTGGCCCAAGCTGCTCGTGTATCTGGGCTCTAACTAGGCCACTATCGAGACGCTTGGATGTGAATCTCGACTTCGGAGGAGATTTGACAGTGAATGCCGTACAAAATTTGCGATCTGTCTGAAGCTTGGAATTAATGCTGAGCGTATGTCTCGAATACCAGCCTTACTAAGTACCTACTAAGATCGAGTTCCGAGATAAAACTGTTTTACAATTTTTCAGAAGAGGATTGCATAGCTAGTACTTGTCCATACTAAAAGACATGTGATATCTGTTGATTACATCAAAAGTAATTTTCTTTTCATGTACATTTCGATTTTTTCAGTATTTCAAAGTACTATACATTATAGAACTTAGAAACATTGAAAAAATCTAAATGTATGGGCATAGTAAACAATGTGTCGATTACATAAAAAGAAAATCACTGAAATCGGACAATATTAATTGGTAGAAAAGAGTTATTTCTTTTAGTATGGACAAGTACTAGCTATGCAATCCCCTTAACGGCGTCAAAAATTGATATCACCCTAAACTCCGCCCTTTGCACGGAGTAATTTTATTTGTTTTGAAATATATTAAATTGTACTATTTATATATAGCAAAATTATTCCAATAAAATAAAGCCTTCATTCCAAACTTAAAGCCAGTATACAAATTTACAAATCTTGCGAAGTGTTGTACTTGGGTGATAAATCTTACACTGTGGCAATAACGGTATAGTACTTACGTGGCAACCTCCCCGAGCTCGATTCTGCTGTTATGACCATTGTAACTTGTCTTTAGTATGTATTGTACCACTGCTATTGACTCCAAAACTCGGACAGAAAGAATTTAAGAGCAGTAGAACTCTTTATGAATGAATTCGTCAGGGGAAAACCTGCCACCATACCCTTTTCTACCGTGAAGCAGTAATGTTAGTTTTCGTTTGAAGCTATGGTTGCCGGCGAAATTACAGGCACATGAGACTTAAGAAGTTAATGTTTCAGGGTTACGAATGCAGTTCGTCACACTTATTGTGATGCATCTGTTCTAGACAGATGTTACCACTTTTTTATACTTTAATATTTCTACCCACAGACTCTAGGGTCCGTGCCATTTTTTTACATTTACTTAACTAATTAATCAACTATTTAAATATACATCTTTGCGTGCTATGAGGGAACATATACTAATGTACTATGTCTCTTACTATGGGCCTCATAGATAAGCTCAAAGTCGCACAACGAGCTATAGAGAGGGCTATGCTCGGGGTTTCTCTACGTGATCGAATCAGAAATGAGGAGATCCGTAGAAGAACGAAAGTCACCGACATAGCTCAGAAGATTAGCCAGTTGAAGTGGCAGTGGGCAGGGCACATAGCACGCAGAACAGATGGCCGATGGGGCCGAAAGGTTCTGGAGTGGAGACCACGTACCGGCAAGCGCAGCGTAGGTCGTCCACCGACACGGTGGACAGACGACCTGAGAAAGGTCGCAGGACGACGTTGGATGCAGGCCGCTTCCAACCAGCCTTTTGGAAAATCATGGGGGAGGCCTATGTTCAGCAGTGGACGTCCTACGGCTGAGATGATGATGATGATGATACTAATGTATGTATATATATATACGATGTTACCACTTAGCAATCTTAGCATTAGTTGGGCCTCGTACTTGTACCGTATCAATGAAAAAAAAATACGGTTTGAGAAAAAATGTGGAGGTGATTCGAATTTTTCATATTTTGCTAAATAGCCTACAGTTGACTCGCCAGCGGCTTCGCTTGCTTCACACCCTTAGGAGTGAAATTTACTAAAATGTTACCTATGTGGTAAACATCCTAATAGGATCCTTCTAAGGATGTGTATACAACATAAAAGGCTTCAACTGCCAAAATTTCAAGTTTACAGTTAGCGACTTAGTTACACCATAGACTTACTAGGTTGTGGGCCTCTTGCGCAAGATACCGTCTTGGATAGTATCACCGCGATGCCAGATATTCTGCCACAAAGCAATAGTGCGCAAGCATTACTGTGTTAGGGTGTGAAGGGGACTGTAGCAAATGAAATTACTGCAAGAAAAGCGATCAATCATTCATCAATCATTTATTTAAACCTTGTGGATCTAGGTAGTACATATACATGTGATGTTAAAATTAAATAATTTCACTAGATCCGCTTAATAAGCACCCAAAAGAATGTTCTCGGGTTGACGAGCACAGTGCAGTGCTACCCAAAAGTACAGTTCTAAGTTCTGGGTGGCGCTGCAGGTTATGGACAAGCGTAATGCTTACCACCAGGCGCACCACTTGCCCTGCACTTGATGAAAAAGTATCCTATATGTTATTACAACGCCTCATCTATCTACATACCAAATTAATAAAAATATATTCAGTAGTGTTTACGTGATAGAGTAACAAACACTCATACATCCATATATACAAACTTTCGCGTTTATAATATCAGTAGCATAAAGAGATACTGCAGCAAGGTCGTTGTATAGATGGAAACAACTAAGACAACTTCTAATCAATCAATCAATCAAAGTATTTATTGTTGTAGAATTTGTTACAATTAAAAATGTGAAAGCCACTGGTTCCCGAACTAGTGGGTATTGTGTTTCAGGAACCAGGGTCTTCTCCCAATATTTAGTGCAGCTTACATGTCTACCATATATATTAAATACTTTAAGGAAAGTTACAAAAAATTTGCCTCTAATGCTTATAAGGAAGTAATTTATTATTATAATAATATGAGACAACATCTACACAGGGTCCTCAGGGCCTAAACAAAGCAGAGCTTGTACTATGTAACCTGCAGGGTTATTATGTATCTCAGTTGCTAACTAATGTTGATCGAAATCGAAAAAAAATGGCGGATATATGTCACTTTTTTGCCTACTGGAGTTGTCAAAATGGACATAGAGCCGCCATTTTATTTCAATCAACATCTGTTAGCAATTGAGTAACATAAAAACGCTGCTAATGACTGATATACATACTTATATTTACACACCCAGACACAGCTCAAATAGACATGTTCATACATGTTTGACCTATCATCATCATCATCATCATCATCTCAGCCGTAGGACGTCCACTGCTGAACATAGGCCTCCCCCATGATTTTCCAAAAGGACCGGTTGGAAGCGGCCTGCATCCAACGTCGTCCTGCGACCTTCATCAGGTCGTCTGTCCACCGTGTCGGTGGACGACCTACGCTGCGCTTGCCGGTCCGTGGTCTCCACTCCTTTTTTTTTGACCTATACAGGTATTGAACTCAGGACCAGCGGCTCAGAAGGTAGGGACCTACCAAATGCGCCGCCAAGCGTTTCTATACAGCTTACAA
This sequence comes from Selenia dentaria, assembly GCA_917880725.1. Classification (NCBI taxonomy): domain Eukaryota; kingdom Metazoa; phylum Arthropoda; class Insecta; order Lepidoptera; family Geometridae; genus Selenia; species Selenia dentaria. The sequence continues at coordinate 6,591,422 of OU862901.1, read as the reverse complement.
TAGTGAAACCTCTGTACTGCAGTAAGCAAGTGCAATACAATACAATACAAATATACTTTATAGACATCGACAACACAGTAAATACAAAAAAGTATATAGGTATATCTTAAATAATTTTGTACCATAGGCGGTCTTTTAAAGAGCGATACCTTATTGTAAACCTTGGATGGAAAAATTAACAAGTACAATTTGAAAAAAAATAATACAGACTTCCATTATATTCAGTTATTGGAGTGTAACTCAAAAACTACTGGACCGAATTTGTTGAAATTTGATGAAATGGGACTACAAGGGAAGTACCAGCTATCAAACAAGTTTTGAGAATCGGTTCACCCTATCAAAAGCTAAAGATAAAAAAAAACGCTTGAATTGAGTACCTCCTCCTTTATTTGGAAGTCGGTAGAAAACACAATGATTTTGAAGGAAGGGGGGTGTATAAGTACATAAGTATATATAATTATATGCAGGATACCTCAGCGAGTGTTGATTGATGGAGACGGCGATGATAAAATATTACACGTAATAGTTTTTAAACTATCATGGTCAGAAACATAAGAAATATTCAAAATATCAACGGTATAGTTGACATGTATTTTTTTACTCACAGAAAATTTACATGGTAACTATCCCGTTGATAGTTTGAATATTTCTAATATTATACATACTTTTTTAAGTATTTTCTAAAGGTCACGGTAATATATTACAATAAGTCAAAACCATTCTATGCCTTTAGTTACGAAACGAGTCATATTCTAATCACGGTGTACATTGTCTATATTTTGAATAGTAATACTAATTACATAATCAGTAAATCAAAAACGTGCTGTTCTCATAAATTTGTACAGGGTGTTGGAAAAATTACTTCTATAGGTAAAACTTGGGTGCCTCACGTAGAGTTGTATCTGAATTAGCTCCATGTATGTTACCCTGTTTTCCGTAGTTCAAAGAGCAGTAAAATTATTTTTGAATGAGATCGTCCTAGTACGCCACCATATCTTTTTCTATCGTGAATCAGTAATGTTCGCAATACTGCGTTCTGGTTTGAAGGTCATGGTTGCCGGCGAAATTAAAGGCATATAAGACTAAACAACTTAATGTCTCAGTCAGGGCGGAGTGCATTTCGTCACTTGTGAGAAAATGCATCTGCTCTAGGCAGAGGCCACTTAACATCAGGTGGGTAACCTCGTGTTTCTACCGTCTCATAATAGCTTAAAAAAGTGTTACTTTCTTAGCAGATTTTTCAGTTAATTCAGACGTGTAGCTTTAGTGTTGCGTCTTTTTAAATTATAGACAATTTTTGTTGTTTTTTTTGCAACTCATTATTTATACACAATACAATACAATACAAAACTCTTTATTTGCACCAAAGTAAATACAACATAAGGAAACAACTTAAATAGTAGGCACAAATGGGCGGTCTTATCGCTAAAAGCGATCTCTTCCAGACAACCTTTGGATGGATAGCGATTACATGATTGACATGGACGGTGGTGCAACATCACGAAGAAATATATTATTACCTAGTATTACATGAAACAGATGTAACACTAGATAATACTAGATAAAAGGGTAAAATTCAAATTAATAAAAATACACTTAAATATAACAATACTTACACTTACCTACACGTAATAATAATATAATACATATATTATACTATAAACATACATGAACATATATACTTACACATACATAAATATCAATAATATAAAATAATATCAATCAATGAATGATGTCAGGGATTAACATTTAACGTAGAGAGATAGTAGTCTTTTACTTGAGCTTTGAAGCTATTCAGCGATTGCGCGCGTTTGATACCAGTAGGGAGGGCATTCCAAAGGTGAACTGCCTGGACTGTGAATGAAGAGTTGTAGAATATAGTACAATGTTCAGGAGTCGTTAGAAGTAAGTTTTCTGATGACCTAAGAGAGTAAGAAGAGCATTGGAGAAATCTAAATCGTTCTTTTAGGTAAATGGGAGTAGAAGGATTAAACAATATGTTATACAGAATAGAGAGGATGTGAGAATTCCGGCGAAGGCGTATAGGGAGCCACTTAAGTTTACAGCGAAATTCGGAAACGTGGTCGTACTTTCGCAGACCAAAAATAAACCGAATACAGAGATTCTGTAGACGCTCCAGCTTGTTAAGCTGGTCCTCTGTGAGATCTATGTAACTGGCATCAGCATAGTCAAGAATGGGAAAAAGGAGAGATTGTGCAAGTGCAGCCTTGGTAGCAGTGGGTAAAAAGTTACGCAGTCTGTTAAGGGAGGCTGCTGATGCAAACATTTTTCGTGCTACAGATTGGATTTGTGGTTATTTATGAACTGTGAGTACCTACGTTAATGCAAAAAATAATCAGGACATTAATGGATGAATGTTTTTACTTACAAACATGTTAAGTAAACTAAAGTTGAGATTGATTTGAATATTCTACTTTAAATTCCATAAAAGTAATTTCTTTAGTTCCTAGAAAACTTTAAATATGTATAACTTGAAAACTACAAAAATCAAGGAACATATTATATCACGGGTGATTCAGATGTCTCTATACATGAGACACCTAAGTTTTACTTTTGAACGTCACTTTTCAAACCACCTGTATATGAATTGTACTTTTAACATAAGGGATGATTTACATAGACTTCGTATTGTGTCACAACTTCAAACAGTATGAATGGTAATATTTTGTAAACAAAGCTGTAATTTTATTCATTACTTTTGTCAAAGTTTGTTATGAATATGTGCTCATATTTGAAACATAAATTAGCATGGACTTTGTTTGAGCTATCAAATGTATTTTTAAAACACTGGTAGAGAGTCCACACAAGACTGTTGCTATCACGGAAAAAAACTGTGCCCAGAATGCTGGCAGCAATATAATGCCAGTTTCTGGGCTCTACTCTAGCTTTATTTTTTTATTAATCTTAGGCCCACTTACACGTTCCAGAGTTTGCTTCAATAATTCAGCTAAAACGGGGTTTTAATTTATCTTGCACCATTAAAGGTTGGAAGTAAATCTAAGGTTATTTATTAAAATATTTAACCCAGCAATGTGGGAGGGTTAAGTCTTTAACTAGGGTTAGTGAAGTTTGTGTCAAAAGAAATTGAGGTTACATTCTGCTGTATAATGTACTCTTTGGACGAAATGACACGAGTCAATACGTGTAGAATAAAAGGTCGTAAAATTTCATACAACGAAGGATAAACAAGGAAGTCTATATACATTGTACTTTAGTGCCAAAAAGATGGATATAAGTTTCACTTCTTTTTTTCGATTTATTCTTTATTGGTCAGGTTACAAAATAAGCGCAGACAATTCAATGTCCCATCTAAAGATTAAAAATGTCAGTTTAGCAAAACCGGTGATCTCTTTTAGTCGGGACGGCAAAATAAGAGTTAAAAATTGATATGACTACCTAACGCAAGTTTACAAACTCGTAGACTTATTTATTCAACCCGAGCAAACGTGCAAGTGGGCCTTATAAGGATTCTGTATTTAGTATGTTGTATCACGCAATTGTCCGTTTAACACGAACAGTCCTATCATCCAGTGATCGAAGAAGCGTTTGTATAACGCAAGTAGTAAGAGTAGATAGTTACACAAGGGTCTAAAGGATAAGGTCTTTCACCCTAATGAAACATTCTGCTTATCATTTTAAATAAAAGGAAAGTAAATAAAAAGTTGATTAGTTAAATAACATTTTATACACGTAAGCAATTGAAACTCGAAAAAACTACTGATTATTGAATTGCAGCTTTCCCGCCCTTTTATATATCTTTTTCTTTCTTCTTTTTGGTGACTATTTACCAGCCAGTATTTTTTATGATTGAAAGTGGCAAATATTATCTGTGGAAAAATGAATAATAATAAAAAAATAACAATATTATAACTATATAGGAAGTCATATTTCATAATTTGATAGCAGAGAAAATCAAAACCCCAGGGGAAATTGTTTTCCATGGATGAAAAGTAGGTACTGTTTTCGTACATCTGTTTAACCCTGCGATTCGCCATATTTGGCCAATAAGACAATAGATTTCGCAGAAATCAACCTAACTTTTCCAGGAACTGCAACGTGTGTGGTTAAGTAGCTTTAAGCCATACTGTCTAGCATTCTAGGCAGCACATAACGACATTTCGTTTAACCTAGCTTGCACCTAGATCTGTTTTGTTCTAAAACCTAGTATCTGTTTAGAACGACCTACGAACGCTATAATAACATTGTGATTTTCTAATTGAAGACCGAACAATAACAAGGAGGTTCTAATGAAACATAAGCATACCTTATTCAAAACACGTACCAATTCCCAACTTATACAAACACCCATAACTCACCACATAAAACTCCATACATTTGACAGCATAAAGCTCACGCACACATACATACAACATACTAACATAAAACTGTATCATATAAGGCGCTTCCCAAGACGATATTAATATTGAGATTAAGGCCCGGGCAAAGCTGGTATATGTCAAGCTGAAAGGTTCTCTATTTTAGCTGTGTTAGGTTGATTTTCGTGTGTTGAAAGTGGGGGTGGGAGATGTGGTATGGGTGTACTTGAGGGGCGAATGTAAAAACCACCCCCGCGATCGACTTATATGCTGTATCAAGACGTTAGCGGAGTGGCGGTAAAAGGCTGCGTTTCGAAACTGGGGATTTTTAAGGAGGTGTTTTTTGGTAGTATATATAGAGTATATTCTTCTTATTTAATACTTTCTGACGGGTTTCTTTGACACGTAACATTCTTTGAACATACCTAATCATGATAATTATGTCAATCAATCAATCAATCAAATATTTATTTGTCAGAATACACATAATACAGTTTCAGATCTTATGAATAATTGACGTCAATGTATTCAACCTGCAAGCAGGCGTACACATATTCATGTTTATTTCTAAATTATATAACTTAACTTACTTATAATTATATCACAATAAATATTCATGCAGATATTCTTGCAAGCTGTAATAACCATTGTAATAACCTTTATTTTTTTTTCGAACGGACTATAGCTGTTTGCCTCTACCGGCATTTACAGCGTCACCGGACGGATACAGCGTCACCGGACGGTAGAGCGTCACCGGGCGGGTGTAATAACCACGTACCTATGCAGTCTACTTTTAAAGCTTATTACCGTATACGTATGTAGTACAAAAATCTACACTAATATTATAAAGAGGAAAAATTTGTTTGTTTGTTTGTACTTTTACTTTTTTTGTTTGAATTGAATAGGCCCCGAAACTACAGGGCAGATTAGAAAAAAAAATTCACCATTAGAATCCTACAATATCCCTGTTGAACATAGGCTAAATTATAATATTTTCATAAACTTGGGGATCTGTACCTATGTAAACTTTGCTAATATAACCCAAGGTGTTGAAAAAATACCATAAATGTCCTATTATCGCGTACACTGCGGAAAGTAATTGATAATAGAGCAAAGTTTATACTACAGTTTTATAGAAGACGTCATGCAATATTTGCGATTTACTTATATATGCGATTATACCTTATTTACTCTAATAATAAAGAGGAATGATATATGATTGTTTGTTTGTTTGTAATGGATACACGTGAAAACTACTAACCGATTTAAACAATTATTTCACGAGTATAAAGCTACATTACCTGAGTAACATACGCTATATTTGATTCGTTCTCATCTTATTATTCATCACCATGCGGGTGAAACCGTGGAGCGCAGCTAGTCATATAAATTTTAACCGTAGTTAATATCTGTACACGTCACTGTTTCATTTTTACGTCATGTATATACTTAAACAAATATATTTAATGAATAGGACCTGCATAGATCAAAAATACAAAAGTTGTTTAGTTATATTTGAATATCAACATACTGTAGGTAAAAAAAAAAAATGTAGGTAATTATAAAAGTACTCAATACACAACAGTAATTGAAACTATCGTAATATTAGCAATTACGAAATAACACGTATAAGTACACAATACATACAAAATAAATGTTTTAAATAAATATGGTATCAACAATGGGTATTATGTAATAACATCAAAAAAATGTAACAATTTTTTTTTCATATATTCTTGTGGTAGCTTGGCTACTCTACAACCATTACTTGACAAGCACTTAAGTATATTTTAGAAATAACTCCGATCATACACAAAACAAAGTGAAAAAAAAATACAACAAAAGATTAATACCTATTAGTATTTTTTAGACCATTGAAGAGTAGTGAGAAACGAGAGTCATAGAGTCATCTGTTCAGTGGTATAAGCGTCCCTGCGCCCATGACAGTTAGTGTGCTACCCTAAGGCCCGTATTCCAGAAGTATGCTATGTGGGCCTAGCACGAATAACTGCGTAAGTGTAACGTAATGTGTCGTTCACGTGTAACAGTACACACTGTCATTTAGGACAACTGTGACATATATAATGCATAGTTAGTACGCCGAAGCGTGACGCGTTGACGCTTACGATACGAATACTTTTTCGAAAATTACTTGTGCTACGACCACAGTAGTGAATCTAAAGAGTAACTACAGATCTGAGTAAATTTTGTATGGCATTTACTGTCAAACCTCCGCTCCAGCCCTGCGATTCTCTAATGATTCGTTGCTGCGTTTGTCAACGAATCGTTAGAGAACTCACCGATGTCATGATACTTTGAGATATCGCTCTTGTACACAAGGTTGCTTTTCCAACATTTCTTGTCATCTCATATGTTTCACGGATTTTGTCAAAGATGCAACGATGTTTGCTCTTAGAGAATCGCACGGCAGGATATTGTGCGGGGGTAAGAGTGTATACGTTTCTTTTGTATTTTAATAGGCCAACCACTTAGTAAGTCTTTCCTAGCCTCTTATGACTGCCATCGAAAAGTCAGTAGAGAAATCATTGACTTTGTTACGGATTACAACTTGTTACTCGTTTCACATTATTCAAGTAGTGGCTTAACAGAGACTAGTGTTTGATATCAAGAAGAAATTTTTCTTAAAAGGCGTTTGTATAATTTTTTTTAACATCCACACAAAAGTCTTTAAAACTATTTCAACTATTGCCGTCAATTAACGGCCGGTCCCAATAATCTATCTATCGCCGGTTTACCTTACTAGAGATAGATATTTGACACTATTTGTATGGACGTTATGTCAAATTGCTATCGGTAGTAAGGTAAACCGTGGATAGATAGATTATTGGGACGTGCCTTAAGGGACATAGGCCCACTGAGGTTAACTAACTAAACACTGTTTATAGAAAACATCATTGCATAGGCCTTAACTTCCGTTCCGGCTGATACCTGGTGCAGAATCCCCTGGTACAAAAATTTGCTCCATGTAGGACACGAGATGGGTTATTTACTGACTTATCATCAAGCATGACGTAAATAGCCATTAAAATACAATTTTAACTTTTAATAATAAATTACTAATTTGCTATAATTTTGGGTACACCATTGCGAAGATATCATAGCATATTATATAGGTACCTACATTATCATCTATGATTCCCAACAATTCAAACATTTTCAACATCCACATGCAGTAATGTGCAAACGTTGGTATACAATTTCTTAAATCGTTTATAAACAAAATCAATACATGCAATTCATAATTATAAGTTGAGTAAATAAACATATATTATACAATCTTCTTATATAATAAATCGATTGCTGTTTGTTTGTCTTGCTAAAACTCGTAAACAGCTGGACCGATGTACATTTTTTTTTATATTTTGTTCGCTTAAATATTATATAGGAGTGGTATAAGAAAGAAAAAAAGTGATCATCACCCAACATCACACAGATGAAACTGCAGGGCGCAGCTAGTTTTTTTTTAAGAAAGATTAATTACCTTACTATCTTCTTCTTTTATCTTTATATTTTCTTTCTTTTTCTTTTATTTTTATATTTATATATTTTTTCTTCTACTTATATAAATATGTATCGTTCAAATAGTTTTAAATAGATTAAAATAACAAATCAAAACAGGCCGGTTGGGGCAGTTGGTAGCACCCCTGCCTTCTGAGCCACTGGTCCCGGGTTCGATCCCCGGACAGGTCAAACAATCGTGTGCATGAACATGTCTGTTTGAGTTGTGTCTGGGTGTGTATATGTATTTAAGTGTATATATCAGTCATCAGGTTACCATAGTACAGGCTCTGCCTATATTGGGACCTGATGACCTTTGTGAGATTGTTAAAAAAAACTTGGTAATTTATTTATTTCTAAAAAAATCACAATATCAAACTATCTTATGAAAAGATACAGACATCATAAATATGAGCTGTTATATATCTTAAATAAATGAAAGCCATAATCTTTGATTATATTAGGTTATGCTCATAAAGATAAAGTTTATGAAAAAAACCGATAAATTTAACAAACCACAACTACCCCCGTATTCACGTGCATCGCCTCGAGAAGCGCGCCACCCTCGAATTTTACCTCGCAGTTACCCGCGAACTCTACACCTACATATTTATTATGTACCTACTTATATACTCACTTGTGTCTATGTACCAAGATCTACTTAATATTCCGAGAGGGGTGTAATTACGTAAGAACTTGTATGAATTTAATAAGGCCTATTTGAAATTAACATTTTAGAGCAGGTAGAGTTTTTAGATACTGACATCAATTAACATTATTAATATATGTAATATATTATAGATATTATAATCTATAATATTTTGTATGTCATTAATATGTTCAGAAATGAATACCAAAAAACTCAATGAAAATGAAACTCAAAATGAAAATTCAAATACAAATAATTTATAAATAACACCCAAAGTTATTGTAGATATATAAGTCAATAATTGAATATGCATAAATTAAATTAACCTGTAAAGTGATATACCATAAGATTCAAAATTGAAATTATAATCTCTTGACAGAAAATAATCGTTTATGCTATGTTATAGAATTTTTTTTTTTCGCAAAAAAAAATTCCCCTTAAAACCATGCTGAATGCATTTTATGCATGGGAAAATGACAGAAACACATACCTACCAGCTTTAAGAATACCAAACAAAGCGAGCCGAACACTATAATGCATATCGGGCAATAAGACGCTGTCAGTTCAGAGCTTGACTTCTTTCAATTTCTTTCACTTGAAATCAAGCAAGTGCATCTAATATAATAATGTATACTATTAAATTCAAAAATTAAAACAGCATTCGTCAGTGTATGTGCATTCAAAATTGCTATTTTATAATATGCGTTTCATGACAAAATACAATTTTATTGTAAATAAAAATCAAAATTGTTTTAAAGGTGAAATTAAGTGGTATGTTTGATTTTTTTATGTACACCAGTATGTTAATTTATATTATTACTTTTTCAAAGCCTGCTTAACGATCTCAAACATTTAAACTTTTCTCTTTATAAATTTCATTGATAAAATATGTTTTTAATTCCGTCAATATGTACTTAAAAATCGTAAAAATGTCATTAAGTTTTTTGTGATTTTAAGAAAATCCCTGCTTATGAGATAAGCTGCTTCAAATTCCTCATTTTTATCGACGTCTTAAATTGACAGCACCTTAAGCAGCCTCTGACCTGAAAGATGGTGCGACATGGAGGAGGAAAAGAGCGCTATCTGTGAGAAGCTATATTGTAGACTGGTGTTCGCCCGTTGCTCAAGCGACGTCAATTCACACGTTAATACAATATATTCAATACGTCATAATATTAATAATACTTAAATAATGCATTACAAGACCTTTCTTAAAGTGCATTTATAGTTAAGCTGCTTTAATGAGTTCTTGAACGAAATACTAAAACAGACAACGTTCAACAACAAAATTAGTTATCCAATTTTTTTTATTTCTTTTATTGTCAGAAAAAAATATTGCATATACAAATATTCTAAACTGTTTTAACTAACATTACACTATTATGCTTTAAGTTGTATTTCGAATAGTTATAAACAACACTTACTTGTGTACAAGTATGATTGTAAGAAATTGTTTGAGATTATTTTTAGATTTTTTTTCTAGCGACATAAAATGTTTCTTACAATCATACTTGTACACAAGTAAGTGTTGTTTATAACTATTCGAAATACAACTTAAAACATAATGGTGTAATGTTAGTTAAAACAGCGCCAGCAGGGCAATAATGTCAGTTACAATCAAATATTGGTTGAAATCGTAGGTTAAGATTTAGGTTTAACGAACTTATTTCTCACAAGAACTACTTATTGTTCAGTTACAATGAGATTAATTTAAATATAATTACACCGAATCTTCTGCCGTAGTAGCTTAATAAATCAGTTTAAAAAATGACGGCTTTATGTCAGTTTTGTCAAAAACAAATATGTTAGTACCTTATGTAGTATGTAAGTTGCTGAATGTAGCTGTCAATAGTGACATAAAGCCGCCATTTTTTGAAACCACACTTGATAGCCATTAAAATACATAATAGCCCTGTAGGTATTTAGTTACAAAGCCAAATTTCTTATTATATTTGTTCAATACCTTTGCTACTAATATGTAGTCATAGTTACATATTATATATATTTATCAAAACATTAGGCGCTGTCTAAGTATCTTTTTAAAAAAAATGAAAACAAAAACTTTTCTATCATGAAATATTAAATATATTAAAATTTATAATTTTATTTACATATTCAATCAAACAAGTAAAATTTAAAATATAGATGATTTATATAAAACTAACGCAAATGTAAATAACAATGAACATACTTATAAATAAACGAACGTTTGGTAAGCATGTAAAGAATCTTCAAATAAGGCCGTAAATAATTTATGAATTAACAGTTATTATATTAGAGTTACAGTATTAAGCAATTTTATTTAAATTTCTATGGTTTAATTTTAACTTTGTAATGCCACCTGACCCTTAATTTACCGCCACTGATACATCCATATATAGGAAGATATGAAACATTCCAATCCGAATCCACCATCTGGATTACTACTTAAACTTATTTTAAAATGTATAATTTCTCTATTTTATTTGTAGAGCGTGCCAGCATTTCCCTTTTAAGAGCCAACATCTGTCCTCCCATCGTTCCGGAGCAAACAAGTTAGCATGCAGCCCGCATCTGCTAAAACAAAAACATCACCCATTTTACCGAAATCCCACGAAATTAAAATTAAATCGCGCGACCCGAATTCAAATTTCGAAACGCACACATACAACTATCAACAAAAACACCAATGAACGACGAACATTTAAATTTGGAACGCAACTATAACGGTGGCGCAGGTATCGTCAACCCGCTGTAAGAATTCACTTTTGCAAAAATATAGGAGTAGTTATAGGACGTGGGGTGGTGCCACCCTCAAAGGGGTGGGGTAGGAAGTGGGGTTGAAGTAGCGGGGTGTTTCTACGCCGGGCGGGGTGTCTCCTAAAAACGGTTAAGTAGCTCCCCCTCCCCGCTATAACTATTTTATGCGGTCCCCTTAGAAAGACAGCGGAGATGGGGCTTCGCGATACCATAGGCGTAGGTAGAGGAAGTGAAATTTTAATACGTCTCGCCGGTTAAGAATTCATGGAGGATTTATAATTAAATGCCTAATTACGGTATGGCGTTGTTTTCGTATAGGTACGTAGTATGACTTGCCTATGAATTTTAATGTTTTGTTTAATCTCCATGTTTTGTTTTGGGTTTCATTTGCCGAATAGTCTTTTTACACGATATTTATGTTTTATATGCTGATGTCTTTACTTTAACGACGAAAACGAAATGTACGTACACAGTACTTTTTGTTGCTTAGTGCTTTTACGTAGCACGTAAAAACTTTTGCTTGAGTAGGCTTGAGAACAATTTTATATATAGTCATTTTATGTATGACATGACATCTATTGCGGTATCACAAGTATAAATGTAGACACATTTATACTGATTTTATCAGGACTAACTTAGTTGATTGAATGATTAACATCACAAAAATATTATTTTTTCATTTCGTTTCGGTAAAATACATACTTACCTACATAATTTCTTTTGTTCTACATTTTATGGTTCATCAATCGAGTTTTTCTTTATACTTTTAAATAGGTTAAATTTTATCGTATACTACTTATTTTTTCTAATAAGCCATGGGATTTAACTAGGGATGCATCCGTAATCGATAAATCAGCGTTACTTTGGGTTTACCGATATATCGGAATAGTCTATATTTTTACGGTCGATTCAACGATATTTTTCAAATTTCGCGCTTCCGAAAGTAATGTAAATGCGAGTGTTGGCACTTTTATTTCGTTGCACACTAACTAACTATGGTTGGGGACTTGCGAAATTGCTATTCTCCATAAAACTTAAGAATACTTAGATTTTAAACAAAAAATCTTTTTCCTAAGTAAATATATAAGTATATAGTAAATAGTTCTAGTTATTAAAATTTGTTAATTTTATTAAATAAACTATTTACTTATCTCAATCTATATAACAATACGAGTATCATACACTTATTATTATCACAATTTTGTGCGCATGGTACCGACTTCGACAAGTTAATTTACACTTTTTAGTGTTGAAGTCGGTTCCATAGTATAAAAAAAATCACATTGTGACATTTATATTTACAGCATACACTGTTAATGATAATATCGTTAAGGTAGGTGAAACACTTTTCAGTTGTTGGAGTGTAAGTTGTAACTCATAAACTGCTTGACCGATTTTTATAAAATTAAAAAGTGACTACTTTGGAAGTATAATCTATCAAACAAAAACAGAATCTTAAAATCGGTTCACAAACGACGAAGTTATCCGCCAACACACATAAAAAATACAGTCGTTTTGTAAACCTCCTTTTTTGAAGTCGGTTAAAAAAATCTTGTGTTTTATTCATTTTAGAATTCAATAAGCTCAGTGGTATCGGTATCACCGGTATTTGTATACGAGTCGGTATCGGTATCGTATTCGGCGAAATGGCGTATCGGATGCATCCCTAGTTTTAACACATTTTAAAACACAATTTTTTTTTGTTGTTGTAAGTAATCATTTCCAAAAATATTTTTATGACCAAGTGAGGGGGACAGATCTACAGAGCAGTAAAGTAACTAAACTACTCGCGTTCCTCCGAGGTAATAGGCACTAAACCTCCTTCACCAGAGGCCATAGCACAAATAATTTGCAAAAAAGTATTCGTATAGCATTAACGCGTCACGCTGGGGTGTACAAACTATGAGTTATCTGTGTCACAGTTATCCGAGATAAATGACAGTTTGTACTGTCACGTGAACGACACGTTACGTTACACTTACGCTGTTATTTGTTCTAGGCCCACTGTAGTATGACTTACGGCACGTGATCTATCGTTTTCCTTACTACGGATAGAAATTCAACATAACATCCGTACATTTGTATGGACGTTAAAGTGTTTAAAATATCAATCTCTAGTAGGCTAAACCGTCGATAGATAGTTTATTGGCACCGGTCGTTATTAATGCCGTTAAATTTAAACAATGATTGATTACGCACTACAACTTTTAGGTTAGATAGTATCTGACACTAACTTTGTTTTTTTTTTTTGATGGAGGACGTTTATGTTTGTACATTAGCCATTCCTCAAGTTATTGGTGTAACTAAGTATGACTGCATTTACCTAGTGAAATTATTATTCAAGTATTCACAGCTTAAATAAGTCTGCCTATAAGTCATTATCCGGTTTAATTTACGTTATAGTAAAGCGGTGCATTTTAAACTTTCTAGAATATTTGATGACGAAAATATGTAAACCAAACATGTAAATTAGTATTTAATTATTATTATATTTGGTAAATGACAATTAGCAACTCAACTATGTATTTATTTTTTTAATCTATGTTTTTTGTTTTAGGTATTTTTTTCTCTGTATAAAGTGAGGTAAGTAGGAGAAAAAAAAAGTGACGGAAAAAAAAATTCGTTTTCATCTCAATAAATAAATAAATGATTTTTCATACTTTACTCACACTCGTACTCCGCTACGAACACTTAATTAATAATTCACCATTATTACACGTCAAAACCAGAAGAAGCACAAATCTAGGCAAATAAAAAAAACAAAGTCAGCCACTTTTAGTTTTTTCCCGATTAACCGTGGTACTTATGAAGCCAATGCCTTGCTGGTGAGTGTTACATGGTCACGACGCGCTGACAGCACTAAAACTTAATATTGTTTATATATAAAAATCCGCGAACATACAAGACGTTGTATGTGTGCGTGCACTATCCACTACAATATGATCATACCATTTAAGCATTCCATAAGGGTAGCAATACACCTGTGACCCACTTAGCAAGTACTTTAAAGCAGTAAAAAAACAGGTTTCTTAACTCGTAGATCACAAAAAGATGACCACTTTCTTATAAAAAAACTAGTTCAAGTGGTTACATCGTGGGAATCGTGAGAATAAAGTTAAAAAAAACAAGTAGGGTTGGAAGGGGATTTGGTGTGATAGTTTTAGAAGAAATAGCGTGAGCTATATTAAATAATCTTAGTTTGATTGTGTGAAGGAATGCTTGAAAACAAAATAAAAAAAACATTAACTAAAAAAATGGAACCGACTCCATTACCTAAAGTAAAATAACTTGTGGAAATCGGTACCATGATAATTCAATAGTAGGTACCTTTTATTACAATATTGTGCGATGGTACCGACTTCGACAAGATATTTTACACGTTTTGGTAATGAAGTCAATTACATTAAAAAAAAAACAAAATATCCATTTTTAGTGGCGCTTACTTACGGGATCGATTGTAATTCACCATCAATGAGGAAATTTTCAAGATAAGTAACACTTTTCAGTTTTTGGAGTGTAACTCAAAAACTGCTTGACCGAATTTGACGAAATTTGAATGGGACCACCTCGGAAGTATAAAATAAAAACAAAAATAATATTGAGAATCGGTCTACAAATGGAGGAGAAATCGGTGAACATACACATAAACAAATACATACACACGATCATATACCTGACCTCCTCCTTTTTTGAAGTCGGATAAAAATGAGATGTACCTCAATCTAGTGTTAATGACTTCGCAAACCTAGTTGGTTGTGACCCGGCCTTAAAAGCGAGGGGTCCCCGATTTGATCCCTAGTCGTGACTACAGTTGTATGATGAGCAGAAATATTTGCACTCGGGTATTAAAAGGTTGTGAGGTAATTGTTTGTGCCTCCCGCATTTCAGGGGATCCTAGTTGGGGTATAAGTGAAATGCTTATTTTATTTTGGTGTATTTCATTATAAAGCAACCTAGAAAACGTTGAATAAATTAAACAATATATAGGGTGTTTGGTAGAGGGACCGACAAACCAAATGAGCGTGTTCGGGGGACCACTTGGAGAATACAAGTTGGCCAAAAAAAATCCCCGACCCCCCAATATGTTTAACTTTTTTTTGTGATTATTCCCTTTTTCTCTGAAATTGTACCTATTTACCACCATAACATTTGTAAAATCTGTTTTAGACCGGATGTTTTTAGTTGAATTAAGTCTCTAATACACCTTCAGGCCACGCAAAGCAAAATTGGTACAATATTGGAGAAAACGAGGAAATTCCCAAAAAAAAGTAAAAAAAAATTGGGGTGTCGGGGATTATTTTGGCCAACTTGTATTCTCCAAGTGGGCCCCCTAACACGCTCATTTGTTTTGTCGGTCCCTCTACCAAACACCCTGTAGGTATTAACTTTTTATTGCTAATGACACCAAAGATTAGATATGGTTGTACTTAGAATAGCTTACCCGTCTTCATTTAGGATAAGCAAACCTGGCATGTACTAGTTAAATGGGTGACCACTTGTAGCCTTTTAATCGAAGTACTTTCATGCTCTATGCTAAAGGGTATGTGAACATCTTGGTCCTCGTTGCTGTCTTTGGACAACAGTCCTTAGGTTTAGGTTTAGGTATTACTTATTTTAAACATTACCACTATCGTGTTTTTCCACAACTTTTTCACATACTTATAACGTCTTTTTATACTAAAAAGAGCTACTAAGTACATATGTTTACTAGTATTAGAACTACGTTAATTTTCAATCGCAAATCTAATTCAGATTCGATTCGAGTCTAAAAACTCTGCCACCGCTTACGGTGGACGGTTAGACAATCGAATTGCCGTAAACGAATAGGTCATTCTCTGTTAATTATATAGCCATAACTAAATTCTCCCACAACCTTATCCAATTCCCATAACCTCTAATTTCAAAAACTTGTATTCTATCAAAGTAACTACTCTTCATTCGTGATAGAAATCAAGATCTCATTGTACGAAAACTCGTCACAAAAACTTGATGTCCACCCTAAGAATTAGCTGAAACCAATAGGTTTGTGTCCATAAAAAGTGTAACTTAACCAACTTCCCACAAAATACCATTCGATAAATCGAACAGGTTTAAAACCTCCCGTTATGTCGTCGTGGAGAACTTCTTGAATTGTGCATGATAAATACACGTATTAAAATATAATTTCTTAATTGCAATTAAGTTAAATACAGATTGGATTATCTAAAAACTCGTCTACCTAAAAAAGGCCGTTAACGAATAGGCCATTTCTCAGTAAGATGTAAAGCTATAATTAAATTCTCCCACAACCTTTTCCAATTCCCATAACCACTATCCCAAAAACTTGTATTCTGTTAGAGTAACTACACTCGTCATTCGTGATATAAATCGAGATCTCATTGTACGAAAACTCGCCACATAAAACTTGATGTCTTCCCTAAGAATTAGCCGAAACCAATAGGTTTGTTGCTATCAAAAGTGTAACTTAACCAAATTCCCACAAAAATACCGTTCGATAAATCGAACAGATTTAAAACCTGTCGTTGTGAGAAACTTTTTGAATTGGGCACGATAAATACACGCATTTAAATATAATTTCTTAATTGCAATTAAATAATTAATTTATTTATTGATTTATTTAAGTTAAATACAGATTGGATTATCTAAAAACTCGTCCACCTAAAAAAGGCCGTAAACGAATAGGCCATTCCTCTGTAAACTGTATAACCATAACTATATTCTCCCACGACGTTTCCCCATTCCCATAACCTATATTCCAAAAACTTGTATTTTATCAAAGTAACTCTAGTCTTCAAAAGCGATACAAATCCAGAATCCTTGTAAAAAAAATTGTCACAAGTGAAAACTTGATACTCACACTAAGAATTACCCAAAACAAATAGGTTTGTTGCCATAAAAAGTGTAACTTAACCAAATTCCTACAAAAATACCATTCGATAAATCGAACAGGTTTAAAACCTGTCGTAATGTCGTCGTGAAGAACTTCTTGAATTGGGCATGATAAATACACGCATTAAAATATAATTTCTTAATTGCAATTATGTTAAATACAGATTGGATTATCTAAAACTCGTCGACCTAAAAAAGACCGTAAACGAATAGGCCAGTTCTCAGTAAGACGTATGCATAATTAAATTCTCCCACAACCTTTTCCAATTCCCATAACCTCTGTCCCAAAAACTTGTATTTTATCAAAGTAACTCTAGTCCTCAAAAGCGATACAAATCAAGACTTTATTGTAAGAAAACTTGTCTTAAAAGGACTTGATGTCCACCCTAAGAATTACCCGAAACGAATATAATGTTGCTATAAAAATGTGTAACTTTGACCAAATTCCCACAAAATGCTGTTCTATAAATAGGTGATTCAAACAGGTTTAAAACCTGTCGTTTTGTCGTCGTGAGGGACTTATTGAATTGGACATGATACATTTTTGCATTCATAGAGAAGTATTAAGATCACAATAAAATTGTATTGACAAAAACCAGTCATGTTCTCAAAAAAGGGATTATACTGTACTTGCGTCTTTTTTGCTATCAAATACTATTAATATAATATTAGGAAATGCAATAAAAGAAAAAAAAATCGTTGATGAAAACAGAATTGCTGTTTTAATCTTGTGCAATTAAAGTTATCAAAACTATTTGATTTTTGATATAATTTAATTTCTATGTTCATCATACGTATATTTTAAGTATAATTAGGGTGTCATAAAAGATTTTTCACTTGTGACTTTTTTGTGCTTACTATATTTTTTCATGTTGTTAAAAAGATGCTGGCGAGATGGGCAAGTCATTCGCCTGTTGGTAAGCGTAAGACTTGGAAATGATAGTACATAGCCAATGTTACTCACTGCAGTTGCTCGATATAATCAAGCCAAGCATACTTTACAATTCATAGCTTATGTCTATAGTTGAATATTGTTTTATGGTGTAATCAAAATAGAAGGCTCATATAGCTTAGGGGTGGCCTATTTGATTAGGTGTTTGATTTACATCGAAATATTTTTAATTTGTGTATGTAATGTGACACGATTTAGATGTATTGGTTATTTGAATTGTAATTTATTTTTTCTATATTATGACATTTATTTTGTACTAGCTGCGCCCCGCGGTTTCACCCGCGTGGTGATGGATGATGATGATGATGATGATGAAAAGTATCCTATGTGTTAATCCAGCGCCTCATCTACCCCCATACCAAATTTCATCAACATTAGCCCCCCCGTTTGTGCGTGAAAGAGTAACAAACATCCATACATCCATACATACAAACTTTCACGTTTATAATATTATAATAGGATTTAATATAATTTATATAAACAATCTATGATACTCAAGTCACATTGCACAAAGAATAGCGTTGATCGAGACGTTAACACAGAACATATAATTATAATATTAAAATTTATAAAGAGAAAAATTCCATCCTCGGACGGGATTAGAACCCGCGTCTTCTGACTCTCCGTTTCAGACGCCATTGACCAACTAGGCCACCGAGGTTCTGGCCCGAGCATTGAATTTTAACTATCTATTTGACTAACCATCTTGCGGGGACGGAGCGACATCTATTGGCAAGTTTAACAGTACCATCCGATATATCCAATAATCCCGTCCGAGGATGGAACTTTTCTCTCTATAAATTTCAATGTTTGAGATCGCTAAAGCAGGCGTTAGTGCTTTAAAAAGTAATATGTACTATATAATTATAATATCTGACAATTGTAAAAAGAAATAGTTTTGAACTTTAAGTATTTACAGTTGTAATAACATTATGCTTGTAATACATAGATATTTTTTAGAGTATCATACTACGTGGAAGAAGTAATGTAAGTAATCTACCTACCAATCGTTACGTGCAATGTGTGCATTTTTTTTCGTAATCATTGCAAATAACCACCTCAAAAAAATCATATCTCGTAGTTCTAGACAAACAGAAAGAGATAGATATATGTGAAAAATTATTTTATATCATTTATTATATTATCAATTAATAATTTCTAACAGACTTCTACAGACTTTGGATCTATACAGTTCAATAAGGTATCAAAGATATATTAAATAATATGTAGATAAGTGTTTAAGTTATGATAGAATTTGATATAAACTAGACAAATTTATTAAAAAGATAATAAATAATATTAAATCTGAAGGAGTTAGGTGAATAATAAATGTCCTTTTTAATATTCATTCCTACAATATTATATTAAAAATACGCGTTACAGTTAAATAAAGTGATAATTACATAGTAGTGCAAAGTTATGTATCGTGATAAAACATTCGGCACTGAGAAATCCATCCAGACAAACCTAAATCAATCAAAATATTTTTATATCGTTTTTAATATTTTACACCCACAATTGTATATAAGGGCAGGAGCCAAATGTTGAGGTTCTCTGCTTCACTGCTTGTACATGTAAAAAGCCAACGTCTAAGGCGCGAGGAGTGGCGGAGCGGGTGGGTGGTGGCGTCGCGGTTCATATCCATACACCTGATCTTTGCTTGTGTGGGTATACGCTGTCGATAGGGCTGCGGTTTTAGAAAACTGTTAGGTTTTGAAAGTATATATAGCAAAAAGTTTGACACTAAAAATATGCAATAATCGGTTTTAAGAGTATTGATAAAGTACACACATAATCTTCAACACAATCTTAAATGCGATGAAGCGTTTGAAACTTGATCGTGTTTTTATCCTTATTCCACGTTTGAACCCCTAAAGGGATACGGGTTACTATTTATAGGATATAAATAGGATAATTATCCCGGCAAGTGTGCCTGTAGGATAGTAACTAATATAAGCGCGGGTGGAAGTAGTTGCGAAAGATTTTTTTTTAAATGTGCATATTAATCACAATAATTATGATTTCGCTGGAATATAGTATGATAGTTTTGAAATTAAACAACTTATGTGCAGATTATGTGACTAGCTTAGAGATTTCTCAAAAGTATTTAAATCATCAGTTTGAAATAATAGACTAATACGATTGAATGAGTCAAATATTGTAAAAATGTTTTATTTACTTTAATTATGAGTTTTAAGACGCGGTCCAACCCCAATTTTAAAATAATTTACGATGCTTTACGTAAGGTTGAAAATCGCTTGTTGGATTGGACGATGTAATGTGAAAATAAGTTAATTTTGTACGTTTTCTTTATATTTTTCGATATATACTAACAGAATTGAAAAAACTGCTGGTTACTACGTTAGTACTATACGTTGGCTATGTATTACCTAAAAAATAATATAGTGTTATCGCTGAAAATTCTGAGAGTTTGGACGTGAAAGTTTATTTTTATGCACCTTTTTAGGATTTTTTTCTGCAGAGAGCGAGTAATATTTATGAATTCTGTTCGGTTATTACTTTATGCCTGTTCCTTTTCTAACCTAAGTTTTTTTTTCATAGATTATTATTGAACTGTTTCGTTACACTCGATGTTTAAAGATTCTGCTTTTTACTATTATCAGGGTACGACCGCGCCTTAATGAAATGGCTGATATGTCAAAAATGCGCTAACAATGTGCATCTTAATAAATACAATAGGTATAAATATTATATAAGAAATTATTATTAATTATAATTACATTGAAATTTATAGAGAGAAAAATTCCATCCTCGGATGGGATTCGAACCCGCGTCTTCTGACTCTCCGTGTCAGACGCCATTGACCAACTAGGCCACCGAGGTTATGATCCGAGCATCAATATTTAGTAGTAGTGTTACTTTTTAAAGCAGGCGTTAGGGCTTTAAAAAGTAATACTATGATTATAATTAATTATTATTAGTAATATAAGTCTCAAATTTATTTGGCTGTGAAAATAAAACCATGTTCGACGAGAAACAAGTATGTCTTTTAAAATTCGAAAATCTAGTACAGTAGATATTTGACAACCCTGTTCGTAATTGTAAATGTGAGCATTATATTTTCATTGGAATAGTTTTTGCGCTGCATCGGTGGGAGTGCGTTTATATGTGTGCGTTAATGCCGTATTGATTTAGCCGCTTCGTCTAAGTCAGCAAGTTATTCGGTCTTTAAAATTTTATTAGGTTGTTTAGAAATAGAGATATATATTGGGTTGGAACTTTTATTTATGAAACTTTACACTTAAATACCACCTGACGTTTACATCCTCAAAGAGGTTGCCAGATGTGTTTATATAACACGTAGGTAAGTACATACTTTGGGTTTGTAGTATATTTTCCGTAGGAGGAGAAATTAATATGCAGTAAACCGATATGAGGGTCAAAAAATGTATGATGGTAACTTTATTTATCTATTGTTTCTGCGATCTAATGTGCGTGGAATTATCTGTTTAGTTGTCCCTTGCTATGAGCTATCTTTATTCAGACTACATCAAACAATAATCAAATATGTGACCCCTTTCAAAAATTAATAATCATACACAACACTTTGACATTCATAATCTATACTAATAATAATAAAGTTATAAAGAGGAAAAGTTTGTTGGTTCGTTTGAATTGAATATCTCCAAAACTGCTGGAATGATTTGAAAATTCTTTCACATCTAGAATCCTGAATTATCCCTTATGAACAAAGGTTATATATTTTAAATTTGAATCATCATCGTCCATCAGCACAACGAATAAACTCTATCATTATATATAATAAATCTTTTATTATTTGATTCCTATATTATCCCTGATGAACATAGGCTTTATATTTTCATTCATCTACATAATCATCCATCACCATAACGAATAAACACAAGAAGGACCTATCACAAAAATTCTTTGAGCATTAGAATGCTTCATTATCCCTGAGTAACATATGCTATATATTTGGATTCATTATCATCATCATCGCTCACCAAGGTACCACGCGGTTGAAACTGCAAAACGCAGCTAGTGTTGTATATAGTGAGTTCATTTACAAGAATCATATTGTTTACTTGAGCTTATTCTGTAATCTGTGCTTGAGCGTAGATGTTCCCATAGGTACATCTACGCTCAAGTAAACTATACACACAAAACATATAAAAACTAACTATTCTGTAAAGCTTGAATAAGTTATAATAAAGCTAAACTCTCTTAGGCCCGTAATATTATCCGCAGTGTAATCCATGACTCGTAGTTAAAACATACACATCAACTTTTTCGTAATATGAATAGCAGTTAATCTATGAATGTGTATTTAAACCATCAGAAAGTTTAATCGGTCGAGGTCAATTAAACTGCCATGTAGAGTTTAAACCAGAGTACAAACTAAATGTTCACTCTCCATCAGCTGTTTGGCTTTCGGCTTGTGTTGTTCGTTAGACTGGAAAGCAGAATATTATATTTATGGATACAAACGAAGTGATTAAATTCTCTTTAAAGAATACTGCAATGTATATTACCGGCTTATTATTGGCACCGAGCTGTTTGTCATAGTCCCCATTTTTTTACACAACTGAACGATAATAATGCACATTTTGACAATAATGAAACTCAGGGTAATCGATCAGAGATATGCCATTGAAATTAGGAGAAGGGTGTAATCTGTAGATTAAATTTGAGCTTCGTTTAGTTAAACTCTGAGACAAGCGGCGATATTACGGCCGTTAATACTGCATATCGTTAACCTTTGGAAAAAAATATCTATGATAATATATAATGTTCTTGCTGCTTCCTTCGGTAGTGGCTCAATTTATACCAGACTGCTTCTTCTTCTTTATCGCTACGCTCTTGACAGTGCAGTGGTCGTCACTTCAGGTTGTGTAACGCGCCTTACAATCCGTCGCCATTCCTCTCTGCCTGCATGCAGCCTTTCTCGTGCACTCGTGTAGAGGACCGTCGGTCCATCGCATCGGTGATCTACTGCGGCCAAGCCCAAAAGGAGGTTTATGTATTTGACATGTACATGCATACGCATGTATTTCCGCTCGTAAATACTCAATGGCTCAACCGATCTTGATAAATGTATCTTGAGCAATTGATTCCGTCCGTCATTAGATTCGTCTTAATAGCGCGAGTGTAAGTCAATTTAGTATAAGAAAATCTTTAAGTAAATATAAATAAGTTGCGCTTCTGACTGTGCTCATCATCCGATAATACTCGTCCTTGTACCGTGTGTAACTTGTTAAAGTGTCCCTTAATCCTATATACAATATTGCTTGTACTGTGCTAGTAATTAGTTTATATCAGGCAGGATATCTGGTACTACAGTATCACTCTTGAGATAGAGTTCTACTTTTTCAAAAAGCATGTGGTCATAAGCTATGTGTTATAAGAAACTTTTGGATTATCTATGAATTATCACGATGGGTAAGAGTTTTGTCTGGTATGTTTGGTGAACTTACCAATCAATTATCGTTAAGTTAAACTAAGAGACAAAGGCGCCGAATAAGCAGCATGCTACTACGAGTACTCGCATCGATGTGTAGGGCTTTTCTGCACTTTAGCTGTAAAACAAGGCGATGGCAAAGAATATTGTAGTAGTACTTTCTAGGAAGGAGGTTTCTCAATTCGACCGTAACACATATATATATATTATTATATTTTTTTTTTATACCGAACTGGGTAGCACTTGACCACTATCTCACCTGATGCTAAGTGATGATGCGATCGATGATGGAGCGCGCTTACCCAGAAGATACCTATGCACTCGTGTTTTGAAGACCCCCATATCGTACTTAACCGGAAACACCGACTCAGGGAGGGTGTTCCATTCCCTAGCGGTTCGTATGATAAACGAAGAAGTAAATCGCTTCGTCCGGGTAAATGGAATATCCACCATAAAGCGGTGGCGCTTCTGAGTATCTCTGGATGTCCGATTATAGAATGGGGATGGCGGAATTATTATTAATTATTAAATAATAATATTTTATGTGTGTTCGTGGATAACTTCGTTGTTTATGAACCGATTTTAATGATTATTTTTGTTTGGTAGAGTATACTTCCGAGGTGCCTAAAATTCAGTATAACATTTTTTTTAGTTACGCTCCACTACAATAACTAAAAAGTGTTTCGGCTATTTTGTTGATTTGTTAATATTATCATTGACAGTGAGTGACATCGATCCCGTAAGTTGCAAGGGTGTCTAAATATGTTGTTTTTTTTTACCTAAAAATGGAACCGACTTCAACACTAAAAAGGGTGAAATAACTTGTCGAAGTCGGTACCATGCGCACAATATTGTGGCACTTTGGATCTATCATGGTACCGAATTCAACAAGTTATTTCACCCTGTTTAGTATTGAATATGAGGTATGATTTTACCTTGCGTAATATGCACCTAGTTTAAATGTTTAATGTGTGTGCTGTTGGCATACCTCAATAAATAAATAAATATTTATGTCGGTTTCATTTGTTGGTATTTTTTTCTCCTTATGTTTATTTAATCCAAAGGTAGCGGTTACTAGTACTACTTTAACTAGAACGCAAGACATGAAACTATTAACAACGCCTTAAAAATATATTCGCGTGGAAAAATCTTACTGTACCAACCCCACCTTAAAGGTGGACTTGATAGTAAGATGATCTGATTTCCTCAAAGCGGTAATTTCGCATTATCAAACTACTAACAAAAACAAATAATCAAATATCCCCCTACAATCTGAGCCAAATGTTGCGAACCAATGCCCGCCGCACGGCAGAATTCGAAAAACCGAGCGTCTAAGGAGGCAGGCGGTAGGGGGCGCTCTTATATTTTAAGATGGCTTCCGCGCCTCACAGAATACATAGCAGTTGTTTATCGACTCGGTTCCCCCCGCGACCTCACCCTCCCTTCCGCAACTTACGCGGCGGAATTTTGCACTGATTTGTAGGGAGTCTTATATTTTGCAGTTTGAAATGTTATTTACGAGATTTTATTTTTATATAAAAATATGTTTGATTAGAATTTTAAATAAAGACTGTCCGTGAGTTAGAATTAAGGGTTTATTTTAACTAGAAAGTAATTATTTTATTATTTATTTGTTGTTGCTAAAATAATACAAATAAATTATGTTAATATGGAGACCACTGACCGGCAAGCGCAGCGTAGGTCGTCCACCGACAAGGTGGACTGACGACCTGATAAAGGTAGCAGGACGACGATGAATGCAGGCCGCTTGCAATCGGTCCTTTTGGACATTTCTGGAGGAGGTATATATTCAGCAGTGGACGTCATACGGCTGATGATGATGATGATGATAATATTATTGTTAAAGCTTAACACTCTACTCAAGCCTTCCAAGAGGGCACAACCTTCATTAATTAAGCATACGATAAAGAATAATCTGATATGTTAATATTAAACACCACAGTTCGAGTGTGGTGATCGCTGTCCATATAGATAAAAGATCACAGCCGTATTTATAAGTAAGTAATTACTTGTTGCTAAGTAATTTCTCAACGAACATAGAATCCTTCAACATACATTTTATTCTATAGTCGAGCAATGAACGTTACTTACTAAAGTAAATGCATGACATAACCCTATCAAAATTGGATGTATCTTTTTACACATGTATTACCTGGCTGACGGATAAAAAATACCAGAATATAAGTAGGTACTTGTATGTTAGCCGTTGTTTGTAAGTAGGTAATATGTACTCGTACTATTATTGCATCCAATTAATTTATAACTTTTATTCTTTCATTGATTTTGATTATCGAGATCGTTTCGATTGGGTTTTAAGATGTTTTTATGTATCGTGGGATCGAATATCGTATACAGGGTGTTTGGTAGAGGGACCGAAAAACCAAATGAGCGTGTTCGGGGGCCCACTTTATTTCGGAGAAAAAGGGAAAAATCACAAAAAAAAGTTAAACATATTGCGGGGTCGGGGATTTTTTTTGGCCAACTTGTACTCCCAAATGGTCCCCCGAACACGCTCATTTGGTTTGTCGGTCCCTCTACCAAACATCCTTTATATAAACTTTGAAAATTTTAAAACTCCATGGCTTTTAATTTTATATTTTATACCAGACTTTTATCATTACAATGGAGTGTTTGCCGCGATCAGCGTAAACGTGGATATAACGTCGGCTAATTATGTGATAAAGTCGCTTTTGAGACTAAATAAATTATAATTGTAGTTTATTAATACCATACACTGTTTTTTTAAAGTGATGTTTTATAAACTAGTAGGTTTTTTTTTTATAAGCATATTGAACGTCTCAGACACACGTGCACGTTTGCAACAGTACGTGCATTTTAAGCTACGAAAAAATAGACATTATTTCTTCGTAGTTTGAAGCTATTTCTTCAAATCAATCAATGAATAAGTATTTTATATCGTAGAACAAAACAGTTTTCACAATTTTCTACTCTATTTTATTATTAATAATTATATTATTTGTTTAATGATCTAAATAGGTTTAGATTTATTATTTATTATTGTTAGATTTACTTAGATTTGGGCTGCCCGGTTGGCGCAGTTGGTAGCACCCCTGCCTTCTGAGTCGCTGGCGAGTGTTTGATCCCCGGACAGATCAAATTATGGTGTGCATGATTAATTATGTTCATTCGTGGATATAGCTATATATCGCGAGTAGAGCAAATTCTCCTGTTTATATACATAATTGTTGTAGAGTGTGTTTCAGAACATCTCTCTATCAAATCAAAGCACACGAGTTATGGCATAGCTTTGATTATTTACTATAAAAGCTCAAAATCAAAATCCTCCAATACATGGAGCTGTGGTCTCCATCTACAAACAAACAAGGATCTCTCTTCTTTTATTTTTTTTTCTCTGTCAATCTCAATCTTTTTTAATTATAAAAAATATGTTTACTAAAAATGGAACCGACTACGAGATACAACACTAAAAAAAACTTTAAGTCGGTTCCATTTTTTGGTAGACTTTTTTTCATTGTTTAAAGTGATCCTTGCTAATTACGGGATCGATTGTCATTCACCGTCAATTATAATATCATCAAATCATCAAAACACTTTACATTATTATTTTCAAGTTCATTTACCATAGTTCAGTTATTATCTGAAGAGGAACGCATAGCTAAGAAATAACTCTTTTCTACCTCTTAAGATTGTCCGATTTCAGTGTTTTTTTTCATGTAATTAACACATTGTTTACTCTAGTAAACAATGTGTTACTGTGTGATCGGTGATGATCACCGTTTCGTGTATATATATATAACTAAAAAACTCAAAACGTACGGATATAGCCGTACATTTTTTTCATGTAAGTAACACATTGTTTACTAGAGTAAACAATGTGTTAATAACATGAAAAAAAAACACTGAAATCGGACAATCTTAAGAGGTAGAAAAGAGTTATTCCTTCGTCTAGATAGACGAAGGAGCGAGTCACGAAACTCCGAGACAGCGTCTCTCATGCAGTGGTGGCA
The DNA here is from genome assembly GCA_917880725.1 of Selenia dentaria. Classification (NCBI taxonomy): domain Eukaryota; kingdom Metazoa; phylum Arthropoda; class Insecta; order Lepidoptera; family Geometridae; genus Selenia; species Selenia dentaria. Next base: position 6,563,887 of record OU862901.1, on the reverse strand, counting down.
GTCGCACGACACTCAGGCAGCTGCACGTATTTCACAGACGACAGTTCAGACGCGATTGGCGATTTCGTCAGGCGGGCCAAGAAAACATCCGAATATCGAATCATAGAGTATAATCTCAAAATGGCAACAAAAGACCGAAATGAGGAGATCGTGAAGGCTATTTTAAAAAGGACAGGGCAAACGACTTACGACATAGTTGTTCTACGGGATCGAAGCAAGAAAGAGTTTTTTTCAGTTTTTCAATTAGGTTAAGTGGTGCGCAAAACAAAACTGTTCTGTGTCGTACTAAGACATTATTTAAATGTAAGCAGCGTTTATAAGTAAGGCCGTAACACTGTGTCACTCAATTTAGACGTGGTGTGAACAGATCTACAAAAACGAAATTGTGGGATAATAATTTATCATGAACATGGGTCTTGAAATTTAAAAATAGAATGGGAGTTGGATTTTAAATTTTTAAAATTGTGTATTATACTGAATTGACATTTACTCATCTCGACTCAAAGATCATATGATACGAACAACATAGATGTGTTCAAGAGACGATATGTAATTATGTAAATAAGTAACGCGGCGAAGTAGCGCGTTTTCACCCACATCTCCCACTTCTTACCCCCCACAAGGAGGCCTCCCGCGAAAACTACCAGCAATATTATAACTTCGTGTGCTCGCCTGCTGCTTGGTATGGAGTTGGACTTGTATTTATTATTACGATCATGATATACGAGTACTTATAAGAAAACTAGCTGATCCGCCAGCGGCTTAGCTCGCTTGGTCTTGGTGTAGTGGTGGAAGTGCCGTTTTAAAACCTCGAGGTCATAGGTTCGATCCCGGGTTGGACAGTTATTGGGTTTTTCTGAGAAACAAAGATTTTCTGAATAACAAACCGGAGACTGGAACAGTGCCCTGTAGATGGCAATAAGCTCGCCCCTGTTACATGATCACATGACCAAAAACATATATAGCGACGCGTAGGCGTTGAAAACACCGCTGCTTATCCGTTCGAGGATTATATAGGCAAAAGCATCGATTCACTCAAGACTGATACCGCCTCTGTGGTGATGGATGGTGATGATGAGGAAAAGTATCCTATCAAAATACCGCTGCTTACCCCTTTAAAGATATATAGGCGAAACTATATGTTATGTTGTGTTTAAAGATAACATAAGATTTGGGGGCGATTCACTCAATACCCTTAAACTGATGTTTCAGCTCCGTGGTGATGGCGGAATCGCTCGACTACTCCGCTGAACAACAAAGATAGATGACATGCCGACATAGCACGTCTAGTATATCGAGCTGTCAAAAACATTGCGTGCTTTTGACTACGCTATCAGAAACTGATACATCTTTGACAGAACTCTGACATAAAATATAAGTCATCATTACTAAACGTAGGCGGAGATCTTGTTATTTTGTCTATGCTGTGCCCAATAATATTAGGCTTTTTCACCCACGCGGTGATGGATGTTGATGATGATGAAAAGTAGCCTATGTGCTATTCCAGACTATAATCTTTCACTGTACCACATTTCAACCAGATCCATTCAGCCGCTCTGCCGTATTGAGTAACAAACATCCAGATATCCATCCATCTATCCATCTAACCGTTCACATTTATAATATTAGTGGGAAGTGGGATTATAAAAAAAAAACAATAGAAATAATATTGAATTTTTAGACATAGATGTAAATTGAGAGGGGGTCACTTTGATGAACCATTATAAAAAAAATTATACCCTTCGCACTACCAGTAGTGCCACGGGAAAGTAAAATTACCCTTCATTTTACTGGTACTGCCACACGGTTGTTTGCGCGGGTTACGCGAAATTTGCAAAAGTATACATTTAAATCAGGCTGATGCGGCGAGACAAGTGGATGACAATAGAACTGTACGGAAGTTGGAAAGAGAGAATCAGTTCTATATAAGGAAGGTGCACAATACCTTTATAGCTCGATGCTGGAGTTTATCAGTCCTTCCAATAGTTGTGATACATCCCACTTCACACAATTCACAAATTTTGAGTTTTTTACACGAGAAGCTCGCAGGCGCGTCGGTATCGCACTTACTCCGAAACCATTCTCCTCTCTTGCGTTCGGGCGCGCCACTGTCGCAGTTGTGTGACGTCGTCTCTTTCACACGTATGCAGAGGCGTATGTGCGGGAGTGGATAGATATACAGGGATATAATTGCAACAACCTTAAGTTACGGTTTACGTAGAAATTGTCTTTGAATCAGCGCAACCACACGGTAGTGTCACGGGCAACGAACGGTTTAAACCTACTTCAGGCACTAATCCTTGCAATGCAAGTATCATTTGTATTATTATTATTATTGTTAAAACTTACAACTTTTGTACAAATTATTGCAAGGATAAATAAATGCTATTATTGTTATTATTATCTATATATCACGGCGCCGTTTTTGCAAGATAGTCTATATAGTCTACTAATTTAGTCTGTCTATATCAGAAGGACTAAGTTAAGAATTTACTTATATATAGGAAAATACGATATACTCTATATAGTTAACCTAACACGTTGCAGTTCCTGGATAAGTAGGTTGATTTCTGCGCAACCTATTGTATTATTGGACAAATATGGCGAATCGCGAGTCTACGGGTTAAAATAAAACAACTCGTTAATATTAATATAACCTTTATTTTAGTTAAACTTAATTCATTACAAACTCTTACTTAAATTTTAGTAGCTACTTAAAGAAATACGTTTTGTGCTTATATTTAATTAGGAATATTTATCAAATAAAAAAATTTTTTTTTGTGTAATCTTTAATAAAAAAGCTTCAGCTTAGTGTTTTTTGAGATTATCAACTGCCTTAACACAATCTGAACTATTTTGTATATGCTGTTAAAAGAAAACCCACAAACTGGCCTGGTGACAATTAATATGCATTATTATTTGACATTAGTATAATCAAACAGTAGGTACCCTAGAATCCGTAAACTTGTAAATACTGCGGTCTCACTGCTAAGATTAAATGTCATACATTGAAAAGAAACAAAACTATGTACTAGAAACAAATAATATAAGTTATAAGAAACACAAAAGTATTATTAAGGTATTCAAAATGTCATCAACTTAATACCAAACGTTATGAATTGGTAACAATTCGTTGTTCAGAACACCTAACTAGCGAAGTAAAATCTATTTCAGGAAATGTAATAAGTTTTTATTCTGTTTAAGCTAAAGTCCTAATTCGTATAACGCTTGCGAATGACAGTTCCTAAATTTGCAATTTTTGTTCAATTGTGGTTACATTTAGTGCAAATGTAGTCGTCATTTAATTTAGTGCTCTTTAAACTAGTTCAAAAGGATGTAAAACTACCCATAACTAAATAGAATAATTATATATCTAAAATTGTCATTGTGTTACACGATTGTGGATTTTAGTTCTAACAAAATAAGAACTACCATAGGTAAGATAATTTTAGTTTAGTGTTCTGCACAAGCAAATTTGTGTGTAGCGATAATATGGAATTAAAAGAAACAAACCCACTAACTACTAAAACATAAATATATCCTTATAATCCTACATAACCTAAACTTGGGCCGTTTGGACGAAGAATAATTGCCCGTACTAACCTAAAATATCCTTTTTCTGCTCATTTAAAATCAAATCTCAAATCTAAATGAAGTAACAGTTTATTGTTGTTTTAGTATTAATACTATGTTTGTTAATTTATTACTTAGCACGAATAATAAAGAGATGTTACCTTTAGTCAACTTAAGTCGGTTCAAGTATTGTAAATACTGAAATATGGTCAAATCTATTTCTAAGTTACAATAATTCTTAATAAACATCTTCTTAATAAATAAATTTGCATCAGTTTTGTAAGCGATGTCATTCGTTTCAATATCTAATCGAGTCGATTCGGTGAGCTATTGAACAGATGTCTTTTGGGGTCCGATGAGGTACTTATGATTTACCACTTCGTGCTGTATCATGCTTCTTTCTTCCCGCAAACTGTGTTTTATACGAATAAGCTGTGATACAATCGTCTAAAATCTCATCAATCTCATTCAATTCCGTACAATTCTCAGGAATATAGTTGCCTTCTATGGAAACATTGAGAAGCCCTCTGGGTTGTCTATCCAATGTTCTCTGAGTCTTCAAAACATTCAGTAGCTTTTTAACTGTGAAGTAACTAATATCATTATAGGATAAGTTTAAATATGCCAACTGGTTGTTCCCGTAACAGAGTACCTCGTCGTCTTTAATAAATAGTTCTTTTGATGAAAATGGATCCATAAACTCTTCTTGATCTTCAATCACGCCTTTCTTTGTCGGACTTGAAGCTGTTCGTCCAGGTTTGAAAGTCTTCTTTTTCTGATTCTTTCTGTCCGCGTCTCCAGCTCCTAAGTTTAAGACCATTTTTGACAGCAAACGCTTCTGTTTTTTGAGAAAATCGAGATATCTAGATTTTGATGACGTTATTTCCTCGATTGATACAGGAAACTCGATTAAGACTTGAAGTATCGCAATGGAACCATCATCTCCTATCAAATTATCAGCTAAGTTTAAATAAGCTAGTTTTCTATTAGATCTTAATACATCTGCAATATATTTCATTCCCATATCAGTTATTTGATTCGATGACAAGTTGAGAATAAACAAAGTTTTAGACACTGATGAAGGATATGCCAGATTTGAAACAATTTTTATCAAGGTATTATCATCTATTTTACACCGTGCTAAGGATAGTTGTCTTAGTTTATTATTGGCTTCTAATAAAATGTGATAATTTGCATCACAGATTACTGTGTTATCTAAACAAACATCTGTTATATTGGAATATGGTAAAAACTTGTTCAGTTCATGTATAAATATATTATCTATGCCCCAATTAATGGTTATGCTGGTCAGGTGACTTTGGTACGGGGCAAGAAGCCCAATCACTTTTATTATTTCCCTAGGTATTCTTCTGTCTTTGCCAAACTTGAGCGCCACAAGATTTTCGTTCGTGTCGTATATTGTATAGATAGTGATCAAGGGAAAACTTGATTGAGCCAAAGCTTCTTCTGGTTTTAAGGTGTTGTTTGTAACTGGCATGTTAGGCGTGATCATATCATGTTTTGATGCGTGAATTGTAGGTTTTTGTTTCTTTGGTCTTATTTTATCTGTAGAGCTCACGTATTCATCTGAAAATATACCAGTTTATAATTTTATAATTGGATCGCTAGTGTTAGACGTATTTCTCAATGATTGGTCACCGATGATGCAGCAGAGCTCTCAAGGTCCCTTGGTGGATTTATTGCACATATGCATGCATATGCACGATGATCATATTCTTGATTAATAATCTATAACACTTTTCAAAAATCTATGGGTTTGTATTTTATCCTCTTGAAACTTACACTTACATTGAAAATAACGTCTTCGCAAAGTGCAAAGGTCAGGTTTGACTCCGACGTCAGGACAGAACGTACTTTAGGTTAAAAACGAAGTCGAGATCAAGGTGAAGTGAAACTCTCATCTTAGTCTACTGGTTTAGTTTTTAAAGTCTAGTATATCTAGTTACGAGCGGATGAAATTTGAGCCCACAGATTATGAGAAAATAAACTTCAATCCTCGATAAAAGAATCTGCCGTAAAACACTATGACTTGCTTAAACTTTAAATTTTGAGGTTAAGCAGGTACGAAAAAGTGGCCTACCATCAGGTTGTGGATTTTCTTACGAATTTACGTACACTAAAAGTGTTCCGGCTACTTTCAATACTCCGAAAATGTAATAGCTTATATATATTACATATATATTATAACGAATGTTAAAAATTGTTGTATCGTCATGCTCATCATCATCGAGATTTAGTGATGAAGATAAATGCCACAAAATCGCTTGCTGCGGTCAGGACTTGGATGTGTGACCGCTAGTAGCATTATTCAACTGAGTGCTTCCGTGCTTCGGAGGGCACGTTAAGCTGTCGGTCTCGGGTGTTTGTCTTAGGACAACAGTCGTTAGGCTATATCGAAAGCGTTCGGGCGGCCTGAAAACTTCGACATGTGTTGGCTATTACCCTATCCATCGAGCCGTGGTGGATTATGTCCCAACTCTTCTCTCCGAGAGGAAGGCTCGTGTATTAGTCCTAGTAGTGCAAACATAATGGGCTGATTATAAGAACCGATTAACTCGAATGCAGTCTAGACCGGGTCTGTTCGAGCCAAAGAGGGTCTAGTATGCATATACAAATTAAGTGGTCGTTACGCATGATGAATCTTTTCTGCTAACAACTCTTTGATTGAAATGCATTTCGACGAAATTGCTGATGTCATTTGTAAATGACTGAAATAGGTAGTTAATTTAAAAGCAATAGAAAAAATACAGAAAATTTCCCGTAAGGTTGATGAAAATAGAACTAGAATAGAATAGAATAGAAATAGAAACCTTTCGACTAGAAAACCGGGACAGAAAAGGCGAGAAGCCACTACATAGTTATAATAAATAATATATATAATTGTAGGTAATCTTACTTTGACGAGTTCTTATAATGTTGACCCTGGCATCTATTTGAAACCGAATACAGGCCCAGGTTATATATTCTTCGAAAAGTTGAGGAGATGGTGCTGGATTTGCTTTGGACAAAGAGGTCTCTTCATCGTCATCTGTCTGTTTGCCCAAAACAAAATTAGATCTAGAGGCTTTTAAATGTCCAATATTTTTTTTGTGCATATCTAAGTTTTTTAATGTAATTATCAAAAATTACTATGTTCTCAATTATTTTTGCGATTTCCTATCTTCTTCTTTTTTGGATTTTTAATATTACAAGACGTTGCTCTGCCAGTGTCAAGATATATTATAGTATACTCTATGGTGTCAAGTTCTAGGGTGTGACAAACTCTCCCAAGTTTTTAGCAGATCCAAAAAGAGTATGATTCGCCCTCAAACTCCCTTGAAAGAGTGACCACTTGACGGTATGGAATCAAATTAAAGTAGGTAATCCTACTAATATTATAAACGCGGAAGTTTGGTATTTATAGGTGTATAGATGTTTGTTACTTTTTCACGTAAAAGCTACTGAATGGATTTTAGTGAAATTTGGTATGTAGATAGATGAGGCGCTGGAATGATATATTGGATAGTTTTTCATCATCATCATAATATCCATCACCACGTGGGTGAAACCGTGGGAGAAAATCTAGTGTATAATAATTAAAAGTATCAAAATATATTTTTGCTTTTTAAATGAATATTATTTATTTTATTTTTTAATGTACTTATAATTTTAACTGAATGTGTAAAAATAACAGATAAAAGAGACTTAATATCATTAGGTAGGGATATCAGATTAGCCTATCATAATATAAAACCTTATTTAAAAGTAATGTTGAAAAAGTTAGAACATAGAAGGAAAATAATATTCTCTAAAGTACCAGAATCTACATTTACAAATTGAATTAAAGTCAGAGATCTCTTTCTTGTGGCTTTGACTTGAATGACGCCTATACGGAAACCTGATCCTGGAAAAAAAATATTTTGGTTGGTTGATTTTGATTTGATTTCAATTGATCTTTTATTTTTAGGGTTCTATCCCTCATAAGGGAAAAGAAACCCTTATAGGATCACATTGACGTCCGTCCGTCTGTTTGTCTAGGCCCTTTTTCTCAGGTACGCGTAAAAGTATCTAGTCGAAATTTATACAAAACGCTCGTGTCTACGATTTCTTTCTGCTGTAAAGAAAAATCATTTGTAAGTAAACACGATCAAACGATATGTCGTATAACCATTTATGTTCCATATTTTGCATATTTTGCGATTTCGAAAAGAAATCAAAACCTAGTACCTAAAGTACATCCTGTTGACCTAGGATCATGAAATTCAGCAACTTTTTATATTGTCTTGTAAGACAGTGCTTCTTAAGCCAAATTATAGTTCAAATATAATTATATAAAATATGTATGTACTTAGTTCAATTACAAAAAAGTATACCATATTTATTACTTGGAGTTGATGCAATAACCGTGTCTAGGGATATAACGGCAAAGTTAAGTTTGTTGGAAAATTCTTCGGTGGCTGAACTATTGAATCTTATATACTCGTACTTGCTTACCTTACCTAAAAAATTTGAACGGTACACTCAGTACACGAACCTAGCCGCCCTTGACCGATTTTTTTTCATATTATTAGACTCTTATTTTTATATAGCTAGATGCCATTCTTTAAGTTGATTATGTTATAACTTAAAGTTGAATTAAGTAACATCTTTTGACTCAAGTCAACCTCACCTGCACGCGGTGCATCCTGCTGATCGACGAACGAGGCTCTGACAACCGACCGATGGTGGTATACCCATCCCAACAGGCGTCGCTAAATGCAACAGGCCGGTGACGGGCAGCAGCGTCACCGGTGCGAGAAGCTACGCCCTGCGATCGCCAACCCGCCTGCCCAGCGTGGCGATTACGGGCAAATTCCTCTAATGCAGAACAACAAAAAGCCACGGTCCCTAGTTCCCGGCGGCCCTGCTATTCCTGGTCATGGTCACAACCATGGTAACGGCGGGGCGAACCAAGGTGGCGTTGGGTTTCTGGTAAACAAGTCCCTTTATGACAACGTTGTGGAAGTGTCCAGTGTGTCAAACAGGATAGCGTACCTTATTGTAAAGCTCACCGAGAGGTATAGCCTCAAGGTGGTGCAAGTGTACGCACCGACCTCGACACACTCGGACGATGAAGTGGAGGATATGTTCGATGACATATCGAGGGCCCTCCACTTCACTACAAAGACCCAGTACACCGTTGTCATGGGGGACTTTAACGCTAAAGTAGGAGTACAGAATTTCAGCGAATCGGTAGTAGGATGCCATTGCTTTGGACGCAGAAATCATAGGGGGCAAATGCTCGTCAACTTCCTCGAACGGGAGGGGCTCTTCTTGATGAACTCCTTCTTTAAGAAAGAGCCCCAAAGGAAGTGGACGTGGCTAAGCCCCGACACTAGGACTAAAAATGAGATTGAATTCATCATGACGAATAAAAGGCACATATTTAGAGATGTCTCCGTGATCAACAGGTTCAATATCGGTAGCGATCACCGACTTGTCCGAGGCTCTCTGAATATCAACTTCAAGGCGCAACGTGTCCGTCTGATGAAGTCCAGGCTCCGACCAACACTGCTCCAAACCATGGTAGGATCTGAAACATTCCAGTTAAACCTGGAAAACCAATTCGCTGCCGTGGAAACCACCACAGACGTAAACCAGAACCTCGAAAATGTGCGAACATGCAGCGTAAGGGCAAGAAGTCCAAGCTTTCAGAAGAGACTTTGGGGCTAATGAAGGAACGACGTGAAAACCCACCCATCACTTCGTCAGAAAAGCGGACTCTAAATCGAGAGATCAACAAGAACGTACGACACGACCTCCGGTGCTTCAATACTCTTTCGATCGAAAGAGCGATCAAGCAAAATCGGGGGTCAAAGGTGTTCGTACAATCTCTTGGAAGAAGCCACCTGACGAAGTTGACCACAGCTAGTGGAGAAGTCGTTGCTTCGAAGCCAGCAGTCCTTTCGGAAGTGGAGGACTTTTATGGCCGATTATACGCATCGCATCGCATGCATCTCGACCTGATCCCGAAAATGATCCTAGAGCCACGTTAACACGCCATTTCACCGAAGACTTGCCAGAAGTGAGTATTGGCGAAATCGAGATTGCTCTTGGACAGCTTAAAAATGGAAAAGCCCCTGGAGAGGATGGCGTTACAACAGAGCTACTAAAAGCAGGAGGTAAACCCGTACTGAGGGAGCTCCAGAAGCTTTTTAACGCTGTCCTGTTCGAAGGGAGAACTCTAGAGGCGTGGAGTAGGAGTGTGGTCGTCCTGTTCTTCAAAAAGGGAGATAAGACCCTGCTGAAGAACTATCGACCCATATCCCTTCTAAGCCACGTATATAAGCTGTTTTCAAGAGTGATCACGAACCGTCTTGCGCGTAGACTCGACGAATTCCAACCACCGGAACAGGCTGGGTTTCGGAGCGGATACGGCACCATAGACCACATTCACACAGTGCGGCAGATTATACAGAAGACCGAAGAGTATAATCAGCCCCTGTGCCTAACATTCGTGGACTATGAGAAGGCCTTTGACTCGGTTGAAATCTGGTCTGTTCTGGAGTCCCTGCAGCGTTGCCAGATAGATTGGCGATACATCCAAGTGATGAGATGTCTTTACGAAACCGCCACCATGTCCGTCCAAGTACAGAATCAGCAAACAAGTCCCATACCGTTGCATCGAGGAGTGAGACAAGGGGACGTTATTTCCCTGAAATTGTTTTCAAATGCAATGGAGGATATGTTCAAGATTCTGAACTGGAAAGGACGTGGCATTAATATCAACGGCGAATACATCTCTCACTTGCGATTTGCTGACGATATCGTCATCGTGGCAGAGACGCTGCAGGACCTGCAACAGATGCTGAATGACCTGGCTGACTCTTCTATACGCATCGGCCTACGGATGAACTTGGACAAAACCAAGGTCATGTTCAACGAACATGTTCTACCGGAACCGATTGCGATACACGGCGCCGTTCTCGAAGTTGTTCAAAAATATGTGTACCTCAGGCAGACATTGCAGTTGGGAAAAAACAACTTTGAGAACGAGGTGAATAGAAGAATTCGGCTGGGCTGGGCAGCGTTTAGGAAGCTACGTCGACTCCTTACTTCGCCGATTCCACAGTGCCTGAAGACGAAAGTCTTCAATCAGTGCGTCCTACCCGTCATGACATACGGAGCCGAAACGTGGACACTGACGGCTCGAATGGTCCACAAGCTCAAGGTCGCTCAGCGGGCTATGGAAAGGGCTATGCTCGGTTTTTCTCTGAGGGATCGCATCAGAAATGAAGTGATCCGTCAGAGAACCAAGGTCATCGACATAGCCTACCGGATCAGCAAGCTGAAGTGGCAGTGGGCTGGCCATATTAGCCGTAGAACCGACAACCGTTGGGGTAAACGAGTTCTAGAGTGGAGACCGCGTCTCGGCAAACGTAATGTAGGACGTCCTGAGGCACGGTGGAGTGACGATCTGCGCAAGACGGCTGGCAAAAACTGGATGCGAGAAGCCCAAGATAGACCTAAGTGGCGTGCAATTGGAGAGGCTTATGTCCAGCAGTGGACTGCTACAGGCTGATGATGATGATGATGAATTAAGTAATATTTCCGTCCGTTTTCCGTTTAATTCCGTCCACATTTTAAAAGGCTAGGAATTCTAACATTGCCTGCACTTGTGATTTTTCAGGTAGCAATGTATGTAAGATCCAACCTAGCCTCGTACACTACACATAGCAACGTGCACACTTATACCACTCGTTACAGGGATAGACTTGTGGGAATACCTAGAACTTTGACGAAGTCTTCTAAAACTACTCATGTTATGGGTCCCATGGTCTACAATACGCTTCCCAAACACATTATTGAAGCACCGAGTCACCGCTGCTTTAAAACTTGCCTGAAAAATTGGTTGATCGAGCAGACGTTCTACAGCTTCGACGAGTTCATAACATTCAAGTAATGTATACCTACCAAATATTAAAAGTGGCTGTAAGTCAATTAAATTGGTGACATACTGTGAAATTTCAAATATTATTATATTTGTCTTCTTTATTTTGTGTTAAATATGAGATGTGTATATTTCAAAATACTTGAAATGTATTAAATTACATTTGATTTATAAATTTTTAATAGTATGTAACACTATACATGACGTAATAATTATAGAACAAATAGTAATGTTTTATTTTATTTTATATCATATTTGACGTGTAACATTTTTTACCGATAAATTGATTTATGATTCATTTAACTATTTATTTTAATTCAAGTAGTCAGAGTCAAGTCACAGTCGCAAAAATAAGTCTGTAATCATGTCACTGTCCTGTCTAAGTCCCATTCTAGTAGTGCGGTGAATATATTACTAAAACGTTCTTTAAGGCCATTGGCGTAGAAAACACAAACACAACGAATCATGATTTTGTATTTGTACACTTTGTCTTCACTCGTACACCATTACAAACACTTTGCGGTTAATAATCCACCACAATAGCACGGCAAAACTCAAAGAAACACATATCTAGGACAATTAAATAAAAACAATGATAGCCTTTTTTGGATACCGACTTCCAAAACTCAGGTACTCAATTCGATTGTTTTTTTAAATGTTTGTAACCTAATAACTTTCGACTGGGTAAACCGATTCTCAAAAATATTTTTTTTGTTTAAAAGCAGGTGTTTTCCGTGTAGACCCATTTAAAATTCATCAAATTCGGTCCAGTAGTTTTTGAGATACAATCGAATATGGGGCATACTCCCACCTTCTACGAAACTATCATAAATTAGGAGCGTTTTGTAATAAGCTTAGAATAATCATACTTACTTTCGTACTCCCACCGACACAAAACAGTCAACCAAATTTAATGGTAACGTTGCAATATGACTACTTTTAGATATAGGAGTACGAATCTTAAAAAATGTGACACTGGAACAATGAAACTTAGTGTCTAAAGTCAAGAAAAAGTATACGCATTGCGTGAAACATTTGATACTACGTCATCCAAACGTCTATCGTAATTCAATATTATTTTAAGCTTGCTATATTGACGTGGTGGTACCAGATTTAATAGTAAGGTTGAAACATTACTGCTTTAAGAGGTGGGAGTAAGGCCCTGAATAGAATGGAAGTTGGTATTAAAATTTTTCAAATTGTACTTGTTTTTATCCTAACCTTTTTTATGTTATTAGAAGACGGTACAAGCACGAGACCCACTTGTTAAATTGTAACCTCTGTTTTACAACAGATGCATTTCGCCACAAGTGACGAACTTACAACTGCGCCCGTAAACCTGAGACATTAATTTGATAACTCTCATGTGCCTGTAGTTTCCACCGGCAACTATACACTTTAAACCAGAACACAGTATTGCGAACATTACTGCTTCACGGTAGATAAAGGTTTGATGGCAGTACTTCCGGGGACGAATTCATTCGCTGCAGGTTTGATGGCAGTACTTCCGGGGACGAATTCATTCACTGCTGCTGTTTTATCAATAATTGGTCATTAAAGTCCAGAAGTTATATTGTGAAAGCATTACTGTGTACAAGAGCCGGTTAGTGGAGTATTATAGCTCGCACGCTGGAGAAATCGGCCAAGTCGACGTATGTCATGGGTCCAACAGTTTACGAGTATATTTGACAGGCCGGTTGGCGCAGTTGGTAGCACCCCTGCCTTCTGAGCCGCTGGTCCCGGGTTCGATCCCCGGACAGGTCAAACATTTGTGTGCATGAACATGTCTGTTTGATCTGTGTCTGGGTGTGTATATGTATATAAGTATGTATATCAGTCATCAGGTTACCATAGTACAGGCTATGCCTAGTTTGGGACCTGAAGGCCTTTGTGTGGATGTTGTCCCATATATAAAGCTGCCAGAATATATCACCGCTGCACCTACCATAGGTTAAGTCACGGTTGAAACGCTGGCTTGTCGAGCAGACGTTCTACAACTATGACGAACTTATTAAAATAGAATTATAAGTATGTAGGTGTACCGGCGCGGGTTTATAGGTATTATTATTTTTGTGTTGTTTTGTTTGGTATGGCAAAACTTGACTTGACGTTTTTATGTTTTTTTTTTTATATTGTTTTCATTTATTTCTTTATAATTTGATATTGTGAATGATTATATATTTTTAATTATGTGAATGTAATCTAATAATGGCAATTCAAATACTATATGTAATATAGCATAGTACTAAATTGGAAATATGTGACGTGTTAAGATTATGATTATGATTATTATTTGCTAAGCACTTTCGCATACAGATTTTGAAGTGCTTAGTCTCGATGGTCTTTACAAATCGGCACATAAGACTGCCCTAAGAGACACACTCATACGCACGCACACGTTAATTACTGAAATACAAAGTCGAATTATACTAATTTGGTTAACTTTTGGGACATTTCTACAAATTACTTTTTAAATAACATGTTTATTGTATCTAAACTATGAGGACAGTGGCGAGGCTAGAAGTTCTGCTTAAGGAAATAGTACCAATGCCCTCGCGCCTGCCGCTGGCCTCACTCGCAGTCACTTCCACACACCTATTATTAAAGTACCTCTATATAAAAATATTTACGTCATAATAATAACGTCTGCAAACCGAATAAATAAAATGAAGTCCATAAATATTCAATGGGAAGCATCCTTTTATAAACAACTCCTTTTGGGTAAATATTAATTCAAAAAGCATTCTCCATACCATTTCCGTTTCCTACGCGTTCGCTAAGAAGTGTTCAAAGCGGGCGCCATCTTGAATCTCATCTCAGTCTCACCATCTCGTTACTTACGTGCGAGATAATGTATTAAAATACCTACCATATACCTACGGCGTCGTAGACGTTACATAATTTAAGTATGCTCGTAGCGGCGTAGCGCTCCGTAACTGCGTTGCTACGCCGCGCTAGAAGGAGGGTACGTAAGTGATTTTTGATGAATATTTAATTTTGTTTTGCTCTTCCTGATTAGCTTTTGCCTTTAATAACAATGTATTATTATTTTCAATTATAACAGATTTGGAACATGTATTATCTGTTAGTTTTAAGTTTTAAAGTGGTTGTTTAGTAAAACTTGTTATTGTCACAATAGTAATTTCAATAGAGGTTGTTATAACATAACATTTATATTGTTTATGTTAAAAAGACGAAAAACATACAACAATTATTAAAAAATAAATCGTTACCAGTTTTCAGTTCAGATTTTTTATGTGTGTGCGATTACTATTAACCCTGTCTATACCGTGATAACTACATCAAAAGATTTTATGAATGAAACGTACGTAAATTTGTCTCTGGGACGCGTTAATTAACTTATATCCGTTTGTTGCCCGTGGTTCAATGGCGGAGTTCTACTGGTTGACCCAAGGGCATTTTTTTTGCCTGTGGTACTATCAATTAAACCACGGGCAAGTCAGCATTCCTATCGATAGTACCAAGGACAACTTAATTTACGCGTGGATCTAATCGGATTTATTCGAGTCTATTTAAAATGTATATCATCACGATAATTCGAACAACTTCCAGTGATCTTGGTCACGGAAATTGATATTCTGCTACATACGTAGTTGGATATTAGTTAATTGTTTTTTTTCGTATTGGTTCATTATGCATCATAACCAGCTTGATTTAACGTGTGCGTCATTAACCCTTCAAGAGTCGATGTCATTAGAATAATGAAATTTCTATTGTGTCTGGCCGGATACCTTTGATGGATTAAGCATATTAGCTATTCTAAGCATCCTTTAAAAAATATTTATGTATTGATTTTGATAGTATATAAATAATCTAAATTTCTAATCACCCGTTGCACAGCCTGGTAGAAGTTCGGAACTTATTACGAAGCGGCAGTGCGATCCGAATTCATAAGAACCGTACCGACTTCGTTCGCTTTCAATCCAACTTTGCACCGCTTTCTTGCTTAGGGTTGTCAAAGCCAAGGCCATAAAAGTTTTTGGCAGGTGAATGCCCAAAATATAACAACAAAAGCACCCAACATATTGTAAAGAATTTATTTACGAATAATTAATACAAGTATTAAAATAATAACTACACATTGCGTCTAAATTTAAGATCTACGTTATTTTAGACTCTAAAATAACTTAGATAAAGTAAGTTATATAAAATATACATATTGACACAAAAGATTAAAACATTTAATGTATACCTACCAGCTTTATTTAAATAGCAATTAGATATGTATTTTCAAAATAAAGACTTCCATATTTTTGCATACCATAATGGTGGAATGTGGAGAACTTACAAATTTATTCAGAATCTACTTGATTGTACTACTCTATATTCATGCCAATAAAATACTTCGACTTGCCACACCAACGGCGCCCCTTTTGTAAGCAATGATGGTGGCATTTAGTGCGTGGCAAGACTGGCAAGTCACCACCTTTTTTTTTTTTTGGGGAGGGAAATGCTGTGCACGTCCCTTCCACCACGGGGGTGACGGAAGGGGGCGTGTGGGGCTCAGACCCACTAAAACCCCCCCGTGAGCAGTGCTCCGCCAAGGTGGAACGAGACAGGATCGCGCTGGCAGTCACCATCTCGCCCCAGTGGTAGGCCCGGATTGATCTTAACCGGGCCTCAGCGCCTGTGAAGGGATGACCTTGCTCACCAAGGTCACCACCTAGACGTGTGGGGTCGTGCAAACCGGCGAAGAGTCCCCCGACTATTATTACTATACTACCCGAAACATCCATGTCCGGAAAGCACCTGCACCAATCGGAAGGTCAGCGAACCGAATCGCCGCCTCACCCATCTCTGGAGGACTGGGCGGATGGCCTCCACCGTCCACTGCCCAGGGACTGGTGGAGCCAGGTCCTCCGTCCACCGCCGCAACAAGGCAGCCCGCGCCTGCAACCGCATACGTGTAACCTCCTCCCACACTGGAGCGTCTCCACGGGATCTCCTTGCCACCACGAAGTGATATACTTCAGCGAGGATCTCCGCTTGGAGCTCCCAGGGGGGATCACTGGCGCCGCCGTCCAGGACACCGTCCGGTACCCGCGTATCGCCCTCGTCGCGATAACCCGTTGCGGACGTCGCAGTAGAGTCTTGTTGTCGCGACTGAGGGCGTCCACCCAGACTGGTGCTCCGTAAAGAGCCATACTCCGGATCACTCCGGAGTATAGCCGACGGCAGTTGGCATTCGGGCCACCCACATTGGTCAGCGGCCTACCCAAAGCAGCTCCAGCTCCTACAACTCTTGGGGCCAGTTGTGAAAAATGGCTCCTAAAAGCCCACCGTCCGTCCAGGTTGAGGCCCAGATATTTCATCTGGGCTCCAACCGGGACCAGGGCCCCATCCAAAAGGCAAGCAAGTCACCACCTGCGTTAATGCTGCGTATAGATGCTAACGCATATCAGTAATTTAAAATAAGACTAAAATTGCCAGGTGCCGTAGTCTTGACCATAGCCATTTCCCCTGTCACTTATAGTTCATGTCGATGTCCTACCATTTTATTCATTTTTGTAATAGATCTACTATGTCCTTCATCCTAAATGTTTTTGTATTTATATACCTTTGTATATATATATATATATATATATATATATATATATATATATATATATATATATATATATATTACTAAACAACCTCTCTTAGGCCTATTAGTGTTGGCTTAAGCCCCCTTATGCTTTTTTAAAAGACCGGATGTTAAATGCATAAAATGAATGACATTTAATAATAATCATATACAAAATAGCTTTAAATAATAACGCTAATCATTTGTTACCCGCAATGCATGGTGATAAGATAATAATGTAATACTTTTATTAACTATTTTTAATTCTATACTAAAGCTACAGAAAATGGTGTTAGAATCATAAAGAAATCTTATAAAATAAATGCTATAAATATAGGTTTAGTAAATACCTACCTTACAATATAGAAAAAGCAAATATATCATTAATTTTCCTAACCTATGAAATATTCACGTTGCATATTAATAAAGATTCGTTTTTCGGTCTGCCTGTGACTTTTTCCTCAATTGGTAATGTTTGGAATGATGATCAAGGATTTTCTCTAACAGAACTCTAATCTGATACAATTCTTTGCAGTTTGTAGGTATAATATTACCTTCTATTGATATATTGATTAACCCTCCTGGTGTTCTGTCTAATTTCGTTTGTGTTTTAAGTACAGCCAACAACGTCTTGACTGTTAAGCAACTTAAAGTATTATACGAAAGGTTTAGGGATGACAAATGGTTATTTCCATAACAAAACACTTGATTGTCTTTAACTGTTGTATTTTTGGAAGATAATGGATCAACAAAGCTGTCCTTTTCAGGCTTGTTTTTTTTCGCCGAATCAACAGTATTTGCAGGCTTTACGGACTTTCGTCTGTTCTTTTTATCTTCTACAGGTTGTTCTGCAGGTACTTTTTGTTTCTCTTTCCAATGCTGTATGAACCTTGACCTAGACGCTATCAGCTCTTCTTCTGAGACTGGAAATTCTTTTAAAACATCTAAAATTGCACATGAACCTTCATCTGTAATTAAATTATCAGATAAGTTTAAATATACTACTTGTATGTTAGCCCTTAACATTTCTGCTATATATTTTGCACCAGCGTCTGTTATTCTATTTGATGCTAGGTTAAGTACTGATAAAGTTTTGGATGTCGCCAAGGGGTATGTCAATTTTGCTGCAATTTTTTTGACAGTAACATCTTCTATTTTGCATCGGGATAACGATAATATTCGTAAATTATTGTCCAACAGTATATCGTAATTTGCGCCAACGATGACTGTGTTGTCCAAACAAATATCTGTTACGTGAGAGAGTTGCAACATCTTATTCAGTTCGTATAAAGATGCTGAGTTCAGACCTCTGTTTATTGTTACATTAGTTAAGTGTGTCTGAAATTGTATAAAAAGCCCTATGACCTGCAGTAGTTCTGTAGGTATAATTATGTTATTATCAAATTTGAGTTGAACGAGATTATTATAGCTGTCGTAAACGGTGTAAATTCTGATTTTCAGGACTCTAGTTGGGGAATTAAATACGTTTTCCTTGACATCTTCATCGGAGTCCAAATCGGTTTTTGATGGAACTTGTTTGCGTCTGGTTCTGTTTTTCCCTGATTTTGATCTGCATGTCGTCAACAGGCTGACGTATTCACCTGCAAAAATATTAAACATGAATTACACTATGATATTATAAATCGGAGAGTTTTTTAAGGGTTGGAATTCATTTCATTTATTTCATTATGTTCACGGATTTCCTCCGTTCCAGGACAAAGGCATAAGTGGGGCTGTAGCCAACACTTAGAGGCCTGTTTGGTATTGGATTATAAAAAACAGAAAAATGTTGAATGAAGGGTAACATTGTACTTATAACTATTACTAAAATGAGTAAAATGGCCAGGCTATTGATATGAACTTATTAGTGATAAGGGAGATAGTGGGCTATGAACGAGACTACGGCACCTGCCAATTTCAGTCTCATCTTAAAATATTTAGGCAGGTGGTGACTTGCCACCACTAAACGGCCCTCCCATAAGGGCCACCATCAATGGCGAGAAAAGGGGCTACGTTGGTGTGGATAGCTAAAGGATGTCGAGAGGTGTGCTGCGGTTTCACTAGAGCACTACTACCGGCGTTATGCCCTTTAACACTTCCACCCTTGGAGCTTTTTGTTACTTGCTCTTGCGTCTCCATCCCGAGACAGCCACAGGCAAGCAGAGGGTCAGGGGTCTCATTTAGCCCCAGGGAGAATCAGGGTCAACTAACTAACCTGGTCACGAGCAGTTTGCGTATCTCGCCGATATATGCGAGATGGGCCGCTGCATTTATCTGTTGCTAGCCTTTTAGAGATCCTGGTAGGGTGGAAAAATGACGACTTACCTGGAGTACAGGAAGGACGTAGACAGGGGCACACCAACGACGGAACCGCTTGAGAGTTGACCGGCCGGTATCTCTGTACGTGCGCACTTTCACCAAATAACAAGGTTCTATGAGCTAAACAGTCATTGAATCCCACAGGGAATCGAGTGTAGGCGTTCACTGGTGGAAGAACAATTTTAATTTTTGGGAGCTCTTGCAGCTCCACGTTCCAACCGAAAAATCTTGTCACACACACTAGTTTCGTTTTCTCAACGCATCGCGGCGCTAGTGCTGCGCGCGCGTTTAGTTCACTTAGATCGATGCATTCATCGATTTCGTTGGCGGCAAATTTAAATTGGGAATGGAACAGTACTTGGACGGGAAATTAAATCAGGATAGGATGAAGTCTGTACATTTTCCCCCCACTTGAAATTCGCCAGGAATTCACATATTGAAATATCTTATAATCTATGTTATAGCTGTGCTCGAAAAATTTAATAATAAACTTAGCCTAAAGAACAATACCATCTCAGGCGGATAGTAGTGTCCACATACTTATTATGTTTTACAAATTTAATTAAATGGTAAAGGACAGACCTTAACTACAGGTCGTCGCATCGTTTTACCATTTGCCATTCGGAGAGTAACTACTCGAACGATATTATCCGAGCCAGCGTGGACTTGGTCTACGCGAGCTAACTTCCAAAACAAGGGTGGAAGATTAGATTCATTAACGACGACCAAATCATCTACTTTTAAGTTAGGTGGCCCCGGTTTATACCACTTAGTCTTTTGTTGAAGAGTATGAAGATAATCACGCTGCCAAACACGCCAAAAACTCTGCGTGACTTGCTTAATCATTTGCCACCGAGAACGAGGGCATCGTGTATCACATAAAGGCTCTTCCGGGAGAGCTACAAGAGGACCTCCCGTTAGAAAATGTCCGGGCGTTAAAACATCGGATTCTTGAGGATCCGGAGATAATGAACAGAGTGGTCGCGAGTTTAAAACTGCTTCGATCTTAGTAAGAATAGTAGTGAACTCCTCTAAGGTAAGGACTTGAGCGCCTATTACCCGTTTTAATAAATATTTCGTAGACTTAATTCCACTTTCGATTATTCCCGAGAAATGTGGTGCGGCTGGTGGATTAAATTTCCACCTAATTTGACGATTTGTTAAACCTTCAGATATGTTGGAATGATATTTATGAAATTCATTATTAATTTCGTTGAGGTATCGATTCGCACCAACGAAATTTGTCCCATTATCGCTTAAAATTGTATGACAAATTCCTCGCCGTGCAACAAACCTATCTAGTGCCGCGAGGAATGCTTCCGAGCTCAATTCAGTCACGGACTCTAAGTGAACCGCTTTGGTACTAAGACAAACAAATAAACAAATATATGTTTTATAAGTTTTTGCGCCACGGCGGCGACTTTCTTTTATAATAAATGGACCTCCGAAATCGATTCCGGTGGTATGAAAACATCGAGATGGTTGAAGTCGCACTGATGGCAACTTACCCATCAAGGCAGCTACAGCAACCGGTTTCACCTTGAAACAACGGATACATTTAGAAATTACTGTACGAATTAAATGTCTTAAACCGATAATCCAATATTTTCTTTGAATTAAAGACTGTAGCGTGCGAGGACCACAGTGAAGATATTTTAAATGATAATGTTCGGTTATCAATTTAGAAATGGGACTTTGTTTCGCTAAAAGTAAGGGATGTAATACTGATAAAGACAAGTTTGCTGTATCGATACGTCCCCCCACTCGCAATAAACCCTCCTCATCAAGAAAAGGAGATAACTTTTGAATCGGTTTTTCGCATTGTCGATTAGTTTGGACTTGATCGATTTGTGATGTCATATAATGATTTTGAGTAAATTTAACTAGTATCTTGACGGAATTATCGAGTTCGGAACTGGTAAGTGCAGAGAATTGTCGATCAGACTTAACCCTTTTAGCATTTGAGATAAACCGAAAACACCAAGCTAACACTCTTTGAAGTTTTGTAAACGAAGAATAATTTTCTGTCAGATTTAAAAGTAAATTATTTTCATGTTGAACAATATGAAAGCTTTCTGTAGCTACATGTTTTAATTCAGGTAGCTCTTCTTTGGCCAACAAGACTTGCTTAGAAGGCCAAGAGCTAGGTAAGGCTTGCAACCAAGCTGGACCAGACCACCATAAAGGATGGTTGGCAAGTTCAGGACAGGACACACCGCGACTGCAGCAGTCAGCCGGATTGTCCTCCGTTGCTACGTGATACCAGAGTTTAGGACGAATCATGTCAGTTGCTTGAACGACACGGTTAGCAACGTACATTTTTAATAAATGTGGTGCCGCATTTAACCATGACAAGGTTGTCATGCTATCATGATAAGCTCGTAGGGAGCTAATATGAACTTTATTTTTAAGAAGATTATACATGTGAGATAATACTCTCGCTAGAAGCACTGCTGCGCTTAACTCTAGTCGATTTATTGTAGTAGGCTTAATAGGAGCTACCCGAGATTTCCCTATCAACAAATTAGTTACTGTAGGATTTTTCATATCCTCAGTAACAACACACAAATATACACAGCATCCATAACCTTTTAACGAACCGTCACAAAACCCTACCAAGTGAATTTGTAGAGGATTACAAGGTATGACATGCCTAGGGAGCGAAAGGTTTTGTAAATCAGATAGATTCGCGGCTATACAATGCCATCTTTTAGCTAAGTCCTTAGGGATAGTTTCATCCCAAGATAAATTTAGACACCACATCTCTTGCAGCAGAGATTTGGCTGCAAAGACAACTGGCCCAATCCAACCTAAGGGATCGAATATCCGGGCCACTATGGAGAGGATGGACCTTTTGGTAAACTCGACATCAAAAGAGTCTGAAAAGGTGTACGAGAAGTTGTCATCCGAGGGGTTCCAACGGATTCCTAATATTTTAATAAACTCATTTCCTGAGTCGTCAAAACATTTTGATGTTTGACAGTGGTCTAGCGGAACATTCGACAAGAGACTTGGCTCGTTGGTGCTCCACTTACGAAGATCAAAGTGACCTTTAGATAGCAAGCTGGTAAGGTCAGCTTTTAATTGTCTGGCATCATCAAGCGATGAACTGCCAGTGGTAATATCGTCCATGAACATTTCTTCGGACAGAACTTCAGAGACACGACTCGTATATTCTGAGCCATGGTCTTCAGCAAGTTGATGAAGTGTTCGAATGGCTAAATATGGTGAACTACTGACACCATATGTTACTGTATTTAACTCGTACTCAGTTAACGGTTGTGTAGGCTCGGAGCGCCATAATATGTGTTGATAGCACCTATCTTCAGGTCTAATTAAAATTTGTCGGTACATTTTACAAATGTCCGCAGTAAAAACAATTTTATGAAGGCAAAATTTAGTTACTAAATCGATAATGTCGATTTGAAGTTTTGGTCCAACATGCACAATATTATTTAGAGAAAGATTGCTTGTAGTCTTACTACTAGCGTCGAAGACTACTCGAAGACGAGTCGTAGCACTCTCCGGGCGTACGACACAATGATGCGGAATTACGTAACGGTCAGTAGACGAAGCGTTTGAAGGCTGCATATGTCCTAAACTTTCGTACTGGTTCATAAATTCCTTATATTCGTCTTTTAACTCGGTTTGACGAGTAAGACGTTTTTCTAAGTTAAGAAAACGATTGAATGCATGTTGGTATGAGTCACCCAACGAAGGGGCGTCATCTTTTAACATAATTGGTACTACATACCGACCATCGGATGTGCGATAGGTACCTTTTTTATATTTTTGTTCACAAATATCATCCTCGGGAACGGAAATTATACATTTCGGCGGTTCTTCGGACTCCCAAAACTGTTGAACGATATCATCGAGCGTACAAGAAGATGCGAGTAGTGACGTAACAGGTTCTTTGGGAAATTGTGGTTTTATGTTATGAAAATATTGTCCGGTTATCACCCAGCCGAACACACTGGACAACGCACAGGGTAGTTCGGGACCGGGAGTAAAACGTGACCCGGTATATATTTGATCAAAACATTCGACACCTAATAAAAGATCGATCGGACCGGATTTATAAAATTCGAAGTCGGCGAGATCTAGGTGCGTAAAATAGTCCTTGACGACTAACGGTAACGTTGTCGAAGGCAGAGCGGAAGTAATTTTAGGTAAAACTACTAAGGGTAATTCAAACTTCGGTGACTCACTCGTACGGGGTATTATCGAACCAAAAGTGTAACCCTTTATATTACAAACAGAATTTTGTCCAAGTCCAGTAACACGTAAATTACATTTTTTAATGTGTAAACCTAATCGCCTTGCGCACGCACTCGTTATAAAAGAATCCATCGAACCGCTATCAATAAGGGCGCGCGCATACTGAAGCGAACCATTTCTATGGTACACACGAACTATCGCTGAACCCAATATTTTCGTACGGCTAACCGTGGTACAAGTTGAATTTCCCGAATCAGTAGTACTAGTGAAGGTAGTATTCGTGCCAGATTTGTCAATTAAATTGGGGCTAACCGTAGGCGAATTTTTATTTTCACTATGTAAAATAGTATTATGTTTCGCATTACAAATAAAACAAGTGAACTTGGATGTACAACTAGTATGTTCGTGACCTGGTCTTAAACAATTTCTACACAATTTTAATTTTTGAACGAATTCTTTACGCTGTTCCATACTCATGGAATGCAGCTTACTACATCGATAAATTGAATGATCTTCATTACAACATAAACAAACAAACTGATGATTTTTATTCTTGTTATTATTATGGGACGTCACAAATGACGACCTTTGTATGGATTTGGTAGAATGCGTACCAATATCCTTACGCGTATCCGAGACTTTCTGAATTCCGCTACGAAATTGTTTACCCTTAGTGTCTGAAGAAGTGGTCGAACCGGTTTGACTTACTTCTAGAATTTTTATATAATTTTGTAAATAAACGACTAAGTCATTGAACCATGGAATTTCATTCCTATTTTGTAACTCGAAACGTTTTTTGGTTTCAAAGTCAAGCGACCTTGACGCAATATAAAACAATATAAACTCGGGTAAATTTTCAATATTTAAGGCGCGTAAAGCGTTTACACTTTCATACAGCACATTCGTATACTCAGATAAGTTAGTTAAAGACGGCCTATTGAGTGGAGTCAGTTTGAATATTTTTTCTAAGTAAGTTGTAGCTAGAATACGCTTGTTGTCGTATCTATCTAACAAGGCACTATAGACTACAGAGTAGTTAGCTAAGGTTATAGGTATACCTTTAGCCAACGTTAACGCATTTCCGGATAAACATGAAAGTAAATAATGGAATTTTTCAATATCAGACAAGGTAACGTTATTATGAACAAGTGGAACGTAACTATCTTTGAAAGTCTGCCAGTTTTCAATATGTCCGTCAAACCTAGGTATTTCAATTTTAGGTAACTTAACCTGAGCAATAGATGATTGACGGCTATCACTGGGTTCCGACTTAGACACTGACGGCGAGCCTAAAGAATCGGCCAACTCAACCGCAACGTAATATAACTCGTCAAAGGACAACAATGCTTTGTTATCGTATTCATGTTTAGGATTCGCTTGTAATTGTAACTTGTTTAAGTTTTCATGGGCATCTATAAAATTATTTCGAACTTTTTCGATCGATTTGAAACGAGCCCTAAACGATGGAATTTTAGTTTTGTCCTTTGCGACATTCTTAACTAAATCAAATATTATTTGTATATTTTTAAATTCAAATTCACGTCTTTTCGTATACTGCTGAATTTCAATGTTCAAATCTGCCGACATTTTGTTTTATATAAACTAACTCGAACAAAATGCAACGAACGAATGAATGACAATGACGTAGCTAATATCTTCGAATAGGTGCTCCCCAACCGCCAAACGGCTAGATTCGGTTTTTTGTCGGTAACTGACAAATAATTTAAAAGATAGGTAGGTAGTTAGATAAGTAAGTAGGTACACAACCACTCCCAGCCCGAGATGATCCGAACCTTGTGTAGAAAGTTCAAGAATCGTATTTTACGGTACGGAGGTACGAAGGTACAACATAAGAATGATAGGTAACAATTATTTATTAGAATTACCTATATTTTCGAGCACAACTAATACACAAAACAAGACACTCCAACAACTAGCATCAGTCAATCCAGCAGCAATTAATTACTTTATAATAGGAATGTATCGTGAATAATTTGTACAATGAATTTAAATTAAATTTTAACAAAATGTTTTATAGATAGTAAGTTCGCCGGGCGCTCCTCTTGGAGTTGGGTACCTACAAGCGAGCGAGCGACGCTTACGGAACAAGTAGGTAGCTATGCCTACTTGCCGAGTATGATGTAAAATTACAAAGAAACCAGTGAATTTGTGGGCTTTGTTACCACTTATGATATTTACTGAATCTAGTATGAATGTAAAAATTAGATTAATATAATATTACTCGAAAATATTTGATATTTTACGAGATTACGTGAGGGTATGATACCTCACAGGAGGCACCATTAAATGTATGAGATTCCCTGGATGGGCCGCTGCATTTATCTGTTGCTAGCCTTTTAGAGATCCTGGTAGGGTGGAAAAATGACGACTTACCTGGAGTACAGGAAGGACGTAGACAGGGGCACACCAACGACGGAACCGCTTGAGAGTTGACCGGCCGGTATCTCTTAACGTGCGCACTTTCACCAAATAACAAGGTTCTATGAGCTAAACAGTCATTGAATCCCACAGGGAATCGAGTGTAGGCGTTCACTGGTGGAAGAACAATTTTAATTTTTGGGAGCTCTTGCAGCTCCACGTTCCAACCGAAAAATCTTGTCACACACACTAGTTTCGTTTTCTCAACGCATCGCGGCGCTAGTGCTGCGCGCGCGTTTAGTTCACTTAGATCGATGCATTCATCGATTTCGTTGGCGGCAAATTTAAATTGGGAATGGAACAGTACTTGGACGGGAAATTAAATCAGGATAGGTTGAAGTCTGTACAATATCGCTATAGCTTAAAGTCACTGACTGATTGAGTAACTTCAAGCAGCGACTGGTTAATGGCAGCTAGTACCGAGAAAGAAAGTTTACTAGTGGAAACTAATACCCGCTTGTGAACGCTTTGGCGATTTGGCGGCTCCATTAGCTCAGTTGGTAGCGTTCTTGCCTTCAAAGCGACTGGTCCCAGGTTCAATCCCAAGCCAGGGCAGGTCTTGCATGAAGTGACGTATTATATTGCATGTCCATGCTTCCTGCGTTATAATGGTGATATATAACAGATTCAGGTAAATAAGATAGTTCTGATGGTACTTACTATTTTGTATCTTGGTCAATTTAATATCGGCATACACCTCAAGCTGGTTACAAGCCCAGGGTAGGTACGCATCGAAGTTATCAGGAGTAGGTTCCTTGGAAACCTCTCCAGTAGCACTTGATGTGTCGGGATTTTCCTGAAACCTCTTCTCCATTATAATAAAATATATGTAAAATTGTTATAACAAATTTGAGCAAAACATATAAAATTAACGTTAAAATGACAGCATATTGACAGTGAGAGAGACCAGAGACGCCTAGTATATATTTTAGTCTATGGAGAGAGAGAGAGAGAGCTGTCAAAAAGACATGAATTAGTCTTTTTTGTATAGTGTTTCTTTACAGAGCTTTTTGTATGCAGAAACGACGTTCATCGTTCATCTGTTGTTCGTTCGTTTGTCTATTTCTGTTCACAAAAAGATTATACATACATATATGTACATATCTATTAAAAAATATTTTTTGGAGGCTTTGCTCCGTTTGAAACCTTACTCATTTTAATTAACTTCTACTTTTAAAAAGCCTTGTTCTGTACAAAGTTACAGAACTACGGAATCCTACTGGACTGTTAAGTAAGTTTTCTTTTTTGGAAGCGCACGTGTCTCGAATCCGAAGGTGAAAATCATTATTGGCCTTATCATGTTTATACACCATTGTTTTGATGTGAAAACGTCTTTAAAATTGCTTTTTAAAGACGTCTAAACGAGATTGAACCGCTTTTTATGTCGCCTTTCAAAAACTCAAGTGTTGTAGCGCAAAATATGCTGAAAATAGAAGAATAAATCTAGCCCTCCAGTGAAATGATCTCATATATTAAAAAGAGGTAGATTCGATATGTTAAAACTGACGCGAAGTCAATGTAGTCCCAGCTTTCGCTCATACAATAACGTACTTCGCTGATAGACGTGCACTCAAGTAAGAAAGTCTGGAGTAAGTGAGAGAGCCGCATCAGTTAGTCAAACCAAAGTGCTAGTGAAAGTAAGATAAATATATGTATATTCCGCTGTTTGGATACGTTAAAGCGTAGTAAATGTAGTTATAAAATATTACTAGTTAATGTGACAGACGAGACATTGAAAAAATCCCCACCAGGACACTCACTACCTGCATCAATTTGTGATGATAGTTCAAAAGTAAGTCCTATTATCACAAAATTGTGCGCATGGTACCAACTTCAACAAGTTATGTCACACGTTTTGGTGTTGAAGTCTGTATTTTTTTTTTTGTAAAATAAAAAATTTCACCCTTTTTTAATGACCCTGGCTACTACAGAATAGATTTTCAATGATGATATCACAAAGATAAATCAACACCTTTCAATTTTTGGAGTGTAACTCAAAAAATTTGGTGAAATTTGAATGGGACCACCTCTGAAGTATATTCAACCAAACAGAAAAATAATTTTGAGAATCTGTCCACAAATGACAGAGAAATTGGCTAACATACACATAAAAAAATGCATACACACAAACATATAACCTCCTCCTTTTTGAAGTCGGTTAAAAAGACACTTGTGGGTGTCACACATGCGGGGCCATTCCGCGTGCGTCATGAAATCCGATATTAAAAACACCCTAAGGAGACTTTATTAGGGCTGTAATGCATAGGCTAATACAGAATGGTGGTCTTCTTCCAAACTTTGCCCTAGATATGCTTGATATTAAACATTGCTCAACCCTACTTCTTCGATATACGAAACACGAAGTTCGAGTAGCGGGGTAAGGGGGGAGTTCATAAGGAAGTACGTGCCTAACTTTGCGATGCCAGTCGGTAAGCTTAAGATTTATTTGTATATAACACTTTGAAATATCTTGGTTTAACTGATAAGAGGAGGGCTTTGAAAGTTGTAAGTTATATGCCTCGTGAGGGGGTTTGGTGGTGTGTTTAGAAAACAAATATATTATTAAATGAATGATGAAATGATGTTAATACTTTTTTGTTAAAAAACCTAACGTGATTTTCACTCATTTTTAATTAGAAATACGGGATTATTCACGTACTATTTATCGGATAGGTCCAACTATAGTTTGGACCACATTCGGTGGTCTTTTTCAAGGAGTGTCCGGGACGCCCGAACGCGCTCGCTTAGCACTGAATGTGGTCGAAACTATAGTCGGACCTATCCGATAAGTATTACTTGAGTAATCTCGTATTTCTGAATTAAAAAATGTTGTTAATAGTGATTTAATTTTTTTGTCCATTTTACACAAATTTCCAATTTGTTTATTTACATTTTCAAATGACAAGGCAAACTATTAACAAACTACAAATAAACTACTACGTCGTATATGTGTAACGCCCGCTGTGATTATTGTTTAAATAGTTGATGTTAACCCTTACGCATCTGTCGACGTTAGTTTCATTCATGAATCTGCTGTTCTAAGCGTAAACAGGATGTCGAGCCAATAAACGTTTTATAATAATAGATAATTATAATAATGCCTCTGGCCATGACCAAGACAAGAGTCTTCGAACAATGTGTGTTCCCAGTGATGACTTATGGCACTGAAACGTGGTCTCTTACTATGGGCCTCATAGAAAAGCTCAAAGTCGCACAACGAGCTATGGAGAGGGCTATGCTCGGGGTTTCTCTACGTGATCGAATCAGAAATGAGGAGATCCGTAGAAGAACGAAATTCACCGACATAGCCCAGAAGATTAGCCAGTTGAAGTGGCAGTGGGCAGGGCACATAGCACGCAGAACAGATGGCCGATGGGGCCGAAAGGTTCTGGAGTGGAGACCACGGACCGGCAAGCGCAGCGTAGGTCGTCCACCGACACGGTGGACAGACGACCTGAGGAAGGTTGCAGGACGACGTTGGATGCAGGCCGCTTCCAACGTCGGTCGGCCGGTCCTTTTGGAAAATCATGGGGGAGGCCTATGTTCAGCAGTGGACGTCCTACGGCTGAGATGATGATGATGATGATGGCCATGACCACTAGGCCACCGACGGCAGGACGGGGGGACGGGGACGGAACGACATCTATTGAACAGCATGACAGCATTGTAAAACCCAAAAGTAAGTGTTTTCAATCTCTTACTTTTTATATTGATGTCGCAACACTTTATATTTTTTTAATGAACTCACGCCTGCTTAGCGAGACCAAACATCGCAATTTTAGAGAGAAAAATACACATCCTCGGACGGGAACCCGCGTCTTCCGAGAATCCGTGTCAGACGCCATGACTACTGGCAAAGAAACTCAAAAATTAAAGTCTCGAGGTGACGAACGTACCACGAAAAACTACAAGTGCGCTGATATCT
Organism: Selenia dentaria; assembly: GCA_917880725.1. Classification (NCBI taxonomy): domain Eukaryota; kingdom Metazoa; phylum Arthropoda; class Insecta; order Lepidoptera; family Geometridae; genus Selenia; species Selenia dentaria. The sequence continues at coordinate 6,533,896 of OU862901.1, read as the reverse complement.
TGATAATAGTAAAAATCAGTTTTTTTATACAGATCGATAATGCTCTATGAATACAATGACCAAAAAAGGTACAGGAAAAGAATGATGACCGAATAGTATTTTCGCTTACCGCAAAAAACATACTAAATATGTCCACAAATATAAACATTCACTAAACTCTCTGAATTTTGAGCGATAACATTGTATTCTTAAGTAATATATAAGGAAGGTATAGTATTATAAATATTTTAAGCAACAAATTTGTATTTGTTTGTATGTATCAAAAAATACAAAGAAAACGCATTATTAATGCATCTTTGCATCACATCGACGAATCTGATATGCAATTTTCAACCTTACATAAAGCCTCGTAAATAATTTTAAAATTGGTTTTAGACCGCGCCTTAAGCTCTGGATGATACTGCAACTGTCTGGGAAAGGGTAGTACTTAAATTTTAATGAATAAACAAACATTTTGAGACTAAAAAGAATATACGAGTTTTAATGCAAATATGTATTTGAGATTATCGTGATCAGTGTTAAGTACAGCTTCACCGAACAAAATATACTCAACTTACACGCGAAAAACGAATTGACTAAAACAGCTCTTTCGAGAACATCAATATAACATTAAAGCTATGAGTATATACTCGGTATCCAGCGGTAGTCGTTTGCCACAGTCTCCGCGAAAACAGAGACGTTTCGCGGGGGGTTCACCCGCCAGGGGTTGCGGTGGGGCGGATGGGGGGCACCTGAGACTCCGCCAAGACGGAGCTACGCTGTAAATTAGTAACAGTATTGTAGGTTCATAAAAAGGTCGCGTTGTACTCGACTTGATCATCTCACTGACATGCACGACCGAAACAGCTCGTTTTTATGGTTCCCTAGTACACGGATCCTATTAGTAACCTACGCCGTCAACTTACCAGTCTGCTTGTCTAATATAAAGCTGTATTTTTGACCGTAACTTACTAATACTTTCATAGAATACATGTTATTTTTAATTATTATTATGTTATTTTTTCATTACAATTTAGAGGGGGAATTACATTAGTAAATGAAAAAAGCTAGTAACGGCAAAAAAATAAAAAAAATATTATTAAACAACAAAAACTTATTGAAATAGATATTTGTAATACACACACATTTATTTTTGTTGACGTTTCCGAACGCTGAACAAAAAGAGACAAGAACAACATTTTCACCCACAGATTCCGAATTCGGACGCCGGACGGCGTTCTTAGCGTTATTTTCGCAAAAAAACGCTCACAAGGGGTATATTCGACGCACTAAATATTATCATTATTTTAATATTGGGATTGGACCGCACCTTATGCATGCCAAATGTTATGTTACAGCTCTGAAACCCGATACACAACGGCCACTCTCTGCTGATGTAAGACACCCATCGGCAACTAGTCGAGAGGGGCTACAAGAAATATGTCCTTCTGTAGCATCCTCTTGGTAAATATATAATATCAATCAAATACCTGGATGTATTACATGAACGTCGGACTAAAAGCGTCATAATACCAAGTGAGTACATTAGTATGAGTTAGTGTATTTAGATTAGTCTAAAACTATCATCTCTAAGATTATCATATTCTTGATCTCAGTATAATACCTGCGATGATCAGTATTTTTTATGCACATAAGTGAAAATACTGGCTGGTCGTTCACTTGATGGTAATCGTCACGCCTCCACATGACATAAATTACTTTTACAGCGTAAAGTTTTACCGTCACGCGTCATACCTACCCATGATAATATAGATATAAAATGGCAGATAACGATAGGTAGACATATCACAAACACGCCCAAGCTTAGAGCTACTGCATCTGACAGCACCAACCGAAGGAGGCACTCAAAATTTCGCTTATATAACGGCAGCGTGGAGCAGAATTAATTAGTTTTATAGCGTAAAGTTTTACCGTTACGCGTTATACCTACCCATGTTAATATAGATAGATAATGGTAGAAGGTGCCGTGATGGGCATACCGTTAAATAGTTATGGCCATCACTTGTATTGAGTTGAAATTATATTGGTCCTCATTTTAGGAGTACTCACTTTAGGTGTTGAAATAAGAGAATTTCATTTATTTCATAGCATAACGAGTCATTTAACCTAACCGTGGTCAGTGCAACTATCAACGTCACCTTGTTTAAAAAAAATATAATGAAGGAATTTACTTGTTTTGAATTACACTAAAATATTAAAGTTTCTGATGTCATTTAAAGTATTTATAAATAAATAGCCAAAAGAAAATGTATTTAGATGTTTTGTATTATTTTTGAAGTCGTAGTTTTTTCCTATTGACAGCATATTACGGAAACGTGTTGTTGTAAGACACAAGTAAAATTTGAACAAGTGCAATTTGAAAAATTGAATACCAACTTCCATTCTATTACTTTAGTAAAAATCAGTTATTGGAGTGTAACTCAAAAACTACTGGACCGAATTTGATAAAATTTACATGGATTTACATGGGACCACAAGAGAAGCGCCAGCTTTCAAACAAAAAAAGAGTTTTGAGAATCGGTTCACCCTATCGAAAGCTATGAGGTAACAAACATGAAAAAATACAGTCGAATTGAGTACCTCCTCCTTTTTGGAAGTCGGTAGAAAAGCACTGATAACTTATAGTATCCATACTTTACTGGATATTAATTTTGAAGTGGAATTACAGAAACGTTGATTTATCACAGCATCGAGTCAATGTAATGTTTAAAGAAGAAATATTTCCACTTATATAATAAAGCAAATTGTAATCAGTAATAAAAGTTTATAAAGAGAACATAAGAAACTAACTTAAGATAATTATGAATGGGTTATTTCCCTTCTGCGACAAAGGTTGACGCTGCTGGCTTTGAGTAACATCAGACCCATTTCAGACCAGATATATTCCGGCTGATCTCCAAACAGCTGGACTTATTTTGACGAGACTTTCACCGGCATTTAGATGATATTATAAGGATTTTAGTGATATAATATTGTATTAAAAATTACAAAAAAATTAAACCGACTTCATCACCAAAAAGTGTCAAATAACTTGTTGAAGTCGGCATGATAGTTCAAAAGTAGGTACCAATTATCACAGAATTTTGCGCATGGTACTGACTTCGTGCTTGACAGAATTCGATCAAATTTAAATGGACCACTTTGGAAGTATTCTCTACCAAACAAAAATTTAAGAATCGGTCTACAAATGGGGGAAAAATCGCATACACAAAAATAAATACATCGATCATATAAACTACTCCTTTTTTTAAATCGGTTAAAAAAATAGGGTTACTCGCACAAAAAAAGATTATTCCGTGAACCATACAAGCAAAATCACGGGTCAGCAATATATAAGAAAATTAATCGCTATATTATTATATCAAAAGTAATAAAAAGAAATATGGATCGTTGTAATGCGGTTGAGTCAAATTGCATTATGTAGCATGATTTAAAAACAAAATATACACTTATGTTATATTTTTATAACCTCCAATGTAAACTCTTGGTTAATTTGGTTAACATTTAGAACCACAAGGCAATTATGTATCTCAGTTTCAATCAAATGTTGATTGAAATTAAAAAATGTCATTTTTATCAACTCCAGTCAGCAACTTACTAACAATTCGGTTTACCTATTGTATTTGAAATCAGTACTTCGTTACAATCAAATTTTGATTAAATACTTTAAAAATTAAGACCTTCTATCAGTTTTGACAGCTCCAATAAGCAAAATTGTTAGTAAGTGGCAATTGGATGACAAAAGTGACATAATGGCGATTTAGATTTCCATTAGCATTTGATGGCAACTGAGATACATAATAGCCCTGTGGTTCTAACAACTTAAACAAGATTTTACATTGGATATATTAAAATATCACTTAAGCTTGTAGCGGCTCCATCATATTTTTTAAATAAAGACTTGTTCACGTCAAGCTTTAAAAATGTATTCTGTCTCTTTCTGGTTCCAATGATACTCGTAAGATAAAAATAGAACGACATTTTATAATTTGGTTTAGTGCTAAACGTATTCAGTGTGTGATAATGTCACACACAACTATGTCACACATAACTAAGTCACACACAACTAAGTAACTATGTAACATGGAGTATTATATAGCCTACCCAGGCCCACCTACCAGGACCACCTAAGCATCACTACCAAAGAAGCTTTACTTGGCGTAGTTCTACCAACATCATAATAATTTTAATGGAATCCAGTTAATCCTACCGAAGGGAGGCGAGGGGGTGAAAGGGGTGCGTATAAAATTACGTAAACAGAAACTATTACGTTATAACGCTGAAGACGTTTCATTTAATTAAAATTTAATTAATTTTAGGCGACTCCGTTTCTACGTCTTATAAACGTAGTAATATATGCTTGAAGGGGAATGTTTGTGGAAAACTGTGTGGCACAATAAATCAACTCATTTTTTTGAATTCAACCAAATTAATTCTCAAAGACTCCTTTACAGATAAACGTCTAGGACAAGATTGAATTTGAGTGGAAAAAATATTGATAAATGTGTTAGATAAATAAAAACTTTATAATAATGTTATTAAATAGCTAACATTAATCATTTCAATAACCCCTCATGATTGAGGAAACCAGCCCCCGTTCAATCCCTTCTACCCAGTCCTTGAGAATGTTGGTTTGATGATTATGTCATGTAAAAAATGAGATAATAAACTTCAAATGCCTGAACAGATGTCCATAAAGAGATAAGAACAATCTCTCTCACAGAAAAAACCGCATCAAAATCGGCTTCTTTGTTTGGGAGCTATATACACAATAGCCACAGAGATACGTACGTTAAAATTATAACACCTCTCTTTTTATCGGGGGTTAATATTTCTTCTCATCACGCAAATACATACATACCTCCATCCTCCGTCCAGGAATCAAATCTGTAACCTCGCACTTTGAAGGTAGGCTCAGTACCAATTGAGCTACTGGGAGTCCGTTGAATACTGCTTGTTTGGAGGGTTCGGAAGTTAGGGTAATAGCAGAGTACCTACTGATATGAACATTACAAGTGAAATAGAAATCGCAGGCTAATGATTTGTTGATCTGATTTGTATTTAAAAAAGGTTATCAGCTTTAAAGTTATATGATTATTAACGGGATATTTACCGAGGTAAGGTTGTGGAATGACTGACAGTCTTCCCGTGAACATGGTGCATGTAACTGCGCCGAAATATCGGGAGCTCACTCCACAACCTTACCACGGTAAATATCCCGTTAATAATCATATAACTTTAGTGAACAACCGTGATTGTTTAAAACAGTGTGTTATCAGCTTTATTCCTATTAAAAACAAAATTTGGTGTATCAATCAATAGTGGTCAATTGTTTTTTTTATATCTTCGTATTGTATTTAAGTTTCAATATAATTTTTATATGATTTCATTATCCTACGTGAAAAACAGTGATTAAAACAATATATCTTACACATGTCTGTTTCAGTTAGCGGCAATTTTTCGCAGTCTGACCAATCTGCGGTTGGAGAATACCGAATACTACCAAAATCTTCTAGTTTTTAAGCTTCACGACCTATTATATCGGCAACCACTTGACCAATTATGCTCATATTCACTATTCCTCTTAAACCTAGTGCGTGTACTAAATTTTCTAATTTTTAATAATAATTTTAATAAAATATTTTTTCTAAAATCAACATCGATCGGTAAATAGCGCTGCAGCAAGAATCACCGACGACATAATAATTATATTGAATAGTAGAAAATGCATACCAAGTTTCGTCAAGATTGGTTGAAAAAATGCGACATGAAAGACACAAAACACAACCTATCAAACATAGGGACAGTAACGTCAATTTGGCCAGTTAAAGCAGAGACTCTTCACTCGCTCGCGCAAGTATATTTCAATGAGAATTCCTTCACTATTTCCAGCTAAAACAGGCTGCTCGGTTTGCGAAGATATTTATTTACCTTTAAGTAAAATATCAGCGACTTAAGTACACATTAGTATACACACAGTAAGTCTTTGGAGTGTTCTCCATACAAACGTATTTCCCCGATTTCCTCTCTAGATGAATAGTGCCAATATGTTTATGCGACATAGATATTGGACCACTATCTTGCATATGCATATATGCAAGGTAGGGGTCCAATATGTGCTTTTATTAATATGTTATTTTAACGACTGCCGAATCCCTAGATGTAGAAACACCTTGTCAAAGTTTTAAGGACAAGTCTTGTCCCGAGACAAACAATCGGGGCTGACAGCTTAACGTGCCCTCTAAAGCACAGCAGCGCTATACAATTACGTTACTCTTACGAAAATTTTCGTGCTAAGCCTACAGACGCCGTATCGTATCGTAAGCGTCAACGCGTTACGCTTTGGAAGAAAAACTATGAGTCACTGTGTCACAGTTGCCATAGATAAATAAAATAAGACAGTTTGTACTGTTTCACGTGAGCGACACGTTACGTTACACTTACGCAGTTATTCGTGCTAGGCCCCACTGGCATCGGACGTAAGATCCCGTGCTTCGAAGGCAGGGATTGTACGAATTGAACTTAAGATGCGGTCCAACCCCAATTTTAAAATAATTTACGATGAAAGCATCGTAAATTATTTTACGATGCTTTCAACCTTACGTAAAGACATAAGGTTGAAAATCGCTTGTTAGATTGACGATGTAATGCGAAAATGCGTTAATTTTGTACGTTTTCTTAACATTTTTCGATATATACTAACACAATTGAAAAAACTACTTTAGTACTATATGTTGGCTATGTATTACCTAAAAAATAATATAGTGTTATCGCTGAAAATTCTAAGAGTTTGGACGTGAAAGTTTATTTTTATGGACCTATTTAGGTTTTTTTATTGCAGAGAGCGAGTAATATTTATGAATTCTGTTCGGTTCTTACTCTTTGTCTGTTCCTTTTCTAACCTACGTATTTTTTTCATAGATTATTATCGATCTGTTTCGTTACACTAGATGTTTAAAGATTCTGCTTTTTACTATTATCAGGATAAATAGCTGTATAAATAGATATGCAAGTAGTATAGACAGATAAATAGCCTTCAGACCCTTTTACATCATACGCTTTATTATTTATTCCTTAACTATTCTCCCCAAAGCTAATAAGAAACATAAGGATACAACAGTCATATTCTATTAAGCGTAGATACGCGGGGAATTTCATAATGCCACTTACGGAGACAATAGGAGCGGTAGTTGCCGGGCTGTGTTTCTCAAAGTTAAACTTAAAGTAATGACAAAATAAAGATAAATAAAAGGCAAGTATTCGGAACAGAAACGCAAATAGCACATTGTTCGAGTCCACAGAAAAAAGGGGTTCTTTGATGACAGATAGATGCAAGCTAATCTGCTCACTTGCTCTTGCGCTCTACATAATACAAGGACCCTTCCTATCCGCGGGAACTGTTATTGGCAAATTGTGGTTACGCCGCACAAGCCATACAAACAAGAAGAAGATAATACGACGTTAGGACGACTTGACATAATACTATTCGTCGGCTTATTGCAAGAACTCACTAACGGCAAAAAATCATTAAGTACAGTTATAACAGTTAAACTTGTCTCGATTAGCTCTATAAAGAGCAAAAACTCATTTATTTCTAGCTTTTCAAATTTAGCCGTTATGACCTAGACGTAAAGTCGATAATTACCATTTTGGATTACCTGGTTCTTATAAACTCGGTAAAGTACAATAATAGTTTTAAGTAAATAAAAAAAAAAAAATTGGCACATTTTTTGTAATATAAATGTCATTAAAGTAACTTAATAACTTTTAAAGAAACGCGTTACGCACATCGCTTTTGAAAAGCATTTGGTTAAAATCATTAAGTGCACATAATTACTTCTTTAAATCTATGATTTATGACAAATAAAACAATAATTATTTTATTTGTCATAAATAATAGTTACTACACCTCAAAGATGTTTAGTAAACGCTACCAGGAAAAGAACAGTATCGCGCACTTATTTTTTTCAAATAAATGCAAAAATCAATAATCAAAGTTTGTGAAAAATTCTTTAAGAATACTCTTTGTATATCTAATGGGCCTATCAACAAAGCATTTAGTGATGTTGGAAGTTCGGGTAGTTTAGAAGGGGTAGATAGACGTGGCAAGTACGAGGCATATAACAAAACAAAACAGGAAGATTTGGACTTCATCAAAGGACACATCGAGTCATTTCCGACTATGGAGTCACACTACTGTCGAAAGAGTTCATCTAAAAAGTATTTATATAACAGCTTATCTATTTCCAAAATGTACGAACTGTACGAGAAAAAATGTAAAACAGCATCAAAATCTCCGGTTCCAATAAATGTGTATCGAAATATATTTTGTACACACTATAATTTAGATTTTTACAAACCAAAGAAGGTCCAATGCTTACTGTGTCACAAATATAACTACGCCAAAAAACAAGGCTCACCCGACCTGGCTATAACAAAATATGAAGAACACATATCCCTTAAAGATTAAAGCCGAGAAGCCAAAGAGGCAGATAAAATTCGGGCTAAAGAAGATGCAAAGTTTATGTCAATTACGTTGGACTTACAAAAAGTACTTCATATTCCATATAGTAACGTCTCACTTCTCTACTACTTAAGGACATTGAATGTATATAATGCTACTATTTACGAAGCTCGTTCTCCAAATGATGGTCTCTGTTACTTGTGGTCTGAAGTTGACGGGAAGAAAGCAAGTGATGATGTGGAAACGGCATTGTATCTTTGGATTAAAAGTCTGCCATCTTCCGTAACAGAAATATGTATATTTTCTGATACCTGTGCAGGTGGTTCAGACAACACACCTTGAGGTTATTGATTACAAATACCTCGAATCGGGCCACACTCATGTAGACCCAAAATCAGATGCGTTATATGCCAGTTTTGTCGATGATAGATCTTTGCAATATCATTAAATTAGCCAGGTCTTACAGAAAATCCAAAAAAATCACCAATATCAAGAAACCATACGAACCAGTGGTAATGGATCACATAGAGATTTTAGATCTAAAAGATCTAACAAATAATGCGATGTTGAATAGATCTCTTGGGCCTGATGGAGAAAGAGTACAATGGCTAAAAGTTAAAAGTTTTAGGTTTGTAAAAAAGAGGCCTAACATCGTTCAATATCGGTATGGCTAGAGGTCAGACTATAAAGAACTAGATGCGTCAATAAAAGGAGAAACTGAAACAGCCACCTAAACTATAAATCTGCGATAGCAAAAACCTACCGTAGACACTTAATTAAAAAAAGCTTACAGCAAAAAGCTTCCTATAACCAAAGCGAAGAAAAAAGATTTATTAAAAATGTGCTCAAAAAAAATAATACCCCCAGACATTGAAATGTATAGAGAGAAAAATTCCATCCTCGGACGGGATTCGAACCCGCGTCTTCTGACTCTCCGTGTCAGACGCCATTGACCAACTAGGCCATCGAAGTTCTGGTCCGAGCATATAATTTTAACTCTCTATTTGACTAACCGTCTTGCGGGGACGGAGCGACATCCATTGGATAGTTTAACAGTACCAGCCAACTGAAAGAAGCATTATTTAGAAATACTTAAACTTTCGTATTGACATCGCAGCCCTTGTAATTTTTATAGTATTACTTTTTAAAGCACTAACGCCTGCTTTAGCGATTTCAAACATTGAAATTTAAAGAGTTTTGAGAGAATAATTCCATCCTCGGACGAGATTCGATGCTCAGACCCGAACCTAGTTAGTCAATGGCGTCTGACACGGAGAGTCGGAAGGCGCGGGTTCGAATCCAGTCTGAGGATAGAATTTTTCTCTATAAAAATTTTAATGTTTGAGATCGCTAAAGCAGGCGTTAGTGCTTTAAAAAGAAATACTATAAAAAATACCCCCATCACTGGTACCAAAACCTACCAGAGAAGGAAGGTCGAGATATTTTACCAGAAGAAGTATATTCGGAAGAAGATGAGTAAATCGTTAAAAATTACTTGTATGTTTAATACTTATTTCATTTATTGAGTTACCATGTTTACTTTTATTTGTACTGATTTATGTGCCCAAGTGATTTTTTTGAGTTTAAGATTGTTTTCTTTTTAAGAATTTGTTATGAATATAAAGAAGACTGTTTTGTTAACTTTAAAGACTGATTAATACCAGTTGGTTCCTTTAAGAAACTAGTCTAATGTTAATACTTAGGCTGGAGTTCACCAACACATGTTTAAACTGTAAACGGACGTTTAATTCTTAAATGACCGTTTAGCAATATTTTTTTGTTCACCAAGCAGTAACCATTGATTAAGTTTCGTAATCGGATGTTTAAGTTAAACGATGTCTGCGACCTTGTTTAACCATTGGTTATTGTTTATTTACGTGAAAATGTCAGATGCTCTGAATTATATCTTTGAAGAAGATAACGTGTTAGGTTGATGATTTTGAAGATATTGAGCGAATTTTACGCGCACCCCGTGTTTTCCAAAGTGGATACAATTAAGTATTTAGAAGAAACTGACGTAAAAGCATTCGTTACAAGATTTCGTTTATATATAAAAATGTGTATAAACATAGTGCCTTGGAATTATTTGATTTAATTGATGAAAGTTGTAATATAATATCATCCATAATCACTTCAATAAAACTTACTTGAATTTTTAATTTCAATTACCACAAAATAACTCTGACGCCAACAAAACAAACACATAGAACTTCGAATCGAACTTTGATATTACCATAAAAAAGGTGCTGAATTAGAAATACATACAACTTGTGAACATACCATTGACTTGTCACGCATTACATTTTGTAGTATATTAATATTACCTTACCATATTTGAATGTAGCTCGGGTAAATGTAGATGATACAAGATACGCTACCATCTTTTCAAAGTAGTATTATACCATTCTTTCATTTACGACTCATTCGTCCAAAAACGCTCGATTACTTAAACGTTCGCTTTAAAAAGATGATGAACACAAAAAAAACGTAACATGTTTAAACAACTGTTTAGGTTTAAGGGGGCGATTAGGTAATCAATGGTTAAGTTCTAGTTGGTGAACTCCAGCCTTAGTCTAATTTAAGAAATGTCTAATTCACACTTAGTGTAAACTTTCAATGACAAGAAGTCATCAACTTTGTTTTTACGCTTTTAAAAAAATATTCTTTGATTTTTTTAACTCATTTATGTTTGATTTTAATAATAAATATATATAACTCTATAGTGGTGTTTTTTTTTTTATAAACACATAATATAATAAGATTTTATAGGACATCCAATAAAATCAAAAGTAATTAACTGATTTCTCAAACTTTTGTTTATGTCACTTAATGAGTTCTTGCAATAAGCCGACGTATTGTATTATGTCAAGTCGTCCTAACGTCGTATATAACGCCAATATCTATACCTATATCTCTATATACAATTTTCTCTATGGCTATATAATTTTTGATCTTGAACTTGTTAATAGATTTTAAGTCAATTATTGTTGAAACTACACTACCTTTGACCAGCAGTGCTAAGTAGTGCTAGTATTCGGAAATTAGAAGAGGTGGAGGCATTTTTTTGACGTCTGGATACGTACCTAATCCGGCCGCAGCCCTCTGGGCTTGCGTATTTGTATTTAAGTATGTATATCAGTCATCAGGTTACCATAGTACAGGCTATGCCTAGTTTGGGACCTGAAGACCTTTGTGTGGATTCATCATCATCTCAGCCGTAGGACGTCCACTGCTGAACATAGGCCTCCCCCATGATTTTTCAAAAGGATCGGTTGGAAGCGGCCTGCATCCAACGTCGTCCTGCGACCTTCCTCAGGTCGTCTGTCCACCGTGTCGGTGGACGACCTACGCTGCGCTTGCCGGTCCGTGGTCTCCACTCCAGAACCTTTCGGCCCCATCGGCCATCTGTTCTGCGTGCTATGTGCCCTGCCCACTTCCACTTCAACTGGCTAATCTTCTGGGCTATGTCGGTGACTTTCGTTCTTCTACGGATCTCCTCATTTCTGATTCGATCACGTAGAGAAACCCCGAGCATAGCCCTCTCCATAGCTCGTTGTGCGACTTTGAGCTTTTCTATGAGGCCCATAGTAAGAGACCACGTTTCAGTGCCATAAGTCATCACTGGTAACACACATTGGTCGAAGACTCTTGTCTTGAGGCACTGAGGTATTTTTGACGAGAAGACTTCGCGAAGTTTCCGGAACGCTGCCCAGCCGAGTTGAATTCGACGATTGACCTCTTTCTCGAAGTTGGACCTGCCTAGTTTGACTGTCTGTCCCAGGTAGATGTACTCGTCAACAAGTTCGAGAACTGAGTTCCCAACTGATATTGGGGTAGGTACAACATGGGCATTAGACATAATTTTCGTCTTGTCCATGTTCATCTTAAGACCTACCCGTTGGGAAACTCGATGGAGGCCTTCGAGCATTGTACTGAGGTCTTCCATGGATTCTGCCATGACTACAATATCGTCGGCAAATCGAAGGTGAGTGATGTATTCGCCGTTAATATTGATGCCAAGTCCTTGCCATTCCAGAAGCTTGAAGGCGTCTTCCAATGTAGCGGTGAACAGTTTCGGAGATATAACGTCTCCCTGTCTCACGCCTCTTTGCAATGGAATTGCCTTCGAACTCTGCTCCTGTACTCGGACTGACATGTAGGCGTATTTGTACAAACACTTCAGCACTTCAATAAACCGATAGTCAATACGGCACCGCTGGAGAGACTCAAGCACTGCCCACGTCTCGATCGAATCAAAGGCTTTCTCATAGTCCACAAACGCTAGACAAAGAGGCAAGTTATACTCTTCGGTCTTCTGTATAACTTGCCGTAGCGTGTGGATGTGGTCTATGGTACTATAGCCTTTTCGAAAACCGGCTTGTTCCGGAGGCTGGAATTCATCAAACCTGCGACTGAGACGGTTCGTTATGACCCTCGAAAACAGCTTATAAACATGGCTCAAAAGCGAGATGGGTCTGTAATTTTTAAGTAAAGTGTTGTCACCTTTCTTGAAGAACAGCACCACCACGCTTTTGTTCCATGCTCCTGGCGTTGAACCTTCGAGTAAGACGGTATTAAAGAGCTTCTGAAGGACTTTAAGTACCGGTGTTCCACCCGCTTTCAGAAGCTCAGATGTGATACCGTCGTCACCAGGCGCCTTGTTGTTCTTAAGCTGTTTCAAGGCCATTCTAATCTCGTACAGGCTGATGTCCGGGATATCGTCGGTATAATGTCGGGTCAGCTTGGCTCTTGGGTCTTTGACCGAGCTGCTAACAGGTTTAGCGACCGAGGTGTATAACTGTCCGTAGAAACTCTCGACCTCTCCTAACACTTCCGCTTTGGTCGACGCTACACTGCCGTCTCCTCTCTTCAGCTTCGTCAACTGGCTTTGCCCAATAGACATGTCTCTTGCAAACACTTTGGAGCCTTTTTTCCGCTCTATCGTCTCTTTAATACGGTTTGTATTAAAGATCCGGATGTCGTGTCGCAAGGACTTCCATATTCGTCTATTCAAAGTCAAAGTCAAAGTCAAAGTCAAAGTCAAAATTATTTATTCAATTTAGGCATCAAAGAAGCACTTATGAACGTCAATTTTTCATTACATATATTGAGCAGCCTATATGCTTCAGCATCATTCGAAGACTGCAGTTTCAATGAGCGTCGTTCATTCATGAGGTTGAGGGTATCGTTGGAGAGTTTCTGTGGCCTATCTGTACGGTGGGGTTTAAAGTACTTGGAACCCACTGTATGGACAGTTTCTACTAACCTGTTATTGATCTCGTCCACTGAAGCGATGTTCTCAAGGCAATCGAAGCGATTAGATAGCTCAAATTGAAAGCTCTCGGGGTCTTGAATACGGGCACGAGTGGGTCGGAGCGTAGACTTCATCAGACGAGACCTCTCCAGTTTGACATTAATATTCACCGTGCCTCTTACCATTCGGTGATCACTACCGGTTTTAACCCTGTTGATCACGGAGACATCAGTGAATATTTGCCTTTTGGTGGTCATAATGAAGTCAATCTCATTTCTCGTGGAACCATCGGGACTCAGCCAGGTCCATTTCCTGTGAGGTGGCTTCTGAAATTGAAAGAAACATTGAAAGAAAGAGTTCATCATAAAGAGTCCCTCTTTCTCCAGGAAGTCGGCCAACCTCTGTCCCCTACGGTTCCGTTGTCCATAGCCAAATTGCCCCACTTTCGACTCATCCTCGCTTCTCTTACCCAACTTCGCGTTGAAGTCCCCCATAACAACTAGAAAGTGTGGATTATATCCCATATTATATATTATATATATAAATAAAAGAATTTAGAATATTTCATTTCTAAGTGGATGAATCTAGCGCAGCATGTTAGTAGGAGACGGATTTCATTAGAAACGCGAATCTCACCTGGTGTTAGGTGGTAACCTCAGGATGAAACAGATGCATTGCGAACATAACTCTGAAACATTTGAAGTTGTTAAGTCTCGTGTGCCTGTAATTTCGCCGCCACCCATACCAGTCAAGCCGGAACACAGTATTGCGAACATTTCTGCTTCGCGGTAGAAATAGGTACGGCTTAGATTATATATGAGGTGTATATATAATCTAGGTCTGGTGAGGGTATAAGTTCGTCGGAACTGATATACAAAGAGTTCTAATGCACTGCAACTGCACTGTACATAGTACATACCAATCATATTCAAGTTAAGGATTTGAAACTGCATTCTCTGGGTTGCCAACCTAGATGCTCCAGCCGACTATCCTTCTGAAACCTGGGGCCTTACTATGAGCTCTTAAAGCAGGACTTCTAGACAACTGCCCGGTTTATTCGTACTATGACAACGTAAAAGCAGGCCTGCCCAGGCCTACTATTCAAGAACCGCAGAAAAACCGTTCACCTGTTTTTTTGTATGGACTCTCGTTAACATTACGCTCTATATCCACTCAGTTTATCAGCTTACAAACGTCTAGGCGTCTTCAATGTTGGTTATAGTTAATTGTTAGAATGCCAGAGACAATATTATCCGTTCACCTTTGAGAAAGCAATATTCAAACAATTCACCAAAATGAGCGTCATGGTATGATTTCATTCAAAACTGTTTATGCCAGGTTTAAGAACTGCACGGAACTTGCATGGTTTTTATGAAGCTGATAGTAAGGCCCCAGGCCTCCTTCTGATAGCTGGAAAAAGATTGAGAACATTTGTACTCGTGCTTGAAAGATGAGACGAAGGGAAGGGAGAGGATAAGACGCGGGTGCCTTATACTTGTAATTAGCATTCGTAGGGGCGGATAAATATACAAAGGAAGTGTCTACCCTATATCCAATTTAATGCTGCCTTATGCATGTTTATCTTATAATATATATTGCTATCTGTTCTTTCCATCATTAGCTTACGCTAGCCAGACTTGGAAGTTCACCTATACAATGAAAATAAAAATAAGATCGCGTCAAATAAATATGGAGAAAAGCTTAGTAAACGTCAAGTGATCTAAAATTAACAACTCAAGTAATTAATTTTGGCTTAGGTTTAAGCAATCACCAGATATAATGAAATATAACGCCCAAAAAATAGTGAGTGCATACCAGAATTTAGTCCCCATTTTAATATGAAATGATCACCAATAAACGTAAAGTCTGCTAACCTAAAAAAGGCAAGTATCTTCAGAATAATCGCTGAGCTACCCAAAAAGCCACGCATGCGCCAAATATGTACTCGCATTTTAATTAAAAATTTCATCCAAATATGTTACACAATTTTATCCTAATGTTTCGAACTTCCGGAGGCCGAGATATCTCACCTGGAAAAAAAAACATTTCGATTTTTGTCTTTCTTTTTTATTTTATTAAACTAAACTAACCTAATACGCAGGGTTACGAACATCAGCCAGGAGTTGTTGTGCACGCCGGAACCCAATGGATGTTGCGTATACGCTGAGGGAAATATACTCCGGTTTATACTCCTCGGCTTCCAGTATAAGGTCTCTGCGCCTCGAGAGTTACACGGGAGCGAAAATCCCCAAATTCCTTCCAAACACCCTCTTCCTGGTCCACAATCAGGAGGAAAAGGAGACCCTGACCAGCCAGGGCTATGGAAAGGGCGAAGGATCACGCACTCTTACCATTCACGAGGCGCAGGGACTGACGTACGAGTCAGTCGCGGTAATAAAAACGAAAGGCAACATGAAGCTGCGCGAGAGCGTCCCGCACGCAGTCGTCGCGGTTTCCCGGCACACGAGGACTTTTGTCTACTACGCCGACGACGAAGATGATGCTATCGGACGGTTTGTGAGGCAAGCGATGGTTGCGAGCGAACAAACCATCTATAGCTACAACCAGAAGATGGCAATCAGGGATCGAAACAGCGTGGTGGTGGAGGACCTGCTTCAGCGCAAAGTGGGCAATGTGGGCTCACAATAACCTGTAACTAGCGTTAAGATCTCATATAAGTGGTGTAAAAATTGTAACTGACAAAGAGATGGTGCGGGCATCCAGAGCAGACATGCTCACGGAAATGTGTTGGCAAGCGGTGGCGTGTGTGGCGGGTCGCCATCTTCCCTCAGAAATGGTAGAGGAAGGCGATGGCTGGCACATGCGTCAACTTGTGAACGGGTGCTGTTTGCGGACACTGGTCTGACTGTGAATGCTTATACCAACTCAGAATAATCTTAATAGTAATAATAAAATTTAGTTATATATATTAGTTAATAAATTTAGTATATAATATAGTAAATAGTTAATTAGTTTAATATGTTCCCCATGTATGTATATTTGTTGAATGTAATAAATTAATCGTAAGTTTTGAAAACCCCAAAAGTTGAAAAAAGGTACGGACCCTGGAGTCTGTGGAGTGAAGTAAAAAAAAAAACCTAATACGCAACGTCAACGCCGGTCAAATATAATATACTTGGTTATGTGCATACATTTTATGGCAAGCGTAGTGATATATTTGGGTAGTAATGACACAAAACTTTGCTAGTTAAAATTTGGTGCACGCGTGGCCTTCTTGGGTTATGAAAAGTTTTTGTAGTGCAGGCATGACTTAAATAGCCCGAAAGATTTTTGTACAGTTTTCATTTATTTGTACATATTATATTTTTTTTGGATGAGGCTGTTTAGGGCAACGATTGTTTTTTTGGTGGTCATTAAATTTCATCCCATTAATTTTTATATGCTTAGTATTGTCATTCCAAGTGTTACACAAATGTGGACTAAAACACTTACAGCTTACACTAAAGTGTATAATAAGATACTACATAGTTAATATAATACTTATTAATAATTAATTAATAATAATAGTTAATATATAATACTACATAATTAGTAGTACAGAATTAAGATTTCGGTTCACAAGTTTCGTTTGGTGTTCTGCACAAGCGAAGTATTGCAATTATCATTTAATTGAACGTAACGTGCGTCACGAAAATACTGACAGGAAGTGAACAAGATTATGAACAATTCTTAAAGAACTCTAAACTTAAAATACTCATCTAAATTCAGAAAAAACCAGTGCTTTCAAATAGTCAATGAAACATTATTCATGTAACTAAATATACAGAAAAAGCAAGAGTTCGAAGGAGACCGTAGAAAAGAGTTGTCTCAGCTCCATGAGTAGCCTTAAGGCATTTCACCATTAAATTATGTGATATAGGTGTTCCCCGCGGTCACATACACGTGGTGATGGATGATGATGATGATGATAAGTATCCTATATGTTATTCCAGCGTATATCCATATACCAAATTTCATTAAACACCATTCAATTTTTTTTGCGTGAGGTACATACATCCATATATATAAACTTTCGCGTTTATAATATTAATAGCATGTGAGACATATTTCTTTAATTTGTTATAGTCCAATGAATTCAAAAAAACCCGTCGATAGTAGTGGCCCTATTTTATAATTACAGCCTTATATCAATAATATCTTAACTTACTAGTAGTGTGCGACCGAAACCGATTTTTCAGCCGATACCGAAACCGAAACTTAGTAACAGTTATTTAAAATTACGATTATTTACTGAAATTTACTGTTTTTTTAACTTTTGTTTGCATATAATATATATGTCTACACATAGACAGTTAAATAATCTATACTAAGTATTGTTGTATGTTTGTAACGAATTGGCTCAAAAAGTACTGGACCGATTTCCAAACTTCTTTCACTATTGGAAAGCTACATTCAGCTTGAGTAGCATAGGCTTATTAGATTAGATTATTAATTATATTAGATTAGATTAGATTATTTATTATTATATTATTATATCTTAGATTCATCATCATCCATCACCGCGTGGGTGAAACCACGGAAAGCAGCTAGTGTTAAATAAAATAAAAAAACAACGCACGAATACTCACGAAAGTTTCGGTTATATTGTGGCAGAAACCGAAACTAACGCCGAAACCTGCCGAAACCGGCCGAAGCCAAAACTGAAACCATAATTTCGGTCGGACACCACTCACTAATATTATAAATACGGATGTTTGAACAGATGGAGGTTTGTTAATCACGCCAGAACGGCTGAACTGATCTGGATAAAATTTGGGGATATATAACAAGTATGTTATAAAAGCTCAGTGAAATACAGACAGTATTATACTCACAGATAGCACTCATACTAATTTATGAATCTATATTACGCATAACGTGTTATGTTCTTGCCAAGTTATTGAAATCATTCTCAATTTGCCATAATCTAGCTTCAAGTAAGAATTTTTTTGATTATATTATCTTAAATAGATTTTTAAATCGTTAGAGAGAACCTCAAAAAACTTGTGGTGACGGGAAGAGTGGATGGCAAAAGATCTCGAGGCTGCAGTCCAATGCGTTGGTTCGATCAGATCCGCACCACTCTTGATATATTCATCTATGATGCTCTGCACATAGCCGGTATAACAGCGTACTGGAGTAATATCTTCCAAGGAGGAAAGAGGTCACAACCCTCAGACATGAGGATTAGCCGTGCGATTCTGTAATGATTCGTCGATGCGCTCGTCGACGAGCTCACCGATGTCATAAACTTTATGAGATATCGCCCTTGAACATAAGGTTGTTATTCCAACGTTTCTTGACATCTCTTTTGTTTCACGGTTGTTGTCAAAGATTTAACGATGTTTGCTCTTAGAGAATCGCACGGCTGGGCTCAAGGAGGAGATTACAAAAACTGAATTAGCATCTGTCACTGTCAATGAACGTTTCCAAGAATTCCCAATACACTGAGTAGAATTTATGCTTAACTTTAATACAAGTTCAATATTTTCTTTATTTAGGCATGTGGGATATCGCACTCGCTGGGGATACATTAATTACACCGTGAATAAGTTTTCATAGTTTATATCGTCTTGATTTATCGGTCTGTCTTTGAAGGTCGATTTATAAAGTTAGTATTATTTACCTGTTATTATTTTGATAATTCTACACTTATTAGTAATTTATAGGAAGCTCATCACTATACTACTGTTGGATACTGGTCTTCCTTCTTTATCTATACTAATATTATAAAGAGGAAAGATTTGTATGTAAGAAGTATGTTTGTAACGAATTGGCTCAAAAGGTACTGGACCGATTTCGAAAATTCTTTCACCATTGGAAAGCCACGTTCTCCCTGAGTAACATAGGCTATATAAGATTCATCATCATCATCATCATCATCCATCACCGCGTGGGTGAAACCGCGGAGAGCAGCTAGTCTTTTATATTCATCTTTGTAGTGGTGCCTTTCCAGTAGTATTCAACCGTAAAGCAGTAGTGTGCAAACATTACTGTGTTTCGTTGAAAGGCGACGTTTCCAATAAAATTACAGGGCAAGAGATTAGCAGTCTTAGGGTGACGAGCGACAGTGCTGTGCAGAGTATTCACAGAAAACAGTTTTGCTCATAATTCACAATTGCATTAATGTAATACTTTTTATATTGGAGTGTAACTCAAAAAGTACTAGTCCGAATTTTATGAAATGGGACCACACGGGAAGCACCA
Organism: Selenia dentaria; assembly: GCA_917880725.1. NCBI lineage: Eukaryota > Metazoa > Arthropoda > Insecta > Lepidoptera > Geometridae > Selenia > Selenia dentaria. The sequence goes on along the minus strand of OU862901.1, from coordinate 6,513,971 downwards.
GCTTTCAAACAAAAAAATAATTTTGAGAATCGGTTCACCCTATTAAAAGTTATGAGGTAACAAACATAAAAAGAATACACATAAATAAATAAATAAATAATTTATTTGACAAAAATGGCATTCACAAGAATAGGGCTACAATTGAGCACCTGGTTCCCAAACTAGGCTCTTGACCCGTGGTATAAGACCCAGGACTCTTTCGTCGGATAATTCACAAATTATTGCCTATTTAATATTTTTACATGAAATAGTTAGTTATTGCTTATTTATTAATTAACATTTTTGTTACAACGATATAATGATTAATCATTTTATGAACACACAATGCAAAACTACAAAGTTAATTATATATTATAATCGTATATATTAATGATAAGTTATTAAATTAATTAATGTGTGTGTGTGTGTGTGTGTGTGTGTATGTGTGAGAGCACGCGTGTGTGTATGTGCAAAAATATCGAAACTAACCAAGAGATAGGGCACATATTTGTATTAGTTGCGTATATTATTCATGATATATATTATAGTAGGGTATTATTGGGCGTCCTACTCCACCTTCCGTTTCTGAGGCTCACTCCGTTCGCCTCATCCACTCTCGGTGGAGTAGGACGCCCAATAATACTTCGAGATCGTGCAACATATGAGCTTACCTTGATTAAGATATCATCGAGTGTTTGGTCTGGGCGCTGTTCCACTGCACTACTTCACTACATCAACAAAGATTTACAATTCAACCCTATTCCACTTTTCCAGTTTTTAAACCTAACCGGATTTATATTATTTTATATATGTCGATGTAATAAATGAATCTACTCATTAGAGAGAGAGACCACTGTCATTTGACCGGTAAATATCGCGGCACAGCTCATAGTTATTGTAACTTGCAATATAAATTGCCTACATTTTTACCAGTGTTTTTTCATAATTTATCAGGTTATGACTGTCACCTTTTCATTAAAGAATTAGGCAAAGCTCCTGGGTCTTTAAAAGTAATACCTAAAACAAAAGAAAACTATATTTCGCTCACAAAGTTCATTCCTATTTCGAAAGAAGAAAGTATAAAGGTTCGCTTTGTAGATTCTTTCAAGTTTTTAGGGACTAGTTTAGAAAAATTAGTTAATACAATGAAAAAACAAGAGTTTAAATTACTCAAATCGTATTTTCCTGATACAAGACAATTTGAGCTCCTTACTCGAAAAGGAGTATATCCGTATGATTATATGTCACAATTGAACCGTTATGAAGATACGTGTTTGCCCAGCAAAACTAATTTTTATAACTCCTTGACAAATGAGCTTATCACTGATGACGACTATGCACACGCGCATTCCATTTGGTTAGAGTTTGATATAAAAAATATGGGTATGTACACAGATTTATATCTTAAAACCGATGTTTTATTGCTCGCAGACGTGTTTGAAAGTTTTAGAAAAACTTGCAAACGGTATTATAATCTTGATCCGGCATTTTACCTGACAGCACCAAGTCTATCGTTCGATGCAATGCTTTTGAAAACAAGCGTTAAATTAGACCTTATTAGCGATGTAGAAATTTTTAGAATGATACAAAAAAGGTATTCGCGGAGGTATTTGTATGTGTTTCAAACGACACGTAAAAGCCAATCACAAATATTTAGATACTTACGATCAGACTCGTCAAAATTCATTCATCATTTATTTAGACTGTAACAATTTATATGGAGATAGCATGTGTCAATATTTGCCGTATTCAGATTTTAGATTTATGTCGAGCAATGAAATAGATAATTTACATTTGAACTTGACTGATATTAGTGATAACGTGGAATATGGATATATTCTCGAAGTTGATTTAACATACCCTGAGAATTTACACACTGAACACAATGACTTTCCATTTTGTCCAGAAAAGTGCTTGCCCCCTGGTGGTAAGAATAAAAAACTAATACCAAACTTGTATGATAAATACCACTATGTTATTCATTATACTCATTTAAAAACATGCATACGTCACGGTTTAATATTGAAAAAGATCCATCGCGCTATCGTTTTTAAGCAAAGTAATTTTTTTTTAAAATATATTGATCTTAACACTCATTTACGTCAAAAAGCCGAGTCACAGTTTGAACAAGATTTTTTTAAATTACTAAACAACAGTATTTTTGGTAAAACTCTAGAAAACAATGAGCATAAAATTGATTTAAAGTTAGTAAACAAATGGCATGATTTAAAAAATAAGACCAAGAAATCAACATGTGCTGAAAAACTAATCGCCAGCCCATATTTTCATAGTGCTTCAGTATTTTCAGATGATTTGGTAGCAATACAAATGAAACCTTCGCGTGTTATTCTTAATAAACCGATATACATAGGTTTCGCTGTGTTAGAATTATCAAAGAGTCATATGTACGATTTTCACTATTCTACTATAAAACCATTTTATGGCAATAATGTTGAATTATGCTATACTGACACTGATAGTCTTGTTTATAATGTAAATACGAATGACTTTTACAAAGATATTAAAAATTATTTCCTTAAATATTTTGATACTAGCAATTACAATTCTGATAACAAGTTTGGCCTGCCAATTATTAATAAAAAAGTACCTGGGCTCTTTAAGGACGAAATGGGAGGTAAAATAATTAAAGAATTTGTAGGACTGCGTTCAAAGCTATACTGTATAAAAACTTTAGACAAAACAATAAAGAAAGCAAAGGGAACAAAAAAAAAAGTGTAACGAAAAATTTACATATGATAGATTATAAAAATGTTTTGTATAATTGTAATGTCATCCGCAAGAAAAATTTACTCTTTAGGTCAATCAAACATGAAATATTTACACAGAGTGTTAATAAAATAGCACTTTCTAGCAATGACGATAAACGTTTGCTATTACCTGATAAAGTATCTACTTTAGCTTGGGGTAATGCATCTATATTAAAGTAATGTATCTATATATTTCTAAATTATTAGTTATAAATTAAATGTTTCTACTGTATACAGAGTAATAAATAGTTATAGAATACTATGTGCTAATGTAACGTAAATATTATTTAAAGATATTAAAAATAGCTGTGTAGTAAAATAAATTGTAAGTTTTATGTGAAAATAAATACATTTGTGTGAATATATAGACTCTTTTATTTTTATCCATTTCAGTAATACCTACCTACCACGTCTATGAATGTACTATACCAAATAGAAGCCAGTCGTACATTCAATAAAAAGGTACCCTGTTATTGTTTTCAGTAATTAACTGGCATTCATGTTCAAACCTGTTGATATTATTGTCTCTCAGTGTTTAACTGGTAGGTACCTATACAAAATATATAGAAAGAAGTTCAAACTTGTCGAAGGATTTACAAGCTTTAACCTGTTGACATACGATGATATTGTTAATCAGTAATTAACTGGTATAAAATAAGGTTATAAAGTTTTTGAAATATATCACTTACAAAGACAAGTTGAAACCTGTTGTATAATTTACAAACCTGTCAAAACATGATATAATTTTTCTCAGTAAGTAACTGCCATAAAAAACATATAAAGTTTTGAAATATAATATTAGTCAGGTGTTTCCAACACTCATTGTGCTCGAGAAACAAGTTCAAACTTGTTGGAAGGAAACATCAAATTGTGTCATAAGTTTTATGTTACACTATGCATTCGCCGTACAATAATATTAGTTTATTAATCATTAAGCTGGTGCTTGTTGTGGTGATCACATCGATTTAATAAATCGTAAGTACCTATACATATTTTACGAATCTTATGATTATAGGATTACCTTTTATATGTACAAATAAATAATTTCTATTATTGTTTCAGATTATCAACAATAATGAATGATTCACCTGATATTTTCTCTCAGTATGGTCAAAGATTTCCGAGCCCAAATCCAAGCTGGCATATTCCTGAACCACAAGACGAACCGGTCAATAAAAAATCAAGGACGAGGCGGGAGCCTCAAAAACGGAAGCAACTTAATAGTTACGTGATCAATAATCAAAAGAAAAAAGGCTTAAGACTCCTTCAAATACAAGTGGTAGACCTCAGTGAAGATGATAATAATATACTGATCAGTGCGCAATACGTAGTGAGTGAATCAGTGGACAACATTATGGATGAGGCAGAAAGATTAGTGAACAAAATATCGAAAAAACTATGTGAAGACTCTAGTTATGTGTAAATATTAAAGGTGTGTTGGTATAAGAAATGTTACTATTTTAATTTCATTTACTGTAAATAATTAAGAATTTAGATGTAATCAAAATGTTTAAATTTATGCAGTAAGTAGTTAAAGTATATAAGTATTTAATTTCTTGTTATTAAGTTTTATGATAATGAAATATGAACACTGTATGTTTAGTGTATAGGTATGATGATATAATAAATAAAACTGCTATTTGTTATAAATCAATTATGTTTTATTTTTTCTAAACACATCAAACATATACATGTGATTATCAAAACACCATTTTTTAATACATATAGCATTATTTAATGCACAGTTAATTTTATGATGCACACAGTTAAAGTCAGTTTTATTTTTAAAAATTTTTTTTTTTAATGTTGGAAGATTAGGACATCCCTTTTCACCAATATCAATCACTTCACACTTTGTACACAATTCTTTAATCCACTGTATTTTTTCCGAACCCTTTGTCATTATTTTTTTATTCTCGAGATATAATACTATAACACGTAGAAATTCTCTATAATCTATGTAACCCTCACTCCAGTAAATTCCTCGATTTCTTTCTAACCATCTTACTTGCTTCTTTTCTTCATCAGACAAATAATGAAACGAATATGGTGGTTTTACTAAGAATGTTTGTGTAAGCTCCTGACTTACAATGGCCACTTCCTTCACGATAAAATTATTTTGAATATCTTTAAATCCTTGGAGGTCAACTATGATGGTATCTACGTTCATGATATCTTCTTTACGATGCTACTTAATGGTTTGTATTCAACAATGCAGTCGTTCAGAATGAGACAATAAGCGGCTGTCTGATCTGGTAGTTCCGAATCACTCTCAATTTCTACTCTTACATCTACAACAGGACCCGTCTTTAGATTCTCTGCTTGTCTAGAGCAATCAACCACAAACAGCGGTGCTAAATCTTTAAACTGTTTCTCACTTAACAACGGTTGTGGACAACGTCCGTAATACGACTGTTGAAATCTGATATATTGCTCGTATAATAAAGCAATCCTGTTATTAGCAAAATTCGCGTTAAGACTTTCATATGGAAAATAAGTTGAATTAAGGTACACTTTTACGTCACGAACATTGCAGTGATCGAATTGAGACATGTCAGAACTTGCACTATTTTTCCTATTTGTCTGTAAGCCTATAATGACGTATCTTGGTTTTTCGATTTGAGATGCAGTTTTGATAGACCATGTATGCTTTGTAGTTTTAGGTAAAGCTGGATATTCGTACAGATCCCAATTTCGGTAAATCATCTGAAGCGGTCGATCTTTTTCTAACAGTTTAAGCAAAGAAATTTTTTCCTTGTCTGATACTTTAACATGTGGTACACGCCATATGATTTTGTTGATGTGAATGTCATCCACTACTTCCCCAGGGTTAAGTTTTACAGCGTTTAAATTAGTGTTACTTCGTAACAGTACCAGTTCGTGTCTACTATTTATAACGACATTTTTAAAATCTTCCGCAAAACCGAGGATATTGCGAAGTGGGATAGAAGCAGAAAAACTTCCTTCGTTAATATTTTTTACACCGTCGATATTCCAACCCCAGGCGTTAGACATCTTTGATTCACTCTCATTCATTGATATTAACGATTTCATGGTTGTAGTTATACCAGCATTTTTTATTTTATCTATCTCTACTCCATTTAGCTCATACCTAATATCTTGAAATAGGTAAAGTAGAGCATTGTTGGTGAATTGGACACTAGTAGCTTTGTCTTTCGGATCCTTTTTGCTGACTATAACGGTTCCTTCCAAATATAAAGTGCTAGCTGACGGTAATATGTACAGGTCCTGTTGGTTGATAGGTATACGTATTTCATCATTTCTATTAAAACTTGTTACGTAGGGTTTGTAATAATGAAATTCTATGCCTTCTATCGTGGTGTCGTAAGTCGGAGTGGATAAAACGTCTAAGATATTCATTCTAGTAATCCGATTGCTTTCAGGAATGCTTTATTGTCTTTGGTTAATTTTATTTTCTTCTTAGAGCGGGGTCTTGTATGGCGGATAGCTCGAGTAGAACTGATATTTTTTACTTGTTGAGGTACATATTTATTGTAGTCAATCATTTTTTCGTCTGAGATGCAAATACAGCTGCACTTCTTCACCACGTAAATTTATTAAGCGATTCCTTATATCTAATAGCTTAATGTGAATACAGCTTATATTGTTTTGATTTATCGGAAAGTATATTGCGTTCTTCGGTATTTCTATGATCCTGTATCCAGGTGGCACGTTGAGTGCAAATTCGTGAATGATGTGACTTGGTTCGTTGTTTATAAACGACCCACTAACAATATCACATTCAACCCTGATCACGGTCGTAGGTAAAATGTTGACTGGGAACTGTGATACATGCCATTTATTACCTTTTAAAATCTGCTTATTAAATCCTAACAGTCTTCTGAAAGAGCCTTCTTTGTTAAAATCAATGTCTTTTGTACAGAAAATAGTAGTTTTTAACGTATTGTTATTGCACAGTAGTTTTATAGTTGCATCATTTATTTCAGTTTTTAAATAATCACTGATATCTTGCAATTCATAAGTGCCTTCCGGTATTTCAATAACTTCGTTAGAGCCATAATAAAACTTATTATTACTTTTGTCAACATTTGGAATTGAATTAAATGTTGAAAATTGCAATAAGGCACACTCATAAGCACCATCTAGTTGCAATGTATTTGGATAGTATGTAGATAACGTTGACGAATTTCCAGTTATTGACAATGTGAGTGACATTGTGATAATGCTTGAATTCAAAGAAAAACATACATTTTATAATTTTTTATTCCAAAAAGTTAGCAGGTACTCTAAACATAAGTGACCACAATTTACTGTATTGAATCTTTGATATCTTGTGTAGTTATAATAAACATTACAATTCTTAAAATATCGCATTAATTCTGCTGGAGGTTTTAAATCTCCATAGCTATCAAAATATTCACAATACTTGTATAATTTAACATAAGCTACCCAATGAGTTCCTTCGTTCTTAGAATCGTCTAAGTTTACGATAGCGCATTCAATTCTCTTCGGTTTTCTTGGTAACTGATCCTTCATGTAGATCCCTCGGAAATATGGGATGTCTCTTGCATACTTTTGAATATCTACATTAGTCAGAGGACGATCAGGTAGCAAACTTTCTAGTTTTTTGATGATTTTATAAACAATCCTTTACCATTTTTGTACGGTTTAATGTATAAACCCTTGCCCAGCACCGAACCTTCCATAGCCTTATTGTGTCGTTCTGTTTCTCGCAAATTTTTCTGAGCTGCTTTGTAATCGTTTACAGTTTTTGCAATACCAGCAGCACCACCAGCTAAAGCGCCTAAAGCTGATAAACCAGCGAAAATAGGGATTAAAGGCAGGACCCCTCCAGTTTTTGGCAAAGGTATTACTCGCGGTACTCGAATTCGATTAATTTCTGGAAACATTTTTTTAGCTGCTAAATAAGCAACTTTAATCAAAGTTTTACTATTCTTAGGCTTCAATTTTTTTATTTTTGCTCTTATTTTTGAAACCAAGCTTCTGAAGGTTTTAACTCCGGAACCAGACTTCAGTTTTGCTTTCATAACCTTGCTCACTAGCCATGAGCTTAACTTTTCACCTTTTCCCGCATCTTTTGATTTAAGTCTTTGTTTGGCCATGTTGAGTAATTGTAAGTCAGCTTTGTGACGATGGGATAGATCTGTATGATTTGCGTAAGCAATGTCGTGGTGCATGCAAGCTTCATCTAGCTTATTTACACCTCGATCACCTCGTAATAAACGTTTTTGAAGTTTAGTTCCTGGTCCGCAATAATTGTATCCAGGCAAATGAACTTCAAACGGTAGATTATTGATTATGTTATTTACTAGTCCACCACCCTGCATTACTCGAAGTGTAATGATAGGAATGATACATCAGCATTAGTTATATATCTTAACTCATTATTGCAGCTTTATCAATCCAACTGTTTTCTTCATCGTTTAGACCTAACCATTTGACGAACAGTTTACGTCCTTTTCTTTTTAAAACTTTTTCTATCAAATAAACATTAGGATGATAAGATTTTTGAAGTTCTTGCTCATAAAATGCTCCTACTATATCTTTCTTTCGTTGATCTTCTATGTGGTATGTTACTGGTATGGTTTTATTTATCTTCTTAATAGTAAATAGTTCAGTTGACCAATTGGGGGTGTAACCTTTTTCGAAATTGTGTTTGTATTTACTGATACGAACACAGTCACCAACTTTGAACTTAGGCAGTCGTTTGATGGATATATGTTTGTATGTTTTTTTAATATTTTCTTTTATTACTGATTCATTAGATTTATTCACATCAACCGGTTTACATCTAATAGTTCGATGGATTGTGTTGTTATATGTCTTCAGTATATCTTCTAATGTTGAACCTAACCATTTATAGTTTCCATTCAAACTAAAAGATTTATATAATTTATTTTTAACCGTTTTAATCAGTCGTTCTACGATCGAAGCTTTTTTTGTGGAAAACGATGATTAATGATTAATGTTGTACGTCTTCATGAGCGTTTGAAACGTGCTATTATAAAACTCTGTCCCCATATCAGTTTGTAAATTAACAGGATGCCGATGAGTGCTAAGCAGTATACGTTCAAATGCCCTACTAACCTCAAATTTATTTTTCGATTTTAATGGCTCTGTCCAGGTGTATTTTGAAAAACAGTCAATCACTACTAAAACGTAATTATGTCCTTTATTATACGTTCTCAAGTTTTGCATGTCCATAAGATCTGCTTGCCACAAGTCGTCAATTCCCTTAAGAATAACACAACGTCGAAGAAAATTTCTTCGTGCTGCTTTGTGTATTTCATTTACAATTTGCTGTTTTGACATTACGGAGTCTTTTTTATTAATTTATTTACATCTGCTTTAGTGTAAAACTTATCTTCCAATTGAATTAAAACCTCAGGTATCTTTGCTTTTAAAGTATCCTGAGCTATCTTGTGTACGTCTAATATGATTCGAGATCGTAATGAACCAATCAGTTAATCAAATTCTCTTATCGTTTTAGTATTCAATCGATCCTAATAATCCTTATTAACAGCATCGTCTAATTCTACGGGAGGTTTAATTCCTCCCAATCTAGAATTTTTCAGATTGAAATTTCCATTTTCTGATTTTAGTAATGCGTTTTCGTTAAAGTCAAATATTTCTGATAAACGCATTCTTTTATGAATAAAATGACCGAACTTATCGACATTCATGATTAGGGTGTATTGTAATGAATGGTCAATGATAAAATGAAACATAAAAAAAATACTTTACTTATTTATTACTTTACTTTCACGTAATTCTTCAATAATAGATACTATTTCGTTGTCTAAACCTGTGTTACCAGCATCTCGAGATGCAATTAATAATTTTAGCCTTTCCACTAATTCGTTCGGATCATCCCAATACACAAAATCTACGTTTTTCTTCCATTTTTTTGTTAGCGGTAGTCCTTTTCCTTTCGATTGGATACCCTGAACTGTATTTCGCAGTTTGAAAAGAGGTTTAATTACTTGCAAATATTTTTGTCCCTTATAACTTTTTATTGGCTTACTTGGATCAAAGCCTCGTCGATGTGCATTTGTTTCGATTAGCATCGATTTATAATGTTGCATATCACTATCTGTAACCAAGTTCAGGTCCACGTCTTTCTTTAACAGCAACTGCTTCAAACCAGGCGTATTACGGTATTTACGTCCTGCCACGATGATGTATTGATCATTGATAGTTATGCGAGCAGAACCTAACATTAGGTTCCCACGTTCTACACTAACACCAAACGGTATGTCTGTTAACGCATCTGAAGATACTGACCAGGATGACGTATCACCTACTGATTTATATGAAATGTCACTGTCGCTATCAGATTCGTATTCGTTTTCATCTTCCTTGCTGCTTTGATAGTCAGGTTCCTTGTGCAAAGTTTTATCAATAAATGGAACTTCGGTCTCTTCATCTTCCATAGCATGCACGAGAGGAGTTTGCTGACTGGCGCTAGCAATTAAATTGAGAGGTTCTGTTACAGGCTTGAAAACCGATTCCAGTGCTTGTTTATTGTTAATCTCATCATCTCTCATTTTTCGTACTTTTTTCTTCACAGCTTCTGCTGCATCAACAATTTGCCTTTTCAATGATTTATCCATATTTTTAAAATAGGTCACAATTGATTAGGGGTTGTCTGACGAATAATATTACCGCACAGGTAACGGTCTTATATATAACTCATGTTCCTAATCAAAGACTACGAAAGTGTCAAATTTATTTCTGTAACAACCTTTATTCTTGGGACAGTCTTTATTAATTACAACATAATTAAAGGGTTCCCTCCATATTTTAGAACACATTTCACGAAATTCAATCCATGTCATGTCTGTATTAACATGTTCATCATATACGTGCCTCATATTTATTTCATCTTGTTTAAAAAGTACGATTACATTTGCGTTGTCTCTTACTAACTGTTTCGGGATTTTAGTGTATGTTTGATTCACATAAATACAATCAATGTTCTTATGTCTCCCCATCGCAAAATAATCACGCATGTTATTTTGATTTTCACATGCAACATCATCAAATATGATAACAGAATACGGTTTTGCGTCTTGAACACTTAATACCTCTTCATTTTCACAATATTTCTGAAATGAAAGGCTTGGTACACGTTGCAAAACTCGTTCTAAAAAAATATACTTCGGTTGATGTAGGGTTTTTGAATAAACATACACATTTTGAAATCTTAAACCATTCTCATGTATTAGAAGACCAATCAGTAAATTAGTTTTTCCACAATTTGATGGTCCACAAATAATGCACCGAACCGAATTAGGCAATAATTCTCCATGACGTAAATCAGACTTTCCAGCCTCAACGCAGATTCTGTTTAAATCTAACGATTGTGATTGTTTTACAAATTTCATGGCCACCGGTTGAAATGGTTTGATTAATAATGAGTAGATTCATTTATTACATCGACATATATAAAATAATATAAATCCGGTTAGGTTTAAAAACTGGAAAAGTGGAATAGGGTTGAATTGTAAATCTTTGTTGATGTAGTGAAGTAGTGCAGTGGAACAGCGCCCAGACCAAACACTCGATGATATCTTAATCAAGGTAAGCTCATATGTTGCACGATCTCGAAGTATTATTGGGCGTCCTACTCCACCGAGAGTGGATGAGGCGAACGGAGTGAGCCTCAGAAACGGAAGGTGGAGTAGGACGCCCAATAATACCCTACTACTTATTATTATAGTTTATTTATTTTAATTTCATAAGAAGGTCTTCCGTATTAGCATAGTCGAAATTGTTTAGTGTATTAAAAAAAATGTTTAACTGACAGCATTGTTGATTTATATATATGCTTCTCTTTATTTATTTTATTATAGAGGCCTATGAAATTGATGAACTTACGCGCAAACGCAGTATTTGCTATTGGTTGGTTGGCTATGTAGTTAGAGACTCGTTTTCTATTAAGTGTTGGTTCAAATGATGTAAGTGAATGTTGATGGAGAACCACTTGCTGTATGAACAGTTGTCGAACAGATAACACTTGACACTCTTTATAACAGTTCAGGGGCCTTACTATCAGCTTTTTAAAAACCATGCAAGTTCCGTGCAGTTCTTAAACCTGGCTTAAACAGTTTTGAATGAAATCATACCATCACGCATGGTTAGGTGAACTGTTTGAACATTGTTTTCTATGTAGTTCCTCAGAGGTGAACGGTTTGTGTTGTCTCTGGCATGTTTTTCTAACACGATGAAAGAGTGAGACGGCGCTTTACAAATTTACTAACACTGTCTCTTTCTTTGCGATTGCGTTCAGAAGCATAGGTAAACTTAAAAAATCATGTTTATCGATTTTAAATCTTTTATTAGAAATCCATTTATTATCGTACTTTTTAAACTTATAGTATTTTTTATATACACATAAAATTCAAAGTTTACAATATCTACTAATTACTATGTAACTTGACGCAAACTGTTGATCTTGAATTGCAAATAGTGGTTAGTAACTAATGGAATCATCTATTGTCACTTTCATTTTGAACGCTCTCGTATTGCGCGCGTTATTCAAGTTGTATTTTGCAGTTGAATTGGATCTCTCGTTTTGGATTCATGCCGTTCATGTTCATAAAACTTTAAATACCTACTATCATGTTTATATCGGCGTTCAGTTTTAAATTTCACGGTCTCAAAGCTATTCCCACTAAGTCCCAGTGCTCCTAGTTTCATAGAATAAGTACCTAAATCAATCAAAATAAAAGAATAAGTACAGCAAAACAATGGCGTAAGTATATAATTCATAGTTTTTAGCTCGAACACTTCTCGAGGCACCTTGCATAGTCGCGGCTTAGATAATAATTTGTACTTGTACATTGATGATATTTTCAGTGAAAATACGTTGAGAAACCGACGAGTGCGCGTTACATTCTCACAATTGGAGAATTTGTGGGAGTTTCTAGCTCAACACCCTGAAATTGCAGTAGGGTATAACAAATCGGTCCAAGCCCGAGAGTATTCTAAGAGGAACTGGAACACAATCGCTGCAATTTTAAATTCTGCCGGTGAAGGCGCATATAAAACTGGAGCTGAATGGTCAAAGGTAAGTTTGATTAAATCACTTGAAGTAAACTTGCAAGTTGGTTGGCGCAGTTGGTAGTAACCCTACCTTCTGAGCCACCGGTCCCGGGATCGACCACCAGACAGGTGTGTGTATTATGTTTGTGTATTTAAATATATATCAGTCGTCAGGTTACTATAGTATAATTATATAACCTCTACCTACTTTGGGACCTGAAGACCTTGTTTGGATGTTTTCCCATACTGTTATTATTATTGCTTATTACATTATTTTTGTATTGGGTTGTAGTATTGGGTGGACCTCAAAGCAAAATTAAAAAGAAAAAATAGAGCCCTAAAAGATGCCAGGAATAGGACCGGCGGAGGACCATCTGATGTCCAGAAACTGTCTGAAATTGAAATGAAATTCCTAACACTCTTAGGGGACGATTATGGATCTGGGTTACCTGGTGTTCAAGTGATTCCCAATGTAATACAGGTACCATATTCTTTGTTTAACCTTATATAATTATGGTGATCTTGCTGGAATAGTGGTGTAATATTTTTGCAGAGTTTTGGCTCACCTAGATAATAATTATGTTTGGAGGATCATTAGGTGATGTTTCACTGTCAAGTCATTACTAAATACCTACTTGTGGTTTATAAGTAAGAGTTAGAAACATACAGCCAAAGCAACAATATACCCATTGCAACAGAACTGCTGTAATCATTGTCTCCATTATTATATACCTATACAAATGTTCATAAATAATGACGTATTTATTTGCGATAGTAAGTAATTTTATTATTTTTTATAGGAACAGGAAATTCCCATTAATACACAACCAACATCAAGTGGTGAACAATCAGGAGAAATCTGGCTCGATGTGGCTTTAACTGACAGTGTAAGGATAAGATATTACATAAAATAATCATATATTCATTGTAATAGCTAAAAAAGATATTTAGTTTTTGATACATAAATTTTTACCTTTACAGGAAAGTACAATTGGATTAAACACAATTGAAGTCCCTGAAGAACAACCCGCACAGATATTAAATACAATACCCATTACATCCTTACAATCTGCAGCAGCAACACCATTACCACCCTTATCAACCCCACAAGAGCCCATTTCGCCAAACAACTTGTCACAGCATTCTGCAAGCCACAATCCTAGGGTAAATATAACTAGAAGACGTGTGTTGCGTCGACAAAGGCTGTCTGCTGCAGAGGCAAGAGATCAATTGGTGCTGGTTTCTCACAGGAGAGCTGAAGCTGAGCTTGCAAACAGTCACGCTATACAGCAAGCTGTTACTGTGCTCAGTGAAATAACTAATGTTTTAAGGAGAATAGAAGCAAGGTATTGTTTTTATTTACATCCTAGTCTTGTCTTTGACCACATTCTCACCTAATGGCAAAATATAGTGTGGTCAAGGATGGTTAACAGACTTAGAATAACTAGCACTCAAAGACAGCTGCTGAAATGCAATTGGGTAACACAGATCATTTAATAGTGAGTATGTTTAAGAATAGGAATATTTTCCTAATTGTAGTGGTGGGGACATGATCAGGTTTAATCTAGCGGTTAAGCTGTTCAAGGCATACTTCATTCTGTATTTGTCCATATCTTATATATTTTTCCAGTATTTGGCACTCGCCTCATAGCAATCCCCATACCACACAGATACCAGTTGCAGTATCAGTTGTCACATTAGTTTCTGTCTCATTCTCTTACTTTGCCCTTTCAACTTAAATGCATATACATGTGCATTATTGTGTACAAGCAGCAGTTCAAAAGTAGAATTGGTGGTTTTGACTGGCGAGTTGGCAGATAGTAGCATCGCTTGCCTCTGAGCTGCTGGTCCGGCTTCGATCCCTGGACAGGTAAAACATTTGCATGCATGAACATGTCTGGTTGTGTATATATATATATCAGTCATCAGGTTCCCATAGTACAGGCTCAGGCAGACTTTTATTATTACCTATCACCACACAGGCTAGAGGCCTACTAAAATTATTACAAATAAGCTGTGCCCAACATGGTGATGGATGATGTATTGTTTGTTAATTGTTCGCTATCTTCTGCCCTAAAGAGGTGTTAGATTTTCAATATCACTATAAATAATTGTGCTTATTCAGGAAAATAAATAGCATGTCACTCTCTGGCCCATCTGCATAAAAAATATATTTAACTGTTTAACATTGCTGTTTGATAGAATAACAAACGCACTTGAATTTGTAATGTGATAATTAAAATATTTTTTGTATAAGAATAGGCAAATACAATATAAATTCAGTCATATATTAAATCAAAAAAATGTAGTTTTTAGTGTTCATTACAACTTCTTTATATAATGCATATAATAAATATATACATAAATAAACAATTTTACATTTCAGGTTGTCCGGTGAAGGTCCCACAGGCGAGTAACGAGGTCACGCTGCGTGGCAATGCCAATTTGTAGTTGCCGGTTTTGTCGGCCAGCTGTGTCAATATTTGTATCAGAAAGTTGCATAAATGCTTCTTGTCGAGCCTCTTCTTCAGGCAGTTCTGGTACTGCTAAACTAGCTGCATTGCAAATGTTGTGTAAAATTACACATGCATTTGCAATACAGCCAGCAACCTGCGGTTGGTAATGCAGCACCCTATGCACAAGCAGACACCGGAACCGAGCCTTTAAAACCCCAATTGTCCTCTCTATGGAATTCCTTGCATGTACATGAAGTTTAGTGTAGTAGGCTTCTGGTGAATCGGGAATCGTATTTAAGATAGGTGTCATCATAGTTTTACGTAATGGATACCCAGAATCACCTGCAATGAAAATAGTTAGTTAGCACATTTATTAGCAAATGATACTTTAAGTATTGCTTGACTTGTTTCACTACTGTAGAATAAACCGGCCAAGTGCGAGTTTGTTCATTACCATTTTCTATAATTATCGTCCGACTCGTACTTGGCCGGTTTGCACACACATTTGTTGTATTTCTGTTGCCGAATATTTATATTATTTTATTGTTTTTTGGTATTTGTTGTTATAGCGGCAACAGAAATACATCATCTGTGAAAATTTCAACTGTCTATCTATCACGGTTTTTGAGATACAGCCTGGTGACAGACGGACAGCTAGCTCTTAGTAATAGGATCCCATTTTTCCCTTTGGGCACGGAACCCTAAAACGAGAGATTTTATTTTTACGCTAGTTAAAATTGTGTTGCTTTTGATTTGGTTTGTACAACAAATATTGACTAGAAAAGTATTCAAAATAAAAACATTTGTCACTGGCATTTTATAGATACGCCTTACTCAATTAAACTTAGTTCTTGATACAATAAATACACATGTTATTAATATCAATATTATTATGGATCGTTGTTATTTTATTATTTATTGAATCAAGATCTACATATTTCTATATTTTTTTTTTATATTTTGTCGAGTTTTATCAACTCTATGAATGTGTAGGTCTTAACATTGTCCATGTTATTTTAGGATTTGCATTCCACAGAGGCCATAATCTAAAAATTTGAAGTTATGTTGTAAGTCTCTTTATATTTCTGATAATTGTGTAAAATAATTCAGTGTGTTAATTGTTGATTAATAGTTAATTAAAAAAATCTATAAATATTGAAAAAAAAATGTGTTTATTGACAAACTATGACTATACACAAATTAAAGATAGCTTGCTTGTAGTAGAACTTTCTACATGTAGGTATGTCAATCAGACTATATATTGTGCAATACATCTTAAACTGTTTCATTTGCTTTGGGAGATGGAATATTTTATTCTCATTCCCCCTAAGTAAGAGACGAACCTGCATATTAAATAAAGCAATTAAATTATTCCTTGGAATTGTATTGATTACATGTAAAAAAAAACCCTGGCAAGTAATTATTGTAGTAAGTATTAAAGTTATTACTACAAAAATTATTCTTACTTTATGAAACAATACAATAAAAAAATTCTTTATTGATAACCAATCATAAAAGAAACAATATTACCTAGGAGCCATAATGCCTCTCTACTGCTTAAATTCTCCAAATATGGTCGAAGTGGATGATTATTCCATATAAATGAATCATGTGATGCACCAGGATGACTTGCATCCACACTGATTATCTCCATATCTGCATTACAAATCTGAAATAACAAGAATATATATTGTTCTATAGCAAACAACAATGGATAGATTTTTCAAGTTTATAAAATATCAAATATTATTACTTTATCAATATCATTAGTGTTGATATAAATATTGTTTATTACAGTTACAATACATAAAAAGGCAACCAAAATTAGGAAGGTTTTTTCAGTGATTATTTCACCTAAATTCTTGCTTAAGTTATGTCACAGTGACATGCTAGAATGCTACAAAACCTAAAATTTTAAGAGGGCTAATCTGTGAAAATGTTTATTGTTATTAAATATGGATTTCTTGGATACATGTAAAGACATCATTTATACTGTCTAATTCTGCTCACAGCTGCGGTCGCATTAACTTCCTTATTAATATGCAGCCACTTCTGCGAGAAACACTTCTAAAATTATTCTACAATTTTATCCAAGTAATAACATACATTTATGTATGTTATTACTCGGATAAAATTGTTATAATTTAATATATAACATGTGAATCAAAATTTATTAAAATCTCCCCAGTTTTGGTTTAGTGGTTACAAGCATATAAGCTTTCACATTTGTAATATTAGTGTGAGGTGTGATAAGCATTAAGCAGTTATAAGATATTATATTCTAATGACTTTATTAAGTTGATCTCTTTAACTGACACCAAATATATCTTACTACATTTTATACATAGGATTAAATCAGTAGTATTAATTAAACTAAAGATCTGTATGATATGGATAACCATACCTATACATTGATTATATTGTTCAGTACATTTTGTTAGTAGTAGGTATTAAACTGTTAGTTTAATCTAAGGTTTTATTTATTGTATCAATTTAAGAATCACAATTTTTGTAGATAAATCCAAATATATTTGTAACATTTAAAATACTAGTTATAAATGTTTTACCTGCATCTCTGGTTGATCCAAAGTGCAAAATGGTCTGCCAAGAATATGTACACTAATAGTTTATATAAATAAACACATTCTGATACAAAATTATGTTTTATATCAATTGTACATTAAGAGAGTGATAGTTTTTTCTGCAGAAGTACCTCTCCTCATGCTCATTTGGCCTCACAATAGCTATGTGAGTCCCATCTATGCACCCTATTACACCAGGGATGCCATACTTTTCAAAAAATCTGAAAATGTTAAATAAGTACATATTGGTTTTTTACAGTATGTGATTGATGTAAGGGGCTGTGCTTATAATAACTGATATTTAAATTTATAATCATCTGATAATATGTCCATTACATGCCCAGGACATGGGCTTTCCTCTCTCTCATTAATGAATATTATATATATATGAAAAGATAATATAGATAATAGAAATAGTGGGTCATAATCCACCATGTTGGCCTAATGTGGATGGATAAGCTAGTGGCCACCCCTTGTAACAGTTTTAAAACCTGTTCTGCCTTATAGCAACTCTTGTACAAATAGGAGTTTGTTCAAAGGCACTGTATTAATTTAAATTACCAGAGGCGAAACTAAAGAACTAATGTCATTGTGAAGAGTTCACTAGAACTGTAATAATCAGTTGTGATGATTTTAACCAGTCAGGCAATTCATTCGTCTCATAAAATCACATTAAAACATGAAAAGGAACTAAGTAATTATGTATCTTTCTATTTTAAACATTTTATGTGAATAAAATAACTTGATTCCTGTAATTATTTTTCTATGAAAATATTGTATTCAACATACTACAATATTGATTATCATGTTATTGTTGAGCAGAACCTAAGGAGAAAAACCATATAAAAAAGAAGATACCTTAATTTGTTTATACTTCGGTCTGAAGCAGATTGGGGAAACTTAATATATTTGTTTCTTATTTCAGCAGTATTTAAAGCTGCTGTCACTTCTGCTAAGGCTGCTGAGACAGTTTGCTGCGCAACATTTTGGGCTTTTCCAGAAGGCTTCTGATATGAGCCATGGGCATAAACATAAAGTGCTGCCAAAACCTATGAACATACACATCTAATAACAAACAATAAATTCATACATGCAACACACATAAACATTAACACTATTACTGCAGTGCATGCATGGATCTCGCGATAAACTTTCAATAAACTAGTTTTTATCAGGTACCTTCTCTAGTATGGATCTAACTGCAATTGTAATATTGCACTCTGTCTTTTACTGATAATTTTATCCTGTCAACAATTCAAGCTCGCACTGCAGGGTCTAAGTTACTATTATCTACTTTTTCATATAGGCTGAGTGAGTAACTAACCCATGGGTCAGAATCATTACCATAAAAGAATGTCGCTATTCAAAATTAAACCTAGCCAATGTCTGGAGTTTACACTTCAATTTTTTCAGTTCAAAGATTGCAGCTGACAAAATAATATTCACACAGATCCAGTGCTAGTCCTAAAAACATGACACTTCTTTTCTTTTGGGCAATTGTGTAAAAATGATACACCTAAGCATAAACACTTACACATGTAGTGACTGACTTTCTGCTTGGATATTAATTACCTTTGTGTCTATAGTTAAATCATTTGATCTCTTTGGGTTTGTCTTCATTATAGGCTCTAGCTCTTCACACAGGCTTCTCACCTGATCTGGTGATAACCTACAAACAAGACTTTTTCATAACACAACAAAATTAATATCAATTCAATAAATTCAGCATAAAGTACTACTTATGTACCTATATTCCTTAATAAATTCTTCATCTTCCCATTCAAATGGATCATTTGTTTGTCTCGTTTGGAGCCGTCTATTTCTTTTTTCCATGCGTTGTTCGCTTTCCAAATACTCAAATAACTCGTATTCATCACACATCTAAAAAACATACACAAGACCTATTAATGCAAACCTAAACAGGCAGATGTCTTTTGTTTATTTGACTTGTGTTGTGCACGGTTCCGCAATTTCGACAACGTTTATGGTGATTACGAACAAGCTTGTGAGTTAATTTGTAAAAGTTACAAAATGCACAAGTAATAGCTAATGTAGGTACTTACTTCAAGAGAGTATTCGTTTTTCAAAACGAACTCTGTTTTCGGTAATAATGGCTGAAATTACTCAAAACCCAGCACCAAAAGTTTTCCGATAATAGCAGTCCTTGATAAAACCTCAGATGATCGAAATAACTACCTACTGAAAACAGAAAAAATCGCCTTGCTTCAAAATCAAAAAGTTAGTAAACTCTAACAACTGACAATTACAGACACCTGTACCACAGACGTTTGTAAGCTGTCAAACTGAGCGGATTTAGAGCGTGATGGTAGTATCAGTCCATACAAAAAAAAAGGTGAACGGTTTTTAACGTGGTTCTTAAATAGTAGGTTTAGCAGGCCTGCTTTAAAGGGGTCATGGTACGAATAAACCGGGCAGTTGTCTAGAAGTCCTGCTTTAAGAGCTCATAGTAAGGCCCCAGATGTGGGATACCTAAATGGTCTATTTGTACTACACTTTGGCACACCTCTCTGTGCTCTTTCTAGAGGGAGCATGAGAGATGTACTAGTACCTCCCCATGATGTAATGCAGTAGGTGATAATAGATTGGCACAAAGAAAAGTATATAAGTTGTACAATCTGCCAGTCAGCACTGTCCCTAATCGATCTGAATACTGCCTTAAGTCTACGGACGCGTTGTGTCAGTTGGTTTATGTGAGGGGCAAATATAAGTTTAGCATCTATTATAACTCCTAAGTATTTTATTTCGTTGTTCTTTCTAATACGGTGCAGTTACATAGGTGATGACGGGATCATACATGAGACAGATTTATGACCTACGAGAGCTAGGGAGTTACTTATATCTAGTGAACCTCGTATGGTAAATGCCATATATTTCAATTTATTCAGATTAAGGGTCAAGAGATTTTTTCGCAGCCATATTGAGATTTTATTGAAAGCAATCTGTGCTATTTGGAACACCTCTACCCAGCTATTTCCATGGACTAGTATAAGCGTATCATCTGCATATGTTATAATAGAACCTTGATCAATTGACATTTCACATACACTGACGGATGCTGTTTTTATTGAATAGTGAACATTATTTTATTATTTATTATCGTTTGTATAAGATGCGCTTGCTTGATTAAAAGTGAAAGAAATTAAAAAAATTCAAACTCTGAACTCACAGCGCCAGCGAGCATCTTTTCTGAGAAAGGAACCACCTCGTTGAGTATGCTCTGCGAGGTGGTTCCCTAAAGGTAACTAAAAGGTCCCTAAGGTACTCCTTAGGGAAACACCTCGTGAGCCTAGTTGACGTAGCACCTAGTGACCAGCCTATCAGACTTGAAATAAATTTACAACCATTCAAAAATAGCACCGAGGAAAGAAATGTTAGTTATAGGCTGATAAGCTGGTCACGGTTCTACGTCAACTAGGCTAAGGAGTACCTTAAGGAGGTCCCTAAGGTACTCCTTAGCCTAGTTGACGTAGAACCTAGTGAGGTCCCCAGAGTGAACCTAGGGAGGTCCCTATGGTATTCCTTAGCTTAGTTGCCGTAGAACCTAGTGACCAGCCTATCAGACTTGAAATAAATTTACAACCATTCAAAAATAGAAGCGAGAAAAATTGTTTAGAAAACAAGTTCTCTAAGTGTGAGAATATAGGGGTCACCTCAAGAAAGTTGCGGACATTTTTTTTATGAGTGTGACCCAACCTGTTTTCAGTGGGCCAAGCACGAAAGTGTGCGCAAGTGTAATATAATAGTATCATATCATTGAATGTCGTTTTTATACTATGATAAGTACGCATTAGACCGCAGTCTCGCCCGGAGAGTATCGACCCGGTCCACGTTGCAACATGCTTTCTTTGAAGATACCTATTCGTATTTGCTGTGTACTTGAATCATGATCATCATCATCATTTCAGCCGTACGACGTCCACTGCTGAACATATGCTTCCCCATAATATTCCAAAAGGACCGGTTGGAAGCGGCCTGCATCCAACGTCGTCCTGCGACCTTTATCAGGTCGACTGTCCACCGTGTCGACCTACGCTGCGCTTGCCGGTCCGTGGTCTCCACTCCAGAACCTTGTGTACTTGATTAATACCAGATTATATCTATCGGGAAATACAGCAATGAAAGTTAGCATATGTAGTACAAACTATGATTCATCTGGCACAATTGAGGCACAGATAGCTAATAGTTTGTGCGATCGCAGCGCTTTTGAATTGGTTAAATACTAATATTTTTTATTCAATTATTCATGCTGGTACCTGTATCAAAGGTAAATGTAAGGTATTATACTAAAGGGTATTCAAAATGTGGTGTGTGTTTAGTTATGCATGTTCTTATTCAAGATAGAAAGATACTACAAAAAAGTTTAATGGGGATACTCGGCATCCATCCCACAACCAAATTAATCCTCCCTATACCGTGATAATTAAAACAAAAGATTTATGAATGAAACTGTCGTATATTTACGTCTCTGGGACACAAAGGGTTAACACATCTCAGACAGGGCTTCAATCTAGAAGCTCTCGATTTAAAGGCAAGCCTGAAGGCACCTATCGCGGGTCGGGGGGAGCCTATGAATGTAAGTGGCCTTTCTATGTAGTATTCAAGATGCTACATATGCTTATCAAAGGACATCTTCCGGGTAGTGATTTAAAAGTCTTTTCTATCTACGAAGTGAATAAAAAAATCAAACCTAACTTAACGACTAAACTTAACGAATTAACGATATTTGAAGAGCAAAAGGGTAAATTTTAGTAATCAAATGAATTCTTATTTAGCATTTCTTTTCTTGTATGACATTTAGTAACAAGACGGGCAAGTTGTGCGCCTGATGGTAAGCACTACGCTTACCCATAACAGTTGCAGTATCGCCCAGACAGAGCTTACAACTGTAGTTTTGCATAGCACTGTACTGTTCTCCTCACAGATAAACGTTTTTAAGTCTATTTATAGTAGATCCAACCGTTTATCCTCTTTTTGACAGATCTAATTTGTCAGTTAAAGTGTTGTGACCAAGTGATTATAGTGGACACGATTTCGATTCATTTTTCTATCGAGTCTGTGCGGAAAGAGAATAGTCCTAGGAATGGCGCCATGACCATGGCTATTGGCCATCTAGAAATACGTCAGCCAATGGGGAATGTTGAAAGGGCGTGGACAGGCCGTCATGGCATGGCCATCTAGAAACGCATCAGCCAATGGGAAATGCTGACGCATTTCTAGATGGCCATGCCCAGATGGCGAGGCCACGCCGTCCGGTTACACCCGTGTAGTTTCCAAGGTAAGCTATCAAATTCTGAGTTATAAGTTTTCACTTCTATCGGCAATTCCTATGACTGCCAATTTTTTTGTCTATGGGTAAGCAGTAGTATTTTATCAAGGTAGTAAAACTCAATGGTCCACCGCCGTTTTGTATTTGTCACTGTCACTCGCAACAAGACGCCCGTGCTAGTAATTATTTGCTGAGTTTTATATTGGAACTATAAAATGCCGAAAGGATCAGTGCTGAAAGGACAGACGAGAGAAATGGTGATCAAGCTTCGTAATTACTTTGAAGCAGAGTATCAAAATGGCGGCCCGCTTTTACCATTGTCGCAAGTGAGAGAGCGCGTTGCGGCCGCGTTAGGTATTAGTGCATCTACGATTACAAAAATTACTACCGAAGCCTACGGAACAAGCGGCATGCAGGAGAATAAGCTTCGTACGCCGAAGAAAAAACGCCAACCACGTCGTGTGACTTCGGTTGACAACTTTGACGCAGACGCTATACGCCGTCATATATATAACTATTACTTACGTAAAGAAGTTCCAACACTTAAAAAACTTGTTGCTTCTTTGCGTGAATGTGATTTGTTCCGAGGTCAAAAATCGTCATTGGTAAAGGTCTTGAATGAAATTGGATTTACTTATAAAAAATCGGACAAACGCAAAATATTGATGGAGCGTCGCGACGTAGCTTTTGCTCGTTGCGAATTTTTGAGCGAAGCCAAAAAAATTACAGATTGGTCAAATGTTGTTTTCACTGACGAAACTTGGCTGAATGCGAACCACACAGTGTCTAAGAGCTGGACTGATGACACCGCTGCTTCCACTACCTCAGTACCGATGGGAAAAGGAGAACGTCTAATCATTTGCCATGCAGGGTCTGTGAAAGGATTCATGCCAGATGCTTTGTTGGCCTTTAAATCCAAAAAAACAGTTGAGTACCACGAAGAAATGAATTCTGAGGTTTACGAAAGTTGGTTTAAGGAAATGGTACAATCATTGGAAGAACCGTCAGTTATTATTATGGATAACGCATCCTATCACTCACGCCAAATTGATAAAATGCCGACCCAGGCCGACAAAAAACAAGTAATCATTGACTGGCTTCAACGACATGGTGAAAATGTTGATAACTCCTTACTAAAAGTACAATTACTAAATATATTACGAACAAAAAAACACTTCCCAAAACGATATGTGATCGACGAAATAGCTGCAGAACATGGTCATTGGGTTCTTAGACTTCCACCCTATCATTGTCAATACAATGCCATTGAATTAATATGGGCTCAAGTTAAAGGACACGCTGCTAGAAATAACACAAAACCCCCATTCACGGCAAACAAAATGGTAAATTTATTAAAAAATGCATGTGTGAAAGTAACTGCGGAAAGCTGGCAAAATGTAATTCAAAAAACACAAGAAACTATAATGGCAGATTGGGATAAACACGTGGCGATAGATTATATGAGTCAACAATTAATTATAAATGTCGGCAATAGCTCGAGTGACAGCAACGATGAATCTGATTTTGATTAATAAATAAATAAAAATAAAAGATTAGATTTCGTTTGCTTAAATTGGAATTGGGGTTGCTCAAACTTTACTATTTTCTGGTACCAAACGGCAGACTTTAATGTCTGCCATCCCCAGCGAGCAACACGGAAGGGAGTAGCCTTAGCTAAAAAATATTGTTCAAATCTTTCTGTCATTTCTTGCGGGAGGGGAAGTTGCACACTAGCGCAAAGCCGCACTATTACATACAAAACATACCTGTACCGATCCATTGCCGATCATACTCACACAACCAAATCACTAACACATAAAAAATAAAGCACCATTCACAAATCTAGCCCCGCCCTCACCCCACAGTATATTATCAAACTCCATGGTCCATGCGGACTTGTACTTTGACAGAGGGGAAACGCTGTGTATGCCTACTCCCTTCCGTGTTGCTCGCTGGCCATCCCAGATTTAACCGGTAACAGCTTCGTCAAGTATGACTTGTACTTGTAATCATCATAGTCATCATAACCTTGTTCTTTTTTGGATATACACCAGGAGATAAACACGTCTTCAAATAATGCTGTATGTTTTCCTGAGGCGCATCAATATAACGGTTTTACATAAAAATAAATCCGATATTATGTGCCGAGAACGGAAAACACCCGTGTAAAAATAGTTCATAAACAATATCGATATCTCAATCGTAACTTCGTAACATCACTATGTTGATAGCCATAGAACGTAATTTTTTAAAAACGTTTGTTATTTTATGGAATTTATAAAAAAACTACTGCACTTATGGACTCATTTTGTGAAAGATGATTATTATACGGGATCAAGGAGCAAATTTAAGCAGTTGTCATATTTTTAAAACCTCGCATTTATAAGTTAACTTTTGCGTAACATCGTCATGTTACGTTCTATTGGTGCTGTCAAAAAGAGGATAAACGGTTGGATCTACTATAGTACATTAATTTATTTTTTTTTTTTTCTATTTGACTAACTCTGAAAACTATTTTCGCCATAATCAATCCTTCATCAATAGATTTCTTAGTACAAAACAAGAACTTCTTAAATCTATTTACTTAAGCAACCTCCCTAAAATTTCAATACCCTTAAAAGGTCCCAACCATCTACATTTACCCAAAACGGTACCTTCAACCGTCACCCGCATCCTTCAAAAGTAGGAAACGATAAGAAACATCGCGAATCGTCTGCAAGAGTAATGTTTCCTCCCTTCCTTAGGGTCCCTACCCTAAAAGGGCTTATCGTCTACAAAAGGTATCGAGCGCGCCCGCCCGCCGCCGTTATAGAATTTTCGAGGGGCTGGTGGTGGGTGGTAACCCCCTTTTTGCTACGTACATTTTCATTTCCTTCATCTTTCTCCGCTTTCGAGGTTTGGTGGACGGATTGAGGATGCTAGTTTAATTTTAATTGTACCTATAATTTGGTCACTAATATGTAGAAAAGGCACTATTCTTTTCAGTTGTAAAACTTTTACCTACAAAATTGAGTATTGTAAAAAGTATGATTTTAATAAAACAAAATGTTTATTAGATATGCATTTTATTTGTAACCCTTGTAATTCCATATCTGAGACAGTGCAAAATATAAAAATATATATTTATATTTTTTATACTTGTATTATAAATTAACATATGTTATACACTAAATAGAAATGACTAGATTAGATATGTCATTATGTATGTTACATTATTAGCGCCTAAACAATTCAAGGTTTATATATGAAGAACTTAATAATAACTCACTTTAAAGTGAAAAGTTCTCAAAAACATTTTCACTAACCAATTTATTAGTCATTTCAACTCCATTGGTATTTATTTATCCTACTAATATTATAAATGTGAATGTTTGGTTAGATGGATGGATGGATGAATAGAATAAATGTTTGTTACTCTTTCACGCTCAAACGGCTGGATTAATTATCATGAAATTTGGTGTGGAGGTAGATGAGGCACTGGATTAATATATAAAGTATCTTTCATCATCATCATTATCATCCATCATCACGCGGGTGTAACCGTAAGGCACAGCTAGTTTATTTATACAGCTAAGCTACCTACCTTGAGGAGAACTACCTATACATCTACGAGTATTCTATATATATGTTACAGCCAAAGTAATAAATCTGGATATTATATATACTGTCTAGCCATTATATATAATATCTACTCAATTTAGATAAAGTGATAATTGACACAAAATTAATCACATTAACTAGCTATTTTATATAATATCTTCGAAGACTTGGATAATGTAAGAGCACAAGTAGGTATAGGTTAGGTTAGGAACAATTTTGTTATTAACTTTTACATTTTCATTTACTATTTTTAAAATCTTATGGTAATAAGATATATATGGATACATATTAATTATAATACATAATTTATGACTCTATTTGTTTTTTACTTTTGACACGGTTTATTACTTTGGCTAACTTTTACCCGCTATGGTGAATAATATCCTGATTAAGTGATTAATTTATCACATTATCTAGTCAATTTTGCTATTATATATAATGACCAGTCATTATGTATAATAACTATTTAATCACTATGACTGTAACATATACATATGATACAACTATAATAGTTGCAATCACTAAGTCAAATCAGATCAAAATATAATATACGAGTACGTACCTTACGATGAGGTATATAAAAATAGGTCCCGCTCATACGACCTCTCGACGACGATCCAAATTCAAGAAAAATAGGAATTGTCCAGAAGAAAAGAATATCTTCAGATGAACAATCGCGAATGTCTTTGGTTCTGCTTGAATCGATTTCCTACTAACCCGTTGACTCGCGATTTGCCATATTTAGCCAATAATACAATAGATTTGGCAGAAATCAACTAAAAAAATTGTGTGGTTAAAGATAGTATTATGTATAACTAAATATATAATATAGCCAAAGAAGACTTAACAGCAAAGTGCATAGTGAGACGAGCCCACAAGCGTCCCGATTATTGCTTGAAATTTACCATTCAATGTGGTTGGACCCTTTTGACGCATATGAGTGAACCAATATTACGCATAATGACTAAACTTGGATAAGTAAGTAATAAGATCAATATGACAGAGGACCCGACGCATTAAGACATACTTCCTCCTCCTTGAGCCGTAATCTTCATGTCTGAGGGTCATGACCTCCTCCACCCATTGTCCTTTTATTTAAGATATTATATATCTCCAGTGTGCTCTGTTACCGGCTATGTGCTGAGAATCGTAGACGGATGTATCAGGAGTGGTGCGGATCTGGTCGGACCAACACATTGGACTGCGGCCTCGAGATCTTCTACTTTCGACTTTTCCAGTCAACACAAGTAAGCTAAAAGAGAAAACTCTTTTTTAAAACGTACGGGCATAGTAAACAATGTCATGATTCCATGAAACAAAAATCACTGAAATTTGACAATGTTAAGAGGTAGAAAAGAGTTTTCTCTTTTAGCATGGAAAGTACTAGCTATGCAATCCTCTTAAGTGCTTGACGCTGTATCTTTTTTTTTATTAACTTTTTATTGCAATAAACAGTTTCAAATAAAAAAAAAATCTTTATAGACTCTACCACCGCGTTCCAAAATATATAGAGCCTACCGAGAAGAAGCGGCAATAACTCGGGACCATTCATTTCATATTGATGTTTACAATGTTTCTACTTAGGTACTACTATTATTACATTTTGTAGATGACAACTTGCTAGAAGTCGAGTATTATAATACTCGACTTCTAGCAAGTTGTGTAATAATAGTAGTACCTAAGTAGAAACATTGTAAACATCAATATGAAATGAATGGTCCCGAGTTATTGCCGCTTCTTCTCGGTAGGCTCTATATATTTTGGAACGCGGTGGTAGAGTCTATAAAGATTTTTTTTTTATTTGAAACTGTTTATTGCAATAAAAAGTTAATAAAAAAAAAGATACAGCAGCTTTGTCGTTATGTAAAGTTGGTTTAGAATAGACGCGTTATACTGGTGTGCTGTCCATGAAATTCTTAGCATTTTTCTCCAACACCGCATCCCAAAAGCGTCGATGGTTGCGAGAGTCCATGTCTCACCCCCCAAAAAAAATTAAATAGTTGAAAAAAACATACTTAACTATAGTTAAAACGATATTCACGTGAATGCGTTCCGTGAACAATTTTATTTACTTTGTGAGGGAGGGATGAGGAAACCCTAATAACTAGATGGTAGGTCTCTTGTGCAAGTCGCCGTCTTGGTTGGTTACACTGCCAAATACTCGTATTCTGGCGCATAGCAATCATCATAAACATTAGTACATAATACAGGGTTATTGATTAAGTCGACTTATTCCCGTTAAGGGCGTGTAGTTGACATCGTTTCTGACTGATTTGACTATGAAATCCCCTATCCTAAATCTAACCGTTTTCGAGACATTTTAATTTAATTGTTTTATTATTTATTAGTTTGTATAAGTTTTATTCGTCTACAACGACTTATTTATTTCTTTTACGTACAATATTGGTTATTAGGTCACAAAGCATCTTGTTTTACATGTAAATATCAAATAGTATTAATAAGAATAACACATTTAAACTAAATTCAAATATATCGAAAACGGTTGATGATAGGGTGTTCAGTCAGTCAGACAATGCAAACTACACGCCCTTAACAGGAATAGTCGACTTAACCAATAATCCTGAATATGTCTTTACTGAGTCCATGTTACTTGAAATAAGCGATATTTTACTTTATTTTTTAATAGTTCGTAACCATTACTCTGTTAAGATGTGAAGGGCACAGCAGCAAGAGAAATTATTGGGCGAAAGAGATTTAAATCCCCGTTGTCTAAGGGCGACGAGTGCAATATACAAGGCTACGTCAAACTACCCATATTCCTAAACTCTGGATGGCTTACTATCTCGTGTTGTCCGTACCGTCACTTGTATGTATAAAAAAATCTTAGAACAGGAATCTCAACTTCATTTATACTCGTACTTTTTAAATAAAATTGCTTTTTAAAATGTTCTATCAAGCCTTGAATCCAACCCTGTATCCAATTCCCCGTCTTACACCAGCAACCTTAGACACCCCTCGTCCCACCCCACCCCCGCCCCACCCCGCCCGCAGTTCGTTAGCGAACTTCCATACTTTGTAATATGCAAATGAACGTCTAAGGGGATGCGGCGTTAGGCGTCTTAAAATGAATTAATGACACAGGTGACTTGGTTCCACGACGGCCGTGTGTTGTCTCAGACAAGAAGCAACGTTGAAATAGTAGCGATTATAATAAAATTATCATTAATGATTACCCAAAATCATTATCATTAATGATTACCCAAAATCATTATCATTAATGATTACCCAAAATCATTATCATTAATGATTACCCAAAATCATTATCATTAATGATTACCCAAAACCATTATCATTAATGATTATCCAAAAACAGTTGGTGCAAATAATAGAGGTTAAAATGAGATTTTATTTTACCAAAACTGGAAACCGACTTCAAAACCAAAAAGTGTGAAATAACTTATTGCGATCGGTACCATGATAGCTCAAAAGTAACTAATATCACAATACTGTGCGCATGGTACCGACTTCGACAAGTTATTTCACCTTTTTTAGTGAGCCTTGCTACTTACGAGATCCATTCAGTTATGGTGTGTAACTCAAAAACCGATTAACCGATTTAGATGTAATTTAAATCGGACTACTCTGTAAAACTTATGAGTGGATGAGTACATCATCATCATCATCATCATCATCATCTCAGCCGTAGGACGTCCACTGCTGAACATAGGCCCCCCCCATGATTTTCCAAAAGGACCGATTGGAAGCGGTCTGCATCCAACGTCGTCCTGCGACCTTCATCAGGTCGTCTGTCCATCGTGTCGGTGTCAGACGACCTACGCTGCGCTTGCCGTGGTCTCAACTCCAGAACCTTTCGGCCCCATCGGCCATCTGTTCTGCGTGCTATGTACCCTGCCCACTGCCACTTCAACTGGCTAATCTTCTGAGCTATGTCGGTGACTTTCGTTCTTCTACGGATTTCCTCATTTCTGATTCGATCACGTAGAGAAACCCCGAGCATAGCCCTCTCCATAGCTCGTTGTGCGACTTTAAGCTTATCTATGAGGCCCATAGTAAGAGACCACGTTTCAGTGCCATAAGTCATCACTGGTAACACACATTGGTCGAAGGCTCTTGTCTTGAGGCACTGAGGTATTTTTGACGAGAAGACTTCGCGAAGATTCCGGAACGCTGCCCAGCCGACTTGGATTTGTTTCTTTAGTGGATACATAAAGAAACAAAATAAGCGTTGACTTGAGAATCTCATCCGTTTGGTAGTCGGTTGAAAATTCAAAAACATGTCATGAATAGCTTTCTACCGCTGATGTTAAATAAATGCTAGCGATAGAAAGCAACTTCTTCTGAGTAGAATTAGGTTATCGCGGTATACCGCGCAAAATAAAGCTTTGAATCGTTATAATAAACAGCTCATTTAATAATCCTGGCCACATAATCCATTTAAGAAGTTACATTATTCTGATATCAATATACACTAACGGTAGAAAGCGACATCTTCAGGGTTACAGGCGCAGTGCAGTTCGTCATTTGTGAGGAACTGCATGATGATAACATGAGAGGTTAACATCAGGTCGGCCTCATGCATAGTATAAGAAAAACATCAAGCTGATGTTTCTATTTTAAAACAATAAGGCGCTATGATGAAATCAATAGAGTGTGTTTGTAAACCAATAAACACATTTCATATACCTACGGCAAACTTGGTTCGTTTACTAATTTACTATACGTTGTTTATTTTGTTGTTATTTTTCATCAGATCAAGACGGGTCAATTATAATACCAATTATAATAATAATAGATTAGTAGCCAAGGGCTGTAAGATATTGATGCTTACACCCGAGCTTAACTACTCTGCTTTACATCTCGATTGTGAGGTAGGTAGAAAAAAACCGGCATTACAAAAATAAAATTGACGACTATTATACTCATACGAAGACAAGGCTGATTAGCGAAGCGGCCTCTTTTGTCATTGGGCTGAATGCATGATGTCTATTGCCAGTATGATAGTTAGATGTACATGAACTTTTTGAAAGAGTGAAGTGATTATTTTTATTACTTACCGCCCTAGGGCTTTTCTAGCTACATTATTACCCTAGAGCGCTAATTGGACACCTACAAGCCCCATTTGGGGGTAAAAAGGACATACTTACCGAATATGAGAGATGTAAAATACATTACACCCATATTCTATAAGGAAAAATATAATACTTTTGACATATGCTTTGCTTTTCGTTCCTTTACCATCTCCTGATCGTTTATCCACGCCTGTTATTATTTGCTACAGATACTGTAGAAGGTTCTTATGCATAATACGTAACGTAGATATGTACAAAGTCTTAAGATTAACCGACTTAGAAGGAGGAAGTGTAGGCGTTTTGCAATTTTGATGATGTGTGTATTAAATAGTTAATTATTCTATGTACATAAGTAAGTGGTAAACTCTGCCTTAGTCCACCATTTTCTGTAGTGGTACAGGTCGTTACCTCAAGCTGTGATCGTCTTTATAATATCTATAAGTATATCGACTGTCTATTGTCTAGATTCAGAGATGTTATCTTGTGGTTAGAGATGGAGTTGTACTTGTTTAGTATAATGTGAAGTTAAGATTTTTCATTCATACGTATGTCAATACAAAAACCAGTGGTACTGAGAAAAGCGTTTGGGAAGCTACGTCGAGTCCTTACTTCGCCGATTCCACAGTGCCTGAAGACGAAAGTCTTCAATCAGTGCGTCCTACCCGTCATGACATACGGAGCCGAAACGTGGACGCTGACGGCGAATGGTCCACAAGCTCAAGGTCGCTCAGCGGGCTATGGAAAGGGCTATGCTCGGTGTTTCTCTGAGGGATCGCATCAGAAATGATCCGTCAGAGAACCAAGGTCATCGACATAGCATAGACATAGAAGTGGCAGTGGGCTGGCCATATTAGCCGTAGAACCGACAACCGTTGGGGTAAACGAGTTCTAGAGTGGAGACCGCGTCTCGGCAAACGTAGTGTAGGACGTCCTGTGGCACGGTGGAGTGACGATCTGCGCAAGACGGCTGGCAAAAACTGGATGCGAGAAGCCCAAGATAGACCTAAGTGGCGTGCAATTGGAGAGGCCTATGTCCAGCAGTGGACTGCTACAGGCTGATGATGATGATGATGATGATGAGGAACTGAGGAAAAATCATCCAGTCTTTTCCATAGGGCTTACTTTAGCAACAAATCTGTATCCCTTCACAAAAGATCAAGAAGAGAAAAGGTATGATGTCTTGAATTAAATGAATTACAGACAATCACAGTAAGTGATCTATACAGGTACATGCTTACCTATATGTTATGTATTCACGTAATAAAGACCAACAATATAAACAAATTGTTTTTCATAACTAAACACAAAACAGATTTTTTTAATAAATTTTTTTTTGTTAAGCGGTGACAAGACAAACCAGTCGCTTGCCTGATATTGTCCATCATGTCCCCATAACAATTAAGTACCATTCAGTATGTTTAACTACAACAGTTCAAAACCCTACGGCAATGCACTGCGCTCTGAGATAAGTATAAGATGTTAAATCTCTTGCCCTGTGATGTCACTGGATGATGCCATCGGACGGTTTGTGAGGCAAGCGACGGTTGCGAGCGAGCAAACCATCTACGGCTATAACCTGAAGATGGCAATCAGGGATCGAAACAGCGTGGCTATGGAGGCCCTGGTTCAGCGCAAAGTAGGTAACGTGGGCTCACAATAAATGTACTAATCCATTTGCTGTAATATATGTAGTTTTTCGAATTGTATGTAAGCTAGCGTTAAGAAATTATAACTGACAAAGAGATGGTGCGGGCATTCAGATCAGACATGCTCACGGAAATGTGTTGGCAAGCGGTGGCGTGTGTGGCGGGTCGCCATCTTCCCTCAGAAATGGTTGAGGAAGGCGATGGCTGGCACTCGTGAACGGGTGCTGTTTGCGGGCACTGGTCTGCTGTGAATGCTTGCACCAACTCAGAATAAAATGTATCAATAACTTTAAGTGTATTATGTTATATGTATGTAGTATGAGTTAAATTGAAAAAAAATATATATATGTTCCTCATGTATGTATTTTGTTGTATGTTATAAATTTATAAGTAAGTTGTCAAAAATCTGCAAGTTAAAAAAAGGCACGGACCCTGGAGTCTGTGGAGCGTAGATTTATTATTAAAAAATAAAAATAAAAAAATGTCACTGGAAAGATTGCCGTTCAAACCGGAATACAGTAATGATTGCACACTACTGCTTCATGGTGTAATCGCGAGCAAAGGTGTGATACTTCAATAGGCGGACGCTGCAAAAGTTATATACCACTACAGATATACACTATAGAATACTGTTGTAAGGGTTCAATAATGAGACGGGAAATAAAAATAAATAAGATTATAAACATAGCAATAGGTCTATCTATAATATGCTAGATAACAGTCAATTTTTATTTCATTTTAAATTATATTAATTTAAAGCACAATACAGATCACAATCAAAATAATATAATAATAATAATAATAATTTTTTATACTCCTTTGTATTTTTATACCAAACGGGCCTCTAAGTGTTGGCTACAGCCCCACTTATGCCTTTGTAAAGGACCGGATCAAATCCGAGATTTTGTTTGGAATAAAAGAAATAATAATAATAGGTGACCGCCATGTGGGATGTTGATTCGACAATAATTGTCCCGATAGTAGTTTCAGCAAACAGCCTTATAGCAAAAAGCCTTGACCGACATCTTAAGAGGCTTTCGCTAGACGGTTGGATCAAGGGACAGATACAGAAGGCAGTACATCTTGACACAGCACGTATTGTCAGGAGGTTCCTCAGTCTGCAGCCCTAACCACTGGTAGTTTGGGTCATGCCCCGCTGCCGATGGCAATCTAGGATTAGGTTTTTTACAATGTTTTTTATTTATTATTTTTTATTGTATATAGAAATTTTGTAAAAATGTAAATTTAAGAAAAGGAAATAAATAATGTGAATAATAATAATAATCATTTATTTATCAGACACGAGATCCATGGTACAAAAACAAAAAAAAAATATAAATTACAATAAATAATAAAAATTAAAATTAAATTAAATTAAATAAAACTATTTAGGTGGCTATAGCCAACCATCGTCTATACGTGGCAGTCAGCAGCAGCCTATCTGCCAGACCTTTAGCAATTGTGTTTTTACACAAAATATAGATTCTATTATTTTTAAAGCTGGATTGCAATCCAACTACATGCGCTTACAGCTATACACATTATAAGTCATGCGTGTGTGTTCGTAGCTAGCAATATTGCTAATATAATAATACTAAAATAAAACCTTAAACTAATTATCAAAATATGTTATTATCAATTAATGATAAGTTTAACTAATAGTTGTAATTAAAAACAAGTTTTCTTGTTCCTACATGTTAATAATATTTTATAAAAAAAACTACACAATGTGATATGTGAAAAAATAAAAGTATACCTTTATGCTATATAAGACAAATTTTAATTTTAAAATATAATTTTGGTATGAAACTGCAGCATTATACAATATACGTGCATTTTCATACACTACTTTATCTACCCTCAGTTATGTACAAGTAAGGCAAAAAAACTGAAAATCGGATGCAGCTACAGGCAAGTGAAAATTAAAAACCAAAACTTTTTTGTAATTGTAATAAATATACGCGCATGCATATGCGTTCCGTAAGAAAAAAAATACGATCCTTTATTATATTTACTTTACCCTGCATTGTACTGGTAAAAACAATGATTTTAACATAATTTTGTTACAGATAAATTGTTATATTATGATTGTATTTTGGTATTGTGTTTTTCAAACAGTATGTTATACAAAGTATCTTCCAAACAAATTTATTTATTTATTATACCCATCAATAAATAAATTTAATCTAAGTACAAATTTACTGATATAAAATAAATCTACCTATTACAATAAAACTAATTCACTATATATTATAGATAAAAAACAGCATTTAAGTCTACGGGTAGAGTGCCCAAAAAGCTGGCAAGGTTACCTCGTTGAATAGCCAGGCTGATACGTTGTCCGAGGTAAGTGTACCAGCTCTTTGGTCACCTGTAATTAGAATATTCTATCAAAGTATTATTAATTATATTATTATTATTATATATTAATTCAAAATATTTAAACACGTTATAAAGTTTATAATTTTAGTTTTGCTATGATAATATTAGCTTATATAAAAATAATGTATTATAAGTTCTGTACATATGTATACAACACAAACTGGCCGTTATCTTCTAAGAAACATATGCTCCGCCAGTGTACAGCGAGAATGGCGGATGGGTTCATTTCCGCCGCCCGTCGGGAAAGCTTTGTGTAGATACTAAAAGGAACGGTAACATAAGATGCTGCGTTGTAAAGCATCGTATTTTTACGTTTAAACGTAATTTTAATTTTATGTACAACATTTAGACAAAAATACCAAAAAATGGAACCGACTTCAACACTAAAAAGTGTGGAATAACTCGTCGAAGTCGGTACCATGCGTATAATAGGTTCTTTTAAATTATCATGGTCCGACTACAACAAGTTATTTCATACATTTTAGTGTCGAAGTTATATTCCATTTTTTTTAAATACACTTATTTTATTGACCCTTGATACTTCCGGGATCGTTTGTCTTTACCGTAATATAAATATCATCAAGAAATTCGAAACAATTTTCAATTTTTGGAGTGTATCTTAAAAACCACTTGACCAAATTTTATCAAACTTAAATGGTGGTCCTATTTTTAAATTTCAAGTATCTAAGTGGCAACCCTCGGAAGTAAACTCTTTCAAATAAAAAAAGAATTTTGAGAATCGGTCCACTAATGGGGGAGAAATCGGTGGACATACATAACAAAGAAATCTCACATAGAAACTCCTTTTTAAAGTCGGCTAAAAATGTATAAATAAAGAGATCAAACATCTATAAATTAGACATAAACCTGTTCGAGTTTTCTGAATTCCAGCCAGTGTCAGGTGATATTACCTACTTTCAAAAATTAAAGAGATTCTCGCACCTTCGAGCTTCATTTTTGCCTAGATCTTCTGATTTTAATTTATGTATTTTTTTTAATTTGGTTATAATTCCAAGCTAGTTCCATTTGGAATCATAAACATCGGATAAAAAGTTTTATATATATATATAAATAGTCCAATAGATGTCGCTCCGTCCCCGCAAGCCGGTTAGTCAAATAGAGAGTTAAAATTCGATGCTCGGACCAGAACCTCAGTGGCCTAGTTGGTCAATGGCATCTGACACGGAGAGTCAGAAGACGCGGGTTCGTATCGTCTGAGGATAGAATTTTTCTCTCTATAAATTTCAATATATAAAAAAACAGTTTATTTAAATATTTTACATTGTGTTGGGCGTAGTAATTAGTACGTATTAGGGATGTACTTAAATAAAGCATAGTTAACGAGTTACAAACAAGTTTATTTCAAGTACCAGTTATATTATACCTATTGCACATATCTATTTGCATTGATTTTTTTTAGAGGACCTGTTATGTTAAATAAAGGAATCTTTAATTTAGATTACAATTATATTAAAGCAATTTCCGCTGACCAAGTAAACGTTTAATGAAAACTACTTTCAACACTGAAAAGTGAGTAGATACTTATATACTTATAACTATAAACATGTTTTTTTATTCTAAAATATATGAGCATGTTTGTTTTAAGTATATTATAATAATAAGTACTATTTTTGTACGCTCAACACTCTTATATTACTTACTCAATGATTTTATTGCATTGTTTTGTATGAAAATTTACATCGTAAAAAGGCCTATTGTTACTTGGATAGAGTAAATGGATGCTTTATTCAATCTTTAATGTTCATATTTAAATGGGATTTTAATCTCAATTTCATAACTACATTAACAATTTTTTTAATACAATACTAAGTGACAATATGAACGAGTCGATCGCCTGGCCCCTGTCGGTACCCATCACAGCAACCCATTACTTACAATCGCGGTGTGAGACGTTTATGCTTCAAAGTTCATCGTCAATTGGGCAGTAAAGTCGCCTGCTACAATGCCCTTCAACCTTAAAACAGTAGTGCTCTCATGCTACAGCTTCGAAGAAGAATATCTTAAGCCGTCTTCTCTCCTCTGCAGCACCCAAGACAAAACTAATAATATAAAGACAAGATAAATCTCATTCAGCAAACGATCAAATAAAGGTTCCACCTAAAGCTAAAATCTCGCAGACATTAGCATCGTTGTGCGGAATCACAACAACGTAACAAACATACCATCGCCGGACTCAACAATTAACTGACCCAAACACGCACAAACAACCGCCCCTACTAATGGAACTCATTCTAAAATCGAGCAGATTTTTTTTATTTTTGTTTATAATGGTTCATCAAAGTGACTCCCTCTCGCCTGATGGAAAGCGAAGATAGAATCAAGAAGCAATGACGCATTTGTAGGGGTTCTAGGTATTGAGGGACTTCAATGTCTCCAATATCACGGACAGCGCGACGTTGCAGTCTATCGAGAGCATCCACAAGGTACTTAGCGTTCGTCCCAGAGGTGACAAGAATATTCAATACATGGGCGCACCTGAATTTTATAAAGAAGGCACCGCTGATCCGGAGTAAAGAAACGCCTCGCTCTGTTCAGGACTCCGAGTTTGCGGGAAGCTAACTTGATAATACTCTGGATGCAGTCACGCTGGTTCAGGTCATTTTAATCTTCGGAGAATTTCAACGATGACTTGAAAACTTTTTGTTACTGTACCGAAATACGTATTGAAAAAAAGATATATTGTAATTACATACATCCAGCAATGAGTCCTGATAACACATGCATTGCACCGTGGGCTTAATACGTCCTAGTAAGATCAATTGAAGAGAAATAAAATTAACAACTTTTCACTAAATGCATATGAAAGTATTTATATACGGTACTTACATAAAAAAAGAAAACAATTTTAAAATTTGTGTCTATCTGACTATTTGTTCCGCCTAATCTCTGAAACGACTGGACCGATTTTGACGGGACTTTCAATGGCAGATAGCTAATGTTCTACGGAGTAACTTAAGTTACTTTAATTCATCGTCATCATCCATCACCATGTGGGAGAAACCGCGGGGCGCAACTAGTCAGATATACATTTAAAACTTTATAAAAAAGATTTGGTATAATAGCAAGTA
This sequence comes from Selenia dentaria, assembly GCA_917880725.1. NCBI lineage: Eukaryota > Metazoa > Arthropoda > Insecta > Lepidoptera > Geometridae > Selenia > Selenia dentaria. The sequence goes on along the minus strand of OU862901.1, from coordinate 6,475,081 downwards.
TTGTAACTAATACCATATTCCTAAACCAGCCACAAGTAGCATCAGTGGAAGAGCGTCCGTGTTTATACACTCTATCGACCCATACAGTGATGTAGTAATGTGATGGTGGCGATATATTTAATCTAATAATCTATTAGTTTCCAGTCGTCGTCGCTTACTACAGTTTGGTTTTACAGCACACTTACATTTTCACCATTATACATTGTTTCTACGAGAATGATCGTCATGTATGGCTAAACTATGGGCCTCATAGATAAGCTCAAAGTCACACAACGAGCTATGGAGAGGGCTATGCTCGGAGTTTCTCTACGTGATCGAATCAGAAATGAGGAGATCCGTAGAAGAACGAAAGTCACCGACATAGCTCAGAAGATTAGCCAGTTGAAGTGGCAGTGGGCAGGGCACATAGCACGCAGAACAGATGGCCGATGAGGCCGAAAGGTTCTGGAGTGGGGACCACGGACCGGCAAGCGCAGCGTAGGTCGTCCACCGACACGGTGGACAGACGACGTGAGGAAGGTCGCAGGATGACGTTGGATGCAGGCCGCTTCCAACCGGTCCTTTTGGAAAATCATGGGGCAGGCGTATGTTCAGCAGTGGACGTCCTACGGCTGAGATGATGATGATGATGCTAAACTACGATTCGTTCGTATATAGTGGACGTCTGGAACATGATGCCTGATGACGTAGACAAGGTTAGCGCCATTTTCGCGCTAACTTAGATATACCAAATCATATTACCTTTTTTAAATAAAACTGAGATATAACTAACAGCGAGTGAATGTATAAATACACAAATAAATAAATTTGAAATGTAATTTTGTAATGTCAACCCATGATCTACGAAACTACTTTCACTAGCACATAACTGATGTTTGAAGGAGTCATTTAGGCCACTATTAATTAAGAAAAATAATTAGTGTTCCGCACTAAAAAGTATTTGTGATATAGTAATATTTCGCGTGAATGAAATCGCAGGCCTAGCTAGTATGAAATGAAACAAAGCGAGTCATGAATGAATATGTCACATACGTATGTAATAAGACTGTTCCCCGTCAAATCAAATCTATGTCCGCCTTGTCTAAGGGAGTCAGATTATCACCGCCACGTTTCCGTGAGATTGAGATCGATAGTAGGGACCACATGCTACGAGGTCACTAGCCGCTGGTTGACCGATGTCTCGACCACTTTGATAGGTTGGGATATATAGATATACCCTCTTACAATAGTCGGACATTTATTTGTATAATTATTAAGTGATAAATAATAAACATCCTGGAACAGTAGGACAGCGCGTAAAATCAACCATCGCTGCCCTGCACTATACTCTTGGTACACGTGAAACCTAAACCTGCAATGCTTCATACTACTGCTACTACTACATCATCATCATCATCTCAGCCGTAGGTTGTCCACTGCTGGACATAGGCCGCCTCCATAATTTTCCAAAAGGACCGGTTGGAAGCGGCCTGCATCCAAAGTCGTCCTGCGACCTTTATCAGTCGCCTGTCCACCGTGTCGGTGGACAACCTACGCTGCGCTTGCCGGTTCGAGGTCTCCATTCCATAACCTTCCGGCCCCATCGCCCCACCTAGTGTGTATACATATTTTTATACATCTTAGTTTGTAATTAATCGTATCAGATGTAATGACTCCACTGGTATAAACTTGCTTTTAGTAGGTCAAACTAATCAAAGAGCAGTATGTTTTATCTAAACTTTTGTGCGTAGTTTGGAACCGAAAGAACTAGACATTGAAGCGGTTAAATAGTAACATGGGTGGCAAATCTCGACTTGGCAGAAGTAGGAAGGGCTCCGTGTTTCTGCGTCAAATACAAAAAAATAATTATAAAACTATCCTATTATATAACAACCTAAATATACCAGTCCGCTTATTATGATAAACAATAACAAGATAACACAAGAAGTTCGTCAAAACAGGTTGAACGTTTATACAATAATCGGCCGTGTCCGAATTCCGACCTTGACCGAGGCTATCCCGAAAGTCTCGTGAGTACAGACTGGGCAATGACAGGGTTATTTTGTAAGCCAGTTGAGCAATCGATTTAATATTCGCTGTTGCAAACAGTTAGCACCCGAAGCGAAGCTTACTTCGACGTTCAGAGCGCTTTCGAAAGCCAGAAAGCACGCCAAAAAGTCAGTTATGGTTTTTGTCTGAAGCTCTGAAAAATATAGTATTTAAAAAGATATATTATATTACATTCCGTCATCGGTTAAGGGCCTCGTTAGACTACTGGTATTAATGTCTGTGACTGGAGTGTTAGAAGACGCAGGTTCGAGTCCCAGCCGAAGATGTAAAAGCTAAATTTCATTCACCTATAGGTGAATTACCACTGGTGAATTAAGGTGAATGTAATGCGCAGGTGAATTAAGTCTACGGCATACATTTTTCTCTAAAAATCACATATAGAATGATATAAGTTTTGGTAGTATACAAAATTTGCTTGCCTTGCGTTTTATTTAATACTTACGTGCAATTTATAAATGGTACTAAATTTTATTGAGCTGACGTATACTTCTGCTAGAGTTCTCTTTTCCAATGTGTGGTTGCCTGGGTCTGTATTTTATTAATTCTGAATACTTACAAAAAGTGGATTTAAATTATTTTAAAGTCACATTATACATTATGTTTCGTAATACCGTACAAATTAAAAGCATAAATCATTCTAAAATGAAAATGACACTGACATAAATAACATCGCTAAGGAGTGCCAATAGGACGGTTTTAAATTCATATTGAGCTTTCGTCATTGTCCATTTTCCCATTTCTTAAAGCAACCGGTCGCAACTTACAAAATACGCTTGTGATATACTTATGAAGGACTATTGATTGAGGTATTATGTAAGCGATACTATTCTAGTACAGTCTAGTGACCGGAGGTTCAAATCTGTAACAGAAATAGATTCCTAACTTGACGCTGTCCTTAGGCTGTTTTGGTAGTTTAGTTAGGTTCATAAACAATAATAGTAAGTATATAAGTGCAATGTAACAAACATTTTGGTATACCTTAAAATAAATATTAGAAATGATAACCTTCAAAACAAAAATGAAGTGATAATGATAATTAAAAATAAATAAATATGTGGGCTCGTCTAGTTTTTAAATCATCATTTTAAACAAATCGAGATTTTTATTACAATCGGTATACCTACCTAAAACTGCCAAATACTTTGCACATCGCTAGATAGTTTCAATTACTTTTGATTATTTCATATTTCTTTAATTTGATTCCACACCATGCAATGGTCACTCTTTCATAGGTAAGGGAGTAGAAGAGCCATCTTCTTTTATTTTATATCCGCTGAAAACTAGTTTTGTGGTTACCAACAAAGACAAATATTTTTTTATTTATGACACGCTAGATTTATAATTTTAATCACACAAAAATTGAAACTTGTGTGATAAGAAGACAAGTACAAATTGAAAAATTTAATACCGACTTCCATTCTATTCAGTTATTGGAGTGTATGTCAAAAACTACTGGACCGAATTTGATGAAATTTAAATGGGACTACGCGGGAAGCACCAGCTGTTAAACAGAAAATGATTGTTTTAAAACTGGAGAAGAATTTTGAGAATCGATTCACCCTATCGAAAGTTATGAGGTAACATATATAAAAAACTAACAGTCTGATCGGGTACCTCCTCCTTTTTAGATGTCGGTAGAAAAAGGAGGAGAAAGGGTCCCCCACTAGCGCAGACATAAAACACGCATATTTATAGGTATATGAGTTTAGAATGGATGAAATTCTGGCACAAAGAATTTCGAGAGGTCAACTGTCTAGACAAACTTCGATCCTACCAAGCGCACATTACTTTTAATTCTCACAAGAATAAAAAATAACTTACCGTAAAGAAACCCTTGCTTGTAACGATAGCATAAAAGAATACCTGTTAGATTGAACAGGTTCTTAAAAAACGGGGTCGATTAGGGTGTCGATCTTACATAACGCACTTTATTCTCACAAGAAATTCGAAATAAAAGTGAAGATTAACCAGTTTGAACGACTTAAAAGCGGGTGGAACTGGTTTGAACTAGTTTTTGATTTTGTGGAATATAGAAAAGATAAAATTATTGTGTTGTTAACTGGTTTTTGAGGTCAAGCAAGTCATGAGAATTGGCGTCAATTTGTAGTTTCTAATTCTTTATTGTCATAAGGGTGTACAAACCAAAATAATAAGCTGCAAATGTTGTTAAATTATCAGGTTTATACAAGGAAAAAAATGAATAAAACGAACTATGAGTTACATAAAGTCGTCATATTCATTATCTCAGCCTTATTACATCTACTGCTCAACATTAGGCTTCCCTCATTGATTTTCAAAAGGGCCGGTTGGAAACGGCCTGCATCCAACGTCGTCCTACGACTTTTATCAGGACGTCTGTCCACCTTGTCGGTGGACCCCAGAACCCTCCCCCCTCCATATCGATACATACAAACGCAGAAATGGAGAATGCTTTGCATAATATGATAAATAGACAATGACAAAGAAAAAGCGTACACTCTAGACACTCTAGTCTTCACTAGAGGGCACACTTTTCACGGCGATGCTACCTAGCATAAAAACATATATCTAGAGTTTCGCTTGAAAACGCCTCCTTCCACTTGGATCCACAGCTTGGCTCCACATGTGGATCCGCGGATACCTTTATCTCCTCTTTAATCCACAGGTGGATCCATGGATACATCTTTTTCCTCTTAACTACCCAGGTGGATCCGTGGATACTTTTTTTTCCTATAGAATACACAGGTGGATCCGTGGATTCTTCTTTTTCCTCTTAACTACCCAGGTGGATCCGTGGATACTTTTTTTTCCTATAGAATACACAGGTGGATCCGTGGATTCTTCTTTTTCCTCTTAAATCCACAGGTGGATCTGTGGATATTTTTATTCGTTTTCAATGTACCTAGTTATGGCCGAAATTAAAACTATTGTTCTCCCCGATAGTAGTGGTCATTGATATTATTTAATTTTCTTAGATTCGTGTTTCCTAGATTACAGTTTGACGTGGTATAAGGGTGAGTTATGACCTTAGTTTTTGTAAGATAAGATAATTTATTGTTAACTCCAGAGTTACAGGTAACAGTCATAGTACCAACAGTCATATAAGAAATAAACATTAACGGCCTTATTAATAAACTTGGCTTAGACCCGGAGTAGTTAAAACATCTATCTGTCAATTTTTCGCTTACAGTAAATGTCACGCGTGAAAGCAAGACAAAGCATGTTACGCCTAATATAGGTTTACGCAACGTTTATTAATAAAGGCCTAATAATTTTAAAATATAAGAAAGAAAGAAAGAAAATACATTTTTTCAGCTTAATAACTACACAATAAAAATATATAATAAACTAAAAAAATACTTAAAATAGGAACTAAAAATTAAAATAAAATATAAAATCTGAGAGTACTTATTTCTAATCTAATAGTTAGCAGTTGCTGAAAAGGCCTATTTCAGCACAAAATGTTCAGCAGATCTGAACGCTGATTTTCAGATAGGCCTAAAACGGGTATTGGACTAAAACGAAAAATAACACAAGGTATACTTATAAAATTATGAAAATGGTTGACAATTAATTTAAAAAGCATGTAAACAAACAACGATCCGATACACAAATAGTCTGAGTCAATAAAATAATAATTAAAAGGGCACACTACTAAAACATTACACTGCAAAACACACAATCTACATATTTTTTTTATTTTATGAATGAATTTTAATAATAAATATATCTTTTTAGAACCAAACATTAGAGTAAGTATGTATAAGTTTATATTCAGACAATGATTAAATTTAAATGATTGAGACATCAATATTTATGTTACCATAGTTCCTTTGAGCCACCACTAGGTATTGCTTTAACTTAAACTTAAAGGATCCCAATGTTTTCAGGCTCCTAATTGGAGGTGGAATATTGTCCCAACACTTGGATGCTGAGCAAAAGGAACCTCGGAAACCAACTGTACGATGTTTCTGTGTATAATGTATAAGAATCAATAATCAATTATTATTAAGTACCTAGGTAAGTTTCAATGTCTGCATCCCGAATGGACGCTGGTTAGCGGTTGTAGATCGCGGGCCCTAAAATATACACTGACCTCTCCGACTTGACGCGACGGTGCAACGGGGTTATTAGTTGGTTAGTCTTTTTATTACAACGTAAATCTATTTTACTGTTAACACCCCTACGTTTGAATATACGCCTATGTTTACGTGGGTGAACAGGGCTACCTGGTAACAACCTGTAACAACAACACTGCTATCCTAGGAAACTGGAGCTTATGAGAGGCGAGGATATAGGACTGACTATTCTGTAGGTCATTTGCGCTTCGCCTTGAGGTCGTCTTGGTTGACAGCAATGTCAGAAACTCTGCCACAAAACAATAACTAAGGTTGTGAAGAGCAGTGTGGAAGTGAAATTACTTACTGGGTGATAGACTAAAGATTCATGTTTCAGAGTGCTGAGAGCACTGCAGTACCGCCAAAATGTACAGTTCTAAGCTGTGAGTAGCACTGCAACTGTCATAGAATACTCTCGTCACTGCAAAAACATTTATCCTCAAGTCACTCATTTTAGGTACAATTTGATTAGGTAAATGATGTTAAAAATATAATGTAAACATTTTTTTTATCAAATAATAAAACCGACTTCTAAACTAAAAAGTGTGAAATAACTTCTCGAAGTCAGTCGGTACCATGATAGTTGGAAAGTAAAGTATTATCACAATATTGCGTGCATGGTACCAACGAAGTCGGTTCTATTTTTTTTATAATTTTTTTTTTACCCTTTTTAGTGACCTCGCTACTTACGGGATACACCGTGAATGATGATATCATCAAGGTAGGTGAAACACTTTTTAATTAGTGAAGTATAACTCAAAAACGGCTTGACCGATTTTGATGAAATTTATATGGGACCACGGGGAACGTAAGCATACTCTATCAAGCAAAAATCATCAAAATCTGTTCATAAATGACGAAGTTATCCGCGAACACACATAAATCAATATATAGGTATATACGCTCAAATTGAGAAACCTCCTCCTTTTTTTGAAGTCGGTTAAAAATACCTCAGTGCCTCAAGACAAAAGTCTTATTGACCAGTGTACTTTTATTACCAGTGATGATTTCATTTATGGCACTGAAACGTTTTCTAACTATGGGTTAAGTAAGCTCAAAGTCATCAAATAATCTGATGGTGTTATGAATACTGAGGTAAGTACCAAGATGTGCCTACTTCTATACAGATATAAGTAATCGAGTAAGTAAACACTTGCTACCTGAAGTCCATTCCGTAAATAATTTACATGGTTATGCTGATTCATCTAAATTATTTACACCTTTTATGTAAATTAATAATACATTGAATAAATATAACCGAGCAAAGAACTTATCTAAATCTTTTCTTATAATAAGTCTGAAGCATCTTAAAACAATGGCTTATCAGACTAACAAGCTGTCTCCCTAAAACAAAAACTATTCAGCGCTTCAATCGCTTTCAATCCTTATTGCCTCTAAGAAAACTCACACAGATTGACAACAGCGCTACAGCGGCTGAATTGTGAACTGCCACCCCTTCATAACTACAGAATAGACACCCCACCTATTCCTCGGAGAAATTTAAATTTCGAACGCCGCCATCTTGCGCAAGACGTCGATAGAGAATAACTATACGCCGCGTATTTTTTTCGAGAACGTCTTAAGTTGGCCATTTTTACGCCACTATAGCTCTTACACCGTCATCTTAGGTTGGTAAATCGCTCGCGGAAAAATGGTGCGAGGTTCCTTAACGGACCCTGATCAAAACCATCACACAACGTATTTCTATCAAACCATTTTGAACCCTGTCCCACACTGAAAATGCTCCATTATAACTCAAACCAAAAATGTAGTTGTGCTTTTGCAGAACGCAGCGCTAAAACTATAATAACAATGCATGCGGTCAGGCTAGTTTCCGTCTCATTTTCCTGACCTCCTTATTAGCACGATAGAAAGGGATGTATGTAGATCAAATGCTTTACTTTAGAGGGCGGGGCTTAAAATAGTTACGATAGTGGAGCAAGTTTTGGAAGAAGTTTTGAAAGAGGGTACGCTTTTATTGGATTTTAGTTTGACGTTTCGTTTGTGGGCACATTAATTGTAATTCGAATATCAGATTGTCTGGCTGTTAGAAAGTTTGATTTTAGATTCACTGTTTTCTATTTCATTGTTTTTATAAATGACGAGATTGTGTACGCCGTTTAATAACCAACTTCAAAAAAGGAGGAGGTTATAAATATGTTCGATTGCATGTATTTTTTTTGTGTATGTTCACCAATTTCTCCCCCAATTGTGAATTGAGTCTCAACATTCTTATTTTGTTTGGTAGAGTATACTTCCAAGGTGGTTTAATTTTCGAAGAAAAAACATTTTTACCGACTTCAACAACTTATTTTAAACTTTCTGGTGTTGAAGTCGGTTCATAATCATAATCAGCCCATTTTGTTCCCACTGCTGGGACTAGAGTCTTCCTCTCAGAGAAGAGTTGGGCTGTAATCTACCACGCGGAAGTCGGTTAAAACGGAAAAATATAATAATAATAATAATAATCCATATTAGAAACTCATTCAGAATGCTGATTTGTGAGCAATTCTGTATATATAGTTATATAGTCTTATCATTCATAATGGCGGCGTTGTGAAATATCTGGCCATCCTTCTTTTTGTTTGTATGGGACAAACAAAAAGAAGGATGCCCAGATTTGACCTGTCAAACTTTTGGACATAAGATGTCGTATATAGTGATGTTAATTAGTTTAAATAAATCTCTACTTTTTCTTATTTACATATCACGAACTTATATCAAATACGGTAATCAGTAAAAATAGAAAATCATTTTATCTCGTAGTACATTTAGAGTATTCGTCTTTGCAGTCATAAACTAACATAATATACTTTGCAGTCTCTCATTAATTGTCAATGTGTCGTTTGCGGATTTCAAGGTTTCTACTGTGAAAGTGATAAAGCACAAATACAGTCAAGGGTGATGAAATGTAATGACTTTTTTCTTAATGATTCATTACATATATTAGTATTTAGGTACTTTATAAACAGTTGTTAATTGATCTACTATATGAATAGAGTATTTAGTAGTGTAGCAGTTTTTATAGTTTAAGCATGTAATCTTTAACGCAATCTTTAACATAATGGAGGAGGATAAAGTAAATGCACAACTTTACTTTATTATTGTGCACTATATCTATTAGATATATGTACAAAATTCTTAAACGCGTTTAATTTTATAATAACGTTTTATTTTATATATCTATGTATATTTTTTATATACGTATTATTTATATTCACGTACTTTAATTTATTCACGAATACAATACCTATATACACATTTTCTACTAACCTTTTACTGCACTACACTACTTAACACTAGTAAAACTAATTATGAGTAAGTACTTGTTACACACTTAAACAAGGCCGTAAGAAAGTTAATTAAGAAATTGTTGTATTATGATAAGGGATGTGAATTTTGTATAATAAAAAAATTAAAAAATAAATGTAAATATTTTACAGTTTTCACTTGTTATATTATTGGTTTTATATATTCTGTATAATGTATGTTTGACTCATGTCAAAACATACTTACATATACCACTCAATATCTAAAAAAGAATATTCAAAATCAAAATCAAAATCAAAAATAATTTATTCAGTTTAGGCATCATAGACACTCTTATGAACGTCAAATATTTTTAAATGATTCTACCGCTGTCTTCGGAAAAGAACCACCGCCGAGAAGAAGCAGCAAGAAACTCGTGGGCCATTATTTTCTTTCTATTATTTATATTCTATTTATTTTCTTAATAAGTCTTTGTACATTGAGGTTACATATGAGTAGTATTAAAATAACAAATTTATTCAATAGTTGGCTACTAGGCAGAAGTGGAAAGCTTCCAGGCATCTTTGTCTTCTAAGTAGTGACTCAATTTATAATAGGCTTTTTTCATTAGTATATTTTTGACACGTAACTTGAATTTCTCCTCAGTGAGCTCAGTAATGTCTTTTGGGATTTTATTATAGAAACGTACACAATTGCCTAAGAAGGACTTATTTTTAGTTTTCGTGAGTCTAAATTTAGATACAGCTATCCTATCCTTATTTCTAGTATTAATATTATGCATATCACTATTTATTCTAAACTTCTTTATATTTTTACGAACGTACATTATATTTTTTAGGATATACAAAGATGGAAGAGTTAATATATTAATTTCTTTGAACATTTGTCTTAAGGATTCGCGGGGACCCATTTCGTAGATGGCTCGAACTGCCCGCTTTTGCAATATAAAAACTGTCCGCCGCTGACCCCCACAGCAGGATACCATATGACATTATGCTGTGGAAGTAAGCAAAGTAGACCAGTCGAGCAGTAGCTATATCTGTCAATTGCCTAATTTTATGAACCGCATATGCAGCTGAGCTCAGTCTTCCAGATAGTGCATCAATATGAGGACCCCATTGTAATTTAGAGTCTATGCTAATACCTAGAAAGACTATTGCCTTGTCAATTTTCAATTTATTTCCGTCGAGTAATACGTTTGGCTCTATATGTCTTACATTAGGCATGGAAAATTTTAAACATTTCGTTTTCTTTGCGTTGAGAAGCAGGTTGTTTGCGGCGAACCAATTTGAAACAATAGTTAACGCGTTGTTGACTTGAACTAGTTCTCTATCTTTCCTATCTACTTTAAAAATCAGAGAAGTATCATCCGCAAAAAGAACTATGTCAGCAAGGCCCTCAACCATATGTGGTAAGTCATTGATATATGCTAAGAATAAGAACGGACCCAAGATCGACCCCTGTGGAACCCCTATCCTGACCAATGATCCAGAAGATGTCACGCCATTTATGCCAATTTTTTGCTGCCTATCAGATAAGTATGATTCTACAAGATTCAGAGCAGCTCCACGAATTCCATAGTGGTGTAGCTTATAAATTAGAGTGCGGTGCTCTACACAGTCGAAAGCTTTGGAGAGATCACAAAATACGCCAATGGCATCCTGTGAGCTCTCCCAAGCCTCCAGTACATGCTTGACTAACTGGACTCCTGCATCTGTTGTTGATCTGCTTTTCGTGAAACCGAACTGATTTTCGTGTAAAATCCTATGTTCATTAAAATGAGACAAGAGTTGTTGAAGCATTATCTTTTCGAATATTTTGCTCAAAGCCGGAAGCACAGAGACCGGTCTATAATTTGAGGGGTCGGCCTTACTACCTGATTTAAAAATAGGGGTGATTTTACTCATTTTCATTAGGTCAGGAAATGTACCTTTATCAATACATAAATTAAATATGATCATCAAATATGGCGCTATAACTTATATTATTGACTCTAGCATTTTTACGGATAATCCCCATAAATCCTCTGTTGCTTTAACGTTTAAACTTTTGAATGTTTTTATTATTTCAAAAGGAGATATATGTCTGAACCTAAACTCAGGAATTTGGAGTGGGAAATTGTCTTTCAGAAAGCCCACTGCAACACAAGGGCAAGAATCGAGAGATTTGGTGACTTCTAGTGGTATGTTAGAAAAGAAATTTTCAAATGAATTCGCAACATGACTTGGGTCTGAAACTTTTTAGTTATCTATTTCTAGCACATATTCTGAATTAAAAGATTTACTTTTGCCGGTCTCTGTATTAATAGTTTTCCAAACTGTTTTAATTTTGTCATTAGATTTTCGAATTGTATCCCTTATAAACAAAGCTTTTGCGCGTTTGCATACTGACTTAAAAACTTTTGAGTAATTTCTTACGTAATCATGAAAATCTTTACTAGAAGTTAAAGATTTTTTGTGATATAACTCAAACATTATGTCTCTACTTCGAATACCTCTAGTTGACCAGTCACCAAATTGTAACCTACCGTTGAGCTGCAGTTTTTTCTTCGGACAGATTTCATTAAATTCTGTATTTACTAATGAAAATAATGTACTATAAATTTCATGTGGATCTTCAGAAGTGAATTCCACCAGACTAAGTTTCAACTCTATGTTTTGTTTAAGCTTTTCTAGTTTACCCCTTGTTAGCGGCCTATGTTCGATAATATTTAAGAAGGTTTACGCACCTACTAACACAAAAAAAACTTATATACACATTATTATATTTATACATCATATTATATCATCATCACTATAACACACAAACCACTTTAATATGTAAATACATTTCATCACACTTCACTGTATTTGTGCTTTTTCACTTTCACAGTAGAAATCGTAAAATTCGTCGAACAAAACTACGTAGCACAGACTATAAGATACTACGTATTTCGTAGTTCGATTTTGGGAGTAGCGTATCCACCAAGCCGCACTGGACCTGCGTGGTAGATTATGGCCCAACTCTTTTCTCTGAGAGACGGCTTGAGTCCCAGCATTGGGAACATAATGGGATGATTATGCATGTTATGTGATGGGTTGAAATAATGACATAATTACAATACTGGTTTAGAACTAATCTGTCTTTTATACACGAGAGTCTAGAATCTGAAGTTCCTTCCAAATATTCATCATCATCTCAGCCGTAGGACGTCCACTGCTGAACATAGGTCTCATAATGTTCCAAAAGGCCTGCATCCAACGTCGTCCTGCTACCTTTATCAGGACGTCAGTCTGCCTTGTCGGTGGACGACCTACGCTGCGCTTGCCGGCCCGTGGACTCCACTCTAGAACATTTCGGCCCCATCGGCCATCTGTTCTGCGTGCTATGTGGCCTGCCCGCTACCACTTTAACTGGCTTATCTTCTGGACTATGTCGGCGACTTTAGTTCGTCTACGGATCTCCTCATTTCTGATTTGATCACGTAGAGAAACCCCGAGCATAGCCAGCTCCATAGCATCGTTGTGCGACTTTGAGCTTGCTTATGAGGCTCATAGTAAGAGACCACGTTTCAGTGCTATATATCATCACAGGTAACACTCATTGGTCAAAGACTCTTGTCTTGAGGCACTGAGGTATTTATGACGAGAAGACTTCGCGAAGTATCCAGAATGCTACCCAGCCGAGTTGGATTCGATGATTGACCTCTTTCTCAAAGTTGTTTCATTTTCATTACATAAAGAAGACACACTATTTTTCTATAAAACTACATATTACTAAATTCTTATTTCAGTAATCAATTACGAAGGAAGCGGAATTTATTTCGCTCTTATTTTTACTTCATACCAAACTTTCTTTGTCCTTGTGGTGATTTATTTACTGCATGTTTTAACTACTTGCGTTCATACAATGTTAGTGATTGATTTCTTTGGTTATTGGAACATTTACTTACAATATCCACATCCCAAATTCAAATCACTTTTAGTCCCTTGGGATTAAAAATCTATTGTGGTCCCTGTTTTCGACGAACACACTAGCCCTTTTCGAATAGGTTTGATAATTTTTATCACACCTGCACTTAAGTATAGATTCACTACCAACGTCCTATTGGAATACTGATTGAAGTTTATTAGCTTATTATTTAGTTGGCTTCACATATACGAGTATGCTTATACAAACAATACATGCATTTTACACTACTTTATGGTTTAAAGGAAATCTCTATTGGGGGATCCCAATAATCTATAGGTATATCCACAGTTTTCCTTACTACCGATAGAAATTTGACATAACGTCCATACAAATAGTGTCAAATATCTAACTCTAGTAAGGTCAACCGGTGATAGATAGATTATTGGAACCGGCCGTTTATGACATTTGCTTATATCATGGTTTAAACTCGAAACTCTATTTTAATTTAATTCATTTATTCCATGTTTATAATAGCTAGATAGATTTTGTGCAAGCCGTGACGTAACGGCGAACTAACATTCAGATGTGTGCATATGCCTATATGGCAACCCCACCCAGCTATTATCTGTCACGCAACTGTCGAGTGTGAACTTCGACTCGATACAACTATAAGACATTAAATTTGCAGTAATTTTATTCAGTTTTTATTTACTAGCATTAAAACAGTAAATTAGCACACGCGAGAACTGTTTTGCCCAGACTTCTATTCGATCCGAAAAGTATGTGCCATATCGACCAATCCAGGTACTTCCAAACATCATATAAACATGTACCGTCTATTAGGTTCTTTTCATTTCAGGATACTTACCAAGGTTGCTCATAGGTTATCGTTATATAATTTAGGATAATGAACTTATAGTGTACGTACAGTAATACGTATAGTGGATTTCATTTGACTTATCTTAAGTATATTAATAAGGAAAAATATATAAAACTGTCTGATTGGCGCAGTTGGTAACCTTCTGAGCCGCTGGTCCCGGGTTCGATCCCCGGACAGGTCAAACATTTATTTTTGTGTGCGTCTATTTGACCTGTGTCTGGGTGTGTTTATTAAACATCAGCCATTATCAGTCCACAGCTGGACATAGGCATCTCCTAATGCCACCGCTGAGCCCGATCTTCGGGTTTTGCCATCCAGCTGCTACCAGCCATTTTGCGTATGTCGTCGCTCCAGCTAGCCGGAGGACGTCCTACACTATGTTTGCCGAGTCACGGTCTCCACTCAAGAACACGTCTACCCCAGCTGTTATGTCCTTCGGCTAATGTGACCAGCACACTGCCTTTTCAGTTTTGCTAATTCTGTGGGCTATGCCGGTTACCTTGGTTCTCTGTCGGATCACTTCATTTCTGATACGATCCTTCAGAGAAACTCCAATCATAGCCCTCTACATAGCTCGCTGAGCAACCTTAAATCGGAGGACTAGTTGTACCGTGAGTGTCCACGTCTCGGCTCCGTATGTCATAACCGGTAGGACGCACTGATTGAATGCTTTAGTCTTCAGACATTGTGGAATTCGCGACGAGAATACTCGATGAAGTTTTCTAAATGCTGCCCAACGTAGCTGTATTATATTATGTATATAAGTATGTATACCTATCAGTCATCAGGTTACCGTACTACAAGCTCTGCCTAATTTGGGATCTGAAGACCTTCTGTGGATGTTGTTCTATATTATATTTGATTACTTCACAATCATCAAAATGGGTTTCTTTATTATTATAAGATATTTAATGGAAGACGTTTTATCGAATTTTAGACCTCCTGCAAATATTTTGTGTTTATTCTTATTTGAAAAACGTAACACAATTGAATTGGTAGATAGGTGTATCACGTTCGAAACTGATTCGATTAAGTCAAATGTTGACTAGTGATTTGATTTCTTCTATCATGAAAATGGTTGGCATCAAATTATTCAAATGAGAAAAAGAAATTGTCATGAGAAATACTCAAAAAAAAATTATATCTCATCACCATAATAACCACGAAAAAACAAGGTAAAGAATTCTTTAAAATTAAAATCATAAATTTGAAGATAATTTTAGTTCATCAATCAAAACCCATTTAAAGTTTTAATGGTTTTTGAATGATGAACTTGTCCAGTTGTACGGAATCAATACAAAACAGAATAGAATCGAATTCAATTCAATTTAATTCGACAATCCATTACAAGTCATTTGATTGTGTCGGCTATAACTCTGATAAAACATAATATGCATTGTCTCGGGGTGACGAGTACTGTGCAGTGTGAAAAAGTACAGTTCTAAGCTCTGGATAGCACAACTGTCATGGGAAATCGTAGAGCTTACCATCAGGCGTACAACTTATCTGTCTCGTCACTTGGTTACAAACATCTTACGAGTTCAGAACATATATACAGAAAATACGATATAAACATTCATTATTGTTAATCAATCTTATAAAAACCTAATGCAGTAAATAAACACTACAATAGATTGGTAAATTGGTGGCGTTATTGCTTAAACAATCTCTTACAAACAACCTTGCATGGAGCGAATTCTTAATATTAACGCGATAGTTAGTAGATGGTACATAAACAGGATGATGGTACATGTACATATCTAGGAAATAAGTGCTAATAGACAATATAAAATAAATAAAAATATAAATATAAAATTAAATAATAATTAAGTAATACACAATATTAAAATATAAACTTATGTTTGTTTCAATATTTTAATACATAATAATAATTTATAGTAAAATATAGGTAATATTCAGTAGTTGTATGAAATATTGCTTCTACACAATATCTTTGAAAGAAGAAACGGACTTTGCTTGCCTCATTATATACTACTACCTCTAAAGGTACCATTACTACCAATGGTAGTACCTCAAAATGGTACAAATGGTTCTACCTCAGTGTCTACTACATTAACAAAAAGGCTTAAAGTAAACACCAATTATGAGACTGCTCTCTCAGCATACTATGCTTATGTGTACTCTTTACCTACTTAATTATGTTGTCATCTTGTGGGGTGACAGCGTAGAATTTAACGGTTTTATTTTGTAAAAGAAATGTATTAGAATACTGGAGAATATTAAACAGCGTCCGAGTTGCAAACCACATTTTATAAAACGAAAAATCCTAACTATGCCTTCCATATACTTCCTGCAAATGTCCATGTTTGTAAGAAAGAATCGCCATTTGTTTACACCAAATATCGAGTTGGATCAAAATGACAGTCGGCGAAACAAAGACAATTTAACTCTTCCTGTAACTAGTTTGAAAGCGCTAGGAAAAAGTCCATATTTCAAATGTATTAAAAGTTATAATCAAGTCCCCACTGACATTAAATTGAAGAAAAAGATCATATATTTTTAATAGATGAAAAAAATCCTTTCTCAAAAAGCATACTACGAGTACACTGTTGAAGAATTTTTATCAATTTGTGAAATTGTTTTATTATTTTGATGACATGTTATTTTTATTGACATTGTGATTCCTATTGACATTGTATATTACATTGAACTGTTATGTACCGCACTTGTAAATGTTTAAATCTACATAAAATTCAATTGATTATGAACAATTCATTGATTTTATCTAACATAATTTTTTAATAACTATTGACTGTTTTACTGAATTTGACATTTACAATGATTATAATAAAAAAATAATTATATAGATAAATTAATTTTAAATAAAAAATTTGAATTAATTAATTGAAATGCATGTTACGATTTGGACATTTATACCTTATTATTTATACCTTGAGCACCTCTCAGCCAGTGCTACGCCCTAAACAGGGTACATATATTTAGCTATAACACCTGTCTGTAATAAATAATATATGTATGCATGAATAAATGAAATGAAATGAATTAAGAAATCTAAATGACTTCAATAAGAGTCCAATCCAATCGGGTTTATCAAAATCTAATTAGAAACTTTATAAGTTGAGACCTGAGAGAGCGTGACTGAGATTTATTGATTATAATAATTATGTTCATGCGATTTACTCGACGTGTGCTCGAATATTATTTTAAAATAATCTGCTATATAAACACGTGTAAGACTCCCGATACAAGAGCAGAAGAAATAAAAGCAGTCAGCATGAACTGCTTCAAGCTGCGACTGCACACTGAACTACAGTCTTCTACGTACTACACAGATACACGAAACCGCTCGAGCAGTACAAATGTTTCGGGCGGTTGGCGGTCAAGCTGTGGCCAGGCATACACTGACTACTCGAGCTGTCGACTGCTCTCGTGCAGTTACCTCCGCCCGCGCTTTTCATTCTACGTCGCGCCTCTGAATTGAAATTGTGACTTGTTGAGCAGTTAATACCGACTGGTCCAATAGTCATCAATAGCAGCTTCAAGCTCTGACTATGACTCTAAGAGCGGTCCGTGTATGTTTATCACTAGTTAACTGCTCCAGCAGTTCGTGTATATCGGATCGAAAACTAGAGCACAGATAACTTATAACTTGTACCGAAAATCTTAGTACATTATTCAATTGTTTATTGATATTTCCAAGACATATGCAAATTGTTATTTCCCAGTTTTTACGAAGCAAGTAATTGATCTTTTTTTCTTATAAACGTTTCGATATCGTGTTGGCTGGTGTGAATCACAAATTTAACCTTACACCTACACATACGATCCCTCATTGTTGAGGATATTGACTCCTTCCAATAACGTTCAAGACTCTTCTCCACCTGTACTGATCTTTGGCTACGTGGATTGGCATGTAGACTGGAATTTAGATAGCTGCTGTGATACCTGGTCAGAACAATTCAGGGTTCATCCCTGGGGTCTTTTGTTTTTATTTAGCATTTCGAGCGGGGAATGTTTGAGCTTTCACAGCAATAAGTTTGGTTAGTTACTAAGCTCTGTGAACACGTAATTGCATATATTTTTATTAGCCTGTTTTATCATCATCATCATCATCATCTCAGCCGTAGGACGTCCACTGCTGAACATATGCCTCCCCTAAAAAAATTCAAAAGGACCGGTTGGAAGCGGCCTGCATCCAACATCATCCTGCTACCTTTATCAGGTCGTCAGTCCACGTTGTCGGTGGATGACCTACGCTGCATTTACCAGTCCGTGGTCTCTACTCCAGAACCTTGCAACCCCATCGGCTATCTGTTCTGCGTGCTATGTGCACTGCTCACTGTAGCCTGTTTATTTTATACAAATTACATACACACATGTTTAGTGTAGTATTATTCAGTATCCGTGTATACTTGCATCCATTGTCCAGTATCCGGGTGTCACATTCCGGCGCGGGTGAGCGGGAGAGTATATCTCACAGAGGCATACGTAGAGTCGCTCTACCGATATTTTATTCAATTCAAATTCAAATTCATTTATTTCAGGCTACGAAACCCATACCATAATTACACAATAATTAAAATGAAATAAAATATATAACAAAATAAAGTCAGAGCACTCAAATTAAATGTCAAATTAAATTAAACAACAACACAAATACATTTTCAAGTCTAATATTAATAATGTCAGGTACAATCACTAGTACTTTCTCTCCGGCATTGGTACCGGTACATGCCTCTCACAACAATGCCGGAGGAAAGTACAGTCCAACCTGGCCGCAATCATTTTGAGGACGGTGTTAGAGCTGGCCCCAACTCTGCGCACCAAGGACGCGGCCCGCAACCGCATCACCGAGTGAAAGCAGGCAGTGTGTGCGTCCGCAAACATGCCTGAGGCGCTGCAGAATTGGGGCAGCCCCAACAACCTCCTAAAAGCGTTGTTATAAAGGACACGGAGGTCACCGTATCGCCTTTTGGTGTAGTCAGCCCACAGGCTGCACGTGTAGAGGGATGTACAGAACGCTCTAAAGAGCGTTACTTTGACCTCTGCTGAACAACGTGCAAACCTGCGGGCTATTTAAATAATTTTATCATTAGACATAAATGCCTTACATTTAATTTATTATAAGACTCAGACAGTTTCAAGGTTTGAGTGTTAATCATCATTGTCAATCAAAATTGAATATATTTTTCCATTTTTTTTATTACTCTAATATTTCTACACACAGACTCCAGGGTCCGTGCCATTTTTTACATTTACTTAACTTAACTAATTAATCAACTATTTAAATATACATATTTGCATACAATGAGGAAACATATACTAAACCTAACATAATATAAGAAGTAAAATAACAGAAAAACAAAACCCACATCAGAATTCCGAGCAGACCAGTCTCCGCAAGCAGCACCCGTTCACGAGTTGACGCATGTGCCAGCCATCGCCTTCCTCAACCATATTTGAGGGAAGAGTGCGACCCGACTCACGACGCCGCCACTTGCCAACACCTCTTCGTGAGCATGACTGATCGGAATGCCAATGTTTACCCATTGCATTAACAACAGATATTACGTTTTTTTTTGTTTGACGTCATTAAGGCGTAGAGGACTGCCTACCCACATCCCATTTCAGCAGGCTATTTCCTCTTTCCTCCATCACCACGCTATTCTATCTCGGATGGCCATTTTCAGATTATATTCACGTATGGTCTCTGGTCTTACAACCATCGCCTTCCTAACGAATCTTCCAATGGGATCATTATCGTCATCGTATCTTATCGTCGTAAAATTTAATATTATAAAATATTACCTAAGTTTGTTTCTACAACTAGGAAAATACATTGTTATATTTGTTAGTACAATTTGTCTCTCTAAAATTGTAATATTTGGTCTCGCTTAGCAAGCGTTAATGCTATAAAAATTGTGTTATAAAAATTATGAAGATTAAAAAATATGACATCAATACGTTAAGTATTTAAAAACTGACATTTTTCGGTTGTGTAATGCTGTCAAGCTGTTCAATAGATGTCCCTCCGTGCCATGACGGATAACATGATGGTTGACGACGGAGATGTCCCTCCGTGCCATGATGGTTGACATGACGGTTGATGACGGAGATGTCCCTCCGTGCCATGACAGTTGACATGACGGTTGACGACGGAGATGTCCCTCCGTGCCATGACGGTTGACATGACGGTTGATGACGGAGATGTCCCTCCGTGCCATGACGGTTAACATGATGGTTGACGACGGAGATGTCCCTCCGTGCCATGATGGTTGACATGACGGTTGATGACGGAGATGTCCCTCCGTGCCATGACAGTTGACATGACGGTTGACGACGGAGATGTCCCTCCGTGCCATGACGGTTGACATGACGGTTGATGACGGAGATGTCCCTCCGTGCCATGACGGTTGACATGACGGTTGATGACGGAGATGTGCCTCCGTGCCATGATGGTTGACATGACGGTTGATGACGGAGATGTCCCTCCGTGCCATGACAGTTGACATGACGGTTGACGACGGAGATGTCCCTCCGTGCCATGACGGTTGACATGACGGTTGATGACGGAGATGTCCCTCCGTGCCATGACAGTTGACATGACGGTTGACGACGGAGATGTCCCTCCGTGCCATGACGGTTGATGACGGAGATGTCCCTCCGTGCCATGATGGTTGACATGACGGTTGATGACGGAGATGTCCCTCCGTGCCATGACGGTTGACATGACGGTTGATGACGGAGATGTCCCTCCGTGCCATGACGGTTAACATGATGGTTGACGACGGAGATGTCCCTCCGTGCCATTACGGTCGACATGACGGTTGATGACGGAGATGTCCCTCCGTGCCATGACGGTTAACATGATGGTTGACGACGGAGATGTCCCTCCGTGCCATGATGGTTGACATGCCGGTTGATGACGGAGATGTCCCTCCGTGCCATGACAGTTGACATGACGGTTGACGACGGAGATGTCCCTCCGTGCCATGACGGTTGATGACGGAGATGTCCCTCCGTGCCATGACAGTTGACATGACGGTTGACGACGGAGATGTCCCTCCGTGCCATGATGGTTGACATGACGGTTGACGACGGAGATGTCCCTCCGTGCCATGATGGTTGACATGACGGTTGATGACGGAGATGTCCCTCCGTGCCATGACAGTTGACATGACGGTTGACGACGGAGATGTCCCTCCGTGCCATGACGGTTGACATGACGGTTGATGACGGAGATGTCCCTCCGTGCCATGACAGTTGACATGACGGTTGACGACGGAGATGTCCCTCCGTGCCATGATGGTTGACATGACGGTTGACGACGGAGATGTCCCTCCGTGCCATGATGGTTGACATGACGGTTGATGACGGAGATGTCCCTCCGTGCCATGACAGTTGACATGACGGTTGACGACGGAGATGTCCCTCCGTGCCATGACGGTTGACATGACGGTTGATGACGGAGATGTCCCTCCGTGCCATGACGGTTGACATGACGGTTGACGACGGAGATGTCCCTCCGTGCCATGATGGTTGACATGACGGTTGATGACGGAGATGTCCCTCCGTGCCATGACAGTTGACATGACGGTTGACGACGGAGATGTCCCTTCGTGCCATGACGGTTGACATGACGGTTGATGACGGAGATGTCCCTCCGTGCCATGACGGTTGACATGACGGTTGACGACGGAGATGTCCCTCCGTGCCATGATGGTTGACATGACGGTTGATGACGGAGATGTCCCTCCGTGCCATGACAGTTGACATGACGGTTGACGACGGAGATGTCCCTCCGTGCCATGACGGTTGACATGACGGTTGACGACGGAGATGTCCCTCCATGCCATGACGGTTGACATGACGGTTGACGACGGAGATGTCCCTCCGTGCCATGATGGTTGACATGACGGTAGATGACGGAGATGTCCCTCCGTGCCATGACGGTTGACATGACGGTTGACGACGGAGATGTCCCTCCGTGCCATGATGGTTGACATGACGGTTGACGACGGAGATGTCCCTCCGTGCCATGATGGTTGACATGACGGTTGATGACGGAGATGTCCCTCCGTGCCATGACGGTTGACATGACGGTTGATGACGGAGATGTGCCTCCGTGCCATGATGGTTGACATGACGGTTGACGACGGAGATGTCCCTCCGTGCCATGACAGTTGACATGACGGTTGACGACGGAAATGTCCCTCCGTGCCATGACGGTTGACATGACGGTTGATGACGGAGATGTCCCTCCGTGCCATGACGGTTGACATGACGGTTGACGACGGAGATTTCCCTCCGTGCCATGACGGTTGACATGACGGTTGATGACGGAGATGTCCCTCCGTGCCATGACGGTTGACATGACGGTTGATGACGGAGATGTCCCTCCATGCCATGACGGTTGACATGACGGTTGTTGACGGAGATGTCCCTCCGTGCCATGATGGTTGACATGACGGTTG
The DNA here is from genome assembly GCA_917880725.1 of Selenia dentaria. Lineage (NCBI taxonomy): Eukaryota > Metazoa > Arthropoda > Insecta > Lepidoptera > Geometridae > Selenia > Selenia dentaria. Next base: position 6,452,438 of record OU862901.1, on the reverse strand, counting down.
ATGACGGAGATGTCCCTCCGTGCCATGACGGTTGACGTGACGGTTGATGATGGAGATGTCCCTCCGTCCCCGTACCATGGTGAAGTCATATAAACTCTATATTTCTCTCTGTAACATTTATATCATTACGTATAGTATAATAACATACCACATAATAACTTACATAAGTTAGTACTTATGTAAGTTATTAATAACGGACTACATTAAGTGTCGGCCACCATTTACAAGAAATCCTTTGATCCGTAGGAAGCGTCGTCCGCGAAAAATATTTCTTGAATCGCGAGACGATTGGTTCGTATGTGTCTGAAAACAACAAATATTAAATAATAATATCGTCATCATCATCATCATCTCAGCTGTAGAACGTCCACTGCTGAACATATGCCTCCCCCATAATCTGTTCTGCGTGCTATGTGCCCTGCCCACTGCCACTTTAACTGGCTAATCTTCTGGGCTATGTCAGTGCCAGCCATGTTGTTGGTGGCACGCCTTCTGAAAGTAATATTGGAGCCAATTGACGACCTCAATGGCGCAGCGGGCGAGAGTCCGTCTACGACGCAAGAGGTTGCAAGTTCGATTCGCGCCTTAGAACAAATTTGTGTACGACCTGCAGAAAATTGTTCCGTTGGTCTGGGTGTTTTCTATATAAAAAAAAATCTATGTATATAATCTATTAAATATATCAGTTATCTAGTACCCATAACACAAGCTTTGAGTAGCTTACTTTGGGGCTAGATGGTGCTGTGTGGATTGTCCAGCATTATTTATTACTTATTTATTGAATTTTTCTTCATTGGGAGTACGTTTAGTCTGCGACATATAAATACATAATAATATACTTATACATATACAATATAAAATTGCATGTCTAATACTTATTTACAATATATAGATCAGATATTGATAAGTGTATCAGGATATATATATATATAATAATTGCGTCCTCAAAAGCGAAACTGGTAAAAATATTTTTCATTTTATAATTCGATTCTTTACCTTTCCCTGTGCGGGGTCAACGACCGATCACTGGCTGACGTGTGACCGTGGATCGGATTGACTCGCTCCATTGTATTCAATAGTTTCAGTCATTGCTTTAAATTGAATAGGTATAAAAGTGTATTTGACAATAACAATTTTATTATGCATCTAGTTCGGTTATTGAGACTTAAAAGGCAACGTAAACAAACGATCACACTCCGAGTTATGGAGGATCCCAATAATGTATCTATCCACGGTTTTCCTTACTACCGATAGAAATTTGACATTACAAATAGTGTCAAATACCTACCTATCTCTGGTAAGGTAAACCGGCGATAGATAGATTATTGTGACCGGCCGTTATACGTAAGCTGAAATCGATTTAAAATCATTAAGATAACGTGATTATATAATAATGATTATTAATTTATGACGATATAACAAAAATCGATTGATGTTAGTTAAAATGTATATGTAGGTATTTATAAACTAAGTTAGCACAGTTTTACTAATTAACTAGTACTGAATAGGCAACATGCCCTGATGCCAGTTGCGCATTGTGCCACAGCCCTGGTTTGTGATTCTCTAAGAGCAAACATCGTTACATCTTTGACAACATCCGTGAAACAAATGACGAGATGACAAAAAACATTGGAAAAACAACCTTGTGTGTAAGGGCGATATCTTATAAAGTATTTGACATCGACGAGCTCGGCGACGATATATTAGGGAATCGCACGGCTGGACAGTTGCATCTGTCTGCCACCACCTGCAGAGCATTGTTGCCGCTGTTTACCATCGACGCAGACCGTTTCCACATTACGGCTGGGCTATATAATCCTTGACGTTGATCATCGCGTATCTACAATGACGTTACCACATAACTCAAACTGAACTTCCTGACTCCCAGACTAGAATAGAATAGTAGAATTGACCATTTTGTCTCTACATTGAAATTTATAGAGAGAAAAATTTACATACTCGGACGGGCTTCCCCGCGTCTTCCGACAATATGTGTCAGACGCCATGACCATGTACGCCATGACCATGTACGCCATGACCATGTACGCCACTGAGGCTTGAGGTCCGAGCAGTTGCTTTAAAAATTATAAAAGCTTGTGAGGTCAATACGAAAGTTTAGGTATTTCTACAAAAACTTCTTTCGGTTGGATAGTGCTGTCAAAGCTATTCAATAGATGTCGCTCCGTCCCCGTGAGACAGTTAAATTAGTTAGAGAGTTAAAATTCGATGCTCGGACCTCGAGCCTCCGGGTTCGATTCCCGTCCGAGCATATGAGTTTTTATCTCTATTAATTTCAATGTATGGTATCGCTAAGCAGGCGTAAGTCCTTAAAAAAAAATTATACTATAAAAAATGCTGTCCCTCAGATTTCAGATTTCAGATTTCAGATTCAGATTGTGTCATCGTTCAGATTAGAGTTTGCTATAGATAATTACATAAATCAACCGTATGATCTGTTTTTTTTTATAATACATTAGTATTATATTATTTCTGTGCCACAAAACTTTAACAATCACATGTGTTTCCAGGTCATACGATTGATTTATGTAATTATTTAAAGCAAACACTTATCTGTGCTTGTCTATATCTATACTTCTATACTAATGTTATAAAGAGGAAAGATTTGTTTGAAAGTATGTTTGTAACGAATTGGCTCAAAAAGTACTGGACCGATTTCAAAAATTCTTTCACCATTGTAAAGCTACATTCACCCTGAGTAATATAGGCTATATAAAATTTATCATCATCAGCATCACCGCGCGGGTGAAACCGCGGAGAGTAGCAAGTATAAAATAAAATTGTCGATTTTAACTTCAAGTTTGAGAAGCCCTCTTGTTTTTCTTCTTAAGATATCCGTGCAGTCACATGTGTATACTTCCTAGCTATTAACTTGAAGACTGGAAAATGTCCGTTTTAGTCCTTTTTTAATTAAAATTTATTAATTTGATTAACTTATTTTAACAGGATAAAATATTTTTTTGTTCTTTCTGTATCTATATTCAATCTAATATCAATACTAATATTGGGAACAATATACAGACAGTTGATAATTGAATATTTTTTTAATCTCCACAATAAGATTGTATTATCTCAAAAAGCAATCGATAAAGCATATCAATGTAATGTTTATAAACAGAAAAATCTATAATTAAAAGATGTTTTCGATCATGTCTTCCAATATGATCGGGTTTTGTACTTGTCCAATTGGGCCAAAACATTAAAAAAAAAAAAATTACGTCATGGTTCGATTCGACTAATTTTTAATTTCGCCAATATATCTATAATAATATATCTATATAATATAATATATATATATCTATAATACAAGAGTCGTGGGTAATATTTCCAAAAATATGCTAGCACTTTAATATAACTCTTTTATTGCTTTTCTAACTAGGACCTCGGTACCACCCGCGTGGTGATAGATGGCTATGATAATGATGAAAAGTATCATTTTTGCTATTTCAACGCCTCGTATATCTATCTATCTATCTTAGATAGTACATATTAGTATGTTCTATCTATCTACATACCGAATTTCATCCAAATCCGTTCAGTCATTCTGGCGTGATTGAGTAACAAACCTCCATCCGTGCAAACATTTGCTATATACAAATATCATTGAAGTTGAATAAAGTACCGGGTAAATTATAAATAATTGAACTACGATTTATATAAATCTTATTATAAATAATAAAAATTATTAAGAATGTTCTGATGAATGGGTGCTACGAACGAGCGCAGCGAAATAAAGGTCTACAATTGTAGTTCCTTCTACGACCGCAAGCGGCGCTAGCAGTATCTACAAATATTGTTTTTCAACATAATTATACACTTAAAAGTATGTGCGAGTAAAAGTAAAAATGCGTACTCAAAATAAAATAAAGATGTTAAAGTTTCAAACCTAATTTCTTTATTAATAAATTTCGAACAACGCTAAATAGAAAGTGATTTCCTGTCACTTTAAGTTTGTATTTTCACTACTCAACAACAGATGTCGCTAAGTTCTATTTAAAAGTCAAGAAGTTGTAGCCTCAATGCTGATACTATTCATTCATAGATGGCGCCTATTGTTAAAATAATTCGAACTGGAAATGTAAGTAATTATTGCATTATCTGGTTCGTATCAATACGTAACAGTAATAAATCTGGCTTACCCTTCTACCAATTATGTAGGTCGGTCCGTGCTTTTAGTAGAAAATGGAATATTGTCTAGAAAATATTAAACATGCATTTATTAATGTTTTTGTATGTGTTTTGCCATAAATAAAGCCTATTCTATTCTATTCTATTATATGCATACTTTAATTCTACTTTTGATGTGGACTCGGTAGATTATTATAAAAATATTTTTAAGGGCTTGGGTTTTTTTGGCAGCCCTCCTAAGGCATTTTCCTTGGAAGTATTCCCGCTGTATTTTAGGTCGTAAGTGCATGTGATACATAGTTAGACCACTAGCATTCCAGAAAACTATGCTCCTAACATATATTTTTTCTAAACGGCACATAATGACCACTTTAGGTCTGCTGGTAACGTCCTTGCCTTCGAAGCGCAGGTTTGATTTTTAGCGAAGCAAATATTTGCATGATGAGCAAAATATTTGTTTCGGTTCTTGGGTTGGGGAATACGTGTATTTGCCTCTCACGATACTAGGCGAACCCTAGCGAGTTTTAAAACAAGCGTAAGCGTGTAAGCGTTCAAAAAGCATAGGCAAGCTTAATATCTAGAATTGCGAAGAACTCTAAAAGACACCATCTAAACACACCTTTATGCATGGCATTTAATGTTTTTTATTGAACACGAGAGCCGGCAAACGACTTCGCGTATCGCTATAACCTCCCATCTTTTCTTATTTTTCCTTTTATAAGAACCTTCTCCTAACAACAAAAAAAGAATTAGCGAGATTGTTCCATTCGTTCTCAATTATGGCGTAACCAGGAGATATTTCTCCAATGTATGTAATAGGGATTAATTTTTATATATTATATAGATAACGTTTCAGTGGCTCGAAAACTCGCGTGAGTGTAACATAATTGTATCGTTCACGTATAAACCATCACTTATCTAGTACGACTATGGCACAAATCACTGACAGTTTGTATACATAAATATAAATTCGTTTTACACTGTTTTCGGCAGTATCTTACGATTACATTACACTTATGCGAATTTTCGAACCATTAAAACTAGGGCCATTGGTAGAGTAGTAGCTAGGTAAAGTAGTCAACTAAATAAAGTAGTCTACAATATAATCCTTATTTTTTTAATACTCATGCCTAGTAGCCAGTAATTGTATAAATTGAAAACTATATTTGTAGGTATTAAAAAAAACGGAAGGCTCGTGCTCCAAACTGAAACAAGTCAAGTCACTCAAATCCCGTTTTATTATTATTGCATTTTTTTTATAAACTTTTATGAAATCTCTTACATATTTTGTGGTTGCTGTTATCGAACCAATGTAACTCATTCCGTAGTTTTACCGATTTCTTGATTACCTTATAATCATAACTAGCTCATAATTTTTTTCAACTAGTTTACTTCCCATAACCCAAAAATGACCTCTGTCCGTTCCATTCCATTGTATTCATCTTGGGTCTGGCAATCCCTCGTATATTTGTATGATATAACGGGTTAACATAAGAATAGAAGAAATTTGTCTTTATTCCAAACTGGTTTTGTTTCACATGAGATATCTTTTAACAATATGAAATTTATTGTAAAAACGGACTTACTCTCGTTATTAAAGTAACGAGAAATTACGTAAGTTAAGTTTTGATATTAAACAATATCTGCTGTATCATAAAACGTAGACTATAGATAATCCTGAGAAAAAAGCAATTTCAGCATGAATTAAATTCCATTAAACCCTAATACCTATGATATGTTAATTTAATTATGTATATATTCATATCCTTACATGCTAATGATACATCATATATCAATATTATAGTATTTTAGAAATTAGTTAAAATAATAAAAAATAGACATATTAAATAAATTATTCGTTTCGGCCTTCTGTTCCCCATCAGCTTGCCTTCTAGCTAAATTATTAATAGCTCTTAAAAAATTATAATGAGACTCTAATTCACCAATGTATCCGACGATTGAAGTGCATTTTCACGAAGAAGGTAACCCTCTAAGTTTTGGGTAGACTCCAACATATTTGTGTACAAGTACTGGTGTGTAAAGGTTTTTAAGGTATCGCTAAGGAATTTTTCTAATATATGACATTAAATTAAATAGAAAAAAACTATTTTTAATCACATAATGATTAAAAGCAATAATGCCCGAGACCAAATGCAGACTTTGCCATTTTAAAGAGAAAAATCACACAACCGAGACGAGATTTAAACAAAATACGACGGTAATAATCCACTTGAGAGTTGAATTCGATGCTCCGATGTATCACCTCGGTGGCCTATTGATCATGGCGTCTGATACGGATCATCGGAAGACACGGGTTCGTATTTCATCCGAAGATGTGTAATTTCTATAAAATTGCAAAGATACAAAAACTAATTCGAGGTGACAAGTGCCGTTAACACAAAATTTCAGCATTTGATACACGTTTTAGGTATACTTAACAAAACTATCTATTTGAGATCTAGAATCTTAAAATCAATACAGGGTTGCGTACTTATTTCAATATAGGTATCAGCCTTTCTACCAGTACATAAACACAGAAAGATAACATCAGTTTAATTACAAAACAATTCACGTGATACCGTTTAAGCCCCATTTCACCCTAATTTACTCACGCGGTGACCGCTGACCGGACGGTACCATCTTAGGGTTATACCCCATTGTAATTATAAAAAATCTGTTTTGTTTATTGTGAACATTGATAAAAATATTAGTAATGTCAAAATAAGTAATTTAATGTTTAATTATATTTTTTAATACTAGTAATACTATCATGTCCAGGTTGCTAAACCGATTGGGCTCAAATTAATATATATATGGATAACCTAAAACAAACTGCAATACTACATTTATTATGACAAAGTTTAATTTCAAACTAAACAAAACAAAATCAAATGATCAAAATATATGTATATTCCAAAATGTTACCAACATTGATAATCACGAATAACCAAAAAAATCATATTCATAGTTTACTTTTTGTTTTAACGAAATAATATGATGTTTTAATTATAATGTAATTCAAGTCACTGTGTCCGTTTAACCCTAATTTTCCCACGCGTTGACCACTGTCCGGACACATCGTAAGTATCCCTATTATAATGGTAAAAAACCTGTTTTACCATAAGAAGAAGATTGCTGTCTCTACCCTGATAACCGGTTTTGGTTCCCATACTGGACATCGGGCAGTTTGAATTTGTCTTCATTTCACATTTGTTGCTTAAGGGTTAATGTTAAAATTAAGTGAGTGGTGTATAACTAAAATTATTAAAGTTAGAACCAAAATAAATAGTTACTTGATAACGTAATGATAATTAAAATATAGTAAAACTAAAAAGTGGTAATTTCATAATAAAAGAAGATAAATAATAATAGTTTTTATACATTGTATGTTTTATACCAAACAGGCCTCTAAGTGTTGGCTACAGCCCCACTTATGCCTTTGTAAAGGACCGGATGATATCCGTGAAAATGTAGAAAAAAAGATCATAATAATATACAAGATAGTAAATGTATAGTAAAAATTTGTAACTAGGTACATATAAATAGTGGTTTCTGTTGTTTAGAATTTATACTTAATGTTAAAATTAAGTGAGTGGAGTGTATCTAAAACTATTAAACTTAGAACAATACGAATACGTTAAGTACTTAAAACTAATTATAAAAAAGTATCTGTTGTAAAAAGTTTGATTGAGAAATACAAGTGTACGAGACAGTAAATATATAGTAAAAACACTTAATTATAGTCACAAAGTGGTTCACATCTAGCTCGAGTGTGTATTAAATAATAAATTATTATACCAAATAAACTAAAAACATAGTTGTGAATATTCGTAGTCATTTTAGAATAAATAGTATTATTAAATCGCTGCAGTTTTATAAGCTCGTAAGTTGTTTTCGACAGTGTCGATACGATTAGTTTGTAATGTGTTCAATTGTACAAAATCAAGACGAAACAGGAGCTAGCCGAGTTCAAATACAATTCCAATTCGAGTTACGCTCGGTTGCGTCGATCGTAGACCTGGCGTAACTCTACTGCTGTCGATTAAAAAAGGAAAATTACAGGTACGTACATTGTTAATATTCCTAACTTATTAAATTTTCTCCAATGACATGTTGCGATTTTTCTACCGACTTCCAAAAAAAGAAGGAGGTACTCAAATCGACAATTTTTATTTTTTATGGTTGTTACCTCATAACTTTCAATTGGGTGGACCGATTCTCAAATTTTTTTTTTGAAAGCTGGTGCTTCCCGTACGGTCCAATTCAAATTCGGTCCAGTAGTTTTTGAGTTACACTCCAATAACTCATTTTTACCAAAGTAATGTAATGGAAGTAGGTATAAATTTTTTCAACTTGCACTTGTAAGAAACCTACAAGGGGTTATGCAATTGCATAGTATTCTTAACTTTGTCTAGCTCTTACTAAATCTTGATACTTTTAGATTATTTGACGTTGTATGAGATAGATTTTTATAAATGCTGCTTAACTTTAAATGACGTTATTTAGTACTGCATAAAGAAACACAGTTCTGCGCCGTACTAAAAGACGTTATTTAAATTTAAGCAGCGTTTATAAGTAAGGCCAAGTATCATTGTATCTGATGACATTATGAAAATTAATCCATTGACATATTTTACTAGAACATATGACTAATATCCATCCTACCTATAATTTAAAAAATCGTATAGTCTAATAAAAACTGTGACTTTACAATAATAGATTAAATATTGAATGCCCATATGGAAAAACTGGTTGTTACATTATTGCATTAAGATCTGGCAAAGCTGTATATTTTATCAGTCATACTTCATACTAATATTATAAAGAGGAAAGATTTGTATGTATGTTTGGAACAAATAGGCTCAAAAAGTACTGGACCGATTTCAGAAACTCTTTCACCATTGGAACGCTACATTCACCCTGAGTAACATAGGCTATATAAAATTCATCATCATCATCCTTCACTGCGCGGGTGAGACCACGGAGAGCAGCTAGTTTTCAATAAATGTTTCTGATTCTGATTTAATATATAAAAAAATATTATATGATCCAATATAATAAATATGCCATACTAACATATTTATTATAATTAAACGGTTAAAAGCTCATGACATCTTGATTGTCAGTGACGTGACCATACATAGATTTATTATTTTTGATATTGATTTTTGATTCAAGTATTACACTCTGTACTTACCTAGAATTGTGGCCCTTAAAGGTACAAGCCATAACACAGTATAAGGTGCTTGGTGAAATATTGTTAATCAAGAATCTTATCTCTATGCTGGCTCTATACTTTCTCGTTATATTACTTTTACTGGAAGCTATAGTCTAAGACATACAATTCTAACCTGGGATTTGCTAACCTTTCATGAGCATTCTACCTCATTAATCAACTATCAGCCCTTCTATTGTTTTCTAGCTGGCCCGTCAGTGGCTTCCCTCGATTGGTCTATGGGACACGAAACTACAGGCACAAATTAAATTCACCGAAAGGGGTTTAAAATTATTAAATTTTCAAAAGTCCGTCCTTAGTAGATGCTTTCGGATGGTAGGCTGGGTGGCGCAGCTGCTAGATTCCTGCCTTCTGGCCCGCTGGACCCGAGTTCGATCCGCGGACAGGTCAAACATTTGAAACCATGAACATGTCTGTTTGACCTGTGTCTGGGTGTGTATAGGTATATTAGATAGATAGAATACTCTTTATTTGTACACTATGGTAAAACATAAAAACAACATAGTAGTACAAAAGGCGGTCTTATCTCTTAAAGCGATTTCTTCCAGACAACCTTTAGGTAGAAAGAATAATATTTTCAGGAACAGTGGTGAATAGTATCAGCGTCAGTATAGACAATAGTGAATAGGTACTAAAGAATATTTAATGCCTGATTTTTTTTTCATTATAATACATACTCGTATTATACATAAATACCTACATAAATAATATAGTATTATGTACTGCCTAATTCAAATGAAATATACACAATACGCATTACATACATACATACATAAAATCACGCCTCTTTCCCGTAGGGGTAGGCAGAGACCACGGATTTCCACTTACTACGATCCTGACATATCTCTTTCGCTTCATCTATACTCATCAATCCTTTCATACATAAGCGTCGGTTTAGGGTACTTTTGACCTGGCCTTTTTTCAGAACGTCTTCAATCTGATTTCGGAACGTTCGCCTAGGTCTTCCCCTTCCAACACTTCCGTTTACTTGTCCCATGTATACCTGTTTAGTCATTCTCATTTCATTCATTCTCTCCACATGTCCAAACCATCTTTACATACCTTTCTCGATTTTTGTCACTACACCCTCATTCACACTACATCGTTCCCTTATCACACTATTCCTTATCCTGTCACTCCGTTTCACTCCAATCATGCTCCTCAATGCTCTCATCTCCACAGCATTTATTCTACTTTCATGCTTTTTCTGCCACACCCATACGCATTGAAATGTACTAATACATATAAACTATAAGCCTAATATAGTACAATATAAGTACATAACAATTATAATAAGTAGTAAAAATAGATTCGAAATTATAGCAAACATCAATCTGTGACAGACAATTTATTAATTCTATCTTTAAAGACAATTAATGAGAGAGAATGACGTTCTGAAACTGGCAAACTATTCCAAAGGCGAACTGCCTGCACATTAAATGACGCATTGTAGAACGATGAAGAGTGAGAAGGTAGAATGTATAATATGTCTCCAGGTAACCATAGTACGGGCTCTGCCTAGATTGGCACCTGAAGACCTTGCGTGAATGTTGTCCCGTGTTATTATTATACTCGTAGTATTAGTAGGTGTTAAATAAAAGGCATCAACTACGAAATTTCAAAGTTTGTAGAGGATTAGTCTCTGTGTTTATAAATCAGTCAGTCAGTCAGTCAGAACAATTAGTAATATACTCGTGTGTATTCATGAACTCTTCATGCCATACCTTTGCAAAACGAATATTTTCTCGCAAAGTAATTTGAAGCTTACCTACCTTGAACTGGTATCCCCATAGTATAGGCGCGAGGTGTGCGCCATAAATCCTGTCTCTACCGTCGGGAAAACGTAATGAAACGCCGTGCATTTTCTCCAGAAGGCAGCATCAGTCACTACGTTTAAGATGAATAAGGTCGTTGCTAGAAAATATTGGTAAAAAAAATTAATGGCTTAAATTAGCGGGTTGCGAAGCTATATTGGCAATTATCATCATCTCAACCGTAGGACGTCCACTACTGAACATTAACCTCTCCATCCAGTTTGTTAGAAAGGTTATATTATATGCACATGTGTAAAATGATATAAGTGAAAATAAATAAGAGAAATATACATATATTGTAATGTAATAGAATACCTACACTAAGAAGAAGGCCTAGCTAGTTAATAGTAAAATTAGAAATATAAATGTGATAGATAAATAAAATGACCTGGAATGAACTTCACTGTAGGTTCTAAAATCACTCTTCTACAATCGTTCTTGCTTTTCTTAATGTAGATACATAGCCCCAAATGAGATTTTATAGAATTGCTTAATTGGTTCGAAAGGACCTTTCAACATCAGGACTATTCGGGACACAAGCTGTATTCGCATTACCGGGCGATACCTGGTTCATCAGAATGGCCAGATGCCAAGACAAACGATTCTGATTTTTAAGATAGAGTATTTTCTGGACCCCAAAAGAATACGGGCTACGGCTTATCAGCTCCGTTTACTTCCTTTTAACTTCTATATTCAAGAAACGTAGCCGATAAGTGGCCCAAAGCTATTTGAAAACAAATAGCTTTGGGCCACTTATCAGCTCCGTTTACTTCCTTTTAACTTCTATATTCGAGAAACGTAGCCGATAAGTGGCCCAAAGCTATTTGAAAACAAATAGCTTTGGGCCACTTATCAGCTCCGTTTACTTCCTTTTAACTTCTATATTCGAGAAACGTAGCCGATAAGTGGCCCAAAGCTATTTGAAAACAAATAGCTTTGGGCCACTTATCAGCTCCGTTTACTTCCTTTTAACTTCTATATTCGAGAAACGTAGCCGATAAGTGGCCCAAAGCTATTTGAAAACAAATAGCTTTGGCCAAAGCTATTTGAAAACAAATAGCTTTGGGCCACTTATCAGCTCCGTTTACTTCCTTTTAACTTCTATATTCGAGAAACGTAGCCGATAAGTGGCCCAAAGCTATTTGAAAACAAATAGCTTTGGGCCACTTATCAGCTCCGTTTACTTCCTTTTAACTTCTATATTCGAGAAACGTAGCCGATAAGTGGCCCAAAGCTATTTGAAAACAAATAGCTTTGGGCCACTTATCAGCTCCGTTTACTTCCTTTTAACTTCTATATTCGAGAAACGTAGCCGATAAGTGGCCCAAAGCTATTTGAAAACAAATAGCTTTGGGCCACTTATCAGCTCCGTTTACTTCCTTTTAACTTCTATATTCGAGAAACGTAGCCGATAAGTGGCCCAAAGCTATTTGAAAACAAATAGCTTTGGGCCACTTATCAGCTCCGTTTACTTCCTTTTAACTTCTATATTCGAGAAACGTAGCCGATAAGTGGCCCAAAGCTATTTGAAAACAAATAGCTTTGGCCAAAGCTATTTGAAAACAAATAGCTTTGGGCCACTTATCAGCTCCGTTTACTTCCTTTTAACTTCTATATTCGAGAAACGTAGCCGATAAGTGGCCCAAAGCTATTTGAAAACAAATAGCTTTGGCCAAAGCTATTTGAAAACAAATAGCTTTGGGCCACTTATCAGCTCCGTTTACTTCCTTTTAACTTCTATATTCGAGAAACGTAGCCGATAAGTGGCCCAAAGCTATTTGAAAACAAATAGCTTTGGCCAAAGCTATTTGAAAACAAATAGCTTTGGGCCACTTATCAGCTCCGTTTACTTCCTTTTAACTTCTATATTCGAGAAACGTAGCCGATAAGTGGCCTAAAGCTATTTGAAAACAAATAGCTTTGGGCCACTTATCAGCTCCGTTTACTTCCTTTTAACTTCTATATTCGAGAAACGTAGCCGATAAGTGGCCCAAAGCTATTTGTTTTCAAATAGCTTTGGGCCACTTATCAGCTCCGTTTACTTCCTTTTAACTTCTATATTCGAGAAACGTAGCCGATAAGTGGCCCAAAGCTATTTGAAAACAAATAGCTTTGGGCCACTTATCAGCTCCGTTTACTTCCTTTTAACTTCTATATTCGAGAAACGTAGCCGATAAGTGGCCCAAAGCTATTTGAAAACAAATAGCTTTGGGCCACTTATCAGCTCCGTTTACTTCCTTTTAACTTCTATATTCGAGAAACGTAGCCGATAAGTGGCCCAAAGCTATTTGAAAACAAATAGCTTTGGGCCACTTATCAGCTCCGTTTACTTCCTTTTAACTTCTATATTCGAGAAACGTAGCCGATAAGTGGCCCAAAGCTATTTGAAAACAAATAGCTTTGGGCCACTTATCAGCTCCGTTTACTTCCTTTTAACTTCTATATTCGAGAAACGTAGCCGATAAGTGGCCCAAAGCTATTTGAAAACAAATAGCTTTAGCCAAAGCTATTTGAAAACAAATAGCTTTGGGCCACTTATCAGCTCCGTTTACTTCCTTTTAACTTCTATATTCGAGAAACGTAGCTGATAAGTGGCCCAAAGCTATTTGAAAACAAATAGCTTTGGCCAAAGCTATTTGAAAACAAATAGCTTTGGGCCACTTATCAGCTCCGTTTACTTCCTTTTAACTTCTATATTCGAGAAACGTAGCCGATAAGTGGCCCAAAGCTATTTGAAAACAAATAGCTTTGGCCAAAGCTATTTGAAAACAAATAGCTTTGGGCCACTTATCAGCTCCGTTTACTTCCTTTTAACTTCTATATTCGAGAAACGTAGCCGATAAGTGGCCCAAAGCTATTTGAAAACAAATAGCTTTGGGCCACTTATCAGCTCCGTTTACTTCCTTTTAACTTCTATATTCGAGAAACGTAGCCGATAAGTGGCCCAAAGCTATTTGAAAACAAATAGCTTTGGGCCACTTATCAGCTCCGTTTACTTCCTTTTAACTTCTATATTCGAGAAACGTAGCCGATAAGTGGCCCAAAGCTTTTTGAAAACAAATAGCTTTGGGCCACTTATCAGCTCCGTTTACTTCCTTTTAACTTCTATATTCGAGAAACGTAGCCGATAAGTGGCCCAAAGCTATTTGAAAACAAATAGCTTTGGCCAAAGCTATTTGAAAACAAATAGCTTTGGGCCACTTATCAGCTCCGTTTACTTCCTTTTAACTTCTATATTCGAGAAACGTAGCCGATAAGTGGCCCAAAGCTATTTGAAAACAAATAGCTTTGGCCAAAGCTATTTGAAAACAAATAGCTTTGGGCCACTTATCAGCTCCGTTTACTTCCTTTTAACTTCTATATTCGAGAAACGTAGCCGATAAGTGGCCCAAAGCTATTTGAAAACAAATAGCTTTGGCCAAAGCTATTTGAAAACAAATAGCTTTGGGCCACTTATCAGCTCCGTTTACTTCCTTTTAACTTCTATATTCGAGAAACGTAGCCGATAAGTGGCCCAAAGCTATTTGAAAACAAATAGCTTTGGGCCACTTATCAGCTCCGTTTACTTCCTTTTAACTTCTATATTCGAGAAACGTAGCCGATAAGTGGCCCAAAGCTATTTGAAAACAAATAGCTTTGGGCCACTTATCAGCTCCGTTTACTTCCTTTTAACTTCTATATTCGAGAAACGTAGCCGATAAGTGGCCCAAAGCTATTTGAAAACAAATAGCTTTGGGCCACTTATCAGCTCCGTTTACTTCCTTTTAACTTCTATATTCGAGAAACGTAGCCGATAAGTGGCCCAAAGCTATTTGAAAACAAATAGCTTTGGGCCACTTATCAGCTCCGTTTACTTCCTTTTAACTTCTATATTCGAGAAACGTAGCCGATAAGTGGCCCAAAGCTATTTGAAAACAAATAGCTTTGGCCAAAGCTATTTGAAAACAAATAGCTTTGGGCCACTTATCAGCTCCGTTTACTTCCTTTTAACTTCTATATTCGAGAAACGTAGCCGATAAGTGGCCCAAAGCTATTTGAAAACAAATAGCTTTGGCCAAAGCTATTTGAAAACAAATAGCTTTGGGCCACTTATCAGCTCCGTTTACTTCCTTTTAACTTCTATATTCGAGAAACGTAGCCGATAAGTGGCCCAAAGCTATTTGAAAACAAATAGCTTTGGGCCACTTATCAGCTCCGTTTACTTCCTTTTAACTTCTATATTCGAGAAACGTAGCCGATAAGTGGCCCAAAGCTATTTGAAAACAAATAGCTTTGGGCCACTTATCAGCTCCGTTTACTTCCTTTTAACTTCTATATTCGAGAAACGTAGCCGATAAGTGGCCCAAAGCTTTTTGAAAACAAATAGCTTTGGGCCACTTATCAGCTCCGTTTACTTCCTTTTAACTTCTATATTCGAGAAACGTAGCCGATAAGTGGCCCAAAGCTATTTGAAAACAAATAGCTTTGGCCAAAGCTATTTGAAAACAAATAGCTTTGGGCCACTTATCAGCTCCGTTTACTTCCTTTTAACTTCTATATTCGAGAAACGTAGCCGATAAGTGGCCCAAAGCTATTTGAAAACAAATAGCTTTGGCCAAAGCTATTTGAAAACAAATAGCTTTGGGCCACTTATCAGCTCCGTTTACTTCCTTTTAACTTCTATATTCGAGAAACGTAGCCGATAAGTGGCCCAAAGCTATTTGAAAAGAAATAGCTTTGGCCAAAGCTATTTGAAAACAAATAGCTTTGGGCCACTTATCAGCTCCGTTTACTTCCTTTTAACTTCTATATTCGAGAAACGTAGCCGATAAGTGGCCTAAAGCTATTTGAAAACAAATAGCTTTGGGCCACTTATCAGCTCCGTTTACTTCCTTTTAACTTCTATATTCGAGAAACGTAGCCGATAAGTGGCCCAAAGCTATTTGAAAACAAATAGCTTTGGGCCACTTATCAGCTCCGTTTACTTCCTTTTAACTTCTATATTCGAGAAACGTAGCCGATAAGTGGCCCAAAGCTATTTGTTTTCAAATAGCTTTGGGCCACTTATCAGCTCCGTTTACTTCCTTTTATCTTCTATATTCGAGAAACGTAGCCGATAAGTGGCCCAAAGCTATTTGAAAACAAATAGCTTTGGGCCACTTATCAGCTCCGTTTACTTCCTTTTAACTTCTATATTCGAGAAACGTAGCCGATAAGTGGCCCAAAGCTATTTGAAAACAAATAGCTTTGGGCCACTTATCAGCTCCGTTTACTTCCTTTTAACTTCTATATTCGAGAAACGTAGCCGATAAGTGGCCCAAAGCTATTTGAAAACAAATAGCTTTGGGCCACTTATCAGCTCCGTTTACTTCCTTTTAACTTCTATATTCGAGAAACGTAGCCGATAAGTGGCCCAAAGCTATTTGAAAACAAATAGCTTTGGGCCACTTATCAGCTCCGTTTACTTCCTTTTAACTTCTATATTCGAGAAACGTAGCCGATAAGTGGCCCAAAGCTATTTGAAAACAAATAGCTTTGGGCCACTTATCAGCTCCGTTTACTTCCTTTTAACTTCTATATTCGAGAAACGTAGCCGATAAGTGGCCCAAAGCTATTTGAAAACAAATAGCTTTGGGCCACTTATCAGCTCCGTTTACTTCCTTTTAACTTCTATATTCGAGAAACGTAGCCGATAAGTGGCCCAAAGCTATTTGAAAACAAATAGCTTTGGGCCACTTATCAGCTCCGTTTACTTCCTTTTAACTTCTATATTCGAGAAACGTAGCCGATAAGTGGCCCAAAGCTATTTGAAAACAAATAGCTTTGGGCCACTTATCAGCTCCGTTTACTTCCTTTTAACTTCTATATTCGAGAAACGTAGCCCGTATTCTTTTGGGGTCCAGAAAATTCTCTATCTTAAAAATTAAAATCGTTTGTCTCAGGAATCCATCCTCTCTCCTCAAAATCATAATTGTTTCTCCCCAACGTGTTCTGTGTCATTCCATGATTTTGTTTTTATTTTTTTAATTTTTCCATATTTCTGGTCAGTATCAAAACAGTTTTTAATATAAAATACAAATAAGGATTTATGAAATGAGATATGATGTCATATGAAATTATATTACAATATATTTACGTATCTACGATCGTAAGATTTTTTTAAGCTTTTGTATTTGTTTTAGAGAACATAGAAATTGAATGTTTATGTTACGTTTTTAGTCAAGAAATTTAACAACACTTTCCGGTCAAAATAATTACTCATTAGTAGATTGCTAAATAAAAATTTTATATGAACAATTTAAACATAATAATATAAGTAAGAGCACGCTTGTCCATGAAAGTTGCAGTTAACGCTAAGGCCAACTTTTGCCTAAAGTATTATAAAATAATATAATATTAAAATAAAACAATTAGGTACAAGTTTTTCTACAAACCCAGAAGTAACTTCATCAAATACTTTGATAATATGCAGTCACTAGAAGTATTTGTAGTTTTATTCAATTTTCACTATGCTATACTTATCTAACTAAATATGAAGTGAAATTGATGCCAAAGAATATAAACAATTTCTAAAAAAAAAACTATTGTTACTTAACTATTGTAATTGTGCTTATTTTTGGGGAATATACTGCCTACTGCAACACAATGTACACAAAACAATATACTAAAGCAGTAAACAGGGATTCAAACATTAACTTTGTAGTCACAAAATTATTTTTATGTTTTTTTTTTCATGTCATGATATAAGTATTTTGATGATATACATTTAAACATTAATGCCTGCTAAGCGAAATTTAAACTCCTTTAAGGAGTTTAATATTGTGTATCAAAATGTCAATGGCCTTCATGTTCAGATTATTAAAACCATAAAGTAACTTTGTATATAACATATTAAAACTCCGCCTACACCTTACTGCCTTATCTGCATAAACCGTCGTAAACCAAGAGCTACAGAAAACAAATTACGAATCATCTCCCCACCCCGCGAAGACGCCCCCTCGCGCCAAATGACTCAGTTAGAGCTAAATTGCTTGAGCACCATATTGGTGTTGCCTCTGCAAAATTTCCGCTGTTTAAATTTCGAAGCAAGCTGTTGTGGCAGTCCGGGTGAGGCTTGATAGAATTGAATCGATTTCATTTGAGAGATTTAATCGAGTCGGTGTGGAACTATTCGATTGGTTTTGACTGCGTGGGAAATACGATGCAGAAAAGTTTCGGTATTTTTGTGGATGTTGGAAAATGGTTCCGATTGATATTGAATTTTATTTTCCAAAAACATACTCTCTTTTGTAGTGTCACGATGAAATTAAATATTGTTTCTAAATAATTTGTTATTGATATCCGAAAAATGTTAACAGTATAAATTCTTAGCTAGGAATACAAAATAGGTTACAAGTATTCCATATTTTATTTTTATTATATAAGCTTATTTTCATTAATGAATACCTTATATATATAATAAAAAACAAATATATAAATCGAACTCAATGTAAGAAACGTATTCATGACTGATTTATGAACTGATTTGACTGATGATGATCTGACAAACATGAACTGATTTAAAAGATGGCTTTAATTCGTTCCTAGATTGTTCTACATACATTTTTGTGGGGAGGTTCACTCAGATATAAAATATAATGGTAAAGCCATACTGAGGTAGGTTGGTATGCACCAGTTTGGCGGTTTACTTGCATACAGATAGAATCTAGAAATCTTTTAATTGCTTGATGGTATGACAGTTCATAGTACGCGTCTTACTACCATCACTGAAAAACTGTCTACAATCAAATAACGCTGTGAACTGTCCTAAGGTGCTGTAATATCATGATGTCGATAAAATGAGATTTTTTAAAGCATGTCATAAGCAACGATTTAATTTAAACTACAATAAATAATATGACATTTCTTAGACTTCTAAGTACACTTTTATTATGAAAACTAACGTGGTTTGTATACATTTTTAATATGAAAAACGGGATTTACTCACGTAAAGAAGTCAGATCTTTCCGACTATAGTTTCAACCACATCCTGTGGTCTTTTTCAAGGAGAGTGCAGAACGCTCGCGATTGCGTCTCGCCTCGCACTGCGGGCAGCAGCACGTAGCGCGCGCGATGACATCATGTCGGCGCAACGAATCGAGAGTCCTCTTTTAATAGAGATGGAGGATGGAGCCTGCCCTCTACCTGGCGATCGTGTCTTCGTGAAGCTAACGGTAGTGGACAAGTAGTGACCAGTGGCGATGTGGTGAGCTCATTCTGCCTGAGTGCTCCCACCAGCATGGGATACGACACCAGCGATGAAGAGGACTCCCGATTCGTTGCGCCGACGCAACAGATATCCCCCCGCCCCCCGCTCGGCATGATGTCATCGCGCGCGCTACGTGCTGCTGCCCGCAGTGCGAGGCGAGACGCAATCGCTAGCGTTCTGCACTCTCCTTGAAAAAGACCACCGGATGTGGTTGAAACTATAGTCGGAAAGATCTGACTTCTAAGTACACATTGACGGAATTAAAACATATTTTAAACATACTAGATTATATACATTTATTTTACTGTAAAGGTGTAGATACTATACTATTTTTGTATAAGTTAAAAATTACTCATAAAATGTAAACGATTATGTAGAATTTAAATTGTAAACTATTTTTTTAATTTTGTAATGTAACAGGTACTAACACTTAAAAGATTACCTAGAAGAAGGCCTAGCTAGTTAACTAGTAAATCAAAAGGAACATTAGAAATAAATAAAGTTATAATAATAAAGAATGACCTGGCCGAATCACATTTCACTATAAGTCCTGAAAGGTCAGTTCGTTCAGTTCGTTACACACATAAAGGTTCTAGTCAACTTCTGGCTCTGAAGGATAGTTGAGTTCTGGATTAAGAGCTTGTGGGATACCATCAATGTCTTGTTCTGAATTCAGAGTCCACTGAATGCTTTATTTTAATAGGAGTTTCCGCTTTGCTCCATCTCATTTGTTCATCATCATGCCAAACCCGAATTCTAGATATCTAGTCTCATGTAAATAGGGACGTAATCTGTCATCGGAATCTTTCTCGGCTCCAATCTTCTCTAAGGAATACATCTTCTCTCCTCAAAATCAAATCCAAAATTATTCTCCCCTACGTCTTCTGTGTCATTCCATAATTTTATTTTTATTTTTTTTAATTTCTCACCTTGCTGGTCAGTATCGAAACTGTTTGTAAGTAATATAAAATACAAATAAGGATTTATGAAATGAGATATGACGTCATATGAAATTATATTACAAATTGCAATCGATTAGTTACTACTATTATTAGTTATTATCGACAATTAGGACTCTTCGAGTCTTGCATAAATTATCATATGCTATATTTCAGAATCTTCTAGGATGTAGCAGCTTTTATTATAAGAGTTCACAAACTCAGTTTAAATTCAGACCTTAATTTGTAACTTTCTAAATTCGTGGTACTATTCCAGTGGTGAATACCACCATTATTCACAATGAGAGAAATTATTGACAAGGAGTATCATATTTATTTCTAAAGGCTTCATAGTTGTGAGATTAATAAGAATCGTTGTTGTGTAATCTGTACATTCATCATCATCATCATCTCAACCGTAGAACATCCACTGCTGAACATACGCCTCCCCCATGATTTTCCAAAAGGACCGGTCGGAAGCGGCCTGCATCCAACGTCGTCCTGCGACCTTTATCAGGTCGTCTGTCCACCGTGTCGGTATCTCATTACATGTGCTTAATTTATGGTATTATTATTATTAGGTAATAACAATGTAATAAATAATAATAATGCACTAACATTTCCACTTAAATATTAATAGTAAACTAAAATCGTTTGATATACTGTATTTTTTTTTGATTTGGTACAAAGTTACAAATAACTTTATTAAGACTAACATAATTAGTATTAGATATTTGACCGAGCGAGTCCGAAGCACGAACGAAGCGTCTCTGCTATTATAGCTCGAGCAAAATGATTGCGTATTGGATGACCGGATGTTCTCCTCTACAGCCGTGTGATTAACTAACGGCCGGTCCCAATAATCTATCTATCGCCGGTTTACCTTACTAGAGTTAGATATTTGACACTATTTGTATAGAAGTTATGTCAAATTTATATCGGTAGTAAGGAAAACCGTGGATAGATTATTGGGATCCTCCATAAGAGCAAACACCGTGGCATCTATGACAAAATCCGTGAAACAAATGAAGAAACGACAAGAAACGTTGGAAAACTTATGTACAAGGGCGATATCTCATAAAGTATATGACATCGGTGGGCTCGTTGACGAGCTCGTTTAAGAATCATTAGTATTGCATTAGTAAATCGCATGGCAGGTCGCATTTCTTAACCGATTCTCGTGAAATTTTGTGTGTTCGATAATTATATAGATTTTTTCGAATTAAGTTTTGGAAATTATTTAAAATAATAGTTGGGATTGTTTTAAGGATTTTGTTATAAAGTTCGCAGTAATATAAAAATATTTATTCAGTTTAAGCTCTACTGTTCGGAACCACTAGTTTAGTTTATTTATAGACAGAATTAAAAAGTGATTAAAATATGTGGTTATTAAATTCGAGCTTATCAAGTAGGTACATATACGATATATGTATCCACGTAAATTGTATGAATCCAAAAACAAACATAAAGAACAGACATCAAGTGTGACGGCCCTTGGATCATGGTTACTGCTTGTCGAGTACAAACTCTACTGTGAGTTTCCAGGATAATGTACTATCACCAAAAATCTTGCCTACCCATCTTAAGGGTGAATGTTGCGTGAAATGGTCTTTCACTAACCCTGCCTATTCTCTGCTTATTGGTGTGTAATAAAAGCTTATTGTAAGTACAAGTTCTTTTCACATAGTTTTTATGTGGTAATTTGTCGAACAGAAGTAACCAACCTACTTAAAAGAACTAGTAACTATAGTTATATGATCACCTCGCTAGTGCGTGGAATCCAGTATTAGGTTGTTTTATAAATAAAAGTCCGCGTTCAAAATGTGTTCAAAATACTATACGCAATGATACAGTGAGTGTCTTTTGTCGGGACTTAGGATCGAGTTCGAGTTCCAGTGATAACCGTAGCAAAAGACTAAGAAAGAGGGTAGATCGTTATGACTGCACCTAACTTTTTAACTTTTCGACCAACACCCGCATTCTTCAGTCTTCCCGTGAACATGGTGCATGTAACTGCGCCGAAATATCGGGAGCTCATTCCACAACCTTACCACGGTAAATATCCCGTTAATAATCATATAACTTTAGTGAACAACCGTGATAGTTTAAAACAGTGTTTTACTAGTAACTATTATATATTCATATAGATTCAAGGTAACATTAAAAATACTTAGTGGATATAAATTAAATTTGTCTATATATAATTACGGTTAGAAGTAAAAATCTTAGTACTATCAAAACGTTTAAAAGATTTACTAATTTTTATAATAATAATATACAATAATCATATTCAAGGTGACATTAAAAATACTAAGTAGATGTAGATTTAATTTAGCTATATATAATTACCGTTATATGTAAAAATCTAAGTACTGTCAACGTTGAGAACTACTTTTGTATTATAATAAAATACAATAATCCTGTGTTAGTCGCAACTGACCTCACAAAATATCTAAAAGATGTAGGAACAAAAGACCTATAACAACGGAAATGCTTATTATGGCCGTCATTGGGCAATACAATAAAAGGCGGAGTTAGCTTGCTTTGCAGATGTGCAAAGCAAAACCTTTTTGAACAGGTTAGGCGAAAATTTTGGTGATAGTACAAGCATGTAATGGAACCATTAAACAGCAAAAAATGACCAATAGTAGAGACAGGAGAAAGCAACTAACAGGCAATCCTTTTCGAACTCTATATTTCGTGCATCAATAACACCTGAACAAAAGTGACATTAACCGCTACCATTGTCATGGGCTCCTGGTACAATTGTCATCTCACAGTACCAACAAACAGAATTAGAGGCAGTAACTCAGTGTCAGGCCGCGTCTTACTATTTCTTCGGGGTCATTAGCAGAACGACGCCATTCCGAGGCCCATTTAGATAAAACGTCAGAGATTTGAACTAAGATTCTAACCCCCTGAAGATGTGGGGGTCTCCCTGTACCCCAGTGGAGCAGTGGAAACTTAAAAGAGTGGTTAAGATTCGGACAATTTCGTTGGTTAAAGGCGACTAAGTAACAATGCCGTGATGAACATTTTCTGTAGTCATGGTTGCTTTCTTCCTGAAAAATTCATAAATTTTTATGACACATTTACTCACATTACGTCTTTACAGTACTTCTAAACAAAAGTAAACAAAAGCTATCATATAATCACTTTTAATTTCTCTCCAGAAACTTCCACTACATTTTCAGTAAAGTGTCCATACTTTTTAGACACATATATGTACCTATATATAGCAGTCTTCAATGCATGGAGTTTCTCTGAAGGATCGTATTAGAAATGAAGCGAGAGAGAACCAAGGTAACCAACATAGCCCACAGAGTTAGCAAACTGAAGTGGCAGTGGGCTGGTCATATTAGCCGAAGGACAAATAACTGCTGCGGCAGACGTGTTCTTGAGTGACCGCGATTCGGCAAACGTAGTGTAGGACGTCCTCCAGCTATAAATGGAGTGACGACATACGCAAAGTGGCTGGTAGTAGCTGAATGAGAAAAGCCGAAGATCGGGCTCAGTGGCGTGCATTAGGAGATGTAAAGCAGTGAACTGATGCTGGCTGATGATCATATATATAAGTCATCAGCTTACCATAGTACAGGCTCTGCCTAGTTTGAGATCTGATGACCTTGTGCGCATGTAGTTCCATATTATATAATATCTTATGCTTATTAAATTATAACAGAGAGAGAACTTTGTGTCAAGCAAATAAAAGCATTTTTTTTTTCAAATTTTCATTAATTTCGGCATTTATATAGGTACCACTTTTGGTATGCTAGCCTCCTCGCAGCCTAATCTAATTAACTGCTATTGTATTTTTACATTAACATTATTTTAAATAATATACTGGTAACCCATGACTCAGTTGAGCCAAAATTACGACATTGCAGCTATGTTAAATGATGATAATATGAATGATAGTATAAAACAAACATGCCTATGAAATAAACTTTAATTTGACTTTGGCTAAATGCAAAAACAACGCGAGGTTAATACAAAAAAAAAAAAAATTATCTGTACTATAAAATAGCCTAGATAGTCTACTGACTAAAATTCTACAGTAGTAACGACTAGCGAGTAATGACTCGCGAAGATTTTCACTAGGGTGCAAATGTTTATATAGGGTGTCAATTTATGTGCGTCGCGGTCGCGCCGACGCGTGGGTATTTGTTTTTGTTCTAGTAATTGAGGATGTAAATTTGAAGATATTGTTGAAAATTGCAAGTTTACGATTTAAAGCGTAATGTAACTGTGGAAAATTACTAAAAGGAGTAATTTTCAAGTGATTATGGAAATAAGAAAAAAATCTTAACATTGGGGCATGGAAATGATGCGTCGTAATTGTTATTGAGGTATATCAAATACAAGTTATCACAATGTTATAAAATATGTTTTGTTTTTGTATTGAGGTTTCACATATACTCCGTAACATCCAAAAGGAAAATTAAAAAAAAAACTAAGAAATGTTTTTATAGGTTTTAGAGGATAACAAAACATCCTGTACACAATTTCAAATACAAAGCAGGCGAATTCGTTTACTTATCTTTAGTCTGAGACGCGAATTAACCCTCGCGTGGGACTGAGGGGCCCCACACTTTTATGCTGCATTATTTATATGGGGGCGGCAAGGGGTTGATTCTTCAGTTTGAATTTAAATACCTATGTAGTATATTTGAATGCTGCTATTCTTTAACGTGCAAACAGAGAATTTTTCTTCTTCTTTTTTTACTCCACATTTCAACTCATTTCATTTCCACTCAACTTCCTCATTATTTTAAAACCCTTTTTGGATTAAATTAAGAAGTGGGTAAATAAATCAGTCGTATAACACGAGAACAGTTTGAACGATTTGGCACTTTTCATAAACTGAAATAATAAAAATGCTTATAAAATTAGAAAGTTTAGGTAAAAATAAGAACGATTTTTGCAATGGGGTAGGCAAAATATGTAGATCTAGTTTATCAATAATCTAAGTATAAATTAATATTAATTATAAATTATAATAAAAACCATGTTCATTTAAGAAATATAATGTTTAATTATTATATTGATAACTGTTTAACTAGATATTAACAAAATCAAGAAGATTTCATATTTATTGTTTTTGTTTCAACCTACATGTTTTTTTATTGATAAACATGTAATTTTATTCATAGAAATGCTCCATGTACCTATTGTTGTATTCGTATATCATAAATCATAATCAGCCCATTTTGTTCCCACTGCTGGGACTCGAGCCTTCCTCTCAGAGAGAAGAGTTGGGCCATAATCCACCACGCGGGGCCAGTGCGGCTTGGTGGATAGGTTAGTGGCCAACCCATGTCGAAGTATTTAGGCCGCCCGAAGGCCTTCGACATAGCCTAACTACTGTTGTCCTAAAACAAACAACCGGGACCGACGGCTTAACGTGCCCTCCGAAGCACGGAAGCGCTCAGTTAAATAATGCCACTAAGCGGTCACCCATCCAAGTCCTGACCACAGCAAGTGTTGCTTAACTTGTTGATCGATTAACATCGCCAAGTCAAGCTCCGCTACGAGCGCTTCGTATATTTCGATTCGTATATATAATTGTATAAATTGTAAATTTTGTATCAGTTTAAGGCTGAACCGGTACTACTATATTTATTTGTTACAAATGAAATTTTTAAATTAAACATAACATAACAGTTACGTTTAAATCTATTAAAACAAGTTTCTATCTCAAAAACCAATTATAACACGTTAAATCAGCGAAAAAAGATCCCAAATCTCTTCTTGCCATTATAGTTACGTTCAAAAACTTCGACCCTTTTCAATTCGCTAATAATACTTACAACTACACACACCAACGCGAAGGGTAATCTACCCCCCGCAAAAACACCTCCCGCCTTAGGGCAATTCTTCAAAGGGTGAAAAAACCCCCGGCTTTGCCCCCACCCTTGGGGGCGCGCCTTAGCGATTCTTGGGTTAAAAAAGGGGGTGGATACTTCGCAACGGAGCGAAGGGAGCTTTTTTGCTGGCGCTATTTTTATTCTCTTTTTGAACGCGATAGTTGGTTGGATTTTCTTTTTATTTTGGCTGTGAAGTGGTTTGCGCAGTGGCCAGTTTAAAGTAATTTAAAACTGTTTTGAAATACTACTAATACTTACATGTGTTCGAAAGTTAAATTTAAATATTTTGTTTTAGTAGACGGAGTTGTTTATTGTTCAGTTTTCGAACGTGATAGTAGTTTGTTTTTTCTTTACGGCTATGGTGTTCGTGTTATTTGTGCTTACTTTATAACATATATAAACATTATTATGTTTGCCAAAGTTGTGATTACTGAAAATTTTGAAAAGTTTGTTTTTTCTATATTATATACCTAGAGCTGTATGTGTATGTCGTTTTATTATTATTTGTAGATATATAAACTATCCAGTCGCAATGATCAGGTAAGTGTTTATATTATGTTCCTTTCTTTTATGCGTCGTTTTTTTTAAACGTGCGATAATGTTTTACAAATAAAATGTGTTAAAATCGGTTTTTAATAATTATTGCCATTGTATATCTACATATTAAGCATGTCAGCGATGACGTGGTGTGTTTTCAAGGCATGTGATCCAAGAAGATCCTCATAAAGTTCGGTGGTCAAGTTTTCTCGCGATTTCAAAACTTCATAATGTTATCTAACGGAATTCTATAAATTCAAATAGACAGCGTGAATTTCAAAAGTAAAATTAATGCATTTAAGCAATGAGTTCCAATGTTCGTGTAATATATCTAAAAAAAATTAGTACCTATAGTTTATTTTGTCTACTCTTCACAAATACAATGAGTACCTACCTAGGTACTCATTAGCAAGAAAGGGCCTTGTTGAAAGTTGTGACTGGTTTTTTTTAGTTTTGCATATTTTTATTAATGTTGAAGTTTAACGTAATTATTCCTGAAAATGTTTAAGAGGTACGCGTATATTTTGAAATTTCCAATAAATAAAAACTTACTTATTTGTTAAAAATCACGCAATATTTTTAGCGCGAAATAATTTAAAAGTTCACATTTAAACTCTCCAGTATAAATAACGTTCCCATATTTATACCCTGCACGAAGAATCTTTGTGTTATAGAAAGCACGAAACACGAACACACCAATTAACACAATGTGTTATGTCACAATAAACAGTAAACACCCCATCAAAAAAGCTTTCTAATCTGAACAAAAAAATAACTGGCAAGTGTACCATAATTAATTATATAAGTATAAACAGGTTTACCTATATATTAAAAAAACTATTTTAATCTAACAAAATAATTATGTAATTAGGGACAATATAAAAACAAGTAGATACTCGTACTTCATTTTTATAACAATATAGCAATAAAACATCAAATTAAAACCAAATACAATAACATAAAAAATAGACCTAAAAAGTCAACCCGCAGAACAAAAGTTGCCAGTAACGAAATCGCAAACGAGATTAAAATTAAAACTACCACCCCACCCCACCCCCATCCGCCCGGAAAACGGAAACCGACCCATACATAGTTTTTACCAGACATATTAAATTTTACCCTTTTCCCGGGATCCCGAAAAGCTTATCCGAAAAACGTTTACACGAATATGGCAACACGTAACTATACCAACGCGCACACTTAAAAATCTACACACATGGACTAAAAACGTTAACTAGTCCCCCCCCTTTCTCCCGTTTGAGGGAGAAGGGGGGCTCATATCCTTCCAGAAATTTTGTTTACTTCTATGTCGGGAAGGAAGCGGTGTTCCGGGAAGTTGGAATGGAATCGTGTAATTATAGCTTTTGAGACAGGAATTATGTGTTTATTTTTTATCCTACATATTAGTAGTTGGCTGAATAAAACAGATATACATAAACCGAAATTTTGCTATTCTTTTTTTGAATGTTGGCTTTTAATTGAACGGACAGAGTTTTAAATTAGAGATGGCAAGCATTAGAATTATATGTTTGGTACCAATAATTTTATGATGATTACTTTTATAGACTGCATACGACACCATATTGCTATCGAACTTTTTAGAAGCTTTATAAATAGTTTTTGTTTAAACAGGTGTATTCCATTAATCAAACACTTCCTGGTTAGCTGAAATCTGTCTATATGATGTATACTTATATAGAAATGTATAATAGAAATTACTGGCCGATACTGGCTGATTATTCGACCAATGCAGAATGATTATGGAATTTTTTTACCCATGTGGAAATGAAGCGAGCAAACCGGTGGCGGGTCAGCTAGTTGGACATTACCTTCTACATGGGTACAATTTCCAAAAACGCTTACTTAGTGCTCGACGAATCAGTCATATAGTAATTATATATTAATATGTGTAGTTTATCATTTATTGATACAGGTCAAACGGACATGTTTATGCACACCAATGTTTGACCTGTCAGATTGAATGGGGATCGAACCCGGGCACCTCAGAAGGTAGGGTTGCTACCAACAGCATACTAACCGGCTAGTCAAATTTGTTATTTTTTTGGTTTCTTCTAAGCATCCTGATTTGAGTTTCTGTTGTAAATGGTCACAGAGCAAAATGGTATGTATACCATGAACTTGTCCTCGTAAACGTTTCACAGGACTAGCATTAAAAATATAACGTGTTCATTTTATTTCAAACCACCCTCACTCAGTTTAATAGGTTGCTATAGAACCGCGGGCGCGATACCAAAACTCGTGCTTCGAATACGGAACGCGTTCAATTCAAACTTGAATTTAAACGTAGAACGGCGTGTTCCAAGTTTCTGAATTTGAAATTTAAACTTGGCGGGAATTAAATACAATATGGCGGGTAGGGTGCGTTTTGGCGTGTAAAATGATTGCCTTCACTCACTTCCCTAAAATAAGAAATCACAAAACTAACAGTTAAATAGTAAAGTTTAATAATCCGACTACGGATATAGTTAAACCGCACATTGAAGCGCATAAAATCCGCCATTTTGATTTTTAAGTATTTCATGTACCCAAGCTATGACATTCGCGCCATCAAGATCTATGACGTATCGTTTATCAAAGTCGATTGAACCGTTGAGTACTTGATAGCGGATATATGAACATACATACATACATAGAGGACAAACCCATAACCCTACTTCGGCTTCATCGTAGTGGGGTAAAACGGGAACTGAGTGTTTAAAACGTACCTTCCGAAGCACGGAAGTGCGTAGTTGAAAATTAACCTACCGTGTAATACTTATTATCAGACAAATCACACTAATAATAGTTTATGATTGAGTGAGTGATAATAGAGAAGCGCTCGTAGTGGAGCTCGACTTGGCGATTTTAACCGATCAACAAGATAGCGACAATAAGCTGATGCGGTCAGGAGTTGGATGGGTGACCACTAGTGCCATTATTCAACTGCGCGCTTCTGTGCATCGGAAGGCACGTTAAACTGTCGGTCTCCGTTGTTTGTCTTAGGACAACAGTCGTTAGGCTATTTTGAGGGCTTTTGGGCGGCCTGAAAACTTCGACATGGGTTGGCCACTAACCTATCCACCAATCCGCACTGGGCCTGCGTGGTGGATTATGGCCCAACTCCTCTCTCTGAGAGGAAGGCTCGAGTCCCAGTAGTGGGAACAAAATGGGCTTATTATGATTATATGATGAGTGAGTATAAGGGCGTGATGGAGTGTGTATTATATTTGTTAATTCTTTACGCTGTAAATTCACGGGCTTGGATGATTGGAGTAGTTTTTAATTAGGATTAATACTATGGCTACCTATTATATCGATTCAACCAGTTGATTCTTAAGACATCGCAGTAACTTTATTGCACGTGTGTACCTAGTATGAAAGGAATTCAAATAAGGTCAATACGTAAAACAAAATACCTATTCAGTTTTATTACATTGGTGTCAATGAATGACATCTGGTATCTTAGACCTCGAAGTTGACACATTTAACCCCCGTATTTTATTTACCTATAAATATATCTAAAGATAGAAGTAAATTGTTCATACGAAAACTATCTGTAACGAACAAGTGTTTATTGACTCAAAATAAACAATATACCTGCATATGATTTTCTTTTGTTTCTACTTTTTAATGTTGCTTATCTACATTAATAACTGAGCTCTTGATTATCCATACAATTAAAAAAACACAGTTTTAATAAAATAACGTTATTTACAAAAATATACATCTACGCTCATTAAGAGAGCCATTATAGTGGAATGCGCCATTTCTTGAAGCTGAAATTGCGTGCTATTTCGAAACGGCACGCACCTGCTCCAAGAAATTTTCATGAACGAGTCTACTTGTAATTAACAAAATACATTCTGAAACTTGTAACTAGATTTAAATAGTAACGCTGGCAGGCTATAGTGTTGGAAAAAATGTTATGAAATGCTTATCGATGTTATGTTTTGACTGTGAAAGAGTTTTAATGTTGTTTTACGGTTTAACTTACGCGGTAGGTAATAGTCGAATATCTCGAACGGTTTCGTGACCGTCCGGGCCACTTCTTCATGGAGTACGTGCGCACACGGCTGCGTTGGCGCTAGTACTGATTATATATAGTGAAATAGTTATCGACACCAGTAACAAAGTTATTGCTAGAAATGATTGCTATGATTTCATACTTATTTTTCATTACAATTAATTAAACTTGATTTTTTTTTGCTAGCAGAAATATTAGAGATTCAGAAGATGGTCAATGTTACAGACTATTGTAAGTAATAATCATAATACTTAAATAGAAGTTTAGTAGCTGTTAGAAATAATATATGTAACTTGTATTTTACATTTCCATTCAGAAGTTCCAGTACATGTAATATCCGGTACATATATAATCAATATCGATAATACTAACGTGCGACTAAAATGTTATCGTTTATCGTCGATATGTATATCGTTTTCATTCAAAAACACTATCTATTTTATAAAAATATTATGACAAATAACTGTATTGGGGACCTACTGGTATTAATACAGAAGAATCGACTGATTAAATGTTTTACGGCCGTTTTCAATAACCTATCTATCGTCGGTTTACCCTACTAGAGATAGATATTTGACACTATTTGTATGGACGTTATGTCAAATTTCTATCGGTAGTAAGGAAAACTATGGATAGATATAATATTGAAAACGGCCGTTAGACTTCCACCTACCTGAGTTAATTGTGAATATGTATGAAATAAATTCGTGATTATAACCAACTTGCAGCACTATTTATCATTAATATTTGATAAATTGTACAGTGTTAAACAACAAATATAAATTAAAGCAGACTATCGATAGATTCTCGTACAACCCATTTTGCACGTCCCTACCTCCTTATACAAAGAGACACTAAGAAATTATGTATTCCCCTTAGCGTAGTTTCGGCAACTTTATTGAATTTGTTCCTAGGTGTTCGAAGTCGGGATGCAGTACCCACTTTTGTTAGACACCAGTCGTGATTCGAATGCGGCTCTGACGCTAATTTTGTTCGTTGTAAGTTACGACGCCATCTTGGCTCGGCGCTTTCGATTTTTGAATTTAAAATGAGGGCGACATTTGAGTTTGGAATGGCTCAGCTCAGCTTATATTGTTTTAAAGTCAGTGTTTGATTGCCTATTTTAATGAAGTCTACATATTTATTATGTATACAGTAATGTAATTCTGTGATTATTGAAGGTATTCGTTTATTTGCAGTTGAAATTCGTAGAATCCATATACCAATTGTATGAAGAGCTTACTTTTTATCCACGCTGCTAACTATCCTGAAGGCTTGACATTGTTCAAAAGGTGAAGCTGAGGGTATAGGTTAGGTACTTGTATACTGATTTTACTGATACTTTATTGATTACTGATTTTGTAACAGACTTCAAAAAAAAGGAGGTTTATCAATTAACCGTTTATTTTTTTATGTGTTCGGAGATAACTTCCTTGTTTATGAACCGATTTTGAAGATATTTTTTTTTGTTTGGTCCAGCAGTTTTTTAGGTTCACTCAATAACTGAAAAGTATTTTGCCTATTTTGATGATTAGATAATACCACCATTGACAGTGAACGACATCGATTCCGTAAGTAGCAAAAAACTTTAAAAAGGTGTTTTTTTTTTACCAAAAATGGAACCGAATTCAACATTAAAAAGTTTAATAAGCATTTTATTGATACCAAAAAACAACTTTGTAACTTACAATTAACACAAAACACAATATAAAAAGATGACTCACTAAATAATTAATAATGTTATTAATTAATTTCTACCAATAATTAATAATAATTAATTTATATTAATAATATTATATTATACTCAATAACTAATTACCAAAGCATTATGGGATATAAATATATAAGCTTACAAAGTTAGACTGTTTCGAACCCCAGCTCTCACGGTATAGGAGACCCTGTGTTTGTAAGAGCTAGTACTTCCTAAATGTGGAAATAATAATAAGTGTATAATAAGTTGTTGAAGTCGGTACCACGATAGTTGGAAAGTGCCTATTTTAGAACTATTATTGTACCGACTTCAACTAGCTATTTTTAAAATGGTCAGGTCTTGGTCAGGCTCCATATTTGTATTATTTCACCAAACATTTAACAAAAATCCATATTCATCTTTCTAACTTTTCGTGAGGTCATGACAATGGGTAACGGCTGAAAATCAGTGAGTAAGGATTCTGTCCTTAGTCGTATGCCGAGTCGGGACCCATGTTCATGACACACACAGCACCGCGTCGTTTTCTACATGTGTAATGTGTGTATTTAGTGTATTGTGTTCCTTTAATGTGTAGAATATGTAATGTGATGTGTGTGTCTTGAATAAATATGTTTTCTTTCTTTCTTTCTTTCTTTCTAACTTGACAACTTTGGTACTATCCCTTGGTAGAACGAATATGATTAACCCAACCACCCAACCTTAAATTCATACAGACGATATACGAAATAAAACTACATACCAAAAAGGTATTCAATAACTGGCATATGCAAAATATTGAGCCATATACCAAAAGCTTTGAGTTTAAAAGCAATTTCTATAAAGGATACAGCATCAACATGTTTTCGATAATGCAGTATGTAGGTCGCTTTCTATGCTGCAGGGACGGAGTTAGGCCATACACGCATAGGTAATTATAATTAAACTTTGCAATTTTAGAGAGAAGAAGTACAATTTGAAAAAATGTATGCCGATTTTCATTCTATTCAGATATGGGAGTGTAACTCAAAAACTACTGGGCCGAATTTGATCAAATTTAAATAGGAACACACCTACACCCACCACCCACAAGGGAAGCATCAGCTTTCAAACAAAAAATAATTTTGAGAATCGGTTCACCCTATCGAAAGTTATGAGGTAACAAACACTAAAAAAAATTGAGAACCTCCTCCTTTTTGGAAGTCGTTAAAAAATACTCATTCTCGGACGGGAACCGTGCAGACCACCGAGGTGGTGGTGAGCATGGCGCCTGACACGGGTTGTCGGAAGGAGTGCTGGCAAAATTACAAGCACACGAGGTTTAACAACTTAAGGTCTTAGCACACATATCAACTCGGAAAGGGGACGTCACCGTATTTCCTTTCACCTCGCCGTCAAACAGACGTCAACCTAACCAAAGCGGATCAACAGCTCCGATTGGCTACGGCTAGGCAACGCTGCACTTATGACTCGCCGACCGGCGTGCACTAGATCAGTTTGAATCGGAACATGAAGCGCGGCGACGGAGAGACGTACGTGCGTGAACGAAGACCAGCAAGCGTGGAGACCGCTGGTTGACCACGCGGCGCACCGCGGTTCGTGAGCTTGTCCCGAGACCAGTCGGTTACGTTACGATTCCAATTCGTGTGCTTTGCAGTGAAGAGTTTCATACAAAGGATACTGGACGGATAAAATTGATACGATTACGATCCGTTTTCGAGTTGATATGTGTGCTATGACCTTTAAAGGCCTTCTACACGGTCGGAACCAACCACCGACCATCGTGACCTTGGTCGAGTTCTTATAAAAATGGATAGTGTAGAAATCGTTTGCCCGACCGATATTTGGTTGATGCCAACGGCCTTGGTCGGGAGCGCACCCCTCGCAACAGGCTCCGTCCGTGGTCGGCCCCAACCATCTGAACGTGCGCTGGAGTGTGCGCTTGTCAGTCGTCGCGAACGCACGTTATTGCGTGATGCAATGGATTCGCAAAACGAACACTGCGAACGAGAAGTTCTGACTGAATTTATATATTGAATTACCATGTCTTTGGGACCTTGGATCCCATTTATACGAAGACAAGAACCAAAAAACTGAAGCATGGGAGCTTATAAAAGGGAAGCTCTAAACTAAGAAACTTTAATGTAGCTATTAACCGTTCTTCAGCAGACAGCCTGAGGCATAACTGTATTTTGCTTTGTAATCATTGGACGCACCATTTCAAGTAATTCATTAAAAGTTTCTTGATCCATTCTTTAGAAAATCAGAAAGTCATCAGAATCAAGAGTCCGTAAAATATTCAGGGGGCACAAATTAATTCGCTCCTTGAGCCACTGTTTCATCAATTTTTTTTCTTTGTTTGTCTTCTTCACTCAGGCATAAATAAGTTATTGCCAAACCGATCTTATGTTGATTTGAAAGGCAAGGAGCCATCGCTTTGAATCGTGGAGAAGAACTAATAAGTTGAGTCAACCACCGACCGTGTAGAACGAATACAAAACATGGTTGGCCCGACCAAGGTCACGATGATCGGTGGTTGGTTCCGACCGTGTAGAAGGCCTTTTAATGTCTCAGGATTACTGGCGCAGTGCAGCTCGTAACTTGTGATGAAATGCATCTATTGTAGGCAGATGAGACTTAAGATCAGGTGGGCCTCATGATTGTACCGTCTTCTAACACAATAGAATCAAGGCACGGCGAAATTCAGTCATTAAGTCACGTTTTAGATATGCGATGGACACATTACTAATTCTATCTAGGACAATTGACGAGGCGATTTTCACATTTGGATGAACCAGCCTTTACAAATATGATACTAAGCTAAGACGCATGGATAGGTACTAGAGGCTATTTTCCTCCATGATTTTCTTGACAAGAAAGACCTAGGGAATTCTTGACAATAAAGACGAAGACGATTTTAGGATCATATATTATTAAGCATCCCAACACAAAGGATGCTCACAAACACATTCATAGCAATCCCGACTCCCACCCTGTCTAACCCCGTTGGAAAATATAAATTGGTATTCATATATTTTAGAGCGCGCCCCCACAGAAAGTGTTCGGAAAAGTAGTTCCACCCCACCGTTAATTCCTTTAGTTTTACTCTGTTTTACTGCCTTTTTGGACGGTTTTTAGCCAGGGGGTAGTTTTATAAGGGTCGCTGTTTGGTTAGGTCGACCTTTTTTAGTCCAGAGGGACAGAATAGTTTTAGTTTTCGCTTGTAAAATGATGGTTGATTTGAAAATTTTGTATCGAAATGGTGGTTATTGCGTCGGGTGTGATTGTTGTGGATACTGTTTTAGTACGGCTCATAAGGTTCTATTAAGTTCTTTTATTATTTACATGACATGGATTTTTTTAAAACTATACAGTATGCCTGTATACATTTAAAACTGGTCTTTAACCATGGATAACTCTAATGTCATGCTTTTCAACCGCAAAATGGCAAACGTAGTATAGATCGTTATCAATTGTTTATTCTTAAGCGATGCCAGTTAATGTGTCAATAATTAATCAATTCAGTAACCTTATGTCTAGCTGTGAATTGCTTTTAAAAGCAGATGTCAATAATATCAACATTAAAACCATTTTTAAGAGATGATAGCTATTACATATTATTAATACAACTGGCTTTCAGTCAACCAAGCCTAGATATTTTAACTAATGTGGTCTTGAGCAGACCACATTAGTTAAAATATTTTCAAAACCTGCATTCCAAGGAGTATAACAAATATGCTGTCGCTCTGCTCTCAGGGGACTCTGATTTTGACACCTTCGTTCTAAAGTGATGTACGTATAAAAACACAGTCAACACCCATTAAAGTCTCCGTCAACCATAAAGCTTATATACGCACAAGGAAGATTTTCACAAAAATTAATTAACTAAGCTCCAAAATGAAGTTGAAAAATTGATTAAAGCTGCCGACGACCGCAAGCGCGCCTGAGCTAGGGCGTAGTTGTAACAGATTGCAGTATGGGAACTTAACACACTTTTATTTAAAGTAGACTATTAACAAGCAGCGGCAGGATTCCGGAAACTTCGCGAAGTCTTCTCGTCAAAATACCTCAGTGCCTCAAGACCTCAAGAACACACATTGGTCGAAGACTCTAGTCTTCGACCAATGTGTTACCAGTGATGACATATGGCACTGAAACGTGGTCTCTTACTATGGGTCTCATGAGTAAGCTCAAACTCGCACAACGAGTTATGGAGAGGGCTATGCTCGGGGTTTCTCTAAGTGATCGAATCAGAAATGAGGAGATCCATAGAAGAACTAAAGTCACCGACATAGCCCAGAAGATTAGCCAGTTGAAGTGGCAGTGGGGAGGGCACATAGCCCAGAAGATTAGTCACACCTAAGTCGCTGACTAGAGTGGTCGTTCGTACCGCGACCGCTCCAAAACTGACCCAGAATTCACACGTGTTTATAAAATAGCGCGCTGACATTTGAAACTAAGCGTTCCGATCGTGTTATCATCCATGAGCTACTTGCCTTCGTGCAGCAGAAGCTGTATGTAATGGATGAGCTCAGTCTTGAGCAAATCTGCACGTCCAGCTACACGGAGGATGACATTGTTGCTGCCAAGAAGACGCTAGCTGACGCTGCCATGACCACAATCCGTCTCATCACGAGGCAGAGGGACCTGCAGGACATCTTCCGGGTGTTCAAGGAGACCGATCCAGATGACGTCCCAAAATTCGTGGCACGTGACCTACACCGCTTGCCTTGCGTCACTTTCGACCATGTTGACGTCAGCAAACTCCTAAAGAACATCACGCTCCTGAGGAATGACGTAACTGAAATACACTCCAAACTAAATATATCGGAGCAAACAGTGGAGAAACTTAAGTTGGAGTTAGCAGAATTGCGCAACAAGAATGCTGTGCCGACAATTTCGCCGCTGTCCGCACAAAATATTAATATGCGTCGACGCGGCGAAAACCCAAACTACAACAATAGCAATATAGTGACTCCGACATCTGACTCCAATACATCGCTGCAGGTTGATGACCGTAATATTCCTTCGGTCGAGGTCGGACCTACTAAGCCTATTACATCAGCACCTCATTTACCTGCAGCACCTGTACCCGTCCGTCACCGGAACACTTTCGCTCAGGTGGTGCGACCTGCACGGGTGCCGGTTACTGATTCTACTGCGATTCCTGCCAGTACCCGAACCGTAAAAGGATCGAAAAAAGGCGACAAGGAGGGCTTCACCCTTGTGGACAAGAAGAAGCGTCATCCTAGACCAGTCCGAAACTTCCACGCCACCGCTCCGGCTGCAGTGACGGCCATCCGTGCTGCAGAGCCTATATCAGCTATATACCTCTCCCGATTTGAGAAGAGCACGAGACGAGGTCGTGCGGTATTTACGCGACAAATGTGACGAAGGAAGAATCCCGGTTCAGGCTCTACCGGAGGTAAAGATAACGCGGCTGAAATCAAAACACAAGACGTACTTCAAGTCATATGTGTTCAGATTTCCAGCCAAGTTGAGAGAAACATTCCTGGCACCAGACTTTTGGCCTGAAGGAATTGTTTTCCATCGGTATCGGGAGCCGAGACTGAACATGAATCCCTAACTGTACGATATAGTTTTGTAATATTATTCAACCCTCTAAAATATATATGTTAGTCTGTAAGGTATGTGTTTTCGATATTGGCCGCTGGTATATTTACAATGTGTAACTGTGCTATTGCCTGAAACAAAGATGATTATTATTATTATATAAGCCAGTTAAAGTGGCACAGAACAAACGGCCAATGGGGTTGGAAGGTTCTGGAGTGGAGACCACGGACCGGCAAGCGCAGTGTAGGTCGTCCATCGACACGGTGGACAGACGACCTGATAAAAAATGAATGAAAAACAACAGTTTATTCGTTGCGTTCAAACTAGATGGCGTGACAGTCGCATTGTAAAATCGTGAATCGCGGTGACAAGATTCTCACGGAACATGTGTTGCTATTTTTTATTCGTAAAGCAAAACTAATTTTAATTGTGGAATAATCCAGTATCGCTCTGTTATGAAAAAGTCCTTTTGAGACGTTCAGCACCAAAGAGAATATAAACACTACGTTTTATTCAGCAGTTTTAATGAAAGAGATTAAGAGGCTCTCACATACGACCAATACGTCATTTAGAAGTTCCACATAGTTATAATTACTTTAAATAGTTATTCCTTAGAATTTCGCGATGTTATGAGGGTGGTAACGAAGAGCGATAAGGTATTAAAGTCACATTGAAGCTAATTTTACGATTTAATACGACATAATGCCTCAGTATTATAATATACACGGTCAGTAAAAGCTTATACGCTCACCAGCCATTTATCAAAATCCTCGTTTGCTGAAGGGTCCATACTCCTTACTCTGAGAAGAATCCCTGTGCCCTACCTGCGGAAACGTAGTGGATACTTATAATCATATATGAACATTTATGATTGTAGTGTAATAACCAGTAATAACATACGGCACTGAAATGTTGTCTCTCACTATCTGATAAGCCTCATAATAAAAAACAAATAAGCTCAAAATCGCACATCGAGGTATGGAGAGGTCTATCTTCGGGGTTCTCTAAGATATCGTATGTGGAATGAAGATATCAAAGACGAATGCATCTTGCTGACAGCCAAGTTGGTTAACCACTTGAAAAGGCAACGGGCTTGGGACAAAGCACACAGAATGGATGACGTAGTGTAGGTCGTCTACCCACAGGATGACTTTCAATCTCATGGAAGTGTTGATTGTAGACTATTTCTAACTGGTCCCTAGGAGTTCTTAGGGTAGATATATGCAACACTTAACGGCCCAAGGTTGAGATGATGATTATGATAGTTTTGCTTACGTTAACAACAAAACCGCCATTCTTCACTTTTTTATGCAATTAAATGACAAGACGGACTAATGGTGCGACTGTTTTCATGCCCATGACAGTTGCATTGCCAGCCAGTGCCTACAACTTTAGTTTTGCGTAGCACTGAACTGCGCTCATCACTCCGATTTTTTCGTAGTATATTCCTACAGTGCCCTTTACACCCTAACACAGTAATGCTTGCGTACTATTGCTTCGCGGTAGAAAATCTGGCACTGCAATGGTACCAACCAAGACAGCCTCTTACACAAGAACCCTACCATCTAGCTAGTAGGTCGAGTTGCCTCCTCTTACTCGTATCTAATCGCGGAGATAACTCTCTACGCTGTCTTCATGGCATACCCTTACTGGTTATCAAATGTATTGTAACACAAAGTAGTTACCTCTACGGAACCGGTAAAGTTTCCCCTCGAGGGGTGTAGAAGGAGGGAGGGTGGGGCGAGAAAAGGAGGCAAAAATGAGCGAAGACGATTCGGACGGTTTTGAATTTGGCATTAGAATTTTGTGCGGTTTGTTTTTGCTTCGTTATATTTTGAGATTGGTTTAGAGCTTTCTCCATTATGTAGTTTTGTTGAGCCGCAGTTTAGTATTTAGTGCATGTTGTATAGGGTGGTAATAGACTCATCTCTTTTGCATGACAATGCTCTTCTTATCTTCTATGATAACACCAATATTACGACGGGAGAAATGAGTGTAACACGTCAACTGTATCACGTCACGACAGCGATCATAATTCTGATAGATATGAACAAGTTGATACATCTATCATCACACTGGTGATATACAGTGATTTCCTATGACTCAATTTATAAACAGAATAGTTGTTTTAGAGATATCACCTTATTATGTGGCCAAGTTGTCCCAAGGACAGCTAAAAATTAAATACCTACCATAATTATGTTTCGAAGTTGTCTGCAACAAGAATAAGAAATTAAAAGTAATATTTAGTGACGAAGCGATCAAAATGTCGGTATCCACATAAAAAAAACATTACATCCAGCCAACACATTCCGGCAAATTATAGTCCCGCGGTTTTGTAGGCCACACTGGCTGGATGTAATCTGTACGCCATCTTGTTGCAATTCCAAATTCAAATTGAAGCCCATATCTGCTACAGACAGTCAGTTTTCATAGACTATGACATTCCATTGTATTTTTAATAAGAGCTATGACTAAGGTAACTCTTGCATCTACTTAGCTATTATATGTTTTTTGTAAGTAAATTTTACTATGTAACTAACTAGGTAACTTAAACTAATAACTAATCTTAATAAAAATGAACCCCTTTTTCTCCTAGTCACGCTATAACTTGAGAACAGCTTTACCGATTTCATTCATCTTTTTTTTAATGTTTTCTAATATTTCGTAGTAAGTTTTTTACATTACAAGAAATTAAATAAGATGGGAGGTTATAGCGAGGCTGAAGGCCGAACCTACTACGCGAACGAAGTTGCGGGCAATCGCTAGTACTTACTAAATAAGAATGAGTTCTAATTAACCACACACGTTGCAGTTCCTGGAAAAATACCTAGGTTGATTTCTGCGAAATCTATTGTGTTATTGACCAAATATGGCGAATCGCGAGTTAACGGGTACTATAGGTACATAATTATATGGAGCGCAATATCTTGAATCCAAAACTATGTATCGTATGTTTCTGATAAGTATATTTTGTGACATATAACTCCACGGTTTCATTTCTACAACACCTCGTCATCTGAAGGCCTGAACCCCATGCCCATAGGCTACAAACTCCAATTTCTGATACGTCCAAATATACTTTATTATTTGGACTTAAGTTTTTGTTTACTTAGCAATGGGCTGGAGTTACATAATTTTCTGGTGACTTTCTGAATGCGAATTGTAAGAGGTGAAGAAATTTGAATAACTAGGTGGTAGATCTCTTTTGCAAAACGCCTTAGATGGTACCACCGCAGTGCCAAATCCACCAGCAGCGAAGCAATAGTGGGGAAGCTGTAATTGGTTATAAATGGCGCTGCAAAAATGGCAAATGAAAAATACTCATCGTATCAAGGTGACAAAGCTGAAAACTTTAGTTCTATATGTGATGTACCATGAATTAGTTGATAGTATAAAAAATAAAACATAAAATTTTGAGTTCAACCCTAAGTAGTAAGTATTATAAAATAAACTGTGATAATATGAAGTGGCAGGCTGAATTTTGAAAACCTGTATAATATGCATTACACAATATTGATATGTGAACCCAACACGTTCTTAGTTGGACACCATATGCAAATAAACCGCTTCTGGTTTTAGGGTGCTCTCAGAAAGAGAGCGGTCACGCGTTCAAGCGGTCAGTTTTGCGTTCGTTGTGTTTTATTACGTTATGACTGACGCGGTCAGAACGCCTCTTATGTAGTTATATCTATGTAACGTAATACAACAAACGAACGCAAACCTGACCGCGTGAACGCGTGATCGCTCTCTGTCTCATAGCACCCTTGTTCATTCTCTAATCATTTTTCTTCTTTTTCCGTATGGCCATGACGCAGTTTGCGTATTGTGCCAATTTATCAAAAAGTAGCAAAGATGCATGTATAAATTTCAAATTAGCACATCACACGTTCCAAATTCAAATTCGGAATAAGACGGTAGCAAAATAATGGCGGCTTCAACTTATGATTGTCAAACAAGAGGCAACGCGGGACTTAAGTTTGAGCCATTTCATTCGTCAAGGCATAGTGATGCACTAGCTCCAAGTCTTGAATCCAATTAGCGTATTTGAGTCCAGATAGTACGAGTATGTGAAACATAGATGTGAAACCAGGTATTGTATAGGTAGTTATGATTAATTCATTGGTGTGTCGCCATTTCAGTATTTTTACGATTTGCTAGTTATAAGGAGCATTATTATTTTTTCA
The DNA here is from genome assembly GCA_917880725.1 of Selenia dentaria. NCBI lineage: Eukaryota > Metazoa > Arthropoda > Insecta > Lepidoptera > Geometridae > Selenia > Selenia dentaria. The sequence goes on along the minus strand of OU862901.1, from coordinate 6,410,201 downwards.
CTCATTTATTTTATCTATTTGGATTGGAGTAAGTACTTAACTTGATCACTCTACTAATTTGAATTAAGCGTTTTGGTGATCGATAAAATTAAGTCTGTTCATAACCGTGTTGCATAAAAATAGAAAATATGGTTGTTTTTTATCGCACCTTCTACATAGTAGGTACAATAATTTTGGCAGCTGAACTGCGACTGGATGTTGAACAGTAAATGAACAACAAGCCCCTGTAGATATTTCAACGTCATTTTCAGCTTGTAACAGCTTACACAATGAAAAAAGGGTTCACAAGATTATTACATTATAAATATGGTATCAATACTAGATCAATACCAGTAAGAAAAGTATTAATACTTCATATTGGGTATGGAATTTTATCAATTGGGCGTGTTCCACAAAATTACTTACCTACTTCTTTAGCTAGAATCATAACGCAGATAAACTACACGAGCCAATAACAGTCCAGTTTCTTCCGGTTCCAATTTAGGTATTTGAGAAATATAGATATAGTGTCATTGTCGATAACACCTTTTCCCATCCCTACAGGAACCAACGCCTCCGAGCCACTCAGCTTCGTTCGGCAAGTTTTGATAGAATTTTCAATTACCTTCCTTTGTTCCAAGAGTTTGGCAGTGCGATGTGTACTCGGTACTCGAGGACATACTCGAGACGAGGGTAGGTGTTGCCGAATAAACGTGTAGCTACTCTACTTGCCTTATATTTATTTTTCGTCATGAAGATTGAGTGTCTAACGCAGACATTTCTCTATATACTGCCTTCTTCAGGCCTTCTTACGTAAGTTGAGCTAGAATACGATGAACAAAATTTTCCGGTTCAGATGTCATCATACATTCAGATTAAAAGAAAACACAAAGGTGAAAATAACTACACCCCTACAATTACTGACTGTTTATGCAACTGAAATAGGACCATTTCGGATGTATGACTTAGCTATTCCACAAATAATCACCACAGAATTTAAAGTTAACAATCCATAAGACTTTTGCGGGCGTCTTAGAGATGATAAAATCAAAATCTGTAGGCACTGTTTCCTGGTTCGGACAATATTTCGCCCATCATAACAAAACTGCAGATGAACAGCTACATAGGAGCTATAACACAGTTAGACCTGCCTGTAAATGTTATAATTTACTGTTACATACTATAATATAAAATGCCAGTTGTATCAATGCCACTACAATAACCTGAACCTGCATAAAATCCACAGATTCAAAGCTGACAGGCAAACGATGTGCTCCGAATCTCACAGGACATAAGAATAGCTGTATTAATAAAATTTGAAGTCTTTATAATGATCAAAACGTAATAATTCACAAGCAAGCCCTTATGCTTATCACGAAGTACCCATAAAGGTGCAAATAACCATACTCAAGTCTTAAGATGCCGTTTCAAAGGACCGCCACCCTTAATTATCATGATAATTACCCACCACCTTTCCCCGTTCTTATATTAAACTTTAACTTCCTCCGAAATACCAATTAGGGTCTTAACTTACATAGTCACCTCATACTTCCTCACCGAGTGGAGTTGGAAACAATAAGTTAGGGTGTGTTGACGGATCTTGAAGCGATTTAGATATTGAAATGACGATGGGTGTATCTCTGAATTTCGACAAGTTCAATACTTCGACAAGTCGCTTATACTTAAAAAATATCGTTCGACAAGTCATTGCTTCAACAGGACATAATATATTATATAAGAATTTTATCCCAAAAATGCTGCGTTATATCCTTATCGATGGGTAATTAGCCTTATTGAGCTTCGCTGCCCGCTGCCGCGGCACGCTCGCTACTCTCGCTCGGCTCGCGCGTTGTGTGGTCACCATTCAACCTAATGCTCCTCCTCGCTTCGCTCGTCTCGCACTTATCGTGACTTTGCTCTGACTAGACACTCCGCTATTATCTGTGGGAGTAATTCTTGTCAAGGCAATGGCTTGTCAAACTATGTATTTTCGAAGAAAGCTACTGTCGAAGCATTTAACTTGTCAAAACTCAGAGGTACACCTGTGACGACACCCCATGGGGTTGCTGAATAGATCCCTACCTCAGGCTTGAGCTTTAGATGAAAGTAACATCGTGAAAAAATCCACATCAAGATGGTAAAGCAGGTTTTAGTATAAGCCTGGCTAGTAACCATCCCATACAATACAAACTTGTCAAGAAAAACCTAACAGTGAGTTCCTATCCCTGGAAAACCGCAGTCGTCCTCTAAGTCTACTGTGCAGCCGCATCACGTCACTCACCGTCATGTGGTATAACGGTCAAACGGTACCCTGTCAATTATAAAGTATTACTAATTATAGTAGATAGAAACCATTTCAGGAATGTACATTTTATCCCAGTGGGTTCGAATCCTTTTAGAAACACATCCAAGTGGTGATACAAGCGTTTGAAACGACGTCAGCTAATTTAAATTTCTATTAAAACTTGCTTCTAGAGACGCAATGTCAAAGGCAATCACAATGCTTTATGTACCTATCTACCTACACAATAAAGGTTATTATAAGCTTTCAGGGAACGAAATGGCGGTTTTGATTTAAAACTGTTTGATTGTGGTTATACGAACGAGTTTTTTACAGGTGCCTTCTATTATCCCAGATTCCGAGTTTAAAAAATACCTAAGTGATTGAGTCTAGAATATATCTAATTACACTTTGAAAATATAAAACATTAATAATACTCGTGTGCTGTGCGCGGAGTTAGGATCGACTGACTTCCACCAATAGAACTATGACAAATTAATGCATAGGTGATGATGAAGCGCCTTTCATACTAGGGGAGTGTATGATGTAACAGTTCGAGTATCGATCAGAATAGATGATAGTTTGCAGACCTACATTTTTTTTGTTATTAGGATACGGAACCCTAATAATTGGGTACGGACCCAAAGGGTAAAACAGAAACCTATTACTGGGACTTCGCTGTCCGTCTGTTTGTCTGTCTGTCCATCTGTCAACTAAACAGTTAAAATTTTCACAGATGATGTATTTCAGTTGCCGCTATAACAACAACTAAAAATAATAATTAAATAAATATTTAAGGGGGCTCCCATACAACAAACGTGATTTTTTTGCGCTTTTTTTTATATAATGGTACGGAACCCTTCGTACGCGAGTCCAACTCTCTCTCGCCGGTTTTTGCCTATTCTTTTGCTGCATTATAAACGCGGACTAGAGATAGACGTGAGTTTATGGATACATAAAAGATCTTATTGCGACCTATACTTATATAACAACCTTTCATTGTACACTATATAATTTGACACTTATAAGTTTTGATTATACGACTTTTATAGCACTAACGCCTGCTTGGCGAGAACAAACCTAAAAATTTTAGCGATAAAAATTAGACATCCTCGAGAAAAATTGCATTTAGTTGTTTTTTATAGTAATTGATGATGTTTGTTTTGTTGGTGACTGTACTCGTATATCTTTCTACATATATTAAAATAACACAAGTTATTGGAGTGTATCTCAAAAACTACTAGACCGAATTTGATGAAATTTAAATGGTACCACACGGGCAGCATCAGCAAATTACTTTTCAAAAAAAAGTATTTTGAGTTCACCCAGTCGAAAGTTATGAGGTAACGAACATAAAAAAATACAGCCAAATTGAGTACCTCCTCCTTTTATTGGAAGTCGGTAGAAAAATTGTCCCCTATTTCTCCTGGTCACGCCATAACTTAAGAACCGATGAAGCAATCTCACTAATTCTCATTGTGTTAATTATTTTCAGGAGTAAGTTCTTGTGAAAGAAAAATCAAGAAAAGATGGGAAGTTATGGCGAGGCTAAAGGCCGAAGGTTGAGCCAACTACACGAACGCAGAAGCGGGCAGTCGCTAATTTACAATAAAGTGTTATCTATCTACCTATCTACTTTTTCACGAGTACAAGTAACTTTACTCTCTGTAACAAAACTATTTTGTAAAATAGTTTTAAACTTTACTCTCTGTAACAAAACTATTTTGTAAAATAGTTTTGTTACAAGTAAATAATCCAGCTAGTATAAATACTATAGGTATATAACTCGAGACAAACTTACGAGTACAAGTAACTTTACTCTCTGTAACAAAACTATTTTGTAAAATAGTTTAGTTACAAGTAAATAATCCAGCTAGTATAAATACTATAGATATATAACTCGAGACGAACTTTTTGCACGCCAAATTGGTTTTGAAGATGGAATTTAAATCGTAATTGAATGCCAACTTCAAAAGCATTGAGATCTTGCGAAGCGCTTTTAGTCGAATTAAAGTTGTAATGAGTTTTCTCAAGTAAATGAATAACTTTTGAAGAGTTAAGAGATGTTTAATTTATGTATGGAAAACTTGGAATTTAGATTGAAATCTTAAGTTCAAAAAACCTGCAGAATTTACTTTATGTGTAATGCTTTTATTTATATAACTGTAGCAGGTAATCAGTCAAGTCAAGTACCTATAATATGATAATTTACTAATTCTGGCGTTATTTTGTTATATTAACAAAATGCTACTATTACTTGAAAGTATTTATGAATGATTCATGCATTTAATGTTTTTTGTTTTAATAATAATTATTTTGACTAACATGTCGGTTTTTTTTCAATTCGTCAATGAATCGGTCCAATAAGTTGGCATATAATATTCCCCGTTGATTGTTCTTCCCTTTTGAAGGTAGTCAATGTGGATTATCCCGCGTGCATCCCAAAAAACAGTCGCCATAACTTTATTGGCTGACAAACCCACCTTGGCCTTCTTTGGCGCCGATTCACCCTTAGTAACCCACTGTTTTGACTGCTGTTTGGTCTCTGGTGTGTTGTGATGGATCCATGTTTCGTCCACGGTTACAAAACGGCGCAAAAACTCTTCCATAATGCGATTAAACAACGCCAAACCTTCCTGTCAAGTTGTTACACGATTGCGTTTGTGGTCGACTGTGAGGAAACGCGGCACCCATCTTGCGGAAAGCTTTCTCATGCCCAAGTGATCATTCAAAATTGAAACCACTGAGCCATGCGAGATCCCTACGGCTTCCACAATCTCTTGCACTTTCAATCTTCGGTCGGCCAACACCATATCGTGAATTTTTTCGATTGTTTCGGGTGAAGAGACCTCAACTGGGCGTCCAGGACGTTCGGCATCTTCAGTGCTTGTACGGCCACAACGAAATTCAGTAAACCACTTTTTTACCATTGAAATCGATGGTACAGAGTCCCCATAGTATTTATCAAGCATACCCTTGGTCTCGGTAATGGTTTTTTTTTCGTAAAAAATAATGCTTAATAAGCACACGAAATTCACTTTTTTCCATTTCTTCCTCAAATTACTGGGTAGTCTGATAAAGATAGCTGTCAAACACAAACTAACCGACGCAGCAAGTTAAAATTTTGACAGGAGTCAACTGACAGATGTCTGTTGACAGGAGTAGTGTTGCTTTTTCAGTAAAGAGGTCAGAAATTCAAAAAGTCACGGACTTATTGACCCGCCCTCGTACATTAAGAAATTGGCGATACAAAAAATGTAAAAGACAAGCTCGCTGAGTTTCTTGCCGGATCTTCTCAGTCGTGGCCGCGTTCCGATCCGGTTGTCGATTTAAGTAATAATAAATGTAATATGACAATTTGTATAAGTGCTCCCGTAGGCCTATACAGAATAAACGATTTCATTTCATTTAGCCACAATCGCACTTAGCTGGTTTTTTTTACAATTTGCTTTACTTTAGAGTTTACATATAATTGCACTAAGGGCTTGTTTTACGACATTATATGTGCCAGATAACATATTCATAGCTCATGTGGAGATTGTGAAACAGGCCCTAAGTTTGACGTTGGTTTATTTACTGTTATTACGTTTATGTAAACAAATTAAATACAAGTGCAACTTGAAAAATTTAATACTGGAGTCTATTCTATTACTATGGTAAAAATCAGTTATTGGAGTGTAACTCAAAAACTACTGAATCGAATTTGATGACTTTTTCATTAGGGTTGTAGGAGTTGGCTTTGATAGTATGAGTTACCTTTACCCTTGAAAAACATCTTTGTTGGATAGTCATTTTCCATGCGGGTAATTATAACCCATAATTGAATCCACACCTGAATAAATGATGATTAAAGTCAATTCAATGATTTAGTTGACTTTAATCATCATTGGCCTGAAAACTTCGACATGGGTTGCACACTAACTTATCCACCAATCCGCACTGAGCCCGCGTGGTGGATTATGGCCAAAGTCCTCTCTTTGAGAGGAAGGCTCGAATCCCAGCAGTGGAAACAAAATGGGCTGATTATGATGATATGATTAAATGATTTTACTTTGCCTTCTAATCAAAACCATATACTCTTTTTATAGCTTAGCCGTAGCTGGGTAAAATATTCTTCAAATACCTTTGATCCAGTTTAATTACACCACGCCTCGTGGAAAATAAATTGCTCACATTTATCCAAGTAAACAGCATTACTGTTCAAAAGATATTTCACCCCACCTCGCTTCTCAAGCAGGATGTGCCACCCCTAACTTTTCACCCCCGAAGACGCGAAATATTTACATAAATTTACAAATTTCCCTGCAAAATAAAGTCCGTTAGGGGTGTGTATCAGGGTAACTAAGATGGTACCTAAGCGGTAATTCTTTTTTACATATTTTGCTCAATTTTAATGCATTCTTTGTTGGATACATGTATCATACATGGGTGATATTATGGCCACAGAATAACTAAAGGTACTGATATAAATGCTCATTACTAGCACGAAAGCATGCTATTGATGAGCAATTGCTACTTAGTCGTATGTCAAAGTGTTGCTAGTAATTAGCACGCTTATTACGAGCGTGCTCAAAAATCGAACGTTGTTCGATTTTCGGTCGTGCTACCTGCTGCGCGGGTGGAAGGGAAGTGCTTTGAGCACGTCTGGACAGGTTTGCTCATTAGCATGCTAGTCCACGCACTATTGCGTGCCAAAATGTCTCTGGTGAGACGAGAAAACAATGCAGTTTGTTTTTTTAATAGCATGCTTAAAATGAGTACGTATGCTCTTTTTAAGCAAATGTATACAGCTAAAGAGCATGCTAATAAGCATACTATTTTAGTAGCATGTCTATCAGTACCTACCTTAATAGTACTATGAACAATATAACAGACACTTAATTAAGTCTTTAAGAAGATTCTAAATGTTTTAATAAAGTTTTTTTTTCAGATACTCAGCTGCTCAGGGGATCTGGCACAGTGGGATAAACTATCTTAGAACAAAATATAAGAGTATAAAACACATATACATTAAAAAGAATAAAAGAGACAAAACTACACTCTCGCAACGACACAAAGTTTTAATTAGTTATTTATTAAACAAGTGAGTACTTAGTTTTTGCTTTAGTGAGTGATTCAAATATAGACTACTGAGCAAAGTGAGTGATTTAGAGGCACGAGAATAAAAAAAAATTTCGTATGAAACATACAACTCTCATTTCACCTCTACCAACGAAAAAAGTATAATAGGTTGTAGGTAAAACAAACTATAAAGACAAAGGGTCGCTATCGAAAACAAGGTCGCTTACCTTGTTTTCGATAATTCCATAAAATATGACAATAGCACAGTCTCAGAAGATGCTTTAGCATCTTTTGAAAGTCGCCAATTGTTAAATAAATCGTACGCTTTAAGATATTTTTCACGTGATTTTTTTTATAATACCTAAATTCAGCATTAGAAATTTGCAATGTAGTAGGTACATTAGTACATATTTTATCTTCATTGCTTGACGTACTCATTTCCGTATTAAACTTAGTAGGTAGGCACCACAAAAATACTTCAAACCAACCAATGCTCAAACAATTTAGTTGCCGGCCGGCGTTCCCGCCACGCCATTTCGTTTTTATGTTGCGTTCGGAAACTGCGTTGCTTTTGACATTTTATGAAACCTAAACCTGATATTATTATTTAAGCGATACTAGTATTATTGTTTACTTACTAGTTATTTATTTTAAATAATGCGTCTCTGAAAAGGCAACGATACAATTAATAAATTAAATATCATACATAAAAAATGTTGTGCCTATGAGTAAATTGCTTGTTTAAAATCAGCGTGTGAACGCACCACCGCCTAGTTTATTTTTTTCATCATCATGCAATTCCAAAAGGGGTGTTCGAAATTTGAACAGTCAGGCAATTTTGTACCCAGTGACATCCGCGCCATCGAAAGAAAATCTAACATAACATAAAGTATCGTCTTGATGGCAGTGTGCCCAAAAGGAGGATTTTATGCGCTTGATTGTATGGGTTAGATAGTAGTAGTCGGGTTATTAAACTTTCAGTTTTCTTTGTTTACCTTTGTATAGACGCGACAGTGTGTTTTTCTATATTGTGTTCTTCTTTATGAGTTACTAGTTGCTCTCCGCCGTTTCATCCACGCGGTGATGGATGATGATGATGCTGATGAATCTTATATAGCCTATGTTACTCAGGGTGAATGTAGCTTCCCAATGGTGAAAGAATTTTCGAAATCAGTTCAGTACTTTTTGAGCCAATTCGTTACAAACATACTTACATAGAAATCTTTTCTATATATTGGTATAGATTGGGTTACGCGATTTAGAATTACGTGTCCTACAAGCAAGTTAAGGGGATTTTGGCACCACCGAACCATACACGAAGCACTCGTAGCAGAGCTTGACTTTACCGATTAACGCTTACTGCGTTCAGGAGTTAGATGGGTGACCGCTAGTGACATTATTCAACCGAGCGCTTCCATGCTTCGGAGGGTACGTTAAGCCGTCGATCCCGGAACGCTCGATTCCCAGCAGAGGGAAGATAATAGGCTGATAATGTATTGCTATTATAGTTATATTAGTAAGAATCTCTTTAGTTATACATAACGTCATTCACAATTTCTCGTTAAGCATTTTGCGTACAATGCAAAAGAGTTCTTATAAAAATGTCCTTTTTCAGATGACATTTAAAATTAGAAGCATTGCGAGGAATTGCGGTAAACAGAATACTTTTGAAATTGGATTTATGTACGATAGTTTTCAAACTCAAAAAACCTTTCTAATTAATACCAGTCAAAGTTTAACTTCCACATATCGCCAGCCCTACTCCCGAGCATAGTTCGCGCGGGTCGCCTCCCGACTAGTGGGGAGCCCCCCAAGGGGGGTTAGGGGGCCGTTTTTCATGTTTAATTTTAACTTCGCAAAACTGGCGTTTTAATAAACGTGGCTATGTCTTTCGCGTTTTGAATTTTATGCTCGCCCAGCAACCTTTTGCTAACGTAATGGGTTCGTTTTAATGCTACGCTGGAGACGCGAACTTTTATTGTGTTTTTAAATAGTTTTTGTGTTGTATAAAATGGTTTATTTTTTATGATAGCTACTCGTATGTTGGTTAAGGTAAAATAGAATCAAGTTTATTCAACGTGTTTATTGCACCACTGGATAGGGTTAGAGTTTTCCATGGCAGCTAATTAAAAGAGTTAAGGAAACCTGAATTACTAGGTGGGAAGTCTATTTTACAAGGTGATCGTCTTACTTGGGTTTTGGTAATGGAATACTTTGGCAAATGAGCAGGTGGCTCACTTGATGGTAAGTGAACACCGTCATTTACGGACATCCGTAATACCAGAGGTCTCGAGGATTCGTTGCCGGCCTTTGAGGTAGAAATAGGCTCTTTTCTTGTAGGCTTCCATGTTGTAACGAAATACCTTGTATGGCAGCTGGTTCTACATAGTGGTAGTGTGAGGCAGTAAGTACCTACCGTCGGAATCGCACGGTTGTGGACTCCCAGACATCAACATAATATCTCAGACAAAATAAAAAAGTGAAGACAGAATGTTGTGAACAGAAAATTGAGGCCTGTTTTCTAAATTACATGTGCGTGCATCGGTACTGCCATGATAATTCAAATTATTAAAAATTATCAATAATTAATACATTTTAATTAAATGATAATTAAACATTACGTCATAATAAAGGTCGCAGGACGACGTTGTGGGAGGCTTATGTTCACAGTGAACGTCCTACGGCTGAGATGACGATGATGATGAAACTTTACGTGTTGCTTCCACGCGCTGCGATAGTTCCGACTGTCAAGTCGTAGTTTCGTTGTACGTGTTATATGTAATTATGTACTCGTATGTACACGGCGAGGCGTAGTATTACCGGCCTCGCTTCTCTGTTCACAACATTCTGTCTTGACTTTTTTACTTTGTCTGAGCATGATATGTATGAACTAATATAAAGATATCGGCTGCACTCACTTGGTATTATGTCGGTTTAAGGCCAATGACGTTTCAGCGCGCGTGCGAACACTTCCTGAAGAAGAACGTCTTACGTTCGAACGTTTTCAAACTCTGATGATATTAGGTTTGATATTCTGTCATGACGTCCGATGGCAAAATTCAGCTGCAGGTATTAGACCGAACAGCTCCTTTCCAGCTTCCAGAGTTTATTTATTTATTATTTTATTTTCTTAGGAAAACAAACAGTGATAGTACTACTAAATTACTTTAAAAAATTACACACTAAACACCATTAATATGTTTCCGAATATTGAAAAAATTGAGTTGGTATCAACCTACTGACAGAATTCTACCCACAAAGCTGAAAACAGTAGCTAGTCATAAAAGCTCAACTGGATGACTCTTGGTTTACTGCATCTCTAATGGGACGTGATGCTTACCATCAGATAAGACTTAGGAATACCAGTACCACTTTACACCCTGGGCTATACTTAGAAACATTCACGCCTTCACCATCGATTCCAGGAATTGTATTGTTTGAATGAATTTTCCGGACGCGCGACCTTTGGTCAAGGAGTCAAATGGGTTGAGTAGAAGCTGGTGGGGTAATGCACAATCCATCTCAAAGCAGGACTTCAGTGCAGGACTTATTGCCCTGGGTAATAACATTATGAACCGTATCTGTAAGCTTCTAAGAACTGCGCGTTGCACTGCTTCGCGATCGCTACCCCATACCTAACTTTTAACTATTCAGTTTCGCTAACCCTGTGATTTCACTTGCTGCAACGCCCTTCAACTTTAACACTGCGACATAGCCTAGATGCAGAACGTATGACCCTGCTAACCTTAAACATTATGCGGAAACTAAATGTGTGAAGGGCGATTTTCTTAGTGCGTTAGCAGAGCCCCCTAATCAGTAGATAATAAATAAAATACACATATTATGTAGAAATAATATAGCTTAGCGCTTTAGTAAGTACCTATATGTACTGTAATATAGTTGCGCCAATACATTCTGAACTATATTCAGTTTTATTTTTGTATCCAGGATGCAAGTGTGGGTTTTGTTCATTTTTATGTTCACCCGGGGGTATGAAAACATCTTAGATTTTAAGTCTGTAACAGCCGTACGATTCTCTAATGATTCGTTGTTGTGCTCGTCGACGATCTCACTGATGTCAAATACTTTATGATATATCACCCTTGTACACAAGGTTGTTTTACAACGTTTCTTGTCATCTCGTCATTTGTTTCACGGACAAAGATGCAACGATGTTTGCTCTTAGAGAATCGCACAGAAGATCACAGAAGTTCGGTTTTTCTACCGTTTTACTTTTTTCTATTTTTAAATTACATAGCTTCGTAAGTTAGTACATTTGCCATTTTTCAAGTTATTTAGGCAAATATTTGTAGTTGCATAAAGTGATATTTTTAATCAAGTATGCAGTCACAAGTCTATCATTATGTAATTTTACTGTCCAAGTTACATTCTAGTAATAACAAAGCATTCGTAGAACTCGCGTCTTTATTAGATCGGCGTATAGCTCAAACCCCACCCACAAGATAAGATCCGCAGTACACGATCAAATCGGTAAATACACTAAGGCCTTTATACAAGGCTAAACCCGGGCTGTAAAACAAGGAACTGAATATTAAAACCGGGAACGAACGCCATTAAAATGCGTAATTGCAGGATTAGAACGCTCAAGACTCCACTGTAATGCCGTGTTCAAAACGGCACACTTCCTGCTTACAGACTAAAAACATTCCATTGTTTGGAACATTGTGTCTTACAGATGGTAACTTATGTCGCTGCATTTCTATTTAGTCTGTGGTGTAAACTAATCTGTGGTGTATTGTAATTTGGACAGCGAATCGTTCTCAACGTGCCTTACATACGTCATGAGCGGAGGTCTCAAGATTAGGCGATTACATCGGCTTTTTCGTATTTCGAACACACACCATCTCTGCGTTTTATGCCTTCGAACTGAGAACGTTCTGAATTTAAATGGATTAGGGTTAGCTTTCGTGTGATTTAAATTTGGAACGTGGTGTATTTATTTTTTTAATTAGGTATCTGCATGTTGTTGTTTTAATAATTGGTGGCCAGGTATGTATTCAGCCAACATTTGATCTGTCTTATATAATTTAGACAAATGAAATTATAACTTAACATATAATATATTATACGTACTGTTGTATATAAGTCTAACACGCCTTATTTTTGTGCTTGAGCATTACATATAACTTAAACTGGAAGCGTACCGATCTACTTCTTTATTATGAACAATTGTATTATTAATGTTTTAGTTTAAAACACTACTAACACTAATAAAGATGCTACTCTTCATTAAAAAGTATAATTGAGTTTGCATCATATCTCTGTGATTAAAAAAAACAACTACAAGTATCTATTCAAGCATTCATAGCAGCAGTAAAAACTTTCCCCGCCATTGGGTGGAGCGGGCTACCCCTACCGTACACCTATAAATCTATATGACGTCATTAAGAAAACACAGCGCGATCGTCTTGCGTATACCCATCTCCCTTCCTCGTGCAAAAAATCTGAAGTTGGAAAGGGATAGACGACGTCTTTAAGAGGGGGAGAGGTACAATAGAGAAAAGACGGTTGAAATTAAATAATACTTTGTCGTTGAAATTGAAACGGGGTGGTGGGGGGAAAGTTTAGAAAATTTTGGGGGTTCGAGGTAAAAAGGTATTGATTTTAGTTGAGATTACGATGTCTGTATTGTGGTTGAGTCGTGGTTGTCCTTACAGTTTAGTTTTGACGACGTTTGAATTCTGTTCTCTTGTTTTTATCGTCATAGAGTTTTCAAAATTAAAATCGTTTACGAATGTGTTATCATTATTCTAGAATGTTTAAAAATAGGTATTTTGTGTCGTTGCGAAATTTTAGAAAAATATATAAACTTAAAACTAGAAAGAATTTCTGTGCATTGCATTGTTTAATGCTTTACAAAACTTTCGGCTGAAAAAATTAGAAAGTTGCAAGGTTTTATTAATTTAAGTATTTATAAGGTTATAAATAATAAAAGTTAGTTTATTATGTCCATTGTCAGAAATAATTGGAAGTCAATAGATATTTTTTTTTTTAAAACCTACATTTTGCTTAGAAAATGTTTAATGATAGTATAGTTTCTGAGACACATGATACGAAAAATCTTACGACAATAAGGTAAGACGTGCAGGTAATCGTATATATTTTGTTAACATTAACATGTGTTGCTGACTGTGGCAATTATATAGTGGCAATTTGGTAATCTTCAAGAAGAGAGTTTATTCCTTCCTCAAAGGTTCCTCGAGACATCTGGTATTGCGAATGTCCGCGGGCGACGATGATCACTTACCATCAGGTAAGCTGCCTGCTCGGTTGTTAATCTATCTCATTAAAAAGCATAGTTTTATTACTTTCAATAATATAATACACAACGAGCTATGGAGAGGGCTATGCTCGGGGCTTCTCTACGTGATCGAATCAGAAATGAGGAGATCCGTAGAAGAACGAAAGTCATCGACATAGCCCAGATTAGCCAGTTAAAGTGACAGTAGGCAGGGCACATAGCACGCAGAACAGATGGCCGATGGGGCCGGAAGGTTCTGGAGTGGAGACCACGGACCGACAAGCGCAGCGTAGGTCAGGTAACACGGTGGACAGACGACCTGATAAAGGTCGCAGGACGACGTTGGATGCAGGCCGCATCCAACCGGTCCTTTTGGAAAATTACGGAGGCATATGTTCAGCAGTGGACGTGCTACGGCTGAGATGATGATGATAATGAATATAATACAGGTGAGGACCAATAAAATTTATTTAATTATGGAAGGTATCTAGGCATATGTTTAGTTTGTTCTTAGAGAGTTCAGTTTTGTAGCAGTCGAACTCTTTGTGAATGAATTCGTCCGAGGTAGAACTGCCACCATATTTATTTCTACCGTAAAGCAATCATATTCACATTACTGTGTTCTAGTTTGAAGACAAAGTAAGTAAAAAGCCTATAAAATATCAATACAAAATAAAAATATCTATAAAATATCTACTCGGGGTCACGCGCTCCGACTACATACTTCGTTGAAGGTATGGGTGCCGGTGGAATTACAGGCGCATGAGACTTAACAACTTAATGTCTCAGGGCTACGGGCGCAGTGCAGTTCTTCATTTGTGACGAAATGCATCTGTTATAGCCAGAGGTTACCTCTTAACACCAGGTCGGCCTCGTGCCTTATCCTAATAACATAAAAAGTCGATAGGCTATGTTAGATATATTGTGGTCACTTGGAAACTGTAGAACAAGGGCAGAATGTTAATCTATATATAGATTAAATAATTATTGAAATTTTCTGTTTATAACCTGTGCCGAAAGACCAACGCATTTATGGTTATATTAAACAGCCACATGAACGCAATTTGTAGTAAGCAAAGAGACTCACTTTGGTATGCCAAGATTGTTAAAAGAGATCCAATCAAAGAGTATTTAATAACTCCAGCACGCGGTTCCATACATTTCTGGAGCGTTTTAATGTTCCAATTTTAAAAAAACGCTCCAGCAATGACTAGTTTTTCCTTGTCCGTAAATTCTATACTTCGTGTGTTCTTTTTTCGATAATAATCACAAAATCTCCTGCACATTTGAGAAAAGTTACATTGTGATGAAATCCACAGCATCCAGCAGTGACAGGGCACTTGCTTAAGAGCACCACGTTCAAGATTAAAATAGGTATACCTTGAAAAATATACCGGTATTTAGTACTGTATTGTCAACTTGACAACAATAACAAAATTAATATAACCACATTCAAATCGACCGAGAAAGCCTGTTTAAAATACTTCAAAACATTTTTCAATTCGGCCCAAACCAGTTACCGCCAGTACCGACTAGTTACTGACAACTGACCATCAAACTGGTTCCAATTTATCGTCAAGGGGGTTAGATCCGGTTCTATTTTCGAAAATACTCGTCGTGATGATTGGATTTTGTTTGAAAACTGGATTTTCGACGTTCTATTTTCAATTGTGTTTGCAGTTGGTGAACTGGATATTTGAACACGTGTTAAATATGAATAATGGTATAAAATATACTTTACGTGTCTCCTTAAGCTAATAATAGTCAACAGTGCTAGCAAACAACATAAATGTCACGTGTTTAAAAAAATTAGGAAATGTTTATTTAGGTACCTATTTAATCTGGCGAAATGAGTTCCAAATTTCATGATTCGACTTCGCGAAAACTTAGTTTTTCGACGCTTAAACCTAATAACCGAAGTTCGAAAAAAAACGTAGTGTATATTGAATATACTTCCTTATGAAGTATGGGAGCCAATACACGATTGAGCAAACTTGGCTCGATAGAAAAAAATCGGCAGCATTCCCTAAATTTTGCAATTATTCTTGCGTGCTTCGTGGAAAAAAGCATTTTTATTCAATTATGGGCCAATATATTTCAATGAATGTATCATATTCGAATTCCCCATGAAATTTACTAGTGAACTATGGACTCCTTTATCAATTAAATTTAATCATTTGATTGTACGAAATAAATATAAAAAGTATTAGCACGTATTCAATTGAATTTTCGCATTACGTCGTCCATTCTGGTAAGCAATTCTCAACCTTATGTAAAGCATCGAAAATTGTTTTAAAATTAGGATTGGACCGTGCCTTAAGTTCATTCAAAATAATCATACCACTAGTATATGACAAGATTAGTTCCACCTAGTGACCACGTGGAGGAGGACTTAAGTCCGCGGAACTAACATTAACTAAAACTAACTACAATCGAAACAAAACATTTTAGTTCAAATAATACATTAAACAAAGTAAAGATATAACGATATAACTTTACGCCAATAACAAAAGCCACTATCAATGCCCGACATCATTCTTGGTTAGAATAAAATTGGCAATACAAAAGCCAGTAAGGGGGGGGCACTTACCCCCCAAGGCCGGGCAAATAAGCCATTAAAAGCCTTGCGACGGCAACGGGCTATAAAATCTCTGCTTCTTGCCCCTTCCGCCCCTCAAGGGAGGGGGTGGAGGCTCTCCCCCCTCGCGATAAACTGCTTTTATGCCGTTCCGAGCTATAATTAAAATGGCTCGGCGTTTTCTAGTAAGATAAAAGAGGTAAGACGTGGGGAGATGCGTTGATATGGAAACTTGTGTCAGGCAGCTACTGTTTTGTCTTGGAAATGAAAATGATACTATATAATGTTTATATATGTCCTCCCATGCCTTTGAGGCTTTAAAATGCTATTGGTGTACAATTAATGAGAGGAGACCCGGTTTCGATAAATGTGATAATAATTGCCTGATTAAGAATAATGGTGTGAAGCCAGCAAAAAAATACAGCAATGGATAAATATGTATAACCTTAAGACGCGGTCCAACCCCAATTTTAAAATAATTTACAATGCTTTACGTAAGGTTGAAAATCGCTTGTTAGATTGGACGTAATGTATGATGTAATGTGTGATGTAATCCGAAAATGCGTTCATTTGTCGAAATATACTAACACAATTGAAAAAACTGCTGGTTATTACTTTAGTACTATACGTTGGCTAAGTATTACCTAAAAAAAAATATAGTGTTATCGCTGAAAATTATGAGAGTTTGGACGTGAAACTTTATTTTTGTGGACCTATTCAGGATTTTTTTCTGCTGAAAGAGAGTTATATTTATGAATTCTATTCGGTTATTACTCTTTTCCTATTCCTTTTTTAACCTTTGCATTTTTTTCATAATATACTATCGATCTGTTTCGTTACACTAGGCGTTTAAAAATTCTGCTTTTTCTGTAATCAGGGTACGACCGCGCCTTAAGATTCACAGTAATGTCGAGAAATGTCGTAATAACAGTGATTAAGTATATTTTGGTATGAAGAGCCCAGTGCAGTACCATGCGAATGTTAAGTCCTATGCTCTGACAAACAAACAACAAAAATATTGTAAAACAAAATCCGGATGATTGAGTAAACCGCACTTAACCCTTTGCGTCCCAGTGATGTATATATACGTCAGTTTCATCCATAGATCTTTTGTTTTAATTATCACGGTATAGGAAGGATTAATATTTTATTATCTTATCTTAAAGAAATCTTCACGAGATATATAACACTATTTTTGATCAGTATATCACCAATAAAACACATATAATGAAGTATTAAATTAAAATAATTTACACAAAGTTTAGATTAACTTCTACGTTGAAAATTTATAACAAATTTTATCCATTACAAACTATGGTTTTACTCAAATTATTCTAAAAACAGAAAAACATAAAGGTAAGAAATAGTGCTAAAATGTTCGTAGCGAAAGCGCTACGAATTTCGTAGCATAAGAATATTTTCCAAGCATAATAATTTTCCTTAAAACAATTCTTTGTACAAAGCACCTTTGAAGAGTCTACATACAAATATGAAAGTTATAGTTCTAGTTAAATGTGTGTGTAGTAATATTAAATTTAATTTAGATCTCTCATATTCGGTAAGTAGGTCCTTATTACCCCCAAATGAGGCTTGTAGGTGACCAATTAGCGCTTTAGGGTAATAATGTAGCTAGAAAAGCCCTAGGGCGGTTAACATCTCTCATATTCAGTAAGTAGGTCCTTATTACCCCCAAATGGGGCTTGTAGGTGACCATTAGCGCTCTAGGGTAATCATGTAGCTAGAAAAGCCCTAGAGCGGTAAGTAATTTAAAAAAACACTTCACTCTCAAAAAGTTCGCCTACATCTAACCATCATACTGGCAATAGACATCATGCATTCAGCCCCATGACAAAAGAGGTCGCTTCGCTATTCAGCCTTGTCTTCGTATGAGTATAATAGTCATCAATTTTATTTTTGTAATGCCGGTTTTTTTCTATTTACTTCACAATCGAGATGTAAAGCAGAGTAGTTAGCTCGGGTGTAAGCATCAATTGCACCCTCGAACTATAGGCGCGCCCTCGCTGCGCTCGTGCGTAATTATCTCGGGCTGCAATTGATGCCTTACAGCCCTTGGCTACTAATCTACTATTTAAGATACAGCATTGATGCTTGCGCTCGATTTTGTTTTATATTGAACCTCGCACGCACGTTACACCCTTTTTGAATTATTCAAACCTATTAAAAATGATAGCGCGCAGAAATTTCCACCTCGCGATCTCTCTTTTTAGAATAATTTCTATTAATACACCTCCTTATCTTTCTAATAAGCTTAAGTGGGCGCGAAAAAATTCCCACTATCCTAGGAGAATATGTACTCATGTGTTAGTTACACCGAGACACAAATCTATTGCATTCACTGTGTTTATGTTGTATTAGTTATAATGGTATCACTGATTACTGTTAGGTTCCTGTGTGTTTGTATGTCAAATAAATGAATTTCATTTAATATTAAATTTTTTACTATTTATAGAAACAAAGGAACAAAAGCAATTGAATTAAAACGAACTTTGTATTGAAAAACCTTTTTTATGTGAAAAACCTCACTGCATTCTTATCATCAGATCTTCTAATCAGATTTTAGTATCATTTGGATAGCTTGAGTAGCAGTAGTAACATTCCAAGCCTCAATGCAATCCCTGGACCAGGCATATTTTTTATGTAAGTATGTAATTACACTTTTATATACTTGCAAACTTAAAAGTAACAAGTACAGTTTGCAAAATTTAATACCGACTTCCATTCTATTCAGTTATTGGAGTGTATCTCAAAAACTACTGGACCGAATGTAATGAAATTTAAATGGGACCACACGGGAAGCACCAGCTTTCAAACAAAAATTTTGAGAATCGGTTCACCCAATCAAATGTTGACAAACATAAAAAAATACAGTTGAATTGAGTACCTCCTCCTTTTGGGAGGTAGAAAATGAAAACGAATTTATAAGCCCATGGTGAGAAAGCGACCAAAATGCTGGCAGCAGTGCCATATTTTTATTATTAGACAACGAAGTAAAACAATATAATAAAATTGTTTAATAAAAGTCTACTTTGTAGTGGACAACATTCCCAAAATGTTTGTAAATACTCATTTCCATGCTAATTACTATAACTCTTTGTGCATGAGTTTGTTCGGGGAAATATTATATTATTATTATCATACCTATTTCTACCACCAAGCACTAATGTCGGCATTACTGTGTTCCGGTTTGAAGGTTATGGGGTGCCAGTGAAATTACAGTCACTAGAGACATAAATGATTTAAGCGTTGCCACTGACCATTAGATATCAATGCTTGCTATGCTAAGTAAAATGCTTAAACTTTTATATGTGACGAGACGGACAGGTTGTGCGCCTAATGTCAAGCACTGCGCTTACCCATAACAGTTGCAGCGCCACCCAGAGTTTACAACTGTACTGCACTCGTCACCGCGCGAGAGATAGGTTTTTTGACTTTCATCCAGTAATTTTACATGCTACAGTGGCCTTTACAGCCAACACAGTAATCATCATCATCATCATCATCATCATCATCATCATTATCGGCAGGAAGACGTCCACTGCTGAGCATATGCCTCCCGCACAGAACGCCACTTGGAACGAGTTGACGTTGGTTTTGACGAGGTGCTAGTCGTACCTAGCGAGGGGCCGGCCTACACAACATCTTCCGGTGCGTGGTCGCCACTTCGCCTTTCTTCCCCATCGGTTAGTTCTGCGAGCGATGTGCCTGCCCATTGTCACTTGAACTTGATAATTTTGAAAGCAGTTTCGGTGACCTTAGTTCTCCTACAGATCTCCTCATTTTGGAACTTATCACGCAGGACCACAAGCATAGCCTTCTCGATTGCTCACTGAGCGACTCTGAGCTTGTTAATGAGGCCACAGTAAGGGACTGTCTCAGTGCCATAAGTCATCACTGGCAGCGTTAATGAGGCTACAGTAAGGGACTGTTCCAGTGCCATAAGTCATCACTGGCAGCACACACTGGTTGAAAACCTTGGTTTTCAGGCTCTAAGATAACACAGTAAACCTTGTGCACTATTGCTTCGTATATATCGGGCACTGCGGTGGTATCAACCAAGGTGGACTTTTGCACAAGGGGTTTACCACATAGTAAGTCGGGTTTCCTCATCTTTTACGATTCACGGTGGAGGGAATATTCTGAAGATTACAAAAAAATTTAATTATACGTGATCATAGAACACCTCGTTCCTCCCTCCTTTTTAAGATGGTTGAAATAGTTCAGTATATCATATAAGTATATAGTTATTAAATTATATTTAAAAGAGTTACGGCCTTACTTATAAACGTTGCTTAAATTTATTTAATGTCACTTAGTACGGCGCAGAACATTTTTCCTTTGCCCCGTACTAAATAACGTCATTTAAATTTAAGCAGCGTTTATAAGTAAGGCTGTTAGTTATAACATAGACAAGCATATCTATTACATAAAGATAAACGTGACTAAGACATAGAATACGAAATAGTCGATAACAACTATAAAACAAAGGCATTAATTAGTTGTACAACTAAAAATACCTACATAACGGCACAAGGCGCGTTAATTAAAGGGATGATCAAAGAAACCCCGCCGCGAACAGCTATTGTGCTGACTTCCTGCCACGTTAGTTGCGGATAAGGTGGTAGTTTGTGTGCGATAGTTTTGATTTTTTTTTCTTAATTTTTTATTTAATATTCACATTGGTATTATTGAATAGTGGGAAGTTCGCTTACTTGCCCCGTTTTACCTTAAAATGGTATTTTTATCAAGTATGTAACAGTATCACAGATTTGTATAGTATTAAATTTTAAAGCACTAACGTCTGCTTTGCTTTAGCGATCTCAAACATTGAAATTTATAGAGAGAAAAATTCACATCCTCTGACGGGATGCGAACCCGTGTCTTCTGACTCTCCGTGTCAGACGCCATTAACCAAGCCACCGAGGTTCGGGTCCGAGCATCGAATTTTAACTCTCTATCTGACTTTAACCGTCTTACGGGGACGGAGCGACATTTATTGAACAGCTTTGACAGTACTATCCAACCGAAAGAAGGATTATTTAGAAATACTTTAAACTTTCGTATTGACATCGCAACTCTTGTAATTTTTATAGTATTACCTTTTAAAGCACTAACGCCTGCTTTAGCGATCTCAAACATTGAAATTTATAGAGAGAAAAATTCACATCCTCGGACGGGATTCGAACCGCGTCTTCTGACTCTCCGTATCAGACGCCATTAACCAACTAGGCCACCGAGGTTCAGGTCCGAGCATCGAATTTTAAAGTAATAGGTACTATAACAATTACAAGATGATCGTCAATACGAAATTTTAAAGTATTTCTAAATAATACTTCTTTCGGTTGGTTCTTCTACTGTCAAAGCTGTTCAATATAGAATTCGCTCCGTCCCCGTAAGGTAAAAGTCAGATAGAGAGTTGAAATTCGATGCTCTCGATCTTTGATGATCAGTTTTCTTTTTAGTGTATTCGTACGGTTGTAGATTCAAATGAATAATGTTAGCATCGCGCTTGGTCGTGGCGTAGTGGCCAGAGAGTTATTCTTTAAATTTCAATAACTTTTTTATTTAAAACCGATCGACATGATACAAACATTAAATATGGGTGTTATTTAAATGGTTAGCATAGTATTAGTATTTTTGAAAGAAGAAAAATATTATCTGTCAGCAGAAATAGCTAATTGGTCAGCAACTCATGGCCAGCAAACATTTCAAAATCAATCAGCAATTTATGTCATTCTGGATGGCTGTAATTATTTTTGTACAGCATATTAATTATATAAGCAGCCATAAGCTGTTCCTGTTTTATAATATTTGGGTAAGCACTCAGTCATCGGCCGCTGCCGCGGCACGCTCGCTTCGCTCGCTCGGCTCGCGCGTTGTAGTCACAAGTAACCTAACACTCCTCCTCGCTACGGTCGTCGTGTATATGACTTTGACCTTAACTAGTCTAATTACATATGGAACATATAGACATGTTTTCTCTGCTGATCAATCATAAAATCTTGCTGACCAAGTAGTTATTTTGCGGACCGAATGTTTATTATGCAAACTCATGGTATTGTTATGCTGCCTATTAATTATTAAATTTTTGACCATTATCAAAATTATCTGCGGAACAAAGATTGCTGCCTGATTTTTATTATTGCAGACAAAATCTTTGTATGCTGACTAAATCATTTCAATGCTGGTTTGGGTGGGCTCACCAAATTTTATAATTGCGTATCATTTAATTACTTCTCATTAAATATTAAGTGAAGCTTATATTATAGCCCCAATATATTACTGGAAACTATATCTAAATAAGTCGTTTCTGAGATCAGCGCGCGCAGAAAAACAGATAAACGGATAAAAAGGCAAAAGTTCTGACAATCATTTTGTTCCTTCTATTTTTCTTTATAAAAGCCCCAATAATATATTTATTCTCATATATCTTCCACGCACAGACAGCGATCCGTTACATTTTTATTATATGTAGGTATAGATTCAAAATGTTAGAGATAACTTAAAGCTAGGTTCAAATTGCTGTGTTGGGGTGTGTCGGACGCATTGTGTCGTGTCGCGGAGCGTTCACACTGATGTGTTGTGTTGGGTTGGGGCGCAATTTGCGCATTTTCAGATCATTCATTGAGTGAGAGTTGTGGTGTAAAACGTGTTTTAAAATGGAATCATTTGATAGGTGCTGACAGTGATTTTGAGATATTCTATTGTTGCTATTGGCGACCGAACGTCGAGCGATTTTACCGCGCCAGAACCCAACACAACCCACTAACGTGAATCTAGTCACAGGAAATAAACTTTACCGATAGCGTTCTGACGCGCCACGACACACGCCCACACAACAATATGAACCTACCTTTAAGAGGATTGCATAGCTAGTAATTTCCATGCTAAAAGAGAAAACTCTTTTCTACCTCTTAACATTGTCCGATTTCAGTGTTTTTTTTTTCATGGAATCATGGCATTGTTTACTATGCCCGTACGTTTTGATTTTTTTCAATAATTCAAAGTACTATAAATTTCCTTTTTTAGAACTTAAAAAAACGGAAAAAAACAAAACGTATGTCATGATACCATGAAAAAAAACCACTGAAATCGGACAATGTAAAGAGGTACAAAAGAGTTTTCTCTTTTAGCATGGAAAGTACTAGCTATGCAATCCTCTTAATACTAAATGTCAGCATGCAAAATAAAAACAAAATAAGCTTACCTACGTAGTTTTATATTCACAATAATGTCTTCATTCACATACCGCCTTTTCCACCATGCCGACCGCCTCCATCCGCCATCTTGGAGGAAAACACAAAGATGCTGAATGGTGAAATTTTCTTGTGTAATTTTCACGCTTTTCCGCCCCCTTACCTCCCACCCACTTCACCCCCTCACCCTGGAGCAATTTGCACTTACCACCAGCTAAACGAGATCCCTAGCTTTACGTCCTTTGAGTGTTAAAGTATTTGGTTCAGATATTTGGTGGCTCTCATTATGCTGGCCTAGTTCGTTTGTGAAATTTGGAATAATGCGAGTGTAAGTTTTTAATTGATTTATAATAACGTATAAGAATATTTTTAGAATAAATGTACGAGAATATGGTTTTGTTGCAGTTGTTTGTTGTATCGACTGACTTCCAAAACAAAAGATGGACTTTCTCAAATCGACGCGTAGGTATGATCACGCATAACTTTTTACAGAGTTTACAGAGATAGAATTGGTCAATCAAAACATGTATAAAGTTGTAATCGTAGCAAGTGGCGCCATTTAGTTCCGTAAAATTATACTAGATGGCGACTCAGGTAAAGTTAGCTCGCGGAGGCATTTCATTCACTGGATGTAATATGTAATTTTGAGAAATACGCAAATAGGAGTTCAATTTTAAATAACCCTATACTGCGATTATCGGAACCTATTATTGGAATATGTACCAGAATTCTTTTTTATTTTAATAGAATATAGGTACTCATACTTCCAAGGTCCCATTTAAATTTCATGAATTTCGGGTAAAGCGGTGCTTGCTGCTTGAGTTTACAATCCAGTAACTTAAAAGTGTTTCGCCTATCTTGATGATATCGTAATTGACGGTGAATAAAAATCGTCCTGTAAGTAGGAAGGGTCACTAAAAAGGCTGAAAGCTTATTTAAAAAAAAATAGAACCGACTTCAAAATGTGAAATAACTTGTCGAAGTCGGTACCGTGCGCACAATATCGTGATAATGTATATTTGAAGTATGGTACATGGTGATTTACATTTTTCAGTGCTGATGTCGGTTCCATTTTCTGTAAAACATTTTTTTATGTTTTACATTCTATATGTATTGCATGCATCTACTTACACGTGAATTAAGGAATGTAATGACATACCTTAGGTCATCGGATGATGAAATGGGGATGTTAAAATTATAGTTATATGATTATTAACGGGATATTTACCGTGGTAAGGTTGTGGAATGAGCTCCCGATATTTCGGCGCAGTTACATGCACCATGTTCACGGGAAGACTGATGACCATGTTCACGGGATACTTACCACGGTAAATATCAAATTAAATTAAATTCAAATTAATAATCATATAACTTTAGTGAACAACCGTGATAGTTTAAAACAGTGTTAAAATTATGTTATCAATTCCAAACACTAAATGCTCTATTAACTGTCCAGGATTGGGGTCTGTTTCATAAAACGACAAGCCTTGGTAAGCTTTCAGAGGTTTTCGAATGATTTGAACATATCCTCATTCTTACTTAGTACTAGCTGAGCCGCCAGCGGCTTCACTCACGTGGCCTCGCAGGATACGGTTAATTACATTTTTAACTATTCCACGGGAACTCTTTAATTTGCCGGGATCAAAAGTATCCTATATGTTGACCAGAGATATAAGCTACTACCATACAAAATTTAATTTAAATCGGTCCAGTCGTTTCGGAGATTAGCCCGTACAAACAGACAGACAAACAGAGAAACAAGAAATTTAAAAAAAAATGTTCGATGCCTTATATCCCCCTGACTCGGTTTTTATATTTTTTTTCTATTGTACAGAAATTCGACCTCTACAGTTTTATTATATACTAGCTGCTCTCCGCGGTTTCACCCACGCATAGATGGATGATGATGGATCTTATATAGCCTATGTTACTCAGGGTGAATGTAGCTTTTTAATGGTGAAAGAGTTTTTGAAATCGGTCCAATACTTTTCGCGCCAATTCGTTAAAAACATACTTACATACAAATCTTTCCTCTTTACAATATTAGTATACGAGTAGGTATAGATAGTGATAGTGATAAAATTAATCACTTTCCGCATCTCACTATATCCGCTAACTCCTAAATCACTCAACAGATTTTAACGTAATTCCCACCATCTTTATTTATGTAAATTAAGTTTTTATGTAGGTAGGAAAAAAAGTTCTATTTACCTAATTTTTCTTAATTACACCCGTGTTAAGCCAGTCTGGTATTTGTATTTTATAAAATAAATATCTTTACTTATGTCATGATTGTAGGTCCAATTGCCTGTCACAATCCATAAACCAGTGGTAATCAAAGAGTGAACAGTGATATTTGTCAAGATTTAGAGTATTTTTACAATTACGCAATATGTGACCTTTTTACACACTTGCTGCAATTTAACGAAACGCAATTTAATCGTCAATCAAACGTCTGACAATGATTAGGAGATTTTTTTATACGCCTTTACTAATAAACGTTGCATAAACTAAACATAATTATATTAAGGCCTATTCAGACCTGAGCGTTATTCGCTACCGCTGTGGGTAGTGAAAAATACCACGTGGATTCGATGGGTAAATAGTATGAAGTTCCATAACTGCAGCGAAACTTGTACCGCCTAGTGAGGCGATATTTTCTCTTGTTTGGCGTAACTAGTTCCGCCGCCCCGCTAACCGTTGTCTACCGCGCGCGGTAGAGATATCCGCTTTGGTGTGAACAGATACCCTTTCAGATTTCTCTATCGCTCGTGGTAGCGAATAACGCCCAGGTTTGAATAGGCCTTTAGGCGTTACCACCTTTGTCTTGCTTTCACGTGTGACATTTTCTGCCGTGTGATTCTCTAATGATTCGTCGATGCTTTCGTCAACGAGCTCACCGATGTCAAATACTTTATGAGATATCGCCCTTACCCCTACGCCCTGAGTACATAAGGTTGTTTTTCCATCGTTTCTTGTCATCTCGTCATTTGTTTCATGGATGTTGTCAAAGATGCAACGATGTTTGCTGTTTGAGAATAGCACGGCTGTAAGCAAAAAATTGACAGATGGATGTTTCAACTATTCCGGGTATAGCCAAGTTTATTAGTAAGGCCGTTAGAATGTTGTTAAGTAATAAGGCCCAGGCATAGCCCTAGTTATGGATTTTATTTCTACGACACTCTCCATCATAATCATACACAAGCTCAGTCTCATCTTCCAACTTCATTATCAAAGTTCGTCCTTTATTACCCCGATAACAAAGGCGGGCCATAAATATTTAATGCTGTCAATACACTTATATACGGAACTTATCTCCTAGATGTTATGTACACGCCTCGGGGCGTACAGGCGGAGAGTGTAAAGGGAGCTTTAGACTTGCTAGATAACCGCTGCGTTCATTTGTTCGGCGTGTTTTGTGAGAAAATATCGGGTCTTTTCGCTTACAAAATAAAGTACTATAAGTAAGATCCATTATGTTCATATATTATTTAATTCATTAACATAATTCATTATGTTAATTTACAACTCTTCTAATACAGCCACTGTAACATATTCACCTAATTTTCCGTCTGCAAACTACACTTTGAGTACCTTAAGGTTTTCTGAATACGATGTCTATAAACATAGTAGCAAAATGTATGTCAATAAGGGCAGCGGGTTTGATGGAATCTCTCCAATTTTTATCCATATGTGTGCATTTCAAATTTCGGAGTCTTATATATAGACGTAAAATCACTGACATAATGTTTATTATACAGGATATCAATGGACTGTTTAGTGATGAATGTGATCTAACGAATGTTAACTTTAACACTCGTTAGATTACAACTCGTAAATCATCTTTTTTTTAGTATTCCATTGTCGAACAATAATGTAGGACATAACAACCCGATTTATCGTATGTGTCGATCTTATGATGAGGTCTGCATCGATGTATGCAGCGAACTCCACATTTTTCATCAAACCTTATTTAACTTTAAAAAGTCTCTTCATAATTGTAACCACTAAATATTCTAGATTCTTGACGTTGTTTACCTTTTTCTAAGTTTAATTACCTGCAACGATGTGCACGATATTTGGTTTAACAAAATTTGACATTTTAGTTTAAAAATCCAAGTTTACATAATAAGTTTCTTTAATTTATTAAATATTTTCGTAACAAATTTATAAAAATGAAATAAAATATGAATTTAAATCCCAATTATTTAAACACTCTAATGAATACACACAAAATATATACCCCTTCACATATTTTTTTTTATCAGAAACTTTAAATTTAACTATAGTTCTGCGTTACTTACCCTGTAGTTGTCTCCACGGCTCACTCGCGTAACAAATACCACTCTCACTACTACACAGGTAAAACTTACGGGAGAAAAAAACTTTATTTAATTTTTTGACTGTTAATTTTGGTGTAAAAAAGGCAATATTAAAATAAATAATACAAATTGATTTATTTTGATACGTAAACTATTAGTTTGGTTATGAAACAACTTACACGACGAGAAATACAGCCTTTCATGGAAGCTGATAGAGACAGAATTATTTTTACAATATACAGTAATACTGCCATTATATTTACCAAATGGTAAATTTGTAAACAGTACTGAAATGAAAATGAAATCATTTATTCTGTTAGGCCTACGGGGGCCACTTACAAATTTTTATATTACATTTATTATTTCTTAAATCTACAACTGGACCTATATAACTAATGTTAGTTTATTTTTAGCTCCAGTGTGTTGCCTTACAAAAGAGACCTTAATAATGGTATCAGTAGGACAAGACACGCTACACTTTGACATGGTAATACACGAGTAGGTAGATCCTGGAGTGATCAGTCCCAAGCCGTTTTACCCTCAACTATAAAAAAACTGTCTAATTATAGTACAGTGTGTTAACCGCTGTGTTTTTTAATGTAGTGTAAAGACCTCTCAACTTGCCGTAATGAGACCCGGCACAACTTTCTGCAGAGCCGCGAAAGTAGCACGGAAAACTTTAACAGCGTCTTCGTCGTGCGCGCGGTCTGAAATAGTTTGATACTTTGAGCACGTAATTTACATTATTTAAATCAAAAGAGTAATATGATTATAGAGTATGTAGTGAATTTATTAATACATCTTTTTATAACACATACAATACAATAACTCTTTATTACACATAACTAAACATACAAAACATAAAAAATATAATCTTAATTTAGGGTACAATGGGCGGTCTTATTGCATATAGCTATTTCTTCCAGACAAACTGGATGTAGAGTATCATAAGAAGCGGTAGACGGTGGTGCACAATATTAAGTTATTTTAACTCTATATTGTCCTATTTAAAATTCTAATACATAAATACTAATAACTAATACATTTGTAATATACAAGGATAAAAATAATTACTAGTGTTATATACTTGACAGATATTCTTAAGCTTATTTTTGATAATTGCCAAAGTTTTAGCACTTCTAATATCTAGAGGCAATGCATTCCATAGTCATACAGCCTGCACTGTGAACGACTTGTTACTTGGCTGACTTAATGACTAAGTGTCCGAAGCTGACGGGTTGGGAAGATACATAGCCTTATTAACTAGCTGCACACGGTCGCGGTTACGTCTGATTTGTCAAATTTAGACGCCGAGCGTTACACGTTTTAGTTCATAAACACATTCGGTTGTTTTTTAAACAACTTCAAAAAAGTAGGGCGTTTATATGTTCGTGTGTTTTTTTTATGTTGTGGGCCGATTCTTAAAATTCTTTTGTGTTTGTTAGAGTATACTTTCGAGGTAGTCCCATTTAAATTTCATCAAACTCGGTTAAGCAATTTTTGAGTTACTTACCAAAAACTGAAAATTGTTACGTCTATCTTGAAGATATCATTGACGTTTAATGACAATGGATTCCGTAAATAGCAAGGGTCACTATAAATGGTGAATTTTTTTTTTACCAGAAAATGGAACTGAATTCAATACCAAAAAGTGTGAAATAACTTGTCGATGTCGGTACCATGTGCACAATATTGTGATATAAGGTACGAGTACCTTTTTTTGAACTATCATGGTACCGACTTCAACAAGTTATATCACTCTTTTTGGTATTGAAATTGGTTTCATTTTTGGTAAATGTTTTTTTTTGTATTGAAATAGGCACATATCTAAGGATATATCTAGGCCAGGCGTCTGACACGAAGAAGCGGGTTCATATGTTTGTAATCGCAATAGTTTATATCATTATGTGCGCCATTATCATGATAATTTCAATACAAAAAAAAACATTTGCCTAAACTAGGCACATATCTAAGGAGTGAATATATCTCTCTAGTTGATTTTGACGGTCGTATGGGGACGGAAGACCCAGCTTCGAATCCCAGCCGAGGATACGTAATATTTCTCCCTAAAATTGCAGTTATGATTTCGCTAAGAAGGCGTTAATGCTGTAAAGGTCATTTAATTTACAACAAGCATCTTTTTCTTTCAGTGCCCCTCCGACTAGTGAAGGCTGGCAGTAAGCTCTGTATATTTCACCCGGTCTTTGGCGATGTTGAAAATCTCCGCGACACTTGCGTTTCCGGTCTATTCCTGGGTATTACGCAGCCACAATTTCTTCCTCCGTCCAACATCTCTTCTTCCAATTCTTCAAGTCTGTTTCGACACTCGAAGGTTAGGAATGTTAGGAATCGAATACGTGGACCTAGGTTTAGAGGATATCAGATGCTCTAGGGGGAGGTTGTGCAGCGGTGTCTGCGAATTCGGCAAAATCGCTAGCTTGGTTTTACCGGCAAGTTTAGTGCATAGTTTCATAGTTCATTTATAGTTTCAAATAATAGATTAAAATTTTTGTTTTATAAAGAAAAACAACCCAATCTAGATACATTGATGTAGTAGGTAACTCAATTGACAAATTTAGTTAAATAAAGCTTATTAAGCTAAATCTGTATATATAAGAACCCCTATTTCTCCTGGTCACGCTATAACTTGAGAACGGGTGGAAGAATCTCGCTAATTTTTTTGTAGTTATTATTGTCACGTTCTTATGAAAGAAAAACCAAGAAAAGACGGGAGGTTATAGCGAGACCGAAGGCCGAGCCTACTACGTGAACAAAGTCGCGGGCAGTCGCTAGTAATATATAAATAATTTGTATTTATATTATTAATATATACATATTTAAAAAAAAATATGGGACAACATCCACACAAGATCTTCAGGTCTCAAACTATGCAAAGCTTGTACTATGGTAATCTGATGACTGAAATCTGAGTACAAACCCAGACTCAAGACAAACAGACATGTTCATGCACACAAATGTTTGGCCTGCTTAGGGATCGAACCCGGGACAGACATGATGGCCCAGAATGCCAACCCGTTAGTCAAATGACAATTGACAAACAATTGAAAGGCTTGTGAAGTTGGGCTCGTAGACTATAGGTACTATATGTACTATTTACTATAAAAACCTAATTTCGGATACGCTATTCTACTCAATGCTTTACTTTGTTAATAATAAACCATGATGTATCAATATTGTTAAATTTAATGTAGTTAAAACTATTTTGCACTTACCAACCTATCTAATCTAATGTGTTTCTTCTCTTTGTCTATCTTTACATGTTAAAACTGTGAATTCGAAGAGCAAGCAGTAATCTACAAGTTTATTCATAGCGTAGGTTCTGCGGACTAATGTATACCAAACTTTTATTTTACTTAAGACATTAAAAAGTATCGGAAAGTTATACCTATGTAAAAATATTATTTTTAATTTTGACGAAATCCTCTAATGATTCAAGCGAATTCCTGTAAGGTTTTCTAAAATGTAAAAAAAACTGCATATGCATAGTTGTGTAAGAAATAAATAAATAAAACTGTAGAACTGTACAATCATATTTTTATATGCTTTGTGATAACAATAATCGGAAGATTTATAAAATATATGGAACCAGCTGACCCGCCAGCGGCTTCGCTCGCGTGGCCTTGCGAGATACAGTTTTTTCACTGTCCCACGGGAACTCTTTAATGTACCGGGATCAAATGTATTATTTATGTTGCACAGGGATGTAAGCTACCGCCATACAAAGTTTCGTTTATATCAGTTCAGCCGATCCGGAGATTAGCCCGTACAAACAGACAGACGAATAAACAATAAAATAAAAAAAAAATCTAAATTAGTTCGATTTCACTCCTTACATCCCACTGGATCGGTTTTTAGCATTTTTTTTCATTGTACAGAAGTTAGAACTCTTCAGTTTTATTTTATGTAGTCATAACGCCTGCTTAGCGAAACCTTTCACTATTTTAGAGAGAAATGTTACGTATTTCTTCCGAGGTTTAAAAACTTTTTAGTTTTATAAAGTTCACAATAATTACCAAATCAACGCGCACTAACAATGCACTCGTAATTATATTAAAAGTGTATTCTTTACTTCGCATCTAAAACGAAAAGAATACTGAGAATTAAACCAAAACGTGTTATGAACCCCTACAACGGTCAACCCTTTCCCACGGTACTAAAATGACCGCTGTCCGAGCGTCTTGGGGACATTCTAACCCTTCATTAAAATGATAAAAACTGTATTCAAGAAACGACTGTTTCTGGTAAAACCTGTTTTTATTCCCATATGATAAATATGTTTCTTTTATTATAAAACCGGTTGTGCTATATTTTACGTGTGTTTTTTATGAATGGAAACCCATTTGACCGGATGGATGGATGACCGGATCTAAACTTATAGGATAGTAGATGTTAACAATGAAACTCGGGTCGTACCAAAAAAAGGTTAACTAGACTACAGAAACAAGGTCGTTACTCAAAAATTACCAAAAATCAGGCCCATATTAAAATTAAATTAAATTAATTACCTATTTAAATAAAAACTCAACCTTTTAAAAAAATACATTAGATACATTAAAAGAATATAATTGTCAGTGTCTTTTATGCAATCTTTGTTTAGAGCCAGTGGAAATTAGACAACCTTTTAAAAATAAAATATAAATATTGAAATGTAATCATTCAAAAACTATTTATTTCTCACATCTAGTGATAATTATTTATTTTAGTCAATGTACTTATAAATAATTATAATTTCAAATTTGCTAAGTACAATAAGGTATACAATATAATGTAACTGACTTGCCTGTAAAATTTAAATATTAAGGGTACATTTCCTAAACTTTATCATAATAATGCATGGACAAGCTTATTCTAATAATACTAATTATCGTTCAAAGTTTCAACAATCATATTTTTCCCTCAAGTAATAATCATTTAGACATTTTAGTTAATTAGTGTATAAAATGGTCAGGCAGGCATAAATAATCCCTTTTGTACGTAAGTATGTAACCTTTAAAATAAAGCTTGCCGCTGCTCTGGGGGACACGGGTTTGAATCCTACCTTAAGATATATAGAAAGTTAAGCTAACGATTCGTAAGTACACATTTTGGTAGAACAAACCTAATATAATTTTGTGTATATATATGTATATGTAAAGTTATAGTATATAAATAGTTTATTATTTATTAATATTCTACCTAAATTATAGGTTTTATAGAAACTCAAGTTTTAAATAAAACACTACCAAACACACTTCCATATCACACAAAAGTTAGCTGGAAGAAAATGCTAATTAGCATTAAGTTCGCCTATGTACTATTAGTTTTGTGCAATAAATTATTTTCTATATATACTTTTGAAACGTTACGCAACCAAAAGTATCAAGACCGTTCGCTCCCAGTACTCCACGCCGGAGATAAATTTTGGAGCATCAGTGAAATTTTAATAACTAATTTTCTTGTAGGACTCCCGCCCGCGGCTGGTTCTGCATCGAGAAGTAATATATCACATATTTAGGGTACACCTAATAAACGGAGGGTTATGTATTTGTTTCACAATGAAAGTGCTGGGTGCCTAACCACATCTCTACGAAGGTACCTTACAGCCAAATCGTACACGTGATCCCCAGATGATGCCAATTAGATGATGAAGGTCATATAATTGTGGCATGATTTGTCGCTGTAAGTACCATCACAGTGCTTATTCTGCCTCAAATCTATATATTATATCTGTTTGATTTAGGGACATTATATCAAAGATTTCTAGGCGAATGAGAACTTAATGGTATAGGGAACGCGTGTGACCAGCACAGTTGCAGTGAACTTTAAAACTTAAACATCTGGGTAGCTGATATTGCCGTAGGTAGATTTGAAGCTCACCATTGGGCAAAGTATTAGTCTGTCTTGCCCTGACGATACTGTATAAAAAGTTTAAGATAAAAATGCAATATAAAAACATTATTCTCTTATACACCGGTCTTCCTCTCAGTTAGTAAAGACTGTATGAGCCATAATCCACCTGAGTGAGTTAGTGGCTAATTCCAGTGTTTTTCAGACTACTCAAATGCCTCTGATAGCTCTCTGTCTAATCTGGCACGGAATAGCTTAGGCTTAGATTTCTTACTTCATGCTAATAATCTTAACAGGATCAGGGGTTTAGGTTCTGTGTTCTTTTTTATCGTGCTTCTTACAGATTCTTATAACTAATTCTATAATACATAAACATTCCTTACTAATTGTATATCTATTTCTTAATATCAAAGTCAATATGTGTCTAGGCTTAGTATTTGGCCCCATAGTCTAGCACGGTATCCTAAAATAACGGCAGATGACTCAACGTGCCCTGTGAAGCACGGAAGTGCTCAGATGGAAATTCTATGACCGACCACCCATCCATGTAGTAACCACAGTTAAGTTTACCTCGTATATCTGTTAAGCTTAGGTCTGTTACTTTCGTCATTATTCCTCAAGCAATTTGCTCTCGCATTGTAAGAAATCCTTTGTCTTAACCCAATCAATCAATCAAAAAAACCTCAAACCCCTTCCCCCTTTCTTTCCCTTCCCAAGGAACCCCCTTGCCCCCATTTATCCACATTAATATAACGACGCCGTGATAAATTGCCGAGTACCCCGGCCTACGTTTTCTTAGACGAATTTTGCGGTGCCATACAGGGTGCTGATTGTTTTATTCAATTAGGGGATAGATATTATTCATTCAAACAGTATGTACTTAGGTTGATTTTATAAATGTTACTGTTTTTTATAATAAATGCTCAGTTGATGCACATTTACAAAAGATTAAATAAGTGTAGTTTCAAAATGTTGGTGGGGGGAGGCACTTTGTGTTGTGACATCTTTCTTCGCCATAACATGTGGAGCATTTTGTAGATGTAAGAATTTTGTAGAGTCCGCCTATGGAAGTACCACACCTTTGCCAGTTATTCAACCGTGAAGCAGTAGTGTGTAAACATTACTGTGTTTCGTTGAAGAGCAATGTTTCCAGCAAAATGATAGGGCAAGAGATTTAACATTTAACGTTTTGAAGTCGTGTAGTAAAAAAATGGAATGACACTTTATAGGCAAGTGTGACGCTTAATATCATGTAAACGACCTGCTCGTCTCGTCACATATTTTTTTTTAAATCAGTGTCCTGTCTGGCCGCTCGTACAATAGACACGTAGAAAAGTTCTGTGTTAAATAAAATAAAGCAGATTCAAGCTTAGTGCAATAAATACATATGGAGACAAATAGCAATTTAAATCATGATAGTACTCTAAATCATTTTTTCTCTTTACTACGAGTATTAAATCTTTTTAATCTTATCTTTACCTTTTATAAAGATTAGATAATCTTCTTTTCCTTGCAAAACACGTGCATTTGGTATACGTAACACAGTATTTGTAAGCATATATGGCCTTACTTATAAATACTGGTTAAATTTAAATAACTCAAGAAAACACAAATTTAGGAAAATTAAACACATTTTTTTTTCATTTATTTGTCTTATCACAATGTCTTATCACAAAGTTTGCGTACAGTAAAAATACCGAATCGAAGGATCTCGTCTTTTCAACAAATCTACAAGGTACTCAAAGAAAGAACTTTGAATCTACTGCCAAATTGTAAGGTTTTTAAATTCTACTTATACTTAATCTAAGTACATTAATCTAACTAGCTGCTCTCTGCGGTTTCACCCGCGCGGTGATGGATGATACAATACAAAAACCCTTTATTGGCACCAAAGAAATCACAAAATAATAAAACACTTAAATAATAGATACAAATGGGCGGTATTATCGCTAAAAGCGATCTCTTCCAGACAACCTTTGGATGGATAGGGAATACAAGACTGATATGGACGGTGGTGCAACATTATAAAGAAATATTTTACTCAGGGTGAATGTAACTTTCCACTGGTGAAAGAATTTTTGAAATCGGTCCAGTACTATTTGAGCCAATTCAATACAAACATACATACAAATATTTTCTCTTTATAATATTATATTATGGTATAGATTAAATAAACACTTGTGCAGCCAGAAAAGTTCGCTAACTGCCATTGTGGGGTTTTTAAGCCTGCTTAAAGGCCTATTAAGACCAGAGCGTTATTCGCTACCGCTGTGGGTAGCGAAAAATACCACGCGGAACTCGATGGGTAAATAGTATGAAGTTCCATAACTGCAGCGAAACGTGTACCGCCTAGTGAGGCGGTATTTTCTCTTGTTTGGCGAAACTAGTTCCGCCGCCCCGCTAATCGTTGCCAACGAATATATTGCGCGCGGTAGAGATATCCGCTTTGGTGTGAACAGTGAAATCAACGCATACCCGTTCGGATTTCTCTATCGCTCGCGGTAGCGAATAACGCCCAGGTCTGAATAGGCCTAAATGCAAGTTGTACCATTACTTATTATTAATTGTACAATTGTTAAAACATGTGATCTTATTGATTTTACACGAGTGACTTTTTACATATATGTAGTTCCATCACAAACACACAATAGCTCGCGCCTGCTGTGCGATATTCTAGGAGCAAACATCGTTGCATCTTTGACAACATCCGTGAAACAAATGACGAGATGACAAGAAATGTTGGACAAACAACCTTATGTACAAGGGCGATATCGCATTAAGTATTTGACACCGCTAAGTCGACGAGCGCAACGACGAATCATTAGGGAATCGCAAGTCTGCTGATAATTGACAACTAAATGTTTGTATTTAATGAGTAGTGGTCATATTTTGACAGAAATATATTTTAATAAACCAACTTTACTCGCGTAATTGGGCTGAGCACGAAAATCTGTTTAAGTGAAACGTAATCGCATGGTTGCCGTATTTAGTACAAACTGTCATTTATCTAGTACAATAGTGGCACAGATAACTTATAGTTTGTATTGAATACGTAAACGATACGATAACGTTACACTTAACCAGATTTTCGTGCTTGGCCCACAGCCAATGTTATTGGCGTTGATTTTGGCGACCACTCTTCATGCTCCGGGTTGCCGTGATTGCACCATAAACTTGCAAAGTATGAACATCGGTCTTGGTGGGAATCCGGCTCAATGAGGACGTCATATAATGAGTATAATTGTATTAGATTTGATACACATATGTGTGAAACTTCTCTACTATCCAATACTTTGACTAAGGTCGTATCGTAGGACGATGTTGGACACATACCACTTCCAAGTTCCAACTACTTCGTCCTTATAGAAATCTATGGGGAAGGCCTATGTCTAGTAGAGGACGTCCTACTGCAGACATGGTGAGCAGTGGGCAAGGTTCTCTTAATAACTAACAATGGTATTACTATAACTTGATTTTCATACTGATCTGCCACAATGCTGTCACACAGGCTCGTATTCCTCTTCAGAAAAACATGCAATCGGACACAAAGACATTAAAATTGTACGTAAAGCAGCCAACTCCGCAATTTTCCTTGTAAAATGTAAGATGAACCATCCTGTACATCATTTTCTTAGGCAAGTAATTAACGACGAAGGAGCCCTTTTCCCGGCAAAAAACCATTCTGCTCACGTTCTGAGAACCTCACGTCGTCTTCAGGCTATACATATACTTGTATATGTTTGATATATGTATAGAGATAGGTACATGGATTGGGAAGGAAGGGATTGAATACAAAAGGTTACAAAATCTATCTTCAGTGGTTTGGAAAATATATTGAGTTGAGAAGGAATTCTGGGGTTTCTTGAAAAAAATATTTGCATTCGTATACCAGAGCTGTGTACTTTTTCCTTTGTAAGTGGACTTGAGTGGACTTGTACAGTTATGTTTTCGGCGTTCCTTAAGTCATCATCATCATCATCATCATCAGCCTGTAGCAGTCCACTGCTGGACATAGGCCTCTCCAATTGCACGCCACTTAGGTCTATCTTGGGCTTCTCGCATCCAGTTTTTGCCAGCCGTCTTGCGCAGATCGTCACTCCACCGTGCCTCAGGACGTCCTACACTACGTTTGCCGAGACGCGGTCTCCACTCTAGAACTCGTTTACCCCAACGGTTGTCGGTTCTACGGCTAATATGGCCAGCCCACTGCCACTTCAGCTTGCTGATCCGGTGGGCTATGTCGATGACCTTGGTTCTCTGACGGATCACTTCATTTCTGATGCGATCCCTCAGAGAAACTCCGAGCATAGCCCTTTCCATAGCCCGCTGAGCGACCTTGAGCTTGTGGAACATTCGAGCCGTCAGTGTCCACGTTTCGGCTCCTTGGACGCACTGATTGAAGACTTTCGTCTTCAGGCACTGTGGAATCGGCGAAGTAAGGACTCGACGTAGCTTCCCAAACGCTGCCCAGCCCAGCCGAATTCTTCTATTCACCTCGTTCTCAAAGTTGTTTTTTCCCAACTGCAATGTCTGCCCGAGGTACACATATTTTTGAACAACTTCGAGAACGGCACCGTGTATCGCAATCGGTTCCGGTAGAACATGTTCGTTGAACATGACCTTGGTTTTGTCCAAGTTCATCCGTAGGCCGATGCGTATAGAAGAGTCAGCCAGGTCATTCAGCATCTGTTGCAGGTCCTGCAGCGTCTCTGCCACGATGACGATATCGTCAGCAAATCGCAAGTGAGAGATGTATTCGCCGTTGATATTAATGCCACGTCCTTTCCAGTTCAGCGTCTTGAACATATCCTCCATTGCATTTGAAAACAATTTCGGGGAAATAACGTCCCCTTGTCTCACTCCTCGATGCAACGGTATGGGACTTGTTTGCTGATTCTGTACTTGGACGGACATGGTGGCGGTTTCGTAAAGACATCTCATCACTTGGATGTATCGCCAATCTATCTGGCAACGCTGCAGGGACTCCAGAACAGACCAGATTTCAACCGAGTCAAAGGCCTTCTCATAGTCCACGAATGCTAGACACAGGGGCTGATTATACTCTTCGGTCTTCTGTATAATCTGCCGCACTGTGTGAATGTGGTCTATGGTGCCGTATCCGCTCCGAAACCCAGCCTGTTCCGGTGGTTGGAATTCGTCGAGTCTACGCGCAAGACGGTTCGTGATCACTCTTGAAAACAGCTTATAGACGTGGCTTAGAAGGGATATGGGTCGATAGTTCTTTAGCAGGGTCTTATCTCCCTTTTTGAAGAACAGGACGACCACACTCCTACTCCACGCCTCTGGAGTTCTCCCTTCGAACAGGACAGCGTTAAAAAGCTTCTGGAGCTCCCTCAGTACGGGTTTACCTCCTGCTTTTAATAGCTCTGTTGTAACGCCATCCTCTCCAGGGGCTTTTCCATTTTTAAGCTGTCCAAGAGCGATCTCGATTTCGCCAATACTGACTTCTGGCAAGTCTTCGGTGAAATGGCGTGTTAACGTGGCTCTAGGATCATTTTCGGGATCAGGTCGAGATGCATGCGATGCGTATAATCGGCCATAAAAGTCCTCCACTTCCGAAAGGACTGCCGGCTTCGAAGCAACGACTTCTCCACTAGCTGTGGTCAACTTCGTCAGGTGGCTTCTTCCAAGAGATTGTACGAACACCTTTGACCCCCGATTCTGCTCGATCGCTCTTTCGATCGGAAGAGTATTGAAGCACCGGAGGTCGTGTCGTACGTTCTTGTTGATCTCTCGGTTTAGAGTCCGCTTTTCTAACGAAGTGATGGGTGGGTTTTCACGTCGTTCCTTCATTAGCCCCAAAGTCTTTTCTGAAAGCTTGGACTTCTTGCCCTTACGCTGCATGTAACAAAATCTCGTACCTTCTTCCCTGAGGACCCGAGTCACATTTTCGAGGTTCTGGTTTACGTCTGTGGTGGTTTCCACGGCAGCGAATTGGTTCTCCAGGTTTAGCTGGAATGTTTCACATCCTGCAATGGTTTGGAGCAGTGTTGGTCGGAGCCTGGACTTCATCAGACGGACACGTTGCGCCTTAAAGTTGATATTCAGAGAGCCTCGGACAAGTCGGTGATCGCTACCGGTATTGAACCTGTTGATCACGGAGACATCTCTAAATATGTGCCTTTTATTCGTCATGATGAAGTCAATCTCATTTTTAGTCCTAGTGTCGGGGCTTAGCCACGTCCACTTCCTTTGGGGCTGTTTCTTAAAGAAGGAGTTCATCAAGAAGAGCCCCTCCCGTTCGAGGAAGTTGACGAGCATTTGCCCCCTATGATTTCTGCGTCCAAAGCCATGGCATCCTACTACCGATTCGCCGAAATTCTGTACTCCCACTTTAGCGTTAAAGTCCCCCATGACAACGGTGTACTGGGTCTTTGTAGTGAAGTGGAGGGCCCTCGATATGTCATCGAACATATCCTCCACTTCATCGTCCGAGTGTGTCGAGGTCGGTGCGTACACTTGCACCACCTTGAGGCTATACCTCTCGGTGAGCTTTACAATAAGGTACGCTACCCTGTTCGACACACTGGACACTTCCACAACGTTGTCAGAAAGGGACTTGTTTACCAGAAACCCAACGCCACCTTGGGATTGTTGGTCTCCCTCTCGGAAGTACATAAGGTGGCCCGATTCTAGGGTTAAGGTGTCCTCCCCCTCTCTTCGGACTTCACTCAACCCCAGTATGTGCCACCTAATTTTCCCAAGTTCCACCTCTAGTTGCGCCAGATGCGAGTCAAGCCTTAGCGTGCGTCCGTTATACGCCAGGGTCAGTTGTTTGTGGTGGCCTCCCGTAGCCCGGAGATTCTTAGCACCCCTCGCCCCGCCGTTACCATGGTCGCCACCATGACCAGGAATAGCAGGGCCGCCGGGAACTAGGGGCCGTGACTTTTTGTTGTCCTGCATTGGAGGAGTTTGCCCGTAATCGCCACGCTGGGCAGGCGGGTTGGCGATCGCAGGGCGTAGCTTCTCGCACCGGTGACGCTGCTGCCCGTCACCGGCCTGTTGCATTTAGCGACGCCTGTTGGGATGGGTATACCGCCATCGGTCGGTTGTCAGAGCCTCGTTCGTCGATCAGCAGCATGCACCGCGTGCAGGTGAGGTTGACTTGGGTCAAAAGATGTTGGCTCGCCCCTTACATCCCTGTAGTTCCTTAAGTGAATTAGGTTAATATTTATAGCTGCATCAAGTGAGGTTTTAATTAAAATTGTGAAGAGTCTCAAGGTCACTGTCCTGTCCAAGATACGTTCCAGAAAACCGGTGGATGAATTCATACAACTTTCTAGGACAATGTGACGAAGAAAACCCAAAATTACGTGATTGGTTGGAGATGAGTCTGTGGAACCAGGAAAAGTGTATGGCACAAGAGCTCTTGGCATACCCATGCGCTGGACAGACCAAGTAAAACCAGGCCAAATTAAACTACTTGCTCATCTATCAATAAGGTTAATCATAAATTGCATTGTTATCTTCTGCCACAGATAAAGCAGCGTTTGGGAAGCTACGTCGAGTCCTTACTTCGCCGATTCCACAGTGCCTGAAGACGAAAGTCTTCAATCAGTGCGTCCTACCCGTCATGACATACGGAGCCGAAACGTGGACACTGACGGCTCGAATGGTCCACAAGCTCAAGGTCGCTCAGCGGGCTATGGAAAGGGCTATGCTCGGTGTTTCTCTGAGGGATCGCATCAGAAATGAAGTGATCCGTCAGAGAACCAAGGTCATCGACATAGCCCACCGGATCAGCAAGCTGAAGTGGCAGTGGGCTGGCCATATTAGCCATAGAACCGACAACCGTTGGGGTAAACGAGTTCTAGAGTGGAGACCGCGTCTCGGCAAACGTAGTGTAGGACGTCCTGAGGCACGGTGGAGTGACGATCTGCGCAAGACGGCTGGCAAAAACTGGATGCGAGAAGCCCAAGATAGACCTAAGTGGCGTGCAATTGGAGAGGCCTATGTCCAGCAGTGGACTGCTACAGGCTGATGATGATGATGATGATGATGACAGATAAAAACGACTTCGATGACCTGTGTTACCCAAAAGACTCAGAAATGGATGTCATAGAGTGGAGTGGAGTGGACCATCCAGAGGGATGGTGGAGTGGAGCACACAGATAAGTGTCATCATCATCATCATCTCAGCCGTAGGACGTCCACTGCTAAACATATGCCTCCCCCATGATTTTCCAAAAGGACTGGTTGGAAGCGGCCTACATCCAACGTCGTCCTGCGATCTTTATCAGATAAGTGTACCACAGAATTATTGAATGCAGAAACTATATGGGGATTATGTACTTCCATGCACTCATGCGATAGTAACCGGGAACAAAGTAATAGTGATATGGTATTAACACGCGCCAAATATACATATAGTTATGTATAATTATATAGTTATGAAACTAGCTGCGCT
The DNA here is from genome assembly GCA_917880725.1 of Selenia dentaria. Lineage (NCBI taxonomy): Eukaryota > Metazoa > Arthropoda > Insecta > Lepidoptera > Geometridae > Selenia > Selenia dentaria. The sequence goes on along the minus strand of OU862901.1, from coordinate 6,368,229 downwards.
CCGCGGTTTCACCTGCGTGATTATGTATGATGATAATGATATATAGCCTATATTATAATTAGTACTCACGGGATGTACACCACGATTAGGCGGGTTTTGGAGTTCCCGATATTTCGGCTCAGTTACATGCACCATGTTCACGGGTAGACTGAATAGCTTTCATGTGTTCTTTGATCACAGTATCAGAGAACACATCAAAGCTGTTAAGAACAATGAAAGACACAAATCTGCCATAGCTGAACTGCCGTATCTACTGGACTCAGGCCCTAACCACTGGATAGAATTTCACAAACCACAAGTCTTATCCACGGAACGCCACTATGTACCTAGGTTGGTGAAGGAAGCCATCGAAATCTTTTGTGTTATTTTGTGTGGCAATAAATAAATATTTCATTTTCATTTCAAATCACGAAATGTCCAAATTTCAATCGTGGTGATGGGTTCCAACTTGCCAGTGCGTGAAATCCAGTGGTAGGTTGTCTAAAAAGGATTAACAATCGTCCAAAATGTGATCAAACCAACATTCGCAGTGATATAGTTAGTGTGTTATGTCGAGACTTACAATCGAATTCGAGGGCCAGTGGTATCCACAGTAAAAGAGTGAGAAAGAGGGTAAACCGTTTTGTCTGCTCTTAAAACTTCGAACATTTTTCACATCCTATTCACAGCATATTCAGTCTACCCGTGAACATGGTGCATGTAACTGCGCCGAAATATCGGGAACACCAAAACCCGCCTATTCGTGGTGTACATCCCCTGAGTACTAATTATAATGTAGTTAGGAACCGCGAAAGTCTAAAACAGTGTGATATATAGCCTATGTTCATCACTATACAAAATGTATTCTAATGGTGAACGAATTTTCCAAATTTGTCCAGTAATTTCGGAGCCTATTCGATTCGAACAAACTTTCCTCATTATAATATTAGTATAGAATACACTAAAAAGGAATGTTTATTATCGTTGCTGTTGCTAAAAACTGTTTATTTATTTCTAGAAAACTTTCGTAACACTATTATATCAAAAATAACATTCAAAGGCTTAAACTAACAGCATGAAACTAATCACATATTATAATATTTTCACCAGTATTTTTAAGACGAACTTTGTTTTATTGTATGAATAAACATTGATAAATATATTTACTCTATTATATTGCAAAAGTGTTGATTTTTTAAAATGTAGGTACTCTTGATTTGGGCGCGTATAATTATGTTTTTAAAAACTAATTATTAATTTAATTAAAATTATAAAATAAAAATACGTGTTGCCGATCTGGAGGCTAATATAATTATGATCTAAAGTACATGGGCAGTTCACACCTGCCGAGACACAGGCAGCTGCGTCTGCATAATGACAATCTTATGTTCTAAGAGTTTCTATGCTGAGTAAGCACAATAAAGCTTACTCAGCAGCTTAATCTAGTACGGAGGGGCCAGGTGCATCCATAACTCCTCCCTCCTTAAGTGTAAAATTATCGGAAGAATCCATTTTACGGTTATTCCGATAATTTTGCGTAATTGACAAAATTTTCGTTATTCTTTTTCGATAAACATAGAGAGTAGAAATGAGAATACTTAAAATTAATAAGCTTAAAGTTACGAATCCTAAGCCCGCACTAAAGTTATGTTTTTCATCAAAAACACTTTCTATCACTTTGTTCACTTCACTTTGTTTGAGCGAGTACGACATAAACTTCAACTCATCGAGGGCGATCCCATGCATGTTAAGTGCATGTGCACTTAGTAGGCTCACGTTCATAGGTAGCTGTGGTAATGTTATGACTGGAAAGGGTTCTACTACACTAGTTTCCATAAAGATATGATGGCGAATCCAGATTCCGTTGATCTCTAGGTCACAAGGTTCATCTATCGTGACGAGGTAAGTCCCAAAAACAGGTTGTTTACTGACCTCGTAGTTACATTGCTTAGTTAGGGTTGTCTGCAAACGTGCAAATAGTATCCAACTGTCAGTGTTTACTCTTTGGATCTTGATTTCTTCGAGTTCGATTTCATGCTGTCTACAGTATGTTAGATCGTTGTCAAATCTCATCAGCTGTTCAATGCAACTGAACCCTTGATGCAGAGGTATATTATCTTCTGTGCATAGGAAGTTGTCGCCAGCGGAAAGTGAGCGGCACGGCTTATCTATTGGTATGTACTTCGTTCCTTTCGCCAAAAGGTAAGGATATTCTGGGATAATAGACGTGGTTATGTTTTTGGAATGGTGGAAAATTGGTAAGGAGTAAATCTTATAATAATTATAGGTACAATTATCAGTGAGTGGAACTTCCATAATAAACGTGATTTGGTTTTTCTTAATAAAACTTTTTACACAAATAGTCTCTTCTAAGTCTATCAAGTTCATTTCATTAGGTGGATATACTAGTGTTGCGAACTTAGATATTACTTGTAAGTGGTACAATAGCTCCGTAGAGTTTATAATCGATTGATGCATGATAGATACTTTACTTAATGCTAATGCTGTTTCTAGCTCACTTAGTCTAATAAATATAGTACGAAAACTGCTTATAAAGACATTAAACAAACCTAAAATATATGTAGAAAAAACCCAACTACTTTCTTTAGCAGCTAAATCTTGTAGCATTGTCTCTACTCTTTGGAGACGATTATCCAAAATTACAGAATTTTGATTAATCGTTTCCGTTACATTAATAAAGCTGTCAAACATTTTAGAGACCAGAGTAAGCTTTTTAGAAATAATTACTTGATCTTCGCTTAATTGAAAAGTCATTTTGTCATATTTTAGAGCATCGTCATGGTCCAGGTTTCCCGTAATGATTTTAATAATTGATCCCAATGGATTTATAAGGCCTCTTTTTAAGCGTCGTGGAACAAGCTGTCGGTATTTTTCTATTGTTATATTACGTATAAACTCTGTATGCATTTTGATACTAATAAATTCTTCACGATAAGGTTTATTCCTATCGATTAAATTACATAGTTGTTTAAAACTGTTCGTTATATAATTGAGATCGCTATAAATTCTTCCTAGGTTTATAGACTTTACTATAATCCAGTGCTCAGTTTGAACGTATGCTTGACCACTTTTAATCGGGAGTATCCCCGGGTTCCCTTCAAGAGATTGCAGATGAAGGGCCAGCGCCGGCACCGTCACCAGCAGTATGCACCACCTGTGGAGGGCGTTTTATATTTTTAACAGGAACTTTTGTTTCCCTTTCTCTTACTTGTACGGGCACTACATTCCTTATAGGTTTACCTAAAACTTTTGCTTTGACATATCTGGGTTTATCCTTACTTTTCCGTTTGTTTACATCTTTAGCGTAAATAGTTTTTCCTTCAGGAAACTCTATTTCCGCTTCTCCCCCTTTCTTCTCTCTAACCTTTTCTTTTATTGATACCATTTTCCCAGCTAATAATTCATACAAGACTCTTGTTCGCTTTGCGTGATCTTTAACTAATTGTTGCAAGTATTGCCTTTCAAAATTCATGCTAAAGGGGTTACTTGCATCAGTGTGCCCGAAAACCACTTCAAAAGGTGTTAGTTCGGTAACAGAATGGATTGTGTGATTGTAAGCCATTACTGAGTAAGTCATTACTGAAGCTGCGTCTGTACATCTCTTTTCATATTTGGCTAGTCTGTATATTTCTATAATCGTTGAGTGAAAACGTTCAATGAGACCCATTGAATTTGGATTGTTAGGGGTGCCAATGTGCAGATCAATTTTATGTAAGCCTAAAAACTCTTTCAGGAGCTCATTATTGAATTCAGTTCCTGGATCAGCACTTATCTTTTTGGGTATACCATAGTACGAAAAGTACTTCATTAAAGCTCTAATTACTTCGGGAGTTGATTTAGTTTGAATTTCTATTGCTTGTCCTAATTTGCTGAAGGCATCAATGAGAGTCAGATAGTATTTCCCTTCAATACTAAAAATATCTATAAATACTTCTTGGAAAGGTGAATCTTGTGTTTGCGTTAATTGCAGGGTAGGTTTCATAGGTTTACGGTCATACTTCATCTTTTTACAGGCTGCACATGCGTTGATGATTGCAGTAACTGTTTGTTGCATGTTACTCCAGCCAAAACTTCTACGAATTCTAACCAATGTCTCTTTAATCCCACGGTGGCACGTTTTGCCTTCGTGGTATTTTAATACTATTGCTCTTTGTTCGTTTTCATCCTCAACATATACGACACGCTCTGTGCATTCATATAATCGAATCGTATCCTTTTTGAATAGTTGAACTATTATGTTACTAAATTGTTTTCGGTGTTCACTTTCCTCAAAATAAATAAAATATTTAATTTTTGGCCTAATGTATTTTTTTAAGAATTCTTTTATTAATTCCAGGTTATTAATTGGTAAAAACACTTCTAAAACCTTTTGTTGTTTCCCAGATTTGTCATTAACATGCATTTCATTTTTAAGCCATGAGTATACCAAAATTTGGTTAGGCTTGGTGTCTATAGCCTCATTTAAAATTGGTATTCCTGTTGAGTCTAAGTCACCAGCAGAATGTATGGTCTGTGTTCTGCTACTTTGGTCTGAAGGTTGTCTTACAGGGTATATAGATATATCTTCAGTATTAGAAAATGTTGAAGCGTCGGATATAGACATAGGACCAGCTGATATCGTACCACTAGAATCTGAATCTACTATTATAGGTTTATCTAATACAGGTGGCTTGGGACTATGTTTCTTTTTGGGTGAAAGTTGAACAATGCTTTGAACGACCTCCTCCATTTGCTCTTGAATTTTTCGTTCTCTCTCTACGTTAACTTTCATTGAGTTTCCATCGTCATCATCCGAGTCTACAACATTAACCCTAATGCGAGAGAGGGCGTCTGCGTTGGTATTTTGTTTACCCTTCTTATATATGATTTCGAAATCGAAGTCTTGCAGGCGCAATCTCCAGCGGGTGAGCTTACTATTTGGATCCTTAAGGGAATTAAGCCAAGCCAAAGGTCTATGATCCGTATAAATGTAAAACTTTCGTCCATATAGATATGGCCTAAAATGTTTCGTTGCCCAAATTATAGCAAGTAACTCACGTTCTATAGTGCTATAACGCGTTTCTGTATCACTTAACGTACGGCTCGCGTAAGCAATCGGTTTATCACTACCTATTTGCCCTTGGGATAAGACTGCTCCTAAAGCGACATTCGAAGCGTCAGTAGTCAAAATAAAAGGTTTATCATGGTCAGGGTACTGTAACAATGGAGCATGAGTCAATAGCTCTTTACACTTGTTGAAGGCGTCAATGTAAGTTTGGTCAATTATGATCTTGTTTCGTTTTTTCAGGCATGATGTCAGTGGTTGGGTGATTTTGGCAAAGTTTTGTATAAATCGTCGGTAGTAACCGACAAGGCCAAGAAAACTTTTAATTTCAGTCGTAGTTTTAGGTAAAGGGAACTCAAGAACAGCTCTAATTTTATCGTCATTAGGTCGTAATCCATCTTTAGTTATAGTGTGTCCAAGGTACAGTACTTCTTTCCGTAAAAACTCGGATTTATCTAACTGTACCTTTAGATTCGTCTGTCTCAGTCTATCAAATATTAATCTTAGTTTTTGTAAGTGTTCCTCTAGACTACTTGAGTAGATAATTACGTCATCAAGGTACACCATGCAGTGGAGGCCTTGTAAGCCTCTTAACACATTGTCCATTGTGCGCTGAAAAGTTGCTGGTGCCGTTTTGAGGCCAAATGGCATACGGAGAAATTCAAAATGGCCGTTTTGTGTACTAAATGCTGTTTTCTGTCTGTCCTCTTCCTCGACTTCGATTTGATGGTACCCGCTAGCTAAATCTATCGTACTGAAGTAAACGCTTTTTCCTAACTTGTCAAATAAGTCGTTTATATTCGGCAAGGGGTATTTGTCGTCGGTTGTTAAGTCATTCAGTCGTCTGTAGTCGATCACCATTCTATATTTCACTTCTCCTGATGCGTCCATCTTCTTGGGCACCAGGTGTACAGGTGCGCTCCAAGGAGAATGAGACTCTTGTATAACATTGTCTGTCAATAACTTTTCTACCTGTCTATTTATTTCATTTTGTTGAGTCGGGGCCTGTCTGTATGGTTTAACGTATATCGGGTCTTCGTTTTTGGTGCGTATAGTATGTTTGACCTGATTAGTAAATGTCAAGGGTAGTTGGTCACAGTAAAATATGTCCTTGTACTCTAGACATAGTCTATAAATTTTCTCACGTTCTTCGTCGTTTGTATGGTCAAGTCTAATTTTGTCCAAATTTTCAGTAAGTAAATTGTCTGTGTCAATGTCTGTCATATTTTTCGTGAAATTAAGGTTGCATTCTGTTTCTTCAAATTGAACTACTGTTAAAGGTTGTTTTATAGTTATAGTCATAGAACGCTCTAAGGTATTCTGAATTACCGTAGATGCATAGCCATTAATGCAATTCACTATTGCACTAGGCATTCGCAAACCATCTGCAAATTCTTTGAAATCAAGAATAGCGTCACCTGAATGTTGGTCAATAGGCAGTTTGACGCGCTGTTCTGATCGTGGTGGTAGTTCAATAATGTAATTTAAATTATTGTTGATTATTGGTATACAAGCCGCATTAGTTTTTAATACTTTGTCCTTTAAATCAATAAGGGCGCCTAATTGTTGCAAAAGATCGTTTCCAATAAGCCCATCGTAACGTGCATCAACGTCATACAAATAAAATTTGTGATAATCGTTGCTATTAAAGGTAGGCATTAGGGGAATTTCTATAACCTCATCATGTCTACTCGATGCATGAGTACTGACTACTTGGAATGGTTCCTTACGTACAAATTCACCAAAATATTCATATGCTTTTCGAGGGCTTATGAATGATCTCATACTTCCTGTATCTATCATAAAATTTGAGTCTATTTCTTCTATATACACATACGGAAGTTTTAAATTTGGATCGCAATTTAGTTCTAAGATTTCTTGTCTGTCGAAGCGGTTTCGCAAAAATCCTGAGATTGAGGAACGTCAGTCTGTTCTAATGCTTCACTATGTTCGTCCGTGTTAGGTTCATCACTATAATAGTATGATCCGTCATCATAAGAGTATTCGTCTTGATAGTAATACACGTCATCATAGTTATTATGTCCTTCATCACTGTCTAATGTCAGTTCGTTTAGTCTAAAACCCTGTTGTGGCCTAAGAGGCGCTGTCCTCATGGATACGTCACTTACTTGCAATTGGGGCTTCTGTACCTGTGGTGGTGTATAGCCGAGTTGTTGGGGTGGTCTATATCCCATTTGTTGTGGTGGCCTATACCCAAACTGTTGAGGTGGCCTATAGCCAAACTGTTGAGGTGGTCGGTAGCCAAACTGTTGAGGTGGCCTATAGCCGAACTGTTGAGGTGGTCTGTACCCAAGCTGTGGCTGAGACCCCAGTTGTGGCTTATAGCCGAATTGTGGCTGCGGTCGGTTTTGACCTTGCATTTGCGCGTTAGGAGGAATACCGAAGTTAAATTTAGGTGTGTTAATAGGCATGATGGGTCTAAACCCAGTTGGTTGAGGTACGTTGCCAAATCGAAACCCTGGTGCACTTGGAGTATGCACGGTTATACCTATGGCTGGTTTTGAAACTTGGCTGTTGCTCTGAAATCGGTTACGCGCGCTATACTGCTCGAGGAAGTTAACTTCTTCGAGTACTATACTCAAAGCTACTTCCAATGTTGAAGGTGATTTTAGTCTGACTATACGAACCATATTTTCCGGAAGGTTGTATAAGAATACGTTCAGAGCTGTATTGTTGTAAATAGTTATTTTCGCGCGTTTCATTTCTGCGTCCGTAATTAAATTAACTTTTGAAATTAACACTGACCGAACACTCTGGATCCTGTTACAAAACTCTAGAAAACTTTCACCGGATTTTATTTTCATAGATTCTAATTCAATACCAATACATGCTTCGCTACGCGGATCTCCAAAATGTTGCTGAAGTAAGTCTTTTAACGCGGACCAATTGACGATATCGTCACGTTCCGATAACAGCGCAGCTGCGTTCTCCGTAAGCCTGCTAGTTATCGTGTGAAACACATATAGATTCTGCTCTTCATTGCCTCTACTATTAAATCTTTCTATGACATATTCACACTTTTTAATATATAAATTTAAATGTCGCTTATCACCATTAAAAAGTGGAATAATTCTAATCACTTCGTTTGGAATAGAAACTATGGCTACATTTTCGACCGACATTGTAGAGCAGTTAAGGTTTAGAGAGTACACAACACTTAATTATGAATAATCCTATAAATTTAACACACACAAAAACACATGAAATAAAACAGTATAATACACACGTACACAAGAAAATATTTTTGTAAAATTTGTAAATGTGAAGTAATATTTTTATATGCAAATATAGTTTTAAATATAAATATTTTAATTATTTTATATCATATTAGCATAATATATGATTCAATTATTACAGAATAATGATCTATTTCGAGATCAGTTATTTATTCTATGCTAAATATGAGAGACAATAACAGAATCTAATTTATATTCTGTTTTGTCTGAATGTTTCTTTACTCTATGTAAATTCTATATTTAGATTATCCTTACTAAAAATTCATATTAAGAAAACCAAGCACGTTATATTGAGAGAGTTCCAATCTCAATAATAACATTCACGTTACTTAATTACACTAATGAGAAATACAGGAGGATTTAGGAAACAAAGGAATGGCGAAAATTTTGACTCACCAGCCGATGCTCACTCTTTCTCCCATACTCGTTTATACGCTTACTTTGACCCGATCAAAAAGAAATTTATTTGGTTCGACGGATCCACTCGCGGCTTACGCAGGGTTTTTCCAACGGTTTTGTACGTCGGGAAATCTCCATACACACTCGCGAAACTGGTGAAAATCCGGCACGGCTGCGCCACTCTTGATTTGGGCGCGTATAATTATGTTTTTAAAAACTAATTATTAATTTAATTAAAATTATAAAATAAAAATACGTGTTGCCGATCTGGAGGCTAATATAATTATGATCTAAAGTACATGGGCAGTTCACACCTGCCGAGACACAGGCAGCTGCGTCTGCATAATGACAATCTTATGTTCTAAGAGTTTCTATGCTGAGTAAGCACAATAAAGCTTACTCAGCAGCTTAATCTAGTACGGAGGGGCCAGGTGCATCCATAACTAGGTACATAATTGTATTATTTTTTACGTTTTGTTTTTAACCCTGGACTCTAAGACACAAATAACACCTGCTTCCTAACTTTAAATACCTACTCTCATGTCTTATTTATATGTTTTTACGACACAGAAGTATGCACAATTATGTAGATGAAGAATCACGTTATACACTAATATACTAAGTTTATGAAATAAAAGTTTGCTCTTGCAGGGCCTTAAGTTTTACTTTATTTAAGGCTAACGCTGTTTCTTGTCACATTTACGTTAAATCATCTTATTTCATAAATACAACAACAATTTTACGTTACCCTTCATTATCTAGGGCGGATATCTCAAAACTCTTATAAGTGTGAATAATAATTACAAGAGGGCGTCTTTGGGGGCAAAATGGGGGTCTCCCCCCTCTTGGGGGTGTTCGTTAGCAAGCCCTAATGCCAGCAGACATTAATCATTCCTTTCATAAAGAGTGGGCCCGTAGATAAATAAGTGTAGTATGTGTTTTCTTAGGCTACCCCTTCTTGAGAAAACGATGTATTAGTATGGATAAGCCTTGAACATTTTCTTAGCAATAAGCTTTTTTTATAATCTAGATTAGGTTGTTTGTAAAATTAATACGTTTTTATAATATTTGCGTGTGGGTATATAAATATAATACAGTAAAAATAGTATGGTAATGATGTGATGGCATGGAAATTTCTAATTTTTGGTCAAACCATTAAAAACTCCCTAATTATTATTACTAATTCTTTTAGCATTTTTTAAGTTGAAATGCTCAAGGGAAAAGATATAATCAAAAGAAACAATTTTAGTTATGTAAAAAAGTTGGCCACTAGCCTATCAACCAAGCCACACTGGGACCGCGTGGTGGATTATGAGCCAACTTCTCTCTCTGAGAGGAATATTCGAGTCCCAGCAATGGGCTGACTACTACCAAAATATATATTTTATACCGGCGACTGGCCGGTTGGCGCAGTTGGTAGCACCCCTGCCTTCTGAGGCGCTGGTCCCACACAGACATGTTCATGCACACAAATGTTTGCCCAGTCCGGGGATCGAACCCGGGACCAGCGGCTCAGAAGGCACACACCCGTGTATATGTATTTAAGTGTGTATATCAGTCATCAGGTTACCATAGTATAGGCTCTGCCTAGTTTGGGACCTGCAGACTTTTGTTATTATATAGGTTCTGAAAGACCAACAATAGAAGTTGCTCTAAGTCAGTAATGTATTTCCTGAGAAGACGGAGTTTAAGAATATTTCCTCCACTATCGGAACGCGAACCTTAAGGGACAAGGAAACTCGACTTAATAGGAGGTAAGGCTCTGGTGCAAGAGGCTTTCTTGATCGGTACCACTGCCGAATATTCTACTGAAACAATAGCATTACAGTGTTATAGTGTCAAGGGCACTGTAGCAAGTGTAATTACTGGGCGAAAGAGACTCAAACACCAATGTCTTGGGGTGACGAGCACAGTACAATGAGCAAAACTACAGTTCTTGTCATGCGTCACTAAGGCGCTGAACACACAGAACAGACGCACGACGCAGACGGGGCGCGGACATATGTCTCTTCCGCGTTCCTTTCATACAAAATATACAGATGAGTCGCGTCGTTACTTGTCTGCGCTCTTGTATTAAACATACAAAAGAACTGGACACGGGCGTGAGTGGACGAGGGACGAGCGAGAACGATATTAGTTTTATCTTCTGATATTTCATCCTGTCAAAATCGGACGGCTCGATGAAGTTACTTGAAAACCGTTATTTCTTGCCCCGCACAGTGTCTCGTCCGTGCCTCGTCTTTTCTATATGTTTTAAAAAGTCGCGACAACACCCGGTCCGCGTGTTGTCCGCGCCCCGTCATCGTCTTACATCTTTTCTGTGTGTTCAGCGCCTTAATCCATACGGTGTATTCCTCCCGTACCGTGATAATTAAAACAAAAGACTTATGAATTAAACGGACGTATATATACGTCTCTGGGACGCAAAGGGTTAAATGTCAACCAAACAAACTTAAAAAAAAGACGTTCAGTAACGTCACTTCCTGTCGCATCCATACTAATCGAACACAACTTCCTCCGCGTAGCAAGGCGGTGCTGCCACATAATTATTCATCTTAAATTGCACGTGTATGGCTGTGTGTATGCGTACATACAACGTAGCATATATATGTTATACGTATACGCAGTAACTCAGACCATACTAAATCATTATCGGTATAGCTGCTGAAGATGACCTATTTTTAAGCGACTTCAAAAAAGGAGGAGATTCGATTTCGATGTGTTCGACTGTATATTTTTTTTGTAGTATATTCACCCCCGATCCCCGCGAAACTTTGAGTTTTGAATTATTTAAAGAAATCAATATACGAGTATTAACTTTGTCTTCCTTAAATTATTTGCAAATATAATGGATGTTAATAAAAAAATACATAAATATAAGTTAAATAGTAATCACCACCCTTTTAATACTAAGAATACAAATAGGATATCTGTACCTAGTTTTAGACTTGCGAAGTCGTTGCTAGGAAATTGTGTGCGTTTTTACAATAAAATCCCAAAACACACAACTGAGCTCACAGAGGGATAATTCAAGTTGACTGTAAAAAACTTTAACGTTTAATAAAAAAAGTATATTATAAAGTCCAAAATTATATATAAGACAAAGATGCTTGGAATCCTCAACTTCTGGCAAGCTGTCATTCTGTCACCCATAAAATGTAATATTAGCAGTAATTAGGGACTCCGAGTTTCTTGTCGCTTTTTCTCGGTAGGCTATATATACATTTTGGAACGCAGCGGTAGAGTCTTTAAAGTACATTATAATTAATATCTTTGATGCCTAAATTGAATAAATGATTTTGACTTTGACTTTTATATCGTTTATCAGTGATCAGGCAGGTTACCATAGTACAGGCTCTGCCAAGTATGGGACCTAAAGACCTAGTCTGGATGCTGGTGATATTATTATACTCGTATTATATTTTGGTTGAAATGTTCTACTGTTTATATGATGATATATGATGGTACTTCTGAGACAGTGCTCAAATTTCCTTCTTTTGTAAGAAACGCTCGCTCGCAATTTATAAATTTATTAAAGATTTCTGTTGCGCAGCGTTTGGAATTTAATTACAAAGGGGTGGAATGGAACACCCCCTATTTTAGCGTCTTGGGTGGGTTTATGCGAAAGTTATGTTTACGAGGTTTTCATAATTTACCTATTTACAAATTTATGTACTTTAATTACTTGTTAGCTTATTCTGTTATATATTCACAGTAAATCAAGCATTTTATTAGAATTATTGTACTAAGAATTTTGTTATAAAAACTAACGTGATTTTCACTCATTTTTGATTAGAAATACGGGATTACTCACGTACTATTTATCGGATAGGTCCGACTATAGTTTTGACCACATTCGGTGGTCTTTTTCAAGGAGTGTTCGGGACGCCCGCGTCGATGACGTCTCGCTTAGCACAGTGCTCGTCGACGCGTTCAAAACTATTAGTCCTAGGACCTATCCGATAAATATTACTTTCGTAATCCCGAATTTTTAATTAAAATAACACTAAAGGATGTTTTTTTATATACATTAAGTGTACATGCATTAAATAAGAAAGAACCTACGTCTAAATATTTAGATATTATAATTATACGCCAAAGAACAAAATCATCATCATCATCATCATCATCAGCCTGTAGCAGTCCACTGTTGGACATAGGCTTCTCCAATTGCACGCCACTTAGGTCTATCTTGGGCTCTAACAAAATCACCATGGCCTATTTTTTACGTTCTCGCAAAATTACAACGTTTCATCATTTTCCAATAGATTTTAGGGATAAATTTAAAGCTATTTGTCAATTTTAATGTTATTTTGTTGGTTTAACTTACGCGGTAGGTATAGTCGAATATCTCGACCGGAGCAGTAGCAGCACTAGCGCGAACGCAGCCAGGTGCGCAAGTACTCCATGAAGAAGCGGCCCGGACGGTCACGCAACCGGTCGAGATATTCGACTATACCTAAGCGCGTTAATAACGCGTAAGTTAAACCGTCAAAATAAAATTAAAATGTGTAATATTTACGAAAGTTTCAACATATTTGTCAATGTTGCATACGACTGTATATATTGTGTATTTTTTATCTAGCTCAAAATATAAAGGAATTAAAACTACGAGTAGGTTGGTTCGTATAGGTGATCAATTGTTCACCTCTTATACAACCTTATAGAATTCTCTTAGGGCAGCTTATGATTTGGGTAGCTATGGAGTAAACGGTCGTGACAGTGCAAAACTACTTAACTCACTTTTCATAGAAATATTGTTGAGTTACGACTAGACGAAGTGCTCGCAGCGGAGCTGGACTTGGCGATCTTAACCGATCAACAAGATAAGCAACACTTGCTGCGGTCAGGACTTGGATGCGTGACCGGTAGTGGCATTATTCAACTGAGCAATTCCGTGCTTTGGAAGGCACGTCAAGCCGTAGGTCCTGGTTGTTTGTCTAAGGACAATAGTCGTTAGGCTATATCCAAGGCCTTCGGGTGGCTGGAAACTTCAACATGGGTTGGCCACTAACCTATCCACCAAGCCGCACTAGGCCCGAGTGGTAGATTATAGCCCAACTGCTCTCTCTGAGAGGAAGGCTCGAGTCCCAGCAGTGGGAACAAAATGGGCTGATTATAATTACGACTAGTTTACACTATCACAACGAACACACACTATTGCTTGTGACGTCATTACACCTCCGGATATGTCTCGGTGGACGAAATAACTACCGAAACTAAACCTAATATAGATAACGCCTTGGTAGCTTATAAAAAATCTGTAAGTACTTAATTGTATGTACATTGTTTTATATATAAAAATCAATGAATGTTCGTTAGTCTCGCAAAAACGCGAAAACGGCTAGATTGATTTGTTTTTTTTTATCATGTTCGCGTCAAGACAGAGGGGGTCCAGGAAAGAAAAAAAATCATAATCAACATCACCCATTACATATACGGTTGTAGTATGAAGTATTGTCAACTCGCTGGTGCCCGCGACGTCGTCTGCGCAGGATTACTACTTCGAGTAGCTTATTATCTTCTCCAAAGTCATATCTATCTTTATACCAAAATGTAATAAGTGTTTATATGGTATAATATGTATATGAATAATTGATGACGAATCATAAATGATTGAACCAAATAGGTATATAAAAATATATATATAAAATCCCCGCCACAGCAAGACAAAAGCAAAAAAATAATTAATAACATTTTATGCACGGGAATAGTCGTTAAGAAAGTATTTAGTTATAATATGTTTTTCATTTAATGGTGCTCGGTGGCAGAAAGATTGTGGTAGTAGGAAAGATAGAGGGGAAGAGACCACGGAGCGATCACCTTGCAGCTGATCTGACCAAGTGAAGGCTCTGGCAGGTTTTCTGTCACCACTTCCCTGAGACAAGCCGATGACAGGCATGCATGGAAGAGCTGGTGAAAAACTCTGCAAAGAAGTATAAGATGAAGAAGAAGTTGCAGTAAAATATGACAACAGAATCTCACTAGATACACAAATGTAAGCCTTATTCAATGTAGAATAATGTACAGAACAGATATCCGATGGGGCCGGAAGGTTCTGGAGTGGAGACCACGGACCGGTAAGCGCAGGGTAGGTTGTCCACCGACATGGTGGACAGACGACCTGATAAAGGTCGCAGGACGACGTTGGATGCAGGCCGCTACCAACCGGTCCTATTGGAAAATTATGGGGAGGTATATGTTCAACAGGGACGTCCTAGGGTATAAAAACTCATCAATAAGTTTTGTATTTTTTCACATCGTTTAATGATATAATAATAATACTGTTTATTTACCAATCTCATTACATTCTGTTAAGCTATATAAATAAGATACTTAAAATGAGCCTTTAATAACTTTGAGGGCTTTAAACTAGGCTGAGCCTGTATTTGGGTACCCAATTTAGCTTGATTGTGGTCTGTACGTATTTTATCCTTGATGCTTTAAAAATCATATTTACCTATTTGTTTCTTTTTTAACTTACTATTAGTTCAAATTGAACTCAACACATGAAATGTAATAATCGTTCACGCACACACGTGTAAGTAAGCAAATAACAAAGACGCTCACTAACACAAGAAAATAGTTGAAGGATATTTAAATAACACAATGTTTGTTCTGGCCCCAAAAACTTTAGCCGCCCCTCTTGCTAAGGGCGATACCACACTTAAATATCTCGCGATATCGTACTATGTTCTTTATCCTAAATACAGCCATGCGATTCTCTAAGTGCAAACATCGTTAATAAAGTTCTTACTTGGTCAGTTGGGATACAACTCGTTAGAAGTTAGGAGAATGGCCGATCAACTCCTGACCTATTGTAAGGTGCTCAGAGTGTCAATCGACTGTATTCACCTGCACAGCCTTGCGTGTACGTTTTATATACCTGATGAGTCTGGGGTCTCAGCAAACAGGCGCGGTCGACCGCAGAATCTCTTCAGTGTAAACAGTGCACGAACCACAGCGCGAAGTAAGACTCCGCTCGTTCGTGCTCCCCACCATCTCAATGCCTTCCTTGTCGCCAACACTGATTGCGATTGAATGACTGATGACTTTAACAATGTCATGCTGGTCATACTTGCCTATTGTGAGAGCCTCGTTGACCAATGGGACAGATGTGCCAAGCCTGACAGCTCGACAGATCTTTGTGATTTTGACTGCGAGTATTCTTAAGTTTAAGATTACAATGATTAAATAATGACGACATATTTGAATGTAAAATGGAATTTTGTTTGACCTATATTGTAATAATTTATATAATATTTTTGATACTAATGAATGATTGATTCATTACCATGTACGTTTTTTTAAATCTATAATTAAGTAAATTGGACCTAAAACATGTAATAAATTGCCATCTTAAAATATGCTATTGGAATATGTTTGTGACATGAAATTAAACTTATTAAGTAGGTACTATTGATTTAATTAATTTTGTGAGATAAATGTAATTGTATTTTGAGACGTTTTTATCTCAATAAACAATTTATTATTATTTATTTATTATTATTATTTATCGTTGCATTTTTGACAACATCCGTGAAACAAATGACGGGATGACAAGAAACGTTGGAAAACAACCTTAAGAACAAGTCGACATCTCATAAAGTATTTGACATCGGTAAGCTCGTCGACGAGCTCGTTGAATCATTTGAGAATCGCAAGGCTGTTCCATGCCTATTAGAGATAATTATTAACTTCACTAGCTGCGCCCCGCGGTTTCACCTTATATTATTTATTTATATACCTTCCCTGTAACAGAGCGCTAAAAACAAAAAAGGTTTTTTTATAATCGGTCCAGCTACGAGTATAATCGAGTTTTGGCAAGACTAATGAACAGCAATTGATTTTTATATATAAAGAAAAAGAAGAATATATATAAGGCGCAAAGATGGAGGTAACATATTTGTGCCGTAAGGAGTTGAAATTTTGGGTCCGTGGGGTCTAGGCGCATACGAAATATTCAGAGACTTGCCTAAACGTTTGGTTGCAGCGTCCGGTGACCAGAATGCTGGCTCATATTTTACGCAAAAATTAGCATAGCTAAATGCAATGGAAATGCAGCATTCTGGATATGTGTAATGGATGGGGGAAGATCGGGCTGCGGAATAAGTGTATGAGTGACGTCCGGATGGACGAAGGCTAGGCTATCTAGGCCTTATATCGCTGGAGAGAGGAGGAGGGATACAGTCGAGGAGGACCTTTGCGAGGTTCGTTCCATACATTAGGCAGACAAAGCTCAAGATAGAAAAGGATGGTGTTTCCTCTCTTAGGCCAAGAGAGATAAGGTTGCTGAGTCGTCGCGGAGTAATTAAGCAACAATTCCAAGTTCTGAACAATAACAGTAATTTTTTTATAGGTGATGTATTATGTACTTACCTATCTTGCACATAACACACTTTTGGCATCGTCTGCGCCGTTCGGACAACAAAATACTCATGGCCATCTCTGACGACATAAGCAGTCCCATTTTCAGGTATACTGGATCTCGGTCCACATGAACGAAAACAAACAAATGACCAAGCACACCTGTGCAAGTTAGTTTATAAGTTATTAATAACGCCCCCTATAAAGGTAAAGTTTATTTTGTATATTTAGTTTTATTTTTATTTGTAATTTGATGAGGTGTATTGTATACTATACAATATGTAATTTAATATTTAGATGGGTCCTTTTGCCTGCAATAAACAATTTTATTATTATTCCTTTTATTAAAAAAAAATCACGGATTTAATCCGGCCCTTTACAGAGGCATAAGTAGGGCTGTAGCCAACACTTAGAGGCCTGTTTGGTATAGCAAATACAATGAAGTATAAAAAACAGAAACATTTTGGATGGATGGTGACAGGGTATATCTATTATAAAAATGGGCAATATGGCAAGGCTATTGATATGAACTAATTAGTGACAAGGGAGTTAGTGGGCTACTGAAGAGACTACGGCACCTGCCAAGTTCAGTCTCATTTTGAAATATTTAGGCAGGTGGTGACTTGCCACCCACTAAACGGACCCCCCACAAAGGCCACCATCAATGGTGACAAAAGGGCAACGTTGATGTGGATGGCTAAAGGGTGTCGAGCGCAGTTATGCCCTTTAATTAAAATAAATCCAATGCATATGTAGTTTTTTACTTCATATATACATCGCCTCGCTCAGCCTTCTTCACATAGCTCTACCTTAACAACGATATTTCTTCATTCCACCCCCCTTTACCCGTGTTAAGGGTGGGAGGTGGTTCCATTTTAATTAAATCGCGCTAAACTCGGGCAAGTAAAAGACGTTTTGGTATTTTCTTTGTGCGCAGGTGAAAGATTTTAGGGGTTGTTATGGGGGTAAATGTTGCGAGGGGTTGTTATGTAAAGTGGTAAACGTGTAGTTTTAGTAAAAGATGTACTTTGACGTCACGATGAGAAAATATGTTTCATAAAGACTGAGAATTTTAGCGAAAAATTAAAAAGTCAAAGTCAAAATCATTTATTCAATTTAGGCATCAAAGACGCACTTATGAACGTCAATTTTTCATTATAATGTACTTAAAAGCCTACCGCCGCGTTCCAAAATACATGGAGCCAACCGAGAAGAAGCGGCAAGAAACTCGGGGCCATTCTTTTTATATAGATGTTTTTACAATGTTTTTACTTAGGTACTACAAATATTAGCTACAGTGTGTTGCCTTACAAAAGAGAACATAATAATGGTATCAGTAGGGCAAGACACGCTACACTTTGACATCTTAGTACACGAGTAGATAGATCCTGGAGTGATCAGTCCCAAGCTGTTTTATCCTCCAAGTAATCCGAAATTTTGTAATAACCTTTTTGACAGAGTTTAGTTTTAATAGTAATTTTAAAATTATTAATAGGCAAATCTCGGATAACATTGGGAACTTTATTATAGAATCGTATACATTGTCCCATAAAAGAATGACTTATTCTGTGGAGACGCGTTACATGTACGGATAGCTTGTGCTTATTTCGCGTGTTGATGGAATGAGCATCACTCCTTTTATCAAAACTGCTAATGTTTTTCTTTACATACATTAGATTTTCATAGATAAACTGAGAGACAACAGTTAGAATGTTTATGTCTTTAAATTTCTGTCT
The DNA here is from genome assembly GCA_917880725.1 of Selenia dentaria. Taxonomy (NCBI): domain Eukaryota; kingdom Metazoa; phylum Arthropoda; class Insecta; order Lepidoptera; family Geometridae; genus Selenia; species Selenia dentaria. Next base: position 6,349,426 of record OU862901.1, on the reverse strand, counting down.
AAGGGAAACTCTGGGAGCCAAACTGTAGATCGCTCGTATAGCCCTTTTTTGCAGTATAAAAATAGAATTAATATCTGCAGAACATCCCCAGAGCAGTATGCCATAAGTCATAACGCTATGGAAATAACTAAAATAAACTATTCTAGCTGTGTCTACATCAGTTAATAGTCTAATTTTTTTAACAGCATAAGCTGCTGAACTGAGCCTACTAGACAATTTTTTAATGTGGGGACCCCATTGCAATTTAGCGTCTATAGTAATTCCTAAAAAGACTGTTGACTCCACAAGGTCCAACCCTGTTCCATTCAATTGTATATTGGATTCTACTTTTCTCACATTTGGTGTCGAGAACTTTATACAATTAGTTTTCTTCTCATTGAGGAGAAGATTATTTGTATTGAACCAATTCACAACTTTAGCTAATGCATTGTTAACATCGTCATAGTTTAATAACTGCTTTTTAATTTTAAATAACAGTGAAGTGTCATCTGCAAACAATATAATCTCGTGATTCTTCTCTACATAATAAGGTAAGTTATTAATATAGATTAAAAACAAGAACGGCCCTAGTATTGAACCTTGTGGAACGCCCATTGAGATTATAGAGCCGGGCGATTTTTTACCATTTATGTCAACCCTTTGAATTCTACCATTTAAATATGAAGTCAAAAGGTTGAGAGCCATGTTCCTAATACCGTAGTGTTGTAATTTCCTGACAAGTATATCATGTCGGATGCAGTCAAATGCCTTAGATAAGTCACAAAAAACACCTTAGGCATCTTGAGAGTATCAAAAAAAAACATATACAGTTTTTTTATTCTGTAGCTAGGTGGGCTTAGCCGTGTAAGACACGAGATAAACAGAATAACTGTATTATATAATATGTATATACTAAAAAAAATAGTATTTAATTAGTAATTTTATTAACTAATTAAAAAATTAGTAATTAGGTATATATTAAAAAAAACACAGGTCTTCTCTAAGACCGCCCGGCATCGCTATTAATGCCATTATAAAAATAGGTTTCTCCAGGAAAAGCGCACAGATATTCTTATATATCACAGATTTAGATTGATATTAAAAAATGGTTCTCCTCGCTATCTTATTAATAGTACAAATTATTCATCATCATCGTCATCATCTCAGCTGTGGGACGTCTTCTGCTGAACATATGCCTCCCCCATAGATGGTTACATCTACGAGAAAGCAACTTTTTTATGCTTTGGGTGGAACAAGCAGATGGGGCCGCCTGATGGAAAATGACAGTCGCATGTGAATAAGTGTAATATTAGGGGCATCAGAAATACTTTGCCGAACTTTGAAGTATCTATTGACCCATAACTGACAGTAGATATAGGAGAATAGTTTCGTCTTTTTTTGAACATTAGAGTATAAATAAGCACGTTATAAAGCGCCTTAAGAAGTATGAACCCAGCAGAAGTATGAATAGCACAGTCTCATAACAATGTGAGTTATATTGAATCGGCAATAATAATAATAATATAATAATAATAATAATATTTATTTCAGTAACCAAAGTATACAATCTTCAATCTTAAGCGACCAGGGTTTCCTTTTAAGCAAATAATGCCTGTATTAGGAGTCCCTGCTCTTCCATAACATAGAAAAAAAAATACAATTTAAAGTGTATGTGTGGTGAGTGTGAAAGATGGTGAATGGGAATGTTTGTGTTTGTGTAAGGGGGTGTGAACGTGTGTCTGTGTGTAAGTGCTGAATTGTGTAACTTATTGAACCTTACTAAACCTGAATTAGCATATATACAATATTTTATTGCTTTTTGTGATGAAAATGTAGTAATGTGCAAGAGTGTAAAAATATTTAACAGAAGAAAAATAAAATGGAATAGTAACATTTATTTTCATTGGTAAGCAGTATCATCATCTAATAAAGCGCAATAGTAATCGTATCGATACGTCTTTATAAAACATTTGTTTATGATCGGTACAACAAACGCGTGCTCAATAGCTTGCTTACGTAAGTAGGACTCTAAGGTTTTAGGACTAATAATGACATAGGAAGCAATGCATCTTAGAACTGACTGAACTGTTCAAGACTGCAACGGACAGTGAAGTGCAGAGGATGTTTGCAGGAGGACGAAACCGTGAGTCACGTGCTGTTGCAGTGCACGGCCATAGAAAGTACACGGAACACAACCAGGGGCCTTACTATGAGCTCTTAAAGCAGGACTTCTAGACAACTGCCCGGTTTTTTCGTACCATGACAACTTTAAAGCAGGCCTGCTCAGGCCTACTATTCAAGAACCACAGAAAAACCGTTCACCTGTTTTTTTTGTATGGACCTTTGTTAACATGACGCTCAAAACCCACTCAGTTCATTAGCTTACAAACGTGTAGGTGTCTGCAATGTTGGTTATAGTAAATTGTAAGAATGTCAGATACAATATTATATATATTTATTACGTTCACTTTTGAGTAAACAATATTCAAACAGTTCACCTAAATGACCGTCATGGTATGATTTCATTCAAAACTGTTTAAGTCAGGTTTAAGAATCAGCTGTTGTGGCAGCGACCCAAGGTCATACTGGTGTTGGCGGGGGAAATGCACAATACACCCCAAGCGGGACCTCAGTGCAGGACTTAGCGCCCCACACAGAATAAGAATAAGCCACTGGATGCTTTCTCCGTTAAATTCAGCTACTGGTGATCTGGGGAGTAGTTGATCCCATATAGTAACTGGTGGTAAGGTACATTGAAAATTACAACAACAAATATTTAAATAGGTCTTATGGTCTATGGGAAACCTATTTCCGTGGTAAAAAGTTTTACATCTCCTTTTCCGGTCTGTATGCTATCTCTGTACCAGTTTTCATCAAAATCGGTTAAGTGGTTTAAACTTGAACGAACGCTAAAAAGTAACAAACACACTTTACTATGGATTACGGAACACACAATGGTATTGTCGTCGGAAAAATTGTAAGCACTCGCGCACAACTTTATGTGCACTGCCGTGCGATTACTCGCGCACAACTTTATGTGCACTGCCGTGCGATTATCTAAGGAATTATTCGTCGATGCGATCGCCGACGAGCTCACCGGATGTCAAATAAGAGATATCGCCCTTGTTCACAAGGTAGTTTTTCGAACGTTACTGTCATCTGCCGTACGATTCTCTAAGAGCAAACATCGTTGCATCTTGGACAACATCCGTGAAACAAATGACAAGATGACAAGAAACGTTGGAATAACAACCTTGTGTACAAAGGCGATATCTCATCAAGTATTTGACATCGGTGAGCTCGTCGACGAGCGCAACGACGAATCATTAGTGAATCGCACGGCTGGTCGATGTTTCACGGATGTTGCCAAGATACAACGATGTTTGCTATTAGAGAATCGCACTGATTGATACAAAACGTGACCTGCGCTGTATAAAATTTATATGGATTTTTGCTACTGCGCAGATCTTAGCCACGGTTCATAAACTTTTAGGCGAGTTATACGCCATATCACAGGTCTTATCTAGTTTGAGTATCGATGTTTTAATCCTGGGTTTGAACTTTGAAAGACAACTTATATTTGTTGTAAATAATTTAATAGTTTATCAAGAAGTACTTCCACTGATATAAAAAGCCTATATTGTTACATACAAAATTCATCGTTGATTCCACCAACAGAAACACTCCAAAGTCCACCAACAAAAAATCCACAATAACCATCCACACCTACGCAATTGCCATCCAAAAACGAGAATCACAACTCACCGCTGTAACCACAGAGTAAAAAACAACGTTGCGGCAAAACAGGCTGGCGTTAAATTAACTGCTGCGGTTAAAAAACGCCGTGTTGCGATTAACAGATCCGGGCAGTGATCAGCGCCCCTAAACGTAAAAAAAGACAGGGTCAAGTTAATGTGGAATTGGATTAGGTAGTTTTATTTTAAAAAAAATTCCGTGGTTGATGATTGAGTTTATGAACCTGTGAGCCTAGCACGAATAACTGCGTAAGTGTAACGTAACGTAGCGTTCACGTAGAACAACACAAACTGTCATGTATCTAGGGCACCTGTAACACAGATAACTCATAGTTTGACCGTCGAAGCGTGAATCGTTGACATACGAAAACTTTTTCGCAAATTGTTTATATACGGCCTGCTTTGCGTGAGGGGATAGAGTTAAATTATATTCTGTCTAATATGGGGAATCGAAATTTAAATGAAACCCGACCATGACGACTCTATCTTGTGCACGAAGTCATCTTGATAAGTATACCCACGGTCACAAATATTCTGTATATGAAACTATAGTGCCCGCAAGAATTAAAGTGTAAGCGTAAGAAGGTCATCTTAGGAAGAGAAATTACTGGGTGAATGAGCCCGATGCCTGAGAGTGACGGGTGCAGTCCAGTTCAGTGTGCTCTGCGAGGGTCTCTCATAGGCAAGCGTAGTGCTTACTATCAGAAGCACTTGACTGTCCAGACAATTGCTCAGATAACCTCAACATTATACGAATATTGTGCGCTGGAAAAAATCTAAATCCGCGCTAGAACCGGTTCATTGGGAACCATGCAGGTCATATAGGTATATTATTTGATCATGCAGGTCCGCTACAAAATTATGAACAGCCTCTTACTAGGATACGAAATCCTAGTTAGATTTCTCTAACTAGGATTAAAAATTCTAGTAAAAGCTGTTCGGTCCCCTACAATGATTTTCTTTAAGGTTATACATATGACGTTTACATCACCCCTGACTGTCACGTGGTGGTGGCCAACTAAAACGCTATATTAGATGCTTCTAGAATGATTACGAAACAAATTGGCATTGTAGGGAAGGCGATTTTTTCATCTCAAATGATACATATTCTGCATCTGGATACTATAGGAATATACTTAATAACAAATATAATTGCAACGCAATTATTTATGATTGCGTTTAACTTTAAGCGTTTAATTTTCTTTCGAAAAATAAACGCTGTTTGCCCATTGCATCGATGTCCATAGTATGTATATAGGCGGATTAATTAGCGCAAAAAATCAGGTGTTCTAAGTCGGTTGAATATACTCAGTCATATCATTCATTCTTCTAACTGACTGACTGAACGAACTGCTTAATTGAATGAACTGACTGAACTAAAAACTTGAAATTTTTGCATTTGATGCCTTTTAAGTTGTTAGCATCCACTATGAATTATATTTATTTCTGTATATGTCCTATAGACCAAGCGAGTGAAGCCGCTGGCAGGTCAGCTAGTTACCAATATCTGCTGTCGATGGTTAAGGTGCTGTTCCTGATAAAGATAAAAATGAGGGTTTTAAATCAGTTTATTTTATTAACAATGGTTTACATAAAATTACAAAAAATATATAAAACTTGTAAGACTTTTAAGTAACACATAGACGGAATTTAAAAGATATTTTAACATACTTGGGTTCATTTAAAAAAAACATACCACTTATTTCTCCTATAAAACAGTGTTTCTTTTTAATCAAAATTAAATTTGACATGAAAGACATGTAATAAAATATCAATTTTTAATACACATACATTGAATCATTACTTTTTTATTTAATAGTGAACATATTTTTTTTAGGAATTTTATACGTTATTTGAAATAGCTTGATTTCACCGATGTCCGCACTTGCTAGCTGACAGCGCCTTAAATAGGAATTCTTTCCATACTAACACAGCTTTGCATCTTACCATAAATCACAAGCTTGCAAGCGCCACTTAAAAATCCATTTTCCTACCCATCCACCACGTACACGTAATGAAGACTCAGGGGTGCGTTCACGTTAAAAGAACACATTTTTAGGGAGATTTTTATATGGCAACATTTAATTTTGGGGGATTTTTTACAATGTAGCGTTTAATTTTGTTCCCATGGCGCTTCGCTTTTTGCTTGATTAGATTCCATGTTGTTTTTGGTTTGTTTTGGGGATTGCGTATACACTTGTTGGTTGTTCTTTTAACCAATTGAAAAACAGGGTGTTTTTAGTTATTGATGTGTTTGTGTGATTTTATATGTGTTGTCTGTCTGTCTGTCTTATCATAGCTCCAAAATGAGCCATCTGATTTGGATGATTTCAGAATATAGGTACAGAGTTTACAACATTGACTTGACATCAATCGATGCTCGATATCGACTGCCGCGAAAAAATGTATGGAAAAAAGTTCAGTGCCACCTCGCAGTCAATTGTAGGACTAAAAATGACAGCGAGTACGCCAATCACAAGCTTAATAGGTAGGCGAGATCGGTATCGACTATAGATGACATTTATGTTGCCAACTCATGGTAGATGTACAGTATTTTACGAGAGTAGCCATGGTTGTTTCGAATCGGTTACACCAGTTCCGAGAGTTCTCGGGCTTATTTTTTTAATTCTAATTAAGTTTACCTTTGATTACTACCTGATGGAAATACTTGCCTGTTCACTCGCGATTCCATAACTTCAAGAACGGGAGAATTATCCATCGGGAAAATCAGACTCAGAATATAAACTCATAGACAGTGTTAATTTTGAAAGGGATAGCATATTGCGTTATGCGTAGGTAAGATTTTGCCTACCATATACCAATGGTGCATTGGCGTGCGTATGGACATGTAAATTGCAAACTCGCTTAACCTCTCTTCACATAGCTGATGGAAATCTGAGCTCTGGCCCAGGCCTTTCAAGGATCTAAAGCCTAGCTTTTCTAATAATTCGATGCCAATGGTCCTTTTAAATTGTCTTTTAATTCGTTTCAGAGCTTCTAAATGGTTGATCAACCCATACCAGAGGTGAATAGTTCTTGCACGAACAGACGTGTCCTTGATAAAGTTTGAGGAAAATGCACATCTAAAAAGAATCAAAATGATAGATAAACTAACAAATTAAAAATAAATAAGCAACGGTGTCCACTCTATCTGTTTCAGTTCGTATAGCTCTGAAATCTCACGACTTTGATGGTTAAGAGAATATGGATCCTATTAAGTTATTAATTAAGTTGCAAACATCGATTTGTAAATAAAACAAGTACAATTTGAATCCACTAACTCCTAATAAGTAGTTAAGGAGTTTTATTTTTCATCATCAGTTTATCCACATGAGATGATTATCAGACGCAAATACTTAAACATCTTTAGAAAATACTTACTTATACGGAAAACGTAAACTGCCTATAAGATTTGAGGGTTTCACTCGATTTCCCTGCGATCATTAGATCCTCACTTGGTAACAATAAGACCAAACCAAACCAAGTTGAAATTATACCCTACCGAACAATAGAAAAAAAATTGAAATCGGTCAACAGTTGGCGAACAGATCGGTGGATTTAGATTACATAAAAATTTCTCTCCTTTTTTGTAAGTCGGTTAAAAACGTTTATAAACGTTCTAAATAACATTTTCGGGGGCAGAAGTCTACGTGTTAGCTCGAGTTAGCGACCATAACGACAGCCGTAAAATCGCCATAGTCAATCACACAGGATTTTATGATATTACAAGATGGCGGCACTGCAAAGAATGGTTCGACGTGTTTAGAAGTGGTTTTGAATATCCTCACAAGATGGCGCTGTTAGTCCTTAACATAAAACAGTTCATTTCATTTGCAAGCAATTCATTCGTGAACGAAATCAGTGATTGTTAGTATTTCTGTCGATAGTATGCTAGAAGCTATTGCTATGTTATGGTTAGAGATATGAGGATGAAAGAATTAGTAAACTGATGTGGCAATAGGCCGGTCACATCAGTCAGCCGTAGAACTGATAACCGAGTGAATAGACCGGTTCTCGAAAGTCGAATGGAGACCACGTGTCGGCAAGCGAAGCGTGGGACGACCTTCAGCCAGATGGAGCGACGATCTGCGCAAAAGAGCTGGCAGTCACTGGATGAGCAGATCCGAAGATCGGGCTCAGTGGGGCGCTTTGGGAGAGGCATATGTCCTGCAGTAGAGTGTTACTGATGATGATGTTATTAGTATCGCGGCAACTAAGAGAAATTTCTTTAACTGTGGCTTAGGAAATAAAATATATAAGAACTAAATTCATAGGTTGTAGATAAGAGGCAAGAGTTAGACTCTCGCTCCAGTAAGTTCTTGGAGTAAAGGCGGGCCATCGCCATCTAGCGTGATAAAGTTGAACCAGTAGGGGGATTCTACTATATCATAACGTTCATAACCTATCCCGGTGCTACTGCAGTTCGACTCCGGTTATCATTCGATAATTAACGAAAAAGCCATACTACTATTTCTATAGGCTATCAAGTTAGAAGAATATAAAGTATTGATCGATCACTGACGTCAACAGAAACGTAACTGCGCTTGACTGTTTTGCTATAGCAGAATAAGAAAAATTATAAAATTCACCTTTCCAAAGGTTTGATTACAATGTAGTGGAATCGGCCCCAGGAGCAAGAGCGGGTTATATATTCAATGTTTTGTAATACATATTGTTTATTTGTGGTTTTCTTTGAGTGAACAATTTATTCGGATTAAAGAAAGCTTTTGTGTATATCTTGTTAGAAGGAATGAATGAGAGTTCTTAGTCCGTCATGATGGACTAACAACTCTGTAAAATGCACTTTAACTGAACCTGGAAAAATTATACGTTACGCGATTCCTATTGGAATGTACGATTTCATTCAAGTTAAAGGCTGACGTAGGAAGAATACAAAAATATACTAGATTTGAAATTAGGTATATTAACCAACTTTAAACTAGTTTAAACTGATTAAGTCACATATGTGTTATATATTACTTTTATACCGATATTTTGAACACATAAAACATAATACACGCGATTTAATCCATTCAATCAAAGCTGTTTAATTTTTAACTAAGATCTCGGAATTTAATGAAATCATAATAGACTAAAATTTTCGTAAACGGCATCCGGTATTGTTTTAATTTGTATTATCTCGAAAATGTTGTCTATTCTAGATCGGTTGTTTGTCAGAATAATCAAACTAAAGAAAATATACTGTGGCCATAGTATTCCTAGTATGAAGTTTTTTTTATATAATTATAACTATAGTGATGGACAAATAGTCATGATGAAAGTACTTTATAACCTACTGAATATACACACAAAATTTCATAAGAATCGTTCAAGCCGTTTCGGAGGAGTTTTGTTACAAATGTGACACGAGAATTTTATATATTAGATATATTACGGCCCCATACTTCACAAAAACAAAACAAATAAAAATTACAATAGAATAAACCTTAATACGTTAATATTATGAGCCAAAAACGTTTTGTAGTACAGCTACTTAACGCTAGATGGCACGCGCATTAACAGTTCATACTTTTACCACCACACTCTGTCAGCGCTGCCATCGTTTACATTCCTATAAAGTCTCCCAAACCCTGACCCAAATCCAATAACATCGAAAGCTTTTAAAAAAAACATATCCCACCCTCATCCCTTACAAGCCAATGAAGCGAGCAAATAAGCAAAAAATCCGCTACGCTGTGGAAAAAAGATAAATTGGAAAAACGGGGTAAAAGTAGAAAAGGGGTAAAAAGTGAAAAAAGTACGTCAACCGTTGATGCTCAGTCGAGCCCGTCATGATTTGAAAGGTCGGAAAAAATACTGGATTAATTGTATACATCTGGGACGAGAGGGTTCCGTAAGCTTCTGGCTTTTGTTATGATACTTTATACAGATATTGTTGTCTGGAGGTAGTTATAGAATTAGTTCACTTAAAACCAATCTGTTTGTGAATTTCAGTGGTAAGTAATGAATTAAGAACGAGTTCATGAACATGAGTCTTCTTTAATTTTAAATCTTATTAGAAAATTAGTTTTTCAACTAATCAAATTGATTAAGTGAGAAAGTTTAGCTTGAATAATGATGAGAATGACTTAATGATGAATTCATTTAGATACAATAATCAATATTAATTAAACCAATATTTGACTACTAAACTGTTTGGTTACAGAAGATAAATAATGATCTTATTGGATCATCATACATCTTAAAAAAAAACTTCAAAACGACAAATGACGTTAATGGAATGTCTAATGTTTTACTGCAGTTCTATACAGGCACATCATGCTTTGTCCAAATTTAGTCTTCTTATGTATAATTATTTCCAGTTAAACAAAAAATATACACTACCTTGAATAATAACTAACTTCAATAATCAACTAAAGAATTTACACCAAAAAAATTGGTTGTTTCCTTACGTAGCTTAATAATTTTCTAAAAATATATATATAAGCTTAAAGTTAAACTTATTAAAAAAATATAACTTACAATTTGCTTAAAATAAATTTTACCTAGGAGTAAAGTAATTTTTGATTAAAAGAGAAGCGAAATTAGGAGTAAATGGAACTAATTAGATATGCAGATGAAAAACGAAGTATATACATAGTGTAAAAACTATAAAATTGTTTTTGCAAATGTATTATGTGGTAAAATAGGGGACAGTTTCGGAAATCGTAACCAATATTACGACGAAAACAAATAGCTAAAATGAAAATAGTTTTAGCATACCGGTAATGTAAATTAAGGTCTAAGGTCAATCTTATAGTCACAAATAGGTATGGTACCCTTGACACAATATTTCACAAGCCGGGAAATGGAACGGATCTATACGATCGTCGCGCAGCTGCCAGTCAAACGGGGATTAACGCCTCTTTGGTTTGTGTATCTACGTTTATCGTTTTCATTTCTTTTTTAAACAAACATACTGACAATACTGTTGTGAGGTGCAAGAGCGTTTATGATCCTACTAATCCCATTAACATTATATATGTGAAAGTTTTGGGCGTTTGTATGTTTGGCGTTTGTAACTAAATCACGCAAATACAGTTGAACGGATTTGAATGAAATTTGGTACGTAGGTAGATGAGATACATATATGATACTTTTCATCATCATCGCCCATCACTACGAGGGTTAAACCATGTGTCGCAGCCAGTTAATACATATAATGAAGTAAGAACTCAAAATCATCGCTTACCTCTGGATTAAGTATGAACAGTATATGTAAAATTAAACTATGTTTCATAATGGTCTAACTAAACAAAATCTAAAATAAAACGACGAGTACGACTTATTGCCACGATTAAACCAGTGACTTAATTTTACGCAGCTGCAATTGGAATTATTATTATTATTCCTTTTATTCAAAAAGTTATTATTATTATTATTTTTAAGAGCTTTTTAAGCTAATTGTACGAATTGGTAATAATAATAATAATATTATTATTATTACTCTTTTTATTCAAAATAAATCACGGATTTCATCCGGTCCTTTACAAAGGCATAAGTGGGGCTGTAGCCAACACTTAGAGGCCTGTTTGGTATAAAAAATACAAAGTAGTATAAAAAAACCAGAAACTTTTGGATAGATGGTGACATGGTATATCTATTATAAAAATGGATAAAATGACAAGGCTATTGAAATGATTTTATTAGTGATAAAAAGATAGTGGGCTATGGAAGAGACCACGGCACCTGCCAAATTCGGTCTCATTTTAAAATTTTTGGGCAGGTGGTGACTTGCCACCCACTAAACGGGCCCCCCATAAAGGCCACCATGAATGGTGACAGAAGGGGCAACGTTGGTGTGGCTGGCTAAAGGGTGTCGAGAGGTGTGCTGCGGTTTCACTGAAGCGCTACTACCGGCGTTATGCCCTTTAACACTTCCACCTTGGAGCTTTTTGTTACTAGCTCTTGCGTCTCCACCCCCAGACGGCCAATTAAGGCAAGCCGGGGGTCAGGGGTCTCATTTAGCCCCAGGGAGAATCAGAGTCCACGGTGTCGCCACTCACCGACAGCTCGCCACAAAGCCGCCCCTGCGGTTTTATTATTATTATTATTACCAATTCGTACAATTGGCTTGAAAATTTAATTTCGAATTGGTATAGAATTACACATATCAAATAACACTTATATGATAATATTTTAAGATATCAAACAATGTCTCAAACTAGCTCTTGACAGAACACAAATATCTATATCTTGCAAACTGTGAACGAACTAATGCGGAAAAACCAAGGTATAAAGGACTTAAAAAGTGATTTAGATCGTGTATTTTGATACAATTATTTTATGTAAATTTTTAGTTGTGATGCATTAATACGGAACAGAATCGAACCGAATTCAAAACTGAACTTCATTTCGAGTCGTTAGATTGCATCAGCTCTCTTATCGTTTGGAATCCTTTTCATTTGATTGACTTGACCTAATTAAACATTCAGCAACCGTTTCACAATATCCATATCAACAATCTACAACCCGATTAAGTCTTACAATATGAGCTATAGACATACTATGGAATACGCAATACCCTTGTGCCAAATTTCATAAATATCCCTTCTTAAACTTATCGTCGACCAAACATGTAGTAACTATTACATTTATTTTGTTATATTACGCGCATTGGACCGATTGATTGATTATGATCGATTGTCCAAGGAAAATCAAAACCTACACTCATTCTCAACAATACTCAGAATAAGTTTCTTCTTTATGTAATCAAGTGATGAGACGGGTAAGTGGTGCGTCTGATGTTAAGCAGCTACGCCTACTTAATTGCAAACCATCCAGAGCTTAGGACCATAAGTTTGTAGGATCATCGCACTGAGCTCGAGCCCCGAGATAATGGTTTTATAATTTTTAAGGTTGCTTTAGCTGTGGAATGTAATGGTATGTAACTATCGCCACAACAAACCGAACGTCAATCATGACTAACACGTATAATGCTGTGTCGGTAGAAATATAATAATTAAACGAGAATTTCAACCTTTGGTTTTGCTATCTGCCAATAGGTGGCTGTAAAATAGCAAGAGTAGATGAGTGCGTAAGCCATAATCAAATTTCAGTCTATTCCAAAAAAGTTTGTATTGAAAACCATTCTCTAATTTAACCACAACATGTAATTTTATACAAAATATATATATTTGTATTCCTGTAAATGTAATTATTTAAAATGTAAGCAACATGTTTAGTCTTTCTACTCGACAATAGATGGTGCCAGTAGGAGTTCATAGTACACACATTAATATTATGCCCCTATTGTAAATTCTACCAGCGCGTAGTATGCATGGCTAGTACATTAATTTTATTATCTATTTAATATAAGTGGCAAAGCATTCCGTGTTTCCAGATATAGAGTTGCATTCACATTTGGACAATACTTTGATTTGGTTCAAAATGAAAGATTACACAGGTGCATTTTGGGCGATAACATTCCAATTCTGAATCCATATAGTTTCAGTTTGAGAATGAAACTATTTTGACCTCTGTATTGGGTGCCATAAGAGCCGACTAAGGGAAGTGATGCACTGATTGATCGGTATTCCAATGCTCACGTCGACGTGAGTACGAACGGTGTAGCTGCACATTATAGGGGCACAATTATAATACTCCTAAGTAAGGTAACCGAAAGGTAGTGGTATTGTACCCACGAGAGCATACCAAAGGACTAGTGTCTGGTCCTAAAACACAATTCAGAACCTCATATGATACTAATTGCATTCGGCATCAAAATTACTATCCCACAAGACCAAAAAATGCCAGAAAATAATTTAAGTAAGTTATATGTGACAATCATGGGCTTAAGCACCGGTCCAAACTCTATTGTAATCTATTAATGATAAGTCGATTCAGCGTGAAGCAGATAAGTACTGTTGATCTCTTTTGTCTTATTAGATGGAAACACATAATAGATCAAATAAGTCTTGTCTTAGAATAAATTAACGCTTGTTAGATACAGTAAGTGGCGATAAAAAATATGTAATATACTTCTTTTTCTTCGTTGCGCTCTTGACAGAGCGGTCGTGATCGTCATGTGTTGGTGGGGCCAGAAGTTATACGCCTCACGATGTCACGCCATTTTTGCCTGTTAGCGGTCATCCTGGTGCACTCATGCAAGGAACCACCGACCGCACACTTGATTTAGTCGGTCCCTCGCATCGGTGACCTACCGCGCTGTCTGGTGCCTTCCACTCTGCCTTGGACGATTAGGCGCTCTATGGAGTCGTTATCTCGCCTGGAAACATGTCCAAAGTACGATAATATACGGGGTAAAAATACTAGCCCGCTGAGTTTCTTGCCGGATCTTCTCAGTCGTGATCGCGTTCCGATCCGGTTGTGGATTTAAGAAATAATAAATGTTAAATGACAAGCATGTAAGTGCCCCCGTAGGCCTATACAAAATAAATGATTTGATTTTGTTTTTTTATTTGATTTGTTGCTTAGCGTTTCTTTATGATGACGATTGCACCTGCGTCATTTATTAATTGGGATAACGGTAGTTGATATTATAAAATACTTAATAAACCATAGAAACAAACAAAATATAATATATTACAAACGTGTATAAAGTTCTACTTGCGCCCCGCAGTTTCACTCGCATGATGGCTGAAAATTGATGATAAAATTACTCGTAAAAATGAATATGCCCATGAGTTACTTTTTAAATATTAGCTAGGCATCGGGCAGGCTGGCAACGCATCCTTGAGAACTCTGTTTTGTTAGTGACAGTGTTTACTTAATACCGGGTGAGGCACCTGCTCTTTCGACTAATTATCTCATCAAATAAAAGTTGATAGTCTTACCAAAGGTTCTTTTGGAGATAAACTGGACCAAATATATAAATTGTTTTTTTTATATATATATTGATTTTTTATATATATTTATTATGGTACTTTTTTATAATTATGTTTTTAGTAAAAATCTCACCTTTAGGCCTTATCTGTAAGTTCAAAGTCGCACAACGAGCTATGGAGAGGGCTAAACTCGGGGTATCTACGCGAACGAACCAGAAAAGAAGAGATCCGTAGAAAAACCAAAGTCACCGACATAGTCCTGAAGGTTAGCCAGTTAAAGTTATAGAGGGCAGGGCCCAAAGCACGCAGAACAGATAGCCGATGGGGCCGGAAGGTTCTGCAGTGGACAGCACGGACCGGCAAGCGCAGTGTAGGTCGTCCACTGAGTAGGTGGTTAGACGACCTGATAAAGGTCGCGGGTCGCTTCCAACCGTTCCATTTGGAATAGTATGGAGGAGTCATATGTTCAGCATTGGATGATTGATTGTGTGATTGGATTATAAATAAGATATCACCCTCCTAGCTAAGGCTAAGCTAACCTTCATACTTTTTAGTTTTTGTATGGTGAGAATGAAATAGGTAACTCTGACCCTATAATTTCCCTTATTCCTTATAAATTAATAACATATCAGTTTCCCCGTTTTCAAACAAACAAAAAAACCATTTAACTGTACATACTTCCTATAAATCATACTCCAAACCTTGCCGCTCCCACGTCAAATCTGAAAATGAATCGATGCCGAAGACTTGGAAGAAAACATGACGCTGGCAAATGCACATGACGTGCGACGCCATATTCCTCAACGGAGTCGAGTTGAGGACAAAAGAAAAAAAAATTGGTAGGTAGATACTCGGTAGGTAGATTCATATTGGTACTTACGCATCATATTTTTTACTGCATATAACTATGATTGCATTAACTCCATTCATAGCAGACCTACCTACTGGCGCTTTCATAGTACGTCGTAAGCTACCGCCGGTTGATGTGGTGTAAACAACAGTCAAGGCCATATCGGAGGCATTTGGTCGGTCTCAAAAGTTTGTACAGTATTGTTCTTCGTTAGGGGGGTGGAGTCAAAGAATGTTCGAACCGTAAGAGGTGAGGAAACCCGATTTACTAGAAGGTAGGCCTTTTGTGAAATATGCCGTCTTGCTTGATATGCCACCGCAGTGGCAGATATTCTATCGCAAAGCAATAGTACGCAAGCATTACTGTGTTAGGGTGTGAATGACGCTGTAGGAAGTGGAATTATTATTACTGCAGCACAGTGCAGTGCTACGCTAAGCTACAGTTCTAAGCTATGTTTGGCACTGCAACTGGTAATGATAGCTATAAAGCGCACAGTTTGCCTAGTAACAAATAGCATGATAAAAATAACATGTTTTGTCTTTTTAATTGTTTTATGCAGTTATGTTACGGAACAAGCACGAGGCCCAGCTAGTGCTAAGTAACCTCTACCTATAACAGATGCAGTTCCTCACAAGTGACGAAATGTACTGCGCCCGTAGCCTTGAGACATTAAGTTGTTAAGTCCCATGCGCCTGTAAGCCGACATTTCACCGGCAACTCATCAAACCGAAACATGCGAACATTAGCGCTTCATGATAGAAATATTACAGATCATAGCCCCACTACTCTCAACATAAACGTCACTGAAGCGGTTCGTGCAGCTGGAAGCCGGAACAGATGGAGAAGCATCGTACGGGAGAGGCTAATACCATGCTGGGTCACGACCCTCAGCATTGGGTAATCGACGTAAGGAGGAGGTAGAAATAGGTTTGGTGGCAGTGATTTCCTGGACGAACTAGTTCACAAAGAGTTCTATTGCTCTAACAATTTTGACTTCATAAAAATAAAGTGTTGGCAGCCATACAAAGCCTTCCAAAACACATTTTAGGTTCATTTTTAATGTCAACAAGTACAATTTGTAAAATTTAATACCGACTTCCATTCTATTCAGTTATTGGAGTGCATCTCAAAAACTACTGGACCGAATTTGATGAAATTTAAATAGGACCACACGGGAAGCACCAGCTTTCAAACAAGTAGAGTTTTGAGAATCGGGTCACTCAATCTAAAGTTATGAGGTAACAAACATTAAACAATAATAATAATACATTCGAGTTGAGTACCTCCTCCTTTTTGGAAGTCGGTAGATAAAGATACTCACTTTTTGGTTAGGTGCTTCAAGTAAATATTTTTTTTTGTGTATACACCAGTATTCACTTCAAAAGATTTTTAATACAAAAAGAGATTTTCAAATTCGGTTGGCTACACTGCAAAAAAACAGCGGCACCGAGACGGAAGTAATACGGGAGATGTACTCGCCAGACAGTTCCTAAAAACAAATTAATTTTAATACACCTGCCAGTGGGTGTTTTAATTCGGAAAACGAGCTTTCACGCCCGGTTTTGGCTGGATTTTTGTTTGACGGGTCTATAAAGAATCGGCTCATTGGCTCAGTTGGAAGTAGGAAATACCTTCACCCTTCGAAGTGAGGTTTGATTCCTAACTGGGGGAAATTTTAGTAAGCAGAATTCTTCTTACTCGGGTATCCTAATCTTGATATCCATGCCCTCTGCGACATAGCACGCATGCACGAAAGCACCGAGGTATGAGTTAATAATGATAGCTATCATCATCATCATTATTATCAGCCGGAAGACGTCCACTGCAAACATAGGCCTCTCCTCTTAGAACGCCCCTTGGAACAGCTATACTTGCCTCTTGCACCCAGCGATTCCGTGGTTATGATGAGGTCGTCGGTCCACCTAGCCAGGGGTCGTCCTACATTACGTCTTCCGGTGCGTGGTCGCCACTCGAGAACCATTCTTCCCCATCGGTTATCAGTTCTGCGAGCGATGTGGCCTGCCCATTGCCACTTCAACTTACCAATTTTAGGTGCTAGTGATCGGTGACTTTAGTTCTCCTTCGGATTTG
This sequence comes from Selenia dentaria, assembly GCA_917880725.1. Taxonomy (NCBI): domain Eukaryota; kingdom Metazoa; phylum Arthropoda; class Insecta; order Lepidoptera; family Geometridae; genus Selenia; species Selenia dentaria. The sequence goes on along the minus strand of OU862901.1, from coordinate 6,331,964 downwards.
CCTTTTCAATTATCATTCTAATAACAACATTTCAATAATTATTATATTAGGTTGTATTGTGTTCTTTCTGTACAGGTCGCATTTTTCAACGAATCTAGACGAACTTGGTATACGTCTATTCAAGTGAGTGTTTGAAAGTTTATTTAATTAATTTTTTTATTCTAATTAAAGTATTTTTAATCTCTTGCACTTTTAAACCAATCAGAAAGTTTTCTTTCTGAGATACCAGGTCAGTTATCTAGGCTCTTGATGTCGTCTTTGATAAAGCACGTTTCCAGATATAAAACGATTCTATTTTATCATTGTCTCTTCCTTATTTCAATACACATCGTTGCTTAACATCATGGAATGGTAATAAGAAAACCTACCGTAAGAGCATGGATCTCGCGACAAATTTGAGAAGCTAACTTTTACTAGCTATTTTATCTTATCTATAGTTTGGATCTAGCTAAGATAGCTATATCGCGGGCTGTCTTCTGCCGATAATTATATCCTATCGACAATCCATATTCGCACCCCTAGTCTGATAAAAGTAAAAAGTATATTAACCTAACACACCACCATTGCTATTACATTTCTATTGCACTATTCGAGTAACAGAATTGCTCACTTTGGTTCGCCTATGAAATGGTCCTGCTACAATTCTACCAAGACTTTTACTCCGGTACATAATATCACAATTATAAAATCATTTACATACAGACAATATGTTAACTTACTTTACAGTATTATATACTTTTTAAAAAATCACTTAATGTAACCGAAACCCGGAAAATGTGAATCCAAAAAATAATTACCACAGCCCCTTAGCTCAGACCCTTTAATATTAAAAACTTTAATGAAAAAAATATTAAAAGGTATTCCGCCCGAAAATTTTATCCTTTTTTCCATTAGACGTGTTCTCGAGAACAGAGACTGGAATGGCGTAGAAGAAAATTTTCTTACTCGTTTTTTTTTCTTATTAGACTTTTGAAACATCTGGAAACATTGTAGAATTACCCTAATGAGAACACTACATCTTCTATAGTCATTACATTATGTACTTACATATATTTTTACTTGAATACTTAAAACTTAAACACTTCTACATCCCCGAAGGGAACGGCAGATCTGCCATGCAACCACATTTGGACACGTTCTTGATCCTATCATTGAAGTCGGAAAAACCTATCTTATGTAATATTTTAATAAATCTGTGCATATAGCCATCCTACTTCTTAGTTGAATTTTACAAATATTTAGTGTGTTAAATGAATATCTTACAGCTGAGATAGCATATGTTTTATAATGGTTCATCCTAGTGATTTCCTCTCGCCTGGTGGAAAGCGGAGATGGAATCAAGAAGCTATGATTAGTGCAGCCACAAGCTGCGTTAATCGCCACCCCTATGATTCTATGATGAACTGAGAGATGGTGTTCACACCCCGCTCGAAAGACCAAGCAGCAAGCAGGTCATAGCTGCAAGGAAAAACGTACTGACAGAGCATTCCGTAATTAACTTACACGACAGAGGTCTCTCTTCGGTCGTTCCCTCATGACAGGATCGTGATCATCATGGCAGCACCTTGGTTCTAACGAACTGTCTCCATCGGCTCCGGTCTGTGGCCATCTCCACCGCGGTGTAAAAGCGTTGGTGTTTCTTTAAGTTGGTCAGACCACCTGGTCGGAGACCGGCCTCGTGAGCGTTTCCCTTCCACGTTTCCCACCACAATGAGCTTTTCCAAGCTGCTGTCGCCACGTCTGGCGATGTGGCCAAAATAGCTCAGTATACGACGATGACATACGGTAGATAATCGGTCCTTAATTTTTAATTGTGACAGAATTGAGACGTTCGTGCGTTTGGCTGTCCATAGTATTCGCAGCATTCTTCTCCAGGACCACATCTCAAAAGCGTCAATTCTCTGCCTTTCTCGAGCTAGAATGGTCCATGTCTCCACTCCGTAAAGGAAAATAGGGAAGACCAACGACCTAACGAGGCGCATCTTGGTGTTGTTTGTAATACCTCGGTTTCGCCAGATATTTTTGAGACGAGAGATTGCGTCCTTAGCTATCGCAATCCTTCTCTTTATCTCCGGCACACAACTTCCGTCATTACAGAGGTAGGAACTGCCAAAATGCTGAACTATTTTTTTATTTATCATCTTCATGAAGTAAAAATAAATAATAAGTGAAATTGCCTTATAGTAAACCTGTAAGGCGTATCCCAGCTGTGGGAATCTAATTAGCTAACTATGATTATTATTAAAAAATTACTAAGTCTATCTGAAAATTAGTTCCGGCAATAACATTCAATACAAAACAGGAGGCGCTTCAATAAGGTATATAAAACTCAACGCAAACTCCATAGCTTTTTCTTCCGAAAATAAGTACAGTCAACTCCAAAATTGCTTGTTATGACAAACCCTTTTAAGGACATCTTGTTTTTGTACAAGTAACTCATGCGTGCTTGTTTGCAATTTAACTTCTGAAATTCTTGCATTTTGTACTTGTGTCTATAAAAACTATATTAACAATAACAGATAGAATTACGAAATACGAAAATATATGCTATAGGTAAAACTCAAACTCAAACTCAATTATTTATTGCAATCATATGTACATTGTATTTTAGATGTTACAGTTATGGTAGGAAACATATGACCCTATTTGGGTGTAGCCATATGATTTACGATTCATTCAAGTTAGTCAAAATAATTATTAACAGAAACATTAGATGCATGAATCATTCATGAATTCTTTCAAGTCATAGTAGCTTTTTGTTAGTAGTAGATCTTTTAACGCTTTGTAAAAATATTATCCCTTTCTTCAGTCTTTAAGTATATGTATATGATGATATAATGTATTTTCCTTTGTAAGACTTGCCTTGTCCTTTATTTAGGATTTTTTTATTTATGCTCTCACATAATAAGATTAGGTAAGTATAATAACTACACAACAAAATAATTCCTTATTCTTTTTTGACATGGATACTTTTTTGTTGTTTTTTTCTGTCCATCTTACAATAATTAAACTTTAATAAGACATGTAATTATTTTAAAAAAGGACAATAAATAAAAAATCGTTTAGTTTTAATTTTTTTATCTCTAAACCCAATTAACCACAATAACGGTTATTTCTAATGACCACTTAGTAATCCAGCTAGTCGTTTATTTTATGTTAGCGTCAAATTTGTATTTGACAGCTTCAATATAATCGATGCAATGAAGCTTTACATATCGGACGCCATGACCAACTAGGCCACCGAGGCTCTTTCCGTGTTTCTTATTTAAAAGGCACTATCAAATTTTTGATAGTGCCTTTTAAATAAAGAACACAGATTTGTTATTTAAACAATAATTTGCGAACGAGCCAAGAACCAACATTGATGAGTTATTATTAGTGCGATGCAGATCTTTAAAGCTTTAAGAGGATTAGCAACTGTCACAGACAAGTTAAAGTTCCTTTTAGATATGAACCTTATTAACTATTTAACTACCTTATACAGCTTATGTACTCGTTATTCCAAAATAACTACTGTCAATTAGTTTCCTTGAATATATATACCACGTCTATAATATTTATAGTTATATATTATTACTTTTTAAAGCACTACTAACGCCTGCTTTAGCGATCTTAAACATTGAAATGTATAGAGAGAAAATTCCATCCTCGGACGGGATTCGAACCTCCGTCTTCTGACTCTCCGTATCAGACGCCATTGACCAACTAGGGCACCGAGGTTCTGGTCCGAGCATCGAATTTTAACACTAGCTTTACATATCGGACGCCATTGACCAACTAGGCCACCGAGGTTCTGGTCCGACTAACCGTCTTGACTCTCTATTTGACTAACCGACGCGTCGGTTAGTCAAATAGAGAGTCAAGACGGTTAGTCGGACCAGAACCTCGGTGGCCTAGTTGGTCAATGGCGTCTGATACGGAGAGTCAGAAGACGCGGGTTCGAATCCCGTCCGAGGAAGGAATTTTTCTCTCCATAAATTTCAACGCCTATAATATTTATCCCAATGCTAAAAGTTTTCGCGTAGACTATACTGCCTGTAAAACAATAATTGTAAAACGATTGTAAAAACTAGGATTTAACTTACACCAGTGTGAAACACCACCATTTCCACTATTCAAACATGGCAGTATACATGTAAACTGAAGTACTTCCGCGAGTCCGAGATGGAGGCCATCACGTGGTCTGACGTAGCCTCCGACAGCCAATGAAGAGCATGGCATCCCGTCAAGGAAATGGCGGCGGAAATCCTACCAGAAGACATCGCTAGGATTTTCAACTCACTCGAATCACTCCTGTGATTTTGTCAGAGTCAGCCAGATGGCAAAATACTTAGGAATGTGTATTGAGGCTGATAATTATAAGTTAAGTATATCTGTGTGGTCTGCTTACTGTAACGTAACTTCTGTAAAATTTGTCTAAGTTCGAGTGGAACTTTCCAATATTACTGATGTGGTGTTTGTGTAGGCTTTAATGCAATTGTTACATAACTAATGTTAGCATACTGTAAATTCAGTTGAAAGTAAATGCTATAGATTTGAGTTTCAAGTTATGGAATACATGTGCGTAATCTGGTTTTATTGTTTTATTGTAATGGGTGTTCTTATTATTATAAATTTGTACAGTAGTTCTGTACAAATTTATAATGATTTTATGACTTAGTGACGAATTTTTGAAATGAAAAATGTACTGTCACAGACAGGACTGACTCTGATCATCAGACGATCAGCTTGCCTGAATTATCATTTTACTGAACAAAAATGAAAGCCATTTTCTCCGCGACTGTACCGACCGTACTTTTTCTTTCCATAGCGAAAAATAAATATTTTAATCCGCGGGTGTAACTTTGGATCCTCTCCCAATTAGGAGGGAAGGGGGAAGCCCCCTTCCCTTCTTGGACCCTCGGAGTTTTATATTTTTGGAGGAAGGAATATGAAAGGTTTTCAATTACAAAAACAAAGTATCCAGTAATGTAGGTAACATTACTGGATACTTTGTTTTTGTATTATGTAAATTGGTACTCAGAATATTACGCTATTATAATATTTCGATATTGAAGATGTAACACGAGGTGATTTCTCTTCAAGAATTCTCTTTGGGGGATGTCATTGCAATGACAGTAATTCTATTAGTCGTAACAATATCCATGTGAGAAGATAGATAAGGCTAAACGCACATTGGAGTCACGACAGTAAGACAGACTTTCCTCACATAGACAAGTCTGTCTTAAAACTAAAACCAATATCGAAATTTATAGGGAATAAAATTCCATGCTCGGACGGGATACGGGGTCTTCTGACTCTCCGTGTCAGACGCCATTGACCAACTAGGCCACCAAGGTTCGGGACCAAGCATCGAATTTTAACTCTCTATTTGACTAACCGTCTTGCGGGGACGGAGCGACATCTATTGGACAGTTTAACAGTACCATCCAACCGAAAGAAGCATTATTTAGTAATACTTAAACTTTCGTATTGACATCGCAGCCATGGTAATTTTTTATAGTATTACTTTTTAAAGCACTGACGCCTGCTTAAGCGATCTCAAACATTGAAATTTATAGAGAGAAAAATTCGTATTCGTTCGTATCCCGTCCGATGATGGAATTTTTCTCTCTATAAATTTCAATGTTTGAGATCGCTAAAGCAGGCGTTAGTGCTTTAAAAAGTAATACTATATTAAACCAATATGTTTTACCTATGACACGTCGCACATCTAAAACGAAACTGTTTTGACTATGAGACAATTTTGTCTATGAGACGTTTTGTTTGAAGTGTGCGCGTTTTCATAATTTTGTAAATCAATAGTCTGTATCAAAACTATCGTGACTCAAGTCTGAACTCAGCCTAAGAGTCAAGGATAGTTTGGGTTGATGGTGGTGGATCAAACCACCTTGCTCTTGAGTTTTGAGGTATAAGTAATATCGTAAGAAAATACAAAGGATTGTGTTAGGGTACTTTTTAGAGCTTGCTGAATATTGAAAGTCTGTTGTTAAGAACCTAACGATGTTATCCTTAATCTTGATAAACTAAATCATGCCCATTTTAGATCTACTTGAGGCATCCTAAACGACCTACATCATCAATTACCAACAAGTGAGACGGTACAAGCTGTTATATACAAAAAATACAATATCCACATCAGCGCTAGATATTCTTCTAAACAGTGTTTAGTTTAGTAGTTTTGTTGTGCAGTAGCTAGTTTGAAAATTATGCAGATAGAATAATCAGCCCATTACATTCCAACTGCTGGGTACTACAGTACAGTTTCCAAGTAAGAATGGAAGAGGCATATCAGCCATAATCTACCTTGCGACCCTAGTGCGATACGTTTGATAGGCTTGGGGCCATTCTTAGTGTCGGAGCATTCAGTCATTATGTCTCCAATATGTCCTAACGACGGTTGTTGTAAGGAAACAATAACAGGAACCGTTTAAGGTGCCCTTCGAGCATGGAAGCACTCTATTGATGATGCCAGTCATCCTAGTTGTGACCACAGCAATCTTGTTGAACAGGCCCTTCATATATATTACTAGATATAACTTGATTGAATCCTTCCTAAGTATCATACATGTTAATACAATTTTAATACTAGCGCGGACGCGAAAGGTGGTTGCGTAAGTGACTCTATGAAGAAGTTTACCGGAAGGCCACGAAACTTATCGAGATACTCGACTACGCGTAAGTTAAGCCGTCAAAATAATATTAAAATGTCACTAGCTGTCCCGGCAACGGCTTTGCTTGCTTAACCCCCTTGTGATTTCCAAACATCCTTCCTTAGTGGATGCTTAAGCATTTCTTATAACATCAACCGTCAAACTTGCAAGTTTGTACCCACAGCGATTAATTAACCCCTGTACTGATGAATCATCTGTCAATCAGAACAAGTAATGTTATATTATATAAGCATCATTTTTATTTATAAACAAGTAGATTTTAATACACATAATAAAATATATCTATTTATACTAAAACGAATCTAGTTTAAATTTCTTTTGAAGACCGTGGAGCAATTGTTCAGATTGGTGCTTGACAAGGAGAAATTTGCTGACTGCCAACCTTCAGTAATGGAGGGGTACTTAAAGAAGAAGAATAAGAAAAAGAAGAAGAAGAAGAAGAAGAAGAAGAAGAAGAAGAAGAAGAAGAAGAAAAAGAAGAAGAAGAAGTTAAATGTACCTTTAAAAAGTTGGTAACTAAGTAGCTGAAACATCGAAATCAAATCTACTCTTTCTTAAAAATAAAACGTTTTATGTGTGTATAAGATCCTAGAGTAAGACGATAAATAGTTTTAATTCTTCAAGATTTGTTTTTTAAAATAATAATTGATATAAGTCGCAAACCAATATATTTATTCTAACAAAAACCTCGCACAGCATCATCGTGAAAATTCACTTAGCTACTTAAAACAAAAAGTCGAAACAATGCTCCCCTAATGTACTCGAGAAAAATGCTCTTAAGCCCCCTCTCTCACCCCTTACAACCCATTTCCACCCCTTAAAGGGCCAATTTTTGCAAGGGTCCCGATTTTCTTTTACCTGCACCGTTTTATATATCTTTTGAGAAAGAAAGGGCGTGTTCGCTTCAACGATTTGTAATTTTGCAAGGGTAGTAATTATTGTTTCTTATAGATATTGATGGTTGGAGGGTTGTAAGCGATTGAAGTTAGCTTTTGTCTTTGGAGATAGGGGTTGGTAAATAGCAGTATGACAGTCAGAATTTTAAGACGTTTTATTTTGAATAGCTTTAAATAAAACTTTTAAATTATTAAAGCCTTTGAACGAGGATGAATTTATCTAACAAAGAAAACTATAAAAGTAGAATTAAACTTTAAAGTTTACTCTAGTACGCTTCGGTGATTTAAACAAACGTTAAGATCGTTAAACACAGTATGATATTCATGAGAGATGTGATACAGGTTTATAAGAATTAGTATGCTAGAAGAAAACCATTGTTAAACTTTGGCATTTTTAGAGAGAAAATCTCATCTGCTGACGAAAACTGAACCGTCGTCTTCTGGTTAACCGTGTCAGACGCCATCACCACTAGGCCACCGCAGAATTTATCCCAATGCTAATTTTAACTCTTCTATAGGGACGAAGCACTATCTATCGGTGTACTTGAAAACTGTATCCATCCAAAAGAAGAAGAGTTTTTACAAACACTAGAAATGTATGTACCGAACCGTTCTAAATTATGATTATATATACCAACTTATAGAAAAATTATAACAACGTAGTTTTGTGAATAAGTTTGCAATGTTAGATATGTCGAGGAGTGATGTCCCTATTAAGGTGCTGTCAAGACCTGACCGAGATAAAAAGCAGGTTTTAAAGCAGTTGATCTCTTAAACAATGGTTTATATAGAATCACAAAAATATATGACATTTCTAAGACTTGTAAGTAACACATTGACGGAATTAAAAACATATTTTAACATACTTGAGTATATTTAAAAAAATATCAAACATACACCACCACCTGAGTATATTTAAAACAAGTACAATTTGAAAAATTCTATACCGACTTCCATTCTATTCAGTTATTGGAGTGTAACTCAAAAACTACTGGACCGCATTTGAAATGAAATTAAATGAAATTTAAATGCAACACAGCACCAGGTTTCAAACAAAAAAAAATTTGAGTATCGGTCACCCTATCATGTAACCACCCCGAGTTTCTTGCCGCTTCTTCTCGGTAGGCTCTATATATTTTGGAACGCGGCGGTAGTCTTTAAAGTACATTATAATGAAAATTTGACGTTCATAAGTGCGTTTTTGATGGCTAAATTGAATAAATGATTTTGACTTTGACTTTGACTTCATGAGTTATAAGGTAACAAACATAAAAAAATACATCGAATTGAGTACCTCCTCTTTTTTTGCAAATCTGTAGAAAATAACAATAAAAAAATTAAATAAAATAAAACCATTTAGGTGGCTATAGTCAACCATCGTCTATACGTGGCAGTCAGCAGCAGCCTGTCTGCCAGACCCTTAACAATTGTGTTTTGACACCTGTCAACTCTGAACATGAATGACGTTACATTTACTCATTCTACTCGTAATATAGACTCTTAATAAATGCTAACATAATTTTAGGACCTGACTTCATACAATAATGAAACGAGCGCACACCCATTCCCTTACAAGCCCACGATCATCGCGAGCGACCGAGCGAGCTCGATACGTCATCGATGACGTCACCAAAAACGCTCACAACACTCGCAGATCGTAGGTGGGTTTTCGCTGACGTTGCGAGCTGTCACTGTCAAACATCAAATGTATAGGATTCTATAAATTTTTTACAGAAAAATTGGCGCGTATTTCACGACCGCGTAACCGTTCCGTTTGGGTTGAACATTGCAAGCATTGATTCATAGCGGAACGCTAAACCAGGGCGCGACAGTTGTGAGCGTTGACGGCGCTTACCAGAACGTACCACTAGTGCCTGTAGTGTGTAGAAAAGAGGGAGGAGGTTTTAGTCCGCACACACTGGCACCCCTATTCATTCCCATTAACCTCGGAGATACTGCTGCGGTATCCATAAAGAAATTCGTCCTCACGAAACTAAAAAAAAACGCATTGTATGAGACGGTGTGATAGCTTATGGTTCAAAGTAGTGACAGTGGTGACTACAATAGTGGGAAATTACGGAAAATTTTCAAACCAAAGGCACACTATATGAAACAAGAGACGGTATATCTATAGACAAACAAAATACTAAAGCGCAAGGATTTAAAGTTTTTTGGGGGAATATGTTAGGATGAAATAGAAAATCTAAAAAATAAAATAAAATAAATAAAATTATTATCATCACCTATGGGATCTTTAACGTGGATTATCTCGATAACCTTCCGATACAGGATTTTATGTCATATGACATTTTTTGTTCGTCTATAGATACTCTATCGATATACGTAGGTTTTAAAGTGATCTCCTGATTTGAAAATTTTGCGGTATTTCCCGCAAATTTTGATTACAACTAACTATGCTAAAAACTTCGACACCCTTTCATCTAAACCTTTTAAGGTGATTCAGAGTGCAGAAGTAACCCATTAACCAACATATACACTTACTCATTCACTCATAAACTAAAAACCCTAATAATATTTTTTTTATAAAAACCTCAAATGGTTTGGAGATCATAACAAAAATGAAGTGATTAAGACAAAACGAAACCAACAGAGAAATGAGAAAAGATGATGATGATTATGAAATTAAAAGGAGATAATCAAGCACTCGATACTAAGCAATCATTTATTAAACCTCGCACTCTCCAGTAAGAAACAAACGTTTGAAAATAACATAAAAGTTGTTCCAAATGGTAAACAATTTTCCCAAAAATTAACTCCTAAATTCCCAACTAAAACGTCTACATTTTAAATCATAATGCGTCTCTCCTAACATAAGGGTAGATACCCTTAGCTAGATGTATAAAGAAGGGTATATTTTTGTGATAAGGCAGATTTATAGAAACGAGTCTTCGTTGCCCGAGGCTTGCGGTGTCTGCCCTCGCCTCCCTGTTGATGGCTTAACGTGGAGACGGACTTTTATTTCATGTTTATAAAAAAGTTTTGTTGTTATTTTATTTTAGTGATAATTTCTATTAGTTGGTAAGTCTCTCGTGTCAGAGACCGCCTGGCCCACTGGCCTATTATTCCGTAAGTGTGTGAGTAGCAATTGAAATAAGTAATCAGTAATCATTTACTAAGGTATACAGTATTGTACTAATAGTAATGTACTAATGTATGTTTACAGTATCTATTAGATTATTGTGCACATTATATTGATCCACTGACTACTATCATCATCATCATGATCATCATCAACCTACGGCTGAGCCGTAGGACGTCCACTACTGAACATAAGCCGCCCCCATGATTGTCCAAAAGGACCGGTTGGAAGAGGCCTGCAACCAACGTCGTCCAGCGATCTTTATCAGGTCGTCTGTCCACCGTGTCGGTGGACGACCTACGCTGCGCTTGCCTATCCGTGGTCTCCACTCCAGAACCTTTCGGCCCCATCGGCCATCTGTTCTGCGTGCTATGTGCCCTGCCCATTGCTACTTCAACTGGCTAATCTTCTGGGCTATGTCGGTGACTTTCGTTCTTCTACGGATCTCCTCATTTCTGTTTCGATCACGTAGAGAAACCCCAAGCACAGCCCTATCCGTACCTACTATATATCAGTTTAAAACTTGCAAGAATTAAAGTTAACAACGGCATATTTGCCCTATACTGTATCTTTTTACTGACTTAAAGAAGGGAGGAGATTCTATGTTCGGCTGCATCTATTTTTTATGTACGCTCACCAATTTCTGCGTTTTGAAATTTAGTTTAGTTGAATAGGGTATGCTTCCAGTATATTTACAATTTATTTACTTAAAGTTGAAAATTCCTGAGTTATGCTCAATAATATACAAAAGGTGTTTCATATGAGGATGGTATAGATTCAGGTGCAGCGATTTAGTAGTGAAGTACAAACCACCACACACAAAACACCACAGCTGATTTCACAACGCAAGAACACAAGTCCATCATCCGGCTCACAACGCATGTTGGCTGCTGTAGTCACATATGTCTATTTTTTATAAATACAAGTACATTTTGAAAAATTAATACAGACTTCCATTCTACTCAGTTATTGGAGTGTATCTCAAAAACTACTAGCTTGAATTAGATAAAATTTAAGTGGGTCTACACGGAAAGCACCAGCTTTCAAACAAAAATGAATCTTGAGAATCGGTTTACCCAGTCGAAAGTTATGAGGTAACAAACATAAAGTACCTCTTCCTATTTTTGGAAGTCGGACGAAAATTGGTAATCAACTGTCTTCTTTCTAGCATCTTTATTCAGATGATTTACAAATCTACAACCAGCGGCGATTGAAAGTGTTAACTTTGATCTTCAACGGATTTTTGATTGAATCAATTGTTACGGTATCAAAGTGAATCCAGAGAAAACACAACTTATCGTCATTGGTAGTTATAGAATGATCTCTCTGATGGATTGGTTTCGCTTTCCGCAAGTTATCTTTAATGGCCAAGTAATTCATATTAGCGACACTTGCAAGAGTTTGGCTATTATTACGTACCAACGATTATCCAGGGTGCCACAGATAGCTGAAACTAGTCGTAAAACGTTTGCTGCTGCTTCTTCACTTAAGGTTACAATATTTTTACCTATTACCACCTAAATAGCGTTTGTACAATCACTTTTAAAATGAAATGAAATGATGTGAAATGCATTTATTTGACACACACACACACAAATTGAGACAAAAACAGTAATTAGTAAGACTAGAGTGAATAATACAACTTAAACTCATAACAGACTCATAAGAGTATATTGTGATGTCAAACCGGCCCTGTCTCAGCATAATGCTGCCCCACATTTGTAAACATGAGACAGCGCTGGTTTTCAGCTTTTACTCCCTATCCTCGACTAAGCTGACGCTTCATTTTCTAGATATAACCCAGGTCCAGCTAAATAAGAACACTTGCAAAACTTCTGTATCGGGTTCATATTTGGCTTACAGAAATATGACCACATTTCTGAATTTCGTAAAAACTTGAAGTGGTTACCTATCCGTCTGCGCCGTAATGTTCATAGTATCCTCTTTGTTCCTACAACTCCTTCATATGTCAAAGAGGGGCTTTTCCCAATACTCGTCACTCTTGGCAGGCAGGTTGGCGAGCACAGTTTTAGGGTATTTTGCTCGGGAAGTGCTGCTGCCCACTTACTGGTTTGGTATCCCTTAGCCGCCTTCTACAGCACCCACGGAAAGACTTGGGGGGGGGACACTATTCTAAGCCGGCACCCCACGGCTTCAGGCTGTACGGCTATGGTATGCATTTTGATATCAGCAGTGCTAAGACTCTGGCAATTTTCATAAATATGGTTCAGAATCACTACCTACCAAGTATGTTACACTGTTTGTTATTATTTTTCTTCTTGTATTTTTTTTTAAATTAGTATTTATGCATTAGAATTTTAATTAAAATAAAATAAAATGTTATTTTGCGCAACCGTCTACTACTTCTCAAGATAATGTCCATACAAAATTCGTCTGGAAGAAATCATTATAAGCGATAAGATCACCCATTATACTTTCCTAATTTTTACTTTGTAAGTTATTATATATTTTGTTAAAATGCAATAAAATATTTTTTTTGTATTGTATTGTATGTGGAAATAGAGCTACCATGACCACACTCTAAGTCTTTATGTTTTCGGGTTCGCTATTTAATCGGCGTCATGTTTGCTCATTTGTGCCTTATGCTGTACCACCTGTACAAGTAATAAAGCCACTTGGATTCCGTCAAGGGCATTAACTCTTTAATGCCACAGACGACGAAATCAATATGAAAGAATTATAATCAAACTTGATTTAAAGTAGTAGGCACCTGCAAAAAAGCGTTGGAGTAAGTTTTTTATGTTTTTAAATAATCAGTTCTTACGCGTGTATAAATGTTGTAATTTATATTTTGGCACAGTTAGATAAGTTGCTTATGTTCACGAGTAACTTGAAGTTACTACGGTTATTTGGTTTTATGAGCTGAGTTGTAAGTTAGCCGTTGAAGCGCGGAGTTCAATCTCTACAAATATTTTGTGATTCACACTATTGCTGGTTCTCGGATCTTGGGTGTTTGACGTGTTAGTGTTTACGTCGTATTTACGTATGCACGGTTCTTTATATCACTCTTGCAATATTTGAAATATTATTTTATATTTGATAAGTATTCTAAATTTTGTTTCTGTGTATACGTAGTTTCGTAACGGCTAATGAATTTTGGTGAAACTTTTCACATCCCAGAAAAAAGTATCAGCTCGTTTTGGATGAAAATTTTGACAGATTAGCAGGCAGGTGTATATTGTATGTATGTGCTCTACTTATTATTGCAGAACCAGCTCACTCACCCCCGGCTTCGCATGCGTCGCCTACGGAATATGAAATAAAACTATTATGGTTAAAACAGTTTTTCCGCAGAACAAAAGCTTCCGTGCTTCGTAGGGCACGTCGGTCCCGGTTGTTTGTCTTAGGAAAACAGTCGTGAGGCTATGTTGAAGGCCTTTGGGCGGCCTGAAAACTTCGACATGGGTTGGCCACTAACCTATCCACCATTCCGCACTGGGCCCGCTTGGTGGATTATGGCCCAACTCCTCTCTCTGACAGGAAGACTCGAGTCCCAGCAGTGGGAACAAAATGGGCTGATTATGATTATGACAAGTCACAATAAAGTGAAGGATCGTTTATGTTAGAAACGATAACAAAATATAGTTCACAATTCACATTTTACCAAAAAGGTTTTAATTATTACACACAAGGATTCTTTACAGACAATTCAAGTTGCGAGTGTTGTCCTATCAGAAAAACAAATTCAGCGCTTAGGTTACCAGTACAAAAACAACGTTTTGGTCCCAAAAAGTTATTATTTATAATAATAAAAAGGTTAATTTGCTATTTTTATATTAAGGTCCGTAGATACCGAGGTGTTTTGACTTTTAGCACAAATAATGTATTTTTTTTAAATTTAGCTGTAAAATCATATTTTTATGATTATGATATAATCATATTTTTCAAATTAGGTTATATGGCTTGGTATCCCGTAGACCACGCAGGCCGCTCATCTAGTATACAATAATATAATATAAAAAAAATGCAAATATACCTACAAGATTAAATTTATTGTATAGAAAAAAGAAGTCGACTCCACTATTTCCTACCTCTACCCATCCCTTTGTCTTGCCTCGCGCTCCGTATTTTTTCCCCATTACATTTTCATTTTATTTCATATTTCTCCTTTGGGGGCGGGGGTGGATAATAAAATTTTTCCCTTCACTCCCGTCGCCTTTATTTATAGGGTTGGTTAAAGCAGAGAATATGTTTTTCCTACGTTTCAGTAATGAGCCAAATTATTAGGGAGTGTTTTTCAGATTGCCCGCCATTTTTTTCTTTTTCTTTTTTGTATCTCGTAGCTGCTTGTTAGAGATAAGTGTTGTGTTTCATTGACAATAAAATTTTGTTATGTTTTTCTTCTTTTCTTTTATTGTGAGTTTTTTCGTACATTTCGTTTTGAGTTTTTATGGTTTTTGTTTCGACGTTGTTGTTTTGTTTTAGTATTGATAGAAGTACTTTTCTGGTACGTTTCCGAAGAAGGCTTAGAGTAATTTGGAAACTTCGATACTAGACCTGTGCTCTAACTTAACCATCAAGTATGCCCGCGAATTCTAGCATTGGAAATGGAATGCGAGCTGACTATGGCTGACACATCATAGATTGAATGTGGATGATTACACCTCTACTGACCCCATCGAGGATGTGCAGCTATAATGTTGTAGGTGTAGGACTTTTGCAGAGTCCGCCTCGGGAACTAGGTACTAAAAAATGTAAAAAGATAAGCCCGATGAGTTTCTTGCCTGATCTTCTGTCGTGGTCGCGTTCCGATCCGGTTGTAGATTTAAGAAAAAATAAATGTTAAATGACAATTTGTAAGTCCCCCGTAGGCCTATACAGAAAAATGATTTGATTTGATTTGATCGTGAAGCAAGCACTACTGTGTTTCGTTGAAGGTCAATTTTTGCAGCGAAATCAAAAGGCATGAGACAAAAACTCAGGGTGACGAGCGTAGTACATTGCCATGCAGTATTTGGGATCTTGTAGTTTTGAAATTGAAACATTGAAATGTTTGGGTAAGCTCGACACTTAACATCAGACGAGTGACTTACTCTTCTCGTCATCGAATGCCATCTTCTCATATAATCAATTGTTGTTCGTTACTGTCGCAAAAAATCGATAAAATGGTTTGACTAATTGGAATAGGTAATTCTTTTTTTTATTATGTTCGATCTGATGGGTGGTTAAAAGTAAAAAAAAAACATCATCAACATCATCCATCAACACGCAGTCGAAACCGCGAAGCACGGCTAGTAAAAATATTAATAATGTAATAATAACTTGTGCAGTATGTTTTATGATAGATAAAATATAGCGTACACAGATTTTCCCTACGTTAATACTATCGCTTAAAACAAAATCAACGAGGTTTACTACAGACGTAAAAATAATATAATTAACATTCTCATTATCAAAGCTATAACACTGTTTTTATGTAATAACAACCCCAAACTACCTTCACCACACAATGGTATCTCTTGCCAACTTCATATGCCAAGCGCGGACAAAAAACTTATAGACACGAAATAATGTACACCACATAAGGTAAGTTTGGCTACGTTACGGTTTGGTTCTTTATTTCCTTACAGGCTTTTGTATGTAAGTACATGTAGTATAATGATTTCCGTATCAAATGGTAGATCGTTGCTAACATTTTTTTAACATAATTATTTAATGTTATACACCTATCTACACAAGTGATACAGAAAGTGGTTATTCTAAACCATGTCACATTCATGTCGCAATTCCTCAAAAATAGTATGATTTCTAAAAAAAACAATTGTCTTTTTTGCCAAATATGGCGAATGGCGACGTCTACGGGTAAATCATAATAACGATCACTATATATTTTTTTTAAATCATGGGCAATATGTTGTTTCCAAATATTTTGTTTTTCTGTTGTGAATGTTTTTAAATAAATAAGGAGGGCGCTATTATAATAGGATATATTTTAAGAACTTTTTGTTAAATAGATGCGGTTGAAAAGGCAAGCAGCACGGCAAACGATTTTATTTATGATAAAGTTCTTTATAATCTTATTTTAATGAAATAAGAATTCATATTACTTTATTTCGATATAATGACCGTAGCTCATCGTGTATGCTGGGGGATGTTGCAGCACGTATTATGGCGTTTCATTAATTTTTAGGTACCCAGAACTGATTTTTCATCAATTTTGTTGCAACTAAAAGACTACTAATTTTCTCTCTTCATCTTCAGTAAGAAATGATATTAATACACCAATAATGATATTATTATATTATACATATATAAATGTAATATATAATAATATACATACGCATGCTGAAGCGTGTATATATAAAAATATATATACGCTTCAGCCTTTCGTGTGATATCACAGCGTCCTTTCGGCTGCAAGCACCACCACAAAAGAGTGGATGCTAAATTATTATATATTTGCTGTATTGGTTATAGTTCCAAGCATTTTACTTCTCAGTAGTATCCTTATATAGGGTGTTTGGTAGAGGGACCGACAAACCAAATGAGCGTGTTCGGGGGACCACTTGGAGAATACAACTTGGCCAAAAAAAAAACCCCGACCTCCCAATATGTTTAACTTTTTTTTGTGATTTTTCATTTTTTCTCCGAAATTGTACCTATTTACCACCATAACATTTGTAAAATTTGTAAAAACTAAAAACATCCGGTCTAAAACATACTTTTTTGGTGTGAACAGTGAAATTAACGCATACCCGTTCGGATTTTTCTATCGCTCGCGGTAGTGAATAACGCCCAGGTTTGAATTGGCCTTATGAACTCTGGTTCTGAACTCTATAGAGGTGTCCATTACAATGTTTTATCTATGGCTCTTAATTTATATTTTTTTCCCGGCAACGGCTTTTATCTTTCGATGTCGCAAGTAGAATTATACTTTTGGATTTTGTATAATTTCGTTATAAGTATACTTAAATGTGTCATTTTCAAAGAAATATGCTAGACTAGGTATTAATGCAAAGACAACTTAAGAGTCGCTGATGCTTGTTGAAAGTTGCGTCGTGAGAGAATCCATACTATGATGGTAGAAGACATTCTAATGCTCGCCTGGCTAGGTACCACCCTCAAGAATCAAGATCTGGCGCTAAGCACTGATAGGTATGTTTTGACAGCTGTTCTTTAGAGGCAGTCAAAATCAAAATCAATTCATTTATTCTGTAAAGACCTTCGGATGCGCTTACAAATTTCATATAACGAGATTTTAAGAAATAATAAATCTACAACCGGATCGGAACCCGACCACGACTGAAAAGATCCGGCAAGAAACTTAGCAGGCTTGTCTTTTTACATATTTATTAATTTTATTTGTCGACATTCCATGTGTTTATCGACTCTATTACTTACCTCAAGTGAGATTAGTGGTGACTCTATGCAAAAATATATATAAGAAAATATTAGGTATTTTATTAAAGCTATCGTAAGTGGAATACTTTTACTAGCTATAATTTACCAAGTTGAGTCCTGCATACTAAATTACAAAAACTCCGAGACAGCGTCTCTCATGCAGTGGTGGCAGTGTCACGACACTCAGGCAGCTGCACGTATTTTGGCGACGACAGCTCGGACGCGATTGGAGATTTCGTCAGGCGGGCGATTAAAGCATCCGAATATCGAATCATAGAGTATAATCTCAAAATGGCGATAAAAGACCGAAATGAAGAGATCGTGAAGGCTATGTTAAAAAGTATACGGCAAAGGCGTGAACCTGAGGCCAGTACTTCTGGCCAATAGCGTACACATAACATATAAAATTAGGAAATACTGTTCACTAGCAATAGATTTATGTATTTACTAAAGAAAAAAAAATGGACTCACTTTAGTTTTTAAGCAATTTCCACTATAGCTTAAGAATGTTTATTGTGATGTTTGGAGAACGAATCTCCAAGAAAAATGTAATATAAGAAAAAAAAAACTAAAAAAGGTACAGACCAAAGAGTCTGTAGTGTGGAAGAATAATTAAATTAAAAAAAATAATAATATAAATAAATAAAATTTAAATATAATTCTTAAAAATAGTTTATTAGTGCTTAGTAAAGTCTAGTAAGCCAACTTATAGGAAATCTTTTTATTTCTCAGTACTTTAACCACATCCCATTTGTTTGAAGCCAGACTTATGAAACAAAACTAATTATATACTCAGTATCCGAAATATTTCCGTAAGGCTATCTACCTATATTGATAAAGCACAGAAAGCTTACGCCCGAAGTTTCGTAACTCTTCGGTGGTTTAGCTTGGGTGCTATAAATATGTATATAGAACTATAATATATTATGTAATATACAGAGCGTCTCAATAATATAATATTTTAAAAAGTTAGTAATACTGCATTAAATGATTTTCTAAAAATTACTTGTTTCGTCTGGGAATCGACCGACTCAAATATAAAAAAAACACCCTGTATTTTATGATGCCAATCGAAACAATTGACAAAAAGTAATAATTCCTCTAAAGTAACATAGTATCTCAAAAGAAAGGAATTCAGTCGGTTCGATTCCCGGACGAAGCCAGTAATTTTTAGAAAATCATTTAATATCCTGCATTACTATAAGTTTTATAAAATAAATAAAGTCTCCTTTCAGCTAAAGATCCTATCTACAACGTTTAAGATTTTCCCTTCATGTCGCATAGTCAATGGACACCCTGTATACTACTCGTATAATAACTATACATGATAGTCTATTTATATTTAACAACTTATAATAATACAATAAATCTATAAGAAGTATTTAGTCAAAAGGCCAATTAAATAGACATTTGTTTATGGACACACAGCTGGAACCTATATGCTATAATGAAGTACCTAAGTGTTACTTATGTTTTCTGGTTCCAAGTTTAACTGGTAGATTCACGGTAAATCTTCTGTTGTCATATATAAGGTAAATGATTTTTTACCTAAATTATATAAGTAAGTATGTATTTTACTCCTCTTAGAGTTCTTTCTACATCTAAATATCTGCAACACCTACCTGTACCTTATCTAAAGATAAAACCAAACAAAAAAGTAATAAAATTTTAACTTTTTAATTATTTTTCTACGCGTCCCCATGCTAGTTTCCGTATAACCAAGTACTTTAAAAATTTAACACCGTCTGCATTTATCAGCACAAGGTGTTCGTTCTTCCACCTAATTTGCAAACTTTTTTACGTAAACAAATAGTTTGTTATTATCAAATAATAAAAGAGTTTATATAATATTAAACACGTTGTTGCAGCACCCCTATATCTCTAAAACTATTATTTTACCAATGTTTTGATCTGCACACAATTATTCCCCTTTTTGAATGCATAAGAATATATTTTAAAACCATATACCACTAAGAAGACAATGAGACTGTATATTAAAGCGCTGAATGGTTCTACTTCATATTCACTACCCCCAAACAACCACACCCACAAAAAAAAAAAACAAAAATCCGCATGCCTCAAAATCGCATCACAAAAAATACCTTCTTGCGGTAACGGACGCACACATTGACACAATAACTGTGGTGGTGTGCGTAAAGATTCATGTCCGAATACAAAGGGAATGAATGTGTGCGTGCTAGCCGCTGCCTTCATTGGACTCAGAGCAATTTCTTTATTGATCCATATTTCTTCTTCTTTAGACTGGCCGGGGGTGGCGCACCCACCCCAGTGGGGTGTCCACCACCCCCGGAGGTGTTTTTCTACAGTTTTAATGAACGAAGGACTCGAAAATGGCGCGGAAGGAGTTTTTGGGGGGAAGAAAGGTTATTAATGCTTTTTAAGCCGAGTAATTTTCACCCTTAATGTTTCAAGCATTTTAGCGTAGTTTTTGTTTTTGCGTTTTTGGTTGGGGTAGATAACTCAATTATTTAGTAATAATGGTAATGTGAGGTTTGGCTAAAATTTTGCAGCGAAAATCATATTTATATTAAAAAGTCTGATTATTGTTTTCAGCATACGGACACGGGACGGGAATAACTTAATTAAAGAGACAATCAGGTAATTATTTCTTAGGCTTTTGCGATTATAAGGCCGCGTTAATTTTATATTCTTAAGTATTTTAATGAATGCCAAAAAAGCAATGGTTGGATTTTAAAATTCCGTTTAAAGAAACACTGTTCCCAATGATGTTTTCCATTCCTTTTCTCCCTTTAATGAGTAAACTCGTACGGTTATATATTTGCAATTATTCAAGTAGGGGAGACCGGGAAAAATGTTACAGTTTGTATTCCATGCCAGATTTCTCGTTAGTAATAACATTTGTGATAAAATAATTAAAGCCATAATAAACTTTCGTTTATGGTCTATAAATGTACATTATAATTTTATAAAATACGTCATGGTTCCTGAAAATTATTAACCTTTCCTTTTATTCCCAATAAAATTGAGATTGTTACTTTCGACCCCATGGTCTGGGCGATAGTAACAAAACGTGGGTCGAAAGTAACACCGTATAAATTCTCTCCTATGTTACAATAACAATAACAATAACAATAACAAAATAAAAAACACAACGTAAATCAAACTATTTATTTCAACGTTATAAAATACAATTAACTTTTTACGTAAGATTTACTTGAGATTTATTCAGTCTTGATGTTTATTAGTAGATGTTAGGAAAAAAAACAAAAAATACTTCTTAACCCGTGAGAAGGCGCGCCTAATGTTGTAACCTACACGGATAGGCGCGCGCGAGCAAATTGCCGCACGACAGTGCGAGGCTTCCACAAGTGCTTCACTGCGCGGGCGCAGCGGGACTGAGCGATGCGTGAGTTGCGCCAGGGGAGAGGGGTTGAATAGTTGGGAAGGTCGTAGGTACCTAGGAGCTCCGGACGATATGTGGTCAGGAAACTTTCTCAATCAATTTTTGTGTGAGCAAATTGCTCATAGCGCGCCTTTTCAGGGGTTAATTACAAACAACTATAAAAATAAGGTCTATTAAATGGCACATCGTGGGATTTCAGATAAAAATGACATGGTGTCAATTCGAAAGTAATTTATAGTTGCATCAAGTTTTATTCAAATGGTCAGAGTTATCACTGTTCTGTCTAAACCACGTTAGTAAAGCGATGCATTATTAAAACATTTAACGATTGACCAAAATAAAATAGAAACAGCTTCATGATACACACTTTGCCTGCACTCGTCACGAATACTTAACGGTTAATAATCCACCATTGCTTCTCTATAAAAACCCGAGGAAACACATTTTTTTTAAACTTTTTTTTTAAAATCTGTAATCAAGAGTACATAACTTTATTACTTTAACATTGAAAATTATAGACAGAAAAATTCACATCCTCGGACGGGATTCGAACCCGCGTCTTCTGACTATCCGTGTCAGACGCCATGACCATCTAGGCCACCGAGGCTCGAGGTCCGAGCATCGAATTTTAACTCTCTATCTGATTTAACCGTCTTACGGGGACGGATAGTCAAAAGACGAGAGTCCGAATCCCGTCTGAGGATGTTATATGATTTTTCTGAATTTTTCTCTCTATAAATTTCAATGTTTGAGATCGCTAAGCAGGCGTTAGTGCTTTAAAAAGGTAATACTATGAAAATGTATTACTTTCGTTTAGTTAGGAGGCGTTTAGTAAAGGAGTTGTCCAGACAACTTGAAGAAACTACAGATGACAAAGGAGCTGGTGCTTACCTCGGACAACGTATCAGCATGGCTGTTTAACGACGTAACGTTGCCAGCTTTTGGGCACTCTACCTGCAGACAGTGATACTGTTTTTTACCTATAATATATCTATAATTTTGATATGTTTTCGCTCATTAGTTTTGCTGTAAAGATATATATTCTAACTAGATTTAATTTATCTGGTGTCATTCAGCGCATCGAATAGATCCGATTTAAACCGTTTAGAAATGAATAGTCATATTGATTACATACACAACGAGCTATGGAGAGGGCTATGCTCGGGGTTTATCTACGTGATCGAATCAGAAATGAGAATATCCATAGAAGAACTGGGGCAGATTTTCAATATTATAGTACGGTGGCTTGATAAGTGAGCACTAGATAGTGCAATGCTACAATACTGTACGTTTCCTCAAAAATGTTAACAAAAGATTAAGCCTGAAATAGAATTCAGACCAATTTTGTTCACGACAGCCAGGTCAACAGCCGAATGTATATACATTATGTACGGCTTTGTTTGGGACCAGGGCCTTACTATGCTTAGGGCTTATACGTACCACGACAACGTTAAAGCAGGCCTGCCCAGGCCTACTATTCAAGAACCGCAGAAAAACCGTTCACCTGTTTTTTTTTGTATGGACTCTCGTTAACATGTCGCTCTAAATCCACTTAGTTTATCTGCTTACAAACGTCTAGGCGTCTGCAATGTTGATTATAGTAAATTATTACGATGCCAGAGACAATATTATCCGTTCACTTTTGAGAAAACAATATTCAAACAGTTCAGCTAAATGAGCGTCATGGTATGATTTCATTCAAAACTGTTTATGACAGGTTTAGAACTGCACGGAACTTGCATGGTTTTTCCGAAGCTGATAGTAGAACCCCTGGTGTGAAGTTGTAACCTATGCACCATAACCCTGAGACAGTTGTTAAATCTCATTTGCCTGTAATGTCACCGGCAGCCATACCCATCAAACCAGAACAAGGTAATGCTTCCCGATTGAAATAGGTATGGTGGTAGTCCTTCCCCGAACGAACTCGTTTACAAAGAGTTTTACTGTTCTTAAACTCACCTACCTTATTCAGGTTTCAGGTATTTATTGTAATTAGTTGTCTCGACTAACTCGTCAGCTCAGTATATAAACTGTTGGAGTTACAAACGTGACATTTTGGCAATTGATGCCTTTTATGTTGTAAGCACCAACTATTAAACGATTATTTTTAATTACGACTGTTTGAGCAGACTTTGGACTGCACCACGGGGGCGGCCAGAATTCGGGGCTTCGTTGCATGCGCTACCTTCGCTGAGGCACTCTACTCGACAATAATTATCTGCGAGGGGCAGTCGCCCATCGCCTAGGCTGCAAGGTGTGTGAACCCCACAGGTGCACATGCGGTTCCATGGTGGAAAGCATCGCGTGTACGTAGTGCCGCGTCACCATGCTCTCAAGGACATTATGCAGAGAGCGTGTCGGCGCACCTCCGAGCCTCATCACCAGCGAGCCACCTAGTCTGCTCGGATCAGACGGCAAGAGGCCAGACGGGTTGACCTTGGTGCCTTGGAAGAACTGCAAGTGCTGGGTCTGGAACGCCACGTGTTACAGCACTATCGCCGCCAGCCACTTGGGTCGCACCGTTCAGTCTCCAGCGGCTGCAGCGGAAGATGCTGCTTACAGCGATGGAACTACAGTACTTTTTTGTTCCCATCGACACCATGGGTTGTTGGGGCACGGACGCAAGGGCTTTAGTAGCGGAGTTAGCGAATCGTTAGTCGGGAGAAGACAGGAGGTCCCCGCTACCTGGTGCAAATAGGTTGGCCGTTGCCATTCAACGTGGCATTGCAGTCAGCTTCATGGGCAGCTTTGCATCGGAGTCAGTTAGACGTGGGTTGTTTTCTTAGTTTTAAGTTTGACATTTCATTTTGACATTTTGTATTATTTTATTGACATTTTAAATTAATGCTTTCCGTTAATTTACAGCTTCGTATCCCATACACTAAGCGAGTGAAACCGCTGGCGGATCTGCTAGTTACACATCATACCACTATGAAACTCCTTCACATTGAAAAAAAAACTTTGAGCTAATAATGTCACTTCTTTCAGGCGTGTTTCAGCGTCCAATATGTATATGTATAAAGGTAATTATCAGATAAGTTTGCTCCACTTTTCCACACAAACAAACAATAAACAACGACTGTCTTACCATCCATCTTCTATACAATACCCACCCCTTTATTCTACCCTTATAATTTCTTAAGGCTTTTTGCATCATTTGCGTTTGCGAAAACAAAACATTTCATCTGACCACCATAACATGAGCCGTCATACTCTTAGCTTAGGAATACATGTACGGGATTTTTTTCAAGGAGCAGGGTCGAAGGAGGTCTTAGTAAAATGGACGGTATTTTGTGTAAGGAAAGAATGACGTCATCGTGTAAGGTTATGATTTAAAGGCTGTAAATATTATTTTGTTGGTGTTTTGGTTGGTTTTGTTGGATAAAGGGTTATACGTACGGTTAGTAGGCAAACAGTTGGGATGATGTTAAGCGCTATGATTGTGCCAATGGCAGTTCCACTTGTTGAATTTTAAACATTTCTGCGTCTTTATCCAGTACTAAATATTTCAGGTCATTATTTATTATTAAGGTTATTTTTTACCACTTTTATTTAGAGTCATTTTATTTAGAGTTACTACATACACGTAACATTCTGTTTTAGACTTTCGCGGTTGTTAACTACATTATAATTAGTTCTCACGGGATGTACACGACGATAAAACAGGTTTTGAAGTTCCCGATATTTCGGCGCAGTTACATGCACCATGTTCACGGGTAGGCTGAATATGTGTACCTATGGATGTGAAAAAAGTTATTAAGAGCAGACAAAACGGTCTCAACGGTTCAAATCAAATCATCAGAAACACTTTTCAGTAGTGTAACTCAAAAACTACTTTACCGTATTTGTTGAAATTTAAACCTCGGAAGGATCGTCTACCAAATAAATAGGTAAATTGAGAATCGGTCCACAAATGGGGGAGAAATCGGGTAACATACACAAAAATTACAAAATGTCGAACGTAGTACCCTCTTACTTTTTTGAAATCGATTAAAAACAAAAACTAATCTAAAATCCAAAATTCAAAATACAAAAAAAGGTGGGAGGTAAAGTGGCCAAAATATTGGCAGCACCGCCAAGCTATATAGCAATGCTAACTTTTTCCCAAAGTAGGTGCCAGCATGTTGGTCACCCGTTGCTTCGACCCAATGTTTGGCCAGATTCCTACTGGCTCTAGTGTCATTGGAAATCCAGGAATATGTCCAGGGTCCTTAAAGTAGTTATGTTTCAACCTTACCATTAAATATGATACAACCACGTCAATATAGCAAGCTTAAAACAATAATGGATTACAATAGACGTTTTGATGACGTAGTATCAAATATTTCACTCAATTCGCGAACTTTGACGTGACTTTTGACACTGTGTCAAAATTCATTGTTCCATTGTAAAATATCTCTTAAAGTAGTCATATTGCAACTTTACCATTAAATTTGGTTGACTGTTTTGTGTCGGTGGGAGTACGATAGTAAGTATGATTTTTCTAACTTTCTAAATCTTGTTACAAAACGCTCCTGATTTATGATAGTTTCGTTAAAGGTGGGAGTAGGCACCCTGGTTCTATTAACACTAAATTTAATGCCAATTCAATGGGTAGTTCCTGAGAGATTGATATAGCTTTATTCCACGCAGTTAAAGTCACCGACAGAAGCTTGTTACAAATAAAATATAAAAGCAATCCATAAGACAGTCTTTACGGCCTAGATGTCTAGTTTATGGCCTAAGAAATTCTTGTTTTATAAGGAATCGTAAAATATCCCGTTAACCTACTTGGTTCAAGCATTAAAATAGTGGTTAGCATAAATAAAAGCGGTACTTTATTGTCATATTCGCTTTTAGCTACTCTTATTATCTAAACCATTATAAAATACTAATAATAGTAGCGTCTATTTACTTCGGCTGAAGTAATTTTGTATTGTCGGATATTTCAAGAAACATCAGAGTGGTCCTAATTTAAAATAGGTTAGAATTAATGTTATATGTGGTGCAAATAGTCAACTAAAATATACTTGTTGAGTACCTACATTAGTCGGGCAATAAATATATACAAATATTATAAAGAGGAAAGAATTTTATTTTAGTATGTTTTGTAACGAATGAACTACTATTTTGATTCATCGTCATCATCATCGATCACTATGAGAGTGAAACCGCAGTATTTTATAATAATCTAAATGAATACTTTAACAAATATAGAAAAGATGACACAAAGTGTGTACTAAGATTCAAAGAGTTTCTTACAGAAGAAAGTTTATTAGACGACTTTTAAAAAGGAGGAGGTTTTATGTTCCCCTATTTAAGGAACTATTCTCAAAATTATTTTTTGTTTAGTAGACTATACCTCCGAAGTAGAAGAATAGTAACTATTTAAATTTCATTAAATTCGGTTAAGCCGTTTTCGAGTTAAACTCCAACAACTGAAATATAAATATATATATAATATAATAGTAGCGTGGACAGCTACTTTACTAAACACCGTATATCTGGTATGTTATTTGTTATGTTTTATACACTTTGTATACACTCTGTATGTTTCTGTATAAATGTTTATTTTGTTATATTCTTTGTACACACTCTGTATGTTTCTATCACAAAATGAGGCCACTGCTTCCCACGACCTCTCGTCACCGACCATCTTAACAATGATGGCCGACAAGGAGAGGTCAGATCCTATAACTGCTACCAGGGATCGCCGCGGTCCCGCTCCTCCTGGGCATGACTCCAGCGCGTGCGAGGTTTCCAACCCTAGCATATGCTGAGGCGGGTCTCATTCCCGACATCACACAACATTTCAAAAAGTGTTTTGTTTTTCAGGTTTAGTAACAATAACTTTGTTACCTATACCATTTTATTTATTGTTATGTTGTGTGATGATCTGGAATAAATCTATATTCTATTCTTCTATTCTAAACGGAAGAACTATATAACTATCTGTTAGAGAAGCACAGTATGTCAGCACAAGTTGCGCCCCACACCAGCGGCCTCCCATGACTATACGGAATCAAGGTCAAACGGTCTGTGGGCCGAGCACGCAAATCTGCTTAAGGGTATTGCATAGCTAGTACTTGTCCATAATAAAAGAAAAAACTCTT
Organism: Selenia dentaria; assembly: GCA_917880725.1. Classification (NCBI taxonomy): domain Eukaryota; kingdom Metazoa; phylum Arthropoda; class Insecta; order Lepidoptera; family Geometridae; genus Selenia; species Selenia dentaria. The sequence continues at coordinate 6,304,455 of OU862901.1, read as the reverse complement.
TTGAATTTTTCAGTATTTCAAAGTAATATAAATTTAATTTTTTTAAACTTACAATAACTGTAAAATTCAAAACGTACGGGCGTATCAAACAATGTGTTGATTGCATAAAAATCACTGAAATCAGACAATGTTAAGAGGTAGAAAAGAGATTTTTTCTTTTACTCGTAGTATGGACAAGTACTAGCTATGCAATCCTCTTAAGTGTAATGTTATCGTATCGTTTACGTAACCAGTACAAACTATGAGTTACCTGTGCCACTATTGTACTAGATAAATGACAGTTTGTACTAAATACGTTAACGATGCGATTTCGTTACACTTAAACAGATTCTCGTGCTCAGCCCACATGGTCCTTTTGTCATCGTCACGTGAAATACCGTTCGGCTCTAAAATAGTAATAATATCTAAAATATTATACGTTTTTTTCATAATATGCCGAGGTGGTGCTTTTTCAGCGCTTACTAGTGTTTCACCTTTGAAGGTAAATTGGGAACTTAAATAAATATACAACACGACCAGTGCGGGAGGTTTCAGAACTGATAGGCGAAAAACAATATAGTCCCTATATAAAGATACTTCGCAAGTTGTTTACCCGAATTACTATTAATAACCATTTTTTGTAACGTAGATTTACCGTGTGGACTTTGAAAATAGCACTCTACTTTTTTCAATAAATATTTAAGTCGACGTCATACAGATCTAGCGGGTCCAGACCCCCAGGCTTAGAATATATACATATAATGAAAATCTAACTGCGCGCAGTCTGTACATGGAAGATATATAATTTAAAAAAAATTAGGACTATTATAACCGAAAAAGAATGAAAAAACTGTGATTGTTTATTGACTATTAGAACTTTTATCTGCTTCTTTTATCGTACATGGAAGATATATGTAAAAAAAATATTAGGACTTTTATAACTGAAAAATATTAAGAAAAACGTGATTGTTTATTGACTATTAGAACTTTTATTTGCTTGTCTGCTTGTCTGTGAGTTTGTGCACGGTAATCTCAGAAACGGCTTATCCGATTTAGATGTGGTTTTCACCAATATATTGTGGTACTTCACTTAACATTTAGTGTTTATTTAATGTCAATCAGTTCATAAATAAAAAAGTAATCGAATAATAATGGTTTCTTTTATTTTAAGACCGCTGTATGCTGCGAGGCTAAACGAGCGAAGCCGCGGGTGTGTCTACTAGTATATCATATACATTAACGTCATCAAAAAGTTTACCTACAGCTAGGCATTTTATTAACACAAAATCTTTCAGTCTCAAAATGATCTATTGACTGTATGTAAATGATAATCAACCACAAATAACTATAGCTCTGATATCGTAATTCGTACCGTAGTGTATTAAACCTATAATCGTAATTCCGTAATTGAAGGTAACACGTTTCCTTATGAACTTAAAACTTTAAAAACCAATCTATTTCCAGCAAAATACATTTAAATGATCACGTTCCCAGTTAAGTATAAAACAACGGGTAGCAGGGGCGTTCAACATTTTCTCCATAAATAAGCGCCTCAGTCCGCCCGAGACGCTGGCCGCGGGGCGGGGGGAGGGCGTCCAACACAGCGCTCCTTTTTACGTGCCAAGCAGCGGGGGTGCCACACATTTTGTAAGAATGTATTTAAATTACTTTTTTATTTATATTATTGTATAAGTATTAAAAAATCAATTGCCTGATTACTACGTTCAGCTTGCCCATGATGTTTGCAGTGTCATACTGTATGCTGTAAGTTCCCGGACATGTAACTATGGAGTGTTTTTTTGCAACGAGCGCTCATGCGTCAGTGTTGTGCATTTTATTGTTAAAGTGTTCATTTACATATTCACGGGATTTGTAAATGAAAAAGTATGTTGTTAATAATTATGTTTCTGGATTCGTGTTGTTTGCATTGAGTTAGTAAGTATACTGATTAGTATAGTATCTGGTGAAAGATAGATGATAATGAAAGTGATAATAATAAATAATGTATTGTGATTTCCTTTTACTTATAATATAAAAAAGGTTAAGAAATAAAGAATTGTATATTGATTATATTTCGTAATTATATTGTAATGTCACTGTTCTTATTATAGACATATAGGTATTTGCAACTCATCTCTTTATTAACTCCACATTCGCTAAGTACGGTTTCCTACACACAGTCGGAAACTGTAATTTCGTGACAAAAAGAAAAATAACATAAAAAGCTGCTAAATAATTATCAAGGTACAGTAAAGTATAATAAAAGACTATACAAAATAAGCTGCGAGTAATTTAAAATCAAATCATTCGTAACGATTCACTTGTTTAAAAGCTAAACTAAACTATCTAAAAAAAAAATTATGGTAATCCTTAATCTGCTAACACTAAAATCTAAATTCATGTAACACTTACAATGACATTAAAAAAAAAATATTCTATCCTATTTTGGGTATTTTTACGTTTGGCGAGCACCAAGTTACATGATGACTTGTTGATCTGTCTAAAATATACTTCCCATTGAAGAGAAATATCTAATTTCAGTGCTGTCATTTGGAAGTGTTATACTAGTTTAGATTTTACTATAAACATAATAAGAACTGCCATAATTTAGAGATTTTTAATTTAGCTTTCGAGAAAGCTTACAGAATCGACACCAATGTAAAGTGTGGGAAACACCGCCGGTCGTACTTTGTTATTTTATAAAATATTAGTTATTTTATATAATAATATTAATAAAAATTTACATAGCAATCTCTTAGTGACTATCTAATGCCCTAATATAAATTAATTAAAACAGTATAAATTTAAATAAAAATATAAAGATAAACAAATAATGGATGGCACACCCCTGGCGCAAGAAGGTGTGAGCGGCGCGTCGCCTCAAGAATGCTACAATTTTCCCGAGTTTTCCATTTCTCGGCGACCCTCCCCTCCACCCACCTCCTGCTTCTCCTCCCCCCTACGGTGGAAGGAGAAAAAAGAAATGGTCTCACGGTTGCCTGGCAACGCCGCAAGACTCAAGACTAAGGAGTTTTTAGAGTTCTTTTGGTTAATGTTGGGTGGAAACGGGGAGTTATTATGAAAAATTGTTTAGGGTTTAATGAGGATTTGGTGGGACGGTTTTAGAGCAGTTTTATTTGGAATACAGTTTTGTTGTACAAACAAACTTAACATTATAACTTTTGAGTAGCATCAGCAGAAATTACTCAGTGGTTTCATACATTTTCCAATTAATGTGAGCAGGAAAGTCCTACGTCATGCGTAACGTTTCATCATCATCATTATTAACTCAGCCGTAGGACGTCCAGTGTAGAACAAATGCCTTCCTCGTAGATTTCAAAAAGAGATCTGTTGGAAGCGGCCTGCATAAAAGTCATCCTACAACTTTTATCTGCAGGGCGATTAAGGTGCTGTCATATCATGATGTCGATAAAATGAGGAGTTTTCAAGCAGTTTATCTCATAAGCAGCGTTTTAATTAAAACTACAAAAAATAATATGATACTTCTAAGATTTCTAAGTACACATTGACGGACTTAAAAACATATAACATTCCAGAGTACATTAAACAAATTCGAACATACCACTTAATTTCACCTTTAAAACAGTTTTTTCTATTTGTTCACTATTGTATTTGTCATGAAACATATATCGAAAAATAGCAATATTTAATACCATACATTGACAGTTTTTTTTTTATTTAAGATAGCACATTATTTTTGTATGGTTTTTGTACGTTTTTATGTGATGCTCTTGCTTGCTTGATTTCAAGCAAAGGAAATTGGACGTAGACAAGCGCTGAACTGACAGCGTCTTAAGTATCTCCAGTCACAATCAAATGTCGATTGAAATCTTGAAAAATGGCGTCTCTATGTCAGTTTTGACAACTCCAGTAAGCAAAAATGCTAGTCTAAAAGTTCATGACTGGAGCTGACAAAAAGCCCACCATTTTTAGGGTTTCAATCAACATTTCATTGCAACTGAGATAGGTACGTAATAGCTTTGCAGGTTTGCTATTCTTCCACACTACAGACTCTTTAGTCCGTACCTTTTTTAGATTTGTTTTTTTTTTAATATAAAATTTTCATGGACATTCGTTCTCCAAACATCACAATAAACATTCTTAAGCTATGGTGGAAATTGCTTAAAAACTTCAGTGAGTCCATATATTTTTTTTTTGTAAATACATAAATCTATTGGTAGTGAACAATATTTCCTAATTTTATACTTATGTGTACGCTATTGGCCAGAAGTACTGGCCTCAGGTTCACGCCTTTGCCGTATCCTTGTTAACATAGCCTTCACGATCTCTTTATTTCGGTTTTTTATCGCCATTTTGAGATTATACTCTATGATTCGATATTCGGATGCTTTAATCGCCCGCCTGACGTAATCGCCAATGCATCTGAGCTGTCGTCGGCAAAATACGTGCAGCTGCCTGAGTGTCGTGACCCTGCCACCACTGCATGAGAGACGCTGTCTCGGAGTTTGGATCACAGGTTGGTTAGGAGTGTTAGGACCACCAAGCTCTTCTAAGTCGTCACTCTATGGAAAAAATCAATAATTAGGAAATACTACCTGTAACACGAGGTTTCACCTGCAAAGGTTATGGCCGTACTACAGGATGTTTTATCTGGAATAAAATAATAATAAGTTATTTTTTATTTAGACACACAGATTTAATAAGTACTGTTCTTAAATACAAACATAACTACTAAAATAGAAAAGGATACAATTGAGTTTATTTTAATAGGTATCTACAATATTGTTTTATATTTATATTCCTAGGCCATGTGTAAAGAAATATCTTTGCCCGTGGGCCCTAAACTACGATAGGCCTGTATCTTGGGCGCCCGAAAATGTTCTCTGAAATCATTTGACATAGACCGTTACAAGATGTACTTGCCTACGGACTTGATTATAAATAGGTAAATATATAAAAGGTATTATATAAACGATATAAAAGGTATCATATTAAACATTTACGACCAAGTTCATTCAAAAGTTTAATGAACATGAAACGTTAAAAAGTTATACCATGTGTAGTTAAAAAATAAATTGGAATAAACAATGCAAGATAAAGGCTAAAAATTCACATTTTATTGTTTTTCTTTTCCAAATACAGTTTGCGAAAAATCCTTCGTCTACTTTTTATCAAATTGACAGTATTTGTCTCGCAAACCCTCAAGCGATTAAAAATAATTTAAAATTAAAACGGCACTAACTACCCCTAAAGTATTCCCCTAGCCAGCATCCTTCCGCGTGGAGTCTTAAATTTTCCCGCTGCAAATCTGCGACGGTATGAAAATATAAAAATGCTAACAGAAAAGCCTATGTCCAGAAGATAAACGACATGGAAATATCAACTCTATCACCTATCCTACAAGATTGTGAACGGCTCGTCGTGAAAACTTTTTATGACTTCCAACTAATTCATTCTCATGACTTAAGCCACAGTTGGACCTCAAGCAAACATATGTCTGCGTAGACGAGAATAGAGTTGCAAATTGAATTCTTTATTATTGCACTTAGGCCCCTTTGCATTTGATATTACTTATACAGGCTGCTTCTAAGACAGCGTTGGAAATCCCAAGTGTAACCCCCTCTCAGCCTCCCTACTTCTTTGCTATGTTAATTTACATTTTAAATTGCACTTACATAGGCGAACGGCGAGTTGGTCTGTTTTGTAGCGTCCTGTATATACTTTCTTATACTCACATTTAGGTATGCAGGGGTGGTGGAAATTGTACATCTTTTGCAGGAGTGTTAAGACTTTCAGATCGATAAGGAATTTGTTTGGTTATTTTAATTAAAATTACGCATTTACGAATTTAAATAATCTTGGGAGTGTTATTACAGTAAGTACTTGTAAGAATGTCACAGTGGTGATGTATTGCTATGTAAACTTCACTCATTATGTTTTATATTATTACCTACCTACTCAAAAAATAAGTAAATAAGAATAACGTTAGATGACTTACTTACTTAGATGACACACTCGTGAGATAAGTGTGTGCCATCTACTCAAATTAGTAGGATTATTACTTGAGTCGCAGGAGTTATGGACTCATTGATAAAACTCAGGTGCGCCTTTTATTCAATATTGTTGCCCAGGGATGGATCCGCTAAGTACCTTATGGATGCTCTCGACAGACTGCAACGTCGCGCTGTCCGTATTATTGGAGACACTGAAGTCACTCAACACCTAGCACCCCTACAAATGCGTAAAACTATAGCTTCTCTAAGCGTTTTCTACCATTCGTTTTATGGCGAATGTTCTGACGAGCCCCTTAATCATATTCCTTCCTCACCATTCCAATCGCGAACTACTCGTTGCGGCCTTGCATGCCACCAGCCAACCAATAAAATTGACAGTTTCTACCTCTGTCGTGTAAATAAATTATGGAATGCTCTGTATGCAATCCCGGTGTTCGTTTTTCTTGCAAATATGGCCCTGGGTTTTCTTTTAACTCTTTGCTTACCAGAGACATGTTACTATGTTACATATATGATGCAATAAATATTAAATATGAATATGAATATGAGACGTAAATGTACATGAGTTTCATTCATAAATCATTTGTTTTAATTATCACGATATAGGAAGGATTAAGGGGGGCGTAAAAAAACATCTTTCAGATCATCATAGAGGTGGCGATAATACAGCTTACGCCTGCATTAATGGTAATTGCTTCGTGATTCCATCTTCGTTTACATCAGGCGAGAGTATGTCACTTTTATGAATACTTAAAAAAACCACAAGAACACATCACGACATTCAAAACACGACATCAAATATTCACATAAATATTTGCCCTGGGCAGGGACTGAACACTAGCAGTGTCACTACCCACTTAGCTATAGGTGCCATCTAAATAATTCGTAGTGGAAAATGATGTATTTTGTTCTGATATCTTTTGGAATAGCTTTTGGAAATTGTCACTCCACATGGTACAAAATTTTTAATAAAATTATTTTTCTATAAAAATATTTTATTAAAAAATGTAACCGACTTCAACACCAAAAAGTGTGAAATAACTTATCTAAGAATATCATGAACTTGTACTTAAGTTACATTATTGACCTATAATCTGATCCCCTTGCTTTACGATGGATCATCGATAAATCAAACTGTTCCTTTGTTGTAAATCAACAACGACTCCTAAAGCGATGTTGTATTGGGTTTCAGTTTACGTGACTTTCCTTACTTTTGGATCAACTAAAGACTCTGTAGCAAGTTTTAAATTTGAGGGTACATAGAGTTTGTAAGGTCGAGATACTTAATATCGGGAGTATTGAATTTAGGAGTCATGTTATGGAACGTGGTGCGATACTAAGCGCGTATGAGTTAACGTGGTGCGATACTAAGCGAGTATGAGTTAACGTGATGCGATACTAACCGCGTATGAGTTAACGTGATGCGATACTAAGCGCGTATGAGTTAACGTGGTGCGATACTAAGCGAGTATGAGTTAACGTGGTGCGATACTAAGCGAGTATGAGTTAAGGTGATGCGATACTAAGCGAGTATGAGTTAAGGTGATGCGATACTAAGCGAGTATGAGTTAGCGTCGTTCGCTAAAACTCAAACTTTTGGTAATGTTTGAGAGCGTTCACGTAGTCGCTTTTCCTTGATATACAACGCAATGCACGGCCCACGTGGTCCATGAAACTTGATACTATCTGACTTTGGTACTAAACTAACCAAGACAGAGAAATAAATCGAAATATTTACATACAAGCATACCGTCTCACATACACACACACACTCACACACGTGCAGACGCGCACACACACCCTCACACACACACATACACACACATCCTTACCTACCCAAACATTCGTATGCAAAGAAAAACAGATGCAGATACGGGCACTCGACATAGCAATATGTACACAATACACAATACAATGGCATATTCATTGTTGATTGATCACAATTATTTTAGTATATTAAATATAGATAGAAACATAAATGATAATATTCATGTTTCAGGTACTTATAAAAATGGTGTTGTATATGTTAGATGTAAACTGCAATTTTAAATCTATACCTGCTGGGCTATTACGTATCTCCGTTGCTAACAAATGTTGATTGAAATCTGAAAAAATGGCCGCTCTATGTCACTTTTGTCAGCTTCAGTGATCAACTTACTAACATTTTTGCTTACTGGAGTTGCCAAAACTGACATAGGGCCGCCATTTTTCAAGATTTATATTTTATTATTTCCGCTCCTCAGTTATTTTTCTTAACTCGAAGACAATCTAATTTCGAGCAATGGGATATACTGAAAACCAGCAGCGTGTAAACTTGTGCATAAAAACGCTGAGCATATCCCAGTTGTCAAAAATACTAAAGTAAAAAAAAGAATCGACTTCAACACCAAAAAGTGTGAAATAATTTGTTGAAATCGGTACCATGATAGTTTAAAAGTAGGTACATATTATCACAATATTGTGCGCATGGCTTCGACAAGTTATTTCACTCTTTTTGGTGTTGAAATCGGTTCCATATTTTTGGTAAAATATATTTTTTTAACATTTTTATTTTTTTATTGTGTTTTGACTCGATGTAAGTATACAGGATCGATTCTCGATGATGATATCATAAAGATAAATCAACACTTATCAGATTTTGGAGTGTAACTCAAAAAAGTGCTTGACCGAATTTTATGAAATTTAAATTGGTCCCATTTAAATTATAATAATATATACCTCGGACCTCTAACAAAACAAAAATAAATTTTGAGATGGCTCCACAAATGGAGGAGAAATCGGCTAACATACACATAAGAAAAATACATACACACGAATATCCTTTTTTGAAGTCGTTTAAAAATCATAGCATATAAATAGTTAATCTGTTAAACTATTTTTCATATTATATAAGCGATTGAATGTAAGTGTAATGTTTTTTTTGGCAATAATCTCATTTTTCATCCATTTTCATTTTCAAAACATACTCAGCTCCGTAAACTAATCAATGCTAGCCTAAACTGAAAACGTACTAGTTAATTTTTAAAGACGTTAGCAGTTTTAAACTAAAACTAATAGATGCTTTTAATTAGTTGTGATGTCCGTTCTTCCTATGCAGAGCATTTATTCGCCATTTGTTAGGTACTATAAGTATTTTGCTTTGTGACTTAGTAAAATAATGATACATTTTTACTGTATAATAGCTGCGCCTCGCGGTTTCACTTGTATTATATGTTACGTTAATACGTTGAGCCGTTATATTATTTATAATATTACGTTGATAATATTTGATTAAACGACTCAACGTATTTATAAATAAAATTTACAATGAATATAGTTCATACTCAGGATTAATATGAATGAAATGAATGAATGAAATAAGTTTATTGTGGCAAAAAAACATGAACAAATACTTAACTAAACATTAATAATAACTAAATAGTTATTGCCACAAAACGGCCTCTACTCAGCATAATGCCGGCTGAAGCAACCAGCGCTGATCTCCGTAGAAACCGCCCGGTGACATCACGGATCGTAACACAAAAAAGAGTACAATATAACATTCAATTTATACTGACAAGAACAATTTGCACAAAAAAAATTATTACTCCTAAAACACATTGAAACACCTTAAAATACATAATATACAAAATATACCATAAAAAACAAAGAACATCAAGGTGAAAAACAAAAATGCTTAGTTGTTTAATTATATCACACTTGTGTCATGTCGCAAAGTTTCCTGCTTAATTTGATGGTGACAAATATACATTTTTAATTTAGATCTAAAACTGTCAATATACTGCAGGTTCCGTATCATAATACGATTAAACTATAAGGTATACTTCACATATCCTGACTCAGCGGATCACATATTTGAAACTAAAAAGCTATTGTGAAACTGATAGCTTTTCGCACCACGTTCCATAACATGACTCCTAAATTCAATACTCCCGATATTAAGTATCTCGACCTTACAAACTCTATGTACCCTCAAATTTAAAACTTGCTACAGAGTCTTTAGTTGATCCAAAAGTAAGGAAAGTCACGTAAACTGAAACCCAATACAACATCGCTTTAGGAGTCGTTGTTGATTTACAACAAAGGAACAGTTTGATTTATCGATGATCCATCGTAAAGCAAGGGGATCAGATTATAGGTCAATAATGTAACTTAAGTACAAGTTCATGATATTCTTAGATAAGTTATTTCACACTTTTTGGTGTTGAAGTCGGTTACATTTTTTAATAAAATATTATTATATAAAAATAATTTTATTAAAAAATTTGTACCATGTGGAGTGGCAATTTCCAAAAGCTATTCCAAAAGACATCAGAACAAAATACATCATTTTCCACTACGAATTATTTAGATGGCACTTGTGTCATGTCGCAAAGTTTCCTGCTTAATTTGATGGTGACAAATATACATTTTTAATTTAGATCTAAAACTGTCAATATACTGCAGGTTCCGTATCATAATACGATTAAACTATAAGGTATACTTCACATATCCTGACTCAGCGGATCACATATTTGAGACTAAAAAGCTATCGTGAAACTGATAGCTTTTTAGTCTCAAATATGTGCACTGTTTATTGATTTTCTATGTTCTGATGATGGTTTTGGTTATTCTGTATTTTACAAGTACAATTTCTATGTTCTGATGGTAGCTTTGGTTATTCTGTATTTTATAAATTTTTTCAAATTGTATTGAAAAAATTTATACCGACTTCCATTATATTCAGTTATTGGAGTTTAACTCAAAAACCACTGGGTGGATTTTGATGAAATTTAAATGGGACCACACGGGAAGCACCAACTTTTAAACATAAATTTTGAGAATCGGTTCACCCTATCGAAAGTTATGAGGTAACAAACGTAAAAAAAATATAGGCGCATTGAGTTCCTCCTCCTTTTTTGGAAGTCGGTAGAAAACGCATATTTGAGACAAAACTTCTGATGAATTACGTGTGTTTGTTTTCAAGGATCGATCTTCAAGATTTTTATTCATTTAGATAAATATTTTATAGGTTTTTAGCCAAAAGTTTTTGTTAAATTACTTAATTTGCTCATAAAATGGGTTAGAGTCAAGAATAGTTAAGCTCAAACAAATTCATTCATCCGGTACTTTATCAAAAAAGCTTACAAAATCGAAATCATTTTTGACCTCCACTTTCAATTTCTAAAAGCTGTCATGACATGTGTCCTCACCTTTACTAAGACCATCTTCGTATCCTTGAGAAGAAAAACCAATCTTCTAAAAATAGCTCTTATTTGTAGTAGTGTAAGGTATTTTTTTAACGATAGTTGTATATTCAGATGCAAAGTTAATGTGGTTTTTCTGGAACGTTCGAAGGAAGTTACCCATTTTAAAATTCAATATAGTTGACTTTCAATAAATAAACGTTCGACACCTTGTTAGTAAGGACATAGATCAGACGCGTACCCAATAGAAGGGATCCTTAATTGATCCTTGATATTTGACGTCTGATATTAATAATCTTATTTAAATCTTAGAATAAAACCTGTAATATTATATTATGTTGTAATACAAATACAAATATCTCTTTTGCAAAATTATAGTATTGTATGTATTATTTTGTTGCTGCTTTTGTTTTTTTTTTATTTAATCCCACAGAATTTAGCGTATATATTAATTCTAGATACAAGCTATTTACATTCCAAAGGGGTTTGTACCTTTCGGCAAAGTGGTAAAGCTGCCATAAGCAATTTTCCTTGCGGAAATCAAATATGGCGAATCGTGGGTTAAATAGGTAACTGTAGTACTGAAGCTGTGTCTTCCCAAAAAGCACTGTTACAATAAAAGTACATACGGGCTCTTTTATAATCTACGGGGAGGTAATTAATATTATAGCCACAATATATAATTGTCACTACTAAAACATTCATACTTTCAATCCTTGTATGTTATTGCGTGTGGATGTGAGTGATGGTTTGAGTGTGAGAGGATGTCTATTTGACCCCCTCACACTGACTATAATAATTGTAAAATTCCTTCTTAATTAAAAGATTAAGTCATTCATTATGTCACTATTAGATATATTAGACTTTAGTTTATGTATGATAAATCTTTTATCTTTTACCGACTAACAATAAAAAAAGTTTTTAAAAACCTTTTTATATACGAAGAACATAATTTCCGATTTTGGATTCAATTTATTTATTTCCCCTTTGCGGAATTTGAAGCAAACATTGGTATTGAAGTAACCAATTTTAACAGTGTAGTAAATTTAACTTTCTGTTAAACACGGATGTTTTCTGTAAATCAATTGATCTTGCACATCACAAACATTCTAGTAGTCAAATAACAAAATTGAGACAGTTTACACCAAACAAAATTAAAATCACTTAGGCTTAATCTAGAAAGTCCCATCTACGCTTCACATCTTTGCCAATAAAGGCGTTACCACACGTCATCGCCAACATGTGTTCAGTATTGTCCAACTGGTCATCACCTGTTGTAGACACGGTCTTTCATTTTTTATGTTAATGTTTATGTTTCGTTATGTTTATGATGTTTCACTTTCTAACGTTTTGGTTTTTTGGGTGACAGATTGTTCACCTGTTGAAAATGTGAAGATTTCTTTTTTTTTATGTGTTACGATCGTATAGTTTCCAGTAGCTATTCTTCTTTGTATTGGTTGTGGATGCGTACGAAACTAATTGAATGTTTACTTTTGTATAATAATGGATAATAAAAAAAAAACTAGTTTTTAATTATCCCTTAGTTATTTGTTTCAACAAGTTTACTGTTTATGAATTTTAAGTTTTATTTTAATAGACTGGTAAAGCACTTACATATTCTATGCTCAAGTTCCTGATCATCATCTAGTTGTATCGAGTCAGATGTGGGACTTATTTTTTTATTTATTTTACCCCTCCAGTGTCTACTTTTTTCGGGTTCTTTCCGAACTACGCATAAAAGTTTAGATAAAAATACTACATTTGAATAGTTTGAACAACTAAAAGCAAATTTATACTGTTGGAGTTCATTGGATTTGATAACATTAGTTTCAATCAAAAGATATAAAAATGTGTAAACAATTGGTGTAGGCGCAACATGGCATACCTAGCTCTTTTTTGTAGGATTTTTTTTTTGCTTTTGTACGACATGCGGGTTACAGGTTAAACAGGCTTTCAGGTGAAATATGTATGTGTAACGAAAGATTCGGGACTTAATAATATATTTAGAAGAACCTTAGTAAAAGTCGTCTTAACATATCTTTGACGGTTGTCCTGGGTCAGTTCAATGGAACAATCTTGGATGCTTCAGCCAGCACCGTTCGTAAAGATTAGAGAAAATAATATTGTTAGTATTAGAATAACGGACTACCGACCTATAGAAGGTAGGTTGCCAAACAACAAAACGCACGCAACAAATTATATCCTCTGGTAAAATTATTACCCCTAAAAATCTGGTGGTTGATTGGTAAAATTATGATACCTACAAGATTTAAAAGTACACATAAATAAAAAAAAATTATTAAAAATGTTCAAAAAACTAGCGGTACTAACTTATTTACTAAGAAGGCGTATACTGCTGTACCGACGGCGCAAGCGAAGTCAATTAAACGGCTTACATTAAGCGTACTTGGTTTCTATAGGTACTTATTCTAAGATATTAGTATTTTTATCCCGCATTACTGAAGTGAAGGCGATACACTTATTACTATAATAGTTGCAATACCACCCAAAGCCTATAATCAAAGTTTGGCGAGCGGGGGGAAAGCACTCGCCAATCGCGATATTTAGCCAATAATACAATTAAATTCTCAGAAATCAAAGATGTGAGTGGTTAACTTCTTCTCACAGAGACATAGTTTAAATTAACTAATAACTACGAATAAATAATGTCAGAAAGCATAACTCAGAACAAATTCCACACAAAAAGTGGTCCTTCAAACCAAAACGACGTATGATTCCAAATACGAATTAACCGAGGTTACAAATAGACATGTTCGGTGATTGGTTTAAATTTCAGAAGGCAAGCAGGGATTGGTCCACTCGCGTGCTGCAACGTCTACTATGACAGCAGAGTCCTAGCGGCGTGAACGATGTTATAGATTTTGCACGACTTTTATTGGGTCATTTTTTGAAGGCAGATACTCTTCCTGATATTATTTCTTCGTAGGCTAATAAAGCCTTAGTTACAAATGAATAAATATGAAATACTTACACATTATTTCCTCACAAACATTAAACTAAAAACAATAGTTATGTATATTAACACAAACTTTCCAGACATATCTATAAAAGTAAAGCATCGGCCCATAACGTACCTCGCAATTCAATTTCAAACCATTTCAAGCTAATCGTACCTATGTTGTAGGTGCTTTACCATTTACAAACATTTTAAACATTTCTCAGTGCCTCAATACAAGAGACTTCGACCAATGTGTGTTACCAGTGACGACTTATAGCACTGAAACGTGGTCTCTTACTATGGGCCTCATATATAAGCTCAAAGTCGCACAACGAGCTATGGAGAGGGCTATGCTCGGGGTTTCTCTACGTGATCGAATCAGAAATGAGGAGATCCGTAGAAGAACGAAAGTCACCGACGTAGCCCAGAAGATTAGCCAGTGGAAGTGGCAGTGGGCAGGGCACAAAGCACCCAGAACAGATGGCCGATGGGGCCGGAAGGTTCTGGAGTGGAGACCACGGACCGGCAAGCGCAGCGTAGGTCATCCATTGACACGGTGGACAGACGACCTGATAAAGGTCGCAGAACGACGTTGGATGCAGGCCGCTTCCAACCGGTCCTATTGGAAAATTATGGTGGAGGCATATGTCCAGCAGTGGACGTGCTACGGCTGAGATGATGAGATGAAACATTTAAAAATTAAATAACTTTAACCCGTCAAGCTGCCTTGGCATACCTGTATGCCAAAAAACATTCCGTAAAGCCGCCTTGGCATACAGGTATGCCAAGGCCAAATGAAATAAGGATCCAATTAAAAATGTTATCTATTCAAATATACAATAGATGTCAGCGAATGTTTTGTTTTTTTGATGCTGTAAAGGACCTGGAAATTTTTTTTACATAACAAATTATTATTTGAAAGATACCAGATCGGTAATATCAACGAAAAAGCGACAGTCACTTGTTTTTTTGTGGGGTTTTTGCAACTCTGGTTTGCAAACTTGATGATAGTCCGGAGCTCACTAGGTTAAATTGATTAAATCGCATATGTTTCATATTATTTACCCGCAAAGTTTTTAACACTTTTCAGTGAACATGGTCCTGGTCCACCATCCATGGTCACGAGGCTAGATGGCAGTTGTCTGCTATAGATTTATGAAGATAGTCTATTTTATTTCCACTAAAACGTTCCTGACGCAGTTCTTCCTTCTTCCAGAATCTGGACCCTGTGAGAGACTACTGCCACTGTTTCTGGACTCCAAATCTTGGAGTGGTGTACTGACATTAGGATTTTATTAGCTTGATTATTGGATCTTTTTTGAATTATACCTCTTAGTCTATTAGTTATCAAGTCTAACTGTGTTCACTAAAAAGTGTCCGAGACGCAAATATATAAAATCCACTTGAATTTGTTTTATATTTCAAGAATCACGCAGGCCTATAAAATATTCATTACCATTATATATATTATTCACTAATTTTATTAGGTAAACAAAATCATACAGCGCAACGTAAATTGTAAAACTACCCACGAAAATAGCATACTTCCTTCCAACTACCCCGAAAACAATAGAGCTGGCGCATACCGCACCGAACCGGTGAATATTCAGGTGTGTCGCCATCTAGTGGCAAATTTTTAGTGTGAGTGGCAGCCGGATATCCTGACCCGGGTGTACCCGGATAACCGGTGTAAATCTTACATTTGTACCCCGCCGTATAGACGCTGGTTAACAAGAATTTTATTTAAACGACGCTGAGTAATAGTTATCACATTTTCATTTTGTTTGTATTACCTATGTATAGCTCTGATGATTTTACCACAGATATTGGATCAATGCAATATATAAATCTCGATGGTGAGCTCTATTTTGTTTACTTCAACTGAAAAACAGCCATTCATAGTACAATAACGTGGAAAAGTACTTTATTTCTTATTTTGTTAGGGTTGATTTCACAATTAATGTTAATCAACCTATTTGTTTTATTTTTTGAGTGTCTATGTGTGTATTCACGTGGACAAACATTTAATGGAAGGAGTATTTCTTTAACAACCTTTTACGAAAAACGGTACCGTTTTCGAGAATTATCTATATCCATGGAAAATTGATCTTCAATCAAGATCTTAAATTGTGCATTGGTATGCCAATATTTAAATGCCGGTTATCAGGGAAAATATCTAGATTATCAAAGATATCCATGGAATCAATGCTCAAAGGTAGTCTGGACATTACTTACGTAAAAACAAAAATTTTGGACTGAGCATGCTTCTGGAATACGGGCCTTAGTTTTGATTTTGTAAGTGACCCGTCATCTATTTTAGTATCGTTGATCGAACCTTGGGACTATTGTTCTAAGCTACTTTTAATCAGACAATGTACCAAGTGAAAACACTTCAAAATAATGTGCGAATGGAACTAAACAGATATTTCTCCGGGTGCATAGCAAACGTGGGACAATAGGAGAGAGGCTATCAATTCGGATGATAAATATATTACCTACTGTTAATTTATACCCAATCTGTAGTATATACCAATTAGTTATCAATAAGAAACATGATGGTGTAGATAACCTTAGAGAAATTACTATTAAAACTAAACTCTGTCAAAAAGCTTATTACAAAATTTCAAGGTCAAAAAAGGTTATTACTTGGCGGATAAAACAGCTTGGGACTGATCACTCCAGGATCTATCTACTCGTGTACTAAGATGTCAAAGTGTAGCGTGTCTTGCCCTACTGATACCATTATTATGTTCTCTTTTGTAAGGCAACACACTGGAGCTAATATTTGTAGTATCTAAGTAAAAACATTGTAAAAACATGTATATAAAAAAATGGCCTCGAGTTTCCTGCCGGTGCTCTTTCTTCTCGGTAGGCGCTATATATTTTGGAACGCGGCGGTAGTCTTTAAAGTACATTATAATGAAAAATTGACGTTCATAAGTGCGTCTTTGATGCCTAAATTGAATAAATGATTTTGACTTTGACTTTGCCTTTGAAAGACTTAACTATGAATTATGACACAAACAAAACATCTTTCGTAGTTACATATTTTTACATTTTATATAAAAACTCGAGGTTGATATTGCCTATTTTATATATTGTCAAAACCCCGATTTTTTATGCATAGGTTTATCTATCAGATTTATTTCTACTGATATGTTGAGCATCAATTTGATGTTTAGCCAATATCGGTACACATAAAGGAAACCAAACACTTATATATTGACTATAGACAAAATAAATAACTATAAATTATGACACGGTATCATACATGTAATTAATAAATCTGAGCACCAAAATATAAGATAATGCTGTTCTTAAAACTGAGGAACATAACACAACATACAGTACTAACATCACAACGACGCTGCCAACATTTAAATATTAATCCATAACACATTTTGTATTAATTCATATTACCCACGTTAATATTATTCTTGACACAAATTTTGTTTATATGAAATTTTCTATTGCTATAGCTAAATCTAACTCATTTCAGCAACGCGTAGAGCTGTCAAACTTAAAGAACTCAGCCGTGCGATTCTCTAATGATTAATCGATGCGCTCGTCGACGAGCTCACCGATGTCAAATGTTTTTCCAACGTTACTTGTCATCTCGTCATTTGTTTCACGGATATTGTCCTATCCTAATCTTATAGTAATAATCCTATAGTAATATATTCCTAATCCTATAGTAGGTATGTTTATATTATATAATATATATACGAGTATATAATAAATATGTATTGTATGTATGTGTGTATTGTATTTATGTATCATATTATTATATATGTACCTAATCTGTGTATATATGTGTTATTTATATGTCTATATTTGATTGTGTCTGAGCAAACGAAATATTTTGAAAAGTAATATGGTAACAAGGTATTTTTTTTTGAATGATCTGTGCACTAAGTTAAAATTGTTTATTTATTTCCATTTAACACCACCATGCGCCAATTCTAATGTATATAAATTTATATCCATCCCAAGGTAGCCTGTAAGAAATTGCTTATAGCGATAAGGCCGCCCATTGTACAACCTGTTTTGTAAAATATTCTTATTTGTTTTCTTTTATAAGCTTGGTGTTCAATAAAGTATTATTGTATTGTATTGTATTGTCAAAGATGCAATGCTGTTTGCTCTTAGAGAATCGCACGGCAGTTACGCCCCAGCTGACATATTCAGGCGTAATGCTTACCACCCGGGGTACTTTCATTTATTTTACCACTTCACGTCTCCGTAACGAACGTCTTCATTTACGTACTTTGTACCTACTTATTTACAGTGGGCCTTGCCTGAAAATTTGCGTAAGTGTAATCGTATAGTTGAAGTATGCTGTACTTACTATGTGTTATTTGTACCACAGTTTTACTAGATAAACGATAGTGTGTACTGGACCGAAGCACAGTTTGCGAAGTATTCCTATCGTAAGCGTCAACGCGTCATGCTTCGGCATACAAACGATGAGTTATCTGTGACACAGTTGCCCTAGATAAATGATAGTTTGAATGTTGCACGTGAATGACATGTTACGTCACACTTACGTGGTTATGGTTATTCATGCTAGGCCCACTGTAGGTATCTATGTTGTTTTGCTGTTTTTTGGGAGATCCTAGTAAACCTTATAAAAGACAATCCTTTTCCGCCTGCGTGCGTACCACGTATCGCAGGAAGGCGGCAATAATTCGCGGTTGTTTTCGCGAATTCTTCCCGCGCTCGGCGTCGACGCTTCCGCTCGCGGTAACGTGTGCCACTTCTATGCTTATTATGTAATCTATGGCGGTTGGTTGTTTTGAGCACAGATAAGGTGATTTTAAAGCAGTGAAACTTGTCATTTCATTCTCAACTGGAAGTACTTTCACTCTTGAAGGACTTACTATAAAATAATTAAACTATAAAACCTTCAAAACTATTTAAAAGCACTAACACTGGCTAATTTAAACAATAAGAAATTTAAATTTGATAGATACTTCAGACAATTTTGTACGTATGCAGTAAAAAAACTGTTTGTTTGTTTTCAACAGATACTGTCTGAGATCGTTATTGTTTTCCATTTTGAAGATATGTTTTTTTATTACTTACTAGCGACTGCCCGCGATTTCGTTCGCGTAGTAAGCTCGGCTTTCAACCTCGCCGTAAACTCCCATCTTTTTTTGGTTTTTGCTCTCATAAGAACCTTCACAAGACAAAAGTCTTTGACCAATGTGTGTTACCAGTGATAATATATGTGGCGCTGAAACGTGGTCTCTTACTATGGGCCTCATAAGCCAGCTCAAAGTGGCACAACGAGCTATGGAAAGGGCTATGCTCGGGGTTTCTCTACGTGATCGAATCAGAAATGAGGAGATCCGTAGACGAACTAAAGTCACCGACATAGCCCAGAAGATAAGCCAGTTGAAGTGGCATTAAGCAGGCCACATAGCACGCAGAACAGATGGCCGATGGGGCCAAAAGGTTCTAGAGCGGAGACCACGGACCGACAAGCGCAGCATATAGCTGATAAAGGTAACAGGACGACGTGGATGCAGGCCGCTTCAAACCGGTCCTTTTGTAAATTTGTGGGAATTGTGGGGGAGGCATATGTTCAGCAGTGGAAGTCCTATGGCTGAGATGATGATGAAGAACCTTTTCCTGACAATAATTACACAACAAAGCGAAATTGTTCCATCCGTTCACACCTGATGCGATGACCAAGGGAAATAGAAATTCAATTTTATAAATATAGTTTTTTTTAATATTATGTATCATCGTTAGACAAATGTTGCAGTCACGTATTTCAATACATTTAAAACTCTAGGAATACGCGTTAAAGTAGGTATCTGATAATTATGAGCTTACCTCCCTGCCTGCTTAATTTACTCATGCGACATTTTAGTTGAGAAACAAAGTTCCATATCAACAGGAAACATCTGCCAAGTGACCTCAGCTACAACCCCTTTGTGACACAAAAGAAGACAATAGAAACAAGCAAGGGTCAGTCCATGGTCAAAACCCGAACTGCATAAAACGTTTTATTTGTTTATTTGATCGGATATCGTTTGACCACTATCTGCTTTGATGAAAATGGCAACCAGCTCACACCTGTAACTGCTTAACAATACAGTTTCAGTATAGGGACCTAGCCAGGTCTATATGTGGACACCAGAAAGTATAACTCAAATCAACAGTAAGGTAATATTACCACACGGTGAATTTCCTGACAATTAATCTTTATATTATATATGTAAGCACTCAAGGTAAGCAACGCTTACTGAAGTCAGGAGTTGGATGGGTGAAGCTAGTGGCCTTTTTCAACTGAGCGCTTCCGTGCTTCGGAGGGCACGTTCAGCCGTCGGTCCCGGTTGATTTCTTGAGCCTTCGGGTGGCCTGAAAAGTTCGATATGGGTTGGTCACTAACCTATCTACCAAGCCGCACTGGACCCGCGTGGTGGATTATGGCCCAACTCCAGAGAGGAAGGCTCAAGTCCCAGCAGTGGGAATATAATGGGATGAATGTATATACTTACTTTTTATATGTGGACATGCACATTATGGTATATACCAGCGGTCTTCAAACTTTATAGCGTAGAGGCCACACGGATTGCTCATAGCCCCAAGGGCCAAGATCAAGTAAGCTCATCGTACCACAACCAATATGAAAAACCTAAGTAGATTAATATTGAGTATAGAGTTTCGTGCATTTATCTATTTAAGACTATCCAGCAAGTGCAGTTTACTGATGAGCATCTTCTGATAATTGACACAGGTATAGTACGTACAAGAACAGATTATGGTACAAGTACTCACAAATGCAAGCAATTATCAGTGGAATTGTCGCGGGCTGGATTGGTGGTGTTCGCGGGCCGGGCTTGGCCTGCGGGCCATAGTTTGGAGACCCCTGTATATACCATAATGTACATTGCCAGATATCTTCAACGATAGTTCATACACCTCAAATGTCATCAACTTAAAGCAATGGCATGACTCATGAGTCCTCGTAATTTTATGACAAATACTACATCACGTATTTTGAATCCCAAGCACTATTATTTTTACGCAAGTCAAAGCAAAGGCAATTTTTTTTAATAATCTGTTACCACAATATTATTATACTAGCTGCCCCGCCAGCGGCTTCGCTCGCGTGGCCTCGCGGGATACGGTAATTACAGATTTCAATGGGTCAGATTTCAATTAGGGGTCGAATTTCACAAAATCCCGTCTTAGTGAGTACATAGGTCCAAAAAAAAAGCCCCCATACAAAATTTTAAACTTTTTGAACTCGCAGTACCTAACGAAGTTTCATACAAACTATCAACCCAAAAAAACCCTTAGTGGTTGAATTTCATAAAATCCCGATGAAAAATTTGAACTCTTAGCACTTGTAGTTTCTGAGATTTCGTGATGAATCAGTCACCTTTCGCTTTATATATATATATAGATTACCGTGTTATCACTCAGATATTTGGACACCCTTTTCTTTGGCGATAGCAGTGACTGATTAATTTATTGTATGATTACTATCCGTTTTTTTTCACTTGTAATTTTGAATCAAAACGGGAACGTGTTTTAACAATGTGCTATTTTAAAAACGTGTTTTGCTATTGCATTCCCGAACATCTGCCCGACGACCTTTCAACCCTTGCGATACAATAGTCAAACAATAGTTAAGAAAGGGTCACTCGCCGGTCAGAACCGGATTTAGCTGACCGGTTCCAGTTGTTACTGGCTTTAACTAGACAAAGTGACCATATTATAGGATTGTAATTGTTTTGACTGTTTAACGTTTTAGTAAAAAATACTTGTTTTGAATAATAATTTAAAATTATTTATTTATTTTTTCGAGTTTTAATAACTCCCTATAATTTTAGTTTCTTCTTATCTTATATTAATTAATTAACTTTTTTGGTATGTATGATTTATTGTGCACATATGCTTATGAAAGATTTTTTATTTTATTATTTTAAGTTATCTGCGGACTTCGATTCCAGTTTTTTTTCTTTAGATGGTCAGCTCTGTGTACGTGAGCGAATTAATAACCCTACGCCATTTACTGTAATATGGTTAAATAATTCCAAACTAGGTAGGTATCTATCACGTCTATCCTGCAATATCGAGTAGTCTCGTGGTTACCCTACTTTAACTGACTGACCATCCCTTATCTCTGTCAGTCACTAACAATAAAAAAATAACAATGACCGAAGCATAACTACTGGAATCGATTGAAAGGCACGTATATCTATTATTTATACTGTGCGTATAGTTATCGTCTATAACCATTTTTTTTTACTATGGCTTGAACGGTTATGGTCATTGACCATATGGTAAGGAAAGGGTTGAAGTGGTCATGCTTTATCTATGGCATGGCTTGTTTGTTTATAATTATGGGGTTATTATTATTTTTTTATTTTTCCGTATCCAATGTGCTTAAATAAAACCCTATTGCCGTCGCAACTTTGACTTCCGTTCGAGGCAATTTGGACCGTTCATCATTGGTAGGCACCGCGCTTAGTTGGAACTGCAGTATACATACTCTTATCTATGGCAGTATACATCTATCCACACATACCTACAAACTTTCGCGCTTATTTATAATTTTAGTAGGATTATAATTGCAGAATTTGCAGATTAAAGGTTGGCCTGAGAGACTGCCTAAGTTTTGATTTATTTTTTAATGGGCGAATTTCTTAGGTTGCAATACCAAATTCTCTACTAGCGAAATTGACATCTAAACAGATAAGATTGTGGGACTAGTACTTAGCCGTCCAAGTCGTCACCACAAGCAACGGAATGCTGGAAAAAGTTGCAATACGACAAAAGTGAGACAGCGCCGGAGTCCTTAGGAAAATTCTGCTGCAATAACATAAAAAGATGTTAAGTGTAAAAAAATTCTAACTTGTTCCAGATCATCATGAAAAAGCTTTACAAATTTAAGAGAAAACTGTTTGTAATTTTAAATCTTTTTGTAATTTTAAAGTTTTACAAAAACGTAAATATAGTGAATTACCAAAGTTAAGCCAAAGGGGAAAAAATATTAATTGGTGGCTTTTTCTAAATTTCTCATACATAGTTTGAAATTTTGGAGTCATTGGACACCTACATGTTATTTATTTAAAATATTTAAATACAAAGTTCGAATGAAAAGTATGACGCTAGTCGCTATTATATTATCCTCTTGTTGACCAATTGAGAATAACTAGTAAAGGTCCATTGCAAGCACGGATCTAGGAAGGAAAACGGTGATGCTGAAAGATAAATGATTATAACTTTACGTAACAATAATAAAATGATATTATGACTACGAAACAGAACCAGCCAATAAAATAACTACAAAATATGTTCACATCATTATTTTACGATTCGCAACAGTATCCACATAAAAAGCAAACGTAAAGAGACTGAAATCGTGCGGTACGTACCAGTCCTGTGGATTTAAAACAATCGATGAAAAAGCGACGCAGTTCGTTTGATTGAAATTTTATGGACTATTCGCGTGAGTGGCGTGATGATGGCGGGTACTGGGAGTCGACAGAGAGGGACTTTGTAAGTTAGGGTATTTTTTGTGGAATAGGTTAGCAAACGAGCAGGCACCTGATGGTAAGTGATCACCGCCGCCCACGAACACCCGCAATACCAGAGGTCTCGAAGATATGTTGCCGGCCTTTGAGGAAGGGATAGGCTATTTTCTTGAAGGCATCCAAATCGTATTGGTTCAGTGTAAGGCAGAAAGTGCCGTCGGAGTCGCACGGTTGTGGACTCACAGACGTCAACATAATTTCTATGAAGTGGTAATGTAAGTAAATGGTAATGTAAGTAAACGGTAATGTAATTAAATGGTAATGTAAGTAAACGGTAATGTAAGTAAATGGTAATATAAGTAAATGGTAATGTAAGTAAATGGTAATGTAAGTAAACGGTAATGTAAGTAAACGGTAATGTAAGTAAATGGTAATGTAAGTAAATGGTAATGTAAGTAAACGGTAATGTAAGTAAATGGTAATGTAAGTAAATGGTAATGTAAGTAAACGGTAATGTAAGTATATGGTAATGTAAGTAAACGGTAATGTAAGTAAATGGTAATGTAAGTAAATAGTAATGTAAGTAAACGGTAATGTAAGGAAATGGTAATGTAAGTAAATGGTAATGTAAGTAAATGGTAATGTAAGTAAATGGTAATGTAAGTAAACGGTAATGTAAGTAAATGGTAATATAAGTAAATGGTAATGTAAGTAAATGGTAATGTAAGTAAACGGTAATGTAAGTAAATGGTAATGTAAGTAAACGGTAATGTAAGTAAACGGTAATGTAAGTAAATGGTAATGTAAGTAAATGGTAATGTAAGTAAATGGTAATGTAAGTAAATGGTAATGTAAGTAAATGGTAATGTAAGTAAATGGTAATGTATGTAAATGGTAATGTAAGTAAATGGTATATTTGGTATCATGGTGACGGACGAGACTGAGAAGTCGTTTGAATGATGTTAACCGCTAAGCATATGTGTTACAGTTCCAACTTGACAACCAAAGCTTTTATTTTTTAAACGTGTATATTTATTCGGGCCGATGCACGGGTACACCACACACCCTAAGTTTACTAGTACAAAATACAAAATGATACGCCATGCGAGTTATTAAACTATTGTGGTTTAAAATTCTGAATGGTAACTGTTACGGGCAAGCGTGACGCTGAACATCAGGTGAGCGGATTACAAGTCCCGTCGCCGTTTGACATAAAAAGTAAGGTACTAAAAGTGCATAAATCGAGCATTTACAGTGCACAGTCTACCTACATAAAATCATTCATAATTGTTCAATTTATTTATCTAATTATTTAAAGAGTTATCAAGTTAATTATTTGTTTAGTAGTCAGAGGTCACGTCTCAGTCACATCGCTACACTTACTAAAACTGTAGAGGTCGAATTTCTGTACTATGAAAAAAATGCTAAAAATTGAGTCGGGGCGTGTAAGGAGTGAAATCATCATCATCATCTCAGCCCTAAAGATGTCCACTGCTGAACATAGCCCTCAAATTTCCAAAAGGGCCGGTTGGAAGCGGCCTGCATCCAACGTCGCCTTGTCAGTCCACCTTGTCGGTGGTCTCCACTCTAGGACCTTTCGGCTCCATCGGCCATCTGTTATGCGTGCTGCCAGCCTGCCAGCTGCCACTTCAACTGGCTTATCTTCTGGGCTATGTCGGTGACTTTAGTTCGTCTACGGATATCTTCATTTCTGATTCGATCACGTAGAGAAACCTCGAGCTTAGCCCTCGTTGTGCGACTTTGAGCTTGCTTGTGAGGCCCATAGTGAGAGACTACGTTTCAGTGTCATCATCACTGGTAACACACAACACAGCCGCTGGCTGGTCTTGCGCACGCTTGCGGATAAAATGCTCTTTGGGACATACAATGACAAAAAGAATATTCCCGACGTTGTGAGGTGAAAAATAAATGTAAACTATTGTTACGTTGTTTTTCCGCCCCTGTATTATTCACCACTTATCGTCTATCAATACCATGTTTTCTAATATTTCATGTATAGACGTGTATGATAGCTTGTCCCTTACGCCACCCCTGCATCGGAAATACGCAATGCCATGTAGGTAATAACAGTCTACCGACTGGATAGGCGGTTCTTATAAACCGTTCATTTTATAACGTTCTCTCTTTCCATAAACAAGGAGTCTTTACATAAACTACGCTTTTTGCGGCCTTCCGTGATCTGTCGATGTTTAAAATTGGTTTAGAATTTTAATATTTTGTTACATTCAGGCAAAGAGTTGGCGTGGTTCTCTGAAATCGTGGAGTACTTAGGTATTATAGATCATCAAAATTTTATTGATTTTGAAACTATTCCTGATACCCTCTGCATTTTGTTAAATAAAATTATATACTTTGAAGCTGCTTGTTTGACTACTGACATGTTTTTTTATTATTTAATGTATGTTTTCTTAAGAATATATAAGACAAAATGTTGTTCATGAATCATGAAGTTTCCATGAAAGTTTGTTAACATGTTGTATTTATCCATTTCGATCAATCAATAAATATATTTTCGTGTTCCTTAAAAAAGAGTCTTGACAGACAGACGGGCTGACAACAAAGTGATCCTATAAGGGCTTCTTTTTTCTTTTGAGGTAAATTACTTTCTTATTGTAACTGTAATAACTTGTTAAGGTAAGAACAAAATAAAATAAAGGCATCAATGCATGTTTCTACGTTCGACTTGTTAAGTTTAATAATAAAATAACATAACATACTTTTATTTATGCTTATAATTGAGCTACTCGTATAATGAAACTATAATTCACACTGATATTGATTAAATGATTTAATTATTTAGTCATATCTTTAAATCTATGGAATCAAAAGTTAATTATAATACTTAATTATTTCCTGAATATTATTTAATTCTCGTTCATTATGAATTTGTGGTAATAAAAGACAATTGATTCGCCTTCATCCGGAAGTTGGGGGAGGCGGGACGCAACGACGAGCGCACCGCACTCAAGATCCTGAAGAAGGCTGCTGGACGAAGCCGAATTGTCGAACGTGATATCGACTACGCGTAACTCTCACGTTAATCCCGTTTTAATGATACAAATATCCCTAATTATTTTATATAGTACTTAGATACTAATTTATGGTTGTCTAGAAGATATCGCTTTGAGCGATATGATCGCCCATTGTGACACTATTAATTTTAAGCATTTAATTGTAGTAATAAATAGTATATAATTTATAATATGAAAAACGGGATTCACTCACGTAAATAAATCAGATCTTTCCGACTATAGTTTCAACGCCTCGCACTGTGACGCAACCACGAGCGTTCTGCACTCTCCTTGAAAAAGACCACCGGATGTGGTTAAACCTAAGTCAGAAAAATCTGACTTTTTTTACGTGAGTAAATCCCGTTTTCATATTAAAATGTATACAAACCACGTTAGTTTTCATAATAAAATAGTATAGGTCCAATTTTTTCCTAATTCTTTATTTATATTTTATGTGTATTGTGGTGTTTCAATAAAAAGTAAATCTATCTATCTATCTAATTTAGTAAGTACTTACTTATAATTATTTCAAATAACGACACTACTTATTTTAAAATTACATTATAATGACCAGACCACATGAAACATCCCATCATAACGTAGGTATATCCAAAACAAGTAAAAATAAAAACCATAGCTGCTATAAGAGTATCGTTTTACCAATTTCTCTATAACGGAAATATCAGTAAAAATGCTTTGTCGCCAAAACCAGTTCCGTAGCAGCTGCATAACATTCTGACGCTCACAGCATATTTAAAAAGGATAAGGAAGGGTCAGCAAACCAGATTGACCAGTCCTATTCAAAAATAGACAATGGGCCTAGAAGTGACCCTTGGGGGACGCCGGTCAGTTTCGCGTTTAATACTCAAAACCGGTAATTCCAAAGGGTTATTATTTGAATCTTTTTATGAATTGTTCAGGTTACGTTGAGCAATGGTCAGTTTTGGATTAGAACTTGTGTGTGGTGCAGTGGTGAACAGTGTTAGAAGCTTGCTAGAAAGTCGTGAAGTATTTGAAGCAGTTAAAAAAATCAGGGATCCTAAAATGTGTATATATTAAATTTGAACTAACGTCTATGTATATGTGTGTGCGACTGGCGCGGTTAAGTAATGCAATAGACCTAGGTTATACTATGTACTACACATATCACGAATAATATTTTACCAAAAATGTTTAAAATAGTTAAATACTTTTGATGTGCAAAACTTTTTGACAACACGTATTGAGCAATAACTTTTGTGGAAACGTTACAGACTGCTTATGCTATTTTAAAACCCGTTACATCACATTCGAACGTTAACGTATATTGAATAATATTAAAAACCACTACTAAACTGAAAACAAGAAGGTCAGTGAAATACCTCATATTTCGGCGGGCACTTTTTGCCCTTTGACCACAGATTACGTTGCTACGAAATCCTACTTGAGTCCAGTATTTGAGATAAACTGTCTATCGTTCAAAAATCTTTGGATCAAATAAAATTACTGTAAGTGTAATAAGGTTTATTAGTTAGTTTATTTTAAGTGTTTAGGTACTTGCATTTCAAATATTGAGTCTTAAACGGTTGTATATAAAAAAATAAACATAATATAGAAAAAATAACTAAAAGTTCAGGTATTATCACAGGATTAGTTTGTTTAAGATACCAAATTCAATGACTTAACATAAAATATATATTGTTTGGTACTCCTTCAAACTTGGAACCTTACGTTATTAAATGTATATTAAACTAGCGACTGTCTGCAACTTCATTCGCATAGTAAATCTTGTCAATTTCTTCACATTATCATTGTTAGTTATTCGCAAATAAAGTAGGACTTTTTCTGTAATATCAATCAATCAAAATCATGTTAAAGTAAAATGTCATGTTAAAAAAATTTCAATTGTTTCATATCATTAAGACAGCTCCCAATTCCCACGCCAAATGCGGAAGCTCGAAAAAAAAAGCATTTCCCCTCTTTCGCTTTCACAAAAATGGCGTCCCACAATTATCACCTCCCCGTTTTGCTCAGCAAATAGAATTAGGCGCGAATTAAATTAGACCGGGAATTAACAAGGATAATACCCGGTTCTTGCTTTTTTTCCTTATTTTTCCCGCCTTCTAACCGTTTTTTACTGACACGTCCCTCTTTGGTGACGCGGGAAATTTACCCGCCAATTTGGAAAGACAAACGAGGTCTTTTTAAATTAAAGGTTTCGGTATTTTAAATTTTAATTTGTTTGATAGACGTTAATATACTAAAATCATTTTAAAAAACGCTTTATGGTTGATCATTGGAATATTATGCACCCATGAGTAAGTACTCATTAAGTAATGTCTGTTGATCTCAAGGGTAATGTAGAGGCCACATACTTCTACTTGCTATAATCTTAGTATACATTTTTTACTTTATTCACTATCATCACATTGGTTCTTCGTAAAGATAAAGATTTGTACTTGTTTTACACTTTTGTACTTGTTTTGTTTCTCCTTTTTTATCCTCCTATCTACATATCGAAACAGTTTCAAAATAGTTCGACTCTCGTCACTACATTTGAATTCACTCCACGCCATCGCTTCGCCACATAACGTATTAATAAACGCTCCATCTTAAAAGCATTCATTTGACTTTGATATCCGTTTTGCAACACACAGCTTACCATTACGTTACTGTCTGTAATAATTTATATATATAATAATAACTATATATAATATATGAACATGTATACTCATGCAAGAATTAACGTTAGAAACGGGAAATTTAGCATGTATTGTATTTATAGTGAGCTCTCGATATTTCGGCACAGTTGCATGCGCCATGTCTATAAATATAATACATGGTAAATATCCCGTTTCTAATGTTAATTCTTGTATTAGTGACCATGTCAGTTAAAAAACTTATATGTATACTCATGGTAAGTAGATAAGATATAAAGTTTTCTCTGTTCTCTTTCTTATTGTTGTACCCGTTGACTCGCGATTGACCACATTTGGCCAATAATACAATAGATTACGCAGAAATTAACCTACTTTTCCAGGAACTGCAACGTGTATGGTTAATATAAAACTATATTTAGATATTTTATTAGTTGTTTAAATTAGTTCATTTTTCAATAACCTTAAGAAAATGTTATTCAGTAAACAGCAAATTGATATTTGCTGTTTACTGAATTACATTTTTTGATATATAATGTAGACTATGATTAGTCAACATTATATATCAATCTTTAATTCACCACACTTTGAGCCGAACCTTCCTTTTCCATAATGCGCACTGCCAATGTTAAAAGCCACTGTCTGAGTGTTAGTTCTTCAAGTATCTACTCGTATAAAAGACGACAAACGGAGTTTTCAATGCAGTCAGATACATAATTATTAATTACATTATAACCTGATGATTCTTTTCGGAAGCTGTAGCTTTAATAATATTTGCTTAACATCACGTAAATTAGTGGTCAGAATAAGTTTACTTTAAGAAAACAAAGACTACGAAATTCCAATACAAAAACCAGATAGGACTTTTTTATGACGGCAATTATGAATATTAGTTTTTCTAATTTATTGTTTTTAAAGGTTTAAGTTTTACATCAGTAACATTTCACTATTCTCGACAACCAGTAATTGATGTAGCAGACATTTTTGTTCTACCACCCACATTTCATTATTAATTTTATTCCGATCCCCTAAACCCACCCTATTTCTTCCCTGCGTTTATATACAAGGGGGTTAAAAATGCACTCAGACATCACATTAAAAGATATAATTAAGGGGGTTGGACTCCCTTAGGGAAATTCGCCTTCTTTTGACTTTTAAAGACCCCTTTTCTTATTCTCCCTTGTACACAAACATAGTTTTTTCTAGAAGTGAACGCAAATATATAAGTCATATATTAGTTACAAATGAACTGTTGTTTCGATTTACCTCGTTACTTAAAAGTAAAATAAATACTTAAAATAAACTTTTTATATCAGGCTCCCTCTATGTTGTGTTTTTACACATCTCCAGTCCTTACACGCATCATAAAAACTTCCTTAAATGCTACTTAATTTTGTATTTAGGATATTTAGTACGCATGTATACGCATCAAAATTACAAATCGAAAAATACAGTTACTGCTAAAAGAGTATTTAGGATTTTACTGTTTTAGTTTTAATTGTTTCTCTCCACAGATCAACAGAAAACATGGGAAAGTTTTTTACAAAAAGTTCTAAATCAAATTCAAAATTATTTATTGCCCGTTGTAGGTAGTCCTATTAACCCACATCTATAAAGGTGTGCAATGTTTAAAATAAAATCAACATATATTTCGACTTTGACTTTACAATTACCAAATCAAATAATATAACTTTTCAAAAATACATTAACTACGTAAAATCCATACATTAAGAAAAAAAGACAACATTACAATAATAAAATTAAATTATTTAGAATATTAAGAAACAAATGTTAAATGCATATATCAAAATGTATACATGTCGCAAGTGTTATAAATTACTAGTTATTATTGAATATGTCAGAATAATAATAATAAAAACAGTATAACCGAATACAAAAATATAGTAAAATTAAAGTTAAGTCGGAAAAAAATTAAAAAGTTACAATATTTAATAAACCAATGATATAAAATTTTGTCATTCAAAAATTTATTCACAGTATAGTAGGTTTTACCTATAAGATTATTTTTTTTCAAAGTAAATATAAATTTATTTACGTTGGTACAATTTTCGGAAAATCAAGGGGAGGCTTATGTTCAGCAGTGGACGTCCTACGGCTGAGATGATGATGATGGTACAATGGTCAAATAAGTTGTGAATATTTGAGCCTTTCTTTGAACTTATGATAGCTCTGGAGCAGTGGATATCGACTGGGATTAGTTCACTTGAATTTTACTTTATGAACGTAAATACTTTACATTCAACCCATCATTGAACAAAATCTTACTATTTTCTACCGACTTCCAAAAAGGCTCTCAATTCGACTGTTTTTTTATGTTTGTTACCTCATAACTTAAAACTATATTTACGGGTAGTTAAGTAGTTAGGGTATAGTATATTAAGTTTAGTCATAGTAATTCATAGTTTATTAAGCGTTTGTGTGGAAAGTACCTAATCACCTACTTAAGGAAGTGACGAACTGCATAAAAAATGTTATGTCATTTTAGCTCAGTTGTTCTACATGGTCTTATAGCGATAAAACTGCTTTTAATAAGAAAAAGGTTAGATCTACTTAGTTGTTTGGTGAATTTATGTGTATTATGTGTGTACGGGGGTGAAATGGTCACTGTATGACAAAACCCCTTTTAAAAAAAAGAATAAAAAAAAAAAACCTCATAACTTTCGATAAGATGAACCAATTCTCAAAATTATTTTTTTGTTTGAAAGCTGGTGCTTCCCATGTGGTCCTAAAATCTGTCCAGTAGTTTTTGAGTTACACTCCAATAACTGCATAGAATGGAAGTCGGTATTTTTTTTTTATTGTACTTTTTTATTATTATATAATGTTTTGCGGCTTCTGTGTTCCGTACGTGCGCGGTTCAGTTTCCCTAAAGAAAGTAATTGGTCCTGGTAAAGGACGAATATCGTTATTTCCAGCAGAGCGTTTAGAACTTTAACTGTGCTTTAAGATGCAATTTAGTTTTATGTCTTTTGTTTCACAAGTCCTCGTTTTAGTTTAAATACCGTTGGGAAAAAATATTGGGTAACAAAAAAACAAATTTGAACTAGTCAAATTTGTACAATTTCGTTTTTTATTATTTCTTTATTCGAATAATGTTCGATGAAAATGTTGAAAAGTGCGGCACGACTACGTTGCAAGAGGCATAGAAACACACATTCATACACCACAAACATTCTTAAACATTTAAAAAAAACGTTTCTGCTTATCAGATATTTGTCCCGAACAGGGATTGAATCTGGGAACACGCTCTTCTAAAGGAAGATTACTAGTAACTGAGCTTGGGGGGTTGTCAATACTCAATATATGTCATATCCCAGTAGGCCAATCAACTTAATTCATACTGTAAATTAAATCAATTATTATATTTTGTTATATTACATTACAGTATATAATTATTTAATACCTCGCTCAAAATCAATATTTTTCTGCCGCAGTTATACAATAAAACTAATTTAAAACAAGAATAATTTGAAAAATTTAATACCGACTTCCATTCTATTCAGTTATTGTAGTGTATCTCAAAAACTACTAGACTGAATTTAATGAAATTTATATGGGACTACACGGGAATTTTAGAATTTTGAGAATCGGTTCACCTAGTCCAAAGTAATGAGGTAATAAACATAAAAAAAATACAGTCGAATTAAGTACCTCCTCCTTTTTTTGGAAGGTAGAAAATGGTAATGAGGCAAATTAGCGGGAAAATACTAGAAATTTTATATTTATTGATAGTATGTCATTACTATTGTTATCGCTCCACCTTTCCCATAGCCATGTTTTAATATTGCTAATATATATAATATAATTAATATTCTTTTGGACCGCTTTGTTCAACCAGAGGTAACTGAAGAGCTATGTAGCCAGGGTTGCGTTGTCTTGGGCCATCAAAAAGGGCTACTACGCCTACTATATAAGGACTGAACGATAAACGAACCTCTATACTGACCAACTGTTTTTTTTAATACTCTCGCGCTCATTTATTAGTGACTGTTGCATCATATCCTGTTACTGACACCTATTTTTTTCATAAAAATATATCTCCACAGACTCTTGTGCTATTTTTTCTTGACTCTTTTATTATATATTTTTTATTATTAGTATATATCGGGTGTCCCGAAACGCAACGATAATCTGGTACCGGGCGAGAGGCCAAGGTATACCAGTTATGGAAAAAAAAGCCAAGCGATAATAGATATTTTTTGAAAATGTTGAAGTTTTTTCCAACTATAAGTTATAACTTTAGGTACAAAGAAGCTGTTCTAGAGTAGCAAAGGGTCTACAGATAGTTATAGAATGTTTTGAGACTTTTTTTGATAGTACGGCTGTATAATGACGCTGGCGGAAGACAATTACGTATACATGTATTTTTAATCTAGATCTTTGGGTTATCTGATCTTACTCTGTGTTACTCAAGTAGTAACCAGAAGAACTCGCGTAATTCTACTAATAAGATAATTAATATCAAACAATTATCCGCCTGTCTATCCAAAAAGACATAATTTCTTATATATAACAATAAACTAAGTATATTGTCATTTAAATAAGTACACAAAAATACGCGAGAGTACGCTCACAAATAATATAAACAAAATCAGCCCCACGTCTTAGCAATTTAAAACGGAGGTAGGTAGGCACTTATTACTTCTTTTTACCCCCGCAAGCAACCCTCGGATGCCTCCGTTATATTTATTTCTGAGGGATGGGGAGAAAAATTAGTTTTGATGTGCAACGGTTAAAGTAATGGAGTTTGGAGTAAGAGAAGAATGAGGGAGGAGAAGCTCTTAGAATTGTTATTTCTTTAAATATATATCTACTGGAAAACATTTAAATCAAATAATTATTAAGCGAATGCATTGACCAAGGTATTTCTTTGATGTCATTTATACCTAGTATATATAAATGTGTCGTAACGTTTTAGTGGTCTTTAGAATTCTTATTATACTTATATTCTTCTTATTATACTATTTTTAAGGTTTAATATATATTATTTTAAATACAATCTTTATTTAAGTAAATTTGTTATTTAAATGATAGGCTCGTACGGTTTCTAGATTAGATTTTCGTTCAGTCAATTCAAAATTCTTTGAAAATATTAATTGAATCTAGCCAGATTTGTATTGTACGGTCAAGTCAAAGTCAAATGTAATGGGGGATCCGAATAATCTATCTATCCACAGTTTTCCTTACTACCGATAGAAATTTGACATAACGTCCATACAAATAATGTCTCTAGTAGGGAAACCGACGATATATAGGTTTAAGGCACCAGCCTTAAAAGTCCCATCAGTGAGACACTATCATGTCGAAGTCACTTTTTAGTAATATATTCAGGACGAGCATGCGGCAACATCAATTTTTTTTAAGTTGTTTTAATTCTGGCAATAATTCTCCAATTATAATTCAAATCAATTTCCTCTCACAAAAGGTTGATAAAATTTTCACATAATTAGCACAGATTGACAAAATAAAACCTGACTATGTGAGGGGCTAGTGCATGAAGTACTTGGGTTTTTTAAAATAAAAAATCTGTGTCACAGGTCCAGGTCTCCTCTATAATGACTGTAATGACAAGAACGATTGGATTAAGCCACCATTATAACAAACTGAAGCCTTGTAACCAAAAATGCATAGCCAAAGAACGCCATTTTTAATGTTAATGTAAATTTTTCTTCATCTTCATTTGATTGCTTTCATCATTGTTTAACATTAGCTACCTTCAAGTGAATCTCAATCTATACTGAAAGATTTATGTGGCAAGTTATTTATCCATGATACAACCGATTATTGATATGAGTACTGATCTATATATATAAAAATGAACCTGTATTTTTTCTGGTCACGCTATATCTTGAGAACTTTACGTTTAACGTTATTCTGAAAGATTAAGAACGCGAAAGGAGTAGCGGGCGGTCGCTATTAATCCTTCCTGTACCGTGATAATTAAAACAAAAGATTAATTAATGAACCTGACGTATATTTACGACTCTGGAACGCAAAATGTTAAACAACAATTGCAAAAGTAATGCGTTATAAAATCACAGCGGTCCAGAAACAAAATCGATTTTAAATTCTAAATAACCCTCCGAAGTTAGAAAGTGGAGTTGAAACTCGCCCGCGGAATTCCAATGACGGATTGCGTAGGCTTTTTCTTGTTTCATAGAACCACGATAATTTTGCGTTTACACGTCGCCTTAAAACAGTCTTATTTTAATCTTATAAAGGCGATTTCTATTGTGGTTCTAGTTTGTGAACTGCAATGTTAAAGTGGTAAGAGATCTCCCCACTGTCTCTAGCAAGGATTTATCGTCTTGCAAGGGGGAAAGAGTGGAAAAATAAGAAAGGGTTGTTTTTCCTAGGGGACGATAGGGGGGAAGGGGGGAAGAGATTCAATTAAGAAGCGCGCCCGGTGGCTCGATTAATTATGCTCTCAAAATTATTGTGGAAGAAAAAAATGGAGGAGACATTTTATGCAGATGACGTCGGTTTGAATTTGGAATATGAATCAAAAGTTTAGGTTTTAAAATATTATGACCCGATTTTGACGTTACGAATAAAAAAGAATTGATAGTGTCAGGAGTGTTCCATTACCTTCTGCATGTTTGTCGTAAAGCTGACTAAAGGGTAGAATCGCAATAGTCTCACGCTCTATTACATGGAATAGTTTCTCTCATCTTCTATATCTATCTATAAAAGAAGACGGGGGATTTTTTTTTTTCAAAAGTTCGTTGTTTTTGGAGCTACAGTGATGAAAATTTATAACTGGATAGGTAATTTAAAATAATAGTGATGCTTTCAGTATTTTGGTCAGGGATGACTCAAGGTGGTAAAACGAGGGATGTAAAAACTACTAGGTACATATTATAAACTGTAGAGGTAAAATTTCTGTACAATGAAAAATATGCTAAACACCGAGTCAGGGGATGTAAGGAGTGAAAAATAAGTTCAAATTGTTTGTTTCTCTGTATGTTTGTCTGTCTGTTTGTACGGGCTAATCTCCGAAACGACTTGACTGATTTAAATGAAATTTCGTATGGTAGTAGCTTATATCCTTGATCAACATTTAGGATACTTTTGATCCCGGTAAATTAAAGAGTTCCCGTGGGATAATTAAAAATCTGTAATTATCGTATCCCGCGAGGCCACGCGAGTGAAGCCGCTGGCGAGTCAGCTGGTATCTTTATATAGAAGATGAGATAAACTACTACATACGAACCTGAACATAAAAATTGGAAAAATTAAGCGTTGAATATATCTTAAATCAATTGATTGGTAATTATTACAATTACAAATTATACAAATATTAATATTACATAATGTATACACATCCATGTTAATATAATATGTAATATTATACATGTTTGTAACTCTGTCTGTCTGTCTGTTTGTTACCTCAATACGGCTAAACGGCTGAACGAATCGTAATGAGTTATGGCGAAGCGATAGATTATATCCAGGAGGACCAAAGATTCTTCACTTTTCATCATCCATCACGACGCGGGTGAAATCACGGAGCGCAGCTAGCATTATAAAATCCAAGTATTATAAACTTTACTTGTGTACTGAATGAACGCATTTACTATGTACCATCAGTCAAGTTTATGCCTGACCATCTTAAGGGTGAATTTTGCGTGAAATGACCATTCGCTACCCCCACCTATTCTCTGCTTATTGGTGTGTAATAAAAGCTTATTATAAGTACAAGTTCTTTTCACATAGTTTGTATGTGGTAATCCTTGGAACAGAAGTATCCAACATGCTTAAAAGGACTAGGTACTTTTTATTTTAATATTAAAATACAATAAGCAGGTTTAACGTTGTATTGAAATAAACTAAGAGGTATAGATAGTTTAATAAAATACAATAAACTGATATAAGATTATAAAATAAAACTAAGGAGGTAAACCTATACAAGAAAAAAAATCTTAGTACTATCAACGCGTTTAAAAGAACTGCAACCTTTACTGTAATAAAATACAATAATCATATTCCTGACAAAATCATAAAACTTCTAAAATATAAGGATTTTTACAACGGAATTGATTTTCATGGCTGTCATTGGGCAATACAATAACAAGCGGAGTTAGTTTGCAATGTACGGAGTCAGTGCCAATGGTCTCACCACACCATTAGGGATGCAGAAGACCATGCAAAGTAGAGGGGAAAAAGCAGGAAAGCAGACCTCGGGCTTCTTGGCGGAAGTTAAGGATGCAACCGGGAAACTGCTAGGATGAAGAAGAAAAGAAGAAGGCGTAAAATTAAGTGATTAGTACTTAGCATAGTGAGTACCTAGTATCTTTCTTAAATATAAAAGTATTTGCTGAGTTTTTAAGGGTTGTAAATTTGTGGTTTAATGTCTGTCAAAGTATTACATGTTTTATTTTAAAAGAAATTGAGCTGTAAGCCGGACACAGAAACTTATAGCCTCCAGACATGGTGAGCTGGGAAAACATTAATGTAAAAAATAATAGAAAAAAAAACAAAAAAAAAATTGGTTTACCTTCATCACTGCATCGGATAGATTATTATTTACTCCAATATTTTTTATCAGGTCCCCATGATATTAAATTGTTTTTTTAGACAAATCAGCCGTGCGATTCTCTATGAGCAAACATCGTTGCATCTCTGACAACATCCTTGAAACAAATGAAGAGATGACAAGAAACGTTGGAAAAACAACCTTATGTACCAGGGCGATTTCTCCTAAAGTATTTGGCATCGGTGAGCTCGTCGACGAATCATTACAGAATCACACGGCAGAACATGGTGTTCACTTTTTTATATATACTTTTTATACCTACCTATGATTTTATTTATTACCTATTGTTTTAACTGGACATCCATATATAATAAATAAGTAAGACTTCGCTTTAGTTACTTATATAATTGTATACTTTACGAAGCGTAATTTAATTTTTTATAAGGTTTATTAACATATTAAAATAAATTTTCTAAATATCAATGTCTTCGAAGTAATCTCTTTAAAGTTGTACATAGTTTGTAGGAAATATTTCGCAATTTCAGACACGAATATGCCTAAAACAAACAAGATACAAATTTACTTTTTATTTTATTTATTTTACTTAAAAATTTGATGAGTTTTAAGAGTATATCAGTATATTTTATCCAAATAGCACAGCAAACCGACACAGTTCGGTGGACGACCTACGCTGCGCTTGCCGGTCCGTAGTCTCCACTCTAGAACCTTTTGGCCCCATCGGCCATCTGTTCTGCGTGCTGTGGCCTGCCCACTGCCACTTCAACTGGCTTATCTCCTGGACTCCGTCGGTGACTTTCGTTCTTCTACGGATCTCCTCATTTCTGATTCGATCACCTAGAAAAACCCCAAGCATAGCCCTCTCCATAGCTCGTTGTGATTATGAAAAATTATGAAATAAATTATTATTATTTATTATTATTAATTGTTGAAAAAATTTGAACCTGTGCCGTATAGTTATCGTCTAGACTCTAGGCCTATTAGACCCTCAGAAACTGATGGCACTGCAACTAACATGGGCATTCTGTTTGCCATCACACGCATAATTGGCCCATCTCATCACTTGAGACTAGGTATTTTAAGGTGCGCTGGTATACTGATTATACTAAAAAGCAGCATCATTAAACATCTAGTGTAACGAAACAGATCGATATTATCGACAGAAAGTCTTAGAATCATAACGATAATAAAGAGTCCACCCACACAAGAGTGGAACCCACGTTTAAACTCTTTTAGGCCATAATAGGCAAATAGGCCCAAAGTTGGTAGCAAATTTAATAACCAATATTTACATTTTGCGTGTCTTTAATTACATCTAAAAATGATACCTTCATTATAACATGTATTTATGTGATATTTATACTATTTCTAAAGTAAGTTGGAAAAAAAATTTTAACCTCTTCGTTTTTTATGTATGAATGAATGAATGATTTATTTGCTATAAGTATTGGTACAATTTAGATCTTATGTATGATATAAACAATGGTCCATAATACTTAATCAGAATAGTGACATGCAAATATTTTTTCCTTAATTTAAATAATTACGCTTATCTGAATGGAAGCATATTAAGTAGGTACCTACCTATTAAATTAGATTATAATTACACATTTTAATTGAAATATAGAATAATTGTAGTATTTAAATAGTCAAGATTAATAGTCAATATTTTTAAATTATCACTATTATAAGTTTTGCTTACAAAAAAGGTCACTAACAGAATAAAAAGTTTTGTTAGTTAACCACAACTTAAGTTTCAATAAAAATTTTCTTCTCGGTAATTCTTTAAGGTCATTGGGCAAAGCGTTATAAATACGAATACACATCACGTGTATAAATAAACCAATTTAAAAGGCGTTATTATAAACAACTTTAAATGGATTTCGTCGTGTATAATGTTATATTATTTTATTCAGTCTAAGACGTTTCAAACACTATTCAGTGAACATGGCCACAGGTCCATCCGATGATACTGCAAATGCCGGTAGAGGCAAACAGCATCTAGCCTGTTCGAAATTAAAAAAAGCGTAGAATCACGAAAACAAAAGAAATCAATTAA
Organism: Selenia dentaria; assembly: GCA_917880725.1. Lineage (NCBI taxonomy): Eukaryota > Metazoa > Arthropoda > Insecta > Lepidoptera > Geometridae > Selenia > Selenia dentaria. The sequence goes on along the minus strand of OU862901.1, from coordinate 6,264,596 downwards.
ATTGCATGTTTTTATTTACTTCCTTTTATTAGCGCAGTGTTATAGTCGGCGCGTAACTAATGTAAAAATATTACGAATCCGCCGAAATCCGAGATATAACACAAACTTTATGCACGAGTAAGCTAAGTTATTACAAAACAACCCTTCCGTCTATATGTGCATTGGCCCACATAGAACTATCTCGTTAGCGATGCTTGCATGTATATTCTGCAAATTTATATTATTTTATGGTTCTGTATGGCAACCCTAAAATTATACCTACACTAAGAAAAAAGAAATTCGCAGAAGCGCCATTTGACGTAACGACGCGACCTAAATACCTACAGACTTCAATCAAAACATACGTTACTCATACGTTGACCCACTAACGAATATGTAAAGGTTAAGGACCTTCAACCCTTAACTAAGGGAAATTAGCCCGTATTTGTTGCTCTATAAAGTTTATTTTTAAGTGGATTTAATGTATAACATATCGGCATATTTATGAAAGTTGTATTAGAAACTTTGGAGGATTATCGTATTGTGGTTTGAACGTGTAATTTTATGTCTAAGATATAATAATGTTTAAGTCTATGATACCAATGTTATTAATTGAAGTTTTTCTCGTGTTTTAGCTTACTGTACTTGGTTTTTATGATAAGTATCCTATAAATAATCCTATATTAAATGTATAATGTTAAGAACAAATAGGAAACTCTCATAAGATAAACATTAAACGGAATTGTAAATAATTATCTTAAATAAGTTAGAATTTAAATTAGATTTTTAAAGTTCATTTTTCAAGCTATGTATTCCTTGAAACGGTCAGTAATATTACTATATATTAGTTAGTAATTGAATATAATGCTGAAAATGATGAAACTGATGAAAACTGTAACATCTAAAATACAATGTACCTACATATGATTGCAATAAATAATTGAGTTTGAGTTTATATATATTGTCTATTGTTGTGGACGGTTGATCTGTGTTATTGGAAAAAAAACATTGCAACACAAAACATAAATAAAAAATTCAAATTCAAACAAAGAACAAGGACGATTCGAATTTCAAAAAGCAATTTGGAGGCGCGTAATCGAAGGCGCGCTCCCTCAGAATGCCCCCACCTTGGCTCCGCGGAAGGTACGGCATACTTTTATTCTTGAGGGGCACAGTCCACCCCATTTAAAAGAAGCCATCTTGGGATTGGGCACCCCTTCCACACCCCTTCGGGCGGTGGGGACAGGGGGAACCACTTTTCTCTCGGCGAAGTGTTGTTTTAATTCTACCAAATATCTTTTCGTGAATACCTCAGTTCAACTTCAGATATAATTTTCTTGGGTAATATTTATACGTTTTAGGTGTAAACTCTGTTTCGAGAATTTGTAAGTATTATTGGAATGTATATAATACTAAAGCTAAGCTATTGTTGTTTTTGTAGGTTAAACAACTTTTTTAATTTTACTCTAGTTACTGTTCACGTAGTATATCACATACTTACTGAGCCTAAGTACATGTTGTGCACAAATAAACAACATTTTTTCACCGTACTACCTCGAAAAAGCTTCATTTATCCAAGTCCATTTTATCCGGCTTGGCGTAGAAAAGTTATTCGAATTTCGAACGTGACAAACTATTATGAAGTACTCGTATCTAACCTTTTTACATAATGTTCCGAAACGAGGTTCGTACACGAGGTTCATTACAGTCTTTATAGTATAATATACCTATGTCTCTATTTTTAAAGTAAACAAACACTAGTTTCATATATTATTTAGGCTGCTTTTCTTAGACCTAGCATTTTGCTCACTCTAGTGAGTTAAAAAGTTGTGTGTTTCGCTCGACAGCAAAGTTATGCTGCATCTCGTGCCTTTGAAACGCTCGCTACGCTCAGGATTTTAAATTTGAATTTTGCATTGTCTTTACAATTTTTGGTTCAATATACTATACTCGCTTTCTTAGGTTTCAATACAAGAACTCGCGCTAAAAATAACTTTGCAGACTTGCTTAACAAACGATTATTATTGTCTGAGAATTTACAACAGAGGGTGTGTATTTTTATTTATAATATTTTTAGTTAAGTATAAGATGTATATTACTTTAGACTGTATATTATTTTTTTTACTTTTTTTTTCAAACTAAGGGCGCAATTTTACTTAAACATCTGTGTGTGTTATATTCAGTATTACCGGTTGTATAAAATGTATTGTGTTGTATTGTACTCTGTAACATTTATTGTGTAATAATGTTTGTTAATCAGAATAAAATTATTATATGATTCCATTTGGGTTTTTTTTTCAACAATTTTTTTTTCGAATCTCATTTTCTAAATATCTGAAAATTATCCATGTTAGATTGAGTTGCACGAAACTAAAAGTTATTTTATTATGTAATTCAAAAGTAAATCTCAAGTTCATAGGAAACAATCTTTACTTTATGATTTTAAAACCTTCAATATAATATTTGGTCGTATTTGGCCTTAGACTGAATAGATTGACTACTAGTGTAACAAAATTAAAAAGTCAATCGCCGCCGTTCGAAATTCAAACTGGCTGCCTTCCTTCCAAATAGCGCCACTTTGAAATTCTCTCCCATAGTTAGGCAAAGGAATTCCACTTGGGTCCACTAGTCGCACCGTCCAGGTAAATTTTAATTTCTATGCAAATGAAAGCTTTCGTTCTGGGTTTAATCTATGAGCTTTAGCGAAGTGACGGTATCAAATCACGATAGGAAAACTTAATGAAAATAAGGCGGGTGGTGTTCGCGCGTTTATTTACGAGTATGTATCTTTTTTTAAAACGTTCTATATTTGAATCTATTGTTTTGTTACTTACTGCCAGTTTTAAATTATTTAAATAATATGTCACGTAACTTAACTATCCTCCTTTCATCCTAGGTACCTATATCATCCTTTATTGTTTTTATAAGTTGAGTTTAAAGATATGCCAAGAAGTTATCGTCGCATTTTAACATGTCAAAATACAGAATTACCGGGTGTCATAAATAGAACGTATTGTAAGAATTGATCATACTTCAGTATTGTTTCATAGCTTGTTTATATAATTCAGCTTTTTTTGAAATAATGGTTTCAACCGCGTGGATGACGATGATGATGAAAAGTATTGTATGCCCTTCCCAGGGATATAATGTATCTCCTTGATGAATTTCTTTACGTTCAGCCGTTCAGGCGTGATAAGGTAACAAACAGACAGAGATACAAAGTGACACACCCACACACACACAGAGAGAGAGAGAGAGATAGAGATAGATACAGAGAGAGAGAGAGAGAGAGAGAGAGAGAGAGAGAGAGAGAGAGAGAGAGAGAGAGAGAGAGAGAGACATTTAACACACGTTTTCATAATTTTGATGATAATAATTAATGACGCGACAATTTATGTTTTATTTTATACAAACTATATTTTTACATTGTTAGGTTATAGTAAATATTGTTAAGAAACAAAATGTATTACTGGAGCTCATTATTACGGATTTCTCCAACGCAATTGGGAATGTATACATTATCGCTTAAAACCTCGTTTTGAAATATCAAAGAATTAAACAAAATAAATATTTTTCATTTAATAATAATATAAACCAGCTAAATAAAACTGGCAATACTATTTTACACCGGCTAGTATCTCATTTTTCTAGAAATTTTTCTTCCCTTCCAGTGTCTAGTATATTTCGGTTTATTTCCGCCATAAAATTTCAAATAAAAAATACTACTCTTGAATAGTTTGACCAACTAAAAGCAAGTTTATACCGGTGGAGTTTATTGGATCTGATAAAATTAGTTACAAACTCGAGGTCTAAAAATGTGTATACACTTTGTGTATGCGCGACATGGCTTAGCACTTTTTTAAACGTACGCATGGTGTACGCGCAACCCGCGTTGGGTTAACAAGCTTTTCTTATATGTTCGTTATGACAGAGTTATTAGTGTTCGTTACTGAAAGACACTTTATAGATATTTGAGTCCCGCATCACAGAATAAATAATAGTACTACATACCCGTAAACTCTTGAAAGTAAAAAATCATGTTTCACACTAAATATTCTACATAAGTTAGCAAAACGATCATTATTGTAAAAAGTAGACAATTTCAAAACGTCAGTATTCAAGAGCTACCTACAACTAATGTGCTGTAAAGTAGATTATAACTCGTTTTATAACGACCGAAGAAAACCTACGCGGTCTGATAAAGGTTGGTACTATTGGTCTGTAGAACTGAACTCGATCGTAATTAACGTTGAATTATATTTTTTTCATTTTTGAACTCCAACATAATGTACACTGTTTCTCACAATAGCTTCTATTGTAACTTATGAAATAAATGGTAAATGCCATTAAAATTAAAAGAGAAGCATACCTACAACAAATTAGGAAGCAAGAACTGAGGATTTCACGCTCCTTTTATTTACTGTTATCACAAGAAAACTGTTAATAATAATAATAAAACCTCTTTATTTCCTATAAACCTTAAAATATGTTGTTACAATACATTTAATATTTTCTTAATTTTATGTGAGTAATTGTAAGTTTTAATGATTCTGTTGTTACTTTATTATATTATAGGAACCCCTTAAGAGGGTATAGGCTATTTATATACTATTTATTATATTATCCTTTCAAATATCATAAAACTTCTTTACGAAATTTGTAGTCAACTAAATTGGTCACACATTTATTGTAAAATATATATTATACTTTTATATAATAAAATATTGTAAAAAGAAGTAAGATAGGAATAAAGATAGTTATATAAGAAGTTAAACACATTAGACATTTATACGGTATACAGTCATAGATATTTTATTGTCGATTTAAAACATTAAATTTAAATTATGATTGAAATTATAAACTTCACATAGTATTCGGCACACTCTCGAAAACATAGTACGGACACCTCTGCATTAAGTTTTCGGAAGATGCGCAAAATAAACATAATTACAAGTACAATTTGAAAAATTTAATACCGACTTCCATTCTATACAGTTATTGGCGTGTATCTCAAAAATTACTGGACCGAATTTGATGAAATTACATTCAATGGGACCACACGGGAAGCACCAGCTTTCAAACAAAAAAAGAATTTTGAGAATCGGTTTATCGAAATCGAAAGTTATGAAGTAACAAATTAAAAAAAAAAAAACTACAGTCGAATTGAGTACCTCCTCCTTTTTTTGGAAGTCGATAGACAAACATCCAAACTGCGAGGACAAATATTTTTGTTAAACACACATCAATAAAATAAAATGCGTATGAAATGTAAAAATAAAAGTTTTTAGTAAATGGCAAAGTAAATACAGTGTTTATAAAAAAACACTTTAATATTTGTGTCTATTTTTTGAGGCTAACCGCTTGATTTATGAGTTACGGTTACTCAGTAATTTAACTTGCTACATGTCCCTTCATACCCTAACACAGTATTGCTTGCGTACAATTGTTTCGCGGTCGAATATCTGACTCTGCGGTGGTACCACCAAGACGGCTGCCCGTTCAAGTGAGCTGCCACCTGCCACCTAGTAAGGCAGGATTCCTCCACTCTAGCGTTTCGCTTGCCAATTTCGAGAACGTATCAAACATTATATACGTTCTCTCAAGTATAAAATAATAAAATCATTCCGTGGAGTCATATGAAGTCGCTGGTGTGGGACGCAATTTGTGCTGATACGCTTCTCAGCTTGAGCAGACTTCATGGACGGCAGGAGCTGCTGCAGAATCTGCAGAAAACCTCAAACGGAGAAAATATGCTTCTCTTTGGGATAGTTATATTTTTCTTCCGTTCGGGGTTGAAACTATGGGTTCTTGGGGCCCAGATGCACGGCGTTTAGTAAAGGAGCTGTCCAGACGCCTTAAAGAAACTACAGGTCCAAAGAGCTGGTGCTTACCTCGGGCAACGTATCAGTCTATTCAACAAGGTAATGTTGCCAGCTTTTTGAGCACATTGATTTAAATGCTGTTTTTTACTTTATCATCATCATCATCATATTATTAGCCGGAAGACGTCCACTGCTGAACATAGGCCTTCCCCTATAGAACGCCACTTGGAACGGCTACTCGCTTCCTACATCCAGCGATTTCCCGCGGTTTGACGAGGTCGTCTGTACACCGAGCGGGGGGCCAGCCTATACCACGTCTTCCGGTGCGCGGTCGCCACTCGAGAACCTTTCTAGGTTCGCTTCCTAGGTTATCAGTTCTACGAGCGATGTGTCCTTTTTACTTTATAATTTATATATAATTTTGAGATATTTTAGGTAATTAGTTTTATTGTAATAAATATCTTGATATATTTTAACAAGATTTATTTTATGAACATACAATGGGTACATTACTTTACTTTAACTTAGCATAGTTAGTTACCGATAATATTATATATACATATACACTCATTGACAATCGCAAATCCATAGTACAGGCCTTCTATACGACGCATACGTCTCCAGATAATTACACTTTTTGCCTGTTCCAAATTCAAATCGAAAAACGTTCGTTGGCGCGCGTTCCCGCCAACCCGAAAAGCCGGCGAGATCACGTATACCGATAACATTACAAAGTTTCCACATTATCCAAACTTTTATTACACTTATCTTGCAGCGAAGCAGGTATGTGCTCAAAAATGTACTCTCTGTTACATTGTCTATTCTGTGGCGTGATACGATTTGAATTTCGAATTAGAATTTTATACGATGTTCTTGTTTTTGATGCATTATAATTTAGTATGTGCCAGCAAGCATGCATTCCTTTTCTCTTTTCAAACCAACTCGGTCGAAATAAAATTAAGTTATATTCCAAAATTTTTAGCTGTAAGTCTGTCATTATAATATTTGTATACATGTTCTAATTACAGGTAATTAATAGATATTTCGATGACGGTTCAACATACGCGTCAGATAAACCGTCGAGTAATTTTAAGATGTCTAACACTTAGGACAGTGTCAATTTTTTTTTTCTATTTATATTTTTAAGGTCCGTATCTTTCGAGCACAAGCGAGCAAAGCCGTGGACGGGTCAGCTAGTATTAGATAAAATGTTAGAATTGTATTTAAGCATTATTACTACTTTTTTCCTTAAAAATTCAATACCAACGTTCACAACTGGCGAAATTTGGTCCATATACCTCTGCTGGGAATGTATTTTATTATCTATGTAATACTATCAAAAAGCAAGTCGTTCACCAGATGGCAATCAATACGTTAGCCCATTACAGTTGCAGTGTCACCCAGAGCTTCGAACTAAAGTTTTGAGTGACACTTCACTGCACTCGAGACATTGGTCTTTCAAATATCGTCCCCCCATAAACAGTAATGTCTTCGCAATATAACTTCGCGGCAGAATATGTTATACCAGTAATCTGTGGTTATACTACCGATGGTACCACCAAGACGGCCTACCGCCTAGTAAAATCGTCTTTCCTCGCCTTTTACGATTCGCATCCCGAGTTTGGATAGAATACAATACAATACAATACAATACAATACAATACAATACAATACAATACAATACAATACAATACAATACAATACAATACAATACAATACAATACAATACAATACAATACAATACAATACAATACAATACAATACAATACAATACAATACAATACAATACAATACAATACAATACAATACAATACAATACAATACAATACAATACAATACAATACAATACAATACAATACAATACAATACAATACAATACAATACAATACAATACAATACAATACAATACAATACAATACAATACAATACAATACAATACAATACAATACAATACAATACAATACAATACAACACAATACAATACAATAACTCTTTATTGCTTACAACACAAACAAAAACAGTAGGTAAATTAACTAATTAATCTACTTACAAGTAAGGATATATTCAACTCTTACTATATTTCACTACTTTTTAGTTTTAGTTAAATTTATAATAAGCGTTTTAATCACTCTTCCCCCCACTACGGTGCTCGTAGATTAGTTTTAAAATTTAATTTTAATTTTTTGTAAGTATTTGTATCTAAATAAATGGGATGTAAAAGTTGCCACATAATATTTGAAATGTATAATACATAAATAATATAATTTATACTTAAATGGTATTCGTAGGAAAGGTTTGTTACCTACTACGTACTGTACTTCTGTGTAAATTTATTTAGCAGGATGTGAAATATTCTACCTGTTTTCAAGTACAAAAGTGTACAATACCTATGCCTTCACAGACTTCCCAATCCATCTGAATCACCCCAAAACGTGCCTATTCTTTCAAAAGCCGCTAAACATAACCTAAACAATAACAGGGTGGAAGGGGGTGGGCGAAGTAAATAAGGCTCCAAGGGGATGAATACATAATGAAATTTCGTCCGTTAATCAAAAACTGCTGCATAGAGAGCGAAAGACGTAAGAAAATGGAAATTTTGCTACCCTCCTTTTTCCTGTACTCTGCCACCCCCTTTTTCGCCTCGCAAAGAGGTCGGACAACCCCTCCTTCGAAGTTGGTTAGTATAGAAGCGGCTTTAGTTTTAGTATTGTAATTTTATGACTATTTTTTTTTGATAGGAACGCTAATTAGAACACTTTTATGTTCTTACAGATTTGTGATATTGAATAAGAATTGTAACTTTAACCGACTGTTTACAAAGAAGGAAGGAAGTTTTTACAGTATATGTTTATGTATGAATGTGAGTTTGTGAAGCGCGTTCAACAAGACATTTTGATAAATGAGGTGTCCTTAACCCGTTGAATACCAGCTACGTAAATTAACGTTCGTTCCATTCATAGATCTTTTGTATTAATTATCACGGTATAGGAAGTAGGACAAGTAGTAGTGCATTTTTAAAACAATACAAGTAAGTAAAAGTCATTTTGCGAATCTTGAAAAGAAGCAATACACATGTGTAGTTTTACGAGTATACAGTTCTAATAAGTGATTAAGATGATAAAAAATACATATACCAGTCACTGTATAGGCCATTTAAAAATAGAGTTTAACCTCGCACCCATTTTCCGATCTTTTTTTATAAGGATTAGGGTCACTACGGAGCATAAAATCTCAGAATGCTGACAGATCCAGGTGGAGCTTCAAGCGCCATCTTGAAAAAGTTTTTTGGTGGATATCTCGGAAACTATTCACTTTAGAACAAAAGTTATTGGGATCATTTTTGTTGAGAATACAATTACGCAAAATTTATTTTCTATAATTTTTTTACGTCTTATGGCCTATTTAATGAACTAGTCATGATGAAATCATGATGAATAATTCAGCATTTTGTGATGTTATGCTCAGTAAGCAACCCTAAACCTTAAAAAAATAAAAATTGAATCGGAAATTTAGTACAAAAAGGGAAATGTATACTGGCCTATTGGTACCTATTTTGCATTTAAAGAATACTGTTTCTCATTCGTTATGATAAACAGCTTTATAGGCAATTTGGAAAAAGGCAAATCGCTTCTTAGTCAGTTCATTTTAGACATAATGGTTCTTTGGCATCTCACGTTTCAGGCAAACAGTTTCCTGGTCAAGTTCTAGTTTTAGGTATAATGTTTTCTTTCGTATTTTGCTTTTAAGATTATTAGAAAATACACATTTTTTCTGCCCTTGAAAGTTGTTTTTGCTCATTAAAATATTTTATGCCCTGATATCCTTCGACCTGTTAACTTTCAACGTCTCCTCGTAAATATGGCTTTATTCCATTTGTTGATGTCTTGTAGTAAATAATACTAATAATATTCGTTTACAATAAAAGGCATCATCATCATAATCAGCCCATTTTCTTCCCACTGCTGGGACTCCAGCCTTCCTCACAGAGAGAGGAGTTGGGCCAAAATTCACCACGCGGGCCCAGTGCGTATTGGTGGAGTGGCCAACCCATGTCGAAGTTTTACGCCGCCTGAAGGCCTTCGACATAGCCTAATGACTGTTGTCGACAAAAAACCGGGACTGACGGCTTAACGTTAACAAAAGGCATACGGAACAAAAGGCATACGGAACAAAAAGCATACGGAATATTTATAAATCTTTAACCCGTAGACTCTCCAATCACCATATTTGGCCAAGAATACAATCTCAGAAATTGTACTACTTTTTTTTGGTTTTACTGGTTTTAATAAACGCAATTTTTACATTTCCCTGACAGCAGTTATATTTATTAAAAAGTGATGACCATCGTGTAAAAAAATCTCATCATATTATTTCTTCGTAGAAAAAAAAGGACGAAACTGGCATATTGCAGCTGTTGCAACTAACCATTATCACTTTGATAAATAAGAAAGGTTTAGAAGATAAGGTTGTGGTTTTATGTCTTCTTGATTCCATCAATGAGATAACTGAGCTTTAAGGTTTCCTCTTGGACCCGTATTTCCATATGATATACCCAGTGATATAGTTCAATTAGAGATCAAATCAATCAGATCAGATCAATCAAAGAATCTGAAATAGCTTGATGACTGCTGTCCAATTAGAAGAATCAGGTCCTACGAACCAACCACTAGAGGTCAACTTTCGAAGCAAGAACTGTAACCAAAATTAACAGTAACGAATGTCAAGCTTCATTACGATCGCTTCGCTTCGCTCGACTATTAAATAAGAGAAAAACTAAAAGCCGTTTCCACATTTAGCATACCTACACCCACGCCTGCATCGCCGCCGCCAGCCGAATGCAAATTTTATAACACGACGCCCGCTTTCTTATAGGCATTGTCGTAAACCCCCCGCGCTTAGCTTCGGTCATTTGTTCTGATTCTATACGGTAGAATGTTCAGTAGATTCGAATGAGTCTACGAAATAGATATTTACTTACGAGTGCTTATTTCTGCCGTCATGGTAAAAATATTAAGGGTTTCAACTGCTTATGCTGATCTTACTCATTACTAGACTGTTTTTTTTAACCACGGGAAGTACCCGCTTTCAATTAAAAAATGAATTTTGAACAACGGTTCACCCTATCGAAAGTTATGAGGAAACAAACATAAAAAACAGTTGAATAGAGTACCTCCTCCTTTTTGGAAGTCGGTAGAACAGTATGCTCCTTCTAGATTGATTATAGGTCGAGGCACGTATGTTAAACCAAAATGGTGGTCTTCCACGCAGGTACAGTTATGGACAAACGTGATAGACGAATACTTAATCTGAGGTGAACCACCACAACACTAAGAAGTGTGAAATAACTTGTTAAATTCTGTACCATGATAGTTCAAAAGTGCCTGTTATCACAATATTGTGTGTGTGTGTGTGTGTGTGGTACCGACTTCGACAAATAATGTTATTTTTTTTATTTTGTTTTTATTAATAAAACTACGCTCCACAGACTCCACGGTCCGTGCCTTTTTTTATACAGATTTTTGACTACTTACTTATAAATTTATAACATACAACAAAATACATACATACATGAGGAACATATAATTTTTTTTTTTTGTTTTTTTTTTTTTATTTTTTTTTTTTTTACTCATACAACATACATATAACATAATACACTTAAAGTTATTGATACATTTTATTCTGAGTTGGTGCAAGCATTCACAGCAGACCAGTGCCCGCAAAGAGCACCCGTTCACGAGTTGACGCATGTGCCAGCCATCGCCTTCCTCAACCATTTCTGAGGGAAGATGGCGACCCGCCACACACGCCACCGCTTGCCAACACATTTCCGTGAGCATGTCTGCTCTGGATGCCCGCACCATCTCTTTGTCAGTTATAATTTCTTAACGCTAGCTTACATACAATTCGAAAAACTACATATATTAAAGCAAATGGATTATAGTACATTTATTGTGAGCCCACGTTGCCCACTTTGCGCTGAAGCAGGGCCGCCATCACCACGCTGTTTCGATCCCTGATTGCCATCTTTAGGTTATAGCCGTAGATGGTTTGCTCGCTCGCAACCGTCGCTTGCCTCACAAATAATGTTTAAATCGGTTCCCTATGTTGATAAAAAAATCTCACTTTTTAGTGACCCTTGCTACTTACGGGATTGATTGTCAGTCACCGTCAATAATGATATCATCAAGATAAAACGAAACACATATCAGTTATTGGAGTGAAACTCGAAAACCGCTTGTCGCAAAAACATTGGGGATTTAGTATGTTCACGCGGTAAATTTCAACACAATTCGGTATGCTAAAAAAAATTAACCTATGCCAATTCCGAAACCATTTCGAGATTTTATGTTACAAACCCTTATTTTTCTACTCTGACCTTTTAAAACGATAAGATGCCATTTATTTTAACAAAAAACGATGAAATAATTCGACTTTCATTGACCTCTAAATGACGTCACTTTTTTGCACTTTTGTTTTGATTGAATAGAGACTTACGAATTAGTAGGTGTCACTGTCAAGTGTTCTAGTTTCTTTTTTTTTACTCGCGTGCTTTTCTTGGCTCCTCAACGCAACTACATATTTGTGCAAAAAAGTGACGTCATAGGATTCAAATTTTCAAAAAAATATTATAAAATAACTACTGAATATAAAACAAAAATATTGAAATTAGTTTCTTATAATGACCTAATCTACGAAATAAAAATATAAAAAAAATACCAAAAAAAAACTTTACATACCGAATTGTCGCAATTGAATGGGAATTCCCGCCAGTCGTTGTTTTTATTACTAAAAAGTTTGCGTTTAGTTTTGAAAATTGTTCTATTTTTACATTACATGAATGTTGTAGTAAAAATATGTAAATTATTGTTTTTGAATCTCCGTGTTAATTTTAGAATGGAAAGTTTTAATCCAACATGATTTATTAAATACAAGCATAAAGTCCCACACTATCGGTACTTCTAAAACATTACTTAGTACAAAACGCATAGTACATACTTTTTCTACGTCGCGTTAAGTATCACAGACTATAAAATGGATGTTTAAGGCTCCAAAATATATCTCATATATTATGAGATAGATATATATTTAAAGCCTCCCTTCTATAACCATGTTAATGGCTAAACTCTAATCTGTATATCTATCATGATTTTTTTTCTAAGCAGATTTAAGAGGATGATCTACTGTCCAGTTAGTAAATTACATACTTACTTGCTGGACAGTAGGAGGTTCCCAATTTAAATTCTCGCTTCTTACTGGACAGTTGTGAATATCCGGAGTCTCCGGTAGAGTTCACTTTCTGGATATTTTTTACCATTTTTGAGAAAATTAAATTACTGGACGAAACAGATTCAAAAAACAATGTCTCCGGGGGGACGCCAAACAACATGTCTGAGCTCTGGGTGACACTGCAACTGTCATGGGCAATCGTAGTGTTTAACATCAGGCGCCTGACTTGCCTGTCCCGTCATTTCCTTTACTATTACTAGAAATATCAGATTTGTTGCAGTTTAGTAACTATAAACTTAGACACACATCAAGCCATTAAAACAGTGATTCTCGGTGTATCTTTACTTAGTCAAATCAAAAATGAATAAATCCATAGATAAACGAAAGTCATCGATAAAGCCCAGAGAATAAGTTAGTTAAAATGGCAGTGGGTAGGTCACATGGCAGATTTGATGGCCGACCGATCTGATGGCACCCCAGACCAGAAAGCGCAGCGTAGGTCGTCCATCTACAAGGCAGACCTAATAAAAGTCTTAAGACTATTGGATGCAGACAGCTGCCAACCGATCCTTTTGGAAATCCAAGTGGAGGCCTATGTCCAACAGTGGACGTTCTTTAACTGACATGTTGACAGATTCTGTAACACACTCATTACACTTCACTTCCTGACGCACCGGGGTGACGTGAGATCTCAGTCATCTCTCATTCATCTCTCACTCAGTGTCGTAAGGTACCTAAGTTGCTTCAGTGCCTTATAGAAGAAACTGAAGTAATAACATGAGCAAAATTATATTGTCAAATCCAAAGTACGTCTACAATGACAAATAATATTTCAGTAATTCCTTGTAACACCTACCATCGGCGCAGATTATTTAATATTACCAGTAATATTATTTTACATACTAGAAGAAAGTGGTAGCTAGGTAAAAAGTTAAAACCTGTAAACATAACATATAATATATATTATATTTATTTAGTTTGCAGAAAATTGAGTTGGTTAGTTTAGCTACCCGACGCTAGATGGCGGTGATGACCAAACTTTAAATTCATTTCAGTTCACTCGTTTAGTTTTTTGAACAAGTGAATTGCTTCCACGTTATGTCAAATTTCTATCCGTAGCGAAACTGAGGATAGATTACCTATTGAAACCGTCCGTTAGTTGTTTATGGTATGCCAAAACGACTCATTGTAGGTATGTGGATTGCAAAAAAAGTATATCAACGAGATTTTGTTTATAATATGCCTACCTTTAACACTAAAATTTACATATTTGAAAATATTATTATACTATTCAATTTTAGGTATTTTTAAGTCTTTATATTTATATTATTTCTACCGACTTTATATAGGTTCACTGGCCGTAAGGACTACAAAATTTAATACAAGTGATTACCCTATCGGCTGGGAAAATGTATTGTGAGAGTAGATGTCACTACATGTAAAAACATGACAAGATTCTGTAACAGATGGCAGCACTACATTTCTTGTTAGATTTTGTATTGGTTTGCTTTGCGAAACTAAAACAAGTAAAGAGAGATATGACATCCTCGGATAGGTTTGAACCGTTTTCTACCGACTTCCAAAAAGGAGGAGGTACTCATTTCTACTGTTTTTTTTTATGTTTGTTACCTCTTAACTTTCGATTGGGTGAACCGATTCTAAAAATTCTTTTTTTGTTTGAAAGAAACGTCTTCTGGACTGTGTCAGAAGCCATCACAGGCTTTCTCTCTCTCTCTCCCTGTCTTCTGAACAAATCTTAAAAGCCAAAATATAAAAGAGGGCTATGCTCGAGGTTTCTCTACGTTATCGAATCAGAAATGTGGAGATCCGTAGAAGAACGAAAGTCACCGACATAGCCCAGAAGATTAGCCAGTTAAAGTGGCAGTGGGCAGGGCACATAGCACGCAGAACAGATGGCCGACGACCTGATAAAGGTCGCAGGACGACGTTGGATGCAGGCTGCTTCCAACCGGTCCTTTTGGAAAATTATGGGGTAGCCTTATTTTCAGCAGTGGACGTCCTACGGCTGAGATGATGATAATGATGATTCTTCGGTAGCGATTCACTTGTTCAAAAAAACGAAACTAAACTACCGAACTAAAAATGTTTTATGGTGGTCTTTATTCTGTTAACAATAAAATCCGAAATAATTTAACATTTAGAATGAACTTAGAATTAGAATAAGAATTGCACTTCTATCAAGTGCAATTTGAAAAATTTAGTACCGACTTCCATTCTCATTTGGTAAAAATCAGTTATTGAAGCGTAAATCGAAAACTAGACCGAATTTGATGAATTGAAATGTGACCACACGGGAAGCACCAGCTTACAAACAAAAAAAGAATTTTGAGAATCGGTTCACCCAGTCGAAAGTTATGAGGTAACAAACATTAAAAAAACAGTCGTGTCGTACTCCTTTTTTTTTGGAAGTCGATAGAAAATAGAATTATTCTATTCAATTTTGGGTTATTTTAGTTAGTTTAGCGAGCACCAAGTTACGCGACGACTAAACTGTCTAAAATATGCCCACAATTGAAGAGAAATATCTACTTTTAGTGCTATTATTCGGAAGTGTTATACTAATTTGGATTTTACCTTAAACAAAATAAGTACTGCCATAATTTTGAGATTTTTAGTTAAGAGCATGCTTACAGAATCGACAGGTAGTAATTAGTTTGTAGCAGTAAACTAAAATTCTGTAAACTATGGTAAGTAGTTCTTATTATGTTCAAGTTAAAATCCACATTCGTGTGACAATTAGAATGACAAGTCTAAATAAGTACATGATTATTCTATTCTGTTTTGTGTAGTTTTACATCAGTTACTGGACGATTGAACTTGCACTAAATATACCTACAATTGAAGAGAAATGGTAAATTTAAGAACTGACAATCGATACCGTTTTACAAATTTGTACTTTAACTTGAACAGGATAATATCTACAATAATCCGTCAAAGGTCGTTGGCCAGACACAATAGAAATGTCATTGTTATAATATAACGACTCTTGAAGTTTACTAAAAATAGATTTTAGTTCGTTAGTTTAGTTTAGAGTTCTGAACAAACGAACTGTTACCATTAACTATAATTTATTTAACTTTTTTAGATTTTTCGTCAAATTGTTAATATTCATCTAATATACATTTTTTTACATTAATTAATTCTTTAAACTATATGGTTTAATTAAAATGTATAATTAGTTAATTGTAGATATAAAATACTTATACTTAGCTCTAATAAGCACTTACACCATGCAAAATTGTGTCTTGTTGATAGAGTTAAAGGATTCATGGTGTTTAAATATTTAAATAAGATTTTGAGTTACATATAGGTAGTTTGATCAAATCAACTTTGCACTTTGACAACAATAATTGTTTATCAATCATTATTATTGTCGTAACTTAATTACATCAGCATGTTGCCTATTAACAAGTTCATATTAATGTTTGTGATTCTTTGTCATCAATAATATAATAAACTTGCAAAATTTGGTTTAGCTTAGATGCTTTTAAAATAATGTTAATACTAGTAGTTCCGAGAACAGTAGACCTCGCGAGCACATTCTTATCAGCGGCAATCTCTCGCAGTCTGAGCTGCAGATATTAATTCTATTTTTATACTGCAAAAAAGGGCTATACGAGCGATCTACAGTTTAGCTCCCAGAGTTTCCCTTAGACAGAAGTTTAAAGACATAAACATTCTAACTGTTGTCTCTCAATTTATCTATGAAACTCTAATGTATGTAAAGAAAAACATTAGCAGTTTTGATAAAAGGAGTGATGCTCATTCCATCAACACGCGAAATAAGCACAAGCTATCCGTACATGTAACGCGTCTCCACAGAATAAGTCATTCTTTTATGGGACAATGTATACGATTCTATAATAAAGTTTCCAATGTTATCCGAGATTTGCCTATTAATAAGTTTAAAATTACTATTAAAACTAAACTCTGTCAAAAAGGTTATTACAAAATTTCGGATTAATTGGAGGATAAAACAGCTTGGGACTGATCACTCCAGGATCTATCTACTCGTGTACTAAGATGTCAAAGTGTAGCGTGCCTTGCCCTACTGATACCATTATTATGTTCTCTTTTGTATTGTGCCTAAGTAAAAACATCTATATAAAAAGAATGGCCCCGAGTTTCTTGCCGCTTCTTCTCGGTAGGCTCTATATATTTTGGAACGCGGCGGTAGTCTTTAAAGTACATTATAATGAAATATTGACGTTCATAGGTGCGTCTTTGATGCCTAAATTGAATAAATGATTTTCACTTTAGCTGTCTGCAGGACATCGAAGTTCAGAAAAATGTTCAATACTGTTTTCGACACCAATTTCGGTCCCAAACGTATACATACCGAGTATTAACAATATCGTCTCGTTTTTAACACAGTAAAAACGTGCTGGTACAGGGGGGCAAATACAAACATGCATAAAGCCACGCTGGTACGCTTACGTGGTACGGTACGGATGTGAATCGAAAGAGGTGAGGAAACCCGACGTGCTAGGTGGTAGACTTCTTTTGAGGGAGGCTGTATGATGCCATCTTGGTTAGTAGTATGTCAAGCATTAGGTACTGTGTCAGGGTGTGAAGGAAAGTGTATCAAGTGAATTTCCAGGGCTAAAGAGACTCATCAGAAAGCGATCTCACTGTTCGAGCACAGTGCAATGCTGCGTAAAACTGCAGATCTAAGCTATAGGCCGTGCTGCAGCTTTAATAGGCTAGCGTAGTGCTTACCGACATGACTTAAAACAAAAAATATATATAAATAAACTCATCTAATGTGCCACACTTGCTTTACAGTTACTGTATCAATTTAAACGAAGATAATAAGACAGTATGAGACAGACACCGGTCAGATGGCCCCTGCAGCAGGAGCTGCAGTTTTCGGTAAAAGTAGCACCATGAGGGAAAACACAGCATGGTGTTACGGCAACTTCTAGTTCTCGTGTTCTGGTTGATGTATGCGAGCCAGTCGCCATTTTAGGTATTGATTACTGCGTTGAAGGTGTCAGGCCTTCCGAAGGTCTTCGACTTAGACTAACGAATATTTTCCTAAGAGATATTTGTCTAAGGATAGTTGTAACTGCACGTTAAGTCGTTGGTCCCAGTAACAACTGGGACTACATAGATAAACTCTTTATTCCATGGCCACAGTACAGAAAAATAACACAAAAATGATACAAGATAATTTTGTCAACAAAACATTAAGCAAAAACGCTTTGACATTTTGTTTGAAAATGTTTAAGGAAGGCGCACCTCTCATTTCGTCAGGTAAGGCATTCCATAGGCGAACAGCTTCAACACTAGTAAACATCTTTCGGCTAGTCACAGCTAGTCGGGGGTCCCAACTCAAGTGCTTGTCAGGTGTGATGCCAATATTTTGAACAGTATCACTAAATCGAATGATGACCCCAACAAATACGACACAAGGTAGCGAATCCCAATCTACTTTACAAATTGTTCTTTGACTACTAATGATAATCACCTGAGTGTTACTAGTATTTACTTTAATAAGATTATATAGCCATAAGATTTCCTCCATTTAGATACATGTTACAAATTACTATTCGTAGCTTCGACTGCTTCAGTTAATTGACTAAGAGGAGCTCGACTATAAAATTGAAGATAGTCTGCATAGATATGGTAGGAAGAATTAAGATTATGCAAAATAAAATTTATAAATCGAGTAATAAGAATAGGCGATAAGATACCACCCTGAGGCACACCGGCTGACGTGTTGCACCAAGAGGAGAAACGCTCTTCAAGGTGAACTCGCTGTCGGCCACCATACAGGTAGTTATAAACTAGTCAACTACTGTTGGCGATATTTTAAGATTGCGTAGTATAGCCAAAATAATATCTGAGTCAACAGCGTTGAAGGTGTTACTAAAATCCTGAAGTGTTCCACAGTCCACAGTTCACAGACCGTTTTTATGCCTATATGTATATCGTCAGTTATTTTCACAAGTGCAGTGACTGTGCTGTGTCCTGGACGGTAGCCAGAAGAGATTCAAGAGGTCATGCCTGGCAAGAAAGGAGTTTTGAACTAGACGCTCGAGAACTTTAGAAAGAAGAGGAAGGATAGAAATAGGACAGTACTCAGAAAAGGGCTTGGGACTACCTGCATGTTAAGCCCTTGGCCTCGGTAATAACGAAATTAAGCTCCACGGTAAACCGCTGGCCTCAGTAACAAATCGGAATAACTGTACATTTATTGTGGTAGAGCCACGCTGCAACCCCCAGCCGAAAGAGCCGGCACGACCGGAAAAGTACCACACTCCCACATAACACCGACCTGAAGTAACATAGCTTGCTATTGCGTTTCGTCGGTTTGTGGAAGTTTCCGGAGGCCCGATTCTCCCCATCCCCGTTCTCCTTTTCCTCCCCCCTTCCCCTCCACTATCACCCCTTCTATCTTTTCCTTCCTGTCATCCTTCCTCAAAGGTCGGCAATGCATCCTCGAGACCTCTGGTATTGCGGATATCCGTGGGCGACGGTACCACTTACCATCAGGTGAGCCGCTTGCTCGATTGCCAACCTATCCCATAAAAAAAAACTTAATAGAGCCGTTGGTCTCAGTAACAACTGGATTAACTGTACATAAATCATTGGTCTCAGTGAGAATCGCGACTAACTGCACGTTAAGCCGTTGTTCTCAGCAACAAATGGGACTAACTGCACGTTAAGCCGTTGGTCTCAGTAACAACTGAGACTAACTACTTAACAGGCCCTTCGAAGCACAACCACAAAATACCACTAGGATGGAAGGAAAAACTCAACAATGGGCTATCGTTAGTTTTGATTAATTTTCTTGTGATTGTGTTTCTTCTAGTTTTGATGTGAAATACTGGTGGATTATTAACCGTGTTCGTAATGGTGTACAAAATCTTGATACTTTTTCTGTGTGTTTTCCTCGTCATCCCCTTGGAAAGTTTAGCAATGCAGCTACCGCTTTATTAGAACGTGACCTATACTGTGACTTGGTTACTGGTGTGATTGTGACTTGACTACTTGTGTAAAAATATCACTTGATGCAACTAAAAATGTTTACAACATTTAACTTGAGGAATGACAAATCTACAACAGTAAATCTACTTATAAATAAAAATATAAATGCTACTTGTAGTCCACCCATCGAAATCGTGACTGCAACATGGATATTGATTTACCTTTGTACCAAATACCAGCGTTGATCAGCTGAGAACGGCATGATAAACTGCACGTACTCGTAATTGTGATGACATCGTCATTATCATCATCATCTCAGCCGTAAGACATCCACTGCTGTACATATGGCTCCCCCATATGTTTCCAAATGGACCGATTGGAAAAGGCCTGCATCCAACAAGTCGTCTGTCCTTGTTGGTGGACGACCTACGTTGCGCCGGTCCGTGGTCTCCACTCTAGAACATTACGACCTTGACATAGGCGGAGATCTTATTATTTTGTCTATGCTGTCCCAGGCATATTACGCTTTTTCACCCGCTTGGTGATGGATGATGATGACGATGAAAAGTATGCTATGTGGTAAACCAATGCATCTTCTACCTCCATAGCAAATTTCATCAAAATTGCACCAGCCATTTGCGCGTTAATAAGTAACAAAGATCCACACATCCACACATCCATACATCCATACTAACAAACTTTCGCGTTTATAATGTTAGTAGGATAGTATATATACATACATATAACTAGGATCTGATTACGATGAAGGTTTTACTCTACTCTTACTCGAAACATTTTTTGTTGTTTTTTCATGTATTTAAGTGACGAGTTGGACAAGTCGTGGGCCTGATGGTGCCCATAGCAGTTGCAGTGCATCCAAATCTTAGAACTGCGGTTTTGCGTAACACTGCACTGTACGCATCACTCTGATGATTCAATCGCTTCGATATTATACTGATGATGATGGTTATGATGATGATAAATACAAACATTCATCCATACATACAAACTTTCGAGCTCATAATATTAGTTAGCTGATTATATAAGTTACCCGTGACCATGTAAATTGAAAAGTGTTCAAAATATCAGGAAAAAATAGTATAAAATTATACGCGATTTAATCAGTTTTAAGTTGTTTAATTTCAATGTATAAGAATATATCATATGTAAAAAAAACAAAAAAACAAAAAACGTCTGTCCTGAATTTTTTTTCAATTTTTTTTTGTAATAAAAAAAAGTTAAAATAGTACAAATAATGTCACGGACCCATGTGTGGTCTGTGAACAAAAGCATATATAAAAAAATATAATAATCGCCAAAGCCTAAGTACTTAAAAATTGTTTTTTTCGTCTTGTTCGTCCAGTAATTTTCACTTGCTACTACAGTACACACCTTAACCCGGTAATGCTTGCTTACTGCAAATATCGAAGAACCTATTCGTTTTGTCAGTTTATACCAGAAATAAAATAACGTACACTTCTACCTGTTGTTATTCATGATTGAAACGTCTTGTTAATCAATTTCAGTTAGAAAACACGAATGTCTGAGCACGTGGGATGTAGTTTGAAATTTTAATTTCACGCGTAATTTCTTAGGACATTAAATCGTTTGATTATTTTTCCCTTATTGACTTGGTGAGATTTTATGGTGTTGAAGTGTAATTATATAAATTAGAATATTTAA
Source organism: Selenia dentaria (assembly GCA_917880725.1). Lineage (NCBI taxonomy): Eukaryota > Metazoa > Arthropoda > Insecta > Lepidoptera > Geometridae > Selenia > Selenia dentaria. Next base: position 6,242,931 of record OU862901.1, on the reverse strand, counting down.
ATATGTATTATATAATGATAGTTACGATGATGTTACTAGGCAATATCTTACCTGAGCCCGTTCTTCTGGACAGTATGTGTTTTTATAATTAATAATTAATATAGTGTTGGATTATTCAAATGAAAACCATACTAGTTCTGATAATTTATTGATTAAGGCGTTACTTTGCGGAAATACATTATCAAAAAACGATATTAAAAAATATTTAGTGACACTTCCGCTGAAAAGAAAACAAAAATTCATTTGATATTTGAATCGGTTTTGGTTTTGGTATATTTGGGGTTTTTTGTGTTTTTTATTTTGTATTCTTCCTATTAGCATTTTATGCGGGAGGGAGGGTGGTGCACTGTAACTGTTTAAAGGATTTTTACGAAAATTTACGGTGCTGGTTTAATACTACTCCGATTTAAGTCTGTGGGAAAAGATATTCCCTTCGCTATTGGGATCGTGCTCTTGTGTAAAACGCCGTCTTGGTTGGTACCACCGCAGCGCAATATATTTTACAGCAAAGCAATAGGGTAACAAGCCGCAAAAGTTACCATGTTAGGATGTTTAGGGCATTGTGGCAAGTGAAATTACTGAGAAAGAAGACTAAAAAACCAATGTCCCGTGATGACGTACGCAAAACCACAATTTTAATCTCTGGATGACACTGCAACTGACATGGGCAAACTTAATGCTTATCTTCAGACGCACTACTAGCCCGTCTTGTCACATTGCATAAAAACTAAACATCCTCGAATAAGTTATATTTGTAACAACTCCATCTATTGAGTCCAGGTACTACTATATTTAATAGACTAATTTGACCCAAATCTGAGACATGTGCATTGAAATTAAAAATAGGACTTAACGCTAACTGTGATTTGAATACACCAGTGACGTTTTTGACCCTAGTGTATTAATGTACTCAGTGATACAATCAATATTCCGCGTCAAGAGAGCAAATTCGGTATTGTAAATAAAGCAGCTTAGTTAACTTTAGAAGTTCTTTAATTACAGACTATGACATCATTATAATACCGTTACCGAATACACCGTCTAGAACAAACCACTTGAATCAACCCATAGGTAAATCTCGTAACCGTATGAATTCAGATAATTCACATAGAGTTGATATGGAATCTTACGAAGAACCTACTGAAATGCCTGATATAGATAATTTTGACTATTTGAAAGAAATAGAAAATAGGGCTGATTTAGAAGATGCTGAAGATGTAGACACTGAAAGTATTAGTAGAAAAGATTTTTTAAAATATCTTTTGGAAAGAAATAATAATGAAGAATTTAAAACAAAGAAACATAACTTATTTACACGAAGCGATGATGATCCGTTTCAAATAGCGGATAATGACGAACCTGAGTATGATTTTGAGTCTTTGTATGGGGAGAATAAAATCGTTGGTGGACAAGAAGTTGACATTAATTTATATCCGTATCATGTTGCGTATGGAACGAATTGTGGCGGTGCTATTATTGACAAGAAATGGGTTCTCACTGCTGGACATTGTGGGTAAGTAATAATCATATCTTTAAAATAAGGTACTACATAAAATGCGTTCCTTGCAACAACAAGAAAGAAGCTAGTCGCTTAACGATGTTCCTGTGAACTGTTTTCTAACATCAATCTGTTTTTCAAATATCTGTATTTCACTCAAATCACAGTTTATAACTAGTTCGAGAGCGTATTCAACAATCTTACATGTAACAGTTATAAGCCAAATAAACTATTATTAATGTAATATTAATTACATATTTTCAAACTTTAAAGTCGTCATAGTTAAGCTTGGCTTAAATAATAGGTAGTTTATAGATAAACTGTAGGTTAGTTAGGTAACTGTGTAGGTTGACTTGTATGTATTGTTGCCAAACAGAGCGGACATATATGCCGCTTCGTTTGGCAACAGAACTTTCGCTGAGCGAAAAAGCTAGTTTACACTTTGAATTGAATTGAATACTCTATAATATTCCAAGAAAATATAAAACTCAATCATTTTTCTCTCAAAGCAAGAAGCCGTACATCAGAGTGGGATCTAAATACGTGAACAAAGGCACCAAGATAGCCGTCCAGCGCAGCGTTATACACCCACAATGGGCAGCCAGTACCAAGGATCATCCCTTTGATTTTGATTTCCAACTCCTTGAGTTGGCTGAGAACCTTAAGTATGGAGACAACATACAGCCTATCAAAGTAGCCCATATTGAAGATATGGTTATAGGAAAAATCATTACTGTGACTGGTTGGGGAAACACTAAAGAAAACGTAAGTTATTAATATTGCTTATTTGATATTTTAACATAACACCTAGTAAGCAAAATATTAATACGGAAACATCGATACAGATGAGAAAAAACAGTAAGTGTTAACAAAACAGAAAATTTACTGCACGAGACTAAAGAAACAAACATTGCATCTAAAAAATCGTAAACTGGGTGAAACTTTTGAGTTAAAATTCTAGGTGATACTGCAACAGCTCTTAACCTGATGTAGGCGACTGACTTGTAACAACATCAATTTCAGTCAGATTGGTTGCTACCTAAGGCTGTTTGGGTATATTTTATCATACTACAATGATATAATTATTTATTCAATTGATAACATTAACAGTTACACTGGGCAATACCTATTTACAGTAAGCTTTAAATTTCATCAGTTAGACCATATAAATAGAACGGAAAGATTGATACATTGGAAAATCACGAATTAATTAAAACGATGAATTAATATTACAGAATTTATTAATGTCACATATAAATAAAGAATTGTTAACATTTTATAATAATACAATGTTATTTAATATCTATTATTGTCTGAAGATCTCTGAATTGTAGTTTAGCAGCCTGACACTACTATTTTACCACTGCAATTGTCATAAAAAATACTGAAATATCTTATATAGTGAACCATGTGGAGAGACAACTCGTACACTTCGATTCAAAGCCTTGGTTTCGGCCATGATTTATCGGTTCTGTATAATTTCAAAACGTCTTACACAAAATTTACTAAATTCATCATCATCATCATCTCAGCTGTAGGACGTCCACTGCTGAACATAGGCCTCCCCCATGATTTTCCAAAAGGACCGGTTGGAAGCGGCCTGCATCAACGTCGTCCTGCGACCTTCATCAGGTCGTCTGTCCACCGTGTCGGTGGACGACCTACGCTGCGCTTGCCGGTCCGTGGTCTCCACTCCAGAACCTTTCGGCCCCATCGGCCATCTGTTCTGCGTGCTATGTGCCCTGCCCACTGCCACTTCAACTGGCTAATCTTCTGGGCTATGTCGGTGACTTTCGTTCTTCTACGGATCTCCTCATTTCTGATTCGATCACGTAGAGAAACCCCGAGCATAGCCCTCTCCATAGCTCGTTGTGCGACTTTGAGCTTTTCTATGAGGCCCATAGTAAGAGACCACGTTTCAGTGCCATAAGTCATCACTGGTAACACACATTGGTCGAAGACTCTTGTCTTGAGGCACTGAGGTATTTTTGACGAGAAGACTTCGCGAAGTTTCCGGAACGCTGCCCAGCCGAGTTGGATTTGACGATTGACCTCTTTCTCGAAGTTGGACCTGCCTAGTTTGACTGTCTGTCCCAGGTAGATGTACTCGTCAACAACTTCGAGAACTGAGTTCCCAAGTGATATTGGGGTAGGTACAACATGGGCATTAGACTTTTTTTTTGCTAAATTGTAGATTTAATAAATAGTAGAATTATTAATTTACTTAGTACTGTGGAGTCCTCTAAGCACGTCAGTCAGCATTTGTGCAAGGAAGACATGATTTTTAAAACTAAAATTCATCAGATTCATCCAGTGATCGAATCGGATATCTAAGAACTGTCAGGATTCAACAGCATTTTACAGGTATATTGATACTGTAGAACTCCAGACAATAATGGTTAAATTATATAATTCTATTGCTTTCAGGGTCCATATTCCAACGTTCTTAGAGCAGTTCGTGTACCCATCATCTCTAAAGAGAACTGCCAGCATGTCCCTTTCCCGTACTTCCGAGGTGGACTAACCCCGAGAATGTTCTGCGCTGGTTTCTCTGAAGGAAAGAAAGATGCTTGCCAGGTATTCCATTTTTACCTACACCACCTTTTAATACTCTTGCAAATTTCACGAGCGGTAGGTCAAGACATTTGATGAGTAACCTAATAAAAGTCTTAAGGGGTCGAACTCTATCTTCGAAACACCTCAGTTCTGCACTAGTATGGATGTTAAAGACAACATTACTTATAGAGTCTAAGTCTATGTTATAAGCTAACTTAACACGTGTGCTACAACTTTTATGAACTAATTTTATGCGTGATGGTTGCAAGGCCTACTCGCAAAAATGTGCATGCTACAACCTTTATGAACTAATTTTATGCGTGATGGTTGCAATCCCAATAAAAAATAATATCACAATTAAATTTGACTTTCTTTCTATTCAATTGTCCAAATGTATATGCCTAATGGTCGAATTTCTCTGACAATGAGAAAAATATTCGTGTGGTTTTATTTTAATTTCCAATTAAGATTTTAAATTTTGGAAAGAGACTAGTCGCTTTACTGGATTTTGATCTTGTGCTATTCTGTCGCTTTGCCAACTGACTAAATACTACAATTTTGATAGATCCAATACATTGTCATCATATCATATTGATTGTGTCTCCGCAAACATAACAGCACACAGTTTGTGCCTAAAGGAGTAGAGGCATATTGATGTGATTAACAATGTTACTTAAACTAGAAAACCCACTTCGACTCGCGTGCTATGCGATGTGTGGTGCGGGTACTCGAATAGTGGGGGGAGAGTGGCCATGTTACGTTTTTGTGAGAGTGGCAATGTTCCCTCCTTATGTTTTTCGTGGCATTGTTATTGACTACATCTATTATTCATTCTGTACTGTTTTAAGTAACATACATTTTGAGGTATGACTTACAAAATTGACGAGTCAGCAGTTTTGTAGTTGTGTCCTAAAATGCCGTGCAATTCTCTAATGATTCGTCGTTGCAATCGTCGATGTCAAATACTTTATGAGATATCGCCCTTGTACATAAGGTTGTTTTTCCAACGTTTCATGTCATCTCGTCATTTGTTTTACGAATGTTGTCAAAGTTGCAACGATGTTTGTTCTTAGAGAATTGCACGGCTGTGTCATAACACAGAATATCCGATCTAAGTATCTGGTTATTAAATTTCTAGAAGAACTACAGTTTTCAATTCTTTAAACGTGTGCAAATCATGTGGTGACGTATGTGTGATACATACATTCATTTATAATTTATTTTTAATTTAATTATACGTACAATTAGAGAACACGAGTTTTTAATTACTTTTCTTATAACTCCTTTGTAAAATTAATTGTTACAAACACATCAAAATTACAAGTTGAAAAGATTTGAAAATAAAAATAATAATGTTTTGCTTACTTGCTTGCTTTTAATCGAAATAATTTTATTATATTTAATATAATGACAATTCTCTTGATTTCATTGGTAACAAAAAATACCATTGATATTAAAATTAATTTTTGATTACTAAAGATGGTATTTTTGAATGCCTCCTACATTTGGTTGATTTAGGGACGAACTAGTTCAATAGATGTAGTTTTTATTTTTCCTAGACTCGCCAGGTGGCGTTGTTACTAAAACTGTATCTTTGCTATTAACATAAAAGTATGATAAAATAAACTTTAAAAGCTTTTTTCGCTATTTGACAATAATTATTATTAATATTATTTGGGTTGTCTGACCGCCCATTGTCGTAGCTAGTTTTTTAGCATTGTTTTTTAATCTATTTTCTAATATTAAGTCATAAATGTGGTGTCTCAATAAAGTGTTATCTATCTATCTATCTATCTGATTACTTTTGCACCGTGATGGGACAGAGTTACATAATGTTCGCTTGCCGTCTGAATGCAAATCGTAACAGACAACGATTCCCGACTTACTAGGTGGTATGCATCTTGTGCAAGAGGTTGTGTCTTGGTTGGTACCACTGCAATATCAGATATTTTAACGCGAAGCATTGAAGGACACTGCAGTTTCACACAAAACAACCATTTATGTCAAAAACTATCGATCGCAAAGCCGCTGGACCGCGATCGAACCTATTTAGCGAACAGAATACCAAAACTGTCAAAAACGACAATTTTCGTGCTATTGAGTTGCTATTGCTATATCGCGGTTCAATAGCTAAGAGAATAGCCCCCCAGTTCTCAGCTCTGGAATACTCTGCAAATATCATGTCATGTATGTCGTCAATTCCTTGCAATAAAAACTACATTGTGTGTGAGATAAAACATAAGTGATGCATTAGTGAATATCGAATATGATTCAAAATCTTCAATACGGTCGGGATCAAGTATCATCATCATCATTATCTCAGCTGTAGAACATCCTCTGCTCAGTTATGGGTCTCCCCAATAAATTTCTACGACGAACGAAATGTAGAGAACATAACATCAATACTCCTTTGTTTTACTGACTACCCGAAGACCGTCGATTGTATAAATTGGAACATGATTTGTTGATTAGCGTTTGATGTTTAGCGTCATGACCGAAATGGAGGTATCGAATCGTCTAGTGTGCAGAACTTATACCAGAGTAGCAGGTCAAGAGTGAGGTTAGGATGATCTATCGAGCCCTTCTCAAGCGTGGGCTCCGCCAGAGATATATTTTGTCACCGCAATTGCTCTATCTCATCGGTAAACACATAATGAGAAATCTTGGTAGGACGCATTCGAATAGGGGGCCATCTACTAAACAACCTGCGTTTTACGGATGCCACAGGCAGCTCTGAATTGACTGAGCTCCTTAATAGAGTTAGTAACACCAGTAGTGAATATGGTCTACTTATAAACACGGTCAAGACTAAGTTCCTGTGTGTGGAATGAAAAAGAACCCTAGAAGCAGCAAACCAACAAACTGCACGAACTAGAAGTAGTGCACAAATTAGGATTACAGATCAATAACGACGGTAATTGCGAACAGGAGGTAGTGAGAAGGGCGTCGTATGCCGTCAAAAACTTGAAAAGAATATGGCGGAATAGGTGTATTAGCTGTAATACCTAGAAAAAGCTCATGCAGACCCTTATTATTTCAATTTTTCTCTATGGGTCTAAAACCTGGACACCGAAAGCTCGGGTGCGCTCTAGGATTGACGCGTTTGAAATGTGGTGCTGGCGCAGAATATTGCAGAATATCCTGAACGGAACGCTGAACAAACGAGTCGATACAAAAACAGCTAAATATAAAGACACACCTCGCAAAAATCTGCGGCAGAGAGTTCTCAAGTTCTTCGGGCACACAGTAAGGCGAGACCCAGACCGTCTAGAAAAACTGATTATCACTGATTGTAACGCAGGAAAGAGAGGCAGGGGGCGCTGTCCGACGCGACGCACAAACACCACTCAAGAGGCAACAGGGGCCACCTTGCAATCATCCATACACATGGCGCAAGATAAAGAGAGCTGGAAAAAAATGGTGGCACAGACTACACACCACAATCACGTCCCTCAGGCATGAGCATACGACCAATAAGAAGATGGAAATTAGTCATAAGAACACAACTATTTCAATATACCTTCTGGCTATGCATTCCTGTTTTTTTCACTACGACGTTTGTCATGTTCTTCTCTACCGAGACGTTATCTAAAAGCCTTATTGCTATGAGTATTCTTGTAATTTTAGTTTTTTTTTTCATTTGTAGCCATTCGCTTGTTCAGAACATCAAACTGGTCTAGCGATCTGAAATCTATTTGAAGTAAATTATATATGAAGTGCGAATTGTGGTAGGTCTAATAATGTTAATGCTAAAGTCCAAATACGTATAACGTTTGCGTGTGACGAGTTCTACAATTTTACATTTCTGTTGAATTATAGGTATGTTTATTTTAGTAGCAATGTAACTTCATGCTCTCTAAACTGATGTAAAATTACTTACAGTTGAATTGTCATTCTAAGTGTTACGGCCGGTCCCAATAATCTATCTATCGCCGGTTTAGCTTACTAGAGATAGATATTTGACACTATTTGTATGGACGTTATGTCAAATTTCTATCGGTAGTAAGGAAAACTGTGGTTAGATAGATTATTTGGATCCTCCATTACACGAATGAGGATTTAAAGATAAACAGAAATACCATAGTTTAGAAAATTTTAGTTTATTGCTCTGCATAAGCGAATTGCTACACAAAATGTAAACTCCGAAATGTGAACATTAATACGAATATTTTGGCTAATAAATAAATTATGATAATCACAATAATTACAATGTATTCTCTACTATTATTTTTATAGCTTAAACTGAATAGTGGGCAGAAGACTGTGGATGTGGATGTTTATTTTTTGTGTGTATTTTAGTCGACGTATAACAGGGTTATCCTATTATGACTGCTAAAGTTATTGTATACTTACTTACTTATGTCCAAGCGCTCGTAGCGGAGCTTGACTTGGCGATCTTAACCGATCAACAAGTTAAGCAACGCTTGCTGCGGTCAGGACTTGGATGGGTGACCGATAGTGGTATTATTCAACTGAGCGCTTCCGTGCTTCGGAGGGCACGTTAAGCCATCGGTCCCGTTAACAGTCGTTAGGCTATGCCGAAGCCTTCGGGCGGCCTGAAAACTTTGACATGGGTTAGCCACTAACCTATCCACCAAGCCGCACTAGCCGCGGCCCGCGTGGTGGATTATGGCTCTCAAGCCAACTTCTTTCTCTGAGAGGAAGGCTCGAGTCCCTACAGTAGGAACAAAATGGGCTGATTATGATGACTTACTTATTTAGCAATAAAAGTTATACTTCTTCTTTTCCAGGGTGACTCAGGCGGACCAGCAGTAGCCTACGATCGTCTTCTAGGTATGGTTTCTTTCGGTTATGGATGTGCAACTCCTGGTTCTTTTGGAGTATACAGTAAAGTGGCCAAAGTCAGACCCTGGATAGAACAGATTACTGGACTCAATCTGGAATAGCCGTATGAAATAATAAATAGGGTAGCTTTTTCAAGAATAAGCAAACAAAAATAAATATTATTCATGTTTTGTGCCAAAATAACAGCGTTATATAATGAGAATAAGAAAGTACTATGTTATTTTATGTTGTTTTGTTCTTATCAAACATATTATGTTACGGACGCTATGATTGGTTATTTTTCTTGCCTTTTTATTGTTGTGTTAAATTATATTGTTGTGTATGGGTGAGTTATTTCGTATATTGAAATCGTTATCTCTATATAAGAGTATAAATAATTCCTTGCCCTGACTTACTACTTGTACTGACTGGCTGATTCTTCAATGCAGAGCCTAAATCACTGGGGCTATAATCTCAAAATATTGATGGTTAATTCCTTTTATTTTGTTAGCATCCTTTAAGGAATAATTTTAATAAACTTACCCCTAATGGGATGAAGTAAATTTATTTGGCCTAGTATCAGTAGTTTGGTTATTACTCCGGTTGACCGAACTAATGAGACTTTTATGAGATGCATCTTGTATCAGTAATTCGGTGCAGGCGAAAAACTTTTGTTTGCGATTGTTTGTATGGGGCTTTGTATCCCATAGCTAAACGAGAGTAAAGTGCCCCGGAGACGGTCATCACAATTGTCAATTTTTACGTCATTGACCGTTTCAATTAAAGATGCGAATGATTGAGCTTCCTTCATACGATGCGTCAATTGCTCGCCCACATTTACTTTCTGGCCAGTACGAAAGGTAGACGAACAATGATGTCGAATCCGCAATGTTTCTAGACTAGCGAGCGAATGACCGTGATCTGTCAATTGCCGAGACTTTCAATTGATTACGTCATTCGCGATTGTCAATGGGCTTCAATCAAAGCTTCCATCATTCACCTTCAATCACGTAGTCGCGTATGACAATGGCTTCAAATGCCTGTATAGACGATCATTCGGTACATCAATGACGTAAAAATTTACAATTGCGAATGACCGCCTCCGGGGCACTTAATCACTGGAAGGTCAGCTACTCGCAAACACATTTCAATTGTACCTATCATATTAGTTTTACCGGGACTATCTCGAACGTGATTTTTAACTCGATCCTGTTAATTGTGGCCCTGCTAGTGTTGAAAATTACAACACCACGTTTTTATATCAAAGGTGCCTTTAAAGTATTTGCTCATAGAATTTTAGGAGGGAAAGATGTGAATATTACTGATGCTCCGTACCAAGTGAGTTATGCTGATAAATGTGGAGCTGTTCTGGTCCATAAGAAATGGGCCTTGACTACTGCACATTGTGGGTAAGTTTTTGTATGGTTTGTAAATTTGCATGCTTCGACACCCTGATCTCTCTTGACAAAAAACACCCAAATATGGAATTTAAAAATCACAACGGCCTAGCTGTTTTACTGTTAGCTGTTGACTGCATATCAAAATGTATTCGAAGACCAAATTTAATAAATAATTATGAAACTTTTAGATTATGTAATATTTTGCTGTATTATTATTGGTGATCATCTGCTCAGTTACATTTTTGGTTGTCATTACACATTGAATTAATGTTTTTGGTACTGCAACAAATTTATTTGAAGTTAATTGGTTATAAGTGGTGATATGTTAATCATAAGCCTATAAAAATCGGTCGCGTAGGTAGCATGCCACGGAATGTTCTGGCAACATATCTTGACAGCCAGTCTCTTATAGCATCATTAAGAGGATTGCATAGCTAGTACTTTCCATACTAAAAGTAACAACTCTTTTCTACCTCTTAACATTGTCCGATTTCAGTGATATTTTTTTCATGGAATCATTACATTGTTTACTATGCCTGTACGTTTAGATTTTTTCAGTTTCTATAAAATCTAAAAAAATGTATAGAACTTTGAAATACTGAAAAAATCAAAACGTACAGGCACTGAAATCTAACAATGTTAAGAGGTAGAAAATAGTTTTTACTTTTAGTTTCGAAAGTACTAGCTATGCAATCCTCTTAATAAGCAAAATAAATATTGGTCAAATACCTGGATAAAAACAGTAACCAGGCTTTTTTGCATTGTTTAAAGTTTTCTCAAATTTTACCTCTCGGCATACACAAACTCAAGGAAGGATACCCATTTCTTGACGGTAGACATGATGAAAATAGAAGAAATAGCTATTATTAGAAATACAGTGTAATAGTGTGGCATTTTATTATAGGTAGAGGAATTATGAATTTACATAGCAGACTCTTCATAATGTATCCAATATGAAACTGTTATAAATAGTTATGTCTTTGGGACGAGGACTCTAAGCTTTGTTTATCCTTTAAGTCGAATAGCTCATGATTGTCAACGATCTTCTTGGCTCTTTTATATATATACTACCAAAATTGCCTATGTTTCTTCATCGTATACTTTATTGCTGAAGGCCATGCTCGTCAGGGAAGGCTTGAGTAGAGTGCTCCATGCATGCTTCTCTTCGGCTTATTGTAAGAGCATATCTTTCTTATATGATCTATCTAAATCGAGCTGATTTTCGAGCTGAGCCAGACTTAAGTTTCAATGTTTGCAGAAACATTACATAGCAATAGATTTAACATCATAAATCTCAGGGTGACTAGCACAGTACATTCCCATGCACTCCATGCAGATTTTAAACCCATTGTACAATAAAATTCTGAATGGCACTAATTTGTTATTAGCAATCGTAACGCTTTAATTCAGTCGAGCGACTTACTCGTATCGTCACCAATTGACATCTCACTAATTCTATAAATGTGAAAGTTTATGAGTGTGTACGTATGTTTGGTACTTTCTTCATACTCAAATGGCGAGAGCCTTAGAACTTCTAAGATGAGAGCAATTTCGATGAAATTGGGTATGGATGTAGATGAGGCACTGGATAAATATACACGATATTTTCATCATTATCATCATCCATCACCACGAGTGCGTAACCAACAAGTATGTAATATAAGTGTGATCTTTAGAACAGAAGGAATTTCGATGAAATTGGGTATGGATATATTGGATTACAACTACAATAGAGCTCATAACTGCTCTAAAGATCAGCAAAGAAGATTAAATAGCCTCAGGAACTAAAAAGGTAAACAAATTCTGTTGCACAGAAACTAGACTCTGCGTTAACCGTTATACTTCGTTGACTAAGCTTGAAGTTGTATCCCGGTTTCCTCTTCCTGTTTTAAACAACTTGTGTGTTACTTGGGAGGTAGATGAGGCACAGGATCAATTATACAGGATTCTTTTCATTATCATCATCAGCCACGCGGGTCTAACCCTGTGCGCAGCTATGTAACATCAGTGTGATTTTAGAACAGAAGGAACATACATAAGAGTTGGCAGCAGACATCGCCTCAAAGGCCCCAAAGCTCAGATCCACTCCCACTTGGTACACCCTAATTACCAGCAGCATCATGAGTTCGATTATGATGTACAGCTTCTGAAGTTATACAGAGAGTTTCATTTTGGACAGCTAGTAAGGGCTTTAGAGATCTGTGGAGGTGACTGTGGGGGTAAAGTTCAAGTGTTTGGTTGGGGATATTCGGAGGAGAAAGTAAGTCTAATATTTACCACTTTTAAAATACGACTGTTATAACGTATATGTACTCTTTACCAGTCTTGCTTTATATTGGATAACGTGTATGAAATACAAACATAAGGTTATTAGAAATGAGAAACAGAAGACCGTAAGTCATGAACATCCAACAATGTACTAAATAATATATATATGTCGCAATCAAGACATAATACGGAACGCCAGCGCCATCTGTCGGCGTTCGATGGAGTCAACGTCACTGGCTGAGCGGAGCGCAGCACAACACTTGTTGTGTGGCGGTCAGCGAGAGTGGTAGATTTTGAACCATCGCGCGTTCCTTTATACGAACCTATCTTGTACATTCATTAGCCATTATAATTTGATTAAGTGAACTACTTAGTTTCGTTGCACCGACATTACCCAACGACGCCCACTTATAGAAGACTAGGCATTATGGACCCGGCTGATAACGGAGACTATTATCTGCCGTTATATAATATATAATGAAAAGTTGACGTTCATAAGTGCGTCCTTGATGCCTAAATTGAATAAATGATTTTGACTTTGACTTTGACTTTGAATATGTTCAAAACGAATTTTGTACAGGATTGAAGTTTATAATATCAAGACTCAAAAGGACAGTCAAATTTTGGTGCTAGCATGCACTGTCGATAGAATAAAAATTATCACCCGTGCGATTCTCTAATGATACGTCGATGCGCTCGTCGGCGAGCTCACCGATGTCAAATACTTTATGAGATATCGCCCTTGTACATAAGGTTGTTTTTCCACCTTTTCTTGTCATCTCGTCATTTGTCACGGATGTTGTCAAAGATGCAACGATGTTTGCTCTTAGATAATCACACGGCAGATATGACAAAATCGAATTTTGCTCCTTCCTTTAAAGCCAATTATCGTTTTGCAAATAGGTGTGATAAAAATGAACATTTCAGGGTGAATACAACGACGTTCTTCAAAGGATTGAGATTGAAATAATTCCTCTAAAAGAATGCCAGAATGTGAAAGAGTATTGGTACAACCACACGCTTACTTCTAGAATGTTCTGTGCTGGAGGGAAGGGAAAAGATGCTTGTCAGGTATCTTACAGAAGCAATGGCTCATCTATACATCTAAATAATATGAAGGGTCTTACATATAAACGTTGCTTAACTTTAAATGACGTTATTTAGTTACTACTAAATAACCAGCCCAATTTATTCCCACTGCTGGGACTCGAGCCTTCTCCTCAGCGAAAGGAGTTGGCCCATAATCCACCAACCGGGCCGAGTGCGGATTAGTGGATAGGTTAGTGGCCAACCCATGTCAAAGTTTTCAGGCCGGCCGAGAGACCTCTACATAGCCTAACGACTGTTGTCCTATGACAAACAACCAAACAGAAGGCTTAACGTGCCCTCCGAAGCAAGGAAGCGCAGTTAAATAATGCCACTAGCACCCACCCATCCACGTCCTGACCGCAGCAAGTGTTGCTTAACTTGTTGATCGGTTAAGATCGCCAAGTGAAGCTCCGCTACGAGAGCTTCTTTTTAGTACTGCGCACAGCATAATTGTTTGCGCCATACTAAGTGACGTTGTTTAAATTTAAGAAGCGTTTATAAATAGGGCCGAAAATATGTTTATAAGTAAATATCATAGAATAGCTTTACTAAGTTAACTTGAAAATATATACGGTAATTTATTTAAATATTTTCGTTTGATCATCACTTTCACAGGCAGATAGATGTTATACGGAGTAACTTAGACTAATTTTATTCACTAGATGCACTTTGCGGTTTCACCTGCGTGATGATAGATGATGATGATAAACCAAAATATATCGCCTATGTTCATCAGAGATAATGTAGGATTCTGATGGTGACAGAATTTTTCAAATCGCTATAGTAGTTTCGGAGCCTATTCAATTCAAACAAACAAACAAATCTTCCGCGTCTAAAGCGGAAGACTTCAAACGTCATAAATATGTGTATTTAGAAGGAATGTACATGTTTGTGCCGTTTGGTTGTCGTACAATATACAAACGTTTGGTTTAGGCGTCGGGTGACCGAAATGCTGGCGCCTATTTTGACCAAAAAGTTAGCATTGCCATCCAGCGTGGCAATGATGCCACGATTTTGGTCACTTTTCCCCCCATCATGGGGCAAGATACGTTTCTTTTTTTTTTAAATACCTTGTAAATAAATAAAATAACCATAGACTTGATTCTAAAAAAAAACATCAAAAATAAAAACTAAGCTGTATGGAATGCTATCTCATCATCCACTTCTATTAAGGCAAAGAGGCTGCGTTGAGGGCATAACACGGTGTCCTCGTTGCTTAGCTATGGCTTGATGGTATGGGGCAACTCAGTCGACATAGGCAGAGTCTCAGATTATAAACCTTTTGTTTTATAATCTGAGGGCAGAGTATTTAAAATACAAAAGCGTTTTGTAAGAGCCATAAACAAGGCGTGGTTTTTAGACAGCTGCAGGCTTCTTCTTAAAACATGCAACATCCTCTACCGTGTATGTATATTAGGAATATTTGTGTCGTAGTTAAATTAGTTTAAAATTTGGCCACATTTCTTTTAAAAGGTGGTCAAATTTTTACCCGCCAAAAAGAATACGGCTCGTAAATTTACTTTAGTAACCACCTCCCGTAAGGATTTATATAAAAGAAATATATATAATGTGTTCATAATATATGTACTTAAATATACAATTTAATATTATAATTTGTAAGCAAGTAAATAATAACGTACGTATGAAACTTACTTAAGTATGAAATAATATATACAATATTTAAATATTATTATACATGTTTTAACAATGTATAAAATATACAAACATGTATCTACTACAAAACAAAAACGCCGTCGAGACCACTGTGTGGCAGGGTTCCCAGAACACTGGCAGAGTTGCCCCGCTGTATAGCAATACTTAACTTTTGAGAAAAGTATGTGCCAGCTCTAGGATCCCCCGAGGCGAGGACCAGCCTAGTCGAAATATCTTTGCAGATTTTTTTTGTGTCGGACGACCACGGGCCCAGTGTCTCTACAGCTAGCGCCACAAACTCATAATGTGCGCTTAGCTGTGAGTACTTCCTGTGTTTGTTCAGTTGGGCCTGTTCGGCCGCAGCCCCGACACTGCGAGCAGAACTGGCGACATGAGAAGGAGCCAGGGTGTCCACGCAGGTGGCATCCCAAACCAAGGCTCGGCCAAGACACCAAGGTACCAGACTGGCTCCGTCTGGTCTCTTGCCATCGTCTCTAGCCATACCGTTCGGTTCCAGTGTCGAGGGCACGGAAGCAGTGGACAGTGCCCGCCTGACTAAATCATTAATAGCCCAATGACGATATAGTCGGCCGGCACTCTTCACACACGATAACCCGTGGCGTCCAAATTGGTCCACGGCTCGTCCACATTGGCAGCGATGAGGCTCACACAACTTCGTACCTAGACGCAGACCCACCGCAATGCGAAGACAACTGGGGTCGAGGACAGTACCCAAATTGTCAGAGGGGAGTACGCGCAGCCAGTGACCCGACTCCGCTACTGACACGTTATATATGTTTATTATATTATATATTTATATATATATGTTCTTGCAAATAAATTATTTGATTTGATCTTAATTTTTCAGGGCGACAGTGGTGGAGCAGCAGTATCTTCGGATCAGCTCATCGGTCTGTCTTCTTTTGGTTATGGTTGCGGCAGAAATCTACCGGGAGTTTATACTAACATCAGAACTGACGCCATTCGAGAGTGGATTGCTCGTTATACTGGAGTTTAGCTGATCAAATAAAGTTAATTTTTAGAAAAAAACCGACTACATGTACAAACTCGGTTATGCAGTGGTAGGTTTTGCAAAGTCCGTCAGGGAATGTGTGTAATATAATTTCATATCACATCACATCTCATTTCATTGAAAACTTATTGTTAAGTTTATATTAAACACTATTTCGATACTGGCAAACAATATGGGAAACATAAAAAGATAAAATGAGGTGATGACATTTTGATTGATTTTGGACAGAGAGAGATTCCAAGGAATTTTGAATAATTATCCAGGATTCCAGAAAAGAGTAAATAAAGGGATTTTGGAGCAGAGTGAGAGATTCCGACCCAAAAGAATATACGATACTACGTGAGTGATCAATATAGAAGGGTCGAAGTTTCGGAGAATAGATTTGGGCTTAAGATTTACCTAATATGTATTTGATTACGTCTCAAAAGAAAACTAGCGACAATACATTGAAGCGGTCGTATTGAGTACGGCTTGTCTGGTGTTGGAAAAGTCCTTTAGAAGCAAGTAAGCAGTTCTATAAAAAAACTAATTTGTGACTCTGTGTCTACACTGAAAATGGTAAGATTGATAGAAGAAGAATGATTTGGACCTACAAGTGAAGTGAATTCCCAGGTCACGTTATTTAGCTATTATATCCATATTTCTAATGTTCCTTTTTATTTCCAATTAGCTAGCTAGGCCTACTAGGGATGTTTGCTATTCTTGATAGTGTATGTATAATATTACATTACAAGTACTTACCATATCTTTTCCAGTTATTCCAATGTGAAGCAGTGTTACCATTAGCATCTTATATCAGAGCGACGAGCGCATGCATTGCCATGCAGGGCTTCGAACTGTTGCAGGGTAAAAATCTAGAGGGCACTGAACCGATTGACTAATAAAGTTATTTTTTTAAATGATAACATTAAGGCGCGGTCCAACCCCAATTTTAAAATAATTTACGATGCTTTACGTAAGGTTGAAAATCGCGTGTTAGATTGGACGATGCAATGCGAAAATGCGTTAGTTTTGTAAGTTTTCTTTATATTTTTCGATATATACTAACAGAATCGAAAAAACTGCTGGTTATAACTTTAGTACTATACGTTGGCTATGTATTACTTAAAAAAAATATAGTGTTTTCGCTAAAAATTCTGAGAGTTTGGACGTGAAAGTTTATTTTTGTGGATCTATTCAGGATTTTTTTCTGCAGAATGAGAGTTATATTTATGAATTCCATTCGGTTATTACTCTTTTCCTCTTCTTTTTCCAACCTTAGTATTTTTTTCATAATATATTATTAATCTGTTTCGTTACACTAAGTGTTTAAAAATTCTGCTTTTTACTATTATCAGGATACGAGCGCGCCTTAAACACCTTCTAGATGTATGATGCCGAAGATCGCGCTCAATGGCGTGCATTAGGAGAGGCATATGTCCAGCAGTGGACTGATGTTGGCTGATGATGATGATGAGATGTACGAAATTATAAATAATTAACCTCGGAATCACAGACAATAAGCTAGACTTTCGTATATACGTTCCTAAAGTCTCATAAAATCTCATGTGTAAGTTCTTCAAAGGAAAAGGTCGAAGAAAAAGGTTTTTGACACTATCTCGGATTCTATTGCTTTAATACTGTTAACATCTGATACAGAACTATAGAGCATATATTTTGCGAACAATTTTAATTAAAACTTTTTTTCATGCGCTCAACCGTTTTAGCGATAGATAGAGGTAAGCGAGCATCGCTCAGCCACACGTACTGTAATCCGTACGTATATTACGTAGATTAAGAATGGTAATCGATGAACATACCACAGTATACTTAGATACCTAGTTTGCGGTCTCTGATAATTCACCTTAAATCTAAACAAGGTTGTACTCATATTCATGCAGTTCTTAACTTCCTTCAGTTTCAACGAACAGTGTTATATATCGTGTGTGTAAAACCTTCAACAAGATGCATAGAGAGAATAACCTTGACCTTGACATTTTTCACTCTAGTATTTTTTTTTATGAAGAAACAGCTAAGCGAATATTTTCTTAACAATTCCTAATTTACTAAGTAATTTAAATAGATTGTTGCATTTCTTCCATATCTCTTATTAATATTGTGTAGGCGAGTGTAGATTTTTGTAGAATCCTTTTACATTATAAACTCAATTTAGTAAGCTATTTTAGCGCTATCAGTGGAGACTTTTTTTTTTAGTCAGAGTAATCCTTTATGGATACCACCGGCCCCAGTGGGATATAAGTATCAGTGGAGACTTATAATGACTCTGTGTTACGGTATAGTATATATACAGTCGATAAGAAGTATTAATCAACTGTATTAGTCGATAGTCTTCCTAAGATAAAATAAATAAAGTATTTGAATTGAATTGCTTCATTTTTTTATATCATTTTTTAGATCCGTTTCTGTCTCATATTCAGTATCCTCAATATCTCGCGACTGCGTAAGGTTACAACGTAGAATGTAAGAACTGTTTAATAAATTTAGTACTAGCTGCGCTCTGCGGTTCCACCCACGTAGTGATGGATGATGATGATGATGAAAAGTATCCTATGTCTAACCCCGAGATTTGCATAAATAAAAAAACAAAAAAAAATCATAAAATTGGTCCAGCCATTCTTCATACTATCATACTTCATGCTAATATTATAAAGAGGAAAGATTTGTAAGTATGTTTGTAACAAATTGGCTCAAAAAGTACTAGACCGATTTAAAAAATTCTTTCACCATTGGAAAGCTACATTCACCCTGAGTAGTATGATGTTGATGAATCTTATACACCATAGGCTGTATAAGATTCATCATCATCATCCATCACCGCGCGGGTGAAACCGCAGAGAGCAGCTAGTAAGTTATAAATGGTGTAGATCACAGAATATATATTTCGGGTATAACTAACACGACTATTATATAGAAAATATCAAACAATATATAATAATTTATATTATAAGTTATTTAAATTTATAATAAAAATCAAATTATTCATAATTCTAGGTAGTTAACGGTTGACCTCTGGCGCAGTTCGTCACTTGTGACGAAATGCATCTGTTCTAGGTAGAGGCTACCACTAAACATCAGGTGCACCTCATGCTTGTACCATATCCTGATAGCATAAAAAACTTTCAAAACGACATAGGTACGTCCTGTCAAATTGATGACATACTCCTTTTTTGAAGTCGTTAAAAAAGAAAAACCCATGTTAATTTATAAATGTTTATTAGTTTTATTCCGTTAGGGTTCCGTAGTACTAACTTTTTATATAGCGAAACTATTTTTAAATTTGAAAATTCTCGTAAAAGTGACTCATGCTGCGCCCCGCGGCTTCATCCACGTGGCGTAGCCACGTGATGGATAATGATGATGATAAACTTTCTTTGTGTTTTTCCAGCGACTCATCTATCTACATACCAAAATTCATCCAAATCCGATGAGCAGTTCTGATGTGATTGAGTAACAAACCTCCATTCATCTATCCAAAAAGTCGCACATAATATATAGTCAGCAGATTAAAACCTTTACTCATAATTAGCTGCAGTTATCGACCAAAGTTTCGGGCACGTCCGATGCCCATCCTCAGGGAGCTTACGCTGCAAGTTCGCAGCGGCCACTAACCCAAGTCGATGACGTTGGCTAATTACGTTAGTAAGGTCCGTTTTGACAATACATATTTTTAATTTATTTGCATTCCAACCGGTCCTTTTGGAAAATCATGGGGGCTTATGTTCAGCAGTGGACGTCCTACGGCTGAGATGATGATGATGATGTTGAATTTGTTTGCATAATTTATTTTACTTAATAATACAAATTAAAAAATAGAAGTTATGAAAATCTGTAAGCCGCAATTGTAGGCGGGCTGATGCTGACATTGCTGGCAGCATTGCCACGCTGACTGGCTCAGCTAAGTTTTTGCCCAAAGTAGGAGCCAGCATTTCACCCGTCGCCTCAACCAAACGTTTGGCCAGATTGATATTATTTGTATCAGTATATTAATACAATAGTATTTTACTTCAGTTATTACTTCACTTACTACCGACCAGGGGCTTTACTATCAGCTTCGTAAAAACCATGCAAGTTCCGTGCAGTTCTTAAACCTGACATAAACAATTTTGAATGAAATCATACCATGACGCTCATTTAGGTGAACTGTTTGAATATTGCTTTCTCAAAGGTGAACGGATAATATTGTCTCTGTCATTCTTACAATTTACTATAACCAACCTGGCAGACGCCTAGACATTTGTAAGCTAATAAACTGAGTGGATTTATAGCGACATGTTAACGAGAGTCCATACAAAAAAAACAGGTGAACGGTTTTTCTGCGGTTCTTGAATAGTAGGCCTTGGCAGGCCTGCTTTAAAGTTGTCATGGTACGAATAAACCGGGCAGTTGTCTTGCAGTCCTGCTTTAAAAGCTCATAGTAAGGTCCCAGGTGGTGACCAACTGAAAGAAACACCAACGTCCCGTTTCTACGCCGCGGTGGAGATGGCTACAGATCGGAGCCAAAGGAGACAGTTCGTCAGATCCAAAGTGCAACCGTGATGATCACGATCCTCAGTCATGAGGGAACGACCGAAGATAGAGAGAGACAATAGTATAATAATATAGTAGAATACAGTATATAGTATGTATATTACTAGTACATGGTATGATTCCTTTAGAGTTGCAGATAAAAGTGTATTAAATCTATAAGTACTACATCCATATATTTAGTATATCTTATTAAGAAATAGTTGAAATATTTTAAAATATTTCAAATTTTCACAAATAAGTCCAACTAGCCCCATCTGCTACAATGAAATTAAATAAATTTAAAATTTAACAATTTCAATTAAAATTATAAAATGTATACACGTCTAGACCCCTTTTAAGTGAAGTTACATACTGCATACAATACAGTTTGTACATGCCTACATTTTTAGGGTTCCGTACCCAAAGGGTAAAACGGGAACGTATTTCTAAGACTCCGCTGTCCATCCGTCTGTCTGTATGCCTGTCCGTCTGTCACCAGGCTGTATCTCATGAACCGTGACAGTTAGAAAGTTGAAATTTCACAGATGATGTATTTCTGTGGCCGCTATAACAACACATACTAAAAAAAAAGAAATATTTAAGGGGGCATATAATTATAAGACATTGTAATTTTTTTGCTCGTATTTGCTCGATATTGAAAACTCTTGAAATATTCACAGAATAGGTATTTATTTATATATTTATTTTAAAACTTAATATTTAAATTAAATAAAACAAATATTTAAGGGCTCTTATACAACAAACCTCATTGTTTTTGCTCGATATTGATAACGGCACCAGGTACACGCTTGAAATATTCACAGATTATTGAGTTATATTATATACTTACTTACTATATATACTATACTATATTATATACATATAAATACATAATTTGATTATAAATTAAAATAACATTATTATTTAAGGGCGGTTCCCATACTGCAAACGTGATTTTTTCAATTTTTTTTCGGTCTTAATAATGATAACAGGTAGAAATTTGAAAGATTTATTATAGATAATGGTACGGAACCTATAATGCGCAAGTCCGACTCGCACTTGACCAGTTTTTTATTTATATTACCACATGTTTTTTGTGCACGAGATTACTTACTGAAAGACGAGCCAATTGAGACATCTTCGATCACGTTTTTTTTACTTGTATATACGTACTTTTTTATTATAAATGTATCAGTCCAGCCGTGCCATTCTCTAATGATTCGTCGATGCGCTCGACGACGAGCTCACCGATGTCAAAGACTTTATGAGATATCGCCCTTGTACACAAAGTTGTTTTTCTAACGTTTCTTTTCATCTCGTCATTTGTTTCACGGATGTCGTCAAAGATGCAAAGATGTTTGTTCTTAGAGAATCGCACGGCAGTTCTTGGCTAAAAACTCGTTGAGTGTTCCATGTCTTCTATTAGATGATGGTTAAAGGCCGATGAAATCCTTTAAATTATATACTGGTATACGGTTATTAGGTAAAGATATATTGTACCAAGCCCCTCTTACAAGTAGGATGCAGCAAGGAGTTTATGATCTGAAATGATGATGCAATGGGGCCTCACTAAAACGAACCCTTGAGTACATAGGGTCACTGGTCTGCCAACTATTTCAGAAAAAAATATACGTTATAGTTCAGTTAAAATGTGTACATAAAAATCTTTTTCACGAATAACTCTATAAAAACTATTTCAATATGCGCTCTCACGAAGTGCACTAAAAATGTGTCGTCACTCCAATAAATCCATTTCAAAATGGCAACTACGAATCAAATACCGAAGCACTTCGAAAATCCATTAAAATTGCATCGTAGCTCTAGTCGTTTTCGAAAAACCCGAAAAACATTTTCTCTCTCCCCCTACCTTACATATACACCTATAGTATATAAGCCTCCCCCCACATCCTTATATTCTGTTAATGTAATTATCTTCACTTGAATTTTGTATAAAATCATGCATGTGAGGGTAGATTTAAGTGACTAGTACGTGTTTGTATGTGTGCGTTTGTTTTATCTACAGAGGTTGTTTCGTGTATATTGACGCGGGGGAAAAGGGGAGTTGGGTGGTCCCCCTTTTTGGGGAGTCATGATGACGATGATAGTCTGCGCTGTAGCTAGAAAGGGATGCAGGATAAAATTCTATCTAGATCTGTATAGGTATAGTTTCGAGCCCTAACGCACTATACATGTGATTAATACTAGTGATTTCATCGAGAATCGCCTGTATTAACGCTTTATTGATGTATGACCGATATGGTTATCGAAACGGGTGTATTACAATTTTGTGTTACGATATTTTGTATTAAAACGTGTATTAAGATCAAATACTTTTATATGTTTAAAAAATATAGTTTAACACAAAATATTTTATCCTAGAAAATATTAACATGGAATATGTTAATTACTTAATCCATGTAGTGAATTTTACATATATACTTCCTAAACATATATAAATGAAACTATTTTCTACCGACTTCCAAAAACGAGGAGGTACTCAATTCGACTGTAATTTTTTTATGTTTGTTATTTCATAACTTTCGAACCGATTCTCAAAATTATTTTTTGTTAGAAAGCTGGTGCTTCTCGTGTGGTCCCATTTCATCAAATTCGGTCCAGTAGTTTTTGAGTTACACTAACTGAATAGAATGGAAGTCAGTATTCATTTTTTTAAATTGTACTTGAATTATATATATTATACAATGTTCTTAAGTGTACAATGCCAAAAAAGATGTAATGAGGCAAAAAAACGCAAGTATTTAGCAGGTCTCTAGTTCTATGAACCTGTTTGCCACACAACATTTTCTGTCGTCCAAGTGTTGTGAAATCCAGCTTTTCTCACCCTTACCATATTGATTAAACGCCAGCGTCCCACAAATGCGCTTTGATCAGCAGTGCGGTTCTATAATGATTCGCCGTTGCGTTCGTCGAAAAGCTCACCATTGTCAAATACTTTATGAGATATCGCCCGTACATAAGGTTGTTTTTCCAGCGTTTTTTGTCTTCTCGTCATTTGTGTCACGGATGTTGTCAAAGATGCAACAATGTTTGCTCTTAGAGAATCGTATGGTAGTGGTGCCATGACCAAAGTAGCTATAGCAAAGGACGAAGTAATGATGATAGCTATTTAGCCAAAAAAATACTGTGCCTGACTGGATTCCGTCTGTGTAAACGCAGCTTTAAAAAGCAAGCTCCTTGAAGATGGGTTAAACACAGATAAGGTTGATAAAAACGATAAAAAGTTAAGTGTGTAGGAAACTATTACATTTAAAATTTATTTAGAATAAAAATTAATCGTAAACGTAAAACTTAGTAAACACACTTACGTACTAGGAATGCCTTTGTCCAAGACTTGCAAAACTATTGCCTCGGCCAATGATTAATGTACCAGTATGTACTTAGACTAATTACTTTCAACTTTATGTATTTTCAGAATGGTACATTGATAAAATGACCAGAATTTGTAATAATGAACATATTAAAGTGTTTAAAAGTTACGGTATTTTTTTTTACTATTGTAAGTGCACAAATGTAATAAAATACCGTCAGATATAAAAGAAATGGCTAAAATTGAGAAAAAGGTGCTATTTTTCTTGGTTAACTGCAATGTACGAAATGTAAGGTCATTTATAGCAAAACTAGCTCAATATATTAACTTGTAAAAGCTTGTTGATACAAGTAAATAAAAGAATAATTACTATTGAAATAATGTAATATATTAGAGATTAAATAAACGAACGGCTTAACTGTAACGAAAATGATAATCTTGTTCATTTGTAAGTGGTTATATCTATCTTTATTAGAATAAAATATCTATACACCTAAAAGTAAATTTAAATCACAGCGCTTACTTAATATTATATACGTAATAATTGCTTTTTTTTTCAGAAATTATAACACTTTTCTACCAACTTCCAAAAAAGGAGGAGGTATTCAATACGACTGAATGTTTTTTTTTTTTTTTTTATTTATAAGTTTGTTACTTCATAACTTTAGGCCGGGTGAACCGATTCTCAAAATTCTTTTTGTTTGAAAGCTGGTGATTCCCGTGTGGTCCTATTTAAATTTCATCAAATTCGGTTTATTGGTTTTTGAGATATACTCCAATAACTGAACAGAATGGAAGTCGGTATTAAATTTTTCAAATTGTACTTGTTCTATCTATATTCACCGCCACCATCACACCACATTACAATTGAAAACGTCCAATCCTTATTCCTATACATTTCTGTGTTTTGGTGCCATTTATATTTAATTTTGCATCAACATTAACCAAGTACTTAAACAATGATTAAAAGTAAAGCCGTGATACAGGGGAGGTTCATAGTCATAAGCCCGACGCACAATATATTAATTTCTGATCATTTTTACGCTACATTCGCATTTTCGGTGGCTTATGCGAACGACAGGCAATGAAGGTACCGACAGCAACACCGGTAACAATCTAAGAGAATATATTTATATTATATTTTCTCACGTTGAAATAATTGACTGGAAGAAATTGCATTCAGAGATGACTTCGCTGAATTCTTCACGAATGTAGACGTGAGTTTCTTTTTATTTTTTATATCATTATTGTTTTGTACTTATGGTGTAACTGGCGGTGAGCCGTGAGCGAATTGTATTTCTCTCAACGCTATCAACACATACCAAAGGAAAGTTAAACAGTCATAGAAACCGTCTTAACCGTCAGGCTCTTGACACAATTAATTAAAGGGTTCGTTGTGATATTGTAACCTGTTTTTTTTTGTAATTGTAATTATAAATTGTTGTTATAGTGGAGCTAGTCAGTAACTATTTAACTATCGGTTGATATGTGACCAACAGTGGTATTTTCAGACCTTTGCACATTTCTATTGCTTAGAAGTGAACAGTCAACCATCAGCCTAGCCAGTTTTCATTAGGACAATGATGGTTAGGTTAACCTAATTCTAATACTCGAGCCAGCCAATCACGTGTGCCGGTTGACACACAACGTCACATATTCCGATGCTTTTCCTGAAGCGACACAGCTGACACAGTGCACGGCACCGTGTTAAGAATTATCGTCAGGAATGATATTGTTTTATCATACTTCCAGGACCTGGAGGAATTCTTTTAACTAAGTATCTACTATAACACTTGCACAAAATGGAACCTCGTTTAGCACTCTAACTGATATATCCACTACTTAAAACACTTATTTAGGCCAGTACACATGGCCATTTCTTTGATCAACCACACTCTATATTTCCGTTCTAATTTTTTTATAAGATTTAGGGTTACTTACTGAGCATAAAATCACAAAATGTTTTTAATAAAGTTTTTGGCCAATATCTAGGAAACTATGCACTTTAAGACAATAGTTATTAAGACCATTCTTGTAGTGAATAAAATTTCGCATCTTTTATTGTTTGTAAACTTTTTTGTAAAACTTACTGTTTATGATTTATAGCCCATTTAATGAATTGTAATTGGTTGTAACTGTACCCCTACATACTACTTAATAGTACTTAGAGCCTCTGCTCTTTTTTACTGACAGTAGCATATAATACCCTCAAAAGTATGCTCTAAAAGCTCTGTTAATACATCTGTCACCCCCTAAAAGGATGACTGACACAATAATCTCAATCCACGCCGCCACTATCATTCCAAATAAATAATTAAAAAGCTTCCGTTGCTAACTCTACTCACGCAAAACGGTATCGTTTATATCAGAGGTGTTGGCTGTGATTTTGTCTATAGCAAAACGTTTCAGGGGTAAAATGTCAATACAAAAATTAAATAATTTTGCCCAAAATACTTTTATTCTCGACTCTTACAGAGCAGAGATTAAAGAGCTTTACTTTATTTGGAGAATTAAGAAATTCTCATTATTATTTAACCTATTAAGTGATTTATCAACAAGATACACCGATACAGGCATCGGCTTTGAAGCCACTCAGAAACATCTGCACTACGATCGTTGCCCAAGACAATAGTTTTTAACCCCAACATGCTAGCAGCATTGCCACGTTGAATGGCAATGCTTAATCTTTGAGCAAAAAGACCAGCATTTTGGTCACGTGTTTCAATATTTTTTTTGGGCTATATCTTTCTAAATAAGACGAGCATCTGGTCCCAAAGTCTCCACGTTTCAACTACAAAAACCTTAAATATGTATCTACTATCTAGTGAGAAGTATTAGCGCCTTTTGAGGTTTAAGAGTTACGTCTCATTGGTAAAACATTTCTTCTCACAATACCCCAGTTTACCCCAGTCACTACCAACCAAGCTGCCGTCATAAAAAAGTAATTTCATCTAATAAAGAGACGTCGTAAGTACGTAGTGCTTACTTGCACACTACTGCTACTGCTTGGAGGTAGAATATCTTATACTGCATTACAAACGGTCAGTCATGGTATTTAATGCTCTTACGTCGGTATTTCTGAAAAACGCTCAACTCAGCACAAACAATTTGCGAAAAAGTATTCTTATCGTATTCGTCAACGCGTCTCGCTTCAGCGTACAAACTATTTATTTATTTATTTATTGACACACCAACAAAGCAACCACTAAGACAATAATTAACAAAAAATATTTAAAAAGTTTACACATGAAAAGTGGCACTTCAATTATAGGTATAAACAACAAGCCAGGTATATATACACTTAGACAACAGTTCAGAGAATTTATACATATATGAAAATGTGTTTTGAAATTTGAATTACATAATAATTTTAATTGAACATAATAAAAATTTAACTGTAGAGATAAATTAATAATAATGATATTTTGAAGAGGTTTTAGACCTATTGAATAATTTGTCGAAGACTTGATTTGAAATCAATTAAGAGGCCTGAAAAAACATCTATATTAATTTGTTTTTTTAAACCACGTTTAACAGGAGAGTCTATCTTAACATTATGAATTTTATTGTAATTGCTTATAATCCTGTTTATGCCCAAGGTTGGTACGTGCAATACTTTTAACAAAAGGAGATATTAATATGAGTTATCTGTGTCTCAGTAGCCCTAGATAAATAACAGTTTGCTGTTTCACGTGAACGTAACGTTACATTTATGCTGTTATTCGTGTTAGACCCACTGATGTAAATCTCGGCTTGAATGGAGATTTGACAGTTTATGAAAAACTGAACTATGAGATAATTGTTATGATTAAGGTGAAGTATATTTAGTTGAGTGAGACTAAGCGCCGAAAAAGATGGATTCATAGGAGTTATAATGCTCGCAGAGAGCAGACGAAACTATCAACCTACCCCCATTTATCGCGTCGTGAAAACTCACACTAATCAACTTTGAAATGACATAACCATAAGCGATTCACTTTTGTTTTCTTATATTTATTGCGTAGTTATTAAATTTAAACTAATTTCAAAATTTACTAACTAACTTTATTAAGTTACTTATTACTCGTAATTGGATGGTACTGTTAAACTGTCCAATAGATGTCGCTCCGTCCCCAGACGGTTAGTAAAATAGAGAGTTAAAATTCGATGCTCGGACCTCGGTGGCCTAGTTGGTCAATGGCGTCTGGCGCGGAGAGTCAGAAGACGCGGATTCGATTTTCTTTCTATAAATTTCAATGTTTAACTTTATTAACTTTTAGATATTTTTGATTGGTAAAATATTTATTGATATTTATTGGTAAAACCGAACAAGTTTACACGTCAAAGTTTACATTAAAGTAATAAAAAAAGGATTCATTATGCTTAGAACTAAGCCTAAGTAATATTTAAAAACAATTCATCATTGAGGAATTCTTCAATGGAATAATACACCATCCTTTTTAATAGCATCTTCAATTTACGTTTAAAACTATTATGAGGCGAAACATTTATTATGCACTGGTTATATAGTTTTGTAGTAAATATTTTTATATTCATAGTTTTTTAGTTTGTTTTTAGTAAATATACTCACGAATACAGACTTTTTGAATTTGTAAAAAGTGTGATTATACATTTTCAATTTAATATAATTGTGTTTTACTTAAAACTATTCATAAGCAGAGTAAGAGTAAACACTAGTCTCAGTTTAAACACGAAACAAGCGGACATTTCCAACCCCACCGTTGCAGGACAGTTAATAATGACATATAGAATTCTGCAACGCAACCTTTATTCGGCCACAATACTCGCGTGTTGAAAATGACACTGTGTATTCAATATTTTATTATTTGTATACAAATAGTAAGTATTACTTAGTTAAATAGGAACTAGATTTTTATTGCAATAACAGGTATTTGCAGAAAAATTGATCTTTTTTCCCTCTGCCAGGGAGAAAAGATTAAAAATAGAAATTGAGGAATACGTTTGTATGAAGGCGATGTACTCAGTATACCTATATACTAGTTTGCGGACTCCGATATTTCACCTTAAAACTAAATAAGGTTTCATCTTACTATATCATAATATGATATTATATGAATAAATATAATATATAATAAATATATTATATTTATTATTCATTTATATATTATTCATATTATTATTCATCTTACTATACTATATCATCTTTTAGATCTATGTCTGTCTCATATTCAGTATCCTCAATATAAACAACGCAAGTCAAAAATCTAAAATGTTAGAACAGTTGAATTAAATTAATTTTGGAGTAGCGACTGCCCGCGACTTCGTTCGCGTAGTAGGCTCGGCCTTCGGCCTCGCCATTACCTCCCGTCTTTTCTTGCTTTTTTTAATGTAAGAACCTTCTACGAAGTATTAGAAAACATTTAAAAAAGATAGATGAAATCGGTAAAGCTGTTCGTTATAACGTGACCAGGACAAATAATGGTTATTTTTTTTTATAAAAGGTATACGATATTATTATACGTTTTCTGCAAATAAACACTGTTGAGTTTGTATTATTATTTCACAACTTTTTTTCTAAATGTCCCGTGACGCTCAAAACAAAGGAATACAAGCACGAGCAAATTCACTAGGTACATAATTATTATAAAACAAAGTTATCCGCCGCGTCTGTCTGTCTGTTCGCGATTATCTCGAAAACTACTTCACCGATTTTCGTGTTGTTTTCACCAATGGATAGAGTGGTTCTCGAGGAAGGTTTTTTTTTAATCTATTTTTTTTATTTTAGGGACTTTTAAACATAGTGTTTATGACAGTCCCATCATAGCCTTACATACAATTTATACACATTTTACACAATATTAATACATTACAAAAATATTTAAATAAAATAAGATAACAAAACTATAAATAAATAACTACCTATATAAGTTAATTATGATGATGGGTGAAATGATTCATGAACTGAGACAAGGGAGGAAGGTTAAAGTATAATTTGTCAAGTATTGTATACATTTGCTAAAATATAATGAGGTGTCGACAAAAAAATAAGCAGTCTGGGAGCTTTGAACGAAAACGCTGGCGACATTGTGTATCTTATTTAGGTCTTCTGAAAAGTCTGCCTTGGCATATACCTATGTCTTAAGGATAACATACCATATAAATTTTAATACTTTAAAAAATGGTCAATTATGGATGTTTATTTCTCTTTCACATATGGCATGTAGATAGATGAGGCGCTGGAGTAACATAAAGGATACTTTTCCATCATCATCATTCATCACCACGCAGGCGAAACCGCGGGGCGACGCTAGTAAAGTGTATATGGCAATAAAAAAGTTTTTTTAAATTTTTTGTGAGATGAATTTTTGCGTCGTTTTCTGCTTCATCTCCACAATATACATTAAAAAAAGTATCTCGGCCGGTTTAGTGAACTTCCGTAGGCCTCTAGTACGTACGGAGCCGGATACGCGAGTGCCCTATGAGGAAGTGACCCGGAAGTTCACTAAACCGGTCGAGATATTCATTTTAATTTTATAATGCCTTTGTTCGAAGACATCAATGGGTCCGTGGCATTGTTTACATTTATATTTAAAACTTTAATATTTTTTTATAATTACTAAAGGAATACAGGAGGAAATTCAAGGTCGTGATACTTGACTATACCTACCGCGTAAATAAAATTAAAGATATATAGATATAAAAGTTCCCCGAGTGTCCAATAGCCTGAGTCATAATCCATCTGATTTTTGTTATATTGCTACTGGGACCACCACTACCACTGCACTGCAACACACCAGTGGTCCTAGCACGAATAACTGGGTAAGTGTACAATATAACGTGTCGTTTTCGTAAAACAAAACCTACTGTAATTTGTCTGTAACACAGATAACTAGATAACTCGTAGTTTGTACGCCGAAGCTTCAGACAAAATAAAAAAGTCTTACAATATTTTTTATTTTTTTATTTTTTAAGTCAATACTTTTTTATTTTGTCTGAGGCCGAAGCATGACGCGTTGACGTTTACGATACGAATACTTATTCGCAAATTGTTTTTATTACGGATTCTGCTCTGTGGGCCGAGCAAGAAAATCTATTTAATTGTAACGTAATCGCATCGTTAACGTATTTAGTACAAACTGTCATTATCATATCATTATTACAATAGTGGCACAGATAACTAATAGTTTGTACTAAATACGTAAACGACACGATAACGTTACACTTAAGCAAATTTTCGTGGCCCACTGGAGTAAGAAAAATATATACTACAACTACAAAATATATACAATAGTTTTATAATAGGACTTTTTGGCACACCTTTGTCAGTTATTCAACCGTGAAGCAGTAGTGTGCAAACATTAATGTGTTTCGTTGAACGCCGACGTTTCCAGCGAAATCACAGGGCAAGGGATTAATGATCTTGTATCTCAGGATGTCGACGAATGCATTGCCATGTAGGGTTTTGATAATAACGCTGAACTATAATTATTATGGGCAAGCGTGACGCTTAACTTTAGACAAGCGACTTGCTCGTCTCGTCACCCATTGACATAAAAAATCAACACACATAAGAAGCATCTTGGATGACCAAGTACAATGGACATTTTGTCAAATTTGCGGAAATCAAGGCTTTACTCAAACCTCGCCTCGTTTTTTGAAACTCAATATTTCATTACAGACTATGAATATTCGAATGTAACTATACATACACATATTAAACATTAATTACATCTCATTTTCGTGGCACTCCACAACAAAGGCAATGGCTGCCAAAAGATACATAATGTATCACCGAACTTCAGGCTCCATCGATCCATTTTAATAAACCTCCCAATTAAATTAATATCAGCTAAATAAATACCTACCTTATTCTAAGCATAGAAATACACACAATACACCCACACGTATGCGAGCGTTTAGGAATTCTATGCAGCGTGGGTGCATCTGTATGTGTGCGTGAGCTTTTTATAATAAACATGTAAAATCATTATTTGATGATTCGAGGTGGACGCGGAATCATTGGAGTGGGTTGGGGAGATAGGGGGGCAATGAGGGGTACCCATCCCATAGTCACAACCCCAAACTACCCATTGCAGCAGCAACGCAAGCATCCGGAGTCAGTGTGACCGGCGAGCCTACAGACGCCGCGTGTTTCCATCAACGCATCGCGCAAAAAACCAGCGCAATAAAAAAAGACTTTAAAAAATATAAATAAAGCAAACTTAACGGCCTAAATTTTCAAATAACGAATTCTATAAACCAATAATTTGGTTCGAAATTCAAAATTTGCCGCGCATGCGTCTAACCGCCGTCCGCCGTCACATTCACGCGATAGTTTTATGCAATAGACAGACATTCTTTTTTCTCACAATATAATCAAATAGTTTTTAAGTGATTTATACGATAGTAACAATAGTAATCAGCAACACTTGAACTCTCAAATAGACTTACGACCGGTTTAATTTCTACAAACTGTAAACTAGTGTTAAGGCAACTGGGGAAGTTCTGCTTGGATCCGTCGTGCAAGGGCTACAATAACATCCACGACCATCCGGGAAGGAAATCCTGAAACAATAA
Source organism: Selenia dentaria (assembly GCA_917880725.1). Lineage (NCBI taxonomy): Eukaryota > Metazoa > Arthropoda > Insecta > Lepidoptera > Geometridae > Selenia > Selenia dentaria. The sequence continues at coordinate 6,210,277 of OU862901.1, read as the reverse complement.
GGAAGAAGAGGAGATATATGGATGTACCGCTAAGAATACCATGGCATCATAAATGCGGACACCCATAAGTTAAATGCGCAAGAAACTGAAAAAACCCAAGATTTCGTAACTACAGGGAATCTAGAGAACAACAAATAAAAACTACCGCCATTTGACGATAAAGAAACACGTTTTTTCGCAATAGAACAAGTTTTATGTTTATATCAACCGTTATTACGCAAAACAATAGAAAAGAGAATTTTAAAGTCTTAAGTTTTTTGAGTACATTTAAACAACCTGGTTATTTTTGGAACTTTTGTATTAAGTTACATTGATTTTTATATACAGACTCTCTATATATTATTAGTAAAAGTAAATTAGTAAAAGACTCTGGACTACTCGTTAGGCTAAGTGATATTTGAGACTTTCGGCAAATAAGTGATTTTGGAAAAGATTCGACCAATTTTTCACCCACCGTTCCTGATTGTAAGGGAGGTGAAAGAACAAAACAAATCAAACCAAATTCTTGTGCCTTAAATTGGCCTTAAATTATAAGTAAAAAGGTAAGATAAAATCACACCACAACATTCAAAAATCCTAAATTTACGGAGTTTACCTACCTGTTGGAACAACTTCTACATTTGTTTGATAGTACAAAATTAAAATTAAAAATTAATTATAAGACTTAGTTAAATGTTTCCGTTATTTCTATACCTAAACGTTTTTATATGAATATGTATTAAATTAACGGGCTTGAAGAGGGCTACATATACAATAACAAGACAATACTTGAAGAAGACATATTTTAAGAAGATATAGAAGAAGACAGAGATAGGAAGGAGAAAAAAGGAGAAAACAATACAACGGACACAAATTTTACAAGCAAGACAAACGAAAACATCAAACAAGTTAAATTGGTAAGTATTTAGCCCCTCCATACTATAAATTCAACTGTTGTAAATTAAAAGATGTTGATCGGATAAAATTGCAGTGGGAAAATAAGATGTTTTAATAAAAAGATATGTTTCTTTACAACGAACAGAATTAAGAAACTTTCCCATTTCAATATAATATGTAACGACCATTACAAGACCTTCTTGAGACTTCGTGTTAAAAACAATACTTTTCGTTATATGAAAAACGTCGGTTTAAACATTGTTAAAAACAACACCAAATATTCATAGAATCTTTATTAAGTTCCCATATGCTTAAAAACGATTTCATCAAAGTTCTTGACTACCATGAAAATCATCTAGAACATTCGGCTTCATTTCATCATGCTCACGAAGGCGTACAAAAAATGTCGGCGTGGCGTCATTATCACAAAATGGAATTCTATATTTGTCTCTCTCGCACTCGCTGATTTTCACAAATAGTTGACCGAAACAGGCTCAATACCACTTTTATATTTATAGTTATTTCAAATTTGATACATTCTAGTGCATAATTTTTAATAAACCTTCTTTGTAATGTTTATTAACAGTATTAAAAATAATGTAAAAATTATCTTTATCATCATCAGGATCTTCAAAAAAATCAAAAATCATGACCAAGTTTACATCCGAGATATATTTATAAGTTGATACAAACATGGAGTAGTATCGAGTGCCAAGAATGGACTAGAAACATTCGCCTCTAACTTTCGTTTTCGCCAAGTCAAGTTCAGGTGTTTTGCCGATGACTCGGAAGGTTTCCAGCGCGCATGCCCAAGTCATCACAGTCATTGCCCAGCCGAAATATTGATCGCAGCCATGTTGGAAAACTACGGGGGGGCACGGGTGGCGCGAGGGGCGGCATTTACCACCGTGATAGTTTTCACAACGTTCAATTATGTAGGGTGGGTGGAGGTGCGAGGGAAAAAAAATTACACATCAATATGGCGGATTTCGCCTGATTTTGTATTAAATTCTATCGGTTACGCCCCGTTCGGCAAATTTATGACGGGAGGCAATTTTGATGAGATATTTAATTATGGTCCTTCATTATACAGATTGCTTTTAAATGGCCGAGAATTGATGCAACAGAAAATTATTTTGAATACGCACTATATTTTATTTATATATTGGGGCGATGTTGCATTACACCATTCTACACACTTAAGAGGGTTAGAGCATTTTCAGGGTTGAAGCAAGATAGTTCGGTACGTGAAAGCGTAAAGTGTCATCTAAAGTTTTCAAACACTTAATTAAGGAATCTATAAGAACATCCAATGTCTTAAGATTATCAAGAACTAACGTTAGAAACAGAATTTACCATGTATTGTATATAATGTGAGCTCTCGATATTTCGGCACAGTTGCAAGCGCCATGTTCACGAGTAAACTGAAGTATCTGCGGGTAGTTATTGCTATGAGCAGACGAAACGGTCTACCCTCTTCTCTCACGTTTCTTGCGTTCCGGCTTATTGACACAACAGTCACTTGGAACTCGATCTGGGTCTCGACACACTATCGTATCTGCTCGCGAGCTCTTTTCGGAACTTCTTCGGTTTTTGCAAAGATGAACCACTGAACTCCAGGTTCTCGACAGTTGAAACCCATCCTCTCTATTATAATTCCTATATTTGGTAATTGCGATTGCCCCCCTTACCAATTATATAACTCAATCCAGTGAGTCCATCCCGATTCCAAAAGGTGTTGGGCAATGGCCGATTTTTTGAGGGTAATTGTTCTTCACGGCCCTTATATACTCCTTATTATCAACAGGCAACAGTTTGTTTAGTCTGACCGATATAAGACTCGCCACAACTACAGTCTACTTTATATACGCCAGGTTTTTCCAAGGGAAAGTTGTCTGTAGTATCGTGTGTCTGTTGTATCTTTTTGAAAGGAGAGAAAATGTTTTTGACAGAATATTTGCAACCCTATCTGTCACTCCTTTCAAATACTAAAGATAGCAACTGATTTAGGAATATAGTTATTGCAACCAAAAAAGAAAAGGCCTTATTAGGGTCATTGTAAATCAGGAATGGACTTTTAGAGTATTGTGAAATTCTAATGAATACTTTAAATAGGTGTTTAGTGTTTATTGTTATACTGTTAGCACAACACTTAGGTACATGTGCAATATTGTGTGCTGTCACGAATATAGGTCCAGACTTGGCACTTAAGATCTTAGCTACTGATTTTCACAAGCAATATCCGTTAAGGTATATAATACTATTCCTGATCATATAAAAGCTCTGAACATAAAAATGTTCAAAATAGAGTTACTTAATTGGTTAAGGACAAAAAACTTACATTCTGTACAAGTGTTTTTGACATCAAAATAGTTTAATTGAATAGCCTGTAAACTACCTAATTATAATTCATACCATATAATAATTTTATATACCATGTATGACATCATAAATATATGCATGCTTTAATTAAGGCTAAATGTGAATTAGAAGTTATATTATTATTATTTAAGAACTCAATTTCAATTCAGGGCCCATACCCATGAACTTCACTAATATCAGCAATTTAAGTTGTGACATACAAGCTACATGTAGAACATAACATAATTATACAATTTTACAAAGTGAAAGAAGTTACACGAGATTCCATCTGGGCTTCTTTTGGACTCTACCAGAAAATATCAATGAGCAATGCTAGTTGGGATGGTGAGAGAAATCCCAACAATGGTTATTATTGATGTTGGTTAATTTTCCTGGATTTATTTTTTATATGGATTTTTCTTCGTGTTAAGACGTGTAATAATGGATTATTAAGTTTATTATTGATTTGACTCTGACTTGACTCAAAATCACTAGATGCAGTTCTACATATTTACACATTCCTGTGACTCGAGGAATAAACTATACAACCTTACGAATCCAATACCAAAGGTGAAATAAGAAGACTGGTAACAGCTCTTGCGTACACTGCGCTCACCACTTCGAGATTTCTTTTTGCTTCATTGCTCAGTACCTTTTCTAGGCACAGTCACAATATTATTATTTTTTCTGCGGCATATAGTGTTTCCCAATCCTTAACACAACATTGCTCACACTACTGCTTCCAAACAGAATATATGGTACTCCAGTGATATCCACACAGATGTATTCTACTCAAGAGCTCTACCAATTAGTATAGGGAATTCAAAAAGTATTCAGAGGTTAATTACTACCGTTTTAGAGTTATTTTCTCACGTGGACCATCCTGGTGAATGGTCAGTTGCCAGTTACTGGTTGAGAAGTTATTCTTAATACGGTTTTTACTAAGAACTTTGTAAATGACTTTGTTGACCTTTTCTAGGCACAGTTACAATATTATTATCTTTTCTGTGGCATATAGTGTTTCCCAAACCTTGTCACAACATTGCTCACACTACTGCTTCCAGACAGAATATATGGTACTCCAGTGATATCTTCACAGATGTATTCTACACAAGAACTCTACGAATTAGTATAGGGAATTCAAAAAGTATTCAGAGGTTAATTACTACCGTTTTAGAGTTGTTTTCTCACGTAGACTATCCTGTCTAAAAGAATAACTGGCCAGTTGGTTAATAGTCGGTTACTGGTTTAGAAGTTATTCTTAATGCCGTTTTTACTAAGAACTGGCTAGATTGATTGATTGACTGTCTAAGTTATTATATTTTATTGAGTAAATCAGAAGTGTATCGGGCAGGAGGAAATGGATTGAATCTGTTAAAATCTTACCTCCGTAATCACAGACAATATACATTTTTTACACTAATAAAGAGACCGTATCTGTATTTATGGAGATCACGCAGGGTGTACCACAAGGCAGTGTACTTGGTCCTTTATTATTAATCATGTAAGAATAAACTTTCAACTCAGAAATAAAACTAGGATTGCAATGATATTTTTGGGTTTAATTCCTCTTCAAATCCAATACGGCGTTCCGTATAACAGCTCGATGACAAGTGAGTCAAATCCTATCCACCACAGAGAATGGTCACAGTCACACAGATCAGAATGTGGCCAGCACAGTAACGAGTATCTGTGGTGGTTATGTGCCTGTAAAACCCGCGTTTGTCACAATCACTGAACTTGCTACCATAGACCACGGACAACGTCCACAGATGCTCGTTACTAGATTCAAGAGTATTATTATTGTATACAGACACAGAATAAAGGTTGTCTTACAGCTCGGCCATCCTATTCAAAGTGAGTCCTCACACTTTAATTATGTTAATAACGTTACATGGATACTATACAAAAATATTTACAAATCATTAAAATGTTAATTTTAAACTTATATATATTTACTTATATCTAATTTCACACATCTTGCACAATGTCACGATCTACAATCATCTGTGCGATACCAATTTCTTGATACCATTCGCATTCTGCACTGATTGCTCGTAACTTGCATTCATATTTATATATTCCCACCGTAATCTACGATCATCTATGCGAAACTCTGTTAAGGTTTTATTCGGTGTCTGCACTGATCGCTTACGGTATTTTAGTGCGTATACATTTATTCGGATTCCAATCTCTTATCTCTGATCATGATCTGATATATAAATCTTTCTTAATGTAATTTAAATTATCATGTGTTCTGCAACGATCTACGACCATCTATGCAATGCTGAGTACCCACTCAATGCTATTCGTTTCTGCACTGGTCGCTCATCACAGAAAACTTAACATACGTTTAATCCTGAGCTGTTACGTGTTCTGCAACAATCTACGACCATCTATGCAACAATGAGCACCTACTCAACGCTATTCGTTTCTGCACTGATCGCTCATCACAGAAAACATAATTATCGATTTAGGACAGTAACAATTTCATAATTTTCAATCTTATCTTTCAATTTAGTTATCACTATCGTTAAGTTCGTTGTCATTTTCGCTACCACTGTCACTGGAACAATCATTAAAATTAAGCGACGCATGTATCTTATCGATTGCTATTACATTCTCATATCTTTTGTTTCCTTTTCTGGTGAGTGGAGTATCTTCTACCAGAAATCTGTCATTCGGTAAAATTTTTGTAATTCGGTATGGACCCTGAAATTTAGGTATAAGCTTTTTTGATTTACCTACATGTTCTTTATTAACTACAGTCCTTTCAATCCTTACAAGGTCACCTATCTTATGAGATCTTGCGTGCTTTCTATTTTTGTCAAACCTAAGCTTGGCAGCTTGTTGATCCTTATCAATCTTTTCTTTAGCAACAGACCTCAGCTGTATCAAGTCATTCCCGCTTACCAACTGATTCGTTCCAGTTATCACGTCTCCCAACACATTTTCTGTCGTTGTAACTAGCTTACAACCAAATAACAATTCCGAAGGACTTTTCCCTGTAGTCTTATTTACTGTAGTGTTAATACGTAGCCGGATATCACTTACATGTTCGTCCCAGGTATTTCAGTAAAACTATGGCCGATGAGCACCGGATATTTTATTATACCATCGTCAACTATGAAAACGTCAACCTTCTCAGTAATATCTTGAATGCCAATTTCCGCACACGCAGTACCTATTGGCATAACGATATTATTGCCCAATCCTCTCATAACTGGCAATTCACCTACTGTCCAACCAATCCCCAATCGTTTTGCCTCACTGCATTGTATGAGTGTGCACTGGCTACCCAAGTCTACATATCCTTCCGTCAGCGTGCCATTCACTTTTAAAGGAAGTACATACTTACTGTTGCTAGTAATGTCGATATCAACCTGCATAACTGTCTATTGTGTACCACCGTCAGGCTGCTTAGTCAGTTCACTCGGAAACCGGGGGCAATTAATAGCTATGTGACCTATTTTGTTACAGACATTACACCTTAAAATCTTTTTCGTACATTTGAAACTAAAATGTCCCGTTTCATTACAGTTAAAACAAACGATAGGCGTATTAGACTGTGATTTCGATTGTTTTGAATCATTATTACCAAACTGCCTTGAACCGGAACAAGCATTGTTTGATAAAATGATCCTTTTATCTTGACTGGTTTTCGTCCTATCGTACTCTCGACTGTGTTGTTTAACTGACTGAAAATAATTTAACACCTCTTCCGGTTCACGACATTTGGCTGCCTTGGCACCTAACCGTAAAGAACGGTCTTCTATTCGGTACAATAGACAATCGACAGCACGCTTACCGAAAATTTCACGGTTCAACAAATTAATTTTTTCGTAGTAATATAACTCTAATGATTCGTTAAATTTGACACGCTTACACAACATATCGTTTAATAATTCGGCATAGTCGTCACTGCAAGGAAAGGAGTCAATCAATTTATTTTTCCATTCAGGCCACGAAAATGACATCGTAGGTAACGCTTGATACCAAGTACGGGCAACACCAGCTAATCTGGGTAATGTGTAATGTATGATTTGATCATCACCCCAATTGTATAACTTCGCACATTCGTCTACCTTATTAAGCCACATGTGGATGGTCTGGCCTTTGATCATAGGGTCGAATTCGGGAATAACATTTCCTAACATCGGAAACTTGTTGCCTTCTGGCTTGGCACTTTTCAATGATTTTACTAACTCATTCAAGAATAGTTGGGTTTCCCTATTAGCAAAACTAGATTCATTACCGTGCTTGTTTAAGGGTGTGCTACTTATGTCGCTACTCGAAGAGCTGTCACGATCAGACGACCGTCGTCGACGTCTCGCACGGCGCTGGTCATCACGCTTCCTCTCCGTGCTGCGGCTGGCACGTTGCTCGTAGTCACGTCGGCGGCTGTGCTTCCGTTTTCGTCGACGTCGTTCTTCAGTACGTGTTTTAGATCGGCTTTTTCGCTCATCTTGGTCCGTTGATCTACTGCGATTACCTTTGCATCGTTTAGGACACTTCACGCTAGATTTACTTTTACTGCTCTTATGGTCACGACGACGGCGCTTGCGTTTCGACTCTGCAATGTCCGGAGTAAATCTTGATCGGCTCCTTCGAGATGGGTTATTATCAATGTTGGCATGTTCCATTTTAATAATCGGGCGCCTTTTCCAAAATTTGTGGGTGTGCTGTCTTGATCCCACTTCTGAGTTGTAAGAATAAACTTTCAACTCAGAAATAAAACTAGGATTGCAATGATATTTTTGGGTTTAATTCCTCTTCAAATCCAATACGGCGTTCCGTATAACAGCTCGATGACAAGTGAGTCAAATCCTATCCACCACAGAGAATGGTCACAGTCACACAGATCAGAATGTGGCCAGCACAGTAACGAGTATCTGTGGTGGTTATGTGCCTGTAAAACCCGCGTTTGTCACAATCACTGAACTTGCTACCATAGACCACGGACAACGTCCACAGATGCTCGTTACTAGATACAAGAGTATTATTGTTGTATACAGACACAGAATAAAGGTTGTCTTACAATCATTTCGGTAAACGAACTCACAAAATTTGGAAATAATAATGTGGTACCTACCATTTGCTGACGACAGTACAGTTATGTTGACGAACCAACTAAAACATAATCTAGCTATAATAAACGCAGACATAAATTAATTTTGAAAGTTATTGCTTCATGGCATAAATATAACAATTTATTAATAAACATGGAAAGAACGAAATTATATATAATCATATTAATTACATTTAGAAACAGAGTTATGAGTATGTTGATGATGAAGGTTGAGATGATGAGTATGCTGACATTGAGGTACATGATAATGATAAAAAAATTAGTAAGGCAGATACAGCCTAGTTTTTAAGTCTACATCTTGATTGTAAGTTATATGAAAGTATCATGTTGAATACGTCTGCGGTAGACTTGAAAATGTATTAATTCTGTTTCAATGCTTGCTAAAGATGTGAACGTCTGTATTGCGTTTCGGTGTTATTTTCTGGGGCAACACAGTGAACAAAGATAGGCTCATATCTTTAATTTTCTTTTGAAAAGTTGGATGACAGCGGTTTGTAAGCTGCATCAAGATGAAACATGTTAACCGTACTTATACATTTAAAACATGTCCATCATTATATAATACTAGTTACTGCCCGCGACTTCGTTCGCATATCTTTTCTTAAACCTTCTACGAAGTAAGTATTAGAAAACATTTAAAAAAGATGAATGAAATCGGTAAATCTGTTCTCAAGTTATAGCGTGATCAGAAGAAATGGGGGATCATTTTAATAAGGTTTCAGCATATCTATAGGGTATAATAATAAATATATATATATCATATATATAACCCGTATTTATATATAAAAAAATGCTTAATTTTTTTTAATGCTTTCTAATACTTCGTAGAAGGTTAATACATTAAAAAAAATTTGAAAAGATGGGGAGTCATGGCGATGCCGAAAGATGAGCCTACTACTACGCTAACGAAGTCGCGGGCAGTCACTACTCTATTAAATAAAATTGAACCCCTATTCTTCCTGGCCACGCTATAACTTGAGAACGGCTTTACTGATTTCATTCATCTTTTTTTTCAAATTTATTCAAATACTTCGTAAAAGGTTTATACATCAAAAACATAAGAAATGATGGGAGGTTATGGCGAGGCTTACTAAGCGAACGAAGTTGCGGGCAGTCGCTGGTAAAGTATAAAATCGTTTGTTCAACAGTACACGACCTAAACTAAAAGAATGTTTTTCTCTTAACTAATAATCAACCATTGTAAGTATATAATGTGGTTCCTTGAATATTTATTTATTTACCACCAAGCATACTTCTGTATCTGAAAGTCTAATTATTACAGATACTTCATTTGATTCTATTTCATGCCAAATGGCCTAATACAGCTGAAATAACCATATATTTTAACAACTTAATATTAGTTACCTGTGTTTGCAATTTTGATTTGATTTTAAAGATTTCGCCAAAAAGTGTCGCTAAGAAAGTAAATGCAAGATTATTCGTATAGGTAGGTGTTTTAAATTATTCTACACTATAATAAAAATAAATATACATATAATAAAGCTGTTTAATTGGCTTTAGAAGCTCAGCAGCAAATAAAACATCCTTGCCAAAGTTTTATTTTAAAGCTTAACCCGTGAGAAGGCGCGCCTAATGTTGTTACACGGATAGGCGCGCGCGAGCAAATAGCTCACACTACTTTAAATGCTTATATTTCTGCAACATTAGTATAATTGGCTATAAATGGATCCATAATAAATAAAACAACATTAATTTAATATAAAACAAGAGTTTTAATTAAAACTATGAAAAATAAAAGGAATTTCTACCTCAAATAACAAATTAATTAATTTTGGACCTACAATCTTTGGTAGTCTTAAAAAAATCCCGATAAATAAAAAACTGAAAACTAAATTTAATAATTTCACTCTTCCATGAGATCAAGATAAGTGTGCCTCTCAAAACACATTGAACATATATACGTTATGTGATCGGTGCAGAGTAATTGCTTGCACGAAGTGCATGCTTTTTCTAAAAGACCGGATGAAATCCAAGGAAATAATAAAATAATTATAATAATAATAATTTATTTCCAAAATCATACCAGAAACCTATATAAAAAATTATACAATGTTAACATTTTTGTTGTCTTAAGTAATATAAAAGTTTCCTCTCTTCTCGTTTACAATCCTCTTTCAACCACGAAGAAATTTCGAAGATTTTGTGCATTATACAGATCGTACATTTTTCACGTGTGTTGTAGCTGATAACATAAAACATTAGCATTAAAATATGATCTTAGAGTTATGTACCCGATAAAAAAAATTTGTGCAAATTAACATAATAATACACAAGAAAAATACAATAACATGTTTTTATATGAAAAATAAATACTTACGCGAATGGGCGCGCGATGAGCAAATTGCCGCACGACAGTGCAGGCCTTCCACAAGTGCTTCACTGCGCGGAAGCAGCGGGACTGAGCGATGCGTGAATTGCGCGAGGGGAGAGGGGTTGAATAGTTAGGAAGGTACCTAGGAGCTCGGGACGATATGTGGTCAGGAACACCAATAACTTTCTCAATTAATTTTTGTGTGAGCAAATTGCTCATAGCGCGCCTTCTCACGGGTTAAAAGGTCACTTATTGGTAAAGAAACAACAACATAGTTCTAATATTTTTGCTCAAGCAGGTAAGTAAAATATTTTAAATAATACCAACTAATACCTCTACATTCAGTAATCGGGTAAAAACCGCATACCTATCAATAAAATGATTATTAACTTTTTCTGCGTGTCGTAAAGATTTAATTTAAAACCACATTATGGTTGCACGTAATGATAGCTAGTAAAAAGTGTGGGAGATTTTTTCTTCGAATGTCATTGAGTTGCGTAATATCGGAATCTTCTGACGAGAGTCTTTTCAAACGAGTCGTTTGTCACTTGTTATTATGTTTTTTCCGGAGTAGGTGTTGGCTTCCAAGTAATCTAGCAGTACTCCATACAAATGCCTCTATTTTACCATGCAGTAGTTTAAGGCCCATTCACATAATATTCCTATTTGCTCTTAATGCTTAACGAAATTGATATATCATTTAAATCCGTCTTTTGCTTGAAATTCATTTGGACAAAATAACGATCTTGCACCACCGTTTCTAGGAGTTCTTTCATGCATTGTCTTTGCACCTGCAAAGTAACTATACGTAGATTTAGGTACTATCTCGCTCTGCCTCCCGTGACTCAAAGTGACCATCTGGCAGGAACATTTAAAGTACTAAAAAGTAGTTTATCTGATAATCATAGGTATAAGTTAATATATATGAAAATGTTATCCAAGTTCGTTCAGCCATTTCAGTTATATTTCGTGCATATTTAGAGTGTATTATTGCTAATTATTCAGTAACAATAATACACTTTTTTATACATTATTAGGTGACGGCACAATCACGAGGCCCATCTAGTGTTAAAAGTTGTGACCTGTGCCTATAACAAATGCATTATCATAAGTGACGAACTTCACTGCGCCCGTAACTCTGACACATTGAGAGCCTACTTATAAACTGCCTCAAATGACATTATTTAGAAGTGTGCACAGCAAAATTGTTCTGCGCCGTACCAAACATCGCCATTCAAATTTAAGCAGTGTTATATGGCCATAAGTTGTTAAGTCGCATGTGCCTGTAATTTTGCCGGCAACCATACCTTCAACCAAATCGCAGTATTGCGAACATTATTGCTTCAGGGTATAAAAAGGTATGGTGGCAGTACATCCGCGGTCGAGCTCGTACACAAAGTTTTGTACGTGCATAGGTATAACATAATTCCGAATTTAATCGTTAAGGTCTATAGCTGCGCGAAGAAGTAACAAACATAGATATGTATTTATTAGTATGACAAACCAATTTAATTGAAATAAGATTTTGTCTCATTTTAATTGAATTTTGCTGGATATTCTTAAAAAGAGCTGGGTATAAATATATTTTCATACCACTTCGTGATTACAAGACTGTGTCTTACCTACACATGAAAGTCATAAATTCTAACGCCTTATGGATTATTTACTTTGTAACTATATGCCGTCTATGTAAACCAACCATAGGGGCTGGAGAAAGAAGCAAGTTGTGAGAGGCAAGTTTTATAATCCTATTCAAATACTTTTATTTTGCGATTTTTTGATTGCAACAAAGCTCCTTAATTCGCTACATAATTCCATAAAATTTCATCAAAATTTTCGACTACGCCGTTGGGACTTCTTGTATGCAAGTATAATTTAAATATTTTAATAAATCCATAACTGTTCGTCAGTAGTTATTATAACTATAAAAGTTATATCATATTCCTTTCAGTAGTTTACCTCTTTGTCGTGTACCTATCTACTAATTTCAAAACTTGCTGTTGCGGCTTTTATAATCATATAATAAAATTATCATAAAACACTATTCCGTTACGTTGTACGTAGTTTTATGATAATTATAGAATCAGTGATGTTTGATTTGAAATAATAAAAACAAGTGTTTATACATCGTACATAGTACTTATACCTTTTTCACATTGCCTTGATAAATATTACTGCAACAAAATTTTGATAACTGGATTTTTTTTATTTAACGGAGCCATGTTTTTGTACTCAAATCCTTCAATACGACAAATATTTGAAAGACACTATGTAAGTAAAGTAACAGATGAAGAATTTAAATTGTATTTTTTAAACATATTATGTGCATAGTTTATCGAGCAAAATGGTTACGATGTTACCTAAAGTTTTGGATTTCGTAGACCTAAAGGGTATTTAAAATCGTGAAAATAAACTTAGCCAAACACATACGGGAACTGCCAAAGATCAAACAATCAGAAGCGGTGACACAAAGGTAACTGAACCAACATTTGCCTACACGCACGACTAGCTGCGAAGGAATGCGCGGAGAATGCACAGTAAAAACTTTGTGGTCCTTCCGTAATGTTGAATGGAAGTAGCTCTAAGTTATTATAATAAATAAATACTTATACGTAGAACGTTAAGAACAAAAAAGTCCTAAATAACTAACACAAAACATTATTAACCTATTGAAAGTAAATAAAGTAACAGAGCCAATAAAATTTTAATCCCAATAAATCATTTGTACAAAGTATAAAATCTGCGGTTAGTCCAAATGATCCTTACATGTTTGGAAATAATGACCAAAAAGACCGTATCCTGGTTATTTGTGGATATTTCTTATTATTAATTTTAGTTCCCAAGCTTTGCAATGGCTCAGTTCCTTTTCTTCACACAACGATTTCCTTCAAAGAAGTTGAGGGATGACAATGGCTCACCTCCTGTTTTAGGCAATCAAAAGTATAAATGACGATTTTTGGGCGGTTATTCACATTTGGTGAACGGATCATATTGAAATCCTGGTCATTTAGATATAAAAATAGAGAGTAAGTATGTGAGCTGACAATAGAGAGTAGAAAAGTGGGACTTTAAACGGTTCGAATACTAAAATCATGACAAATGGAGAAGAGGTAGCTGTAAGAGTAAACCGAGAAAATATAGAATATGTTAAGGAATATACTTACCTCGGCCAATTTATAGCATCTAAGGATTGAACTGTAAAATAAATAGATATAAGAACTGGGATAGCTTTGAAGAAGTACTAGGGATTGGAAGAAGTAATGAAAAACCAAGAGATTAACACAACATTCAAGACAAAAGTATATAACGTTGCCATTCTACCATGCCGATGCCAGATATGACATCAAGATCAGGGCCTAAGGAAAGAAGACGAAAACAAACTAGCCGCGTGTCAGAGAAAGATGGAAAGAAGTATGTTAGGAGCAAAACTATCAGACCAAATAAGTTACAACATAATTAGACAAAAAAAACCAAAGTTCGACACCTAATTAAGTACTAGAGCATTAAAATGGGATTAGGCGTGACTTAAATTCAGAATGGATAACGATAGGTAGACAAATAAAGTTATAGAATGGATCCTAAGAGAAGACAAACAAAAAAGATGAAAGCCAATCAGACAATGGCAAGATATTTTCACACAGAGAAATTTGACATTGAGATATTTAATATAAAAGTGTAGTAAAGTATTAATTAATTGTAATAATAAATAATTTGTAATCATTTAATCAAATTCAAAAATAATATCAACAAGAAATGGAATTTAATATGCATGGATGATATATTTGTGTAGTTGAATAAAAGGCTTTTTTTACTTTTACTTTACTTTAATTTATTAATTAAAAGAAATACTCGTACAGCCACAGAATAAAAAAAAGGCAAAAAAAGAACACAGCAGCCAATATGATTACTTTTTTGCAAATCGATCATTGAAAATCATTTACAAGTTTTGTACGAGTTTTCGTTCCATGTCCCATTCATTTCACATATATTGTTACTTCTTATGACCAGACTTCTGATGTGACTTTAAATATGAATGTCGTACGTCTAGTTTAAAGCGATGTTAACTGTGCGTGAACATTGCTAAGTAAGTTTTAAAAGGAGAAAGTTAGTTAGAACGATTAAATTGTTTTTAAATAGTTTAACAGAACTATAGGCGAATGATTTGTATATAAATTTACTGTGAGCGTGGCAAACATTTCTGTAGACATAATAGAAAATGTTAAAACCATATCCTAGTCTACAGAATTAATATCAATTTAAGTTCAAAAAGAGAAGAACTGTCGTGGTGTAGCTGTGAACTCACATTCTGATTTCTATATGGCAGGTTAAATCCAGCGTTTCTTTGTCCGTCACGCAGCTGTCAAGTGTGAACATCGACTCAACAAAACAATAAAACAGTAATTTTCCAACCAATTCCAATTTGTTTAAATAATTTTATTTTCTAGCATTAAAATAGTAACTTAGCACACATGTGATGTTAATTCCTAGGACGCTTCTCTTTTTGCATGTACTTTTTGAATCAGCACAAGTATTTTTTGGAAATAATATTGCCTGGATTATCTCGAGTAGAGCAGCTTACCCGTCGTTTTCCATACGAGTACATCACGTCAATTTTCCGACACCATCATCTGCGAGTATGTAGTTTTTTGTCAACGAAAAATGCATCTTATTGCATTACGGACACCGTACCACAGAATAAATAAGAGACCGTAGTTCATATTGCAAAATCAAACAGTGTCCAATCTTCAGATATATATTATAGTTCAAGTAGGTACTTATCAAAGTGCACATTTTGGAATCCAGTGCAGATGCCAAAATCATTACATTGTATCATCATATATTACGCTAATCAAATCACCCTCTTTTTAAACTTTGTTGACTGTAAACGTGTTCAGAAATTAATTAGTTGTTAATTTTTAGAGTCAATATTCATACATGGTATAGCCCAGGGTATCCCGAAATAATTTTGTCTACTGCCCACTTTGATATTAAATTATTATTTAAAGGCCCCATTTTTTACCTGCATAAAAACCAATATAACTTCTGGAGCTACTAAACATTCATTTTAAACGAGACTTTTACTATAACTCGCAAGATTAAACCTCAGACCTGAGCGCAGTAGGTAGTGTACTACCGTATTGCGTGAACGCAATGGCTAATGAGAATTATTATTGAAACACAACTTTATAGTATTCAGACAGAATATCTATACTGTTTAAGAAGTTGTTTTTTTTAATTATTATTGCTTTTGTTCACAGACTCAATGGGTCCGTGGCAATGCTTACATTTATATTTTAAACTTAGTTTTTTTTTTTATAATTACTAACGGAATGCATTTTTTTTTCACAGGAGGACATTTTTTTTTCTTTACTAAACTTACATAATACATTTATGAAGGCCTGAAGTGCACTTTGAAAACGTGAAGGGCACAATACGATAAGAGCAAGAAGGGCTCAAAACTTTATTTTTTTAAATTTCTTAGCCTGAGGGGCACATACAATTTAAGAAGAGGCCAGAGGGGCATTTTTGCTTTTTTTTTGTACACAAATAGACTTTTAACTAATTTCTTAATATCGTACATACTGAGAGCATACCGGCTCCCACAAGCAGCGCCCGTTCACGAGCTTGTCACGTGTGCCAGCAATCGCCCTCCTCAACCATATTTGAGGGAAGAGGACGACCCGCCATACGACGCCGCCGCGAGAAGAAGCCTTTTAGTGAGCGTGAATGCTCAAGGTATACACGCATACATAATACAAAAGCCGTCGGTGTCTAATTTTTTTTTTTATAACCAATTTTTATTTAAGTCTGCTTTCTCCACCCGGCCCAGGGCCTCCGTCACATCCACATTCCGATATTTTATGGCCATCTGCAAGTTGTAATCACGGATAGCATTTGGTGACGCAGACACCGCACGCCGCACGAAACGGCTGATGGCGTCTTCTTCATCGTCGGCGTAGTAGGTGAAGGTCCTGGTGTGCCGCGAGACTGCAACCACTGCGTGCGGGACGCTCTCGTGCAGACTCATGTTGCCCTTGGTTTTAATGGCGATGACCGACTCGTATGTCAGTCCCTGTGCTTCATGGATGGTAAGGATGCGTGACCCCGTGCCTCCACCATAACCCTGGTTGGTCAGGGTCCCCTTTTCTTCCTAAGTGTGTACTAGGAAGAGGGTGTTGGGGAGGGTGCTGGATATATGCACATCTCTGTACCTTCTCTGCTCCAGGGATCTAATATGTGCGTATCTGCGTATCTAATACGTGGGGCTGAGGAATATATACCTGAATACATTTCCCTCAATAATAGGTTTAATAAGTTTGTAGATATCAGGTTCCAATTTACTCAAGAACACAACGCCCTCATTTTATTTCTGGGTCTTTTACTGCCCCTATTTAGGCAAAATTTTTGTCTGTTTATCTGATTCTCTGTGCGTTTGTGCACGCTAAGTAAGCCACATCAAAGTGGTGTTCACTTATATATCGAGGTAATCTTATAATTTAGCGTTTGTTTCATGTCAAACGGTTCATAAATAAATAAAAAATATTGAAATTTAAAGAATAAGTCTCTTGCCACTACACCAAGACTAAGCGAGCAATGCCGCTGGCGGGTCAACTACAAGTAATTCATAAATATCGAGTCTATATCGATGTTCATAAAATATAAAACAACGTAAAATTTCAAAACATATTCAGAAAAAAAACGAATCTTTAATTCTAAATTACTTTTTTAATTGAAGCTGTTTTATTTAAGTCCATAACTTTTGTAACCTTCCTATTGCTAAAACTTACGTACCGCGCAGTGGAGTATATGACGGTATGCTGAACGAGTCCCGATGTTTTGCATTCGTATCGATATTCTATAGAAGTCGTGCGGGTTTCGTTACGGTTGCGAAAGCATACAACGGTTCTGTGATTTATATGTTTTGCTGTCACTGATATCCACCTTTTAACGACATTTTATTTATTTCCACTGTATGTTTTTAATGGTAAAAGTTTTCAATAAACATATTGCTACTTACGGGATGAAAACCGTGATATTTATTTTAATGAGCTCCCAATATTTCGACAGTGTTGCAAGCGCCATGATCTCGGGACGACTGGAGAATGTGGGTGGATGGATGAATTAACATTAAGAGCAGACATAACTGTCTACCCTCTTTCTCTGTAAAGAGGTAAGAGTAGAATACCACGGTTTTCATCCCGTAAATAGCAATATGTTTATTGAAAACAACCGTGAAAGTTTAAATCAGGTAAAAGTTTTGTATCAGAACGGCTTAATTAAATACTAGTAGTTCTTTAAACAGTAGACCTCGCGATCACATAGTTATCATTGGCGATTTTTCGCAGTACTTCATAATATATTATTTTGGAAACCACTTGGCCAATTGCGCTTATATATTTAAAATTCCTCTTTAAAATCAGGTACCTAATGTGTGTACCAAATTTTATCAATATTGGTTGGTATAGCACTGCAGCAAACTTCCCCTTTTGTCAGACAGATGAAAGTCAATTTGGCCAGTTTAAAATCAACTTCAATGATGTTTGCGCACGGCAGCTGTTAGATTCTCAAAGAGCAAACATCGTTCCATCTCTGACAACATCCGTGAAACATATGACGAGATGACAAGAAACGTTGAAAAAACAACCTTACGTAGGTACAAGAACGATATCTCATAAAGTAGGTACTTGTCATCGGTGAGCTCGTCGACGAGCCTGCTTTCATCGCTTGGTCAATAAGCCTGATAATTCGTACGATATTCTCTTTGACCAGGTGTTTTTCAGATATACCAAAATTTATATTTATTATCATATTCTATTTTCTCGCTCCCCTTTGCATACAATAAAAATAAAATATTATTTTTATGTTTTATCTGTGCTTAGAAGAATGTTTTTTCAAATTTTTACTCAACTACTCTTTACTTTGTACCCTTCTAGTATATTGTTAAACAAATTGACGACTCCATTAGCAAAGTTGGTAGTGACCCTGCCTTCGAAGAACGAGGTATCTTATTCGACGCCTGAACGGAGAAAATATTTTTATAATAAGCAGAAATGTTTTTTGTCGTGTTTTGTATGTTGTGATGAGATATTGTGAGTTCATGCTGCCTCCTGCGATACACGAAATCCTAGTGCGAGGGTGTAAAGCCGCGTTGACATGATCAGTCTGCTCGGACCGAGTGCACTCGTACGAGTAAACTTCATACGTGTGCACTACGATAGCTGTTGATACTAACATAGTTCACTCTGATCATTTTCTTAATTTTTCCAATTATTTTCATCAGTCAACCTCTTATAATAAATTCCTAAAAATCAAAAAACAGTTTGAACTCCCTAAAGCGGTCCCGAAAAGTATCTACCTCTTCTGCTTCGTGCATTACTACATTATCTACTTGTGTCACGCTTTTTTGCACGAGACGTTTGCTTGTCGTAAGTATACGCCATTTTTTTGTTTTCCTATTCGTATACGAGGTAACTCGGAAAAGTTAAACATGATCCGAGTCTACACGGATCGGACGTCGTCCGAGTGCGCTCCGATTATGGGTTGCCACAAACCGAGTTGCATCCGAGTACGTATCCGAGTCCACTCGGTCCAACCAGACTCTGATCGTGTCAACGCGGCTTAAGAGTATGTAAACGTTACCTAAGTTACTGTAATTAAACCATAATAACCTCAAAACTTGGTTAAATATAATTCTAGTCATATCATTACCTCAATATTTATCAAAATAATATGAAATGGACAAATATGATTACGTTAATGATAATGCGAAAACTAATTTGAAATTACAAAAAACATAGAATTTTTTATTAATGCTGTATTAACTTATTTATTAATGATACGCCTTCCCATAATTTGCCATTTTGGGCCAATGTTAGCACTTATGGGGCATACAAGCAGCTTGCACCAGTGAGAACGTATTTCAATTAAACTTCCTTCGAAATTGGCATCGGCCTGTATAAATCAGCTCGGTAAGCGAACTCATTATTCACTCTCACAACTCACTTAATCATAAATCATTTAGTGATAAGAAACACGTCTCTGTTTCTCTTAACCCGCTCTATCCCACAAAAGGAGAACTAGACATTTTTTTGCACATTTTGAAATCACTTTGAAAGTTATCTTAGTTACCAGCTCAGGAAGAACAAAGTAAATATTTTTTATATGAACTTTATAGATTTGTGTTTTTGTATCTCACTATTCTCACTTTGTGATCAGTGATGATGCGGTCGAAGGTGGTACCACACTAGATATAAAATGGTGACTGGTTAAAGAACAGGGGCCGGAAAACAAAAGTAAATTGTTTTTATGGTCCTTAAGGGAATTGCATAGCTAGTACTTGTCCATACTAAAAGAAAAACTCTTCTTTTTTCAGAAGTTTTATTATGGTTTTTAAAAGTATATTTATATTACTTTGAAATACTGAAAGAATCAAAATGTACGGGCATAGTAAACATGTGTTGATTGCATGAAAAGAAAATCACTTAAATCGGACAATGTTAAGAGGTAGAAAAGAGTTTTTTCTTTTAGTATGGACAAGTACTAGCTATGCAATCCTCTTAAGCACCAGGAAAAAGAAATTAAAATGCAACAATTTTTCAAGTAACAGATAATAGATATAATATAGGTTATAACTATGTTATCCATGGTGGGCACTCCTGGTGTCCGCCTAACTAGCTAAGACCATCAAGTTTGAAAATCTGTCGCTAAGCACTTAATAACACCGTGTTCCGCAGCTGTCCTTGAGAGCCACGAGCTATTCTAGGTCTAAAATGTGATATTTACTATCATCTACCGCATCAACACTGACCATCAAGTAAAAAAGGGTCTATCATATCAAGCTTAAAAAAAAAGAAAACAGCTCTTTACATGTAATCAAATGACCATAAAAAAGCATTAATAAGATCTTTGGCTATATAAAAGTAACTGTTAAGAGAAATTCTTACATTGTAGCTATTTGTAATCTCTATTTATTTCCTATTACCGTAAGGATACTTAAATCAGAAACAGTATGGGGTCTTTGTAAAAGTTATAGTGCACGTTTTATGCCAGAAGCACCATTGGAGTAGCTTGAAAAGTTAATAGTAATAGTGGCATTTGTTATGTAAAATCAAAACCATTTCTATGTGAAACACTTAAATTGTCACACAAAAAGCACTCTTAAAAGTGCCATTGAGAAGAAGATGACAGGTCGGTTGGTGCATTTAGTAGCACCCCTGCCTTGTGAGCCGCTGGTCTCGGGTTCGATCCTCGGACAAGTCAAACATTTGTGTGCATGAACATATTTGTCTGACCCGTGTCTGAGTGTGTATATCAGTCATTAGGATACCATTGTACATCTGCCTAGTGTTATTACACTAGGCAGAGAAAGGCTGAACCTACATTAAGAATATTGCATTCATACTACTCGTTTTCACCAAGAAACAAGTCAAATACCTACTAGTTTTGAACAAATCTTGTGAAAATCTAATTATTTGTTTGTGAACCTGATATGAATGAAAACGTGTGATCGTAGAATTGTAGAAAACAAGAAGTTCACAAATAATTTTAACCGGCACTTTTCATACAAATTAAATACAACAAGTTTTATACATGTATGTATACGTAAGAATTGTTCTTCTTTTTAATATTAAATGATTAATGCGGTGTCTGAATAAAGTGTTATATATCTATACGAATGTGAACAATAAACGAAAACTTGTACAGTACATAATTATGATTATTCCTTGGTGAAAAGTAAGGGTTAGAGAGAAAAATACATATCCTCGTATACGGGATTCGAACCGTCGAAATCCCATATCAGGCGCCACGACCGCTAGGCCACTGACACCCATCCAAGTGTCGAATTTTAGGCCCTAGTGGGGCGGAGCAACATTTATCGAATTACTTGACAAGCTTTATAAGGTCTAACGAATAGTATATATACAAACTGAAATATATTCAGAGCATTTTGATTGATACACCTAATTAAATTATTAATGTAATATTTATATTTTTGTCGTTTTGCAACCTCTTGTTATATTTAGCACGGCGAGTTTTAATTTATATTATTTATATTTTCTGATGTCACACCACAGAATCAATTACAGTACGTTATGCTCTAACGTTGTTATACAAATACACGTTTACTCAAATGTAAACGGTTTACCTACAATTTTGCCCTGCAGAGAATGCAACAGTTGAACAATGTAAACAAAAACCCCAGAAAATTGTATCCGAATTACTTTATTTCGAAGTCTAACTATTTTTGGATGTATTAAAAACATTTTGTATAAAGCTTTTATACTGCTGTAAGATATATACGAGTATAGTGGTAGCACCAAGCTTAAGGCTGCGGTTAATTCAGGTTATGTTACTGCTTTAACTAACTACATTCTTATTATATTCAGTTCAACAAAAAGGCATTTGCCCCAATAGTTTACCACTAAAAGGTCTTCCGTATACACTGTATACTATATATTCGGTATACTATACAGTCTATCTTCTGTAATCTGGTTTATCTTTTACACAGCAAAACTTTAAATTCGGACGAGAAATTGTATATTTTATTTTTTAATTGTGCCTTAGAGTGTACTATTGATAGTCAATGATGCAGTTGTATATATAATAGATACATTAATTATTATATATACATATCTTCCATGATATGATTTAATTTGTACTCAGCAAATCTCTAAATTCGGTCTAGAGTTGGTGTATTTTTTTTATTGTGTTTATTATGTCCTATTGATAGTCAGTGAGCTCGACTATGGCCAATTTATACGACGAGAGTTTGTGTATACTTTTTATGTATTTTAGAGTGTATTAGAGAGATAGACAGTGATAAATTGACTATCGCCATTTTGATAATCAGTGATAAACTGACTATCAAATTGGCATGTGAGCTACCAAGTGGGTTATAATAAATCTCTCTTGTAATCTGATTTATCTCTTTTAAACAGCAAAACTCTAAATTCGGATCAGAGTTTGTGTAAATTGATTTCTTAATTGTGTTTTATAAAGTTATATTGATAGTCAGTGATAAACTGACTATCGTCAATTGATAGTCAGTGATAAGCGTGTGCGCTATCATGTGGACAAAAATTAATAGTCATAAAGAATAGCAAAGTTAAAACTAAAAATAATAATTAGTAAATGTAACGTGCAAATTAAATACTGGTTGTAGTTTAAGATATTTACAATTATCTAATTCTGCTAATTAGTGAACCACTTACAGTTTAACAGATAACAGTTAACCTATCCAGCTTGGTGCCTGTTACTGCTGAAATCATTCAAATGGGGTCATTGCATCAAATTCTGCTTTTCATAATGGTGACCTTAGTTTTTGTATCAAATCAAATCAAATCAAATCAAACATATATTTATTTCCTCCTCACAAAAGTTTGGTAAAAAACAATTTAACATAATTAGCAAAGAGTGACAAAATAAAACCTAACTATGTGAGGGGGCTGGTACCCGAAGTAGGTTTTTTAAAATAAAAACCCTGTGTCACAGGTCACCAGGTCTCCCATGGATAGTCCCACTTTGGCACACACCAGTACTAAACTATATCATAATTATTAGTATATTATATATTGAGGGTATATCTTATTACCAAAGACTGAAGCATATTTGAAATAAAATAGACAACTCTTCAGAAATTAATATGTGATTGGTTAAAAGTAGTGGCCATAGTTTTTATATCTCTAGTGTAAAATGACATAAAATCATTACCTAAATACTTGTATTTGCATGATTTCACTTTACAACTCATGCTAAACTTGATTGTGGATTACTTTATTGATTGACTAGCGGACCCGCCAGCGGCTTCGCTCACGTTACCTCGCAGAATACGATTAATTACAGATTTTTAACTATACCACGGGAACTCTATAATTTACCTGGCTCAAAAGTATCCTATATGTTGACCAGTAACATAAGCTACCACCTTACAAAATTTCATTTAAATAGGTCTAGTCGTTTCGGAGATTAGCCCGTACAAACAGACAGACGAACAGACAAACTGAGAAACAAAAAAAATTACAAAAATCTAAATTAGTTCGCTTTTACTCCTTACATCTCCCTCATCCGGTTTTCAGCATTTTTTTCATAGTACTGAAATTCGACCTTTACAGTTTTATCATATGTAGTGATAATTTACAATTACTGTTGAATTTTTTTAGTAAGTTAAAGCCTTATAACATTTTTTTCTTTTTGTATTCAATTATTTTAAAGGACAGAAACAAACTGAGTACAGTACAAAAGCCAAGTTCAGGCGCCAGTTGTATGATTATGAAAGCTAAAAATTTATGTGATTTCGAAACTAGCACTTTCGCTTTCTATAGCTTATTTATTATGAAGATATATTATCTTTATACCCTTGTAAGTTTTTACAAGTATTACATAAGGCTCTTATATCGACGGAATCCAAAATGTCCGTTACTATAATTTTAATACAAATACCAGCTGTAAATTCTACTCGCCGGACAAAAAAAATACATAGGTTTTGATTCGAGTGTAGGCCATTCGACCATTATAACAGAACTTCGATCAGGATCGGTCTTAAGTCTGAATCTCTGATAGCGAAATTTTATCTTAACCTCTGTTTTAAACTATCACGGTTGTTCACTAAAGTTATATGATTATTAACGGGATATTTACCGTGGTAAGGTTGTGGAATGAGCTCCCGATATTTCGGCGCAGTTACATGCACCATGTTCACGGGAAGACTTCCCGTGATATAACTTTTTATCTTAACCTTTTTACAATAATCATAAATGTAATTTTTTGTAACTATTTATATGTTACTTAAAACTGAAAAATCAAATAATATTAATCAATTTGAAGAGTTGATAACTTGAGAAGCGCTTGTAGCGGAGCTTGACTTGGCGATCTCGATCAACAAGTTAAGCAACGCTTGCTGCCGTCAGGACTTGGATAGCTAACCGCTAGTGGCATTATTCTACTGAGCGCTTCCGTGCTTCGGAGGGCACGTTAAGGCGTCGGACCCGGTTGTCTGTCTTAGAACAACAGTCGTTAGGCTATGTCGAAAGCCTTCGGGCGGCCTGAAAACTTCGACATGGTTTGGCCACTAACCTTATCACCAAACCGCACTGGGCCCGCGTGGTGGATTAGGGCTCAACTCCTCTCTCTGAGAGGAAGGCTCGAGTTCCAGCAGTGGGAACAAAATGGGCTGATTATAAATCAACTTGATGGTATAGATTATGGTATACTACTTATCGATTTTTATGTTTGAGTAGACACGTGTTAAAAAGCAACTACGACATAACAGTAAGTTATTTTCTAAGTACCTAAGCAAATACTTATATTGAAGGACTAAAACTAGTGTTATTGAAAAAAGCAATTTAAATGGATAGGTAGGTATACGTATGCAAACACAATACGAACTAAGAACTCAAGAGTTTCAAGAATTAGGTAACTAGTAAATCCATTTACCCACGCAAAGATCACTATACTCTTACAAAATCGTATCTTTAATCAGCAACCTAAATAAGTTCCCTCTCAAAATCCATTCGAATAAAGCATCTTTGTAATTATACCACGGCACACAACTAACGGCGAAGATTTCTAACATTTGCCGTGTCCTAGAAACGAACTAACGCCCACTCTACCCATTTCTTTCTATACCTAACATTCTATACTAGCTAAAATTCATAGCGAAATAAGTATAAGAACCTAGGTTCTAAAAAAGTTATTAATAAGAACAGTGTAAGAACCTCTATGCAG
The DNA here is from genome assembly GCA_917880725.1 of Selenia dentaria. Taxonomy (NCBI): domain Eukaryota; kingdom Metazoa; phylum Arthropoda; class Insecta; order Lepidoptera; family Geometridae; genus Selenia; species Selenia dentaria. Next base: position 6,184,895 of record OU862901.1, on the reverse strand, counting down.
CTACTAAATTTAAAAAGTTATCTAGAATGGTTTGGTTTGGATTTAGAACGCGCTTAGAAAGGAGTTAGGTCGTTTTAAAAAGTTATAGTCGTGGCAGTGCAGGCCATTGCACGATGCATACAACTAACTAGTGTTGGGAATTTTGCAATAACTGCTTTTAGAGAAGGGATCTATCCGATTGTGATTTTTATAGGGCTGGCTTTTATAACATTGATAATGGTACTGATTCGCTTGTGCGTACACTAAACTTAAATTCTCTAAACTATGGTAGTTCTTATTATGTTAACACTAAAATCTACATTCGAGTAACACTTAGAATGATAATTCTAAACATATGATTATTCTATTCAAATGTGGATAGTTTTACATCAGTTTAGACTAGTTTAGAGAGCACGAACTTACATGACGATTAAATTTGCACTAAACATACCCACAATTAAACAGAAACGACAAATTGAAGAATTGTCACTTGCATGCATTATACGAATTTGGACTTAAGCTTGAACACAATAAGAACTACCACATATTTACTAAAAATAGATTTTAGTTCGCTAGTTTAGTTTGGTGTTCGGAACAAGCAAATTACTACCAATAACGATTTACAACACCAGATACAAATAAGTCATTTTAATGTGTTATATTAATTTCAGTTTTAGTGCTATAACAAGTTATTTTCTTATGACAAGTGCTTAATTTATTTTATTTCGTAGTTTAATAACGGAAAACATGCATGCATAACTTTAGCTACGGAAATTTGAAAAGTTGATAATTATTAAATACCGTTATAGGCTTAGCACTAACATGTTTTTTTAATTTATATATATATTAAATTTTTATATTCATTTGGTCAATTATTTTTGTTCGTGACTGGAATGAATATTCAAGCGTTTTATGTAGTATACCATTATATTACATTTTAAGAAGTATTGGTAAGTATGAATTAGTTTTAACTCAAGTTTGGAACCTAAACCTATGGCTCCATATGTAGTCATTCTTAGTATTGAAACTGTACCTTCTACCTTTAGGCTTTTTGTTAGGTACTACAAAAGTAAGTTAGTCTGTTGACATCCTACAGCTCTCTTTGGTAGAAATAAAATACGTGGGTAATTAGACGAATCTTCTTAAAACTTTACAAAAAATAGCTTGTTTTCCTACAACGTTGTAACGAAGTTCTCGTTTTTAACATCATAATGAACAACCCGTTACTCAAGTTAAACTTGTGCGAGAGCAACCTAGGTCTATGCCTGTAAGTACTCAATATAGGCTAGAACATATTATTATATGCAAGACGTTTCTTGTACTACGTTAAATTTAGGGTTGCTTAGATCGATGATTAGAAACGATGTTATTGATTAAAATTTAATTCAATTTATATAATTTGATTGTAACTGGTCCAGATCATATGACTTAAATTTCCTTTACTTTAATCATGTCTATTTATTCCAGTTTTTTTAACATGAAACTGCTTGCACGTAAGTAATGTATGTTTCTTTCTAGTCGTAAACAAGTCAGTAATATTTACGTAGCAAAAACGTAACATCTTAAATAGTATTTATCAATCAGTAACAATAGAAAATGATAACTACATATTTTAACGTTACACTTTTATCTTACTAAATAAAAGCGTGGGGGACACAAGTATGAACCAATGAAACAATATAAATACCTACTACAACTTTTAAATTAGTTAAGTACTGGGTTGACTATGAAAAGGAAAAAAGTAACTGTAAATAAAGGTCTATTAAAAAGCTAGATTCGTAGTTCCTAGCGCAACCCTATAGCCGCAGGCAAATATGAACGAATGTAAGTTGACTTAGAATAAGTATGTTCTGCAATAGCCGGCCAGTGTTAGATCATAATGTGTTGAAACAACATGTGCGCGCAACACTATCCCGGACAACAATGAGAACGTATTATTTTTCGAAATTTAAAAAATAGCATCGTTGTATTACGATGAGAACCCGTTATAGATTATTTTTCGGGCGACGTCGGCACCGCGGTTCGGGTAACTGGCAAGCACTAGTCAAATTCGATTTTTAAAAAGTGTTGCTTTTGAATTAAAAAATAAAATTTGCGGCCAGTAAACTGTGAAATTGGAAAATAAAAATGTTATGAGTTGCGCTATAAGAAAAATCGGAATATTATGTGCGTAGTTTCATAATTTAGGTGCGCGTCAGACGGCGACACAAAAGAATAAAACTAAAAGACATTAATATTTTTTTTTATTTATGTGAAAAGGACAATATCAAGTGAGTTTTTGTTTTATATTTTTATACTTTTAATTACTATTTCTAGTAATCGTTATAGTAATGAGGCACAGCTTCGAAAAATGCCTTTTTCATGAGAAATATAATATATTAGGTATTACTCAGTGTTTTGCATTTGTTGTGTTTTTATTATTAATTTCCCTTTTGTTTTTCAACCTTAACCGTACCAGAAAATTAAGTGTAAAGTATCTACTACACACATGGCGACATTCATTTGATAAAAATTCTAAAGTAAAATTCTAAGAGCTAGTTACACCTATGGACGTTTTCTCTCAGCTCTGTTATATAATTTTTCTTGACTGACGTATGTTCTTATATTAAAAAACACAACTTTAATACATAATATTGATGTAGAATGCAGAGTTTCTTGTTAAACTATATGCACTTACAAAAGTTACCGTAGAGTCGAGAAATTGAAAATTTTCCTGGTCTTTTTTTTTGACTCTCTTTCTCTCTGTTTCTCTATCTCTTTCTGGCAAGGATAGTGAAAACTTCGTCTTTTCATGGATTTTACATGTAACTTAGTTTTAACTTTACTGACTTCCAAAAAAAGAAGTTGTAAAGTCGACGCGTACATGTTTTTATTTATTTATATTTTACGTATAACTTTTTTACAGCATGATCAAATTTTGATGATACCTTGCGTTGAATACGAGTAGGTTAAATTATATGAGTAGCTTCGACTAAGTACATTCGAATTTTATCACCGTCGGTTAAAACATTTTGAGTTGATACATTAGGTATTTCTTACTTATTTAGTTATTGGTTCGTTTTAGGTATTAAGTATTGAGCTAAATAACATTATTAGCATTTACTTAACTACCTATCTAGATGTTTTTTTTAAATTTCAAGCGTAATTAATTAGAGCATATTATCATTTTCTTTTAATATGGTAACAGGGGTTACTTGCGTATTTTTGTTGTTAATTTATCTAACCGGTTGAATAGTAGTGCATATATAGCGGATAACTAACATACTTTACTAGGTGGGTAGCCTCTTGTGAAAGAAACTATCCTGGTTGATACCACAACAGTGCTAGATTTGTTATGGGGTGAAATGCACGTGACTACTGAGAGATTGGGACTCAAAAACCAATGTGCCAGAATAACGCGAGCTGCCCAACTAGCAAACAAGTCGAATATATAAAGTTATACGTCTTTTAGTTATATAAAAGTTCTATTGTGGTTAGTAACTAACTTTGTTCGTCGTATAGACGTTGTACGTATGATACTGAAGTTGCCTAACTAAATATTCTAATACTAGCTGCTCTCCGCAGTTTCACCCGAGTGGTGATGGATGATGATGATGATGAATCTTATATAGCCTATGTTACTCAGGGTGAATGTAGCTTTCCAATGGAGAAAGAATTTTTGAAATCGGTGCAGTACTTTTTGAGCCAATTCGTTACAAACATACTTACATACAAATCTTTCCTCTTTATAATATTGGTATAGATAAATGTGATCGCAATTTAAATAAACAAAAATCATTAAATGGTAATTTAAACGTTTATGTAACAAAGGTTAAAGCCGAAAAATATTTTGGTGTAACATAGGTGTACAGTGCCACGCAAAACTTCAGTTTTGAGTTCTAGGAGCAGTATAACAGCAAAAAAAGCAGCTTTATTCTTAAGCTATTTTCAACTTAAGTTTCATCCAAAGTGTTGAACCATTTTAGCGTGAATAATTTTATGAACGAACACACGCACAATCTAAAACCTTCGCCTTTATAATAGGTATAAGAGAGATAGTTTTGTTTTCTATACATTAAAGGTAATATACTAAAATTAAAACGGATTAATGCTGAATATGAATTTTGTATTCAAACGGGAGCAAGAATAAGCATATGTACTATACATATGCTTATTCTTAGGTGATAACTTTCAAATTTGACTTCTTAGACGTTATTTAAATTTAAACTATACCTACTACTATACTATACCGTATAGATCCTGTTAAGAATAAAACTGTAGCCTTCTATATTAACGTAGTTAATAATAACAACGTACGTAATTAATAAATAATATTATAATAATTCATATAATAATTATTAAATAATAAGACAATAATAGTAAATTGATGTTATAATGACATTAGATACGATTTAATAGGCTTATTCCAATGACAATACAAAAATATAATGGTCAACACCTCTGTGCATGTGTGTCCGTGGGCGACGGTGATCACTTACCACCAGGTGAGCCGCCTGCTCGTTTGCCCTCATCTCTCATTAAGGAAAAATAATTAAGGCAACCCTCTAGAATACAAAATTAAATATAATTTAAGGTTAAAGGCTGAAATTTGAGGTTATTGATCAAACGCTCGATTTATCAAACGCTAGCTTTTAGTGAATGCTTTTGGGTTTAACTGCAAATTGAAATTTTGATATGTTTATTGGTTTTCGTTTCATTAGCACTAACGATATTGTTCAATTATTAACATTACATATATATTATCTTGCTGAATAAATAGCTTGATATAAAATATACATGTTGTATAAAAAAGCTATAAGTAGCTTATTTATAGAACAAGATATATATAATGAAGTACACTTCAATTATTTTAAAACTTGAACTATATTGTTGAATTATATTTGTGTGTAATTTTCGTCTTTTTAAATTGATATGGAACCTTAACTATTTTATACTTTAAGATTTTAAAATATTTATTTCTCAACTTGAAGGGGTGTGTATTTCTTGGTTTATCTAGTTGTCTTTTAGCTAAAACGGTTTTTATGTGACTCATATTTCTCCATTATTTATTCTGCATTGATTGAATTTTTCTTTTTATTTATTAACCAAATCATAAAATTTTACCCAATTATAAAATGATAAAAAGTAACACATAGATTATTATCATATTAGATGCTATGTACTCATTTTTAATCTAATCCTCATTCGCACATTTTTCCTCGTCATAATATTTATGAGACAGCATAAACTTGGTTTTTAATGGAACAGTTGGCGTATTAAAACTAAAATTATCCTCAGTACATTGCAACACTTAGAATTTATTTAATTTTATCTCGATTTGCATAAATAACTACATAAAAACTTATTTACACGTTAATCGATATAAAATACAAGCATTACAAAAATGATACTAAATTGACAAGTGCAAATCGAGCCTCGTTTATACAGGATTCCGTTATGCGTTGGCTGTGTACCTTTAATAAACTATAACTATAGGTTTATTACTACTTAGGCCATGTAAGAGGCATTCTAGTGGCCTAAAAACTACCTCAACAGTGTAAAAGTCACTGCCTTTTATCAAAAATAGTTGAGACAGCGGTCATTGTTAATCCGAGATCATGATTATCGACAAGTACAATTTGAAAAATTAATACTGACTTCCATTCTGTTCAGCTATTGGAGTGTATCTCAAAAACTACTGAACCGAATTTGATGATAAAAATAGGACCACAGAAGCACCAGCTTTCAAACTAAAAAAGATTTTTGAAAATCGGTTCACCCAGTTAAAAGTTATGAGATGACAAATATATAAAAAAAACAGTCTAATTGAGTACCTCCTCCTTTTTTTGGAAGTCGGTAGAAAATATAATGATTGTTTAAAACGCTGGGGTTACATAAATCTAACATAAAACAATATCAGAGTATTGTAGAGCTGAGCGTTCAGGGTTTTTTTATTTTATGGGTAGCGTAACCTACTGAACAAAAAAAGTCTAGAATATATAAATTGATTTAACCTTTTGCGTCCCAGAGACGTATAGGTATATATACGTCAGTTTCATTCATAAATCTTTTGTTTTAATTATCACGGTATAGGAAGGATTAATATACTAGTAGTTCTGCGAACAATACTCGTAGACCTCGCGAGCACAGTCATATCAGCAGTAATTTTTCGCAGTACTTCACAACCTAAGTATTAGGTCGTATTCGAAATTCCTCCTTAAAGTCAGGTACCTAATGTGTATACCAAATATAAAAAAAGCAAGCAAATAGCGCGGCAGCAAACTGCTCTCTTTTTTTGGGAAAACACCTACACCCTCACTCAAAATCGCCTACGACAAACAAAATATATTGAATAGTAGAACATGCAAACCAAGTTTCGTCAAGATTGGTTAATAAATGCGAGTTGTACAAAAATACCAACACACAACCTAACAAACATACGGAAAGGTGAACGTCAATTTGGCCAGTTAAAGCAGAGACGCTTCGCTTGCTAAGTAATAAATAATCTTTTACACGTTCATAGTCCCGCACTAGGACTCCCTGTGTTGCGGAAGGCATGGATACACACAATAACACATCACATCACACAAGACCCGTTAACAAACATTTATGTTCATTAAATACATATTTACCTCGGCTAGAGATCGAACCTAAGACCTCGCATTTCCAAGGCAGAGTCACTAGCATCTAGGCTCCAACAGGTCATCAATTTCCGCGAAGAATGCATTTGTGAATATGAGTTATTATGTATACACCTATAGGTATTAAACAAAATTAAAGTCTCTGTACACCTAATTCCAAATGAACAGCTTTTCACTAAATGCTTATGAAAGTATATACGGTACCTACAATAAAAATTGGCTGTCGGTCTGTTTATTTCGGTTAATCTCTGATACGGCTGGACCGATTTTAACGGGACTTCAGTAGCAGATAGCTGATGTTGTACGAAGTAATTAAGGCTACTTTTAATTAAGAAAATAAAATTAAATGAGTCTGTGTGTTTGTTACCTTATCACGCCTTAACGGCTAATGACCGAACGCATCGTAATCAAATTTAGCAAAGATTATATCCCAGAGAAGCATCCATCAACACGCGGGTGAAACCGCGGGGCACAGCTAGTTACCTACATAAATTTAAATAAGAAACTTTTATACATGGCACAGCACAGCCGTGCTATTCTCGAAGAGCAAACATCGTTGCATCTCTGACAACACCCGTGAAACAAATGAAGAGATGACAAGAAACGTTGGAAAAACAACCTTATGTACAAGGGCGATATCTCATAAAGTATGTGACATCGGTAAGTTCGTCGACGAATCGTTACAGAATCGCACGGCAGAATGGTACCGCGTACGTTGGTATACCCCGGAAACGCTTTTACCTCGAAAGCTTCACAATGGTTACTCGTTAGCCGGAAAATATCGTAGAAATATATCATTTATATCGTATTCGCAGTTTTACTTCTTTAGAACTATATTTGCGGATTGTTCATATGACTAGAATAAAGTACTTTTATGTTTTAATGGCTTAAGTTAAACGACATTATTTGCTTCCGTTGTAAAATAAGTTGTTAAATGCTTATTAATTCTAGAAACAAACAAACTTGCTCATAAGAAAATGCATTGGTTTGCATTATACATCAAAAAATATCAACAGCCCTTGAGAAAGCAGGCTATGAACATCGCTCTCGTAGTACTTGGATGGGTTTCCTCGATTTAGATACGAATACAAAATAGCAACACATATCCCCGCGAATCTTGTCACCGCTATTCAGGATTTTTCAATGCGACTGTTACGCCATCTAGTTTGAACGCAAAGTAGCACGATCCCGTGAGAATCTTGTCACCGCGATTCAGGATTTTTCAATGCGACTGTTACGCCATCTAGTTTGAACGCAAAGTAGCACGATCCCGTGAGAATCTTGTCACCGCGGTTCAGGATTTTTCAATGCGACTGTTACGCCATCAAGTTTGAACGCAAAGCAGCACATGTCCCGTGAGAATCTTGTCACCGCGGTTCAGGATTTTGCAATGCGACTGTTACGCCATCTAGTTTGAACGCAAAAAAAACAATTTTTATTTTTCATTGCCTGATAACACGAATAAAACGACGACGTTTTCTAAAAATTATACCTCGTTCGATTTATCGCCCCCAAATCCTCTACATACCAAACACATTACATGAAAGTTGCTGTTTCCGAAATCCAGATTATATTATTTTTTCTATATTAGCGATACCAATGCTTACCTATTTTAAATTCATAATCATGTAGTAACTTATGAATTACTTGAATATTTACAGGTGCTCTATATTCCTCAGTAATTATACAGTACACATTGATTATTTATTTACGTTTATATACAAATAAACCTCTTAAAACACATACTTAACGATTAATAATAAGAGTCGTTAGAATTACACTGAGAAATCCCAAGTACGAGTTATTACAATTAATTATTCAAGGCAAGATACAAGGCAAACGCAGTGCTGGTAGGAGAAGAACATCCTGGCTGAAGAACTTACGCCAGTGGTATATTATAAAAGCACCCGTTCGTTGTTCAGTCAGAGCTGCTGTGTCGAGGGTTCGAATTGCAATGATGATCGTCGACCTTCGTTAGAAGATGGCACACCGAGAAGAAGAAGAAGAAGAATTACACTTACACTCCTGTATTTAAATTTAATCATCATCATCATCATCTCAGCCGTAGGACGCCCACTGCTGAACATAGTCTCTCCATTTAATCATCAAGTAAACGTAATATTGATAAAGGTCGCAGGATGACGTTGGATGCATGCTGCTTCCAACCGGTCCTTTTGGAAAATAATGGAGGAGCTATGTTCAGCAGTGGACGTCCTACGGCTGAGATGATGATGATGATGATGAAACGTAAAAGTTATGTAGAGGCCAAAATAGATTATCTGTTAAAATTAGTTCCTGAAAGTTTCTTATAAACTACTAGAACCAAGTATAGATCAACATTCAGGATACTTATTATCCCCAAAAAGGAAAGTTAAGGGTATGAGATTAAAAATGTGCATAAAATTCTCTTTTGAAAATACTGACATTTAAAAAAAAAAATTATATAGGTTAGAAACTAGTTCACAATGCACTTATATATCTTAAAAGCCTCTTTATCTACCGACTTCCAAAAAAAGGAGGAGGTACTGAATTCTACTGCATTTTTTTTTAAGTTTGTTACCTCATAACTTTCGACTGGGTGAGTTCTCTCATATTCTCTCTCTATAGTCTCAAAATTCTTTTTTGTTTGAAAGGTGATGCTTTCCGTGTGATCCCATTTAAATTTCATCAAATTCGGTCCAGAAGTTTTGGAGATGGAGTGTTCCATTAACTGAATAGAATGGAAGTCGGTATAATTTTTTTCAAATTGTACTTGTTTATGAACCAGGAGACCTCACGAGCACAATTTTCGTCTTATATCAAAATCAACCGGTAGATGGCGCCGCAGCAAATTTTTATCTTTTTATGGGAATTACCCCACCACTCAAAAATACCAAACTACCAAATAATTCTGATTACCCGAAAAAACTGTGTACTAAATTTTGTCAAGATTAATTCAATAATATGACCTGTACGTAAGTACCAACATCCGGACGGATAAAAGCAAAATTGGCGAGCCGTTACAGAGAGTTATCTTTGCTCACTTGGTCAAAAATACGCCATATAGTTATTTGGTAAGTAGGTAAGTTATAAGTTCAGTCTCTTGGCTCGCTATACTTAATTTTATTTTTTTAAGAACTGTGACTAATAAATTAACACTACCTATATAATGTTGAAAATAATTAATCAGTAACTTCTAGGAAATATAAATAAACCTTTTTATCTTCACCTATACATCCAATAAATAATAACAATACAATGATTTCGCAACTAATAAAAACACAATAGAAACTTTTGCACAAGAACAAACTTTATCCGTTCTATCGTTAATACTTAGCATGGTCATGTGGAAAAATTTAACGGCGCTATGAAAAATACGTACAAATCACACAAGGACAAAATCAAACATGCTGACATACTATCTACACACATAAGGTATGTATGAAGTCTACTTATGTATGTGTGCGTAGTTACGTAACTTTTTAAAGGCAATAAGTTGTGAGGAGTGTCTGATATGCATACGTGCATGCCTTAGTGCGCGTTTCCATTTGGTTTTGAATGACGGATACCGTGTCGTGTATAAATTAAAGGCAACCAATATTTGATTAATGTGGCTTGAGTAAGTGATTGAGTATAATGTCCTTTATTGAAGTTTACTTTTGCATAAATTGTCTAAGTATATTAAATAATGTTTATTATCTCATCAACTTCGTATGAATACAGCGCGGTTTATTAAATTAATATGTAATTTATTTATTCTTAGCACGAGTCTGACTCGCACTCATTTTTTTTGTAGTGTGCAAAATACGTTACTTGTTTGGTATTCACCTTCCAATTCAAATTAAACTATTATAAGTCTTTATACATACTATAAGTCAATATTATAGACAGTATTAGATATACAAAATTTGCATCTGCCAGACAGAATACATTGTGACCTGTATTTTATAATATCTCGTCATACACGTACATGTGTTTTATTAAATACATTATTTGATTTATACCTACAGTATTACTACTGACCGCCGTCGCGAAAGCGCCGAGAAAGCGTTAAAAATTTAATACACAAAAATATAAAAAAAGTCTTCATTAGCGGTAACTAAGTTAATAACTCGAACGTTATAACTTTCCGAGTTCTTCCCTCAGCAATTTATACGTCGTTAGATGCGCCTGCAGCGGTACTCGACGGCCCTGCAATAAAAGACGAGTACTTTAGTACAAAATTTATACACTGGACAGTAAAAAACTGTTTTATCTTCAAAAATTCAGTTTGAATATTCTATATTATATTTTTTATGTCAATATCCGCCTCATTTAAAAAATAATCGCATGAGATACAACAACCCACTAACTTTTCTAACAACCATGTTAACAGCCCCCTCCTATTTCAGTTTACGTAATGGTAACTGGATGATATATGTTGGAAAATGGTTAAATACTTTAATTAACGTACCAATAATTCATGGTAGTACATAAAGTAAATAATTATTATTGTCACTTACAATTATTCTGCGCCTTTCGAAGGCCTCAACGTTTAGATACCAGTTTTTTATTGCCTCCGAACATATTATACCTATAGAGTACTAACTAAGCAATGGAAACGCACAAAACGGATCGTCCCGCTCCATCTATACAGAAATTTACATACATTTCAATAAACTAGCCTGACTATGCTAAATCGGAAAAATGTACTTAGCGGGAAACGAACCGCGATTTCTTGATAGAACGGGCCGCTCGATTCTCTGTGCCAACGGTATTCACTTATAATTAGTGTTCTTACCTCAAGATTAAATTAGATCGGAGCCTTTCAAGTAGTGTATAGAAATGAAGATTACTGTTGCAAGGAAATGAATAGGCAAATGAGTCTAAAACGCCTTGAAGTGACGAGCGCAGAAAACTCTAGATTTAAGCTCTAGATGGCGTTGCAATTAATTAAACGTACTAGATAGATATATAGATAATCTCTTATATATAGATAATATACGAACTTGCAATATTCGTAAAAGTTAATTCTCATTACTTCAAGACAGCACGTGAGGTTTTTCCTCGATGTACACGCAGTCGTGCACGTAGCACGTATATATATAATAATAATAAGCATAACTTATAAACCTGTAATTATCATGGCTCTCCCATCACCGCCGGTGGACTCGGAGACCACCGGCGTACCTCAGAGATACTGCACTGTGGTATCCATAAATGATTTCCTCCTCACGAAACTAAAACTACTTTATAAAATAAAAATATGAATCTAAAATTCAACAAGTACGATTTGAAAATTTTTAATCAGACTTCCATTCTATTAAGTTATTGGGGTGTAACTCAAAAAATACTTGACTGAATTTGATGAAATTTAAATAGGACCACACGGAAGGCACCAGCTTTCAGAAATAAATAAGTTTGAGAATCGGTTTTGTGAGTCGTAAGTTATGAGCTAACAAACGTAAAAAAACGTCCTCCTTTTTGGAAGTCGGGAGAAAATGTAGAAAAAAATTAATTTACCTGTAACAACAATCATGGATTAGATAGCAGTTACAATGATTTATATACTCTTATTCTACGAAGAACGAAAGGGCACTTAAGGCTCTATCTCTCTTGCAGGCCATTTTTCCACAGTAACTGTATTACCTGGATCTAAGGCTAGATATCGACGTAACAGTAACTTGGCCGGGAATGTTAAGTGCTAGCTTTTAGAATAGGTAAAAAGTTGGGTTTGTTTTTCCTTTATAAGTGGACGAGTGCTGGTTGTACATTTGCTATTCATCAAGTTTTTAGTAGGTATTTTTATAGTTGCGTCACTCGTTTTTACTTAAGTTAGTCAAAGTCAAGTCATCATCATCATCATCTCAGCCGTAGGACGTCCACTGCTGTACATATGTCTCCCCCAGAAATTTCCAAAAGGACCGGTTGGAAGCGGCCTACATCCAACGTTGTCCTGGAACCTTTGTCAGGTCGTCAGTCCACCTTGTCGGAGGACGACCTACGCTATCAAAGTCGCTTCAGACTTCATGTCATGTCAAGTCAAAGTCACTTTTAAAAGTATGACATTACGTCCGAAGTCATGTCTAAGAGATATTCTTGTAAACTGGTGGATCATCATCATCATCATCTCAGCCCTAGGACGTCCACTGCTGGACATAAGCCTCCCCCAACAAAGACTGATTGAGGCAATGCAAACTGGTGGATGCATTGCCTCAATCAGTCTTTATTGGGCTCATAGATTAGAGTATGCATACTGGAGAGTTACCACTACCAACCAAGATATCCTCTTGCATAAGAAGCCTACTACCTAATAAGTTAGGTTTCCTTGCCTCTTACTCTTGAGACATAGTTGTTTTTGGGCAATCAGTTACTTATGTATAGATATAACATGACAGTGTAGTCCAAGAGTCAGATAAATTACTTCTTATAAAAAAATCTGGCTGTTGTTCAGGATTCTGGTCATTTTTAGTTCCGGCACCAACCTCCCATCTGTTATAGTTTCATCATAAGTTTCATATTCAGCTCATCTAGGATTTTTCCGTACTATTTCAGAGCACCCCCTACACCTTTCTCCTACATCGTCTATATCCCCCACGTCTCCTTCTTGGAGAACAAATCGATCAGTAAACGAGTTTTGTATAGATTAAGCAATTTACATAAATTTCTACTCAACGTTGTCTTATTTCTCAATATATCTCAAGCAGTAGATAGTCTCAATAAAACAATAGCCTATGTTTAGATAATAAGCTGTTAAAACACTAGGTTTACCGGAAAAACGTCACAATGGTTCGACTGCTCTAGTTTGTAAACTGAACACGATTTCATGATAGTACTTACTCGTCAATTGTTTCTAACAAACGTAACTGAAAGCTCAACCATGATTAATTAAGACGTTGCTAGATACGGATTTCATGGAATAGATGGATAGGTTTTGTAATAACAAAACTGGATCCACGTGAGAATTACACGTGGTCAATATTATCATATACGAACTGCGCCCCAAGGTTTGCTCTGCGTGGTGATGAATGATGAAGGTGATGAAAAAAGGATACTACCTGTTATTCCAGCGTCTCTACTATCTACATAACATAGTTCATCCAAATCCATTCAGCTGTTCTGGCGTACTAAAGAGTAAGTTGTGTCTACGGTGACACTAAGATCATGGCGTTTCTTTTGAAGGTATAGAAATTGGATCGTCGAAAGGCGTACTGCCGTGCGATTCTGTAATGATTCGTCGACGAGCTCACCGATGTCAAATACTTTATGAGATAACGCCCTTGTACATAAGGTTGCTTTTTCAACGTTTCTTGTCATCTCGTCATTTGTTTCACGGATGTTGTCAAAGATGCAACGATGTTTACTCTTAGAGAATCATACAGCTAACTCGATAGCACCAAAACTAGGATGTCGTTAGACGTTCTGTCATACCAATTTCGATTTTCTTGACGTTAATAGGTGTTACTGCCCTTCAACGTGTTAAAATAATGTCGATCGGAAATCATGATATCGACAACGCATCACGCTAATCCTGTTTTAGAATATTATAATGTGCGTGAGTTTTAATAATTTTAGATGGGTAGTATGTTACCAATTAAAAACTTCCAGTTCAGACCAAATTACCTTATTATGTCGTAAAAGTGATAGTAACTCCGCATAAAACTGTTACTCATGGTAGTGATAAGGTTAACTGTCAGGCATCCTCGATGGTATGCTATGTCGATGACCAGGGAAGGTAGAAACATGACGGCTTTTTATCCTATACAAAGGCTGGGTTGGAACCTTATCTTCTAATGAAGGCTGGATTGGCAACCATTTTTTAGAAGTGATTATAGCCCAGGAGGTAGGATCCGTCGTCGATTACAGGTAGAAAGGATCGATGTCCATCTCGGGTTGATCTTTCGATGAAGGTAACATCGTGATGAAATCTACAGCATTGAGGTAGAGCAGTTTCTGGTCACATCTAACGAGTTGTTCCACAAATCCCCATTGACATTAACCATCAATGGGGATTTGTGAACTTTTCTTCCGTATGTCCCCAATAACATCTGAAAGAGCTTTTAATAGGGATTCGTGGATTAAAAACGTCCACAATTCCCCATTGGTTTAAAATAAAATCCCCATCATTTATAAATAAAAAAATAAATAAACTACAAACAGCATACATAGGTAATGTTTAAGTATGGGTTATAACAGAATACTAGAACAGTCACGAAGTTTTTATTTCTTATTACCCTCCAGTTTAAAAATGTGTTGCTAAGCACCTAACAATAGGATTGCTCCGGAAGTTACCTTTGAGATCTACAAAAAATGTATTTTTGGTCTAGTGTGAGTTCGATCGCACAATCACTGACCATCACGTGAGATAGCACACACAGCTAAGTCTAAAAAGCATTGCTCTGATCTCCTATTGAAGGTTTTCTACTGAAACCAACTCTGGAAAACTCAAGGTCAAACTCAAAACATTTATTCTGTCTAGGCCTACGGGGGCACTTACAAATTGTCATTTTACATTTATTTTTCTTAAATCTACAACCGGATCGGAACGCGACCACAATTGAGAAGATCCGGCAAGAAACTCAGCGGGCTTGTCTTTTAAAAATTTTTGTATCGCCCATTTCTTAAATGATATAACAAATGTTCGCTTATTTTTAGCTCCAGTGTGTTGCTTTACAAAAGAGAACATAATAATAGTATCAGTAGGGCAAGACACGCTACACTTTGACATCTTAATAAACGAGTACCTATGTAGATCCTGGGAGTGATCAGTCCCAAGCTGGTTATCCTCCAAAATTAATTTATTCTCAAAAGTTTTACGTAACAAAATTTTGGCAAAATTCGTCTGCATCTACGAATGTATGCTCTCAAATCTCTGTATTCAGCATTCTGAGAGACAATACCGACACTTTTATCTCCATCTGAAAGACGGTTTGTTTGCTTTACACACGAAAACACATTACAGTTATCGTATGTGTGCTTGTGTGTTGATGCACGCACACATAGAGGTACGATGCATCACATAAACCGATGTTTGGCGGCCGTGCCAAAAAACACAAAGGCGATGTGAATGGATTGACAGCCCTTGGTACTTTTATTGAATTGTTCCGTGCTCATTGAGAGCTCTCAATATATATTATATATGTTTTCTTTTAAATGCGTGGTCGTTAGTAACGTGTGTAAAGCATGTTTGTAAAACATAATTTAGTTACGTTTTTTTCACCGCGACTGCAGTGCCAGATTATATGCCACAAAACATCACTAAGAGCACTCTAGGCACCACAGTGCAATACTATAGGCCTTTAAAACAGTGGTAGGTATGGAAACTTACCACTAAGAGCATAATAGCATGCAATTGATAATATAATTGTGTGTACGAGTATAAGTACTTGAAGAGTTGCCTCAGAGAAAAATGATCGAACGATTATCGAAACACTTGGTGGGCTTCTCCATCTCGTCTCTAATCAAGTCTGGATTTAGATATTTTAACACTACATCTACAAAATTGTGATTCTAGAAACAAATAATTATAAATGGTAAATGTTTTATTATTACACACAATTTATGAGAAACTGTGAATGTATGTTTGTTGCTTGTTCACACTCAAACAGATTGACCAATTTTGATGAAATTTGGTACGGAGGTAGAGTAGGCACTAGATTAAAACTTAGAATACATTTCATCATCATCCATTACCACCCGGGTGTAAACACTTAGCAGCTAGTTTTTGATATAAATAAATTGTAAGGATCGCATGCAATTGTAAGAAACTCGAATAAGTGATGTAAGCCTCTAATTAAAAATCACAGCAGCCCTATTAAAACCAGACACCTTGCAAGTTCCACTCATCAGAGTTTTATCTAATTATTCATAAAAACAAATGGCAGACACCAGTACAATAAAACAGTATAGTAACTTGGACAAAAGAGTAGAATATAGAAAAGAAAAAATCAAACAGTTTTCAAATAGGATGACTATTATTAATTTATTCATCGTTAATTAGTGGCTCATCTAATAAGGAATTTAGCTATTCAGTCAATAACAAATACTTTTTGTGGCATTTAGTCAATTACATAATTATACAGTATATATATACACATATGTGTATATATGTATGAATATGTGTACATATAGTATATGTACACATATTCATAACAAAATTCATATTCAATATACGTTTATATCTGTATGTATAGGTAGTCATAATTTAAGATTTATATAAAAAACAAAAATTGTATGCTAGTTATTGGTGTCGATTCTGTTACTTTTATTGGACAAGTAGATCGATACAGATAGCTATTGTAGAACTAAGTATGCAGTTGTAGTGTTAATTTGTTTTAATAATTTAAGCTGTTGTAGTATAAATCCACCGTGACGTCACAGACTGGCTCCAACGGAAGACCAGCGCTGGTTTAAACCAGCATTATGCTGAGTTGGGGACCATTTTATGACGTAGCAGTAAATTGTAATTCAACTTCTTACTTTTATCAATCAATGTTATATGCTGCCGACATAAATAAATTATATTTCATTCATTCATTCATTCATTCAATGTATTTTTTTTTTATTTGGCAGGCCCAATTTTAAACTGTTGCCGTTGTTGAATAAATTACGTTTTTAGTTGTATATACTGTACGCAAAGCAAAAAATAGGTTCTATAATAAAAACCTCATTTTTGTCTTATTTCCTACACAAGTGCAGGTACTGATTTCTTTATACTATCAGCTCACATACATTAGTTATGAAGATTCCGAGAAATCATATTTATTTATAGAAATAAAAACCAGTTTCTTTGCGACATGTTACGCTTGATCTAAAATCTGCGCATGTTAATGAGTAAGTATAAAGATTTTTATTGCGCAGCTAAGCATCAACATAATACGTAATACACTGCACTTCACAATAACACTTCTTAATGAACATAATGATAAAGAATAATGATTGTAAAAAAAACCGTTTAGCTAATATTGGTAAGAGTATATAAAAATGATTATAGTACAATAAAAAATATAAACCGTATTAGTATGTAATGTAAAAAATTATGTTGGTAGGTATATATGAAACTATTAATATATTATAAATACAAAACTACAAATTTCATCTGTGATCGCACTCTGTTAAATGTATACCTACTTATTTGTTTGGTAATAACACAAAGAAAAAAATTCACTACTTATATTCATAAATCATAATCATAATTAGTCCATTTTGATCCCACTGCTGGAACTCGCACCTTCCTCTCAGAGGGAGGAGTTGGGCCATAATCCACCACGCGGGCCCAGTGCGGATCGGTGAATAGGTTAGTGGCGAACCCCTGTCGAAGTTTTCAGGCCGCCCGAAGGCCTTCAACATAGCCTAACGACTGTTCTCCTAAGACAAACTACCGGGACCGACGCCTTAACGTGCCCTCCGAAGCACGGAAGCGCTCAGTTGAATAATGCTAATAGCGGTCACCAATCCAAGTCCTGACCGCAACAAGTGTTGCTTAACTTGTTGATCGGTTAAGATCACCAAGTCGAGCTCCGCTACGTGCGCTTCTACCTATATTACTGAAACTCAAAAACTCATTAAAATAAGGAGTGAATGTAGTTTGCCGCGGCATACTTTAAAAATACAGTTTGAGTTTTACCATTTTTCTTAAACAAAAATACTGTAAGTTTTAATACGAACATTATACAATTACATAAAGAATAAACATAATTTAACTCGTATTTATTTACACTTTATAAAACTGAAAGTACCAAAACAGTTCTGTTCAGACGATTTTTCAAAGGGATAAAAACTTGCGAATTCAAAAATAGAATGGAGAAAAATGTGCAATACTCGAACATTTTGAAATCTGCGCTGCGCACGCGACGTGTGGTCTGCCAATCACAGGCGAGTTTTGAGTGTGTGTGTGGCCTTAGACGAAATTTTTACTAGTGTGCTTTTATTGCTTACGTGTGAATAGATGTTTTATTGGTGGAATAGAATGTTTAGGTACAATTCTGGTTTTTGGGCGATGGCTGAGGAAAAATAACGATGGCGTCGTTATCTACTCGTAGTTTGCGCTAGGCACTTTATATTGCAATTTTAGTAGTAAACCGTTTTGGTTCATCAAAATATGAATAGAAAGGATATGTTGCGTTATATTAATTCGGTTCTTCTAAAAACTCCTCTAAGATTAGAAATAATAGCGATATTTCCTTGTAAAAAAACCTACCTAAGACACTTTGGGTATAATTTACACAAGTAATTATTAAATTTGTATGAAACCTCAAAAATCTACATTGAGGTTAGCTTTCAACCAGTGGTTAAAAAATCTGTCTATTTGTTACTGCTCTGACAGATAGCTGATAATGTAAAAAGTAACTAAAGCTATTTTTATGTTATAATTAGCGACTGCCCGTGACTTCGTTTGCGTAGTAGGCTTGGCCTTCAGCCTCGCCATAACCTCCCATCTTCTCTTGATTTTTCTTTCATAAGAACCTTCTCCTGACAATATTTAGGGGTTCATTTATAATGGACAACGCATCACAACATACAATTTCCAAGACCAAACATTCATCATAATCAGCCCATTTTGTTCCCACTACTGGGACTCAAACCTTCCTCTCAGAAAGAGGAGTTGGGCTATAATCCACCACGCGGGCCCAGTGCGGCTTCGTGGATAGGTTAGTGGCCAACCCATGTCGAAGTTTTCAGGCTGCCCGAAGGCCAACGACATATCCTTACGATTGTTGTCCTAAGACAAACAACTAGGACGGCTTAACGTGCCCTCTGAAGCACGGAAGCGCTCAATTGAATAATACCACTAGCGGTCACCCATCCAAGTCCTGACCGCAGTAAGTGTTGTTTAACTAGTTAATCGGTTAAGATCGCCAAATCAAGCTCCGTTACGAGCACTTCAAGACCAAACATTAATGCAATTTAAATATTTTCTACGACTAGACAAGGAACCTGGAACACCACGCCTCCAAGCCAGCGTCACTACCAACTGATCTAACTTCTGTTATGTCCGTGAAATAAAAATTAATCATCTAATTATATATCCCCCGATGATTACCTACTAGCATGATAGCATCACCAATGATGACAGAAGACAAATTTATTTCAATTATTTTTCTTTTATTTACAAACAAAGCTTTCAAAAATAAAATGCACTCCGAATAAAACCTTGAGCGTCTTCGTTTATTTTTCCAATGCAGAAGCGAGCCAAGTGCAGTAGGTGCAATACAAAAATACCGACAAAATTCAAGGTTGAAATCTGGCAAAAATAACGCGCGCATTCCCTGATGCATCGCCGAATCTGCATCAGCCATTCGTTTTGTGAACAGGCGATTTTTAATACTCTCTTGCAATAATATATTTTCTTATTTTTTTTTAATGTACTACTAAGTGACAAGACCAGAAGGACGAATGTGTTGAGACTCAAGAGCTCCAAATAACTACGCGGCTATCATCCATCTGCCTTCAGTGAGTTCTTGAGTATTTCGGCCACGTTGCTAGAAAGAGTATGGTGAGAATCTTTAGAAAGTTGTCATCACTGGTAAAGTCGAGAGAAATAGACCAAGAGGGCCAAGTCTATTTTTTTTAATGGGGTATGTTGGCAAACGAGTAAGCAGCTCACCTGATGGATACCGTCGCCCACGGACATCCGCAATACCAGAGGTCTCGAGGATGCATTGCCAACCTTTGAGAAAGGAAGATAGGAAGAAAGAGATAGAAGGGGCGAGGGTGGAGGACAGGGAGGGGGAAAGAGAGGGAGAATGGGGGGGGGGGCGATCATTCCTCCGGAACCTCTCACAAACCGACTGAAACGCAAACTATGTTACTTCACGTTGGTGTTATGTGGGAGTGTGGTACTTCCCCGGTCGTGCCGGCCCATTCGGCTGTGGGGTTACAGCTTGTCACCACCACCGACAAAATTGGTGTGACAAAACCACTGCGGTGGTCTGATCAAATCCGTACTTAACTCAACAGAAAAGAAAGCCATTTATGACGCTGAGAATAGGACCAGATGGCGTATAGTCATCAAAGAGAAGATGTTCCGTACAGGGGTCTTGGTACTTGGTCGGCGGGCTGTTTTCCGCTCCCATGCCGTCTTGATGCGGCACTTTGTGCGTGATGTCGGGTGGTGCGCGTTAGTCCAGCCACCCGATGTCGTCGAAGAAGGCCAGCAGCTCGCTGATGCCGGTGCAGGCCTCCTGGACGGTCCTCGGTGTTCCGAGGTGTTCTGCCCGTTGTGACGCCACGCTGCTGTACTCCAGGATAACGTGCGCGGCCGTTTCGTCTGCCTCCAGGCACCCTCGGCGCAGGGGGCTGTTTGTAACACCTAATATAACAGGTGTTTGTTTAGTGAGCAGTGTCCCGTGACAAGACCGACCATTCGTCGTAGTTTGTCACGTTTCAGATTGCGGAGTTTTCTAGAGTACTTCGAGTTGAGCTTCGGGAAGGCCTCTTTAGACTGTCTGCAATCTGTGATACTTGCCCAGTAGTCTTGATGTTGTACAGGGGGTCACGACCCTCAGCATTGAGGAAAGCGACACAAGGAGGAAGTGAAAAGACAAGCGAGTCAATGGCCTGTCCGAAACGTCACGTCGTCCATGACAGTTGTGTGAGAACCATATCTTTTAAACAAAAAACTCTGCGTGATACTACGTTCTACACTATATGTTTGCTCTAAATAATACCTACGTACTGTAGTGGTACCTACCAATACACTTACAGAAATGCTAATTCAATATCTCACCTGATTGGCAACACAAAACAATCTCGGTCTCCAGTTTGTGGCCCCAACGGTTTAGGTTCTGCTTTGATGAATCAGGCAGTCAGTCAGTCAGTCAGTACAACTAAGTATAGGTTACCTACTAACCAGTTACTTAGCTAAGTAACGAAGTTGGAGAGAATGTAAGTACAAGTACTTGACAAGATTCATTTATGAAGGATTCCATGATTGAACGGCGTGGTGTCACCGGATTGGCCATCGTAAATGTTTTGGATGGATACAATAATTATAGTTAGTTTCATAAATCTCCAACAGATGGCGTTGTTTCTTTCTTAAACGTTAAAGTGTTATTCGTCAAATACTTATACCTGCTATATTAGAGGAATACCTTCGATGAAATAGATGTTATATAGATACATGTTATGTAGATGTATATGTCATAGATAGATAGATCATATATCACTGAAATAAAATAACAAGAAGGTACAATACGAAGAAATAATATCAGGAAGAGTAACTGCCTTAAAAAAATTACCCAATGAAAGTCGTGCTAAATCAATAACATCGTTCACGCCGCTATGACTCAGCTGTCATAGAAGACGTTGCAGCACGCGCGTGAACCAATCCCTGCTTTCCTTCTGAAATTTAAATCAATCACCGAACATGTCTATTTGTAACCTCGGAAGTAATTCGTATTTGGAATCATACGTCGTTTTGGTTTGAATGGCGACTTTTTGTGTGGAATTTGTTCTGAGTTATGCTTCCTGACATTATTTCTTCGTAGTAGGTACAGTTGGTATATATCAGAATGAAACAAAGACTAAACGCAGGCAAATATATAAAAGATTTAGAGCAGATGCACACATGGACAACCACCAATACAACATCAAACGAAGTTCTTGTAAACATTTCTTTATATATTACGATCTTATCCATTAGCTACGTATAGAATACTTATTTATCTGTTAGCTGTCTTGGTATATTAAAAACAACGATTGTGTGTCTGTCTTGAAGTAATACTGAAAGTTCCCGAGTAGAGTCAAAAAATAGTAACTCTCTCAGACACGTATTAAGGACTGAATACATTTTGTTAGGTAATCAAATTTAAACAAAATAGGTTCTTCGCAAGTTTTTCTAAAAAATCTCGAATCTCGATGAAAAGAAATCCCTAAGTGACAGTCCTTAATATGGCCTTGGAAAGATTACCTAATTATACATAAGTCGCTGTCCAAATAAGTATATGCAGTGTTTTGTACTGCAGTACAAAGTCTAAAAGTAGTTTGACAAACACGTTAATAAAGTTTTCTTTTATCTCTTTTGCACACTAATATCAAACAAAATACGCCAATATCTTCCAAACTCAGCACAGAAAAACTTATAAAGTTCGCTCAAGCAAAGACGGTCTCTTTTGACACAGTTAATTTTAATTTCACTGTTTTTTAATACTTTTGTAGTTATGCGATGTATATGTATTTTCTTTATTTGCAACTAGCTGCTCTCCGCGATTTCACCCGTGCGGTGATGGATGATGATGAAACTTATATAGTCTATGTTACTCAGGGTGAATGTAGTTTTCTAATGGTGAAAGAATTTTTAAAAAATCGGTCCAGTACTTTTTGAGCCAATTCGTTACAAACATATTTACATACAAATTTTTCCTCTTTATTATATTAGGATAGATATCTTGGCACTGTGGTATTTTTTTTAAAGAGTTTATCTGTCCATCTTGCGTACTATACTGCTTCCAGGCTCAACTTCGTAGTAGCATTCGCCAAGCAAAATTAATAATTGCTATCAAGCCGTGGCAAGATAAAACTGATTTTTCATTTCCTCTTCAATTATACATTTAAAAAATAAATAATCTAACCACAGATAAAAATGTTACCTTTGAGTATTTCACCACATGGATACATCTACTTTCATCTATTACTCTATTTAAGCATTAAACAAGCTTAAAAATCTCTCCAAATACTAGACTAAAAGTCAAAACCATAGAACAAATAATATCTAGACAAAACCCACACGATAATACTAGCACACTAACAACCCACACATACAACATATGAATAGTGTGTATACATGTATGTACATTCGAAAGAGCTGGTAAATATCGCGCATGTTTATTTTAGTTGACTGAAAGAAGGCAATCTGGTGTTTGTAAGGCGTAGTGTAGGATAGAAAATGTTATATAACGGTTAACAATTCTGTATGAAGTTTATCCACATAACACGCGCCTGATCAAACTGCTTCATTCTTTCTGTACCTTCTTTGTTCTACAAAGGTCATGATTGTAGTTTCTGGTTCCCTGGTGCTTCCAAATAGCCTGAGCTTCTGTCTTTTAAGTACTTACGCTCGTATTACGACGATCTGTAGGTCTACCATGAGTTTACAACATTGACACCAATCGATGCTCGCTATCGACTGCCGCGAAAACATGTATGAAAATATGAACAGTGCCACCTTGCGGTCAATTGTAGAACTAAAATTGACAGCAAGTAAGCCAATCACAAGCTTAATAGGTAGGCGAGATCAAGTATCGACTATAGATGACATTTATGTTGCTAACTCATGGTAGAGGTACAGGTTGAATTAGAACAGTGTGGTTATATATGAAATTTCCTGTTTAATCCCCAATTAAGTACAGATTTACTATTGATCGTTCTTCTATGGGACTATAGCACAAATAATCTGCGTGTTATGTTTATAATTACATAGTTGATACACTACTACCGGTAGGTACTTAAAGTCTTTCAGAAGCTCTTCAATATCGTCTTACTCCAAAGTTTGACTCCAGAAGCATGGAACAAAAGCGTGGTGGTGCTATTTTCAAGAAATTTGACAACACTTTACTGAATAATTAGAGACCCATCTCGCTTTTGAACCACTTACGATGAAAATCGAATATGCGTTTGTTTACGTTGACGATAGGAATAGTTTTACAAGTATTAACACTTCAGTAGCTCAAACATGTAGGTTTTGCTGCCTGAAATCAGAGAGCAAAATGCGATTTTGCTCATTGAGTGAGACAAACTAACTTTTTAATTATATTATCAGATGGCCGCGAATATCTTATTCAGCCTTGGGTTAATCATACAATTCGAAACATTCACACTCTATCTCTTTCCCGCCATTAGAAAAAGAGAGAGAGACAAAGACCAGCCCTTTCGAATTTTCGTACTAACTAAAGAAATTTTGCGAAAAAGATAATTATGCCTTTTAATGTAATTTATTGAATTGGTACCTCTACCTACAATGTTAATTATTTTGATTCACAATAAATAGTTATTTCAATCTATTCCTGTTTAGTATTTTATCTCCTAAAGTGTTCTCGCTGCTGAAATGAAAAGTTATGTGTGTTATACGAGAGCAAAGACATTTTTTGCATTTCGTGCCTTTGAATCCCTCGCCACACCCAGGATTCAAAATCGGCACTCGCAGCAAAAAATGTCTTTGCTCTCTTGTTGCACAAATAACTATTGTATCATGGCTGGTGCCGTACGTAGTTTACGTTAGCATAACAGCTTAAGTTTTTCATACACGTGATGGTGTTTAATCACTATCACGCTAGATGGTCGGTGATCGGTGGAAGGTCACACTAAATTTTTAATAGTGACTGGCCCTTAAAGACAGCTGCCAGAAGACACTGAGAGCTTAGATAGACTTAGCGACAGAATACCAGAAGTGGCCCTACCACCATAGTGTACATGTCATCACAATGTTACCTTTACCAAAAGCTCAAGGCCGAGTCGGGGATTGATCCCATGGCCATCTAATCGAAGGTCGAACATTATTACCCCTGGACTATCATCGCTTCAAAATTTCTTACGAAATAGTAGAAGCCATAATCATTCAACCACGTAGATGCAGTGAAAGTCACTGCTGCTGTTTAGTAGCCTGCTTCGAGACTAAAAGTTTGTCACAGCAGTGGTACCAATCAAAACCGTTTTTTTTTTCAAGAGAGCTATAAAGTCAATCAAAAAATTCAATGTAGTTATAAAATATATTAAGTGGCATTTCTGAAAAACTTGATATAATTAGAAATTGTAAAAAAAGCGTAAATGTTAATTTCAATGTTTTTTCTACCGACTGCCAAAAAAGGAGGAGGTACTCAATTCGACTGTATTTTTTTATGTTTGTTACCTCATAACTTTCGACTGGGTGAACCGATTCTCAATTTTTTTTTGTTTGAAAGCTGGTGCTTCCCGAGTAGTTCCGTTTAAATTTCATCAAATTCGATTTAGTAATTTTTGAGATACGCTCCAATAACTGAATAGAATAGAAGTCGGTATAAAATTTTTCTAATTGTACTTGTTTATTATTGTAAATTTAATTTTATGTGTTTGAAAGCATAAAACAATATTAAAATGAAAGTAACTTCGCAATATTGGCTAACACTGTTGCTTTAATTAACGTTCCCACAATTGATATTCAAAAGTCCATCCAGGAAACGTCCATTTCCGTCAATACATCATGGTGTGCGCTATGCTTAAGTAGCAATTCTTATTTTATGCTAATTTACTTTTATGATCAGATTCTGCGTGCATGCTTAGAATTTTAAGTAGAAACGCACAAAAATATTATTGTACAGCAAAGGTATCTTAATCTTTCGTTTTTTATTTTATTTTATTATTATGTCATTAACAAAAAAAAACAAAAATAGAACACTTGTTAGGTAATAATAAAAACAATACATATTTCCTGTCAATTTTTTGTAATCTCTGGGCTCATGCCCGATAGCGGAGTGATGATGATGGTCATTCCGAAAATGTAGCCACTAGAATACATTATTATAAAGTTATATAATAATGGATTTTAATGTCTGTTAATGTCTAATGCCTAATGATGAACACTGATAAATAGAAACATATCGAAGAAAATAATAATACGCACACTGAGATTTCAGAATAGGTACTTCTTCTGATAGCGGACAATATTTCAAGTAGCAGTAATTCAAGTGTCAATTGGCAGATAGACTAGGGATTTTTGAAGTTTTCTAACAATCCAAAGCCATAGACAGACATATAGACATAGGTTGTCGTTGGACTGATTGTTCTATAGTAATACAACAACCGGGATAGATAACTTTTAACCTCTTACGGCCGGTTCCAATAACCTATTTATCGCCGGTTTACCTTACTAGAGATAGATATTTGACACTATTTGTGTGGACGTTATGTCATTTCTATCGATAGTAAGGAAAACTGTGGATAGATAAATTATTGGGATCCCCCATAAATATAAAAAAACGGAAGCACTCAGTTGAACATACCACTAACTGAAACTAGTAGTAATCTGAACTATAGGAGTATTATTACATATATACTGTTTGTACTAAAATCCACATTTGTGTAACACTTGGAATAATAATTCTAAAAATATTATTCCTATTCTTTTCAATTGTGGGTAGTTTTACATCTAAACTCATACCCACGATTGAACAGAAGTAGCAAATTTAAGAACTGTCATTCGCAAGCATTTTATACGAATTTGGACTTTAGTATGAAGAAAATAAAAACCATAATTGACTAAATATAGATTTTAGTTCGTTTGGTTATTTGAACTAAACAAGAAATTGCAATGTCACCCATTCAAGTAATGACTTTTAATGAACTAGTTAAACACATACGTCCAGGAACCGCCTAGGTGTGCTCAGCTGCGAGCTTGTACTTGATAAAAGCATGTTAAATATACACACTAAAACATAATATTAAGCTGTATATTTCTTTAACTGAAACAAAAGTTTAACTTCCGCCCTATAGCAGCTGTTGTGCACTATGCTCAACTAGCGAATTCTATTTTTAAATGGATCAGCTAATGCGCACGATGCAGTTTTATGCACAAATTCACGGCGGGGCCGGATGGGCGGCCATTTTTAAATTTATAACTAGCTTTAGCTGTTGGCAACATCGGACGTTTAATTAAGAAAAACACTCTACAATCTTTGCAGCTTTATCGGATATATTTTGAAATAAATTGTTACATTTTTTAAAAGAAGATATAATTCAAGGTTTATTTTTATGCACTACTAGTCTTACATTTTCTTTGTCTTGTTTTGAAGTGTTCACATTGACATGATTGAAGTTAAATAAAATATTTGAACCGCTATATGAATCACATTTTTCAAAATTAATACGTACCTTCCGACGTCTGTATATCTAAAGATGTTAAAATAAGATGATAACAAACCAAGATCTCTAAAAATGCCTAGAGATTTTTTTTTAAATTTATATTATGCTTTTTATTTTTAAACCTAATATTATACAAAGATCATCGAGTAAATCTATAGATATGAAAATGAACCCCTATTTCTCCTGGTCATGTTATAACTTGAGAACGGCTTTACTAATTTCATTCATCTTTTTTCTTAATGTTTTCTAATACTTCGTAGAAGGTTCCACACATAAAAAAGAAAAGATGGGAGGTTATGGAGAGGCCGAAGGCCGAGTCTACTACACGAACGAAGTCGCGGGTAGCTAGTACATAATAATTATCTGTTTCTATAGCGTTGTTTCTGTACGACAGTACCAAACATTTATATTTTAACAAATTCAAAATCAGAATGTAAAATTCTACTCTATACTCCGTCATAAAGCGCACACAATTTAAAATTCAAATATAGAATCGAACACGATCTATTTTCGAAATAAAATTAATACTCGTCTAGGCGTGTATCGAGTAAGCCACTCCTATAACTATGAATGGAGTGATTAAAATAACAGACCTGAGTCATTGAGAATTTTTTGTTGTATTTGAAGAACGTCCGTCATTGGCCACGTGACTAAGACTGTTCTATAATCTATGGTGCGTGTGATGCGATGATTCAAATTAGTTACAAGATAATTCTGTTTTCTCGTTTTTGTGTTTTAGATTTCATTGATTGTGTTGTATAATGTACATAATAGCGCCCACTTAAAATACAGTTTTGTCAATTGGACTAGAATTAAGTTTGTAAAGATAATGGCAAACTTTATAACTACCCATATCTTTTTTTTAACCTAAACATAGATACCTACTATAATAAATACCTAATATAATTTAAGCTCACACTCGCGACTTCTGACTAGATATTAACGTGTCAGGCACCTATAGAAAAAGCCACGCAGGCACTGGACCAGTGTAGTATTGTATTTTTCTAGTCGCCGCTCGGCCTCAGTCTCTAGGAATTCAATTGTGAAAAGGCCACGCATGTGGCATTACTGAATGAGTAGGCCAAAAAATTAAAACATATCGTTAATATAGGTTAAACTCAGTTTAAACATTAATGACCTTACGTCTAAACGCTGCTTAACTTTACATGACGGTTTATAGTACTGCGCATAGCAAAATTGTTGTGCGCAGTGCTAAATGACATTATTTATATTTAACCACACACGTTGCAGTTCCTAGAAATTTAGGTTGATTTCTGCGAAATCTATTGTATTATTGGCCAAATATGGCGAATCGCCAGTTATAAGTAAGGCTATATATCTCTGTAACTCATTATTAATAATATATCGTAACAAAGTAAGTAGGTAAGTTATCTCTATGTAATAGATAAAAAATGTAAGTAGATAGATACTATAAGTAAAATTTACTTAGATGTTAAACTTCTTGAATAATTTCTAAAGCCTTCTCAAAACCTCTACTTTAAAATCAAAATGGCGTCGTTATGCCTAATAATGCTATTGTCTAAAACCGGTAGAATTTCGGTTGCGACACCGACGCCCGCGCACTTCTGACTCAGCCTCACTAGTAGGGGGGTTATTCTATGTGAATAGTGTTTCCATCAATTGTAATTTATGTAGGATAATTATGTATAGTACAGAAAAATCAAATCAGTACTTATGAAATAAAAGTTTAACAATAATTCATTCATTCCATTGGACGTACATTCACGTTTGTAATTTTTAATTCTACCTCTAAAATAGTGAGCTGTGTTTTTCTTTTTGAATAACACTATGTTTAGTAATGTATCTATATACATTAATCATAACAACCAAGATCCAAGAAGAATTCCGCCGTCTGAGGAAAAATTCTTTATCTCTGTCCCATCAGGTGTAAAATCGTCTTGAGTATGGACTTCCGTTGATTGAAATGTATTCGATACAAATTTTATCCAATGAACTTTTACAAGATTGAGAGCATGCTGTATTATAATTAAAGTGATGACGTCACGAAATAAATAGGTTCGCTAACGGACCATCCGTTAGCGAACCTTACAATACGTACGTGTGTATTAAATTATCACAAAATGTACGCCATCGAGTGCGTCACTGATTAAGTAATTAGACAATAATCTTAAAACTAGAAGCAATTTAGATTACACATTAACATGGTGCTCGCCAAAGGGCGAGTGTGTGTGATGCCCCGAATGTTACAGATATCCATCCAATCATAGGCGATGGTGATAGCATTCCATCAGGCAACCCGTCTTCTTTGCCACCTATGACATAAAAAAGTGTAATATAATTTCATATCACATCACATCTCATTTCATTGAATCCTTATTGTTAAGTTTATATTAAAAACTATTTCGATACTGACAACAATAAGGAAAATTTGAAAAAATAAAAATATTATGAGGTGATGACTTAGAAGACGTCAAAATAGATGGATTTTGGACCGAGAGAGATTCCAATGAATATTGAATAATTATCCAGGATTCCAGAAAAGAGTAAATAAAGGGATTTTAGAGCAGAGGGAGAGATTCCGACCCAAAAAAATATACGATACTACGTGACTGACCAATACAGAAGGGTCGAAGTTTCGGAGAATAGATTTGGGCTTAAGATTTACCTGATATGTATTTGATTACGTCTCAAAAGAAGACTAGCGACAATACATTGAAGCCGTTGTATTGAGTATGGCTTGTCTGGTGTTGGAAAAGTCCTTTTGAATAAATTAAGCAGTTCTATAAAATACTCATTTGGGACTCTGTGTCTACACTGAAAATGGCAAGAGTGATTGAAGAAGAATGATTTGGACCTACAAGTGAAGTGAATTCCCAGGTCACGTTATTTAGCTATTATATTCATATTTCTAATGTTCCTTTTTATTTCCAATTAACTAGCTAGGCCTACTAGGGATATTTGCTATTCTTGATAGTGTATGTATAATATTACATTACATAAGGTTCAACGGTAAAAAACGTGTTTCTCTGTGTCCGAGAATTTTCAATTGTATGGTGAACGTCTAAGCTAATACCTATGTTGTATATTCTAAGTGAACGGGTGTGACGTAAGAAAAAATATTACGACATCTACCGGTCTCTCTCTTGCCTCTTAAGGAAAATAAATAACAAAGAATTTTCTTATTACCAACATTGTGTGTTATTTAAAACTCTATCTACTTTGGTGCAGTTATAAAGTTACCTTTAAAGGTACACATCATAACTGCATCTTGCTTAGTGCGAAAGGCTCGTACAACAAACTTACAAAGGAAATGTCTTTATGTCTCCCTGTACATAGGTATTTGTTTTATTTCAATACTATCTGCACCCCGCAGTTTCACCCGCATGATAATAAGTGATGATGATTAAAAGTATTTTATTTTTAAGATTAATTAAAATGATCCTATATGTAAATCCAGTGCTTCATCTATGTTTCTACCATGTTTCATCCAAATCTTTGCTTCCTTTTTTGAGTGGTTGAGTAACAAACATCTATACATCCAAACTTTCACATTTATATTGCGATTGTAGAGAGAAATTCAAATCCTCATTTATACAAATCATAAACCATATAGGTACTTAGAGAGTTAAAATTCGATACGCCGACGTAAAGCCTCGGTGGTCTAGGGTTCATGGAATCTGACACGGATTGTAGGAAAACGAGGGTTCGAATCCCGTCCGAGGATGTGCATTTTTCTCTTTCTAAATTGCAATATTTGGTCAATTAAACGTACTTACATAATTATAATAATAATGCATAATTATTTTAATTTAATTTAATAAAATCGATATTGTTTAATATATTTTTAGTTCACGGGGCAATATAATAAAATGTATTTCTTTTTTTACGTTTTATTATATTTTGTCATTAGTTTACGAACAAGCAGGAGGCCTACCTGGTGTTAAGAAAAGATGAACTCGCAAACTTAGCTGTAATTTTGTCGACACCCATACCTACCCTTTAAACTCTGCACATAACCCTGTAAACACTGTCTTTCCATCTAGTTTTCCACAGTGTCGAGGTCAGTACCTTTATAATGCCTTAAATAAGCTGACAATGCAATATAAATTAATAATACTAAGTTAAAATTAAAATTAAGTAATAATTACTAAGTTAATATTAAGTTAATGTTACGTCCCATAAATGTAAAAAGGCTGTCTTCGAGATTTTAAGTACACTTAATTACGATGAAGCAGAAAAGTTCCTTTTCGCTGAAAAACAAACAATACTGGATTTACTATTTATTTATTTATTAATATGAACGCACTTGCAATTATACATATTATTAGTTCTTAAATGAAACAAAACAATGTCTTAGCTAATGAAGTAATTTAAAAATAAAATTATTTATATAATGTCAAACTTAAATAATTTGTCAAATTAAATATTATTCACAAAATGTTAGCTATATTATCAACAATATTAATTAATACTAAACCCATCGTTTACATATGAGCACATAACTATACATAATACTCCATTGTACACACACATACACACATTGTATACTTACGAAATTACACACACAAGCACACTTTCTTTAAATAATGTGTTACTTAGTTTAAGTTTAAAGACATTTCAATTTGTCTTCATTTACCCTTAAGACTGTCTTCTGTGTCTCGGATGAAAGAGTCCTGGCTCCTTTATTACGGGTCTCGAGCCTAGTTTAGGAACCAGGTGCTCCAGTAACATTTAAACACATGTAAGTAATGTCTTGAGTCAATAAATTTATTATTATTATTAAAGCTGGAACGCGTAATCCGAATACTTCGCTATAGAAATAGGCATGGTAGCAGTACTTCCCCAGACGAACTCGTTCGCAAAGAGTTCTACTACAACCCTTCAAACATTACCACAATATTAATGCATTTATATGAAAACTAACGTTGCAAATAGTCAAGACGAAGTAACTCGATATGTAGGTTACATGAACTTGTAGAATAATGTAAGTAAAGTATAAAAAACAGGTTGAGCAAGCCGCGCTTCGGTTCGGTAGCGACACAGTCTTATTGTATTTCTTTTGAGATTATTATTATAACAGTTAAGTCACTAGGGCTCTGTGAGCTGTAGACCACGCGAGTATGTCTTTCCATAGTTTAAACTAAATAAATATTTAGAACACATCTTACATTAAAACAGTATCCTTAAAACAACCTCTACTTATTGCGACAAACGCTTCCGTGTTTTAAGGATAGCCAACGCCATTTAGTTTAATTTTAGAACACTAAAAATATAAAAGTATATTTTATTTTGAAAAAAATCGAACACTTGAATGACAATTAAATCTACTAAATCGAACCAATCGCCGCTCACAAAGTTTCACGGGAATCGGTTGAAAAATACGACCTGTAGGGGAAAACAGCCGGACATCCGGAGTCTGGACATATGGAAGCATTTTTGTCCAAGCTATTGTAGATACGAGTACCATTTCTGTGATCTGTGGCAGAGACGCTTCGCTCGTACTTCATACTGACTCTGCCAATATATGTGACTTCACATTTAAGTGACGAGGCAAGCCCTGAGCCTTATGACGAAGGTGACGCATTACGCTTGACCATGACAGAAGTGCCAGCATGAATCGTCGGTTCGATAAACTGATTTTATCTATCGTACTTTGTCTCTAACACGGATCTAGCTGCGATAGCTATATGACGAACTCTTTTATATCGATACTGTCAAATTTTCTACAGACTTCCAAAAAGGTCAATTCGACTGTATTTTTTTATGTTTGTTACCTCACCAGCTTTCAAACAAAAAAAGAATTTTGAGAATCGGTTCATCCAGTCGAAAGTTATGAGGTACCTAACAAGCATCAAATAAGACAGTCTTATTAAGTACCTCCTCTTTTTTTTGGAAGTCGGTAGAAAACACATATCATGAGCAAAAACATATAACTAAATATTTAATCTAGAGTATTTTAGGGCAATGTGTGTATGCTCAGCGCTGTGATGCATTAACCAGTATGTTTACATTTTTTATATGAAAAAAGGGATTCACTCACGTAAATAAGTCAAATCTTTCCAACTATAGCCAGTATTTTTCAAGGATAGTGCAGCCGTGTGATTCTCTAAGAGCAAACATCTTTGCATCTTTGACAACATCCGTGAAACAAATGAAGAGATGACAAGAAACGTCGGAAAAACAACCTTGTGTACAAGGGCGATATCTCATAAGGTATTTGACATCGGTGAACTCGTCGACGAGTTCGTCGACGAATCATTACAGAATCGCACGGCAGACTTGTGATTCTGTAATAATTCATCGATGCGCTCGTATTAGAATCCTACATAATCTCTGATTAACATAGGCTTTATAATTTTTTGATTCATCATCATCCATCACCATGTGGAATAGCGGAGCACAGCTAGTTCCTTAAAATACACCAATTTCATAAGTAAGGAAGGACCTAATACTAATACATTAAAAGTTAAATGAGCAGGGAAATGTAAGTGTCTTAGTGACTAAACAGGCCAAAGGCCTTGAGTTTGACCGTTACAACATGGTACATTCTTTTGTCGATTGATGTCCTTTACAATTTATTCTTTTACTACCACCATGGCTAATAAAATGGTTGTGATTGAAACTTTAAGTGTACTACAGAAAGTTGTTGAATCAGAAAATTCAAATTCATTTATTAATTGCTCATAATGGGTACACAAGAAAATATACAGATGGAAAAGTATTAATTATAGAACACCATATTTAACCAATGAGGTATGCAATTCATTGTGAAGTCAATGATTACAAATTAAAATATTAACATTTAATATAATACAAAAATATTGTTATTATGTCACAAGATAAAGTATTATTGTTGAAATGTCATAAGAATAAGTACAATACATATTAAAAAGTCAGAAGAATGTTTCTGTTAGACAGTCATTTACACTGTACCTAATAAGTTATGTCAATTAAGAAACGTTTATTTTATTTTAAAATAGTTTAGTCGATTGGATGTCAATGATGATCTTTTGGTACATGATTGTATATCCTCGGAGCCATACACAACACACTTTTATTTGAATAAGCTGTCTGAGTAACGGGATAGTAAATTTTATTACAATGTCTGCCACTTCTCTAGGTATTAAATAAATGTAAGTTATTACGAACAATAACTGTAATTTCGTAGATATACACAGCACGTCTTGTAGTACTCGTATTATAGAAAGTTAGGTACCTATACATACCTATAATTATATGATATAAACTGTGAGGCAGTATGTGGTTGTAGCCCTTATCTAGAGCCTGTCTCTTTAGTCCCTTGTTGCAACAAAATTGCGTCCAAAAAGTATTTTAAAGTTATTGATGTGCGACCGATAATTGCCGCGTGGAAAACACAAGCAATGCGTTGTAAACAAAATAATGTTGCGACAAAAACATGTTACTCATACAACGATTGTGTCGCTAAAATAATTATATATGAACAGTTCTTCAACTCAATGTCTTAACTTCCGCATTGGCGACTTTCTACTTTTAGTAGGTAAAATATGTAAAGTAAACCCATTTTCAGCAAGTAAATTGTTTTTAATCCTTGATAAAAATAGCAATAAATTCTTAAATCGTATCCGAGCGATCTAAACTGAACTACAATAAAATCTAAAAACCGAGCGCGCGCAAACTCAAAACAGGAAGAAAATTTTCCCGGCAACAGCGCCCCTAGCGGCAATGCTCGCGACTAAACCGGAGCGCGCGAACGACCGCGCAACTCTTTCCGCGCGCTTTCTTTTCATCTACCTCGCTCGCCCCCACACCAATGCCCTACCTTTTTAGGCGCGTGAGCAGGACAGAGCGAAAAAAATGGCGGAACGCACATGTGCCCGCGCACTCGTTTTCGTTTTATTTTTCGCGAGTCACTCACCTCGGATATATTCGCTTCGGTTTTTGCTACATTTTTTCTTATTTTTTTCTCCGTGTGTGTCCGTTGGCCTAGGTCGCGTGCGTAGGACGTGGATTTATTTTTCTCAGGATATCTTAGTCGCTTTTCTAACGCGAAGGG
This sequence comes from Selenia dentaria, assembly GCA_917880725.1. Taxonomy (NCBI): domain Eukaryota; kingdom Metazoa; phylum Arthropoda; class Insecta; order Lepidoptera; family Geometridae; genus Selenia; species Selenia dentaria. The sequence goes on along the minus strand of OU862901.1, from coordinate 6,149,489 downwards.
ATTTTATGGTTCCTTTTTAGATTCTAATGTTGGTATGGAATTTCTTAGAAAGTTCTTGTTTTATTTGGTTGTTACTTTCTCCTCTTTTTGAAATTTATATTTACTTTGATTCAATACTGGAGTCTTCTTGATTCTTCTTTAGAAGCTAATAAATATTACGTATAATACCGAGAATATCGTTTTTGTGAGATTATTGTGGTGGGACATCTAAATATATGGTTGGCTTGTGTTTAGAAATAACTTTTAAGAACTTAGTAAATTACGGTAACATGAAGGGGTCACGAGGACTCCTTTTGTCCTGGTTCTTTGGTTATATCAACACTTGATTACATTAATAGCTACAATCTCTTTTAATATTAGATATCAGGCCAAAGTTATAATTTTTGTAGGTACCTATTTTATACGACGTATATTTCGATTTTTAAATTTAATTTACATATTTTATTCTAACAATTAAGCAATGTTGTCAGGATTCATTGGCCTTATTCTAAAATATAACATAAAATCTAACATAGCGTAAGTCTGAAACCATCCTATACTAAAGATACTTAGCATTAATTAATATTAAAATAGTAAAGTCTAAGATCATTCCTAAAAGTATATTGTACAACTAGGAAGCTAAACGAAATCAGTTTAATTAGTAGACTCAATTAATAAAGGTATTTTCTAATCAATGTGGCCGTAAAAAGATTTATCTTATGCGCGAGCGCAACAACGGTCTCTAGGGATGGGGTAACGGGAACTGTCGATCGGTTTTGTCGAAGATTTTATCGAATGACCTTTTTAATTGGATGTAGAGATGGCTAGAATTAAATAGGTTAATTGTTTGTAGATTGTATAAGATTCTGTAAACTGTACTGTTTTACTTAATGATTGTGTTATGATGTTGTTTAAAATGTAAGTATAGTAAATAATACAGTAAACACTTTTTTATATGACTGAAAAGGCTAACAAAGGTTTATTAACGTAAAACTTGGCCAGTTGTGATCTTATCACAGAAGAAACATAATCGGTTTATACTAAATATATATATTTAGTATTGGGGAAACACCTTATACATTTTTTTCACAAAGTCGTCCAGTGTCTGACGTGCCTTTCGGTTCTTTCCTACGTATAGTCAGATATGATAAAAAATACAACTTGAATAGTTTGACCAACTAAAAGCAAGCTTATACCGGTGAAATGCATTTGAATTGATAAAATTAGTTATAAAGCAGATGTATAAAAATGTGTATACATTAGGTGTACGGGCGACACTTTTTTGTACGTAAGCATGGTGTACGCGCGACACGCGACGGATTAAACGAGATTTACAATAAATACATACATATTATGATTTAACTAGTTTAGACATATAATATTTCTATACAGTTAGCTCTCTGCTAGGAATAGGCTTCTCACATAAAATATAGGCTCTTACATCTTTGGCTCTTATCTTCAAATAATATAATATTATTATTTTAGTTTAATCCAAGAGCTAAGGCACATCCCTAATCCACACAAGTTTTACATAATAGGCACTGGTCGATTTATTAGTGATGTTCTCAGACGGAGGGAGAGATTTAAAATCGAATCAGCGTGCGTGTTGAAAAAGGAGTATAAAATAGTCTTGGAAGTATTTTAATGCTTTGCTTTGTATTATATTTATAACTAATTTTTAGAATATTCACTATATATTATAACATTTTTAATTTGTGTCTCGTCGATAATATGACAATAGCTAGGTGTCCTATCATTTTCCAATTGCTTAGTACTAAAGGAAAATTGTGTTAGGGTGCATTTTTTCTTTGTAAGTGGACTCGTACGGTTGGGCATTTACCACTATATGAAATTATTCATTACAAATAATTGTAGAAAAACTTAACTAGTTAAAAAAAATCTGTAGAATGATGGAGCGTAAGCCACCACACCTGAGGCCGTAACATAAACAATTTGCGAGAACGTTTTCGTATCGTAAGCGTCAACTCGTCACGCTTCGGCGTACAAACTATGAGCTATCTGTGTCACAGTTGCCCTAGAAACATGACAGTATGTACTGTTTCACGGGAACGACACGTTACGTTACACTTACGCAGATATTCATGCTAGGGCCACATCACCTATAAAATTTACGTTAAGTTTTAACAAGGATGGGCAAGAATATAACTTCTTTAGATAAATCTTAAGCCATAAAGTTATAACTCTGTCCCCTGTCGTTTTCTGAGTAAGATTAAAAAATAAAAAAATACAGAAATGTATAGAAATACTCTTTAGATATTTTGAGAAGGTAGCCAGGTGACCTCTGGATTTATCCCTGCCTCGGCTTTTAGGTTTCTGTGAAGGTAAAAGCGTGATCAGGGCAGTTTCTGGTAGCCTAGGACAGTAACCAAACCTTCCACGACTAATTCTACTTTGGATTCATAGTTGATTGGCAGCTGTAATACCTACATTAGCAGACCCGTTATCAGAAGATGCCAAAAAGCTTTATTTATTAGTAACTAAGTAAGATATGATGATCTGCCATTATAATGATGATATAGTCATAATGGCGCAGTCGCTCGAGGATATCGGCACCATGATCAACGACCTCAGTAGAGTTTCCCAACAGGCTGGTCTTAAGATTAACATGGATAAGACGAACATCATGTCCAACGCCCATGTTCCACCTATACCGGCAATTGTTGGAAACGATCCACTCAAAGTTGTAGTATGAGTAGTTCCACCTGGGACACACTGTCCAATTATGTAGGTCCAATTTCAACAAGGAGGTCGCATGAAAAATCCAGCTCGGATGGGCCTAATTCGGAAAGCTTCGATCCATCTTTTCGGCCCCAATACTTCAGAGTCTGAAAACCAAGGTTTTCAACCGGTGTGTGTTGCCAGTGATGGCTTATGGCACTGAGACGTGGTCCCTTGCTGTGGGCCTTATTCATAAGCTTAAAGTCACTCAACAAGCAATAGAGAGGGCTATGCTTGGGGTTTCCCTGCGTGACAAGATCCGAAATGAGGAGATCCGTAGGAGAACTAAGGTCACCGACATAGCTCTCAAAATTAGCAAGTTGAAATGGTAATGGGCAGGCCACATCGCTCGCAGAACTGATAACCGATGAGGACGAAAGGTTCTCGAGTGGCGACCACGCACCGAAAGACGATATGTAGGCCACCCCTCCGCTTGGTGGACCGACGACCTCGTCAAAACCGCGGGGAATCGCTGGATGCAGGAAGCTACTCATAGTAACCGGTCCAAGTGGCGTTCTTTGGGGGAGGCATATAATCAGCAGTGGACTTCTACCGGCTGATAATGATGTAGAATATAAATTAAATATTAGTTTTACTATATTTTCTTGTTGGGTGGCATAAACGCATCGGCGACAAATTTATATCACGAAACACCTAACGATGTGTTCCAGTCCAGAACCTGTACTTGAGAGCCGGCCCCCCTTCTAGGTCTAGTGTGACCACCTTCGGCCAAATCATCAGTTACCATCAATTGAAATGTTTGTCAAACACTCTCCTAACAAACTATAAAAAAATCTTTCTATATCTTAACAAATATAAACTACGCAGTAGTTCTGCGAACAGTCAACTTCTCGAGCACAGTCTTATCAGCAATTTTTTTATCTCGGCAACCATTTGACGAATTCTGCTTATATTTAAGACACCTCTTTAAAATCAGGTACCTAATGTGTGTACCAAATTTTATAAAAATCGGTTGGTAAACCCCCCCCCCCCCCAAACATCCCCCTTTTTTTAAGAAAGTACCCGCAAAAAAAATCGCCGACGACAAAAAAAAAAAAAAAAATATAAAAATATTAATACCAAGTTTTGCCAAGATTGGTTGGAAAATGCGACCTGTACGGGAAGACCAACACACAACCTAACAAACATCATCATCATCATCATCATCTCAGCCGTAGGACGTCCATTGCTGAACATTTGCCTCCCCCACTAATTTCCAAAAGAACCGATTGGAAGCGGCCTGCATCCAACGTCGTATTGCGACGTTTACCAGGTCGTCTGTCCACCTTGTCGATGGACGACCTACGCTGCGCTTGCCGGTCCTTAGTCTGCATTCCAGAACACTCCGGCCTCATCGGCCAACTGTTCTGCGTGCTATGTGCCCTGCCCACAGCCACTTCAACTGGCTTATCTTCTAGGCTATATCGGTGACTTTATTTCGCCTACGGATCTCTTCATTTCTGATTCGATCACGTAGAGAAACTCCGAGCATAGCCTCTCCATAGCTCGTTGTGCGACTTTGAGCTTGCTTACCTGTACTCAAATAAATCTGGTATCTAATAATGATAATTGAAATAGTCTGTATATTCATAAATCACTCTTAACACTAAATAAATGACTTACCCGTTTTAATACGTACTTAGTTATGCTCTTAAAACACACTTTGGTAGACACATAATTCATAATAGATATTACTAATGCATACCTAGACCTAACTAGTCCACAACACTCATTTATCTAGATATATATCTAGAAACCTATAGAAATAGTCCTTTATCTATACTCACACAAAGAGACACTATGATTACATATAAAACTCATACTTACAGTTAAGTAGAGGGAGCGATAAGAAGCGTTTATTTATAAGATGACCCTTATTTATAGTTAGGGTACTGGAGTGCTCGAGGTTGTTGCTTGCTAGTACTAATAAAAAATATATATATAATGTAATACCTATAACTATCTTAATGACACAAAATGAGATTTTTGGAAACTATGTTTATTACAAAAGTTATCGTGAGCTAGATTTTAATTGGGGTAGGTAGTTTTTTTTAATATTTTATGTTGGATCGAGTTTGACGTATAATAAAAGTAGATTGTAAAACGTTCTGTGTTCGTGATGATGCACGAGTGTAAAAAACTTGAATCGTAGTATTTGTGTTCTCGTCAATGTACCTACCACTTTACTAAAGTGTGACTTAAACAAGAAACTGTCTTAACGACAGGCTTATGATAATATACCGTTACTTGGCTCTGACTACCTAAAAAAATTATAAAAGTACTATTTATAAATATTAACATTTAGGTTGAGTTTACTTATAAAGAAAAAATGGTTGGAAGTGACTAGCTAAGAGTTCTAGTGACGGACGTTACCTATTTTATGTCAGTATTATTTATTGCATTTGCAATAGATTTATGCTACATACATAAAATATTACATATGTATAATTGTAATGTTACATTATTGTCATTTAAAGTTACAAATACATTTTGCTTACGTTAAACCAAACATATTACAGTAACTAGGAAAATGTTAAACTTTAGGAGATGTCTATGACCCAATCATTTTTACTATCAAAATATAAATTAATGAATTTTAATCTAACTTGATAAACATTTTTGATTCAGTCATTATTAAAAATTGAAAATTATGTAAATCACATGTAAAAAACAATGACAAGAAACGTAAAATTATTTTAGACATATTTCGGCTAATAGTAGCATTTGAACCCAAAATCTCAGAATATTATTGATGTTACTTTGCCAAAGCAGTAGAAGCACCGCTAGAAATGAAGACTGATCTCGCGTGGCATACAATCCATGTAAATAAAATTATATGAAACTGGCTATGAATAAGACCAAAGAGCTTTTTTTCCGCTCGGTACGCAGTGAGGTTATCGCGGAAAAGTCGTGAATTTTTCAAAATTTTATCAAGCACTGTAAAGATAGCACGCACACATGTATAACTAGGGATGCTACCAGTAGCTAGAAGCAATCGATCGATTTTATGATCTGTGGTATTATGAACTTACCTTTTAATTAATAATATTTACCTATTAATAATAAGTATTAATAAGTAGAACCGGTTACGTTTATGTTACAATTTTATTTCATTTTAAACATTGAATACATTCATTTTATGTGGTTTATCAAGCTGAACAAGAAAGTAAAATGCAGTTATAGAAAAATAAAATGAACCATAAAAGGTGGGCTTATGATGATAGTCACTTTTGCCGTTCACCTCTTGCATGTAACAATTATATAATTTTACGGCTGCTTTTAATTAAGATACATATTTCCTACTTCTTTTTTTGATGCATTTTTATACTAGACTTACAAATACACTTACCAAGGAAATTTAAATCACTGAATAACCCTAAAACAGTCATGTGCATTATTGGTTATATATAACTTATCACTAGGCCAAAGACATTATGTTTCTTAATAACATAAAAAAGCTCAGCGGTGTTTAACTTTAAGTAAGTACAAACTGGTTGTTTGAAGGAATATTATTTTTTATCACATTTTTGGCTAAGATTAAAATTCTAAGAAGCGTGGCAGTATTTTTTATAAAATTACTTTTGGTGCTGTAAAATATTCAATCGAGTGATAGAAGCATTTTGACCAACAGTTTTAATTGTACTTTTGAATTTGCCAGAACTTCTTTCTATGATGTATATAGCAATAAGCAACCTAATCTATTAGATAAATAAATATGGACACTTGATTATGTTCATTTTGAAAAACATTTTACAGACACAAAACAATTTTTCTTTAACAAAGAAGTATCACGGTAGAAATGGGTAGTTTTAAATTGCGTATTAAATTTTATTTTATTACATATCTGAGTTTCTGAAATAATAGTTAAAGCTTTCTTACGTGAATCCACGATACATTTTCAGGCACTAGGTTGTTTATAAAGTATTTTTTTATATTTGCAATTGACAATGACTTTTTCGTTTGCGTTGTTTGGTTTATTTAGTATTTGGCCGCTAACTAGCGGCCAAATACTAAAATAACACTACACTAATAACATATCTCCCAGGTACAAAATTATCCCGGAACTATGGGTGTCCATAGAAACAAAAGTTTATAATGCTTTTGTACTGTAACTGGGCATATGTGGTGTGGTGGGGTCATAAAGAAAGTGACACATTACATACGCATTAATACAAACTGTAATAATATAATTAATAAGACGATATGTGCCACCAATTACCTGAAGCACTATTCCAAGACAGTTTGAAGTAAGCATGGTTAAATTAGTAGGAGGGAGAAATGCATAATACACCCCACAGTGGGACGCGTACAAGACTTTGTCGTTTCCAATCAGAACAACATTACCAATAGGAATAAATCATATTTTTTTCGGGGATATTTATAGTTTTGGTAGTTTTATGAAGATGTACTAATTTCTTATTTTATATATAAAAAATATTCTATTGCTTGATGTATTTATTCTATAACTTCACTCAAAGAAAATAATATACCTAATTGGAAATAGTTTTGTTGAATAAGATTAAAGCAAACCTATTGAGTTATGATTCCAATTTACGGATCCTTTTTGACTGTACCGAATATTGACTTATTTAGTTACCTAGCCTACATTGTACACTACACAGTACTAATAAAAACAGTCTAACGATTAATCTAATAGCAATTAACATAAAACAAATAGGGAAATACTAATTAGAATGCGTAATAATGACGTAATCGTAACAAATAAAATAAAACTTACGGCTGTCGATTTGCACGGTTTCAGAGTTGGTTCCTTATGAGGAGCCTGTGCCAGTAATTAGTTTGCCAGGTCGTTGATAGGTTTAAATACTTATTCGGAATTTAAGCAGATATTCAGATATTAGCGTAAAAGTTTTAAAAGTCTCTATGGCAGGCAAAATAATGACTGTGTTAGAGGGAAGACTCTACTTTTACTCATATTGCTATGCCCTTAATTAGGTATATATATGACTCTGTATTATATTATTTAAGATCCCTGTAACATGTATGATGCAATGAATGATATGAATATGAATACGAAGAGCGCAGTACGGAACATGTCCGGTAGAATCGATTAATAACATATTGAAAACACTAAGGCAATGTCTATCCTCACAACAATAACAGATAATGTTGTTCGGTTATTTATCGATTTCTAGACTACACTAGATTCTCGACTCGAACTTCAAGACGTTTTACCCCAACCCTATCCTACAAAGTAGACCAAGGAATTATTAGAGCCATTCCTAAAAGTCTTAAAACAAAATGACGTGTACATAAAAATAAGATTTAATCGAATGAATTAGAGTTTAAAATTCAGTGATGAGAAAAGGTTTTTGTGTCGCGTGAAGTTGAGTGAAAAATGCATTTTTTCGTTAGAAAAATGATAATAATGATGTGTTTTAAACGGAAATTTTATAAGAAGACAGCGCGCGGGACGGCTGCATTTTTCGCACAATCGAGGTACAAATTTTCCATTATTACGCAATAGTTTTTTATTTTGTCTTTTATTTGTTTTATTACACAATGCTTAAGAAAATTGCCATGTAATATGGAATATACTGTTTCGAAAAGTATAAGGTTTTATTATAATGCAGTTTATAATATTAATATTTTTATCATGGTTGATACAGGGCGTTAGTAACGACCTTTCCAGATACTTTTATTCATAGCTGTTGAACAAAGATAATTAATGGTACCTATTATTGTTGTTTAACAATATTTTTTTTATATTGAATGTAATATCGCAGGTTAGTTTTGACTTCAGACATATACATTTCAAATATATTTCGTTATTAGTTAGATACGTTATTTAATATTTATCATTTTTCAAGTTACTGCAGGGCTTTGTAATCAGACATTATTACATAATAGTTTATCAAACAAGAAAATAATATTCATAACGTGAGTTCGTATAAGTCGTATAAGACATTAATAGTAACTCTGCTAATCGCTAGATGGCGTATAACGCTTTTCTCCTGAATATAAACTAAATATCTCACAAAATAACGTGATATTATAAATAAGTTAGTTTTTATAGTCTTTTTAGAACATTTTTGTATCACTATTATTAATTTTTGCGCGGCTTTTCTAGCGGTTAAAGAAGCCTATTATTAGCAATTAACATCAAAGCTTTTTTTTCACCATACATGTTTACTTTATTGTGAATTGTTCGTCATACAAAATTTTTGTTATTTAATAAATTTAATTCATTTTTATTTGTTTAAAAAAAATATAATTTGACACTTTAGAAGTGCATTTTTTATGACAATCTACGACTAACAGAAACGTGTTCATTATGTAATAGAAAAATGTTGTCTACATAAACGTGTTATTTTTATAGTGTTGTCATTTCCATACATAACAATAGGAAAAAATATTAATTATTAAAAAATATAACATCAAATTTTTCTAGGATGTGGACAGAACTTATTTGTATAATTACTTTACTACGTATGTTGTATTTTTTCTCTCTTACCTATAAACAATAATAGAAGTACAAAAAACGAAAAGCTATAAATTTTCTTACACATTCATAAAGTTGCATATAAAAAACTACTAAACACTTAGAATTATGCAGTGTTAAACGTTTATAAGTTATAATCTTAATAAAATTTGACGGCTGTATAACGCAATGCCTTTGTAATTGCCACAAAAAATGCACCCCTCAGAAAAAAATATGTTGAATGGGGACTTGCGTGTCACAGAAAAGAAAAAAAAGTGGGCCGGCCACGCGCACACCAATTAAGTCGTGTTTTTTAGAACTCCGTTTGAATTTAGCCGTTTTTTATTGGTTCGGTTAATAGCCAGGGGCGTTTTTTTTTCAACTTTTTTCTAAACATCATGTGTCAAGATCGTCACGTTTTTTATTGGTTTTTACGTTTAGTGGGTTTAGGCACGGGTTGTTTGGACAAGTTTTTTATTTCTTTTATTTGGGTGTTACTTTTTGTGGGCTTATCGTTTGGCTACTGTTTAACGGTCGATTTGATTGAGTGAGTGTGGGGAGCTTATTTTATGGTGTTTTAAAATTTACAGAGCGATGGGTTTCTATACTTTTAGCCCGATTTCAAAATCAGAGGATGTTCTCAATTCGACTGTATGTTTTGTATATGTTTTCCGCCAAGTATGAATTGATTTTGATGTTTCTTATTTTATGTAAGATGGGTGAAGTGGTCCCATAGGTAATTTGTGCTATAATAATTTATCAACTTCAAGAGAGGTCTTAAATTTGTATCTTCATTATTGGAACGGAAATCGGTTTCAAAATATTTCAAGTACCTAACAGTTCGTTAATTTGTTATTATACAAATTGACTATTACCTGTGAGATCATTCTTATGAAATATTAAATGTCCCTATTCATTATTATATTTTTATTTGAATGTTATTCTGAAGTACTATGTGCATATTTTGACGAAAAAATGATTACCTGCACTTGGGTTTTTTAATGATATTGTTGATGTACAATTATTATTTAATTGGGATATTACATGTTTGTACATATTTTCATAGTATTACTTTTCAAAGCACTAACGCCTGCTTTAGCGATCTCAAACATTGAAATATATAGAGAGAGAAAAAAATGACACTGACACGGAGAGTCAGAATTGTGAATTTTTCTCTCTATAAATGTCAATTACATATTTTGTTCGCTAAGTTAAGATTTGTGTCAAAATTTATTTAAGTAGCTATCTACGTATTTATTTAGTCTTTTCAAGGTAATTTATATCAAAATAAAATAATTAGACAAGCAAATTATTCAGCTGATTCGACACGGTAAGGTTTTTACATAAATGTTATATTTATTTTAAAAACTTGAAGTTTTTTGCAAGAGCGTCATCATCCTCTGTTTTAAGTTATACTTAAAATAGAGGATGATAGTGCTCTTGCAAAAAGTTATCAAGTTTTTTTAAGAATTATATAGGCATACCAAGCTAAAATTTTCCGATTTTAACCGTTTATTAAATTTTATTTAACAAAATTACCAAACTACATTCAACTGCATCTAATATGCGGTTCAACGTTGATAAACAATTATTATTACATTAAGCAGTTAACGAAAAACCTTAATTTTTAACTTGTACCTACCCTACTTTCTTTATTATTGATCACACAAACAATACACAGGCTCGACACACAGTTGTCACGGAATCGTACCATCAATAACGTTTCACGGTTAGCACTCACTACTATGGAAATGGACTATAATAAAAAAACTGCATATTTATAAAAAAAAAACTTTTCATCGGTTTAAAAAAATTATATCAATGCGAACAGCAATTATAATTATATTTATAAACATGTCATGTATATTCATGAAATTTCAAATTAGGGTGCTTTGTATTTGCTATCAAATAAGGTAAACCCATTATCATTATTCAATAGAATGCGTGATGGTAAAATGAAAATATATAGAAATATAAAAACTTACCTTCCATCCGTGGCTTTACTTACACGATTTACAATATTATAAAACATTATATAATTATAACTTATAAAAAAAACTATCCGCAAAAATATTTACATCCTATTTTCTAAGCTAAAAATATTTTTCTGTTCCAAGTTTAAACCAAATCGTTTTAATTTTGTTATTATGATCTTTAATTTTGAAAACTTTTGCATTATCTAACCTTGAAAATATTAATCTAATTAGGTAATATTTTCACAAGTTTTTAATAATAATTAATCAATAATAATTTAAATATTAAAGAATAATCCATTTAAAGTTGTTTTACTTAAATGTCAAAGAAACGCGAAAGCTTAAGAAATCATTACAGTCACGAGTAATCATCGAATGTTTGTAATTAAATTTTATTGGACAGTTGTTGATATATTTTTTATCTAATATAGTGTTTTAAACGATTTCCGATAGTAGGTAACTCCTGATTCGTTTGGTTACTACTATAGCTACATATATAAGCCTTATCCATACTAGACTAACTTAACCCTTAAAGTCTCGAAAAATGATTAAAAATAGGTCGCGGTGCGTGCACGATGGATCATTAAGGCCCTCTATTATAACTTTTTCATTGGAACTACTTCCGTGTCGTTTCTTTTGTAAAGAATAACCTTCAATATGCTTTATAGGTATCCGTAACGGTTAATTTAATTTTAACTGTCTGATTCAAATAATAGTAATATTAGGAACTTGTCTATACTATGTGTTAATACTGAGCACAAGCTATTTATAATTAAAATTTCATCCAAGTATATTCTGCAGCGTGAAAAGGCAAGAAACGTACTCATTCACAAAACTTTCGCATTTGTGACATTCCTAATCTATAGTTTGGAAATCATTCAGGAAGGAATAATTTGCCCATTTTGTTCTTGCTGTTGCATGCATTGTTGGAGGAGAATGGGCATTCATTACGGGAGCTCAATGTTAGTTAGCTAATACATTAGTGAATAGCCTTATGCCCTTTTCTCTAAACTTAGGAGTCGCCTAAATCAGATGCCTAAATGTTGAGGAGTCGCCTAGAAGCGACGAGGCTTTTCACCAAGCTTAGGCGGAAACTAATCTATCGATCTAAATCATTAGTTGTCTTTAATTTAAAAATTAAGGAAGCAACCATTTGCCTAATTTGTTCTTGCTGTCGCATGCATTGATGGAGGAGTATGGGCATTGATCACGGGATCTCAATATGGGTTAGCTGATAGGTCAGTAAATAGCCTTATGCCTGTTTGCACTAAACTTGAGTCGCCTAAATCAGATGCCTAAATACTAAGGAGTCACCTAGAAGCGACTAGACGTTTCATCAATTTTAGGCGGCAACTAATCTATCGATCGAAATCGTTAGTAGTCTGTAATTTGTAAATTAAGGAAGCAATAATTCGCCCAATTTGTTCTTGCTGTCGCTTTGATGGAGGACTATGAGCATTCATCACGAGAACTCAATGTTAGTTAGCTGATACATTAGTGAAGAGCTTTACGCCCGTTTTCACCAAATTAAGGAGTCGCCTAAATCAGATACCTAAATATTTAGGAGTCGCCTAAAAGTGACTGAACGTTTCACCAATCTTAGGAGGTAACCAATGATCTAACAATCTTAAGACGCGCTCGTATCCTGATAATAGTAAAAAGCAGAATCTTATATCGATAATATTGTAAGAAAAAAATACTCAGGTTAAACAGGCAAAGAGTAATAACTGAACAGAATTCATAAATATTACTCGCTCTCTGCAGAAAAAATCCTCAATAGTTCCATAAAAATAAACTTTCACGTCCAAACTCTCAGAATTTTCGACGATAACACTATATATTTTTTTAGGTAATACATAGCCAAAGTTTAGTACTAAATTAGTAACCAGCAGTTTTTTCAATTGTGTTAGTATATATCGAAAAATATAAAGAAAACGTACAAAATTATTGCATTTTCGCATTACATCGTCCAATATAACAAGCGATTTTCAACCTTACGTAAAGCATCCGAAATTATTTAAAAAATTGGGGTTGGACCGCGCTTTAATTATAGGCATATGTTTTATATATATATAATATGTATTAGGCGACTCCTAATTTTAGTAACATTTGCATTAGTGTCATAGTTATAAGTCTGCCTTCGATTCAGCTTTTGACTGAACTTCAACAACTGTTGTACTAAGAAGACAACCAAAACACATGGTCAATAACGGTCACCAATCCAGGTACTGACTGAAAGAAAGAAAGGTCTCATTAAATTTAAATTGAACAGTTCCCTTAACCAACTTTCCGATCTATTTTTGATGGGACTTTCATTGGCAACTAGATGCTGTTATAAAGAGTAACTTAGGTTACTTTTATTATAGATGCTTGAAGAAGGGCCTGCGAGGCCATGCGAATGAAGCCGCGGACGCGTCAACTAGTAATACATGTCTGTAGTCTATACTTATGGCGCTGCTTCCATTTTAAAACAATTGATTAATAATGTGGGTTAAGCTTGCAGTTATTGACGGTCAAAATAGTAATATCATTCCTATAACGTTTTCTATAGTATTTTTTTGTTTTTTGTTTGAATTGTCGACAGAGATTCATGTTCCCTTGACATACAGTTTTTTGTCAATTCAAACAGCAACACATTCTCACACTGCACTTCATTCTAGCGCTATCAAAACTGTACACCCCTTTATCTTAACATCTTGTCTATCCGTTCCCATAGAAAACAAAAGTATCCCTAATACAATAAAAGATCAAACTGGTTCCTTAACAATCATTTGTTTTATTCTTTGAAACAAAAAAAATGTGACATTATTAGTACCCTTGTCGGAAGAAAGGCCAGGTATGGAAATTTGCATAATTTTGATGGGGTCAAATAGACCCTTTGTGTCAGTTGAGGGTTAAAAACGTTTGATGAAAAGTTTTATCTAGTATTGGATTACAGCTAGTTTTAGGGGTCCGCAGTAACAGAGAATGGTGTGCTTTAAATTAGTCAACAATTGTTTTTAATAAATTAAAAAAAAAACTACCATCACATAATATTACACAAAATACTAATATTGTTTTACTAATTCACGTTTGTTTCGTAAACATCTCACTTTTTGTTCTAATTTCAAATTTAACACACCACATCATATTTTATGCCAAGATTATCATTAAAAACATAATATTTGAATAATTATTTGTATTTAGAATGATATCATAATTGTTAATGATATCAGTAGATATATCTTGTTTAAATTCATTACAATATTATAATATCATCAAATGGAAAATATGCATCTCTTGAAGTATTTCCATTATAAATGTATAAACAATAATAAATGCATATTAATGTAAATAGCGGTAACACAATAATTAAATCGAATATGCCTAAACCGATAAAATGTAATTATTTCAATAAAATTAAATGTTAGAAATAAAAATCAAAAGAATGTCTACGGAATCCTATCTAAAATCTAAATACAAACACGCATTCGGCTTGATTTTTTTAAAATAGTTTTGTCAAAGAGCTGGTTCTGCAGCTTTCGAATATGTTTTATATTGTACGGATAGAATTTGTGTAGGTCTTACAAAAAAAAATTTTGTGAGGTCTTATTTTTTTTTTATTCTTTACAGATGCATAAAGTACAAGCTTCGAATAAAATATGCGGATCATATAATACCTACCATTTCTTGGGTATTACATAAATAAGTTTATATAATATTGTAACAATGAACGATCACAGCTGCCATGCTTGGATAGTCTACAGTGGGCACGCTTTATTCTTTTTATAAATTTTAACGCAGCATTGAAATTGAATAGTGAGATCGATATAAATTTCATTATTTTATATGCGTGACTAGCCTAAAGTTATTTGCCTAATATATGTATACTAAACGTATTTTAGTGAAGACTATAATTATTAATAGAACTAGAACACAATAAGAGAAACAAAACAAATATATTAACTTGATTATCATAATCAGCTCATTTTGTTCTCACTGCTGTGACTTGAGCCTTCCTCTGAGAGAGAGGAGTTGGGCCATAATCCAGCACGCAGGCCCGGTGCGGATTGGTGGATAAGTTAGTGGCCAACCTATGTCGAAGTTTTCAGGCCGCCCGAAGGCTTTCGACATAGCCTAGCGACTGTTGTCCTAAGACAAACAACTGGGACGGAATCCGAAGCACGGAAGCGCTCAGTTCAATAATGCCACTAGTGGTCACCCATCCTGACCTGACCGCAGCAAGTGTTGCTTAACTTGTTGATCGGTTAAGATCGCCAAGTCTAGCTCTGCTACGAACGCTTCCAAAATAAAATAACTTTTTCTATTAATTAGGAATCTTGCAACTATTTGTGACAATCAAGTTGGAATAATTTTAAAGTTAGCTGGTTACTAACTAAAGGAAATCTTTTAAGAACGCACACCTTGCAAAGCAAAATTGATAAATACCAATAGTTTATCAGCTAATATTTTGGTGTATTATGAAAGTGATTTTAATAATAAACTTCAATAATGAAGTAGTTAATTTCTGATATCTTGCCGTCAGACTATAAACAAAAGCTGTTTAATAGCTTTAATACGTTATGAGGCTGCAATATAATGTATCCCATCTTCAACAATAACATAGTATTATTTTATATCAACACAATAAAAAAAAATGAATATCTTTTTAAGTTTTTTTTCTTAATAACACAATCATGCATAATTTGCGTCCACTGTAGAGCGGTCACTAAAAGCATAGGGTCAAGCGCAAGCCAGATGCATTGTTACTCAATAATATTATTACATCGAACATTTCTTGTATTATATATATATCCGTCTGTATTATTGTAACAGAAGTAGAATGTACCGAAAGAAATATAATAAATAAACACTATAAATATAAAGATGATGATAATGAATTACAATTATTTGCCGCTCTTCAGCGAGAGTATTTTTGTTGGGTCCAAACACAATAAGGAACTAAAATTATATATTTGGTAGGTATTGGTAAATATAAAACCTTGAATGATATTTTAAAAGGTATAGATCTTTTGAGAGCATTTTCTAGAATGATACATTTAAAACTATTCTACTTTTTTTAAACTATTGCCCGTTTTCACTAGCCCTTTGAAATGCTTTTAAATTGGATGGCTAAATAGTTAGGAAAAATAAATTCTTCATTCTCATAACAAACAATCCTATGCTCGCACCTTATTTAACCTATTACGATAACTAGCTATTCCAGTGGCTTCGCTTGCGATAGGTTATATAGCCACAGAAATAAATTTAATTTCCCCTTTTTAAAGATACAATTTTCAAAACTCCCTCCTTAGTTTATGCATACGCCATAAAATGCATCAATGTCCAAAATTTTTAAGTTTGCAATTGAGCATCAGTACAGGCTCTGTGTGATTGAAACAGTCAATCAGTTAGAAAGCCATTATTTATTATGCATCTAAAGATGATTAGGAAATGTCTAAATCATTTTCACAGTTTAAATCATTATTTGGTTATGGAAAGTAATGCAGAAAAACAAACTCCGTTTTGCAAACTGAAACCCAAAAAATACGTTTATTGCGAGTCGGAGTTCTTGAAATGTTTATGACGAAAACTGTCAAAAGTAACGAGTCCTAAATAAAAACATATAGAAATTTGAGACAAGTGTAAAATAAAGTATATACAATTTTGGGAGTCTCCAAATCAAAACCGATAGTAAACGAAAGTTTCTGTTTGCTGCTTGTCACGTATTGTACCAAGACAAAAAAATGCTTAAAATTTGACATTTTATTCTCACAAATATTTAAAACTACTAAATCTTTGAAAATAGTTAATTGTCATTTCAATTGTTCATTCGGTTATATTGTTTCACCGATACACGATTAAATAAATCTAAAGCTCTATGGAAAAAAACCGCAACCTTTCTTTTTCTTTTTCTTTTTAAAAAGCACCCTTGAGTCTTCAAGTAAGAGTCTAGCCTCCAAGGGGCTTCAAGACGTTCCCGTCGATGGAATGAACCAACTTCATTACTTTCTTTGGAAGATATCATTAAAAAAAATGTCACAACAACTCCCAACAAGCATTCAAATATTTTAATAAACACAGTTTTTGTAAAATAGTATGGTTTTATAATTCAATTACAATTAAATTGTTATTATTAATTAAATTATTTAAACATTTACATTTTTTTAAAATAAATCAAGTTAATGAAAAGCATAAAAAACGTGCACGCTGAGTATTTAGTACGACTAAAAAACTTTAATTGTGCCAGACGCACTACTCCTTAAAAAACATAAATAAAATTCAAAATAATTGATGAATTTCTACTTGTATTATTGTTTTATACGAACGTTCGCTACATTAATTTCTTGTTTTCTCACTTAATAAGATAATAAAACTCTCACGTTGGACTGGTGTAGACTTTTATACTTGGTATACTAAACAAGTCTTATCAAATACCTTCCATACTCATTTTCCTGTCCTCAATGCGTAGTTCAAAGCACCACAGAATGTTGATTGAGTTAAGAAACAATTGTTAAGATATTAAACTATGTATTAGTATTTATCGGCAAACACTCACGTTAGGGATCGAATTCGTAGACTGGGGTTTCGAGCACATGCCAGTTAATATAACGTGTCAAGGTCACGAGAATTCAATGACATACTTGTTAAGAAAAAAGCAGAAACCTTGCAGTAATTCACATTTATAATAGTTTTCAATATCAGGCGTAAAAACATATCGTGAACAAAATGGATGAATAGAATGAATATAGAATAATATAATGGAGTTACACATTTGTACGTAATAGTAATATAATAATAATTGTTAATTCATAAAATAAAATAGTAAAAATCTTTACTTACCTCGAAAACTTAAAACCCGAACAGAAAAGTGTTCCCACGACAATTTTAATTTGCATAAATTGAATTCAGAAACGAAAAAAAACATGCTTTTCATTTAAAATAAAGTTTTACCTGAATAAAAATAACAAATATATTTTACCACCATTACTCACGATACGCGTGAGAGATATCATTACAAAGTCAATCAAAAGCGGTCGTTTTGTATCTATAACGATCTATTAATAAGGCCGTGTTCACACACCGTGGAAAAGAACTAAGTCACTCCCATGTGGCCACACCTCTTCATTATACCTAGGTTACAATTGTCTTAGTAGTTTGTTAGATGGGTGAGAGGCTGCTGGTCAAATTGGGTAAGGTGTTTCTGGACTACTTATCAGGATTTTAGAACAAAGTTTTTTTCTAAACGTATAAATCCTTAAGCCTTAGATATAATGATCAAATTTCTTATCCATTATTCTCGCAAGTTGGAAAATTAAGAGGTGGAAGGTGTACAGTCCTTTATAAATTATCCTTTATAATACATCATATATCAATGAGTTTTAATAAAATAAAAATGGTATCGTGTTAGTGGTTCTATGTTGAAGAAAAATACCTGAGATTAATATTTTTTTTAATAATAATTTATTTATTGACACACAGATTTAACAAGTACTGTTCTTAAATACAAACTTAACTCCTAAAGTAGTTAGGGATACAATTGAGTTTATTTTAATAGGTATCTACAATATTGTTTTTTAATTATATTCCTAGTCCATTGTAAAGAAATTATCATTACCCGTGGGCCCCAAACTAGACTAGGCCTGTATCTTGGGCGCCCGAAAATGTTCTCTGAAATCATTTGACATAGACCGTTACAAGATATACGTGCCTACGGACTCGATAATACATTGGTTTTTTAACAATTAATTTAACTACAAATAAAAAAATCTATTGCTGTTCGTTAGTCTCGCTCAAACTCAAATGGATGGACCGATTTGAATCATTCTTTTTTGTTTTGATCGCTCTGACACAGGGGTGGTTTAAAAATAAACGAAATCATCGACAGCATCATCCACAGAGATGCAACCGCCGGGCGCAGCTAGTTTTTCAATAAATATTACTCATAAATTGTCCTTTGTAGGTGTGCAAATATGCGTTAAAAATCTCACAAACACAGTTTGTTAGATTTTGAAATTGTCTTGGCACTGACTTGACTTGAAAATACACATTTTATATTTTATTCCACTTTTAATTTGTTCAAAAGCGTATTGAATGTCGTCATGTGACACGTGCGTGAAGGTTATTGTTACTCGGTATTTGAGTTTGTTACCAACATTCTTACCATACTTGTAACACAATGTGCTACTATATTAAGTACTTCCCTAAAATACTATTCAATGTCATCCTTTATTATATTACTTTACGGGAATAACAACAAAGTGCGTTAAATTCAGCATACTGTTAATACTAGGCCCATTTTTTCTCTTCATTCCAATAAAATCAAACACCTTGCTCAAACTAACCATTAGCTCTTGTAACACAATCGACTTAGTACTAACATAGGCAGTATTTATATACAATGACTGTGTACATAGCATGATTGGGCGATAAGAGAACCTATTGTTACGGTCTACAGGTTTTAGGTCTTATTCTTTAGTCTAGTCTTTAAAATGTGTTTTAGTATTCTATTCTTTAGCTAGGCGATAGGAAGATAGATAGGAAGTTCGCGCCATTAATGTCGAAAGTGAAGCATATGGCAGTGCTGTGTTGGCTTACTATGAATTAAGTTTATGTAAAGACACTTTCGTATATAATACTAGCTGCTCTCCGCGATTTCACCCGCGCGGTGATGGATGATGATGACGATGATGATGATGAATCTTATATAGCCTACTCAGGGTGAGTGTAGCTTTCCAATGGTGAAATAATTTTTGAAATCGGTGTAATACTTTTTGAGCCAATTCGTTACAAACATACATACAAATCTTTCCTCTTTATATTATTTATTAAATAATACTATTTAGAGGGAAGATATACTTAGGTTGATTTACTTTTGACCTGAATGGCGTAACTGAAGAGGCGCGAAGTTCATTTATTATCAAAAATTTTAGACATCCAATTTATGATCTAATAAAAACCTCCATGATGGGAGAAAGTGGCCAGAGTACTGCCAGCATTGCGACGCTGAATGGCAATCGCAAAAAATAATTATATTATAGAATGTAAAGTTTGTCTTCAGCCCATTTATTAGAATAGATGGATATATGTGCAATAGTTATTTTTGAGAATGAATTCGTCAGGGGAAGAACTGCCACCATACCTACCTATTTCTACCGCGAATCAGTAATGTAAGGTACTCTGTGGGTGCCGGCGAAATTACACGCACATGATACTTAACAACTTATTTCAGGGCTACGGGCGCTCTCTGTCTAGAACGAAATTATTTTTGTTCTAGGCATACTGCATAGGTTACCACTTAACACCAGATGAGCCTTGTGCTTACATCATCTCTGAATAACATTAAAGATCTTTGACTTATATAATCACTTCTACGGATTTCACATCATATATCATATTACATATTTCCGTCAAATATTTACTAAAAGAAGCCGGATAAATTTAAGAAGTCTTATATTTAATAAATAATAATGTACAGTTATATTATCTTAAGCTTTACTAGTTAACTATAGCTCTACCGTTCGAATTAAAGAAACACGCAGCGCCATCTTGTAGGGGGCGAATGGGTCTTAGTTTCGTCTCTACCAAACTAAAGCAAAAGCGAAATATAAAAATAATGACTGATTTTAGATTAAGGACCTATTAATTGGAAACAAGTCTAGATATGCAAAAATATTAATGTATAAGGGTAACTATGAGTTCGTATGTAGGTTACTTTATCAATTATTTATATAAAGAAAAATATTGTTCGATTCACGAAAAGTATATTAAATTAATTTGGTATAGACTAATAAATCTACTATTTAACATAAAACCAGTTCATTATAATAATAATAGTTTAAATAAATCTGTGTAAAGACATTGTTCTATGTGAAAATAAGAAAGCGTGACATCATACGCCATCTGGCGTGGGGTAGCGACGGCAGAGTTTTCTCAAAAGAAACCCTCTACAAGATAAAACACTCAAGACTTATATTAGAACCAAGGTTTAATTTTCATTTAACACAATTTCTAACAGTTTCAAACAGCATTTCTTGATAAACACAGATGCGTTGTTTTTACCTGTAAAAGAAAAATAGGTCAGTGTTTGAATAGGTAGGCTTCTACGTCTTAAGTAAGTAGTTAAATTTGATAAAACAAAGGAAAAGTATGAGGAAGTCTGTCATTGGTTGTTTCAACCGGAAAAAAGTTTTAAAACTCTCATTTCCTCGTTTTAGGTAAACGAGGAAAAACACGAATCACGCCAAAAGCCGTCGGCTAACCCCATAAGCCCCGCCTGGATATAAAAACCAAAAAAACTTCAATAGGAAAGAGGCGTCGAAAAGAAATCCTTAAAAAGTTTTCCCGAGACAGACATATACGACTATAGTAAGTGCGAGCGAGAGAAACGTCATTAAGAAAAAATCACAAAGAAGCCCATTCTTTTTCATTTCCTCCCTCACTAATAACCGCTTAGAAAAAAATAGGGAGCGCTAACTATCTCGCTCTAGCGTGCAGGGGTGGGATGGAAATAGGGTCGGGCGAGTGAGAGGCGAGACCACCCTTACGCGTCCTTAGCGCCCTTTTTAATAGTTCTTATTTCGGCCGTGGTCCGAGCAGCGGTCCGTCATACGTTTTTGGGGATATGTGTCCGAGAGCGGGCGCGCGGCGGGCGGGGGCGACCGGACGCCACACGACGGTCGTGCCGCCGCCGTCGCGCCGTCTTTTCCTTGGCCGGACGCATTTTTCCGCGGAAAAAACGCGGGGCGCGTGCGCCCGACGTCGGTGGGGATGTTCTTGGCTACGTCTAAGGCGGCGGGGGCGGCGCCGCGTCTTGCTAGTTGGGCCGGCGTCTTCGGCAGGCGCGCGCGTCCGCCCCACCCCGCAAGAAACCGTCGCGACGCTCAAGTTTTCCACCAAGAAGTTAGTCGTCGCCGACCCGCGTCTCAAGAAGGTCTCGTTTCCGCTTTCCACGCTTTTCCGGTTCTCCCGTTCGTCGCGCGATATCGTACCGAAACTTTTCCGTGTATTTCCTCGGTCGCGGGAAACTAAGTCGGGTTCTTGCGTTTGCAGATTCAGACTTCGCGGGAGTCGCATGTCATCTCTGTGACGATACGTCCGAAGCTGGAATTAATGTTGAAATACTTCAATGAGAACATATCCCTAGCGCTGCAGGAGAGGTACAGGGACCTCCATGAGTATCGGAAGACGGAAGCGGTAGAGGAAGGGTCACCGAGGGAGGCTAAAGTACCGAAAATAGCGGAGGAACCTGAACAGGTCGGCGGCGGGGGCGCCTTTGAAAGCAGCGCCGCGCCGCCGTACCCTCGCCTTCTGGACCCTCCAAAGGAGGAAGACAGCTTCGTGGCAAGCTGGCTGCAGAATTCTTTCAAGATGACTGCAGCAGAGAATGCGGAAGCTTCTTCTGCCGGTGGCAGCGCTTTGGATCTTCGGGCGGCTCCATTGAGCCTCCATATCCCGGCATTACAACAGGCTGCTGAGGCGCAGCGGCAGTTCAAGATGCAAGACTTCTGGAACCGAAGTCGTCCAGGCTCTCCAGGCCAGGACCCAATGGAGCATGGCCCGCATGGGCCGCATGGCCAGCCTGGCCCTACGCCGCCAACCCCGCAGCCACCCGCAACACCTGATCACAAAATCATGACTGAGAAACTTGTCAATGAAATTCAGGTGAGTTTTTTTATATTATTAGACTGCTTAAAGTAGGAAGTTTTTATGTGAGACGGTTTGACTCAAGTAAACATTTTAAGAATTAAATAACGTATTGTTTATAAAACCCCGTGGCGTGGATGCACGATTGATAGGTTTTTCAATATATCCTAACTGTTTACTCCAGGAATAAATGTGACAAGAATAATATGCACTTAATAATACAACATTTAATTTCAATAACTTGCCACTGAATCAAGCTTCAACAAATATCTATTTTCGTGTGAAAATGCTTTGCCTAGAAGCCTAGAACCTAATAGAAGAAATTATGTGTTTTATGAGAGAAGTGTTTGACATTTTTTAGAATTACTTTAAACATAACAATTAATATATTTGTCAGTAACTAAAGTGTAGTTTAATAAATAAGTATGAAGCCAAACGTATTAAAAAAAAAATCGAAGAGGTTTAGCTTACTGAAACTTGGAGAATTCTTGCGTAAAATTATCATCAGGAGTTTTATTCCGCCGACGGCAAACACGTCTGTAACTAACGTTTTCTTAACGTATAAACACTGTTTTGCAAAATCACATAAAATGCAAGATATCAATAAACAAATAAATAAGTTATTGACTTTATTATTAGAAATCTGATTAAATATTTTGTTTAAAAAAAAATCTTTGGGATTTCACTTCACTTTTTAGTTATATTTATGAGAAATTATTTTTATGTTCTTTAAGTATAAATTTAATCAGAATATGTTAAAATAAACAACGTCTATCTTGGCCAATGAGCTATGTTCAACTGACCTCAGGTTATCCGCGGGTCTCACAAAACTCGTTCCAAATTTAAATGATCCCTTCCTAAAAAAGAAAAAATGAAGACACCGCCAAGGCAACATATTGTGCTTTTATTACAAAGAAGGGTTAAGGTCCTCGCGTCAAACTTATTATTAAATCGTTTTTGTCCTCATTCCTCTTCCGGTAACACAAAAGGATATGTAAATTACAATAATCTGTGATAATTCCATTATTTCGACATTAGTCTGTGATCAACTTGTCGACGATACTTCCATTTTTATTTAATGTTTGTTTTGAACATATGGCTTATGATTTTAATGTCATCGCGGTTAAGGCATTTATTTTTGTTTGTCCTGGTAAAATACTAAAATACCGGTTACCAGTAATTTTTTTAGACATTTTAAACTTTAGCTGTTTGATTGCCGTTGCAGTTAAATTAAAAAGTTATATTGCCCGTAGACAAAATAAGACAGAACTTTGCATTCGTACTGGTTGGAAATGAAATTAAAAACAAAAGAGGAAAGATATTACATTTTAAATTAGTTTCGAATACGCTCACCTAGCATTTGTCTACTTCCCACGGCATGGATTAGGGGTACGGCAATTTTGTTTTTTAATTTTTTACCGCGCTTTGTTTCACGAAGGGGTGTTGACAGTTATTTGTTACTGCGAATCTGTTCGAGATTCGAATTTTTTGTTTTTAAATATTGTTTGTGTATGGAACCGGTTTGACATCCTGCTCGTATCGTATTCATTCGTTTTTTCTCTCGTAAATAAAAATTTAACGGTTCGACGCAGTGAGTGCTTGCTCTTTTGTGGTTTAGTTTTTTCGTGTCAACGGTTAATTAAAATTTGATTTATTAATATTTTTAAAAGCTAACCCTTGAGAGTTCGTCAAGGGCTTACAATCGAAATATCTAATTATTATTTGTGAGAACTATAAGTATATTACAAAAAAATGCAAAATCAACTTCAGAGTCTATGTGTGGTTATAATCTTACGACATAATAAAATATTATTTGATTTGCGTTTATTCTGACACTAACTTGTACCAGTAGTAAGAAATCCGTTATTACTTTTTATTTGTGTTTTGAATAATATGTATATACATACTAGGTACAATAGACAAGCAAATAGGCTTATGTTAACGTAGTTTGTTTTGTTTCACATAGTGCGGGAAATCATATAAAAAATATATAGTTTTTTTAATGTTTCCTAGCTAGACCAGGTGCTAATGTATTGTACTTTACACTTCCTTCCAAGAAGTATTGTGTACAAATATATTGTTATAAAAAACTGTTGAAAACTAGTTAATTTAAAAAATGACGCTAAGCTGGTGGAATGTAAAATATTGTAGTAAGTTAATAATCCTGGACCACATCCAAACTAAGCTACAACACTTTAAGCAATACATATGTCATTTTAAATTTCTCGCACTATTCTAATAAACCATAAACCTATTTAATTTAATTTATATTACTTTAATAGGCATTTGAGTATCTTATACTATGTTGTATATTTATTTTTAGTCATATAAATCATTAAAACCATTTAATAGCTTTACAACAGTTCCCTCTAGAATTGTAACCTACGGAAAACTTACTAGGCCGTCTTTCTCTTTCATGACTTGCTCACCTTGCGATGGAATGGGACAGCAACAACAGCAATCGCCATCAGCAGACTCAACGATGAGCGAGCGCTCCATCGTACCGTTCGCATTGGTAAATTTAACTTGTCATTGATTACAGCACTTTTATTTTGTCGGATACAACTTTATAACTCAAACTACCACAATCTTAATGTCAATTTGACAGATGATCTGTGTTCTGTGACAGTAAGACGTAAAATTTCAATAATCTACTCGAAAATTTATTTCGTCTTCGTGTTCTTCTAGTACTTACAAGTTAAGGTTCCTTATAGAGATATCCGATCCGTTTTAGAAGTTTATAGTACTAACCTATTTAAACTTCGTATACTGTCAACTCTAGATTTTGAATTTTTGTCTGATATCATTTCAGTGATAGACGTACAATAATTTAAAATATAGGTAAATTAGAGTAAAAAGTATCTCAGAAACTGGGCATTTATTGTTTACGATTCTACATTCATGCACATTTTAGCTGGATTCTAGAGATATGAACGCTAAGTTAATGTTTATTTTTTGAGGTTTAATGTACTCACAAAACAACTATATATATTAAATTGCGCGTTTCCGCGCTTTTTAAGGGATTAATTTTCAAGTTGTAATTAATTAACTATTAAATTCTGCAATAAACAATAATTAAAAAATACCGAATTCAATATTAAGAACGATGTTATGATGAAATAAATAAAACACCGAATGAAATTGACAAACACTAGAGATATGGATTGCTGAATTGAATCTTCTTCATCTTCTTAGCTTACTAATCTGTGATCAAAGAAAACATAGTTACAGTCAGAACACAAGTCGGTATTGAAACGTCCTGAGTCTGTATTAAATTTGCATAGCTAGTGTTATTCTTTGAAGATATAATAAAATTAAAACATGTAAATATAGGAAGAAATGTTATTTTATTTACCTATTTTGAAACCGAAGTTCAGAGATTTATAATTTCTTGATTTCAAAATGGCTGACTTCGAAAATTATTTGTTGGAATGACGTGCATTTATATATTATTAAACCTTCAAATGAAATGATTAGATCGGATTTAAAACATCTTTTTAGACAACTACTGCATATAAGTAAAGGTTTACAGCCGTTCCTATTTACGTAACTTTGCATTCTGTATCAATATACCATACTCATTTTGATCTAGTTAAAACAGAATTTTAGTACCACTGTTAGTAAAAACGTCTAAAAATTTGGTATTAGTTTCAATGTCACTGAAATCCCACAATAATTTCAATCAGTTATAAAGTCTTAAAATCTAGGGTTATCAATCAACAAGAGTAAATTAATAGGTATGTTTGTTACACAAGGTTGTACCGACAAAGTAAAAGTGTCACGCTGTATTTATTTTTTGTTACTCTTAACCTTTTTTGTTTTATGCCAGTGCTAAAGCGCTTTCTTCGTTCTGCCTAACCAAAAACACGCAAACTCCTTAATGCGCTTCTTTATGACTAATGTAAAACGTTCCATTTTTAAACACCGGTATTATATTTTATTTCGCCTAACCAGCATGTTAGTGTTGTGTAGTTCAATGTTTATATTTCGATTTGGGGAAATAGGGTAAGTTTTTTATGATTAGTTTTCAATAATATTTGCTTTCAACAAAAAAAATCCTTTAGCTGACTGTATAATATAAGGGTATGTCAAACAACGCGATAACTATGAAGAAAATCAATAAACAAAGGATATATTAGATAGAGAGTACATATAGGTAGTAGTAGGTATATAGTTTATGTATTATTGCATATTTTTGAATTAATGTATATTTTGACATTAATATTCCTTCACTACTGCATTGTTTTATTATTATTTTGATAATTGACTGCATTTTACTTGTAGATGAATTCAACCAATTCTCTACATAGCTGTATGACAATAAAACACCATTAAGGCATACTATTGTATTCCTGAATACATTACAAGTACAATCAATCACTAAACTGATCTTATCATTAGACTTATGTTAATATTATAAAAGATTTGTATGTATACAATACATATATATTTGTATAGACGATTCCTTATTTACCTGCAATGATACTACAGATTTCAATAAACCTATTTCTATCTAGTAAACGGTTGCAAAGAGAAATCGCTAATTAGCGGTAAGGTAGCGTTGATAAGCTCGTACTGTTTTAGGGAAATATTATTAATTATAATAACATTAATTAAGTTAATATATTTTATTCTTGTTTCACTGTCCTTCTATAGTACGGTAGTCTATTAGTCTATTGAACAAGAATATTATATATTAACTTAAACTGTACGCATGTCTTCCTGATTTACAGATATATTATGATGAAATCCAGTGAACATTTCTAAATCGCAACTAAACTTTTTAAATGTTTAACATTTAATAATGTAATCTAAAAACTAGCTTAGCATATGCACGTTGCGCATTTTTTTAAGGTATATTTTAGATTTGTATTAAAGTACCTACATTAAATTTAACTTAGCTTTTTTTTTTTTTTTTTAACTTTTAATTAAACTTTTAATTTAACTTCAAATTAGCTTAGCACGTTATGCGTTTCTTTTGGTTATATATATTTTAACATATAAATAGAAATATAGTGTTTCTACTGCCTTCTTTTGCGTTTAATCGGTGTTTTTAGTGCTTTTTATGTGTGTTTATTAAGTTTGCCTCATATTTTATGTGTGAAAACTTGACTTAGCTGTTACATAATTGTGTACTTATTCTAGTGTTTTTTTCACTCCAGCCGCAACAGCAGTCGCCGACGGCAGAGAGCGCGGTGGGCGAGCGCAACGCCATGTTGCCTTTTGCATTGGTAAATTTCCTGAATAGCCTGAATATCGATGTAATTATTTTTGTTTCTTTCACATCACTATTTCCGGAGCGCGGAAACTCATTGGTGTTTCATAGTGTAACGATGTCGAAGGAGGTTTATACTTCGGTCGGTTTGTATAACATTTACTGTATTTCGATTATAATAAATGTATTAATCGTTAATATATAGTTATAGTATAGTCATCATATAATCGTTAGTTATCTAGCTCGAAAAACAAAAGCCATTGCAGGATATTACAATTTTCAATCGGCAGTGTCACGATAAACTTGTCGAGTCGATAAACTGACTTTTATCAACTAATAGTAGGTATAGGATCTAGCTGCAATAGCTATATCGCGGTGTGTCTTGTACCGATAATTTTATCGTATCGACAATCCATGCTCACACCCGTGGGATCGAGCGGGAGTCAATTTTAGCGTCATGAATACTGTATTATAAATACTTACGATATTATTATTATACCATACTAAGCTGTACTGCAGTTTGAAGACAGAATATCTAAATAATTCACATTAATATAAGCATTAATTACGATTGGCTACGTTTGCCTTAGATAATATGACTTTTTTGGCAATTGACTGTAAAAAACGTTTTATTAAAAATTATTATTATAAAGTCCGAAATTATATTGAAGATAAAGATGCTTGGAATACTCCACTTCTGGCAAGCTGTCACTCTGCCACCCATAAAATGTAATATTTGTAGTACCTAAGTAGAAACATTGTAAACATCTATATAAAAAGAATGGCCCCGAGTTTCTTGCCGCTTCTTCTCGGTAGGCTCTATATATTCTGGAACGAGGCGGTAGAGTCTTTATAGTAAATTATAATGAAAAATTGACGTTCATAAGTGCGTCTTTGATGTCTAAATTGAATAAATGATTTTGATTTTGACTTATAACAATGAAATTTCTGTTGTGTCTGGACGATCGACTTTTGATGGATTGTACGTTATTATTATATGCATCAACTTTTCTTTTTTAGGGATTCGGCTAAAAAGAGTACAGAGGCCGTAGCACAAACACTTTACGAAAAAGTATTCAAATCGTTAGCATCAACGCGTCATGAGTCGGCGTACAAACTATGAGTTATCTGTGTTACAGTTGCCCCAGATAAATGAGAGGTTGTGCTGTTTCACGTGAACGATACATTACGTTGCACTTACGCGAGATTCTAGAGTATGTCACATAACTCTTTAGATGTCACTGTCATCTATAGCAGCAAATCATTATCTAAGGTTTTGCGTTTACTATCAAGAAAATATCTTAATATAAAATTAAAATATAAAAGAAAGGCGCCATTGTCAGGAACTAATTCTAGATAGCTTTAATAAAATACAAAAACACATGTTTCGTACAAAACTCGATCATAACCGATCCAAAGTAAATTCGTTCGAAGAAATCGCTTCGTTTTAGTCAATTTCGTAGAATTATAGGGCGTGAACACAATTTCAATGAGTTTCCGTGGTTCCCCACCACGCTTGCTATTCAACAGTGAGCTTTATAACACGGCTTTAAAGTTCAATTATTTTTTTCAAAAACGTTTTGCTGTCGAATTTTCTTTTTTATTCGATCTAATTTCTAAGTTATAAAGCTTGCTGTTTACAAATTTAAAATTAGTGTAAGCTTATGTCTTGGCTGTTACTATTTCTCTCTTACCCTCAGATATTTTAAACTTTTATATGCTTTTTTCTTCTTATATATACTTACTCAACACTATTATTATCACCTTTTGTTTATATTTCTGCTTTTTGTTTTTTTTTTGTTTTATGTAACTTATTATATTTATTAGCGGTGAAGCCCAATACCCGACTGCGATGAAACCCAAAAAGAGGGTGAAGTATTTGACTTGTATGTATGTCCGTTTCTATGTCCACTCGTAACTACACAACGGATCAACAGACTTTGATAAATGATATGTTTTTAGATTCTATAAAATTTTATTTTTGATACGTTTTCACTGTATTATACCCAATGTTAATGATAAATTATTATCAAAAAACCACTGGTCAAATATTAATCAAAGTAAATGGAACCACACGAGAAGCACCAGCTTTCAAGTAAATAAAAAAAATCATCAATGGATTTACTTAGAAAAAAGTTATCATTTACATCGAATTTGCGAAAAAATTAGAAAATTGGAATTTTTTTATGTGACAAGAAATCGAATTAAAAAGTTCCTTAGACATCATAAAGTAGATGTAAATTAGTATAATGAAAAAAAAATGTGCATCTTAGGCTTTTTAAATAGTTTTTATTTCCAGCACAATCTCAATCTTAATCTAACTCGAACAGTTTTTGGAGGTTAGTAGAAAATAGTGTTTATACACCTTGCTGGACCGGGCATGACTTCTACTACCCTCATACGAGTTGCAGTGCCATTGCATAGGCTATAAATATGTCATCAAAAATATGTGGTATATATTCAGAATATAATAAATTATACCCCTTTTAATTGCAAAATAATAACTTATCCTTTCACAACTAAGTACATAACATGAAATCACTCGGATAATATCCCCAAAGGGGTAAGCAGAGGTTTAAAAACCCATAATTCATTATTTTTAGATGTCTTTAGCCTGTTGTCATCTACCACAATTCCATACTCTAAACCACTAATAAGAATAAACTATTAAAATAACAATATGGGCTTTAAAACTACTTAACAAAAGAAATTTATTTTTAAAAATCCTTTTAAACAGAAATATTATTTCCTCGAACGGGACACATACGCGTTTGCTCCGTACCCAAACGACAGTAAAAATACTAGAAACTTAATTGTTTTAGTTTGATTGGATACTTTGGTGGCCAAATACTTAGTTATGATGTCACACGAAGAGTCAAAAGATACGGGTTCGATGACTATATTAATATGCTATTAAATACTTTAAATACCTATTAACCATTTGCTCACCATTGACGTAAATTTACGTGAGTTTCATTCATAAATTGTTTTAATTATCACGGTTTAATACAAACTCTTTTTATTTTCATTAATACTATTCCTAAATTACACACAGCAAAGTGATCCGTAAACTATATTAAATCTGTAATAGTTATTTGAAAGTGCAAAATATTATAGTACCAATGAAACTAGAAAGTTTGTAACACGATCCTAACTCGTTTCTGTTTCCACAGCAACAGGCGCGGTCGGGGCAGAGTATTAGCGAGCGAACGCTGGAAGAGTGCTGGTCCACACTACAGCGAGTGAGTTGGCATCTGTTTCAATGCGTATTGTCATCTTCCAAGAGTAGGGGACACGCGGCGGCGGTTTTGTCACGCGTTTTGACGTTTTATTTTTATTTAGACGTGTTTTTTGACGTTATCAATTGTTTTGTTTTTTAATATTCTCTTTTTTTAACGTTTACAGTTGTTTTGTAACACTCTCATTTATTTTTATATTCTTAACGCAGTTTATAGTTTGTAGTCTATTTATCTACAAGCTATGCCCATGATAACAATGATAATTTCAAGATCAGTTATGAGCAACTTTATAAAAGTAGATTTTGAATCAGTTTTGTTGGGTTGTTTTTCTATTATAAAGACGTTTTTTTCCTAATTATTATGTTAAACTATCAATGTTGTGACACAACCGCCAAAGCGTTTACCTAATTTCGGGTATTGGTTTTACCAATTATACCTCAATTTTCTAATTTTAAGGTGAATGTTTTTCTTAAAATATTTACAGGATTAATTTCTACATGCTCTAACATAACATTTCTCTAGTGAACTACTGTTGTTATATTATCGTAATATTATTTATTTAAGTATCTAACCGCCTTATGTTGACACATAATAGTCGAGATAAGTTTTCCATCGCAGAGCGTAACGATTTGCGATCGAGATTTGAGTGAGTTTTAATAGTAAGCTTCACAGAATAGGATGCTTTTTACGAGGGTAAATACTTATTATAGAATTAAATAAAATATAAATACCTATAGGATGCACTTTATAGACAAGTTCAGAGGGTATTATGGAAACAATAACATAAATGTAATCAGCCCATTATGTTTCGCACTGCTGGGAATCGAGCCTTCCTCTTAGAGAGAGAAGAGGCCCCAATGAGATTATGAGATAATTAAATGAGATTAATATATATAACATCATTGTTGGGCCCTAGTCTACCAGGCGTGCACAAAGCGTTTTGGTGGATAGGCTAGTGTCCAACCCATGTCGAAGTTTTTAGGCCGCCCGAATGGTTTGGCCATAGCCTACTGTCCTAAAAAAAGGACGGAGACGGATGGCTGACATGTCCTTCGAATCACGGAAGCGTTCAGTTGAATAATACCACTAGCGGTCACCCATCCAACTCCTCATTGCAGCAAGCGATCGCCAAGACAAGCTCCGCTGCAAGCGTTTCAAAAACAATGTTTTGTTTGAAATACCACTTAGCACGTTACGTACGTGTACCTCTATACCATTGTATGACACGTTCGCAGTCTGTCTTTTTTTTAAATAACTTCTGTTTCTAGTTTTCTGAGACACTCTTCAAACTTACAAAATACACTTGAAACAAAGTAGATAAATAAAGGTAAGTCGGGGCCTCGCGGTCTTAGTACTTGGCATGCATATTACACATAATAGGGGATTATTTTATACCGACTTCCAAAAAGGAGGAGGTACTCAATTTGACTGTATTTTTTTATATTCGTTATATCATCAGTTCATAGCTTTCGACATGGTGAACCGATTTCCAAAATTCACATCTAACTTCAGCACTTGAAATTATTTAAAAAAGATTTCGAAACGAAAAGTTTCAAGACTCAAAATAATACTTTTTAAAATTCTCATAATGTACTCATTCCTTCATAAAGTCCATCAAGTAAATTTTCGAAACATGATGTAAATAATCACAACGTTTATAGTGTAATGGTTACTGCACACACCTATGTAAAATACTTGAAATAAATTAATTTTCTATCTACTTCCAAAAAGGAGGAGTTCTGTCGACTGTTTCTTTTATGTTTGTTACTCATAATTTCCGATTGGTTGAAGCGATTCTCAAAATTCTCTTTTTTGTTTGAAAGCTAGTGCTTTCCGTGTGGTTCCTTGCAAATTTCATCAAATTCGGTTTCGAAGTTTTTGAGTTACACTTCAATGATTGATTTTTACCAAAGTAATAGAACGAAAGTCGGTATAAAAATTTTCAAATTGCCCGTGTTAAGGTTACATGTCAATAAGCATTGACTTCCCCGGATACCACTTAAATTACTATCTCTCTTTGAAAAAATTTATATCCACGTGTTAAACTCGAATAAAAACCTCCGTATATATCAAAAAACGGTAGTAAATATAATGAAAACAAGTGCAATTTTAAAAATTTAATACTGACTTCCATTCTATTACTTTGGTAAAAATCAGTTATTGGAGTGTAACTCAAAAACTACTAGACCAAAATCAATGAAATTTAAATGAGACCACACGGGAAGTACTAGCTTTCAAAAAAAATTTTGAGAATCAGTTCACCCTATCGAAAGTTATGAGGTAACAAACATTTAAAAAAAACAGTCGGATTGAGTACCTCCTTTTTTGGAAGTTGGTAGAAAATGATGGCACCTAATGTTTTTTTTTATTGCCAGCATAATCCCACCTTCCCGGCTACATTGACCATCTGCGGACAAGGTGGTGTATGACCAGGAAGTGGCAACACTTACGGGATGTACCGATGTACAAAACATCTGCATATTGAGTGTTCCAGCTTTCTTGTTTTGCTGATACTTACTCGATTTTAAATCCAATATTTTGATAACTATCTACTAACATTTTCTTGTAAATTTATTTAAAATTTTGAGAAAGTAACTTAATAAAAGTAGTAGAAAACTGAATTACAATTCATTAATTAGGTAATTATATATAGTACGAGTACATATTTTTTTCGGATGCATAAGAAATTAAAAAATAAAATATTTACTTTAAAATTTATTTGCAATTAAGTACAATTTTCAAGATAATGACTTGACACCAAAATCTTCACTATAAGTACTGAAATTACTTTAACAAATACTATCTAATACAAACAAGGACAATTTGAAAAATTTAATACCGACTTCCATTCTATTCAGTTATTAGAATGTATCTCAAGAACTACTAAACCGAGTTTGATGAAATTTATATACTTCATCATCAACATCATCAGTCAGTATCAGTCCACAGCAGGACATATGCTGGACTAATGCACGCCACTGGTCCCGAACTTCGGTTTTTCTCATCCAGTTAATACTTCACCTAACGAAAAAATCACGAAACACTAACAGGCCGTAAGCACAGGTGCAGGAAAAAAGTAAAAATAAATATAAACTCCCAGAACTGTGTCGGCAGAAACGGAAAAGTACAGTCGGAATAAAAATTGTACCGAGTACTTGATCTTTAGAGGTGGGCGGGTTCCATAATTGGAGAGGTATGGAGTAGGCGTGTTGTTTTACTTATTGCCAACAATAAGTTGTTTGTCAAAACACTTTATACAATGATAAGGTTAATATAGATTATAGCTTTTCGAAATATTCTTTACATGTGACTCTTTAATAGCAATTCCGCACCATCCTTTAATAGCACTACGCTGAAAGAACACTTTTAAAGTAATAAATGCATGCTTGTTAGATCTAAGTTTTTTTTAATTTAAGCTGTATTAAACACATATATAACATAAATAATGTGTCCAAAACAAGTCATTGCTGTCTTAGATTAATGCAAAATAATATCTAAGTGACTTCTTCCACGCAAATATTTTTAAATTAAAAACAAAACGATCATAATATATGCTGTATTTTGATTTTTTATTTACATTTTTATTAAAATATGTAAGTTATAATATAATGCTAAGGAAAAAGAAGTAGTATATTTATTGCATATATTTTATTCAAAATAAATAATTTGATGTTTTGAACCTCAGAAAAACTACGCAGAATAAACCGTCCTCTCCACGCATTCTTGTTATCCAAAAACAAAAACACTTGATGTACGTCGTCGAAAAAATCCGCAACATTTGCATGTCGATCGCAATGAATTTATTGTTATTACCGTGAGATTTATTATCCCGCCGCTTTCCGAAAAAATACACCGAAAATGACCGAGTTCCACATTTAAAATTCAAATTGGAATTGTTTTTTGGGCTGAAATTGAGACGATTTTGACGTCCGCCGTCGGCCCGGACATGTGTTTTGTTTTTTCACATTTTTGTCTGCTCGACTGTACCGCTTTATTTTTTTAATTTTTTTTTTTACACCAGCTATAAGTAAATCAAGGAGTCGTGTTTTTGCGTCGGTCTCTTTTCTCTTTGTACATATTATTTTTATATGTTTTAATGATGTACGAAGACCTTAAGTGTGATGGACTGGCAGCTAAGTTTGCATTTATTTTTTTGTCTCCGGCCAGTATTTTTCGAATAAAAATGAAATCGTTTTTAAACGACTTTGACTGTAACATCTTTTAACAAGTATCAGACTGTAAAGGGTGGGAAGGAAGACAGGGGGTAGCGGTAATTATGAAAAGTGTCCAAAGAAGGGAGGAAAAATTGCACGGAGTGAGAACGTTTAAAAAAAAAGGTTTAATGACCGAAAGGCTTTTAAACTTAATAGGTTTGGAAAGATTGTCTCGATAGTCTTAGAACGTGGGGCTTCCTGTAATGACTATGATAGATGGTATTTTTTTTTATAATTAGATGTTATTGTAATATTTGTAACGCTATATTTATTGAATTATTGCTATGAAAAAACATATTATGTAAGAGATTGTAAAAAACATCTAGGTATCTAAAAGTAGTTATGTTCTTAATTATACTTTACGACCGGTTCGTACTCGCTTGATATTAAGAAGAAATTTTCTCCGGCTAGTTTCGAACTTCTTTGTAATTTTTGTCTGGAAGTCACTGTTATGCACAGCGGCGAGCACGGATCATGTCACTTAATTAAATTATAATTTAAAAAAAAAAATAATGTTTATATAATTTTATATATTTTTTTTATTTTTATATTTAATTATATATATTTTTAACTATAAAATAATATAATTGTCTCAAATATCAGACCTCAACTTTCACGCCTTGTTTCATGAGATGCGTAGTCTATGGAGGAATACAATTCCGAGAAAAGGAAGCTAAAGGTACTAATGAAAATATTATTGAATCAAATTAGGTTTTAGTAAAACAAGTAAACGATATTTCTAATTACAAGTACACCTGTAACCTAACAGAATCATGAAACAAAAGCAAGCCGATTTTTTTTTTAATCTCCTAAATTTTCTATGACACGGCACTACGTAATCGTTTTTTCCCCACAACCCGTTATAACTCATACTTTTTCAAGCAAACTTGAAAATTTATCTCGTAATTAGTGGTGAGACACTTTCAACTGGAGACATTATTACGAAACTTCGTAATGGATCGTAAAAAATACGAAATTTTTCGTCTACCCCCATCTCAGGTGTTGCCATGAATATTGCATTGGGATAAACAATTTTATGGTGGGAAACAATGTCGCCTGGTAAAACTTCTTCGCTAAAGAAAACAATACTAAAAACTTTTTGTTGTAATAATACAATGTTTTATTAAAATTAAATGTACGGAAACATAGAAGTACTAAATAGGTAGGCTTCGTTAAAAAACGGGAGGATTTATTATACAGAGTTATTGGTTAAGTCGACCTATTAAGGTCGGGTTAAAGCTTCCTAAATTTTTACGAGATATTTGAATCTAACTGTTTTTTTAAATAGCGGATTTTCGACAATCAGTTTAGATATTTTGAAATTTGTAAGTTTTATTATTACTATTATTTGATTTTCACATGAATAATAAAATGCTTTATGACCTCCATAACCAATTTACTACGTAAAATATCGTATCTTGTACTTACCTATTGTTTTATTTAGCTTTTTTGCCTCCCTACAGCCTATGAAAGTTTCATAGTATAGCGGTCTAGCGGTCATGATGTCTGACACGCATTGTCGGAGGACGCGGGTTTGAATCGCGTCAGATAACGTGTAATTTTTTTTTTATTGTTAGTTCTAACGTATGGTTTTAATCAAGATAATAATAAAGTTATAGCTGTTATAACTAGAATGAATACATAATTAAAATATATATTACAATTAATATTAATAAACTTAAAAGCAAAAACACAGCATAAATACAACACATTCAAAATGAAAAACAATAATGAAAAGCTTAAAATGCGAAAACGTAGTGATAGAAGATGGCATAAAAAGGTGCAGAGGTAAAAATGTTTATTAACGGTAGCAAGGTACATTCGTACACGGCAACAGTTTAAGGTTAAATTTTCACAAACACATACAAATTGGCGAGAGAGCGCCCTCTTGGGAGTGGAATAAGAGAAAAACTGGGCAAAAATTAGATTTCTTCAGCACTGTAGGCAGAGGGAGTGATCTTGGTACTTTTATTGAATTTATCATTTGAAGTTAAAATTATGTTTTACAAGTAGCTGGCTGCGACTTTATGAATTAAAATAAAAAGTAGCTTGTATGTCAATCATGGGTGTAAGCTTCCGCTAGAGCCATTTTGTTAAATAAAAATGCAGTTTCGTTGTAAACAATATTTAAATAATTTGTTACACAATTAATTATCTGACATTTTGAGCTGACATAAAGTATGAGCATGGAAAGCATTGTCCAGCCAATTAGGACAGTTTTATTCCTTAGATAAATGTATTTAAAATATAAATTCTAAGTAGGTTTAAATTATACCCAAGTTTCTAACGCTTCAGGGGATGTGTTCTGGGGTCAATGAAAAGTGTTTCAGCGGTCGGGATTAAAATATATTAAAATAACAGCAGTCAAAATTACTAAAATATGATTGTTAAAATATCCTCTCATATCCTATCATTCATAACAATGAAGTTTCTATTGTGTCTGGAGGTGATGACACTTGATAGATTAAAGCAAGACTTTTTTTTACCTTTACCTACAACTTCACTTTCTAACTGCTACTTTCCTCTTGGAATGAGATTATCAACATCTCTGAGAACTAAGTCTTAAATTGGGATCAAAAGTAGCCTACGTGTTAAACTTGGGCATAAGCTATATCCAATCAAAATTTCATGCCCTTTCAACCATTTTAGCGTGAAGTAGTAATAAATACACACACTCATTCATTCACTCCCAAACTTTAACATGTACAATATTCCCACAAAAGTATCAAGACTGCTTACACCCTCTAGATCCTTAGCTAATGGTCCGTTCTACAGTAAAAAAGACAGCGGCGCCGGCAAGATCAAAATTAGCTGAAATTAAAACAGGCTAACGAACGCCATTCGGGACGTCTCTCTTCTAATTTCTTAGTTTATTTTCTTTGAGAATATACTTTCTTGTTGTGACCTCGTTTTGAATGTTTGTTTACATTTTTAATTATTATTATTTTATCCTGACGATTGGTACTGATCATATTTCTTACAATAAGGAAGACATATTGTAAAAAACATAATATAAATACTTTTTACCTTCTTTTACTAAACAGTTTGATTGCATTATAAGGATATAACTACAACTATTCAATATGTAAGCAATCTATGTACAATTCTAGCGCCATAGATATCAAGGCTCAGCTTCTACACAATGCTCTCACTTTCCCCCCCTTACTTTGGATTTACCTTTTGTTAACGATTCGAAATCCATATTGTGACCAATATTTTTGATCGGTCTATATATATTGTTTACTTATATTACCTGACTGCTTAGCTGACCCATCAGCGGCTTCGTTCGCTTTAGACCCATAAATCTAAAATATAATAAAATTACACACAAAAAATTTGCTCATATTTTGTCATTCTGTAACATGTAAACAAGACCTGCATGTAAACATATATATGTTGCAATAAAGTATTGATGATATTGAGTACATGCAGTTAAAATATATCCAATATATTCTATTAGATTGTTTCGAATTAAAAACAATTATCTCAGTGAAAATTCATTACAAAATAGTTACTTGAGGTGCGCCAATTGACATCACTAATCTTTAAGAATGCCTTTTTTATTGAAATATATTGTTTTTCCTAACACTGGTTTATAGCTTAATTGTATTTTAATTTGTATATACTTTTTTATATTGTACATATATTTCAAAACCGAAATATGCACAATACGCATCCAGGGTAGACAGTAAAAAACGCAGGCTCATTCTTTAAAAAAAATACATTAATTATATTCTTATAACGTTAAATTTAAACACGGGTGGCAGATGTTGCCTTCGCTTTATTGATTTATATATCTTTACAATAAGATATTATCTTTTGAGAAAAAAAAATACATAATAAAAAAATACAGCCAACTTGTATTTTTTTCCGTCAGCTCCATTATGGCTTTTGGGGTTATTACTGTCAAACCGCACAGAAGTCATTTAGTATGTAGAATATTTTAGTACATACATCCCTGAGGCTCTCATCACACAACACAGATGTACAGAATAAATGATAGTACTTAGCGAAGTATCTGTAGGTACAATAAATGACGCAGTGTTTATGTCACATTATGTAACATAACTGAGACCGGTTGCTACTTACGTGTGTCCATAACATTTTGTTGTTGTTCAACTTATTTTTCTTGAGTGTTTTTATATCATACATTCATTTTAATTAACATATTTTTTTTACTAGCAATATTAATTGGAATGTGACGGAATTGTCTGCTCTAGCATATTCCTAGCACAGCAAAAAAATAAGTTACATAGGGTGTGCTCCTAGTAAGTTATCCTAAAATAAAATGAGAGTACTAACACCGTATGTACCTACCTACTATAATTTTCTAATACAAATATATGTACTGATTTGTGTTTATTTGAAAATCATAAAAAATATGAAAAAAACATGTACGGCTAGGCTTGAAAATATTAACAAGTACAATTTGAAAAATTTTATACCGACTTCCATTCTATTCAGTTATTGGAGTGTAACTCAAAAACTACTTGACCGAATTTGATGAAATTTAAATTTAACCACACGGAAAGCACCAGCTTTCTAAAAAAAATATTTTTAAGAATCGGTTCACCCAGTAAAAAGTTATGAGGTAACAAACATTAAAAAAAACAGTTGAATTGAGTACCTCCTCCTTTTTGGAAGTCAGTAGAAAATTATTTAAAGCGTCTAAAGTTTATTCACATATAATTAGGACATTAAAGCACACTTATTAATAATGAATAATATAAATATAAAATTTTTGGTGTATGGATATTTACTCAATCACACAAAATGACTGAACAGATTTACATGGGATTTGGAGTGGAGATGGTTAATACCCGCGATTTCAAATCATAGACTACTAAGGGTAAACTTAAACTTAACTAAAAGGGTTAAAACTTTTAGAGTTCCTAAGGGATCACGATAATCCAATTCCTACTACTAGACACTAGTATTACTAAAGCAGATCAAATCGATGCTTTCATCAACATCATAGTCGGCCTCTTCATTGCTGAAGGTCGTGTCTAGTCTGAGTGGTTGACGACTCGATTTACTATGCTCTTCCACGTGGTTCTGTCTTCGGCGGTCTTAATAGCTTTCGTGATTGGTAGGCCAGTAAGCTTCTTTACTGCGTCTGACCTCGGGTAGGTGAGCGACCGCGTGGTCTCTTTCCGTCGACCTGGCCAACTACTATGAGCTTCTCTAGGCCGTCAGGGTTTCTACGAGCGACATGTCCAAAATATTTGAGTATCCGCTGGCAGCAGATAGCAGATAGATTATGATCTGCTTTAGTAATACTGCAAATACTCTGCATGAAGCAGAGAAGCATGATCTTAATGCGACTTGGCAGTGTGCTTGTATGCAACCTTTGTTAGAGTTTGGAGCTTTCTGTCTGACAACAGGCCCTTTGACTCTGCCTAATGACTGTAGCCGAAACCGACGGCGTACGGCCGTGCTATTCTCTAACATCGTTGCATCTTTGACAACATCCGTGAAACAAATGACGAGATGACAAGAAACGTTGGAAAAAAACCTTGTGTACAAGGGCGATATCTCATAAAGTATTTGACATCGATGAGCTCGTCGACGAGCGCATACTGACTGTCATGTATCTAGAGCAACTGTGACAAAGATAACTCATAGTTTGACGCCGAAGCGTGACGAGTTGACGCGTACGATACTTTTTCGCAAATTGTGCTACAACCTCAGAATTTTATGCGGGTCGATGCGAATCGAAGATAGCATTGTTTAAATAACAATCATACTCCCGTGCGTTATTGGCGGTTACGCCCAGCGCCTCAGCCGATAAAACATTATCGGCTATATAGACCAGGGTAGAAGCCTTTAAAAATAATAAAAAGTTAAAAAAAATAGTAGGATGAAACCCATTAGAAAAGGAGGAGAATATTATAAAAATGAAAGGAAAAATAATTTACGGGCGATCTGAGGTCGGGAAGGGGATGGGGGTGAGTTTTTAAGGGTAAAAAATGGTTTTTCTAGATTTCCGGCAAAACTCAAAGTCCTATGGAAAAAAGTTAAATGGCAAAGTTGTAGGTAATAAAAAGATCTAAAACTGACCGGACATAAAAAGGTAAGTTTTCATCAAATTTCGTGAAATAAAAATGTTTTTTTGTAAAAGATAAAAATATAAAACAAAAATCTTGGTTTTTTGAATTTTTCACATAAATTTTGAGGTTATGTAAAAAGGTGTACATACAAAAGTTTTAGATCTTTTTATTACCTAAAACTTTGCCATTTGACTTTTTTCCATAGGACTTTTAGTTTTTCCGGAAATCGAGAAAAAACGTTTTTTACTCTTAAAAACTCACCCTTATTTTTCCTTTCATTAATATTCTCCTCCTTTTCTAATGGGTTTCATCCAACTATTATTTTTTATGGTTTTAAAAATTATCGACCCTGGTCTATCTACATAAAAACGTGTCTAGTTTTTATATAGTACTCACTACTAAAGAAGAAGAAGAAGAAGAAGAAGAAGAAGAAGAAGAAAAAACTACTATTTCATAACTTAAACCACCAATTGAATCGGAATAAAAAACCAGTGTTAGTATAGAGTATAGTCTGTCTTCATTCCAAATTTAATGCAAATCTGCTCAGCCTTTTAGCCTGAAGAAGTAACACACACATACCTACATACATACCTTACTCACACACTCATCAAATTTCACAT
Source organism: Selenia dentaria (assembly GCA_917880725.1). Classification (NCBI taxonomy): domain Eukaryota; kingdom Metazoa; phylum Arthropoda; class Insecta; order Lepidoptera; family Geometridae; genus Selenia; species Selenia dentaria. The sequence goes on along the minus strand of OU862901.1, from coordinate 6,107,393 downwards.
GCATTAGTGTAATTGCCAACTTCCTATTGACAAGTTTTTTCAGAGTTGACATAATTTTATAACATTGACAAACAACTAATGGTTGTGACAAGTAACAATTACAACAACTGGCAATTTGTACGCTGACCGCTCGGTTGGGCCCTAAACGTCTAGAAAATATCGACATCCTAACAACAGGGGACACAGCCCTGAATGTCTTTAGGGTTCCTTATAATGGAATTGCATAGCTAGTACTTGTCCATACTAAAAGAAAAAACTCTTTTCTACCTGTTAACATTGTCCGATTTCAAAGATTTTTTTTCATGCAATCGACTAATTGTTTGCTATGCCCGTACGTTTTTTTTTTCTTTTTTTTTCAGTCTTTTTAAGTTTAATAAATAATAATTTATATTACTTTGAAATACCGAAAGAATCAAAACGTACGGGCATAGCAAACAATGTGTCGATTGCATGGAAAAAAATCACTGAAATCGGACAATGTTACGAGGTAGAAAAGAGTTTTTTCTTTAGTGTGGACAAGTACAAGCTATGCAATCCTCTTAAGGTTTCGCTCCTATCGTTGGTTGGACGTGATCATAGCGATGTCGATCTTCGAAACCGCTGCCCATTAGAGTAAGGTTCCCGCAGATCTCTCAACCATGACGCTTTCAGCTGGTTTCCCATTTTCCAGCAATACTTCTTTAAAGAATAAGTTGAAAAATTCTATAGGTACTTACTTTTTATTATTATTTATGACGTCATCAAAATAAACCATCTTTCCTTCGCTTTATTGTGTTCATAAGCTCCAGCTGTTAATTAAGCATATATGTCTTCAACGTTAGTAACTCGATCAGCCGTGTGATTCTCTAATGATTATATGTATTATGAGATATCGACCTTGTACATAAGGTTGTTTTTCCAACGTTTCATATCATCTCGTCATTTGTTTCACGGATGTTGAAAGATGCAATGATGTTTGCTCTTAGATAATCGGACGGCAGGCTATATTTTCAAAATACTAGAGAATAACTTTTGTAATAGACTCTTATTTTCTGTAAATGAGATTAGGTAGGTATATACAGGATATATACAGTCATACAATAATAAACTTATAACTAAAATATGTAGACATTAGCGTTATGTGAAATCGTTTTTAATAATACAATAAAATAACATTCAAATATTATTTTTTTCTGTAGCATATAATATATTGCGTAAACTACATAAAATTAACGAACACTCCATTTGTGTGAAACTACAATGGATACTATCACATATAATATTGGGGAACGAGGAGGTTGATCGCTTAGCTAAATCAGCTGTTACTAATGGATCTGATATTTTTATACTTCCCTCTCATTCGGAAATAATACCTAAATTTAAAGATAAATGTTTTGTTATTTGGAAAGAATATTTTGTTGAACGCTCAAAAAGTAAAGGAGTCTGGTATAAAATAATGCAGAGTCAGCCTCACCGTTCACCATGGTTTGTTGGTAATGTGAACCGTAAGAGTGTTGTTGTTGCACACAGATTGCGTTCCGGACACATTCTACTTAGGAAGTTTGCGTATATGATGGGTAAAATGTCATCGCCTAATTGTGAGGTGTGTGATAAACCTGAAGACGTATATCACATACTGATGGAGTGTGCCCGGAACCAGGCTGAGAGGCAGAAAATGTTTCACAATCTTAATTTAAATAGAACACATTTGGGTGTGTTGTTTAATATTTTGTCATGTCCAACGTCTAGTGAAGCTGGAATGATTTATGAACTAGTGACTCCTTGTCTCAGTTCATGAATCATTTCACCCATCATCATAATTAACTTATATAGGTAGTTATTTATTTATAGTTTTGGTAACTTATTTTATTTAAATATTTTTGTAATGTATTAATATTGTGTAAAATGTGTATAATTTGTATGTAAGGCTATGATGGGACTGTCATAAACACTATGTTTAAAAGTCCCTAAAATAAAAAATAGATAAAAATATATATATATATATATATATTAATTAATAGTCAGGTAATTTTAAATTATCATATCTATACTAATATTATAAAGTGGAAAGATTTGTATGTAAGTATGTTTGTAACGAATTGGCTCAATAAGTTCTAGACCGATTTCAAAAATTATTTCACCATTGGAAAGCTACATTCAGCCTTATTAACATAGGCTATATAATATTCATCATCATCCACACCGTGCGGGTGAAACCGCGGAGAGCAACTAGTATATCAAACAAATAAAACAAATTATGTAATAGCCAGGATTTTCAACTTATTTTGAAAGGCTACGACCGAAGGTGCATTTCTCACGCTCGAAGGTCTTTTATGATATAATATGGCGGGCCCTCCAAAGTACTCCCACGGAATCCTCTAAGTACGTAAGTCAGACTCGCACTTGGCTGGTTCTTTAAAGCTTCTCGCTTGTCGTCGCTTATAATACTGCTTAATTATGCTTTCCCTACATCACTAACCTATTTCACGGTTTGTTGACGTTTTTATGACCTAAGAGTATTGGTAACATTTTTTCAATGTACTTTAAAGTTCTGTTAGTGTTTTTATTCTCTGAATATCATTACTTTATTAAACATCGAATTGATGATATGTACGAAATAACACGAAATTGAATTTTATAAAGAACTAGCTGCTCTCCGCAGTTTCACCCGCGTGTTGATGGATAATGATTATGATGAATTTTATATAGCCTATGTTATTCATGGTGAATGTAGCTTTCTAATGGTGGAAGTGTTTTTTAAATAGGTCCAGTACTTTTTGAGCCAATTCCTTACAAACATACATACAAATCTTTCCTCTTTATAATATTAGTATAGACAGATTAAGAGTAGTAATCGAACTTTACTTTACTGATAGTGGATGGGATGCAGGTGGTTCGTATCTACGCTTCAAATAAACATAATAACTAGCTGTTCCTAGCGCCCCGCGGTTTCACCCGCATGGTGATGGATGATGATGAAAACCCCACGTCCTTCCCCGGGATATAACTTATCTCCATGTAAAACATTACGATTCGTTTAGCTGTTTAGGCGTGATAAGGCAAAAAAGAGACAGAAAGAAAAAGTAACAGAGAGGGAGAGAGAGAGAGAGAGAAAGAGAGAGAGAGAGAGAGAGAGAGAGAGAGAGAGAGAGAGAGAGAGAGAGAGAGAGAGAGAGAGAGAGAGAGAGAGAGAGAGAGAGAGAGAGAGAGAGAGAGAGAGAGAGAGAGAGAGAGAGAGAGAGAGATAGAGCAACAAACTTTTTTTTTTTCACCTGCACTTGGATTTTCCAGGATAGACAGTATATAAAGTATATATTCCTAAAGTATAAAATTGATCTATATCTGTTCAGCCGTTTCTGTGTTGTTTATGATGGTTGGTGATAACAAACATACACTACACGCACACACATAACATAAATCAAATGCACATACTTTGAAGTTTATATTTTTATATATCTAATAATATTGCAATTTAAATGTATTCAATCGCAATTTTATATTATTCGAAGGGCGTTTTTGTTTCATAATCAGCCCATTTTGTTCCCAATGCTGGGACTCGAGCCTTCCTCTCAGAGAGAGGAGTAGGGCCATAAAACACCACACGGGCACAGTGCGGATTGGTGGATAGGTGAGTGGCCAACCCAAGTCGAAGTTTTCAGGCCGGTCGAAGGCCTTCGACATAGCCTAACGACTGTTGTCCTAAGACAAAACAACCGGGACCGACGGCTTCAAGTGCCCTCCGAAGCACGGAAGCGCTCAGTTGAATAATGCCACTAGCGGTCACCCATCCAACTCTTGGCCGCAGCAAGTGTTGCTTAACTTGTTGATCGGTTAAGATCGCCAAGTCGAGCTCCGCTACGAGCGCGTTTGTTTAATTTCAATGTAGGTACTAAAATGTTGAAAGCCTAAGAACTCATTATCAAATAAGTATAGTTAATATTGTAATGATGGGTATCAAGTTACTTTGAAAATCTGGATACTGATAACCTTAATTTCATGGAGTGCACGAGTGACTGGCTTATTTTTAGAGGTATCTCATCTTTTATACAAAAAAAGTGTTTACCTAAATAAGGTACTTACTTATTTATTTATTTATTTATTCAAGTCAATCGATGTGGCTAACAGAATTATTCCAAAACACCAGATATCATACATCATCATAACTTATGTAAGTAGCTACATTTTTATAAAACATCAAGTAGGTAAGTTACTTAGAAGGTAAAATAAAATTATATAGCAGAAGTCAGAATTAGTGATGTCAACATAATAAACAATACAAAATTAGAATAACAACAATAAAATAATATAAATCAAAGTCAAAGAACAAATACAACATATTAATAAAAGTATGTCAATTAAGTTATAGTTTAAAATAAATGTTCATATATATATAGGCATGTTTAACTAACGTACTTAACTTATGTTAATGTCTAATTGATACATATAAATTAAACTAATTCTGTGAGGTCATGAATTGTTGCGTATTCTCAAAAAAAATGTAGCAGAAATGGATAATTTTTAAATTCAAATTCAAATTAAAATAGTTTATTTGCCAGAATACAAGAATTAACATTAACATTTTTAGTTGTAGTACAAATGTGCTGCGTCTGTATTCAGCCTGCAAGCAGACGTGCAAATGATTGGTCTGAAGTCGCACTAATTATAACTACACATTAAAAATTATCTTAATTAAAATTTGTGCCCTGAAAATCTAAATATTCTTTAACACTATAAAAGGAATTATCTAACAGCCACTTAGTTAGCCTCTTACTAAAGATTGGTCCCTCTTAACTGTTTCAAATCATCAGGTAACTTATTATACACTTTTATACACATATTATACACATTTCTTTAATAAATTAATTAAATAAAATAAAATTGTCAGTTCTATAGGCAACAAAGAATTTATTTTTTTCCTTTAGTACCACCAATTTTATGTAAGTCATACCATATTTGAAACTCAATAAAGAAATTGCAACAAGGACCACCAACAGGGCGAAATAAAAAATCGTATAAAGAGTCGAAAATGGCGTGGATATAAAATTTTTATCTTGAAAAAACTCTGGCATCAGTATTTCGAGCGGTGCGGAGAAAAAAGGCATATGGTTGTCTCGCTCGCTCATACTATCGCCGGCATCGAGGATGTGGTTTTGATACTTTGGGAATATAGTTTTTAATGTTTAGTTAGGTACTGTATTTGAAATTCCCGATGGTGAAATTTTGTTCTATTTAAGGCCAGGTAGACGTCATATTTTAGTTCGGTTTTGTACTTTTCCCTTAATAATAGGATTTGAAGATATTTAGAAAGCATAAGCAGAAGGTATATTTAAAGCAAGAAATTTAACATAGGTATTGAGGTTGCGCATAAAGCTTGCTGTGTTTTGGTTTTAAAAGATTCATTAAAAGTAAAATACCTGAACAAACAATTTCGTTACTTTCTTAGGGTGTTCGGGTACTTTATCTATTTAATGAAAATTTTTATACTTATATATGTATATTAATATCACTGCAAACATGGAAACATTTAGTCCTGAAATTTTACAAATTATTATAAGTGTTAGTTTTTTTTTAAATTAACCATTGGATTAAAAAGAAATCCTGTACAGTTATTAAGCTTAATTAAGCAGTTACTATGCACTTTTTTAATTAGATGGTTCCAGTGGTTTCGCGGTTCGACTTTCAAGTTGGTAAAGATAAAAAATAGTTTAAAAAATATGCAGCCATCTTTCACACGTGTTATCGTCCGTTTGTAAAGGATGTGGTTTTGATACTTTGGTAATATTTAGATTGTTAGTTTCATGTGAAATACCTAGATTTAAAAAATTTTACGTCACCACCGACGTCACTTTTGTTTTTCAATTGTTGTCTTGAACAGCAACGGTAACGTTTGACTATACACATTACAAATAATTCAATCTCATCAATAAATAAATCAAGAAATTTATTAAGCATGCAGATTGAGGGTAACACCATAAAGAATACATTTTTAATTATATTCGCATGTTGCCTGAAAATACATGTTTATGAACTGGTTCTGACTTCAGTAGCATATATTAATACCTTCATTATTTCTTGAAATTTGTCAAGACATTAGAAAAAACGTGTGCCTATATCTAAACTATTTTATATTAACTTTCTCATATGATGATCATAACCACTTTACCACTTTGAAATATAATACTTTTATTAATAATGTAGTTAACATGCTCTATGTTTTATAATATTAAATTATCAAGACTTTCTAAGTCTTAAGTCTTAAAATGTTACGCAACAAAGCACCAACTCAGTTAGAGCACAGCACGCAAGCCTCGAACTAAGAAACCGCGTGGATATAACTGACTATAATAAAAAACTTAGCAAGTACACATAAGTGCATTACGATGCCAGCCGTATACTATAACTATAGTACTTATAGAACGCCTACGGCCCAGCTCGAGAGCACAGCGATTTTTTGCCGTACACATTTGAAAAATACATTCTGACGTAAACAGACATACGCTTGCCACGGAAAAATCATTTAAAAAAAGAAGAATAAAAATCGTTTAAAAACTCCATTGAGGCTTGTGACCGTGATTTCGAATTTTGAACTGTGACGCATAGTTCCCCGCGTTTTATTTTTTCTTTTTGTGCCAGTGCAGTGATTTGACGTTTCAAGTGAGATGCGCAGCTTGAAAAGAGTTCGCAAAGGATTGTGTTCGAAAGAAAATCGATGCAGGTATTTATTTATTACTTGCAGAGATGTGGCTTTGATCTCTACGTAGAGCTTACTGTAACTTGGGGTCTATGCTTCTGGTCTATTATGCGCATGTGTGGGTTTACAACTCTCAACTAGTTTGCCGATGACGTGGAAGCACTCTTACCTACTCTACATGTCTTTCACATTTTATGGATAAATCTCTACATTTCCTAATCATTTTACTTTATAATTAAAATACTTTACTGTAGAGCTTTTCCGTAAAGATGTATTAGCAGTTAGATACACGTTTTATAAAGGTAAAAGTTAAGTAGAGTAGAAAAGATTTCTGATATAAGAGATCATGGTAATTAAGTAAAAAAAAACAATTACGGTCATATATAATCGGTTCGTGGTTTATTGCGTTAAGTTACATGTTATTATGGAAAATCACTTACAATATAATTGTTATAATGTAAAGTCATTGCTTCCGTTGGTATTACTTAGTATTTATTTTTATTTTAATTAAGTTAATCCGTGTTCTCGCGAATATAAAAGAGCCGGAACGCTGCAAACCATATTTTATTAATTACAAAATTTTGACCATGACATCTATATATATATTAGAAGTAGCCACCTTTGTTAGAAAATACCCACAATTCTTGATTAAACAAACTTACCTACCTCGGCGGTATCCAACAAGAGCTAAATATAAGTTAGTACTACCTGTGTTTAAATTAAAAATGCACAGTTCTGGCCCAAATGTTATGTCAATAAAAATATTCAATAAAATAACGACTTAAAGGCTGAAGAAAGGGATTATTTTTTTACAAAGCGTTTAAAAGATCTACTACTAACAAAATGCTACTATAACTTGAAATAATAATGATTTATGCATATAATGTTTTTTTGTTAATAATTATTTTGACTAACTTGATGAATCGGTCCGCTCATAAATCATATTGCTGCACCCAAATAGGGTCATATGTTTACTATCTTAACTGTAATAGCTAATACAATGTACATATGATTGCAATAAATAATTGAGTATGAGTATGAGTAAATTTTTTAAATAAAAAAAAATACAAATTTATTTACTATTGTAATATAACGCTTTCATATTAATTTAGTATTATTTATTATCTATATACACTTTACATTCTTACATAAATATACGGAACTATATTTCGTTAATAATAATAAATGAAATATACTTCCGTATCATAGTATATATAGGCAATACCACCATTAAATCAATATTTTAAAAAAACTGTAACATCTCTTTTTTATGAGAGAGTAGGGTAAAAGAGCATGCGGCTCATCTAGTGGCAAGTGATTATCGTCGTCCACGGCATCCACAACACCAGAGGCTGTAGCACAACCAATATGCAAAAAGTATTCTTATCGTCAACGCGTGAGGCGTACAAACTATGAGTTATCTGTATCACAATTGCCCTAGACAAATGACAGTTTGTACTGTTTAACGCGAATGATACGTTACGTTACACGTACGCAGTTCTACGTGCTAGACCTGCAGAGGTCTCGAGGATATCTTACCGGCCTTTGAGAAGGGAATATGCGCTCTAACGGCCGGTCCCAATAACCTATCTATCGCCGGTTTACCTTACTCTAGTAATCTCTAGATAGATATTTGACACTATTTGTATGGACGTTATGTCACATTTCTATCGATAGTAAGGAAAACTGCGGATAGATAGATTATTGGGATCCCCCATTAGTCGTATTAGCCCGGAAATACTTCTTTCCTTTGGTTAAATATTATTATTTTCATATTTTTTGCTGAAATATAACAGACAATGTCAAATATATTATATACATCATTCACCAACAAAATCGAAACCGGGAATGTATTTAAAATTGTAATAGACTCCGAAGAACTCTATAATTAGATACATTGGTACGATTGGTCTCACATTTCAATAAATTGGTACATCAGAGTGTAGCTTATATATGAGTATGTACCTATGTAATAAGTAAAACCTTAGTGCCAGATAAACAGACTTCTATTAGTCTTCCTAGAAGAAGAATCGAGCAAGCAATACTTTATGTACCTTTAAAGGTCATTGCAGCAAATTATACTTATGACGATGGCACAAAAAATATTTGTGTCTATTATTTATAGTTATTATTATTTTATAGCTAAATTCATATTATAATCGTCGATCTCTTTCATAAGATATAATATGGCATATCTGCTTGTTACCATGTGTGCTATGCTGTGAAACCTTTTAATGTAGTAGCGATCAACGCCCTCTATCTTGACAAATCTCACACACGCATATATAGGCAGACAGAAAACAAATCAAAAAATATATATTTGTCCTCCATGTCGTTAACAAAATAAAATTTTTCTATAGATATCAATTTTTCAAAAATATTTATTGTAAGTACAAATTTGGCTCTGTGACCGCTTTATTATTATTTACTTGCTCGCAACTGCGACGGCGTGGGACAAAGAATCCCTTAAATACTCGTTGAATCGGGATAGGTAAATATATGGAGTCGATTTAGCCTGCAAAGGTAACAAACATACACATCCTCACTCACAAACACTCGCATTTATAAAGTATTGATAGTAGTAATATATTCATGACGAGCTACATCCAGCATCCCAATAATTTGTATGTTACTCTTGACACTGGAGTTGTAATAGACAAGAGTGGTATTCACCATTAGGTGATGGACTTCACTTTCGCATAATTTTTCTTGCATTTAATTGTACAAAAGTGTTGTATAATTTAGTTCCATTTCAATTCCTTTTCTACCGACTTCCAAAAAAAAGGAGGAGGTACTCAATTCAGCTGCATGTTTTTTTTTCTTTTTAATGTTAGTTACCTCATAAATTTCGACTGGGTCAACCGATTCTCAAAATTCTTTTATTTGTTTGAAAACTGGTGCTTCCCGAGTGGTCCCAATTAAATTTCATCAAATTCGGTCTAGTAGTTTTAAACACTTATAACTGATTTTTACCAAAATCATAGAATGGAAGTCGGTATATCATTTTTCATATTGTACTTGCACTCAATGAAGTATTAGGTGTATAAGTCGACAATAAAAAAAAACTACTTTTTATTCAATTAAAGTATAACTGAGGTGTATAAGTGAAGCTCGATGTAAACGAAAATTGTATGAAATATGTTTTATTTCTTAGAAGAGTTGTCTGATCTATTACTTTTTGTAAATTATAAAGAAAACTTGATTATTAGTATTAGACAAAAACAAGAAAAAGACACTTTTAAATGTTTTTTTAGATTCTCTAATCTTCTCATATATTTTTATCCTTAAAATTGTCCTATTCAAATATTTTCAACGTTGAAATCATACTTAATATTATAAAGAGGAAAGATTTGTATGTAAGAATGTTTGTAACGAATTGGCTCTAAAAGTACTGGACCGATTTTACAAAATCTTTCACCATTGGAAAGCTACATTCACCCTGAGTAACATAGACTGTATAAGATCATCATCATCATCATCCATCACCGTGCGGGTGAAACCGCGGAGAGCAGCTAGTTTTAAAATAAACTTCTAATGTGCTATATTTGAAAACAGCGCTACACATAATATTCACTTTGAAAGGGTCGTGAATTAGACCATTACAAGGGCGATAACTCATAAAGTATTTGACATCGGTGAGCTCGTCGACGAATCATTACAGAATCGCACGGCTGGTGAAACTTGCCTGCTCGTTAAAAATAAAAATCGAAATGTCACGTTGACTTTAACAAGTTAGCTTAACTTAGCTTAGGTCACTTTCACCGGGTACACACTAAGTTGCTAAATAAATACCAGCGGGTCTTTAGAAGTGTAACTTGAATGTAACTTGGTTGTAGGTTGTTGTTATTTTTGTTCTGAGTGGTGTTTTAGTGGAAAATGTTCACTAAAGTTGTGACCATATATATGAATAAGCAATAATAGAAATTCAAAATAAAGGGGAAACAATTTTGTTTAAAAATAAAACTTAAATTTTCTACCGACTTCCAAAAAGGAGGTAGGTACTCAATTCGACTGTTTTTTTTTCATGTTTGTTACCTCATAACTTTCGATAGGGTGAACCAATTCGAATGTTTTTTTTTGGTTAAATGATTCTCAAAATTCTTTTTTTTTTGTTTGAAAGCAGGTGCTTCCCGTGTAGTCCCATTTAAATTTCATCAAACTCGGTTCAGTAGTTTTTGAGTTACACTCAAATAACTGAATAGAATGGAAGTCCGTATTAAATTTTTCAAATTGTACTTGTTATATACAATGAACAATCTTAAAGTATAGGTAACAGAAAATTATATATGACTAAAATATACGTGAATACTGAAAAATAAATTTATACTGCCTGAGCCCCGCGGTTTCAGCCACTTGATGATTGATAATGATCATGATGATGAAAAGTAGCAGACCTATGTCATTTTCGGATGTGTAATATCTCCTTGCCCTTTATTACAATTCGTTCAGCTGTTTAGGCATAAATGCGTAACAAACAAACATACTCACTTTAGTCTCAAACACTCACTTAAAATACATATTAATTAGTATAGGATAGGATTTATTTTATTTTATTCTCTTAGGGAAACTTACAGCTACACTTACTACTTACAGGTAATACAAATGTATGCTTATTGAAAAAAAAACAGAAAAAAAAAGCTAGGTCAATCATTAAGTCGGATATAATATACAAAGAAAGCTAATTAATAGTTTCCACAAATAAACAATACATATTATGTTTATCAAGTAGACAATCATCATCATTATAGCAACTACATGTAAGTAAAGTAATAATAAACATGGATTAGCACCAACTACCACGTAAGAACATAATTTAGGTGTAGATAAGAAAATAGGTAGGTACATTGTGAGAAAATCAATAATAACATTTAAGGCGCGGTCGTATCCTTATAATAGTAAAAAGCAGAATCTTTAAACATCTAGTGTAACGAAACAGTTCAATAATAATCCATGCAAAAAAAAACTTAGTTTAGAAAAGGAACAGGCAAAGAGTAATAACCGGACAGAATTCATAAATATTACTCGCTCTCTGCAGAAAAAAATCCTAAATAGATGCATAAATATAAACTTTCACGTCCAAACTCTCAGAATTTTCAGCGATAACACTATATTATTTTTTAGGTAATACATATCCAACATATAGTACTAAAGTTATAACCAGCAGTTTTTTAAATTGTGTTAGTATATATCGAAAAATATAAAGAAAACGTACAAAATTAACGCATTCTCGCATTACATCGTCCAATCTAACAAGCGATTTTCATCCTTACGTAAAGCATCGTAAATTATTTAAAATTGGGGTTGGATCGCGTCTTAAACAATATACATAAGAATATAACTATTATAACTATACAAGTATTATATTATATCCCAGATTTTAAGTAAAATAAAATAAACCCAATATGTACTTACTTCCATGTCAAGAATATCAGATAACTTTCCGGTGTGCCAGTTCGGATATGCTATTTCTAAAAATGCTAAAAATTATCTATTGTGGAATGGAAGCAAATTTGGGTGGTGACCGAAATTTTTAAAGTTCCATGCTACATTTAAATTGCTGTTAATTTTTCAAATAGCACTGTTTTATATTGCTTGTATACCTTCATTATAGATAGTGACTAATCTTGGCCTAGGCATGTACACTACACCTGCATTACTTAATTATAAGTTAGAGTCCTACCGTGACAATAATAATGCCTATTTAGTGCATAATTATGCACCAAACAGACATTTTTTTACATTGATCTTTAGTTGATATAGAATCAAGTACAGACCCCATAATTATATCTGTTATTACTCACTAAAGGCACGTCCCAATAATCTATCTCTCCACGGTTTACCTTACTACCGATAGCAATTTGACATAACGTCCATACAAAAAGTGTCAAATATCTATATCTAGTAAGGTAAACCGGCGATAGATAGATTATTGGGACCGGCCGTAAGGCCATCATAAAGAAATGTCTAGTAACTTTAACCTTCCACATTGGTAAAAAATATACATATACAAAAATAATCTCGAATCTCGAAAAAATATTATTTGAATGTGACAATGTTAGAATGAGAACATTTAGGTATTATTTAGATGACAAAGATACTTTTTATTAACTCAGCTGACCCGCCAGCGGCTTCACTCGCTTAGTCTTGGTGTAGAGGTAGAAGTGCCGTTTTGGAACCTCGAGGTCCTGGGTTCGATCCCCGGGTTGGACAGTTAATGGCCTTTTCTGGCAAAAAAATTTTGACAGTGTGCCCCGTAGTTTGCAATAGACTCGCCTCTTATGAAATAAGACTAAAAACATGTCTAGCGCTTTTTCCCACATCTTGGGTTATCGAAGTCTTCATACGGATCCTTAACTTTTTTGAAAATATTATATAGCCTATGACCATCAGGGAAAATGTAGGATTCTAATGGTGAAAGATTTTTTCAAATCGGTCCAGTAGTTTTGGAGCCTATTCATATCAGACAAACAAACAAATTATTCCTCTTTATAATATTATTGTGTAAATTATAGTGTAGAAGTGAAGACGACAGCTGCCGTTATTTGTCACCTTTGCAATAATCATAAGACATTAAGCGGTAAATATATTGTAATAACATATTTGAAAAGCTTATCCATATATCTTGCCGTTTCTTTCATGTATTGAATCCTTTTTGTTATAGCGGCGTCATTCTTTAAAATTATATTACCGGGCTAAACACCACTATTTCTTTTTGTTTTATTAAGTTTCGTGATAAGAGCCTTTGAGTCTCTTTCGACCAGTCATTTCACTTGACCCTTAAACAGACATACATACCTGCATACATACATGTACATTTATGCTAGTAAAGTATTACTTCGTAGCAGAATTTTCTGGCACTGCAGTGGTACGAGCCAAGAGGACCTCTTCCACAAGAAGTTCACTTACCACCATTTAATATGTGGGGTTTCTTTGCCTCTTACGATTCGCGTCCCAAAGTTGGCGAATACTCCTTAACCCTGTCCCATGAAGGAAAAATGTCAATCTATGAACACGTCTAGATTTTCAATTTGAAATAACTCTTGTTAGTACTAAAGTTCTATGTTGCAGTTGAAACTAGGCTGAGAAATTAACAATGCAGTGGGCATTGTTAATTTCTCAGCCCTTATTTCTGCATTTAGAGAGAGAGAGTAAAATTTAATTATATCAAGACTCAGCTTTCAAACGTACTGTGTCCGTGACAGATCTTAAAAATAAACTCTTTTGTTCGTCTCTTCCGAGGCTGTGGTCCGAGAGACGACGGTGGTTTTCAGTAAGGTATTATTAAAACAAGTGAAAATCATTTAAAAATATTATTTGTTAATCCGTAGGGGACGAGATAAAAAAATTGGAATGCAAATCGTAAGTGGGGAGAAAATTCTAACTGTATGTGTAAAAATATTTTGTGCACGAAAATGTTCTGGTTTATAGTACCCATATACCACCACAGGTAGCATTTATTCTACCTTTAAAGCAGTCCTGTGCATGAACTACTGTATTAGGCTTTTAAAGGAAATTTAGCACTTAGCAATAGGGAGTTAACGTGTTAGTGGCAGGTCCTAGAATTTAAATTTAGTGTTGAATTTTGTTTAAATTAATTAACTTGAAACGTTTAAAGAAATATATCATGATAGCGGGACACTGTGGGAACTTACAAATGGGTTTCACACATATCGACCAAAAAGTTTACATTGAGGGTGAGCTTTTTTCCTTGTAAATATAATGAAATAGAGAATATTTGCTAATTCCTTTATTTTTTAGTAATACATTTCTTTGCAAAAATTGACCCTTATCAGCAACAGAAGCTTTTTTTTTATAAGTAAATAGCCTTGCGTTTGACTACCATCACGCTTTTGGTTCAGTAATATAGGTTTTCTTTTTTTGTATTAAATCAGTCGGGTCAAATTCGGTTGAAGGTTTAAAAACAACTAATTATGCAATTTGTTTCCCTAAAACTTGAGGGCATGACTGATTTCATGACTTTTTTCTAAGTCTCGTGGTTTCTGACTTGACCTTTATAACCTTCTTAAACTTAAAAAAAAACATTCTGTATAATTATGTAGTTTTGAGGTTATGTTAATCAGATTATGGATGTGTTAATATATAGATAAAACGTGCTACTTATAAACTTAGTAATTTAAAACTAGACTTATTCATATTATCTTTTTTATCTATATTTTTCAGCAATTAACGTTATTTCTTTCATTCATTCAGTCATTCTATCTGCTATTCATTCACACATTCATGCATTCATTTATATACAGCTTTAAGTGAATTCCGTTTAAAAATATATCAAAATAAACTATAAATGGGTAGGTAGTAATAAAAATGTAAAAAGCTCCTCGACTAGTATGGTATGACTCCTACTTTGTACAAAGATAATTATGATTTCACTCCGTAAAAAAACTGCACGTCGACAACGTGCAGTTTTTTATCTGAAAATCAGAGTGAACATTGTGTTTTGGTAAAGTACTCAAATTAAAGGTTTGTTGTAGGTATCACGTAGGCGAAATGGTCGCGAAGATTGCTGATAACTTTGCAAAGGACTTTAAGATTCTTTAATAATTTTGCCGTATAGTTGAGGAATAAGAGAAATATCATACATAATTAAGTGCATAATGGCAAATTACGTTTCCTTAGCTGGGACTCTGATCTTTCTCTCAGTGAGGATTATGTCATAACTAGCTACGCCCCGCGGGTACACCCGCGTGGTGATGATGATGATGAAAATATTATGTATATGTTATTCCAGAGTCTCATCTAATATACCACATTTTATAAAAATCCATTTTGTAGTTTTTACGTGAAATAGTAACAAACATACATACGTTACATACAAACTGTCGCGTTTATACTATTAGTGTACGAATGTTTGTTACTCTTTCACGCAAAAGCTATAGAATATATTTTAATGTAATTTGGTATGTAGATAGATAAGGCGCTGGAATAAAATAATAGAATACTTTTTAATCATCAACACGTGGGAGAAACCGCGGGGAACAGCTAGAGTCCAACTAAATCAAATGTATAAAATCCGTCCACTATAATTAAATTGATGCTTCTTGGTCAAATTAACTTTTCAAAAATATTTTATTACAAAAATATAACATTTTATATAATCTTTTCTAATGTCTCTGTTTTCAAGAGCTCTTATATATAGAGAGTCTGATTAGTGGCAACATAGCAGACCGTTATAGATCAAACAGCAATGTAATGAAACCCTTAGCCTCCGTTTCCAGTAATTCTTTCGTATAGCGGGTCTGATTGAGACCACGCCGTAAAACTTGAAGTTCTTCTTTTCATTCTACATATGACACTACAGTTAAATAAATCTATTAAATATTGATGATAAGTCTTGTGACTTCTCTTAATCTATACCTACCTACGAAGAAATAATGTCAGGGATCATAACTCAGAACAAATTCCACACAAAAAGTGGTCCTTCAAACCAAAACGATGTATGATTCCAAATACGAATTACTACGGTAACAAACAGACATGTTCGGTGATTGGTTTAAATTGCAGAAGGAAAGCAGGGATTGGTCCACGCGCGTGTTGCAACGTCTATGACAGCTGAGTCATAGCGGCGTGAACGATGTTATTGATTTAGCACGACTTTTATTGGGTAATTTTTTTATGGCAGTTACTCTTCCTGATATTATTTGTTCGTAGATACCTACATAGGTAATTATAACAAAAATGAACGGATTGCTGTATGTACATGGAAGATATATGAGAAATAATATTATTAGTGCTTTTATAAACGAAAATAGAATGAAAAAAGTGATTGTTAGAATTTTTGTCTGTTTGTCGGTGCGTTTGTGCACGCTAATCTTAGAAGCGGCTTATCCGATTTAGATGTGGTTTTCACCAATATATTGTGGTACTTCACTTAATATTGAGTGTTTGTTTAATGGCAATCAGTTCATAAATAAAAAAGTTATTGAAATTTTAATAATAACTCTCACCACTACACCAAGACCAAGCGAGCGAAGCCGCTGGCGGGTCAACTAGTAGGTTATAAAACAATATATTTGTAACTAAAAGAAATAAAGAGTAGCTTCATTTTGATGTCATCAATAAATTCGTATAAGCAGGTCAATTCCATTTATTTATAATTGGTAATTAAACTCCATTCGCTCAATGAAAAAATGTAACGCACACATACACGTACGTCAACACACGCCGTGTTGTGGTAGGTCAAGACTCTACACACACATGCGCAGTTTAAAAATTCAAAGTGCAATGTACTCGAGAACGTGATATTGTTTTTGCAAGTATGACACTATTAAATCATATTATGTGCTTGTTTAATTATTATAATTTTATAATTCATGACTATACATGTACAATAGATAAAAAAGTATCATATTAGGTTGCCATACTAAAATTAGGCTACTAAAACAGTACTACTAAAACCAATGGCACCTTAAAAAATTGCTAAAATTTGAAAAAGTTTTAATTATTTATATACAGTGGTGGACATATAATTAAGAACGATTTAAAGTTCATGTTTTTTAAAATATAAATCATGTCACGTATATTTATGTGTTCCTTCTTAGAAATAACTAGGTATGTTATGAAATAGCCACATGGATAGAGCAAAGGGGAATACAAATATAAAATAAAATTGCTAACATTTTTTATTTAATTATACTCTATAATAACAAATTCATATAGTAATGAAGCTGGACAAATAATTAAGAACGAATTATTAAACTGTTCAAGAGTTGTTTTATATGAAACTTAGATTAAATAAATCACATTAATATGAAGTGCGTAAAGGAAAAAAAGAACAATTTATTACATTTAAACTAAAATTAATAGTTAGTAGCATGTCCACGGCTTTTAATTACTGCTTTACACCGGCGAGGCATTGACTCTATCAATTTTTGACATTTCGCAAGAGATATAGAGTTCCATTCTTCTAAGAAAACGTCGTACAGTTCTCTTAAATTGCCACACTGTCGATCTGAAACCTTTTTCTTGACTTCGCACCAAAGATGCTCTATTGGATTTAAATCTGGGCTGTTAGCTGGCCAATCTAAGACAGAAACTGATTGCGATGTGAGAAATTCCTTAACTGTGCGTGCAGTATGCTTTGGATCATTGTCATGCTGGAATGTCCAGATAACCGGAAGCACGTCTTCAGCATAAGGTAACATTGTTTCTTCCAGTATATTTTTGTATTGGAATTGATCCATGTTTCCTTCTATCAACTTAACAGGTCCAACACCATACCCAGAAAAGCACCCCCAAATTTTCACATTTCCCCCACCATGCTTTAATGTCACTTTTGTGTATTTTGGGTCAAATGCTTTATTCGGAGGGCGTCGTACATATCGTTTTCCGTCAGAACATACCCTATTTATTTTTGTTTCGTCAGAAAAAAGAACATTTTTCCACTGACTAACTGTCCAGTTTTCATACCTTCTTGAAAATGCAAGCCGGGCTTGCCTATGGCACCGTTTCAACATGGGCACCTTCCTTGCTATCCTTCCGTGCAACTTTTCTTCTACCAAACGCCTTCGAATAGTGCGTGCCGAGATTGCTGAAGGGTTGTTTTCACCAAAATATTCTTTTCTCAGCTCATTAGACCCTTTAAAAGGATTTTGTTTTGCCAAACGAACGATATTGCGATCATCTCGACGAGATGACTTTCTCTGTTTAGGTACACGGGGAACTGTTGAAGTAGTTTGATACATGGCAAAATGCTTCACAGCGTGGAAAACCATAGTTTTTGAGCATTGCAGATGGTCGGCTATCTTTTTATATGACCAATTCTTGTCGCGAAGTTTTATTATTACTTCCCTTTTAGATTTATCACAACTTTTATTTTTCCCCATTGTTTTTATATGAAGCAATCACCTTTAAGACGTTTACAGCACTAAATGGCGCCAAAATTATACGAATAGTGCCCAAGAACCACAGAGCAACAGAGTGTTCTCTATTTAAATTTGAATAAAAAAATAAACTATTCAGCGTTCTTAATTATGTGACCAGCCAGTAAGTAGTAATACTAGGCTCAGATCTAATGTATAAAGTTTATATATGAATTTTTTAGCCAATCATGTGTATCAATGAATGTACCGCTAGTATGGAAAAGTTTTGCGATACCAAGAGAAATACAAAAAAATACATGCAATTGGTTATACTTGTTAGTTTGAAAAAATCTTCCCTTTAAATTAGCGTTCTTAATTATATGACCACCACTGTATTTAGTGCAGGTACTGTTTTTATAAACGGTGCCTATTATTTTTCAGGCGCATTACATACTTAACAAATTAACAAATAAAAAGAAATGTTTTATAATTCACTCAGTATTTTAGTTTCGATTTGTTGAAAATTTCAGTCCTATAGTGAGTCTTAATTGACTTATTACCATTAAATGATTGTAAAAATAATATATACTTAATCTGAATTCCAGCATCCATCCATTTATATCGAGAATAGGCCTAGCAAACTGTGTACCTAAAAAGAGAATAATATTTCTTCCGTTTGTCTAAACTTGTTCGGCGCACGCGCTGCCTTTCTGTGTGTGCGTGCGTATACATGAGTGTGTGCGTGCCTTGCGACCTACAAACGCGCGTGTGTGCGTGCATCTGTACACAAACTCTTGTCTTAGGTTAGGGAGGTGATCGAACTCTGGTTGCAGATACTTTATTTTTATTATGGATAGTGAACACGTGGTAGGCAGATACTGCGATTTTATTGCATTGCCTTCCTCTTTAGGTTGTTTAATGGTTCTTTGGTTTTTAGAAAGCTAGTATGTGAAAATTGTATGCAATATATTGAGATCTATTTTATACACAAATAAAAGAATAGATTTCCTTGATAACAAAAATGAAATTCAGTTATTTTAATAATTATTGTCTTAATAATAATGAAATATAGTGTCTATTTGTAATAATAAAAGGTAACTCAATAAATACTAGACTAGACATTAATATTATGAATCCAAATGTTTGTTAGTGAGTGATTTTGTTGAGAGATTTTTCAATGGTGAATAATTGAAATAGAGATACCCTATACCGAGGATTAATTACTACTCTAGCTGTACTACTCCATCTAATAGTTCCCAAAAGACAGCGATAAGACGGTAATTTAATTGTAATATTTTTTGTGGCAAATTAATCCATACATAAATAAACATCATACCTTACCTTGACTACAAGTAAAAGCCAACCAATCTACATATTAAAAAAGTAAATTCTATTTACACACAATCCGATTCGGAATACAATCGGAAGTTTAAAAATGGAATCGATTCAGCCGCCATTGTGGTCGTAATCGATTTAAAAATGCAGGTTCGACGTCCCTGATCGTGACCTGCGCTCGCGCATGAATACTGCATGAGTAACGCCATTTTCAATGAATGTAACGAAAGGATGGTGTTTATTGTGATTTACGGCAATTTCTCATTTACCACCCAAATATAAGCATTGGAGAGAAGCTTAGTGACGTAAAGGCCCAGGACTTTGGGTGGTTACTATAGGTACTGAACTGACTACCATAATTATTGTATATCATCACAGAACTGGAAAAGAGAGTAGTTTATCTAATAGTAAGCTCTACGCATCTCCATTACAATTAGAGACTTTAAGAGTTTCAATATATGGGCAGCTCTATACTGCGTTTTTACCATTTTTGAACGTAGGTGCCTATTCCTATTCACCCTGTCTCACTTCCTAACATGCCAAACTCAACAAAACAATTTTTAGGTTCTTGACCTGGATTCTTCGATTTTGTCAGTTTGCTTCAATGATTCCATCAATTCAAATGGTTACCATTTTAATTTCTCATTGCAATCAATATAAAACAATTTTGTAATAATTAGCTTATCCCCTGGCCAAAATCGTACATAAAATTACTATCCCAAAGGTTTATTTTTCTGAGGCAAAACTGTATGAGTTAAGTTTTTTTAGACTTTGTATTTTGATTTTGACCACTATCTCATTTGATGGCCAGTGCTGATGCGGTCGAAGATGGTATAACACTAGAGGTGGAATTACTCGTGGCTCTCAAGGACAGCTGCCGGAAGACACTGTTGTGCTTATCAATAGATTTTCAAAATTGAGGGTGGAAGTTTATACCCAGGCGGATACCACCTTCCACCATGCAAACTAAGTAGCTCTGAGTATAAGCTTTAAGCACTGTCAAATTTTCAAAACCTTACAGTGTGAACTAATGACAAAATTACAAACTCACAAACATTTATATTAGTGTAATAGTGTGACTACATTCGTTGTCTAGAGTTCTAGACCTATCCCAACACTATTTTTATATCAAATAAACATAAATGTTGCTGATAATAAAAACACGCGACTCGCATGTCGTAATATGTATATGCATGATAAAAATCCAAGGCCCCTCGCCAAAGTTCATTGCCCCGATGTGCAAGTAGGTAAAAATACCTACTGACTGATAATGCCCTTTGTTTTTCTTATCAAGTGGCCCTGAAGGGACATTGGCCCTTTTTTTAAGTCCAAGACGGAGCCACAGTTATTTACAACAATTTTATTACATTTAAAAGTAATTTATTGCTGTTTACAAATTTATTACTTTCTGCGTTGTTTTTTTCTGAATGAGATAAACATTTTACATAAGTAGATGTTGAACACTTAATATACTATTTTAGGGCACAAACAATAGTAAAAAAAATATATGAAGAGAGCTTTAATACAATAATTGCTATAAACAGTTCCACCCATATAGCTAAGAACTGGAGTTTTGTTTGGCTATGGAGTATGCTGATCCCCCAGAGACATTGTCCAGTGCTGCAGTGCCTTTTACACTACAAAGTAATATTTATGTTATATATGGTGTAAGTTACACCACAATGACAGATATTAATTATTAAATATTACTTTATTATTTACTTACTTTATGCGTTATATTTTTATTCATCATCATCATCATCATCATCATCTCAGCCGTAGGACGTCCACTGCTGAACATATGCGTCCCCCATCATTTTCCATAAGGACCGGTTGGAAGCGGCCTGCATCCGATGTCGTCCTGCGACTTTATCAGGTCGTCTGTCCACCGTGTCGGTGGACAACCTACGCTGCGCTTGCCAGTCCGTGGTCTCCATTCTTGAACCTTCCGGCCCCATCGGCCATCTGTTCTGCATGCTATGTGCCCTGCCCACTGCCACTTTTTACTGGCTAATCTTCTGGGTTATGTCGGTGACATTCGTTCTACGGATCTACTCATTTCTGATTCGATCACGTATATAAACCCCGAGCATAGCCTTGTGCCTTAGCTCGTTGTGCGACTTTGAGCTTATCTATGAGGCCCATATTATTATTACCAAATATTAATTATAGTGTAATGTAACCAGCCAAGATGGTATTTCCATAAGATGCCTACTACATAGAAAATCAGAAATCCTTGCCTCTAACATATCCCGACCGGGGAGATCAAACCCTGGACCTTCGTACCTTCATGAAGTCAATATATTATTAAAATAACACATAAATGATAAATCTTCAACGACCTCACTATAAAAAGTAATTCTAAGATATATGCAAAACTAAAACTTTGATACCAGAAACGAACTAATGTGCAAATGCACAGACATACATAACACCTCGCAATACAGAGGCCATACAAAATAGCTGTTTTATAAAAAAAGTCACATACTATATTACATAATCTTTATAAAAAAATGCACATCACGTCGTCATTTCTTCGATATACATGATTAGGCATTGCATCACTAACACACCCACACACACAGTGTACGCCTGTAGCTGTGTAATGTAAACACGCACTAAGAAAGAAAGCATTTTTATTGAGTTGCCAATGTGTGCGTAGGGTTCTTTGTGTGAACTATCATGTTGCATAAAAGTGATGCGTATGTACTTATAATGTACGAGTGTTATGTTGTCTGACGCAGACCAGAAACGAAACAAAAAGGGCTGTGACTTTATACAAAATAATGTACCACCATTTTTATGTTATTTCAAGAATGCAGAGTATCTCATTATGTAATAGATTTATAGTAAGCACGATTTTACTACGCCCGCGGTTACACCCGCACTGCGATGTATGATGATGATAATGAAAAGTATCCTATGTGTAAATCCAGCACCTCGTATACCTCCATACCCAGTTCTATCACAATTGTCGCAGCTGTTTGAGCGTAAAAGAGTAACATCCATACATTCATACATACAAACTTTTGCATTTATAACATTAGTAGGTATCTCAATATTTGATTTTTTTTGCTGACTGTATCTTTTTGGTTTTGTTTTTATTGTTCTGTTTTCTTTATGGGACGATGTGGAAACACAGCGACAAAGTCCAAAATAAATAAAAAATAAAAAAAAAATTAAGCTGACTGCGGCGTAACCCAAAAGGTGTGTGTTATGTGTTTGACATGTTTTTATGTATGTATGTATGTCCGTTCGTAACTACACAACGACTCAACCGATTTTGATAAATGGTACGTCATTAGATACGTCTTGTTAACGTGAGTGTCACTGGGTACATAGTTACTCAACTGCGGTGAAGACCAAAAGGAGGACGGATTTTATGTGTTATAATACCGAGAGAAGACAAACGAAAAAGAGGAAGACCAAACAGACGATGGCAAGATATTTTCATTCAGAGACATGGGAAAGAGTGGATGAGGTTAGCAAGAGACAGAAATGTATGGTCGAAACTGGGGGAGGCTACGCCGATGAGGCGACACCTGCACATTTTGATACTTGATACCTAATTAAATTAAATAAAGCTATACTAAAATACATCAAAATAACAAAGGTTGTACTATATATTATATATATTTAAAATAAAAATAAAAAAGCATTTAATTATTAAATAAAGTAATTGTATTATTAAATAAAATGTAATCATATAATCAAATTTAAAAATATTATCAACAAGAAATTGAATTTAATATATCATGTATGAACAAAATATTTGTGTAGTTGAATAAAAGGCTTTTTTACTTTTACTTTTACAATATCCGGGCTAATTATTTCAGGAGTGGGGTTATCAAACTTGTTTTTTATTGTTAGATTAATCCTTCCTATACCATGATTAATACAATTAAAACAAAAGATTTATGAATGAAAACTCACGTAAAACGTCTCTGGTAGGCAAAGGGTTAATTTCTTCTAGTAGTTCGAGCACATCAGCGGCCATGTTTCGCACTCACAATCTATTATCTCGGAAACCACTTGACCAGCTATGCTCATATTCGAAATTCCTTCTTAAAGTCAGATACCTGATAATGTGTACCAAACTTTATCAAAATCGGTCAGTAAATAGTAAATAAGCGTAAATAATAATGGTAATAATAATAATAATAAGTAAGGTTTGAGGTTATTTTTTTTGAGGTTCCTCAGTCTGCAGCCCTAACCACTGGTAGTTTGGGTCATGCCCCGCTGCCGATGGCAATCTAGGATTAGGTTTTTTACAATGTTTTTTTATTTTTTATTTTTTATTGTATATAGAAATATTGTAAAAAATGTAATTTTAAGAAAAGGAAATAAATAATGAGAATAATAAGTAATAATAATAATAAATAATAATAATAGTGGCCTTTATGGGGGGCCCGTTTAGTGGATGGCAAGTCACCACCTGCCTAAATATTTTAACATGAGACTAAAATTGGCAGGTGCCGTAGTCTCTTCCATAGCCCACTATCTTCCTTATCACTAATAAGTTCATATCAATAGCCTGGCCATTTTACCCATATTTGCAATAGTTATAAGTACCATGTTACCCTTCATCCAACATTTTTCTGTTTTTTATACTCCTTTGTATTTTTATACCAAACAGGCCTCTAAGTGTTTGCTACAGCCCCACTTATGCCTTTGTAAAGGACCGGATGAAATCCGAGATTATGTTTTGAATAATAATAATATAATTATTAATATTATATAATAATAATAGAAATAATTAATTAATACCAACAATGCCATTTTAGCCATATTTGTAATAGATATACCATGTAACCATCCATCCAAAATGTTTCTGTTTTTATACCACATTGTATTTTTATACCAAACAGGCCTCTAAGTGTTGGCTACAGCCCCACTTATGCCGTTGTAAAGGACCGGATGATATCCGTGAAATAGTTTGAATAAAATAGTAATAATAATAATAGTCAGTAAATAGCGCCGTAGCAAAGTTCCCCCATTTTAGGAAAAGTACCCAGCCCCCCCCCCATTCAAAATGGCCAACGACAAAAATATTAAATAGTAAAACATGCATAACAAGTTTCGTCAAAATTGGTTGAAAAATGCGACCTGTACAGGTAACACTAACCCAACAAACATACGGACAGATGAAAGTCAATTTGGCCAGTTAAAGCAGAGACGCTTCGCTCGTTCGGTCAACTATGCACAGTATGCATACATATAGCATGGCTTTCCATTTAAAACTGCATCTTTAAATCGCATCTTCCCGTGGACTAATTTAACCTATTACATGATTGGCTTAGTGTGTGTTCCACGCATGTGTGTGTGTGATATCGCGGAAAGAAATGAGGTTATCTCAATGCGGCTGTCATTGTCTGCGTTGTCGGTTGTCGATAGATGCATTTAATGGCTGGAATTAAATGCAAAAACTTTATCGACTATTTTGCATTGGCATGTCTAGTAAAAGAAAAAGTTGGAACATGTCTAACATCATTATGCCGTTTTAACGTGTTACTAGCATTTTATGATGTCTACATACCTACCTTTTTTTCTGTGTCGACACGATTTGTGCTAATGCCAACTTTTGCATTCTATAATTGGATAGTAGTCCTAAAATTGTTTGTATCTAAATCATATTTCCGTTTTTTTTTCAAGGCGAAATGCTAGGGAAGCTGTAAGGTTGTATGAAATACTCGACTTTAAAAATTTTTAAATATGTGTGTTATTTTATTTTTTAAAAAGGAAACTTATGTTTATACAAAAAACTGAGCTCACTAAAGTATTTAAATATTTGTTGGGATTACATACATTCTTTATTTGTATAAATATCTTCAATAGAAACTGTATGGAGTTGATATATTACATCGACGGATGTCTTCTAAGGTGTTTTTTTGGTAAGTTTGCGATTTTTCCTATTGAGCCAAATTTCTTTAATCGTGTATGGGTGTTTACCCCCAAATATGTTCAAATCCGAATAAAGTATTTTGTGAACATTAATTATATACTTGTCACATGTTAACTTAATGGGTTGTCTGGAAGAGATCGCTCTGAGCGATAAGATCGCCCATTGTTACACCTAGTTTAAAAATTTTACTTTTCAATGTTAAGTGATTAATGTGGTGTTTCAATAAAGTGTTTTCTATCTTCTATCTATATATAAAAAATAAGTCTAATAATAATTTTCAAAGGTCTAGTTTTGCTTATTCGTGAGGACGAAGTTTCTAATTTGGAGCATATTACGTCTTAAGTTATTATCCTTCTTAGCTAGAATGAAAAGTACAAGTAACTAGTCTATTGTTATTTAATATAAGTACTTTTAGCAA
Organism: Selenia dentaria; assembly: GCA_917880725.1. Lineage (NCBI taxonomy): Eukaryota > Metazoa > Arthropoda > Insecta > Lepidoptera > Geometridae > Selenia > Selenia dentaria. The sequence goes on along the minus strand of OU862901.1, from coordinate 6,081,249 downwards.
TTAAAACAATTCGCTTTCTGACTTTAATCAATCTCAGATTATGTTACAAAAACATAGAGAAAAAATCTTAATAAAAAAAGCCCAGCTCAAACTCGCTGAATATTGCCCGCTTCGGCTCATGCTATACAAATTTTCATGCTTATATTGAACTTTTTAACCCTGAATTTATAAATAAACATTTTACAAGCGTTTCACTTACGCACACATACATGAAACTTTTGTTGATGCAGGTCAGTGAACGAGCCTGAGTGTGCCAGTAAGAGAATTTATAATAATTCTTACGTAATTAATTTAAATATGTATAAAGTACTCGTATATACTATATCGATTGAATGATAGTTAATTGAAGTATACTATTTTATGAAAAATTAAAATACAAATTTAAGTAGTGAAATTAACAGCCCTATATCTTTTTGTTCTCTACGCATCACAGTATTCAAACTGTTTACTCGGGTATATATAATTGTTTATTTTTCGTTTGTAGTTCACGTTCAAACATGTCAGAAAGTTTTGCGTTTACAATTATTGTACGATTAACAAATAACTTTTATAGTAATATTATATCCGTAATTCTTATATAAAAGTATGTATGTAACTCACTTAAAACCATCCCTGTTATTGTCACGGGCCACTGACAGGATGTAATATCTTACGTAGCGATATTTTAGTGCAAAACAATGACAATAATGTTACTGACATGTATATATCAGTGATGTGCAGAAATGTTCGCTCCATGCCTCCCACGGGTGTAAAGTTTAAACCTAATCTAATTTTCCTTCAATATCTAGGAAAATAATTAAAAATGAAATTATTTTGTCATTTAACTCATATGCGGGTTAAAATATATTTTTAATTTTTTTAACCAGCGTATAACACGCAAAGAAATGTGAGCGAAATAGTTAGAAATCATGTAAAATTCGATATCTATTAATGATTGAATGGGCATTCATGGGATTTTTTGATAAAGTTGCGCGCCGCAGTTTCACCCGCGTTGTGATGTATGATGATTTGATGAATCAAATTTAACCTATGTCAATCAGGTATAATGCTGCTTTCTATTAATTAAATAATTTTCATAACCAGTTGAGTTTGAGAAACAAAAAAACAACCAAATCTTTACTCCTTATAATATTACTGTTGGTTGAATCTTCTCTTTACATTTCTCTGTTCTGGACTCACACACACATAGGTACCTACTGCTCCGTTTGTTGACACAGGTCAGTGTCGGAGCGTAGTGTCTCGTGCCGGGAGTTTTTATTGTAATGCTTTCATGTCTGGACTCGACTATGGAGTTAGCTATCTTTTATTTGATTCTTGCAGTTTTATAGGGTCACCACACCATGATTGTATAAATCATACTTGCTAATTTTATCATATGATTTAGCAACGCCTGCTTAGCAACACCAAACATTGCAATTTTTAGATTGAGCAATTCACACCCTCGGACGGGATTAGAACCCGCGTCATCCGACAATCCGTGTCAGACGCCATGACCAACTAGGCCACTGAGGCACGTGGTCCGAGCGTTGAATTTTAACTCTCTATTTGACTTCGACCATCGTATGGGGACGGATAAGATCATCCGCCAGTTACTCAAGTCTCTGATAGGTCCTATATATTATGATTCAAAGTATTCTGTTCGAAGATGTCTAGATACAGTGGCTTAACGCACTTGGAAAATAGCTATCCTACAGGATTTTTTCCGGGGTCAAAAGCTTCCTTTTTTAAAAGTTCATAATTAAATGGTTGCAGTACCTACCCAATTAGCGGTTAATCCTCAAGCATAAACAGAAAAAAAACCTTACACGCCATAATTAGACACAATATCTTTACCATTCATATACGACAACGATACGACATTATAAAATAATGGCGTATCGTTGTAATATACGTTTGTCTGTATGTATATCCACTAACTGCTCCTAAAATAACGGAATTTGTTTTCACCATCATTCATATTTTTCCACTGATACTATAATGATTGTATATAATATATAAAGTTAATTGTATAATTAATTATTAATTGTATATAATTTATATACCTATTACTATACTTTGGACATGTCAAACATGTGTGCAAGAACATATCTCTGTTTGAGCTGTGTCTGGGTGTGTATGTATATCAGTCATCTGCCGTGCGATTATCTAACAGCAAACATCATTGCATCTCTGACAACATCCGTGAAACAAATGAAGAGATAACAAGAAACGTTGGAAAAACAACCTTATTTACAAGGGCGATATCTCAAAGTATTTGACGTCGGTGAGCCCTACGATGAAGGCATCTACGCGTTTTCGATCGTTAGCCTTAAGCGTCCAAGTTTCAGCAGCATATAGGAAACTAGGCTTTTAACCAGGCTTATCTTAGTTCTGTTCCTAATATGTCTGTCCTTTCAAATTGTTCGGTTAAATTTTTACGTTAGTATTATATTTTTATTTATATTAATGGCCTTTCTTTCACTACTGTCTCAGTGGATAGTTAGTGATCGAACTGCTAGAAGGTATATAGTATTTTACTAAACCTAGAATAGCGACTGCCTCATAAGGACAGTTCTCGAAACAGAAGTTTAGCGAAAGATTTACAGAGTGGTACCACCAGTCAGAAACTTTAACAAGTAGGTACAATTTGAATAAATAATACCGACTTCCATTCTATTCAGTTATTGGAGTGTAATTCAAAAACAACTGAACCAAATTTGTGATTTAAATGGGACACGGGAAACACAAGCTTTCAAACAAAAAAAATTGAGAATCGGTTTACTCAGTCAAAAGTTATGAGGTAACAAACATAAAAAAAATAGAGTCGAATTGAGTACCTCCTCCTTTTTTTGGTAGTTGATAGTTAAACCCTATAACTTCATTCTGTGGATGTCCTCATGATCCTTCCGGTGATGCTGTAAATGCCGGTAGAGAGGCAAACAGCATAATAGCCCGTTCGAGGAAAAAAATTATAAAATGTCCTTACTATGCTACTTTTAGAGAAATATCAAACTCGAGTTAGAATCCATACCAGCAATTACATAATGACAGCCAACCCTTACTACCCCGAGCTATCAACATGTTATAACTAAACAACTACCTCAATTAATTATATTACTAATGCTTTATGTCGTCGTCATAAAACAAAATAGCTATCTTTCGAAATTTAGGTCATCTTTTATTAATTTAAATTTCTTATAATTATTAAAAATGACATATGCTTTACATATTAAGAGACATATTGTTTATAAATATATTTCATGTTTATCGTACCAAGACGACTACTCGTTATCGAGTTATCGTTTTTTTTACATCCTTGAAGTGAACAATGAAGAACTCTGTGTATCTGACGGCAGTGATGAGTTATAGCCATTTTAATAATGAGTTATAAATTATATTTTTATGTGTTTTGCATATCTCAGGTATTCGTGTACTTGGTGAAAGTAATGTTTGATTTATGATTGTTTTTCTACCCGCCTTTGATGTTGTAGGGTGATAATTTTATTAATTTATCGTACAACGGATTCCTTACGGCCACGGGAACCTACTAACGCTGCTACGGCGGTCTTTTCCTGAAACTTTTACAAAATGTGTTACCATAGCGTATATGTATTTTTTTTATAAAATCAATAAAAACAAACATGAAAGAACAACATACTTTTTGAATCTCGACATTTTAAACACCTTTCAGTAATCATAATTTTAGTAATCTTGAAGAGAATGGATAAATATTTATGTTTTTTTACACTGATTGCGACAATTAACACTGTTTATATTTTTATTCCGATTCAAGTCAGTCGTCACCCTTATTCCACTTGGAGTAATTTGCAGGCAGTAGCTATTAATCATCATCATATTCTCAGCCATAGGACGTCCACTGCTGAACATAGCCTCCTCCACAAACTGGGAGCCTGGTTCCATTTGTATCTTTCATGGAGGATTTTTACCAATACTCGCCACGCTTGGCAGGCGGCAGTTTTCGGGTGTTTTTTTCCAAAGGTGCTGCTTCTAGTCTGGTACCCCTGAGCTGCCTTCTACGGCACCCGCGGGAAGAATTGGAGGGGTGCTAATTTAAGCCGGCTCTCCACGGCAAGTACCTATTAATAACATTTAAAAAATCACAATCCGTCTATATGAGTTTAGTAACGAACAATATTCTATTATAAAACAACTACACAACACTTATATTACCTACCTTTCAATGCTCCTATTATTAACGACTCATTCTTACATCTCTTCAGAAAAGCAAACTGGCAATTCTGAAATAGCGTCGTAACGTAATATTACTCTGTAATGACAGTATATTACATGATATTTATGATAAATGTTTGAATACACGGTGCCGAGGTTAGAACAAGGTTTGTCGTGATAACATGGAAATATATAGCCTTAATGGCTGCTTTCTTTAAAAGATAATAAGACTGAAATAAATCCATCACGTCAATAGTTTCTTTTATAATTTTTCAATAGTTACATGTGTAACTATCGAAACATAAGAAGTACAATTTGAAAAATTTAAGACCGACTTCCATTCTATTCAATTATTGGAGCGTAACTCAAAAACTACTGGACGGAATTTGATGAACTTTAGGTGAGACTACACGGAAAGCACCAGCTTTCAAACAAAAAAGAATTTTGAGGATCGGTTCACCCCATTGAAAGTTAAGAGGTAACAAATATTAAAAAAAACATACAGTCGAATTGAGTACCTCCTCCTTTTTGGAAGTAGGTAGAAAAGAGAATTTGGATGTCCAAGAAATTTTGACGTTGACAAGCAATTTATCAGCGATATTTCTGAATGTAAGGACGCTGTGTGAGACTAATGCCCGATTTCACTAAAGTTTTAGGTAAGACCTAAGCCAAGTTAAGTGACATTTTTGTACTACTAAGTGTTACCTAACTGGCTTAGGTGTTACCTACAATGTTGGTGAACGCGGGCAAATCAGTTACTATTTAGTGTACCTAGATGTTATATTAATAAAACATATTCACATCTGTCTCACGTCAATCTAATTTGATTGTATGATATTTTGACTGAAATCAAACCACTTTAAATAGTAGTCGTGTATATTTTATATTGTTTTATCCCTATTATTGTATTAATTCAGATGTGTAGTGAAATAGTCAGTGCCTGCGACTTAGTCTTGACTAAGTCATGTTTTGGTTAAGTATAACCCGTCCAGTGTTTACTTCTTTAGGTATCTTTCCGAACTATATACGCATAAAAGTTCAGAAAAAAAATTTGAATAGTTTGTACAACTAAAAGAATTAGTTACAAACCAGAGGTATAAAAATGGGTATACATTAGGATGTACGCGTGACATGGCTTAGCAGATTTTTGTATGTACACATGGTGTACGCGCGACACACGACGGGATAAGTATGTAAATACTATAAATTAATGTCGGTCGATTGACTGACCAAGTTTTAGTGAAGCTTAATATGTACATACTATAAAAATACGTCAGGCGATTGACGGGCATAAAAATACATTTCTTTTTACTCGTGCGCTGTGCCGCCGCTGACACGAACGCTTGTTGTACACCATGATTGAATGAAACACTGTTTTAAACTATCACGGTTGTTCTCTAAAGTTATATGATTATTAACGGGATATTTACCGTGGTGAGGTTGTGGAATGAGCTCCCGATATTTCGGCGCAGTTTCCCGTGAACATGGTGCATGTAACTGCGCCGAAATACCGGGAGCTCATTCCACAACCTCACCACGGTAAATATCCCGTTAATAATCATATAACTTTACATGATTGAATGTTATAACATGAGATAACATATAATCTAAAAAAACCAAGGACTGACGTCATATTAATGACGTACTTGCCACAATATATCGATCTTATTTTTGATTAGCCTGAGTACAGAAATAAACATTAAGAATAATAAGTATTTTTCTTTAACGCAGCTCTAAAGCGTCTGACTTACAAATAAACAAAAAAACAAGTTAAAACTGTTACAGATAATATATTATATTATTATAGCACATGAACGATTAAGCTGTAATACACTATTACTATTTTTTATGTAGGTATTTATATTACAAATTTTCCGTAGTGTAATAAAAACACTAAAAATATTCAGTCGATTAAAAAAATCATGATATAATGTCCAGATGATACCGACTAATAAATCCAAATCATTTTTCTACTCCCCTATCACTAATTAAAAAACTAACACGTCAGCCATGACGTCATTAGCTAATGATCCAACGAACAATACGGCATAAACGTCGCTAAACTATCAATTTGTTGTACGCCAACGCAATTTTAAAAACAATCGAATTTACGTAATGACAAGTTACTTTCGTTTTGCGTTGACTTTTTAATTATAGCCTTAGTCGTTTTTAGTTTTAGTTCCCCTTTCTGATACCGACAGCAAAACAAAGGAGCTATTTTGTCTTATTCAATTTCGCTGTAATCGGGCCATACAATAATTACTTTATGAGTAAATATCCAACTTTGTACCTAATTTTAATGTTTGATACTCTTTCTGCTCAGAGTAAAATTTCAAGATCTTCTTCGTTTTAAGAATTATTGGAAGTCAACATCTTCCCTATGTATACCTACACTGTACTTGGTTCATAAGCTTGTCTTATTTTAACGCAGCATTGTTAAAAAAGATCGATGTGATCTAGAGACATTTCAAGGGCCGGAGAGTGACACGGGATACGTTTTATTTCCAAAACATATTTCTGTAGGATCAAAATTACAACAGGAGTGGATCCGTGGAGTGCAACTAAACTAGACATTCAAATCACTAAGGTCTACAAATCTGCAAATATATGGCAACGTCTTTTAGTGATAGGTAAGAGTCAATGCTCCATATCTTTCTAAATCAAATGTAATATATTATTTCCTAAAAAAACTAACGTTTTATGCTTCTATCAGCAATTATCATTATCCAGTTATATATTGACAGGTTAATATTAGAAACAATATTTGTCGGTAAGAAGTAGTTATTAGCATGCTACTTGGCGCAAAGAATTAAAGGAAGTTTTTGACCAAGCTATTCCATAAAAATGCGAGTAAAGTAAACCTGCTAAAACGAATTAGTATTCGTTCCAAGACGTCAAAGTCTGTCATACTTACTAGAAAGCAGATAATTTTATAACAATGCTTATACGTAAAATCACACCGCAAACTTTAGTAGCGAATTAATTATTTCTAAATGATTATTTTTAGTAATGACACTAAATCGTTTTTGTATGTTTATTTTTATTTATTATTTCTTTTGTAGAAACTATTATGCTGTCGGTACACACGTTTACTCGAAGAGGAAGTGACAAGTCGATAATTGCGATATTTACACCTGTACCCTCCCCGTATTGCTGTTTTGACACTCCACACGTGTTATCCTCCATATTCCATACTCCATATTTGTTGATTTCAAAATTGTATCTATTACAGCCATGTGAAGTTTATGAGTATCTATGGAGCTTATTGAATAATACCAATTACTACTTCATGTTGATATTTAGCAATTTAACATTAAATAGAAATACGCATTTAATAATAGCTATATATTTATCAGAGTCAGTGTATGTGATAAAAAATCATACTAGGTTAGACCGGCTCCAATGATGGGCGCTTTGAAATTGTGATAAAAAATCATACTAGGTTAGACCGGCTCCAATGATAGGCGCTTTGAAATTGTGATAAAAATCATACTAGGTTAGACCGGCTCCAATGATAGGCGCTTTGAAATTGTGATAAAAATCATACTAGGTTAGACCGGCTCCAATGATAGGCGCTTTGAAATTGACAATTGAGTTAATAGCTCCAATTCATATTCTTTATAATCAAACAGATTTAGTCAAAAGTTAGCTTAGAAATATATGCCCATATTTTTTTATTATATACAGACTTGGATAAATATATACGCGTATATAATGTATCCAGGTCTGTATGTAACAGAAAAAATACTAGGTTAGACTGGCTCCAATGATAGGCACTTTGAAAATGACAATTAAGTAATGGCATATTATTTATATTCAAACAAAAAGAAATAAACCTTTATTTTTAATTAAATTTATAATAATATTAAATGGGTTACAAATCGTTTGCTCGAGTTTTTTATCGTTTATTTTAGTATGCTCCGAAGAAGAATATGTCATATTTAATTTTCCTAAGTTAAGCTTTTCATCGTATAACAGGCCAAATTATGGTATACCTACATATCTAATTATTTAGAAATTTAATATTACTTTAATTTGATTCCATATTAATACACTGAACACTTCTTCAAGGGTGATCGAGTGGTAGAGCAAACCATCCTCTGTATCCTCCCCCAAAACCTTTAGTACCAGTATGACACTGGTAGAGTAACGTCATTCAACGTCAAAAAAACAAAGAAAAAGAAAAAGATTTTTTAATAATATGGATTATTCAGCGTTTAAGTGCTCGCCCTATTTAAGCGACACAGAGTACAAAACGAACAATAGACAACTTATTGCTATCGTATCAATTCACCTTGGAAAACTTCAGTAACATACCCTGCACCGTTTTACTGAAACTGACAATCGATTTCAATTCCTACCTCCATAACAAAAGCGTCACCTTTATAATTCAACCGACGGCGCACTCTAGTCAGAACGCATTATGAATAAATAATTAAAAATGGTCAACAGTATGTCTTTCCCACGCATACGTTCAGTTAATTTTCATGCAAGAGCACTTGATAGGCTAGTGTTTGACTACTATCTCAATTGATGATCAGTGATGGTGCGGTCGAAGGTGGTATCACACTATCAATTTTTTATTGAAATTATTTCAATAACAGTTGGTATAAAACTATGATTAGCTCCACAAATTCTGAACATTGTTCAAAATAGATTCCTGGTCGATTCTAGACCTGGAATAGCTCGTGACTCTCAAGGACAGTTGCCGGAACGCACAGTTAGGTGTTTAGCGACAGATTTTCAAACTTGGCGGTAGTTAACCTGACGGAAACCAATGACCTATATAAGTGCCCTACTGCATGGAATAAATCATGTTTTTTGTTAAAAAAGTTCAAATATGTTTAATAAAAATTAATGGTTATTTTCATATACCTTGCATATTATAATGCAAAGAAAAAAAATACCTCAAAATAGAACCTACTTCAACACAAAAAGTGTTAAAAAATACCCCGTTTTTAGTGACCCTTGCTGCTTACGGGACGATCTTTATTCACCGTCAATTACGATATCAACAATAAAGGCGAAACACTTTTCAGTAATTGGATTGTAACTCAAAAACCGCTTGGACGAATTTGATGAATGGAAACTACCTTGGAATTAAAAAAATCGGACTACTCTGTAAAAAAATATGCAATAAAACGAAATATACGCATCGACTTTAGAACCGAATTCCAAAACAAAAGGAGCCTCCTCCTTTTGTTCTGGAATTAGGTTGAAAAAATACATCTCATTGTTTTTATATTCCAAAAATAAATCCATTTCGCATGCGTGAAGCTGAAATAATTGAACAGAAACTCTGACCAACATTGAAAAAAAATATGAAAAGCGCATTTCGTCACTATTCATCACGCGAGTGAATCCGTAGGGCATAATTCAGTATAACCTTTTTTTCAATTCGCTGCAAACTGACCGTGTGATGCAATAATACGAACTTGACTCGATTATTTTTGGGTCGAGTTATAAATAACGTGCGATGACTCTCTTTTTTACGTTGAATCTTTTTTGTGTGAACACTTTTTTATACCGCGTTTTTTTAATATTGGTCAGTGTGTCAGGTCAATTATTTTAGTGGCAAGTGTGCAGGCTTGATTTCTTTTTGGAATAAAGAATACGATCTTTTTTTGCAAATACATTTTTTATTCTGTATTTTAATAGTATAGTGATGAAAGCTTTTAAAGTAAAAAATAATGTTTGAATGTAAGTATGTTTGTTTTGTTATCGTTCTACAAATGTTGAACGAATTTGGACGTAGTTTAAAATTATGATCATTTTAAACTATGTCCAAATTCGTTTAATTAAAAGGTTATAATGTCCATAATTTTCCCATATTATATAATATGAATTATTTTTTTGTGTAATAAAAAAAAGTCCGTGTTATCAAAATAAATATAAAAACTATCTATATTTTCTAACTAATATTATTCAACGGTGAATTATTTTTATTTAGTACTAGCTGTTTTCCGCACATTTACTCGCTTGGTGATGGATGATAATAATGATAAATCAAAATATGATATAGCCTATGTTACTCAGGGATAATGTACCATACTAACGGTGAATGATTTTTGAAATCGGTCCTGTAGTTTTTTTTATTCGTTACCAACATACAAAAAAAATCATTCCTCTCTTTATTATTAGTATAGATAGTATATATTGTTTTTTTTTTCGATTTAATATGACCTGAAAGATGATAATGATGAAATATAATATCACCATGTTTATTCATAGATGTACCAATAATTAATTATTTTATTAATAGAATCAACACCATTCGAAATAAAGCTTATAATTCGTATTTACCAATTCTTTACTCAGAATAGTATAGGCTAGCTGCACTCCGCAGTTTCACCCACGCAGTGATGAATGATGATAATGATGATGAATAAATATATAGATTTTTTTTTATTTAGTAATACGGGATTACTCTTGGATTACTACTACGGATTGGGGAACTATAATTTTGACCACATTCGGTGGCTTTTTTCAAGGAGTGTTCGGGACGCCCGCGTCGATGACGTCTTGCTTAGCTTATATAGAATATGTTCTTTAGGAATAATGTATGATTCTCATGGTGAAATATGTTTTTAAATCAATTCAGTAGTTACGGAGCCTATTCATTTCAAACAAACTAATTTTACTTCTTTATTATATTAGTATGGATAATTTCGTGATAATTGCGTGCGTAATTCTAATTACGCTATATTTACAAACTGTATAATTCCTATAACACTTATGTTGAAGGTACAGTCACTACCAACACCATTTCCACCAACTTCCTACACAAAATATCTCGTTAACTGCCCGTAAAGGGGTAGCAATTTTTCTTAATATACCCATAATACCGGCTTTCCGGAACAATTTAGTGCGGGCGAGTGAAGAGTACTTTTAATTTTTTACGCGTTGAAAGCACTCAATTTTTTACGATCCTAATTACACCTTGAAGGGTTCTATGTCCAGCGAATAAGGAACATTTTTCAGTGAAGACACTGGTGATGTTAATGCGAGATTGATTATTTTAATTGCAATGGATGATTGTTGGTATTGTTCCTTTATGATTTGTTTGTGTCTGTAATTTTTAACTTAGAATCTTGATGTCTATTTTCCAATTTCCAATTAAGTACTGAATGGCCTAAACATATAACATAGAATAGTAACAGAAAGAAGTAGAGAGCTTATTACTTCCTCAAAGGTCGGCAACGCTCGAGACCTCTGGTATTGCGGATGTCCGTGGGCGATGGTAATCACACTTTTTTTTATAATGGTTCATTAAAGTCACTCCCTCTCGCCTAATGGAAAGCGAAGATGGAATCAAGAAGCAATGACCATTATTTATTTATTTATTTATTCTTTAGCACAAAACAAATGTACAAGGAGGACTTAATGCTAAGTAGCATTTTCTACCAGTCATCCTGGAGGTGCAAGAAAAATTAGCAGCCGTAAGCTGCACTAATCGCCACCCCTATGAAATTGGTGCTACATACCATCATTGGTACTACATAACATATCATCAGATGAGCTACCTGTTCCTTTGCCAACCTATCTATATAAAAAAACAAACACAGAAAACCATATAAGTTTTTACCAGATATCCGATTTACTTGTTTCTAACTTATCCTGTTTTTAGAACTTATTTTATAGTTGAACGTTCCAATTCCAAGCGGTTCTTTTGGTAATCTATGGGACCCACCCAACAAATGAAATAGGCTAAATATAGTTTTATGCTGTGAAAGAAAGAAACAGTCAATGTTGTTATTTGCTTTTCAAACCTGCGTAGAGCTTTGGTAGTAATATAAATCATGTCACACTAGTGTGACATTATTCACTAAAATATGTTCAGCCGTCTGCTGCAACTGCTAAATTTAAAAGAAATTATAAACCATAAAGATATTTTTTTTTGTTTTTCTTTTATGCTTATAAAAAAGTGTAAATTTACTTATAGTTTGAATACCGACAATTGTCATAAACCTCAAAGTTACTAACAAAAAACGGTTTTGGTACTTGCCAGTTAAATTGGCGACATTTCATTTAATATCACCCCTTGGACTTTTAACAAAACGTCCGTTCTGTCAGTTTAGGTTTTAATAGCCATAATTTTTATATTGACATTCATTTGAGTATAACACGACTTTGACAAATGCAAATGATGATATTACATTATTATTTTTATTTCTGGAGACAGCTGATAAATCTCTTTATAGACTTGAAACGAACGAATAATAATTTGGAAAGCAGAGAATATGCTGAACACCTCATGATCTTGAAGTATCATCGAATGTGAAAATGATTTAGTAACTTGCGACTGCCCGCGACTTCGTTCGCGTTGTAGGCTCGGCCTTCAATCTCGCCATAGACCTTTCATCTTTTCTTACCCTATTTTTTGTAACAACCTTCTACGAAGTATTTGAAAACATTTATAAAAAGATAAATGAAACCGGCAAAGCCGTTCTCAAGTTATATCGTGACCAGGAGAAATAGGGGTTCATTTTATATATAAAGATAGATAAAGAGCCACATGCACACATGAAGAATTTGTCTTTCTACAAGTGAAATGAAGAATTTTTTGAGTTACAGTTTAATATAGTACAAAGTATAGTAAAATAGAATTTGCAAAAATTTAAACCGACTCTCATTCTATCATTGAAGGTACTCACATTTTTAAGATTCGACTTCTATGACAAATAATAATTCATAAAAAAGTGCTCGGTTCAAAACCGACGAAACTGAGTAACGTAGATACAGTTAATTTCAAAAACCACTAAATTAATTTCGATAACATTTATATGGAAATCACCTCTGAATTATGATCTACCAAACAAAAAAAAACAAAATCGATTCATATTGGCAGAGAGATCGCTTAACACACATACAAAAAAAATAGATACGGTCGAATTGAGAAACTCCTCGTTCTTGGAATTCTGTTAAAATACCTCTTACAGTACATTCAAACTAACAAACAAAACTTTATCTCACAATAATATTAATGTAGAAAAACTAAAAATAATTATCAAACTTTGTAGCGCGTGTGCATGTTTGTACATAATAATGTGTGTATTTATATGTGTGTCAGTGTGTGTGTATGTGTGTATGTGCGTCGTGTGACTCATTCTATGTAATGCAGTTTCAGCACTGAGTTATTAACTTTTTTTTAGTAAGTTAGAAAGTAAAATTGTCAGAAAGAAGCCTCTCCTTTTTGCTCATTTGGTTGTGTTGTAATACTTCACCATTTTTACTGGTTTGCATAGTTCTAAATGTATGAGGATAATAAATATACATAATACTTTACAGCACTCAAGGATAATATAGTTACATATTAAGAAAATATTTTTTGAAGTGGAATCAGTGATTCCGAGGTTATTCGAAAACAAACATCCTACTTCCTATAATATTATTAACGCGAAAGTTTGTATTTATGGATGTTTGTTATTCTTGCACCGAAATTTACTGAATATATATTTAATAAAATTTGGCATGTAAATAAATGAGACGATGGCATAATACTTGTCTACCGACTTCCAAAAAAAGGAGGAGGTACTCAATTCGACTGTTTTTTTAAATATTTGTTACCTCATAACTTTCGACTGGATGAACTGATTCTCAAAATTATTTTTTTGCTCGTTGTGAAAGGTAGTGCTTCCCGTGTGGTCCCATTTAAATTTCATCAAATTCGGTTTACTAGTTTTTGAGATACACTCCAATAACTGAATAGAATTGTTTCAACTGACATTTACTCCTGTACGATAGTCAAAGATCAGATGCAGTCATACTAATTTAAGCGTATAATATTAAGAACCTACTAGGAAACGGCCGTTCACCTGCAAACTATAATTTATAACGATATGTAACGATACTTCAATATGTTAAAGTATAAGATTTCAAATGTCTATAAGTATTTCAGGCCTTCCGGCTGAACCTTAGACCTCGTCATATCGCCTCAAAATCGTAAATTCTTTGCGACTCCTTCGTTGCGTGATACCAAAGCTAGTTCCACTTTCTAACACGCGTGAAAGGGCTGCGCTGCAGTGCAAAATAATGGCACGTACATTTTAATCGTACTTTCCTTAAGGCCTATTCAGACCTGAGCGTTATTCGCTACCTCCGTGGGTAGCGAAAAATACCACGCGGAACTCGATGGGTAAATAGTATGAAGTTCCATAACTGCAGCGAAACTTGAACCGCCTAGTAAGGCGGTATTTTCTCTTGTTTGGCGAAACTAGTTCAGCCGCCCCGCTAACCGTCGCCAACGAATATCTCTACCGCGCGCGGTAGAGATATTCGTTTTCACTAAACGTTATACGATATGATTTGATATGATATGATTAAGCTCTACTACCTCTTTATATTACGTTATCATAATTTACAAGACATTTTAAGTCAAAGTCTAAATCATTTATTCAATATAGGCATCAAAGACGCACTTATGGACACCAATTATTCTTTATAATGTACTCTAAAGACTCGACCGTCGCGTTCCAAAATATACAGGGTGTTTGGTAGAGGGACCGACAAACCAAATGAGCGTGTTCGGGGACTTGGAGAATACAAGTTGGCCAAAAAAAAATCCCAGACACCCCAATTTTTTTTTACTTTTTTTTGTGAATTTTCTCGTTTTCTCCAATAATGTACCAATTTTGCTTTGCGTGGCCTGAAGGTGTTTTAGAGACCAAATTCAACTAAAAACATCCGGTCTAAAACAGATTTTACAAATGTTATGGTGGTAAATAGGTACAATTTCGGAGAAAAAGGGAAAAATGGCAAAAAAAAGTTAAACATATTGGGGGGTCGGGAATTTTTTTTGGCCAACTTGTATTCTCCAAGTGGTCCCCCGAACACGCTCATTTGGTTTGTCGGTCCCTCTGCCAAACGCCCTATATAGAGAATACCGAGAAGAAGCGGCAAGAAACTCGGGGCCATTCATTTCATATACAGTTTAAATGCTCGAAATCAAAGTCAAAGTCAAGGTCATTTATTCAATATAGGCATCAAAGACGCACTTATGAACACCAATTATTCCTTATAATGTACTTAAAAGACTCTACCACCGCGTTTGAAAATATATAGAGCCTACCGAGAAGAAGTGGCAAGAAACTCGGGACCATTGTTTCATATAGATTTCATCAGGTTCTCGTTAAAAAAATAGAAGTGGTTGGTTAAATAATCATACGAATAGACACAATTTCGTTCTGGGATTTTATTCAGGGAGTGTTCACGCGCGGAGGTCGCGTCGCGCACTCTTACTATTACCAAGTGAGTGAAGCCGGTATCATTATATTACCTAGTATTATTCTTATTATATTATATATCTTTTTCTTTTGGTTTTTCATAGTAACTAATCGATTAATTATATCCTCCATTCTTAAGTGTCCAGTCTTACTTATACTCGGTTGTGACTCTATTTGGAAAGCGGCAGTGTAGTCTTTATAATACATTAACTATAAATTGGCGTTCGTACAATTGTATATTTGCCTGCTAAACTAAATAAATCATTTTGATTTAATAAAATTTAACGCCGACCACTATTGTACTTAGCGCGGAAAAAATATACTGTAAAATGTTTTATATTACATTTTCAAAGAAAGTTTGTATTCCCATATTAGAGATTTTTGCCGAAATTTGTATTTTTTTCCCGCTTAATGACGTAAAAACAAAAACCCAATTAAGTGAAAGAATATCTATAAAAGAGGTATAATTGTAAATTATACAAGCAAACAGTTGTTTAAATAACCAGACCCTTATTTGTCGCTGTGGTCGTACAAAATAAATGACCACATATTAAGGCGGTATCAGTCAAGCGTGCTTTAGAGTACCGCGTCAAAATTGGCATAAAGAAAGACTAAACTATACAAACTAAAGCTAAACTCCTAATACATAATTATATTAGTAAATTAACGTTTCATCTTCATTTATTTTTATATCATAAAATACAAAAATAAAGATATTAAAGATGTGTTTTGACAAAACTGCATTTGTGTAGAATTATAAGCCTAATTATGCGAGTAAACCCGGGATATTAGTATTTCACAATTAGGTAGTGATCAATGTTATGATATCTATGGAGAATTAAAATTTGCACTTTTCTTGGCAATTAAATCAATAAAAAAACTTTGTCATACCACCTGCTCGACAATGTCCAATTACATCACGCTATTTCGACGTAAAGCAAAGCATTACATCCTTTATTATTTTTATTATATGAAACTCATATATATCAAGCGTTTAAAGTGATTTGGATTAAGAACGTTAAAATGTGTAGGAAAACTCTTGGCATTGTTTTACTTTTTACGTGATCTGCCTGTGTTGGACAGTTCGATTTTCGAAGAAACCCTCTTTACTTTTTTGTAAATAAATGCTTTTTTATGAAGCCCGGAGTTTTATTTGTTTTGTAGTAGGTATGAAAGTAGAGTATTCACTTTGAGGGTAATGCCTGTCTTCGTCTTGTGCGGCTTAACACCTCGCTTCACTCAGTACTCTACATAACTCCCTCGCTTCGCTCAGGGATTAACTCTAAAGTCCCTCTGCTACACCACTGCTAAAACACCGCTTTACCCCTTTGGTGCATATAATCTACTATTACACACTCTTAGCTGCACTTGGGTACTCTGTGTCGCGGGAAGCATTGATACACATGATAACACATTACTACATCAAAAATCCAACAACCAACATTTCTGCCCACACAAATGTTTGGCTCTAATAGTGATTGAACCTAGAACCTTCAAGGCTAGCCTTATATTATAAGTATAATTTGATTAAATACGAAAATAAGGTAAGAGACCAAGAGGACAAAGCCCTAAGCAATGGACGGATCAGGTATCGGAACACCTTTCAGCAGAGCTCTATCAGGCCGGCAACAGAACTCGGTGGAGAGATACAGTGAACAAACTGCAAGAGAGGAGTCACGATCCTCAGTAATGAAGGAACGAATAAGGATGAAATGAAAAAATAATGAAATTAAACTGAAAAAAGTATGAAACCCCGTTGATAATTCTGCCCATCTTCTAGTTTTCCTTTCCTACTGTAAGTCTCAGATAAACCATCTTCACAGTTCACAAGTTCATTCAGACCTTTAAAATGTCATTTGTGTATGTATTTCTCTTTTCTACCGACTTCAAAAAAAAGGAGGAGGTACTCAATTAAAACTGTTTTTTTTTATGTAGGTTACCTCATAACTTTCGACAGAGTGGACCGATTATTAAAATTCTTTCTCTTCTCTACTTTTGTTTGAAAGCTGGTGCTTCCCGCGTAGTCACATTTGAATTTCACCAAATTCGGTCCAGTAGTTTTTGAGATACACTCCAATAACTGAATAAAACGGTAGTCGGTATTAAATTTTTCAAATTGTAGTTGTTTTTCTACCCTTGATTAGTTTTATAACGGACATATTAAAGTTTCTTTGTATACAATTTTCCTTTTTCATTTAAATAAACACAGAAGCCGGAACACTGCTATTGCAAATCAATTTGTACTTTACAAACATTATTTTTTTCCTCTTAGAGACAAAATACTACCATATAAACAAGGAAGAGGATAAAATAAAATAAAGCGTATTAATTTGAAATATTTTTACGCATATAAATATGACTAGGTATTATTAAGGATTTGTTTATAGCAATAATTATTGATTTATCCTCTCCGTAGAAAAACGGGGGCAAATAAAATTGTAATTAGTGTAATACTTCTTCCAGACAAGTGCGGTTTTGTTAAAACACAAAAACGTAGTGTTTAATTAGTTTTAATTATAAAAATGTGGAACTATCGAAATTCTGATGTAATGCTTGAGGTAACATATTTTTTATTTACTTTATAAAAGTATATATTAACTATTTTACATAATATACATACATAACTAACTATTTCATGTACATTATAGGCAATAACTTGTGAAATATCCGACGAAAGAGGCCTGGGTCCTATACCACGGGTCAAGAGCCTAGTTTGGGAACCAGGTGCTCAATTGTAGCCCTATTCTTGTGAATGCCATTTGTGTCAAATAAATGATTTTATTATTTATTATTATTATATACATTGGTATTACATCTACCTCATACTAAGTACCTAACAAGTTCCCATACTGAGGATATACAAGTAAGTAGGTATAAGGAACAATTATATTATACTAGCTGCGCCCCGTGGTTTTACCTGCGTCGTGATGGATGATGTTCTTTGTATAAAACTAGTTACGTCTGGTGGTTCGTGCTGGAACTATGGTCACATACACAGCCGAAGGGGTTGAAGATGCTGTTTATTATTTTTTAACCATCCCTGTATCAGAGCGACCAAAACAAAAAAAAAACAAATTGGTAAAGTCAGTTGTGAAGCTATGCGCGTACATACATTTCGGCAATAATTCATTTTTATTTACATAGATTAGGTATATAAGAATATATTCAAATAAAAAAATAATATTCATGCCTCTACACAAACGTAAATCCTGTATGAATATTTTAAATCTTATTAAATGTACCATAAAAGTTACTGATAAATTGCAATACAAAATCATTTGGGTTTTTTATTATTCACACAACATTAAATATCTAATGATTTTACACGTTATTGTTATATTAAACATTATTATCAAGAAATGTTATTATCCTAAACCCTTATAACACTTTTTTCAGCGTATTACTCCTAATGGCCAACACTATACAGTTGCGTGTGCAAAGTCGTTTCTTTGCAATCGTAGAAACGAAGGGTTATCAATAAATATACTGAACGTATAGCAGCACAACGTAGCTAATATATAACCTATATAGCTCATGTAACCATTATACAGGAGGAAGTTTAATATGAATAATAATAGTGATATGCGTTATTACAAAAATAAAACAATTTTAAAATATTTTCATTCATTAATTTCATTTTTAATTTTCTAAATCGCAAATGCAAATAAATAAAAATCTGTTATTCTTACCACGTAAAATAACAAAAGGATTAAATTATGTAAATCCATTGTTTTAGTTTATTATCAAGCAAAAAACAAGCAACGCATTTGTTAAGTCAGTATTAAAAACTATAAAACAACTTCTATTGCACATGACATTTATATGCGACCCTTATACAACTTGATGCCATAACTTATTCAACAAAAGAATCACCTTAATAAGATAATCTAGAAACATTGGCCTGTGATAAGTTGTGATCATTCTGTTTTTATTCCGGGTGGACAGTAAGATCCTTCTTTTTTGTAAGTCGGTTATAAAGTCACGTAACACTCTGTATACCTGCGCTATACAAGAAAAGATTGAGTCGAGATTACAACAGTTTGGCTTGACAACCGGTATTGATAAAACTTGTTGTCGTATTGGGTTACCTTAAGGGTTAGATTCCGGTGAAAACCAGTTTTTATACTTTCAAGAACGACGGGACAAGCAAGCCGTATGAAGATAATCACTACATCTGCTCATGACAGTCGCGTGCTATCCAGATATAAAATGAGTAATTTCAGTTACTACAGTTTCCTTTACAACGTAATTCATGCACACGATTACTTCGCGGAGGCTAATCTAGCATTGGGGTGGTACTGTCCAAGACGTTTCATAAGAGGCTTTTCACATTGGGTGTCTTCGCCTTTGACGACGATATTCCGTAGGCCAAGTTATCGCTCCCCTTACAATTTGGTTCATTTCATATATGAATCAATGGATTTTATTATAAAACAAGTTAACCCGCCCGCGGCTTTGCTCGCTTGGTCATGGTGTAGTAGCGAGAGAGTAATTATTTAAATTACAATAACTTTTTATTTATGAACCGATTGACATGAAACAAACACTAAAACTTACAGTTACGATATATTAGTGAAAACTACATCTAAATCGGATAAGCCGTTTTTAAGATTAGCGTGCACAAACGCACAGACAAGCAGATAAACAGACAAGTATTCTAAAAATCATTGATTTACATTACATTTTCCTTTATAAAAGTCTCATTATTTTTGTTAATTATATATGTTTCATGTACAGACAGCGATCCGTTACATTTTTATTATATGTATAAGATGGATACATTCTAATTTTGTAGCTCTTTTTGGATAAGGGATTTCAGAATTTTAGTCCTAGTACCTCCCTTTTTATATACCAAAAGCAATTAATTCTACAAATGTTACAAAATCACGTTCTTACACACAATTGTGAAAATTGTACAAATAATACTTTATATACAAACTGTGTACCGTACTGTGTATATAGGTACATATATGTAATACACAAACTTTCGCATTTTCATTAGCGTGGTGTGATTAGAAACCATAAGTGCTATAATGGCGTCGTATTTGACACTTATTACACTAATACAACGCTAACGGCAATTTATTCTAGTTTTTATTCAGTTTATTACAAAACAGAGTGTTAGGTTACATGCATGGCGTGCGATAAAATCCAGTTAATAAGGTATTGCCGGGCCAAGTGTCAGATAAGGCGAAATAATACTGACATTATATTATTTATTACAGTATTAAACTGGTAGTAGTGTTATAAGCGTATTTTTGAAAGATTTTAGTTATATAATAATATATATAATTAATACAATACATAAATTCTTTATTGATATTATATACCTTCTACGGTGAAGCAGTAATGTTCGCAATACCGTGTTCCGGTACAACTCGATATCTTGAGGTTACGGGCGCAGTGCAGTTCGTCACGGTTATAGACAGAGGTTACCGTGTAGCACGTACTTGTTCCGTTACTTAACCACTTAAAAAATAATCTGAATAAGCTTGTATCATTACACTTACAAGTCTTATGCCAGATTTCACCAACATTGTAGGTAACACCTAGGCCAGCTAGGTAACACTTAGTACCTAGTCATAAAAAGTACAAAGTTGTCACCTAACTTGGCTTAGGTATAACCTAAAATGTTGGTGAAAACGGGCATTATTCGCGTAGTAGTTGCCTAAAATGTTGATAAAATTGATAGCAGATTAGAGTTTCCAGTCTTAAATATAGCTTCAGTTCATTGACCTTGTCTCACAAGTCGATATTTAAATTACATTTTACTCAGAGAAGAGGCAGAGTTTAAGAACACTATCTGTTGACGTGATACGAATCGTACGAGGCAAGGAAACCTTATTAACTAGGTAGACTTCCCGTGCACGAATTGGCCTTGATTAGGTACAAGCATGTGCTAGCTTTTCTGCTACGAAGTATGGAAGAAATACTATATTATGGCTTAATATCGAAGCGCTCGCAGCGGAGCTTGACTTGGAGATCTGAACCGATAAACAAGTTAGGCAACGCTCGCATTGGTCAGGAGTTGGATGGGTGACCGCTAGTGGCAACAATTGAGCGCTTCCGTGCTTCGGATGGCACGCTAAGCCATCGGTCCCGTTTGTATGGCAAAGGTCTAGGTCTTCAGGTCCCAAACTAGACAGAGCCTGTACAATGGTAACCTGATGACTGATATACATACTTATATACATATTCACACCCAGACACAGCTCAAACCGAGATGTTCATGCACACAAATGTTTGACCTGTCCGGGTATATACTGCAATAATAAATTATGACATAACTATGATAAATAAGTATATGATATACAACATAAAGTGGTCTAGAGTACTTCTTGAGCTTGTTTATAAGTGTAGTTCTGTATTTAATTTGGTTAGAAGCTGATAGAGACAGTATGACATTTTAAATACTTTTAATGACAATTGTATTTTGTGATAGTCATGCACACAAATGTTTGACCTGTCCGAGACCAAAGTCTCAGAAAGCAGGGCTGCTACCAACTGCGCCAACGATCAGCAAAATACACTAAAGCAGCCTTAATTATTGTTACATAATTTCCCTCAGTCCTATACATAAAACGTCAGTTCAAAACTTTCAATCTACCCTCTTGTTCCAGATATTTATGCACAAGAACGCAATGCAGATGCACGCAAGGGAACTCCAGCGTGGCTTAGGTGGTGAAGTGAAGCCTCACCAGTGCCAGCAGTGCTTGAAATCTTTCAGCTCGAACCACCAGCTGGTGCAGCATATAAGGGTCCATACTGGGGAAAAGCCGTATAAGTGTTCCTACTGCGACAGAAGGTTCAAGCAGTTGAGCCATGTTCAACAACACACCAGGCTGCATACAGGTTAGTTTGCTTTTTTTACTTTATGTAGGTACTGTTTCTAAGAATGTTATTGTTCAGTGGACTGCCCATGAAACAAAAGAATTTAATCTTTTGTTTCTTGCGTCTACATGCCTATGGTTTGGTTATAGTGTAAGTAATTCCTGATATATAGTATAGGAGCTATACAAAGATTTATTGTTGTAGGATAAATTCGCTTTCCATGGCATCACGCATTCTGTCTGCTTGTGTATCCATTAACTTTTAAAGTACGAAGCGAATTTAGGTGCAGTTTTCGCCATCAAGTAGTTATTTACAGCAGGTTTTGTTTTTAATAAGATCTTATTATATTTGTATGTAAGTGAAAACACAAACATCACATTTTTACCCCTTTTTTCTTAATTACACCAGTACAAAGCCGGGGCCGGTGGCTAGTTTGATATACCTAATTAGATTTAATAATATGTAGGCCATAATATCAAACCGACAAGAATAAATTGGAGAATGCGTTTTTATATGTTAAGTAACGTTTAAGGCTCGTAAATTATATGCGAAAAAGCACATACATACTTAAAAACGTATATAAAAACAATGAGAAAATTAGATCGTTAATATCAAGGTATTAGTTTCCCTATAAATTAAGAACTTACTTTTAATATCCTATCTATTTCAACAATGTTTGCATTGTTCTAAAAAGGTTTCTTTGTTTACATTTTAATATTTTCTAACCATCATACATTTGTACCTCTTTCGTATTCCATAGAGTTTAAAAAATGTATCGCCTAATATAACCATTCAAACACTAATAAAAGCACTAACGAACCGTTTAAAATTCGAACGCCCCCACAAAAACTAGAACATTCCAACTTTGCCGGCCAGCATCAAAAAACACAACTTTTATAATTAAAACGCTGCTCCGAGCGCCACTATTGGACGGCATTTCCACGGAAAAAAATAGACGAGCCGTATACGTGAAAAGCGTAGAAAAAAAATATCCAATGGTCGTTGGCGGTCGGACCGACAGCCAATCACAGCACCGCTTCGGACGCAACGTACGATCTACGTGACTTAGAAAAAGAAATCACGTGTTTTTCCACGTTGCAAGTGGACGATGGGCGGCGACTAGCTTGATTCGTATGTGCATTGTAATTGAATTCATTTTACAACTTTTTACGGGTACTGATCAGTGATTAGATAAGTTTCTCGAGATTGAGATTGGCAGTAATATGTTAAAATAAAATAACAAGTTAGGTTAGATTCAAGTTCTCTGTTTGAATATGAGAAGTTAGCTGATCGGTTAGTAGCTCCATTTATTTCATTAACCCCTTACCGCCTTATCTTCAAACCTGGACTAAAATATTTCCGAGTTTTTAATCTTGGTTTAAACAAAATTACTTAAACCAAGGTTTAAACTCGGGACTATCTTTAGTCTAAGTTTTATAATAAGGCTGTTTGGGTCATATATACAAATATCTTTGTGGATGCTAATAACTTGAAAGGGTACTGTTGAACCAAGTTTAAACTCTAGTTAATGAATCAGTCAATCAGTTAAAAAAAGTAATTATGTAATACATAGATACATAATATAACTTACGGTGTTGCCTATTAAAACATGTTTGGACTTTTCTAGTAGAAACTGATTCTTCTACAAATTGCAGTTTTAAACGTTCGTTTTCTGGTTATGTGGCATATTTGTGAGACATACTTATTAGATATGTTTTTTGTCTTCTTCCCTCATATACCTACAAGTGACGAAAGATAAATGAAAATGTTACGCCCTAAGGGCCGAGCACGGAAATCTGTTTAAGTGTAACGTAACCGCATCGTTAACGTATTTAGTACAAACTGTCATCTATCTAGTACAATAGTGACACAGATAACTCATAAATTGTACTGAATACGTAAATGAAACGATAACGTTACACTTAAGCAGATCAGGCTCGGGCCACTGGCCAGAGGTAAAACCTGGAACACCGCACTTTGAAAACAGGGTCGCTACCAACTAAGCTTACTGAGGCCGTAGCACAAACAACTTGCGAAAAAGTATTCGTATTGTAATCGTCAACATGTAACGATTCGGCGTACAAACTGTGAGTTATCTGTGTCACAGTTGTCCTAGATACATGACAGTTTGTTCTGACACGTTACGATACGCTTACGCAGTTATTCGTACTAGGCCCACTGACACGGTATTACCGTGCGATAGTTTCCATTTTATATTTAAATTTGTTCTATATAATTAATTTAGCCCTGGAAAACTCCAATAATTACAAGCTATGTTACTTAATAATTCATATACGAGGGAAAAACTCACTTGTTTCCACCCCCGTAAAAATGGACGCGTATTTTCAACGTATAATTTACAACAATTACTTAAGGATTTCAAACCGTTCAGTGGCTAATTATCAAAATGCCCGACCATGGGCAGTTGTTGGAAGAATATAACCCTATTGGTAATTTCTTGAGTCAGTAACTAGGGGTTGTTTTGACACTATGTTTGTAGTAAACTCCTTTTAACCGACTTTAACTAAAAGCGACTGTATTTTTTGTATGTTTGTTACGCGGTCATTCCGCAAACAAACACAAACGATTTTGATGATTTTTTGAGTTCTATTTTCTTCTTTTCTTTTTTTGCTGAGTTCTTTTTTATTTGGTAGATCTTATTTCTGAGGTGGTCGCATATATATTTTATCGAAATTGATTTAGCGCTTTCTGATAAAATAAACAAACAACAAAATATAATAGTTATTGATAATGTTTTGGTCTATAGTTCCCTTTAGCAATCTTTTAAATTTGTCATTACCATCTACAATCTATCTACCGTCTATCTCGGTATGTTTTAAATAGCATATTGTTAGCTTTTTCGAATATTTATAGTACCATAAAATCTGTAATTATTTCGGTTGTTAGTGCGGTGGGCTATATAAAGTACCTTGAGTGTTTAGACACAGAGGTAAGTGAAAGAACCAAAGGCTAATAGTTAATTGGGAATCAGTTTCAAAATTAACGAGTTGCTATTATTAGAAATAGGTATGTACTCAGATTTTAGAAGATATGCCATGATGTTACGTTAAAAGATAGCTAACTATGGGTTTCATTTAGGGCTTTTAACAGAGCTAACTATATATGAGTGACATTTAGGGCATTTTATATGATAAAGTATAGAGCAGTGTTTTTCAAACTGTGGGTCGCGACCGCAATGGGGGTCGCAAAACCTTAATCGGGGGATCGCCGGCAGAAGAAAAAGGCAAGGTAGACTACAGTAAAACACAGTTTTAGTGAAAAAAGTGGCAATGTTTAATTTTAAAAAATTTATCAAGTCGTGGAGCTAGAACTTATTTGCAAACCTCTCGCGGGTTCTTGCAGAATATTAAGTAGAGGTATCAAAATAAAGAAAATCATTATCGTCTTTTAAATTATACGTTATTTGTCTGTCTGACAAGGGGGTCGCCAGAATTTTTCAACCTGTAAGGGGGTCGCGAAATCAATAACATTGAAAAACACTGGGCTAGAGCATTTTTGAACTGCCGCGATGATATGATTATTTATAACCGCCATTTTAGATGTAATGTATCCGGTACGAGTCTTGTTAATGTCTTGTTTTGTTCGATATAGGCCTATTCACTTCGGCCTTCTGAATTCTGTTTTGCCTTGTCTAAACTCTGAAGAAGCCTAAGTCTACACTTTTATGTTATAAAAAGGAAAGATCTCATTTGTTTGTCTGTAATGAATAAACTCAAAAACTTTGAAATTATCTTTGATTTTGAAAATTCTTTCACCAGTTGAAAGCTACATTATTACTGAGTGACATAGGTACGCTTTATTTGATTCATCATTATCACCGTCCATCACCACGCGGGTGAAACGGCGGAGCGCAGCTAGTATATTATTAGTTAGCAAATTAAAAATTCGGTAAGTTTGATAAGTATTTTTGTTTCTTTTTGTTGGACTTTGCGGGGCAGTGCTATCACTCAGCGACAAACCGTTAATTAATTAAAAAAACACCACTGTATTGTTTTCCAAAAAACAAATACCCGACCGCGAAGAATACTGAAAAGAGCTCAAGCTCGATTTTATTAATGTTGTCTTTTAAATAGTAGTATATGGAAGTATTACAGAATCATTTGGAAAGCAAGACCTTTAAGTTTAAAGTAATAAGTTCAAACATAAACTATACTAGAACATTTTGAACTTTCGCTAATCTAATTCATGATTTTAGAGAATATCGGGACTTATTCACGTACAGATTAATAAAAAAAGATAATTTTGGCTAACCGCGACGTTTCGATTGAGTTGCAATGACCGCGGTCACGAGTAGACTGGAGAAACAGGTGTCTGCATCTTGAGAGTAGGTATTTTGTTCAACTACGCATATTTGAAGTAAGTACTCTCACATAACAGAGAATTCGACTAGTACGGGCATATTAGTAGGTATTTAAACATTTTAAATCTCTAGTTCTTTTCACCGTGGTACGGGAAGCGCCATCTATCGAGTTACTTGAAAAACTTTGTTCGAATTCGAGTTTTTGCGAACACTTAACTTTCATAATTCTTACTATTATTCACATTATCACTAACCTTAAAAAACTAGCCTATTCAATAGAATATTTACTGTCACAGATTAGTAATTAGCACATTTATAGATCGATTTGGATAAACAACCCTATATTATATGATAAAGTTCTGACACAAAGTTTCACCTTTCGATTGACGAATAAAAACAGTACAAAAGCACATTAAGAATACAAAGAACAAAAACTCGGCCGCCTCTGAGCAAAAACATAGAAGTTGTTTCACATTGTTCTCAATTATTCAAACTGTCTGAAAAGAGAAACAGCTTAGATGAGAGCGTTAGAATATAAATGCAGACTAGAATAGTGCTTGCATCCTGCTGCTTAAAGACAACACATCTGGAAATGACTCTTGCTAGAGTCGTCTCACCTTAAATCAGTTCACAGAAACACACCGCTCTGATTCTAAACTCATTTTGGTTTATATATAAAACCGCAAAGACGCGTGCAGTCCAAAAAATCACCTGGAATCTTTACATATTTGCTTTGACTTCAAAAGCAAACAATTGAACGACGCTATTGATTATTCCACTTACTAAAAATAAACTTAGCAAAGTCCCACACGTGAGCACGCAGTGAAGAAAACTTTACGCGTTTAACAGGCTTCTTTTCGATTGACAACTTCTTGCTGGACAAACACGTGCTGATCGGACTTAGTCTGTGTAGTTATACCTAATTAAGGTGCTACTTTTATACATTGTAATCATTAGTATACTTTAATGCTGAAGCACTCTCTTCGTCCTTTCACATAGACAAGTTTTAACTGAATGGTGCTAATGATACTGAAGCCAGTAACTTTTGTATCGTATGATTAGTTTTCAACAGAAACAGCAACTGAGTTCAAAGTTCTAGGTACCAGGCTTCCAGAAAGCCGAAGAAGTTCAGTTGTAAGTCTCTTCTTAAATGAAAACTTGACGGTATAGTCCATACAAATTCACTTGGATCTGCCCTGATTTACTACTGAGTGTAGTTACTTCTAGAATACCAGCTTAAGATTATTTTGCAAGGACTGAAACAGCAACAGTTTTCAAAGTTCTAGGTACCAGGCTTCTAGAAAGACGAAGAAGTTCAGTTGTGAGTCTCTTCTTATATAAACTTGCTAATGTATTCCATACAAATTTACTTAGATCAGTAATCACGCCTTTCTACTAAGTGTAGTTCTGGAGTAACGGCTTAATATTCTTTTGCAAGGACCGAAACAGCAACAGTGTTCAATGTTCTAGGTACCAGGCTTCCAGAAAGACGAAGAAGTTCAGTTGTGAGTCTCTTTTCAAGTGTCAATTTAACAGTATATTTCACACAAATTTATTCAAATCTATACTCAATCTTTGATTTACTACTAAGTGTAGTTACTTTTGGAGTACCGTCTTGAGATTCTTTTGCAAGGACAGAAATAGCAACACAGTATTCAAAGTTCTAGGTACCAGGCTTCCAGAAAGACGAAGAAGTTCAGTTGTGAGTCTCTTCTTACATAAACTTGCCAATTTATTCTATACAAATTTAGTTAGATCTGTAATCACGCCTTTATTTACTACTGAGTGTAGTTCTGGAGTAACGGCTTAAGATTCTTTTGCAAGGACAGAAACAGCAACAGCTTCAAATTTCAAGATACCAGGCTTCCATAAAGACAAAGAAGCTCAGTTGTGAGTATCTTCTTATATGATGTTTTACCAGTGTATTCGATACAAATTTACTGAGATCTGTATGTTTGCCTTGAAGATTATGATGATACGCTTATACCGATGGGTTTGGGTTATCATGTATGCCGTAATAAATATTTGGCCATGTGGCTCTCATTTTGCGACAAACTTTTCATTTCGTTTCTTTTGTAACGTGTATCAGGCCTGGAATTCTTAATTATTTATCTTTTCTTTTGTTGCGAAGTTGACGAGCGTTCTCGAGACATTGTATCTCTCGCTTTGTTCAAAATGTTTCTGAAAAACGTTCGTGAACTGTATTGAAAAGAAACGAAACATTTTTAGATATACATCTTTGGTAGGGTATTGTATGTAATATGTTTTGAAAAAGATATTGGTTTTTATCCTTCTAATTATATTACATTTGCAAAAGTAAGTTTACTGCCACTCAGCGCTGATACAACTGGACGGATTGAAATGAAATTACATGGATTACCTATCTATAGATCTTTCATCATCATCATCTTATCCTCCTCCTCCTTATACAATACATGGAATTATTTTCATACCGATAATATAGATAGATAGATAGATATATAGATAGAAAACACTTTATTAAAACACCACATTAATCACTTAATATTAAAAAGTCCAATTCTTTAACCTAGGTGTTACAATGGGCGGTCTTATCGCTTAGAGCGATCTCTTCCAGACAACCCATTCTCAGAGGAGTATCAAATATAACATGGACGGTAACAATATAAAATCACTAAATAGGTACAATGTATATAAATACGTTTAATATAATATATAGATAAGGCGTAATATATAAAATTTATTTGCCTATCAAATCGTCGAATGGTCAAGACTGCAAGGCGTGTGCTAAGACGCCTGAAAATACAAAAAAGTCTACCATGTCGTCACCTCTTATTTAAAATGTTAAAGGGCTTAACTTAAGCTGTAGTACGCTCAATGTAATATGCTCACTCACTCATCGCGTTAGCTGTATTACTTGCATGCTTTAAAGATGAAATGGCTAAATTTTCACTTGAAGATCAGTATGCGGAACATGTACAGTAAATAATTTACACAAATAATTACACTTCCTACATTTTACCACGCAATAGTATATTTTTAAATTACAGAACATTTCAACAGAATCTGTCTGTTAGCTATATATACTATACTCCCACTCAGCGATTTCTCAGATACATTTTTATTCTCAGAACGCCTGTTATATACTCATATATTATATATATATATATATATATATATATATATATATATATCTGGAAGTTTTGTCATTCTATGAAAAATATCACAAGCTCCTTGTTACAATTCGGGAAGTGATTTTACGAATTCCGTTGTTAAACTTCGTTTTACAAAACATTTGTTTTTGCGAGTGTACTCTTATGACGTTTACCATACATCAAGTATAAGTTAATAATATGGGACAACATGCACACAATGTCTTCAGGTCCTAAAAATACCCTGTACTGCCGTGCGATTTTCTAAAGATTCGTCAATGTGCTCGTCGACGAGCTCACTTATGTCAAATACTTTATAAGATATCGCCTTTGTACGTAAGGTAGTTTTTTCCAGTCATCTCGTCATTTGTTTCACGGATGTTGTCAAAGATGCAACGATGTTTGCTCTTAGAGAATCGCACGGCTGATGTTAACCTCATTACTAATATACATACATACTTATAAAAATATACTAATCCAGACATAGGTCAAACAGACATGTTCATGTACACAAATGTATGACCTCTCCATTCAACGTACCATCGGCTCAGAAGGGTTGCTACCCAGTGCATCAACCGACCAGTTGAATCTTGCAACATTACTATTGAATTTACTATCCAATTTATTGAAATAGCTAAACCGAGCGCAAGACGCAGTTGTTTCAATAAATAAAACTATAAAAAATCTCTTTCTGATCACAAAAAAAGACCGAACGCTTTAAAAAGGCGAGACTCGCAAAATTATTTAAATATTTCAGTTGAAAAGTTCCAACTCGACTCGGACAGCCGTCTTTGTTCTTTGAGAATTTTTCACTTAACTGTTAACTTTTAGTTTAATATTGAGTTTTCGCGCCGCGAAGCGTAACGAAAGGATGAAACTTCGACGTACACCTGTGCTTTTTTATCAAAGAAATTGGACCTTCCTTTATTTTTTTCGCGAAGAAAACTTCTTAAACTTTTCCTTTTTCTTAATTACATTCACAAAATAAATAATAATAGATTAGTAGCCAAGGGCTGTAAGGCAATTGATGCTTACACCCGAGCTAACTACTCTGCTTTACATCTCGATTGTGAGGTAAGTAGAAAAAAACCGGCATACAAAAATAAAATTGATGACTATTATACTTATACGAAGACAAGGCTGAATAGCGAAGCGACCTCCTTTGTCATTGGGCTAAATTCATGATGTCTATTGCCAGTATGATGAATAGATGTACGCGAACTTTTTGAAAGAGTGAAGTTTAATAACTTACCGCCCTAGGGCTTTTCTAGCTACATTATTACCCTAGAGCGCTAATTGGTCACCTACAAGCCCCATTTGAGGGTAATAAGGACCTACTTACCGAATATGAGAGATGGAAAACCGTCCTAGGGCTTTTCTAGCTACATTATTACCCTAGAGCGCTAATTGATTACCTACAAGCCCCATAGATTATATCAGCTACATAGATTAGCCAGTTAAAGTGGCAGGGGGCAGGGCACATAGCACGCAGAAGAGATGGCCGATGGGGCCGGAAGGGTCTGGAGTGGAGACCACGGACCGGCAAGCGCAGCGTAGGTACACCGACACGGTGGACAGACGACCTGATAAAGGTCGCAGAACGACGTTGGATGCAGGCCGCTTCCAGCCGGTCCTTTTGGAAAATTATGGGGAAGGCATATGTTCAGCAGTGGACGTCCTACGGCTGAGATGATGATGATGATGATGAACATACATATAGAAAATATACAACATATGAAGTATTGTTTTATATTTAGTTCTCATGAAAACTTTTGCTATAGGGAAATACAAAACAAAACATCTGTGTCACAGACTTTGCCTTTTACTCGTATAGCCATTAGACTCTCTATATTTCAATGATGTGTATATATATATTTATTGTATTATATTTAATAATATAATATATATTTAATTTATTTTAAGAAGAGCTGTTTCAATTTCAATACAAAATTTATGGGACCAATTTTAAAGTAAAGCGACTTACTAAACAAATCATCATAATAAATAATTGGCAGAAATCGCATTACAAACATACCCGGCGAATTGAAAACCTCCTACTTCTTATAAGTCGGCTTAAAATGGCCTCTTTGTTAGTCCTGCGTAAAATCTACCATCATCCCAATTATAATTAACTATTATTACCCATCATGCGCTACATTGTTCAATAAAAAAAGCCCTGATTCATGACTTAATACGTTGATGATTTCGGTTTAAAGCTGAACTTACATAACATCATTACCGCCAGCCACCTAGGGGTCTACGCCCTTCCCAATTATTGACACCATATACTTTGTACATATATGGCAGAGAGGAGGGTAAAGGGGGGTGGTATCCCCCGCGAGGGGTGGAGGGAGCGGCAGAGGAAATCGATAGAATCATTGCGCTACTGCACCACGATGATTCGGAGGTAAAAGTATGCAATATTCGGGGCGAGCAAAACCGGCGCGGCTGTGTTAAATTCTTGTCTGGAGTTGTACGAGCATAGCTTATCTATGATATACGTGAATGCTCACTGATTAAGACTCATTTGATATTCAATATAAAACAAAATTCCTTATAAGTATGTAAACTATTTGTCATGTAATCAGTTGTGTAACATCTAGTAGTAAAACAAAGCGGAAATAAAAACAGAGTGAAATGCAAGAGAAACAGAGAAGTGTCTCTGTTTAATACAAGAAAAAGTATTTATGCAAAGTTTAAAAAAGCTAGCCGTATAAATGGCTAAAAGTACATACAAGTTTTCTTATGACAATAAGATTTTATGTCATATGAAAACTTATATGTACTAGACACTCAATAAAATCTGTTTATACGTTTCTGTGATCTGTCCTTTGGTAATTTAATATAATAACAAAGTTAACGTGGTGTAATTTTATCCTGTCAATCAAAATTATAAATTAAGAAAGATATCTAACATCCATCTTAGTATACAACTTTCTTTCCATTTTAAGAATAGGTTTAAGAATAGGACATACCTAGGCTTTAAAAATAGGACTTAGGCTTGAGGGTAATTTTAGACATTTCTCTTGCCGTTCATAACATTAGTAAGCATTCTGAAATATTTATTTATATAGTATTAAGTGCAAAAGTACTGCTTACTACGTTTGCCCATGACAGTCGAAGTGCTACCCAGAGCTTTGAACTAAAGTTTTGCGTGACACTGCATAGCGCTTGTCACCCTGAGACATCGGTTTTTGCATCTCATTCAGTCATTTTACTTGCAATAGTGCCTTAGTATGATAGGAAATGGGTCTAATTTTGCTCGTTATTACCAAAATATATCTTCTCAATAACTTAATTGCTAATTTTAGTCAAATTTGCAACCATTTCGCATGACTATTGACTTTCCATTTTCTTGGGCACATTTACGCTATTCATGCTCTTACATTATCTTCAGGCATCTTTAGATTTAACAGTGCTAACAGCATGAAACATGACTTCTTAGTCTGATGAGTTGTCCGGTTGATAACAAAGTTTAATCAAGACCGATCTCCAGTTAAAAAAACGGTGGATTATAGTAATTGCCGGATAATCGAGCGGCGGATTAGAGAGAGAGAGAGAGAGAGTACTGTATTCTTAATTTTAATAACTTTATTAAAAGCCGTACATTACAGTGAAACAATGCGATAATTTACCATAAACACTTTTTAGTAACATATTTTTGAGCATTTAGATAAGAGAAACGCATTCCAGAGATCGCTATCTTACTGCCACAGTGGTTCATTTCCACAGTTTAATGGCCAAAAATTTTATATAACCAAGTCGCGTTCGCAATGTTGACCACGGAAATATGAGCTATATTTTACCAAATATAACAGAGAGGTTTTAGCAAAATTAACCATGTATTTATATAGAAGAGTATAGGAAACCGCAACATTGTGGCTTTGGTCAGCCGTTCAAATGCGTTACAGTTAAATTTAACTAATTTATTATTTGATAGTCGAATTATTACATCGATTCTAAATTTCAGCTCTTATACAATTCGTTTGTAATTCTGAATTATTTGAAATTTCCGTCGACAATAGGAATATCTGAAATGATAATGCATTTATTATGTGCTTTGTTTATTCTAATATGTGTTGTATCGTTACATAGTTTAAACATCTATTCATAATTACATAAATACTATAATGTGAAATGGACAATTAAGGTTTTTTTGAATGTTCCAAATCAAGCTAGATAAACTACTTGTTCTTAAAATTATTGTTAAAATACTTTACTTAGCTCTTAAACAAAAATTAAAATTCTTTAGATTAACTGCACAAATCAACAGACACGGATAGGTTTTGAACGTTATTACGAGTATATAAATGAAAAACTGGATCTTACTGGTTTTCATTTGAAAAATCTCTTTTATTAGACTCGTATCGAAAACTTATAACAAGAATATTTTATACCTACGAGTATTTATAATTTGATTAAGTATGTGCTATGACTCTTAGCTAGAACGATCATATTTATTGTAAACAGCCACAAATCGTTCTTTCACCCGCCATTTTTAATCTCGACCCGCTAATTCATAGTACCTCGGCTTAGAAAAACCCTTTAAAAAACCTCAAAAATTAGGGGAGAGACACCTTTGGGAATACTGTAATTCAAGCACGTAATCCATCTTATCATTTTCGAAAAATTTCGTAATGGAAATTTTGGTCCGAGCGAAAGAAATCTTTATCCCACTGGGAATAGGATTTCGGGGGCGGTTTATGTCGCTATATTTTTTTACATAGTATTATAAATAAAATAAATAATATACCTACACGTGCCAATTTATCTTTATCAGAGTTAAAGTAAATAAAAGAACGTGGGTCACGAAAATAGGTGATGGAACGGACGGACAGGAAACGGTGGGTCAGGAAAATGGAGTCGTGGAAGATTTCATCAGATGGACTGACGTTGTCAAAAAGATAACAAAGGGATCTGCTATGAGACAAGCCGAATGCCGCAATACTTAGAGATACATAGTCCAGAAGACCATTCCTGGTGGTCACGACCCTCAGTCATGAGGAATCGATCAAGAAGAAGATATAAAAGAAATAAGATTAATACTGGACATAGCCAAATAAAATACATTCTATTCATACTAGTACTTAAAATGCGAAAGTAATCCTGTTTTGTTTGTTATTACCTTTTCATAACTAAACATCTAAAAGAATCGTAATGAAATTTGGTAAAAAGATAGATTATATAATCTGGGAGGTACAGGCTACTTTTTATCACCACTGTTTTTCATCCCCTCGCGGGTTAAACTGCTGGCCGTATCTAGATGCACCTAATTAAATCATCAAAATCAAAAATTCAGTTACAAGAATAAAGTATATAAGTAGCCTGTTTCTTTTTGTGTGAACTGCCACGTAGTTTATAATTTATGGTATTGATGTATGGCAAAATACAGAAACATATACCAATTCGACGTAATCTTACAATTTCCGACAGATTGTGTCCAAAATATCTCCAAAACAAGCAAATTCAAAGAAAAACTGCTTTCCACGTATTTCTAATCCGCAATTAGGAAACGAAAAGTGTTTACGGAAAACAATATTTCCTCTTAATACAAATGTTGTTCAAAAGAAAAGACAGAAATAAAACAGAGCTTTTAGCCAATAGAAGCGTAATTTTTATGATTGGTCCAACTCGAGGGGTCTAGTTATCTTTTTACCGTTTTTTTTTTCATTTCACTCGTCGTCTTTGTGCTACCCTCCAGAAAAGAGGGCAAAGTGTACATGGAATGAACAGTCTTGATCTTTGAAAATTCTACAATTGGACGGAGCCGGTTCTTTGTCACAGTTCCATTTTTAGTATTTTCAGGGTTGCTTTTTTGATGACTTTTAGACAGTGTTTTTGTTCTATAATATTAATAATTTTATACTAATTAATTAACATTGATGTACTTACAATATCCTTTGGAAATATTTTTAGTCAAGCTGCATATTCAGAATTATAGCCAGGTTAGAACGCGGAAACGTTTCCTTTTAATCTTATACTACACTCGCTGCGCGGTTTTGCCCGCGTGATGATGGATGATGATTATGAATGTCTCCTATGTTTTATTTCAGTATCTCATCTATTTTCATACCAAATTGCATCCAAATCCGTTTACAATACCTCAATTTATTCAAACATTCGCTTTTAAACATTAAACATCACAAGAGCTGTGTATAATCAGAATTTTTTAAAGGGTTATAAATATATTTCATCTCAAAAAAATTAAACCTAAGCTTACATTCGTCGGTCATCTGAAGATCTACTATAAACCATAAGTTGACTAAAATCGAAAGTATCAAGAAGTGTTCTATCAAGTAATCAGATCCTATTTGCAGAAGCCGAGATGGAAAAAAGGTTGTTCCACGCGATCGGTTTTTATTTGATTCGTCCGATGTTTGCGTCCAAATTAGAACGCCTCGGTACCTCTGTTTATCTTTCGTTTTCTGTACAACCGTCAGATTTTTTATCGTATTGTCATAGACGGTTATATTTTTAGTTTATACATTTTCTTTCCATACTCTCCATTACTAAAGAACTGCTGTGCGATTCTCTAATGATTCGTCAACGAGCTCACCGATGTCAAATATTTTATGAGATATCGCCCTTGTACACAAGGTTGTTTTTTCAACGTTTCTTGTCATCTCGTCATTTGTTTCACAGATGTTGTCAAAGACGCAACGATATTTGCTCTTAGAGAATCGCACGGCTGTTTTCAACGGAGGTTACCTAGTGGTTTGTTTGTTTTAACTGTTAAACTAGCTTATATACTTAATAATGTTGCAAGCTAGTTGACTTTAAGTAAGAAGTAAAACTAATGAGTATGCGGACGTATAAAAAAAATATATTACAACCTGAAACTACCACTTTCAGACGATGTTACTCATTTTAGCAAATAATAATGTTTTTATTTAAAGGTGAAAATTTTTAACACTTGATATGCTAGTGTCTACCATCACACTTGACGGTCAGTGCTGACGCGGTCGAAGTATCACACTAGACCATGGAATAGCTCGTGGCTCTCAAGGACAGCTGCCGGAACGCACAGTTAGGTGCTTAGCGACAGATTTTCAAACTTGAGGGTGGTAGCTAGTCAGGTGGACACCAGAAGCGTTCTGTGTACTATGGGATTCATCACGATGTTACCTTAACTGAAAGCTCAAGTCCAAGATGGGAATCGATCCCGTGACCTACTAATCAATGGCCGGTCCTTGATAACCCTATGTGCTATCATTGCTTTAATGTACGTATGTATTAATATCACATGGATCCTCTTTGCCTAAAAACAATTTGCAATGTCTACAACAAAGCAAAAAAAACAATTTGTTAGAAAAAACACCTGAACAAGTTACAAAATTTGGAAAAGGTCAGGAAAGTTTATAAAGTTCGTAATTTAAAGTAAACCAA
Source organism: Selenia dentaria (assembly GCA_917880725.1). Lineage (NCBI taxonomy): Eukaryota > Metazoa > Arthropoda > Insecta > Lepidoptera > Geometridae > Selenia > Selenia dentaria. Next base: position 6,044,188 of record OU862901.1, on the reverse strand, counting down.
AGGTTAACCCTTGCTTTTTCGGAAAGAAAAGAATCCCAAAGTTATCTTTCAATTAATTTAAAAGGCCCTCGTGTAAAATAAGATTTTTGAAATGAAATAGGTGTTTTTTTTATTTGAAATTGAAAGTTGGTGTAAACTTAGACTAGAACAATGATTTTGAATATAAAGATATTATCTATAATTAGTTTAGTATTTAACTTTAAAGAGTACTACTCACGATGATGAATATGAAATTAATTCATAGAATATGGAATTAATCAATAGAATAATATAAATATCAGATATTATTATGCAAGAGAGTGAGACGTCAACTCATCGCGCATTCAATAGCAATCTAATTCCCAATTTAAGCGCATTTTGACTTTGAATTAGTTAAAAAACGTCCCGCTTTAAGCGCATCTGGACTTTGAACTAGTTAAAAAACGTCTCAAATTAAGCGCATTTGGACTTTGAACTAGTTGAAAAACGTCCCACTTTAAGCGCATTTGGACTTTGAACTAGTTGAAAAACGTCCCGCTTTAAGCGCATCTGGACTTTGAACTAGTTAAAAAACGTCTCAAATTAAGCGCATTTGGACTTTGAACTAGTTGGAAAACATCCCAATTTAAGCGCATTTGGACTTCGAACTAGTTGAAAAACGTCCCAATAATTGGACTGGCCGATTGGCACAGTTATTAGCAACCCACCGCTGGTCCTGGATTCGATCCCCGGACCACTGTAATGTTATCTATTACTACTGTGCCGGACGGTCAAACATTTGTGTACATGAATATGCCTGTGTCTGGGTATTTATATGTATATAAGTTTCATCAGGTTACCATGGTACAGGCTCTGGCTAGTTTGGGCCTGAAGACCTTGCGTGGATGTTGTCCCCTATATTACATACTAGCTGCCTCCGTGGTTTCACCCGCGCGGTGTGATGGATGATGACGATGATGATGAATCTTATGTAGCCTATGTTACTCAGGGTGAATGTAGCTTTATGTAAAGAATTTATGAATTTGTTCCAGTACTTTTTGTGCCAATTCTTTACAAACATACATACAAATCTTTTCTCTTTATAATATTAAAGTAAAGTATATAAGATGGATATATATATTTAAATGTCTATTGTTATCTTATAATATTGTAATACATTTTAATGAAATATTAAAACGTTAATATCTACTATTTCATAAAATAATATCTATTCTTAATTATTTTTACATTGTTAACATCACTATTTAAAATTTTTATTCATTGTATGCAATACATACCTAAAATGTAACGCTGTATACAAAATGGCAAAAGAAAAAAGGTTTCTAATCACTTTAAAACGCCTACCCTTAACGTCGTCAACCCTCAAGTACTCCAATGGTAATGGAAAAGAAATCGCCTCCCTTATTTACTCTTAGAGCCCTCAGAGTCACAGATGTGATTATTATTTATGAGAATCGGCTATTTTTATGATAAATGTAAAACAGAAACACACAAAAAAAGTAGCCAATTTTTTTTCTTCCTTATAAATTTAGTAATAATTTATTTCGAAAATAGACACTTTAGTTTCATTGGTATGTACATACTTAGTAGTAGTACATAATGTATAGATGAGGACAGTTCTCAACATTTTAATTGAACCCGAATCATTTTTTAGTATCTATTATGAGTCGAATGATATTAATTCAGCTTGAAATTGAATTCCAACAAAATACCTGTGAATCGAACACAAGATAAAGAACAAAATATGTAACAGATATAAATATAAATAAAATTTAAAAAAATATAAATTTCAGTATACTTTTCTAACCGTCATCATCATCATCAGCCCACATTCGTCCACTGCTGTCCAGCTCTGTTAGGAGAGGCATATGTCGTACGCCACAGAGCTCGGTCTTCAACTCTTTGCTTTCTTGAGTTCTTGGCTCGCAGTAACTGGATAGTTACTGCCAGCCAAGAACTCAAGAACTCGTCTAGTCCAGCGGTTATCGGTTCTTCGTGAACTGTGGCCAGCCAATTGCCACTTCAGCTTGCTTATTCTTTGAGCTATGTTCTAACCGTAAAGTTGAATTATTTATTCTATTTAGATCAAGAGCATCGGAGCAAGTTAAAAATTAAAAACAACCCATACAAATTATTACAAATTCACAGTAGGCAAAAAAATGCTGGAAAGTATTATTTTTCATGCATAGAAAAATACATTAAAACAATGTTGCCTAGTAAACCCAAAACGGCCTACCCCCAAAATACAAATAAACCCTCAAGTGTTCAAGCAGAAAGAAATGGGAAAGAAATCACGTTCCGCCCACCCCTCCCACCCTCGGAGGTCGCAGATGTCGTCGAGACGATTTTTGAGCCAAAATGAGCTTTTGCCTAATTTATTTTTTGCCGCCTTCTTTTAACCGAGTAAATATTGGCTCTTCGGGTAAAGAATTGAGTGGATACGCCAAACGTGTTTTATATATTTTTTGAGAATCTTTTAAACATTTGCCTTTCCAAAGATCGACGCAGGTCTTCTCTAAAGTACTGAGCCAGTTACAATCAGCATTTAGACAATGATACCAAACCTTTAAAGTATAATCATCTTCGAAAGAGATCAATATTATGAAAGTATATACAGCCAAGTTTCTACGTTCAGGTACAAGGGAACAAACCTATTGATGCGTTATCTCTTCTTTGTCTTTTACGATAACTAAGTGGTATATGGAAACGGAAAAACTTAAGGTAATTTTTTTCACCACTGAACTCGTTTTATTGAAGGCTTATTGATAGGGAAGATTTTTTAAATCTATAATAACGACGTTCAAGACTCAGCTTGAGTTCTTCCTAAAACTGCAGATCTTTAGCTCTACTTATTATGACCCACGAAAAATATAAAGCATTAATTAATTATGTTTCTTTCCATTTTCTACGAAGTCTGTTGTGCGAGGCCAAATATAGGATTGAATCCTTCGCTTAGTACGCTCTCCGACTCCCCTCTCTCCTGGCGACGGCCCAAGCCGAGGTCCATACCTTAGTGGTGCCCTTGAGCAAGTCACCTACTCCTCTCCTTGCGGCGAAGCGTCTTCAACGCTCAGGCGGTGCGCCCTCTGCGCCCGCATCTGGCTGAGTGCCATCTGCGCTCGCCGCCCGTCCGATGACGCTGTAAATGCCGGTAGAGGCAACAGCATTAATTTGTTCGAAAAAAAAATCGCTTGATTGAGATTTAAACTCAACATTCGCAACATAACGAGCTTTGCTCTACTCTTACACTGAACTTTATTTTAAATCGTGTAACCTTTTAAATGTCTTATCCACTGTATTCCAATTTTGACAAGACGATATTCTTCATTCCTATCTCACTTTTTTCGTCCGGATGCGGACGTTCGGTCCGGTGATTAGGAAATTATATTGGGGGAGTTTTCTTTCTTTTTTTTCTTTTTCTTAGGTGTCGGCGTTCGGTTATTAAATCGGACTTTGTTTTTAATTGTAGAATTTTGTTAGAAACTTTTTTAATAGCGACCTTTTTGAAGTTTTGCTTCGTTTTAAATAACTTTTATCAGAGATATTATGATAAATATGAGTAATCAAAAATAAATAATTATTCGTTTTAATTAGATGTGTTTAAACTTATTTATATTATTATTATATTCAATTGTACAAACATGATCATGAAAAACATTAAAACACACATTATTTTCCATAGTTTTCTATAGATTTACTACACGACGTCATACATCGTTTTTTAAATTATACACCAACAATAACTAAAAATTGCCATTACAAAAAAAAATGTGTCAAACGACGCGTAGATAATACAATGCCAAGAGGCCAAGACGCGTAATAAAATTTTGTAATTAAAGAAAAAATAAACAAAAGCGTCTACGATGCGTAAGTTAAAAACTCTTATAACGTTAATTTGGTTTTAACAATGAGTACAATTAATTGCCAGTATTAATTATAACCTTTTTTGTAATTTTTCTTTTTACGCTCCTTTGTTTTTGACCCTTGCGTTGGTTAGTATGGTATGCCTGAGGGATATAAATTTGGCACCTTACGATTTGGTCCAATATTAAGCAATTTAAATATTAATAAAATATGTGTATGAAATATTAGACACGGGTATAGAAGTCCTCATATATATTAGATATTATAATCTATATTTTTTTGTTTATAGGAAACTAGCTTCGCTCCGCGGTTCACCCGCGTGGTGATGGATGATGATGGAGACGAATCAAAATATATAGCCAGTGTTAATCAGAGATAATCGAGATTGCTAATGGTGAAAGATTTTTTGAAATCGGTGCAGTAATTTCGGAGCCTATTCAATTCAAACAAACAAAAGTTTCCTCTATATATAGAATATACAAGAATAAATACATATATGTACAGTATAGAAGTATACAGGTAAAAGCCTTGTTAATTTTTTTAAATATTTATTAGAACTTTTCGTAGCAGTTTTGCTTCATCTAGTTAATGTTTAATTAGTTGAAACGAACCTTGTTGCGGGCACTACTTGGATGGGTGACCGCTAGTGGCATTCTAACCCAGTACTTCCGTGCTACTAAGTACACTTTAATTTGTACTATTGTTGCCTTATAACAACAGTTGTTATGCATAATATGTGCAATCAGAAACTCTGACATTAGGCCTAGCCACGCTAAGCCACACTGTGTGGAATCTATAGTCCTTTCCTTGAGAATGTCCGTATCCCAGCAATGACATAGTATATGAATAAAATAGCTTAAGTATGGTATGTACATCATTTGAAAGAAGTTAACTAATCTAAAGATTGTAATAGCGTATAGGTTATTTTTTTTAATACCTTTTGACACGTTCAAAGCTACATTCCTTAAATCTTTTAAGGATTATCAAAATTACAGGTGGATTTAATGAGTCGAATTTAAGGGATACATACAGTCGGTATTTTTTTTAGCGTTTGTGTATGTATCTACAAGTTTATTTATATTTTTTCAGCAAAAGGCAGTTAGAATATTCTCGTCTATTGCAAAATCGAGGGCACAATTTGTAAAACAAAGATGGCGGATTTTAACATTACAATTAACAGCATTGAATAGACACGACCGAAACAATTACGAGAAAAACAGGTTCCTGCATTTGAAATATGTTTCAACAAAACATATTCTTGCATACTACCTACATAGGAAGGTTTTAGTACTATGCTGTAATAAGATTTTATCACATTCAGTAGGATTTCAAAAGGTATTTTAGAAAGTTTACTATGACAAGGTGATACTGATGTTGCATTGTTTTAAGAGCAGTAGAACTCTTCGAGAATGAGTTCGTCCGGGGTAATACTACACCCATACATTTTTCTACCGGGAAGCAATAAGGTTCGAAATACTGCGTTTTAGTTTGAAGGTATGGTTGTCGGCAAAATTACAGGCACATAAGACTTCTACACCACACCACGCACATAGACAACCTATGTCTCAGAGTTACGGGCACAGTGCAGTTCGTCACTCGTATGTAAATACATCTGTTCTAGGCAGAGTTAATGAATATATAATTTAGTGTTAATTTCATTCTCATTATAATAATTATAACGGTTTACGCATATCCATAGCTAATTTCAAATGAGTTTATATGCAATCAATTTAAAAAGAAAGGTTGTAATAAGATTTAAAAGCAAATGATTTGCCTATAAATGACGCCGTCAAGATCATTTATTGAAGATTAAAAAGAGTATAATAGAAGAATAAAAAAGAATAAAGAATATAGAATTAAAAAGAGAATATATTGTATGTACCTAAGTACTTATTTGTGTTTAAATGATACTCAACGAATCGAAACGTACCTTTCTTATACGAAATTTCTGCTACACAATCTTTCATTTCCCATCTGTTCCCGTCCACATGTTCCCAAAAATCCCGGTAAAAAAATCTCACCAACGTTACTTTATTGATGAGAGAGATCCGGCACTCTGGAAATTTTGTTAAGAAACCCGACTTTATGACGGTATCGACAACACACAGCTGTTGGCCACTTTTTATTCTTAATCGATTTATTGTATCGATTCCGTTTATTTAAATCGACCTCGTAACTGTCTCTGGCTCAACAAAATACAAATAAAGAATCCGTTGGAACTTTTCGCGGGTAAATGACTAAACAAATCATAAATAAAAGACAAAAGAAGAAAACAAAGAGTTCGTGTCACAGTCCGCGTAAAATAATTTTAAAAATGGAATCCTACAAACTGACGCGAACATGCAAACTCGCTCTCATTCTGTTTTTAAATCCCTATACCGGCTATTGTTTCTTTTTCAACTAACTTGCTACTTAGCCGTTTCTTTCATTCTCCCTCAGTCGTTCTTTTAATTAGTGACAAAGAATAGGATTGCGTGTTGCTTTTACTTTTTTAATTTAATTACTGGCACTCTACAAAAGACAACGGCAATAATGCGTTCCATTTACAAATTATGACATGCAAATTTTTGTTCTTTTCTTTATATTGAAACAAAAGCAGTTCTTGACGTGTTAACTACTTTTGTAACGGGCGTTCTGCCACAGACTAAATAAATGTGGCCCAGCCTGTCACGTTTAACAACTGACATATTTTTGTTTTCTGTCTTGTATTCCCCCAAAAGTTAAACAATTATAGTTTACTACCTACACCAGCATCTGCGCGCAAAATTACTGAAGATAATTTTATTTTCTTGAAGCGTATGTGTATGTAAGGGTATTACGTATTTCTATTCCAAATTTAAGTTAAAATCAACTGATTTGAATTTAAAAAGGCGCCGTTTTTTGTGCGAAGAAATAATAAACATGCATCGTTACTTACAAACTTTCGGACATTAATTAAGTCATTGGTGTGATTGAATTTCACACTATACGTTTTTTATGTAATCTTAAATGTATTAAAAGAAGTATACAGTGTTTCTTAAGGCTACATGTTTTTTCAACTTCCCTATGTTTACACTAAAATAATGGTGGGTTCATTATGCACAATTTTCTATCGGTGTTAGATAAATGCAGCATTATGTTATTATAGGCATCAAAAGTTGCATCAGCGATGCGAAATAACGGGACCGACGCAGGCGCAATACGGCACGCTGAAACTGGTTTAGAAAATATGCTTATACCTACTCTACTATACTCTATGTTAAATATATACGTTGATTTTGTTGCGTGCGGCCGTTTCTAACCTTTCAGTTTAGGGTTAACTTGTTTATGTGAGAAGGAATACGAATATTTAGAGTTACGAGGTTTAGTAAGACTATTTAATTCGTGTTAAATATTTAATTCGTGTTAAATTTGACTGTCTAGGTTTAGGTAGGCAAAAAAGCGTTATTTTTAACTGTAATTGTTATTGTATTTCTGTATATAGAGATATATTTGAAGATTGTAAAATTTGACTTAGTTAAGAAAATCTTGATGCGGTCAATATTTGGTTGGATGACCGCTAGTGTTATTTTTGATCTGAGTACCTAATTCCATGCATAGGTCAATTAAGGTTGTCCTCAGAAAAATACCAGGACGGGCTGTTTTTCTTCTCCCCGAGAAGAAGGACCGTATCGATGAAGATATTATGGGCCGATTATCTTAGGTATATATGTTACCTACCTACTATACTGTAAAGCAATCATAAATTAGAATAAGGTTTAAAAAGTAAAACCAACTAAAATCGTTTATCCATCTAAAGACAAATCATTCAAAGCAATTCTAAAGATCTTAGTTTTTTTTTCACTTAATTTAAACTCAAAAGATACTCGACTTAATTGCTCTCTCTTTCAACGAGTCCAAATCGAAGGTTTTGTGAACGGGAAGCAAATCTTCATTCATTTTCCTTCATTCATTTTCCCCATTTTTTGGCATTCTTCAAGGAGGCGGGGTTCGAAATTCGAAAGGCCATTGTAAGAAGAATCGGTGATTAAAATTCAATTTTGGAACAATCGCCCGATGTGTTAGGAGCTATGACGCGGTGCATTTTAATTGGATGAATAATTGCGGCAATTATACATTTCGAATTCAAATTTTAAAATCGTTTTAGCTGGCCACTTGAAAAAAATAATCGTTGATTGGAACAATAACAATCTAATATGTTTTTGAACACGGAAACCGTATTCCTTTGCTGCTGGTACGTAAACGAACAAAGAACGCTATTTCCTACTCCTGTTCCCTGATGCGAATTGTATGTAAGGCACAATCCCTTGTGTACCTTACTTACTAAGTGATATCATAGAATAATGAATAGGTGAAGGTTTGCTATTAAAGACTGTTTAGTGGCATCTTAGTGTCAAATATTGTAGCGGTTTCAAGAGCATGACAGCAAAAGAGTTTACTGGGAGAGAGAAAGAAAAATCTTAAAAATAAAATCTGGTCGAGATGACTAGCACAACCCTCAGTTTAAAGTTCTTGGCGGCACTAGATGGAGAGTCTTGGTGTTACCATAAAAACAAGAACTTGCCCGTCTCAAAACGTTTAACTTACAGTAACATAATTATAACTTTTTTTAACGCCCACACGAAGGCCTTAAGGTCCCAAACTAGACAGAACCTGTACTATGGTAAACTTATGACAGATATACATACTTTTAAATATATATACACCCAGACACAGATCAAACAGACATGTTCATGTACACAATTGTTTGACCTGTCCGGGGATCGAACCCGGGACCAGAGGCTCAGAAGGCAGGGGTGCCTATAACTAAGCCTACCGGCCTGTCAAGATTATTAATAACTATTAATAAATAATTTAATAATGACATAATAATAAGTTATTTATTAGCTAATAATCACACTTTAAAAAAACTGTGTATTAGTGTTTCATATAATTTTACCTTTACTACATATTTTTTTTGTTTTGTTGCTGCTTACTTCTTATTTGTATATGATTACGAAAACCCTACTTGTCTTATAGTTACACGGAAATTACGTCACTTTCAGTTTATGTTATAAGTAATAACTTAAGTCGCTTTTATTTTATCATTAAATTATTGTCCTATTCAATTCTGTAGTGTAGTTCTGAGTTCGTATCCCGAAGACCACGCGAGCAAAGCCGCGGGCGGTTCAGCTAGTAATATTTAATAAAAATGAACAAGAATCAGACAACATATGCGCAACGATTCATCAAATTAGTCACAGTGCGGTCAGATCCTAACAAAAACTTAACCCTACATCTGCACGTATAAAATAACGACAAACATAGGGTCGGATGGACAATAGTGCCGCCCGGAAGATTCTACGTACCTGTGAATAAAAAAGGATAAAATAATAGCTTGCGTTGCCAAAATTTGCATAATAATGCGTTTGCACTATTATTTCGGACAACAAATGCCTATTATGTCCGAGGGGCAGCTGCTGGCCATTTTTTACTGTCCATTGGAATTTGGATACGGTGATAACAATGTGTGATCATTAGGTCATAGCCCTTTGGGTTTTATATATGGAAAGGTAATAATAAAATAATAAGAATAAAAGAAACAGTGACTATCCTTTAGATACTCTTACGTAGATTTAAGCCTGACATGTTTATTAATGAAAATATATTTTATTTATTAGATCCATAATTTGATAAACTTTAATAAAAATAATATATATGACGTAAATAGTTTAGTGCTTGATATGATTTTGACTTATACTTTCAATGAGAGTGGTCTTGGGTAGACTAAATTATAGTTAATTTATAGACAGTTAAGATATTTATGCATATGATAATTTAATCGAAGCGTTTCTGATGGTCATTGACGTCATTGGAGTTGGTATTGTTCAATCAATCCAACCGACTAAAAATAGGGTTAAGAACATAATTATATTATTTACCGTGACATTGCAGAAAATGCTGTTTGTACAAAAAAAATAATTATAGTTTCTATGCAGTCAAAATATTAATATAAATAGGAATATATAATTTATATTTGATATATAAATTGGATACGTACTGAACATCAAAACTATTTCTACAAAATAAAATTTACATCTAAATTAATCCAAGCTCAGCATCAACGTCAAATTAATAAAACACAAATGTTGAAATAACAATTAAAAGGGTCACGTCACAAAAAATAATACAGATTGTGACATCGGACCCTTCCCATGGACTACACTACTACTAAAAATAAAGAACAGGTATCGAAGGGTTAACTTTAATAATAACTACCGGATTTAACAGAAAAAACGCTCAAGGGTTGATATCAAATGGAGTTGGAAGGATAATAGTATGATAGAAACAAAATATTAGTTTATTAAATTTCAATCATTGGCGTCGCAAACCTACCTAGCCAATAAGTACTGCGACATAAAACAACACTATCAACTTACACTCATACATAACCTTTTGCACTGACTATACAATTGCGACAAGTTTTACCGAAATTAATGTTCGTAGAAATTCATATATAATTAAACGAACAAGAGAAGTTCGATACGGTCAAATAAAATTGAATGTTATTCTAATAATATTTTCTATAAGTACATTTAAAATTACTCTGACTGAATGAGCCATCTAGTAGAGCCGTTGGATCTAAAATCTTGATATTTTGGCAGTCGACGCCTATAGTGTTGTAAACATGCACTAAGAAAGGATTTTTGGAAAGTTTACTCCTAAGAGGGTGCAGCGAACCAAAACGCTGGTGGGTCGGCTTTACTAATTAATTACTAACATCAGTAATCTATATCTAATATATAAAAATGAACCCCTATTTCTCCTGGTGACGCTATAACTTGAGAACGGCCTTACCAATTACATTCATCTTTTTTTTAATATTTTCTAATAATACTTCGTAGAAGGTACTTACATTAAAAATAATTAAGAAAAGAAGGAAAGCCTACTACGCGAACGAAGTCGCGGGCAGTCGCTAGTATGTATTTAAAAATAAGCCCCAATTTCTTCTGGTATACGCTATAACTTGAAAACTGTAGGAACAATCTCGCTAATTCTTTTTTTATTGCGTTAATTATCGCCAGGAGAAGGTTCTTATGAAAGAAAGTCCTAGAAAAGATGGGAGGTTATGATGAGGCTGAAGGCCAAGCCTACTACGCGAACCAAGTCACGAGCAGTCGCTAGTACCTATATAAATATGAACCCCTATTTCTCCTGCAGGGCTATTATGTATCTCAGTTGCTAACAAATGTTGATTGAAATCTTGAAAAATGGCCGCTCTATGTCAGTTTTGGCAACTCCAGTAAGCAAAAATGTTAGTAAGTTAATGACTGGAGTGGACAAAAGTGACATAGAGCCGCCATTTTTTTCGATTTCAATCAACATTTGTTAGCAACTCGAAAACGGATGGAACAATATCGCTAATTCTATTTTATTGTGTTAATTATTGTCAGGAGAAGGTTCCTATGAAAGAAAAACCAAGAAAAGATGGGAGGTTATGGCGAGGCTGAAGGCCGTAAAATAGTTAGTAATAAAATAGGCTAGTAAATATATAAATATACTTAAGTAAGAGATACAAATTTAGAACATACGCTTAAGGTACTCGTAGGTTAAGGTAGCCGAGATAGCTCAAAGAATTAGCAAACTTAAGTATCGATGCATTCTCAGACTCGATAACCGTCGGTGTAGAAAGGCTCTCGACTGGAGAGAGTGTGGTATGCCTTCCAGCTATATGAAGGCACGAACTAGTCAAGGTAGTTGGCAGTTCCTGGATGAGGAAGCCACAGGCCAGCTGTTGATAATGCTGTTTCAGCTGCTTTAGGCTGAATTCAGCTCTAAAACTGCGGGATGGATTTTGATTTAACATTTAGCTTTTTATATTTTCCGCTGAATAGTTATACGCTGTGGTGTGAACAGCAAAATTAACGCAAAACCGTTCGGATTTCTCTATCGCTCGCGGTAGCGAATAACGCCCAGGTCTGAACAGGCCTTTATAGGTTCACTTCGTTTACCTAAGATTTACAAAAATTAAGAAGACATGTCACTCCTAAACTATCTACCAAACGAATTCCAATTCACCCCACAAACGTGCTACATTTTGAAACCGTTCCAATCGTGGGACGTTGTATAAATCTTACTCGGACTAGTGGCTGCTGGAGGAATGAATAAAAATAATTGTCGAGGGACTACCGACCTCTTACTATTCACACGATCTTTGAGTGACAGGGTTGTCGCGAGCATGGTTACCTTAAATTATTCTAAATTTAAGCTACACCATATTCTAAAATAGTCTTGTTACACTAACATTGACAGAAATACTATATCTGATTGAATAATTTAAGAAGGTACGAGTAATTTTAGAATTTTGAAAATCTTAATGTCACAGAATTTAGTAGGTAACGTTTGAGTTATCATAAAAGTTTGTTTGTCCAAAGGTTATTAATAAATATATCTAGTCGTTGACCGGAAACATGTAACTGTAAGTACAGCAATTTTGTATATCAGACAAGGTAAAAAATATGCAATTTCACCTTTTGCAACATTGTTGGCACCTACGTGTTATAAGTTTTATGAAAAAACATAAAGCACTGTTCTACACTAGTTTTAACTAAAAAGCCTAACTTAAGTTACAGTTGAAACAGAAATACAAACATTAAGATAAAAGTTTAAACAAACAGGAAAAGTCGTTAGAGGCAGCCCTGCCGTAAACCCAGACGCTCCAACTTCGGGAAAACTTGCCAACTATAAGTTTTGCTCTTTTTGCATTTTTCCCGTTTTACCCGATTTTTTTTTCTTTTACTCGTTTCCTCGCGCTCGGTCGGTTGAATCTTTTTACTCGTCTGTTGAAAACGTTGTACCCTTTTCAGGAGTTGGCCGGCTATCTTTCTTAAGTTGACTGCTTTGAACAGGGAAAGGAATGGAATCGTCGAATCGTATAACATTTTATCACCTCGGTTTTTTTTAAGTTATATGTCATAGGTATAGATAGCAACATCAATACTATTCATATAAATACTGAGAATATACCATTAAACAGCAGATATAGATGAAAAAATATGGTTTAAGATGCAATTATTCTTCCGATACGGATGCCATATTTTATAAGACATCTCCTTAAATCCGTTGACTTGCCATTCGCCATAATTGGCCAATAATACAGTAGATTTCGCAGAAATCAACCTACTTTTCCAGGAACTGCAACGTGTGTGGTTAACGAATACGTTAAGACTTATTGCCGCGTATGCCTATATGCTTTTGACTCGTGTCTATATACGTCTTGTATGTAAATGAATTAAATAATAAATATAACATTTAATCTTCAAAATGTAATCTTGTACGCACAGTAAAAACTGTAGCAGTAGAAAAAGAAGCACGCTAAAAGTTGAAGAGTAAGAAATGTTACAATTAAATTTATGAACTTACTTATCTATTAACCCTGTCTATACCCTGATAATTAAAACAAAAGGTTTATGAAACGCACGTAAATTTACATCTCTGGTACGTATAGGGTTAAAAGAAGCTTTATTTAAAAGACGCCATAAATATCTCAGAGCCCATTGAATCTCAATAAAAAGTATCTAGTGTAACTATCATGTTATTCCTGGTTATAATCACATCAACTTTGTTCTAAATTTCGTTCAGTCCTTTCAGGTATTTCAGCGTAAAGAACTATACACACTATACACATTCATTCACTCACGAACTTTAGTTCTTTCATATTTAACTGTAAATTGCTAATAACTACGAACTACTTAACATAAATCGATAATACTGTCACTTAAAAATAACTACATAGTTTCATTAGTATATCCCACTTGCCAATAAAAAGTCGGTACTAATACCAATTACTAACTCGTTGTCTCGCGATTCGCCATATTTGGCCAATAATACAATAGGTTTAGATTTAATGATGTATAACTCATAAAGAACGTAGTTCACTTACAATGAGCTTAAAATACTAAAACTAATTAAGAACTAGTTAATATGAAATAAAACATATTATTATAAAATATCCAGTTTTCTAGTGGTATGGACTTAAAAACATGTTCATATTTATACTTTTTTGGGTTAGTTTTAAACATATGTATATTCTTACAGTTTAAACATCGTTAGGTATCTTATTAAATAATTGTGCACCCTCAAACAAAATGTTTCTTTTACCGTAGTTAGTTCTCGGAGTATTTACTTTTATTTTATTAGTATTTTTTCTTAAACTGCATGTAAATGACCTTTTTGTAAATGTTATTTTGTGTGTATTTTTCAGATACTATTTTTTTTACCAAAACACATGTTGTGTATATATAGCTGGTTAAAATTAAATATCTTGGTTTGCTTGTAAATAATGCGTGTATTAGTTAGGTAGTCATAGTTAAAAATTGTTTTTGTTAGTTTATTTTGCGAGATTTGTACGTTTTTCAATACGGTACACTAGCTTTCATACGCCACAATAAGTAATGCGTCTTTTTGTTGATTATTATACTCGTACTACCATGTATACACACTTTAGTTGTTCTGCCACTAGTACTGCAGTATTGTTATAGTAATACTATCCTAACTTCCTAATCCTAATATATAATATTATACATGGCAAAGTGAGTTTGTTTGTTTGTTACGCTTTCAAGCCTAAACGGCTGAGCGGATCGTAATGAAATTTATCAAGGAGATAGACTATATCCCGGGAAGAACATTGGATACTTTTCATCATCATCATCATCATCATCATTCATCACGACGCGGGTAATATCGTGGAGCGGAGCTAATATTTTTATTGTATATTACAATATTGTATATCTAGTAACCACAGTTGTATGAATTAGTGGATGATGTGCCCAGGAAAAAAGGTTACCTATTTTAAGAATCGCAAAAGCCTATGAAATCATGATCTCTGTATATTTTTCTATGTACAGAGCAAAGTAGAAACTTCTTAGCCTTACTCAGGATTGCATAACATGAAGTTATAAATGATGTTAGTGATGGTTATGCAAAGTCTGAGTGAACCATGTAAACGCAGCGATTAATGTTATAGGGAGCGGATGTTCATACGGTATTCACCCCTATCGATCCCAGACTAGAGGAAGGCAGATAACTAATTTAGAAACACTATTTATGGGATACGGTCTGCTAAGTCAACTGAGAAAATGTCCTTTTACCCGTTCCTTCCTGACGCTTACACATTTACAAGGTGAAATTTGTTACTGGCAACATTAAAATTATCTAAAAATAAACTATCTTTGCGGAAAGGTAAATGATAGAGGAGTATACAATTTAAAGTTGTTAAACAGGAGTGATTTCAATTTCGAACAGCAAAAATCATCTCCAAGCATGTCTATGTTCATAGAAAACTCCTTAAGTTTTTATTTGACCACTGAAGCATTCGCGAGATAGCGACGCGCCGCGGTGGAAATTAAAAAAAGAAAAATAGCGGATTCCATTCAGGATAAAACTTTCTACGAGCGAGGGTTAAGACCTCTAGAGAGATACTTTTTATTGCTTTTCTTTCGGCTCAAACAAATTTTAACCGAGTAATTTTAAACTCAATTTGTTTTCGCGACAATTTCGAAACACGAATATTTTATCGCGTATGAAAACAAAATGGCGGACCGATATCCATATTTAACGTGCGTCAATACAAATTTCGCCCGTCGAACGCAGGTGGAATACTATTATATTCTTTTTTCATGCCCACTGGCCACCCCAAAATAGTTGGGGTGAGAGGGTGGGAAATAGTTGGGTGGGTGTGCGTGACCCCTCCCGTCACCCACTGGGGTGGGGTCACCCCTTCCCCCGCGGGTATTGCACTTACCATGTGTGCACGCAAATTCATGCCCAATAATTTAAATTTCCGATAGCTATGATTAATGCTGTATTAATTTTATGTATGCGGCACTACTTTATAGCTACGATAATATTTTTAGTAGTTTATTAATTTAATTTGAAATAATTACACACCTAGCTGTTTACTTAACACTCATGGTTTGGTTTCCAATATTTGTTATTTGGTGTTTGTGATGGAAGTAGTTTCAAAAAGTAATTTATTTCAGTACTTTAGATATTAAAAGTCAACAAAACTGTTTGGGTGTCCACCAAACATTTCAGTCGACGCATGTAAATGTTACGTAGATATAACTATAGTTAGGTACAACGCCATGGGATAGGCAAACATCTAACTTTGTATATGTCCGTGTGCAGACATAGTAGGTAGGTATGTATATATTCCTATTGAAGCTGACCCCTCTACGTCTATGCAAGTCCTATTGGAATCTCTTGTAATACCTTCATTGCAAATATCCGTGATGACCAAAAAACAAACATTTAGAATTACAAATCATATTCGTGAAGAGAAATAAACACGATATGAATAAGTTTAAAGTTCTTCGAGATTTCAAATTAATGACTGGCGAAAATCCGAAAATATTCAGATGCTGAATGGCGAGAAGTCTGCGTTCCATATTCAAAAATAAATTCGCAACACGCACGCGCTGTCGGCCTGTCGTGTTTTATAATCGACGTGAAACGTCACGCTTTAAAGAAAATTTAATTTCAGAATGTTTGTTTCGCAAATTAATTGGAAAAATGTTATTAAAACTTTTGATTGCATTTTATCTTCGCATTCTGATTAATGACCAACACACAACCTTACAAAAATATAATTAACGTATAACTATCGTATTAACATTTTGTCGTTAGGGTTGCCCTGTTTAATTTTTATTTTCCCATACCATTCAACAATTAAATCATCATGTGGACCAACATAAAATAAAAATACTCTTTTTGAAAAAGGAACAAAAAATTGTCTATGGTCTGTGATTTATTATTTTTAAAGCTGCTAAGTACAGGCAAAGGCAAGAATGTTTTATGCCTACGCGATGCCAGTCAAAGGTGCTTGTATAGCTGCAGGGAAGTACTTTTGTATGTAAATCGAATGCGTAGGCTTCGTTCGTGTTACCTAGCTCTTTGTTAGTGTAAGGATTTAGAATAACTATGTGCAGGCTGTTAGTAGGATTATTATATTCCGGGTTTATTATTATTGTTACAGTAAATAATTAATGTTTTTATTTATTGAATCTATTTCATTTAAAGCTCTTTGTGAATTAGTTAGGTTTATATGAATATAATTGATTAGTTAATCTACGGATAGTTCAAAAATCCGTTAGTTATCTAACCTTAATTCTGTTTTACTTACGGTGAGCTGCTATTTAAAAATCCGTATAATAATTTGTTACATAATTATGTAGTTGTAATCATCAAATTTTAAATGTATCATCTTTTAAAAATCACTCTACACTTTAAAATTGCAATTTTAGTTAAGCTAAGCAGGCTTTAGTGCTTTGAAAAACATATTTTAAAAATCACTCAATTCTAAAAGTATCGGTAATAGCCAGTTCCCAAATTTATTTATTATAAATACATTAAAATAATGTTCTATTATAAAATATATATACTTCAGTGTTCAACTTGGCATAATAACTCTAAATAACCTAACCAAACATATGTTTGGTAATCTTAACTAATGTTAGCATAGACAATTCAAAATTAACAAATCCATAATAAATTCAAATTCACAATCTAAGATACCATCCTTAAACATCGCTCGTCCCAAACTGTGCTAAGGCGAACGCCTTTCCCTTGCCTACATTTATTCATAGAGAAATAACAAAAATATCCATAGACAAACCGACCAGAAAACGTTGACCCTTCACGTTTGTGCAAGATAGACCGTTATAAGAAGTCAAGTGGGGTCAGTCGGGACTGGACGCGGAACGCGTAGGTTGAATAGGTTGAAAAATGGCGGAGCGGTACAATGGCATACGAACAGCGAACCCGGAAGAATTCGCAATAGACATGATTAATCTATGGTTTGTGTTAGTTTGAGATAAAAATAATATTAAAATATTTTCTACTATATACTTAACAAATTTACTGCACACAATTAATGCTATACATAAGCTACTGGATTATTAACAATAAAACAATTTAATGAAGAATAATCATTTATTTATTTTGTGTCTGGACATTTTAGATTGATTTTAATAATAAAATATGTGCCTTGTTGATAGACCATTATATATATTTATATATACATATATTAGCTTAAAATTATTATCACAATAAATTAATAACCCGGAAAAATATTTATTAATTACTCATATTACAAACAGACGCTATGACATAATAATTGTATGGTAGGTTTCAATTTTACACAAGTAAACATATTTATACATAACATAATTATTAACTGTTATGTGTATTTAGATAAACAAGTTTATCTCATAGTAATAACTAATAATTAATAGAAGCTCATTATTTATAAAACAATTATATGAAAAACATCACGTAAAACGAAATACTTATGAAAACGACTTCTTTTGATACCTATTTTTTGTACTTGATAAGTTTGTTTGTACGTGATTACAGAGCTCTGTTAGTATATTGGTTTATGTATGTGGCTCATTATAAATTAGTCACGTACAGTACAGGGACATCCCAGTGTGTTAAATATTTGCCCTAGCCAGGGTACGAACTTGTCACTAACAACTTAGCTAACGTAGCCGTCTCCTAATAATACTCCGATTGTTAATAGTAATGTCATTAATATTGCAATACCATTTACCTACAGTAGATCGTGCTAAAATTTTCTTTTTCAATCATGTAAAACTACATTCCATCTATTTAAGCCAGTACCATTCCAAGCTCAAATAGTGCACCAAACAATCATCCATAAAATATCCTGCCCAGGCGCATAAAATATATTAAACAACGCAATATTTTACCAACACTTTTATCTGAGACCAACCTAATAAAACTATGTCTGTAAAATTTAGTGCCAATAAATATAGCTATTGGGACCGTTAGCGGCAGATTAGCTATACAGAGATAGGACAATATATCTATTCGTTTAGACGCGTCAAACATGTACCAGGCATATATCTGGTTGCATCGAGGAAATAATTCTGCAATATCTTTGTACAGACGCAATGTATAATACGGACGCATTCTTCTCAAACATGCAAAATCACTAACACAACTCCGCAGGACTACAAGTACGAAGTAGTTACAGTATGGGAAGTGCTTGGAAGTTCTCAGATTATTTGTACGCACACTTGCATACATACGTAATTAGCGGTAAGGCTATGTTAGGCAGGGAAAGTATTAATGGTTGTACTATTTTTGTTGTGTACACGATTTACATTTATATTTAATCAGTTTAAGTTAGAACTTGACTTGGGTTGCCATATTCATTGTGTGTATACGTATTTTTACATTTATTATCAACATCTAAACAGTCTTGTTCTAGCACTACGGTAGTTTTCATTAATAAAGTATTCATTTTGTACTTGAGTCAATGACAATACCTAACTTATAATATTCTAGTTTTAGCACTATAGCTAGATTCTGTAGTTAGCAGTACCTAATCTAATTAACTTTAGTTATAAATTGGTTTTATTAAATTGATAAAACACACAGATTACGAGACATATCTAAATCTAAACTTTATATAATGAATAACAAAATTTTATTATCACATTTCTATATCCGTCATCAATTACCTGTTTCAGACAAGTTTCTTATACTTTTCATTCGATTTGTCATGATATGATAGATTTGAAATGTTAGTGTTGTTTTTTTGATATTATTTTGTCATAAAAGTGATGTAATTTTATTTTGCGAATAACATCACTGCCCTTACTACTTACACGTCGTACCACGAGATATACTCATGTCTGTGTGTGCCTTTCTCTGTACGCGTGCACAGTCAATGACCTATGCATTTGCCGGAGTACAGGCTAAAAGTATGCGTTCGTTTTATTATGGTCTTATTTTAAAAATGGTGTGCCGGTCATCGGTTTCTTCCGTTGGGTTAGGTCGGGATTTTGGCGCGAAAACGGATTCGGGGCATTCGACAGGAGAA
The DNA here is from genome assembly GCA_917880725.1 of Selenia dentaria. Lineage (NCBI taxonomy): Eukaryota > Metazoa > Arthropoda > Insecta > Lepidoptera > Geometridae > Selenia > Selenia dentaria. The sequence continues at coordinate 6,024,477 of OU862901.1, read as the reverse complement.
CTGGTTGGTTGACCGCTGTTGTGTAATCCCGTAGGGTTACCGTTACGCGTTCGAATTTGGAACGGTTCATTTGTTTCGGATCTCTTTTTTTCTTTATTATGATGTATTGATTTAGGTATTGAGTTTTTTGTTTGTTTGTGGATTCTAATAATTAGTCTCTTTTATCTAGTAAAATCTCACTAGAATCGGAATGTTACCAGTAACCTAAATTTTTACCACATTCAAGTGTACCAGATATAAACTAAAATTGTAATCACTACATTAAATGTCTATAGATATTAGTAACGCATAGAAAAGTAAATACAATTCCAAAATCAATGAATTCTTACTTTTCCACACCTAGTAAATATTATTTCTATCTAGATAACTATAAAATAATTATAAGTATGCACTTAATTATGGTAATGAATGATGATCAGTTTATCAAAATGCAATTGTTATATAAAGTTATTTTATTAATTTCCGATTAGAAAGCAGTGAAACGTTGCTATCAGAAATGTGTACCTTATATGATTAACTTATTAATGATTATACCTACTATGAGGAAGTTTATTGCATTAGTAGTAGATAGTTTTAGAGTTTTCAAATGTTTACTTCTTAGCTTTATTGATGAAAATATCTTCGTGGAGAAGTTTTATATGCATTAACTTATTATTTCCCCTCATAAATTTATTTCAACGTTTAAGCGTTTAATACATTTTAAATAACCGTTATTGTCTCAAGTATATAACTTAGATCATTAAGCAGGGTTACTGACCAACATTTAGCTTTTTACTAACTTAAAACCACTTGAAACCGCTTAGACAGAGCACGTCGATTAAGCAGCCAGACGGCCTCTTTTGGTTTAGGCTCGATTTTTTCATGTTGCTCTTAATTTTGTGTTTAATGATTGCTCTTACTAAAAGCTCTATAATTGTATCAAAATTAGTATAGTTAGCGATCATAATGTAAGTCCCTATTAATAAAAGAATTTTCAGAATCCTATAGGCTCTTTGAAATAAACTCTTACGTCCATATTCACATTTCAGAAACAAATTACCACTTTAAATTATAAAAAATACATAAATATTTAAAGAATATTAAAAGTAGAAATAAAAACTAATATATAATCCCCATGGTGGGGGGAAAAGCGGCCAAAACTCAAACAGCCGCGTTAGCAGCATTACCACGCTGGATAGAAATCCTAGCTGTTTGCAAAAGTAGGCGTTAGATTTTCAGTCACCCGTCGCTTCAACCGAAAAAAAACATTGTTTTAAAATGTTTTAGATATTAGGGAAGTCTGACAACTTCAACATTAGACCTACCGCTAGCCCTTACTTTACCCGCGTGGTGGATTGATTCATATTTATCTCTTTGAAAGGATGATTGAAAGGAGGAAAGCAAGACTGCTTGAAAGGGCAATGTTGGCTGCAGGCTACTTCCAACCGGTCCTTTTGGACTCTATGGGCTATGTGCGGCAGTAGACGGCATACTGCTGAGATGATGATAACGATAAGCGTCTAGATTTGTTTCAACACCATCATAACAAGCATAACCTTTCAGGGGAGCGCCCCTACAAATGCCACCTACCAGACTGCGGGCGCGCCTTCATTCAACTGTCCAACCTGCAGCAGCATCTTCGCAACCATGATGCCCAGGTGGAACGGGCTAAGAACAGGCCCTTCCACTGTAACATATGCGGAAAGGGCTTTGCGACTGAGAGCAGTTTGAGGACACATACTGCCAAGGTCAGTATCTAGTGGTTTTGTAAGAAATTTGTAATTCCGTTTAAGACGTAAGTCTGTGTTTGTGAATCTATTCAAACTGCCAGATTCTTTAGTCTTTAAGAATTTCCTGAATGATACAGTAATAATGGAATACTCTTCTTTTTATTATAATGTACTTGATGTTAGGGTAATTCTGGTGTCCGTCTGTCTATAGCTTCCACCCTCAAGTTTGAAATTCTGTTACTAAACACCTAACAGTGTGTTCCGGCAGCTGATCATAAGAGAGTCGCTATTTTAGGTTAAGTGTGACCTTTGAATGCATCATCACTGGTCATCAAGTGAGATAGTGGTCAAGCACTAGCCTATTAAGAGTATAAAAATATTATTATGTCACCTAAATGACGAGATTATAGCTCCTTTTTGGTAAACTGTTCGGATCAGAATATAATCTTTGGTAAAGTGTTTGTAACAGAATATTATTTTTGGTAAACTGATTGGATCACAATATTCTTATAAGTAAACTGATTGGATCCGAATACTCTTCTTGAAAAATTGATTAGATCAGAATATTCTTTTTTGGTAAACTGGTTGAATCAGAATAATTTTGGCATTTCATACACGGCCCCCATACAGCATGCAACTTTTCTTTAAATTTCTTCGAACTTACTAATAAGATACAATATTATTTATTATCTGAAGGATAGTAACTATTGATCGGTTGAAATCTCACTGTACTCAACATTTTCTTTTATCATGGCGTTGACAGTGGGAGAAGTGGCATTTGCGGCAACTCTGTGATAATTAACAATGAAAATTGTACTGGATCTATATATTGACCATTATATTTTTAAATAACAATATTTAAGTCGAAGTGTGTCTTCGTCCTTAAATTATTTTCTAAGCCATCGCTAAAGTCCAGTTTCACCAGCCAGGCCACTACCCACTATTACTTAGATTTTTATTTTAAAATTTAAATGTCTATTAGAGATAAAGAAAAAAAATATGCAGCATTTAACTACGTACATTTTCTATTTTATTTCTTTTATCATTTCTTATAAAACCAATAATTTGGTCCTTATGTTTTATTGAAACTATGTCAAATTCAAAGTACGCAAATTATTTATTTCTTTTGTTTTTAATACTCTTATATTTTGACTTTACCAAAATTCACTTTCGGCCGTTTATGATTTCAAAATTCTCTTTCGATATTTCTACTTGTTTTATGTGCTTGTTTGTACTTTCGCTAATCTTTGAAATGCTATGCCCACATCGCCACCGCCGGTGGACACAGGAGCTTCAGCTGCACCTTGGTGTTTTGCAGCAACACGCGGCGCTCATGATAGGGGGCGCAACCGCCACCCCATGCCCAATATGCCACAAAGTCGTATTTGGGGGCGAAGCTCTAGTAGAACACATGAAGAATACTCATAAGGACCCCAATGCGTCCGGCGTTGCCAGTAAGTTTCACCGACACGTGCTCGGGTTTTGGGTTTCGTGATTCGCGGAAAAATAACGTCCAAAACGTCTTTTTTTATATGATACCAAGTGCTTGGTTAATTTTAAAAAGAGACGTAGTCGTTCTTTTTTTGTCCTATATTTTAGTTTTAAGAACATCTCTTTTGTGGCCAGCACTTTTGTAATCTTTCCGAGTTATGTATTAAAGTAAAACTGCAAAGCTGAATAAACACAAGAGAGATTTATTAGCTCATAAGTTCTGCCACTGGAAGTTTGTAGATAAAATTTTTGCCGGTCATCATCGTAATAATAGCCTGCGCCGTAAAAACCATTTTGCAACAATATTTTGCTTTATAAAAGCTTCCAGTTGGCACAAAGCCATAAGGGGTGTTGGTTTTGCGAAATCAACGGTATAACAAAAACGTATCGTCTCCATAAATCTAAGCTAACTTAATAAATAAGCTCGGTCGGTAACGCATTTCGAGGGAGTGTATGTTATTGTTTTAAAGTTATTGGAAGGTTACTGTTTTGCAAACATTTCTTGTCCAATACATTCTTCGGATGGCGTTCCGACTGTATTATCATAACATGTTTTGTTTACGTATCTAATAGTCACTTTCCCATTTCTATGGAAGTTTTTGTTTCCGTTATGTGTTCCGTTAATTGCTTTATGTTTTGGTTTTTGGATTATTATCCTTACTACGAATTACATTGATTTACTTTTAGTTGTGTTTGTTATCTGTTTCATTTTGAGTTTATTTTGTAACGTTATTATTTTTAAGATTGTATAGACGATTTTTGGAACCGTCTGGTATATCCCCCATTTTTCACCTTGTAGTTTCAAGTTTCAAAAGGTCTTCAGCTGAGTCATTACAGATAACCCTAATTTGATAAATACCAGATCCCGACATCGTCTACCTCCGCAACTAACATTGCAACAGTACTAACCTGTTTGTTTTCTTTCTCTCCTCCTTAACCCACTAACCTGCCCATTCCTGGTGACGTGAAGGTCCTCCTGCCACGTCACCGTACCCAGCGCAAGCTAAACCTACTGATCCTTATATAGCGAAGCGGAGGACTGCAAACCACCCCTGTCCGGTTTGCGGAAAGCACTACGTCAACGAAGGTTCCCTAAGGAAGCACCTGGCCTGCCATCCAGAGACACAGCTGACCAGCAGTCTGAGGATGTGGCCGTGTTCTGTTTGCCAGGCTGTGTTTACACATGAAAGTGGTAAGTTCAGGTTATGGGCTGAATTGTACGCCAATTAAGCTTTGAAGAAGCAGAATACAGATCAATATGTCACGATAGGAGCGTATTATGCAGTATGAAAAATATTAATGTATACTAATAGGTATCATAGAGAGGAAATATTTATATTTTTGAATGTTTGTAATCAATAAACTCAAAAACTGCTGGACCGATTTCCAACATTATTACAATATAACATTATCTTTCAGTAACATAGGCTATATGTTTTCATTCGTTATCATCATCATCCGTCACCACGCGGGTGAAACCGCTGAACGCTGCTGGCAAATTCAAAAAAGTCCGAAATGGTTAATTGAAAACACTAAAACGAGGTATCGCGTCATTTAACCAGATGAGTTGATATCAAGACGCAAGGGTTCATAATGATGATGTCTTTTATTATTAGTATATTTATCATAAGCAAGTATTGATTAATAATCAATTATTAAAATGGTTATAATTATTATACTGCCATCAGAAGAGAAAAAGTAGTGCCATGTGGATTCTTAGCATTAATTATGATTTACGATTTCCAGGACTCCTCTCCCATATGGAACACATGAGGATGGAACCGAAGCATCAGTTTGCAGCCCAATACGTTTTGTCCCGAGCTGCAGCGGAAAGACGAGAGCGTGACCTCCTTGCAGCGGTATCTGCTGGAGGGTCTGGTCTTTTGAATCTTGCGCCACCATCCCCTGCACATTCAGATTCATCCTCCAACGGCAGACTTTCTTCTTCAGCCGGTTCTGAAGCAGGTGGAGCAGTAAGCAAGCTATCTGAATTACTCCGATCTGCAAACAATGGGCACCAAGCCTATCCTGACGAAAGAGTAGCGGCGATTGCAGCGGCTGCAGCGAACATGATGGCTCAGCCTGGTGAAGGAGCCAACGCAGTACAAGTCGCCGCAGCGAACTTGGTATCAGCAATGAGGCAGCAATTGGCAAGAGAACCAGCTCAACCACCGGCGGAAACACCACCTGCTCCTTCTGAAGCAGCCCTAAGGATCCAACAAGCGGAAGCGTTGCTGCGAAGTCAAGCTGAGGCTTTGAGACTAGCCGTATCGCAAGCAGCGGCCGCTCAAAACGAGGCTGCCAGCCCATTGCGACACAACGGAGGATTTCCTCCTCAACCGACTGATGCCAGTGGACAGTTATCACCAGAACTTGTTGAAGCTTTTAGAATCGCACAAGAGCAAAGACTGGAGCAAGCTTTAAGATTGCACGACCCAAGGATGTTGGGTTTCAATATTCCGTCACCAGCTCAGCAGGTGGCTCAGCAAGCAGTGGCTGCGCAACAGGCGGCTGCTCAGCAAGCTGCTCAGCAAGCGGCTCAACAAGTTGCTCAACAAGCAGCACACGCAGCACAAGCTGCTCAGCAAGCAGCTCAACAAGCCGCCCAGCACCAACACATGCAGCATCAAGTGGCTCAGGCTGCTCAAGCAGCGCAAGCCGCCCAGCAAGCTGCCCAACAAGCTGTTCACCTCCAACAAAATCCTCAACCATGAAAATTCAACTATTACTAATCCGATGCGATTTCGAGCCGATCGTCAAAAACTAGGTTCGTGATAGCAAAATTGTAATGGTATAAGGTACTTTATGGTAAATTTGTTTTCGGAACGCGAATGAAATCGCCTTTGATTAGTAATAACAATTCTTTTTTAAATTTTGAGTTTAATTATTTTTAGCCAGTGAAAGTATACAATGAATAAAGTAACACTACGTTTTAGATAGAACTAACTGTTGTGTAATAAGAAAATTTTAGCGAAAACATAGTTGTACATAAATTGAAGGATATGTACCTAAAATAGTTGAAAAGTTAAGCAAAAAATGGAACAAAAACTCGCCCGAACAAAATTAGATGTAGAAACAATTGACAAATAATATGCAGTGCAATCTTCAACCTTTAATTTGTTTGATTATTATTGAGTGTTAATTAATATTAGAATATATTTATTTTTATTAGCTTTAGCACAAACAGTGTATTTATTAGCTTAGTACAAACTTTTGGATGTGCCAAACTGATATAGGCACGTTTTATCGCATTTAGCGAAATTTATTGCAATAATGGACGATTATTAGTTGCATTATTAAGTTTCCATAGGCCAATATAAATTATAATTACCTTATTAATAATAATATTATTTTTCATATTATAACTTTCACGCAATAACACGTCTTATGCTAGTCACGTTTTGAACGCACAAAATATTTCTATTTTAAATCAAAATTTCAAAAATATATTATTATTTTTTCCAGATGTTCTTTGAAGAGTTTCTTTACGATTATATTTTTTTATCATTAATGCCATATTAGATATTAAAATTGTAAATACCTTAGGCCTGTTACGTAAATGTTAACGCTTTTGTTTTAACATAATTATAACAAATTACGTTTTATTTTTACTATACTTACGAACATTTTTATTTTACAAAAAGGAATTATTTACAAACTATTATGTATAGTTGTATATAAAATTACTGATTTATTTTTTGTTCAGAAGACTGCCGTTACTTATTTTTTGTAAATAATCGATTGATTTTTATTGAGATATATATATATAAATAAATAATAACTATAAAATAGCGATTTTCACTGAAACAGACGAGACAATAACAACTTAAAAATAAAGTCGATGCAGAGGAAGACAAATATGAAAAAAAAAACAATATACTCTTCGACGAATTACTATACTTGAACAACCATATAAAACACGAGACATTCTTCTTCATCATGGATGTTAACTCAATAGCCCAAATAATTATAAATATTTATTTTTTATTTTCATATCGTAATAACCTACTAACTACAATAGCCCGAAATAAGTTTAAAAATGGTTTACAATGAAGCACTTTTGCTTTTAAACCAAAACAAGCATATTACAATATGCTATACAGTTGCCGAACAATAGTATTATAGATTTAAAAAAATGTAAAGAAGTCCTCCTTCGATCTGGATTTGGGGAAGGAGTTTTTTACAATTTATCATTACGAGAATGTCAAGTGTTGCCGAATATTAATTCTTTTAATATTATCATCATGTATTATAGATAAGTCACAGTTTATGTAGACATTTTGAACCTCCTTTCTGGTTCATTGTGTTTATATGAATTGTAATAATCTACGTATAATCGTTATAGGTAAGGTATTAAGTAAGCTGATTTTAATGTACGTAATGATTTCATTCTTGAATTAATTATAGTATTGCCGGAACAGTAGCATTTTGTAAAAAATACTAATGTGACGGCAGTGTCTATGTAATAGAAAATAAAACACAATGCAATAGCCCAAAAGATAATTTCTTATTTGTGTCGTGTTTGTTTGTGAACGTGTTTTTTTCATAAACATTTCTTTCAAGATTATTTATTATTTTTATATACAAAAAATTTCGGCCGTTTTTTACTATAATTTGGAATGTAAAGGAAAGTACCAACCAGGCGCGAAGGTTTACCAATAAAGATAATATTTTCTGGGGAACGTCAAAAAATTACCTATTAGATGACAAAACATAATTTTTGACTGACAAAACAAAATGAAACAAAAAAATATGATTATGAAACAAAAATTCAAAGTGAATTGATCGCTATTTATGTAAAAATATGTCCTCATAAATTTAATATATATATAAATTAAATATAACAACAAAAGAAGTTCCTATGAATATTGTATAAATGGTATTGTTTTAAATTTAGGTCTTAGTAGAAGGAAAAATTTATGGACGTTTGGTATTTTTAAAGTTATAACATCGTGTTAGGAACTAAACTCGAGCGAAACCGAGTTGTACAAATAAAAAAAGCACGGATCATGAATCCTAACATTAGATTTTTAGATCAAAAGTTACGTTTCCAAGAAAGTGTTCATGTCACTGCAGTCTACATTTTTGTGGGGAAAAAATGTATGTAAAAAGAAAAAAAAATTAAAAACATAATAATTGGATTTCAAAATATATACATTGTATTTAAAAATGTACATTGAAATTATTCTTCGGTATTAAAATTTTAGATAAGATTTATGGATAAACTACAAAAAAACTTCCCAAAATAGGTTTATTCAATTATTTAGGATAGACACCCCACAAAAATGTAGACATCATATTTAGGTACTGTGATCATCGAAATGGAATAGTTTAAAAAACACATCGTGTCTACAGGTTGTCCGTGGTTACTTTTAAGTTTTTGATGGATACATTTTCTAATGTTAAAAAAAATATGAAAAAATGAATGGTTTTCTACAATTATTTTATGATGAAATAAATTCCATAGTTAAGCTGTGTACATTTAATAATATGAAGCCTAATTACTTGTGTATCAGCGATTTCTTATGTCGCTGATCGGTCAAAGTATAATAAACTAAAGAAACAATGTTCAGTTTATTATACTTTGGATTTAGTATCAATAGTACTGGATTCAGTTGACGTGTTTTGACATGTGGATAATAGGGACCCCACATGGATTTTAATTCTAAGGCGCTGTCAGTTGTATTTTTTAATAGAATGGATACGACGACCTCAATCTAGTTTTATTGGCAATTTGAAGTTAAATACATTGTTTTACATAATTGTTTTCATGTTAATTTTTTGATGTTATTGTTCAAAACAAATTAAAATTAACAACGCAAACATTTTTTTAAAACATGGACAATAATGTCCGTTAGCTAAGAAAGAAACAAATCGCTACGGCCATCTTGCGATTACATTACATTATTAATTTAGTAATTGTGAAAAAATGACATGAAATGTGCTCGTCTTACGTTAGGTACAGTTTTGAATAAAATATTTTTGGGATACATTTTACACAAATAAAATAAACTGTCAAAAGACAAAACAAATTTCAAATTAGCGGCGAACACATGTCATGACATTTTTATTGTTAAGTTTTTATTGATATCTTGCAGTTGGTTTTTATTACACATCCTCATTGACTGTTAAAGTTTTTATTTAAAGCTTCTTGTTTTCTGTTATAATATTTAGCTTGTTTTTATTATGAAATATATAGCTAAATATACATTTATTAATATATGATAAGCGTAGACAGGATAGCCAGGTTTTCAATTCATAATCTCACATAGTAGTAATAATATATAATCTTTTAATAATAAGTTAGCGTAATCAATGTAATGTAATTCCGTACGAGTCATTTATAAATTTATTATTATAATAAACGAATACTTTTATAAATGATGAAAAATGAAATATAAATTAAGCACAGGCTTTTTTCAGAAAGGGCAGGTGTGCTTAATTTGTATTTTGTATGTAGAACAACGAAATAAAAAAATACATAAACACAAAAAAATATCAATGTCATAGTTATTAATTATTACTCGATGTTATTACGGGAGTTATTATGTCCCAACCAAGCGTCGTATCCATTTTAAAAAGAAAATATGTATAAAAACAGAACACTACACGTGCGTTGAATAAAAATATAACATACTTAGTTTACTTTGAATATACAATTTTGAAATTCAAAAATACTGTTTTCGAAATTACATGAGATTTTTACAATTAAAAAACTAAAACATTATTGGAAATTTGATCTTAAAATCTTTATTATGAAGATAATTTAATCACTGACAGCGCATTCCATTTTTGTCTACTTAATGTACGCCTAGCCTCTTAATGTCACTTTGGCATTTACGTTGTTCAAAATTTTGTTTTTTGTTAAATACATAGTTATGTGTGTATTATTAGAGCGAAGATCATTGGGCAAGCAAAACAGACACAAGCGACAAACCACTTTGCTCTCATGTTACACATACGACCTTTCACTTCACTAGTAACTAAATTGAACTTTACTTAAATGAACGTTGCGACTAAATTGAACACTACCTACTTTTTATAAAAAATTAAGCATACATAGTTGCTTCAATTAGTGAGCAAAATTGACATAATTATGCTCAATGATAGTAAGCAAAATACAACAAAAAAAATTTTTCAGTATTGTACCAAATTTATTTTTTCGATATTGGTTTTAAATGCAACTAAAATACTGCTCTAGCTAGTGAGGTGAAAACCAAAATAATTCATACTTATATTAATATTCAAATCCCCAATTGGTGTATTTCTAGTCTTGTTTACGCAATATCTTTTTTATTATTGTTAAACAATATCGTGTTTAAACAATACGAACAAAAAACGTGACATTTTCGGAAAAATAATTGTAATTTGAGATTGTAAATGGAAAAATAATTGTAAATTCAAAATTATTGTATTTCGGCATAATGAAGAAATTGTAAAATTCAAGTTTAGACATTAAAATAAAATTACGATTAGGTAGAAGTCAAAATTCGTGTTTGGCATGTTCTTGTATTAAAATAAATAAAAAATGAATGTATATAAATTTTAGGGATGTGATGTGATTATTGTACCTAATCAGTGTTTAAGCATCCATTACATGTTGGAATATTTCTAATTAATGTAGATGACGTCATATAATAAGAATCACGAGTGTTCACGACAAAATAACTTGTTTTTATTATTATCTTTATTTATATTAGAGTTACATCCTGTATAATTTTATTATTAATCTTTATAATTTTTTAACATAAACGATGCCATGTTTTAATTATTTTAGATTTAATGATGTGTTTATTGAAATATATTTTTTATAAAAGTTATATTTTTTTGTATACTCGATGTAATACGAACTGCTATGTAATTAATAGTTAAGTTTTAGTGTTGATTTACGTTTAGTTATAAATTTAGTTACAATTTATTGAACAAATTAACCCAATTTAGTATGTATTGTGGGGATGATGAATTATTAATTTTTAACAACGGAAAATGCTTATTGTGTCATTACTGAGATAGTAACTATTATTGCCGAAACGGTTAGCTATAATTATTTTAAAAAATAAAAAGGATGATTCATTGGAGTGTTTTTTTTATAACCCTATTTTTTAAGAAAGCATTATAATATTTATTATTATAATAATGACACATAAAAATAATAAGTTATAAGTAAAAAATAAAGTAACTACAATTAAGTCTTATCCTAACTTCTAAATGAGTCCCTTCATGTTCCCTTCTCGAAGGCAGCAACGCATTCCCGAATGCATCCTCGAGACCTCTGTCTCGAGGATATTGATGGTCATAATGGATGTCCGTGGATGACGGTGATCACTTAACACTAGATGAGTTCAATCACTTCTTTCCACTAATGGACACTTAAATACATAAAATATATAATGTTTTAGTGGCAACATAGTACATTAATGGAACTTTAAGAGGATTGCATAGCTAGTACTTTCCATACTAAAAGAAATAACTCTTTTCTACCTCTTAACATTGTCTGATTTTAGTGATATTTTTTTTTCATGTAATCATCACATTGTTTACTATGCCCCTACGTTTTGATGTTTTCAGTATTTCCAAGTAATATACATTTTCTTTTTAAGAATTAAAAAAAACTGAAAAAATCAAAACGCCCGTACGTTTTGATGGAACGTACGTGTACGATACGTTTTGATTTTTTTCAGATTTTTTAAGTTCTATAAAAGAAAATGTATATTACTTTGATATACTGACAATCCTCTTAAGTATATCTGTGATCATTGTATAGACATTATATTTGTATAAGACTGTGCGTTTCATAAATAACAAAAAAAATATGAAAAAATTCTCAATGAGTAATATACGTCTTGTCTGAGCCAGTTCATGTTCCAAGTCTGATGTGCAAACTGCCTATTTAGTATACTTTCAACTACCTACCGAACTAAAATTTCTATAAGGTAGATCTTATTCTGTTAATAATAAAATCTAAAATCATTTAACACTTAGAATTACACTTCTAAAAATAGGATTTCAATTTTGGGTCTTTTCAATTTTGGGTTATTTTAGGTTACTTTAGCGAGCACCAAGTTACGTGGCTACTAAACTATCTCAAATATGCCCACAAGTGATGAGAAATGTCTAATTTTATTGCTGACATTCGGAAGTGTTATAGTAATTTGGGTTTTAGCCTAAACAAAATAGGTAAGTACTGCCATAATTTTTAGTTAAGATGATTTTTAGTTAAGAGAATGCTTACAGAATCGAAAATATCGTCACTCAAGCTCAACATACAAGGTTATTAGAAAAATGCAACGACAAGTACAAAAAAAAGACAAGTCGTAAGAGCAACTTTAATGACGCGAGCGCAGGTCGTAACAAACGCGGGCCCTTAGACGAACTAGTCGTTAAAGAGAAAAATGACTAATAAATCGTTCTTAGGTCGTCGTAAAAATATTGCGTGCGAAAAAATGATACAAAAATTAATATGAAGTGACACTTCCGCTAGAAAATACGCTTATGGCTGAGTTGCGGTATGCACCACCCTCCCGCTTAAAATGCTACTAGGAAGTATACAGAATAAACAACATACAAAACAACCCAGGCAACCGAAAACAATTCGACACGCGTTTCGCCTCTACACGAGGCTCCTCAGGAGATGTTAACTCGTCGTCCTCGTCGAGCGCTAGACCGACATTACCAGTTTCTGTCGGTCTAGCGCTCGACGAGTCAGCCTCTCGACAGTGACAGTTTACTTACTTACATAACTGTCACATACCTGAGCTCACACTCACAAAAACGTTTATTATAAAAAAAAACATATTTTATATAGAGGACAAAGTTGTTTGGAATACTCCACTTATGGCAAGTTGTCATCTGCCAGTCATAAAACGTAATAATAGTAGTACCTATACCTAAGTAGAATAGAAATCTAAATGAAAATAATGGCCCTGAGTTTCTTGCCACTTCTTCTCGGTAGGCTCTATGTATTTTGGAACGCGGTGGTAGAGTCTCTAAAGTACATTATAATGAATAATTGACATTCATGTGCGTCTTTGATGCCTAAATTTAATAATTTATTTTGATTTTGACTTTGAATCACCACGCAGCTCAAACCGCGGGTCGCAGCTAGTTCAATAATGATACTGTCATAGTTTTAATTGACCGAACGAGCGAAGCGTCTCTTTAACTGGCCAAATATACTTATATCATGTCCGTATGTTTGTAAGGCTATATGATGGTATTCCTCATACAGGTCGCATTTTTAAACCAATCTTCAGTATGCAAGTTCTTCTTATTCAATTTTTGTCGTCAGCGATTTTGAGTGGGTGGGCACTTTTCCTAAAAAGAAGGGAAGTTTGTTGAGGCGCTATTGACAGACCGATTTGTTAAAATATGGTACACGCATTAAAAAATGAATACCGACTTCCATTCTATTACTTTGGTAAAAATCTGTTATTGTAGTGTAACTCAAAAACTACTGGACCAAATTTGAAAAAAATACTTGGGACCACACAAAAAGCACCAGTTTAAAAAATAAAGAATTTTGGAAATCGGTTCACCCAGCCGAAAGTTATGAGGTAACAAACATAAAAAAAAACAATAAAGTCGATTTGAGTACCTCCTCCTTTTTGGAAGTCGGTAGAAAAGAAATTGCGAATATGAGCATCAAGGTCAAGTAGTTGCCGAAATAATACTTAGGTTGTGAAGGTTAAAAATTGCACGATTTTGATAGCTCTAGAAAAGTTGCTGCTGATAAGACTGTGCTGGCGAGGTCTGCTGTTTGCAGAACCACTAGTAATAAATGTTTTATTCGTGTACCTAGGTAATATCTAGTCCTACTCATCCATGTCCGTGGTTTTCAAAATGTGGAGCGTCATAGTTGGCACTGTACCAGATATTCAGCTTCGAAGCAGCAATGTGCAAACATTACTAAGTTTGAACAGCGCTGACTTATGTGAAACTATTGGGTAAATTAAATTCAAAAAATTTAAATTCGGCTCCAACCCCTAATTACTGCCGGCACATAATTACTTTTTCAGAAAAGTGTTTTCCTGTTTTATTGCCATCTAGTGGCAAGTAGTTGAAATATTCAAGAGGAACCTTAACCAAGATTTCGAAATAGAAAATGGTTTTGCGTTAATATTGATAAAGCAGAAAAAAGGGTTTGATAAATATCATAATATAAAATTAAATAGCAAGGTCACGCATAGAGGTAAACGTTCATGCACAATTCAACCTATTATGAACATTGAATAATGTTCTCAATAGGTATATAAATTATGTATTTTAGCGCCATCTATACGAACTATTCAAAACTTGCTACGTAACTGCTTCGCTAAGTTAATTCTAGTAGCGCCACCTCTCGTAATTCTATAAAACTATTTGACGTTGTCTAAAGTAGAAGTTACTGCACCGCCATCTGTTTAGTCTGCCCTAAACTACGTCAGACGTCAACCATCAACAGTTGCGATGGGGAGTCTACTAATGTTGAGAGATGGATACATGCTGTCGTTCAAAGGTAGCAGATGGCGCTGTTGACATAGTCGACAAAATCCACGAAACGAAAGTAATAAATTAGAGTAGCTGCGATTTCCATGTCTTCGACACACTATTCTCTGCAGAACTCGCTCCAAGTTGAAAAAAAATGCTTATCATATGATATGTAATATATGTTGTATTAAGTACGTCTGTACGTATGGTATTTATTAATTTTCTAATAAACTCAATAAAGTATTTCAAGATTCACATTATCTAGCTGTTATGGGCGCTGAACAGAACTGTACCTGCAGTTCTGGGTGGCACATTATGTTTTTTTGTGTTTCATGACGTAGGTAAGTACCAAGATAAGCAGTTTTTGACGTAGGTACCTACTACGAGTATATTTGCAAAGCGGGCTACATCGCAGTTTTCGCAGTACGTAGGTAGGTACTTACCTTGACTTCTTTGCTTATATCTGAGCTAAAACTTCTGCTCTTTTAATCTGTCCGCATCAAGACAAAAAATAACAATAGATTTATGAATGAAACTTGCCTCGAACGAGGCTTGCTGATTCGGACAGATTAAAATAACTGTTGTGATAAACTGTTCTAAAAAAATATAACACTGTTACTGTGTTCTGTTGAAGTGCCCTTCAACGGAACACAGTAACAGTTTGCACATGTTTCCAGTGAAATGATAGGGCAAGAGATTTAAAATTATATGTTATAATTATGTCAGGGTGACGAGCGTAGAGCATTGCCGTGAAGGGTTTTGGACTGTTGTAGAATGCTGAATGGCACTTAAGTGTTATGGACAAGAGCGACGCTTAACATCAGGCGAGCGACTTGCTTGTTCCGTCAGTGATTGACATAAAAAACATAACTGTCATAAAAATAAGCTTCTTCATTTAATTTGTAACTTGTGAAAATTCATGCGTGTGGTTTTGATCTATAAACATGTTTTTTATCTGATACACGCCACTCTTCCAAATTGGCATACAAAAGTTGATTTAAAAAAATACCTTTACGTCGTGACCGTAACATGTCATGTTTACGCCCACGGACGTTCTCCACTAGATACAATCTTGTAGTTTTGAAATTGCAAGCAATTGGAATTTGAATAATTTGATATGTGCTTTTATTAATTTCTGAACTTTTCTGAAAATTTACAGAAAAAAGTAACCGTCTCAAAGTCAAAGTCAATTATTTTTTTTTACCGCCACGTTCCAAAATATATAGAGAAGAAGCGGCAAGAAACTTGGGGCCATTCTTTTTATATAGATGTTTACAATGTTTCTACTTAGGTACCTACTACTAATATAACATTTTATGAGTGGCAGAATGACAGCTTGCCAGAAGTGGAGTATTCAAATCATCTTTGTCTTCTATATAATGTCGGACTTTATAATAAGTTTTTTTAATTAAAACGATTTTTACATTCACCTTGTATTTTCCCTCTGTGAGCTCAGATATGTGTTTTAGGATTTTATTGTAAAAAGCACACAATTTCCTAGGAATGACTTATTAGTCTTCGCAAGTCTAAAACTAGGTACAGCTATGCCCATTCTGTTTGCAAAAAATCTAACCGGGAACCGTAACCCACTCACTATTTTAAGTCTTCTTTTTTAATAATAGCATGGATCAAGAACCACACGCGGTGTTCAGGACCCAAACGAGGCATAGCCTGTACTATGGCAACTTGATTACTGCTGATACTACTTATACATAAAACACTGTTTTAAACTATCACGGTTGTTCTCTAAAGTCATATGATTATTAACGGGATATTTACCGTGGTAAATACTTATACATACTTATATACATTTACACACCAAGACACAGGTCAAACATGTTTATGCACACAAATGTTTGACATGTCTTGGGTTCGAACCCGGGACCAGCGGCTCAGAAGTCAGGGTTGCTACCAACTACCTCAACCGGTCAATCAAAATTCAAAAAGAGCCCATGAAGTGCTCTGCTTTAATATAATTACGTTGTGTTTGTGTTTAAATGAGACTAAATTATGAACGACAACAGCCTAACCAGATTACTAGAAAACTGCGGACCGTGAATACCTAGACATAGAAAAGGGACCTTAAACCTTTTAAAAAATGCAAATAATAATAATCATATTTTCAAGTAACATAGACTCATACAAATCAAAAAAACAAAATCAATGGAAAATAATAATAATAGTAGCTAGTCACATTACATTAATAATAATTATTACGAATTGAAATTTAAAATAATCAAACTAAAAATGTCAACATTATACAATAAATTAATTATGTCAAAGTAATAGTCATGCATATCAGTACCTACCCTTACATTAATTAACTAGGTCTTACTGTGTGCAGTCTGCAACGTGTAGGCTGCAACAATGATTTATGTAAGGCCAATCTAGCCTACCTGCTATCGCAAAGTTTAAGCTTTCAAGACAACATGTCTCCGAAATTCTCAAATCGATGGAAAACAGTTTATACTATGAGCACGAATCAACAAAAATATACCTGAAAACTTGTAACAAAATTTGTTAATGTTACAGAGATGACAATATATTCCAAATCTCTTTTTGTACATGTTAACCCTCACTTTACCATTGTGATAATTAAAACATAAGATGTATGAATTAAAGTCACGTAAATTTACGTCACTGGTACGCAAAGAGTTAAGCTAAAGTAATTTTCTATGATTGGTATCAAAACAGGTCCAGAGAGTACTTATAAAATTATGAACAGCCGTGCGATTCTGTAAGAGGAAACATCGTTGCATCTTTGACAACATCCGTGAAGCAAATGACAAGCTAACAAGAAACGTTGGAAAAACAACCTTAAGTACAAGGGCGATATCTCATAAAGTATTTGACAGCGGTGAGCTCGTCGACGAGCGCAACGATGAATCATTAGAGAATCGCATGGCTGATAATATTATTATAAAAGTTATCCCAGTTTTAAAATTCACACAGTAACTTATAGAGTTATCAATTGAATATAAAAACATAATAAACTATGCAACATTTAACTTATTCAAGGCATCTTTTTAATAAACTACCTTCAAATAAAAAAAAATTGCTCATTTGACGCATTTAAGAAGCAACTAGTTGAGTATATTACGAAGGAAATTAATACTTAAACATTTTAAGTAAGTACAAAATGATTACTGTATAATAATTTATATATAAATATATTTTATACTTTTAATGTAACAACGAACGAATATTTAGTTTTTTTTAAGTATCACTATATTCTCAAGAAAGTGTCTTATTTGAGAATAAATATCTTTAAACCTAAACCTAAACCTTTTATTGAAAACATTGATACTCTAAATAAATAATTAATCAAACACACAGCAACAAAAAAAGGAAATCGCGTTCGCGTCTTCAAAACAAAAACTTTACGCATTGTCAAAACAAAAACTAAAGAAACAGAAAAAAAACCCGAAAGGCGCCCCTGCATCTTAAAAAAGCGACAGCGCGGAATAAAAATTACATATGGTTGATGTGAAAAACAGTTTTAAAAAATGCGGTTTTTAACGTAGTCTTTATGGTAAGCGAATCACGCGATTGTTGCCGGGATGATGGAGAAGTATGGATACGCTTATGCATGTAAGCCTTATTTATATAGTTATGTAAAAATAAGCATCATCAGCATCAGCCTGTAACAGTCCACTGCTGGACATATGCCTCTCCCAAAGCGTGCGACTGAGCCCGATCTTCGGCTCTGCTTATCCAGTGACTGCCAGCAACCTTGCGCAGATCGTTACTCCATCTGGCTGAAGGTCGTCTCACGCTACGCTTGTCGACACGTGGTCACCATTTGAGAACCCGTCTATTCCATCGGTTATCGATTCTACGACTGATGTGACCAGTAAATATTAGATGTATTGTACTTATATGTATATGTATATATATATATTCATTTCCGATTCACCGAAGATGATGATGATTCACTCGACTTGGCGATCTTAACCGATCAATAAGTTAAGCAACACTTGCTGCGATCAGGACTTGGATGGGTGACCGCTAGTGGCATTGTTCAACTGAGCGCTTACGTGCTTCGGAGGACACGTTAAGCCGTCGGTTCCGGTTGTTTGTCTTAGAACAATCGTCGTTAGGCTATGTCGAAGGCTTTCGGGCGCTTATTTACCAAGCCGCACTGGGCCCGCGTGGTGGATTAGTGGCCAACTCCTCTCTCTGAGAGGAAGGCTCGAGTCCCAGCAGTGGAAACAAAATGGGCTGATTATGATTAATTTCAGGGTTGCGTAACCAAACCAATTAAACAAGTAAACTTCTTTAGCAAGACAGTATAATATGGATAGATTTTTACCTAGAGATTATTGAAAAATCACTAAAGATAAATCTTAAAAGAAATAAATTAGACATTTAAAAAAATAAAGACTTTTTAAAAAGAAATATTAATTAATACCTTCGAATTTCGGTTATTATTTATAATTTAATTCACGAACAGATACGGTAGTTTTAAGCACCTACTTGATGCTAGAGGTCTGATTATTTCAGACTACTGAGGCCGTGGCACAAGCAATTTGATTTATATGGTAAGCGTCAACGCGTCACGCTGCAGAGTACAAATTATGAGTAATCTGTGTCACAAATGCCCTAGATAAATGACAGTTAGTTCAGTTTCACGTGAAAGACACGTTACTTTACATCTTACCCTGTTATTCGTGCTAGGCACAATGTTTATACAATTTTATGATTAAAAGTACTGGCGGTAACCAAAACCTGTATTTTATTATGTATATGTCCATGTGGTATCGTTGATATCTATTTTCATTTATGTCATATCTTCATACATGACACTAATATATCTTTATATAATTACTTTTTAAAGCACTATCGCCTGCTTTAGCGATCTTAAACATTGAAATTTATAGAGAGAAAAATTCACATCTTCAGGCGGGATTCGAACCCGCGTCTTCTGACTCTCCGTGTCAGACGCCATTGACCAACTAGGCCACCGAGGTTCGGGTCCGAGCATCGAGTTTTGACTCTTTATCTGACTAACCGTCTTACGGGGACGGAACGACATTTATTGAACAGCTTTGACAGTACTATCCAAATCTCGGAATCCCGTCCGAGGATGTCAATTTTTTTGCTTATTTTGTCAATATATCACTATTTCTTTAGTTAGCGTTACTCGTGACTACGGAATCCAGAAAAGCGGTGTTCCAGAAAATGCTGAGTAATCTCGACTTCTGGGGACTATGGATTCGACAGTAAATGAAATGAAACTCACACCTAGATTTACTACTAAGTGTACTGAAATATAGCCCTAAATAATTACTAAGGCTAACCTTACTCTACTCTGTAGCAAAACTATTGTATCAAGTTGTATTGAAATTTAGAAACGATATTGCCCTGCAGGTGTTTGTTAATTTTTACATAATAATGTATCTCAGTTCCCATCAAACGTTGATTGAATACTTGAAAATAGGTGGCCCTATGTCACTTTTGATAACTCCAGTAAGCAAAAATGTTAGTAAGTTGATGACGGAAACTGACAAAACTGAGTAAAGCCGCCATTTTTTTTATTTCAATTAACATTTGTTTGCAAGTGAGATACATAGTAGCCCTGCAGAATTCAGTATGAATGACATATTTTTTTTTTAAGTATATTCATTTTTACTTCGTATATAATTTACACAAATATCTTACTGCATGGTAAGCAATACTATAACATGACTATATTTCACGCCATTTAGTACATAAAATATTTTGAAATATGTAAAGCTGGTCAACATGTAAATAATATATTTGGCAGGCATGTCCATATCATTCTTACAGTGCAACCTAACTGTAAGTGTACACTCATAGTCTTTCCTATTCTAGATACTAATCTATAGAGGATAGGGCTCAAATCTAGCCATTTTGTTCTTGATTGTACAGTATTTTTTTATCATCTTGAGCTATTTATATAAAATCATATTAATTATTTCGCTTGATGATATAATTTGGCAATGGTTCAGAAAGTGATTTAAGTACTTGAAACGTGCGATAGAACGGCAAATAATATAAATAGATAGATAACACTTTATTGAGACCTTAAAGTAGAGTTCGTCGATAAAGTGGTACAAAACTATGCAGAAGCTCACCAACTTCGGCTTCATCATTATGTGAATGTTGAGGCAGTCATACTGCTCGACCACACGGATATAGTAAGAAGACTAAAGAGAACAAAACCGCTCGAGTTAGTGTAGTGATCAGTGCTAGTGTATTAGTGTAATGTAGTTAATGTAAGTACTGCTTCAAAGAACACATGAAAGAGTGTCTTCACCTTAAATAGAGACAATAAGAAAAGTGTTACTGGACACATCCTTAAGTATAGTGAATATAGCAGTTTAGGATAGAATACAATCTATCTTCTATATATATAAAAGCGAAAGGTCACTCACTCATCACGAAATCTCTAAAACTACAAGTGCTAGGAGTTTCAAATTTTGCATGCGGGTTTTTTTTAGGACGTAGATGCTCAATAAGACGGTATTTTATGAAATTCAACCCCTAAGGGGTTTTTTTTTTGGGTTGATAGTTCGTATGAAACTTCGTTACTGCGAGTGCTAAAAGTTTAAAATTTTGCATGAGGGTTCTTTTTAGGACGTAGGTGCTCACTAAGACGGGATTTTAAGAAATTCAACCCCTAAGGGGTTTTTTGGGGTTAATATTTGTATGAAACTTGACTTGATGCTCACTAAGACGGGATTTTAAGAAATTCAACCCCTAAGGGGCTTTTTTGGGGTGGATAGTTTGTATGAAACTTCGTTACTGCGAGTTCTAAAATATTAAAATTTTGCATGGGGGTTCTTTTTAGGACGTAGGTGCTCACTAAGACAGGATTTTATGAAGTTCAACCCCTAAGGATTTTTAGGGGTTGATAGTTTGTCAAGTATGAAACTTCGTTACTGCGAGTACTAAAATTTTAAAATTTTGCATGGGGGTTCTTGTTAGGACCTATATACGCACTAAGAAGGATTTTGTGAAATTCGACCCCTAACTGAAATCTGACCCATTAAAATCTGTAATTACCGTATCCCGCGAGGCCACGCGAGCGAAGCCGCTGGCTGGTCAGCTAGTTACTTATAAGCCTTTTTAGGCTAGATTTTAAGATCAATAGGGTGCATAATATTTGTACATATGTATCCTAAGTAAAAAAACACTTTATTGAGACATCAGATCAATGACTTAAGGATTAAATAACTTAGGATTGGAAAAGTTCCGTATTAGCAAATAAACTTTCAGACCAAAACATATTCAAACTAGAACTGTTCAATCCAAAATAACTCACTCAATGCAACTTATGTAACGAGAAACTTTTCTGTTAATCTTGACTACTTTAATTTTATGTTTAATAATAGCTTTACCAAAATAGAATCAGAAATTTCAATAGCAAAAGACGCAAATGCAATGATGACGTTTTAACAAGTGCACTGAATCATTTTTGTAACATTGCTTTTCCAAAAATAAGGAAACTAGTTAGAAACAAACCGAAAAACTGGACTTTAAGTATTAAAAAAGTGATAAAAATTTATCTAACTTGGAATTAATACAGATAGGCATTATCCCAGCATATAAATAAAATTAAAAAATATACGAAAATATTGCATAAATCTAATACAGGGCTAGAATAGCCAAATCAAAAAATAAAATAAGTAGTACAAAATAAGAGACTAAATAATAAATCTAATATCGAATCGTTAAAAGACGGAACGGGAAAAATTGTTACAGAACCTGAAATAATTGCAATTTTATTTATTGACTTTTTACGTAACATTGCTCAAAAAATAAATAGTAATTTAAATACTAACGCAGAACTACCGAACGCAAAATTGCTTAAGGCGCGCTCGTACCCTGATAATGATAAAGTAAAAAGCTGTATTTTTAAACACATAGTGTAACGAAACAGATCGATAGTATATTATGAAAAAAATACAAAGGTTAGGAAAGGAATAGTCTATAATTGTGATGGCACTAAGTTTGTATACCTACTATGTCGTTATTTTTATGAGTGTAACAGTGTACATTATGTTGGCGATCAATAAAAATAAATAAATAAATAGAAAAAGAGTAATAACCGAATAGAATTCATAAATATAACTCTCTTTCAGCAGAAAAAAAACCTGAATAGGTCAACAAAAATAAACTTTCACGTTCAAACTCTCAGAATTTTCAGCGATAACACTATATTATTTTTTAGCCTTATATTTTTATACATAGCCAACGTATAGTACTAAAGTAATAACCAGCAGTTTTTTCAATTGTGTTAGAATATATCGAAAAATATAAAGAAAACGTACAAAATTACCGCATTTTCGCATTACATCGTCCAATATAACAAGCGATTTTCAACCTTACGTTAAAAATTCGGGTTGGACCGCGTCTTAAAATACTTAGAATCTTTAATTAGAATAAGCCAATCGCTACTATTGTATTTTATCCATTGGATCTTCATGAGTATAAAACTATAAGATATGTATGACATGAGCACCAGAACTTTAAGAAATATTAATATAAATAATGAAAATATATTTTATTATAGTATTTTGTGTTATCCACTCTTGCTTAACTGAAAGCATATTCCCCGATGTACTATAGACGGGCAGGGTAATACCGCTCTCTCATCATCATCATCCATTACCACGCGTATGAATCCGCGGAGCGCAGCTAGTCTATTATAATGCTATTTCCTACTAGCTACCACCCCACCGATCATAAAATACAAGACATTAAATTATATTAATAAATCACCAAGACATTAAATACCTTTTAAATAAAACTGAAACTGAGCCAAATCTGTACGTTAAATGTTTTATTTAAATTATAATCGAGGTTTACTTTGTTACCGATATTCATGCCAAATATATATATTTTTAAATAAGTTTAATACAATTTTTTTACACATGTCCTAGAAATATAAATACAAACAACCGACGACGATGATGATGATGCCATCGGACGGTTTGTGAGGCAAGCGACGGTTGCGAGCGAACAAACCATCTATAGCTACAACCAGAAGATGGCAATCAGGGATCGAAACAGCGTGGTGATGGCGGCCCTGCTTCAGCGCAAAGTAGGTAACGTGGGCTCACAATAAATGTACTAATCCATTTGCTGTAATATATGTAGTTTTTCGAATTGTATGTAAGCTAGCGTTAAGAAATTATAACTGACAAAGAGATGGTGCGGGCATCCAGAGCAGACATGCTCACGGAAATGTGTTGGCAAGCGGTGGCGTGTGTGGCGGGTCGCCATCTTCCCTCAGAAATGGTTGAGGAAGGCGATGGCTGGCACATGCGTCAACTCGTGAACGGGTGCTGTTTGCGGTCACTGGTCTGCTGTGAATGCTTGCACCAACTCAGAATAAAATGTATCAATAAATTTTAGTGTATTATGTTATATGTATGTTGTATGAGTGAAATAAAAAAAAAAAAAATGATATGTTCCTCATGTATGTATTTTGTTATATGTTATAAATTTATAAGTAAGTTGTCAAAAATCTGCAAGTTAAAAAAGGCACGGACCCTGGAGTCTGTGGAGCGTAGTTTTATTAATAAATAAAAAATACAAAACAATATGTATTGCAGATATTAATTTTTTCTTCCAAAAAATGACTTCATTACCAAAAAGTGTGAAATAACTTGTTGAAATCGGTACCATGATAGTTTACTTTTGAACTGTTATCTCGGTACTGTTTATCACAATAATGTGCGCATGGCACAGACTAAAAGTTATTTCACAGTTTTGGTCATGAAGTCGGTTCCATTTAAAGGTAATTTTTTTTTTTACCATTTTTAGTGACCCTTGCTTCGAATACTTACGGGATCGATAGTCATTCACCGTCAATGATGATATCAAGATAGGCGTAACAATTTTCAGTTTTTGGAGTTTAACTCAAAAACTGCTTGACCGAGTTTATCAAAATTTAAATGGGACCTCGGAAGTATTCTATACCAAACACAAAAATAATGTTGAGAATCAGTCCACAAATGGAGGCGAAATCGTCTGACATGTTCATAAAAAAATACATTTCTTGACGACCTCAGTGGCGCAGCGGGCGAGAGTCCGCCTGCGACGCAAGAGGTTGCGGGTTCGATTCCCGCCTCAGAACAAATTTGTGTACGACTTGCAGAAATTTGTTCCGTTGGTCTAGGTGTTTTCTATGTATAAAAAATATCTATGTATATAATTATTAAATATATAAGTTATCTTAGTACCCATAACACAAGCTTTGAGTGGCTTACAGCTAGATAGTGCAGTGCTGTGTGGATTGTCCAGAATTATTATTATTATTACTATTATTCACACGAACATATAACCTCTTCCTTTTTTGAAGTCGGTTAAAAGTAAACTCAGCTGTATCCCTACCTATTTGAGAAGTTAAGTTTGTATGTTAAAATAATTATATTATATTAATAAAAAAAATATTATTATAAAATCATCTCTATCTGCCTGTCTGTCTGCTTGTGTGTGTATAATAAAATAAAACTTAGACAAAAGGTTTTCTTGAGGTAACTATTTAGTTACGATCAAATAGAAACAGACAAGCGCTACGAATACTCGTTAAGTACTACTTATACATAATTAGATATTATTATTTTCATACGTAGTTATTACAAACGTGAATCAATCATAATAATCGTGTGTAATTTTCATTTTATGTCCATTTATGTTTTTTCCGTTATAAATCAGTGGTGAATTCTTATGTGCTAATCTGAGTTGACGTGTAGTGTGACCAGCCTTTTTACAGTTTTGTGGCTTTGCAATTTTTTTTAATTTTTTTTTTGGTTTAGGTTGGCTAGAAGAAAGAGCGGCTCACCTTTATTTTATAATGGTTCATCAAAGAGACTCCCTCTCATCTGATGGAAAGCGAAGATGGAATCAAGAAGCAATGACCATTAGTGCAGCCGTAAGCTGCACTAATCGCCACCCCTATGATGACCTGAGATGCTTTTTCACGCCCCGCTTGAAAGACACAGGGTCATAGCTGCAAGGAAATACGTACGCTGGCAAAGCATTCCACAATTTACTTACACTACAGAGGTAGGAACTGCTAAACTTTTTGGTTCGTGGTAAGAAGTTTCCAACAGTATATGGATGCAATGCTAGGCCGGAACGAGTAGTTCGGGATCGAAATGTTGAGGAAGGAATAAGATTGAAAATCTCTTCAGAACAGTCGCCATGAAACAACCGGTAAAAAACCTGATGGTAAGTGATACCGTCGCCCACGGACATGCGCAATACCCGAGGTCTCGAGGATGCGTTGCCGATCTTTGAGGAATGATGATAGGAAGGAAGAAATAGAAGGGGTAACGGTTGGAGGAGGATGGGGAAGGAGAGACAGAATAGGGAAGGGGGGAATTGGGTCTCCGGAACACCCCACGAGCCGACGAAACGCAATAGCCAGCTATGTTACTTCACGTCGGTGTTATCTGGGAGTGTGGTACTTCCCCGGTCGTGCCGGCCAGTCGGCTGTGGGGTTACAGCGTGGCACTAACACCACACACACTACACTTTTCTACACTAATATTATAAAGAGGAAAAATATTTGTTTGTTTGTTTGTTTGTTTGAACTGCATAGGCACTGAAACTACTAGACCCATTAGAACAATTCTTTCACTACGCTATATAATATTTTCAAAAAAAATAAAGAACCGTATGAAAACTTCGACATTGTAACCCAACATGTGGGAAAAATACCAAAAAGTCCTTACATCGCTGCAGAAACGATTGACCATATAAAATTTGTGTATGCTAGACAATAAAGCAAAGTGACTCAATAAGTTTCCAAAAGAACCGGTTGGAAGAATCGCGACATTAATATATAGGGTGTTTGGTAGAGGGACCGACAAACCAAATGAGAGTGTTCGGGGGACCACTTGGAGAATACAAGTTGGCCAAAAAAAGTCCCCGACCCCCGACGAAGTAGTTCAAAAAACAAAAAACTAATTCGTCTATATTCTATTAAAAACTTTTGTAAAACTATTACTGCGAACGTAGTAGGAATAATTGTATTGTAATTAAATAATAACCGGGTCTAAGATATAAAGTCAAAGTCAAAGTCAAAGTCAAAGTCAAAGTCAAAGTCAAAATCATTTATTCAATTTAGGCATCAAAGACGCACTTATGAACATCAATTTTTCATTATAATGTACTTTAAAGACTACCGCCGCGTTCCAAAATATATAGAGCCTACCGAGAAGAAGCGGCAAGATACTCGGGGCCATTCTTTTTATATAGATGTTTTTACAATGTTTTTACTTAGGTACTACAAATATTAGCTCCATTGTGATGCCTTACAAAAGAGAACATATTAATGGTATCAGTAGGACAAGACACGCTACACTTTGACATCTTAGTACACGAGTAGATAGATCCTGGAGTGATCAGTCCCAAGCTGTTTCATCCTCCAAGTAATCCGAAATTTTGTAATAACCTTTTTGACAGAGTTTAGTTTAAATAGTAATTTTAAACTTATTAATAGGCAAATCTCGGATAACATTGGGAACTTTATTATAGAATCGTATACATTGTCCCATAAAAGAATGACTTATTCTGTGGAGACGCGTTACATGTACGGATAGCTTGTGCTTATTTTGCGTGTTAATGTAATGAGCATCACTCCTTTTATGAAAACTGCTAATGTTTTTCTTTACATACATTAGATTTTCATAGATAAACTGAGAGACAACAGTTAGAATGTTTATGTCTTTAAATTTCTGTCTAAGGGAAACTCTGGGAGCTAAACTGTAGATCGTTTTTAATTTCTTTACTTTCATTTTTTTACTGCAAAAAAGGGCTATACGAGCCCTTTTTGGCAGTATAAAAATGGAATTAATATCTGCAGAATATCCCCAGAGCAGTATGCCATAAGTCATAACGCTATGGAAATAACTAAAATAAACTATTCTAGCTGTGTCTACATCAGTTAATAGTCTAATTTTTTTAACAGCATACGCCGCTGAACTGAGCCTACTAGACAATTTTTTTATGTGGGGACCCCATTGCAATTTAGCGTCTATAGTAATTCCTAAAAAGACCGTTGACTCCACAAGGTCCAACCCTGTTCAATTCAATTGTATATTGGATTCTACTTGTCTCACATTTGGTGTCGAGAACTTTATACAATTAGTTTTCTTCTCATTGAGGAGAAGATTATTTGTATTAAACCAATTCACAACTTTAGCTAATGCATTGTTAACATCGTCATAGTTTAATAACTGCCTTTTAATTTTAAATAACAGTGAAGTGTCATCTGCAAACAATACAATCTCGTGATTCTTCTCTACATAATAAGGTAAGTCATTAATATAGATTAAAAACAAGAACGGCCCTAGTATTGAACCTTGTGGAACGCCCATTGAGATTATAGAGCCGGGCGATTTATGTCAACCCATTGAATTCTATCATCTAAATATGAAGTCAAAAGGTTGAGAGCCATGTTCCTAATACCGTAGTGTTGTAATTTCCTGACAAGTATATCATGTCGGACGCAGTCAAATGGCTTAGATAAGTCACAAAAAACACCTAAGGCATCTTGAGAGTTCTCCCAGGCATCAAACACATCTTTTATAAGTTCTATACCTGTGTCTATAGTAGAGCGATTCCTTGTGAACCCAAATTGATTCTTATGGAAAATTTTGTTTGCGCTAAAATGAGTTTCTAATTGATGTAATATAATATAATTACATATATAATACAGGCTTAGCCTAGTTTGTGTTGACTTGTTCATTGAAAGTTATTATATGCTATATATTCAATTTGTTTATTATATTGATACTCGTATATTGCCTATAAAGACTGTAATATGATTGCTAAATATTATAGGTGTTGGCCCCATTAGCTCCCGTGTCCGATGTTCGATCCTAACCCAGGCCAAATATTTATTTGACTAGCAGAACTGTTCTTTCTCAAGACTTGATGTAGTGAAGTGTTATTATGTATGTCCATGCCTAACGCGACACAAAGATCCTAGTATGTAAATGTTATTTATTTAATAAATACATATTTATTCATAAGCAAGTAGTATTCGTATCGTAAACGTAAACAATGGAAAACGCGCAGCGCTTCACTGTCTAAGCAAACAAGCAGGCGGGAAAAACTCTACAATACAACATGGCTACCACTGATTTTGTTAAACTTTCTTAAATATGTGTTTCCAGTAGTTTGAAGTGTAATAAATGGATAATAACGCTCCAGATGATTTTACTTCTTCAAAATAATGTATAATCTTCTCTCTCTTTCAAGGGTACACAATTATTATTATTGTCTTCACACGTTCAAAAGCGAACCTTAACAATAAACGTAAACTCAACAACAATAACAAAGAAATATGTAACTGAAAAATAACATTAAATTCTAATAAATTCGTAAAAACTGTCAGTGAGCGTGTCAAGACAGCGTTTCAATCAAGAAATGTTTTTTCTGCCTACGGTACGCGCGTGATTAAGACGGCATTAGTGTGCGAGCGAGATATAATAAGCACCGCCATTTTAGTTTCGTTTCTTTAAGTAAACGGGTTACACAAGATAATGGTCACCCTACTCCCACATACATCTAGAACAATAGCAGTCTTAACAACTACGAATAGAAACCTATAGCTACCTATAGCTTCATACCTATGAGAATAACTTTCTTAGAAACCTCGCAATTATACCACCTTGGAATAATTAATCGATATGAAATATATTAGAATCTCAGTGGTTACAGTCATCACCATCACCATCATCTCAGCCGTAGGACGTCCACTGCTGAACATATGCCTCCCCCTGATTTTCCAAAAGGACCGGTTGGAAGCGGCCTGCATTCAACGTCATCCTGCGACCTTCATCAGGTCGTCTGTCCACCGTGTTGGTGGACGACCTACACTGCGCTTGCCGGTCCGTGGTCTCCACTCCAGAACCTTCCGTCCCCATCGGCCATCGGTTTTAACCATACTACTAGGGGTATTTAGTTATTTATTTATTTGCATTGTTTATTTATTTGGTTAGAGTATTACGAAATCACGTAACATACGAAAGTATTTCTTTTTTTGTGGGCCTCATTAAATAATTAGAAATATTCAAATTATCAACGGGATAGTTACCATAAATATTTTCTGTGAGTTAGTAGTGGTGCCTCGCATAACAAATGAGTACGGATGAGGGTAGACTTTTCGTCTGCTCGTAAAAATTCACCCACCCGCAATGCCTCAGTTCATCCGTGGAAGATGATCTGAAGGAGTGAAGGAGACTTATGTTCAGCAGTGGACGTCCTACGCTGAAATGATGATGACTGTGTTGAAGGGAAATGTTTCTAGCGAAATAAGAGGGCAAGAGATTTAACGTCTTATATCTCAGGATGACGAGCGCAGTGCATTGTCATGCAGGGTTTAACTTAACTTTAGTCTCGTATTTGCAAAGGCTCTGAACAGTTATGGGCAAGCATGACGCTTAACGTCAGGCGAGCGAGATACTCGTCTCGTCAACGATTGACAATATAAATACTTTGATTAGTGATCATGGTTGCATACCATGTCCAACCCTATTTTCACTTTTCAAGATCCGTAGGTCTACCATGAGTTAACAACATTGATACAAATCGATGCTCGATATCGACTGTCGCGAAATATTGTATGAAAAAATAACAGAGCCACCTCGCGGTCAATTTTAGAACTAAAATTGACAGCAAGTAAGCCAATCACAAGCTTAATAGGTAGGCGAGATCGAGTATCGACTATAGATGACATTTATGTTGCCAACTCATGGTAGAGGTACTGTAAGATATAAAACCAACGCAAACCCATTAAAAACACTTTTCTTTTCTGTATTGCCCTTTTAAAGATATTTTTACTCTTTTTCTCTCTTTTTTATTTATATTATTAGTTGTAATGGTAATTTAATTGTTAGGTACATATATTGAATAAGGGCTACCCCCGTAAAAATAGTTAAGTAGTTGTTAAGTTTAGAATAAATAAATAATTATAATATTTTGTGAACATACTTCACACGAAAAAGTTGTAGATATATCTACACATCTTGTTTTAAGTTTGATATACAGTTGTTTAATTTATTTTTGATTTGCTAGTTAATAACTAATGATTGAAAATGATTACCCAAGATTAGCCAGATCAAGTGGCAGTGAGCAGGGCACATAGCTTGCAGAACAGATGGCCGATGGGGCTGGAAGGTTCTGGAGTGGAGACCACGGACCGGCAAGCGCAGCGTAGGTCGTCCACCGACACGGTGGACTGACGACTGATAAAGGTCGCAGGACTACGTTGGATGCAGGCCGCTTCCAACCGGTCCTTTTGCAAAATTATGGAGGAGTATGTTCAGCAGTGGACGTCCTACGGCTGAAATGATGATGATTGAAAATACTGTTGTAGTTCAAATTAGTTATATTTAAGATGTTTATTTATGTTACTTATAACCCAATAAAGTTTGAAGATTTACTAGACGGTTGCACGGTGCGATAAATAAATACGCAGCAATTAGCACTTGCCAGTTGGTTCACATCTACGTAGTCTTTGTTACAACAATCATACAAAAATGCAAATAGTGAGCACAAACCATGATAACACGTTGAACTTTCATTATATTGTATCTTGCATCTTTACGGTTGCTTTAGACGGGGCAAGTTGGTGTGAAAGCTCGTTAAGGTAGTAAGTTTTCAAGTACAGAAAATATTGTTTTCTCTTTATTTAGAACAAAAGTAATCAAAATTTGTACATAAATGTAAGAAAATATTTTGGTTTTAACATTTTTGTCACTAACTGTAATTTTTTCAAATTTTATGCATGAAGTTCAGAAGGTCTCATAAAGTTATAGATCTCCTAGGAACGTTTTCATGTAACTATAACGATCAAATACCTTCCTTTACTGTTCCGTCTCAAAAATCCATCCTGTCTACCAAAAAGTGTACAAATAAACTTATATAAAGAAATAAACTCATAGCTACCTAGTACAAGTAACTACTATTCCAAGCAACTCTTATTTCATAACAAGTATTTTGTAGGACTATGGGTTTGCTCAAGTATTGTAGTAAAAGCAGATGCAGACAAAAAATACTAGCACAGCGGGTACTACCCAACTTTTCAATGTACACAATCAGGCCAGCATATACCACAGTCAAAAAACAATCTCGGATTCAGTATTAGACTGTTCCAACTTGACCGGCATGAAGTTCGAAAGGTCTAGTCTATACTTACCCTCATGATAAATGAGCCTAATAGGCTGGTCTCCCATCACTTGAGACCAAAACATTACTAGCAAAATAGGTACATAAAAGATTTTATACTGCGAAAAAACCAGCCAAGTGCAAGTCAGACTTACTCACGAAGGATTCCATACTATTATCTATAAAAACGCAAGAAAATTGTCTTTTGTATGGGAGATTTATAGATAATGGTACCGAACCCTTCGTGCGGGAGTCTGACTCGCACTTGGCCGTTTTTGCTCTATATTGATAACGGCAACAGAAACTTGAAATATTCAAAGAATATTTAGTTATTCTCACTTTAATGGTACGGAACCCGTGTGCGTGTCCGACTCGCACTTGGTCGTTTTTATGGTCGGTATTGAATGTTGTCATGTGCTATTGTGCTACCCAGACACTTTTAGTGTTATATGATTGTCATTTGAATAACATGGCCAATAGTTATTATTACCTACAGCTGCAATGCAATTCCTTATAAGTCTAAAGCTCACCACAGTCACTATTCGAAGTGCGTTCCAGTAACTCGCCCGACGTAAACACACAATATTTAACAGACATGCGCGAAACGGCAATTATAAAAATAACCACAGTTCGTGACTCGTGACGTATTTATATCAAGTTAACGTTAACTGAGCTGTTATAATTTAACTGCGTTGTAAATATTAACCGTGGAAATAGCTGTGTTTGGTTAAATGCGGTTAAAGAGTCGGTAAAGCTTAATGAGCGGAACCTTTTTAGTTTTATTGGTTACACATTCTGATTAAATAAAGTGTGTTTTTGGTAAGTATATTTATTTTCTTTAGGTATATATAATATATTAAACTGAAGTTTGCAGAAGAATGAAGAAGCTTGAAGAATAGTAAGACAGACGGACTGATATGATAACGAGGCTTGCCTAGCTGGCCTGTATGGCTCAATTAGGTTAAGCAAACCTGGCTGCGGTCACTACTTGGATGGGTGACCGCTTGTGGAATTTTCAACTGTACGCGTCCGTGTTTCAAATAAAACTTTAATTAATTAAGAGCATTAGAACTCTTTGTGAACAAGTAAGTATTCCACCATGAAGCAGTAACTTTTTTTAATATGATTATTAAAGCACTACCACCTGCTTAGCGATTTTTTATGCGAAAAATTCACATCCTCGGACGGGATTTGGCCGTCTCCATACGACGGCTAAAATCAGATAGAGAGTTAAAATTTGATACTCGGATATGCCTCGGTGGCCTAGTGGTCATGGCGTCTGACACATAGTCGGAAGACACGGGTTCGAACCTCGTCTAAGAATGTGCATTTTCTCTCTAAAAATTGCAATGTATTAGCATAGCAATCAGTAACGTGCGCATCACGGTGTTCCGATTTGATAGTTATGGTTGCCGGTGAAATTACAGGCGCTTGAGACTTAAAAACTAATATCTCAGGATGACGGGTGCAGATTCCTACTATATACAGAGGTTACCTGCTCAACACCAGGTAGACCTCCTGATTGTTTCGTAACCTAACAAAAAACAGTCCTGGGGGGTTATCATAAAACGACATTCGTTAGGAAATGCCGCTGGCATTTACGTGGCCTGAAAGCTGTGACGATTGGGCCTCAAGCATATCTACGAACACACGACTTGCGTGGCGTTTTATGACAAATCCCATCTCTAAGAGAAAGCCTATTCCAGTAGGATGAATAAAATTGGAGATTACGTACCTCTTATGAAAGTATCTTCACAAGTATCTTATAATACATATTATGTCGCAGGGATTTATCCATAAGCTCGATGATCAATTCAAATGCTAAAGCAGCTTCCTTTAAAACTAATATTTACCTATAGACCCAATCATACGCAAAAAATTAGACTGGCCTAGCTAATGCCTAGTCAGATATGGTCAAGGGGCATTTTTTTGTTAATAATAACACGATTTCTTTGTGTTAATGTGTTCGCAGTGGTTTCACAAGGTACCCTTGTAAGAGAGAGGTCGTACAGCATGCGCGCTGGTACCATACATCATTGTGGCCATAGCAGCAGCGAGCTATTGGCACGCACAAGCCGATGCTGTAAGCAGAGAGTGAAGAGCTGAACAACTCGGAGGGATGATTTTCCTAAAGAAACCAGTTGATTTGATTACGCGCTGTTACAACTTTAGTGTTAAGATCAGATAATATTATTTAATCACGGTTTACACAACTCAGCCCACTTAATGAAGAAAACATTCCGAACATATTCATATTTATCATTGCCCCGAACAATTAACCCTTAACCCTAGAAAGATAATCTGCGTAAAAAATACGCATACGCGATTGAAATATCGCTCTCTTTTTCTTATTTGCGGGTATTGGGCGCCGAGCGGTTCGGTTATCTCTCACCTCACTCTGAGCTTGCGTATGGTGGACCTGGCGCTGAGGTTAGTACCACCAATTTTGAAATATAACATCGGCGGAGTAAAAAATACGCATGATTATCTTTTACGTGACTTTTACGATTATAACTTAGACGAGAAATCGTGTTGTTTTTGATTTCTAAGTGGTTGTTATTTAGTTTTTAAGTAGTTAATGTATATTTTTATGTTATTCTAGATATTTTGATCCAACAATGTTATGATGGGAAGTCGAAATATAGACGAAGAGCATACACTCACTGCTCTTTTACAGAGTCAAGACGAACATACCTGTAACGACTCAGATTTCGAAATTGAACACCACGATATTGGTGATGACGTGCAGAGCGACGTCGAAGAAGCCTTCGTAGATGAGGAAATATCTGAATGCCTGCCTGCTGGTGGAAACCAAATGTGCTCACTAACAACATGTAACAGAAAGACGACTCGATGGTTTATGGCTTTATTCTATGGAATGATAAATATTGCCTGCATTAATGCATATATTATTTATAACCGCAATGTCAAAAATGTCAAAAAGGCTCTCAGTCGAAACCAATTCATGAAAAACCTTAGCCTAGCCCTAACATCGCCATTCATGAGCAAGCGGCTGGAAACACCTACTCTGAAGAGATATTTGCGGGAGAATATTTCTAGCATCTTGCAAAAAGACATTCCTGATGCCTCAGAAGGCAATTCAAAAGAGCCCATGGCAGAAATGGTATATACTGCTTTTTTTGCACCTCAAAAAACGGCGTAAAGCCAAAGCAACGTGCAATAAATGCAAAAAAGTTATTTGTCGCGAGCATAATGTTGATATGTGTCTAAAGTGTATCTGAATTATTTGTAGGCGGTAATGTGTGCTAATATAATTGTTAGTATATCAGATATTTAGAATATGAGTTACCATGACTGATTATTGGTATAAAAAAAACAATTTGTGATAACAGGAGTCTTAAGAAATATTTTATCGATTTTTTCAGCAGTTTAAAGTTTTTGTTTTATTTTTGTATAATAAATTACTATAAATACATATATTATTATTTATTTATATACAGAAAAACAAAATACATTTATTTTTTAAAATAACAGTAAGCATGTTAAAATATTTTAGCCACATCAAAATCATGCGTCGTTTTTACGCATGATTATCTTTTACGTACACTACAATAAGATTATCTTTCTAGGGTTAATAATAACCCTTAATAACAGAAACAACATGATATACTGATATAATCGTACTCAAGGGAGTACAGCATCGCAGTAGTACAATAAGTAAGTACTAATTACAAAAATAACGTCTGGGACCAAACAGTAACTATTGAAGTTAGTCACAATAACTACTTTTCCGTGTTAAAATGTGCAATATTAACGCCCGTACAAACTAGGTCACTAGGTTATTCGTACCTCGGTGTTAACTGTTTAAATCATAGCCCTTCACGAGTCGTTATATTATAACAATCAAATTTCTATTATGTCTGGCCGCATGATCACCAACAACCTTTGATGGATTATTTTAAAGCCTTAGTTATTTATTTAATTCTTTATTGCACTAAACTAAAGTACAAAAGAAGGACTTAATGCAAAATTTCTACTAGTCATCCTACACATTGTTAAAACAGGCATCAAAAAGGAAAAGAAAACAGAGGAGGCTTCTCTCCCCAAGGTGGCTTAACTATTGATTTTTTTAGTTTATCTGGCATCATAGTTTACCTTTGCTCTAAATAACCGTTCACTATAAACTTACATTAATTTAGCCTTTACTATGCTGGGAATGTTATTGTCGCCACCTGCATTGTGTTATTTAAGTTCCTAATGATCTTAGATATTTTATCAGGAATAGAAGCCTTTAATACTTTAAAATGTGTATATAAACTATTATTATTAACCGATTCGGAAGTTTGCAGACGCTATTGCTCACTCTTTCGTCCTGGGGATGAACATCGGACATGCATGAAAACCGGGTCGACGCATTCGATCTCTAATGTGAGTGTTTTTCCAGTAAATAATAGTTTTATTAATATGTGTCAAACTTACGAGAATTTCTATAGAAATTACCGACCAGGGGCGAATGGCACTCGCGCAACGAAGGTTCTGTACAAACTTGTAAGAGACACTTCACTACAAACTTCTGAGATATGAGTAACATCAAAAATTATTGCCGGCTAACTTAACTTTGCCAATAATAAGTTTAATAGTAAATTAGGTTCAAACTACATATTTTTAGATTGTTTTAATAATAAACGTGAACTAAGTAATTTATAAAATAATCTAAAATATTGTTTATTGCCATATTTCATGATTTTATGTCAACGAGAAGTAGTAAAAGTAGAAGTTTTGACTCGCGAAATAGCAAAGAGTATGCGATATAAACGGTCATCATCTTTTGATCGCGTTGGACTACATATTGGATTTTTTCGCGGCTAAAACAGATCGTATGTCCAAGTGTGTGACATAAATTTCAACACCTTTACGCATTTCTTAGAAAAAAGATCTGACAAATAAACCAGACAAAACGACAACAAAGCGACAACATAAGGGTTCCTTTTTCCACTTGAGGTACGGAGCCCTTTAAGGATAGTATATAACCTTAATTATTGTTACCTTAAGTATTGTGTATAGTTTGTGAGGTTGGTCGAGAATTTGATGGTTTTTTTAAGTTTTAAGATGTATTGACTGATGTATCGCGATTTTGGTATTTCCACATGTAACACTTAATAGAACCTAATATAAGACACCTAGACGTAAATGTTAATGAAAACTCCGCCCTCTAGTGGTTTGCTGGTAGTGGCAAAGTAAATATCAATAAGTAGAACGTCTTCCCTACTAGCGCTAATTCACGCATGTTTAGCGCGAGACGCGTGTAGGCAGGTCAACATCGCCGCAAAACAAGTGCACATCGTATCTACGTTTTGTTGGCAGCATACCTACACAACAGAAAACAATGACATTTAAAAACTGCCCACCGCTCTGCCGGCACTCATGCAATAATTACCGGCAAGCGTCCTGCCGGCAGTTATTACATGAGTAATTAGCCGTGGGGTGCCGGATTAGCCGTGGGGTGCCGGCTTAGCCGTGGGGTGCCGGCTTAGCCGTGGGGTGCCGGCTTAGCCGTGGGGTGCCGGCTTAGAATAGTACCTCCCCAACTCTACCCGTTGGTACCGTAGAAGCCGGCTAAGGGATAACAATCAGAAGATGAGCAGCAGCACCTTCCCAGTAAAATACCTCAAAACTGCGCTCGCCAACCCGCCTGCCAAGCGTGGCGAGTATTGGCAAAACCCCCCCAATGATTGACATAAATAAACCAGGCCCCCAGTCCCCGGCAACCCCGCTATTCCTGGCTACGGTAGCGGCCACGGTAACGGATGGAGGAGGCTTATGTTCAGCAGTGGACGTCCTACGGCTGAGATAATGATGATGATGAAGCGTCCTCCGCCCCCAACCCATCGCCCCTTCCCACTTTTATCGCTTATTTACCGCGATGACGTTTTACTTACTCGGGGACTTTGGTTATGGGTTTGGTTATACATGGGGGTTACCCCCATGATATTCAGGTAAAAACTATGTGCAATTTGTCAGCAGTTAGGTTTTCCTTGGATCATACTTTTTCCCTGTTATAACATAACGTCTCTATATATATTGTAAATAAATATTTAGTTTTGTGGGAGAATTATTGTCTGTGCGAGAAAAGCCGTGGATCATTGGTAGTAAAGTATAGTAGAAGTACCATAGAAAATTACATTTTCCAGACATTGTAGCAGTGTGCATGTTGAATCGAGTCAACCGTATCTTATAGCCAGCGATCTGAGTAATTGTGGCAATTAAAAAAAATATCTACTCGCTTCTTAGACTGGGGGAATACGAAGAAATTTACTATGACGACTTGATTACATTTTTTTTATTGCTAACAAATGAGTAGACAATCAAGTTTGCGATTGATGGTAAGCATCACTGTTGCCAATTTCAATGCAGTGGCCACCACAATTTTAAGCTGAATAGGTATAATGTTTTCCGTAGCATAAAACTGCACTAGAAATTTGGTTGTGATTCGCGCTTGACCAGTTATTTTACTTTCTACATTGCCCTTCAAACCTTCAGTAATCCTTTTATAGGTATACTAGCGACCCGCCGCGGCTTCGCACGGGTGCAATGCTGATAAATAATATACCTACCTACTACAGAATGTCCTTATAAACAATGTTTACAGCTTTTTTGTCATTACAGAATACAAACTTATTTTGTTTAGTAGTTACTCTTGAAAGAGCGACATATAATTGACCATGAGAAAAACACTCAACGCTCAAATACCTAACCGCCACGCCGCTATGTTCCTGCATTTTAAATCTGTAATATCTTCGGATCGGAAATATTCATTTAAATGACATTCTGTAAAGGACCATATTGATCTATATTGAATGACCATGTATTTAAGGTACTTAATTGTATAAGGATTAATGCTGTATTGCTTAAAATAACTTCATAAATAAGCCATTTTTCCCGTAAAATGTAAAGGATAAAAAAATGGTTATTGTGGGTTATCCTTAAGAGATAGACATATACCATCACAGTCTTTTTGTTGAACTTTTTAAGGTGTACAATATCGGAGTACATTATTTTGATTTATCTCGTGGGGTTCAGTCAGCGTTTGCAATGTAAGCGCAAAAAATGTGTTTATTTACGACACCACATTAGAAACCAGTAAATTCATCAGTGTTTCTCTACAATATTATGCATGTATCATACATATAAACCTTCCTCTTGAATCACTCTATCTATTAAGAAAAAGCGCTTCCAAATCCGTTGCGTAGTTTTGAAGATTTAAGCATACGACAGCAACTTTGTTTTATACTATTTAGTGATAGTGATAGTGAAGTAATGAAAAAAACTGCTGGTTACTATAACTAAGTTGTTATATCTACTATATAAAAATAAGTCGGGTTTTCCTTCCTGACGCTATAACTCCAGAACGCACGAACCGATTTCCACGGTTTTGCATTTGTTGGAAAGGTCTCGGGCTCCGTGAGGTTTATAGTAAAGAAAATTCAGGAAAAATGGAAAAAGAAAAGGGGGAAAATCTTTTTTCACATACAGCGCCATCTCTGATACATAGCAT
This sequence comes from Selenia dentaria, assembly GCA_917880725.1. Classification (NCBI taxonomy): domain Eukaryota; kingdom Metazoa; phylum Arthropoda; class Insecta; order Lepidoptera; family Geometridae; genus Selenia; species Selenia dentaria. Next base: position 5,985,141 of record OU862901.1, on the reverse strand, counting down.
GTACTACAAACCAATATTTTAAGTAGATGGCGCCAAACGGAATGTTACATAAAACGACTGGTGGCGAAACGGAGTTCGCAGGGTTTGCTAGTATTGTATAGTGTTATCGCTGAAAATTCTGCGAGTTTGGACGTGAAAGTTTATTTATATATATTTCCTGAATAGGTCCACACCTATTCAGGATTTTTTTCTGCAGAGAGCGAGTAGTATTTAAGAAATTCTATTCGGTTATTATTCTTTTCCTATTCCTTTTCTAACCTAATTAATATATTTTTCATAGAATATTATCGATCTGTTTCGTTACACTCGATGTTTAAAGATTCTGCTTTTTACTAATATCAGGATACGAACGTGTAAGTATTAGTTAGAGATGGATAAGGTAGTGGCACATTATCTCCATGCTCAGCAGCGAGAGGGCGTCGCAGGCGGTGGTTACCTTCTGCGAAGCGGTGATGACGCAGAAGGAGGCCGCGGTGCGGATCAGGGAGAACGATGTCCGAGCTGACCCGCTCCGGCGCAGACGACCGGGGGAACGGAGGAGACGGTTTGCACGTCTCCTCCCTCCTCCGTAGTGTGGTCACTGGCGAATAGTCGGAGGACTCTTCGCCGGTTTGCACGGCCCTACACGTCTAGGGGGTGACCTTGGTGAGCAAGGTCATCCCTTCACAGGCACTGAGGCCCGGTTAAGATCAATCCGGGCCTACCGCTGGGGCAAGATGGTGACTGCCAGCGCGACCTTGTCTCGCCCCACCTTGGCGGAGGACTGCTCACGGGGGGCTTTAGTGGGTCTGAGCACCACACGCACCCTTTCGTTTCGTTCGTGGCGGAAGGGAAGTGCACAGCATTTCCCTCGCTCAAAAGAAAAAAGGTAATGGCAGATTAATCGTTAAGTGTGACAGAGCATGAGTGTACGCAAAACATAGATCTACTAGAAAGATACCGATCCGTGCGCTATGTACAAAACCTCAGTGCAAGTACCGAACTTACCGATAAAAAATTTGAATCTTGAATTCGTCATACAGTCGGCTATATCGATCTTTTGTCGATCATTGCAAGTAAGTAACAAAATTAATCGATCGGTACACAAATCCGATAAGTTTTTACGATTATAACGGTAACCCTAGCATGGAACTGTTAAATTACGTTTGAGATCGTGTATTTGATCGATTTTAACGATTGTTTTTTCAGCTTTGAAAATTACCTCGATATAGCTTATCGACAGGCGACTATAATGGGGATACTGTTTAGTTGCGTTTGATCTTACTAATATTATAAACCCGAAAGTTTGTATTTATCGATTGCAGCATCATCGAACACAAATCCGTTATATCTGGGCCTGAGTTCTATGACTTGCACCTTGAATAATTGACGAGACAATCAAAATTCTTAAACATATTATGTTACAGGCTTGGCTTTAATACAAACTCTGGTCATACTCCGGTAGTCTGGGAGTCCACAACCGTGTGATTCCGACGGCACTTTCTTCCTCACACTACTACTATGTGAAATCAGCTGCCACTTGAGGTGTTTCCGAACAGATACGACTTGGGAGCCTTCAAGAAAAGAGTCCATTCCTTCCTCAAAGGTCGGCAACGCATCCTCTGGTATTGTGGATGTCCACGGGCGACGGTGATTACTTACCATCAGGTGAGTCGCTTGCTCGTTTGCCTACCAGAAAAAAACGAAAACAGATTAAAACGAGTTTAAATTGTCGTCACGTCGCAAGTAGGTATTTTGATTTTATCTGCTTATATTATTAATGCCTTCATTGATAACCTTTCTGTTCTTTTTAGTAGAAGTATGAATGCTAAATCTAATTCTCAATACTCATACAATATACTATTGCTATACAAGTGTATAACAACAGCACTTTTTACTACAATCATCGGATTGTATGTGTCACCATTGAGGATGTGTCGCCAATATAACGATGTCTTAGTGGACTGTCGTAGCTTTATTGATGTCTTTAATTTTAAGCTATCCAAATTTAAAAACATATGCATTGCATTATTATCGAAATAATATTTTTATTATTACCTTCCTATTCCATTTGTTTCACGGATTACGTCCGGTCCTTTACAAAGGCATAAGTGGGGCTGTGGCCAACACTTAGAGGCCCTTTTGGTATAAAAATACCATATAATGTAGTAATAAATAATAAAAATAGTAAATAATGTAGTATAAAAAACAGAAATTTTGGATGAAGGCTAACATGGTATATCTATTACAAAAATAGGTAAAATGGCATGGCTATTGATATGTACTTATTAGTGGTACGGGAGATAGTGGGCTATGGACGAGTCTACGGCACCTGCCAATTTCAGTCTCATTTAAAATATTTAGGCAGGTGGTGACTTGCCACCCACGGGCCCCCCTTAGGAGCCACCATCACAAAACAAACCATGACAAAAGGGGCAACGGGGGTGACGCAACAACGCAAAAGGGGGTGTGGATGGCTGAAGGGTGTTGAGAGGTATGCTGCGGTTTCACTAGAGCGCTACTACCGGCGTTATGCCCTTTAACACTTCCACCCTTGGAGCTTTTTGTGTTTTGCTCTTGCGTCTCCACCCCCAGACGGCCAATTAAGGCAAGCCGGGGGCCAGGGGTCTCATTTAGCCCCAGGGAGAATTAGGGTCCACGGTTTCGTCGATCACCGACGGCTCGCCACAAGGCCGCCCCTGCGGTATTATTATTATCAGTATTATTATTATCATAAATTATTTGATAGGTATATGTTTTATTTTGTAACTGACATGACGAATTTTTTTATATTGTTTATATATTGGTATGTCATAGATTTGATGACATGTATTTATTAATTACTAATTTGTATGTGGTAGCAGTAATCCAATATGATTATGTAGGTACTAATTAGACATAAGTATATAATAAATGAACAACAAAGTACAAATGTACAAGTGTAAAGTAGAGTACCTAAGTATTTAATTAGATTTTTGACACATTGTTTATTTTATTATGAATATCGACGTACGTATGGATTTAAACCAATACAACATAATTATGATTAGAGTTTACTCGTACATAAACTTTAGAGAGTGCGTATCGCTCCGGCCCGTTTGTGGCGATCGTAAGCATGTGACATACATTTTGTCTATTGTGTATCGCTTTATTAGATAATTATACTTATCGATGAAAATAAGTTACTATTCCTTTTATTTTGCTTTCAGGTATCGTTTTTACACCCTTGCGCCGCACATTTCGCCGTCACATCTCAATATTACTCGTATTGATGAGCGACTGAGCTGTTCCTACTTGCGCTCACGGTTCGAACTGTGTACTCTTGAAGCATCTATCGAACGGCTGGTTGTGCAAGGCAGGGTTGACGGTACAAGACCTCGCGGTCGGTCATCAATGCTATGGACTGACCAAATCAAGAATGCAGTGGGTGGCCCCAAGTGAGTGTACCAGGATGACAGCCAACAGAGAGAGATGGCGGAACGTCGTGAGGCGAATAACATCTGCCCCCAATGTCACTACTACATGACGGCCACGACCGCTCTGCCAAGAGCGAATCGGCTGAGAAGAGGTAAACATTAATGTTTATAATTTAATTTAACTGTTTTTTTGTCTAAGCATTACTGCTATACCACAATTTTGTTCATGATGTGTACACATACACATTATATGTACACATCATGTACAAAATATAGATATATGTATATTTTTTAGAATAAGATCTACCCATTATCTGTGCTGCTGTTAAAATTGTATTGGTTTTATTCTTCAATGTGTGCCTAAATAAATACATAAAAAAACTTGGGCTGTCTATAATTATTTGAAGTTATGATAATATATTACGATAAAATAAAATAAAGGTTATGATAAAATACAAAAAAAATACAAATAATTGTTCAAAAAGACGTAAACGGATCGCTAACATAACCACTATAACTAAGATTTTCAGTATAAACTAAACTTTTAAATTATATTAGATAAAATAAAGTACCTACATGTAAAGTAAGGTTGGCTATGTCTATATAATCATGGAATAATAAGTTTTTTTTTAATTCGTCACAGACTCCAGGGTCCGTGCCTTACCACGCAGATATAGCGAGACAACGTCGAGCCATCGCTGTGCGAGGCAACATGCTGGCGCGGAGGTTCAGTAGATGCAGCGGCAAAGTGAAAGCTCAACTGTTCATCAGTTACTGCACCAGCGTTTACACCATCGAGCTATGGTCGAACTACACGAAAACTGCGCTGAGTGACATGCGAGTATAGTATAATGACGCATGGCGAGCTATGTTTCGACTGCCTCGGTACTGCAGCGCGAGCACTATGTTCTGCGAGGGCTGCGTACCCGGGTGGGCAGCGCTACTTAGTGGCCGTGCGGCAGCCATGCGCGCTGCTATCTTCCGGGCCACCAACACTCTGGTGGAAGCAGTGAGGGAATGGGAACACAGCTCACTACATCAAACGTGGGCACAAAACCACACACGCATCACCTGACGTGTACTCAGCATAATTATTATACAGCATATTATATTGTTTTCGATTATTTCGTTCATATTATATTATATAATCTATATATATTGTATCTATTATGTAGGTACCTAAATTGGATGCAAATCTGGTTAATAAACAATTTCATTTCATTATAACTTTTTGCAATTTACAAATGAAAACAATATATCAAAGGAACAACAGAACATGCTCACATAGGGGAACTACTTATTTTCTAAAGATAATAAATTTAATAGATTATGATAAATAATGGATATGTTACTTTGTTTTTAAATTATGAGTTTGATAAGTATGTTGTGAGAAGGTGGAGCGTGACATACAGACTTAGTAGGTTTTAGTATCAAAATACTTTTACAATGTCTTCACATGCCCACGGCAATGACGAGGATATTAATTAGGTTTAATAACTACTAATGTAACCATTGCGTGATACCAACGACTAGGTTATGAACCGTGAAAGATATAGTTTGACTTTTCAAAAAGATATGGAGTAGTTTATTTTTGTTAATATTTTAATAGGACAATATTATTTATTATTATTTTATTTATACTCGAGTGTCAAGTAAAAAGATGGGAAACGTGTATAAGATAGTAATAACGTCTGCCTATAACAGTTGCAGTGACAAAGACTTTTAAGCTGAAGTAATTTTTACATGCAAGTTGGCAGTGATATGGCATTACTCACGTTAACACGACTTATGTAGACTCCTGGTTCTTTGAGGCAGGTGTCTACTTCTGTCGTGTTTATCAAGTCAATTCAATTCAATTTGTTTATTTGTAAGAATATTGTTTCGTAATAAAGTTCTTATATACAATGATTACATGTCTCAAATATACCTATTTTATACTATTCATGAGGTTACTAATTAGCAATATAAAATGAGAAATAGATGATATAGAAATAATCTGATATATTGGAAATAAACTCAATAACTATATAAATAAGTACAACTTAAAAAATTTGAAACCGACTTCCATTCTATTCAGTTATTGGAGTGTAACTCAAAAACTAATCGACCAAATTCGATGAAATTTAAATGGGACCACACAAAAAAACACCAGGATTCAATGTAAATATAATTTTCAGAATCGCTTCACCAAGTCGAAAGTTATGAGGAAACATAAAAAAATATCCTCCTTTTTGGAAGTCTGTAGAAAATATAAAAAAAACAGTGTTATATTTCAAAATTAAAATAATATTAGTATAATGTCATTGCAGAACATGTGAGCACCTCTAAGTCAATGTATTAGTCGATAAGTTAACAGGGTGTTAATGTTTCATCAGAACAAATCCGCTACGCAACTTTTAAACATTTTGATGTTTTCTAATGTACTTATAAGTTATAAATAGACATGTTAACGGAATAATTTAATGTATCTAGAAACTTAAAGTTCATGGTTTTAGTTGAAAAATTAACACACAATTATTCGTTGCCTCCACCACTTAAACACACACTACTAATAAAAATATTTTATATACGTTGTCATTTTGTTTTTTGATAAGAGTATTATCCAATGAAGTAGTAGTATTTAGTATTTATTAAGTTTAGTAGATGTAGACTCAACAATACTCAACATATTTTATTTCATCGTTAGTATATTTACCAGATTTTTAGTAAAACACGCAAAATAATATGCTCTATCTATTCAGTACTTTTAAAACACGAAACATATCAGATATAAAACTTGACAATTTTTTTATCCGCTCCACACATTTTGCTGTTATTAAGCTGCCATCACACCGAACGGAAACGTTGACATTTCTATGTGCAAAAGTTATGCGCTTCTTTCCGTTTCTATAGCAAAAACAGGTGTTTTTTCTATCGCGACAAAGGTCAAATGTGGTCGACCGGGTCGCAAGTGTGTAACGGCTTTAATACTGGTTCTGTACTGATATGCCTCGCCGGTTAGAAATACCTATTTAATAGTATACTATTAGACTATCTCTTGAAGTTGGCTTTAGAATGTTTTATTTATGATAAGTTTGTATGTTTATTGCCACGTCCTTAACCACCGCCTCGTAATGTGTCTATAAGTATGTATATGTAGATATATTTTTTATATATATTTATGTAATATATGTATGTATATGTTGAATAAATTATATGATTTTCAAAGCACTAATCCCTGTTTATAGAAACATTATAGTCAAAAACTGTTCTTATGGATCTGCACCAAAGTAAAAAATGCTTAGGCAAATTTATGAGAACTTAATTTAAATAAATCATAAAATAATTAATTCATAATATCACTCCATGGGAGTTAAGGAATATTTTCCCTGCATCATCGATATTATATAGGCCTCTTGTCCAATAGGCAGTCTTGGTTGGTACCACCGCATTACTGTGTTAAGTTGAGAAGGGCTTTGTAAGTAAGTGCATTTACTTGTGAACATATGCTCAAATCAGACTCAAACCGTCCTGTGCCATGAGTGCATAACCGAAGTTGTAAACTATAGATGGCACAGCAACTATCATAGGCGAACGTAGTTATTTACTATAAGGTAGTACTATACGTAGTACGTGGTAATACTATACGTAGTTACTATAAGGCGCACTACTAGTCTAGTCAATTGATAGTATTAAAATAGGATAATTAACAAAAGTAATTAATGGAGGGTTTTAGTGGTGGAATATTAACCGTTAAGTTAATATTCCAGTTCACAGTAGTATAATATCAGTTTAGGCAAAGTGAACAAAATCACGAAACAATGTTTTGGGTTGTCGTCAAAGTTTTAGTAATAAAAGCATAACTATTAGATCAGACTTAGGCAGGACAGTGACTTAATAACTGACTTATCTATGTGACTGTGACTTCACTCTGACTACTCTAAACTAACTTGATTTAAATATAAATATATACAAACAACTAGATGAATGGCAAGTTTACAAAAGTACGAGATCAAATGTAAAGGAAATAAAAGTCGAATGAAAACGCTCTCTCTCTCTCTGTGTGTGTGTGTGTGTGTGTGTGTGTGTGTGTGTGCGTGTGTGTGTCTCTATCTCTCTCTCTGTCACTCTGTTTGTGCCATGAGTGCATAACTTAAGTTGTAAGCTATGGATTTTTTTTTTTTTTTATTATCTTTTTTTATGAAGGGGGTTTTGTCATAAATTGACTATGTCTAAGCTATGGATGGCACAGCAACTATCATAGGCGAACGTAGTTAGTACTAAGGCGCACTACTAGTCTAGTCAATTGATAGTATTAAAATAGGATAATTAACAAAAGTAATTAATCAAGGGTTTTTGGCTAATGCGGACGGGGTTTAATGGGCTTTAATAAATGAGATTGGATAGGATTCGTAGCCGGCACGCGAGAGACATAGGATTAACCATTTTTACATGTTGACCATTGAGTGCTCCAAATAAAGTTCTAAAGATCTCCAAGGTCTCTGAAAGATCTGTCCAAAGTTTTATATTTTGATAATATAAAACTTTATATAAAGTAAACGAAAAAAAAAGGTCTAATTGATGTTGCAAATACTTAAAATTTAAGTACAAACAAAACTGAAGAGAAGTAAACGTAATAAGTAGTTACAATGTTTCTCGATTTAGTAAATGTAATGCTGATCACTCTAGCCTAGACTGACACTGGCGTTACAATGCCTCGTTTCTTTATACTGTTTTTTGCTGAAATATTTGCGAGCTTGCGCTCATTAAGTTTCATTGCTATCGAAGAAACGGTGTAGAAATGAATAGAAGACAAACATATGTAATAACATTTCCTTATTTCTAAATAAACGCTCTTTCATTATATTAGGTTGTGTTTCACGGTAGCTTATACTTTTAAGCTGGACTCAGACAGCCGTAATGGCTCTGTGGATTCATAATCTGAAATTCATAATCTTAATTCCGGCACCTTGCCTCACACATATCTTTAAATCAGATTGATCAGTAGACTGATGATTCCCGCCACATGCACACGTCTTTATGGAAGATAAAATTACGGCGAGAAAATTACAGTACCCTGACAGATTCTTCGATGACTACAGAATGTCAGTAGCATCATACGATGAATTACTATGTTTGCTGCGGAATAAAATCTAAAAGAAAGACACACGTGACACAGACAGACTTTTGAGATGAGAAGATTTGACTTTTAAATGAATATGATACTGTACGAAGGTTATAGTTATTGATTTCAACAAATTAAACTAGTCTTATTGATTAAAATTATCCTACCTACTTTAGTTTTTGTTTTGCTTTTGAAGTGAAGAAGAAAATTAGTATATTAACTAATCTTACCTTAAAGTAATTGTAAGTCTTTCTTCGGCGGAAATGGATCTTCTCATGTGTGTGTCTTTGTTTTGGATTATATTCCGCAGCAAACATAGTAAATCATCATATGATGCTACTGACATTCTGTGGGTAATTGAAGAATATGTCAGGGTACTGTTGTAATCTGATCGCCGTGATGTGGTACTGACTCTCCTTTACTTTGTTCACATTTAAAGGATAATCCAGTATTTACGTTTGCATTTCTTTTTTTATTATGTAAAGCCAACTTGTAATGCGATTAGTATTCATTCCTTTTCCATAAAGACTTGTGCATGTGCCGGGAATCACGAGACTACTGATCAATCTAATTTTTTAAGATATGTGTGAGGCAAGGTGCCGGAATTAAGATTATGAATCCAGAGAGCCATTCCGGCTGTCTGAGGCCAGCTTTAATCGTGAAGGCTCTGCACGAGACTAATCCCTCGGCTTACGACCCGTTACTTTTTGACAGGTTTTTCTTACAAAAAGTGTCAATAATATACGAGTAGCAAGCAAAACTATCCGTTTCTCTTCTAGGAACCCAGCATAAGGGTGACCACAGGCCGCTAACGCGCCTGAAATTCGACTCACCAGGACTGTTCCCTCACCCAAACTTCTCGAAACCCCTACAAATAGTCCCTGGGTATTGCCAGTCAGGTCAGAGACCAGAGTGCCGATTCCACCTATTAAATTGCAATCGAACCGTTGCTGAACGGCAACTTTTTTGCGTTTTCTTATTCTGCTATTGATGAACAGTCCAGCTGCAGCTACGTTTCTATTGACGCCAGCGATCGATCTTAACTTTATATTTTACTAATTAGAGATATCATGAACGAGACGATAACTCATATTCTTAAGTTAAGTAGTATGACTTTTTGCCAAAGTATCGAACGACAACCGGAGTTGAACTGCAGTTGCAGCGGTACAGATTGTTTAACGCTGTGTAATAACAGAATTGGCCTGCAGGTGGTGGGATGATATTGCTAGCGTTCGTCCAGTTCACCCAGTTCATTCCTCCAGTTCCATTTTATTTGCTAGAATGCTCTTCACACCCTGGAACCCTAATGATGGCGTCTTATTGCTTTGCAGCACAATATGTATGATATATTTTTATTATCATCATCATCATCATCATCATTATCAGCCGGAAGACGTCCACTGCTGAACATATGCCTCCCCCATAGAACGCCACTTGGACCGGCTACTCGCTTCCTGCATCCAGCGTTTCCCCGCGGTTTTTATGAGGTCGTCGGTCCACCTAGCGGGGGGCCGGCCTACGCTACGCCTTCCGGGGCGTGGTCGCCACTCGAGAACCTTTCTTCCCCATCGGTTATCAGTTCTGCGAGCGATGTGGCCTGCCCATTGCCACTTCAACTTGCTAATTTTGAGAGCTGTGTCGGTGACCTTAGTTCTCCTACGGATCTCCTCATTTCGGATCTTATCACGCAGGGAAACCCCAAGCATACCCCTCTCCATTGCTCGTTGAGCGACTTCAAGCTTGTTTATGAGGCCCACAGTAAGGGACCACGTCTCAGTGCCATAAGTCATCACTGGCAACACACACTGGTTGAAAACCTTGGTTTTCAGGCTCTGAGGTATTGGGGACGAAAAGATGGATCGAAGCTTCCCGAACGCTGCCCATCCGAGCTGGATTCTTCGTGCGACCTCTTTGTCGAAGTTGGACCTACCTAATTGGACAGTCTGTCCCAGGTAGACGTACTCGTCTACAACTTCGAGTGTATCGTTTCCAACAATTACCGGTATAGGTGGAACATGGACATTGGACATGATTTTCGTCTTATCCATGTTCATCTTAAGACCAACCTGTTGGGAAACTCTACTGAGGTCGTTGAGCATGGTGCCGATATCCTCGAGCGAAGTCAGCCAGCCTCTGTCCCCTCGAGTTCCGCTGCCCGTATCCAAATGGCCCTACTCTCAACTCATCACGTTTCCTTGTGCCTAGCTTTGCGTTGAAGTCTCCCATTACAACAGTGAAGTAGATTTTAGAAGTATGCATGGCCCTGGATATATCATCGTACATACTTTCTACTTCATTGTCCGAGTGTGCCGAGGTCGGTGCGTATACCTGTATAACCTTCAGCGAATACCGTTTGGTTATTCTGAGTATAAGGAACGCTACCCTAGCCGACACACTATCGACTTTCACTACGTTGTTAACGAGAGACTTGTGGACGAGGAACCCGACACCACCCTGGGATTGTTGGTCTCCCTCCCGGTGGAAGAACAAGTTGCCGGAATTTAGAATTATTGTGTCCTGTCCCTGTCTTCGGACTTCAGATAATCCCATAACATCCCAGCGTAACTTGAGCATCTCTTCCTCCAATTCGACCATCTTTTCGTCGGTCCTGAGCGTGCGTGTATTGTATGTTGCCAGGGCCAGGGGTCGTTTTTGGGATTGGTAGCCGGATCTCTGCCGGAGATTCTTCGCACCCCCTGCTCCACCGTTACAATGGCCGCTACCGTAGCCACGGATAGCAGAGCTGCCGGGAACTGGGGGCCGTGGTTTAATGTTAATTGTCATAGGGGGGATTTGCCTTAATGCACCAAGCTTGGCAGGCGTCTTGGTGATCGCAGTGGATGTTGACGCAGACTGCGGGAAATGCTGCTGCCCATTTCCCGGATATTCCCTTAGCCGCCTCTTACGGCACCCACGGGAAAAGTTAGGGGGGGGGGGGGTACAATTCGAAGCCGGTACCACCACGGCAATTTTTATTATATTTCTTTCAAATTTTTATTTGTGTTTACATGTAATAAACACTTCCTAGACTATTTGAATACTGTCAAGATAGTCAAATTGGGACAGTCCAGAGACGACTTTTTAAAAATACAAAATTAATTATTTTTATAAGTGTTGTTTAATCAAAGGATCGCTTAAGACTGACTTAATGTTCTAACTTATTCTACCAACAGACCACCCGAGTCACATCCTTATCTAACGTGTTCTCCGAACGAACGTTTATCAGTGCTGAGTGCGCGCTATTACAAACGTTGGAGGACGGGACTCAGGTCGCATGACTTCTCCCTCCTGAGATTCGAAATTATCCTGTATTGGAGAATTTCGAATATTACATTTATAACCCATTCTTACTAACCTAATATATAAAATAACTAATCCGATAGTTGAAATAATCAAGTATAATAAGATCGTCCAAACGCTGACACTGTATATTTTAACTTCACTTTTTTCACTTTGATTTACACTTTTTATGGAATTTGACCAATAATTGCACAGTCTTCAAATCCATTTCTTTTAATTCAACAGGGTGTCTTCTTTCAACTTTTATTTCACTTATGTGGGGGAGATTGACAATCGGTAGTCTTTCATATTCTAAATTTTCCATTTGATGTAATCGTAGTTTTAATGAAAATTTGTCTATTTTGATTTCACACATATCTTCCAGTGTAATTACGTATGTTCCTTGGATATGTTTTTGATCAATTTCATTTTCACAAATTCTCTGAACAAGCGTTCGTTCCTTGCAACACACAATCCACCGATTTGGCTGTATGTGCTGTAAGACAACATTTTCTATTTTTACTGGAATCAGGGTGCAGGAACTTATGTCTTTGGAGTATTTCATCAAATCAGAAATACATTTATCTTCTATAATCTGGGCAGTACTATCCTCAAAGCAGATAAAACTGGAGTCGCCTGATGGTTGACAAGGCTGAGCTAGTGGCTCTGAGGTAAGTCCATTCACTAAAAGATAGGGATACTTCGGTAGGATAATGTAAGTATTTTGATCATGGAATACGGGGATAGGATACAATTTGTAGTAAATATAGGTCACTTTACCAATCAATGGAATTTCCATTACAAATGTTAACTGATTTTCTTTAATGAACGATTTTATCCTAATACTCTGTTCAATTTTCACCAGATTTTCAAGGTTAGCAGGAAGAATTAGTTTGTCTGTTTCTTCTATTTTCTTAAGTTCATTTAACAAAATGTCAGAAATAATTATTGATTGATGCAGAGTATTAAGTTTACAAAAGGCTATCGCTGTCTCGATTTCACTCAATTTCAGTGAAATACTTTGAAAATTGTGTAAAATCACAGAGTATATGTTAATAATCATGTTGCTGGTATAATGTACATTTTCTAATATTAATGCGTTTTCTAAATTTTCTTGAATATTTTTCAATTTAATATCGAGTTTCATTACATTATCTTTAATTGACTGTGTGACATTATAAAAACCTTCTAGAACTTCGGAAACCAGCGTTACCTTTTTATTTTGATAATTCTGATTTGCTTTTATGTCTTCGATAAGCTTGTCATATTTATAAGCATCTTCATTATCTAAATTTCCAGTGATTATCTTAATAATAGAGCCCAATGGGTTTATCAGACCCCTTTTTACCTTATATCTAGGAACTAATTGTCTATACTTAATGATCGTTTGATTCATTACATATTCTACTTGGATTCTAAAATTAGAGAAAACTATTTCAATATAAGATTCATTAAAGTTAGCATCTACAATGCTATTTAGGTCTGTAAACTTAATAGTGTTGAGGTTTAAATCTTCAGATATTAAATTAAGATCTAATCTTTTAAGTAGGGTCCAGTTTTCGGAGCTGACGACCGCAGTTCCTTCTTTAATAGGTAAGACCCCAGGATTGCCCTCAAGGGTTTGCAGTTGAAGGGCCTGGAGTTGGGTTACTGCCATCAGGTGCAACACCAGGTGTCGGATGTTTCTGTGGAGGACGTTTGATATCTTTAATAGGAACCCTTAATTCACGGTTTCTTGCTGTAACGGTGACTATATTTCTATCAGCTTCTCCTACTACTACACCTTTTTCATACCTGGGTTTATCTTTACTTCTCCTAACATTTGTTCCTTTAAAGAATATTATATCATCCTTATCGATTTGAAACTGTGTTTCGCCTCCCCTTTTATCTTTGGCTTTTTCCTTAGTCTTGATCATTTTATCCGTTATATTTTTATACAAAAATTTGGTTCGTTTCACGTGGTCGCGTATTAGTATCTGCATATATTTATTATCAAAATTTACATTAAACGGGCTTTTAGCTTCCGTGTGGCCAAAAACTACTTCGAACGGCGTGAAACCTGTTACAGAATGAATGCTGTGGTTGTAAGCCATAATGGCAAAAGTCATTACTGATGAGGCATCTGTCAATTTTCGTTCGAATTTGGCTAATCGGTATGTTTCTAGAAGGGTGGAATGGAATCTTTCTATAAGACCCATAGAATTTGGATTATTAGGTGTGCCTAGGTGAAGTTCAATTTTGTAAAAACTCAATAGCTCTTTAATAAGCGAATTGTTAAATTCTGATCCTGAATCTGCACTTATTTTGTTAGGTGTGCCATAGATTGAAAAGTATTTGATTAATGCCCTTACAACTTCTGGTGCTGATGGATTAGATACCTCAAACGCCTGACCTAACTTACTGAATGCATCTATAATAGTTAGGAAAGACTTCCCTTCTATTTTGAATATGTCAATGAATAACTCTTCGAAAGGTCTGTTCTGTGTCTGTGTAAGTTGCAATGCTGGTTTTAGGGGTTTCCTATCATATTTAAATTTCTTACACGGTTCGCATGTGTTTATCACAGCAGCTACTGTAATATCCATGTTGTGCCAATAATATGTTCTTTTTATATGTGATACAGTTTCCTTAATACCGCGATGGCAATTTTTACCAATGTGATATTTTTGAATAATTTCTCTTTGTTCATCTTCATTTTCTACATGAACTACCCGTTCGGTACACTCAAAAATATTTACAGTCCCCTTCTTAAAAAGTGTTATTACTGCTTCTGTAAATCCAGCTCTATGTCGTTGGTCTTCAAAGTATATGAAGTACTTTATTTTATTGCGTATATATTTCTTAAGGAAGTCGCGTATTAAGTCAGGTTTGTTTACAGGCATGTGGATTTCTAAAATTCTTTGTTTCTTATTTGAAATATCTTTGACAGCAGTCTCGTCTCTAAACCACGTGTGTACCAATATCTGATTTGGTTTTGTATCAACCGCCTCGTTCAAAATGGGAATTCCTACAGTGTCAGTGTCACGCACGGAGTGTACAGTTTCAGAACCTTCATGAATCGATCCCGATCCTAAGACTGTAGCAGTTCCACTCGATAGTGGTGAGATTGAGTAAGGTGAGCAAGGACGATTAGCATTAGGTTCAATAATGCTGATTGTGCTTTCCGAATCCGAAATGCTTATAGTTCTTTCAGTATCAGAGGAAAGCGAGATCGGAGTATTTGGTCGTTTATTCTTATTTTTGTTTCCTAATTGAACTAGTTCCTTCGTTAAATTATCACAATGTCTTTGTAACTCTAATTCCCTTTCGTCCGTGTTAACTTGCATTGATCTATTGTCATTATCATCTTGTCCTATTGCATTTATCTTAACCCTAGAGAGTGCATCAGCATTAGTATTTTGTCGTCCATTTTTATACACCACGTCATAGTCGTATTCGGCCAGTCTTAATCGCCATCGCGTGATTTTACTACTTGGTTCTTCAAACGAATGTAGCCAAGATAATGGTCGGTGGTCGGTATAAATGGTAAATTTCTTGCCATATAAATAGGGGCGAAAGTGTTTTATGGCCCAGATAATAGCAAGTGCCTCTTTTTCTATGGTACTGTATCTGCTTTCAGGACTATTGAGCGTTCGTGATGCGTATGCAACTGGCCGGTCGCTACCTACTGTACCTTGCGACAAAACAGCTCCTATTGCGTAGTCCGAAGCATCCTTCGTTAGTATAAAAGGTTTATCAAAGTCAGGAAATTGTAAAAGGGGAGCATTTGTAAGTAACTCCTTACACTTCTCAAAAGCTTCGATAAACTCTTCATTAACTACCACCTTGTGATTTTTTTTGAGACATACAGTCATTGGTCGTGTCAGTTTTGCAAAGTCTTTTATAAACTTCCTGTAATAGCCTACTAAGCCAAGAAAGCTCTTAACCTCAGTCTGCGTTCTAGGAAGTGGAAATTTAAGCACTGCGTCGATTTTATCATTATTAGGTTTGAGACCGTCTTTTGTTATGGAATGTCCTAAGTAGAGCACTTCTTTACGAAGAAACTCCGACTTATCCAGCTGCACCTTTAAGTTCGTTTGTCTTAATCTGTCGAAAATGCTACGTAGTTTTTCTATGTGTTCCTGCAGGCTAGATGAAAAGATGATTATATCATCTAGGTATACTAAGCAGTGTATACCCTGTAGGCCACGCAGGATGCTATCCATGGCTCTTTGGAAGGTGGCCGGAGCCGTTTTGAGTCCAAAAGGCATACGCAAAAATTCGTAATGCCCTGTTTGAGAAGAGAATGCAGTTTTCTGCCTATCAGCCTTATCAATTTCAATTTGGTGATACCCACTTGCCAAATCTAATGTCGTGAAATAATTTGATTTGCCCAATTTATCAAACAGATCAGATATATTGGGAAGTGGGTATTTGTCGTCGATTGTCGTGTCATTTAAACGTCGGTAGTCGATAACCATCCTAAATTTCTTTTCTCCAGAAGCATCTAGCTTCTTGGGTACAAGATGAACTGGAAAATTCCAAGGAGAGAATGACTCTTGGATGACGTTGTCCTTAAGTAGTTTATCGACTTGTCGGTTTATTTCATCATTTATAGCTTGAGGTTGTCTATACGGTCTTATGTAAATTGGATCCTCGTTAGTAGTTCGAATATGATGTTTTACTCTATTTGTGAAGGTCAATGGCAACTTGTCACAGTAAAAGATATCTCTGAACTCATAACATAAGGCACTGATAGCTTTATTTTCTTCCGTATTCATATGTTCTAGTCGCAATTTTTCTAAATTGTCAACCAAATAGTCGTCAATGTCAAGGTCATTATCAGATATTACATTAATGTCACAAACTACTGGTTCATATGGGATGACATTCATTAGTCGATTTATTTTTAGTGTTACTGGTTGTTCTAGCGTGTTTTGAATCACTGTAGTCGCCAGGCCATTTACACAGTTCACTAAAGCACAAGGCATTCGAATTCCTTCTTCGAACTCCTGATATTCCATAATACCCGTACCATTGTTTAAATCAGTTAGTAAACTCACGCGAGTTTCCGTTCGCGGTTCCAATCGAACGTTAGTCTGGGGATTATACACGAATGGAATCACTGTGTCCTTAGTCCGCAATACTTGTTGTTTCATATCTATATTCGCATCCAGCTGAGAAAGTAGGTCGGAGCCTATCAATCCGTCATAATCTTTATCTACCTCATATACATAGAAGGTATGCGCATCCATACATTTAAACGTTTCCAGAAGAGGAATGTGAATTGCCTGACCATGAGAACTCCTACCATGCGTGCTGATGACCTCGAATGGGATATCGAATTTGAAATTTTGAAAGAATTCATCTGCCTTCCGAGGACTGATAAAAGATCGTGAGCTTCCCGTATCTATCATGAATCTGCTACTTATTTCTGGCAAGTGGATGTAAGGTAATTTAGCAAAATTGTCACAGTTTAAATTTATTAGTTCGGCGGGTTCGTGTCCGAGGCAATCTGGTAAAAATGTTGATCATAGTTGTTGGTTTCGTCGATTTCGTGTGTGTTATTTTGGGTTTCATAATAACCATAATAACTGCAACTGGCTTCATTATCATTTTCAGGGTCATAATACTCATGTTCGTTATTTTCAGGGGCATAGACCTGAATTTCATTATTGTAAGTCTGGCGCGCTGGTAATGCAGTGCGCATCGATACGTCTGTATTCAGAAAACCACTTGGTTTGTTCTGAATAGTCTGAGGAATACCAAACTTAAACTGGTGCTGTGAGTTTAGTGGCTGCTGTCTTGGTGGTGCCTGACCGAACTGAGGTTTGCAACCCTGCGGCGCCCCAGTTCTAAAACCTTGACTATTGGGAATTCCAAATCTATAGTTCTGTTGCGGTTGCTGGAACTGGTGAACTAGTTGGGGTCGCTGTGTGTTAGCATTAGGTATCCCAAATTTAAATTGCGGTGTGTGTGGGCTGCCGAAATTCAAGTTTTGTGGGATATTAGGTCGAAACTGGTTTGGAGTATTAAATCTAAAACCTCCTTGGTTCTGTGGGCTAGAGTTTGCCGTGAAAAATGGCTTTAATCCGAATTTTTCTACATACGGATTATGCGTAGAGGTAGGTAATACCTTATTTGGAACACCTTGTCTTAACATTTTATTACGAGCATTATATTGAAACTGAAAGTTGACTTCCTCTAACACAATACTAAGGGCCCCTTCTAGTGTGTTGCTACCCTTAAGCCTCACTATGCGAATGAGATCCTCCGGAAGATTGTAGAGGAAAACATTCAAGGCCATATTGTCGTATATTGTAATTTTACTACGTCTCACATGGTCATCTGCTATTAGATTGACCTTGGCTATTAAAGTACTTTTCACCTGCTGAATTCTATTACAAAAATCGAGATATGACTCGTTGTGATTTATTTTCAAGGTCTCAAGCTGTATGGCTATGCATTCTTCGGAACGCGGGTCTCCGAAGTGTTGTGTCAACACAGATTTTAATTCGGCCCAAGATTCTATGTCTGGTCTTTCGCTTATAAGGTGCGCGGCTTTACCAACCAATTTACTGGACACTACATGAAAAACGTACAGATCTTGCGCCGGATTACCTACCTTTTGGTAACATTTAATTACGTACTCACATTTTTTTATATACAAGTTAAGAAGTCTTTCATCTCCGTCAAACTTTGGAATAATGGAAGAGATCTCAGTAGGTACAGCATCAACCTTAGTTGCATTTTCCATTTTCCTAATGTAAATTAATTATTACTTATATAATTCACACAGTGGAATCACTTAAATTATTTCTGTAGAGCTTTAACAGTTATGATCTCTCTAAAATACACTAAAAGTAAATTAAGCTACTTAAAAGTATCGTGATCTGACTCTTATATTATAATATACTTAGCACAGTATAATTACCGATTTTGTGTAATTATAATTAAATCAGTTAACAAATTAGACGAGGTAAAGTCTAGACCTCAAATAATTATACAATTTTATGGAAAAGGTAAGAGGAACAAGGAATAGTGATTTGGACTACTCACAAGCCGCCCATTATCCTCCGTCGATTGAGTCAGCTGCAGATCCTTCGTCCTGGTTCACCCGTCACGGAAGACGTATTTATTTGGTTCGTAAGGATACCCGTACAACTATTAACCGCACTTTTACGCCACCACACCGATTTTAGAGAAGCACAAGTACGGCAGTAGAACAATTCAGGTATCCTACCGGCTGCGCCAGTCAAATTGGGACGGTCCAGAGACGACTTTTTAAAAATACAAAATTAATTATTTTTATAAGTGTTGTTTAATCAAAGGATCGCTTAAGACTGACTTAATGTTCTAACTTATTCTACCAACAGACCACCCGAGTCACATCCTTATCTAACGTGTTCTCCGAACGAACGTTTATCAGTGCTGAGTGCGCGCTATTACAAACGTTGGAGGACGGGACTCAGGTCGCATGACTAGATGCTTTAGTGTTTATATTATTATATTTTATTTGTATTTGTATAATAACGTATATATTATGTTGTTTATTTTATGTATTTGTATTAGTTTATTTAATATATCATTTATGTATTTATAGTGTATTTACTGTTTTTGTATTGTCATCGTCCATATTTTATTGTATATTCCTCTGCGAACGGGAAGAGATCGCTCTGACCGATAAGACCGCCCATTGTTGCACCTAGTTTTTAGTATTGTTTTTCTTTTTTTTTTCTAGTATTAAGTCATAAATATAGTGTCTCAATAAAGTGTTATCTATCTATCTATCTATGTGGCGCTTCAGAGGAATTAACAGAGTTCTTCAGGTTTAACATTCATAATCCATACTTTATCATAATTACAATTGTATCTCTGTCACTCTCTCTGTTTGTTTAATACCTTATCAAGCCTAAACGGATCGTTAATAAATTTGGTGAGGAGATAGGTAATATTAATGCATATATTATGATATCAACATCATCATCATCATCCATCATCACGCGGGTCACAGCCAGTATTCTGTAAGGGTATTTCATCAATGTTCTAAAAGGTAGAATTTACATACTATAAGTATCTATACATGTACATCCTACTAATATTAGAAACGCGAAAGTTTGTGAGTATGGATGTATGGGTGTGTGGATCTTTGTTACTCTTTCACGGTCAAACGGTGGGGGCAATTTTGATGAAATTTGGTGTGGAGGTAGATGAGGCGCTGGATTAACCCATAGGATACTTTTCATCATCATCATCATCATCCATCACCACGCGGGTGAAAAAGCGTAATATGCTTGGGTACGACATCGACAAAATAATAAGATCTCTGTTCTGACAGTTCTGTCAAATTTTGTATCAGTTTCTGATAGCTTAGTCAAAAGCCAAAACAATTTGACAGCTCGATACTCTAGACGTGCTCGGCGACCGTCAAGGGTGATGAAATGAAACACAAATATCATCAAGGCGTCAAAATAGCGTCAAGGGTGAGGAAATGTAATGACAGTTTTTTCCATTGTGATTAATTTTATATTTGTATGTCCGTATGTACTGTATTTTATTATTAGTGTTTACTGATCGATCTACTTATAGCAATATTGCGTTTGACCATGTATGACATTTTGGCTCAGATTATAGAACAAAAGGCAGATGGAGCATACTGAATACACGAGTGTCGCCAACAAAGCGAATACAAATTCAAAAGCAAATATAAACCCGCGCTAGTGCTATACGCGACTTGTCCGAAGCAACACGTTACGACTGGTTCGTAATTTTAATGTACAAAATACCGTCTTGTGTTATTAAACACTGTAAAAGTTGTTCCCAAAAAGAAAAAAAAGAAGATGGAATATCCTTTCACAGATAACTATTAATTATTTGGCTTAAATAATTTTTAATCAACATAATAACTTTACATGTGACTCGGAACACAAAACTTCAACAGTCATTCGCTTGTGTTGCCAGTATTTATTTAAATTAGTTAGCCGTTTTATTGGTAAAACTACATTTAGAAGGTCTAGGGATTAGTGATGTAACAAAAGTTTGTTTTTTAATATCGCAAATGCGAATATTTTTTTATAAGTCTCAGTAGTTCCCGTTGACCTAGAATCACTAAATTTGGCAAAAAGCTAGGTCTTATAGAACAAATAAAGGAAAAAATATATATGGCCTCCCTCCTCTAATCTCTAAAGTCTGTGAAGAGCAAAATCTGAAATAATTTGTTACCTACAAATTTGTTCGGAACCCGAGATGGGCGAGTCCGATGGAATGTTCAGTATGTTAATCTAGATTAAAAACTACCTGTGTGCCAAATTTTATCCAAATCATTATAGTCGTTTTTGCGTGAAAGAGAAATAAACATCCATACATACGTACTTCCATTCTCACAAACTGTCGGATATATGTGTAATAATTAGAAAAGTAGGATACTATTAAAATATTAAACAAAAACAATTAAACAATGAATTGTGATATTTATACAGAACCTTCTTTATTTATTGTAATTTATTTAGTTATTAATAACCATTATTTTATCCATATACTACTTTAGTACTGTATGTTACAACAGAATGTTTAACTTTCCAATATTATAACAATTTGTTACAAAAATGAGGGAGTAAATTTTTCATTATCTGGTAACTGTACACGCACACAGATGCACGTGTACGTACAGTGCAGTGGCTCGTTGTCACGCACACATAACTATAAAGGTGGCGACACTCGCGAGTTCGGCGCACTCCATCTGCCTTTTGTTCTATAATCTGAGCATTTTGGTATAAAGATAGTTATGGCCTTGGAGAATATTATAATAAGCTACACGAAGTACTAATCCTGCGCAGACGAAGTCGCGGGCACCAGATAGTATTATATAAGCACATTCTATGTATTTTCACGCTGTGATATAAGTATCCATGTAAGTACATCGTCCTCACACCGCCATGTGGCACTTTGATTCCCAGACAATTCAGTTAACAATGTGTTCAGCAAAAAGCATCGATTCCCACCTCTGCGCGACTTTCGCCAGATATAATCAATCGGGCCGCGTTACTCTAACAATGTGATTTCTTGTCAACCTAGTTACTTTGTTACTGTTACTCATACTGTGACGTACTTCAGCGATACAGTGTGTCCTAAAAATAAATTATATTTTTAAATAGTGTCTATAAATTTATATGAGCAGAACGACGGTTGTCAAACACTGAACTACAAAGCACTAGCTGCGCTCCGCGGTTTCACCAGCGTGGTGAGTAGTGATGATGATAAAAAGTACCACATGTTCTTCTCCGGGATGCAGTCTATCTTCTTGTCATAATTATTTCATCACGATCCGTTCAGCCGTTTAGGCGTGATAAGGTAACATTCATAGAGAGAGAGAGAGAGACAGAGTGACACACACACACACAGAGAGAGAGAGAGAGAGCACGTTTTCATTTGTTCTCGTACTTTTGTAAACTTGCCATTCATCTACTTGTTTGTATATATTTATATTTGAATCAAGATAGTTTTTTCTTTAGTCAGAGTGAAGTCACAGTCACATAGATAAGTCAGTTATTAAGTCACTGTCCTGTCTAAGTCCGATCTAATAGTAGGTAATGCTTTTATTACTAAAACTTTGACGAAAACGCAAAACATTGTTTCATGATTTTGTTCACTATGCATATTATATTTTTAGCATATTAGTATTGATATTTCTTTATCAATAACAATTTTATAAGTTCAAGTAACTAACTTATAAGCCAACTGAGCTGACGCAGCCGTCTTACTTACTAAATTCAAAATTCAAAATTCAAAAGTAGATAGGGAAATGCGTATTTGATTTTTCATCATCATCTCAGCCGTAGGACGTCCACTGCTGAACGATCTATGTTCAGGACACTATGTCCCCACCCACATTTCCAAAAGGACCGGTTGGAAGTGGCCTGCATCCAACGTCGTCCTGCTACCTTTGTCAGGTCGTCAGTCCACCGTGTCGGTGGACGACCTACGCTGCGCTTGCCTGTCCGTGATCTCCACTCCAGAACCTTCCGGCCCCATCGGCCATCGGTTCTGCGTACTATATGGCCTACCCACTGCCACTTCAACTTGCTTATCTTCTGGGCTATGTCGGTGACTTTCGTTCGTCTACGGATCCCCTCATTGATTTTTAGTTGAGATTAAAAACGGATCAACCTGTATTTAGCTGCAGATCAAGGTAATTATTTTAACTGAACTAAGTAGGTTTGGTTATGCGAGTGTTGTAGTTTTTCTCAGAGTACTAAACGCCATAGATTACATAATAACTACTATGGTGGTACGTTATCTTCGGTTTTCGCAGTTACGCATTAACATAGACTTATTACGTTTTGTGTCACTATATATAGGAGGTAGAATTTGTTTGGACGATAGTTTTTATTGTTATTATTGGCTCCAAATTAAGCTACCAAAAAGTACAATTTGAATAATTTGAAACCGACTTCCATTCTATTCTATGAGTATAACTCAAATACTACAAGACTTAATTTGATGAAATTTATATGGTCGTACACAGGAAGCACCAGCATTCAAACAAAAAAAGAATTTTGAGAATCAGTTCCAGTCGAAAGCTATGAAGCAACAAACATAAAAAAACACAGTCGAGTACCTCCTCCTTTTTGGAAGTGGGTAGAAAATAATTACTGATCATAGGTTTCCGCGTTATGTTTAGAACAATATAAAGTATAACTTATTTTTAATTGACTTATAGCTAGTTTCTTTCTTTCTATAAGTGGTATTTTGTGGTAGTGCCACGCTGCAACCCCACAGCCGAATGGGCCGGTACGACCGGAAAAATACCACACTCCCACATAACATCGACGTGAAGTAACATAGCTTGTTATTGCGTTTCACCGGTTTGTGGGAGGTTCCGGAGGCCCAATTCCCTCTTCCCCGTTCTCCATCTCCTTCTCTCTCCCCGTCCACTCTCACCATTTCTATCTCTTCCTTCATATCATCCTTCCTTAAAGGTCGACAACGCATCCTCAAGACCTCTGGTATTGTGGATGTCTGTGGGTGATGGTTTTACTTACCATCAGGTGAGTCGCTTGCTCGTTTTCCAACCTATACCAATAAAAAAATGTGGACAGAATAGTACCTAATTGGCTCTCAATAATAATAACATTTTTATTATATGTCTTACACTGACGCCTGCTTAGAGACCAAACTTTGCAGAGAGAGAAAAATATACATCCATGGACTTTAGTTATGTTAGTGCTATAAAAACTATACAATAAAAAAAATACCAAAAAATGAAACCGACTCAACACCAAAAAGTGTGAAAAAACTTGTTGAAATCGGTACCATGACAGTTCAAAAGTAGGTAACCTTTTATCACAATATTGTGCGCATGGCACCGACTTCAAAGTTATTTAACACTTTTTGAAGTTAAAGGCGGCATTGTTACTAAAAATATTTTTTTTACCATTTTTAGTGACCCTCTACTTATAGGATCGATAGCCAGTGATGATATCATCAAGATAAATCAACACTTTTCAGTTTTTTGGAGTGTACCTCAAAAATAGCTTGACCGAATTTGATGAAATTTAACTGCAACCACCTCGGAAGCATACTCTACCAAGCAAAAAAGAATTTTGGCCTAGTGGTTATGGCATCTGACATTGTCGGAACACGCAAGTTCACATCCCGTCCGAGGATCTATATTTTTCACGCTTAAATAATAACTAATGTTATTATTATTATCAGCAAGGGTAGTACGAGTATCTATCATCCTTGTTATTAGTTAATTTTCCATATTACTTACCACAGTGCCTAAACTGTGTTCTGGTTTGAAGGTGCCGGCGATATAACAGGCACACGAGACTTAACAACTGGCTGTCTCAGGGTTATGGGCGCTCTACAGTCCGTCACTTGCGACGAAATTAATCAGTTCTAGGCAGAGGTTACTTAACACCAGGTAGGCCTCGTGCTTGTAACGCCTCCTAATAACATAAAAAAGAGACGAGCACAGTAAAGTGCTGCGTAAAACTGCAGTTCTAAGCTCTGCGATCACTGGCGTAAGGCGTTGCAAGAGCAAACTTTTAGGTTTTTGAGATGGTGAAGCACTGGCTGTGATAGAAACAAGCGAGTTCTCGATTACAATTTTTCTTGATGTACGATTTTTGTGCCGTGGTACAACCTAACGCTCCTCCTAGCTTCGCTCAGCGTTGCACCTATCATGACTTTGCTCTGACTAGACACTCCGCCGCGTACAGCCACGCGATTCTCTAATGATTCGTCGATTTGCTCGTCGATGAGCTCACCGATGTAAAATACTTTATGGGATATCGCTTTGTACATAAGGTTGTTTTTTTTGCCATTGTTTCTTGTCATCTCGTCATTTGTTTCACGGATGTTGTCAAAGATGTAACGATGTTTGTATGTTGTTGTGTTTGCTGTTGAATGTGGGAGTAATTCTTGTCGAATATTTGTTCTGTCGAAGCAATTACTTGTCGAGGTAAGGTTTTTCTATGTAAGCAACTGTCCAAGTATTGAACTTGACAAAATTTAGAGGTACACCGGATCTCTATACCTGAAAACTATTAAAAGAATAAACAATATGTATAAAACTGTTACAAATCAAAATTAGAGCAAATACTATTAGCCTAAACTTTTTTTATGCTTACATAGTCAAAGTCAAAGTCAAAGTCAAAATCATTTATTCAATTAAGGCATCAAAGACGCACTTATGAACGTCAATTTTTCATTATAATGTACTTTAAAGCCTACCGCCGCGTTCCAAAATACATAGAGCCTACCGAGAAGAAGCGGCAAGAAACTCGAGGCCATTTTTTTATATAGATTTTACAATGTTTTTACTTAGGTACTACAAATATCCAGTGTGTTGCCTTACAAAAGAGAACATAATAATGATATCAGTAGGGCAAGACACGCTACACATTGACATCTTAGTACACGAGTAGATAGATCCTGGAGTGATCAGTCCCAAGCTGTTTCATCCTCCAAGTAATCCGAAATTTTGTAATAACCTTTTTGACAGAGTTTAGTTTTAATAGTAATTTTAAACTTATTAATAGGCAAATCTCGGAAAACATTGGGAACTTTATTATAGAATCGTATAGGTACATTGTCCCATAAAAGAATGACTTATTCTGTGGAGACGCGTTACATGTAAGGATAGCTTGTGCTTATTTCGCGTGTAGATGGAATGAGCATCACTCCTTTTATCAAAACTGCTAATGTTTTTCTTTAAATACATTAGATTTTCATAGATAAACTGAGAGTCAACAGTTAGAATGTTTATGTCTTTAAACTTCTGTCTAAGGGAAACTCTGGGAGCTAAACTGTAGATCGCTCGTATAGACCTTTTTTGCAGTATAAAAATAGAATTAATATCTGCAGAACATCCCCAGAGCAGTATGCCATAAGTCATAACGCTATGGAAATAACTAAAATAAACTATTCTAGCTGTGTCTACATCAGTTAATAGTCTAATTTTTTTAACAGCCATAAGCCGCTGAACTGAGCCTACTAGACAATTTTTTTATGTGGGGACCCATTGCAATTTAGCGTCTATAGTAATTCCTAAAAAGACCGTTGACTCCACAAGGTCCAACCCTGTTCCATTCAATTGTATATTGGATTCTACTTGTCTCACATTTGGTGTCGATAACTTTATACAATTAGTTTTCTTCATAAATAGTTATATATATATATATAACTATTTATGATTTTTTTTGAACTATATATACTAACTATTATATATAGTTCAAAAAAAAACTATCTCAAACTATGATTATGACAAAATACAATATGCGCAATTCGTTATGCCAAATCAGTTAGGACAAAAAAGTTATGCGTAAAAAGGGATCCCCATCTTTTAAACTTCAATTACAAATATATTTTTAATTATTGAACTAAATAATACAGTTTATATTAAACTGGCTGCTATCCGCGGATCTACCCGCGCAGTGATGGATGATGATGATGAATCTTATACAACCTATGTTACTCAGAGTGAATGTAGCTTTCCAATGGTGAAAGAGTTTTTGAAATCAGTCCAGTACTTTTTGAGCCAATTCGTTACAAACATACTTACATACAAATCTTTCCTCTTTATAATATTAGTATAGATAGAGTATACATTTACACATAAATTATTGCCGCCTTAGCTCCCACGATAGTATATGTGTTAATGAGAGCTAGCTGATTACCAAGTTTCTACATAATTTAACCAGATTTAAGTAGTTTATTATTAATAATAGCAGTTTAATATTCTATTACAATGTTGAGTTAACTATTAAAATAAATTATAATAATGTGTTTTGACATTCAGTAATTTAAATTTATGTGTTCCTATAGTTGAAAGTTAGTAAATATACCTGAATAATAGCGCCCAACAAAACCATAATAAGGCAATTTTTTTCTGTTAAGCTTTTATTTTACACATAACCAGAGCAAAGACGAAGTCAAAATCATTTATTCAATTTAGGCATCAAAGGCGCACTTATGAACGTCAATTTTTCATTATAATGTACTTAAAAGGCTCTACCACCGCGTTCCAAAATATAAAGAGCCTACCGAGAAGAAGCGTCAAGAAACTCGGTGCCATTCTTTTTTATATAGATGTTTACAATGTTACTACAAATTTTACTTTTTATGGGTGGCAGAGTGACAGCTTGCCAGAAGTGGAGTATTCCAAGCATCTTTATCTTCTATATAATGTCGGACTTTATAATAAGCTTTTTTTATTAAAACGTTTTCTTACAGTCAACTTGAATTTGCCCTCTGTGAGCTCAGTTGTGTGTTTCGGGATGTTATTGAAAAAACGCACACAATTTTCTAGGAATGACTTATTAGTCTTCGCAAGTCTAAATCGCAAGAGCGAGATGGCAATACACTGCCATATTTCTCTGTCCCTCGAGGCACGTATGTGATAAAACGAGCGTTTGGTAAGGACACTGTTTTTGCAAGTCTGCGAGGGTAGGCGGCATACTTGTATGGAATACAGAGAGATATAGAGACGCCTCAGCATTTAGAAAAGCAAAAATTAAATTTTCGGAGGGCAATCACTCAACTTAATAGAAACAGATACAGTAAAAACAATGATAATATAATCACAATCAGAAATGCATCGCTAGCCAAAGTGCATTTTAAGAAATTATTATTTTTAAAGAGATTTACTTAAAAAATTGTGATTATTTCAGTCGAAATAGGCCGTGAAGTAGTAGGCCAAAATTCGGCCAATGTACAAAGTGATGTTTAATACTTGCAAAGATATAAATTAACCATTTCAAACTGTATATGTATATATAATATACCACAAATAAATTTGTCCTTGAAACAAATAAAAAAAATACGGACAAAATGTAACCGTCAAAAATGTTTTTCAGTTCAATCTTGGTCTTTTATAATGCCTGTCAAAAAGGAGCAACTCAATTCAATCCGTATATATATAGCCATAAAATCAGTAGTGTGTTCATTTGGGCTGATTATAATTATGAAGTACAATAATAAGGTCTGTTTTACATAATGGTACAAAACCTACACGAGTTTTTTATAACGCCATAGACTATGTTGGCATGAACAGAGTGTAACGTAAACATACATTCTAGTTTATATATGTATACTAAACCAAGCTGCATACTACGGCTAAAATTTAAAATCAATATAAGGTTAGTTATTTATGTATCTGAATAAATAAATAAGATTTAAAATCGAATTATAAGATGGTTTTCTATTATACTAGAACAATAACCGTTTAATTTTTGTACGCGAAGGATACCTAATTACACTATGAGATATGTTTATATGATAGTCTCTAAAGCTAAAGGTCATAAGTAAAAGTAAATGGTTTTATACGGCTGTTAGATGAAGAATAAGGTAATATTGTCAGTTATTTTAAAGGGGTAAATAGCAGTGAAAAATTATCAGTAAATTCAATAAAATTGGTCAGTAGTTAAGTTCACTATATAATTCAGCGCCAGTACAAAAAGTACTCAAGCAGTTTTATAAATAAACAGCTTTCTTATTATAAAAAAAATGGCCATAACTTAATGGGCAGTGAGTAAAATGATTCGGCAGTACCCAGTAAACCGCCAGTTTTTTGAGTACATATATCAAGGCCATTACGAGCGAAGTGCTAAGTTATTGGAGCGTACAACAACAAGCAAGCTGTGCAGAGAATCGAGGGTGTCGGCGAAGATCCAGAACCTTTTTTAATCAATCTTTCTTTAGAGCTACGTACTAATAATAATATTTTATACATCGGGATTTAGGTTATGGTTTCTGTCTAAGAGTTATTACTTATTCGGCTATTATAAGTAATATTGTTTTAGTTACTTTTATTAATTTATTGAATTACTTATATTGCGTATTTGTTTTTAATATATTTTACTACTTAGATTTGATTGTCCTCAGTTGTTTGTGTATCAACAGTTAACCAACATGCAATTAGTATTTCTGACTGTCTCAAACTTCTTATACAACAACTAATCGCAAACAAAACTAAATCAAAGTACAATAACAGTGCTTCATAAAACCAAATACGTTACTTTATATTTTACGTGCCCGAAGGCTACTCCATCTCTCTCGTTATTCCACGTAGATGACGAGTGGCATTGCGTGGTCAGTTTTTGTTGGTCATCCAAACTGGATGTTCCAAGTTCAAATTTGAAAATTGGAACCCGATCGTATTCGATACATTTGCAATTTTAAGCTTAGCATAAATATACTGACCGTCGAAACATTTCGGGGATGCCATTTTTAGTACCTTTTTTAAATCCCAAACTAATTTAAACAGAACCGTTGATATGTATTTTTTTGAGCGAAATCTTTATAATATCAATTTAGATCTTTCTCATAGATATAAAAATGAGCCCCTATTTCCAGTACTGCAACATTTATTGTAATCGTCATCTCGACCGCGCCAACTAGACTAGTTTCATTATATTTGTAAACACCCTCTTTTGCTCGCTACAAACACTTTGTTTATTTAATTTACCATGTAAGCAATATTTTCTTGTAAGTGATGTGTAATTGAGAGAAAAAAAATTAAGATTTTATACCATACTTCTCCTGGTCACGATATAACTTGAGAACAGATGAAACAAATTCGCTAATAATTGTTTTGTTGTGTTGACTATTCTCAGTAGAAGGTTCTTATGCAAGAAAAACCAAGAAAAGATAGGAGGTTATGGCGAGGCCGAAGGCCGAGCCTACTCGTACTACGCGAACAAAGTCGCGGGCAGACACTAGTAGGTATGAAAATGAACCCTTATTAGACACGCTACAACTTGAGAATGGATGGAACAATCTCGCTAATTATTTTTTCTTCTCTTAATTATTGTAAGGAGAAGCTTGTTATGAAAGAAAAACCTAGAAAAGACTGGAGGCAATGGTGAGGCTGAATGCCAAGCGTACTACGCGTACGAAGTCACGGGCAGTCGCTAGTAATACATAAATCATACTTTATTATGTAATTAATTGCAGGCACATGAGACTTAACAACTTAATTTTTTTCCTAGTTCTTTCAAGCGGAGCGTGAAATAGCATCTTTCAGGTCATCAAAGGAGTGGCGATTAGTGCAGCTTATGACTGCACTAATGCTCATCGCTTCTAGATTCCATATTCGCTCCCAAATTGTCATAAGGAGTATTGTTTTAACAAATTCAAACGTGATCTATTTCAACTTCTGATAAGCAAATGTTATTATTCTGTAAAGCAGTTCTTAGAAGACAAATTGTAATATGTATTTTTAGCTTTAATCCTAATGCAACATTGACACTGTTGACTCGTCTGATAATACATTGACCTAAAGTTGTTAACATGTTCTGCAATGACATTACTAATATTATTTTGATTTTGTATTATGGAACTGCCATTTTTCTTATTTGTTTATATAGTTATTGAATCTTTCTTTAATATTTCAGTTTATTTTGTATAACATCACTTTATTTCATCATTACTTTATTTTGCTAATTAGTAACCTCTTGAGAATTTTAAATACTATGTATATAATTAATTAATTTTAAATATTTGTACACCAGAAACGGTAGAATGTTTGAGACATCATTTTTATTATTGTACACCAGAAACGGTAGAATGTTTGAGACATCATTTTTATTATTGTACACCAGAAACGGTAGAATGTTTGTGACATCATTTTTATTATTGTACACCAGAAACGGTAGAATGTTTGTGACATCATTTTTATTATTGTACACCAGAAACGGTAGAATGTTTGAGACATCATTTTTATTATTGTACACCAGAAACGGTAGAATGTTTGTGACATCATTTTTATTATTGTACACCAGAAACGGTAGAATGTTTGAGACATCATTTTTATTATTGTACACCAGAAACGGTAGAATGTTTGAGACATCATTTTTATTATTGTACACCAGAAACGGTAGAATGTTTGAGACATCATTTTTATTATTGTACACCAGAAACGGTAGAATGTTTGAGACATCATTTTTATTATTGTACACCAGAAACGGTAGAATGTTTGAGACATCATTTTTATTATTGTACACCAGAAACGGTAGAATGTTTGAGACATCATTTTTATTATTGTACACCAGAAACGGTAGAATGTTTGAGACATCATTTTTATTATTGTACACCAGAAACGGTAGAATGTTTGAGACATCATTTTTATTATTGTACACAAGAACTGTAGTAACAAGATACAATATTCTAACAAATAAACAATTTCAATTTGAATTTGTATTTGAATCCGCTTTCCATAAGGCGAGAGGGAGTCACATTGATTAATTATTATATATTTAAAAAAATGTGAACGTGAATGGATTACATACGCAATGCAGTTCGTCACTTAACCACTTAATATCAGGTAGGCCTCGTCCTTGTACCGTAACCTAATCACAGAATAATATTAAATATGCAAACTTGATCATACATTCATGTTTACATCTTCATGCTGAAACGGCGGAGCTTGACTTGGTGATCTTAACCGGTCAACAATATTACGCAACACTTGCTGGAGGAGTTGAATGGGTGTGTGATACTATGGCGTTATTCAACTGAGCACGGAAGCGCTTCGGAAGGCACGTTAAGCCGTCGGTCCCGGTTGTTTGTCTTAGGAAAACAGTCTTTAGGCTACGTCGAAATCCTTTGGGCGGCATGAAAGCTATGACAAATCCAAAGGAAATTGTGTGCGTTTTTACAATAAAATCCCAAAACACAGAGGGAAAATTCAAGTTGACTGTAAAAAACGATTTAGTAAAAAAAGCTTCTTGTAAAGTCCGACACCTACGTACATACAAATATAAAATTAATCACAATGCAAAAAACTGTCATTTAATTTCATCTCCCTTGACGATATTTGTGTTACATTTCATCACCCTTGACTGTCATCGAGCACGTCTAGTGTATCGAGCTGTCAAAATGAGAGCATGATTTTACTAAACCATCAGATACTGACCCAAACTTTGACAGAACTGTCATCATTACGATCTTGTCTTAGGCGGAGATCTTGTTATTTTGTCTATGTTGTGCCCAAGAATATCACCAGTGTGGTGACAAATAAACATAAAAAAAAGAAAAAAACAGTCGAATTGAGTACTTCCTTTTTGGAAGTCGGTAGATAATCGAACTACTCTGAAAAAAGTCATGAGTGATTATACATAAAAAAGACGTGTGGCACTCGGAGACTGCCGCGGTAAAGCTATTGCATAGCTGTTTTTATCAACTTATGCAATTATAATTATTTAACCAATGCCATCTAGAGGCGAGTTGCTGAACTAAAGAGACAAGCGTCATATTTCAAAAAGTCATTAAAAGTTCTGCTATTCATCGATAGATGGAGTCGGAGTGGGGGGTGTTAGGTTATTTTCGTTACGGAATTTCTGGATTCGGTCTCCACGCTCAAGGCCCGCTATAGTAGCTATGCAATAGCTTAAAAAATATACACCTCGACTAGAGAAAATCCTCTTGTTTTTGGAAGTAGGTAGAAAAGATATGATCTGTAGCTTTCACATAGGTGCAAATGTAACTGAAAGTTTTTGATGCTTCTAGATACCTATTAGTAAGTTTGCACCGTTATTAAGCCAAATAAAAAAACATCAAATATTTTGTACGTCACACGACTTTTTTTGTTATATATAAAGAAAGCTTTTATTCCTTTACAATAAACTATTCCAACTTTTTAAATTTTTTCTGATTAACGGACCGTTAAAGTTTATACGAGCTCGGTACTTCATATTTAACATGGTTCCGTAGGTGCTAGAAACGCTGCAAACCGGGGAGATACTCTGTGTTTTCTAACAAATTACAGAAGAATCTACAACTATCAGAATTATGTGCACACTTTAGCCTATTTTGACTGGGCTGTAATAATTCAAAAGGACCTATTACACATTATCACAATATTGTGCGCATGGTACTTCGACAAGTTATCTCTTTAGTGTTGAAGTCAGTTCCAATTTTGTGGTAAAAAACTATTTTTTATCTCTTTCAGTGACCTTGCTACTGAAGGAATTGATTGTCATTCACCGTCAATAAGGATATCATCAAGCTAGGCGCAGCAGTATTCTGTTATTGGAATGTAACTCAAAAACTACTTTACCGAATTTGATGAAATTTGAATTGGGCCACCTCGGAAGTATAATATTTCAAATAAAAATTTTTAGAATAGGTCTTTAAAAATGGGGAGAAATTGGTAAATATACAAAAAAAATACATACTATTCAACAGGGAATCTCCTGCTTCTTAGAAGTCGGTTAAAAAGTGTTCATTTACAGCGCTGTAACCATCTATACAGCCCTCCGCGAAGGGACGAAGTTAAGAAATATTCCCAGTGCTGGCTGTCAGGACACGATTCGTTAAAGGTGAGCTCCACTTACTAGGGTGTAGGTATCAGGTCGACTTAGTTGCTGCCACTGCAGTGCCATACATTCAGCCGCCAAGGAGTAGTGCGCAAGCATTACTGTCTTAGGGTGTGGAGGGCACTGTAGCAAGTGAAATTGCTGGACGACAGAGATTCAAAAACCAATGTCTCGGTGTAACCAGCACATTGCAGTGCAGTGCTACGCAAAACAGTTGTAAGCTCTGGGTGACACTGTAACTGCTATGGGCAAGCGTAGTGCTTATCATTATGAGCAAGACTTGCACTGCACTTCATTCAATTTCATAAAACAGCTTTTCAAGAGCTATACGGCGCAAGTCACATATAAATGGCATCGGGCGTGGACGTGGCACGGGCTGTTTCCAATTCCAGACAAAACGCATCGAAATAAAGCGCAATTTAGAACACAAAATGGCGCAATATAACCACGTCTAAATTGCGCTTTATTTCCATGCATTTTGTATAAAATTTTAATGGAATAGGAAGCCGCCTGTACCAAGTCCGCACCCGATGCCAGTTATGTGTGGCCTGCGCCTATAAATCTTTTCAAGAGACAATCATTTCATAAACATCAAACATTGTCATAAGCTGAACCTAAGAATTAATAATCATCTTCATCTCAGCTGTAGGACGTCCACTGCTGAACATATGCCTCCCCTATAAATTTTTAAAGTGACCGGTTGGAAGCGGCCTGCATCCAACGTCGTCCTACGACCTAGAACGGCTAAAATACCGATGGCTTAACATACAAAAAAGCTTATAATCAGTGGCTATATATCTATATAAAGAACAATTTTGTCAGAACACCTAATTTTAATTTTCATACATCTTTTTATGTATTCATACTTTATAAGAGTGAGCATATGTTTTTCAGACAATTGCTCGTAAAGTGGCTTTTATATCGAAGCTTATAGATTCATAGTGGAACTTGTAATGAAGCTAAGAGCACGCTTGCTTTTTATTTTATACAAACACAGGTCATTTTATTTTTTTGAAAATGTCATAAGGAAATATTTTTTTGAGTCTTACACTATAATAAATAATGTTAACATAGTATTATATTTAATTTTATTTATTAAACAAAATGCACAACCCTTATTATAATACGAGAATTTCTTAATGAACTAACTATCCCACGGCTAATAAAGGATATTACATTTTATAAAATATTGTATTATTGTACCAACTTCCAAAAAGGAGGAGGTACTCAATTTTTTTTATGTTTATTGCCTCCTAAGTTTCGATAGGGTGAACCGATTCTCAATATTATTTTTTTGTTCGAAAGCTGGTGCTTCCCCTGTAGTCCATGTAATCTAATTTTATCAAATTTGGTCTAGTAGTTTTTGACTCGAAATCGGTATTAAATTTTTCTAATTGTACTTGTATAATTATTATTAGACAGTCAACTTTTTTTGAACGGACTAATAATATAAATAAAATAAAATGGCAAAGTGTAAGAAATACTCATAATTAGGTTTACTAGTGTTAAGTAGTGTAGTGCAGTAGTAGGTTAGGTGTGTGTATATGATAATAAGTGAATTTTGCTCCGTGAAGGACGAAAGTAAGAACCCCGCTGAAGGGTTGCGAATCCCAAGAAGGGAGAAACCAGACTTACTAGATAGGCGTCTAGTATTACCGTGCTACGGTGTTAAGGAACAGTGCCCAGTGAAATTACAAGGCGAAAACCAATGTATCGAGGTGACGAGAGTAATGCAATGCAAAACTTCAGCCTTGTGATTCTCTAATAATGCCCGGGTGACAGGAGCAAAGTTTTTCAAGGCAGGACAGCAAGCTAGTTTTTTACTAAACTGTTCTGGCTTGCTGACCTGGCTTGGAACAAGCAAGTTCCGTTTACATGAGGCTTCATTATTTTATGCCAGTACTATTGCAATGACTGAGATGACCACGCGTTCAACATGATTTGCATGCGATAAAACTTCGAAACCTGTGCCAATTTGCACATAACTAGACGAAGTACGGGTAAAACGGTAGGTACGGGACAATACCCACTTTCTTTAATTCGCCACACATTTTTTGTACCTGACCACGTTTATAATTGTCTTTATAACTGGAAAGGGTGGCGTTCCACAGACGTTAATGGTCTTCGTACAGTTGTACAAACTTTAAATTAATTTCCGTACTTAGTTTGTACATCTTAAAATCTCAAGGACACGTCAGAAAATTAACAAAACGCATGGTTCCTGCTAACTATAGCCAACTGACAACTTGCTTCCCCGGCCACATGAAGCTAGTACAAAAGCCAGGACAGTAAAATCAGCGCTACTGGCCTAAAAATGGAACTCCTGGAAAAACTGTCCTGGCTTGTAAACTAGCTTACAAGCTTAGAAATGAAGCTAGTTCTGTCTACACGAAGCCAGAAGTACTAGCTTGCTAGCTTACTGACACTATCTTGCTGTCCTGGCTTGAAAGACTGGCCTCGTGTCACCCTAGCATTAGAGCCAACATCGTTGCATCTTTGACAACATTCGTGAAAGAAATGACGAGATGACAAGAAACTTTGGAAAAATAACCTTATGTACAAGGGCTATATCTCATATAGTATTTGACATCGGTCAGCTCGTCGACGCACGCATCTACAAATCATTAGAGAATCGCAAGCGTAGAGCCTAACATCAGACCAAATTGACAGTCTAGTATGTTGACAGTACAAATAATGAAATTGGACCTTACAAAGCACGCGTGCAACTTACTATTTCATAAATGCAAAATTGTATGTAATATTTTTTCCTTGCATTTATATTCAAAGTCATCGTATAAAGCGCTAGAGCCGTGATCAATGGTGCATTACACTTGCTCACCCTCGCCTCAGGTCGCAAACCATTCTTGAGTTTATTGACTTTTGATTGAACTAACTAACTAGCTCACTTGTAAGGAAATGTAATTCTTCCTTTCTTATCGAACATTTAAAACGGCTCAAAATAAATGACACTAAGCCGGATTTGCACTGCACGATATTCACTAAAAAATTAGCATGAAACATATGTTTGTCTCGATCAATTTCCAAACAAAAGAGAAAGATAAACATTGCTATTTTATTTAGCAAAGAACTTATTTATGCTGCGGTCCGTTATTCGCTTTTATTCCTTACGGTGCTGACGTCTATCTCCCCTGGTTTAAGGTTTAAAGACATTTATTCTCAAAAAGACATTAAATATCACTTACTTGAGTACATAAGGAACGACGATCTCTATCGGGACCTTAAAGTAGAGTTCGTCGATAAAGTGATACAAAACTATGTAGAAGCTCACTAACATTGGCTTCATCATCATGTGAATGTTGAGGCAGTTTTACTGCTCGACCACACGGATATAGTAAGAAGACTAGAGAGAACAAAACCGTTCGAGTTACTGTAGTGATCAGAGTTAGTGTATTAGTGTAATGTAGTTAATGTACCTAAGTACTGCTTCAACAAACTCATGAACTTCAACCTTAAATAGTCAATAAGAAAAGTGTTACTGGACACATTCTTACGTATTGTGAATATAGCAGTTTAGGATAGAATACAATTACTTATTAGCCTTTTTAGGCAAGATTGTAGCATCAATAGGGTGCATAATATTTCTGTGTATCCTAGGTAAAAAAAAACTTACTTGAGAACAATCTGAAACATACAAAATTATAACATCGTCATGTCGTATCTAGTAAACTACCTACCCACCCAACGTATTCATTTGCCTAAGAGGATTGCATAGCTAGTACTTTCCATGCTAAAAGAGAAAACTATTTTCTACCTCTTAACATTGTCCGATTTCAGTGATTTTTTTTTCATGGAATGATGACATTGTTTACTATGCCCGTACGTTTTGATTTTATCAGTTTTTTTAAGTTCTAAAAAAAGGAAATTTATAGTACTTTGAAATACTGAAAGAAAATACTGAAAGGCTGTAATCAGCAACTTGTTTTTTGAATACTTTAAATGAGTTTACATTTTTTATGCGCAAGGGTATCTTATTATATATAGGGTGTTTGGTAGAGGGACCTACAAACCAAATGAGCGTGTTCGGGGGACCACTTGGAGAATACAAGTTGGCCAAAAAAAATCCTTGACCTTTTTTTGTGATTTTTCCCTTTTTCTCCGAAATTGTCCCTATTTACCACCATAACATTTGTAAAATCTGTTTTAGACCGGATGTTTTAGTTGAATTTGGTCTCTAATACACCTTCAGGCCACGCAAAGCAAAATTGGTACAATTTTTGACAAAAAATAGTGAAAAAGAATTGGGGTGTCGGGGATTTTTTTTTGGCCAACTTGTATTCTCCAAGTGGGCCCTCGAACACGCTCATTTGGTTTGTCGGTCCCTCTACCAAACACCCTGTATAGTTGTGCTCCTTCAAATGTAAGTATATTTGCCGTAGTTTGTTCTAGCTTTTGGTAAGACCAAAAAACTAGCTCGTCGAAAAAAGCTCGCTGATATAATAATAATAATTTTTATTTAATGAACAAAATGGTTCGGTTTCTGTCTTAAAACTAGTTACGCAATTCCAATGTATGTTACTTAATATTA
Source organism: Selenia dentaria (assembly GCA_917880725.1). Classification (NCBI taxonomy): domain Eukaryota; kingdom Metazoa; phylum Arthropoda; class Insecta; order Lepidoptera; family Geometridae; genus Selenia; species Selenia dentaria. The sequence continues at coordinate 5,947,017 of OU862901.1, read as the reverse complement.
TTAATAACCCTGATCTCCACACCAGGATTCCCTGTGTCGTGCAGATCAGTGTACTTACATTATGCAACGTACACTATGAAAAGTGCGATCTTATCACTCACAGCGCTGGTAGTATGCTAATGAAATTGGACCGATAGGAAAACAAAACACTGTGATGTGACATAGACAAAAGTCAAATTGCTCACGGCGCTCGCAACGATTTCATGTAAACAACAATTAAAATACAACTTTTTGGTTTTCCATTTTTAATAGATAAAATAGAAAAACAATACTTAAAAATGAAAAGATACAACAATCTTGTTTTTGCACTCGTCCCAGTAGTTCTGCAGTTTCTGAACACACAAGATGGCATTTTTTCCTAATACATTGGATTAACATCATTGGATTCGCTGTGGTTCGCCGATTGTCGACGAACTTCAATACGTTCTTTTAGTGTGGACACAACAGCGAAAGCAAGCGAGCGTGCGGTACTGATCGGCAAATCCCACTCGTTAGCATTCGCTCGGTCTCGTTCGCTTGGTCTGTACGCGGCATAAGAGCACTGTAAGTCCGGAAATGACAACACTTACGACTTCACATGCATATACCATTTGCCCGCTCACACAATTTCGGAACAATTTTGAGCGTGCTAATAACGCTTATGGCGTAATTGGGACCGCACAATTAATGAGATGTTTAATAAGTGATCTTTATCTCAATACTTTGAGTTAACAAGGTTTATTTTAAACATTTTTTTCTGGACTACGCTCACGTTGGGAATCAAATACGTTGAGTTTCAAGGATATTAGGTATTCATTTTTATCGGTTTCAAAATAAATACAAACTTTTAATACAAACTTTAGGTAATTTATTCTATTTGCTAATAAAGCATTGGCATTTGAGAACGGTAATTATTACAAGTTATCCTATAAGACTCATTTAGATCAGATCTTAAGAGTAGACATTAGCGAAGAAAATAATTTGCAACAGGATTAAACCTTTGTTTCTTGTACCTTCATTTTACCCCTTAAAGGAAAAAAATATTTTATGAAAGTACTATAGTTTTGAATCGAGCAAAAAGTTGCGATGTCAGATTGGAAATGTGAAAAGTTTTTTACCAAAAAATGGAACTGATTTCAACACTCAGAAGTGTGAAATTACTTGTTGAAGTAGGTACCATGACATTTCAAAAGTATCTTTTATCACAATATTATGCGCATGGTACTATTACTAAACTACTACTATTACTTCGACAAATTATTTCATAAATTTTGGAGACGAAGTTGGTTAGGCCTTTTGGTAAAAAATGTGATAACCCATTTTATTGACCCTTGCTACTTACGGGATCGATTGTCATTCTCCGTCAATGATGATAACAAGATAGGCGAAACACTTTTCAGTTATTGGAGTGTAACTCAAAAACTGCTTGACCGAATTTGATGAAACTTAAGTAGGACTACCTCGGAAGTATACTCTTTGATATCGAGATATTATAGAATTTTGAGAATCGATTTACAAATGGGGGAAAAATCGGTGAACATACATTTAAAGAAACACACAGTCGAACACAGAACCTCTTCTTTTTTTAATTCGGCTAAAAAGTGACATGAATCCGCCATCACAATTAGATTGTAACTGAGATACATATAAACTGTCCTGGTGGACTAAAACTGCCACTAACACCCATCCAAATAGGGACCACAGCAAGGAACATCTATTCATAACGAGGGCAAGATTTTCTATGAATTTCATTAGCAGACTCTTTGTGAACGAGTGCATCCGTGGAAATACTGCAGCCATACCTATTTCTACAGCTATGCAGTAATGCATTATACCCTTCCAACTGGAACCTGTGTCCCATTTCATTTATTATCTCAGGGTGGCGGGTGCAGTCAAAGGTATAGATAAAGGTATATAACCGCTTAACACCAGGGCGGTTTGCTTGCTCCGTTTCCTAATAATATAAAAAAAACAAAAAAACAAGAGTAAGTCTTATTATATTCGTAAGAAACTCAGAAAGTTAATTAAATAAAACTCCTTGAAGCCTTGGTAACATTGACATTTTCCAGCACAATTGTCCGTGCCCTTTTTCCTCATTTATCTAATCAATAATAATTTCTCGAGCCAATGAACTTAATCAACACATCCTAGACCCTAACCTACCGCAATCCAAGCGAATTAAACCCAAACACCACGTATCATAGTTCATCCACGAAAAAAAACGCCAAGACAATGCACTCACCGCAAAAACTTGCAGGACCGCATAAGTTATTGCTTCGGCTCGACTTGCGTCGTGTACCGGCCTATTACTTATGCAAACTTAAGCCCCTCCCACCACAACACGCCTACATCTTAATCAGCCATCTCGCTTTGACGTATCAGAAAATATCTACGCCTCTCGCTCTTATGCACTCCGCCTCCGCATTTTCAGAGGCCAGTTTTTAGTTGTCTCAAAGACATCGTCTGGGTTAACGGTCCCAAGTCAGCGCGTTGCAAAAAAAGCGGCAAAAAATTATGTTTTCTTTTTTCTAATGGTTTTTTGGGAAACTATAGTTAGTAATAGTGCTTATGTGAGGGTGATAGTGATCTCGCCTCTCGCTCGATCGGTTTTTTTTTGACTGCTGTGTGTGTTTTTGTGCTGTGTTGTGTTTGTTGTGATTGACGTATCTGTGTGTTAAGGTATCTATTAAATTATTTATGTTTGTATTTTAATATTTTTTAACAATATGGTAGGTTAGGTAGGTCTCTTTTGCAAAAAGCTGTCTTGTTGAGTACCACAAAAGCGACAAATGTTCTACCGTGAAGCAATAGTAAGCAAGCATGATTGTCTTAGGGTGTGAAGGGCACCGCATCTAGGAAATAACTGGGCGAAAAAGACTCAAAAATCTATGTCTCGGGGGTGATGAGCACAGTGCTACGCAAACGACAATTATAAGCTCTGGGTGATACTGCAACTATTTAGGGCATTTTAGTGCTTACCATCAAGTGCACGACATGCACGAATTGTCACTTAATAGTAAAATACTTACATGCAAAATTACTTTAGTTGACATTGTTGATAGATACACTTTTTATTGCAACACCACATTATAAAATACAACAAACAAATGAAAAACTTAAAATTAAGTGTCACAATGGGCGGTCTTATCGCTCAGAGCGATTTCTTCCAGAAAACCATGATTGTAGTTGAGTTGGTAGAGACTTAGTTGAGGGCTATAGGACTATTATGTATCTCAGTTGCTAATTAATGTTGATTAAAATCTTGAAGAATGGCGTCTCTATGTCAGTTTTGACAACTCCAGTAAGCAAAAATTTTAGTAAGTTGATGACTGGAGCTGACAAAAGTGACATAGAGCCATGTCTGGCTCTATGAAATAAAAAATGGCGTGACCGCCATTTTTTCTTTCAATCGACATTTGTTTGCAACTGAGGTACATAATAGCTGTGCTTGTCGACAAAGCTTGAGATCTCTAGTTCGAATCCTGGTTGAGGCAAACATTTTGTTTGTGATGAATATTTTTTTGTGTCGAGGTTTGGATGTTAATATGAGGTAAAGTAACTCGGAACCTGTGAAATTATTTAGGGGATGTTTTTTATATAAAACAGTAACGTTACATATTACTTAAGTAAGTAAGGTAGTGATATTACCTACATATTAGTTATGTGTATACTCGTACATTCTTGAAGTAAAATTTAACCGCATTTTGTTCAAGTATTTAAATAATATAATATTAAGTAGAATAAAAAGAAGAAAAAGAAATTTAGCTACCAAGACATAGATTCCTATATTATGAGTCATCGACGGTCCATATTTAGAAAACAATTAAGAAAATAAATAAGTAATTAATAAAAATAAAACATAGGTAGTAAAAAAATATTTAAAAATTGTGTCAAGTGTTATAATATATAAAAATTGTGTTTAATATACGTAGTCTATTTCTAGTCGGTCCTTTAAAGGTTGTAGTTTTGAACAATGTATCTACTTAAGTAAAATAAGTAATTAGTTAGTATTTGGAATTTTTGAATTAGATATATAGGGTGTTTGGTAGAGGGACCGACAAACCAAATGAGCGTGTTCGGGGGACCACTTGGAGACTACAAGATGGCCAAAAAAAATCCCCGACCCCCCAACATTTGTAAAGTATGTTTTAGACCGGATGTTTTTAGTTTTTACAAATTTTACAAATGTTATGGTGGTAAATAGGTACAATATTGGAGAAAACGAGAAAATTCACAAAAAAAGTTTAAAAAAAATTGGGGTGTCGGGGATTTTTTTTTGCCAACTTGTATTCTCCAAGTGGGCCCCCGAACACGCTCATTTGGTTTGTCGGTCCCTCTACCAAACACCCTGTATATTAATGATATTTTCTTATTTTCTTTCCGACATTTGGACTTATATATACACACTATTTTCAATTTGAAAGTTTGTAAGTACGACTAACCTGAGTGGGTATATTTTTACGTTACTTCTTCACACTGGACCGTCTTCCAGGCTCTCAACATTGGGTAAAAAAACAAAACAAACTTTTTTGTATTTCCTAATAAGGTTGCAAAACTGCACTTTATCTTAAAGTTGATGAAACTCACCTTAGTAATGACATAACTATAAAATTTCTCTAGGGCATATTTTTCTCGTGAAGGGGCAACACTCTGCTGCTTTGATCATAAAGGCTACTAGTATTGTATTCAATAGCTAGTGTTTCCTTTAAGTTTGCGTTTAATAATAAACTTAACGTTCATACTCATTATTATTAAAATAGAAAACGAGTAAATGAACAATATTCATTTAAACTTTTTCACGGATTTGTTATCCGGTCTTTTACAAAGGTAAATTTTAAAATATACAAAAGTGTATAAAATAGAATTTGGGATGATGGTGACATGAATTACCTATTACAAAAAGGGTTAAATGGCAAGAGTATTGATACTAACTTATACATGTAAGGAAGATAGATGGCTATGGACGAGACTACGGCACCTGCCAATTTCAGTCTCATCTCAAAATATTTAGGCAAGAGGTGACTTGCCACCCACCAAACGGGCCCCTCATGAGGGCCACCATCAATGGTGACAAAAAGGGTAACGTTTGTGTGGATGGCTACAGGGTGTCGAGAGGTGTGCTGCGCTTTCACTATAGAGCGCTACTACCGGCGTTATGCCCTTTAACACTTCCACCATTGGAGTTTGTTCTTACTTGCTCTTGCGTCTCCACCTCTAACTGGCCAATTAAGGCAAGCCGGGGGTCAGGGGTCTCGTTTAGCCCCAGGTAGAATCAGAGACCACGGTGTCGCCACTCACCGACAGCTCGCCAAAAACCACCCCTGCGGTTTCGTTTTTTTATTATTATATGTATGAATATAATAATATGAATGTAATACATTTTTTTGTTTCATTTAAGTTAATGAACTCGCACAATAATTAGCTCAGAGTATACACCTTATATCAAAAGAAACCAGCAAAAGAAATAATTATTATAAGTCTGTACTGTTTAAGCATAAAGCAGTATAATCAATATAAAACAAAGAAATAGTAAAGATCTTTTTAAATTGTTTAATTTGAACCTTAAATACAACGTCACATGAATGTCATTGGCAAACTGATGCTATTGATAATCTTAAAGAATACATGATCATATCCAAACAGCAGAATTCGCCTCTTTATTCTTTAAAAGATATGTCAGAAGTATAGCTGTCTAAAAAATCCTACACCACTAGTATGTTTGACTACTATGCCCATCCACAACCCAAACTAAGCACGCGTGGTAAATTAAGTAATATAATACTTTCCTTTATGTCTGCAATATTTAATGTCTTGTATGTTTATCGAATAATGTATTTCTAAAAAACGATATTAGAGGAACTATTTAGAAAATGAAATGAAAAATGTGTTTCTATTTCATTTCATTTTTATAATGCTCGTAGAAACGCAAAACGCTCATTATGCTATGCTTTGGCGCTACCTAATATTCAAGTAATTAAATTATTATAAAGTTGCTTTAAATGTTTAAATGTCATAATAAATAACAATCGACTTAATTCTTATTGATTACGGATTGAAGATAAATGGTTATAGTACTTGGAATCGTGTCTAGAGTTTGCTTGCAGTTACAAAAACAAATGTATCATTATAATAATCGTCAAAACGACAAAGCTGTAAAAAAAAGTATTGTCAGTACTATATACTGATTTAATCTTAACCGATCATTATCGATTTAATTATCATTCAAATTTAATTCATTGTTCGATGTAATGGTGGAATTAGAGACGAAAATACAATCCGGCAAGTCAAAGTATCCGGTTATTTTACACAGAAGAGTTTACGATTAATGCAATCTTAAAGTTAAATTGCATAACGACACTGACTCGGATGGATGGAATATAACTTTGAGAATATTATACATTAATTGCACACCCGCGCGTTTAATAACTTTCTATGCTAAACGATTTTATATCTCGGATCAAAAGAAGACTATGTTCTAAAAAGACTATTCCGGACGATCACTTAGCTATGTTAAGAAACATCGTGCGTAAAGATTTGCCATGAAAGAGTAGCAAACATCCATCTACCCAAACTGCCATATACGAGTAAGATATATAGCGTTTCTTCATAAAAGTGAAAATATTCACAACATAGACGTATTGCATCTAAAAGTCTTCAAACTACTAGATCAATCCTCTCTCCCGACCATCATGGAGAGCCAGGCCTCTAGAACACCCTTCTTGGCATTTGCGAGCAAGGCTGCCAGAATCGCAGCGGCGAGAAATAAGTAAGGCTGATTTGTGCTAAGTAGATTAGAGCTGCTGGACGACTCCTTATTGGATTTGTTTTGTAAATTTATTTAATTAGAGATAAGATAAATTGTAAAAACAGGAAAAAAAGAGAAAAAAAAAAGTAAAAGACAAAAAACATAAAAAAGAGCAATATAAAAATAAAAAAAAAAGACCTTTTACTGTTAATTATAAGATTTAGTATTAGATATGTTTAGATATTAAGTATTTGTAAGAAATTAATAAGGAGCCGTCCATATATAAATAAAAAAAAAATATTTCACTTGATCTTGTCTAGGACTTTGAATACACTTAAAATGTTTAAAATTAAAGTTTAAAAAAAAAAAAAAAAAAAATTATAATCTTGTATTACCAAGGGCACGGACCTTATGTCTGTGGACGTAGCAGCTACTAATAAAAAAAAAAAAAAAGTCTTCAAACAAACAAAAAGAAGTACAGTTAAAAACATGAATATATAATATTCAATAAAAAAAACGGCGAACAGGAATATGTTATTTATACAATATGTAATTTGAAATGAGAGCAGCATAAATTAAATGAAATGGATCTCTCCGATTAAACTTTTTAATCGAAGTCATTTAATAGTAACAATTAAATTTGTAAGCACGGTGCAGTAGGTATTATAATTTATAAATAAAACTTAAAGTTTGGCACATTTTCCAATTTCACTTAAGAAACTGCATCGAGTTTTATTTTTACAAACTTAAATCCATTACGAAAGATATGTAAAGTTTTTGTTATATATTGAAGTCAAATAGTTTTAAACTTAATTAATACTTTATTTCAAACAAAAAAAAAATGTTAACTTGCTCAACTTACCTATAAATTGACTGATGTATACTTTACTTTTTACAACTCGCAGGACGACGTTGGATGCAGGCCGCTTCCAACCGGTCCTTTTGGAAAATCATAAATCATGGGGGAGGCATATGTTCAGCAGTGGACGTCCTACGGCTGAGATGATGATGATGATGATACTTTACTGATATTCATTTTGAAGAATGTAATAATTACCGATTGTGTATAATATATATACCTCTTTTTAAGGCTTTAAAAATATTAATATTCTGTGAGCAGTGTCCGGCTAGTATAGCCGGTTTTTCCGGCCATAACATTACCTGCTACAACACTAATTATTGGTAATCGTTTCGCCGTTAACAATAATTGTAAGTTCACGGTTAATTTGTCTCGCCCAGATAATTTTGAGTAATTTCTCAATGGTTTAAGTATTTTTAAAATGATTGGTTTGATGTATTGTTGGCTTTTTTCTTAAACAGTGAAAATGTATATAATTGTTTCGCTCCTACTCATGCGAACAAACCAGACCCATTATTGTATACATCTAAGAAGATTTATTTAAAAGCTCTTTTTCTACCTTCTGTTTGTTTCGGTGCTTCAGAGGTTAGAATATGTCGTCGGTTGCGGTTGTTTTCATAGCATAATATTTGACCGTGTCGAAGGTCGTGAAAACTCCGATACTTTTACTACTAGCCTATGTGCTAACCCGCACTGATCTGGGTGATACCTATTCTCCTCTATCCACCGCCCGTGGTTCTAGAATGATTAAGGCATTATACCAATATTAACAGCGAGTCTTCTTAGTCGGACACGCTTGACACGGTTGGTCTTCAACGTCGTCAGTCTTCCCGGCAGTGGTGATTACAGATTTTGCGATTTCTTTCTATTTTACACGGTTCGTCGCATTTCGAGAACACTCTGTCATGGAAGCCTTAGTGGCCGTCTTGATAAGATCCGTCCAGCGTGTAGGAGACCTCTCTTTCCTGCTATCTGACCTTGGACTACTAGTCTTTCCATTGAGTATTCGTTCCTGGAGATGTGCCCGAAAAACTTTACTATTCGTTATTGTACAGTCGACGAAAGTCTATTCTTAATTTTGAGCTCCTTCAGAATAGATACATTTGTACGGAATGCGGTCCATGAAATATTTAGGAGGCGCCTCCAGCACCACATCTCCAAGGCGTCAATTTTGCGGCGATCTAGAAGTCGCAAGGACCGGCGAATACAGCACTCATATTTAGTTGGCTGACGATATAGTGATCATGGTAGAATCAATGGCAGGCCTCAGCACGATGGTCGAAGGACTCTAGCTAGTTTCCCACCAGGTGACTAGTGAACCTTAAGAAACAATACAATACAAAGACTTTCAAGATAAACATGGACAGCGCATAATGTCTATTAGAGACAGTCCATCTAGGCAAATAAAACTTTGAGATATAGGTTAATCAGTGACTAAGGCAACTGGATAGCCTTTTTTTACCTCAGTGTCTCAAGACAAAAATTTTGTATCAGTGTGTGCTCCCGGTTATTAATATTATGACGTCATCAATGTGAGTAAGTAAGATTGCGTATAAGTTTGTTACTTTTTCGCGTTGAAACGGATTTGGTAGAAATTTGTATGGCGAAGGCTTGTAGCCATGATTAACACATAGGCTAGTTTTAGTACCGATTTAACGAGGAAGAAACTCATGAGGGATCCGGGATATATCCATTGTACTTTCGCAATGAATAGTAATAATATTAACCGCAGGATCGGATTTGTGGCGAGCCGTCGGTGAGTGGCGACACCGTGGACCCTGATTCTCCCTCGGGCTAAATGAGACCCCTGACCCTCGGCTTGCCTTAATTGGCCGTCTGGGGGTGGAGACGCAAGATTAAATAACAAAAAGCTCCAAGAGTGGAAGTGTTAAAGGGCATAACGCCGGTAGTAGCGCTCTAGTGAAACCGCAGCACACCTCTCGACACCTTTTAGCCGTCCACACCAACGTTGCCCCTTTTGTCATCATCGTTGGTGGGCCTTATGGCCCGTTTAGTGGGTGGCAAGTCACCACCTGCCTAAATATTTTGAAATGAGACTGAAATTGGCAGGTGCCGTAGTCTCATCCATAGCCATCTTTTTTCCTTACATAAGTTCATATCAATGCCCTTGTTATTTAACCCATTTTTGTAATAGATAATCCATGTCACCTTTATCGCAAATTCTGTTTTTTATACTACTTTGTATTTTTTTATACCAAACAGGCCTCTAAGTGTTGGCTAGAGCCCCACTTATGGCTTTGTAAAGGACCGGATGAAATCCGTGATAAAAATTAAATAAAGGAAATAATAATAATATATTCATATGCGGATCAATTTCCGGGCAATACATAATATTATAGTACAGTTTAAAAGAAAATTCTTTCGTGACAATAATCATTGACAATACGACGAAACGACTTATATAGGAGACGATTTCTTCTTCCTCTCAATCATTATTGCGGTGGTCCAGAATTATCAATGCTGTAAAGTATAGGAGCTTTTTTAAGTTTTTTTACAATGTTTAATGATGGTATCTGGAAACAATCTATTCATTCGGCAGCTGGTCTTGCTTCGATTTCTGCAGTATGTTTCACATGAGAAGAAAAATATATTTATTATAATAATTTTATTCAGAGTGGTATTGTCAATTTTATCGCAAAATTAAATATTAAATTAAAAATTAAAAATCATTTATTTCAGACATAGTCGATCCAACTCACAATAAGTACATAAAATACTTCAAGTCAGTTGACATCAATTATTTAACTAGTATGGTAATAGTATTTGGTACTCAGAGCTTGGTATACTGACGCACATATATATTTATTCCGGTAAAATGGGGTTTGGTATCAAATATAGGTACAATATTTACTCGTGATAGAAAAGAATAGCGTTTCATATGCGACTAAAAACTTAGAAGAAAAAAAAATAAACGAGCCTATACTAGCTGAACTAACAGCTCAACGGGAATACAAAATCCTAAAATGTGTATTTACAATTTTTTTTCAAATCTAGTGAAAATTTGACATTTATAAAGAAATAAAAAGGATTTATTCTTCGTACTTTATCTAAATGATAGAAAAACTAATTTGGTTTCTATTTTTAAAAGATTCCCTAAATTTTTTAAAGTTATCGCATTCTTTAACCGATTTGAGGTTGTAGCACAAGCAATTTGCGAAAAAGCATTCGTATCAGAATCAGAATCGTTTATTAACCTTACAACATTGAAATGAATGAAATGAAAAATTGAGTTTATTGCCAAAAAATAAAACATTAAAACATTACACTAACATTTAATCACTTATATAATATTAAAAATACTTTGAAAAATTAAATATATAAATTCTATGAACTCTCTTGTGTTTATGTTTTTGACTACAGCGATATGCTCAGCGTTTTTGTGCACAAACATAGTTTACACACTGCTGGTTTTCAGCATACCCCACTGCTCGAAATGTGATGGTCTTCAAGTAGGAAGTGCTCCGTCACACATACACACACACACACACACACACACACACACACACACACCCACACACCCACACACACCAAATGGCCACGCGGTCATAACTGCATCCTGCATCACACACACAGTGCAATCGATCCACACATTACTACGAGCTACTATATACTCAGAATGTTTGATTATAGATAGAGACTTAATATAAGAATATGTACCTTTTGTTATTGATCTTATCTTATGTCGATTTCATTATTAAACTTTAAATGAACTTCATGGAAGAGACTGCCTTTTGTAACACAGTTTTTACTAACACAAAAGGCAGAGATACGAGAATATATAACTCTGTATACTTTGTAAAGTTTTTCAATAAAGATTATTATTATTATTCATAACCTCTCCTCTGGACTCGTATTTATAGTACTCTATACATTATACATTTCAGAATTTTTACGTTTTACATAAGTATACGCTTAGGTTTCAAATTAAAGTGTGATAATAAGACTTGTGGTCTTATTATCAAACATTTAAATTATCAAGAAACGGCACACAGCTCATGTTTCCATAATTTTTCTCCATTATGTTTGCATATCGTTAGATAACAGATTGAAATTAAAAATGGCTACCATTCAATGCCAATGTTAATAAGTCGGCTGGACGGAGTTGTTAGTGATGGGACCGGTGGAAGAATTCGGTTCATCGATAGATGGAATATCGATGAAACCTTTTTTTAATGGGAATGGATTATGTTTACCTTCAAAGATCGTTTATGACCACAAAGATCGTTTATGTTTACCTTCTGTTAAATCTATGATTTGTAACTTATGTTTAGCGCTATTCGAGTGTATAACTCTTTGCCAACTATTATCACGGATTTAACAAATATTAAGACAAAACTAAAACGGTGGCTGTTAACAAAGGTATTTTGTAATTTAAAAGAATTCATGGATAGGAATAAGTCAGCTGACAATATTGATCTTATTTAGTGATACTTTATTTATTGTATCTACACATTTCATATTGATGCCAATTTTATATTCTAATAGTGTAGATAAACCTAAATAATTTTAATGATTATTTACAAATTTATAACTATGTCTAAGTAATTAATTTTAAGATCTATTCATGTTTTATGCTAAGTTATGAATTCAATGTGAAATTTGTTATTATTTTTTGTATTATGCCTTACCAAGATTGTTGAACACTCGGATATTTACTACATTGCAATAACACCTAGCATAAGATACTGTGTCAATTATTTCAATAAAATTTTCTGATTCTGATTCTGGAAAATGTGCTAAAATATATAGATGTAATAGAAAAAGTATCATGAAAGCTATTTCAAGAATTTTTTCTATTATAGTGTTCACTGAAGTGACGTGTGTTGCAAGGTTACAAATTGCTGTTGGTTATTTTTTGGATTGCAAGCTGTAACATTCAATTAGTTATGATTTCAACCGTTTGGAAACATAGTTGTTTACCATATGTATTTTATAATATGTTAAAATATTTTTTTAATTTTCATCATGCCAAGCATTTAGCATTAAAATCAAATCAAAATAAGAAAAATATCCGGGGCAGTCTTTGCGGACTGCGGATAGTAGTGAACACAATTCGAATTATTTTTAAGACACACAATCAACAACAATAGGTAGTCATGGAAACCATTATCGCGCCTAAAGAAGGTTTCACTTCAAAACTACATTTATGACAAAGCGTTCGGTGACGGAGACGATGACGCGAATTCCTTGATTTTTCTTTACCCAAAAAGCCGATGACACGAGTTCCACGATTTTTCTTCACCCTAAAAGCCGATGACGATGACACGAGTTCCACGATTTTTCTTCACCCAAAAAGCCGATGACAATGACACGAGTTCCACGATTTTTCTTCACCCAAAAAGCCGATGACGATGACACGAGTTCCACGATTTTTCTTCACCCAAAAAGCCGATGACGATGACACGAGTTCCACGATTTTTCTTCACCCAAAAAGCCGATGACGATGACACGAGTTCCACGATTTTTCTTCACCCAAAAAGCCGATGACGATGACACGGGTTCCACGATTTTTCTTCACCCAAAAAGCCGATGACGATGACACGAGTTCCACGATTTTTCTTCACCCAAAAAGCCGATGACGATGACACGAGTTCCACGATTTTTCTTCACCCAAAAAGCCGATGACGATGACACGAGTTCCACGATTTTTCTTCACCCAAAAAGCCGATGACGATGACGCGAGTTCCATGATTTTTGTTCACCGAAAAAGTGCTCAACACGCCTAAAGAAGTTATACCTTCAAAAATAGGTTTAAAAAGCAAGTACCGTATTTTCATTGTCTTTCAAATTTAGAGATATTTAATATAATAAATAATAACCAAAAGATAAAAGGTCTCAGTTTTCATAACCTTATGCGCTTTGTGTAATTAGACAAATTTTATAGTTCTGATCTGGATATTAAGATCAATCGTTAATCAATAGGTGATTAAAATAGACAGATGGAATTTTAAGTTTAAAATAATATCCAATATCTGAACATAGTTAAAGTTTTCACAGTAATACATATTAAATCATTTACGCATGTCTGCTTTAGCGATCTCAAACATTGAAATATATAGAGCGAAAAATTCACATCCTCGGACGGGATTCGAACCCGCGTCTTCTGACTCTCCTTGTCAGACGCCATTGACCAACTAGGCCACTGAAGTTCGGGCCGAGCATCAAATTTAACTCTCTATCTGACTAACCGTCTTACGGGGACGGAGCGACATCTATTGAACAGCTTAGTACTATACAACCGAAAGAAGCATTATTTAGAAACACTTAATTCGTATTGACATATTTCAATAGTTAAAGTTCTCTTATAAAAATACTAAAAATGATAAAGGCAATTTCTGAGCGTGATAACTTACAGACAATTACACCCCAGAGGTGTAAATGTAAAAAAAAACAGTTATACTCAGGTATAACTGTTTTTTTTTTCGCAATTTTTTTCTAAATGGCTATCTACAAACAAGTCTTATTCAATTAATGCATTATTATCAAACTTATTTGCCACGTTCCATAATAAATAGTACCTCTACCGAAAACAAGAAGAAAGCCACTCGGGGATCATTATTTTCTGAGAATGTCCATTTTATTCGCATAGATGGCAGATGGCAACTCGGCGTAAGTGTGTAAGCAGAATCGACCCTGTACTCATAATACTTACCTGTACTTATAATTTTTGTAACCTGTACCTACTTATGGTTTTCTCTAAATAAGAAACAAAATTATTGACAAATAAGCACTAATGTACACACACCTTTAAGTAACGACTTGTTTTAATTTTTTTGCTAATTACTATATGATATAAAAAAGAATTTTAAAGCATTTTCGTAAGAAACAAACGCAAACTTATCTTGATCAAGATGATACTCATTAATTTATTCAACTAGATAAAATATCATTTTGATCGAGATGAAGATCAGATAAGATAACAAAAGGCCAAATAGTTGCATAATCGATTCACATTATCGATAAAAAGTTAATTAATTTGTCGATTTTATCGCAAAGTAACATCCTTAAAAGTCTACTGCAAGCTACTTAGCAGCAATCACTTACAACGTTACTTGGTATGGTAATTGTTACTTAGTAACTACATAATAAACACGTAGTGTATAATAGTTTATTTTATATGTATTCATACGAATTATGAAGTTGTTTTGTTTGTTTAAATTCTTTCTCACTAACTTATTAACGCTGGGTGCGAAGGTATAGAAAGAATATAATTATTTCTCCTGGTCCCGCTATATCTTGATAATGGATGGAACAGTCTCGCTCATTATTTTTTGTTGAGTTAATTATTGTCAAGAGAAGGTTTTTACGAAAGAAAACCAAAGAAAATACGGGAGGTTATGGTGAGGCTGAAGGCCGAGCCTACTACGCGAACGAAGTCGCGGGCAGTCGCTAGTTTTATATTTATATATATTTATATATGTATTATACAGGGTTACAGGGAAAGTCGTGCAAGATCCGTTAAGCGCGTGGAGTACCCATCATTTCTGATTTATTTCACTATGAAATACCTTACCCTAAACTTAACCCTTTTCGAGATATTCGACTTTTAATTATTTTATTAGAAATTGCCGATTTTAGGCTACTTAATTTAATTTTGTTTATTGTATGTGTCTTATTATTATTATTGCATTATTACATGTGTAATAAGATGCATTAGGACGTCAATCATTAAAATAGTACATATGTTAATTGAATAGGCCATAGTAGACAAGTGAAAGTAAAAAAATAAAAAATTAATATTAATTACTTTATTTTTCTCTAAAAAAAATGTGTGAAAAAGTGCAAAGCATAGAATATCCAGTTTTATTGACTAACTTAATATATAGGGGCCCCACATAATGCCCACACTCCTAGTCATTTTCTTCATACTATCAAGAACTGAGCAAGTCTTCCGCCTTCTAAAATGAATTACTTTACGTCTGCCCTTAGCAGTTTCAATGTCAGCTTTAAGCATTGCTCTGTACTCCGCACGCAACCCAGAAAGATCGATAAAAGTTGCATGGTATATTTTTTATGCTTTTTTCACGGATTTTTCACAAATGGGTTCGTGACGTTTTTTGTATTTATAATTTTACTTTTTTAGCATTTTTTTATAATAACAAGAGGAATACAGGAGGACAATATTTTTTTGATTTGTTATTTTTTACCTAACAGGCCATATGATACGTTATATACGTTGATGAAGGACACTTTGATAACTTTATACATGAGGGCACAGTTTTTGGCATATTCTATTTTTATAATAATTTATTTAATACTTCGGGTAATTGGTAATCTTATGAAATCGGAATAAATAAACGGTCAAGTTAGAATCGGGCTGTTACGACGAAGGTTGTCCCCCCCTCCCGCTTGTGCAAACAACACTCAAATAAAATATCTCTTTCTTATTATTAAAGGATTTATTATTTATCTGGATATTATTCACTTGTTTCTTTTACTTTACTTTATTATAAGTAAAGTATTACTAAAAAAATATAAAGGACGAACCTTGGCCTTAGCCTAAAGGATGAACCAGATGCCATTGACCAACTAGGCCACTAGTTGATCAATGGCATCTGACACGGAGAGTCAGAAGACGCGGGTCTTTCGACTCGTTTTTTTTTTCTTTTTCCGACAACGAATCCCGTCCGAGGATGTGAATTTTTCTCTCTATAAATTTCGATGTTTGAGATCGCTAAATCAGGCGTTAGTGCTTTAAAAAGTAATATAATAAAGGAGTAGAGCCTAAAAGTCTTTATTTCGAAAAAAAAATTGGGGGTCAGATGGCGTAAAATTACCTAGGTATTGAACAAGAATATGACGTTTTTGAAAAAAAATAATCTGTTTGTCTGTTATTTTAAAGGTAAGACAGATAGACAGACGGATCTAACAATCTCAAACACAACAGGACTCTCTTGTTTAGATGAATAGTTCTTTTGGACACTTTTCGACTTCACCAGACCGCGATGACCTGATGATGAAGTTGGATGAGGTTCTCCGTCTAGATATATTGACAAGATAGAAATCCAATCCAAACACAACAAAGATATGTTGTGTAGTTATGAAGTTCCAATGGCCGTTCTAGCTCCATCATCAGACCAGTTCCATGGTACCATCGTATTACTTCAGTATAAAGTTACACCTTACAAAGCTAAGCATGCCAAATATCAGTTTGATTGAAATATCTAAAATTGTTTTGAAAATGTCTACCGTGTCTATTTACAGAACCGTTGAAAAGTGTTATACTTGAACCTTTTAATAACATGGCTATTTTTATAGGGCACTTGATAAACCTTCAGTACATAAACTTCAAACTTTATTGGGTAATAAGTAACACAATTTGAAACTCTTAAAAATAACTTATATAAATTACATCAATGTTTTAAATGTACGGTTTGTGTGTTGGCGTCCGGACAAGAAATTATGTTTCCCGGATACCAACCTCTTCCCGCAACAAGAACATTTTAATTGAAATTGAAATTGAAATAGAAATAGAAATTGAAATTGAATATGAAATTGAAATTGAAATTGAAATTGAAATTGAAATTAGTTATAGTTATATTAGTAGTAGTTATAATAGTTAGTAGTAGGTGTACTTAATTAATTTAAACAATAATTACCGTTTGTTAAATTCTACATATAAGTTTGACTCTAACATAGATGTGACTCTATATCTTTGGTAGAGTCAAGTATAGAGAATTCAAAATAGGTTTTTATTATTTATATATTAAAATGTATAATTCAAATTTCCAAAGTTCTTATGGTAGGATTAGTAAGTACATGCACCCTGCAAGGGCGTTTGCCAGTGAGTGTGATACATTCACATTTTATAGCCAATTATTTCTTACATAATGCAATTTAAATACAATATACACTTTTGTCAATCATAAATAATAGTCAGCATAAATTTAAATTAACTTTTTCAATAGTCACTAATATTATATTATAAATTAGATATTATTTAATTATTTATCTTTATTATTAATGCATAATTATTTCTAATATCAATACATATGTCAAAACAAATAGTAGTACCTACGGTAAAATACATTCGTCAGTCATAAGTAGGCATACATAGCAAGTTACTAGTTTACAATGTGTTATTATGTTAGTTAACTAATTATTATTGTTTAATTTTGTGTTAATGGAATTTAAAAAAATTGTTGGGTTTCAATTTAAGCTTGTCCTTTTGAAACTGAAGTATGGTGTAGTAACATTGTTTAATAAAAATGATTTAAATTTTCTTGTCTATATAGGGTGTTTGGTAGAGGGACCGACATACCAAATGAGCGTGTTCGGGGGCCCACTTGGAGAATACAAGTTGGCCAAAAAAATCCCAGACCCCCCAATTTTTTTAAACTTTTTTTTGTGAATTTTCCCTTTTTGTTCCGAAATAGTACCTATTTACCACCATAACATTTGTAAAATCTGTATTAGACAGGATGCTTTTAGTTGAATTTGGTCTCTATACACCTTCAGGCCAATCCAATTCAAAATCCAGGTATCCAATTTTGCTTTGCTACTTACGATTTCGGAACAAAAAGGGAAAATTCACAAAAAAAAGTTTTAAAAAATTGGGGGATATGGGATTTTTTTTGGCCAACTTGTATTCTCCAAGTGGGCCCCCGAACACGCTCATTTGGTATGTCGGTCCCTCTACCAAACACCCTATATAGATAAATTTGTTTCATTCTGAAAACAGTTAGGTAGCTAGTTGTAAAGATAGCGACAAGTCTACAGCACGTGCTTTGTCCTACTACTTTTAGGTTAGTTATTGGGGTAACAAGTTTATTTTTATTTCGCCTACTGTACTGGTCATAAATTTCACTAAGTATTTGATTTGAAGAAACTCTTATAACTTCTTACAAACAGGCATACTTGCAGAATGTATAGGCATGGAAGGCTTAAGATGTTATTCTCAATAAAATTTGGTTTACAGCTATCTCTCGGGTTTACCCTATAAGAGACAATAAATACCTAAATTTGCAAACAGTAGAGATAAGCGAAGATTGATACAAATCTAAATACCCTACAAACTAAAATAACAAAATCTCTATTACGTCACCAGTCCAAATGCGAGTGGGCGGGGCCTAAGCAAGTCCAGGCGTGGTATAAGGCGTGGCTAACAGGTCAACGACCCGTTATACATACACCACAAAGCTATGTGTACCATGTATGGGGTATAATCTTATTTGCAATTCTATTAGTGTTACATTATGGTTATAGAAGCATTACGTGTAACTATGAGCTATGGTATTTTTAGATGGAAATGCTTTAGCAACTTCATCTCGAGTAGAGAAAAGATATGTAATAGAGAGAAAGATCTTTGGCAACGCTTGGGAAGGTCAGTCTTTTGTACAATGATTCTTCCAACTTTTGTTTGGTCTCGAACTACTAGTAGTTCTGCGAACAGTAGAGCACGTAGTCTTATCAGCGGCAATGTTTCGCAGTACTTCAAAACCTATTATCTCGGAAAGCCTTGACTAATTATGCTCATAAACGAAATTCCTCTTGAAAGTCAGGTACCTATAAGTGTACTGAATTTTATCAAAATCAATCGGTAAATAGCGTCGTTGCAAATTTCCCCCTTTTTAGGAAAAGTAACTCACAATCACCGACGAAAAAATATATATATAATAAATAGTCGAACATGCATACCAGGTTTCGTCAAGATTGGTTGAAAAATACTACCTGTACAGGAAGACAAACGAACAACCTAACAAACATACAGACGATAAAAGTCACTTTGGCAAAAGCAGAGACGCTTCGCAAGCTCAATTACTTACATCTATTACGATAAGACTTAGGAATATCGTAGACTATGACGAGTTAGTCCAGAAAAAATTTTAAATTGTCCAGTCCGTGCGATTCTCTAATCATTCGTCGTGCGAGCTCTCACCGATGTCAAAAACTTTATGAGATATTGCCCTTGTTCCTTATAGCACAAGGTTGTTTTTCCAACGTTCCTTCATCTCGTCATTTGTTTTATGAATGCTGTCACAGATGCAAAGATGTTTGCTGAGAATCGCACGGCAGAAAGTCGTCGCAAGGTCGCATATCTGTCAGTTTTCTATAGGATTCATTTAGGGGAGTGTGCCATATAGTTGCGTAATTTAATTCCACCCTGTAATGATTACAGGTATAGATAATGACCATGATATATTTCAAAAGCTGTCATTGAGAGCGCTACATCGCTCTCAATGACAGCTTTTGAAATATATAGTAAATATATAATGATACTGTAGTATCATTCTATTGCATTTTCTACCGACTTCCAAAAAGGAAGAGGTACTCAATTCGACTTTTGTTTGTTTTTTTTGTTACCTCATAACTTTCGATAGGGTGAACCGATACTAAAACTTGTTTTTTTGGTTGAACGCTGGTGCTTCTCAGTGTTGGTGCTCCAAGCTTTGTGGTGTGGTCCCATTTAAATTTCAGCAAATTTGGTCCAGTACTTTTTGAGTTACACTTCAATAACTGAATTGAATGGAAGTCGGTATTGAATTTTTCAAATTGTACTTGTTATCGTTAAATTTGCATTCACTTGTCACTTATTTTTGGTAGTCATCTAAGAAATCGTATAAAATCAGATACGTGCCAACCATTTTAAAAGAATAATTAAATTGAGTCGTAAATAGTACTCTATGGAAACCGTATAATACGTATGCAGTATATCAGCTCAGTTCTGCGACACAGGCAGAGTTATAACTTGCAATGAATAATATAATGTCAGAGTAGATAGTTATGTTTATGGGTGTAAGTTACTACTACTACTTATTGAGTAAGAAATATTTTCTACCGACTTCCAAAAAAGGAGGAGGTATGTATTTTTATTGAACTGATTCTCAAAATTCTTCAAAAGAAAGAAACAGGCTGTAAGTCAAATAAAATAAATTATACTTTATACTGTCCTAAACATAACGCTTAAAGCTATGATCAGTATTTATTTTCTACCAACTACCAAAAAGGAAGAGGTACGATTGTATTTTTTTATGTTTGTTTCTTCATAACTTTCGACTGAGTAAACTAATTCTCAAAATTCTTTTTTGTTTGAAAGCTGGTGCTTCCCGTGTGGTCCCATTTAAAATTCATTAAATTCAGTTCATTAGTTTTTGAGATACACTCCAATCACTGAATAGAATGGAAGTCGCTAATAAATTTTTCAAGTTGTACTTGTTAGAGACGTACACGTGATTTATGAGACTTAGCTTTGAGTAAAGCCGATTTACTTTACTTGGCAGCCTTGTGGGCCTACCACGAATAACTGCGTAAGTGTAACGTAACGTGTCGTGAAACAGTATAAAATGTAATGTTCTGGGGTTATTGTGACACACAGATAACTCATAGTCTGTACGCTTTAGCATGACGCGTTGACGCTTACGATATGAACACTTTTTTACAAATTGTTTGTCTTTGTCTGAACTTCGCACGCGTCGTGTGCAATACAATTTAGGAACTGAATTTCAAAATATTACTTAAATGTTCCTACATGAACAGCCTTTTGTGTAGCTATATTCCCTGTGGCCAAGTATTTTTTCTTTTATATTAAGGTGATGTCAGCTGCTAGCGCGTGCGGACGTCGGTGATTGTGTTTTTGATATTAGGCTTATCTGATGTTAGGTTCGTAGAACAGATGTTATTCCTCACAAGTGACGAACTGCACAGCGCCTGATATACTCAGCGCTTGGCAACGTTAAGTGCCTACACTTAACATCAGATAGGACTTATGCTTGTACCGTCGCATAATAACATCAACACCACAATCAATCGAATACAAATAGTTTAGCTGATAGGTCTAAATGCAGTAAATTTGTAATCCTAAGTGATTCAAAGAGTAACATAACATCGGTTTTAAGCAACGAAAAAGCAATACAAATCGTAGCTTAGATAAATTAAAGAAATTTTCCTTCAAAAGTCTTCATAGCTATATATATAGCATATATTATTATGTACGTGTATGGTATATATATATAATATACATGTGTATATATATCTTATATACATTCTGAATCTTTGGTATGTAAATATTTTTGGTATATACACCACCTTTATAAGCTTATGACCATTTCTTTCCATGCATGGTTGTCTGGAAGAGATCGCTCTGAGCGATAAGACAGCCCATTGTGACACTATTAGTTTTAAGCATTTAATTGTAATCGAAATGACTTATGTTTAATGTGATGTTACAATTAAGAGTTTATCTATCTATCTATCTATCACAGTCGGTGACAAATTCAGTACTTCGCCGAGTTCTGTTCTTTGTTCTCTGTTTTTTTACAACCTTGATACGTCGTTAGTTGCGCCCCGGCGTTACTCGACGACCCTGCAATAAAACAAAGTACTTTAGTACAAAACTTAACCCTTGAAGCTTTATCGATAACTAGAATTTGCGACCCAGTGTTCTCAAACTCCCACGAATCCGAAAAAATAGTATATTATGCAACTAGTGCATAAAGGACGGATTTAATGCGAGGGCCATAGATGTATCACGAGTAAGTGAAGGATTGTGACGACTGAATGAAAACCGCAGGGAGTGATTTGTGATGATTGAATCACGAGCGTAGCGAGTTATTCAAGTGTTAGAATCCTGAGCGATGCGAGTGATTCATGGCCCTCGATATAAATCCGTTTTATTCAAGAGTCGCATACTATACTTTATACCTTGACTACGAGAAAAATAAATAATTTAAGCGAAAATTTAATCAAGCAAAAAGGAAAGTTAAATTAATTAAAATGCACATTAAAATTAGAACAATTACTAAACATAAAAGTAATTTATTTATTATTATTATATATTTTTTCTAAAATCGCAGCAAAGAACACAATACAGTTTTTATTCTAATGCTAAACTCCTTGTCTCAAATATCGACCAATCAAATCTCGAGGAGTTACTTGCACAAACAGTTTGTATGTCGACTATTATTTGCGTAAGGAAGATGTATAAGCACTGAGATGGAGATCGAATATATTGGTGTGTTCGAAGTTCAAACACCAAAACAGTGATTAAAAGGCCTTTTTATTCACTGTTTTCAGTGAATAAAATAAGCTTATTAGAGTAGGAATGTTATAAAAGCAGTAATTTAGTTGTAGTAAAATATTTATTGAAG
Organism: Selenia dentaria; assembly: GCA_917880725.1. Lineage (NCBI taxonomy): Eukaryota > Metazoa > Arthropoda > Insecta > Lepidoptera > Geometridae > Selenia > Selenia dentaria. The sequence goes on along the minus strand of OU862901.1, from coordinate 5,924,327 downwards.
CTAATATTTTGTATTTGTAAACGGCCTATAGTACACTAAGTATTACACTGAAAGTAAAAAAACATATTTTTCTTCAAATTTTCCGTGGCCTTATGCTACGTTTGACTCACACCGACAGCATATACAATCAAGAGTCGTTATATTATAACAATGAAATTTCTATTGTGTCTGGCCGCATGATGACCAATGACCTTTGATGGAATATATAATCATAAATTATATGTATACGAATATATACAGAGTGTTTGGTAGAGGGACCGACAAACCAAATGAGCGTGTTCGGGGGCCCACTTGGAGAATACAAGTTGGCCAAAAAAAATCCCCGACACCCCAATTTTTTTAAACTAAATCAGTTAGTTAGCTCTGTTTTGTATCCAATTTTGCTTTGCGTGGCCTGAAGATGTATTAGAGACCAAATTCAACTAAAAACATCCGGTCTAAAACAGATTTTACAAATGTTATGGTGGTAAATAGGTACAATTTCGGAGAAAAACGGAAAATTCACAAACAAAAGTTAAATATATTGGGGGGTCGGGGATTTTTTTTGGCCAACTTGTATTCTCCAAGTGGTCCTCCGAACACGCTCATTTGGTTTGTCGGTCCCTCTACCAAACACCGTATTTATAAAGTCCTTCAATGGATCCCGTCGTTTACACAGCTAGCATATTATTAAGTAACCTGTTTTTTTTTTCCTCAGTAAGATATAAGATGAGTCTTATAATGCCCAAATTGGTACACACAGTTTAGCGATAAATTAATAATTTTAAATCTTTGTTTCAGATGTCGCCGCGAAGAAATCAAGCAACATAAAAACGTTACTTAATCAAAATAAATTTAAGTTTGACATGTTTATGTGCAATATTGTTAGTGCAATTAATTAGATTTTAAATCAATAATAATTTTGCTTAAGTTTGATTAAAATTAAAACGTGTGATCAAATTATACGATTTCAAAAATACGATTGCAAAAGTATACGATAAATATCTATAAGATGCGACGGATGTTATAACTTATAACGAATCAATGTAAAAATATCTTATAATTACCCTTTACTGTTATAACTTGTTATTATTCAGAATAGTGCTTTCGTGAGTGACAACGTAAAACGTTATAAAAGTACATACATCATAACTAATAGACATGGGATTGGAAAACCTAAACCAGTTATTTAACAGTGAATATTTAAAATAAAGCGTGTTAAAATGTTATGACTATAATCAAAAACGTTTGCAAAAACCGTAATAATAATAAATAGCAGCATTATTTAAAATATAACGTTCAATTTAACTCAGCGATGACTGTAATTGCTATTTACAAGCTGTGATTAATAAAATCGCAGTGACTTATAAACTATAGAAGTAACTTTTATAATGCAGTATTTATGAACGAGTGTGACCAGTACGGCATGTATACCACGTGGTACAGCCGTGGGGAAGGGGGGATGCACCATCATCAGATGGGGCAGCTGTACCACCATGCACCCCCCATGATCAAGACTGAAGCTGGAGTCAACAGCGACTGTATGATGGCTGTGGATTACGCACCACCGATTAAGGTAATGTATTTCGTTTTGAAAAATAATTTAATTCATAAAACATATTATAAGCGCTAATAACTCAGTTTATAGCTCGATCAAGTGATAAAATATGCAAAAAATTGCATATCGTTACAATTCAACGTTATTTTTCGTAAACCAGCTTCTGCAACTAGCTTAAATTAATATATATCCAGTGATTTCAAACATTGAAATTTAAAGAGAGAAAAATTCACATCCTCGGACGGGATTCGAACCCGCGTCTTCTGACTATCCGTGTCAGATGCCATGACCATCTAGGCCACCGAGGCTCGAGGTCCGAGCATCGAATTTTAACTTTCTATCTGATTTAACCATCTTACGGGGACGGAGCGACATCTATTGATTAGCTTTGACAGCACCATCCAACCGAAAAAAGTATTTTTTTAGAAATACTAAAATTTCTTTGTCAATTGGCTAGAGGCATAAGCAATCCACCTTAAGTCAGAAAGAATACATAGATCTCGACTAACCCCTGTCGGCCTAATGTATAAAGTAGGAGCAATAATGATTTTCACTTTGAAAACCTACCTACTGATAAATAATTATTATATTTTTTAATAATATTCAAACAAGTGGTAAAGTAAGTGTTGAGTAAGTAATTCAACAGGAGTTTGACCACTTAACCCGGATTCTATCATAATGGATACAGGTAACCTTTACGCAACCGCGAGCGTTTTGTATTTACATTTCATATCAATACAACGTACAACTTGCATTTAATTTAATTTATTTACTTAAAGAATTTAAATTTATATCTCACATTTACACTTGAAACTGTTTGATTCAAGAATAAATATTGTGGATGTTGCTTTACTAAAACACAAAGTTTTTTAATATGCATACAAACCAGAGTTAATAATGAAAAAAAAATGGTTTAAAACTGTCCATACATCAGGCTCCAGAGATCGCTCACACACATTGCTTGCATAATGAAGGCTACTTCTATTTCAACGAAATAAAACTTTTATTTCAAAAACTTTAAAAAATTTAAAAAAGAAGGAAGGAATTAAGGAAATAAAATTTCAAAATTCAATTAAATATTTCAATTTCGGAATTGAAAATTTCATCATCATTTTCTATAACCACGCGGGTGAAACCGCGGCCCTAGTTCTTAACAAAAAGTATTTAAGAATGTAAGCTACTATTTTACTACGTTTTTATACTTTATAACTAATTTGTAGCCTAAAGGTTGTATTAGCACAAAGCATAAATTTAATGAATTAAGTTATAAATTTCCGTTACATAACTCAATAATTTAGAGACCGGCAATTGAATAAGAATCCGTTACACTTTAGTTAATTATTCAATTAATTCCAGTTATCCAAGTGATCATTATTTATGTGATAATTATTTATGTAATAAACACGACAGGTGGTACAGTAAGTTTTCTACTAAGTAGTACACTTAAATGTGGTCATTTATTTTTTAATAGCGACTGTCCGCGAATTCGTTCATATAGTTAGGCTCGGCCGATGTTTTCGCCGTAACCTCTCATCTTTACTTGGTTTTTCTTTTATAAGAACCTTCTCCTGACAATAATTAACACAACAAAAAAAGAATTAGCGAGATTCTTCCATCCGTTCTCAAGTTGTAGCGTGACCAGGCATAATAGGGATTCATCCTACTAATATTGTAAATGCGAAAGTTTGTGAGTATGGATGTGTGGATATTTGTTACTCTTTCACGCTCAAACAGCGGGGCCCATATTGATGAAAATTGGTATGGAGATAGATGAGGCGCTGGATTAACACATAGAATATTTTTCATCATAATCCTCATCATCCATCACGGTTGAAAAGCGTAATATTCTTGGGCACAGCATAGACAAAATAACAAGATTTCGGCCTACGTCAAAATCGTAATGATGACAGTTCTGTAAAAATTTGTGTCGGTTTCTGATAGTGTAGTCAAAAGCACGCTATCATTTTGACAGCTCGATACACTAGACGTGCTTGGCGTCAAGGGTGATGAAATGTAACTCAAATATCGTCAAGGGTGATGAAAAGTAATGACCGTTTTTCAATGGTGATTATTTTTATATTTGTATGTACGTAGGTGCTGTATTTTATTATTAGTGTTTACTGATTGATTTACTAGGTACTTAAATAAAAAAAATGAGATGAAAAAGAAAATGAGAGTAACATCTGCCGATAAACTACCCAGCAGTTTGGCAGAAAGTAGCTTTTAGCTTTACTAGTACCTTATTGCTAGTTATGGGAGAGGAAACAGAGCATTTTCAATTTAACCGTTAATTACTGGGTTATTTTTTTTTATAGTAACAAAGAGGTCTTATGCCGCTGAAAATCCATATTAATTTTTGGAAAATATATATATATATATATAGATAATATAAGAGATGGATAACACTTTATTGAGGGACCACATTTATGACTTAATATTAGACAATGGGCGGTCTTATCGCTCAAAGCGATCTTTTCCAGACAACCCATTCGCAGAGGTATATCAAATAACAGATGGACGGTAACAATACAAAAACAACACAATATAAATACATAAATGCTATAAAAAATATCAATCTTTTCATCCTTGTATAAGTTAAACAAACCATTTTTATTAAATTATTGATATTTCATAATAATTTGATCTACTAACAATATATTTAAAAATTTTATCACTTAAAATTATAATTTTAAGTTGTATGTCAAACCTTGCATTTGGCGTGTAACAAAAAAAATTGCATTTGGCGTGTAACAAAATAATCCTATAATTTTCATATTTCGTAATCGTATTGTCGCAGTCTGGTAAAAGCAATATAGCTATGTTTGTTTTTTCTCGCATGTCGCAAAAACGTCGTATGAACTCGTGAGCTTGCTCATTTGTATCATAATATACTTTTATATAATCTCATTCGGTAATATTCTAATTATGATATGAAATACAGACTTTTATTGGCATATTTTATTTACATACTTCTTTAAGAAAATTAAAAAAATTAAATTAAAGCATTATTCTCCTAATATGTTATATTTTTATACATTATGTCCATAATTCAAGTACAATGTGTCCCGACCAAGGAAGTTTCAATTCAATTTAAGTACACATTATCTGTGGTGAGCGCTGGTTCCGAGCCAATAGACCAATAACAGACTTTTTCTACTAAAATTTGTTTGTGAATAAATAAATAAAAAATAAAAATAATAATAAATAAAATGCAAAATTGTGGTTACACCGCACAAGCCATACAAAAAAGAAGAAGAATAAGACTTTTTCCATTTTGGCGCTATTTTGTACATACGAATTTGAGTAATATTTTGTTGGATAAAACTTTAGTAGCAAGAATGTCATGAGATTAAATAAAGTAGTGTATGCAACTGCATATAATTACGTATTATATGACAGTTGCATAAACTACTATTCTAACATCAAAACTGTACATCATCAGACCTCAAAATCCACAAACTTCCTGGACTGCTCGTGCCATAGCAATTAGACTTAAATCTGTACTCAAATTATCCGCTTGCGAGCACTGGTGTACGGCTCCCGTGCTAAGCATTACCAAAGGCAAGATTGAACAAAAAAAGTATGAAAAACCCAACCTGTTTGAGTTATTCTAAAACAGTTACGCACGAATGCGCGCGATTCTCTATGCTTTGGCGTCGGGCGAGTCTAGGCTGGTTTAGAGTTCCGCAGAGGACAAATCGGAGTGCTTACAGTATACGAGATTGCTTTGTCCAGTACCGACTTGGATTGGTGCTAGTAGAATTCACGACACAACACTTTCGTGACTGAGAGAGCATATCAAGCCGTCAGTTTCATATGCTGTCATATTGACTGCAAGCAGTCGATATGTCATACTGCATATCTTCTAGCGGTATCAATTCCATTACACAGTAGCTGACTATAACTCTTAACACTGGGCTTACTTATTTTATTTTAGCACAAATTTGGCTAAATTTAAGCTGGTAGGTAATCATAATACGCATTAATTGTAAATATAAGCACCTCACTAGGAACATTGAACTTTAATGCAAGCGTAATAGAGATTTTAAATTAGAAAAAAAATCTTACAAACTTTAAGGTTTTTTTCATATAGACATATTTTGATAGTTTCATTTCTCTTTTTCTTTTATATATCTGTTTCGACATAATTTTAGTTAAGTGGAATAAAAAATTGGAGAAGGCGCTGGTCTTCGAATCACAGTGTAACGTTACATCGAGGGTTAGAGGCTTCAAATTTAAATTGTACACTTTTTTATGTCAATAAATGAATTTTTATTTTTTATGTTATATGGCCTGGAACAAGTTTTGTTATCTCACTGGAATATCTCAAAAATGAACTGACGGCTTTCGCTCACTTTTTATCGGACCCTTTTCAGCATTGACTTGCAGGATTCAACATGCCTTTAAACCTCACACGCTCGCAAAATCCAATTATTAAAAATCACCAGTGTCTATAAATATAAATTTAAACAAAAACGAAACGATTATAAATTAATATATTAACAATATTCCCAATTTAAATAAATAAAGTCAGTACGTAAAAGAACCAGCATAAAACTCTGGGTCATTCATGTCATTGATTTTATACAATTTTATATTGCGTTCTTAAATAATTAAATGCACTCATTTTATGCAGCGATCCGGAAGCTTAGTGAAGTTTTCTCGTCCAAAATACCTTAGTGTCTCAAGACTAAAATATTCGACCAATGTGTGTTACCAGTGATGACTTATGGCACTGAAACCTGGTCTCTTACTACGAACCACACAAGTAAGCTCAAAGTCGTACATACGACCTATGGAGAGGGCTATGCTTGGGGTTGCTCTACGTGATCGAATCAGAAATGAAGAGATCCGTAGACGAACTAAAGTCGCCGTCATAGCCCAGAAAATAAGCCAGCTGTAGTAGCCGATGGGGCCGGAAGGTTCTGGAGTTGAGACCGGCAAGCGCAGCGTAAGTCTTCTAAATTAAAACTAGCTAAATTTTTGATAATTGTTAGCCCAGAGATCTTATGAGAGATTATTAAAGATATGTTTTTTTATTTCTTTTTAAATAAAGGAATTTTACAGTCTGAGATTATTAAGAAACTTTTTATAGTATTACTTTTCAAAGCACTAACGCCTGCTTTAGCGATTATCAAACATTGAAATTTATAGAGAAAAATTCACATCCTCGGACGGGATTCGAACCCGCGTCTTCTGACTATCCGTGTCAGAGGCCATTGACCAACTAGGCTACCGAGGTTCTGGTCCGAGCATCGAATTTTAACTCTCTATGTGACTAACCGTCTTACGGGGACGGAGCGACATCTATTGAACTGTTTCGACAGTACTATCCAACCGAAAGAAGCATTATTTAGAAATACTTAAACTTTCGTATTGACATCGCAACCCTTGTGATTTTTATAGTATTACTTTTCAAAGCAATAACGCCTGCTTAAGCGATTATCAAACATTGAAATTTGTAGAGAGAAAAATTCACATCCTCGGACGGGATTCGAACCCGTGTCTTCTGAATACCTTCTTCTGATACTTAAGTAACTTGTTATAAAATTGAGCTCTTTCATGAATTATGTTCCGATTACCGTACATTTTGGTTCTTGGAGCTCGTGTCCTTAATTTATTCTAATTTCTTAAGTTATATGTAATGTTCTTTGTGTAAATTTTATTTCTGTAAGTATTTTTGTGATCTTTTTTTTTAATTAATATGCATGTATTGTAATAGTAAAGTTGCTCTAAGTTAAAAATTTTAGTTGTTTGGTAAAGAATATTGGTATTAATTAGGTAGTGGTACTTAAAAAGGGTTTTGATTATTATGTTTTGTGCTATCTGGAGGACATTTACGTGTGTTTGTGCAGCACAGCCCCATATTTCGATGAGATATTGCAAATGTTATTTAATTAATAAGTTATAAATAGTCTAATATTAATAATAATAATTTATGGCCATACTAGCTGCACCCAGCGGTTACACCCGCGTGGTAGATGATATAGTTATTCCAGCGCCTTATCCACAAACTAAATTTTATTAAAATCCATTTAGTAGTGTTTGTGTGAAAGAATAACAAACATCCATACGTCCAACTTTCGTAATTTATAGTATTAGTATATCGCCATAGACGTAGTAACTAATGCTAATATTAATTTGTGGCGACAATTTTTTTCTAGTTTGTTTAGTAAAAAAAATATATACAGAACCTGTTACTGTATAGCCCAACTCGCTCCCAGCATCCACTGCGTCCAGTTCCACAGCTTTTATTCTATTTCTCCGCAAGCCAACTTCCTATTGGTATCACGTCCACAAAAACGCGGCACGTCGCGGCTACGTGGGTAATCAGCTAGTTAACTGTTGACTTTGGTCATCTGAACCACCTGTTTCAATGGAGCTCCATTCATGCCTGGGTGAATGGATTCGAAGGTGCCAGTAATCTCAATTTTTGGATTATTTTGCAAGTGACCCTAAATTTTAACCGACTTCAAATAAGGAGGAGGTTATTTTTATGTGTATGCTAACCGATTTCTCCCCCATCTGTGGACTGATTCTCAAAATTATTTTTTCGTCTGGTAGAGTATACTTTCTAGGTAGTCCCACTTAAATTTCATCAAATTTTGTCAAGCACTTTTTGAGTTACACTCCAAAAACTGAAAAGTGTTGATTTATTATGTTATCACCATTTCCAATCGATCCCTTAAGTAGCAAGGTCACTAAAAATAGTAAAATTTTTTTTCACCATTACATGGAATCGACTTCAACGTTAAAAAGTGTGAAATAACTGGTTGCAGCCGGTGCCATGCGCACCATATTGTGATAATAGGTACCTACCTACTTTGGAACTATCATGGTACCAGTTTCAACAACTTATTTCACACTTTTCTACCGCATTCCAAAAAGGAGGAGGTACTCAATTCGACTGTATTTTTTATGTTTGTTATCTCATTACTTTTGATTGTGTGAACTGATTCTCAAAATTCTTTTGTTATTATTTTTTGTTAGAAAGCTGGTGCTTCCCGTGTGGCCCCATTTAAATTTCAACAAATTCAGTCCAGTAGTTTTTGAATTACACTCCAATAACTGTATAGAATGAAAGTCGGTATTAAATTTTATCCTATCAATATCGATGGCTATATCAATTATTATATAGCTATAGCGGCTATATCCAAGCTACAAGATACGGTAGATAAAAATCAGTTTATCGACAGACAAGTTTATCGGGGATATATCCATGCTTGCACTGCTGGTCTGGCAATCCCTAGCATACCCATAGCATAGGTTAGAACTCTCCCCGAGGGCATTGATTTATTCTGTCCGATTCGAAGAGTTTGGTTTTTGCTACGAAGATCAATAGGGATTTGACAGAAATGTTAATTATTTTATTTAATTAACTTTTTTATTAAAATAATATTCGAAACTTTATTTTAATAAAAAAGAAACACCATCCGTAAGAGTAGACTAGAATGTTTCTAATCGTTGTGCCATCAGACCCCCAGTTCTTCGAGATGGCGGATTAGAAAGATTCGTCGGATCAGCCGCTGCGACCGACGTTGATGTACGAGATCTTATGCCGACAAATGGTACGTTTAAAACATTTTCTCCTATCCTATAATAAGGATAAGAGAAAAATGTGACATAAGGAGAAATTCGTAAAAGAGATCGTATTTCATAAATTGTTTATAATTCTTGTGGAGGTCTCATATACCCCGCACAGGGCTACATATAGTTAAGAGTTATGGTATAGAGCACATTTATACCCACATATTTTTCATTGCATTCTATGGTTTTAGAAAAAAAATGGAACCTATATTTTATATAACTGAGGTAAGTTTCTTACATGATTTTACATGATTTATTCTATTACAACATAAATAAACACTTGAACCAAACTGGGAATAACACTATTTGCTATAATTTAGTGGTGTTCCGCTGCCTCTTTCCTCCTGATCTCTGCCCATTTGCTGACATTCCCGGGGGAGTTTGCCATTTTGTGAATCTTATAGAAGACAGAGGAGGGAACGATGATGCCAGCAACCCAGTAACGTCAGATCCATTGCTTCTGGATGTAGTACTTGAGCTGGAATTGCGCAATATTCGCCGAGAAGGTGTACGGGAACTTAATGGGACGACTTGGCTGGGCTTCAGACATCGTAAAGCCTGTTTATCTAATAATCAGGAAAGAAATTACAATAAATTTTAACCTCACTCAAATAAATGAATACTTATGTGGTAGTAAATAAATTATTTTTATTTTACCAGTAAATTATTTTAGCAACTTAGGCTATCCAGAGAGGACCAACAATGTTAATCTATGTTGCAGTAGTTTTTCGTTAGGCAGTTTTAGAGCAGTTCAGCTCTTTGTAAACGAGGTCGTCCGGTCAAGTACTGTCACCATACCTTTTTATATCATGAAGCATTACTGTGTTCCGATTGGATAGTTATGGTTGTTGATGAAATAACAGGCACCTGCATGAGATTTAACAACTTAATATCTCAGGATGCAGTACAGCCGTGCGATTCTGCAATAATTCGTCGACGAGCTCACCGATGTCAAATTCTTCATGAGATATCGCCCTTGTACCTACGAAGAAATAACATCAGGAAAAGTAACTGCCTTAAAAAAATACCTAAAAAAAGTCGTGCTAAATCAATAACATCGTTCACACCGCTATGACTCAGCTGCCATAGTAGACATTACAGCACGCGCGTGGACTAATCCCTGCTTTCCTTCTGAAATTTAAAACAATCACCGAACATGTCTATTTGTAACCTCGGAAGTAATTCGTATTTGGAATCATACGTCGTTTTGGTTTGAAGGACCACTTTTTGCGTGGAATTTGTTCTGAGTTATGCTTCCTGACATTATTTCTTCGTAGCCTTGTACACAAGTTTTTCCAACGTTTCTTGTCATCTCGTCATTTGTTTCACGGATCTTGTCAAAGATGCATCGATGTTTGCTCTTAGAGAGTCGCACGGCAGTTCGTGACTTGTGGCGAAGTATACACATTATCACATTTGAATAACTGGCATGGGTACTTCCCTAAGCGGACTATACAAGAGTAGGTAGGTACACACATAAACATACTATTTGTACAGTCTATGTAAACTTATTATGCTTTGCTATAAGTCTAACAGCCGTATTTATAAACAAGTGATTACTTGTTGCTAAGTCGTTTCTCAGTAAAGTAAGCACTTGACGATAGAATACGTCAACATTAAAACTTATTCTATAGTTGAGCAATGTAAGTTACTTAAAGTAAATGCATAACCCTATCTCTAATTGGTGTAGGTCCCGATACCACTGGTACACAGATGTTTGAGTATCTGGGGCTCTACTCCTACCTCTTAAAGTAGTCATGTTTCAATTTCAACCTTACCATAAAGTTTTGCACCACCACGTCAATATAGGAAGCTTTAAATAATAATGCTTTATGATAGACGTTTTGATGACGTAGAATCAAATATTTCACTCAATTCGCGTATTTTGACGTGACTTTTGACACTAAGGTTCATTGTTCCAATGTCTAATTTTTGAAGATCCGTACTTCCATCTCTTAAAGTAGTCATATTGCAACCTTACTATTAAATGTGGTTGACGTTTTGTGTCAGTGGGAGTACGATAGTAAGTATGATTATTCTAAGCTTATTAAAAAACGCTCCTGATTTATGATAGTTTCGTAAAAGGTGGGAGTAGGCCCCCAGGACCTGGGGGTGCCACGGGTACAAATCCAAGTAGTTCCCGTGGTATCCCAGGGGTATCTTGGGTACGGAATGAATCTTTTTACACTTGTATACTATATTAGGTTGTTATCATGGTATTTTAATTTTTACAGCTTCATAAGATCCTTCACATTTCAGACTTGTGTGCGTATGTAACTTTTATACAACTTCACTTTTGCAATAGGAAAGAAAAATTGACGTGTTCTCATTGCAAAAGAAATGGTGACTATTACTCGGCTTAGAATTCCAGCTTTTGATAGTTTTAACTTCAGGCAAATTCAAGTCTATAGAATTAAAATCGTTGCTTAAGTAATTACTTTTCCTTAAGTAATTGCTTTGCTTGTTTATAAATACGCCTGTAAGTCAAATCTAGTTATTCTACAGAATATAAATTTGACTATAATAAAGTAATTCCACTGAGCCACTAAGCCACTGAGCCCGATCTTCGGCTTTTCTCATCCAGGGTTCAGTGGCGTGCATTAGGAGAGGCATACGTTCAGCAGTGGACTGATACTGGCTGCTGCTGATGATGATGATGATGATGAAAGTAGTTCCCGGTGAAATTGCTTTAGTAATAAAGGTGCTAATTACAACTCTATATAATATATGTATAATACGCAAGTATATTTTGGATTGATAGTTTTGTTCATAAACCTTTTTTGATGTCTTAACAGCATACCTTTGTAAGTTTCATAGTACTCCATTCTATTGTTATTTGTCACGAGTTACGTTCGTAATGTCATTGAGGAGCGCCGACTGAAAATCAGTGCTTGGATTTACCCTAGCGTATGCCGAGTCGGGGCTCTTTCATGGCATTACGCAACATTATTATGATGGTTGTCCTATTTTGTCAGTATTTTGTGTGATGTCATGAATAAAATTATATTTTCTTTCTTTCTTTCTTTCTTCTGCAGCTTAGAAAAAACCGTTATCTCGCGATTAGATACTCCAAGATTGTTTCTATCTTTTCTTGTTTATGTAACACTAGCTGCGCACCGCGGTTTTACCCGCGTTGATGATGATGACGATGAATCAAAATCTGAAGGTTACGTTTCTCAAATAACATTCTAATGGTGCAATCATTTTGGAAACGCTACAGTAGTTTTTGAGTTTATTCGTTACAAATAAACAAAAAATTTAAATATTAGTATAGATTATATACTCAGGCATAGACTCGGGTAATGACTTCTCTCTAGGGTTACTCAAAGCGGGCTTTATGATCTAATTGCTACGCTTTAAGGCACTTCAGCACCCGCATGGAAAATTACTACCTGTGAATACATTTGCCGAGATATATAGGGTGTTTGGTAGAGGGACCGACAAACCAAATAAGCGTGTTCGGGGGACCACTTGGAGAATACAAGTTGGCCAAAAAAAATCCCCGACCCCCCAATATGTTTAACTTTTTTTGTAAATTTTCCCTTTTTCTCCGAAATTGTACCTATTTACCACCATAACATTTGTAAAATCTGTTTTAGGCCGGATGTTTTTAGTTGAATTTGGTCTCTAATACACCTTCAGGCCACGCAAAGCCAAATTGGATACAAAACAGAGCTAACTAACTGATTTAGTAAAAAAAAATTGGGGTGTCGGGGCAATTTTTTGGCCAACTTGTATTCTCCAAGTGGGCCCCCGAACACGCTCATTTGGTTTGTCGGTCCCTCTACCAAACACCCTGTACAATTCCTAGCAATTTAAATTAGAATTTCATCAAATTCGTTTGGTTAACTTGGCATTGCGCATTTTGAATATACGCATTGCATTAACTTTCTTATGATTGTGTTAACCATTATTTATGTTCTTATATTTAAAGTCTACCGCTGCGACACAATTGGTCATCGTTATATCATCAAATCTGTTCCAAGTTCCAATAAGAATAATCAAATACACAGATACGCCAACTATCAAAGTCACCCCATCTGGGTGACGCGTCAAATGATAGTGAAAAATCGTTTTTCCGCTTTTTTGCCGACTGCAGACGATGTGTGGCCCCCGCCTTGCGGGATTCCGGCAATTTATTATTTTATCATCCCCGTGGCTGTGAGGGATGCCAGTGTGAATGTTTAAGGCTTAGCTAAAATCGTTTTTATTAGGTTTTGGAAATTTAGTTTGAGTGTACAAAGAGCAAGTGCCATAATTAAAATATTTTCATAACCCTTCAAGAGTCTTTATATTATAACAATGAAATTTCTATTGTGTCTGGCCCTATGATGACCAACGAACCTTGATGGAATAACTATTTTTTATACAATGCAAAAATAATTTGCTTAGAATTTTTAGCAGAATTATTATTTTCGGAAATCTTTAAGAGTAAGTATATAAAGTAATAAAAAACGCGATTTCACTTCGTTGGCAATGTTTTTCTTCGTAGATCTAGATATTAATCTCATTACGTTTAAAAAATCACGGATAAATAAATACACATTACTGAATAACTTACTAGCTGTGATACAAATAATACATTGTTAGAGGAGAGAGACTATTTAAGACGATTGGCCCCCGAGTTTCTTCGTTTTACGGCGGGTGCCAATAATCTATCTATCGCCGGTTTACCTTACTAGAGTTAGATATTTGACACTATTTGTAAGGACGTTATGTCAAATTTCTATCGGTAGTAAGGTAAACTGTGGATAGATAGATTATTGGGATCCCCCTTTAGTGACTCTTATTAATTTTGAATGTCATCGATAACTTAATTCAATAAATTATTTTTACGTTTGACTATTTTAACTCGTCTAATACATTGCTTGTTGAAATTCGTCTATTTTGATTTAGCTTTGTAACAGTATATACTTACCTACTTACTGTGGGCCTCATAAGTACGCTCAAAGTCACACAACGAGCTATGAAGAGGGCTACTCTCGGGGTTTCGGTCAGTTATTTAGGTCGGCTCGGGGAACCAAAGTCACCTACAAAACCCAGAAGAAAAGCCTGACGGGCGATGGGGCCGGAAGGTTCTAGAGTGTAGACCACATACCGGCAAGCGCAGAGTAGGTTGTCCGAGAATGTACACAGAGAGCTGTAGGACTATTATGTATCTCAGTTGCTAACAAACGTTGATTGAAATGTTTAAAAATGGCGGCTCTATGTTAGTTTTGACATCTCCGGTACCTAAGCAAAAATGTTAGTAAGTTGATAACTGGACACTGGCTGACAAAAGTGACATAGAGCCGCCATTTTATTCGATTTCAATCAATATTTGTTAGCAACTGAGATACATAATAGCCCTGCTGATATAGGTCGCAGGACGACGTTGGACGAAGTGTGAGAACCGGTCCCTTATGAGAAATTTATAGGTGCTGCAGTGGACGTCCTGCTGCTGAGGTCATGATGATGATGCAGTAAATTATATACCTAATTGGTGATAAGGTATATACTTTACTGAATGAATGAACTTTATGAAGTATCGCGTTTACGCTAACATTGAAGGCTGCCGATAGTTATAGAGCTGATGATATTCATGGTTATCAAGCGCTCGTAGCGGAGCTTGACTTGGCGATCGTAACCGATTAAAAAAGTTAAGCAACACTTGCTGCGGACAGGACTTGGATGTGCGACCGCTAGTGGCATTATTCAACTGAGCGCTACCGTGCTTCGGAGGGCACATTAAGTCGTCGGTCCCGGTTGTTTGTCTTAGGACAACAGTCGTTAGGCTATGTTCGAAGGCCTGAAAACTTCGACATGGGTTGGCCACTAACCTATCCACCAAGCCGCACTGGGCCCGCGTGGTGAATTATGGCCCAACTCCTCTCTCTGAGAGGAAGGCTTGAGTCCCAGCAGTGGGAACAAAATGGGCTGATTATGATTATGATAGTTATGGTTTATGATTAATCTTCTTCCATTATGGCTATCAAATCATCATTTATCGACATTCGTCTCCGGTAATCTACAGGACTGGTTGTTGAGGTTAAAATTTCCAGAACAGAAGTCACTAATTAAAAAACGCACTGTGGTTTCACTTGCTGTACCTATAGTCTATACAAATGACGTCTTCCATGTCATCTGTGCATTTTCTTACGACTTCCAAAAGGTACAAAAAGGAGGTTCTCAATTCGACTGTTTTTTTATGTTTTTTACGTCATAACTTTCGACTGGGTGAACCGATATCCATGATTCTTTTTTGTTTGAAAGCTGGTGCTTTACGTGTAGCCCCATGTAAGTTTTATCAAATTCGGAGTTTTTGATTTACACTCCAATAACAGATTTTTATAAAAGTAATAGAATTGAAGTCGGTATAAAATTTTTCAAAATGCACATTTTGTTGCTAAGAATGATCCGCTCAAAAATAGAATAAGAATATTTCGATTATCCTCTGGTTAAAGTAATATGACAGTGTGTCCATAACCTTTAAATAAAGAAGTCTTTTGTGTTACCAAAGAAAAAGAGAACGGCCGAAAAACAAATGAATATCTGCTTTCATAAAAGAAATATCATAGTTTCATTTTAACATTAATTTAAATTTGGAATTAGTTTCGCATGCAAGGCAATTCGAAACTACCGTAACTGTATAAAACTTCCCGGCCTTATTAATAAACTTGTAGTAAGCCCGGAGTAGTTAAAACATCTATCTGTCACTTTTTCGCTTGCAGTAAATGTCACGCGTGAAAGCAAGACAAAGCATGTTACGCCTAATCTATGTTTACGCAACGTTTATTAATAAAGGCCTCCGTGTCTAGGTACTAATGGAGGATCCCAATAATCTATCTATCCACGGTTTTCCTCTCTACCGATAGAAATTTGACATAACGTCCATACAAATAGTGTCAAATATCTAACTCTAGTAAGGTAAACCGGCGATAGATAGATTATTGGGACCGGCCGTTAGATACGTTAAATATAGAATTTTAGCTAACAGTCCGATAACTCCTCTGTCGCTGAAACTTTGCAGTATGATAAAGTAATGTTTATAGATTACAATTTACATAATATCCAAAAAAAGAAACTAAACATTTTTGTTTTCTTTTTTATTACAAAATCATCGTGGCGTGATAGGAATGTATTTTTTGAAGGATTGTACAAACTATACATTTAAACAAAGAACAAGTTATGATGCAAAATAGGTTTCTTTAAGGTTCTGCCTCTTTGACATGAAAATATTCATGTATTCTGTTGCATACCTATACATATTCATAAACTAACATATACCAAAGGAATTTCGGCCCGGGGGAATTTTCCACTGGGAGCTAGAAGTGATTTTCATGTTTAGGTGCACTACCTACCTTCAAGGTATTTTTTTTGGATAATATTTTAACCATAATCTATAAACATTACTTTATCATACTGCAAAGTTTCAGCGACAGAGGAATTATTGTCAGGGTTTACATACAAATACACTTCTGGACTCATCTATTGGCCCACCTTGTATTTTCAGTTTCGTTTGGTCCTAGCTAAAATTTTATATTAGGTCGAGCAAAAAGTTTTTATGCAGTTTTGAACCTGGCACATTCACAATTTCATTCAATAGTCTTTTTTTGAATTTCGAACACAGAATTTAAAGAAACAAAAGACAATTTGGAGCCTGTTTGTTGATATCAAACAATCGAATACTAAGAAAACTTGGTTTTATTGGTTTACTTGGATTTAATTCTTGAAAAAGTGATTGATATCTTTGGTTTTGCAACAAACATTACTTATTCTTAACATTAAGGTGAGGTTCTATCAATATTCTATGGATACTTCACCTGAAGTCGCCGCCCAAGCTGTGGCACTTATTCAGGCCGGACACAGCCAAAGAAACGTGAGTGCTCAACTTAATTTAAGTCGATCTGCGGTCCGAAATGTTTATCGGAGGTACCTAGAGACTGGCGGCTTTGTTCGTCGCCAAGGAAGGCCACGATCTCGGGTCACAACTGAAAGGCAGGATCGATTCATCGTGACGACCAGCTTGAGAAATCGTCACCTTACCTCCATTGAGATACAAAACCAACTTCGCGACTTCCACGGAGTATCTGTGAGCGCTCGAACTGTTCGGAGAAGGTTAAAAGAACGCGATATGGTACCACACAAGCCAGCTAATGGGCCCAAACTAACGCGAGCCCACCGAACAGCGCGCCTTCATTTCGCACGCAGTCATTTAAATTGGACACAGCAAGATTGGAGCCGTGTACTCTTTTCTGATGAGTCTAAAATTGTGTTACATGGCAATCATGGAAGGAAGAAGGTCTACCGACGTAAGGGAGAGCGTTTCGCACAATGCTGCTTTGAAGAGAGGGTTGCTTATGGCGGTGGCTCATGGACTGTCTGGGGCGGTATATCCGCGAGCGGCAAAACTCAACTTGAGGTTGTTACAGGACCACGGCTGCCAACATTAAATGCTGAAAGGTACATTCCTGAGTGCTTAGAACCTCACGTGATACCATACGCGGACTATGTGGGCCCAAATTTCCTTTTTATGCATGATAATGCAAGAGCCCATGCGGCCGGCATCGTCAGGGAATATCTTCGGGATGTGAACATCACAGTTATGGACTGGCCAGCCAGAAGCCCAGACATGAACCCTATTGAGCACATGTGGGACGAGCTAAAAAGACGAGTTAGGGCTCGTCAGCCAGTTGCCCAGACGATGCAGGAGTTGAAAACTGCCATAGAAGAGGAATGGGAGATGATCCCTCAAAATTTCATAGAGCGGTTGATAAATCTCTATGCCTAATCGTATGAGAGCTGTGGTAGATGCCCATGGAGGCAACACGCGTTATTAAATTAAACCTTTATTTGATAAAACATGTTTTTTATTCAAAAATCAATTGCCTTTAACAAGGCGCATATCCGACTTGTTAGGCGTAGCTCCATGTCGTATGGTATTCTGAATTCAAATTTAAAACAATACGATCGAAAAAGATGGTAAAATGTATCAGGTTTAAAACTGCATCAACAGTTTTTGTTCAATCTAGCAATCATATTTCGGTAGGGGCCATCGAAACCTAAACTCTAAGGTGGGCCAATAGATGTGTCCAGAAGTGTAATTTCCTAGTGCATCGGACTATAAGTTTTGATAGGAGGACCAATGGAATATTTCTAATTAAATTAATTATCTATGTTAGATAAAGCTCAGACAAAACTGATTATTATCAGCATTAAGATGAAAACAATTCAATGATGCTCCCAAACAAGCGTTCGCTAGTAATGACATTTCGTTTGGTGACGTCATTAATCAACCTATCTAGGGTGGTATTGTAGGTTAGTGGGCTAGTTCGGAACTCGGTATATGCAATGTCATTGTTATTTGTTGATAAGTTAGAAGTGTATTTATGTGCGAAGTTATTGCTATAGTTCCATATGTGTAAGCACATATAAACAATCTTACTTGTCTCTTTTTTGTTGCTTATTTTTATTAGTGCTACTATCTTCGTAGTAAGATGAAATTCGTAGTATTAACCTCACCAACATCGTTACCTGCATAGTTTTTGTAGTCCGAAAGTCATACGCGACCGTCTGAGGGGGCGACAGACGGTGGCGGGGACATGGTACTAAAGATGTCAGTGGATAGCGGGTGCGGTAGCAAGGAAGGGCACACTTCTCTCCGTGTGTAGTCGTGTGCTAGAATGACGTGCTACTTCGCCCCCGCCACGTTGCCGGAGTCTAATCGCTTACTTACACCACACTATGGCTACGTTCCGGGAACACACTCAATTCACTCGCGGCGCTCGATACGTCATCGATGACGTCACCGAAAACGCTCACGCCGCGACCACAACGCTCGCGGATCGAAGATAGGTTTACGTGATCATTATGAGCTGTCACTGTCAACCAAAGAGAATGGTAAATCGAATTTTGTAATTTTTTATATTAGAGTATTATTAGCTTACAAATAATGTTACAGTAGGGTTTCCAAAAATATACGAGTACACATTAAATTACAAACCGTAAAATTTAAAGACATAAAATATAATATTATCAGTCAGGATGGTTAAATATAAAAATGAATTTCTATTTCCCTTGTTCATCGCATCACGCGCGAACGAATGAAATAATTTCGCTAATTCTTTTTCTGTTGTGTTGATTATTGTCAGAAGAAGATTCTTATGAAAGAAAAATCAAGAAAAGATGGGAGGCTATGGCAAGGTCGAAGGCCGAGCCTACTACGCGAACAAAGTCACGGCCAGTCGTTAGTTCTATATGAATGAAGAATACTATAGATAGCGTGCAGCATCATCTTCATCACTAGTTTAAATAAGGCCAGAGCAATTTAAAATATTATGCAAATCACCCACTTCGCCAAATTGTAGCTCAAACCATGACGTTTATTTCATGAATGAACGGTCTTACGCAATCACTTTTAATAGCTCAGATCAAATTAAATCAGCAACATAATACCAGAATTATCACAGACATCAAACGACTAGTTTTTGTAACAGCACGCGCTAGTATTTACCAGCACGAGTTAACTGGTATAATATTAAAATTAATATTACACAAGTTGCTAAACTATATATACTGTATATAAAACATGGGTAATTCCGGATTAAATTATTAAAACTTGTTAGCATGTCTCAAAACGTAATTGCTAATTGCAAGTAACAAGATTCTTTAAATTTACTCATTATTTAATGTTACCAATACGCTTAGGTATTGGAATAGTGGTGTTCAAATAGAATTTTACAGTTACCTTGATTTAAAATTGAATTATTATTGATTATCGGCTCTCTATTAAGTTTATATAGGTTTTTATTTCTTTTTTTACAATTCATTAAACTGATTTCAAATACTGGAATGGCAGTGTGAAAATAGATTTTATAGTAAATTTATAACATAATTATTTAAAAGTGTTTTTATTGATTACTAGCTGCGCCCCGTGGTTTCACCTGCGTGATGATAATTGTTTTTTTTATTTCCTAAACCACTGCTGTATAGAGGCAAACAACTTAAAAAAGAGTTACTGAAATCGTTTTAAAGCTATTGCGTGACCAAAGGAAATATGTATGTATTATTTTTTTATTCTGGCAGATTGCCGATCAGTACATTTATTAGATTTTTTGGGAATCCTACCAATTAATTCACTTTATATTTTTACACTTACATATTATCATTATTATTAATTAATATAATATCATTATTATTTGGCTCATTACCGACGTATTATTATTATCTCTTATTAATCAACAATCCTAGTTAGAATCTCGTTTATCCTCGGATGGATAAAATATACAGAGTCATAAAACACAGGTTTGAGTCCAGTCTTAGAAATTATTTATCTATCTGTATTATCAAGTCACAAGTCAAGAGTTAGGACAGTATTAACAGACAGCAGATAGTATAGTTGGTCGTTTTTAACCGCATTTTCAATGCCACATACCACATTTCACCTCGCGCTAGTACAAGTCTCATTTCATTATACCGCCCATATTGGGGTAATTTGGTAAAACAGTAGCTAAAATGGGAATGCTTTTTGTTTCTTCTGTTTCGTTTGACAACTTTTGCGGAAAAGAGACACAACGACCTCAATTGTGTTTTATATCATAATCAGCCCCACATAATTAGCCCTATATACAAACATATTTAAATTGATGAAATTTATTGACTGAAAAACAAATTGATTGAAAAGATTGAGGCATATCAAGTAATTAAGTAATTTTATTGCAATAAACAAAATATATTAAACTAGCGACGCTTCCTGGTTTCACCCGCATAGTGATGGATGATGATGATGACGATGACTCAAAATATATACCCTTCGCTACTGGGGTATAATGTTGCATGCTAATTATGAGATAATTTATGTAATTCGCACGTCGTTGTGCCTATTCTAAGCGGGTAGGTAAGTACGTCTCGCGTATTTACTGTTATCTATTCTGTGATATAGCGGTGTGTCGAGTCGTGCGTTCAGTCGCACTGTGGTTGTTAGCCGTGGAGCGGTGAACAATGGTTCATAATAATAAAACATATATGTCATATTTTTCTTTTACTTTTATGACCAGTTATCGAATCCAAACCACCCCGTTTAATATTGTGCACTAATAAACAAACTCCTTATACAGGGTGTTTGGTAGAGGGACCGACAAACCAAATGAGCGTGTACCAATGTTGCTTTGCGTGGCCTGAAAGTGTATTAGAGACCAAATTCAACTAAAAACATGCGGTCTAAAATAGATTTTACAAATGTTATGGTGGTAAATAGGTACAATTTCGGAGAAAAAGGGAAAAATCACAAAAAAAAGTTAAACATATTGGGGGGTCGGGGATTTTTTTGGCCAACTTGTATTCTCCGAGTGGTCCCCCGAACACGCTAATTTGGTTTGTAGGTCCCTCTACCAAACGCCCTATATAAGTATAACCTAGTATAAGTATACCGTTCAAAGCCCGTAACAAAATCTTGCGTGCCCACCAAACCCATTCCGCTGATCACATTTGATCACACGTCCCCTTAGTAGCTTCAGATGGATTGATTAATGACGTCACAGACCTTTGCGTCATTACTGGGGCATGCGGTCGATACGATGCGTTGTGATGTCTCCATCTTTTATACGGATCTCTTTAATGTCATGTGGAATTGGAATCTTGGAAATATTTTCTTTGAAATGTGCGGTTTTTGAGGTTTTTGTCATATTCAAAACTTACTGTTAATAAATCTATTAAATAATTAAAAATAACATTGAAATTTATAGAGAGAAAAATTTCATCCTCGGACGGGATTCGAACCCGCGTCTTCTGACTCTCCGTGTGCCATTGGCCAACTAGGACACCGAGGTTCGAGGCCGAGCATCGAATTTTAACTCTATTTGACTAACCGTCTTGCGGGGACGGAAAAAAATATAATATATTTATAATCTCTATAAATTTCAATGTTTGTGATTGCTAAGGCAGGCGTTAGTGCTTTAAAAAGTAATACTATAAAAATTTAAAATAAGTTAAATAAAAAAAATTGGAAAATATAATAATTGTTTTTTAACCAAAAAAGGGAACCGACTAAGTAAAATGTGTGAAAGAAGTTGTTGAAGTCGGTACCATGAACATTCAAAAGTATCTATTATCACAATACTGTGTGCTTATTATGGCATTTATTGATAATTCTGGCATTAATTTGTACATTATTATATTTTGACATAATTTGGTATATTTTTTTAGATTGCTTGATATTATTGGTTCACTATTTTTTTTGTTTATTTTAACTGTGTGATGATATGTAATTGTACTTTAAAACGTTTATTATATCACAATAAATTAATTTGAATTTGAAGTTGAATTTTTTGGTAAAAAAAAATATCCTTATAGTTTTAGTACTTAATTATACTTACAGGTTCGATTGTCATTCACCGTCAATTACGATATCGTCAAGATAGACAAAACACTTTTCAGCTGTGCGATTCTCTAAGAGCCAACATCGTTGCATCTTTGACAACATCCGTAAAACAAATGACGAGATGACAAGAAACGTTGGAATAACAACCTTGTGTACAAGGGCGATATCTCATAAAGTGTTTGACATCGGACAGCTCGTCGACGAGCGCATCGACGAATCATTAGAGAATCGCACGGCTGTTATGGAAGTGTGACTCAAAAACGTCAAGTTTTTCGATTATAATGGTGTTAGGTGCGGTGCTAGGGTATAAGTGGTATCATCTACACAAATTTTATAAAAAGAAAAGATTAGTATGTACGTATGTAAGTTTAGAAGTTTTCATACGCATCCCTAACGTTTTTGATAATATTCTATAGTCTATGTTACTCAGTGATAACGTAACTTTCTAACGGCAAAATAATTTTTGAAATCGGTCAAGTAGTTTTTAAGTTTATTCGTTTACATACAAAATAGAAATATAAATCTTTCCTTTTTCTAATATTAGTGTAGAATAACGCCTGCACAAACTAGACCACATTATTCGTGCCTTGGTTATGGCCTTATCGTAACAAGGCAAGAGTCACAGGAAAATTCACTTACAATTAGATTAGATTCGATATTCTTGTTAAAACAGTCTTTGGTGATATGCAGACGACGGGGCGGGGCGGTCTTTTTGACCGCGAAGAAATAAAGACCGCGTCTGCCCTCGCCTCTACGTAGCTACGGATATACCGCGCCGCCAGCGCCCGCCGGACACTGGCGGCGCGGCGCAGCGCGATCTTTTTGCCCTCCGTGTGCGTTGGTAGTATAGGATTATCTTTGCGCTATCGTTTCGCGGCAAAATTCACCGCCCCGGCTCGCCCCGCCGTCTGCAAAGCTCCTTTATAATCACGCATAACATTTTACAGAGTAGTTCTTTAGTTTTTTAATTAGTAAAGTATACGTCCAAGGCAGTCCGGACAATCGGTTTTTGAGTTACAATCCAGTAACTGAAAAGTGTTTCGCCTATATTGATGATATCGTTAGTAAAAAAATATGGACCAGATTGAGCTGTCAAATATTTGACAGTAGAAAATTGTTGAGTTCAACAACCCTACGCTTAAGAAAGCGTTCACATATTAATGATCAAAGCGTGCGGTTGAAAGAACAGCGTTCGTCTCTTAAATTAATTGTTTGAGTCTGTATGCGCCCTTAGCTCAGGGGGGTTGGAAGGCGGTGTCTACCACCATAAGTACAGAATATCCATATTCCTGTGGCAGGGGAAAATGTTTTATTATTATTTTATCTGCGGTTACCATATTTGTACGAATAAAAAGACTTAAGCACAATAATTGTATTAAAACTGAGTACATTTTGTCTTTTGATTTATCAGGTTTTCATATTAATTTCTTTTACATTGAAATTGAACAACTTTAAACGGATTAAATCGTGTAAACTTTATATTATTTTGTTCCGACATTTTGAACACCTTTCACTGAACATTGTCATGGGTTGTAGAGATGGCAGATATACATAGATAGGTGAGAGTTGTCTGTTATAAAGTCATGTAATTACTTAATTGTAATGACACGTAATTAAATTACCTTATAACCTACGAAGAAATAATGTCAGGAAGCATCAGAACAAATTCCACACAAAAAAGTGGTCCATCAAACCAAAATGACGTATGATTCCAAATACAAATTACTTCCGAGGTTACAAATAGAAATGTTAGGTGATTGGTTTAAATTTCAGACGGAAAGCAAGGATTGGTTCACGCGCGTGCTGCAACGTCTACTATGACAGCTGAGTTATATCAGCGTGAACGATGTTATTGATTTAGCACGATTTTTATTGGGTCATTTTTAAGGCAGTTACTTTTCCTGATATTATTTCTTCGTAGCTTATAACAGACAACTTTTATCGATCTCTGTGTATCTGTCTTGTTCGAAACTTGTGGAATGTGCCTTCATGGTACAAAATACAATTATTATTAGTACATCATTATAAGCCCCCCCCCCCCCCAAAATAGTGGACAGAACTTGACTGAAATAGTCAACCAAAAAATGGCAGCTCTGTGATTAAAAAAAACATCAGAACCACTGACTCTTGTAAATATATCTGGGTTATTCCACAAATCCCCATTGACGATCCCCATCAATGGTGATCTGTGAACTTTTCTTCCACTTATCCCCATTAGAGTCTGAAAGTTCTTGTAATGGGGATTTGTGGACAAAAATAATTCACTATTCCCCATCGGTTTCAAATAAAATCCCAATCGGTTGATAAATAAAATAATAAATAAATTACAAGAAATATCCGTATTGTTTTATTTATTATAAAGGTTAGAACTTATACAGACTTATTTTTTCAGTCAAACAAATTAAAGTAATTAAAGTTACTATAATTATGATGTTTAAAAGCACTTTCGCCTGCGAAGCGAAACCAAACTTTACGATTGTAAAGAGAAATGATACAAATTAACCCTTTACGTCCCAGAGACGTAAATATACGTCAGTTTCATTTATAAATCTTTTTTTTTAATTATCACGGTATAGTAAATTATAAATTACCTCAAACGGGATTAGAACCTCTTCGAACGTCTTCTATTCCCATACGGCGATTTGTTTTTTAGTTTTGCAAATATTTAATTAAGCATTACTACCCAAAAACATATAAAATATAGACCAATAATGAGCTTTTATCGCAGATCAAGATATGATCTGAAATATTATAGAGGTAGTTTGTAGATAGAATAGTATTATAGTAGAATGCCTCAAATTTTTTTTGGTATTTTCGCACCCTGAACTACTTACAGTTTTAATATAAAACAGGCCAAAATCGACAGCTTATCGCCACTTGCTCCAAAATATGTCCAATACGTCACACGAAAGAGGAAAACCTAATACTCGCGCCCTCTCGCAGTTTTTTCCACCCTTCCTTCGAAATGAACCTCAGAAAAAACTCTACAAAAACCGTTTGAGTTCAATCGATCTAGATGGCGCTGCTTGTAGAATGAATGAACTATATTGGTCTACTTTTGATAGAAAATTTCAGTATTTTTTTATAATGACCTTGTAAAAATCGAGCTATAGTGAATGTCTAAGCGTATTAGAATTTCAGCATCTTGTACCTCTTTTGTCATCGCCTTAATTTTACCAAAAGATAATGTATGATAAAATTTCTTAGTTTCTGAACGTGATCTCACTCGGAACTCCAATAAGAGATTATTAAGCATAATGATATGTCACTTAAGTATTTGGTGTTTGGACAGATGATGTATTAGGCATTATTTTATTTTAA
Organism: Selenia dentaria; assembly: GCA_917880725.1. Lineage (NCBI taxonomy): Eukaryota > Metazoa > Arthropoda > Insecta > Lepidoptera > Geometridae > Selenia > Selenia dentaria. The sequence continues at coordinate 5,898,525 of OU862901.1, read as the reverse complement.
GGATGACACACCATGATAAGTTTCTATATAACTCTTGAATCGCAATGAAACTTACAAAAATTGAGTTGAGGTGTTTTTGTTTTTCCAAAAACCATAGAATATTATGGTTTCTTATTAGAATCCTAATGAAAATAACATTCAGTGAAAGAAGAAGATTATAGTTACAGAAGTTAGAAGATTATAGAAGTCTAGCTGCTCTCCGCGGTTTCACCCGCGCGGTGATGGATGATGATGATGATGATGATGAATCTTATATAGCCTATGTTACTCAAGGTGAATGTTGCATTCCAATGGTGAAAGAATATTTGAAATCGGTCCAGTACTTTTTGATTTTTTTCGTTACAAACATACATACAAATCTTTCCTCTTTATAATATTAATATCTATAGATTAACACAACTGCTAAATATTCAAAAAAACGTCGTAAAATTTAAAGAATTGTTATTTTTCTAAACAAATATACAAAATCAGTGTAAATATATCAACTATCTCTATTCTAACAAGATTTTAAAACCAAATGCGACTAATTTAAAGAGTTGTAAAAAAGTTATAAAAATTTGCAATTTTGAACATGGAACATCTATTGCATTTTTTCTAATTTTCATATCAATTAAAATCTATTCGAGTACATACACACTCACCTCACCTCATAGACTAAAATATATAATAGGAAACCTCACCTTTAACATTTCCAAAAACTTCAGCAGATGTGTATAAACACCACTATTTAGTAAACCGTGTTCTTGGACTACGGTGATAAAAATCTTTACATAATAGTAGTGAGCAAGCCTATTGCCATCATTTTTATCCCGTGTTTGGTAGGATATTGCGACGGCCTTGTCTTAGGATATAGGACAGTCTAATTGGAATTTAAATAACAATCCAAACGCTAGAACTATAAGATGAAAATTATACCAAATACTGATAAGTAATTATTGGTAAATACCAATAATTAATATACTTACTTCATAAACAGTGTATTTTACACAAAGTTTGACCATTAAACAGCAAAAACATGATTTTTACTTCTAATTTTTAGATTTCAGTCTTAGGAAATTTTTGATTTAGTCAACTAACCTGTATAATTCTTTGTAGCCTCTCAGAAGTAATCTGAAAAATGGTGACACATTTTCAAGAAAAGCCTCTGTCTCTCTGAAGTCTGTTTTTCGTTACAAGCCTTTTGTACTCTTGTTCTTTTGCATTTGTGATAAAACAATACTAAGACATTCAATCTGAAAACAAATGTTAAAGCTTTTTTTTAAAAGGTTGAGATTTTATTTAGTTTTCTCAGATAAATGAGATTATCACAGCTCAGTATTGTACAGGAGATTGAGGTTATGAAGCTGAGAAGGTATATTCTGAATTCACTCGATATATATTTAAAGCTTTTTATGTACTTATATTATGTACTTCACCAAGCGGACAACAACTTAATTGAGATTGACTACATACTCTCAAACCAACCCAGATACATAAAAAAATTATATAATAAAAAAAAATAACTTTTACGTTGTGTGTTATCTTTAGACTTGAAACCAAAAAGAAGGAAAATAAAACCTGTTGACCTCACCAGAAATTTACCAACTATCTGAGAAGATGATGCTAGTTACTGGGAAAAGTAAATTTATGAAAGCCGTTAGTGTATCTACTGAAGTTCAAAATCAATATGATAAATTAGAAACAGAATTACAAGAGCTTCTGAAACAGTTGCCACGTGAAAAGAAGCAGCCAAACAACTATATAAACGAAGAAACTAAATATCTATTAGAACAGAGGAAAGAATTGTGTAAAAAGAAAAGAACAACTGGTACTAAGTCCGAAATAATAAGAATAAGCAAAAAGATTAATAGAAATGAAAAAAAAATCTTGATTTTGTTATGAATGAAAAATTCATAACAAAATCAGGAGCTCTACGCAAAGCTTATAAAGAACTGAGCGACACCACTAAGCGGACAGTGAATATGAAAAATAAACAGGGAATTATGCAATATAGAGTCCAGATATTATAAAGGAAGCAACTAATTTCTACGCTGAACTCTACAATATAGACGATAACACGCGCTCTTCAGAATTTTATCTTACTAAACCGAATGACCACGACATAGTAAATATAGGACACATATATACCAAATATCCTCAAATCCGAAATTGAACACGCTATAGTATCCAAAAAAATTACAAAACCCCAGGAAGTGATAACATTGCCAATGACGTGCTGAAGTTGCTATCAAATTCACTTCAGAAATCTCTACAATTATTATTCAATAATATTCTAAAAACAGAAACTACGCCGGAACAATGGTCAAAGTCTAGAATTATATTACTCCACAAGAAAGGGGACAGAAATGTTCTCAAAAACTATAGACTGATTTGTCTCACGACAAATTTAGATAAAGTTTTCTCAAAAATAATTTTGAACAGAACAAATAATTTAGATGACAATCAACCGCGCGAACAAGCGGGCTTTCGCAAAGGGTAGGTACTCTACTATAGATAACATACAAGTCATAACACAGTTAAAAGAGTAAGAGAGGATCAAAACAAATGTTTCTAAAGCCGAGTTACACATAATTAAGACACTATGCACACTCTACGAATTGAGATAATAATGCCACTTTAGCCTTATATGAGTATAAATACAACAAGAGAAGTGTACAAGTGATGAAATGTACGTACAGGAAACATTCTTAACTCTTATATTAATTAGTTTTTAGCTTTACCTTTGGCGCTGTTCTTATTCATGACGATGTACATGACATTTACCTATTACGTGAAAATAATTGACGTATTTTCTATTCAATAATTAAGAATACGATTAGGTTAGTAGATACTAAACTACTAACGATTTTGTGTTTCCATTGGTCGATCGATTTAGTTTTAGGCATTTACCGATGCTTAACAAAGGAATAATTTATCAAACCTTTTTCATACCATAATTTCGAAAATATCTTTCATGCGAAAATAACGTAGAGAATTACTGAGAAACTTATATAACGAATACTTTTAGAATACACCTTTTATTAAACTTTTTAGATTAATATCATAATTTCAAAACTATCTTTCATGCAAAATAAACGTAGATGAGAATTGCTGAATTCGGTATGCTAAAAAAAATTAACCTATGCCAATTCCGAAACCATTTCGAGATTTTATGTTACAAACCCTTATTTTTCTACTCTGACCTTTTAAAACGATAAGATGCCATTTATTTTAACAAAAAACGATGAAATAATTCGACTTTCATTGACCTCTAAATGACGTCACTTTTTTGCACTTTTGTTTTGATTGAATAGAGACTTACGAATTAGTAGGCGTCACTGTCAAGTGTTCTAGTTTCTTTTTTTTACTCGCGTGCTTTTCTTGGCTCCTCAACGCAACTACATATTTGTGCAAAAAAGTGACGTCATAGGATTCAAATTTTCAAAAAAATATTATAAAATAACTACTGAATATAAAACAAAAATATTGAAATTAGTTTCTTATAATGACCTAATCTACGAAATAAAAATATAAAAAAATACCAAAAAAAAACTTTACATACCGAATTAAACTTATATCGAACACTTCTAGAATACGTCCAATGTGCTTACAGCGCTGTGAGGCTTGCGGAATAATTGAGAACTAATTACACGTTTTCATCCTACCAAATAGAAAAGACATCTAGTTCATTGTAAAGGAGGTTGAGTAAAGAGATTGCGATTTAGTCGGTTAGTCAAGTTTTAACCCTTTACTGCGCATGCTTCCATACATAAGTAGGAGAAAGGAAAAAAACACAAATTTATACCGGGTAAATTTTAAACCTATACTTTTTTTTCCTCTCCAGCATTTTTATGTCGATCCTTTGTATGTGTGAGTTGGTGCCAGGTTTAATTACGTATCGACTTAATTTGCCTGCGAGAGTCCGCCGAAGTGCTGTTTTTGCTACGTTTTGAGTGAAAAATGGCATATTTTTAATTGTTTTTGATATAGAACTTGTGTATTTTAGTATTGTTTGAGTGTGTGCATGTGTTGATACAGTTACGCGTCAGTGAGAGTCAGTTTTGGAGGGAAACTGTTTAAAATGTGTTATGTTGATTGTGAAAGAGGCTGTGGAGGAACGTTGTAACATTGGAGTATTATAATTGCGAAGATGTGAACGCGGTAAGTACTTACAAAGTACTGAAACTAAACTATATAAAATATGTAGGTAGCTCTAAAAAACAATCTACAAAAATTACTTAACCATTTAGTGCCGTGTTAACAGAATAATGAGTGATTCATTACCGTTTTATAACGTTGTTAAGTTAATAACTTGACGTTTAGAATTATTCAAGTTATGTTTAAGTTAGGTATATTATTATGACACATGAAGACCACCTGTTGCTATTTCATAACTTAGCATGAATATAGATAGATAGATAGATAGATAGATAAACTCTTTATTGCAACACCACATTGGAAAATACAAAAAACAAATGAAAAACTTAAAATGAATTGTCACAATGGGCGGTCTTATCGCTGAGAGCGATCTCTTCCAGACAACCATGCACGAAAATAAATATGTATACAAGTAACGGTGGTGCATAAAACAAGTACAATATAGAAGACTTTTAAAATTAAGTTACATGCAATGTAAATATAGGTTTGTATAGTTATGAAGGCAAGTAAATTTAATAATTGAATCTATAATAAACGCTAATAGTTTGTATGTATGGATGTATGTTATTCTCTCACAAAAACTAGAATTAATGGATTTTAATGAAATTTGGTATGTAGATATAGATGAGGTGCTGAAATAACATATATGATACTTTTTCATCATCATCATCCATCACCACAGGTAAAACCGTGGGTCACAGCTAGTACATAATATAAATAAAATCAATCAAATTGAAATGTCTGTGATTTCAAAATAACAACATAATGCAGATTTATAATGATATATGTTTTATATAAATTTTGTAATGTTTCTTCAAAACGACTAAACCAATTTTGATGGGAATTTTCTTGGCAGATAGCTGGTATGAGGATAACTTGGGCTTGCTTTTATTTAAAAAGTGCCGTATCTAAAAATAAAAAAGTTTTTGTATTTTGTTCGGTTTTTGAATAGGATGGATATTTAATTCTAGTTTATAAACAGTTTGCAATAATACTCGGTAGAGTATTATTGCAAACTGGTAGTATGGTAATACTATACTACTGTTAGAGCAGTTTGTAGGCAGATGAAACCAACAATCAACAAATTATTATTTTAAATAAAGAAAAGAATTAAAAAAAATGTTTTTAATAAAGATTGTTTATCTATGTTTACTTCTCAAGCTTATCTTCCCAGCCTTATACTAGCGGATCGCCCAGTCCTAGTACTCAATATTAAACAAGTACAATTTGAAAAGTTTAATACCGACTTCCATTCTATTCAGTTATTGGAGTGTAACGCAAAAACTACTGCACCGAATTTGATGAAATTTAAATGGGACCACACGGGAAGCACCAGCTTTAAAAAAAAATTAAGAACCGATTCACCCTATCGAAAGTTATGAGGTAACAAAAAAAAAGAATAAAAAAATACAGATGAATTGAGTACCTCGGTAGGAAAAAGGTGGAAGAAGTTTTGTCGCCTGTTTTCTTGCTAACATACATACTTAACTAGGTTTTATTATATAAAAGTTACCGTGAAAAAATATCTATCTGAAGATGAAACACGCCTCAATCCAATGCGTGGAAGGAGTTAGCGGATATAGGTATACTTGCATACAGTCGCGGAGAGCGTAAGAGTGAAAATCCTTAAATAGTACAAAATAAAGTTATTTTATACTATGTAAGGTCAAAGTCAAAGTCAAAATCATTTATTCAATTTAGGCATTAAAGACGCACTTATGAACGTCAATTTTTCATTATAATGTACTTTAAAGACTACCGCCGCGTTCCAAAATATATAGAGCCTACCGAGAAGAAGCGGCAAGAAACTCGGGGCTATTCTTTTTATATAGATGTTTTTACAATGTTTTTACTTAGGTACTACAAATATTAGCTCCAGTGTGTTGCCTTACAAAAGCGAACATAATAATGGTATAAGTAGGGCAAGACACGCTACACTTTGACATCTTAGTACACGAGTAGGTAGATCCTGGAGTGATCAGTCCCAAGCTGTTTTATCCTCCAAGTAATCCGAAATTTTATAATAATAGGCAAATCTCGGATAACATTGGGAACTTTATTATAGAATCGTATACATTGTCCCATAAAAGAATGACTTATTCTGTGGAGACGCGTTACATGTACGGATAGCTTGTGCTTATTTCGCGTGTTGATGGAATGAGCATCACTCCTTTTATCAAAACTGCTAATGTTTTTCTTTACATACATTAGACTTTCATAGATAAACTGAGAGACAACAGTAAGAATGTTTATGTGTGTGTGTGTAATGTGAATGTTATGTTTTTAAACTTCTGTCTAAGGGAAACTCTGGGAGCTAAACTGTAGATCGCTCGTATAGCCCTTTTTTGCAGTATAAAAATGGAATTAATATCTGCAGAACATCCCCAGAGCAGTATGCCATAAGTCATAACGCTATGGAAATAACTAAAATAAACTATTCTAGCTGTGTCTACGTCAGTTAATAGTCTAATTTTTTAACAGCATAAGCCGCTAAACTGAGCCTACTAGACAATTTTTTTATGTGGGAACCCCATTGCAATTTAGCGTCTATAGTAATTCCTAAAGGATTTTTGGAAAAAAAGGATTTTTACTACTTAAATAAATACCTCTTAAATACCTCAGTGCCTCAAGACCAGAGTCTTCAACCAATGTGTGTTACCGGTGATGACTTATGGCACTGAAACGTGGTCTCTTACTATGGGCCTCATAACTATAAGCTCAAAGTCGCACAACGAGCTCTGGAGAGGGCAGAGTGGCAGTGGGCAGGGCACATAGCACGCAGAACAGATAGCCGATGGGGCCAAAAGGTTCTGAAATAGAGACCACGGACCGGCAAGCGCAGCGTAGATCGTCACGGTGGACAGACGACCTGATAAATGTCGCAGGACGACGTTGGATGCAGGCCGCTTCTAACCGGTCCTTTTGGAAAACTATGACGTCCTACGACTGAAATGATGATGATGATGATGATGAAGGATTTTTATTAGGATGTTTGTATGGATGGATAGATGGGTGGATGGGTGGGTGGTCTTTATAATTATATATACAGGTACCTATAGGTATTTAGATACCTTTTCTATGTCCTGACTGACTGACAGACATTCACAAACACACTGATGACATCAACGCCTGAGCTTAAGCCACTGAGGCTACTTGACATTTTGGTAGTGATGACTTTTATATTGTGAGCAACCACTTAGGAATAATTATTGAAAACTAGCTAGTGCCCGCGACTACGTCTGTGCAGGATTAGTACTTCGTGAAAGTTATTATCTTCTCCAAGGCCATATCTAACTTTATACCAAAATGTCATAAAATATGTACTTGGTCAAACGCAATTGCTATAATAGTATTATACACGGTGTTTGGTAGAGGGACCGACAAACCAAATGAGCGTGTTCGGGGGCCCACTTGGAGAATACAAGTTGGCCAAAAAAAAATCCCCGACACCCCAATTTTTTTTAATACTTTTTTTTTGTGAGTTATCTCGTTTTCCAATATTGTACCAATATTGCTTTGCGTGGCCTGAAGGTGTATTACAGAATTCAACTAAAAACATCCGGTCTAAAACAGATTTTATAAATGTTATGGTGGTAAATAGGTACAATTTCGGAGAAAAAGGGAAAAATCACAAAAAAAAGTTATATTATAAATATAACTATTTAGTAGTATATAGTTATAATATATATTGGGGGGTCGGGGATTTTTTTTGGCCAACTTTTATTCTCCATGTGGTCCCCCAAATACGCTCATTTGGTTTGTCGGTCCCTCTACCAAACATCCTATATAAGTAAATTTAAATAGTATATCAGTCAGTAAACATTAATAATAAAATACAGGACTTACGGTCGTACATACATAAAAGTAATCACCATAAAAAATGGTATTACATTTCATCACCCTTGACGGTCGCCGAGCACGTCTAGTGTATCGATTTGTCAATTTGACTTGGCTTTTGACTAAGCTATCAGAAACTGACACAAACTTTGACAGAACTGTCATCAGTACGATCTTGACGCAGGCGGAGATCTTATTATTTTGTCTATGCTGTTCCCAAGCATACTACGCTTTTTCGCTGCGTGGTGATGAATGATGATGGTGATGATGAAAATTATCCTATGTGTAAATCCAGGCGTCATCTACCTCCATACCAAATTTCATCAAAATTGCCCCTGCCGTTTGATCATGAAAGAGTAACAAAGATCTACACATCCATACATCTAATACTCACAAACTTTCGCGTTTATAATATTAGTAGGAAAAAGAAAGTAGGATTTCACCCCTAATGGTGAATTGTATTTATTTTTGTGGCTTCATATTCCATAAAGCAAGCAAGCTGGTCCTTGTAAAATAGATATTCGAAACTTGCCAACAAAACAACTAGATGGAGAAGCGATATCACAATGAAATGAAAAGGTAAAAGGGCAAACTCAAGTCCTAGGCAGTCTAGAAAACTAAATAATGTAAACTAAAACTACTAGATGGCGCTATCTTGAAATATAGTCTTAGATTTGTAAGAATTTTCAGTGATGTCTTCGCCAATAATATTTTAATCTTTGGAAATTCAATTTTATTTTGCGATTACGGCTCTTTTTAGCTAGATACGTGATTGAAGTACGCGTTTTTGGAGGTAAACCTGTAGGGCTATTATGTATCTCGCTCGGTTGCCAACAAATGTTGAATGAAATCGAAAAAAATGGCGGCTCTTAATAAACTTACTAACATTTCTGCTTACAGAAATAGACAAAACTGACATTGAGCCGCCATTTTTCAAGATTTCAATCAACATTTGTTAGCAACTGAGATACATAATAGCCCTACTGGAATGAAATCTGTAATACGGATTACATATTATCTACACTAATAATGATGATAAATATGATAATATTAATAAAGACTAAAGATTTGATAAACAAATAGATTTATTTACAGGGTATTAAAAAAACGAATCTATAAGTCCCATGGTGGGGGGAAAAGTGGTCAAAACGCAGGTGGCATTGCCACGCTGGATGGTAATGCTAAGTTTTTGCCTAAAGTAGGCGCCAGTATTTCGGTCACCCGTCGCCTCAACAGATTTGATTGTTTGTGTCTGTACTAATGGATAAACTCAAAAACTATTTAATTGAACTAGGAAATTAATTAATAAATTAATCTGGCAAAAACTGGATGCGAGAAGCCCAAGATAGACCTAAGTGGCGTGCAATTGGAGAGGCCTATGTCCAGCAGTGGACTGCTACAGGCTGATGATGATGAACTAGGAAACCTTGCATCAAATAGAAAGCTATATTACTCTTGAGTAACATAGGCTATATATAATTCAATCATCATCATCATCACCATCCATCACGCGGGCAAAACTGCGGAGAAAACAACTAAGCTAAAAAATATTTCACCAGTATAAAGCTACGTTATTCCAGAGAACATGGGCTATATTAAATTAATAATCATCACCATCATCCATTACCCGTGAGTGAAACGATATATAACGCGGATTTTATTTTTAAAGCACTAATGCCTGCTTAGCAAAATAAAATATTCCATTTTTAGATAGAAAAATTGCATATTCACTATACTTCGGACGGGATTCAAACCCGCGTCTTCTGACAATCCATGTTGGTGTGCAATAAACAGATAACACAAAAACCATATAATAAATATAGCACCTGCATATAATGCAAATGGGAGGTACCTATACAGAATAAGCAACACAAAAAAACAACCCAATCAACCAAAAACAATTCGACACGTGTTTCACCTCTACTACAGACCAACAGACTGTCGGTAACGATTCCAATAGGTTTTGACAATATAACATATTTCAATATACCAAAAAATATGCAATACTACAATGTATTCAAGAATTACAGAAACAAATATTATTAAGCTTGTTTACAGTATCACTATCCCACGAGCAAAGTAGTTAAAAATATTTATTGCAAAAGTAATGAACTGGAATTTTTACAGGTCATAAATGCTTGTTTTATATCGTTGTGGGTACTCTTGTACCTTGACACAGTATACCACGTGAACAGTACATAACGTTGCTCACTTTATCTCATACGACTGGTTTCCTTCAGCACGTAGTGTTTTACCTAAAATACAATTAGCCTAATCGTTATTTGATAAAAAAGTAAAAGAGACAGAATTAATTACAATCATGATTAGCAACAAGCGTAAGGGAGACATCGTATTTTACATAACTCGTGTATATCATGCGCCGCTGCGTGCATAATCACTAACCTGCAAGAAAAATTTACTGGGATAAAAAGTATTATAATGATATTCCAGTACCTAATGAAATTTACGTAAGAACTTTAATACACTTATAGTCAACAAAGCTTGAAAATTTCGCTTTAAAAGTATTCTGGGCTTTATTAGTTATATTTTATAACTTTAAAATACCTTTTTTTCGGAGCAAATATATAAACCCATATTTTTCAATATCTTATTTTAGTTATGTATTATATTTAACATATAATAATGTTTTATTCCATATTAGCTACTGCATGAAGTAAGTAATTTAAATGTAATATATGCAACCAAAATACACTTGGTATACACTATCATAGTATTATAATACGTGGCAAATATAATAATATCTTTGAGCGGGACATTTACAATTTCATTTCTGAGAAATTGGCGTTAGTTTAGTTATTTTATGTAATTTATTTTAGTTAATAAACAGTAACATTATATTAGATAAAGCATATACTATTAAGTATTGTAAATGTAGGATATACACTATTGTGTTATTAACAAAGCTTACCACAACTTAAACATTTACCATGGTTAAGACACAACATCTGTATTCTGTGGTTTAGGGTTATTTAAATATATTATTGGTTATTTAAAAAAATTCTTGAAGAGCTAAAAAAATATTAAGACACACAAGGAAGATAAAAGCAAAATAAATTGGAATACAATGACAGACTTTTCAAAATACTAGAACGAAGTGCTGCCAAAACACTGTTTAAACTATCACGGTTGTTCTCTAAAGTTATATGATTATTAACAGGATATTTACCGTGGTAAGGTTGTGGAGTGAGCTCCCGATATTTCGGCGCAGTTACATGCACCATGTTCACATTCACCACTTCCCGTGAACATGGTGCATGTAACTGCGCCGAAATATAATAGTGCTGCCAGTTCAACACAGAAACTTTTGTTGAAATTAGGAATCAACGTACTTACTAAAGTCACTGGTTTCTACTGCAGCCTTGCTTTGGGTACTTTAATGCAAGAGTTTTATGGGTTAACGCCTTTACGCTAAGATTGTGACCTCTTTATGTTGAGGGAAGTTCTGAATGGATAGAGTTAATAAACTTCATAATAACAACTTAATTTAAACTCATATCATAAAATTCAGCATAGAGATACGAAGTACCTCAGATTAACATCTGAGGTACTTCGTTTTTGAAACAATAATTTCTTACTATATTGTTAATTGACCACTATCAATAACAAATACTTAATTCTTTGGTCCGTACGTAAAACAAAAGCATTTAAGAAACCGCGAGTCAAGTTAGTAAATTAGATTGGAATAATATTGATTCTTATTTTATAAAAAGTTTTGTCATATTAAATAATCATACTTTTTTTAACTTCACTAATCACCACGCGGGCCTGATGTGGTTTCCTGGGTATAGAGACCAGCTCAGTTCAGTTTTGGAGTTGTCAAATCGCTTGAATGCTTCTTACATGGCCTAACGACTGTTGTTCAAAGACAACAACTAAACCGACAGCTTAAAATGCCCTTCCACAGCACAAAAGCGCACATTCGAGCATTTCCACTCTGAATTTCGACTTCTCTGGGAAAAACTGTTATGAACAGGCGTAGCACTTACTATCAAGCTAACAGCTTTGTTCGTCCCCATATACTATAAAATAGTTGCTGGTTTTACGACAGAATATTAAATTTAAATATTACATTAGCAAGTGATTTATGTTTCTCTTTACATTTTTATTTCATTTTCATTCATCCTAAATTTGCCTGAAAGAGAAAGGTTTAAGATTTTTTTAATATATTTTTTTTAGCTTGCGTCAGTAAACATTTTTTATATTGTACTAGCTGCGCCCTGCGGTTACACCCGCGTGGTGATGAATGATGATGATGAAAAATATCCTATGTGTAAATTCAGTGGGGCATCTACCTCCATACCGATTTTAATCAAAATTGGTCCAGCCATTGAGCGTGAAACAGTAACAAACATCTTCTCATCCATCCATCCATCCAAACTTTTATATTTATAATATTAGTGGGATTGTGTATTGTTTATTATGGCTTCAATGCTGTATAATTATAACTTGACCATTATTAATGAAGTTCATTTAACGTTTCCATTCTCTTATCATTTTTTTTTAATAAAAATGGTCATGCTTTCATAATATGTCATCTTACAACTACATAGGTTGCCTATGAAAAACATTTTAATCAAATTAGTTCAGCACCTTAGTGTTAACGAGTAAAAACCATCCAGATATGTTTGTGAATTAGCTGCGCCCGATGGTTATACCCGCGTGGTAATGGTGATGATGAAAAGTATCCCATGTTTGAATCCAGCACCTTATTTATCTCCATACAAAATTTTATTAGAACTAATAAAATTTGGATGGATGATGGAGATAAATAAGGCGTATAATATATTCATAATTTTTTTTTGATGTTTGTGCGTGACTAACAAACATACAAACACGCTCACAAACTTTGATATTATTTGGTGCACACATAAGTTTATTTAATTTAGTATATTATAGTAATTTCGAATATGATCATAATTGGTGAAGTGGTTGCCTAAATAATAGTTTGTGAAGTTTAAAAACTGGACGATTTTGGTTTTTCATTCGATTCGGCAAGTACATTTTGTACCAACCAATAAACGACTTTCGGCCGGTCCCAATAATCTATCTATCGCCGGTTTACCTTACTAGAGATAGATATTTGACACTATTTGTATGGACGTTATGTCAAATGGCTATCGGTAGTAAGGTAAACCGTGGATAGATAGATTATTGGGACGTGCCTTTTGGAACATTGGGCAAGGTCATGTCAAAATGAATATTAGAAATTTTTTTCTGAATTTCGATGACCTGCAGTTAGCTCAGACTGCGAAAAGTTGCCGCTGATAACACTGCGCTTGCGAGGTCTACTGTTCTTAGAACAACTAGTATATAGTGTGATTATAAGTCTGATAAAATTCAAACATGACGCGTCATGGTGACTGCACTATCAAGTATCTTTTGAATTTGATCAATCCTTTATTAAACTTTTATAAGACTGGGCTTGACAATAATGCCTTTTAAAAGACAGGACACAGGCCCGGAACTGATAGTCATACAGCGAAAGCTTCAAGATATTATAAATGATTTTACTAGCTAATACAACATAACATCGGTACATGAATATAAAGGGACTGTCTTTGCATGAAAATACATTAGGTAGGTACCTCGTTACCTCTTTTACAATTTCTGCCACCAGCTTAGTTACAATAACAAGAAACATTTAAAAAAGAAGCTACTGATCTCCCTTCAAACTCGGTAGGCTTATTTAAGGTCCTTTTTACACGTGCCGATAAAAAACGCTGTAAAATCAGCGTGTCTATTCATTCGTACGTCGTCGGGTCCTACGCGTCTGCGAGGCGTCTCGCCGTGCGTCGTAAACTTAGGTACTGCTATACGGTAAAGTGTTTAAAATAAATTGTAAGTTGGATTAAAATTGTATACTAATTGAAGAAAGAGATGTGAGATCACTATTACTGCAAATAATAATTTATACTACATGACTACCGGTTATTCTAGAACTTTGTCACTACCTTTAATAATACTTACAGTTCTGCGAACAGTAAACCTTGCATGCGGAGTCTTATCAGCGGCAATTCTTCGCAGTCTGAGCTGTTGATATCTTCAAAATTCCTCTTTAAAGTCAGGTACCTAATTAGTGAACCAAATAATATCAAATTCGGTCTGTAAATAGCGCCACAGCAAACTATATACTTAAACTCGTGTAGACCGCTCTTCAAGAAATTGTACGTGCTACCACTGCCGTGTCAGCACATTTATGATGTATCATGTTTTGTTAAACAACATATTAATATGTATACCAAAGCACATGAACAGTATCCTTGAAATACCCGAAATAAGGTATTGGTTATATATTGGTGAATAGATATGCCCACAAAACTGCACTTTACGCAAAATCAAGTCACGCCATGTCCTTTAAAATTTGAATAAGTTACCTCAACATTTTAAATTAATGCCTTTGTTTAAAAAAACGCTGAAGGTGTGGTTGCTGGATCAGTGTTCAATCCACCTAAATTGTACTCATATTTTACGCAAATAAATGTTATTATATTCTATTCTATTCTATTAGGAAAAGAACCACCCACTCAAAATTTGCAGACTACAAAAAAAATACTGAACAGTAGAACATGCATACCAAGTTTCGTCAAGATTGTTCAGGAGAACCAACATACAACCTAACAAACACACGGACAGATGAAGGTCAATTTGGCCGGCTAAAGCAGAGACGCTTCGCTCGCTCGGTCAATTAGAATTTATTTAACAGTCGAAACGAATAACTACAAAGTAGCAAATCAATGAATGCGTTCTCATTCATAATATTAACATAATATGGATTTAGTGCTAGCATGAAGTTTATTAGAGATTCTTATAAACTGTAACGAGGTGGCTTAAATAATATATACATATACAAATCAGTAAGTGTTTATTGGTAGCGATTCACTTGTTCAAAAAACTAAACTAAAATTTATATAACTAAAATTGGTGTTCGTGTTAAGATTAAGACTACCATAAGGTAGTTATAACACTAAAATCCAAATGAATGTCACCATTCAAATAATTAGTCGACTCAATTTAGCGTATTTTCTACCGACTTCCAAAAAGGAGGAGGTACTCAATTCGATTGTATGTTTAATAGGGTGAACCGATTCCCAAAATTATTTTTGTTTGAAAGCTGGTAGGTACTTCCCGTGTGTTCCCGTTTGAATTTCTTCAAATTCGGTCCAGTAGTTTTTGAGTTACACTCCAATAACTGAATAGAATGGAAGTCAGTATTACATTTTTTTCAAATTGTACTGTTACTTTAGTTTAGCGAGCACCAAGTTACGAGACGACTAATTATACCCGACATTGAAGAGAAATATCTAATTTTAGTGCTGTGAATGACAGGAAGTGTTATACTAGTTTGAATCTTAGCTTAAACAGAATAAGAACTGCCATAATTTAGAGATGTTTAATTTAGAGAATGCATACAGCCGTGCGATTCTCTACGAGCAAACATCGTTGCATATTTGACAAAATCCTTGAAACAAATGACGAGATGACAAGGAACGTTGGAAAAACAATGTTATGTACAAGGGCAATAGGTATTTCATAAATTATTTGACATCGGTGAGCTCGTCGACGATCGCAACGACGAATCATTTCGGCCGGTCCCAATAATCTATCTATCGCCGGTTTACCTTACTAGAGTTAGATATTTGACACTATTTGTATGGAAGTTATGTCAAATTTCTATCGGTAGTAAGGAAAACCGCGGATAGATAGATTATTGGGATCCTCCAGAGAATCGCACGGCTGACTCGACACCATTGTCTGCGACTGTACCTATCATATTGACAGCTCACGGGAGGTGAAACGCCATAATATTTAACTGCGTTACAATTTAAACAAATATTGTATTGTGTGTGATCGATTTTTATGAATAAGTTGAATATATTAAGATGTTTCTTGGAAGAATGTACGACCGCTTTACATTATAATATTTTGTAAGTAAAAATGCGTGTGAAAACCTGAAATTGTGATAGAAAAATGTTTTGCTTAATCATACAGAAACGTAAGAATAAGCCAAATTAAATATAATAGCGGTCTTTTATATATTAGATATGCACCATCAGCATAACTTAATATTAATTATTAGCTTATAATATATATATATATATATATATATATATATATATATATATATATATATATATATATATATATAAATGAACCCCTATTTCTCCTGGGCACGCTAAAACTCGAGAACGGATGCTAATGCTAACTGCTAAGTTGCAATTTTTTTTTGTTTGTTGTTAATTTGTGTCAGGAGAAGGTTCTTATGAAAGAAAAACCAAAATAAGATGGGAGGATATGGCGAGGCCGAAAACCGAGCCTACTACGCGAACGAAGGTTCGCGTAAGTACCTTCGTAGTTCTAGTCGCGTAGTAGTAATAAATGACGTTATTTAAATATGTGCAACGTTTCTAAGTAAAGCTGAGTATAAATAACCATAAATATTGTTCAGCTTGAAATGCAGTTTAGGGATTTTTTGGGTTAGGTGAAATCTATATAAATAGGGGTGTGAGGTTCAGACTCACTAAACCCCAATTGAGGCTCAGCTCGAACATCCTTCTCCCCGGCCCACGCTACCTTTTGCACCTTTATCACTTTGCAGAAAATGGCTGACACCTACCACGATGAATGTCCTTCATGATCCATGTCCGGAGAGAACAGTGCACCCATCGGAAGGTCAGCCACTCGAAAGGTCGCATCAACCACCAATAGAGAAGCAGGCGGTCTCCGCACCATCTTTGGCCATTGTAGATCTTATGTGCTAAAATTATTATGATAAAATCGCTTCATCACTGACCAATAAGGAAAGGATGATGTCGATGATGTTGTGAAAGATGTGTTCAAACGCTAGCCTAGTAAATTAATTAGTTAAATAAAATATTAGCAGTTCTGCGAACAGTAGACAGACAAGCAAGTCTTATCTGTGGCAATTTTTTGCAGTACTTCACAACCTACGATCTCGGCAACCACTTGACCAATCATGCTCATATTCGAAGTCCCGCTTTAAAGTCAGGTACCTAATGTCTGTAACAAATTTTATCAAAGTCAGTCGGTAAGTAGCGCCGCAGCAAACTTCCCCGTTTTATGAAAAGTAATCTTCCTATTCAAAAATCGCCGACGACAATAAATTATATTGAATAGTATATGCATACCAAGTTTTTTCAAGATTGGTTGAAAAATGCGACCTGCACAGGAGTCCTATATAGCATATAACCTCACAAACATACGGACAGATGAAAGTCAATTTGGCCAAGACTCTTCGAACGCACGTTCAAAAAATACACACAGTTGATTTTGGAAAGTTTTATTGCAATAAGAAACATTTTATCACAAATGAGCGGTGTAACCGCTTACTATTTCCACCGACGACGACTCCTAGATCTGTGGGTAGTGACCCTGGCTTCAAAGCGCGGTGTCCCAGATTCGATCCCTGACAAATATTTGTGTGACGCAGAATTGTTGGTTCTTGGGTTTTGGATGTTGTGAGGTGTGTTCATGCCTCTATTAGTGTGTTAATGTTTTCCCGTGGCAATAAAATAATATTGCAGTTTTATTATTTTAGATCATTAGCTACCTAACTTTATTATTTTGCACGTACGATAAATCATTAAATTCTCTTATTGTATCCAACCAAATTGATTCGCGATTCATTAGAAGCCTCCGAATTACGCTACCATCGTTATTAAAGAACAAAAGCACCGAAAAACAATAATATCTTTTTTGATAAAAACAGTTGAAAAAAATCTTAAACCATTACGGATCAGAAAGAGGAAAAAAGAAATAAAAATGTGTGCTGGAGAAAAAAGCTGGTGAAGCGTAACGATAGTATTTCAGGAATGGTTCTGTGATTTATTTAAACACAACTCTCACATATTTCATTAAATAATTACTCTCTCTCTCTCTCTCTCTCTCTCTCTAAATTAGTACTCTATATGGAGTATGTACTCGACAATCTATCCATCTTTTGGATAATAAATAAATAAATATAAAGTACATAGTCATTCTATATTATTCTGATTTTTGGTTGAACAATAAGTATCCAATAGATAGATATATCAAATTTTAGGTGTTTTAATCGGTTTAAAATTTTTGTTGCAATATGAATAACATGTTATTTAAATATTAATTAAAACGTGTGAATAATTAAGAATATCTACAAGAAAATGTATAAAACTTATACCTTGTTTAAACGATAAGGACGCATAGCAATTGTTCAATCTACTGCGCTATTATATTATTGACCAAAAGAGAAGGTTGTGTATGGTATAACAGTGGGTCGAGCACGAAAATCTACTTAAGTGTAACGTTATCGTATTGTTTACACAGGTATTTAGTACAAACTATGAGTTATCTGTGCCACTATTGTATTAGATGAATGACAGTTTGTACAAAATACGTTGACGATGCGATTACGTTACACTTACACAGATTTTGGTGCTCGGCCCACTGTGTTATTTTATTTTTGAGTTTCAAACAACTCATACATTTTTAAAACATTTTCAAGTTTCCTTTTGCAACACAGCCATAATTTGTCTTCTTATATTGATACTCGTAGCACACAAGCGCCACGGACAAAAAGTAAAAAGATCAAGGTCCGCTTGATCTTCTCACTGAACCCTAAAAAAAGGAAAAAAGAGTTCTAAATTTGAATTTGTGAGCGGAAGCTGTATCGCGGCGCGCGGAACGAATTGCGGTATCATTAGTTTTTTCATATCTTATTTATATTATAGTATCTTATTCGGTGTGCGATGATCTTTATTAGATGTTATTTGGTTTATATGAGGCGACGTTAGTTTAATTTTATTATATTTTCAGTTGTAATGACTTAATCTAAGTTGATGTTTGTCTATAATTTGGGTAAGTAGAGTAATTACCGTTTTCACCAACACTTCAATAGGGAGGGGGAATACTGCTAAGTCACTGATGGGTGAAATAAAAATTAAACAATTTGACACAAACACAATTCTTTGCCCAAAAATATTTACATAGGCAAACATGAAAATGCAAATTATCATATGAGTGTTTTTTCCAGTTTTTTCTAGTTACTATGGAAGCGTGTTTATTAATGCTTCATTTTATGACTGATAATTATTAATAACGAGTACTCTTTACGTAAATATTCTAGCAGTTTTGGCGTTACTCTTAGCCTATAGGTATCATGCATATTTAACATAAAAAGTGTATTTGTATCATATTATTTTAAATATGTTTACTTTGGATCATTGTATAGGAAATCATGTGACCATCTGGAATTTTTTTGCGTTGTTTTAGTGCAATTCCTAGTTTTAAATTTCGATTAAAGTATTAGGGGTACTCACAGCCACTTTGTCGTGCGCTCAAGTTACCTCTTTTTTACTTTTTAAAAGACTCGTACGTTTGAATATTTGCCATTCAAAATAAAATAGTTTAATGAATAAAGTTGCATCAAGTAATCTTTTTATGAATAGGGTCAGAGTCAGGTTTTCAAACTAAAAAATGTTTACCAAAAAAAATATTTCACTCTTTGTAGTGTAGAAGTCGATTCTAAAACGATATTAGAAGAAATATTTAGTGACATTTCCGCTAAAAAAATTGATAATGGATTTCCGCAAAGTAACGCCTGAATCAATACATTATCTAGAAGACAATTCTATTTAAGGCGAAATGAGTTCCAAATTTCATGATTCGACTTCGCAATAACTTCGACGCTTAAACCTAATAACCGAAGTTAAAAAAAAAAACGTAGTGTAAATTGAATATAGGTACGTCACGCCAATACGCCAATACACGATTGAGCAAACTTGGCTCGATAGAAAAAAATCGGCAACATTCCCGAAATTTTGCATTTTTATTTTATTACGGGCAAGTATATTTCAATAAATGTATCATATTCGAATTCCCAATGAAATTTACTAGTGAACTATGGACTCTTTTATCATTAAAATTTAATCATTTGGTTGTACGAAATAAATATAAAAAGTATTAGCACGTATTCAATTGAATTTTCGCATTAAATCGTCCATTCTGGCAAGCAATTCTCAACCTTATGTAAAGCACCGCAAATTGTTTTAAAACTAGGATTGGACCGCGCCTTAATGGTAAAAAACTTTGTTCACTCTCTTTAGTTACCTTGCTACTTTCTACATACGGGATACACCGTCGATGATGGTATTATCAAGATAGGCGAAACACTTTTCAGTTATTGAAGTATCACTCAAAAACTGCTTGACCAAATTTGATGAAATTCAATATAACACAAAAAAATATGGGACAACCACGGAAGTATACTCTATCAAACAAAAAAGAAACCATCACAATCGGTTCATTAAACGAGGAAGTTATCCGCGAACACTTAAAAAAATAGGTACGGTCGAATTGTGAATGATCCTGCTTTTTTGAAGTTGGTTAAAAAAACAATATTCTTTGGTCACATTTACAATCGTCTCAATGATTGATATAAGTAAAAATATATTGAGATTTTAAGTCAATAATCTATTTATATAAAAAGATAAAATAATTGTTATTTTTTAATAAGTATATGTCGTCGTAGATTAACTTACCTCATAATCTTAGTAGTAAGAAACACAGTATACATTGTATTGTATTCAACAGTAGTAAAATAAACCACATAATGGCCGGACGCGCCTGTGGTTACCACAAACGATGTTGGTTTACTGATTTGATTGGAAATGCTCAAATGCCCTGAGTGATTTGGGTAACAAGCCGTAGCGTAGATGATAATAGGCGTATTTTTTATTCTACCAATTATCATTAATTTCCTGATGACGAAAAGTGAACCGATGGTTTATAAATATAGTTTAGTCTATGGTTTATAAATCATTATCATGAGAAGATACTTATTTGAATTTCAGTCTCAGATTTAGGGACGAATGAGTCCGCTAGATGGCGTTTTGCAGCAATATAACAGTGTAGTACTCTAACTTCTTATCTAGTACTAGGACTCACTAGATGGCGCTTTTACAAACTGATATAAATACATTAATATTAAAAGTTCTACTTGCTTGACTTTAACTTTATACAAAATGGTAAAAACACCTAGTAAACCTAAAAATATTTATGTTTTGTATGTTTATTTGTTTATTTTTTGTTTTGAGTTAGATTTTGTATCGGTGTTAACATAGATGCCCGTGCATTCTAAATAGGAGAGTGACCCTGACCCATCCTCTATTCTAAAAACTATGAGTTTTTCAACTTGAGATCGGTAGAGTAATGTCTCCACAATCCAAAGAAGAGTGGTAATTCATTTATATATCTAAGAGAATGTTTGCCCAAAGTTGATGAAACAATATTTTTCTTCTATTTGTTAACTATCGGCTGTTTTGGGGCATGCTAGCGATGATGCGATGACACTCAAAAATAGTCACCTTGAGTTGTACTCAAAGTGACTATTGAAGCGAATATTCGGCAGTAGGAACTTCTAAGTCTGGTAAGTAATTGTGCAAAAGCACTCCAGGTTCTAAGTTCTTGGGTCGGCAGAGGTACTTAATTAATTCTATGCTTTTGTTTCATGCTTACCTAGTACCTCTAGTCCTACCAAGTAAGCTTACCAGTTATTACAATCTTATCCCTTGTCCTATGCTTCTCTCCTTTCTCTTTTAATCGCTCCCTCTCCCCATCATCAACTGATATATACAAATTATATAATTAATTTATGTATTGAAATTCTCATGAGTTTTACACATATTTAACTTTTATTATTAACCGGCAAAACACAGTGTCCGCCGGGAGCTCGCCGACGCCAATGCGCACTCGCCCTGTAGATGAGCATCGGACATGCTCGAAACACGGGTCGACGTATTCGATCCTTAAAGTGAGTGTTTTGCCGCTTCATAATACTTAATAGTTAAATATATAATTATGAGTTGAATAATATAAGTATCCAATATGGAATATCCGTCCAAGGTTCCATAACTGCCAATTTACATCATTAAAGTGTTCCAAAATCATTAGGAAGTTCATGTTTCGTTATTATTGATCACGCCGCTTCTGGTAAATGATCGATTTTAAATCGATTCTCGGTAAACATCGATTACGGTTATGGTAGGTACTTATGTTGTGCTTTGAAGTTGGTGTACTAAACATACGCTTTTTTGTGAAAAAAAAAAGACTACCTACCTAAATAGTTTCTCCTTCAGATGCCGTAGCACAAACAATTTGCGAAAAAGTATTCGTAAAATACAACTATTAAAGAATTCAGTATACCTACCTACGTCATGTGGTACAGAGACTAGACCCTCGGAACAATAACAGGGCATTCTTCCGAGACTAGACCACAGTGGCCTGTCACATGGGATGGACGTCACTCATAAATTCAAAATAAATGAGCTATACCTTTACCATCCAGGAGGAAATGTCTAAATCTATATATGTTCCTCGCTCTGACGAACGATGATTACGGATACAATTTATTCAATTTAAAACTACTGCAATATAAACACATGAATACCTAGACCATATCAAAAGTTATAAATATAAAACATATCACATATAAGAGAATATTCCGCGCTATAAAGAACTTCTCTAATGCATTATCCGAAACTATAAGTTATAGCGCAAGATAGGAGGTGGTAGAGATAGCAAAAAAGGCAGAACATAAATATATTCATATATATTATACTTAATAAATTTTATTATTTAGATCACCATTTGCCGAAATCGATTTTTGGAAACTGAGTGTGTTACTTCATTTAAGGAAAAGTTATTTGCTTTCCTTGTAAGCAAATGTTATTATAAGGTGATAGATTATTTAAATGTCAGATTCGGATAAATTCAATAATGTGAATATAATTAATGTTTAAAAGATCGATGCTTAATAGGTACGTATAGCAATTAGCAATTATTATCAATACAATATTGTCTTTTGACTTATCATTTTGACATGAAATTACATTGAAAGTATAGAGAGCACTGTAAATATTTTGATTTTATTATAATTTGTATGTTTTTGACTGTTTTGAAGATATGGACTAATAACACTGTATTGTATTTCAATAAGGTAGACAATCATATAAGTTAGGCATATAATGGTGATTTTTTTAAGAACCTACTTTATAATTTTTGCATACCATCAAGGTGGAATTGTGGAGTACTATACCTTAAGATGTTACCAACTTTTTGAGCTATGATTCATGCAAATAAAGATATTTGATATTTGATCACTATTGCACATTTATACATATATGTTATGGAATTATGGAGAGGGCCATGCTCGGGGTTTCTCTACGTGATCAAATCAGAAATGAGGAGATCCGTAGAAGATCGAAAGTCACCGACATAGCTCAGAAGATTAGCCAGTTGAAGTGGCAGTGGGCAGGGCACATAGCACGCAGAACAGATGGCCGATGGGGCCGAAAGGTTCTAGAGTGGAGACCACGGACCGGCAAGCGCAGCGTAGGTCTTCCACCGACACGGTGGACAGACGACCTGAGGAAGGTTGCAGGACGACGTTGGATGCAGGCCGCTTCCAACCAGTCTTTTTGGAAAATCATGGGGGAGGCGTATGTTCAGCAGTGGACGTCCTACGGCTGAGATAATGATGATGATGACATATATGTTTAATTGGTAATAAACATTAAAGTTATACCCTAATAAACATACTTCGGTTGGTACGTATGTATATAAGTGTAAATTTATGCGTATGCGTCAAAGGGACAATGCTGCTAGCGTTATGGCCAGTTACGCTTTCTAAGGATAATTGGCTGTAAGTTGAAACATTGTAAGTACCTATCTATTGGCTGACAATAGCTGGTGGGTTGTACTGATAGTGTTAATGTACCTTTTCAATTAGCTTACCAATTAGTAATGTTTTTTCCGCACTAAAGCCTACGGGGAAAAAATCGTAAATCTGCAAAAGTACTTATGTAATTTGTTCCAAATATTTGGACTCAATCTATAGAATCTATGAAAAAAAAACATAGCAAAAAGTAATAAGTAATTGTTGGAATTAATATGTGACAATAAACATTTATTTTTATAGTATTACTTTTCAAAGCACTAACGCCTGTTTAAGCGATCTCAAACATTGAAATTTATAGAGAGAAAAATTCACATCCTCGGACGGGATTCGAACCCGCGTCTTCTGACTCTCCGTGTCAGACGCCATTGACCAACTAGGCCACCGATAATCTGGTCCGAGCATCGAATTTTCTTTGAAAATATTCCTTGATGATTAAAAGATTATGTCCAAAACAAGAAATTGTACAACACTATCTTACAGGAATGATATCTAAATTTTCTGGGTACAGAGAATATATTTATTCATAGAATCTCATGTATCTCAAATTAAAAACTTCATCATATTTTAGAGTAACAAAAACACGTAGTGACCTCACATACCTGCGACGTTACTGATAAAGTCAAAGTATCTTAAAATATTACAGTTCTTACAATAAGAAAACAAAGGATTCATGTCAGGGATTTAAACGTAAACACGTTTTCATTTTAATGTATTCGTACTAAGAAGTCGCAGTTCAAAGCTTTTGTAACTTCTATACAAAACTTCTATCAGAATACTTCTCGATACAAATCGAGTAAAAACACAAACAAAAAATTTCTAATGCATTCGGTTTTGCAATTTCACTGAAAAAACCTTTTGAAATAAATTCATAGAATATTTTATGTGTTTTCTGACCGTACGAGGCTTTTCGTCTACAGTTTAGGACATGAAAATGCAACACTATAACCTTTTTGTTACCTATACGAGTTTTGAAGTAAAATATTTTACACTACCTTAATTTATTGATAGATGGAATTCTTGACGCCTTAGCGGTCGAATCACGTGACTACCAACAGCCTTACCAACTAGGTCATCACGATTTTGTTCCTTGTGTGTCATTGCTACTTATCCTGTGAATAGATTGTAGCGTGGGTAAAAATACGAGTACATAACTTCATGGAAAAGCTCGACGCTCGGATGCGTCGAGTTGATTACGATTATAGAATAAACTTTAGTTTTTTTTGTTTAAATTTCATGAAAAAGGAGTCGAAAATGTTCACTCCTTTGCTGAAGGAACGTCATTTTGTCCGATGAAAATATATAGAGCTTTTTTTAATGGGCTGTTTACCTCTACCGACATTAACAGCGTCGTCCAGACGGGTGGCGAGAGCAAATGGCACCACTAAAGCAGAGAGAGCAAGGGCGCAAAAAGCGCTCTGCCTAAGGCAGGCGTTGAAGACACTTCGCCACGAAGACGCTTCGTCTATCTAGAGCTTATGAAGAGGGCAGTTTTAATTCTCCATTTCTTTTTCAAAAATAAAGTTACTGTTTATGTCAATGTGCTTAATTTTAGCGCCATGTTAAAAATATTACGGGATTTAGTTACGGGGTACATATATCTCAAAAACTGAACTACGAGTAGTTAGGTACCTAGAACTACTATGTACCATAAATTGTATTTCCTCAACACGTACTGACAATGTTGATTAAAAAGTGGTTTATGAGCTGTGACCAAAATAAACATAATATATATTGAGCAATTATAATATTTCACATGTGTTGACCAAACTTAGGTCATATGTATGAATAAAGAAGCTACTAGAGCGTGACTTGGCTCGCACTTCAGCAATTTTTTATTAATTTACCTGCCACGGTTTCACCCGCGTATTAATGGATGATGATGATGAAAACATATCCTATATGTTATTTCAGCACCTCATCTGTCTACATACCAAATTTCTTTAATATCCATTTTGCAGTTTTTGCGTAAAATTATAACAAAGATCCAAACAACCATACATACAAAATTATGCGTTTATAATATCAGTAAGAAGGCCCAGAGTTTCAGAAATATTTTAATTAATGATGGATGATGTGGTCTACGATGGATCACGCCTATTTACAAGATTCTCACTCATGACAATGACTCGTAACTTAGACAACTAGAATGTATGCATCTAATTTGTCGAAAAGGATTGAGGAAGTGGGTTCTCAAGCTGTTGGGAATAATTGCTACCTGTGGACCGAATTCTACTTCACAACGTTAGACAATCTATTCCGCTTCAACTGTTGTCGTACGATAATTATCAAAAAAGCCATTCTGCTATTTCTAATAGACAAATTGGAACGTAACCTCACGTAAACGTAAAGTAAACGGTACAGTTATAATACAAATATATTAGACATTTCTTTACCAATATCAGTTACCTTGACTATCATGATCTATTGAGTTAGCATAGTATAAAGTTCGCTTGCTAAAGTTAGATCGATCGCGTCTATAGAAACGTAACTGCAGCTGGACGATTTTCACAGATAAGAAAACGTTTAATTTTGCTACGGTTCGATTGTAGTTCGAATAGATTTAGTTAGTAGTATCGTCCCACTGGACTATCATCGTTTCAACTTCTCAGACTCACATTCCTGAAACAAAAAAGAAATGCACAAATGAATGCCTATATAAAAATAAAAGTATGGTAATACATCGCAAGCCAAGCGCGGCTATCTCATTAATATATTAAGAATTTCTCTTCATAACTATATGTATGATCACTGAAATATTTATCTGTCAATCATAAATGAAATGAGCCAAATGATTTATAGAAACTCATGAAACATTTATCAGATTTCCAAATGGTACTTTCAGCCGTTCTTTATCTTATCAAAGCAACATTTTGTGATGATAATGCGTTTGATAGCACGATTTCTTGCTTCAGTGAGCTGGCGTGCGTGTGCACCGAATCGAAAGTTTAAAACGTTGAATGGGTTTTTATCAGTTGAGCCGTTATGAAACTGGTGATAATAGATAAAAGAAATATTCGAATCTTTTTGTAGTGAAAGGTTTCTAATGCAATAAAAGTAAACGATTCACATCATAAGTTTGTTACGAATAATAAAAGGTTTTTTTTTATGTTTTAAACACAACAAACATGAGATCAAGCGCGGATCCACCGTTGTGGGCACGATGGGCATGCCCACAACCCTGAAACTTTAGACACAGAGAACAGACGTCACACTTGAGACATCAGACGTCACACTTTCATATTCGACAGGCCGATGATATGACGTTTTATAAAATATACAAAACCTGGATATCGATAAAATTACTAAACTTTTTGCGAAAAAAAACGTAAGCTTCTTTTAAATTTAATTTGACATCATTTGATATCCTTTGTAGTTGTTCCCAGCAAAATTACAGAGCAAGAACATCTTTTATGTCCTAGTAAAAAGTGCAGTGCTTTGCCGTGCACGGTTTTGAAGTGATGTACCCAGTTCAAGATTATGAATGGCAATGGACTGTTATGGGCAAGCGTGACGCTTAACATCAGGCGTGCGTCTTGATACTATATCTATCATGAGAGAGTTCATCTCTCACTCGTAGGTACTTTGCTGATTTTCGGGTGGCTGTGACCACAACCTTTTTTGTGGGCTAGATCCGCGCCTGCGCATGAGGTCCCATGGTGTTGTAGCAGTAATCTCTGTTTATAGGCATATATACCAGATATGCAAGCCATGCAAAATCTTACACATAAATTAACAAGAACAGCTCATAGTCCAGGGAAAACCATTGCATTGAAATTCATCACTTTTTATGTGCTATGCCCATCACCCATATTACTAACAAGCCCTCCTGATTTTGTTCCTAATTTCCCACGGAGTTTCGTAGATACCCCAAACAAAAAACATTATGAGTTCTTTTCCACGGATTCTTTGCCTTGCCGCGCTCCACGGTTTCACCCGCACCTATGTTCATGTTGAAAGAATTTTTCAAATCGGTCTAGGTTTCATATCTATCCAATTCAATCAAACAAATCTTTCCTCTTATTTTATTATGGTATATTATAATATTACCATAGATATAGATAGTATAGACAAACGAACTCTAGGTCACAGTGGGGGGGACTGAATACGCAGATAAGCAAAAATTGCAATACAACTCTTCAAAGATGATCTAATAGATCAGATCCAAAGTATTTAGGCAATGAACTATCAGACCCACGTATTCTCTGTGATAAGTTCGATTGCTAGCTTAAAAGTCTCCGGTCAGGTAAAACTACAGATGAACATGAAATCCCACTTGAGTTGCTCAAACTCATCAGCAAACTTTTCGAACGATTCTTCCCAGTAGTAACAAGATTCAGCCGTCGATGAGACATCCACGGGATCAATCCCCATGCACCTTAGGTTTGAGCCTTTGGTGAAGAAATCGTGATGAAATCCACAGCATGGTGGTAGGGCACTTCTGGTGTCCGCTTGTCTAGCTACCACCCTCAAGTTTGAAAACCTGTCGATGAGCACCTAACCGTGTGTTCCGGCTACTGTCCTTGAGAGCCACGAGCTATTCTAGGTCTAGTGTGATACCTACCACCTTCGACCGGATCATCACTGACCATCGAGTGATCAAACATATCTTATCAAGACAAGTGTAAAACAAAAGTACTAGGAGCTCATAAATTCAAGAATGTATGATTGAGAGCCACGAGCTATTCTAGGTCTAGTGTCTAGCTTCGTCTACATTATCACTAACCATCAAGTGAAATAGTGGTCAAAGCCTACAAAGTGTATAAAAACTACATTGCTGGTGGTTTACACCAAAGTACGACACAGGGAGCATATCTCCATGCTAAGATACTATGGACATCCAAGAGAGACTAGCACAACATGCTAAGATCTTCCTTTATATATTTATGTAGGCAAAAACAGTCAAATAGTCCGAGTATGAGGAGCTATTTTATGGAGATGTATTAACCAAAAGTTTGGCAGTTCCTACCTCTGTCGTGTAAGCAAATTGTGGAATGCTCCGCCGGCGTACTTATTGCCTTGCTAGCTATGACCCTGGTTATTTCAAGCGGGGCGTGAAAAAGCATCTCTCAGGTCATCATCAAAGCGTGGCGATTAGTGCAGCTTACGGCTGCACTAATGGTCATCGCTTCTTGATTCCATCTTCGCTTTCTATCAAGCGAGAGGGAGTCACTTTGATGAAACATTATAATATTTATCGGTAATGTCAAAATGCACCAAGGAGTTTTGATTTGAAATCGAACCTTAAAATCAATGTTTTTAATACCTACCCTCATTAATTGTCCACTAAGTGTAATCTCAAGCGTTCTTAGTATAAAGGGCGTAAGTACGATATGAGTTCGGTTCGGCGTGTACAACACATATGCATTCTCTGTTTGTATGTGTAACGCGGATGTAAAGGGGGTGGTTTGTAATTTTAACTGGAATAGGCTTCCAAAAACATTAAAAATGTATTAAAAGTTTAGTTATCTTTGTTACTCAAACACGCAAAAGCAGCTTATTTGAATTAATTATTATTTATTATTTAATTTATTTCGGATTAAAAGTAGTAAGTAGGTGAGGCACAGGATACTTTTCGTCATCATCTTCAGCACGCGGGTGAAATTGCGTGGCGCATAAAATAGTAAAAGTGCTAATTATGTTGGTTTATGTAACCAAAAGAACCAAGAGAAAAGAAGAAGAAAGAATTCTCTTAATTTACTACTTTACTTCTTTTAAGAGTGGCATGTGCGGGTTTGCACAATTCTGCCAGATCACGTTCTTTCTAATATTATCCTGTTTGAATATTAATAAAAATATTTCAAGTAATTTTATTAAGTTTATGCAAGTCGAAATTTACCAATTTAGCTCTAGTAAACATGACGTGTATCATTTGAGTGTGCTTGTTACACACTTACTATTTACTTTTTGTTACACTTTTCTTAGTTAAATAAGGGCAAATTAGTTTTAATTAGTTGATTATTCTGATTATTCTTAAACTTGTTATATAGTTCAGAAAGACAACATTAACTCGCCCGAGCATTTCTAAAAAATAATAAAATATATACGAAAGAAGTCGCTTCCAGTTCAGTGTTCCTTTCTACCATCCAAGTTAGTGCTACGTCAGTAAAGGTGCATACGCACACATTGATAGCATCACCTATGCGCTACTAGAATACACGACAGAAAAACTGTGGAGATTTCCTTACGTTAAATTAGGATCGTTAAAATTTTATGATATATTAAAAAGTGATTGTAGAATTGTGACAAGAACAGGTCCGTATTTTCTACCGACTTCCAAAAAGGAGGAGGTACTCAATTCGACTGTATGTTTTTTTTTATGTTTGTTACCTCATAACTTTCGACCGGGTGAACTGATTCTCAAAATTATTTTTTGTTTGAAAGCTAGTGCTTTCCGTTTTCATCAAATTCGGTCCAGTAGTTTTTGAGTTACACTCCAATAACTGAATACTCGTAGAATGAAAGTCGGTATTAAATTTTTCAAATCGTACTTGTTAATATTTAAAAAATACGATGGAGATTGGACAAAGCATAGAAAAAAGGTCTTAATCAGTTGCATAACAGCCTGCAGCTCTCGAGTTGATATCTCTCTTGGTTGGTCCCTTCTTCACTTTTTAGAATTTCATTGTTTCAATTTCATAGTCGCCTACACAGCTGACTTTACTAATAAATTACCAGCAGCGTGCGGAAGCTTGTGACTAACAATTTGCGAAAAAGTATTCGTATCGTAAGCGTCAACGCGTCACGCTTCAGCTTACAAATAATGAGTTATTTATGCCACAGTTGCCATAGATAAATGTCTGTTTCACGTGAACGACACGTTACTTTGCTTTACGCAGTTATTCAAGCTAGGCTCACAGTACGGTCCACGGACCTATCTATAGTCGTCGACCTACGAATTAAACGCCTTTACCCACGCAAGGCTTAACCTTAAACTTATGAGTTCGCATTCTGGATATAACAGCATTCACAATTTTCAGAATTCTGTCATGTTTGTTAGCCATGTAATTTGCGAATGCTCATTCTATTGCTAATACCCTTACTATAACTACCTACTTATAGAATGAGAATGAGTCCCGCAGGATTCCTGCATTAGACCATTCTTAGATCACTGATGAGTGAGACAGCAACATACGTATCTGTATATTGCCGTCTCTCATAGAGTTATATAATTTTAGTATTCACAATAGAATGAGTCCCGCAAGATTTTTCCATTATACCATTCTTAGATCACTGATGAGTGAGACAGCAACATACGTATCTGTATATTGCCGTCTCTCATAGAGTTATATATTTTTACTACCTACAACCTCCACGGGTCTGCTCGTTGTGGGACAAAACCACAGCCGAAGCGTCGAGGATAGTCTAAATATTTCACTTTGATAGTGTGTGACCAATCTTGTGAAATAAACATGTCATTGCGGATACGAATGATTGCAGTATGAAAAATAATACGATTCTTAAAAATATAGTATATAATCGTCTCCACACCATTTCGAACTTACAAACACTAGCTCAAATCTCCACACATTCACACACACCTGTGTGCAAGTCTTGAGAATAACATATTTTTGTTGCTTTTATATATTTTTTACTTGTCGTATTTTATATTTTGCCCATATATACCAGCCTTCATATATATTTTGGTTTGCTTCGTGTTGTATGTACAGGATTTAATATTTTTTCCTTTTGGATTTTTTTGAGGGAAATCGAGTGGGTATAGTGGTGGGTAGGTCTATTGTGTGAAAGATTACCTGGTGAATATAAGAGTAGGTTATTTTCTTTACATCTTTATGGAGTTTCTCACTAAAAATTAAATAATATGTTTGGGAACTGGTCAAAATAGCAGTTTGAGAGAATGGAACTCTCCCGGTTCAGACAGTTTCATTCTCAGCAATTGGGATGTTGTAAAATGATTATAGTAGCATTGTCAGGTACCAGTTTACTTATAACAGCACGATATAAGCCAATCGGCCTTAAAATATGTTTACTCATGTATTTCAATCTACTAATAGCCTTACTTATAACACTTGACGTTATTATAGTACTGCGCACAGCAAAACTGTTCTGCGCCGTACTAAATGACGTTATTAACATACCCGTAAAGCTGCCTTGGCATACCTGTATGCCAAACAAAACTTTCGTAAAGCCGCCTTGGCATACAGGTATGCCAAGGCCAAATCAAATAAGGATCGAATTAAAAATGTTATCTATTCAAATATACAATAGATTTCAGCTAATGTTTTGTTTTTTTGATGCTGTAAAGGACATGGAATTATTTTTTTACTTAACAAATTATCATTTGAAAGATACCAGATCGGTAATATCAACGAAAAAGCGACAGTCACTTGTTTTTTTGCAACTCTGGTTTGCAAGTTTGATCATAGTCGGGAGCTCACTAGGTTAAGCAATGTTTATAAGAAAATCAGTTAATGGTGTCGATTCTGTAAGCATTCTCTTAACTACAAATCTCTAAATTATAAGATAATAGATCATATTTTAGATAATATTTATTGCCAATAAAAGTTAACAATTTTTAACACAGTGGTATGTAACTATACTTGTTAGCTAAAGAGGAGGATTATCGGCGAGCTCCAAACTAAGCATTGGGCTTGTGTCTTGGGGCTCGAGTGCGGTTAACAAAATGCATAGTAGCCATCAGAAAGTGCATATAGGTGTTCATATTAATTTACATTTTTTCTTTAAGAAAATATATAAATAAAATATATATACAGTAGGTACTTATTTTGTGTGGGCTAAAATCCAAATTAGCATAACAGTTTCGAATTACAGCACTAAAATTAGACATTTCTCTTCAATTGTGGGCATATTTTAGACAGTTCAGTCGTCACGTAACTTGGTGCTCGATAAACTAACCTATAATAACACAAAATTGAATAGAATAATCATATTTTTAGAAGTGTCATTCTAAGTGTTAAATGATTTTGGATTTTATTGTTAACAGAATAAGGACCACCATAATAAGTTTTTTGTTCGGTAGTTTAGTTTAGTTTTTTTGTACAAGTGAATCGCTACCATGTCTAATTAGTGCTGGTTAATACCAATAATGGAACCAACTTCAACAGTAAAAATTCATACCTACAATATTGCGATAATAGGTACCTACCTACTTTTGAACTATCATGGTACTGACTTCGACAAGTTATTTCACACTTTTTGGTGTTGAAGTCTGTTCCATAATTGGTATTTTTTAAATATTAAAAAATATATTATTATCCATATAATAAATATGTAGGTAACATTCTCGCTACAAATACATCGAAAATTGAGAGACTCCCCTTTTATGTAGTATAACCTTATCTTCACCTGTTTTTACGCGGTTATAAGTATAATTTAAAATAAATCTACCTTCTTATCAGTAACACAGTAGTACCATAGTAGTTCGAAAGAGAGAAAAATTACCTTATCAAGAAAAATCCCCCAATTTTTGTTAAGTAGTTGTAG
The DNA here is from genome assembly GCA_917880725.1 of Selenia dentaria. Classification (NCBI taxonomy): domain Eukaryota; kingdom Metazoa; phylum Arthropoda; class Insecta; order Lepidoptera; family Geometridae; genus Selenia; species Selenia dentaria. The sequence goes on along the minus strand of OU862901.1, from coordinate 5,865,338 downwards.
ATATACATGAACTTTTTCGACCACTCTTGTACCAGCCTCGGTGGCGCAGTAGGCAGCGCGTAAGTCTCATAATCTTAAGGTCGTGAGTTCGATCCTCACCCGGGGCATATCTTTTTGTATTTACTTTTCCACGAACATTTCAACATTTTCATTATTGCAAGTCAACTCTATTACTTTACAGAGGTAAACAAAATTAAACGAACTTTTAACAATAAATGCAATAGATTTTTCTCTAAAACACTTACATATTCAACTAGGTACTAAAATATTCTTTGTTATAAAATAATTTAAGTAAATAGAACATAAACTTCAACTAACATAGGCAAGTATAGTGCTTACCATCAAGCGCATGATTTGCTCATCTCGACACTTATTAGAATTAACTGCACATCATGGACGAAAACTACAGTAAACGAAATGGAAATAAACTAATTTTACCAAATACACACTAAACATGTCTAGGAATAAGCCGTAACTTTAGAATATCTTTCTACAATAAAATTCCAGAATGGTTGAAAACTCGACAAAAATATAACCTAAAAAAATTATGAATTTTTATATATTAATTTACCTACGTAAAATTAATACTGTTGGTTACCAACCTCATTAAAAAAAATTATAAAAATTATTCCATAGATAGGTTTATGACTTAGGGCATTTGCAAGCAACTTCATTCAAAAACTAAAATATTTTTAACTAAAATTATAATAAAAATAAATAAATGTATAGGTACACTGTAACAATAACTTACATTAGAATTGAAATAATTTAATTAGACTATAAGTTAACATTATTAGTAGTACCTATGTTGAAATGTAAATTAGGTATATACCTACATTGTTTTAAGCTGAATAACTCATGACTGCGGTATTTTAATAGGATACTTTGCCTCATCAAAACCACGGAGGTGGAACCGCGGAGCGGTAACATCAGTCTAGCGGTCTTGAGTGAATCGACACTTTTGCCTATATAATCCTCGAAGGGGTGAGCAGCAGTTCAACGCCTACGTTTCGCCATATATGGTTTGCCATCTACGGGGCACTGTTCCAATCTCCGGATTGTTATCGAAAAATCTGTCTTTCTCAGAAAAATCGAATAACTGTCCAACACGGGGATCCCATGACCTCGAGGTTCTAAAACGGCACTTCCACCACTACGAAGACCAAGCAAGCGAAGCCGCTGGCGAGCGAAGCCGCTGGCGAGCGAAGCCGCTGGCGAGCGAAGCCGCTGGCGAGCGAAGCCGCTGGTGGGTCAGCTAGTCTACAATGATATGATGGATGTACATGAATGCAAATAAAAAAGTTTTACAGCGATTAATGGTGATGATGCGGTCGAAGTTGGTATCACACTAGACCCAGAATAGCTCGTGGCTCTCAAGGACAGCTGCCGGAACACGCTGTTAAGTGCCAGGCGGACACCAGCAGTGCCCTGCCACCATCACATGCTGTGGAATTCATCACCGAAAGCTCAACTGGTGGGGATCGATCCCGTGGCCGTCTATAATGTTTGAAACTTAAATATAATTATTAAAACTACTAGATTGGGGTAATGTTAAGGGGACTGCATAGCTTGTATTTGTCCACACTAAAAGAAAAAAAACTCTTTTCTACCTCTTAACATTGTCCGATTTCAGTGATTTCTTTTTCATGCAACAACACATTATTTGCTTTGCCCGTACGTTTTTTTTTTAAGTTAAAAAAAATATTACTTTGAAATACTGAAAAACAAAACTTACGGGCATAGCAAAAAATGTGTCGATTGGATGAAAAAATCACTAAAAATTTATTATTTATTTATTTCTTAAAAACAGTTATAGCATCATTACAGTTTACCCAATACAATGCTACACTTACCTAAATCTATTTAATTATTACTACGCTAATTATTTAACATAGGTACTTATTTATTATTTCACAATTCATTATTTTCATATATTTTATATGCAATGTGAATTCTGCCAGGCCACAGAGAAAAATATCCGTTAAATCGGACGTTAACAGGTTGAAATTAGTTTTTTTTTCTTTTAGTGTGGACAAGTACTAGCTATGCAATTCTCTTAACGAGTATTTGAACTTTGATGATAAGCATAACGCTAGCCAAAACTGTTGAGCTCTTACACACGCCAATGGCAGAAGTAACTGCAGCTGTCGACACGCGTCGACGGCAGCCACCGACGTGTCGACGGCAGTTGTTGACGCGTCGACGGCAGCCCGCAACATTCTAATTTTGAAGATCAGCGGCGGCCATCGTCAGCACGCTACAACTGCAAGTGTCGACCGCAGCAACCTCTGATTACCGTTGAAGCGCTCGTAGCGGAGCTCGACTTGGCGATCTTAACCGATCAACAAGTTAAGCAACACTTGCTGTGGTCAGGAGTTGGATGGGTGACCGCTAGTGGTATTATTCAACTGAGCGCTTCCATGCTTCGGAGGGTACGTTAAGCCGTCGGTCCCGGTTGTTTGTCTTAGGGCAACAGTCGTTAGGCAATGTCGAAGGCCTTCGGGCGGCCTGAAAACTTCAACATAGGTTGCCCACTAACCACCAATCCGCACTGGACCCGCGTGGTGGATTATGACCCAACTCCTCTCTCTGAGAGGAAGGCTCAAGTCCCAGTAGTGGGAATAAAATGAGCTGATTGGTTTATAATAAAATTATGACCGTTGGCAACATGCCGCTCGTGTGTAAGAGCTCTTATGAGCTAGAGTGACGCTTATCATTCAACTGTTGCAGTTGAATTACGATTCTGCTTACGCTTTAAAGTTCTATGCAGCAATGCACTATACCCCGAAACGTGCTCTTTAATAGTCCTATTCGCCCAGAAATTTATAAATATGTAGACTTGCTAGTAGTTCTGCGTAAAGTAGACTTTACTAGCTCAATATCAGCGGCAATCTTTCGCAGTACTTCACAATCTCGGCAACCACTTGACCATTATGCTAATATTCGAAATTCCTCTTCAAAGTCAGGTACCTAATGTGTGTACCAAATTTTATCAAAATTGGTCGCATTGTTCGCCGTAGCAAACTTTTTAGAATCGTCGATGATATAAAAAATATATTGAATAGTACAATATACATACCAGGTTCCGTTAATATTGCTTGAAAAATGCTACCTGTACAGGTGGATCAACATATTTTCTAACAAACATACGAACAGATAAAAATCAATTTACGCGTTTACGCAGACGCATTGCGCGCTCGGTCAATAAATATCAGTTAATGCGTAAATAATTGAAATGATAAAAAGATTTGTGAATATACTTATTTAAGGCGAAATGAGTTCCAAATTTCATGATTCGACTTTGCGAAAACTTAGTTTTTCGACGTTTAAACCTAATAACCGAAGCTCGAAAAAAACGTATAGTAAATTGAATATACGTCTTTATGAAGTATGGGAGCGAATATACGATTGAGCAAACTTGGCTCGATAGAAAAAATCGGCAACATTCCCTAAATTTTGCAATTTTACTTACGTTCTTCGTGGAAAAAGCATTTTGATTCAATTATGGGCAAATATGTATATATATTTCAATGAATGTACCATACCATACCAACGAATTCCCAATGAAATTTACTAGTGAACTATGGACTCCTTTATCCTTAATATTTAATCATTTGATTGTACGAAGTAAATATAAAAAGTATTAGCACGTATTCAATTGAATTTTCGCATTACATCGTCCATTCTTGTAAGCAATTCTCAACCTTATGTAAAGCATCGTAAATGGTTTTAAAATTAGGATTGGACCGCGCCTTAAATAAAATACTAGTTTCTTTGTTTTAATTACTTTTCTGTTCAAAAATAAAATAACATGACTGAGTCACAAGTAAGCTTAATATATTCTTTGCAGAATATTCTAGACGTCCTAGGTATAAAATTCGAAACACATTGCCTTGCTTCAATAAAAAAATATTAAAAAATAAAGAAAAACCATAAAAGCAGCCGTCTTGCGATGCGTTATCATTTTTATATGTTCCCCCTCCTCCCAACCCTTTGAAAACCACCCCACACCCACTTGATGCAAGACACACACATAGAAAACTTCCTATAAATGGGTTAAAGAAAAATGTGTCTACCTGAAAATATACGATGCATGTTTTTTATTCCTCTTACATTTTCTTTGCTATCCACGATTCTCATATCATCAATATAAAACTGAAAAATACATTTCTTATCCACATGCAATTATAACCCCTATTTCGTGTGTGAAGAGACAAAAATCGCTTGGGCACATGTGAAAAAACACGACACTCATACACGAAAACTTCGTCCGCATACAGAGAACCGCGCGCCAGCTTAGAAAAAAAAATAAAGTGCACACATATAAATTGCATGCAGCTCGAAAGGGATGCACTCAGAGTCATAAAATACACACAAGGAACGCTGTACACACACAACCACATGTCGCCTCGTACACAGTTCGTGTCTCGACGCGACGACACGTAGCCATCTATACGTGAACACTCACACATGTGAATAACTGAAGAAAAGTATGCATGTGTTGGGAAAATGCTTTTCCTTGCAGCAACCTCACGGGAAGAGTTCCATAGCGAATACCTCGCGGTAAAGACTGCTCGTTCACCAAATAATTTTAAAACCTTGAAAAAATGTTAAAAAATCTAAATAATAAACAGAAATACCTCGAAAGTGTATTACTAATCGATCGGCAACGCCGGCAGTTTAAACGAAGTTCTTAGCCCGTTTCAATAAAAAACGCATTCCAAATCCGAAAAAACAGAACAAAAACGCGCGAAAATAAAACAAAAAACGATCGTACTTAAAAGTTACCAGTTTAAAAATTCCTTAATTGAAAGTTCAGATTGCAGTTAAGTTAGTGAAGAAGAGCCACGTGTCCGCGTGCCTATTAGTGTTGTAAATGTGTTTGTTAATGAGTGTGTGTTTGTGTGCGTGTACTAGTGTTGTCTTTGTCCATAAAGATGCTCAGATAGTCGTACGTTGGGAAATTTCGCGCTGTTTGCGTACGATTATGATTCAGTAATTACGTGACGGGAATATGCGCATATTTACGGATGAAATTACGGACGACACGAACGTTTAAATTTTATTTATTTTCTAACTGGTTGTAACGGAAACTTTGTTATATTTCCGTTATGACATTTTATCTGTACATATAGGATTATTTGTCTTGACAGACTGATTTAACTTTCTTTTTTTATCGACGCAGAGCCTAAACTGATGGGGCTACAAACTTCAAATTTGGGAGTTGATGCCTTTTATGCTGTATGCATCAATTAAGCAATTTTTTTGGAAATTTCACCCGTGTGGGGTGTGACTTCAATTTCTTTTTGTGGTTTCGTATCCCTTAGTAAAAACAAGCGAACTAAGCGGCTTGCGTGTCAACTATTATTATATTAATACCTATTATAAATAATATAGATTAATGATAATGGCAACGTAATATTACTGGTAAAATTGTTTCATTGTATTTTATTTATTATCAATGCTTATTCATAAATAGAATAGATAGAATTATTCCAATGAGTACTATATTATTTATACGGTTCTTTTTATATAGTTTATAGCGATTATAAAATTAGATTGGTTATGCACTAGAAGTATTTATATTAACTTATTTTTTGCTGATATTAATTCTTTTTTTTATGTATTGTAGTACACACACTTTGTAAAGTGAGATGTGCTATACATACGGGTTCAGTTTTATAAACGCCCGTTATGAATATCAAACCAAGTCTCTTTTTTATACTTAATAGCAAAATCAAGTCTATATTATTAACAAAAATACATTTATAATTTACATTTGCAGAGCTGTCAATCATTTTCTATACCTACATTAATGAATTTGATTATTTATTAAAATGTATAAATATTAAACAATAGGTATATCCAGAAACCTTGTAACTGTAATCTTCGTTAAAACAGTCCCGATTGAGGGATAAGATGGCAGTAGTTCACTATTTTTACCCCTTTACACGAAATAGTTTTCTATTTTGTGTGACGAGACCAAGAACATGCCTGGTGAAATCTGGTAGCATGTACATCTCTGCCGACCCTTGAAGGGATGTAGAGGTGTAATGGCACAGGTATGTAGTTTAATACTAAAACAGTCATACCTAATTGACCGAGCGAGCGAAGCGTCTCTGCTTTAGCTGGCTAACTTGACTCTCATTTGTCCGTATGTTTGTTAGGTTATATGTTGGCCCTCCTGTACAGTCCTATACGCCATCATTTTCTAAATGACTGTTGTTTTTTTAAAGGAAAGTTGACAATAAAAAATGCCATATGCCATCATTTTCTAAAGAGACTGTTGTTTTTCTTAAATTAAATTTGACAATAATGAATGCCATATGCCATCATTGTCTAAAGTGACTGTTGTTTTTTCTTATAGGAAAGTTGACAATGCTACACGCTATACGCCATCATTTTCTAAAAAGACTGTTGTTTTTCTTAAAGGAAAATTGACAATAAAAAATGCCATATGCCATCATTGTCTAAAGTGACTGTTGTTTTTTCTTATAGGAAAGTTGACAATACTATACGCTATACGCCATCATTTTCTAAAGAGACTGTTGTTTTTTCTATGAAATTTGACAATAATAAATGCCATATGCCATCATTTTCTAAAGAGACTGTTGTTTTTCTTAAATGAAATTTGATGATAATAAATGCCATATGCCATTATTTTCTAAAGAGACTGTTGTTATTCTTAAAGGAACTTGACAATAATGAATGTCATATGCCATCATTTTCTAAAGAGGCTGTTGTTTTATTTTTATACGAAAGTTAACAATACTACACGCTATACGCCATCATTATCCGCAGAGATCGTTTTTTTCTTATATATTTTTATAATTCAAGGAACATTTTAGTTGAAAAACAGGTCAGTAGTTACCGATTCCAAAAGGGTTGTTTGGTGCGATTCTTATTCAGGGCTTTGTTTGCGAAATCTAGGTTTCGAGGGTAAGTGCACGGTTGCTACTTGCAACGTAAACATGAGGTTTACGAACCAAATAATAGAGTTTATCCAATAAAATAAAACTAATTATAAAATATATATTTTTTTAATATGTTATGTATGAATGAGGCTTTTATAGTGTATATACGAGTAATTCAATCAAGATTCCTGTGATTACAATAACACACACGTAAATGTATGTTTAAATTTTTTTGCTTTGTTAGTTGTTACTCTGAAAGTTTTACTATTATGGTAGTCATATAATATACAAGCTGCTCACACGGTTTCACCCGCGCAGTGATAGATGATGATGATGATGATGAATCTTATATAGCCTTTGTTACTCGGGGTGAGTGTAGCTTTCCAATGGTGAAATAGTTTTTGAAATCGGTCGAGTACTTTTTGAGCCAATTCGTTACAAACATACATACAAATCTTTCCTCTTTATAATATTAGCATTGATTGTGTGTGTGTGTGTGTGTGTGTGTGTGTGTGTGTGTGTGTGTGTGTGTGTGTGTGTATGTGTGTGTGTGTGTGTGTGTGTATTAGGTGCTATGACTTTGTTCGTGTAGGCTCGGCCTTCGGCCTTGCCATAACCTCCCACCTTTTATTGGGTTTTCTTTATTAAGAACCTTATACTGACAGTAATTACCACAACAAAAAAATAATTGCAAAACCGGTAAAACCGTTCTCAAGTTATGGCGTGACCAGGAGAAATAGAGGTTCATTTTTATAATATAGAAGATAAAGATACTCGTCTTTGTTCTTCTTCGTTAATTAAATTTCATCATCGTTTCTTTCACCACTAAACCCAATATTTCCATCCGATCTCTTTCGCATAATCTTTAAAAATACACATTCAATTCAAACTCTCATTTATTCATAATCATATTATCATAATCAAACAATTTTGTTCCCACTGCTGAGACTCGAGCCTTCCTCTCAGAGAGAAGAGTTGGGTCATAATCCACCACGCGGGTCCAGTGCGGCTTGGTTAAGTTAGTGGCCAAGCCATGTCGAAGTTTTTAGGCCGCCGAAGGCGTTCGACATAGCCTAACGACTGTTGTCCTAAGACATACAACCGGGACCGACGGCTTAACGTGCCCTCCGAAGCACGGAAGCGCTCAGTTGAATAATGCCACTAGCGGTCACCCATCTAAGTACTGACCGCAGTAGTGTTGCTTAACTTGTTGATCGGTTAAGATCGCCAAGTCAAGCTCCGCTACGAGCGCTTCATTTATTCACGTAGATACAATTATGTTGTCTGATCAAGTTGAGCTTTGGTATTATACACTGGCTGAAACAAACAGATTTTCAGAAATACTTCCGTAGTGGCCAAAACCCTCATATTAACTTCTGTCTTATTCACTTCAATTCTTATTCTTTTATTTTTGCCTTCATTTGCTTTTATTTCTAAGCCATCTACATTCTTTGCTCAGCTTTAAACAGCTAAGAAGACCGATTTTTAACTTAGAGCTTTGAACGAACGTCCCCTACGTTTAAAGCTACATAGCTGTTTAAAGCTGAACCGACTTGTCAGATTTGTAGGGCTATTATGTATCTCAGTTGCTAACATACCATGTTGTTTGAAATCGAAAAAAAAAGCGGCTCTATGTCACTTTTGTCAGATCTAGTCATCAACTTACTAAACATTTTTGCTTTCTGGAGTGGTCAAAAGTGACATAGATCCATCAAAATGTCAATGAATAGTTGTTAGCAACTGAGATACATAATAGCCCTGCCAGTCTGCAGCACACAGATACAGGTGTTTTATTCAGACCTTGCTGCCAATTTTTCAATTCCATAAACATATTACAAAACCATTTGGTAGGTAACAAGTAACTTGTACAACGCTAACTAATTTTATATCAATACTAGCTGCATCCCGCGGTTACACCCGCATGGTGATGCATGATAATGAAGATGAAAATGTATTCTATATATTAGTATATATACTAGGGCCTCATCTATCTACATACCAATTTTCATTCAAATCCATTCAGTAATATTTGCGTGAGACAATAACAAACATCCATACATACAAACTTTCGCGTTTATAACATTATACGATTTAGAATTAAGTCATGTAATTGTTTAGTTATTAAAGACATGATATAAATACTCTTTGATACATCAAATTGTACTCTTTTTGAAATATTAATTTGGCAATTTCTATGTGAATTTTCATTGCACTCCGATAGGTGAAGTAAACGGTAACGTAAAGTAATAAATTTCTTAAAAACAAATACTTACGTGCTAAAAGATACCGTTTTTGTTATAAGCGCAGCGAGAATTTAAGAGTGTAGATCTAGGTCAGCCCTGACCTCAGCTTTACCTTAAAATATGAGAGCTCTACAAAAATATTTTTACTTGCGCGACCCACATCCAAATATATCCAGACCTGGATCGATAGTAGGTTTAGTGACCCTGTTCAGAGTTTGGGTTTGAATTTTCATACACTTTGGTTATGGTGTGAAGAAAATATGTAGCTAACTCCTTTTGTTCGCGATCAACCCGTCAACTGAGGTTTGATACTATCGAATTAAAAGTAATTTTAAATGCTTATATGACTTTAAGATATTCATCTTTATAACTACTTGAAAAAACTAAAAACAGTCGTATGCATAAAATATTTATTGTAATGGAGCTGCTACACTTTGCAATAAGCTATCACTTTTCTAGACCAATCAAACTAGAAGAATAATTAATCTATTATGAAAATTATAGCACTAGTTTTCGCTTTTATTACTACAAAATACAGATAATTAAAACAAAGGTGTGCGTCTCGGGTCGCCCGATAACTTTTTTTGGTTAGAGTGAAAGAGGGTGCGTGAGAGAAAGGGAAGCCAGACAGAATGGTGCCGTAACGCGTTACGTAACGAATCGGTTTACCCTCCCATAAGAAGTTAACTTCAAAAATATGTAAAATAAAGTATTAAACAGTGTAAAACATATTTGTTTTGGATTTCTCGTTACTCTCGTCGATAAGAGTTTAACACATATTAAACTATTATCGGAATCGAATACATCTACGTCTACGTATATTGTGAGTGTTTTACCGGTTAATAATATAGCTTAATACATAGCATTTGCTTCGCTCTTATTAGAACTTATACGATTCTATATGACCATTGGCTTGTAGCTGTAGGGTATATTTTGAAGTCATGAGTCACGATTTTATAGATAAGATAGTATATTTGCAACGTGAAAAGTATTATTTACATGCTTAGAAAGAAGATTTTTATTAAATAAGAATTTATACGACCGTGAGAAAATTTAAGGCATAACTGCCAATTCGCTGATATTCAACCCCGAGTCAAACTACTGAGTAACTTTTATAGAAAAAAATGGCGAAAATCATTTAAATACTTAATCTTGCATTTTAAATCCGTTACTAATTTATTGCAAAGTAATCATCATAACATTAAAATACAAAAAAAATAGGCATAATTCCTATATCGCAATATAAAACCACAATGCAAATCGATACACAACATCACAATACAGATCTGGCTATAAAACTCATACGGACTACAATAGATAAAATACGAACACAACTAATTTAAATAACCAATAATAACTATTTCGAAACTAATAAATCATCCTTGTGTCAAACTAAATAAAAAAATATGGTAAAACGCGTTCTCGAAACGGGCAAAGAACTTATATTGTCTACATCAACAATTACATTATATTATCTGATTATAGTAACGGTCCAGTCACCTCCTACCCAACGATAGTTCCTATAATTACCTAAATAATTACGAAGATTATTAATATATTTTATTTTAATATAAACATAGACATTAGTGTATAGTGAAACAAACATATTTGTAAGTGTATAACAGTGCCAAAGATATGTCAGTAACGTTGACCAACTCGAATATATTTCTAAAGAATATGAATATCCAAATGAAAAGAGAATTTGAAGATTATACAGAAAACGAGAATAAGAATGATAGCAATAATTCTAGTGATGCGATATCTGATATAAGCGACTTAGAGAATCCTAATGAAGAATCGAATAACATAGCCTTAGATTATACAGATAATACTTTGAATCTGCACCCAGTAGCAGATTTTATAAAAAAAGAGTTCCTACCCGATCTAGACTTTACAAATCCGTTTCGGAATCAGAATCTTAGTTTTAAAGATTCTCCATTTTTGCTTCAAACTCAACTGTACAAGAATTTTTTGGCGAGCCTTGAAAAGAGAAGAAGAAATGTTGCGGAATGCTATTCATTGTATCCGAGGAATATGCTGTTCTCTTCGAGGAACGGCTTCGGTGTGGAAGCTTCTGATGATGAGAATGGTGACAGGAAGTCGCATTCTCCGGAAGAGGTAAACTAAGAGTTCTTAATTATTAGGAATTTAGTTTGAGTTACTTGCATTTATTATTTTTTATTATTTATAGAATAGTAGGTATTTATTTTAGCTTTTAACAGTTTCGGCCACAAGTAAATCATATCAATTACGTAGTTATAGAACTAGTATGTAATCCCTTGAAATAAGTTTCGCACACACATCTTCAACATATAATTCAAAGAATTAAACTTGTGTTCATATTTTATATACCCAATGTTACGAACTACACAAAATCAAACAATCAAAGGTATCTTCGAAGAATATGATATGAAGTTATTATGATTTTTATTTTCAATTTGACGTTCCAAGAACGTTATCTAGAATACAAATTATTCCATACCGTTTCTCTCGTAGCTAAATTCAATACTTCAGCAGAATCAATTTAGTAGTTTAGGTGTGAATGGAGGACAAATCCACAAACATACTTTCGCATTTTCAATGGTAGACTGATTTCAATGGCCCCATGAATTCCCGTTGTTCGGGATGTAAATCCTTACCGTTTAAGATTTACACCCCGAACAACGGAAGGAAAAATCTTTAAAACCGTTCCATCTGAGAGTGGGCCGAGAATAACTCCGTCCCATCAGAGAGTGAGACGAGGATAGTATGACAACCATCAGTATGTAAGCGTATTTTTGTGTGGATAGTGAAGACGTCGATTTTGCTGCCTAAAGATCTGTATGTTTTAAATTTTTTGAAACATAAACAAAATCCATATCTTCATATAATGATCATAAACAATAACTTAGAAAAAATTGCGCTAAATGGGCATTCCACTGTTCCCGTCGATATGTAGTACAGAATTTCTGCACAGAAGTCGCACTACCTTTACCTACCGTAACTTTAGTTTAACACTCTTATGATCCGAAAGGTAACGGATATATTTTTCCTAAAGATATTGGCATCAGGTCGGAAGCCGCTATAAAACCGAAGCCAAAACTAAGTACATGTGACGTTGATATTGGTGATCAGTAGATCATTAAGATAATTTTAACACCTAGCTGTTGTTTCAGAAGGCGGGTGCTTCGTCTGCGTTCGTCTGGAGTGGCGGAGGGGGAGGGGGACAAGAGCAAGCAGCCGCGCAGCCCGCCGCCGTACCTACTGGTAAGTTATTACATACAATAGAGCACCAATAATTATATCAACCATAGAACGTCCACTGCTTAAAGGTTGAAAATGATAACCTTTTATTATATTTTCATTTCAACTAGATTCAATTTTCAAAAGTTTATCATAATTTTAATAATATAGGTATTATGTTTGGCGATGCTCAATATTTTTTCTACAGTACTGTATAAACTGATTAAAAGTCACTTCTAATTGGAATCACATAATTGGTCTTCTATTCACAATACCCTATTGTCAATAAGATATCAATTTTATTTACAATTTGATAAAACTGGAGCAAAGGTGCGTCCTGACTCCCAATACAGTGACGTTCTAGTCAAGGTTGCTAATCTAATATTATAAGTTAAGCTAATACTAATCATAAGATGAAGTTAAATAGTGATCACCACACTTTTAATACTAGAAATACAAATAGGATAGCTGTACCTAGTTTTAGACTTGCGAAGACTAATAAGTCATTCCTAGGAAATTGTGTGCGTTTTTACAATAAAATCCCAAAGCAAATTCAAGTTGACTGTAAAAAACGTTTTAATAAAAAAAGCTTACTATAAAGTTCGACATTATATAGAAGATAAAGATGCTTGGAATACTCCACTTCTGGCAAGCTGTCTCTCTGCCACCCATAAAATGTAATCTTTGTAGTGCCTAAGTAGAAACATTGTAAACATCCATATAAAAAGAATGGCCCCGAGTTTCTTGCCGCTTCTTCTCGGTGGGTTCTATATATTTTGGAACGCGGCGGTAGAGTCTTTTAAGTACATTATAATGAAAAGTTGACGTTCATAAGTGCGTCTTTGATGCCTAAATTGAATAAATGATTTTGACTTTGACTTTGACTTTGAAGACAGTCAAAGCCCGACTTCGGTAGTACGGTTTTTGAGGGTACAGACATCAACATCTGTAAGGCATTCCCGTACAGCGAATAGCTCGTTATGTTACATGCTACTCGTAGATGTTAGAAATCTTCTCTACCCTATCCAACTTTCCTTCTCCTTCTCCTTCTCCTTCTCATTCTCCTTCTCCTTCTCCTTCTCCTTCTCCTTCTCCTTCTCCTTCTCCTTCTCCTTCTCCTTCTCCTTCTCCTTCTCCTTCTCCTTCTCCTTCTCATTCTCCTTCTCTTTCTCCGTCTCCTTCTCCTTCTCCTTCTCCTTCTCCTTCTCCTTCTCCTTCTCCTTCTCCGTCTCCGTCTCCGTCTCCTTCTCCTTCTCCTTCTCCTTCTCCATCTCCTTCTCCTTCTCCATCTCCTTCTCCTTCTCCATCTCCTCCTGCTCTCCTTCTCCTTCGCATTCTCATTCTCAATGAGAATGAGATGGGTTGTACTAGGTAAATTCGAGACTAGGTGCACCTGTTTCTAGTCCATGCAGATACGTGATCCAAATACCTGTTCCACATCTTACCTAGTATCGCCTACGATTTGGGTAGCGTATTAGTCTTCACATAATACTTTAAAAAATGACTCGATACTTCGATTCGATTCATAAGAGATTTTTGAATTATAAAATAGTAGACTAGAACAAATAGAGTATGGGTACCTACTACTTATATTTATTACTACTATTATTTGATAAATGTTCAACTGATATCTTCCCTTCATACTTTTACAGGATTAGGACTGTCAACATATTATACTTTCAGTTTATTAAAAGCTTTGGAAGATAGCGTATTTATGAGATTTGAATTCACTAAATCTACTTTTATAAAAATGTAATCATATAAATAAAAGAAAAGTTTGTTTGTGCACTGCATAAACTGCACTTTAAATAAGTATACAATTACTTTTTACTTTCACAAGAATAGGTACTAGTCTGATACTCAATTCTACATGTAACAAAACGATGTATGTATGTATTGCACATCTCACTTCAACCGGACTTCAACTTCGGCTTTAGCGTATAAGAGAGAGAGAGATAGTACAGGTGATGTACTGAATGAATGCTTATTCTGAAGGAAGACTAGTTAGACTTAGTATTGCGAAGATTGGAATAGGTGCCACCTAGTCTCGTAAAATACCTGTTCCTTTGATCTGTTCTAGTAAATACAACTCACCTCTAATTCTCATTCTAATTCTCCTTCTCCAAACCATCCAAGAGCCCACCTGGGTGGGTACCACAGCTGTGTCAGATTCTTCTTTCAATCAATCAGCAAGCAATGTGTTTGGGTTTAGTGAATAACAAGTGAAATTATTGAGACTTTGAGCCAATATGTTGGCCTTATGGGCGCAATTCAGTTCTGAGCAGAATTTTTTTACTAACATTATAACTGTCAAAAGTTAAAATTAACCATCAGCACGCTCTAGTAACCTGCTAGTATGAAATACTTGTAAAATTAATTTCCAATATGAAGCTGTGTAAATTGGTTTGTCCGTCACGATTTCGTTGTTTCTGATAAGAAGTGGATTCTTTTTTAATATTTTTAATATAACTTACCAAAATATTTTTAATGGTGGCATACAAGCGCAGTTGCCAATTAAAGTGATTTAGCGACTTTATCCGAATCCCATATGTCGAAAGTTCTGAATTTTAACTCTAAACGAGATTTTGTCTCTAAGACCCACCAAAATTCTCTTCAAAGGGCTCTTACAATTAAGCCAAGTCGTTTAGAGCACTCTTTTACCAAATGGAGTTACAATCTGCACCGAATAGACGGTAGCCACTGCATGAGAATATTAGCCGAAGACCAGACTCAGTTGCCTATGGAAGCTGCAGAGGACGTTCTACGGCTAAGCTAACGAGTCTCAGGCACACATTTTGACAGAATTAAAAATTATTTACTATTAAAAAAAGATAATCATACCTACAGGAAAATAATTCCAATCTCCTTTCCAGGAACGTCAGGTGGCGGCGGGGCCCAGGGCCTGGTGCACTGGATGTCAGTGATGGCAGAACATATGGGAGGGGGGCACCACGATCCTTCCCACTACGCACTGCCGCCGTGGAACAATGGAGGCGTTGATGTGAGTACTATTGTTCTTTACACTATTCTATTTATCTGTCCATTGGAATCTAGATGTATTACAGGGTATTAGGAATTGACTTAGTAAAAGAAGATCAATTTACTTCATCGTGTTTTAAAAGATCTATCAATATAGTAGTAGAAACACGTGATCAATGCAAAACAATTCTCAGTGTCCTTGCCTCTTTGCCTTGTGTTGTGGGCTTTGCGTGCAAATGCGTGAGTGTATCGTAGTCATATCGTCAACGTAGACAGTACGAACTATTATTTATCTAGTACTACTGTGGCACTTAAAACTCAAAACGTTGCACTAACGTAAATTTTCATGCTAGACACACAGGTAGCGGATTTAAGACTATGTTTGTAAAAAACGTGAAACAAGCTTATTTTTTTTAGGTTTTTGTTCTAAATATAAATGTTACAGTTACCGAGGTAAATGTTTAAAATTATGTAACACAGGTGTCTCATGTTCTTAACTTTAATTAAAGATACCTTAATAAAAGTAGCAAATTAACATAGGTAAATAGTAAACTAAATAATTATGTGAGCTTAACGTCTTTTACCAATAACCTAAATTGTAATGTGTCAGATATACATTTGACTTCCAGCTGAAAGAATCTTTCTTCATTACCATGTCTTTTTAACTACTAATATTGACTAACTATACACGACTTTGTCAGCGAGAAATGAGATAATCACAACCCCTCGAGAACTACCGGGAAATTGGGATAAAAATGGCATTATGTATGCCCTCGTGTCCCGAGCGATACATTTGCATTTGTACATTCATTGAGTGGCCATTGAGTGTGGGAGACAACAGTTATTAGAGTTTGGCATAATTGAAATTAATGACGAAACCATAAACAAGTACAATTTGAAAAATGTAATACGGACGTCCATTCTATTCAGTTATTGGAGTGTATCTCAAAAACTACTGAACTGAATTTGATCAAATTTAAATGGGATCACACGGGAAGCATCAGCTTTCAAACAAAAAAGAATTTAGAGAATCGGTTCACCCAGTCTAAAGAAAAATGTTATGCTATTTATGAAATATTAATTTCTTTATTTCTGCACCTGATTTACTATTTTTTTTTTATATAAGTGCTTTCCTATTTGAATTTGTCAAACAAAATTAAAACCCGATTAATTTTTACGCCCAGATAAAATAAAATGTGTCATGTATAGCAAAAATAAGTAAATATAAACCTTTTATAAAATAAATTGCAACCCAAAACAACACATTTACCTGTTCTGTACCATTATGAGCATATAAAAAGTTTTGAATATTATCTTAATGAAAGTTACTTCATCATGAAATAAATGATTTCAAAGTCAAGTCCGGCCAACTTAGAAACATAACTTAAATTAATTCCGTTATTATCAACTGCACGTAACAAGTAACCCTTTCTGCACTTAATTGCTAACTTAACCGCGAGTAATAGTTAACTAATGCAAATATATTTGTATAATAGTAGCAATTATTTGCACTCGGCTCACGAAGAATTTAACCGCGAAATACCTCACAAGTCTCACAACCCTACTCTGTCGTTACAAGGTGTATTCACACTTTGAATACAATTAAACGTTTTTCAACATTTGGTAGCTTTTAATTAGAACGCAAATATTTATTTTTACATCTTGCTTCACTACAGTATAAATGTAACATGTGCTTCTTCTTTGTTTTTGAAAACAAAAAAGGTTAACTACATTTTCTTGCTAACTATTTATGAGTTAATGCGATTGTGTGGAAAAAAATGTTGTGTAGAAATGTAATATTGGTTTGAAAAAGTTCTTTCTTAGTACGTTAAACGTCGTTTTTAATTTTAAAGTTCATGCATTATTATGTGGCAAAACTGACGGAATACTTGTGGATCTTATCGGAATTTAATTAAAAGGATCGGTTAATTTATAATTACATAATTATGTAGATTTTCACGGAGTGAAGTACAAGTTTTTGTGACATAAATAACTTTATCATAGAATTTATTATGGGTCTTTATTGTTTTTTGTTTGTTTGCGCTAAAACGAAATTTCGTCGAAGTCGTTATAAGACTAGAAAATATTACAGAGTGTTTTTTCTCACGAATTCTTTATTTGCATACTGCATCTTCTCATAAAACTAGATCATTTATTAATAGACAAATATAAAAGAAGGAAATCGCGCTTTGTGTACGAAATAGACAAAACCCGTTTAGCCATTCTGAACGCATCATTACCAAAAATTTAGGACAATTCAACGTTGCAAAAAAAATATTTAAAAATCACTACTACCTATATCGGTTTAAGGTTGAGGTTTGGATTAGAAGGTGTACGAAGGTGCAACCCTTTTGTGTATCGAGAATACTTGATAGAATAGAATATACGACGCCCGCAGCGTTGCAAATGTATGCAAATATGTTAGGTCAACCCTATGGCTATTTATTAAAATACATCCGTGATATCTTTTATATAGAGTGTATTTTTGGCTGTACATTATATTCAAAAATATTTTGCATGTGTGGCACTAAGTAGTTGACATTATAGCGTATGTAAAAATAGCGATTTCTTCAAAGGATGATGGATTAGGCAAATTATTTGGTACTTTTTGAGGGTATTTTAAAATACTTTGATTAATCATTTCCTATATGTCTTGAGGTCGTAACGTGAATACTTAAATTGTTCTCATGGGTGATTTGCATATGTATCTATCTTCCTGGGAATTTCTGCTGAAATTATGTTAATTAAATGATGTCATTAAAATGAAATTTTTAATTGTATTGTCACTACAGAGGCTTGTTATTGGCTTATCTTAAGCAACTTCTTAACCTTATACTGTAATTATAGCTGTAAACCCCCAAAATAAAATAAAATAAAATAAAATACAAGCTGCAGCACCTATACAAACAATATTTTCAAAGACATCAAAAAATATGTATTTTTGACAGTTGTTTAACACAGTTCTCAATTTTATTGTTACTTTTTATTCAAAGAGGTTCTATATACCTGCTTGAAATGTTCTACATATTACGTTTGAGCGTTAATTGACCCGATGAGAAGTCTCGATGCGGTCAACAATGTGAACGCTTGCCTAAAAGACATCTTTTCGATCTTGATCTTCATCAGTCTTCCCATGTACCTTGATTTGTTAGATGATAATTATTAGCTAGAAATGGTGTTGTTCTTGCGTGTAGGCTACGGTTTGCTCGATGTCGGAATGAGAAGATTTTTAAATAATTTTAGGATAAAGTAATTAGATCCATACTTTAGGATTACCTGCGTGTGATGCAACGATATTGGAGTTTTTTTTTAAATGAATTGGTATATCAATCGTTATGTATGTTTAGGATACTAATGGGGCTGGCATTCATATGGGCAGTTGTATTTTCCAAGTGAAGGGTAAGAATGGGGCTGACATATCATGGAAAAAACCTCTAAACAAATATACATGAAACAAAATAAAAATGTCTTTAGATTTCTAAATGTACTGTTGCCATTTTACTTAAATCTCGTCTAATTGGGTTTATCATGCAACACTGAAAGCTGTTAAAAATATGACGTGTACAATTCCTAACTAACCTACATTAAAAATCCACATAAAATTGCCACATTTCACGCTAATCCGTACCATCACCTGTCACACGTCCTTATCAGATGAAGCACGCAGACGGAATGGCACGCGAGTGTCACGCATCGGGAAAGCTGCGCAGGCGCAGGCGTGAAAGTAAGCGTTTAATAATTGTAATATTTTGTGTTTGGTGTTTATGTGGTAATTATACGTTTGAGGTGTAGTTTCTTAGTCTTGTTTTAACTGGATTGAATCATAGGGTTATTTTTAGTAGATGTTAAATTTTAATTCTATATAATTTTCTTTGTATTTTCTGTTAAGTGATGAGCTGAAACTGAATGGAATTGTACTCATTACTGTTGTAGTCTCATCAAAATTGAACTGCTCTTTCAGAATTTTTTACTTTCAGTACATAGGAACAGCCTTTAAAGTTTTTTTACTTAAGAAATCTAAATACAGTGATATTTTTACTTAGCTGCTTACTTCATTGATATAGACCCCAATAAAGAAAAACATATGAGCGATTCCGGCATTTTCTAAGCTTTTACTTACAAGGCATATGACACTTTTTTCAGGTTACTAAGTAATTGAGTATGTGGTGTTAAGTTGGTGAAAGTGGTGTTTTCTATGGGGTTAAATAGACACCAAAAATACTTCGACACCTTAAACTTATTTAACCAATACAAAACACCGAAAAATTTTTTTGCCAAAAAGACACCAAAATACTAAATACGTCACTCAAAACATGAAAGTCGTATAATTACAATGGTATACTGTATTGTCTGTGAATACAATTCAAAATGCACTCTAAGACCAAAATTACAATACAATACACTACAAAATTATAAATTGATGAGTAGAACCAAAATAAAAATAAAAATCATTAGATTCGATTGGACAATTTGGCGGACTTATAGCTGTGGCAAAGTCTTACATGCAATTACTATTAATAGTTAGTAAATACATAAAGTATAATTAGTACCAACTAATTTTTGTATTCGAAGACTAAAGTTAGTAAATGATAAAGAAACATTTTGTATTTTTAGGGTAGGTTACATTTTTTAAACCGTTTTGAAGATAACAATTAACTAAAGTGATTTTGCAACACAATAATAAAATAGGTACAAAAAATACAACATCATTTTAAAGAAAAAAATAACATAAATAATCTAAATTTATCTAACAAGTCACTGTCTATGGGCAACATCCCCGAAATGCCGTTTTTGACGTTGAATGAATGCTTAATCTTTGAGCAAAATAGAAACCAGAATAACAAATATGGCTACAATGCTTTATTTGGTATAATTAGTATTTTCATTGTTATTTCATATTTCATTGGTGTTATTGATCATGAACTATTTTTGGTACTTATGGTACTTATATATGACGTGATTTCGCTAAAATTGTTAGAAATTTAAAAGAAGCCATTTTTATCTGAACGCTTGTACTTCTCGGAATCCACCGTCCTGGTTGTCTAGTACAATAGTCACCTGGTAATAGTAGAATCCTTTTGAAACCTCTGTTACTAACCGTGAGTTTGCACTGCCTAAACATTCACATGAAATGTTGTATACACTGTTTAATGTCAATGTATAGAGTAGCATACGCACTGTCACACAACATAATGATCTAAACATGTTGCGAGATTCAGAAACAACGCAAATCCTCTACAGTTTTCTGCAGCGCAAACGCAAATCTCAACAAAACAAGTGAGAGTAATTATGTCAAAGAAGTTCCAAAGCATAATCGGCCTTACTTATAAACACTGCTTAACTCTAAATGACGTTATTTAGTACTGCGCAAGGGAAAAATGTTCTGCGCCGTACTAAGTGACGTTATTTAAATTTAAACAGCTCATTTATATTATATGGCCTTACTAATAAAACATTTTTATTAGTAAGGCCATATATAATGTATAATGTTTTTGGTGCAAACCAGGTGTAAGGATGGCCAATATAAGTCACCAAGGTGCATGGTTCCGCTTAGTGAATTTGACCCTTTATCGATATTTTATAGCCTACGCTAGTAGGTATGCCTTTTCCCCCTTCTTCCCTTCGTCCCCCTTAGACTTGAGTATAGGGGGGACAAGAACAGGCGTACTCAGATAATAGCTTCTAGTGAATTCTACATGCGCTATAGTCATCACGGTTGAGTGACTAATGATAAATGTAACATCGTTCTGCGAAATAGGCGAAGAAAAACAATTATAAACTTTTACTTTAGAGTTTCAAATAAGCTCACGTTAATGCACAAAAAAATAAACTTTTACCAAATACAATAGACAGGTTGCATTTTTCTAGTCAAAGATTCAAGACTGTTAAGTCATAAATAAAAGTGATTTTAGAAATAAATGAAGCAGAATTTTAAATTGTTAAAAATTGTTAAAAATTAAATTGTGTGTTGACTTTAATCAACGATTGAATGAGACATTAAATTAAAATAAACAATGAATAATGTAAACAGTTGTGTGTATATTTAGTGACGATATATATAAAAATTAACCCTTATATTTCCTGGTCACGCTATAACTTGAGAGCGGGTGAAACAATCTTGCAATTTTTGTTTGTTGTTTTAATTATTGTCAGAATAAGGTTGTTATGAAAAAAGAAACAAGAAAAGGTTGGAGGATATGGCGAGGCCGAAGGCCAAGCCCACTACGCGAATGAAGTCGCGGGCAGTCTAAAAATATATGATCTGATAGATTATCTGTCTAAAATATATTGTCTAGGTTTATTTGAAGACATCTTCAAATAAACCTAGACAATATATTTTAGCTGCAAATGAAGATTTTGTGAGAAAAACCACTCCGCATAAATTATTTTTCGTCACAATTCTAGACTCGTCCGACTTCGAAGAAATTTCATTTAGCGTTCAAACGCAATGTGCTGCATACTGACAAGCAAAAACAATAAAAACACATACTAAATTCTATGATGAAGACACAAAAACTTGTACTTCATTCCGTGAAAATCTACATAATAGTGTAATTAAAAAATAACCTATACTTTTAATTAAATTCCGACAACATCCACAAGTATTCCGTCAGTTTTGCCACATAATGACACATGAACTTTAAAATAACTAATGAACGTTTAAAGTCTTATTAAAAAAACTTTTTAAACCAATATTACATTTCTACGCAATGTTCTTTTGTACGCAATCGCATTAAATCATATATAGATAACAAGAAAAACATACACGTACCAAAAAATATTCACTTTTAGTGTTGTTTAGTGTAAAAGAAAATTACCCTTTTTTGTGACCCTTGCTAATTAGGGAAACCATTGTCATTCAACGTCAATTACGATATCATCACACTTTTCAGTTATTGGATAGTAACTTAAAAACCTACTAACTACTATTAACTACTACCGAATTTAATGAAAATTAAATGGGACCACCTGCGAAGTATACCCTACCAAACAATAAAGACTTAACAAAATCCACCTACTTTGTAAAAAGTTATACATAAAAAAATATACGCGACGACTTGAGAACCACCACCTTTTGTTTTGGAAGTTATTTAAAAATATAGTTAACCGATGCTTTTTCCAGAAAACCTACAACCAGAACAACAAGATATGTGTATAAAATATGTTGAAATTTTGGCAGTGGTATCTTTTATGTTTTAAATTTCATGCTTAAAGAAATTTACAACATAAAAGGTACCACTGCCAAAACTTCCAGTTTGTAGCACCAGCGTTTTTAAGCTCTGTTTTGATGAATCAGTCAGATAGTTAGAAAAAGTATTTATATTAAAAAAAAGTATATCAGCTTATGCACTAGCATACACACTAGCTCAGATACTTTTTTTGATGTGTGTAGGATATTTATATATATATATTTATATATATATATATATCTGAGCTAGTGTGTATGCTAGTGCATAAGCTGATATACTTTTTTTAAATTGAATCTAACCAACAATGTGTGTGTGGTGCGTCAGCGCCCTCTATTTGAGGAATAATACTGTGTCGCCCGGTTAGACCTACATGTGGAAAAGTCCTTTCGAGGCAATTAAGCAATTAATTAATTCATTGAGAAAACGCAATTTATTAATAAAAGGTAATATTTTTTTTTAAATTATATTACTTGCCTCCACAGACTCCACGGTACGTGCCATTTTTTAGGATTTTTTGCAAATTTATCAATTCTAAATACAATTAAAAAAGAGACAACAATATATACTTAATTAGAAGACATAGTATTTTTATGTTAAACTACTTGATTTTTATGTTAGTTTTTTAAAGGTTAATATTCAATATAATGTAACTCCTCCCCTGGCTCGAACACATGCGGTGATCCTCCTGGGCATGCTGAGAATCAAGTTATCCAGCATTTCTTGAGGTAACCTGCCCCGTTTATAAATAGTGACGTCCCTGAGCTCTATCACTGTCCGGGGACGTGGTTGACGGTTCCAAACAGCTCTCTTAAGAGCATTCCATATGGGTTTAAGTTAGGCGAGCCGGCAGACCAGTCTAACCTTGTGATGTCATATTCTCGGAGAGCAGAGCATATGGAATATACGCATGGACTCATTGAGTTCGATGGGCGCGTGCATTATCATCGACAAGTACAAATTGGTGCCCATGGTTTACTCGGAATGACCTGATAATGCCATCAATAGCAACTAAAAAGACAAAGAAATCATATTACCGTGTCGACTATGATTTCGATTTTTTAAAGTGATCGCAAATATTTTTTTTATGAATGTGATGAGACAAATAATATTGCCATTTCTTAATTTTTTTGCACCTTACTGTCCTTTCTTCTGCTGGAAATCTGCCCGGAGTCTACATGAAATCACGTACCTATAATATAGTACACTTAAATATTTCACCACCTCATACAGTATGACTGCTATACATAATCAGAATCAATATCAGAGTCGTTTTTTGGTCATTGTGTAAAAATAACTGTTATTAACAATAAAACTTTCCTCCAAACAATTGCAATCACTATATCAATAAAAAACTAAATTTAATAGTCACATTGTAGATCATGTCTCCATTGAACCAGGAGCTGTTATTTCACACTTCATATTTTTTTTTAATAAGATCTCTATGACAAAAACCTTATAAAAACAGCTACAATGCCGCAACACGTATAAACACAATAAGGAATGGTACAGGCGTCAGCAAAAGTCAATTTTTGAGTTACGAGAAAAAAATTGCCGATAATACAATATACGAAACCCTACTAACGATATTTTGATGACTTGTGTGAGCTTCACAATATAATGAAATAATAAAAAGACAAAAAACGTTATAAGACTACTGTTCTCTCGGTGGAACAAAGATACGTTTTGTGGATGAAAAAAAACGGTGGAGAAGAAATATTAATCTAGCGACGCTTCGTGAGATTTTGATATGGTGTTCTGAATTTACGTGATTTGGTTAATGGAAATTGGGGTTTGTATAATTTGCATTAATAAAAAAATAAGAAATATGATGTTTGTCATTGGTGTGTATGGTTTGTAACTCTAAATACTCTGATTATCATATCGTATTAATGTTATAAACGCGAAAGTTTGTGAGTATGGATGTGTGGATGTATGGATGTATGGATGTCTTGATGTGTGAATGTGTGGATGTATGGATGTATGGATGTCTGGATGTGTGGATGTTTGGATGTTTGTTACTCTTTCACGTTCAAACGGCGGGGGCAATTTTGATGAAATTTGGCATAGAGGTAAATGAGGCGCTAGATTAACACATATGATACTTTTCATCATCATCATCATCATCATCGTTCATAACCACGCGGGTGAAAAAGATTAATATTCTTGGACACAGCATAGAAAAATAATAAGATCTCAGTCTACGTCAACATCATAATGATGACAGTTATGTCAAAGCTTGTGTCAGTTTCTGATAGCTTAGTCAAAAGCTAAGTCGATACACTAAGACGTGCTCGGCGACCGTCAAGGGTGATGAAATGTAATGTAATGTAATAGATTTTTCCATGGTGATTAAATGTTTATTTGTATGTGCGTAAGTCCTGTATTTTATTATTAATATATAATAATAAAATACGGGGTTGATTGATGTACTAAGTATTTAAATTCAATCATATAATACTCAATATAGCAATGTGTTTGACCATGTACATATTTTATGACATTTTGGTATAAAGATAAATCTGCCCTTGGAGAAGATAATAAGCTACTCGAAGTACTAATCCTGCGCAGACGTAGTCGCTGGCACAAGCTATATA
Source organism: Selenia dentaria (assembly GCA_917880725.1). NCBI lineage: Eukaryota > Metazoa > Arthropoda > Insecta > Lepidoptera > Geometridae > Selenia > Selenia dentaria. The sequence continues at coordinate 5,840,196 of OU862901.1, read as the reverse complement.
TTTTGATTTATCATTATTATCATCCATCACCACGCGGGTGAAACTGTGGAGCGCAGATAGTAAACAATAAAATCGTGTCTGCGTGATGGAATCCCCAATAGAGAGAAGAGAGATGTTATAAGTTTCTCGTTTAAATGATAAATATCTGAAGCAAAGTAAGTAAATATCTATAGTAGAACGTCTTCCCTATATACTAGCGTTGATTCACGCAGGCTTAGCGCGAGACGCGTGTAGGATGTCAACATCGCATCTACGAACAAATCTTCGATTGATCTTTTTTATTGTCAGCCTACGCACACAACAGAAATCAATGACATTAAAAACTGCCAACCCCAACCGCTCTGCCGGCACTCGCGTAATGATCGCCGGCAAGCCTCCTCCGCCCCCACCGCACCACCTCTTCCCACTCTTGTCGCCTATTTGTCGCGATGACGTTCTACTTATTCGGGGCCGCGCGCTTTGTCTGAAGGTATACCTTATCATTGTCTCTCCTTATTGATGATGTTTTCTAAATATAAACGTGCTTTTGTGGCTGTATTTTTTTTTGGGTTTTATGGGTCAAATACGCGTTTGGGGCTTCTTTAGCATTTTTAACATCCACTAAGAAGAGTAATATTGGTATTGATTCGCTTATGCGTACAGTAAACTAAAATTATCTAAACTATGGTAGTTTTTATTATGTTAATACTAAAATCCAGATTCGTGTAACGCTTAGAATGATAATTTTAAACATATGATTTTTCTATTCAAATGTGGGTAGTCAAATCCGTTTAGACTAGTTTAATAACACGAACTTGCGAGTAAATGACTATTAAATTTACACTAAATATACCCACAATTTAAACAGGAACGGCAAAAAGAGTGGTCACTTGCAAGCGTCATACGTACCATGATTGACTAAAATAGATTTTAGTTCGTTAGTTTAGTTTGGTGCTCTGAACAGGCGAATTACTACAATTGTTTCTCGTTGCCGATGTGTGAGACACATGTCTATATAGGTATTGATGCTCCAAATCGATGATGTTTTATTATTTTAAAAGTCAGTATGCAAGACAGCTCATAAATTGTCTACACACGATGCAATTTCGAATGCAACATGCTGTAGTAATCTGCTGTGAAGCAGCAAATTGTATCGTATGTAGGCGTGTTATGTAGACACTTTTAGTTAATTTTTCTTACGTTCTATTAGCCCCTCAGCTGTCGTTAACCAAAATAACTATAAATTCTGTTGTGTCTGGTTCCTGCTATGATGATGCCTAGTACCTACTCTAAATTTGAAAACCATGATCAAATTTAAATGCTGGCGCTTCATGCAGCATTTAAAAAAATCATCTAAATCAAATCATCAAAAAAAATTAACTAACACATAAAAAATATAGTCGAATTGAGAACTTCCACCTTTTTCAACGAGCGATTGAAGCGTCTCTGCTTTAACTGGCCAAATTGAGTTTCATCTGTCCGTATGTTTGTAAGGTTGTACGTACGTCTTCCGGTACAGACCGCATTTCAACCAATCTTGACGAAACTTGGTATACATTTTCTACTATTCAATATTTTTTTAGTCGTTGGAGATTTTGGAATGGGGAGTACTTTACCTAAAAAGGGAAGGGTTTGCTGCGGCGCTATTTTGATCAAATTTGGTAGTTACATTAGGTACCTGACTTTTGATTCGAATATGAGTATAATTGTTCAAGTCGTTGCCGAGGAACAGGTTGGGAAGTTTAAAAACTGGCAGATTTTGGTAATATTCGCACAAGCAAACACATTTGTTACCAACAAATTAAAATTTCAGTAAAATTGGTCATAGTCTTAAAAATAAGATCAAAAGTCTTGTCGGAGTATATATTTTTATTTTTTTCTGAATTTCGATAACCTGCAGACAGCTCAGACTTCGAAAAATTGCCGCTGATATGACTGTGCTCGCGAGGTCTACTGTTCTCAGAACTACTGACTAAATAAAATAATTTAATAATTTATTTTATTACATACACTTAGAAATACACACCTACAAATGCATTCCGTAAAAAGTTATTTTTATTCGATGAAGATAGTTAACAAAACCTCAATTGATATTCAGATACAATACTTTTGCTTGAAAATATTTTTAAATCTTTCCATTTACAGCCCTGCGATTCTGTAATGATTCGTCGACGAGTTTGTCGACTAGCTCACCGATGACAAATACTTCGCCCTTGTACATAAGGTTGCTCTTCCAATTTGTCTCTTTCTTGTCATCTCTTCATTTGTTTCACGGATGTTGTCAAGGATGCAACGATGACGAACAATCTATAAATGCATGCAGAAGAAGTAATTAACCAAACTAAATCAGAAAATGTCATATCTCATATTATTCCTCATAATAAAATCAAACCCACACCAATATCAATCAAATAACCCGATCAATTAATAAAATCAAATTCTCATAGGAACATTTTTATCGCTTATTCACTCAAGCATTCAAAATGGATTAATATCGCAAAACTTAACCGACTGCAGTATTTATAACAATTTAATTACGCTATGTCAAAATCAATTATGCACATACGAGAATCTTTGAATAAGACGAATCTGTAATCATTTGTCAAAACCGCTTTAGGCATTATCTTTTGAAACAAGGTTCACCATTGTTTGTTTTACCCTACGCCTTTATACCCTCATTTCGTATACATTGCAGTTTTTAAAGCGAAACCGTTGACCCCACTTTCAAAAACAGCAATGTATTAAAGTATTTTGTCTTTTCTTGCGAACTCAAAGGGTAAATGCAAGATTTTTATGCTTGATTTAGTAAGAATTAGTTTCTTTCATAGAGTATTTAATAGTAATAGCCAGGTGTGTCCAATTCGTGCATTCTCTATTTTTTTGTAATATTCACGCCCGTTTTCATAAAGCTTGGTTTGAGGCGATTAATTTTGTGAATGTCTTAATTTTTGATTATTCATCATCATCATTCATTGTGAGATTTATGTTCATAAAAAAAACTTTCTCAACCGTTTATCAAAAATAAGTTAGTATTTGAATAATCGATATTTTGAAACATCTTACTGAGCGTATCTTTCTCTTTGACATTTCTACTATTATATAAAAAGTAATGTTTCTTGGCTTATTACACTAAAACGACATCTATGTCTATTAGTTATAAAGAAGAAATATTTGTTTGTTTTGAAATTTTTTTTCAAACTAGACCCGTAGTTTTGTTGAATAAGATACAAAACTACTGGACTGATTTGAAAAAATTCACCATTAGAAACCGACATTTTAGATTTTGATAACACTGCATCGTTTATGAACAAGCGACGAGTTCAATACAAAAAACTAGCCTAATAAAAAATAACCTTGTTGACTTGAAAATATAAACGTACTCTGCCAATGAATGTATTTTCAAACCTTGTATTTGCAAACATATATAAAAATGCAAATAAAACCTAAAATATCACTTTTTAAAGCCACGGTACAGTAACAAACTAATTGCTTTACCTATTTACATTATCGCTTACTTTATTATTGCATTTTAAGTAAAGTTAGCATCGGATCAAAGAATTGTTTAATCATCCATGAATATCACGCACAGTTTTGTGTTAAAAAGGTGGTAGAATTCGCGTTTTTAACACTTTTAGTCGTATAATGAGTGCCATGGGAAAAACGTTTTTAACGCCGTTTATGATTGCTATTTTGTAGCGCCACTTTGCCGATTTTTTGTTAATGTTTTATAAGAGACTTATAAAACGATTGAAAAACTCAACCTCGCATTTTAATATAGCTCTTATTCGGCAACTTCCTTAGCGCAGTTCTTAGCGTAGCGCGCGTAGTGCGGGGTCTCCGCTGAAAAGTATACATGTGTATTCTCAGAGTCTCAGATGTTTTAATGTGTTATTGTGTTCATATCTCCCGCGATTCATGAAATCCTAATTCGGAAGTATGAGTGTGTAAATAAGTCATAAACGTATTATTTTACTAATAATATTTATTGCACGCAATAAATTGCAATATACGCTTTATATGTGCTGAATAAGCACATATAAAGCTTATTAAACTGGCTATTGTCAATAAATTCTTTATCTGCATTTATATTATGTCGAAAGTCACCGACATAGCTCAGAAGATTAGCCAGTTGAAGTGGCAGTGGGCAGGGCACATAGCACGCAGAACAGATGGCCGATGGGGCCGAAAGGTTCTGGAGTGGAGACTACGGACCGGGAAGCGCAGCGTAGGTCGTCCACCGACACGGTGGACAGACGACCTGAGGAAGGTCGCAGGACGACGTTGGATGCAGGCCGCTTCCAACCGGTCCTTTTGGAAAATCATGAGGGAAGCCTATGTTCAGCAGTGGACGTCCTACGGCTGAGATGATGATGATGATGATTTATATAAAAGCTAGTTCGATATGCATAGCTAAGGTATTTGAGAATTGTGATATGATGATTGACGATAGTATCGAGCTAGTCTCCATACGAAGTCGCGAGTAACAGCTCCTTTAGTACCTCAAAAACTTTGAACCCTTACTTTGCCGCGTTTAGGAATAAAATTACAAAAAACGTTGATACGCGTTTTTCTCTTTTTAAATGAAAATATCTTCTATCTACTTCTCTAGGATATAGTCTATTTCGTTATAATTCGTGTAGCTGTGTGTGAAAATGTAATAGAGAGTTGCCTACGCATTTATAATATTACTCGTAGATGGATATATTGAATTCTTGATACTTACTTCATGTTTTGTCATCCTACAGACAAGAACAGTGTTTCACGCTACGAAGAAATTATTTCTTCGTAGGTTTCACGCACTAACGGACCTTTGATTGATAAAGGTTGAATAAAAGATCCCCGTACCTATTAGCTTCTTTGAAGGAGTAACTATTGTCGCGATAGCACAGTTTGACATTCATAAGAGCAACATATATGATTAAATTTAATTATTAGGTTTTTTCACACATTTATTTTTATTTCGGAAACAGTATTGTATTATATAAGTACATATCAGCCCGTTATGTACTCACTGGGACTCGAACCTTCTTGTCAGAGAGAGGAGTTGGGCCTTAATCCACCACTCGGGCCCAGTCAGGTTGCTGGATAGGCTAAAAGCCAACCCATGTCGAAGTTTTAAGGCCGCCCGAAGGCCTTCGACATAGCCTAACGACTGTTGTCCTAAGACAAACAACCGGGACCGACGGCTTACCGTGCCCTCCGAAGCACGGGAATGCATAGTTGAATAATGCCACTAGCGGTCACCCCTCCAACTCCTGACCGCAACAAGCGTTGCTTAACGTTGTTGATCAGTTAAGATCGCCAAGTCGAGCTCCGCTACGAGCGCTAAAATGATGCTGTCATATGTATATTTTGTAAAAAATCTACTCTCTCATATCTATATAATTTCGTTATATTGCACCACCATCTTTACTTAATCCTGTAATCGCTATCCATCTATATTAATCTGGCATTGGTACTTAATTTTCGACCTACCATTCTAAACATGAAAATGTGGTTTCATATTCAGGTAAACATTTAGGACCTCACTTATAAACGCCGCTTAACTTTAAATTACGTTATATAGTACTGCACAAAAGTAAAATAACCGGCGCCGTACTAAGTGACGTTATTTAAATTTAAGCAGCGTTTATAAGGCTGTATAACACTACTGAAGATCCTACAAGCCAAATATCAACTTGTTATAAATAAAGCCTTCGCTCCACAACACCTCCCGACACCGTCGCTTATCCTCACACTTGGACAATATTCCCAATCTATAGTATAACTATAGTGGCCACGATTTTGACAGGCCAGAGACCGGTCCGCAAGATTAATGGCTGCTCTCTACTCATCGGCGTAATGACGCCCCCTCCCGGGCAACGTCTAATGACATGCGGTAGGGTGGGCATCAGGCGGGGATAGGACAACGTATAATTACGTATTGAGGTGTGTTGTCTCATCTTTATAATATAAAGTTTGTAATATGCGTCTTATTGACATGGCTAGTCTAGGCTAGTGTGGGTGTTTAAGATGCTGATACAAGTTGTATTTTAATTTAAATACAGAGTGAACAAATGGAAAGATCATTCCTTCATTCTTTTAGAATAGCCGGTTTCTTTACATTACTATCACTTGTCATTTAAAACACTAGGAAAATATAAATCTATCGCAAGTTCGAAAATTGTTATTTATTTTTAATCTAGAATATTAAAACATAAATAATAGGTTTTTTCAAGGTGCTATAACAAGCTATCGTGTTTTATATATACCTAGACTTTTTTACTATATGACAAGTGACAATAACGATTATCTATGTTTAGTAAATATTGAGTCATGACAAACAATATACTCTTACGCTATCTGTCTGTCAACCAAATTAAACCAAATACAATGTTCAAGACTTATTATTTCTTCATAGGTTCAAAATCAATTTTTTTCCTCACTACAAATACAAATGTTCAGTTATGGTTTACAAAGCATTACCTTTCTGTTGAATTCCTTAGATTACTTATGAAGTTTTATGCGTCGGTTTATAATGGTATTGTTTAAATTAAATTAAATACTAATCTAAGATTATTATTATTTTGTTTGTAATGAATAATCTCAAAAACGACTTAACTGATTATAAATATTTCACCAGCCGCAGCAAGCAAAATTATACCTTTTTAACATAGATTATACGAGTATGTTTGATTCATCATTGTCATCAATACCCACGCGGGGAAATTGCGGAGCGCAGCTAGTACCTAATATTTGTTATAATACCTTTCTTTATTTTAGATACTCGTAGAATCGTGTTATCGCGAGATATTAAGAGCTTCGTGTTGAATACGAAAAAAAATTTATTATGTTCATTCTATCATAACCTATCTCCGTTTCACATTTCATCCAAATTCATTGAGACTTTTCAGTGCAAAGAAGTTACAAACATTGCATACGCAGTTACATACTCACATTACTCACTCATCCTCCCAAAGTTTCACACGTATATATAAATAAAAATAATATTTAACTTATTAAAATCATTTTATAATATTGTATAAAATGCAAGATGTGCAAATAACACAAATGTTTATTGTATATAGCACAATGGTATGCTATTAGTAATTTTTTATAATTATTTACTGTTCTAATTAACGGTTTTCCTGTTTGATAACATATCCCTTAATATCGCAGCGCATGGTCACCCCCAAAACATCCTTGGTTAATGTCTTTGGCGTACCGAAAAAAAATTCGGGCATGTTTATCTTGCGGGGACGTAGCTCCTGCGAATTGCTCTCCCAAAATGCGTACACCCTAATCGATTTTACTTCGGACAAGTCTAATTTGGCGGATTAATCGTGGACACCCTTGTTTATGGCTAATTTCTTCGTGTAGTGTGGATACTACTTGTTGGTGCTTTGTTATATTGTTTATGTTAGCATTATTGGGGTGTAAATATATCGTTTGAATGTTTTGTTTTAATTGTAATATCACGTTTACAAGTGATTACTGAAAAATTACAAATTGCGATTAGCCAGTTTTTACTTCGATGCTCTATATAACATTATGCCCGCGACTTCGTCTACCTGTAAAGGTAATGGCGATCTTTTGGGAAGTGTGTTTAACTTTCGTATTGGAATAAAAAATAAATTCAGTTAAGCATTTTTTGAGTTACACTCCAATAACTCAAAAGTGTGTACCTATCTTTATATCCTTATTGATGGTAAATGACAATCCATCCTTGACCGACTTTAAAATTAATAAAAAGTGTGAAATAACTTGTTGAAGTCAGTACCATGACATTTCAAAAGTACTTATTATTACAATATTGTGCGCATGGTACCGACTTCGACACTCCAACAATTTCACACTTTTTAGTGTTAAAGTCGGTACCATTTTTTGATAAAAAAGTGTTTACCCTTTTAGTGACCTTTGCTACTTACGGGATCGATTGTCATTCGCCGTCAATAAGGATATCAAGATAGGTACACCTTTACAGTTACTGGAGTGTAACTCAAAAACCGCTTAAACGAAATTAATAAAATTTAAATGGAACCGCCTCGGAAGTATACTCTTTCAAATAAAAAATATATTTGTACATCGGTTCACAGCCAAAACGGGAGAAATCGGTGAAAATACATTAAAAAACATACAGTCAAACACAAAACCTTTTTTGAAGTCGGCTAAAACCAACTGTCGGTCTAGCGCTCGACGAGTCAACATCTCCTGAGGATGCCTCGTGTAGAGGCGAAACACGTGTCAAATCGGTTTTGGTTTATTGGGGTTTCTTGTGTTTTTTATTTTGTATTCTTCCTATTAGCATTTTATGCGGGAGGGAGGGTGGTGCACGCCCCCAAATAGGCAAAAATCATTGTTTTCTTTTCAGCGGAAGTGTCACTAAATATTTTTTAATATCGTTTTTTTGATAATGGATTTCCGCAAAGTAACGCCTGAGTCAATAAATTATAACACTTGTACCTTCTGCTATTTTAATTACATATGTTCAACTTCAATTTCAGTTATAAATTAGAAAATGTGAATCTATGGAACACAAAGATTCCTAAAATTATACGTATCTATATAACAGACTGTCTTTATAAAATAAAGCCTCTGGTATACCCTAGGGTCGTATACGAAGACCTTCCAAACTAGCGACAAACACCGCAATCGATATATTGCCAGTGCGGGCTATAAACCGACGGACAAACTTTTTTATTAGTATACTTCCAGGACATGAAGTTTCCGGTATTATTTTCTTTAGAGATATACTGTTGTTTCAGACTTTATTTTGTCTAGGAGTTATGTGGGGATGAATTTATTAAGGGATACAATTCGGGAGATTCATTTCGATATTTAAGCTGCAGCTGCTTTATTATTATGAATCTATTAGTTGACCCGCCAACGGCTTTGCTCGCTTGTTCTACACACAGTACAAAGCCACAGAAGCAACATTATATACATTCTTTGAAATAAGATCGGTCATCTGGGTGAGAATGAAAACCACGGAGAATGAAACTCTGCCAAATTTATTTATTGTTAGTAGATGCAAATAATAAATATATTTATATTTATTAAGCATTTGGGAAAAATGAGAAACTTAAATGTAAAACAATAAAATGAATACGCAGAAGATGCTTGTGGGCAATAACGAAACGCTATTCAGTTCATATAGACTACATAAATGCTATACAATACACCATATATGACCTATGTAAATAGGGCGAATTCGGTATGTAAAGTTTTTTTTTGGTATTTTTTTAATATTTTTATTTCGTAGATTAGGTCATTATAAGAAACTAATTTCAATATTTTTGTTTTATATTCAGTAGTTATTTTATAATATTTTTTTGAAAATTTGAATCCTATGACGTCACTTTTTTGCACAAATATGTAGTTGCGTTGAGAAGCCAAGAAAAGCACGCGAGTAAAAAAAAAGAAACTAGAACACTTGACAGTGACACCTACTAATTCGTAAGTCTCTATTCAATCAAAACAAAAGTGCAAAAAAGTGACGTCATTTAGAGGTCAATGAAAGTCGAATTATTTCATCGTTTTTTGTTAAAATAAATGGCATCTTATCGTTTTAAAAGGTCAGAGTAGAAAAATAAGGGTTTGTAACATAAAATCTCGAAATGGTTTCGGAATTGGTATAGGTTAATTTTTTTTAGCATACCGAATTCTGTGACAATACGCTATACAACTTTCTTGATACTACGTTTATTCTGCCAAAAAAGTGGAAATGACTTGACAAAGTGACACCAATAGTTATATCCTTTGTTGTTGGAAATGTACGTTTTGTACATTTGCCATTTCTCAAGTAAGTTTTATCAAGTTATCACATAAAATCCATACATCCATATCTACGATAACGATACCTAATGCCAAGCACCCGTTTCTATATTACGATAGATTTCTTTTGAAAAAACCCAGTCAGATATTTTAAGCTAACGAATTCTGCCTATCTAACCTAACCTAGAAACAAATATCAATGCTGATAACTTTTAAACCCCAACTTAAAAAAATATGCTACAATTTTAAAATATCTTAGTCTTACTAAGGACTACTGATTTTGCATGGTTTCCTTTCTCGTGGGACCGTCTATGTAGGGTATCCAAAACACACAGAGGTTTGCCATTCTTCTTTCCAAAAACCGTTAGTCTCTCGACTGCCAAAAAAGCCCTGCGTTAGGCTCTGGGTTGTCGAATCGGTCAGTCAGTCAGGCGAAGAAAATTGAAAGACAATGATGTGATAATTAAAACAAAAGATTTATGAATGAAACTGACTTATATTTACGTCTCTGCGACGCAAAGGGTTAAACTTATTATACTTTTCGGGTAGATATTTGCAAGAGAAATGTGGCAGAAAAAGTTGATTACTTTTCTCAATGTTATTAATGGCATTTACCGTGATACTCATAGTTTTATAGTTTGTCATTGCATTTTTCGGTTACAATATTGAACTCTATAACTTAATTAAACGAAATATTTTCTCTACAAATCTCATTGTTTGGGAATTTTGTGATTATTACAACTTCCTTATATATCCCTATCTGTTGGTTTAGTATAAACGTACAACGTACGTTTCCGTTAAACGTACAAACATTATGTTACGTATTGGCTTGACTTAAAAATATTACCCACAAAAAATAGCTCTGAGATGCAAAAGCTAAAATTCAGTTTTTGCCGTGATAACGTCTTATAAATCGATGAATGGCGGCTGCACGCTCGAAAAAGTAAGACTCAATGTCACGTTCCGCCTGAGCCTAGGGTGCAAGCGAGAGCGCGGATCAAGCGATAGAGAGGCACGATCGGTCTTATGACGTTATCACGTAAAATTATCGTCCGTAAACCGACTTTACAGACAACCATTTTTTTTATTAGGACACGGTACCAACACGAGACTCACCTGGTGTTAAATGTAATATAAATGTAATAATAAATGTAATAACCTTTGCCTAGAACTGCATTTCGTCACAAACTTAAATGCGCCCGTAATCCTAAGACAACCCGATGCATCGCGATTCGCCATATTTGGCCAATAATACAATAGATTTCGCAGAAATCAACCTAGTTTTACAGGAACTGCAACGTGTGTGGTTAAGTTGTTAAAGCTCACGTGTCTGTATTTCGCCGACACGGCACCCATATACCATGCAAATCAGAACACAGTATTGTAAACATTACTGCTTCACGGTAGACATTAGTAGTGAAGGGGATTGCTTAGCTAGTACTTCTGCTTACTAAAAGAAAAAACTCTTTTCTACCTGTTAACATTGTCCGGCTTCACTGATTTTTTTTCATGCAATCAACACATTGTTTGCTATGCCCGTACGTATTGATTTTTTTAAGTATTTAGAAAACAAATTTATATTCCTTTGAAATACTGAAAAAAACAAAACGTACGGGCATAGCAAACAATGTGTTGATTGCATGAAAAATAAAATCACTGAAATCGGACAATGTTAACAGGTAGAAAAGAGATTTTTTTGTTTGTATGGACATGTACTAGCTATGCAATCCTCTTAAGGTGACAACACTTCCCCTGAGGAACAGAATCATTCAGAAAGAGTTCTACTGCAGCTCCTGAGGAAGATAGATAGGTAAACTGTTTATTGCAACACCACAGTACAGAAAAATAACACAAAAAAGATACGAGATAGTTCTGTCAAGAAAACATTAAATAAAACATAAAAACTTATAATCAAGGGTCACTATGGGTGGTCTTATCGCTTAGAGCGATCTCTTCTAGACAAGCACGGGTCGACAAGGAAAGCTCGTGGAAGAGGCGAATCACGTGCTGTTTTGGTAGAGTTTATGAGGTCTTCCAACATGCATTTTCTACCAACTTCCAAAATGGAGGAGTTACTTAATTCGACTGTATTTTTTTATGTTTGTTACCTCATAAGTTTCAACTGCGTGCACTGGTCCCATGTAAATTTTACCAAATTCGGTAGTCGTTTTTGAGTTACACTCCAATAACTGATTTTTACCAAAGTAATAGAATGGAAGCAGGTATATAATTTTACAAATTGTATTTGTTTACGGGCGAATCATAGATGCATTTTGCTACAAACATTTTGACAAATGAATTACTTGTTATTACTATTGACTGGCTGGTTGGCACAGTTGGTAGCAACCCTGACTTTTTAGCCCCCGACAGGTCAAACATTTGTGTGCATGAACATGTCTGTTTGACCTGAGTCTGGGTGCTTATATGGTCAGCATGCATCAGGTTACCATAGTACACCTGCGACCTGAAGACCTTGTGTAGATGTTATCCCATATTATTGTTATTACTACTTTTTATGTGCAAGTCACCTCTTTAAACTATAAATATAAATGCTGGTTTAAAAAAAAATATAACAATTTTTTGCACCAGTGTCTCAGATAAGAATACATCCAATAAATATTCTGTCAATACAATATTATGATGTGCAATACAATGATGAGTTCATAAAGGTGCGTATTACTGGGAACATAAATTGAGATCGTGTTTGGAACGGTCTTATTTGGAAAGGGGTGAGGATAAGGTCTTAGAAGGAAGTGTGATTAGCATGTTTTGATACTTTCGCTCGGCAGGCTTGCATTATATGCAAATATAACAAGGTTATAATAATAAATAACTAAATAAATATAAATATTATAATAAATAAATATAAACAATAGATGTGCGATAAAATTAGAAACGTGTATCAAATACACAATATTTCCAATATTTTTGCGACAATTTGCAATATCGCCGGTTTACCTTACTAGAGATACATATTTGACACAATTGTGTGGACGTTATGTCAAATTTCTATCCGTAGCAAGGAAAACTGTGGATAGATAACTGTGGAGACGCAATGCAAGAAACAAAAAGCTCCAAGGGTGGAAGTGTTAAAGGGCATAACGCCAGTAGTATCGCTCTAGTGAAACCGCAGCACACCTCTCAACACCCTTCAGCCATCCACACCAACGTTGCCCCTTTTGTCACCATTGATGGTGGCTCTTATGGGGGGCCCGTTTAGTGGGTGGCAAGTCACCTATACCTGCCTATATATTTTAAGATGAGACTGAAATTGGCAGGTGCCGTAGTCTCGTCCATAGCCCACTATCTCCCGAACCACTAATAAGTACATATCAATAGCCATGCTATTTTACCCATTTTTGTAATAGATAGGTATACCATGTAACCCTCCAACCAAAATGTTCCTGTTTTTATACTACATTGTATTTTTATACCAAACGGGCCTCTGAGTGTTGGCTACAGCCCCACTTATGCCTATGTAAAGGACCGGGTGAAACCCGTGAAATTGTTTAAATAAAAATAATAATAATAAATAAGTGTTGGCGACAGCGCCACTTATGTCTTTGTAAAAGATCGGATGAAATACATGAAAAAATTTAAGAAATGTTATAAAAAAATATTAATGCTTATTATTAGATATATCTGTTAAACGCATTATACATAACATGGAGTAGGATCACCTGGTTATAAAACTGTTCCAGGTATCGTTCGTCGGTGGAACATTATAAGCTATATATATACTACCTGCGCTCCGCGGTTTGGTGCTGCGTGGTGATGGTCGATGCCATTGATGATAGCCTATATCACTCAAAAATAATGTTTCATTTGGTGAAAGAGTTTTTAAAATCGTATTAAGTATTAATATTATAATTAAGTATTACTATTAATATTATATATAAAACTCATATACGGATGACATTATTATCAATTTATTGATGACTGAAATCGTAGATAATCATGATCGATATCAATATTATACAGTAATTTAAATACTAATTACTCTCATAAAATATAGTACAATATCAAGGAACACTACAAGACGAAAATGTTTAAAGTACCAAGATTCTATAAGACATTCCTATCATTTAACTCAAATTCGAAGACAACATAATTCAAATACAGAAGGGTAACTTTTAACCGCTACATATTTTTTGCCTACCTCCCTTTTTATAATTCTTTGTGCTTTTTGTCATCGTCCTTAACTATCTAGGAGACAGCTTTTTAACAATTGTTTAAGAAGATTTAGGAGCTTAAGTTCTTGTCAAGTTTCTATAGATTTTTTATGTAATGATGCTCGAACAGTCAATAGGTTTTAGTAAAATAATGATGTTACTTGTTTATAACTTGAAGTTTAAACGTAGCTTTTTAACTTCGATTTTAAAGTACACAAACAGTATAAAGTACCTCTGACAGATTGTTAGTGAATACTTTTTAGTACAAATCTAATCTATACTTTTATAATATAAAGAGGAAAGATTTGTATTTTTGTGTAGAATGAATAAACTCAAAAAATACTGGACCGATTATAATTTTTTTTTCTAGTTTTGTAGTCCCAGCAGCTTAGAGTCTTCATCGATAAATCCATCAGTCAGTCAGTAACAAGTACATGTATATGTAAATACTTTATTTATTAATAGATCCCCAAACTGGACGTTTCAACAACGTCAAAGACAGAGGTATAACATTTTAGTTAAACATGAATACCTGAACACCCTCTTTGGTGCGAACACAGCATGCGTATAAACAGTTCGTACTCAAAAATAAAAAAATACTTGTCCTGACAATTCGTATATGCGAAAGTAGCTTTTGACTTCTAAACGGCTGGACGGATCGTTATGAAGTTTGGCAATGCGATATATTATATCCCGGGGAAGATAGGATACTTTCTTCATCATCATAATCATCATCCATCACCACGCGGATTAAACGTGATTGATTGGTTTTGAACAAAAATGTATATATCAAGCCATGGAGCGGTATTTTTAGAATTGTTATGGAAAATAACGGTTTGTTGAGTATACTGTGTCGTCTACGCTTTAAATGTAAAAAGAAATATAAAAACTATCCCACTATATTTCATCAAATAGCACCAATATCTAATGAAATAAAGTCACTAAGGAAAAAGAAAAGGAAAACAAACAGAATGGACACAAAGATCATTAGCGCGTCACAGAACTGAAGTGGCATGATACAATGAGCAATCAATTGTTCAGAAAATGCTACCTAATAATTACCTACCGCCTACGCCCCTCAGGCCCCCATCTAGGTGACGACCCGCTATGCCGAATGTTTTCCACTGAAATATTCGTCATAGCGAGTCGTCCCCGAATTTTATTATTATATCAAATTATCTCTAGAAAGTACGCTTGAAGTTAGGATTAAACCGATGGATGTGTAAAAAATATAAAAAATGAGTAAAAATTTGTAAGTAAGTAAGTATGTTTGTAACGATTAGGCTCAAAAAGTACTGGACCGATTTCAAAAATTATTTCACCGTTGGAAAGCTACATTTACACTGAGTAATATATGCTATATAAGATTCATCATCACTCATCACCGCGTGGGTGAAACCGCGGAGAGCAGCTAGTTATTATATAAAATGGTATATCAAGTGGTGTTTGTGCGACTTATGAGGTTTTTATTTACTTTTCTCTTATTTTAAATAAAAAGTAGAGTGTCTCGGGTGAAGAACTTATTAAGGCACTCAAACAATTAGTGACTAAATATAAAGGGAACCCCCTTCAACTTTTGTGTAACAATCTACCATTTCTATTTACTGTATACAACACAGTCTTGATTATCGCGAGTGTTGTGACAAAATTCGTCGTAGCAAGCCATCACGTCATCGGTACACCACCATCCATCTTAGGCCGTCGACAGACCGACTCCGAGACTCATCCCGTTAATTTGTTAGTGTGTACACACCCGAATACGTTGAGTTAAATAAGGCCTGCCAGGAATCGTGTAAGTATTATATCTAAGTCAGAAAACATAACTATATTGAATTATGACCATAATAATTGTTTCAAAATTACCAGTGAGATGCAAACTAGGCAGAACGCCTGTATCTTCAAAAGTGACAATGCCAAAATAATATTAATTATTCACCTATAGGGCTACTACCATTAATTTTTATTATAATATAAAATATCGACAAGTAATACAAAGATTATGTGTCATTACACAGATAGAAAACTCTGAGATTAGACATGTATATAGTAGGGTATATCGGTGGCCTTTGGGCGGCCTGGAAACTTCTACACTAGCTCCCAGCTTATTCACGAAGCCACACTGGGCACAAGTGCTGGATCACTGCCCATACTACAAGTCCCTTACAAGATCTCATTTATAATATTCAAATGTTAACATAAATTATGGTTTCTAATAAATGAGAAGAAACTGAGGTGCACAAAAAAAGATAAAAAATGTTACTTCTTTTTGTAACGCAAGGCTTGTACGGTGGTAGAACTTCTGGTGTCAGCCTGGCTAGCTACCATCTAAAAGTGTATTCCAGCAGCTGTCTTTGAGAGCCAGCATCGCTGACCATCAGTGAGATAGTGGTCAACTAACCTGTCAAGTATAAAAAACTTCCATGCGATAAAAATATAATGACCAAAATATACATATATTTATGTTTCATCTACTTCAAGTTAAAATACTTACGTATAGAAAACAAAACTGTAAAATCACATTAACGTCTCTCCGTCTATCGGACGGCGATCGCGCGTGTCCTGTCTTTGACGTTGACGGATATCCGGTCGCCAGATTATACCCGGCTTTTGTGGGAAACACCCGGGTAATCCTGCCAGACGAGATTTAACAGTTTTAAGTTTGTTTGGCCACCTTTTGGCAAATGTGTATAAGAAATTATGTACATGATGGAGACAACATCCACACGAGGTCTTCGGGCCCCGAACTAGACAGAGCCTGTACTATGGTGCCCTGATGACTGATATACATACTCTTATACATATACACACTCAGACACAGCTCAAACAGACAAGCCCGAATTGAACCCGGGACCAGCGGCTCAGAAGGCAGGGTTGCTTTGCTACCAACTGCGCCAACCGACCAGTCATAATGAAACAATAATTTTTGAATCTTTTTTTTTGCATCCATTCAAAGGCCTTCAGGTCCCAAACTAGGCATAGCCTGTACTATGGTAACCTGATGACTGATATAACATACTTATATACTCGTGCTATGCCCACCCAGCAACCATTTACCAAATTATATTTAGCAAATTTGCAATCTCGAAACCATTTCGTTATATTGGAAGCCCAAAGTCAAACTTTGCATCTCCTCATTGCTAAATGTGGAATTCATTGTACGAGTCTCAGATTACCCATAGATGCAATCCTTCAAGTGTTTACTCCGAAAAATAACAGAGGCCATAGCACAAACAATTTGCGAAAAAGTATTGGTATCGCGTCAAAGTATCACGCTTCCGCGTACAAACTATGAGATATCTGTGTCACAGTTGCCCTAGATAAATGACCTATAGAAATATAAAGGCCTACAAAAATAAGTATAGAGCATTTTTTTCTAATATAACAGGTTAATTTATTAGGAGAGATTATGGTATAGTAATCACCATTTCTTGCACTATGAAGGTGGCCTGTTATGCTGTCTTATGGAGGATCCCAATAATCTATCTATCCACGGTTTTCCTTACTACCGATAGAAATTTGACATAACGTCCATACAAAAAGTGTCAAATATCTATCTCTAGTAAGGTAAACCGGCGATAGATAGATTATTGGGACCGGCCGTTAGTTGGTACCACCGCGTACCAGATGTAATGCAGTGAAGCACTGAAATTACTGACCTACAAGGACTTAACAAACATGCCTCAAGGTGACCGTAGACCGCGATTCTGCTGCACAGAACTCAGGGGCGTGAAGCTCTGGGTGGCGCCGTAACTGTTATGGACGTGCATAACCTTATTATCAGGAGAATGACTTACCGAACTTGTTATTGCGCGACTTTATTCGCTATGACCATTCAAATATGTAACACGGACGTTACGATATCCTAAGGAAATTAAATTGGACACTTAATTTCTTGAACAGTAATTTCTTAAAGAATTTCAAAGTTGTATTGATTTCACGATCATTCCACGAAGAGACAGTCCTTTGGCTAGTAAATGATTGAAAATGTTAAAACGCCTTCCTTATTTTATCTAAACCTTAAAAGGTTTTCCTTCGGATTACACTCTTCCGTCCTCAAAACAACTAATCCACCGGATCAAATCTAACAACCTGACTCAGGACTGCTTACAAAATAACAGCCTGTATTATCACATCACACGACCCTTCTTAATGCCAAGAGGCGTCACCCTGTATTTGACGGTGACGGATGCGCCATTCCTGATACGGTTGTACCGATTTGATAGATAAGGGGAGTTGCATTATCATAATCAGAAGTTTGTTACAGTTAATAATTATATTCTTAGATAAAATACTATTTGGTATGATTGTTGATTTTAAATTCTGCCGTGCGATTCTCTAAGAGCAAACATCGTTGTATCGTTGACAACATCCGTGAAACAAATGACGAGATGACAAGGAACGTTGGAAAAACAACCTTATGTACAAGGGCGATATCTTATAAATAGAGATCGGTGAGCTCGTCGACGAGCGCATCGACGGAGTGGATTATCCAGACGCAACATATATATTTTATCATAGACATAAAGAAATACGTTTGTTAGGCAGTCATGCCATATTATTCTGTAGGTACATCTTTCGGTATCTTTGCATGTCTTTAACATTAGAACAAATTGTCTGGTTTCTGAAGTTCTCAACTATAACTTCCAGAATACAATGATGTTCTTTCGCACTACCACGTTACTCATCAATACGTATACTCTACAGAAACAGATATACAACCATATCAATTATTGCTTGGTAACATTCAAGAACTGTTCCCAAAATTCGCGAAGTCTCGACCAATATACAACAGTGTCTCAAGACAAAAGTCTTTGATCAGCGTGTGTTACCAGCGATGACTTATGGTACTTACTGAAACGTGGTCTCTTATTGTGGGCCTCATAAGTAACTTCAAAGTCACACAACAAGCTATGTACAGGGCTTTCTTGGGGTGTCTCTTCATAATTATTAATAAAAATACGGGATTACTCACGTAATATTTATCGGATAGGTCCGACTATAGTTTCGACCACATTCGGTAGCCTTTTTCGGTGTCTCTTCATAATCGACTCAGAAATAAGAAGATATGTAGATGAGCTAAAGTCACCGACATAGCTCGGAAGATAAGCCAGCTGAAATGGCAGTGGGCAGGGCATATAGCAGAGCAGACGTCCAATGGGGCTGGAAGGCTCTGGACTGGAGACCACGAACCGGCAAGCGCAGCGTAAATGGTGGACTGCGGCCCTCAAAAAAGTTGCATAGCGAAGCTGAAAGCCCGCCACGTCAAACCGGTCACTTTGGCAATGAGTGTGGACTATGTTCAGCATTGGACATCCTACGACTAAGATGATTTAAGAACCAATCGTTAAGTTTTCTTGCAAGATATACATGTCATTTGTCAGGCTTGAGAAGCTCTGCTATACTAAATGAGATAAAGCAGAGCCGTGTTTCCAGGAATATAATGTTCGTAAAGTACTAGGATTAAATTATCTAAGCCCGCGCTGTTAGAACAAAAGGTTTCCTGAAGTTAGTGGCTAAATAGTTAAAGACATTCTGCAGAGGCAACATCTACTGTCGTGCGATTATCTAATGATTCGTCGTTGCGATCGTCAACGATATCAAATACTTTATGAGATATCGCCCTTGTACATAAGTTTGTTTTTCCAAGGCTTCTTGTCATCTCGTCATTTGTTTCACGGTTGTTGT
This sequence comes from Selenia dentaria, assembly GCA_917880725.1. NCBI lineage: Eukaryota > Metazoa > Arthropoda > Insecta > Lepidoptera > Geometridae > Selenia > Selenia dentaria. The sequence goes on along the minus strand of OU862901.1, from coordinate 5,820,607 downwards.
TAAAGATGCAACGATGTTTGCTCTTAGAGAATCGCAAGGCAGATCGTTTTATCTTTAAAAAGTTCTCGTTCACATCACATATACATTCGTATGTCCACAATGTCTGTCTTTGTGATAATCCCTCACTTCCTTGACAAGTCGTCGGTTTAGTCGTGACAAATGGTTACCGCCGCAAATTGAGTTTGGATGCCGGCAGCCGTTTGCTCGTTTAATCATTCCCTTTTGGACCTTTCCTATTAAATCATTGTTTTGTTTCAGCTTTTCGTTTGCTATCATGACATTGGCAATAGCAATTACGAGAATCAAATTCAAAAATGCTATGCTCCTTTTTCTTTGATACAAAAGCTTGTCGCTGCTGAAGATAAAGTTGTGTAAGAGGATATACTTGAGAGCACGCAGATTAGTGTCTAGTTACTATGTAATTTGGAGTCTGCTCAATACAAACTTAAAGTCCCATCATCTTATCTGTTCAGAGGACAGCGTCGCTATTGGAGATATTGGGTATTGAAACCTAAGAAATTTAACTAGAAAAAAGATAATCAAAACATAAAACAGTATTTTGAGGCACTCATTAATCTGCAAATTCTTCAATTATAATCCTACTAATATTATAAACGCGAAAGTAAGTAGGTATGTATGGGTGTATACTGTAGTTCCGATTTAGCCCACCTTAACAGATACGTAGGTGGCACTATACTTTCAGATTTTCGTTAAATGTGCTAATATTCTTTATTATCATAGATATTGACCAGTAGTATGTCCCTAGGTTGTGTATAGCTTGTCTTGATATGTTGCTTCACACAACACAAACACATACGCTTTTAGAATTTGTGGTTGAGTAATACCTCCTTTTTAGCTTATTTGCCTCGAAAGGAATTTCCACATGTAGGTCTAACCGGGCGACACCGAATTATTCCTCAAATAGGGGCGCTGACGCACCACACCTCGTGTATTCACAATTGCTTATTACTTAATAGCTCATTGCTTCGACATTAGGGTTAAGAATTAGAATGGCTCTTAAAACCCAGCCTCACCATTTCCTGTGTAGACACGGACTCCCCAATTAATACCTCCTATTTAAACCAAATTTAGACTATAAGTATTAGACAAGAATTTTACGTTATTATCTTTGATGCTCTTTGTATTACAAGACTTTTTATAAGCGGTGTATACACGTTAACCTGACTTCAGTCATGACATCAGAGATACAAAGCATTTGCGAAAAAGTATTCGTATCGAAAGCGTCAACATGTCACGCTTCGACGTACATACTATGAGTTATCTGTGTGACGGTTGCTTTAGTTTAGATACTATATGACGTTTGTACTGTTTCACGTGAACGACACGTTACGTTACACTTACGCAGTTATTCGTTCGTGGTCCACACCACTCTTGACAATGAATATTGTCAGCGTAAACCCATACCTAGAGGCCTTTATTAATAAACGTTGCGTAAACATTAGGCGTAACATGCTTTGTCTTGCTTTCACGCGTGACATTTACTGCAAGCGAAAAATTGACAGATAGATGTTTTAACTACTCCGGGCTTATTACAAGTTTATTAATAAGGCCGAGAGAGCTTTGCGCCTAACTAACAGTAGTAAAAGAAAATAAGATAAGCTCAGTTAAAGCCCAAAGCCAAAGTTCTCTCAGTCATATCACAAATTTGTTAAATTAGCGTAAATATTGGCAGTCTTAAAGCATAACATTATCAGTTACATTTGTTTTACTCGCGCCTTTCTTTTCTACTGACTTACAAAAAGGAATAGGTACTCAAATCGACTGTTTTTTTAATGTTTTGTTATCTCACAACTTTCGACTGGGTGAACCGATGTGGTCCCATTAAAATTTCATCTAAGTCGGTCTAGTAATTTTTGAGTTACACTCCAATAACAGAATAGAATGGACTACTTGTACTATTACTTTGTATATTGTACTTGTTAAACATGCGTTATAATCACGCTGCGGGCCCATCGTGGTTTCATGGATAGCAGAATAGCTCGGACTCCATCTTAACTTATCCACTGTTGTAGAAAGAAATCGTCCGAGCCCTAGGTACTACGCAAATAAATACGATATTGGCCATTGATCGAAGTCGCGATCGTAACAAGACTTAGATAACCGTAATAAGCAGTTACAGTAGTTTTCGAACTCAGCTATGAACGTTAAAGAAAACACGACGCTCTTATGATTGTCAAATTTTATTTCATTCCAAACACTCTACCGTCACTGACCGCTGCGACTAAAATTTAAAAAACTCCTTACTGTGGCCCTAGCATGAATAACTGCGTAAGTGTAACGTATCCGTTCACGTGAAACAGTACAAACTGTCATGTATCTAGGGCAACTGTGTCACAGATCACTCATAGTTTGAACGCCGAAGGATCACGCGTTGATACTTTGCAATTTTTTTGCACAACGGCTTCAGGACCTTATAATATTCATTTGTTTTACTATGCACTACAATAAGTTTTACACTATTAAATGACGACACGGGCGAGTCGTGTGCTCAATTGTGCCATTTTACAGTTGCAATGCCACGCAGGGCTTAATGCTAAATACAATGCTCTCAACCCTCCGTCGTCTATTTGTAACCCACTATTCTGCCTGAAACTATTCCTTTGTATGTTTCACAAATCCACGTCGTTGTCTAGTAACTCTTAAAAACTCTTGCCCTGAAAACCCAGGACCTAGCCTGAAATGCTCATGTTATTGATTATCTATACAATGTTATTTCAAGACCCGACAGCATAATATTTTACTACCCAAGACGTAGAACTCACACGTATGTATACACACACACAAGCATATGGTGTACGCGTATGAGTGGCACACAAGGAAGGGTAAGAAAAATACTCGCAACGACGCGGAGTTTTCTTGGGAACAGAGGTGGCGTTGAGTCGATTTATTACGGAATATATTATGATAGTTAAATATTTAGTGAGCTTTAAGAATTATCGTTTCACAATATCCACTATTCAGTTAAGATTTTTAAATATTTTAAGTATAAAATAATTTTGATTAACGAAAATATATTTAAATTTATATATGTAATTTAAAAAAAACATCAAATACATAAGGTACTTAATTCACTTACTATATCCTTTTCGTTTTAATAAGCTTACTGATACTGATAAAGTTTTCAGAAAATGTTCTTATTTACGACAACGTCACGCTCTTCAGAATAATAAAGAAGGAATTCAATATTTGTTTTTTCTATTATTTCCACTTTTTTATTATTGGTTTATGGTAACAAATTTTCTATTCAATGTATTGAAACATAATTGTATTTTATACTTTAACCTAAACGAGCAATTCTTTTATATGTATATATAATCTGAGTCTCGGAAACGTCGCCAACGATTTTCATGAAATTTGTATGCAAGAGGTTTCGGGGCGATAAATCGTTCTAGCTAGGTTTAATTTTCATTATGGTAACTAGGGCCATCAGCTTAAACAACAACTAAACTGTTTTACCGGCACATCAACACTAATGCTACTTTGACAATACATGACTTTGTTATATAATTGATCTAAATATAATTTGCAAAAAACACGATTTACTAAAAAAAACAAGGAAAGTTTTGTCAACGAAATACTTATTATAGTATTTTTGCGGTATTTAAATTGTTCTATGTAGAATTTGTTAGTAACCACATTACAAAGACATAACAAAACATAAAGAAAAATATATTACTTTATAATTATAGGCAACAAGTATTTATAACATTGCAACCAAATTAAACATTTATGAGAAAAATTATCATATTCGCTTTCTGACAATCAAGTCTTTGTTCCACATGTCAAAAAATATCACTTCACACCGACTCTACACCTTCAAAAGCCTTTTTCTTCTATACCTTACGTATACATACGTCTTTGCCTGCGTCACACGTGATATAGCCATCTTTTTTATACGTTTCGCGTTAGAAAGAGAGGGAATGCGAGTTTAGGACTAACATTTTATATGTTGGCTGGGTCATGGATATAAAAATCGTTTTCTCGGCACATGTATAACCATAAATGTAAGATATAGGTGTAACAGCGTCGTAGAAAGCATTAGGAATCTTCAATAATAGAGAATAATAGCTCTTCCCGTGGTTATTTTAGAGGTTATTGTATTTTATAAATCGTTTTCTGACACTTTCTAGAAAGATATTATACGTTTTCTTGAGAATTTGTTCTTTGTTTATTATGAACGTATAAAGTTTTGATTATGTCTTGTGCCTTTTCAATTGAGAGGACATAAGGATAACTTGAAACATCACTATAAGGAATATACTTTTAACATAAAATTTGTAAATAACTCCGTAGATACCTAAACGATTTGAATACATTTATTGATGTATTAAAGATCTAATAAACAAAGGCCTTATGGTATAAGTGAGTTTTCTGGATTTAAAAAAAGTAAATGACTCATAGTACCACAATCTCAAAGAATATATCTGATCGTAATTTTCATTAGAGAATAAGACAGTAGAGATTGCCACGTATTTACCACGTAATAAATAACTAATTGCGATTCTAACAACTTGATCCTAAGCCATTACATGTACGTAAACGTACCATAAACGTATTACATAGAGTAAGAATAAAATAACTTACAGCAGTATTGTTTGTCCAACAGCACTGCCAACAGAAGGATGGCCTGGAATATGCCGCGTGGTCACGACCACGGGGTACCATGGCCATCAAACAAGGCTACGAGGTGAGATGTAGCATTGTTGACAAATGTAGTGTTGCTGTCGTAGTTACAATAATGAGAAGTAGCGTAGCTGTCTAGCGTAGCATTGATGTCGTAGTTACAATAGTGAGAAGTAGCTTAGCTTTCTACTGTGTAGCATTGATGTCATAGTTACAATAGTGAAAAGTAGCAGAGCTGTCTAATGTGTAGCATTGATGTCATAGTTACAATAGTGAAAAGTAGCAGAGCTGTCTAATGTGTAGCATTGATGTCATAGTTACAATAGTGAAAAGTAGCAGAGCTGTCTAATGTGTAGCATTGATGTCATAGTTACAATAGTGAAAAGTAGCAGAGCTGTCTAATGTGTAGCATTGATGTCATAGTTACAATAATGAAAAGTAGCAGAGCTGTCTAATGTGTAGCATTGATGTCATAGTTACGATAGTGACTAGTAGCACAGCTATCCAGTATGTAGTTTTGGTGTCGTAGTTACAACAGTAAGAAGCTTAGCTGTCAAGTGTTTGATGTCGTTACGATAGTGAGAAGAATCATATAGCTGTCAAGTGTAGTAAGGTGTTGAATTTAAAACTGAGATATGCAAATCACACATGTTATAATGCACAAGGTATGTATGTCTACTACTTCTTCATGCTGAGACCGCGGAATCATACATATCACTGAAATTCTACCAAAACCGGTGAAAAACTACTGCAATGTATACAGATACAGTCACGTATTTTTATAATGTTCAACTTCAATTTTAAAAACGCTTTTAATCATGGTCGTGATTAGATGAAATTGTTATCAACCAATGCCTTTATTTTGATCAAAACGTTCCCGATGCACGCAGTAGTCACTCACCGTTTCCAAAAGGCTTGTATTATTGCTCTAGTACTAGGATTTCATTATATAGATCATTACATTCCAAGCTGATGGCCAACTATGATCTCTATTGACATCAGGGTGTTTGCTAATTTCAATGGTCTCTCTTAAAATGTTTGACTAATGGCGGTTATATGCCAAGAATGTGAATCGTGGGTTACCTGCACCTGATTTACAGTGTACAGAGCTTCAATTTGTATAATTATTAATACTTACATTTGTTTAATTATTAGTTTGCTATGCTGAAAACAAGCCTTGTGTTTACGACATGCTAACGCATTTAAGTGCAGAGCGTAACATAAAAAAAAACAATTATTAAGGTTATGTTATTTTTGTTTGGTAACTGTTTTTGGCAATAAACATTTTTATTTTCATGACTGTATACAATTAATGGAAATTACTATGTTTACATATTCTATGTTTAAATAATGTATAGTGTTCTATTTCTTTGTTTATTTTAAAAGGCTAAATAGATACATGTCAAACTCTCTCTACTACAGAATAATCTCTACTTGATTGCTGTCAAATATGATTATATAGCGCTTAAATAAACGCGTTCCACGACGATCAATAGCTTAAGCATTAGAGCCACCATCATCACCAAAAGTCTCACCTCACACCCTCAAGTGGCGAGGGTCTTCTATGACAAAGAGCGTACATTTGCAACTGTCCCTTGCAGTGGCACGCCCTCGTTCGCTGTTTTGAAAGCGCAGTGTGTGAACTTTGTTAAGTATCTCTGTCGAGTGAGTTTTGATGAACTTCGTTTAATATCTTTTAAAATTGTGTTCTATATTTAAAAAATAATAAGAAGCGCTCGCAGCGGAGCTTGACTTGGCAACCTTAACCGATCAACAAGTTAAGCAACGCTTGCTGCGGTCAGGAGTTGGATGGGTGTGTGCTAGTGGCATTATTCAACTGAGCGCTTCCGTGCTTCGAAAGGCACGTTTTAAGCCGTCGGTCGCGGTTGTTTGTCTTAGAATAACAGTCGTTTAGGTTATGTCAAAAGCCTTCGGGCGGCTTGAAAACTTAGACATGGGCTGGACACTAACCTATCTACTAAGCCGCACTGTGCCCGTGTGGTGGATTATGGCCCAACTCCTGAGAGTAAGGCTTAAGTCCCAGCAGTGGGAACGTAATGGGCTGATTATGATAAATAGAAATACGTACGTTACAAGGACATCTGTTCAATAAATTAATAAAAAATTCGCGTGATACTTCTAGCCTTGATATGCCTACTTTAGTAATATTTTGGTAAAATCCCATGATATTGAATGAATGATGGTGTGCCGATATATATTTGGTTATAGATAAACTAAATTGTTCCGTCAGCTACTTTTAAATTATCGTTTACGCAGCCGAGAAAATATCTATGAATTAAACTAGGGGTCTCAGAGCATAAGCGACATAGCAAGTGAAATTTTAAATCACAATTCAAGACAGAATTCAAGAAATAACTCAAGAATTTTATTATTTACCCAATACCAACAGCCACCAACAATTTGGCATAAGAGCTCTTACACACGAGCGGCATGTTGCCAACGGCAGAGGTAACTGCAGCTGTCGACACGCGTCTACGGCAGCCGTCTAGACGGCAGTTGTTGACGCTTCGGCGGCAGCCGTCGACCGCGCGCTACAACTGCAAGTATTGGTGTAGGTCGACGGCAGCAATTACCTATGCCGTTGGCAACATGCCGCTCGTGTGTAAGAGCCCTAAATTAAAAAAAAAATTGTTGGGTTTTTATTTTTTAATTTAATTTTTCTTCCACACTACTCTTTGGTCCGTACCTTTTTTTAGATTTGTTTTTTTTTTAATATTAAATTTTTCTTAGATCTTTGTTCTCCAAACATCACAATAAACATTCTTAAGCTATGGTGGAATTGCTTAAAAACTAAAGTGAGTAAATTTTTTTTTTAAATTGTACATAAATCTATTGCTAGTGAACAATATTTCCTAATTTTATACTTATTTATACGCTATTGGCCAGAAGTACTGGCCTCAGGTTCACGCCTTTGCCGTATCCTTTTTAACATAGCCTTCACGTTCTCTTCATTTCGGTCTTTTATCGCCATTTTGAGATTATACTCTATGATTCGATATTCGGATGCTTTAATCGCCCGCCTGACGTAATCGCCAATCGCGTCCGAGCTGTCGTCGGCAAAATATGTGCAGCTGCCTGAGTGTTGTGACACTGCCACCACTGCATGAGAGACGCTGTCTCAGAGTTTCGTGACTCGCTCCAAAAGACATTCCGGTCAGCGCGCTCGAGTGGGACGGACGTGCGCTCAAGTGCTCCCCGAGAATATTCCGATCGGCCTAAAAGTGCTTGCGCTTTTAGTGCCGGTTACCTGTATCGTTTCGATTGAAGAGGATTCAGTGTTGGACTTCGCTAATAGTGGATTTTCTGTGTGCAGATTCGACGTCAAGCCACCGCTTCGTGTACCGTTCGGCGCACGGAGGCGTTCGGCTCGGCTCGGCTCGCGTCGCGGAAGAAGCGCGCTCTTGTAAGAGCGCTTCGACACATCAATCACCTATTGTTCATTGTCTAAACCGCTCTTCTCAGAGCGAACTCTAGTTTCGATTTTTAATTTTTCAATTTTCAAAGTCGAGTCAAACAAATCCACGCTTCACGTGGTCTTCTGGACGATCCTTGCGGTGTTAACGCCACCCAGTTGGGCGCGGACCCGGTGCGTCAAGCCTTTCCCTCCTGAGCGTGGGAGGGAACGGCTAAAACCGGACGGGCCTGCCTTCACCGGCCTTGGGGTCTCCCCTCGCCGACGGCAGGTATCTCCTTCCCACCCTACCCTATCCTACTCTCCTATTCTCTGGGCAAGTGTTTGGTTGGAAGCCGGGTTTTACTCGGTCTTCTCTCCTCGCCCCCGGAGCAGCTAGGGCCTCGCGTTTAGGCACACATCCCACTGCACAATAAGACTGGCAGAGGGCACACAGTAGGGACACCTAGGCACTCACTCTCCCGCCTGTACCCGGCGGGAGTATCACTCACCCCTCACTCGCATCTCGAGTATTCCCCTCGAGATGTCTCTACTATCTCCCTCCCCCGCTATGAGCCTCCCGCAAGGCGTTTCGCCTCAGGCGTTCGCCTCGTGGGTGTCAAATTGCTACCCGGACATGCTGTCCGAGTATCTCCAGTCCAATAGGGACTTTAAAGAGAGACCCCGCTTCACGGACTCCCAAATTCCCTCCTCCGGCTCCCTCCCTCCGAGGGCGCCCTTCGGTTCTTCGGCGTTCAAGCCGTTAGATAGCCCTCTCTCCCCCGACCCTGCGCCCTATGCGCCCCGCGCTCCCCGCGCACCTTTACCACCCCGCGATCGCTCTCCAGTCCTTCGGACTGAGTACGAACGCGCCTACGATTCGGCATCCAACTCGGAGAATGAGATGGATGTAGAGTTCTCCCGCTCCCGCGCTAACTCTGTTGGCAACATCTCCAACGACGGGTTCACTACCGTCGGAAAGAGAAAGCGCGTCCCCAAAGCCGCCTCAGAGGCTCCCTCCCCGCCACCCAAAGCGGCCTGCACCGCCCCGGGAGCGAAGCCATCAGGCTCTCTCGCTCCCACCTCCCGCGACCCTCTCGCTCACTCCGATGCTCCCGCAAGCATCGCCGCGTCTCAACGCGACGTCTCCTCTCACGGAGCGTCAGTTAGACGCGAGAAACCGCCGCCGCCTCTGTTCCTTCAGGACAAGGCGAAGTGGGACATGGTCTCACGACTTTTGACGGATCGTAAGATCCAATATACCAGCGCCCGCTCAACCCAACTGGGTATTAAAGTCCAGGTGCCTACCCCAAGCGACCATAGGGCGCTTACTCGACTTCTCAAAAACGAGAGCATAAGTTTTCACACTTATGCTCTCGAGGAAGAGAAGGTGTTACGAGTAGTCATACGCGGCGTACCTAAAGAGGTACAGACCGATAGTGTCCTCGCCGACTTGAAGGCGCAAGGCTACCCCGTCCGCGAATGCCACCGCATGTACAGTGGCAAGGACCGCAAACCCTATGACCTACTTTTGGTCATCCTCAGTCGCACGCCAGAGGGCAAAGCGATTTTTAATATTAAAACGGTTGTGAACCTCTCGGGGATCACCGTTCAACCCCCATTCCGAAACCGAGCGCCTGGCCAGTGTCATAACTGCCAATTGTACGGGCATGCCGCCCGATTCTGTTTCGCCCGCCCGAGGTGCGTCAAGTGCCTAGGGGATCACGGGACAGCCCAGTGTTCTCGCACAAGGGACTCGGCAGACCCACCTAGTTGTGTCCTCTGCGGCACACAGGGACATACCGCCAACTACCGCGGTTGCCCTAAGGCACCCCGCGTATCAAGTGGGCCGGCCAGGAGGCCTATTCCCCCTCCTCGCCCGGTCACTACCCGCTCACAAGGGAACGGCCCTAAGCCTAACCTTACCCCCGCACCGCAGGCAACACCTGTTGTACCCGCGCCCGCGCCCGCGCGCAACGCTTGGTCCAAGCCCTTGAGCATGGTACAAGCAAGCGCCCCCCTCACCCCCGCCCGCCCGCAGGCCTCTGTCAGCGCGCCGGCTCCTAAGCCCAAACCGCCGCTCGCTAGGCCTCCAATGGCTGGGCTCATGGATGCCCCAGGTCAATCTGACCTGGCAGCCGACATAGCCCTTGTCATGGACTACGCGATGGTCATAGACGTGGACGAAGTACGTGCATTCGCGCACAAACTTCGTACTGCTACAAACGACCAAGACCGCTTGCGAGCCACGCTCACACACGCGGGTCTAATCAGCGCAGTGAGGCGCTACGCCCTCCCCAGCGTTTCTTAGGTATCATCCAATATGGATAGTACACCGAAACGAATTAAGCCCCACTCAGTCACCGTAGCGACTTTCAACGCTGACGGCCTCTCTAGTCAAAAGGACGAAGTTCACGAATTTTGTAAGACCCATCAGGTCGATATCCTATGCGTGCAGGAGACCTTTCTGAAACCAGGTACAGCGAACCCTAGGTTTGCAAATTACCGTTTGGTTCGTAATGATAGAGTGGCCACCCCAAAAGGTGGCACTCTCATCTATTACAAAAGAGCTCTGCACTGTATCCCAATTGTTACTCCACCACTTAGAATACTAGAAGCCTCTGTTTGCTTTCTAGCGATGTCAGGTCATCAACCTGTCATCATAGCCTCATGTTACCTCCCCTCTGGTAAAGAACTATTACAGACAGACTTGGAAGCCCTCTTCTCTCTAGGAAGCTCCGTCCTTCTGATCGGTGACTTCAACAGTAAACATGTCATATGGAACTGTACTAGTAACAATAGTAATGGTAAAATCCTTGAAGGCTTGGTCAGCCACTTAAACTTTGATATTCTCTCCCCTCTGGAGCCCACAAGATATCCCTATGTTGACAACCAACGACCAGACATACTTGACATAGCACTTCTCAAGAACGTCACCCTCCGGTTGCGCTCTATAGAAGTGTTACACGAACTGACTTCAGACCACCGCCCTGTATTGTTGAAATTAGGCCCCGACCCGACGGACATAACCCCTATCACTAGAACGGTAGTGAACTGGAAGCAACTGGGGGAATCCCTCCAAGCTATCAGTTCACCCGCTCTCGATAGAATCCCCGATGACATACAGACAGTAGAAGACGTGTCAATTGCGATCGAGGCTCTCAGTGACCACCTCCGCACCGCAGTAGGTGAATCCTCAAAGCAGGTCCAAGTGGCGGATGGTCGCCGCTTCGAACTGCCCGAGGGTGCGAGGAGATTACTGACAGCTAAGAACGCCGCCACTAGGGCGTATGACTCGATGCCAACCCCAGAGAACAAAGCCACCATGCGCTATTTACAGCGTGCTGTAAGGAAACGCATGAGTGAGCTGCGTGATCAAAGGTGGGACGACAAACTGTCAGAGATTGAGCCAACTCACCAGGCATACTGGCAGTTGGCTCGAACTCTGAAATCTGACGGACAACAGACAATGCCCCCACTCATTAGGCCACCTCCCCTCTCCATAGCGTTCCTTGACGAAGACAAAGCCGAGTGTTTAGCTGATAGCCTTGAGGCTCAGTGTACTCTAAATGTAGATCACGTCGACCAGAAACACCTCGATTCGGTGGAATCTGAAGTCGAACGCAAAAGCTCTATGTCCATCTCTGACCTCCCACTCCTCCCACCGGTAAAATCATCCGAGGTTGTGTCTCTGATCAAGAGCCTCAAGACCCGTAAATCCCCTGGTGCTGATGGTATCAGCAACAAGGTGATTAAACACTTCTCAGTCCCACTAGTCCATCTCTTAGTTAGCATCTTCAATGCGGCTATGAGCAACTGCTCCTTCCCAGACACTTGGAAGCATGCCATTGTCATTGGTATTCACAAACCAGGCAAACCGGCAGCCGAGCCCTCCAGCTACCGTCCCATAAGTCTCCTCAGCTCTCTGGGGAAGATTTACGAGCGGCTCATTGTGAACCGACTCTGGTCCCACGTTAGGTCCAATAACCTCCTTCCCGATGAGCAATTTGGTTTTAGAGCCAAACACTCTTGCGTCCAACAAGTGCACCGCGTAACGGAGCACATCCTAGGCGGTTTCAATAAGAAACCAAAGCCCCAAGGGACCATAGCTGTCTTCCTCGACGTAGCGAAAGCGTTCGACAAAGTCTGGCACAACGGCTTGATATTCAAGCTGTACCAACTGGGTGTGCCAGACCGTCTTGTACTCATCTTACAAGACTTTCTCAGGGATCGAACGTTTAGCTATCGCACCGAGGGAACGCTCTCCTCCCCGCATCCCATTCACGCAGGTGTCCCTCAGGGCTCTGTACTCTCACCCATTCTCTTCTCGCTGTACACCAGCGACATCCCACGATCTGAACCTAATGTTCAGATCGCTCAGTTTGCGGATGATACTGCAATCTACTCTACTGGCTGGTTCAAGGTCAGGCAGAGATGCGCCATCCAACGAGCCATCACCGTAATCGGTGCATGGTTTCGTAAATGGCGGATTGCAGTAAATCCTAGCAAAAGTGCAGCAGTGTACTTCACTGAGACCCGGCGAAATCTCATGCCGTCACCCATAGTCCTATTCGGCGAACCCATCCCTTGGGCTAAATCTGCCAAATACCTGGGCGTCACCCTTGATTGCCAACTCACTTTCGCGAAACACATCCAGATTGTTCGCAATAGGGCGGCCTTCATTATGGGTCGTCTTAATCCCCTCATAGGCAAAAACAGTAAAATGTCTCTTAGAAATAAGACGACTCTTTACAAACTTTGCATCCGCCCAATCATGACTTACGCATCTGTAGCGTTCGCCCATGCTCAGAAACACGACCTCCACAAACTTCAAGTGATTCAGAATCGCTTTATGCGCAGGGCAGTGGGCGCTCCGTGGTACTTGCGGAACGCCGAACTGCACTGCGATTTCACCCTCCCCTCTATTACGCAGTATATGAAAGACTGCTCCCGCCGCCACTTCGACAAAGCTCCCCACCACTCGAATCCCCTCGTGGTCGAAGCGGCGAACTACTCCACTGACATAACCGATCCCCACTTCCTTCCCCCCCGTCGCCGTCCAAGGCATATTTTGGGTGACCCGGACGACCCCATCGCAGCCGTTACTTCGGCAGCTTTAGCGTCGTCCCAAGGGAACCCCGGTAATGGTTGTAGACCCGACCAGGGCTGTGATCCCGATCGCATTGTAGGCTCCAGCCGAGATCTTCTTCGCAGCCCCAGTCGCAGTCGAGGTAATTCACACACACACGATTGTAGTCCCAGCCACGGTGCGGGTGGGAGTATACACCGCGGCCCCGGTCGCGATGTATCCTCTGGCCCAGCAAATGGCTGCGGACGAGGTAACACTGGTTTTCAATGTAGTCCCAGCCACCATGGCTGTGGGCGAGGTATTACACACTCTTATTGTAGCCCCACCCAAAGTACAGTCATGAGTGCACAACGCGACGATCCTGGTCGCGGTGTGGACCCATGTCGCGGAAATGGGAGGAGGCGAGGTACACAAGGTTATGATTTAGTGGTAAACACAGTCAAACACCGAGCTCGCCGGCGAGCTCGAGGCAAAAGCTATGTCTTGGTTAGATTCTCTCCAAATAGTCGTAGAGTTAAAATTCATAGGGCCCACTTTCAACGGTACACTTATGTACCGGGGCGATTCTCTCCTACTCCCCTCTCTCCTGGCGACGGCCCAAGCCGAGGTCCGTACCCTAGTGGTGCCCTTGAGCAAGTCGCCTACTCCTCTCCTTGCGGCGAAGCGTCTTCAACGCTCGCCTTAGGCGGTGCGCCCTCTGCGCCCGCATCTGGCTGAGTGCCATCTGCGCTCGCCAACCGTCCGGTGACGCTGTAAATGCCGGTAGAGGCAAACAGCATTAGTCCGTTCTAAAAAAAAAAAAAAAAAAAAAAAAAAAATGACTCGCTCCTTCGTCTGGATAATGAACACCGTTTCGTAGGTCAAACCCTGTGCTTCGTATACTGTTAGGGTGCATGAACCTTCCCCTGATCCGTATCCTTTGCCGACTAAGAAGGATTTTTCCTCCTGTGTCAGCGCTAGATATAGGATTTTCGTGAGGTCCGTTGGGATTTTACACCTGTGTACCGTTCCAGCTTCAGGGAATGGACTCGGGATCTAGACGAGTAAATACCCGGATACACTTCGCTGAGTGGTGAGTGGTGGAGAAATGGTTAGGTTAATTTTACGTGATAACGTCATAGACAAACGGAGCGCTTAGGCGTAACGTGACAACATAACGTGACAAGGAGTCATGCTTTTTCATGCGTGACTCAAAAACTACTGGACCGAATTTGATGAAATAAATGGGACCATACGGGAAGCACCAGCTTTCAAACAAAAACAATTTTGTGAATCAGTTCGCCCTATCGAAAGTTATGAGGTAACAAACATAAAAAAAAAACAAGAAAAAAAACAGAGGCATCGAGAAACTCCTCTTTTTTGGAAGTAGGTAGAAAATTACTTCATTTCAAATATTTTACATAGGTGTATGCCCTAATCATTACAGGTTTTATTTTGTAGCACTAACGCTATCTGAAACCAAATTTTGCAATTTCAAAGAGTTTTAGCATTTTGACGCAGTTACTTTTATTTCATACTAGAATACCCCAGGTAAAAGTAATCATAAGAAACTAAAGTCCGAGTCTGACTCGCGCATGATGGGTTCCATACCATCTTCTTCTTCTATATAATATAAAAGCGAAAGGTCACTCACTCATCACGAAATCTCAGAAACTAGTGCTCTCTAAGACGGGATTTTATGAAATTCGACCCCTAATTGAAATCTGACCCATTGAAATCTGTAATTACTGTATCCCGCGAGGCCACGTAAGCGAAGCCGCTGGCGGGTCAGCTAGTTATCTATAAAAACGGCAAAAAATCATGTCTGTTGTATGTGAGCCTCTTTAAATATTTATTTTATTCTGTTTTTTTTAGAATTTGTTGTTATAGCGGTAACAGAAATACATCTGTGAAAATTTCAACTGTCTAACTATTACGGTTCATGAGATACAGTCTGGTGACAGACAGACAGACAAACGGGCAACAGAGTCTTAGTAATATGGTTCCCGTTTTACCTTTGGGTACGGAACCCCAAAAATGACAATAGTTTATATAATCCTTTATCGCTTTAAATTAAAGTGCTTACGGGGAATAAGCACTTTAATTTAAAGCTTTACTTTTAATTATTTTAAATTTAATTTAAATTCTCTTCATTCGATAAATAAAGTAACCTAACACAATTATTGTTTTTAATCTATAAGGCTCATGTAAAGAGGTCAAAAGGAAATATCGAGAAGTATCACGTTGGCTTATGTGTGCATAACACACGCCATAAGCCGCATAATATAAGCCAACGAATACTTCTCGATATTTCGTGGGGTTCAAAACTACTCGTATTATTGATCCTCACAGAAGAACTGAAGCTAAGGCAAATATACTAGTTTACGTGTTAAATTATTCTTTGCAGTTTTATTCCTAGACACGGCAAAACACAGAGGTCAATGACCGCTTGACGTTACAGTTTTTACTAGCTCAGTCAGCTACAGACAGAAAAAAAGTACCTGACACGGCGTTTATTTAGTTTATTTCTTGTCTTTATTTAGTTTGACTGTTATGTATTTAGGTACACTTGTCTGTGAAGAAAGTATTTGTAGAGATCCTTTTTTTTAAATTATGATATGCATACTTTTTTATCAGTAGTTGGGTGATGCATTCGGAAAGCATTGTGTTCCTTTATAAATGGGCCCGTACTCTTGTACGTTTGCCTGTTCTCAAATTACTTGTTGCTAAGTAATTCCTCAATGATGTAATTACTTGACGATAGAATACAACATAAAATCTTATTTTTCAGTCGAGCAATGAATGTTACTTACTAAAGTAAAAAGTAAGTAATACTTATGTATTACTTACTCAAGCTAGTAAGACATAACCCTATCAAAATTGGATGTATCTTTTTACACTTTTATTAGGTTATTGTCATGGGATTTAATTTTTCAGACTTGTGTGCGAATGTCTATTTTATACATCTTCACTTTCACAATAAAAACGAAAAATTGACGTGTTCTCACTGCTTAAGCAAAGGAAATGGTTACTATTAATTATTTATTATATTATCGGCTAAGAATTCTAGCCTTCAGTTGTATCAGGAACCAGACACAATAGAAAATCTATTGTTATCCTGGTAAAGACAGCTGACAGTAAAAGAAATAGTGACTATTATTCGGCTAAGCCTTCTAGGCTTTGATAGTTCTAACTTCAGGCATATACTAATCTATAGAATTAAAATCGTTGCTTAAGGAATTACTTTTACATGTTTATAAATACGGTAGTAAGTTACGTTTACAAGGTTAGTCTATTTATATTCATCTATCTATATATTAATCCTTGTAATCCTTGATGTAAGCTATTACAATTCTAAAGTTTCGTCTTTACTTAATATAAGTTTATAATGCTGAATTTAGCTTTTTACCAGAAAAGTCACGTGAAATATATCTTAAGCCTTAAAATTATTCAATAATTGGCGACTTTCAAAAGGTGCTAAAACTTATTCTGAGACTGTATATGTTCTGACAATAGCCACAGGGCTATTGTCATACTTTATGGAATTATCAACGACGAGGTAACCGACGAGTACCCATTGTCTTAATTGTATGTTTTACCTATAACCTGTAAGACTTTTGCTCGCTGGTAAAAGTGAAAAGTTGATATCACACGGGAGCCAATTTTTTTGTCTGGTGCCTATAAATAACTTACTTTACTAAGAGACCGTAGCACAAATAATTTGCGAAAAAGTATTCGTACTGTAAGCGTCAACGCGTGACACTTCGTTACAGAAACTATGAGTTATCTATGTCTCTGTTGCCCTAGATAAAACAGTTTGTAAAGGAAAGGTTTTTTTTGTATGGACCTTGGTTTTTTATTCGGAGTGCAATGAACAAGCTTATATCAGATGTCAAATAGAAGAAGTTACATTTTATTTGTATACACATCCAAATTAATTATTTTTTATTCAAACATTTAATGTAAATAAGCTTTGCGAAATTGCATGTTTATTATCTATAACACGTCACATGTCATTTCTGGCGATCAACTCATTCCTGCGTGTTCATGCATCAGCAATACAAAACAATGGTGTTACAAGCAATTTCCTTGTTAAGAAGTTAAGTAGTTTTTGACACTACTTTACCTAAAAGTGTTATCAAATCAGTATCTTAATCCTAAAACGCCGAAAGTAGGTCAAAAAATCATCACTGTTTGCAGCCCGTCGCAGTTTACGTCAGAACCTTACATTATGTCGGATAGATGGCGCTATACCAAGCTATTACCGCGAGACGATATTCGAGCTTTTACGACGACAAACATAAAGGAATTCGAATATTGTGACCTATTTTAGTTTGTAACCTGTATGCAACGTTATCCGTGATTTATACAGTTTCAAAGACTATTATGAATAGAAATGTGTTTTCGAACATCAATAGTTTATGATTTGCTTTTACGATATACATATTTACTTATATTAATATTACAAGGATCACGTAGATAGCTAACCTACCCACATGTTGTTAAAGGTAGACGTATAGCACAAACTATAATCTATCTAGCACAACTGTGGTGTACATAACTTGAGTTTTTTTGTTCTATATAGGTCAACGATACGATTAAGTTACACTTACGTAACGCTTCTCTTATAATATAAATTTGGACCAAAAAATCTTGTGATCAGTTATAGACCAATAGCCCTACAAAGCATTTCCTCGAAAACCCTAGAAAAGGTTGTGAGTGATCAGTCAACTCATTTCTTGGAAAACATCATATAATATCAAAACATGCTGTGTCATTGCTATCTAGTATCGTCTCTAACCACGTTGAAAGTGGGTATAACTTTATAGCTATAGCTATATTTCTAGATTTGGCTAAAGCATTTGACACTGTCTCCGTCGGCTTGCTTCTTAAAAAGTTGGAAGCTGTTGGTGTTAAAGAAGTAGCTAATGAGTGCTTTAGAAGTTACTTGAGCAATCGTAGGCAATTCATTAAAATAGGATCTCGCTGTAGCAGTCAGCTTCCCGTTAATTTCCGAGTTCCCCAAGGCAGTATCCTTTTTTTTTTTTCGCAGTTTAAGGTTTTGACCCTGATCACCAGCTCCAGGTAGAGCTGGTGTGCGTGTGGGAGTCTACGCCAGAAGGGCGGCATACCCACCAAAACTCTGCGGTATTCCATCCTCATCGACTATTGGCGGGGGCCGTAGGACCACTTGCGTTATTCACCACAGCCCCCACCGACGTCGCTGCCTACTTAGGCAGGCCCAGCCTCTGGGGAGGGTGTAAAGAGCCCTCCCCATTTCCGCCTCGTGAGATGCCCCGGAACACAGGGTACATCCACACCTCGTGAGGACCTAACCCTGATGGGGGGCACTAGCCGTCTCTACAGCCCAATGCCCCAGGCCCTCGGAGCGGAGACGGAGTGCGAGCTCGATTGGCTCGCCTCCGTGTCCGCGCCCTCCAGCCCAAGGCAGTATCATTTTTTTTTGTCCCGGGGAAATCCTTTATGGATACCACCTATCACGGGGAGGTAGTTGGTTATGTGGGAGTCCGTATACCCACCAAAACCCCGGGGTGTTCCGTCACTGCCGCTTTTGGCGGGAACGCGGGACATATTTTACACACGACCGCGACCCGCCGCGGCTGTCCGTTGCCGGACCCTTCTCTTCGCGGCACGCCAGAACACATGGCGCGCCGCAACTGCCTCGGAGACCAAACCCGCCAACAATGGGCGCCAGACTTCCCCGTGTCTGGATGCCCGTGATCTCCCTGCGGTGGGTCGAATACGTCGCCCCACCGCCTGCTACGTCAGCCACAGAGGATAACCCCCCCGCGACCCCACCTCCTCGAGTCAGCGCCGAGCGCCCGGACCCCACCTCCTCGAGCCTGCACCAAAGTTTTTTTTTTTTTTTATTTATTTACAATAGTAATATACACCTTCACAGTTTATTAACCAAAGCGGTGCTACACTAAATATTACGAGTACTATGTACATTAGAAGTAAAGATTTGGAAAATACAATATTAGATTCGTAGTTAATTAGTTACTTATTATATTTCAATTAAAATTAGTACAAATGTAAAATTATGACATGTTTTCACAGATCGTATGCGCCGTTTCTGTAAACTTCGCCAGACTGCAATTAAAAATGTCTATGTCTTGTGCTACTGCATTCAACAATTTTAGAGCGTGAACCATGGGGGCAAACTTGAGTAGGTTCGTCCGGCAGGGCGGCAAACTGAAAGTAGGCATGGGCCGGCGACGGTCGCTCTGTCGGGTACGCAAAGCCGCAGCTCCGCCACCACCTCGGGGTGGTGCGTCTGCCCGCGCAGCACGCGACATACATACCTGCAGAGTGCGACGTCACGCCGCACGCCAAGCTTGTTGTAGCCCACCATGCCGAGCACAAACAGGATCGGGTACATCAGTGGGTATAATGGGTACACGCCGTACTCTTTTAGGTACAGGAAACGGGTGAATTTATTTTGGATTTTCTCCTACATAACTACCTACATATAAATCCTCATGGGGATTCCAAATAATTGCATTCGTTTCCAGCCGACTTCGAAATTACTCGCGTACTATTTAAATTCCTTACAGTTCCTCAGGATGAAACCTAAATTCCTATAGGACTGTCCGCATAACTCAATAATGTGCTTACGAAACGTGAGATCGGCCATCATCCGCACGCCCAAGTCTTGCAAGCTTTCGACCCGCGACATCACCGCACCGCCTATCTCGTACTGATACTGTAATGGCTTCAGCCTGCGTCCGTAGCTGATTACCTCACACTTAGCCGCGTTAAAAAACAGCTTATTGGTAGCACTCCACCGCACGACAGCGTGTATGTCTCGCTGAAGCCGCTCGCAATCCGACCTGTCTGCTACAGCCAGGAATAGCTTAAGGTCGTCCGCGAACAAGAGACATCTCGCGGCTTCGACGACTTCCGGTAGGTCATTAATCATAACAATATAAAGTGCTCGGCCCCTCCTCGAGCCTGCGCCAAAGCGCCCATGCCCCACCTCCTCGAGTCTGCGCCATAGCGCCCGGACCCCACCACTCCTATGTGGACTTGGCGGCCAAAGCCCATAGGAGCGGCCCCGCCTGAGCCGGCCAGCGCACCACAACGCCGGCGAAGCCCCTGGGTTCCTCTTGGCTTCACCGTGGTGATCCAAGCCACGGCTACAGAGCCCCCCGCCACGTCAATGCGGGAACCCTTCGGGGGGGCCAAGGCAGTATCCTTGGTCCAACCCTCTTCAAGTATGTTCTTCACTCAATATTCAGTCAATATACAAGCATGGTATATACCATGCTGTCCTAAAAAATATGCCGACATTACCTCTTATGCAGAGGATACAGTCATAGTATTTCACGGTAAATAATGGAGTGTCTATAGTTGCGCTGAGAAGGGACTATGTAATATTAGAACTTTGCTTGATAAAACTTGTTGACACTAAATATCGTAAAAACAAAATACCTAGCATTTTCTAAAACTTGTGTTGGTAGCCCTCCTGACGAAAGTGTTCTTAAAATACAGTCATGTTCTCAAGAGGAGCTGGCTCTTCTCACAGCAGGTCTAACATCTTTGTGTTCATTTACTCAAATCGAACTTGTCAGTAAAATAAAGTATTTAGGGGTAATTGTCGATGAGTCAATCAAGTGTGCTCTTGATTATTATATAGCATATAGTAGAGTTGTCAGGTCGCATAAGAAAATTGATGCAAGTAATGAAAAAGCTAAGGAACTGCACGCCGTCAGAGGTGCTACGACAAGGGTATATGGCCTTAAGCAATATTGCAAATCGATCTAGGTTTTATTTTAGTAGAAAGAGCTCAAAAAAAACCTTTTACCTAGGTTTGGCTCCCAACAGATACTCTCCATAAAGAGTTCATAGTACTACGAATGCGTCAGCTGTTCGTCTTTTCAGCAACTATAAAAGCCCATAGAACCATAAAGAACCACCCTGATTCTAATAACTAAGTTTCTAAACAAATTTACCGACTACCTACACCACTTGACTCATTTCTATTAGCCCGAAGAAGTCAACGTATTTCTAATGAAAACACCTAAAATAAAGTCTGCAAAATATGTCCCATTGAAAGCTCTAGCGTATTCGTATGTAAGAAAGTAGTCCGGAATTAACTTTATACCTTGCTTTATAATGAAACAGAAAACCTTATATAAAATTATTATAAAGTGGTACAGTTGAGGCAACTCAATCCTAATACATACATTGTACACACACATTTACTCTCAAATCACTCACACACACCTATCTGTAATTGAGGTTAAACTAAAACATTATATTTAATATTTTTTTATGTTAAAAGTTGTAAATACCTGTAGTAACATGTGAAACTAATTATCATACTTTTCTGTTTAACAACTATACTCCTAATTTGTCCTAAGCATTCTAAAATTTAATACATATCTAGTTTTGTGAGATCCAGTACATTAACTTTCCTCATTATAATGCTATAGCCATGTGTATTGCATTCCGTAATCTAAGCCCAAAACACAGGCTAACGCCTCGTTTCGGTCTTGCTGAATTCTAGTGTTTAAATCTCATAGCCAATGTAAGTGTAACTAAGTGTACTTTACCTTACTTGTATTATAAATAAATTTATTTATTATTTACTTACGCAAATTTTCGTGCTAGGGCCATGAAGTGCATCTAGACGATAATCTGTGGCCTTCGATTCCTCTCAACTCCCGCTGTCTCCAATCTCGACAATTTACGCAACCACCGAACACAAATCACTCCCTTCCTACTACACCCCTTTAACTAAATAATAAATAATGCTAGACAAAGGGTAGTGGTCACTACGCTAAATACGGGCAGATAAGGTGGATAAATCAGTTTAAGTTTGTGACACACGGGTGTAGCGCTTAGACAACTGTACTGTAGGGTAAAGTAGTAAGTAAATATCCCCGATATATACTTACTACTTAACCCTTCATATAACATACATCTTTTCTTTATAATTTATATGAGAAGAAAATCAAGTTGGCAGCATCCTGTATAAAAGGAGGATGATTTCTTAACAATGGGACAATATTTAATTGTAATCCCCTATCTATATAATATATATAAGGGAACCTCTATTTCTCCTGGTCACACTATAACCAGAGGACAGCTTTACCAATTTCATTATATTTTTTTTAAATGTTTTATAATACTTCGTAGAAGATTCTTAAATAATAAAGTAAGAAAAGATGGGAGGGTATGGCAAGCCTAAAGGCTCACTTATTACGCGATGAACCCATATTTTTTCTGATGACGCTATAACTTAAAAACGGATAGAACAATCTCGCTAATTCGTTGTTGTTATTTATAACAAATTTCATATACATTTATATTGTGTTAGTAATATCTTACAAAATCAGGCGATTGTTTAAAATCAAAATTAAAATTAAATTATAAATAAATTAAAATTCGTTGTTGTTGTATTATTTATTGTCAGGAAAAGGTTCTTATGAAAGAAAAATCAAAAACAGAGGGGAGGTAATGGCGAGGCCGAAGGCCGAGCCTACTACGCGAACGAAGTCGCGGGCAGTAGCTAGTATCCAATAAAATAGGTATCTCAATAATTGCATTTATGAAAATGTTTTTTTCTACCGGATTCAGTTTGCCTCGTTACATTTAGTAGAAGTTTACTTCCTCCAGCTTTTTGCTCGGATCACATACTGTTTATCCGTGTGTAGCTGTTTTAAACCTGTGCCTTCGAACACTTTCTAGACACTTGACTAGTCACTTGCCCCAGGGCTACCCGCAAACACTGCGAAATCAGTCCGGCGTGTTACATACAGTATTTATTAAGAGATGGTTACACCACACTACAAATTTCATTTCATACCTGATCCGAATAATATAAAATTTTGGGTTAATAAGTTTTTCGTTGAACTTGTCAAAGCAAACGTTACTCTACAAACGGAATAAAAACGATGAATAAGTTAATTAAATTTAATTTAATTTGAAACAAACTTGATAAAACATACAATGCTTCTTTACATGAGCGAATCAGTAATGAGGAGATCCGAAACAAACGAAAGTCATCAACAAAACCCAGAGGAGAGCTAGTTGAAGTGGCAGCAGGATACATATCACGCAGAACTGATGCCCGAACTTGGAAGATTCAGGAATCTATGACGGACCAGCAAGCGTCCACCGACAAGGTGGACATGCGACCTGATAAAAGTCGCAGGATGTCGTTGGATATAAGCCGCTTTCTACTGTTGGTTTTTTAAATCTGTGAGGGAGGCCTATATTTAATGGACGTCTTAGGGCTGAAAGGGTGTTGATAAGGAAATAATAAATTAATGCAAAACATTCTCATATAATTGGCCAGGCCGGTTGGCGCAGTTGGTCGCACCCTGCCTTCTGAGCCGCTGGTCTCGGGTTCGATCCCCGGACAGGTCAAACATTTGTGTGCATGAACATGTCTGTTTGATCTTTGTCTGGGTGTTTATATGTATATAAGTATTTAATATCATATATAAGTATGTAATATCAGTCATCAGGTTACCATAGTACAGGCTCTGCCTATTTGGGACCTGAAGACCTTTGTGTGAGTGTTGTCCCATATTATTATTATTATTAATTAGCTCAGAACTATTGATGCAACAATAAAAAAATAAATGTTATAGCATTTGAAGTACTCGTGTTTAGGAGATATTTATTCATCACACGTGCGCCGGACGTGTTTAAAAAAAAATATTAATAATAATATAAAAAATAATACTTACAGATTATTAATAAAAACTTAAAATATGCTTTTGGTGCCAACAACTTTGTATAATTCCAATATCATCGTCTCAGGGTTGTCCAAAACTAATATTTTAACCGTGTCAAAGTTCCAACGGTCATGATTCACCGTGGCCACGCGGTCGGGACAAATCGACTGTAATTAATGATAAGTCGGACTTCCCCAGAGATATGGTAATGTAAGGTATTTGTGTAAGTGGTCTATACAGAAGTGATGAAGTTGTGCACATGTATTCCTTAATGTACAATAAATTGTCTCAGTTACCAATCTACATTACCTATAACTTGTTCTTAAAAAACTTGTTTGTTTTTTTCTAAACTAATAGCATAGCAAAAGTATTTTATAAGTTAAAATAAAAATATTGATATGTACCAAAGTGTATCTTTAACTGGATCTTTTGGAAATCTAAATCACACCCAATCGGGAAACTAAACGAGTAGAGTGGTAACACAATTGAGTTTTGCATACTATTAGCAAAATCTCTCGTAAAACACTTAAAAAGAGGTGTTAGAGACTGCTCTTTCGTGAAGGGCGAGCGTGGTCTCCTTTATTTTGCATATACTCAATTTTTTACGCAATCTAATCGCACAAACGGTATTTTTGATTTTTCATCATACTCAGTATACACAGCGAGTGACACTTGTCGACTGATTTTGAATTTGACAAGTGAAATCCCTGCTCGGGTTAGAATTTTTGCTTCATGAATTTTGACGTATTAGGCATTAGGCATCTGGAAACTCTAGAGATATCTATGGGTTAAATATTCATACTTTGGCAGGACTCAATTAAAAAGAAAGAAGTATTACAGTACTTTATTCTCCGTAAATGATTACAGAACTAATGTTTTAAAAGTTTCAACGCCATGATTGATCCATGGTTAGAAACAAGCGTTCCCGTTTTAGGTATTTAACCATTTTGTTATTTTACCCATGTCTTTGTGACCACTACAGTGAGAAAAACTGAATAAATCTATATAGTTAATACAACTAGGGAAATGATGATTCACGTGAAAGAAGGATAATAATTAATATAAGATTTTTTATTGCCACTTATATATAACCGCCTATATGAATTTGAAACTCAAATCTATACCAATAACATTTAACTGAATTGTCAGGATACTAAAAGTAGTTTATTAACAATTGGATTAATCCTTACTATACCGTGATAATGCAAACAAAAGATTTATGAATGAAACCGACTTATATATACGTCTCTGGGACGCAAAGGGTTAAAGCATACGCAAACACCACATAGATATTTATTTCAGTTAGAAAGCTACTTTCAAACGTAGAATAGTAATGTTACAGTAAGCAGACTACACAGATATATATATACTTAACTTATAATTATATATATATTATATACAGACTCAATACTATAACTTTATATACTTACCCCAGTAGCGCGATAAGCTGACCACAGCCTGGATATCACATTTTGCCTTGGGCCCAGAGCCTCAGCAACGACGCAATGAATAGCATCGTTTTCTGATGATGGCGTGGTATAAAGGTAAAAAGCTTACACAACCAATCGATACAAGACAAGTACAATTTGAAAAAATTAATACCGACTTATACGGCCCACACGGGAAGCACCGGCTTTTAAACAAAAAAAAAAATTTGAGAATCGGGTCACCCTATCGAAAGATACGAGGTAACAACCATAAAAAATAAAAAAAATATGTACAGTCGAATTGTGTACTTCCTCTTTTTTTTGGAAATCGGTAATAAAAACAAAGTAAACCATTTGTCTTCACTTACCACCCGAAAAAGCATAAAAAAAATTAATGTAACTTCTCACCATAGATGAATCAGACTATATATCCATGCTTCTCACAACCATGTACCTTCTAAGATGATTGCGCTGTTATTTGTGGTTTTCATTTCTTTCTCATAAAAAAAATTAAATTTCAAAAGAAGAATAAACAAGGTTTCAATCTGTATATAAACTTTTTAATGAAACAAAATAGGTTTAAAATAATAAAGCCATGTTTAATTTCGTAATAACGCATCCCTAGACTTTGTTGATGTATGTATTTTGCCATCTGACTCTGACGAAATCGCAAAAACGACTGACTAAAAATCATAGCGATTTCTTCGGGTAGGATCTGAGACGCCAATTTCTTGGCGGGAGAATGACATACTCTCCATTAGGATGTCGGAGGACTACGTCAGACCACGTGATCAATGATCAATGATCAAGAGATATGGCCGCCAATTGTCCAATATACTAGTGTAGTGCTTTTTTTTACTACAAAATTTCTGCGCGGTGTTAAATTGAATTTATTAAATTTAAAAATCGTTTATAAGTCAGGCCGTTAAAGTATCAGGGTTACGAGTGCAGATCAGTTCCTCACTTGTGATGAAATGCATATGTTCTCGACAGAGCTTGCGCTTGTACCGTCTCCTAATCACATAAAAAAGCTTTAAAATTAGAAAATAACCTTCGAATATATTTTTCTCCTATTCATTCAAACTTAAAAAAACTTTTGAAAAAACCTTATAAACTTTTTAAGAGTCTATATATATTTTTTTCACCTGAAGGTTCCAGTTGTCATCCGCGTGTCACTGTGGCCAATTTTAGCAATTTGCTTTGATGCCGGTCACAGCAATAAAAATGCTAAGCTCTAATAGTTTTTACGCAATTTAATTTAATGATTACTTAATTTAATAATTACCTATTTAAATTATGATGTTTTTATAGATAATTAAATATAAAAAATGTATTTTAATCTGAAATAAAATAATTGATTGATTGATTGATAGTTATAAAACTTTTAATATTGCTGTAAATATTCAGGAAATAAATAGAAGAAAAACACACGTTAGCTTAGCGAAAAGTGCTTCAAAGTACTTGCCCAGGCTTAACAAGAGTCCCATGAGGTAGCGTGCGCCCTTTCCGGGTCACTACCGTGGGACCTTGAGGCTGAAGTCCTGGCCTCGGTATACTGGCGCAGAACAGAGGCACGGCAGCGAGACGAGCGTCCAGCGCCACTAGAGGTGGCATACTGGCGTAACACTGCACAAACAGTGGCTTTAGCTACCTGGAAGGAGCGGATCATTAGGCCTGCACAGAGGGGGGCTGGCGCTCGACGACTACTCGACGCGTTGCAGCCCGTACTCAAAGAGTGGGTACGTAGGAGACACGGGAGGCTTTCCTATCGGCTGACACAAGTGCTCACGGGACACGGTTGTTTTGGGGGGTACTAGTGTCGCGTCGCCCAAAGGGAATCCTCCCCGGCTTGCCACCAGTGCGGCTACGCGGATGACACTGCCCAGCACGCGCTGGAGGCATGCCCTGCAGGAGACGAAGCGCGACGTTGCCTAGTTGCGGTAGTGGGGACAGACCTCTCCTTGCCCACCATCATTGTACAGATGGTGGGCGACGAGAGGTCGTGGGAGGCGGTTGCTTCTTTCAGCGAAACTATCATGCTGCAGAGAGAGGCAGAGGAGCGGGAAAGAGAGAGGGACCCTCTCTCTGATTTGCTTCGGAGAGCGCGGCCACGGAGAAGGGCTAATCGAGCCCGGTCTCTATCTCCGCTTGGAAGGCCTGTGGTGCCGGATGCGGGTGCATCCGACACCCAATAGACATAGGCCCTCACAAGGCGTAGATGCCCAACGAGTTCCGGGACATCTATTGCGAATGGAGTCGCAAAGGACGACTTCCCCAGAGATGGGTCCGCCGGAAGGCGGACAGCGGCGTTGACGGTAGCTGCGGAGTAATGCAATAGCGGGCCCAAGCCCCCGTCATATGTCGAGAAGATGGAACTCCCCGGGTTTTTAGTGGGTATTCGGACTCCCACATAACCACCATGCTCCCCCGGGGCTAGTGGTATCCATAAAGGATTTTCCCAGGTCAAAAAAAAAAAAAAAGAAAGGCTTAACAAGAGTCGGTCATCAATTAGACGGCCATAGGAAGTATCCCCCACCTAGGGCTTGTGCTTTCAGTTAAGATAATATATTCTGGTGTCCACAGCATAGCTACCACCATCTAGTTTGACAAGTACAATTTGAAAAGTTTTCACCCGACTTCCATTCTATTCTGTTATTGGAATGTAACTCAAAAAGTACTGGACCGAATTTAATGAAATTGGACCATGCGGGAAGCACGAGCTTTCAAACAAACAAAATAATTTTGAGAATTATTTTTCCTACTCGAAAGTTTTGAGGTAACAAACATAAAAAAACAGTTGAATATTGAGTACCTCTT
Source organism: Selenia dentaria (assembly GCA_917880725.1). Taxonomy (NCBI): domain Eukaryota; kingdom Metazoa; phylum Arthropoda; class Insecta; order Lepidoptera; family Geometridae; genus Selenia; species Selenia dentaria. The sequence goes on along the minus strand of OU862901.1, from coordinate 5,792,527 downwards.
CCTTTTTGGAAATCGGTAAAAATCTGTAGCTAAGCAGTAAACAGTGTGATTCGGCTGGCTTGTGAGCCAGTCATTATTCTAGGTCTAGTAGAACCAGCCCTGCGATTCTCTAACGATTCGACAAGCTTGTCGACGAGCTCACTGATGTCAAATACTTTGAGATATCGCCCTTGTATTGTCATATCTTCATTTGTTTCAAGGATGTTGTCAAAGATGCAATGATGTTTACTCTTACGGCCGGTCCCAATCATCTATCTATCGCCGGTTTACCTTACTAGAGTTAGATATTTGACACTATTTGTATGGATGTTATGTCAAATTTCTATCGGTAGTAAGGAAAACCGCGGATAGATAGATTATTGGGATCCTCCATTAGAGAATCGCACGGCAGAACGTAGTAGAAACAATTAGCGAAGAAGTATTCGTACCCTAAGCGACACCGCGTCACAGTTCGAATTTGATTAACAAATGACGTTCTAAAATACACAAATGCTTTTCACAACAATTTTCAATTAACAGCAAAGACACACAATTACTACCGAAAACTATCCCCAAAAGGTACAACAATCATAAATCTAAACTATCTGACCCTGTTCGGTATTCGTTATATTAATTTAGTGCAGATAGCGCCCTCTGGCGACGAGATGTGAAATTTAATTTTGGTATTAATCATCGGCAGTTTAGGGTTAACTTGACCGCATGTGGAGAAAGTTGCATTTGAGCATACAATGTTCGATTTACGTTATCCTATCGGTCCTTTTGCTGGGTGTGATAATCTGTATATTTTTATGATCTACGCACAGTAAAGAACTCGACTTTTTAGTTAGGTAGGTATATCATCAGACATTCAGACTATGAAATGGATATATATTGTGTCAGTCAGGTGTTCTTTTTGCAGACGGCACTACGTTATCGATATATGTTACAGTTTAGAGATAGTTAGAGTGGATGTTGCGAATACCATGGATGGCACAGCGACCCAAATTCTCTCATCTTTAGCAAATGAACGCCAGAATCAGGCTTTCATCGACATGCCTAAAGATAATTTTCGAAGACATCGGCCTTATAGTCAGAAAAGTTAATGACAATTTAGAGAAAAGCTGGTGGTATTTGGCTAATAGAAGGAAATCTCAGGGTCGCAGTCCAATGTGTTGTTCTGACGGATACACTCACACACTTGAGATTCCAGTACCTGATGCTCTAAAAACCACCAGCAAAAGATCGAGATGGCGCTTAGTTATAATAATATAAAGGACCGAATACTTAGACAGGTCACTACCCTCAGTAATGATGATTTTTTCAGTAACATGCAAAAAGACTTAGTGTTTTTAATTATTAATACTTTAGTTAGCAATCAGCAATATACTAAAGCCTACTTCTCTTTATTTCCAGGCTAAAATGAGCACCGGAGACGGCACGGTAGGCGGTCACCAGAAGGCTGATGATAGACTTGGTCACCACCAGTCCATGAGTCAGATGCTGTATGGAGCTGGACTTGGCCCGGGACGGTCGGGTAAGATATATAACTCACCTAAGATAACTAAATTATGAGTAATTTTATATAGTAGACTGGTAGACTGCCAGCGAAAGACTTGCTACAGATATTAACCAAAAGACTTACAAACTTGGCCACCATTAGCATATGAGTCAGGTGCTGTACAAACCTGAACTGATGATGAGAATGGATGGTGATGTAGATTATGAATAGAAGACTGACGGTCCCTTAGTTTCAAATTCTTCTAGTCAAATTCTGTAGGGAGACTCGGACGGCGATAATAAACTAAGATTCTTGATTATGTTATTGATAAATATCGGATTGAGATACATGATAGGCTGTCACTTGAAGGCTGTCAATAGTCTTGGTCACTGGTCCATGAGTCATACATGAGAGAAATGATGATGCTAGTCTACCATGTCTCTACATACTTGTGCATCTTATCTATTTGGCATTGCAAATGGCTCAGTTGACTGCTCAGAGTTGCTAGGAAAGTTGGGACTATGCATACACACAGATATCCGTAACTTCTGGATATACCGTTGCCGAAAACGAATTATAGGTAGAATAAGTTCTTGATTCGGTCGTGCAGATGTTTCAACAAATTGTCTAGTGAATATGACTTAGATATTTTTTTCTACTACTTCCACAATGTTGAAACGCTCATTAGGATAGTGATTCGCTTGTTCAGAACACCAAACTAAACTAGCGAACTAAAATCTATTTTTTGTAATTTATGGTAGTTTTTATTCTGTTTATGCTTAAGTCCAAATTCGTATAATGCTTGCAAGTGACAATTCTTAAATTTGCCGTTTCTGTTTAATTGTGTGTATGTTTAATGCAAATTTAATCGTCATATAAGTTCGTGCTCTCTAAACTAGTCCAAACTGATGCAAAACTACCCACAATTGAATAGAATAATCATATGTTTAGAATTATCACTCTAGTGTTACACGAATGTGGATTTTAGGTGAGAGGGAGACATAATAAGAACTACCATAGTTTGTAGAATTTTAGTTTAGTGTACTCACAAGCGAATATTTTTTTTTAATATTAACTTATTTTAAATGTATACATTTTGTTATTTAGACTAATGCATGGTATTTACCTATTACTTAAGTAGCAGTTGTCCATCGACTTTTGTTGTTCACGAGTAGTAAACTACTCGTTCATTCGTATTCAGTTCCTATGTGTGGAAATTTTTAACTAGCCTTCAGTTGTACAGTCAGTTGTGTGTTTTTAATTAAAGCTAGATGTTAATTTCCCGACAATTGTTAAAATAAATATAAATAAGTACAATGATACAATATACTATACTAGCTCCAAACACGTGGTCACTCTGAGCTCATGAGTCAGATGGTGTCGTCATCATCTCAGCCGTAGGACGTCCACTGCTGAACATATGCCTCCCCCATGATTTTTCAAAAGGACCGTTTGGAAGCGGCCTGCATCCAACGTCGACCTGCGACCTTCATCAGATGGTGTATGGAGCTAGATTGAGATCGGATTGGTAATAAGAGATGAAGTGACAATGTTAGCTGACACCATAAGTTAAGGTTGGTCACGACCAGTCCATTAGTCATGCAGTATGTAGTGAAACTAAGATCAGTATGCTTAAGTCAGATTATTTTCTCATAAAATTGATGAAATTTTTCATGAGATTATTAGATGAATTGGATGCTGATGGATCGATTCGGTCTGAGAAGAGATATGATAGTTTTAAATACTTCAAGATGAGCGTAGAAGATGGCACTATATGAAGGGGCCAGATAGCTGAGTTGATTAATCTGTCCGCATCAGGACAAAAAATAACAATAGATTTATGAATGAAACTTGCCTCGAATGAGGCTTGCTGATTCGGACAGATTAAGAGTCATATTCCAGAAGTACTTTTAGCTATAAACCCAGGCTTGAGTATAACTTATGTGAGTACATTTTTATAGCATTTACTGTCAAACCTCCATTTAAGTAGATACACAACTAGGCGTCTTTCTGAAATATAAGCCTTTTATAAGTTATCTCAAAAACATGTGGTCCAAATTAAATAAATAAAGGAATATTATAAAATTATTAAATACCTACATGCTAAAAAGAAAACTAAAAATACACACAAGAAAAAAAACATAGTTATAGAGTATAAAGTTTTCAGTTTTCCTCTGAATTTATATTTACAAACCATTTTAACCTACTCTTTAAAAAGGAGGGGTTTTCAGATGGGCTGTATTTTTTGTCATGGATATCCTTTGATAGTTGTGGATCGATTTCAACGATCATTTATTTTAGTTGAAACCTTCAAGAAATCAATAAATATTCGGTTGAAAAGCTTTGGAGCTATCATCATCATCATCATCATCATCATCTCAGCCGTAGCAAAATTGCAATATGACCGGTTGGAAGCGGCCTGCATCCAACGTCGTCCTGTTACTTTTATCAGGTCGTCAGTCCACCTTGTCGGTGGAAGACCTACGCTGCGCTTGCTGGTCCATCGTCTCCACTCTAGAACCTTTCGGCCCCATCGGCCATCTGTTCTGCGTGCTATTTGACCTGCCCACTGCCACGTCAACTGGCTTATCTTATGGGCTATGTCGGTGACTTTAGTTCGTCTACGGATCTCCTCATTTCTGATTCGATCACTTATTTGGAGCTATGCTCGGTAATAATACAATAATTACATATATAGATAACGTAATAATTCTGAACAGTATATTTTGTAAAACCATAAAATTAAACATTCAATCAACCTTTTTGAACCTTCTTTAGGATTTAATTACACATTCAATAACCTTTTACTAACTCATCCACCCTCGTTCTCCTTCCAGGATCCTCTTCATCATCACCAGTTGGAGGCAATGGCGGCAGCGGCCTGCTCGTGGTCCCCCAACCCTTGGGTAAAGGCCCAGCCAAGCTGCAGCCTTTGCACGCCCACGCTAGGAAGTACCACTGCAAGATGTGTCCTCAGGTATGTTGTTTATGACTTAGATTATAAAATAAAATTTTATGAATTATAAGTACTTACCGAGTTCTTCTTCTCAGCTTTTTAACTTTAGAAGACCTCGACCTCTCAAGATATACAACCCGGTCACAATATCTGTGCACCTGACCTCGTGACGTCATATCGGCGGTCTGGGTACGGTGTGAAAAAAGTTTTTGCGAGAAATGTGGTGGTAAAAAAAAATTACTAACCTTTTCAAATCAATTTATTATTGATGAAGGGTTTGTTATTAAAAAACAATAATTTTGATTACAAAAACATTTATTATTAAACTCAGTCACTATAAATTATTGAATCTATGCCTGACATTGTATCTTCCTCACTCTCACTTTCTGAACTCTCCGAACTATCTTCCCCTAGTGATATTAAAAGTTGTGTGATGTTGTCATCTGCTAGATGATCCTTTTCCCAGTATTCTCGCTGTAGTCTCTCCACGTGATTCACTTCTTTTTTCCAGTCAGCTGGCGTAATTGACTTAATCGCATCTTTTGTAAGTTGACAAACTTGAGCTTTTTCAAGATTCAATTTCTTGATTCGCTGTGTGTTGTTTTTCCCATGACTTCAGTTTAACAGCTACAACAATATTAATAACAACCAAACCAGTCCAAACTTAACAGTAAACAGTCTAAACTTAACAATAAATATTAAAAAACAAAACAACAACAAAGCGAAAATATCAAAATTATCGGGACGTGTATCGGCAACGAAGATGCTAACCGTACTGTCGCAACGGGGAGTGCGCAGAGAGTGACAGGGGAAGCGGGAGAGGCGCCGCATTCCAGCGAGGTGCACAGATATTCTGACCGGGTTGTATGTTATAACTGATATTTTTTTACTTATTTATACAATAATAAAGAAAAAAAATCGCATTAATCCAGTTAACGTTTTGCATGTTTTGATGACGCGTAGATTAGATTTGATGAGAATACGATATGTATAATGTGCAATGTCTCCGCTCGGAAAATAACTATTCCACGGGAGCATATTCAAGATAAATAATTGTCTATGCATTATTACAGGTTATGTATACAGCTTCGACGTGCTGTGTTAATTTTTAAATAAAACTAACCTTTATTAATCAATAACTTTTTTTATTAATGAACTAATTCATATTAAGCTTAATGTTAAGTGAAGCTTACCACAATATATTAGTGAAAACCACATCTAAGTCGGATAAGCCGTTTCTGAGATTAGCTTGCACAAACGCACAGACGAAAATTCTAGCAATCATTTTTTAAATTCTTGTTTTGTTTATAAAAGTCCCAATAACATTTTGTTTCGTATATCGTCTATGTACAGACAGCGATCCGTTACATTTTTGTTATATGTATAGACATATCGATAGATATAAATATATAGATACATTCATGAACGGATATATATATGTGTATACATACAATGTGATATAGTACGTATAACTATTCACGAATATTGTTTAAATTAATACCATGATCACAGAATTTCAATTCATTGGAAGTGTTGTTCAAAAAACTAAACGAAAGTACCAAACTAAAAATTTATAATGGTGGTCCTTATTCTTTTAACAATTAAATCCAAAATTATTTAACACTTAGAATGACACATAATGTTCACATATTTTCAATTCATTGGTAGTGATTCACTTGTTCAAAAAACTAAACTAAAGTACCAAACTAAAAAAATATTATAGTGGTCCTTATTCTGTTAACAATTAAATCCAAAATTATTTAACTTTTAGAATGACACTTCTAAAAATAGGATTATTCTATTCAATTTTGGGTTATTTTAGGTTAGTTTAGCGAGCACCAAGTTACGTGACGACTAAACTGTCTAAAATATGCCCACAATTGAAGAGAACAAAATAAGTACTGCCATAATTTAGAGATTTTTTAGTTAAGTGAATGCTAACAGAATCGACACTAATGTCTGTCTGCCAACGTCGTCTAGATATAACATTGACTACTACGTGTCGGTTCATATCACAGGTAGAATCACAGAATAAAAAGTAGTTGTCATACTAGTGTGGATGTCGAAATGTTAATCAGCGACGGCTGGGACCCATCAAAATTCAATTCATCAACCGCCTCGGGTACGGTCAGAAAAAACATTCAATGAGGGCAAAATAAAATAGAAGTAATATGTCTACTGTCAAAGTTAAAAAACTACATTAATAAATTTCATAAGACTGATATACATTATTTATTGTAATATTTCGTAATTTGAAATCGTTGTTTACTACATTTCTTAGTCTACTCATATACTAGAAAAAAAATAAACGCCGATCAATTTTCGTTTGTATTTTTTTTTGTTACTTACCAAGTTTTTAAATATATGCATACTAACTCAAGCTGAAGCTATTTGATTTCGGATTTGATGCTACTATATCTTGGTTTCGAGTAAGTGCTAGTAGCTTTAAATTAATTTTGCTTATAAGAATATGTTATTTGGGTAGCTTTAGTATTCTTTGTGAGATTCCTGGGGCCACCTCACTACCACCACCTCAGTACTACTACCAATACTATCACCTCAATATACACCTCAATACTACCACCTCAGTAGTCATATTTAAACCTTACCATTAAATTTGGTACCACCACTTCAATATAGCAAGCTTAAAATAATAATGGATTACGATAGACGTTTCGATGACGTATTATAAAATAGTACACTCAATTCGCGTACTTTACAACTGCGTTAAAATTCTATTCGGGTTGGGCATTATAGGTTCGATTCGATTCAGTTATGATGGAACGCACCATTAGGACCGATTTCGGCTAAAAAGAAACACGGCGTAATAGTAATATGTTCGACCGTTTTGTGTCGGTGGGAGTACGATAATTAGTATGATTATTATAATAATAATAATAATAATCTTTATTGGGGTTCTTACAAAACAGTTCATTAGATTGTAATACTCAACATAACACAACATAAAACATTCTGTGGATTGCCACAGTTGCTCGTAGGTACCACAGCATAAAAATATAGACTGTGTAGGTAGGTAGGTACGTTGTACGTATTAATTAACATACAAAAGTACCTACAAGCAACTGGTGTCTAATTAATATAAACATATTTAAAGTACGAGTATTATAGGTAGTTAACACAATATACTTAAAGCTAGGTAATTAAACAAATAGAGGCACATCTAGGTAGGTACTATATTTATGGTTTGTTGACATTCGGACAAGAAAATCTGATTCCCGAATGTCATCGACCACCTGCGAGTTTGAATGTGTTGTTAAGTTAATATCGTACCTACCTACGTAACAATTATACGTTAATTATATTAGTTTAAAATGCAGTGTTATGACACTCGGACAAGAAATTCTGTTTCCCGAGTATCAGCACCCTCTTGCAAATAGAGTGTAGGTTCCAATACAACATAACTAATAGTAGGTAAGTAATATGTGGGTGCCTACAATATTTTACCAACTAGTATACAAGTAGGTACCTACTACTGCGCTGTGTGTGTAAAGTGTAACCGTTGTAGGTAGTCACCAAACTGTGCAGTTGTGCACTTGTTGCAGATACCTAATTATGGTGGAGCGTACGAGCTAGGCGCATCAGAGATAACGCGAGACGTAGGTAGATGTAGGTAGGTATATCTAGCTGTGTTCAGAGAGTAGTAATACGAGAACACAACTATGCATGGACCAAATCAGTTTATATTATTCTTATAATAGACTTATTTCAGTGTACCTACTTCTTATTGTTTTTGTATGTTTATGTTGTAGGTGTTTATATTATTTCTTTACTCCTTCGAGATCATACAGGATGTGCAATTAAGTATTTGCCTGCTTTGTTTTTAAATTAACATAAAAGAAGGGAGATCTAACATAAATTTTATGGTAAGTCATAGGTTGAGTAATTATATAGGGTGGTAATAAAAAACAAAAACATTAAATAGTGAATGGTACCTACTATGGTAAAAAACTATAGGTACCTACTTCGGAACATCGAATCTTTAGATCGATGTGTAGGAAGCTGTTAATCAGGTACCACTATAGTAGAACATTATTTTATAACGTAAGCTTAATAATATATGAGTAAGTTGTTGTTTGCTCTTGTATCTTCTTTAAAGTAGGTATGTAAAAACTAATACCTAGTACTTATTACAAACAGCCTGAAGCAGCCCTGTTCAAGATCCTTCTAAAACTTAAGTTATATAATGCACAATCTAAGTAAGTATGTAGTCATTTCAGCAATCGTGGATACAAATAAGGTAATCGTATAGTAAAAGTGATCCTTGTGCAGGTATATAATAAATGCTACTCGAAGAAATTATATTTATTTTGTTAAGGCGCACTCGTACCCTGATTAAAGATAAAGCAGAATTTTTAAAACACCTAGTGTAACGAAACAGATCGATAGTATATTATGAAAAAAAAAAAAATACAAAGGTCAGAAAAGGAATAGGAAAAGAGTAATAACCGAATAGAATTCATAAATATGACTCTCTTTCAGCAGCAAAAAATCCTGAATAGGTCCACAAAAATAAACTTTCACGTCCAAACTCTCAGAATTTTCAGCGATAACACTATATTTTTTATTAGGTAATACTTAGCCAACGTATAGTACTAAAGTTATAACCAGCAGTTTTTTCAATTGTGTTAGTATATATCGAAAAATATAAAGAAAACGTACAAAATTAACGTAAAAAAAATTATTCTAAGCTTACTACAAAATGCTCCTGATTTATGATAGTTTCGTTAAAGGTGGCAGTAGGCCCCCTGGACTTAGAAGCATCCAATTAACCTAAATACCTATATGTTTTAACGACGACAAAGCTGACTGTTGTCAAACACGTTATACTTACATTTATTCACGCGTCATTCTTGACGCGGGCGAAGCTGCCATGTAAGTTTGTTTTTTAATACCAACTAAGATCCATAAATCCATCTAAAAAGACCTGCTGTCGTGTTTAAAATATTGTTGGGATATTTAATACAATACAATACAAAATACTTTATTGCACACCAGTCGACATAAAACATTAACAAAATTATATTACAAAAACCAAAGCATACTAGGCGGCCTTTTCACTAAAAGCGATCTCTTCCAGACAACCGTTGGAGAGAAATAATTTATTAGGACTCTGGAAAATCGCTGATGCAAACAAGATAATAACTTAACTAAAGTAAGTTCAAAGGAAACAATACTATAAAATACTTAGGTGATTTGCAAAACGTACTCATATAAAAATATATAGCTTTTTGTTCTGTTGACGCTACAACTTTAGAACTTGCAATTAATTCTCTATTTACTGTTTTTGCTCGTCAAACCACGCTCTGTCACAGAATTAAACTCAAATCATATTAGCATGCACCCAATCTGATCCAATCTCAAATTACTTGAGAATACCGAACGCCTAGATAGAATGGTTATCATCATCTTGTACCGCATTTGTCAATAACCCATCGCGTGTCGCGCGTACACCATGCTTACGTTTAAAAAGTACTAAGCCATTTCACGCATACACAAAGTGTATACACATTTTTAGAGCTCGAGTTTGTAACTAATTTTATCAGATCCAATACACTCCACCGGTATATACTTACTTTTAGTTGGTCAAACTATTCAAGAGTAGTATTTTTTATTTGAACTTTTATGCAAGGGCGTACCCAGGATTTCAGCTAGGAGGGGGCAGGGGGCTGCTTATACCTGTTTCGAAAAGATCGTCTGTCGGGTATATTGAAACAAAAAATCATGAAAATTGACTTTTATTCATTAATTTTGATGATGACACAAAACAAAATATTATACATAATTATACCATACATTATGTATAATATATATTATTATATTATGTATGTATATATTAATTTAACAGTAATCTTCTCGGATTTGCCGCAAATTTGTCTATGACAGTCTTTTCAATAAACTCACTGTTGTCTTTTAAATAGTTGCGATGTGTCATGTCATCAGACATAAACCCGTAAGCCTTTCTTCACCCATGGTGCTTCTAAGCCACGTTTTAACTCTTCGCAGCGTACTGAAGGACCGTTCTACGGTCGCCGTGGTGCATGGGATAGTGCTTAAAATAATTAATGCCTTTCTGACAGCAGGGTAAAAAATGTTGGCTTCGTTGAACAGATCAATTACTTCTATGTCCCTTAATTGATCATCTGATAAAGCCTTCGTCACCCATAAATTATGCCAAAGGTTCAGTTCTCCGGTTATATCCAGGTTATAAAATTCTTGGAATGATTCTGCGTTTTTGTGTAGGTCTGTAATGCTGGTTTTTGTCATATACAAGGGATGTAGCCTGCTTAAAGCAAACGCCGGAGTATTTTCTTGGGAGAATCGAATATTCAGTGATGAAATGAGTGAATCAATGTATGGGATTATCAGGGAACGCCGCCAATATTCGTTATCATTGTCTGATGGCGGATTACTTCTATGTGTTTGCTTATGAGCAAGACGTGGAACCGAAATTTCTATGTTCAAATCCATTGCAACAGCTCGTGCTTTTTGAAGTATTTCATTACTTATTCTATCAGGAAACTCGCGGTCATTTCTGAGAATGTCCTTGATATTTTTGATGTGTTCCCCTACCGGGATCATGTCGATCGATTTAGCTTGTAGTGCGTTAACTACTGGTTCTAAAACTGCTGAATATTTGACTATTGTTTGTAGAGTAACAATAAACACTGGTTTTGTAACGGCTGAATGCAACTGATATGCAGATTTTCTGGTGGCATAATTTCCTTCTACGGATAACGTTTCTAGAGATTTCACAAGCTCTGAAAAATGTTGAGAAAACTTTCTGATTGATTTATATTTTTCTGACCATCTCGTCTCACATAATCGTGATAGGTTTGGAGCGTAGTTTCGTCGTGTAGTCGATTCCCTGAAAAACGTTATAACATCCTTTACAGTGGCGACAGTATTTCTAATTTCTGGCACTGCGTTCGCGTCATTCACAACAAGGTTGAGTTTGTGACTTGAGCAATGAAAATATAAAGCACGAGGATATATAAAACTGAGTTTTATGCGTAGTTCGGAAATTAACCGAAAAACACTAGACACTGGGCTTAATGTCAAGTCATAGATTGAATGACCCCGATCTTCGAGCATTAACTCGGAGACTCCAAGATTTGTGATGGAGCTTCAAAACTCTTCACTCTTATGTCTTCGATTCCACTAATAATCATAACCTGTGTCCATCTATACAGATAAATAAAATTCAGTGTCTGGGCCTATACTCCCTAAAAAGAATTACGAAGTTTTGTTTGCCGGATGTCACAATTTCTACTGTGAAAGTGAAAAAGCACAAATACAGTCAAGGGTGATGAAATGTAATGACAGGGTTTTTCATAATGATCTATACTAATATTATAAAGAGGAAAGATTTGTATGTAAGTATGTTTGTAACGAATTGGCTCAAAAAGTACTGAACCGAATTCAAAAATTCTTTCACCATTGGAATGCTTCATTCACCCTCAGTAACATAGGCTATATGAAATTCATCTTCATCATCATCCATCACCGCGCGGGTGAAACCGCTAGCAACTAGTTAATTATATTTGTATTAAGGCATTTTATGGGCAGTTGCTGAGTGATCTACTACTTATATGAATAAAGTATTTACTCATAATACTATTAAGGTTGCCTGGAAGAGATTGCTTTTAGCAATAAGGCCGCCCATTGTGACACAATTTTTGTAATCATTACATTTAAGTTTTCATATTGTTATGTTTTTGTGACCAATAAAGTATTATCTATCTATCTATCTATCTATCTATCTATCTATCTATCTATCTACTACTGTGTAGCAAATTGTTGTAGTTTAATCATGTAAATATTTTAAATTTTTCACTTGTTTTATTTTGTGTAAGCGACCTGCCGTGCGATTCTCTAATGACTCGTCGACGAGCTCACCGATGTCAAACACTTTATGAGATATCGCCCTTGTATATAAGTTTTTTTTTCAACGTTTCTTGTCATCTCGTCATGTGTTTCACGGATGTTGTCAAAGATGCAACAATGTTTGCTCTTAGAGAATCCCATGGCTGTATATACTCGTATATATATGTTTTGACATGATTAGCATTCAATTTAAAAAAATTTTATTAAAGTGATTTTATTAATTCATGCGGTACTTTGCGGAAATCCAATAAAAATAATGATAATATAAGAAATAATTAGCGGCGCTTCCGCTGAAAACAATATTAAAATCGGTTTAAGCACCTACTTACACAAAGTTAAACTTCAACAAATTATACCATTTTCTACCGACTTCCAAAAAGGAGGAGATACTCAATTCGACTGTATTTTTTTTTGTTTTGTTTCTTACCTCATAACTTTTGATTGGGTAAACTGATTCTCAAAATTATTTTTGTTTGAAAGCTGGTGCTTACCGTGTGGTCCCATTTAAATATCATCAAATTCGCTCCAGTACTTTTTGAGTTACACTCCAATAAATGAATGGAATGAAAGTCGGTATAAAATTTTTCAAATTGTACTTGATATGTTTAGAATTCAAGTAATCATTATCTCTATATATAAAACATTAATCATTTTAATATGCCATTACATTTCATTACCCTTGACTGTATTATAACGCTTTTTTATTACGATTTCAATTTTGGGAGTGGGCCTGTTAGTAATTCCAAATAACCAGTTTTCACATACTTATGAAACATTTTTTTTTATGTTTTGTCTATCTGTCAGTTTATCCCGGGTAGGTAAGGCACTCGCAGATAGATAGCTGAGTAACTTAGGCTACTTTTCATCACCATCCATCACCATGCGGGTGAAACAGCGGGGCGCTAGTACCTATATAATATATAGGTAGTAGGTGCGCGGTTAATTCTATTATAATTCCTATAATATGTACCATCAGTCAAGTTTATGCCTGACCATCTTAAGGGTGAGTTTTGCGTGCAATGATCATTCGCTACACCCGCCTATTCTCTGCTTAATAGTGTGTAATAAAAGTTATTATAAGTACAAGTTCTTTTCACATACAGTACGGTCCCAATTGACCCATTATCGCTATTAGCGCGATAACAGTCAGTCCCTTTCACTGTGAGCGTGATTACGATGGCCCACACTACGTCATCGATGACGTCGTAACTGCCGCCATATTGACGATTACATGAACCATGCTCTACACCATAATCGTCGTGAGCGTTTTGTCAAAAGTGACAGATGTTTGTTTATTTCTACAATGTATTTACTGGTGTCCCTTCTTTTTGATGTAAAAGTTGTAAAAGTCGGTCCATCCATTCCATTATTTCTTTTTAATCCACACACCACATAGTTAACCTTCACACTATGTACGATATTTTTATGAATTTGTTTTTCGCGTGCAAATGGTTCGTTATTGCTACAACTCTGGTCCGAATTAACAACACGCTTACAGTGCCACGAGCTGTCAAAATCGCGATATTTGTCTCGGACCAGCTTTGGTAGACGATAGCACTGTGAGCAAAATTATCGCAAAACGGACCACGGCAATAGTTTTACGTGGTAATCCTTGGAACAGAAGTAAACAACACGCTTAAAAGGATTAGATACTACTTTTTATTTTAATATATTAAAATACAATAAGCAGGTTTAATGTTGTATTGAAAAAAAACTAAGAGGTATAGATAATATATTAAACTATTTATACCTCTGAGTTTTTTTTATATTTATACTATAAACTGATTTAAGATTCTAAAATAAAACTAAGGAGGTAAACCTATATTTAAGTATACAAGAAGAAATCTTAGTACCTACTATCAACGCGTTTAACAGAACTGCAACTTTTATTGTAATAAAATACAACAATCAGATTCCTCACAAAAACATAAGATTTCTAAAAGATGTAGGAACAGTAGATTTTCACAACGGAATTGCTTTTTATGCCCGTCATTGGGCAATACAATAAAAGGTGGAGTTAGCTTGCGATGCACATGTGCATACGAAACTTTTTTGAACTGGACAGGCATAAAATTGAGTGATAGTTCCACATTCATTCAGTACAGTATTGTTCCACATTCTCGCACTAGATGATCGTAAAATGCACATCGATGTATCTATATGTAAGTGCGGAGTTTCAACACATTAGGTGCAATAGAGGGATCTTCGTCTGCGACCCGAAAGGTAAAGCGGGTATCGACACTGTCAACGAGTATTCCCAAAGATGTTGGCGTCAGGCTGGCCGAAATGAAACCGAAGCCATAACTTAAACCAATAAGTGCATTTGTGGTTCCTTTGTAAAGTGCTTGCGCTTGCTACGGTCAGGAGTTAGATGGGTGGCCGCTAGTGGCATTATCAACTGAGCGCCGTGCTTATATACCTTCATATGCATTTAGTGAGAAGCTGCTAATTAGGAATTACAAATAGGCACTTCAATATTATTTATCTGTATAGATGAATAGATAAAAAGATACACTTTTTTATATGAGACTTTATATTTCACCACAGTGGTTGATTGTGGTAGAAAATACGAGTAGTTTGCTTTGAGACAGTTTATAAGTTTATAGGTAGATGAATCGAGGTGGACACTAAAAAGGACCTTACCAGCATGACAATAGGTTAATTTCAACTGAAGTTACTTTTACATAGTATATTTAAAAAAAAAATTAACCCTGATACATCTAATTTATGATAGATCTAATTTAATCTCAAAAACTTTTTCTTCAATTATGATTACCATTTAATAAATCGTCCGATACAAACTCTTTCACCTCTCTTTGACCGCAATTTTTTTTTCTATCAAAGAAACCGCCAAAAAGTAATTCTAACCCTTCCAAAATTAGTCATCTGCCAAAAAAAAGACTTTCTAATCAAAACCCAGGAGCGAAAGAATGTCATCGCGAAATCTTGAGACGGACTGTCAGAGGACAAACGGACAGACAAAAAGTAGAATCGTTTAATACTTCGGCTGTTTGTGTAAATTTTCGGATGGCCGGTGGCGCGTTCCCTTTTTGGACACCGGTTGACAGGGGTAGTCAACCTTTGGATATGTACGTTTAAAAAAACATTATTATTTTGCAACCGCTTATTACACACCTACGAAGTTTATCTTTAAACACTTTTAAGCTACGTCGAGTCTCCCAACAAGTTACTAACAAAACATAATCATATTCTCAAGTGAAAGCAATGAAAACTTCATTCTAAATTATACTCTTCTTCTTCTTTGTCTACTTGACTTCAGAAGACGTTAATCAGCCAGTGTCATATTCGAGGATATGTCAGACTTATAACATTCAAAGTTTTTGTTGGATATAAAAAGAGGATGCCTTGCCGTTAGACTCCCCCATTCTTGAAAAAGTGACCACATATACAATCGAAGGCATGCAATCGAACTAAAGCAATATGAAATAACCAATAGTAATTAAAAATGGTTTCACTGTAAAAAATATTTACGAAGGTAAATAAAATGTATAAAAGGTGTAAAAACTTAAATAAACTTAATAAGGGATTTACTGTCAGTAGATCTACAATATACACAAACAAAGAAAACTTAACATAGAGTTTATATTGTTAATAATTTTCAAAAGGTTGACAAAACCTGACAGCAAACCCTTTTGTTTGATATCGCCGACCTCAGACAAACGTAGGCAATAAGAATAAAATAAATTAATTACAGCACAAATACCTAGAAACGAAAGGTATGATAGAATTTACTGGAAAAAAAAGTTTTTCATCAACTTTTTGGTAACGGTAAAATGTTTATCCTTGAATAAGAAACGACTGCAGCAAAAATGTTCGGCATTTTGATTGGAGTTCAAATAATATAATTGGAATCACTGAAATAAAGCTCAAATTGCATGGAATCCTGAATTCAAAATTTATCCTTTTTATCATAATTCACATCTTAACACATTACGAAAGGCGCAAAATAAACAATAATAACAAATAAGTAAATTTGAACCAGAATATTTTTAAAGTGATAACTTTTTATGGGACGGTAAACCGATTCGTTACGTAACGCGTTACGGTGCCATTCTGTCTGGCTTCCCTTTCTCTCACGCATCCTCTCGCTCTATCCCACAGCGTTAGATTAGACGCAGACCTTTTTTTAAAACTGCCATTAAGTGAAATCCAAACTTATTTCAACTAGGACCTAGATAAAAAATCATCAGCTCCGCGCACGATAGAAACTTCTCTCAGGCCGTGGTTGCTTAGAGCATCGGGATTGACAATGAAGAAGAGTACGCGGCTTGCTCAGGATTGATTTTTCTGACAATTTGTTGATTACGAATAAGCAAAATTTTTTGGATGGCGGTAAAAGAGCTTTATAATGGATATCGTTGATTTTGTATATTTTTCTTAGATATGTGTTTCTTCGAGTTTTAACATGTAATTCTGGTGGAACAGTTGACTGTTCGTAAAGGTGCACGAGTGTAGGCAAAGTAAACAGAATCATGAAACGTTTGTTACTGTTGACTTATTTATTTGACTGTGTCTTGACTGACTAATTACATGAAAATCTTACTTGATGCAACTTTTCCTATATACTATTTAACTTCAGGAATGGCAAATGTACAAATATACGAATCCAATATAAAATCTAAATAATGTCAAAAAAAAAAAGTTTTGTGCCCTACAGGCACATATCGTATGTGTGCTCTTCAGGCTAAGTAAGTTTTCAAAGTGCCCTTCAGGCCTTTACAAATGTATTATTTAAATCTAGTTAAGTAAAAAAAAAATCCTCCAGTATTCCTTTAATAATTATAAAAAAAAATAAAAGTTTAAAATATAATATACGAGTATATAAACAATGCCACGGGCCCCTTGATGTCTGTGAACCAAAGCATTATAAATAAAAAAACATACGAATCCACTTACAAAGTCGCCTACCTATTTCTACCGCGAAGCAGTTGTTTGGTTTGAAGGGTATGTGATGTATGTTTGTGGGTATGATGCTGGTGAAATTATAGACACATGTATCTCAATAACGGGAGCAATGTAGTTCGTCACCATCGGTTACAGGCAGAGGTTACCGTTTAACACCAGATGGGCCTCGTGCTGAATCCGTAACCTAATTCCCTAAAAAAAATTTATATTGTGATAGTCAAAACAGCACAGTCCTACTAATATTATAAACGCGAAAGTTTGTATGTACGGATGTTTGTTACTCTTTCACTCAAAAAACTACTCAATTGATGTTAATGAAATTCGGCATGTAGATAGACGAGGCGCTGGAATTACATATAGGATACTTTTTCATCATCATCATCAGGGCGCAACTAGTGACAATTAGTTTCTAATATCTCCTAACTCAAAATCTAAGAACATAGAGCTTAGATCTTGTGTCCTAATGGTACTGAACTCTCATGGGTAGGTGTGCAGGCTGGTCACTTAATAATATAAAAATAAGCCTCATTTGTTTTGCGTCTATTCTTCATAAAGGACGTTGTCATTCCTATAATGTCCGTCAATTTCTCACTCTTCCCCGAATCCTCGCGATGCACTCAATATCGCAAACGACTGTACAAATTCATATCAATCCCAAAACTAGCGTTGACATTGAAACAAACGAAAATACCCCTAAAAATAATATACCTAAGCTTGACTCTACCGGCACGTATAGCGTTGTCGAGAATACCAAAATTTCAGTATTGTTTTCGATGAATTATCAACTTTATTCCGTAAAACACAGAGTATTTGTGTCGTTGTTTTCACGAAGAGGGTGAGTTTGGGTTTGGACTTCAGTGACGTCACTGATCGGTGTCGATTTTTCGTGAAATAAATAGTGCGTTAGTGTCCGGTCGTTTTCGGATTCACTCTCAAAAGGGTCTTTTTTGTGGTTTTGCCATGTAGCGTTAATGAAAATTGCCATTCCGTGCTACCATTGTTTTACTCTAATGGCGGACGGCTAGTGAGCGGAACTAAAGATTTTTTTATCACAACTCTTATAGAAAAGGGCTAGATTGTTCCTCGTAAACAGAGAACAACATAGCGTATCATATCTTAATAAAATTATATCACATCTTAGGGACTAAAAGTGAATTGATTTTGTAAGTACATGTTTCGATCACCAAAAAATCTTTTACATTGTATGAACGCAAGTAGGTAACAGGCAGTAAAGAAATGCCAGCCAAATAATAAAAAACTACATTCTGCCTTCGTTCGTATAGCAATGGCTTCAAATTTAAGTTACATGTAGTTTTATAAAAATGTATCTTCCTCAAATAATGAGAATGAAATAAATGAATACATATTTTTAATATAATAATAATAATTTATTTCATAATTTTAGCACTTACATAGTTTTGAAACTTATATAATATGCCTAGAATGTTACACAAAAAAATGTGTGTGTAACATTCTAGGTAAAAAGTGTCTGTTGCCGAACTAGGCTCATCGTCTGTGTTTCAGCATATAGCGCCCTCCCCCTAATTTTTCTTATGATCCTAGCCTCATATTAATTGCTTATAACCTTTAATATTTTTAACTTAAATCTTAGGCATATTATTAACAATGTAAGTACATATCATACAGCTGTACTCTTAACTGAACTTTAATAAATTAGAACATTACATACCAAAAGTGTTGAAAAACAGTTGAAAATGTTCCTCTCTGTGTGTACAGTGTAATTGCATGTGTGAGTGTGAGAGGGTTTCAGTTGTGAATCAAAAATAATTAATGACCTAGTATTTTAATTACCTGACTGATATGAAACAAAAAGAAACAAAGACAATATATACATACTTATAGTGAAAGAAATAGTTACGATGTTTTTCCATAATTATTAATTTATAAGCATTCTTTAATTATTTTTATTTCATTTCTCAATGTTTAAATTATCATTAATTAATAATCGTGCTATTCATATTATTAGACACCACGTTTCAGTACCATAAGTATCACTGGTAACACACACTGATTCAAGCAGTAAACATAGTAAAAAAAGGTATCCATGGTATCTTTTTGCCCTAGTTACAATACAACGCCTTCTAGAAAATGTTCCCAGCTTAACGTCATTCCTAATTAACAAGGCACTTTACAACAAAAAAGGCGCCAAGCACAAGTGTTTAAATTTTTTTTGGTATCTTACCAATATTGCACATTAAAATACATAAATAACATACTTTTATAATAAATATATACAAATACAAACAAAATGTATAACGGTAAAATATAAAGCATGTAAAAGTTATATTTTAATAATCTAGGAAATGTTTATTATCTAAGAAATGTTTATACTAACAAATATAAAAAAAGAAAAAGATTGTAAAAAAAACTTTTAGAAATACCGAATTACGATAGTTTAAATATTTAAATATATAAATAGTAAATAACAGAGTGAAACATAAAATTAGCAATATAATGCGACTTTATTATTAACTAGCATTAAAACAGTTAATTGGCACACATACGATCTCAATTTCTAGGCCTTTTTTTTTCTTTCCACAAACTTTATTACTTTAGAAAATGATACAATAACCTCAAAATCATCTTCCATCTACCCACATCTATCGGTAATTTGCACTGCCTGCCCAAACATAGTTTTTGCGGCCACTAATGACGTCATTAGGGTAAGGGCTCGCTTTCGCATTGTTCCAGAGTAGGGCCGAGTGATTTCACGATAGCGACGTTTTGATATTAATTTTGGTTATCCAAGGTAGAGAAGTTATAGAGGTACTTTTGTTTAAAGCATTTGTTTTTAATATTATTTAGGTGACCTATTGATTTATATATTTACATGTGACTGTTATTCATTAACGCAGAGCCTTAACCGGTGGGGCTCCATAATTGATTTTTTTAAGTTGATGCCTTTTATGTTGTAAGCACCCTAAGGAAGGATTTTGTAAAATTTCACAATAACGAAGTGAAGTGAATGAAGCCGCTACCAGCCTAGTCTTATAAGCGCTCATTTTGATGACAGCTAAAAAACACATTATAGTCAGCATTTCTTTCTATCCTAGAGTTCCTGCTCATTCACCTCAGACCACCTTCGCTGTCCATCCACGCCTGTCATAATATATTTTACTATTTCCAATATATTTAATTTTAATTGATGTTAAATGATTTTTTAAACCTATTTTTGGTACCCGCAAACAAATACGCAATCGCACATTATTATTCCAGCCAAACATTTTACACGGTAAATTGTACACGGGCGTTTTTACAGTAGTGTTAGGTTAGCGTTTTTAAAGGCGGAGTCAAAGAGAAATAATATTAGAGCAAAATAATACACAAGAGTTTTGGGCTATTATCATTCGAACAAGGGCGCTATTAATGTGACACATTGTTATTATAAAATAATTTATAAATAAGTGTTATCTATATATATATATATAGATAACACTTATTTATATATATATATATATATATATATTAAATAAGTATTCATCAAGATCAGTCAGTTACATAAGGATTACTATGTTCGTTATAACGTTTTTACCAACCAATACAATTAGAGGGTGCTTAATATGATTCAAAGGAAGCAGCGTTCAATGCTGGAATGGCCGTGACGACTTATGGACAGCTGACCCTCAATTCTGATAAATTATCGTTTTGTTAAAGTGGCTGTACCTATGTTTGTTTATTATTCTAAATTATTAGTAAGTTACTGCAGCGGCCAGCAAAAGAGGCATTAACGGAACGTGTACTTGTGAGGAGGACCGAGGCGAAGCCAAGGCACACATATGTAAACCCATCAATGCCTAGTTGTGGCCAAGGCTTGTATAGTAGGTACTTTCTTAAATAATAATAAATAATGCACAGAAATACAATTACTTTTCTAAACTAATGACGAACAACGAAACTGTTCTTTTTTTTCAATAAACAGCTTTCTTTTTGCAAGCCAGTTCGAAATTTAAATAAAAACCTTTGATAAGTAACCTCCTTAGTTGCCATGTTTCGGAGTAAAAGGTAGTTCCATTTTTTAAATTATACGACAGATATGAGTTTCCTATGCAATTTATTTGGCCGCTTAACCACGAAAAAAATGAACTTTTACCGGCCGCTGCTCGCATGTATTTGGCCAGTACAGCAATTTTTGATTTATCTCAAGAAAGGTTGTCAAAATAATGCTCAAATTTCCAAGCATGTTTAATCTGTCCGCGTCAGGTTTACGCTATAACAAAAGATTTATGAATGGACTGGAGGCTTGCTGATTCGGACGAAAAGTCACTATTCTTCGCTTCATACAGTTTAAGACTAGCACGTGCCTTTATGTTCTATTATTACCCGATATTTGGTGACAAATATATAAGTAATACTTGCGTAGCTAAACACATCGCTTTCTTAGAAAGTATTCCCGCCTTAACCCCATAATTTCTAGCATAAACAAACATTGTTCAAACGTCTCAAACCCTCCGCCCTCGTGACCGCAGATCGTCTTGCGGTCGGTTGGAAAGTCAGTAGTCTCGGAAACCACGCGTAAACAGCTTATGTAGGCATTGTGGTTTATATGAGGAGCGTGTAGGCTATTTGGCATTATTTTAAAACATTGAAACGTGCCTCAGTGGAATGTTGTAGAGTTTGAACTTCTGTAATTGAGTATTTAATTACGGTATGTTATTATTTGGGTAATAGGAGTAGAGATTAAAAAAAGTATCTTAACCTAACCATCACTTCACTCGCGTGGATTATCATGGATGCCAAGAAAATATAATTATTATATTAGTTTAACAACTGCTTTTTACACAGCAATTGTCTAACTGTAAACTGTATGTTGATTTGACCCGAACCTCGGCGCCTAGTTGGTCAATGGCGTCTGACACGGAGAGTCAGAAGACGCGGGTTCGAATCCCGTCTGAGGATGTGAACTTTTCTCCCTATAAATTTCAATGTTTGAGATCGCTAAAGCAGGCGTTAGTGCTTTACAAAGTAATACTATTTTTAATTTATGTTATTAAAAGAACAATTGAAGACTAGGGCTGTTATTTTTACATCATAAAAATATTTAAATAATAAAATACAAACGTTCTAATGTGAAGAGCCATCCTAAAATTTAAATTAGTACATGTTGCTTAAACTTGTTTGATGTGTGTATTAAGGTTGCCTGGAAGAGATCACTATTAGTGATAAGGCCGCCCATTGTAACACTTTATTTAAAGCTTACTTTTACTTTTATGTTATTTTTGTATATTAAGTGATGTAACAATAAAGAATTATCTATCTATCTATCTATCTATTAAAGAATAGAGTAGAAAATATATTTATATAATGTACTTTTTTTATATATATTATATAATATACAAGGCAATAGCGTTTGTGCTACCTGGGCGTATTTTGAAGGTTGAGTCACTAAGCTCAAGAAGAGAACTACAAGATACTCATATTGATAACTTTACAAGCCGAAACTCTCGGCCCGCAGATCTCTATTAATTTCATTACCATCCACTTCCCATATCAGTGAAGGGTGTTCAACCCTTGAGCCCCAAATTTGATACTATTAATCTTCGCGTCACCTACAGTGAGGGTAGACAGGGTGATATTTGAATAAAGGATCAGGATTTGTATGAAGACTGCACGTCTAGTGTGCGCCATAATTGTATCAAGTGATTTCCATAGTTGTATAGCAATCAGTACTGAATTATCAACATTCAGTGTCAGTTCAGTTAATGTTTGATGACTAGTTGTTCGATTCGCTTGCAAGGCCTACGGTATTATACACACATGCACAGTTACACACATTCACTCAGACATCGACACACGTATTGACACATCACATAGATCCAAGAACAGAAAAGAAACATTTCTGCTCATCACATAAGTATTTGCTCTAGTCAGGATTTGAACCAGAAACCTGGACCTGCTTTTCGGCAGTACTTACTACCAACTAGCCTACGAAGTCAGGAACATTTTTTTTATGGAATAGGTTGGCAAAGGAGCAAGCGGTTCACCTGATGGTGATGCCGTCGTCTACGGGCATTCGCAATACCAGAGGTCACGAGGATGCGTTGCCAACCTTTGAGGAAGGATGATAGGAAGGTAAAGATAGAAGGGGTGAGGGTGGAGGGCAAGGGGAAGGAAAGAGAGAACGGGAAAAGGGGGAATCGGGCTTCCGGAACCTCCCACAAACAATTTGATCAATGGTTTGCTAACACCTAAAGATAAAATATTTCCTTCCATTTCTATGCCTTGGTGAGTTTTCAAACGACCACCAAGAGGAGGTTCTCAGGTTGAAACGTATATTTTTTTTTATGTAAGCCTACGCATAACTTAAAAAAAATTCAGTGTACACCGATTTTGATAATTATAGTCTTGTTTGGTAGATCTTACTTCCGAAGTGGTCCCATTTCAATTTCATCAAATTCGGTCAAGGGGGCTTTGAGTTACACTCCAATAACTGAAAAGTGTTTCGCCTATTTTGATGATATCCTTATTAAGGGTTACTAAAAAGATTGAAAACAGTTTATTGGTTTTTTTTTATGAGAAATGTTCAGACGTCGAGTTTTTTTATAATGAACACAGAAAAAAGTTCCACTACCTAGCGTTTTAGTTAATTGGAACTACCAGGAGACTACGCGTGGATTGGCAGAAGGTACATTTTCATATTCAACGCAGACGGAGTCGTAGTTCCAAAAAACACAATCAAAAGTCATCATCATCTCAGCCGTAGGACAACCACTGCTGAACATATGCCTCGATGACGACCCGATGAAGGTCGCAGGACGACGTTGGATGCAGGCTGCTTCCAACCAGTCCTTTTGGAAAATCATGGGGGAGGCGTAATCAAAAGTATTATAACTTAATTACAAATGTAACTTATTCCTAGCTTTTATTTTATCACCCTATTATAAAAACAGTTAAACCGCCCATGTGTCAAGTAATCATTCATTAATAGTATTTAACACCAGGTTTTATTCTCTTCATAAACATCTATCTGTGCTAACGATCTAGGATACCGCGACTTAAGTGATTACTTGGTTTAACAGCCGTAGAATAAACCTTAAACTGGGGAAGTTATATATACAAATAACTAATTAAAAATGTTTTTTCTGGACAATAGCTGATGTTATAAGGACCAACTTAGGCTTAGCTTATGTTTTAGCGCAGATAAAGCTGTAGGCGCAACTAGTTTATTACATAATCAATTATGGATGTTTTTTATAATATAAACATTTTTTAATCATCGTCCTTCCTCCATCAGTTTCGAAATAAAATAAAATAAACAGATTGAGTATTGCCATCATTGCCATGCAATGCTGCCAACATTTTGGGAACTTTTTGGTATCGATTTACTATATAATTTTATTAGGTTAGGTTATTTTTATTAGGTAAGGTTAGGTTTTATTAGGTTAATAGGTTATTTTATTGTAAGTTTAGTTTATTCTTCTAGTCTATCTGGCCATATTATTGTTTTGTTAATGTTCGATATTTTGGTCTGGTACGAATTGTCTTCAAATAAATATTTTTCTCTTTTTATGATTTTCTAAATAAATTAAAAATTAATTCTTAAATATTTGTGAGCGCAAGAAGGAGGCATCCTAATTATGTTAGAAGATCTGTTTAGAGCTAAACAAAATGAATATGTATTCCCTGTGTTACGAGTATATTTCTGAACTTGAACCAAAATTACGATTTTAGGTAACAAAGTATTACAGAGGTTTTATCGCACAAAGAAGTCTCTTATAGGCAACTATGCAAAAAAGAAATAGGCAGATGTTTAAGTAGACTTCTAACTATATATGATTACCTGTTCTAACTGACAGATTGACTAATTCATCAAGGAGCCTAAATCGTTTCGAATACTTGAAATTATGGCAGAATATGCCTTTTACGTTCTAAGCATCCACCATGAATGTTTTTGAAAATTTTGCTTTTAAGTAAAGTGCAAAACGGCGCTAGCGCTATTACGGCCGGTCCCAATAATCTATCTATCGCCGGTTTACCTTACTAAAGTTAGATATTTGACACTATTTGTATGGAAGTTATGTCAAATTTCTATCGGTAGTAAGGAAAATCATGGATAGATAGATTATTGGGATCCTCCATTAGTCAGTCATAATATACTTATAAAGAACTACCTGCTGAGTAGTCTTCAAATTCTACATTCGGATAATTTACTATTCGGGTAAAACTTAAGCCACCTTTTAAAAAACGTATATAGAATATAATAAAGATAGTCCCGAGTTTAAACTATGGTTTAAGAAAATTACATACATGAAATTCCCTTAGTTTAAACTCGGTACTTGGAAGGAAATCGGACCATTTTTCGTCCACGTTTTATAAGGACGAAGTTGTTTCTCATACGCATTTTTTCTTCAAGATATGTGACTTTAAGTATATATATAAGTTATTGTTTAGAAAAGCTCATGAATATGCTATTTGTAAGCTTTGGCGCAATTTAATTTAATGAGTTGATACGATGCGTACCTTCATAATAATCAAGTTCGTTTTCACTTAAAGTGTAGAGGGTCCGCAATAGTTTTCTGTATCTTTATTAAACTGAACAGAGCGTCTGCATTCACTAGATTATGACGTCACGATATCATATCTAACCATAATCTAAAGATTCAAGCGTATATAATATTCTAATTATGGTTATTTATATACTATTTTATGCGCACGACTTCGTCCGCATGGAATGAGATTATCGCGATCCCTCAAGAACTAACTCTAGAATTTTCTCAAACTCGGACACAAACTCAATACTTTTTGAATCAGAATAGTTTTTACTATCAGCCTATGTGTTAATCCCGAGTTCAAACCATCTCCACTATAAGTTGCATTCAAAACCGTTCAGCGGTTTTTGCTCGACTTTATTAAAAACACCCAAACAAACATTAACATGACTATTTATTACATTACTATCACATTATTCACACAATATTCTAAAAATAGGTAGGTATGCTTCGAAGAGCCCGTAGTGCCTATTTTTAAATAACAAACAAAACGATCACGTTTATAATATATAGTGTGATTGCTAATACCCAAGAAATCCGAAAGATGTGTATATAGTAGTACTTCTTAAACTTTCGCAAAATATATTTTTTACTTACACTAGCTTGTCTGCTCTTGGCCACGCAACCGAAACGTCGGTAATACGAGTACTCAAAATATAGTTATTTTGATGTTTGTTAGCGAATAGACCCAAAAATCATTAAAAAAAAAGGATTTTATAAATAAAATAAAAATAATATTATAGTACGCAACCCTAAAAAGCTGCAAATATTATAGTTAATTAAAAACAATGCCAGTTGATAACGTAACGTTTAACGGTCGCAAGTGGAAGATCGCAATGTGCACGGTTCGTCTAACGCTGTACGGCCATTAAACAGGCAACTTATTATCCTCGCACTAATTATGTTTCGCATCCATTTAGTTTATATTAAACCAGCTGAGCCGCTCGACCTTTGCTCAACGATTGGTCTCCCGCTTACAGGATATATGTGGGCAAAAATACATTGGTAAATATAGTTTCACGGCATGAAAGATTCAGCGGTGCCAGAAAAGATTACAAATGTATTCCCTTCAAGAGTCGATGTCATTATAACAATGGAATTTCTATTGTCTGGCCGCGTGACCTTTGATGGAAGAATTAATAGGTGCCCAATATGTATAAAGGCAAAACTATGTATTTCGTAACGTTTTGTAACTCCGAATGGACCGGCACGACCGGCGATATACCACAATCCCACATAACACCGACGTTAAGTAGCATATAGCTTCCTATTGCTTTTCGTCGGTTTGTGGGAGGTTCCAGAGGCCTGATTCCCGCCTTCCCCATTCTCCCTCTTCTTCCCCCTCCCCCTCCAACATTTACCCTTTCTATCTCTTCCTTCCTATCATCCTTCCTCAAAGGTCGGCAACGCATCCTCGAGGCCTCTGGTATTGCGGATGTCCGTGGGCGACGGTATCACTCATCCTCAGGTGAGCCGCTTGCTCGTTTGCCAACCTATCCCAACAAAAAAAAGGTTTGTTCTACTCATCAGCAGAGCTTCATGGGTTCAATTTTTAGGAGAGTCACCATACCATAATAAAAATAAATCATTACATAGTAAGTCGAAGTTATTAAGAGCAGACAGTACGAGGGCCAGTGGTATCCGTAGTAAAAGAGTGAGAAAGACTTCGAACTTTTTTCACATCCACCCGCATATTTAGTCTACCCGTGAACATGGTGCATGTAAGTGCGCCGAAATATCGGGAACTCCAAAACCTGCCTAATCGTGGTGTACATCCCATGACTGCTAATTATAATATATTGGTATTTCGTTTCTTTTATTATCTTATTTGCTATTATTGACCGAGCGACCACTCTGTGTCTCTGCTTTAACTGACCAAATTGACTTTCATATGTCCGTATATATATTTGTTAGGTTGTATGTCTTCCTTTACAGGTCGCACTTTTCTACCAATCTTACAAACTGGACGATTTGATAGCTCCTTTTCCGAAGAATTGCCGCTGATTACACTGTGCTCGCGAGGTCTACTCTTCGCAGAACTACTAGACATGATTATTTAGGAAAATGTATTTTTAATGGCATAATACACTTGTAACCTCTTACTTAATGGCCATACAGTAAAAGTCCCTTGACAAGAGTTGCGCGCACGCACGCGTTCTCCCACCTGCTCTTGTGCATGCGATTCTTTTGCGGAAATGATGTTCATTAATAACCATACCATGATTCTACAAAGATAATTTAAAAAAAAATATAAGTTTTCCTGGTCTACCTTTTGGTACTAAATTTTTATACCATCAAAGTGTACTTACTTGTCTTACTGCTGGCCTCATTAACAAGCGTAAAGTCGCTCATCGAGCAATAGAGCTTGGGTTTTCCCTGCGTGAAGATCCGAAATGAGGAGATCCGTGGGAGAACTAAGGTCACCAGCTCTCAAATTTAGCAAGTAGAAGTGGCAATGGGCAGGCCACATCGCTCGCAGAACCGAAAACCGATGGGGAAGAATGGTGTAATAGTGGCGACCACGCACCGGAAGACGTAGTGTAGGCCAGCCCCCCGCTAGCTGGACCAACGCCCCGTCAAAACCGGGGGGAATCGCTGGATGCAAGAAGCAAGTAGCCATTGCAAGTGGCGTTCTATGGAGGAGGCCTATGTTCAGCAGTGGACGTCTTCCGGATGATAATGAATAATGACGATGATGTTGATGATTATGTACAGTCGCCTGCAATAATAGGTATACATTTCACAATTTTCAAAAGTGCCTGAGCAATCCGGATCATAAAAATGGACATCAAAATTATTCTAAAATGAAGCTATTTATATTATTTTACTGTTTAAAATAATACTTATGTATATTGTTATAAAATGTGGTACTGTTTTATAGTTTTGAAAATTACAGAATGTTTACATCTTATTGCAGGCGACTGTACAAGGTGTTTGACTATGCGAGTATATTATATTATTATACTTATATATAGATCTATGCACTGCAAAAGATTCCTATTGGTCACAAAACTGCATCAAGACGGCTCAGTTAGCTCAGTTGATAGCATAGCATAGCAACACTACCTTTGAAGCGCGAGGTCTCTGGTACGATCGCTTGCCCGAGCAAATATTTATGTGATGTGGGGAAATATTCTTTCTCTGGTTTCGGATGTTGTGTTGTGTGTGATCATGCCTCTCGCGACAGAAGATATCGTAATGCAGAGATATGAGTGTATTTTTACACACTTTATCCACAGTATTGTATTAAGATTAATACGTTATGTTTTCGTAGGAAGAGCAGTATAACTATTTGTGAATGAGTTCGTCAGGGGTAGTACTGCCACAATGCCTTTTTTCTACCGTGAAGCAGTAATGTTCGCAATACTGTGTTTCGGTGAAGGTATGGTTGCTGGCGAAATTACAGGCACATGAAACTTCAAAGAGCAAACATCTTATTCTTATTCTGATTGGGGGCGCGAAGTCCTGCACTGACGTCCTGCTTGGGGTGTATTGTGCATTTCCCCCGCCAGCTACCCGAGCCATCCCAACCCTGGGTCGCTGGCACAACCGCTCCAGTGATATTTGAGGTTTAAACTGATGATGATTTAGAACTATAGTGATCCTCTAGGAGTTCGGTAGTGTTCCGTATATTTTCCGTAGCTGTGCACTCCAACAGCACGTGCTTCACGGTCTCGTTCTCTTGCAAACATCCTCTGCACAGTGGACTATCTGTAAGAGCATACATCGTTGCATCTTTGACAACATCCGTGAAACAAATGACGAGATGACAAGAAACGTTGGACAACCTTATGTCATCATCATCATCATCTCACCCATGGGGCGTCCACTGCTGAACATAGATGATTTTCCAAAAGGACCGGTTGGAAGCGGCCTGCATACAACGTCGTCCTGCGACCTTTATCAGGTCGTCTGTCCACCTTGTCAGTGGACGACCTACGCTGCGCTTGCCGGTCCGTGGTCTCCATTCCAACCTTCCGGCCCCATCGGCCATCTGTTCTGCGTCCTATGTGCCCTGCCCACTGCCACTTTAACACCGTTTCCTAATAACATAAAACAATAATCAACATAAAATATTTATAGTTGGTCATAATATAAGGTCTCAAATAAAAATAGATGGTCGGCAGCGAGGATCTCACAAAAACCAAATTTATTTTAACTTAATTTAATTTTACATATACAGTTACAATTTATTCTAATTCTAAAGTGACTGCTTCAAGCAAAGTTGGGTACAAAAGTGAGTCTTACAAACTACGAACACGCGCCACGAAAACGACACTCGATGCTGATGCGGCGTTTACGCGGCGTTTGACGTCAATGCTGATCTGGGCATCTGGCATATGGGGCCTTACTATGAACTGCCCGATTTATTCGTACCATGGCAACTTTCAAGCAGGCCTGCCCAGACCAACTATTCAAGAACAGCAGAAATACCGTTCACTTGTTTTTTTGTATGGACTCTCGTTAACATGACACTCTAAATCCACTCAGTTTATCACGTTACAAACGTCTAGGCGTCTGCAGAGTTGGTTATAGCAAATTCTTAGAATGCCAGAGACGATATTATCCGTTCATATTTGAGAAAACAATATTCAAACAGTTCACCTAAATGAGTGTTATGGTATGATTTCATTCAAAACTGTTTATGTCAGGTTTAAGAACTGCACGGAACTTCCATGGTTTTTACGAAGCTGATAGTAAGGCCCCTGGGTCAGCGCAAAGTGCACCTATGCATTCCTGATGGTAGTGTAGTGCCACACATAACAAAATAATATATTGTGCACATTTTGATTATCAAAAACGAGAACAAATAAATAAGTTGCGGTTGAACCACCAGCTAAGCCAGTAGATTAGCTAAAAGCGCATTGAAAAGCCACAAAATCTGGTTAACATCACGAACACCGGTATCTATTGTTATATTTGTACTATCATCTTTCCGGAAACTGCAACCGATATAATCCATCCTAATACCACGGAATACGAAGTAGTAACCTCTAAAGATAAGACTCCAAATTATATGCGAAGCATGTCTCACCTTTACAAAATGGTTAAATGCAAAGAACTTCATAAGTTCAAAAGAAAGCTGGAATCCAAGGGTGCGTTCACAGGTTAAACACAAAATCTGAATGACAATGGGACTGTACGCTAATAGGCGTTGCGGTGCGAATGCCCATTGTGAATGCGTCTTTAGGAAGATAATCCGTCATTTTAATGTTTAGGGATGGAAGAAGGTATATCGATAAGCATCAGCTTAGGATAAAACAATCGAAATTTCGATGTTAATCACATAAACATAAAAACGATTACATTTTCTATTCTCAGTTGCAGTTATACGTAAATTGAAGTAAGTATCTTAAAAGATTTATTTTTTAGAATAATTGGTTTCTACGATATTTTTTTCTCCGACAGAAAAATAATTACCAATGTAAAATTTACCACGATTATGCGTTCACCAAAATTTAAGACTCGTCTAAAAGCACTCGTGGAACTACTAAAATATAAAAATGCACTAGATTCTTAGTACTATATTTATTCATTAATGTTTTTTTCGTAATATACCAGCAAAGGCTAGAATTGAAGAACCAACATATCTGCTATTTTGTTATATTATAGTATATGTAGTAGCCACTTCTAACAACCTCCATCGACAGTCGATACTTTCGCCAGCCCTACTCACAAATCAAACACAGATTGATGGTATTATGTCAACATGCACAATCACAATGCATCTAGTTTGCATAATAATTCTAATACTTGTCTATTACTGCATAAAACATTCCTAATAAGAGCAGATGGGTAAGAATCCCAAAATTGTGTATGTGAGAAAGAGTTCAGAAAGTCCTAAGTGCTTATAGTAGTAATTTGTCATTGCCAAATTTTGCAAGAGCAAAATTCTTATGTAGATTTGAAGGATTAAGTGATATTTATTTGCATCTCTTAGTGGTTACTGCTATGGGAACTATGAAGGATTCAAATTAATGGAATAACGTTATAGGTCTAAATACGTGACGTGAAATGATAAAATAAAGTATGCTGGTGAGACAATTTATAGTTACTACAATAGAGCAAAGTTTCATAGATTTGCAGGTTTATTATGAAACCTAACATAATACATTGAATGACAAATTTTAGCATTAAAAACGGTAATACTCATACGTAAAGATAACCAGTATTATAGCACCCAGTTATCCGGACCCACTACAGTGCCCAGTTAGTACAGACTCTTACTCTCTTCAGATCTCTCTACAGATACTTTACTCCGTGAGGGGCCGGAGTTAAATAATATTCCCTCCGCCGTCAAGATACGAAAGTCAAAGTCAAATACAAAATCAACATCATTTATTTAATTTAGGCATCAAAGACGTACTTCATCATCATCATCATCTCAGCCACTGCTGTAGGACGTCCACTGCTGTACATATGCCTCCCCCATGATTTTCCAAAAGGACCGGTTGAAAGCGGCCTGCATCCAACGTCGTCCTGCGACCTTCCTCAGGTCGTCTGTCCACCGTGTCGGTGGACGACCTACGCTGCGCTTGCCGGTACGTGGTCTCCACTCCAGAATCTTTCGGCCCCATCGGCCATCTGTTCTGCGTGCTATGTGCCCTGCCCACTGCCACTTCAACTGGCTAATCTTCTGAGCTATGTCGGTGACTTTCGTTCTTCTACGGATCTCCTCATTTCTGATTCGATCACGTAGAGAAACCCCGAGCATAGCCCTCTCCATAGCTCGTTGTGCGACTTTGAGCTTTTCTATGAGGCCCATAGTAAGAGACCACGTTTCAGTGCCATAAGTCATCACTGGTAACACACATTGGTCGAAGACTCTTGTCTTGAGGCACTGAGACGTACTTATTGAACGTCAATTATTCATTATAATGTACACTACCACCGCGTTTCAAAATATTTTGAGTCTACCGAGAAGAAGTGGCAATAAACTCGGGCCATTCTTTTCATATAGATTTTCACAATGTTTCTACTTAGGTAGTACTATTATTACATTTTATGGGTGGCAGATAACAACTTGCCAGAAGTGGAGTATTCCAAGCATCTTAGTCACTATAGATTTTTCACTACGAAAATCTCAAGAGGCGAGGAAACCCGATTTACTAGTAGTAAGCGGCCTCTTGTGCATTAGGCCGTCTTGTCTGGTACCACTGAATTGACCAGATATTATAAAGTGAACAAATATAGGTTAGGGTGTGAGTGATCAAGTGAAATTACATGGCGAAAGAGATTTAAAACCAATGTCTTGGGGACGAGCACAGTGCAATGCCACGCAAAACTACAGTTCTTAAGCCCTGGGTGGCACTGCAACTGTCATAGGCAAGCATGATGCTTTACCACCCCATTTATGTCTCGTCACCTAATAACAATACAGTATATACTAGTTTTAATTGAATGATATTATATTTCTTCTAACTATATCTGTAGTTCAGTTGATTACTTCCCACTGCGGAGAGATAGGTCTTCCGTTGATGAAACAAGTAGGTATGGACCATAATCCACAACCCAGATATCAACTAGACTGTTTAAAGGGTTATCGAAGGGTCCTATATCTCCCATTAGAACTAAATAATACAAAAAAGCCTAACATAAGGACACGCCATTCAATACTCGTATCAATGTCGTATAAATATCAGCACTAGTGTCAAAATTCCGAGAGTAAAACGGGGAATAAGTAAAAGAAGATGGAGAGGTGGAGAAGGCTTCCAATATGTAACTATTCCTGATGCTTCCTTTTAACAAGACCACTGAAATAGGAAAAGGTTAAGAGGCAAATGGGTAAGAGAATATAATATTAAATTTGAGTGTATTAGTTACAGTCGAACACTAGCAATATTTAAACAATCACGAACTACTGGTCAAGCTACAAGCACTTTGCACATCACTACGAAATGCTCTGTCCCTACAATAAGCAATAGTATCCACCTTAGAAGAACTACTTTGATAATATTTCTAAGAGTATCACATTGTTCTTTAAAGTTGAATATTAGTATGTCATACAATTTTTTAAATAAGCCTGTGCTCACTGAACTACACTCAAAATATACTACATGTACTTACCTAATCATTAATAAACGATCTTATCGATCTATTATTACCAAAACACTCTCGCACAAACCTATTCAAGATCAATACCGCACCTAACAACAATCTGACATTGCCAAAGAATCAAAGAGTTCAATAAAATACTCCAAATCGGTAACAAGGTACTCAACCCTTTTTCCTTAGCCCTTTTCGCGCCCTCAACAATGAGCCCATAGGCAATAATCTTATAATAGGGCTATGAAAGGATTAACCCTTCAACAATAACCTATT
Source organism: Selenia dentaria (assembly GCA_917880725.1). Taxonomy (NCBI): domain Eukaryota; kingdom Metazoa; phylum Arthropoda; class Insecta; order Lepidoptera; family Geometridae; genus Selenia; species Selenia dentaria. Next base: position 5,758,434 of record OU862901.1, on the reverse strand, counting down.
GATATAGTATCGGAGGGTTAAGAAGATTTTGCGTGACAGCTGTTTACTTAAGACAATGACGGGGATCAAAATTGAATTGTAAATATTTCAAGGCATGTCCTGCTAAAGCTTCAACGCCACGAGAGATTTGTTCGTAGCATAGTTTGCGATATGCACGAATCACTCAAAAGTGAGCTGGCGTTAGTTTCCAAGTAGGTAAATCAGGCCCAGTCTTAGTGCAAAATTTAACACACCGTATAAAACGCCTCCAGCATTTCGACGATCCGAAAACTATGACGCTAGCAACTAGCTTATCGACTACTTATTGCCCAGACCCCCACTTAAATAAAAGTCATTGCAGTTAGAATAAATGTAAAAAATTATTTAAGTAGATTTATTTACTTGTTAATAATTGAAAGAAACTTATTCTAAAAACACTAATACAACAACAAAAACTGACTGGTCATCGCTTGAACTATCATGCTACTTATAAAATCACTGGATCTATAGATCATTATCAAATGCGCACGCGTCAATGTCAACCATTATGAATAGATCAATAAAAAAGTATCAATAGCTATATTTCCTGAATGACCCTATACTTTTGATGTAATATAATATTTTAAGGGTTGATCAGTCGTGTGCCGATATTCATGTTATATAATAGAATGGTTGTAAAGTGACGATTTGGTTTCATCAGTTGATTGAAGTAGTAATTTTGTCTATTAATCCACTAATTTAGTTTTAAGAACACTACGTTTCTTCTTACTACTTCAACGTTAGATTTAAATCATCGTCAATATATTACATTTAATATGAAAAAATGTATTTACATACATATTTGATTTAATTAAACTATCAACTATTTATTTGATTTTATTAAAATATTTATAATGGGGTCTTAAACTCTAAAATTTCAATACAAAAGTATTGATTTCATAAATCCTATGGAGACCTCCATCATACGTGAAGTTACAAGTGATGGCTAAAACAGGTAAAGGATAAAATAGCAATAAACAATATATTCCAGAGGTAGTTACTCTAATATTTTTAAATAATACCAATAAGCCATTTAGGTTACAGTTGAATTCGTGTGCCTTTGTAAACTCCTTTAGGGTTCTATATAGGGGTTATGTTTGTATATTTTTTTACAATTATACATAATCAATAAAAAGTTTAACCGTCTCAACTGACAAAATTCTCAACGGATTCCAAAAAAAATAAAAATTACTAACAATAATTACAATAAAACCCGGACATCCCCATAGCATCAGTATATTCTCACGTTTTTTTTAATTACCTACCCTGGCAGATGTTTTGTTCAACATTCAAAAACCAAAGCCATAATCAAAATCTATAGAAAAAAACGACTAAAATATTCAACAAACAAGAAAGACGATGACTGCGCATCAAAACCTGAATTCAATCAAAGTACAAAAGAAATTGTATGTGGGGACATACTCGTTGTTCCTCAAGTAATTATTCAAGAAGATCCACCAAAAAAGTCTCACACGATACAAAAAGCATCGCTAATGACACTGACAATGCAATTAGAATAACTAAAGAAAAAACCTGACCCACAATGAACTATTGAACAAAATTAAAAATTCCGCTGTCCTTAAAATAAAGCTCAAAATAAACACTCGAAGTCTTACATCATATGCAAAATACGCGAATTTAAAAAAGGGCAAACGGGATATGCAAATCTTCGTGCGAAGAGAAGGTAAAAAACAAATAGTTGAAAAAACCGCTTGTATGGGAGAGTGATAAACATAAAAACAATTTTTGCATTGTCTACCGGCGTGCATATTAAACAGCAAAGGGCCAAGTTTGGACCCTTGCGTTACACTGATTCTCACAAGATTTCCGTATGCAAATTATCGATAGTGCTTAATCTTTTATTTTAATAGCATCTTATTGTGTTAAATCTATTCAGTTTTTGTAGGGCAAGAAAAAATTGAATAAGAAATTAATGATTCTACGTACATATGCAAATCGTGAATTCAGAACAAGCGTACGGTGGGAATCGTATTTGAGAGACAGGATTCTGGCATGTTCTAAGGTAAAGAAAAGTCGTTACTGGCATGAGTTTAAAAATGTGACCCTCATTGATGTTGGAAACGGTTTTACGGTTAGTCCCAAAGGATTTCCAGTATACAAAATTATTTTAAAAAAACCGAAGATGACTCTTGATGTTCTAAAGATAATTAACGCTTACAGTAAACATAGTTAATTTATTAGTAAAGCTTATTAACTCAGCCCAGTAAACTAGGTTGGGCGGTTTTTAAGTCCCAGGTTCAATCCCTTAGTGAATTATGTTTTTGTGTTTTGAATTTTGAATTGTTCTAGCGTGGTACCACCAATATATATGTTTTTTTACAATAAACCACCTAGTAAGTCTTATATCCTACGATTCACATTCCGAGAACGGAGAGAAAAATTCTTTAATATGCGAATAAAACTGACTATGTCTCGGGATAGCGAGTGAAGTTTTGCGTAGTACTTTGAATCGTACATCGTTCGTAATCGTAAAACCGCCATGGGCAAGTGAGCGTGCGACGCTCACCATCTTACGAACAACTTGCCCGTCCTCTCTAGAATAAAAAAGTACTCGTAATTTGAATTCAGTACACTTATAATATTTTTTCAAGTAATTTATTCCTACGAAGATAATTAAAAAAAATCTATTTATAATATGTAACAATAGTAATAACCATTAATACAATCCTTACATACATAATCTTAATACTGATTTTTTTTTTTACAGGTACGTACATTTGTCATACGCTGGACGCACTCGTAAGTATACCTACTTTAAATTTAAGACCCCAATGTCCATGAACAATACATTTAATAGCATACTTTTTTTTAATTTATGGTCCCTCATTAGCTCATAGCTCAACGTAGTATATAGCTGACATCTGTGATCAGTTTGAGGAACTACGCGCTTAGTTCGCTAGATCTTCGATAGATGGCAGTACGAAGCGTATAATGGATTTATTTGGTTGAAATTGTTTTGTGGAAAACGTCACTTTTCCGAAAGTATATTTATTGTTTACTTTCGAAATGCACTCAAAGGTTTCTGATTAAAGAAACTAAACTAGTACAAAAAAAAATTAACTTTGTGAATTATTTTTTTCGTATTCAACATATTGGTTTGTCTTGAATACCGTCTTAGTGAAATATAAAACTAGTATAGGTAAGCGTAAAGTTAGTACATTTATTATTTATTATCATTGCTATTGATTAATACATATTGAGAACCTTATTAGGAAAGTTTGTTAAAAATAAAATTACATTGTAGGTACCTAAAATTATATTTCATCAGACAAACATACATATAGGTACACGTCAGGCGGCAAAATCTACTATATAGTAAAGATAGAATAATTTATTTCCTACCTACTATATTCTTTAATCTCCAATTTAAGTTTACGAAAGACAAATGCACAGAGGAACTCTCTTACTTCCTTTCCTAATTTAAAAGGCTCTACCAACACAAGCGCATTAATAGTGTTACGCACCCACCTACACAAGCGCGCGTGTAGTTAAACCTACTGTACATTATAAACAGTACACAAGCTTCAATATTCTATTTCTAACGAACGAAATAACACGCCACCAATTTCCATCATGGCATTAATCGATTATACTAGCTACAAGATATTGATTACTGTGTAATGAAATGCATGACTGAAAGCGCATTACATCTTTATAAACGTAAAAAAACAAAATGGTCCGAATGCGTCTGTTTAGTGTTTCCACACAAATTAGAGAAAAGACAATGAATGGTCTCCTAACGCCTATTAATCTGTCCGAATCAGCAAGACTCATTCGAGTTAAGTTTCATTCATAAATCTATTGTTATTTTTTGCGCTGATGCGGACGGGTTAAAAGACTGGACAAGATATTTTAAGTGTAATTAATAGTGTTAATAAGAAAATTAATTAATAATAGTAATTATTAGTAAATCTTTGCACTTGGCTACAGCCCGTGCTACTTATTACTATTAATTAAACCTCCTGCTAAGGGAGAGAAACGGGAATCGTTAAAATAATAACCATAATAATGAGACTAAAATTGGCACGCGCCGTAGTCTCGTCAAAAGCAAATACCCTTTTGTACCCATTTTTGTAATAGATGAAAACCATACTAGGTGCTCTTCATCCAAAATATTTCTGTTTTTGTATACACCATTGTGTAATTTACACCAAATAGGGCTAGTGTTGGCTACAGCCCCGCAGGCTTTTGTTAAGGACCGGTTGAAATCCGTGAAGTAAATGATATAATAATAATAATATAATCGTTTATTAACAAGTACAGTTATTGATAACGTAGGGATGAGTCTTACTTTCAGGGTTCATGAGATACAGCCTGGTGACAGACGGGCGGACGGACAGCTGAGTCTTAGTAATAGGGTCCCATTTTATCCTACGGAATTCTAAAACAAGCAAATATTATCCTTACTAATATAAGTAAAATGGGTATAACAAATCAGAAAAAAAATATCCTAAACCGAACATTGATTTAGATTTTTTTATCTTGGCCTTCTTTATATATAATAGTCAATAATATCATTATCTTCTGCTACGATACAGTGTATTTGTTAAGGCAGTTGTAGTATTACCTTGCGCAAGAGAGAAGGCCTACTTGTTCTGGCCTTAGTTTTGTCACTGCTTTCTTTCACTCTATAAATGGCATCAATGAAATTGTTCATGGTGTGTGTAAGTTTAAGAAGGCAATAGTACCAAACTACACTACTGCTTTCCACCGTCCTGTAGACGTGAACCGATGAATAACGACTTGCGAGGCATGTGGTAGCCTGTCGAGTATTTTGACGAATTCCTAATAGACAAACTTGTACTCCACGCTGGCGGTGCCCAGTTTTAGTTGGTAAGTAAAATGAAATGTACAGTCGATTTATTAAAAATACGAAGTACTCAACAATGAATTTATTTTGTAGCAAAAATTAAGCGTGTATTAGTAGAAAAGTGTTTAATATTTAATTGTTAATAAATATTTTGTTAACTTTATAAATATTATAAAAAATTACACCCTCCAAGTAATGACAGGAAGTAGAACGTCTACATTTCTTCACCTTTGTTTTTGTTATTATATAATATATTGCTATATTATTAGATAACTTCAGTTATCTAAGCTGAGGGATAAGCAGCTCTCTCGCTAAGGCAGGAGATGAGAGAAAAAGGAATTCCATTTGGCAGAATAATAAACATAAAAACATTCGACAAGAATGAATTAAAATTAAGTAATATAATAATTAGCCAAGAATTATACAAGCAAATTATATGTTCTAAAGGTATGTATAAATTTTTTTTTTTTTTTTTTATACCGAACTGGGTAGCACTTGACCACTATCTCACCTGATGCTAAGTGATGATGCGATCGATGATGGAGCGCGCTTACCCAGAAGATACCTATGCACTCGTGTTTTGAAGACTATAATATACACTACATAACGATTTAATTTAATGATTTCTCATTTCGTGTATATTAAGGGCACGTTTTGTACTAGTATTTCTGTGCGCATCTTTTTGGACCTTGGCTTTGATACTATTTAACTATATACGATTTCGTTTTATTAGTTTTTAATAGTAACATGTATAAATGTAGTAAATATAAGTAGTATCAGGGACTGTCTACAGAACTGTGAGCCTAGCACGAATAATTTCGTAAGTGTAACGTGACGTGTCGTTCACGTGACACAGTACAAACTGCGTTTTATCTAGGGCAACTGTAACACAGATAACTTATAGTTTGTAAACCGAAGCGTGACGCGTTGATGCTTATGATATAAATACTTTTTAACCGACTTCAAATAAGGAGGCAGAGGAATATGTTCGTGTGTATGTATTCTTTTAAAGTGTATGTTAATGGAACCGATTTCAACACCAAAAAGTGTGAAATCACTTGTCGAAATCGGTAACATGCGCACAATATTGTTATAAAAGGTACCTACTTGTAAACTATCATGATACCGACTTTAAGTTATTTCACACTTTTTGGTATTGAGTTCTTATTGTTAGGTAAACTTTTTTTTCCTAAATTATTTGTTCTACTGCCTCTGAAGTGAAAGCCTAAAACTACAGCTAGTTTATGGCGGGCACAATATGTCACCATTACTTCTGTTGCAAGAAGTCAAAGATGTCACTCGTGCCGAAAATCGCATGAAACGAATTCAAAATTTCCGCTTTTAATATATATTTAAAATTAAAGGCTTTTAATAAACTGAAACATCATGAATATCAGATTATTTAAAATTTAAATTTTTTGCAGTTATGTTAGTAGGTAGGTGATAGTCGTCTATCATTCGACTTTGCCAGTGTACTCGCCCCCCGCAGTACACTTTGCGTTTCGCCATTTCTCAGTCACAGTGCAACTTCTGATAACATTTTACTTAATTCTCCAATTTATCATTTTTAAATCCACGTAGGTCAAGCAAATAAACTCCAAAGTTTTCCATTTAATTACTTGTGTATAATTAAGTGATAATATTTCATACACTAAGTTAGATAGCATGTGTTGAGTAAGAATATTATATAAATAAATGAGATAAATTAAAATGAAGTCCAAACTATTAAAATAAGTTTTGGATTATTTATTTGTTTACAGAAAAGTTTTATAATTGAGATAAGTCTAAAAATTTTGCATTCAACATTATAATAATTCATTTGCATCAATATATTTTTGTGATAGGACAATACTATTGTGTGAACTTTTTACGTAATATTCCATGACTAGCTAAATAATGTTTGGGTCATGTAATTGATGACAAAATATCTGATAAAAATACATAAATGCAGAAGATATACTTTTTTATTTAAGACACAGTTTTTAGTTAGAATCATTCACAATCCGGAACGATGTGAGTAAGAAAATGCGTTGTTTGTCGTGTGTTTGCCCTCTTTTCACGTTTAAACTGCTAAACCGATTTTGATTTAACTTGACATAGAGATAGCCTGCGGCCCTTAGTTGTCTATTTTTATATCGACCAAAATAGTTCTTAAATAGACACTCAGGCAGAACCGCGAGTGAAGGTCTCGTAGTTTATAAGGTATTAAGGCGCGATCGTATCCTGATAATAGTAAAAAGCAGAATGTTTAAACATCTAGTGTAACGAAACAGATCGATAATAATCTATGAAAAAAATACTTAGGTATGAAAAGGAACAGGCAAAGAGTAATAACCGAACAGAATTCATAAATATTACTCGCTCTCTCCAGTAAAAAAACCTAAATAGGTCCATAAAAATAAACTTTCACGTCCAAACTATATTAACATTAAGAATAACACTATATTATTTTTTAGGTAATACATAGCCAACATATAGTACTAAAGTAGTGACCAGCAGTTTTTTCAATTTTGTTAGTATATATCGAAAAATATTAAGAAAACGTACAAATTTAACGCATTTTCGCATTACATCGTCCAATCTAACAAGCGATTTTCAACCTTACGTAAAGCATCGTAAATTATTTTAAAATTGGGATTGGACCGCGTTTTAAACTTATCAACAACAAAACTTTATTTTGTAAGTAATTTTGAATATAAACATTTTAATTCTGTATCTAGACTGGGTAATTCTTTGATTTAAACATATAATTTTTAAGTAAAAATAAATAGTGATGTCCCGCGCTGGTGCAAACTTAAAGCACCGTATAGATATTTATAATAACGCGAAAATAGGCACTTAAACCTCTATAAATGTTATACAGTATATACTTAAACCAATATAACTTTTTTAGAATGATGCTTCATAATTTTTAACTGGGGTCTGCCAGCTTAATGCACACGTCACGTTTCTATGACGCGACTCAAGCGCATGCCACCGCTGCTGCGGTAGAGCGGGAGGGGGGACTCAAACCTGATTTTTCGGTCTATCTTGACCTTGCAGCGGACAAATTACATCACGTCACGACCGTTTCACAAATTTCAACCAACACTGTAACTGTCTAAGGTTTTATTTCGTTTGAAATGTTGAGAGCAGTTAGAGCTAATTGATTCCGTGTGGTGAACTTAGACGCATGAGATACTATAGCCGGTATCAAAGATCGCTACCTACAGGTTTTTCCTTTCCGCATGAGGCTTTCCGTATAAGAACTTTGTTGATGTATTTTCTTTTTAAGATTTAATAATAATTTTAATATTGTATTTACCTACTACGACTTTTCACATATTTTATTTACTGCGTGGAAATACATTGTATATTAGTATTATAATAGTTTACCTTTGCAGTCGGGACGTAGGTAAATCGTTCGGAGCAAGGATACCCAATTATTGGAAGCCTTCTTGTGAATCCATCATCATAATCTGTGATCTGTGATCATGAGTAATCATGACATGATACAAACTGCAGTGCTTGGTTTTCTACCTCGAAGAAGTAGAGAGTAAACTTATTAGGTTTCCGTACCCAAAGATTAAAACGAGGCCCTATTACTAAGACTCCGCTGTCCGTCTGTCTGTCCGTCTGCCACCAGGCTGTTCTCATGAGCCGTGATAGTTAGACAGGTGAAATTTTCACAAATGCATTTCTGTTGCCGCTATAAAAATACTTCTTCTTCTTATTCGTTTTGGGGGCGATGAGGCCTGCACTGACGTCCCGCTTGGGGTGTTTTGTGCATTCCCCCCTGCCAGCATTTACTCAAGCCAGCCTAACTCCTTTACATAGCGGAGTATGGCCTTGGCTCGCTGGCACAACTGCTCCAGTGTTATTTGAGATGTTGTATGAACAACTGATGATGCTAGTGATACCTCATGCGGTCTGGAGCGGACCTCCAGTAAAATACAAAAAAAAACTTAAAACTAGCCAAGTGCGATTCGGACGATAATTATAGATAATCTTACGGAACTTACGGAAAAGGCCTTACTTGTAAAATTACAGATTTATGATAGTCTTGGGATTAGCTCATTGCAGTGACATGCACTCTCAGTAGAAGAAGTTGCCTCCCATGCTCATGTCATGATGGGCATGGGAAGGTGTAGTGCTTACCTGCTTGGCTTACTACCTGATGGCTTACGATCTACCCTTGTCGTTTCATCATCATCATCATGATGTCGTTTTATATTAGTTCAGAAAACAAACGCGAAGCCAACACCAAACCTTTACTGTTGACAATCTTAACTTACTATTATAATAAATTTTAATGTTTGGATGGATGGAAGTTCATTACTGAATCACGCTAGAACAGCTTAACCGATTTGGATGAAATTTGGTCTGTAAATAGATGAGGCGCTGGAATTTTACATAGGATACTTTTCATCATCAGTACCCAGTATAAAAAAGAATGAAACCGCGTGCCGCAACTAGCACATGGTAATACCTAAGCAGGCGTAGTTATAATTTATTACTAACCGGTTAGGTATAATAATTAAAAACAATAATATTTTTAAGAAGTCGTATATATTTTACGAAGGAAGGAACCGTTTGAGAATAAACAATTTACTTGCATAATTATGTAAAATTATATTAATTTTAATGCGAATGAATACTTACATGCCATTAAAGTATTTTATAGTTACAGTATAAACCTTAGTAATGTTATTAATGTGTTCGCATAATATTATTATATTTCTGCTAAACTGTGGACTGTGGTGTTAGTGTGTTATCCTATCGGTGACTACTCATATGCATTAGCTCAGTGTCAAAGCGGTCGTATATGTTCAGTGGGCTTAGCACGAATGTGTGCGTAAGCGTTAATCCGGTATAGTGGGCCTAGCACGAATGTTTGCGTAAACGCTAATCCGGTACAGTGGGCCTTGCACGAATGTTTGCGTAAGCGTTAAACCGGTACAGTGGGCCTACCACGAATATTTGCGTAAGTGTAGCGTAATGGTGTTGCTGACGTATACATCAGTACAAAATGTAGTACAAACTATATTTTCAGCCGACTTTCAAACAAGTGCAATTTAAAAAAATTAAACTTACTTCCTTTGACTTCTATTCAGTTATTGGAGTTAACTCAAAAACTACTTGACCAAATTTTATGATATTGAAATATCATCAAATTCGGTCCAGCAGTAATTGAGTTACACTCCAATAACTGAAAAACGTTTCGCCTATTTTGATGATATTTGACGGTAAATGACATCGATACCGTAATTAGCAAGAATCACTAAAATGAGTGAAAACTTTTTTTAACCAAAAAAATGGAACCACCTTCAAAACTAAAAAGTGTGAAATAGCTTGTCGAGTCAGTACCATGCGCACAACACAATATTGTGATAATAGATACTTTGAACTATCATGGTACCGACTTCAACAATGGACAAAGATAAACACTTAGGTAAAAATGTAGTAAACCATTTATTGAAGGAAATGTGCCCAGAATGCTGGCTAGATTTCCACGTTGAATAGGTATGCTAAGTTTTGTGTAGGTAAAATATGAGCCAGCATTCTGGTCACCTGGCGCTTCAACCAAAAAGTTGAAATATTAAACACTCAGTCCCTTTAGCTGTGAAAAAAATTAAACTAGTAAGTGAACGCGACCATAAGATATGGCTGTTTATGCCGCATGATTTCGCATATGTTGCAATTTCCCAAGGGTATGAAATTCTCAGAAAATGTATTAGAATAAGTATTTATATATGTACTATTTGATATCTAGCAGATCGTGATAGATAAGACAACTGCATAATTATCATCCATATTAATTTTATAAATGTCAAAATCTATATAACGCAAGCCGAGTCTGATAACCGAACTGGTTATGAATATAAAATTACGTATTAGAAGAACATAAGTATACGTACCTACCTTTTTGTGTACAGACAAAAAACAAAAAACATGCCACCGAATTACACATAAATCGAAACTTTTTATTGATAAAACACAACAAAAAAGCAACTTTCGTTATCATCCTCACACGAAAAAAGACCATTCATAATACAATACGCTTTCTGAACATCATAATCCGCCATTTTGTTTTTTGTTTCAAAAGCGCGCGAAAAAACGTTTTATAACGACAAAAAAACCATAGAGTTTTTGTTGTAGTTTTTACTTATAAATACTAGGTCAATGTGTTTCAATTTGTCCTTTTAACAGGTTTACCGGTGTTTTATTTAAATTTGAATCTGACTCACTTTACCGTGAAAATTCAAAAATGTTTGGTATTGATCGTTTAATTTATTCATTATTATGCATCATTACATAATTAAATACACGTTTAGGGCTCAATTTGATTTTATTGTCTACTTGATTCGTTTTTAATTCGTTTTATTTTTAAACTGGCTTCTAGCAAGAATTTGGCTATTTCTATTTGAATTTTGCGGTGGCTAATTGAGTTTATGCGAATTTGTTAACCAGTATCAATAAACTTTTTTTTATTCCGAGTTCTTTTATTGATTGGCATGTTTAAGAGCGGCCCTTTGTTTTGATAATAATATAAAATTATATTTAAAGATTGTTGCTTTAAAGTTCTGCAAGGCACTACACGGCGCTCGCTCAAATCCCCGACACATATCTGTGTAATCCCCTACACCCAAAACTCTTCACTCAGTGCCTTTCAAAACCTAAACAAAAACACACTACTTACAAACTGCAGCTTCCAGGCATATATAGTCCTACATTTTAAGAGTCAGACAATTAGAATTTCAACTAATTATCTAAAACTAATAAAGAACTTATGAGAAGTGTGATGAATGCAATTGCCTTTACAGCTTAAAGTCAAAGTGTTTGATTGCACAATTACATGAGTAAAATGATGTTATAAGTTATTAAAATCCAACGCGATCTACCTTTAAAGGGCGTGCAACATACGAGTATATCGTTACATAATAAATAATAAAATTAAACAATTACACAATAAATTAAAATCAAATCAGAATGTCAACTGACAGATATAAAAAGAATTCCAATTAAATTACGAAGTTTATTTAAAAATAGGTCATTATGAGAAAATTAAATTAAACATTACCCTTCTAATAATTATAATCCATGACATGTAAATTTCAATTTTGACGAAAATGTAACATTATTTTAAATTTTTCGAAGATAATTCTATTAATTTACTAAGGAATATTATTTACAACATAATTATCTGGAGGATAATTCTATTAATTTACTAAGGAATATAATTTACAACATAATTATCTGGAGGATAATTCTATAAATTTACTAAGGAATATAATTTACAACATAATTATCTGGAGGATAATTCTATTAATTTACTAAGGAATATAATTTACAACATAATTATCTGGAGGATAATTCTATTAATTTACTAAGGAATATAATTTACAACATAATTATCTGGAGGATAATTCTATTAATTTACTAAGGAATATAATTTACAACATAATTATCATTCAGAAAATCATTAATTTTGTGATAATATTTTGGTGATGACATAGTTTTCATCTTTCTATGAAACAGCGAGGTTGGCAATTCTCTCAATTAAATAGGTATTTCATTATATATAAATGGAGTCATACTAAAGATGCTTTTGCGCATCAATGTTGTCTTGGAGTTACTAACGCAAACCTTATGTTGATCTCGTCTATTACGGCTGACGTCATCAGACAGTACAACGTACATACCTATATATATTATGACAAACAAAACAACATAATTTCAATACATAAATTAGGTACAACAAAACAGGTTGTAAAACATGTTTTATCAACATGCTTAAAACTAGCGACGTGTTTGATAATATATACACGCTGAGGAGAAATGGATGATTGGTAAGGGAATTAAATTAAAGTATTTGCTACCTATTACCATGTGATATATCTGCTACGTTAATAAAAAGGAGCATTCAATGCTTATTAGCATATGTACCATTCCACGATTAATGGTATCTTGGTAGAGACCTGGTGACCTGTGACACGTTTTTTAAAATAAGAAAAACCTACTTCGGGCACCAGCCCCCTCACATAGTTAGGTTTTATTTTGTCACTCTTTGCTTATTATGTTAAATTGTTTTTTATCAACCTTTTGTGATGAGGAATTAAATATACGAGTATGTTTGATTTGTTTGATTTCGATTAATGAAATTTATGAAAATAAATAGAAGTTATTAAGCACATGTAGGTACAAGCTACAATTGCTACGCGGTACTGATAATAAACTATTAACTACTAACATTTAAAAATGACCAATTGCTATTTGGTCAATTGCTAACCTTGTAGCATAGGTACTACAAAAATAAGCTTTGAAACTACCAATAATTGCTACTTTTAGCAGGTATACTTAACATGTTGCTAGCAAAAGGGCTCGGAAAAAGTTTAAATGGATCCAGATTAGAGACATAAGAAACGCAATAATCCGAGGATTATTGTACCCTCTCCTACCACTCCTTACCGAGGTTCTTTCCAATTTATTTTTGATACACATGACCTAAACCTCAGATCTTCTGATAACCTATTACTCAGCACTCCAGGATACACCACTTCTTTTCAAGACAAATCCTTCGGAGTCGTAGCAGTGCGACTATTGAAAAATAAGTTACCGCTAAATATAAAACTAGAACCTTCTAAGGACAGTTTGAAGTGGCTCGTCCGCGAACATTTTTTATAAGCGTCATTGAATCTATAATATTTTTTTTACCTAGGATACATACAAATATGCACCCTATTGATATTACAATCTAGCCTAAAAAGGCTAATAAGTAATTGTATTATATCTTAACTGCTATATTCACTATACGTAAGGATGTGTCCAGTAACACTTTTCTTATTGTCTCTATTTAAGGTGAAGACACTATGTTCATGTGTTCTTTGAAGCAGTACTCAAATCAACTACATTACACTAAATTCCTACTAGCACTGATCACTTATCGATATTTACTTAAGAAGAGTGCATAGCTAGTACTTTCCGTACTAAAAGAAAAAAACTCTTTTCTACCTCTTAACATTGTCTGATTTCAGTGATTTTTTTTTCATGGAATCATCACATTGTTTCAAAGTACTATACATTACCATTTCGTGAACTTAAAAAAACTGAAAAAATCAAAACCTACGGGCATAGTAAACAATGTGATGATTCCATGAAAAAAAATCACTGAAATCGGACAATGTTAAGAGGTAGAAAAGAGTTTTTTTTCTTTTAGTATGGAAAGTACTAGCTATGCAATCCTCTTCATTTCATATTAAGTATGTTTATTTTTATTTAATGTGTATTATATTCTCTATATATATATTATAGTATTAATAATCCTCCGTCTTTTCTATTTTGCACGGCCGACTCCTCTTGCATTGACAATGTATAGGATGGGTTGTAGAAAATGCTTTAGGATTACGTCCTCCATTTCTAAATTATTCAGTGCAATAAAGAATAAAATAAATAAATAATAAACAGGTATATCATTAACTTATGTGTAAAGTATTATTAACTACACCTGGTCAACGTTATGCTAACCATCAAGCTTACTTCAAGTGCATAACCGTCTCTCCCGTCAATAAAAAATCTATATAATAGCGTCTTAATGAGGAAGCTAAAACAACTCAAGGTCGGTTATAATTTGAATGAAGCACGTTCGTAATCTTTTGCAAGTCGTGATTAAATCACTGTGCACAATGAGCATTACTGAGCATCCTCGGAAAATACCCAATTATTGCCGAAATATTAGCAAAATTATCTCTCTTATTAAGTATAGGTGTAGTTTTTTATTTATGTATTAGTGCTTTGTTGGTTGTGTCGGTGTTAATTGACTAAGTTTTTTAAATGTAATAATAGTTAATTTAGTATCGATTCTGTAAGCATTCTCTAAACTAAAAATTGTTTTATTATGACAGTTCTTATTCTGGTTGAGCTAAAATCCAAATTAGTATAACACTTACGAATGACAGCACTAAAATTTATCTTTTGTTGTGGATATATTTTAGACAGATTAGTCGTCACGTAATTTGGTGCTCGCTAAACTAACCTAAAAATAACAGGTTAATCCTATTTTCTACTGACTGAAAAAGGAGGAGGTACTCAATTCAACTGTATTTTTTTATGTTTGTTACTTCATAACTTTCGACTGGGTGAGCCGATTCTTAAAATGCTTTTTTTGTTTGAAAGCTGGTGCTTCTCGTATCCATGGATCTATCCATCCATCCATCTGTATATCTGTGTATACACTCCAATAACTGAATAGAATGGAAGTCGGTAATAAATTTTTCAAATTGTACTTGTTAGAAATGTTATTTTAGTGTTACATGATTTTGGATTTTAGTGTAATAGTGTTATAATAAAGACTTCCATAACTAAAATTTAGTTCGGTAGTTAGTTGAACAAGTGCACCAATGTATAACAGAGTTGAAGTTGAAAGCAAGGCAAGGCTCGTCACCACTAAACGTTGGTATTGTACCTAGTGAGCTCCCGACTGTCATCAAATTTGCAAACCAGAGTCGCAAAAACCCCGCAAAAAAACAAGTGACTGTCGCTTTTTCGTTGATATTACCGATCTGGTATCTATCAAATGATAATTTGTTGTCAAAAAAAAATCCAGGTCCTTTACAGCATCAAAAAAACAAAACATTAGCTGAAATCTATTGTATATTTGAATAGATAACATTTTTAATTGGATCCTTATTACATTTGGCCTTGGCATACCTGTATGCCAAGGCAGCTTCACGGGTGTATTATTGGCTGCGTTATTTCACTTGCTACTATGTCTGTCAAACAACACAAAGCAGAACGGGTTTACCTCTAAATTTCGACAAGTTCATTACTTCGACAATATATAATACATAACTAAGAGAGAATACTACGCCACTGGTACTACTAAGTTACAGACTACTGTGAAGTTAAAAGTTAAACCTAGAAAGACAATGATCTTCCTAGGATTCACTTTTAACTTCACATTCAGGTACCCAAGCTAGCATAACTGTTGACTTTACATTTGTTAACCCACTATCAAAGTTATGTCATAATGATAATACTCGTATGTGCTATCAATTTTATTAATAATAACACACGTTGCATTTTATATGTGATGGAGTACATATTTAAGGCACGCTCGTACCCTGATTAAAGAAAAAGCAGAATTTTTAAACACTTAGTGTAACGAAACAGATCGATAGTATATTATGAAAAAAATACAAAGGTTAGAAAAGGAATAGGAAAAGAGTAATAACCGAATAGAATTCATAAATATAACTCTCTTTCAGCAGAAAAAATCCTGAATAGATCCACAAAAATAAACTTTCACGTTCAAACTCTCAGAATTTTCAGCGATAACACTATATTTTTTTTGGGTAATACTTAGCTAACGTATAGTACTAAAGTAATAACCAGCAGTTTTTTTTCAATTGTGTTAGTGTATATCGAAAAATATAAAGAAAACGTACAAATTTAACGCATTTTCGCATTACATCGTCCAATCTAACAAGCGATTTTCAACCTTTCGTAAAGCATCGTAAATTATTTTAAAATTGGTGTTGGACCGCGTCTTAAGGCGAAATGAGTTCCAAATTTCAAGATTCGACTTCGCGAAAACTTAGTTTTTTGACAATTCAACCTAATAACCGAAGTTTGAAAAAAACGTAGTGTAATTTGAATATACGTCCTTATAAGTATGGGAGCCAATACACGATTGAGCAAACTTGACTCGATAGAAAAAAATCGGCAACATTCCCTAAATTTTGCAATTTTTCTTACGTGCTTCGTGGGAAAAGGCATTTTTATTCAATTATGGGCAAATATATTTCAATTAATGTATCATATTCGAATTCTCAATGAAATTTACTAGTGAACTATGGACTCCTTTATCATTTAAATTTAATCATTTGATTGTACGAAATAAATATAAAAAGTATTAGCACGTATTCAATTGAACTTTCGCATTACGTCGTCCATTCTTGTATGCAATTCTCAAACTTATGTAAAGCATCGAAAATTGTTTTAAAATTAGGATTGGACCGCGCCTTAATTTCAAATTATAAATGGTAAATTCAATTCAACTGCATGTCTTTCCTATTTATTTATCTAAATCTCGAACCTTGTAGGTATAGTTACTTGTCTGATAGCCATAGTAAGTACCACACTGCTAGAAACTTCATGTTACAAACTGGAAGTCAAATCTTATCTATCATCCATACCTATAAATATTATGTACTATACGAATCGAATGTTTTTGCCATACCAATCAATATGATTGACGTGTAAGCATTAAGTGTTACGTGCTTCCATACTAGACAACCTATTGTGACCATGGCTTAGCAGAAGTAAGTATTAGAGTGGAATTCAGTTCATCCTGCGGAAATTCTGAGTTATTCCTCCTCTCCATATTTTCAGCTAATATACGTCATCTAGAATTCTGCAATAGATATTATTCAATTACATCTTGAATTAACTTTATTTACAACTAGCTGCTCTCCGCGGTTTCACCCGCGCGGTGATGGATGGTGATGATAATGATGAATTTTATATAGCCTATATTACTCAGGGTGAATGTAGCTTTTCAATGGTGAAAGGATTTTTGAAATCGGTCTAGTACTTTTTGAGCCAATTCGTTACAAACATACATATAAATCTTTCCTCTTTATAATATTATATAAATAGTACTCGTATATATAGAAGTATTAAAAGTATAAATAAAAACTAATCTATAAGGTGAGGAAAAGTGGCCAAAACGCTGGCAGAATTATAATATTATAATAGAATAGAATACAGTTTATTTGTCACAGAAAATAAATAAATAACTTAATAATAATACAACATATATTATTATATCTTTAATTTATGTATCACCTTTAGTTACACAACAAGTCATGTATAAGGTAGTCATATGAGGCAACGCAACTGTCTAAATGATTTAAACAAAAATCTTTCGATGGTTATAAAATGCGACTAATATAGGGAGATGTCTACACTAGGCCGGAAACGTGTCATCGTTTTCGTTTATCAATTTGTAGACAGCACTTAGATAATAACTCAGAATGGTCTTTGTATCACACAACGTATAGCTGAGCGGGAAAGGGGGTCAGGGCTATGCCCTCTGCCCAGAGCTCCTCTCCATCCATAATGATGGATGGGTCTTTGTTTTAGGTTTCGTTGGTTTCACCACCGGTAGGCACTATGTGTCGCGGCGATCAGACGGTGCCAGATGAGACCCCTAAGGAGGCCCAGCGACCACGACAGTGATTACCGGTGGATCCACTCATGCTTATTCTTGCTCTTCAGCTTTACAATTACCACAAAACCACCGTCTTACCACAGACTATATTAGACAAATAAAAAATAATCGTCCGAACTTAAATTAATGCAGGGTGCATTAATTTAAGTAGGCGTTTACAATTATGAGAGCTCAGATTTTATAGTAAAATGTAGATCAGAGATTTTGGGATTGAACTTCTACAGATATTTTAGTATTATTTAACTGCACCCCGCGGTTACATCCACGTGGTGATGGATGATGACGACGATGATACAAAGTACCTTTTTGCCACATTTACCTTCATACCAAATTTAATCAAAATTGGTTCAGCCGTTTGAACGTTAAGAAGTCACAAATATACTCGAATAATTTTGCCTTTTTTTAATAACAGATCCGTGATTGAGTAACAAACATCCAGATATCCATCCATCCATACATCCATCCATCCAAACTTTCATATTTGTAATATTAGTGGGATTTGTGTGATGATTATTGGCCATTGATTTTACTATAATCTCTTTCTCACTATTCCAGCATCAGCATGGTCACAATCTCAACAGGTTTTCGGCTAACGCACAGTCCAGAGCCGACCTCACGATCCTCGGAAAATAATTCTAAATAACACTCTTGAACATCAAGTATCTGTCATCATCAAACGTGGCTTCAATCACACCGTACTGTAATATTAAATACATAAAGCGGACCGTTTAAACATGACCCAATACTGACAAAAACAAATTTCACCCGCGTGGTGATGGATGATGATGATGATGTTAAAAATTACAATATGTGCTTCCCCGGGATATAAGCTATAACCTTGCCAAGTTTAATTATGATTGGTGAAGCCGTTTAGGCGTGATAAGGTAACAAACACACAGAGAAAAAGAGTCCTATATCTATATATATGGCTCTGTCTATATAATTATACATTTCTAAAATAAAAGTGGCTTAAGACGCGCTTGTATCCTGATAATAGTAAAAAGCAGAATCTTTAAACATCTAGTGTAACGAAACAGATCGATAGTATTGTATGAAAAAAATACTTAGGTTAGAAAAGGAACAGGCAAAGAGTAATAACCGAACAGAATTCGTAAATATTACTCGCTCTCTGCAGAAAAAAATCCTGAATAAGTCCATAAAAATAAACTTTCACGTCCAAACTCTCAGAATTTTCAGCGATAACACTATATTTTTTTTCAGGTAATATATAGCCAACATATAGAACTAAAGTAGTAACCAGCAGTTTTTTCAATTGTGTTAGTATATATCGAAATATATTAAGAAAACGTACAAAATTAATGCATTTTCGACCTTACGTAAAGCATCGTAAATTATTTTAAAATTGGGGTAAGACCGCGCCTTAAGTTACGTCAAGTAATATCAGCTATCTGCCAGTAAACGTCCCATTGAAATCGGTCCAGCCGTTTCAGTGATTAGCCGGTACAAAGATAGATAGATAAACATTTAAAAATTGTTTATTTTTTGCGTAAGCACCGTATATACTTTCATATGCATTTGGTGAAAAGTTGTTAATTTGAAATAACAAACGGACACTTTTTATATACCTGTAAAATAGATAAAAACTGATGTTCACAAGTGAGTCTTTGTTATATAAATTGAGTAATGCTTTTGATTTGATTTGATATCATTGCTATAAAACTTACTCTTGCATAGTTGCAGTATGGTGTAACAAAGGTCTAACAATAATATCTTATAGATACTAAACACTTCCATATGCCAAAACTCACAGCATTTAAATCATAACCATCATAACATAATTCAAGATTCGATACATGACATCATCACATAAAACATTCGTTACGTAAGCAAGCTTACACTTAATTATACTACTAAAGGTATATAACTACATTCTATAGTTGCTAAGGTATTCTATAGTTTCCCCCGCAATTCTAGTGTTTTAGGACTCCAGGTATAACCACATTCTATAGTTGCTAGGGTATTCTATAGTTTCCCCCGCAATTCTAGTGTTTTAGGATTCCAGGTATAACTACATTCTATAGTTGCTAGGGTATTCTATAGTTTCCTCCGCAATTCTAGTGTTTTAGGATTCCAGGTATAACTACATTCTATAGTTGCTAGGGTATTCTATAGTTTCCTCCGCAATTCTAGTGTTTTAGGATTCCAGGTATAACCACATTCTATAGTTGCTATTCTATAGTTTTCTCCGCAATTTTAGTGTTTCAGGATTCCAGGTATAACTACATTCTATAGTTGCTAGGGTATTCTATAGTTTCCTCCGCAATTCTAGTGTTTTAGGATTCCAGGTATAACCACATTCTATAGTTGCTAGGATATTCTATAGTTTCCTCCACAATTCTAGTGTTTTAGGATTCCAGGTATAACCACATTCTATAGTTGCTAGGGTATTCTATAGTTTCCTCCGCAATTCTAGTGCTTCAGGATGCCATGTATAACTACATTCTATAGTTGCTAGGGTATTCTATAGTTTCCTCCGCAATTCTAGTGTTTTAGGATTCCAGGTATAACCACATTCTATAGTTGCTATTCTATAGTTTTCTCCGCAATTTTAGTGTTTCAGGATTCCAGGTATAACTACATTCTATAGTTGCTAGGGTATTCTATAGTTTCCTCCGCAATTCTAGTGTTTTAGGATTCCAGGTATAACCACATTCTATAGTTGCTAGGATATTCTATAGTTTCCTCCGCAAATCTAGTGCTTCAGGATGCCAGGTATAACTACATTCTATAGTTGCTAGGGTATTCGATAGTTTCCTCCGCAAATCTAGTGCTTCAGGATGCCAGGTATAACTACATTCTATAGTTGCTAGGGTATTCTATAGTTTCCTCCGCAATTCTAGTGTTTTAGGATTCCAGGTATAACCACATTCTATAGTTGCTAGGATATTCTATAGTTTCCTCCGCAAATCTAGTGCTTCAGGATGCCAGGTATAACTACATTCTATAGTTGCTAGGGTATTCGATAGTTTCCTCCGCAAATCTAGTGCTTCAGGATGCCAGGTATAACTACATTCTATAGTTGCTAGGGTATTCTATAGTTTCCTCCGCAATTCTAGTGTTTTAGGATTCCAGGTATAACCACATTCTATAGTTGCTAGGATATTCTATAGTTTCCTCCGCAAATCTAGTGCTTCAGGATGCCAGGTATAACTACATTCTATAGTTGCTAGGGTATTCTATAGTTTCCTCCGCAATTCTAGTGTTTTAGGATTCCAGGTATAACCACATTCTATAGTTGCTAGGATATTCTATAGTTTCCTCCGCAAATCTAGTGCTTCAGGATGCCAGGTATAACTACATTCTATAGTTGCTAGGGTATTCTATAGTTTCCTCCGCAATTCTAGTGTATTTATTTAGATTCTTTAGAGATTATTTTTTAATATTTGTGGTACCTATGAGGAAACGTTACAATTACGAGGCTGACCTGATGTTGAGTGGTCAAGTGTGCTTATAACAGATGCATTACCTCATAAGTGATGAACTGCGTTGCGCCCGTAACCCTGAGTCATAAAGTTGGTACGACTCATGTGCCTGTAATTTTGCCAGCAACCATACCATATGCTATATTGTAGGTACTTTAATATAACAAATGCGAAAGTTGTGAGTGTATCTTTTTTTTATAGTAGCTGCTAGGTCCACAGACATAAGGTCCGTGCCCTTGGTAACACAAGATTTTAATAATTTTTGTAAGACTTTAAATTTTAAGTTTTTATATGTATTGAAAGTCCTAGATGAGATCATACTATTCCATATTCCAAATATCATATCATCAGTGAGTGTATGTTTGTTAATTGTTACATCTTCATACATTGAAATTACTAAACAGATTCGAATGAAATTTGAAATGTAAGTAGCTTATACCCAGGCTTAACACATAAGCTACTTTTATCCCTTTTTACAAAAATCTTATTTGCAGACAAATTCGAGGGCGGACTATAAAGAAATTTTGATATGGGATTAAAATTTGTAATATATATTCTAAGAACCCATTTTCTTTTTTATTTGTATTTATTCCAAGTCCCAAACATTTCAAAAAATTACGATTTTCATGCATAATTCATATAATTAATCAGCTAGCATGCCCACAGTTGGGACACCATATTTTTTTACGCCGAACCACTGCAGCTATATAGTATCATAGTTTTGTTTTAGATACACAGTTATCGGTCGCTGCTTTAAACCGACGCAAGGTTTTATCTAGTACAAAATTTTAATTGATCACAACACAAGATCAATGCTCGGTATCGCCTGCCGCGAAAATATGTATGAAAAAAGACAGTGCCACCTTGAGGTCAGTTGTAGAACTAAAATCGAGTAAAGGCGAGATCGAGTATCGACTATAGATGACATTAAAATTTATGTTCTCACCTCATAGCAGAGCTCCTGGAGTTGAGATCACAATACGAGCAAGCTCAGCCGTGCGATTCTGTAATGATTCGTCGACGAGCTCACCGATGTCAAATACTTCGCCCTTGTACATAAGGTTACTTTTCCAACGTTTCTTGTCATCTCTTCATTTGTTTCACGGATGTTGTCAAAGATACAACGGTGTTTGTTCTTAGAGATCCGCACGGCAGCATAGGTAGCAGGATGATGTTGGATGCAGACCGTTTCTAACCGGTCCCTTTGGAAATAATATGGGGGGAGGCATATGTTCAGCAGTGGACGTCATACCACTGAGATGATGCTGACGAAAAGTTTTTAATGGCAAGCTCATTTTTTCGTGATCTTTCTTAAATATCACATCTTAGCGGTCAAACCACCTTTACACTTTATAAACTTACATAATCAATTAAAATACCATAATATTTAATTTTTTACATGCTAATTCTGGCATTAAATCATTTTACAACTAATTTATAGCCTTTCTGTTAATAGGATAACCTTGGACTTTTTGCTGTGTTTGAGCACACACGAAATTATATATCAGGCACCTTAATTTGAGCTTTGAATATTATAATAAATTGATTCCGTCGTGTACCTACTGTAATTTGTTGAATAGAGTTTATATTATATAGGTCTATATATATATATATATATACCTACGTAGAAACTTCAAAACATTCCAAGAAGATGTCACAAATACAGAAAGCACCTTTTAAATGTGATTAGTAGATAAACTGATAAACTAAATGAAACCGTATATAATTAGCTATGATGAGATGGGGGAGGCATATGTTCAGCATGGGGGAGGCCTATGTTCAGCAATGGACGTCCTACGGCTGAGATAGTGATAGATAGTAAATCATTAAATTATCTTTACTTAATGTTATTGAGAGGAAATATTTGTACCATGTATGTTTGTGTGACTAATAAACTTAAATTACTGGACCAAGTAAAAATTCTTTCCCCATAGAATGTTACATTATACCTGAGTAGTAAGCTATATATTTTGGTTCATGATCATAATCATCTATCAACATGTGGGTGAATCCGCGGAGCAAAGCTAGTTTATAATAATTGTGACATTTGGTGAACTATGTTAAGGTTACTTTTTATCTTGAGACTGGCAAACCCTGCGAACTCCGTTTCGCCACCAAATGGCTTCGTTTTATGTAACATTTCGTTTGGCGCCATCTACTTAAAATATTGGTTTGTAGTACATGCTATGTATCAGAGATGGCGCTGTATGTGAAAAAAGATGTTCCCGCTTTTCTTTTTAATTTTTCCTGAATTTTCTGTACTATAAACCTCACGGAGCCCGAGACCTTTCCAACGAATGCAAAACCGTGGAAATCGGTTCGTGCGTTCTGGAGTTATAGCGTCAGGAAGGAAAACCCGACTTATTTTCATATAATAGATTTGAACAAAATTACTCATTATGAAACTTGATTCTTTAGCATTGTAATGTTTGTGTGTTATTTTGGCAAATATCTTTCTAAATAATAAAATAATAAGATATAATATAACAGGGTCCCCATACAAGATTCGTATTTTCCTTTTAGTTTAATCTATCGTAAAATATATACAAAATAGTAATATATCTATATATAAAAAAAATAACCTCTATTTCTCCTGGTCACGCTATAACTTGAGAACGGATGGAACAATCTCGCTTATTCTTTTCTTGTTGTGTTAGTTATTGTCAGGAAAAGGTTTTATGTAAGAAAAGATAGAAAAGACGGGAGGTTATGGAGAGGTCGAAGGCCGAGCCAACGCGAACGATGTCGCGGGCAGTAGCTAGTATATTACAAGTAATTATAATAAGTAGTATAAATGTATAAAATAAGTATATTAGTATGTATATAAGCGTCAATTTGATATGGTTGTTGTGCAAACTGTAAAATTAGACAGCAAGTAAAAATATCTTAATAAATTAAGTGGTGTTTGGACTCGCCCATAAAATAATTAATAAAGACGCATTTTTAGGTAAATTTATATAATACAAGATCAATTTGACCACCGAATGATTATGTATTCACATACCATAAACAAAGTACATACTTAGACCGCGTGGCCCCGAGTAAGTAGAACAATATAATATATGTATAGAATATATTAATATATTATATACATATTCATTGTAATGGCAAAGTGAGTAAATAGATATTTAGTTACTTGGCCATAAGAATATTATGCATTTCGTTAGAACGGCTAATAATAAAAAACTTTTAAAAGAAATATAACTTCAAAATGGCTTTTAATTTTTTTTTAATTTATTTAGTAGTTGCCACTTTTCTTAACAAACATATTTACCAGTTCGTAGAAGAAGAAATCTCATGAAAAAATGGTCTCTTACTATGGGCCTCATTGATAAGCTCAAAGTCGCACAACGAGCTATGGAGAGGGCTATGCTCGGGTTTTCTCTACGTGATCGAATCAGAAATAAGGAGATCCGTAGAAAAACGAAAGTCACCGACATAGCTCACAAGATTAGCCAGTTGAAGTGGCAGTGGGCAGGGCACATAGCACGCAGAACAGATGGCCGATGGGGCCGAAAGGTTCTGGAGTGGAGACCACAGACCGGCAAGCGCAGCGTAGGTCGTCCACCGACACGGTGGACAGACGACCTGATGAAGGTCGCAGGATGACGTTGGATGCAGGCCGCTTCCAACCGTTCCTTTTGGAAAATCATGGGGAGGCTATGTTCAGCAGTGGACGTCCTACGGCTGAGATGATGATGATGATGATGAGAAGAAGAAAAGCCCATGTAATTTTTTTATATGGTATGAATTGTAATATGTAATGATTTATTTAGAATTACATACTACTTACATACAAGTACAAGTTATTATGTGGTATTACAACCACAGACGAAAAAAGTTAAGATGATTTAATGGGCAAGATTTAGGTTGATTTAAAGAAACTAAATAATAACATGTCTAAACTGTGTGTCTGTGACACTTAAGACATAGGATATATCATATAATATATCGCTTCCCGGCAAAAATAGTGTCATAAGACAAAAACAGCTATTTTGAGAAAATACAAGTTTTATGATTTTTGATTATTTTCTATCCTAATTATTTAAAAACTATAAGAGTTGCATTGCTAAAAATTCATTAATATATAGCTTATTTATGTGTTTTTCATATAGTATAATATTTTCCAGAAAATCATATATTTTTTTAAGTACTTTTTAAGAAACTTTAAATTAGGCATATATTATGACTCTTTTTTTGGCAAAATAACTATAGTTTGGGGAATAATACACTTTTCAATCAAATCATCATCATTAGTTATATTCAAAAAATCTCTTTAACGTACTATTACAATAATAACAAAATTAGGAACTTCACTGAGAAACTTACTTTAAAATAAGAAAAAATAACAAAACCGTACACATAAACTCCTTACCAAAAATATTTTTTATCTACAATCACAATCAGCTTATTTGGTCAATATTCAATCTTAGAACTAAAGCAGTACGGAACTTCTTGCTGAAATACCATTATTTCTAATAACAGTAGGTTTTATTCGAATATTTATAAATTACTTAGAACACCTTAATAATCACTTAAAAGAAATGGACTTTTTAAACGAGATATAATTAGTATCAAAGTACAAAACCTGTAAATAATCTTACCAAACAATCAACACTACTTTTACAAGAACATTTAAGAGACTTGAAAAAAGATTCATAAAAAATTGGAATATGATTTTTTGTAATAAATCCAGGAAATCCTTCATTTTATTCGCCTTAAGTTTCGGTTTAGATCAATACGCGCGCTTGAGTGTGATTTGGTTTAGGTTTTTTGTTGTGTTATAATTGTTTCGGAGAATTGATCATCTTTATAGGAAGTTTTGAATAGTGGTAGGATCGTCTTGCAATAATTAGAAAACCCTCAATTTTTTAATGATTTTGGGGACATGTTGAGTCCAATATCCTCGGATAGACGCTTCAACGAATAGAAATCATTGAATGGCATTTCTATAACAGTGTAGGGATTGCCTTTTTTCTTAGCGATGTCTATGTATGTCATAGTCTGACACGTTTTCTGGCAGTCGGAGTTTTGTAATCAGGTTCTTTAACGCTGTCACCACTGTTTTCAAAATTATAATTTTCTCCTGACGTTTCACTTGCACCTAAAAAAATAAAAAAACTGTATATTTTGGAGCTAAAAGAAGCTTTACGTTTAAATAATTATCAGCTTGAGTGAATTACCTTTACACGAAAGTTGTAGAATATCGACGATGGTGCCTGGACATTCATATTGAGTATCAATGAAGTTCTTGTCTATAGTTTCGTTTTATGTACAATATAGACGATTGTAGACTTATTGTAACCTAATAAAAATATATATGCATAACATAACGAGGGTGAATATAGCAACACAGTAACTATGTAGATATAAACAATTTGAACAAAGAAGTTAGTTAGAAAGGACACAAACCTGTCTCTGACACGTCATTATCTGAGGTTACAGTTTGAAAGGTATTCTGATTCGAAACCTCGTTTTGGTTAAGTTTATTGTAAGCCAATTGTATCATAAACGCTGCCCGACTGTTATGATTCATCTTGTCCTTGAAAAGACATAAACATCACCGTTACAACAAGATCATTAAAACACTAGTACCTAGGTACTTTATTAAAAATTAATATTTCGGCTAAAGCTATAAACAAAACATATAATATTATTTCATAAAACAGTCAACAACAAATAAAAATGCCACATGCTTTTAGAAACGAGTTCAATTTCATGCAGAAAGAAAGTCTCAATACAATATAAAACTCATGATAAGTATATTATTTTTCACCTAAATTGCCATTTAATGTGTTATGTCATTATTACATTCGTTTAAAGTGGACTTTAGATCATAAAATTAAAAATAAAGTGTCTTTACACAGGTTATGTCTATTTTGCGTAGTAGAGTAAATATTTTACGATGATTTTTGTTCTTAAACAACAGTCATAACACAATTTGCGACACTTTATTTGTAATAATTCTAAATATATACATGAATACTCACCTTTAAAAAGTCACATCGCACGTTAATACACTTTTCATGAAACTTATCACACGTCCACTCTGTATCAACACACATGTGACAGTTTTCATGCCAATGAAGTGAGCAAAATGGCTCAGTGAAAAAGAGTACTTTGTGCCATCTAGTGGTCGCTATGCACATCATAATAACGTCGATTTTACAGCCGACCAAATGCAAGATTTGCTATTTATTGCTGTAGAAATGTCATAACGTACCTATTATGTGTTATGACACTTTTTTTGCCGGGAAGCGATATGGTATTAAATAATCATAACAAAGTATACTTACTATCCTTTCATTTTTTGCTCGCGGAATCAAAGAACTTCTTAGTACCGTCGGGGTGCAAATCGTAAGAATAAAGGAAACCAGATTTATTAGGTACGAGAACAGCTTCTAGTTCAAAAGGACATAATGGTTGTTAACGCTACAGTGTCAGATATTGTACCTTGAGGCATTACTGTGTTAGATTTTGAAGGGCCCTCTAGCTAGTTAGTTAGTTATTATTTCCTGACAAGGCATTGCGGTACTATTTATTACTTTCTTATTCTGTAGTACTACCTAATCTGCCGTGCGATTCTCTAAGAGCAAACATCGTTGCATCTTTGACAAGATCCGTGAAACAAATGACGACATGACAAGAAACGTTGGGAAAACAACCTTATGTACCAGGGCGATATCTCATAAAGTATTTGGCTCGTCGACGAGCGCAACGACGAATCAGCCCTGCGATTCTCTAAGAGAGAGAATCGCACGGCTAGAGCGCGTCTCGCACGCCCTTCAATAATCAGAAAAATGCATGGACGTTTAATGCGTGATCGATGTCGGTACATATCGTGAGTACCTACATGATTATGAAATTTACGACTGCCATGTCACCAATATTCTTATTAAAATGCTTAATTATAATATAATTCTTCATTATCTAAATTATTGTATTTTTAAGAAGGTTTATAGACACGGACCCAGTATCAGGTCACATTTATGCTATCTGGTTAAACGAATGCTATCAACTTAAAAAAAATAACAAAGCTATGTCAAGAATAAAGTTCGTCTGTCGTGAATTTTCGAAATTATTAAAATTATTCTCATCGACTGCAATTTCAAAGACTTGTTTTTTTATTTCTTCGTTTTAAATTTAAACTACCACTCTAACTTATGCGTTTTGAAAATAAGAACTCAAACTTATATGACAAGCAATTAACATAAATTGACACAAATGCATATCTTTAACTAAGCGTGTTCTTATTAAATTCTAAACAACCAATTACTTATTATTTTACTATACAAATTTTAACAACACACAAATTAACGGAAATCAGACACAAAAGAAAACGACTTCAGTACGGCTATTATGTATCTATTATGTATCTAACAAATGTTGATTGAAATCAAAAAAATGGCGGCTCTATGTCACTTTTGTCAGCTCCAGTCATAAGCTTACTAACATTATTGCTTACTGGAGTTGTCCAAACTGACATAGAGCCGCCATTTTTCAAGATTACGAGATACATAAAAGCCCTGCAGGAATAAGTTCAAAAGCCATTCTGAAAAAAATATGCATTTCTAATATTTGAAATAGAAAAGCATGACATTTCTAAAAATATGTTTGTTGCACCTTGACATGTACCTATTTTAAGAAACGAAACAAACATGTAATTATTACGTAGCGAGTTACTTATACGATGGTAAAATATGGACAAAAATATTTCGTAACATCATAGAATTTTGTTGAAACTATAGGATTTTAAAAAGGTTCAATTTATTCGAACGTTTGGAATAATAAATCTATAGTCTATCAGAAATCATTACGACTCAAACGTATTCGAAAGAAAAAGAATACAACGAAATTAACTTAACTATCAACAAGTACACATATTAAATTTTGTAAAACCTTCATTCTTGAAACAAAATTATGATCTATTGAAAGGTACTGTCACAGGTAACTATGTTAAAAGAAAAATTGGGTAACAAATAAATCTGAGAAAAATAAGACATTGAGAATAAGTTCATGTTCAAATCCCAAAAAGTGTGACCTTAAAATGCTCCAAATAGAAAAAGCATGTCGTTTCTAAACACTTGCATAAGTCAATTTCGTGCCGAGTTACCGTTGCTGCCGTCTTACTTACGAGATGGCAACATATGGACATGTCAAAGTAATAGAAAATGTAGCAGAAAAAATGTTGCAGTAATCGAAATAAATCCACTTATCTATTTCAAAACTATTCTCAAATACTACAATGTTAGGAACTTAGTTTTTACAATTATTTTCTCAATATTGCGTCTGTGTTATTCATTACCTATACACTGGTATTTAACGTTACCGTATTAGAAAATAAAATAAGGGAAATGAATAAATTTACTAAGGCTTGCTTATTTGTACCATTGATCTGTCCGACTTCCATATTCATCCTGAAATCGAATAGAAGTGATTGTTTTAGATATTAATTTGTTTACTGTACTTTATATGTTGAGTATCTCTCTGTGCAGTACATATGTTTAATATTATAATGTTGAAAACTGTTTGGATATATATATATATATATATATATTGCAAAAAAAAAAACAATATATTAAGAGGTAAGGATAAATAAAAAAAACTAATATTATGAATGAAAACATATTGAACTTTGGGTTGAAGGGTCAGGTGACCAAACGCTGGCTCATATTTTAGTACAAAAGTTTAGCATAGCTATTTAACGTGGAAATGCAGCCAGCATTCTGGGCACATTTCCATCCACAAATGGTTCACTACATTTTTAAGTGTTTTTTTGTGACTTAAGACTTATAAGATCTTAACCACAAAACAATTATAAGAGCTATCGAAAAATAATTACTGGAAACGAAGACGATCAAGTCTATTTTTAATCTTATTATTTCACGTAAGTACGCACAGATATACGGTGAAGTAAGTGCTGCCTGTACACGGGTGTGTTAGCAAGTATGTTTGTCACGATTTACTAGCGTTGAAGAGGCTAATGATTTTTTTCTAGAGGCTTTGGTTCTGGAAAACACAGTATACCTATTTGAGACTAAAAAAGAATCCTTAGGGATAGCGGGCAGAGAGTGGCGCGCAGCTAGTTATAAATTAAGTTTTTACTAGATACGTGTCCAAGTGATAGTGCATTTGGACAAAAAAACATATTATTAAACGATATTTCTAGAGTCAAAAGTCATTTCGTTTAGGTATACGACGTATAATTTAGTGGGCGGATCATTTTCCAAGTGATAAGTTCGTTAAACATATCTCTGTTTTGTTATTGGCTGCCAGAAAACAATTAATTTAGATTGGAGATATCATTCGTTCCAATACACGTCATGAAATCATTAAAATATCGTGATAGTCACGTTTTCTATCCAAAAAGACTATAATGACAAACCTAACTGTGATAGAAGCAAACTTTTGTCACCAAAAAACTGATCTGATTTTTTATATTGCAAAAACTTCTTTTTTTAATGACGGAAACTTGAAACTATTTTAGAGGCAGTCTGAACCAGTGATACTCAAACTTAAAACTGCAGTTGATTAAGAAATAAACAGGTTTTTATTTGAAATCATCAGATAACAGGAAAAGCACGAGGCTGAAAAATTAGTAACCCCCAATAAATCGGTCATCGTCAGTTGGTAACATTTAGGCACGTTATTATGTTGTGATATATACTTATAAGGTCTCATCGAAAAAAATATGATAATTGTTTGATATTACAAATCTATGCCAATATACCAAGAACCACCTGAGAAAATCAAATAATAAAAATAAACGGAAGAAATGTTGAGCATTAATTGATTCTAAGCCTCACAAATAATACACAATGCCAGGATCATCATCATCATCTCAGCACTAGAACGTCCACTGCTGAACATACGCCTCCCCCACAAATATCCAAAAAGACCTGTTTGACACGCGATGCATCCGGCGTCGTTCTACGATTTATCAGGTCATCTGTCTACCTTGTCAGTGAACTGCCAATGCTACGCTTGCCGGTCCGTGGTCTCCACTTTAGAACTTTTCGGCCCCAACGGCCATCAGTTCTGCGTACTATGTGCCCTGCCTACTGTCAATTTAACGGGCTTATCTTAAGGGCTATCTCGGTAACTTTAGTTCGTCTAAGGATCTCCGCATTTCTGATTCGATCACACAGAGAAACCTGAGATATTGCACTATCCATAGACCGTTGTGCGACTTTGAGCTCAGTTATGAGGCCCATAGTAAGTGACCATGCTTCTGTAACTCACTGGTAACACACACTGGTCAAAAACTTTGGTCTTGAGACACTAGTAGTTGATAATATTTTGGACGAGAAGACTTCGCGAAGTTTTGCTGCCCAGCCGATTCAACGATTTACTTACGGCCGTTTTCAGTATTCTATCTATCCACAGTTTTCCTTACTACCGATAGAAATTTGACATAACGTCCATACACATAGTGTCAAATATCTATTTCTAGTAAGGTCAACCGGCGAAAGATAGGTTATTGAAAACGGTCATTAGCCTATACTTTACCGCTAGTCTTAAAAGGCTTATACAATTGATAAATCAAATGTCCAGTAACAGCTGTAACTTTGGTTGTTTCTCTGACCAATACAGTAAATAGTTGGGTGTCTCAACTCTTGGCTGAACGTATGTCAACTATATGACCACGCGAACTATACTACGCAACGATACTTTCATATTATGAAAGTCTACGTCTACGAAAATAAATGAGCTCTTTTCCCACTCAGCAACCTATTTCTGGTTCATGATTGTCTATTACTATCATTCTTAGATTAGCCATATTTTCATACAAGTTTACTTTCTTACTCTCAAATCTCTATTACTCTGCGTGCAGACAGTTTCAGGTAAATATCACGCCAGTTTAAGGCAGTCTATATGTTTAATGGTGGAAATAACTTGCGACAATTTTCTATCTTCAATTTTAGAATCAGTTTATATATTACGCCTGTACCTTCTTCGACGTACCGTGAATATGCGTATAGAATCGACGTTAAGAAATTAACTATAAAAATAAGTCTACGCTACGAGCATTCAACGTAAAGAAAATAAACCCGATATATATGGATTACGGGCAAAATTAATGACTTACCTTCCATACTCGATGGTAGTCCGAAGCTACGGTAAACAAGTATTGCACTAGTTTTTAGATTGCCCATTAAGGATAGCAAGGTTGTTTATCCTGTTTTTCTTTCTTTGAATATTTGTATCACCCTTTGTTCGATGATTTATTGGCTCTTAAAGTTGTTGATTAATTAAAATTTACCTCTCTCGGTCTCCATTTTTATAAGCAACAGTCACTAGGTTTTGCCCTCTCTTTTTCTTCTCTAGTCTTCTTTAGTGGTAGTTCCATAATAAACTGAAGCTTGTCTGTGTCTTGCACTATATTCTCTAGCTTCTCTTCTTCTCTTTTATCGTCGTTGTAATTTCATCACATTATTTATTTAATATTAAAACTGACTTTACTCACGTAATTAGCCTACGTTCTCGACCTAGGTTTCGGGCATGTCCGATGCCCATCCTCAGGGAGTTTACGCAGCAAGATCGCGGTGACCACTGAGAATTTTCAAACTAAAATTTATTACATTAGTATCTTTTTCCTATAACATTAAATAACTTTTCACAAGCTTAGCGTCTAGTATAGTGAACTACACTTTGACTATCTCAGACCTAAACGATAATGGTGGAAGGAAAAGAAATCTGGCGCCTTAACCTATCTGTGTCCCGATCCGTGACCAGTGGCATAACTACGAAGGTCTGTAGGAAGACCAATTACCCAAGCCAATAGAAGATTATCTGAACAAAAAGTCGCGAGGAAAAAACCTCAAGGCTAATCGAATAAAACTTATCAACGAAAAACATATTTTACTATTAAAAAATTAAACACAATTTCTTGACCTACACTCATATGATACCAGTTGAGCAATTACGCGTATTATTTTTTGAATTCTAGGAAGTAAAATAGTGATAAGACCATTATAAGTGGGTCATATATTTTTAAGTTCTAAGAGACCACGATAACTGAAGTTGTTGAACTGTTGAAATCCTTGAAGAGATTAGACCCAAAAAATGACATACATTTTTAGCAATGCCTTTATCAATGAAAAACAACACGCTTAGTACTTAGTTAAAATAAAATCAGTTTCCACTGGTAGTATACGGGTCTACTCCATAGAGATTGAAAGAGAGAAGGTGGAAGAAGAATAAGAGTAAAAGTAATAAAACACTACGTAGGGTGCAGATACGATATTGACCAGTTCTAATGTCAGAGTTTGTAGACCTCACGAATAAGTTAAGACTACAACTGGCGACGGCCTTCTTGTCCTCCACAGCACAAGACCACTCAGGTACGGGCCCAACGGGTGCAACGGGCCCAAGTGGGTCCTGACGCATTTTCAAGCAAGTCAGTCAGTTTTCATTTTTAGAATGATATAAGTCTGCTTAGAGTACTTCGTGGTAGAATCGGTCATAGGAAGACAAGTAGCAACATTTTGCTGTTGAATTTGTCGTTTGCTTGCGTTTAATAAAGAGTTGTATTAATTGAGCATTTCGAAACGATTCAGAATAAGCGATTGGTCTAAAAATATGTTTCTAGATAAGCTTTTATAATATTTATATACAATGTTACCTTTAATTGGTACAAGTATCTAAACACCATGATTCTACTTTTGAGTCACTGCACAGTCTCTATCTATCTCACGTCTTCATCATTAGATTAGCTATCTATCACTAAAATAATGTTGTAAGCTTGTAAATTGTATTGTTAATACAAAACGTTGTTATTAGAACGTGGCGTGCATGAAAGTTACAACTTGATAAGAAACTTGAAAATGGCCGAATACACATTTATAAAATTTTGTACAGGAAAAACAGACACAATAAGTATAAGGCGTATAAAGTAATAAAACAGACACATTACCGTTTTAGACAGAACAGGTTTGTCAATCACAAAGAAAGTTAAAAAAGTTTATGATAAATAGTTGGATTTGGAGCAGTATTCATGCTTTTCCACTCAATATTTCCACCAAAGGATTTTATTTGAAAAAATCAGTCACTGACATCAGACACAGCTGCAAAATTTTTGTTTTCATTGTTCAACCTCAACTAGTAGCTGAAAAATGTGACGTAGTGATGCTTGAGAGCTTTCCGTTATATCAATATTTTTAAAACCGAATTATTTATTCTACTTGTAAGCTCATGTCTACACTATTGCCCACGAACATCGATAAATGAAATATAAGTGACAGGAGCCGGCTAGACAAGTGTCCCGCACATGTGCGCCGACGTGCTTCGTAATTATACTGCTGTGTAAGGAATTCTTATTACGTCTTTGTTTAAAACTTTTAATTATAACAGCAATATTTTAATGGCTTCCGTTTTTCTGTTTCCAGTATTTTAGTATATTTCAATGTTCAACTTTAAATAGGATCTTAAAAGCCTGACAAAAATTCTGTCATCTCTTTATTTATTTGTAGTCTGTAGTCGAGTGCTGTTCTTTCATAATTTTCTGTCAAGTGAGGTTGCAAATTTTATAATGCCGTATTGGATTTTATACCGTATTGAACTGAAAGAGCAAGTGACTTGAAACCATAAACATAGCTCAGAACTGGATGCCAATGCATTATTACTTATTTTCTTGTTTTTAAGAAGAAAAGTCTACATTTGCTGAAATTTTTCTTCAGACTTGCAGACTTCACACATACTGTCTGGATGAACACTAAGTAAGTTTATAAAAATATCTTGACTACAGAGACTAGACTAAGAGACTACAATAAACATGTTTAAAGATAGGTTCTTCTGAATAAAGATCTAATAGAACCTACATAACGCTAATGTGTTTCTTATTTTGTATACGTGTCGAATGAAATTCCTTTCAATATGTTTTTAGATACGCGACGTACTGAAAACCTCAAGAGTGTAATAATTATCTATTATTAGAGACACACGTTTAATCAAATGTTAAATACCTATCCAATTGTACTTTGCATTTCACATTGTATGACTATAATTATCCAAGTAGAAATCAGACTAATGATAAACACCAATAATTCTACTAAGTTGATTTTTAATCGTAACCTAATTGATCATTGGTATAATTAATTAATTTCTATACTATGGCTGATGATTTTATTATTATTTTGTAATTAAGTTTCTGACTTGTATACAATCTAGCCAGTTTATACCTACTTAATTCCTGCTAGATATTTATGATTATGCATATTTTAACAAGCAAACTTGTTCTCATTCTTTTTATTTTGTATTTCTATTTTCGTTCTCATTGTCATTTCTTAGTAGTTTCGGCAATGTGATGTGTTAATGTTTGTTTGTGTATGTGTATGTGTGATAGAGTGTGTGTGTGAGAGGGAGAAATGTGTTATTGTCTGCCACACAGGTAATCCTAGTGCAGGGTTTTAGGGTGTGATCGTTTTGAACTCAAAAAAAATAATTATATCTTTATCTCTCACACACTCTGTTTTTCTTCCTCTATCTCGGCATTTTTTTAAGACAACAAGCCGTAATTGTTTTTAATCTAAGGATCTAACTGAACAGCTATGAAGATAAATTATCTTGTTTATTGTCATATTCCCTTCCTATTGTAAATCAAAAATTAACAGACATTACCGTCTGTCAACGTAAGGAAACCAAAGAAAAATAAAGATTTGAGCCAATATGAAAATATTTAAAAAAAGTTACAACTATGTACGATCTTCCTCTTTTTGCTCTTAAATCTAACAGCGGGCCTTTTATTCACATGTACTCCTTTTATTATTCTTCTGTTCTACTTTTGAATCTTCACTTTCAGAGTTCATTAATGAAGCATAATATTATCATCGCTTTCACACGCCTTATTACCGGCTGGGCTATTATGTATCTCAGTTGCTAACAAATATGGATTGAAATCTGAAAAAATGGCCGCTCTATGTCACTTTTGTCAGCTTCAGTGATCAAATTACTAACATTTTTGCTTACTGGAGTTGCCAAAACTGACATAGGGCCGCCATTTTTCTAGATTTCAATCAACATTTGTTAGTAACTGAGATACATAATAGCCCTGCAGATATCAACCTGCTCCAGTTTCCCAAAGCTCTAATGTAAAAAAAACCTCAAAATCTTCCCATCGCCCCTCAAAAACCGTATCGCCACCCTTAGTTTTCTCAAAAAAAAAACTACTCAAAAGAAATCTGGAACACCTGTCGCACCCACGCATCCGTTGCCAAGCGACCGCGCCATCTTGTGCAGACCATCTGTCAAATTGTATACATAGAATTAATTAACAGCTCAAAGTAATAACAAAAACAATCACACTTACAGAGTAACTTAATCCATCAAGGAAGTACGAAAATGTGGTCGCTGGTATATAATTTTCATAATTAGACAAATTAAGTTAGTGCCGGCAAATTACGGTCAAATTGTATGTAGCTTATGTAGATGTAATATTAACAATTCAAGGTCTTTATATGATTAACAGTAGACAAAGGAATTCAGAGAAATATTTAACAAATCAGTTTCTATATTGGTTGTGATTTTAGTTGGCTTTGTATATCTTCATCATCAACAGCCAATAGCAGTCCACTGCTGGACTATTTAGTAGTATTATTAATGGTACAAATGAATACGTAGTATTTAATCTACTGCCCGCAAGAAGGTTAAAAACTACGTGATTTTTAGGTTACGTCTATATCTATAGACTGTTATTCTGTGCCTCTAGGTGTGTAACTATGTACCTATGTGTGTGTGTAGTAAACATGCATGTATGGAAGTGTGTAATTGTATTGATGCGTTAGCATCTATACTAGTTTGTGGTGTAATGTAAGCGAGAATATTTACGTATAAAAGATTCTTAGTGTTATCTAATCAAAATTTAGTCAAATTACTTTTGTGGTATATAATTTGATTCATTTTGGCCTCGGTGTTGACATAAAATATATTACTAATGACATCTTGAAAAAAAAATCTGTATCAAAAGCCAATAATTATGCCGTTAGCATCTATACTAGTTTGTGGTGTAATGTAAGCAAGAATATTTATGTGTGAAAGATTCTTAGTGTCATCTAATCAAAATTAAGTCAAATATCTTTTGTGGTATTTAATTTCATGCATTTTCGCCTCGCTGTTGACATAAAATATATTACTAATGATTTCTTGAAAAAAAAATCTGTATCAAAAGCCAATATGTATAACCAGCCAATAATATTATAATCACCATATTGTTTATACGATAGCTACTATACCTAAAGTTTAGAAATAAAAACATTACAAATACATTAAGTCACAAAATCAAATTCATATTTCCGAATTTGATTTTGTGACTTGATGTACTTAAATGTATGACGCCGTGTTACAAGTTTCTCACCTGGTGAAAATGCAATCCTGCCAATGTGATGAAAATCCAAAACTGCATCTCTTCAATATCGATCAAATTTAATTTTAAAGTTTCATACGGATCTGCTCTCATCAGCATGAAATTCTTTCTTATTGATTATTCATAAATATGGTAACATTTTTTATTACTTACTTATTTTGTTTGCATCTGGATTATTTGGTTATAATTATCATACTTGTTCGTGAATATTTGCACATAATCGGTCGGTAATGGCAAAAGTTGCTGAACATTCAATTTTTGTATCATAATCTGACACCGTATTTGTTATTTTGCCCTTTTTAAATTAAACCAAACTATGTAGGTACAATGTGTATAATATTATATAACGAGACAGACTTAAAATGGATTGTCGTCCAGTTAGTACCAGTAGTAGTGTCTTAAAAGTATGAATTGACTCCTTTGAATGGACTTACAACTTCACAGTATATCTAATATGCTATTATCATCTAATGTTGCATTTTTTCTGCAACTTAACCCGTCAACGTCCTTGGGCATTCCAATTTCTAATCGACGATATTGACCGTAAAAAGACCGCACTCTGACCCAGCCAGCGTTGCGCAATGTAACGCAACAAAAACTAAAAGGAATAACAGAAAAGGGCAAAAACCTTAACGGGTTAGGAGGAACGGTCAAAAAATTTTCTTTTTCTCCATTTTTTTCCCCCGCCACCCGATCGAAACGGGGGCAAAAAGGGTACACAAAAAAGGCCACAATGAATAAATGTTTTTGCAAATACGAGAATCGACTTTTTCTTAGCACGTGTTTGAATTTAAAACTGGCTTTTTGTTGGTTCTGTTGTTTTTGTGTCAATAACGTTGAGGAAGGTTAGTTAAGACAATATAGCGGAAGGAACGACATATCAAATAAGGTTAGGTTAGGTTAGGTTAGGTTACGCTGACGACACTGTTTGTGCCATAAATGGGTCAACGTATTTCGTATTATCTATCGAGTATTTGAGGGTTAAGAGGTCTTGGTCAGCCAAACTTCCTGTTGCGATTTTTTATTAGAATAAACTAATTATACTGTCTGATGACACTGTGTAAATAACACGCGTTTTGTGCATTTGTGAGTCAATTGTATGAATTAAAATGTTTGTACGTGTAAAGTGTTTTTTATATGTTAAATTACGAGTATGTCAACATTTGATTCGAACAAAGTTTATCAATTCTTTTAACGTTTAAGTAATTCATTATTGAAGGATTCTAACTTTTTCTTTTTATTATGGGGTACAAGGCACCTTGTAATAATTATGGCCAAACGAAATGCTAGTAGTGGTTCCAGTAGTGGTAATTTTAACGTAAGTATTTATTTTTATAATTATTTATTTAGTTTTTATATATTTGTTCCCAAGTCTTGTGGGGTCCACGAATCCTGTTGCTGTTTATTTTGCAACAACATTTTGTTTCTCTTATTTTTACTAATATACACGTCTGAAATTAGGATTAGGAATTATTTTTTTTTGCTTAGTCGATAAAACTTAAAATGCTAACTTATAGATAACTAATTAATTCCACGTAGGCACTACCTATATCAAATTACACAACACCAGAGAGCAAATCTAGTTTTTACTTAGTACCGAATTTAAAATATCAATGAATTTAAAATTCTTGGTTTTGAAACTAGACAAAAGTAATCACTTTACTTATTTATTTGGTTAACATCTTCGGAATTTTGCTTTAATATACTTAACCAATTCAAACGAGACAAAAGAAAATAGCACGATCTTTATAGATCAAGGCGAAGATATAATGAAAAAATATTTCACACCCAGGACATAACTGTATATATATTAAGAAAAAATGTAAACATTACAAAAACCACCTTACTTCTTCGTAGCAAGTGAAATTTCTGTAAAAACTTGGGCAAAAACCACGAAACCCCCTTCGCGAGGATGGCGCTTACATCGAAAAAAATTGAGTATTTTCGTTCCAAATTCAAAAATGCTAGAATCTGCGCACGGGCACGTTAGCAGGTAAAATTTGGGTTCGCAGGTAGAAAAAATCTTTTGGTGGATGTTAGAAAAAAAGGTTGCTTTTATGCGACCCACCCTTAAAATGTACGCCTACGATTTGTTGCCCTCGAGTGAGAAGAAATAGTTTTGATACAATGCGACAGGTGCTTATTAATAATATTCTTTAAACACATATAAAATTATATTATATAAATAGTATATTATTTGAATCACTTGTTTTTTATGGTTAGATGTTTACGATCAGCAGTTTGATAAAAAAAAATACCTACAGTTTTATTTGTTTCAACTATAATAGAAACACAAGTAGACCTTTGAAGGCTATCTATTATTCTTATTTGGAATATTTGGTTTATTTTTAATGCCAATATTTTTTTACATTAAAAGAAACTATATACGCACCTTTATGACACTAAAGACAGTAAAACAAATTTGATTAAATCCTTTATATTGATTATAACCAGCTAATAAAAAAACCCGACCAAATCTGTACCTACTGTAAATTTCTGTAGTACATGCATTCTACATGCGCTAACTATAAAATACATACTTATTTGGAACATTTATTTAATTATTTGTTTTAAATTGCAATAATACTCTTTACTATTATATTTAAAATATTATAGTTACTACCTATAGATATACTTATTTAGTTTCCTAGGAAGCCATTAAAAGGAATCGTAAAAATTCCCTATTTTGCAGGAGGTATATACACACAATAACACATAATAACATTAATCAAGCATTATAAAATCGATTTTTACTTGCTATTGGTAATCCCTACACCTATTTATAAACTGTTTATCTTCGTAGGATCCAGTGGTCCAGATATTAAAATCCCAAGGCTAACACGATATATACTTTGATATTTCAAGACCTCAGATTAGGACTCCGTGAGTGATTTCTAAAAGGTGCTTGCCTAAAATTTAATGAAACAGACTTAACAATGCCAAGCCAGTGTTGTTGTGCTAGTTGTAAGCCAAAAGTCCAAGCGGTTGTGTAAGAACAGCAGTCATTAATCTCAGCCATAAGACTACTACTGCTGAAAATCTTCAGCAGTGGACGTTCTCTGTCAGGTTTCTAAAAGGGCCGGTTGGAAGTGGTCTGCACCCAACTACATCATCATCCTGCGGCTTTTATCAGGTGGTCAGTCTACCTTGTGTGTGGACAAACTACACTGCGCTTATCTGTCCGTTGTCTCTACTCCAAAATCTTCTAGCCCATCGGCAGTCCGTTTTGCCTCCTATGTGCTATGCCTACCTTTAATCTTATCTGTCCTAGCGTTAGTTGAGATCATGACAACGCCATGCATGGCCTTCCTCCCAGGGAAGAACGCTCATGTTCAGTGAGAACATAACGGGCTTGTAATGTTAGCCTTGATTAAATTGACCCAGGCCATCAGTATTTTATGAACACGTGAACTAAATCGTGGGTCATGACCACACTACCCTTAAATGAAATATCTGTAAATTTATTAGACCACTTTGAATTCTGACTACTGTGGATTTTTTTATTAAATGCAAATCTTACACTTAAAAGTCCGCGTAGGGTCATGAGTGGGTCTCCCTCAGTTACCCTGGTGCACGAAAAACGATACAAAATTATCCATTCAATCGATTATTTAGATGATATCGATATTTAAATTAAAACCTCATTGTCGGTTTTAGAAGTGGATGGAGATGAATTGATGAGATTTGAAAAAAAAAACAATTTTGTATCAAGCTGACCTCTACTAGGGCTCCTCCATAATAAAACCTTCAAGATAATATGCCCGTTCCACTCAAAGCGAAGCTGTTTCAGAGTGAAGAAGTAACGAACATATAAGTGCACTCACTTACAAACTTTTGGATTAATAATATTCATTTGAGTTAAAGTATCAAACCCTGTCTATCCCAAAACCAGCGGGGGTGGGAACAGCGTGCAACAATGCAATGCGATCTCGCACACACATTTCCATACACACTCTCACACGTATAATATTGTACACACAAGAGATTTATCTAGCATGTGGCAAGTTGATTTTAACGTGAACACGGATTTCGAACATGTGTTGCACATTTCGATGGAGAGATTTTAGCGTTTTGAGATCTTCCTGTTGCCAATTTTTAGTTTCATCATTATGTTAATTATTTTCATTTATCAGATTGTGCGTAGTTAACAATCGTTTAGTATAATAAACTTATTGATTAGTAAATTATTCAAATAAAGTAATGTCTTGGGATGTCGAGCGGAGTGCAGTGTCAAGCAAAACTTCAGGGGGCCTACTCCCACCTTTTACGAAACTATCATAAATCAGGAGCGTTTTGTAATATGCTTAGAATAATCATACTTACTATCGTACTCCCACCGACACAAAACGATTAACCAAATTTAAAGGTTGCATTATGACTACTTTAAGAGATGGGGGGTACAGATCTTAAAAAAATTGACATTGGAACAATGAAACTTAGGCTCAAAAGTCACGTCAAAGTACGCGAGTTTTGAGAAATATTTGATACTACGTCATCAAAACGTAATCTATCGTAATCCATTATTATTTCAAGCTTGCTATATTAACATGGTGGTACCAAATTTAATGGTTAGTTTAAAACATGACTAATTTAAGAGGTAGTAGGGCCCAAGGAGGCAGGACGTATATCATGCATACCATCAGGAGCTTGACTTACCCGCGTCATTTCTAGATAAAAAATTAATTAACCAGGACAAACTATGTGACTAACACGCGTTAGAATTTTGCTTATTCTCATTAGTATTGAAGTTGTAATTTGTAGTCGCCCTTTCAGTGTCATCTATTAATTCAATTATATATCTAGTTATTACTATTGAATGCTATTTATGTTTTTCTTTATTAGAAAACGTTACAGGTATATATAGAAATTTTATATATATTTTTTAAATGCTTTCACTAATAATCGCATAATTAAAAGAGATTATAAATGCTATTTATTTTCAATCATAACTCTTCGATCATTAGTCTTACCTCTATTCTAGTAAAATACGATTCGTAATGAGCGACGATTACATTTTCGTCGTCATAATTTGTTTAAAAATAAAAGAAGCTATAATGGTAGAAAACATACATAGTTCTATATTTTAATAAATTACCTTCTTTCTGATTACAATAATATAAAGTACCTAGTTGTCGTTCATAATATTGAGAAATGCGATACGAAAGTATTTTATTCAGTCGGTTTAATATGCGATTTTTTTCTTCAAGATGCTAGATATATAGTAAAACATTATTAGATAAAAGTTTTTTTTTTAAATTATGCACTGATAAAAGTATTTTTTTAACTTAGCGCTGATTTTTCAAATTTTACCAGTAACTAGGTAGTATGTCTAAGCTGGGGCCTTATTCGCTATGATCATACACACACATAACGCGGTACGCTACGATACTCTCGGGGTATGATCGTGAAGTCCATACAATTTTACCATCATTCCATGAAGGTTTCGTGACACGCCGCGTTACATATTTGATGGTCATAGCAAATAAGGCCCCTGTGCGATGAAAAACATATCGTTTTACAGACTTTTGGCTTTGGGCAGCGCCTTAATTGCATGAAAAGATCTAATTAAAAACAATACAAAGACCGTTCTAAGTAAGCAAATGTTGCTTCAATTCATAAACTACCTGTAGTGTCTATATGTACTTAGATGTAGTGTTATCGCCATTTTATTTAGTTGTTACTTTATTGTATAACCAATTTCATTGTCAAGTGTATGGCTGGTGTCGGTAGGCATAGTCTAGGAGCTGGCACTGCAGCCACACTACGAGTATTAAGGTTATATATTGTAAACAAGATGTACTCCACGGTTTCACCCGTATTATGATGGATGATGATGATCACCAGCATTATGATGGATGATGATGATGATGATGATGATAAAATAAAAGTAGCCTAAGTTACTCTTTATAACATCAGCTATCTTCCAGTGAATGTCTCGTTACAATCAGTCCAGTTATTTCAGAAATTGACCTGGACAAACAGACAGACAAAAAGCTAAAAATGTATTTTATATGCAAAAAACGTATACTCTTTCATATGCATTTATTGAAAAGCTGTTAACTTGGAATTAAAAACAAACACTTCAATGTTATTTATCTGTATATATAACGAACTAATAAAAACAATGGTAGCAAGTCGCTTGTATAAAACACCGGACTAAACTAGCGACTTTAATCTAAAATTCTGTACACCATTGTAGCTCTTAATCAGTGCATGTTAAACCCAAATTCGTATAACATTTAGAATGACAATTATAAAAATATGATTATTCAATTCAATAGTGGATAATTTAACATCAGTTAAAAGAGCACGAAGTTACATGATGACTAAATTTTCGCCAAACATACCCACAATTGAACAGAAATTTAACATTTAAGAACTGTTATTTGCAAGCGTTATACGAATTTGGACTTGAGTGTGAATGAGAACTGATTGACTAAAACGAATGCCGTAAAATTCTTATTTTAGTTTGGTGTTCTGGACATACGAATTGATAGCAATATTGCGATCAGTCTACAGTAGTTATGTTCGACGATGCAAATCTAATTAATAGATTTCATTTTATCAGGTTACAGAATTTAGTAGAAAAATGTAGTATCAGTAAAACAAACAAAATTTAGGATACTTCATATAATCTATTATTTCTTTTGTAGTTTTTCGCCTCTTTACTGTTTTAACAACTTGCACTCTATTTTGACACAGAGAGCATTTTAGTCCTTCAAAACCTGTAAAGACAATTTTATCAGTATTATCATCATCATCAACAGAACTGCTGACTGAGATCCTACATTTTGCAAGCCGAAAACTATGTACAAGTTAGTCTCCTGCCTTCCACATATCGGTTGATAAGCTTGCACATTTGCTAAAAAATAAACGCTCATCGAAATAACACCACTTTTTTTTGTTTGCTTCAGGTTCATTATTGCTGTAAGGATCAATTCTTGATTATTTTAGTTCAGCGGTTTTTTTCGGTCCTTTTTTTAAGTACTATTTACCATTTTCATCACTCTGATTTGTAAAACAACCTTATCGTTGCTATTGGAGGGCTCTCCGCCTATAACATGTAATTACTCACAGAACTAGTTCACGTGTAACTATTATTCAATCTGTGCTAGGTTTTTGATTTAC
The DNA here is from genome assembly GCA_917880725.1 of Selenia dentaria. NCBI lineage: Eukaryota > Metazoa > Arthropoda > Insecta > Lepidoptera > Geometridae > Selenia > Selenia dentaria. The sequence continues at coordinate 5,713,444 of OU862901.1, read as the reverse complement.
TCTGCGGTACAGAAGTAGTGGAGATGAAATTTTATCAAATTAACAGTTTTGGAAAAGTTATATTATAATATATTAATGGATCAGACATTTTATTTGCCCATTGAAGCCTATTTGATATACCTTTCTCATTTTGATTGGCCAACGGATGTGTTAAATTTGAAATATTGGATTAACAAAGAAAAGACAATGGAAAAAAATCCAATAAGCGAGCATTCCGATTTGTGTGTCGAGTGAAGGATGGTGCTGATGGTGAGTGGTGAAAATTGATAAAAGTATGGATATTTATGTTGCTAAAGAATAAGGTATTCGGACCCGATGAATCGCCTACCAAACTTATCGTCAAATTCTTTCCTGAAGTCCACCCAGGATGTTTTAATTTTTTCTGACGAAGGGAAAACTGGAAAGTTGTAAGTTGATAGCAAAGCAGGTAAAGAGTTCAATAGACTCCTAATTCAGAACAAGACATTGAAGGTATCTTACGCGCTCTTAAACCCAGAGCTAAAGCCTCCCCCGAACATCGAGCTATTATTACTACGTACGTAGTAATAATTTCGCAAAGCCCCCGAAGCCAGAAGCTGACTTGAACCTCTACGTATGTAACCTGCCGAACGAACTGACCTTAAGGACTTACAGTGAATTTCGAGAGTTCTCCAGATCATGCATTTTTGTTTACTATATCTATATTTGTTTCTAAAGTTTTTTATTTTTATTTTAGTGTAGGCACTGTTCTTGCTAGATTAGCAATGAAGTGAAGGTCCGAACGGCTATAACACTACAGTATATTTTTGTATTATGTAGGTTGCTTATTTATAACCTACGGGTTAGTTCGCGTAACTAAACAGTGATTATCCCACTGGCACACTTTTCAGTATTAAAAGTGTCCTATATATATATATATATATATTCGTATATGAATAATATAGTATATGAATAAGTAATTAAAATAAAATCTTATTACACTTAAAATATATCGAAATTCATCTTGTAATGCATCTTGATCAAAACTTCGATTAGGCTGGCCACAAAGTTTTGAAGTTTTTAGGCCGCCTAGTTTGGAACCCATTGCTTAAACATGCAACTGTATTTAAATTAAATTTTATATTATAACAAACAATAAGTGTTTCAGTATTTGTAATCAATAAACAATCTACTGCCAAAATGTCAACTTTGTAGCTTTGTTTTAGATTCTGCATTGATAACTCAGTCAGTCCGGCAGACTGGACTAGTATACATATAATAATATAAATAATATATGAATTAAACAATTTATTTACTTCACAACTACTTGTAAAATATAGATTCCTAGATACAAATATTATAATTTTTTTCATTACATTATTTTTTTTACCCACAGACTCCAGCGTCCGTGCCATTTTTTTTACATTTACTTAACTTAACTAGTCAATCAACTATTTAACTATATATCTTTGCATACAATAAGGGAACATATATATGAATATATACATATACTAAAACAAATACACATAATAAATACAAATAATATTAGATCTAGGTTCTTCCACACACGCACGCGTTACTCCAATCAAGACCCACACATATAAGAGGACCAGTTTTTGTGCTCCGTACAAGTACAGATTAAATAACAGTGACTATGTAACAAAACACGCACAAACTGCTATTGAATCTACGGTATGTGCTGGAGTCACGGTCATTGCCTAATAATTACTTGATACCTACCACTTACATCTTGTACTTTGTTTAGAACTAAGATTCAACTATTCAAAACACACAAGGTTAAATGGATTCAATCTCATACATTTTTACCGTGATCGCTAAAATGTATGAGATTTTTTCTACCCATTAACACGGATTTCACCTGAATATAGATGGTTATTTTTAGTATCTTTAAGAATAGAAGAAGCACAAAGAAAATACTTCATTCTAATAAGTGTAATATGCTGGTGTGGATTTGTGAAACTTATGTACACGGATAATTTTACAAAATGTATTGCTGTCCATTTTCACCCACGTGGTGATGGATGATGATGATGATGAATGAACATACTCGTTAATAGCCTATGTTACTCAAGCGTAATGTATCATTCTGATAGTGAAAGATTTTTTTTAAATCGTTTCAGTAGTTTTAAGTGTATTCGTTATAAACATACTAAAATACAAATCTTTCCTCTTTATAATACGAGTACTAGATGATGAGTTTATGATGATGATGCGTCAAAATATATAGCCTATGTGTTACTCAGGGATAATGTAGGATTCTAATAGAAATATTTTATGAAATCGGTCCAGTATTTTCGAAGCCTATTCAATTCAAACAAACAAAGTAAAAAATGTTTCCTCTTTATACTATTATTATAGATTAGTATTATTGGCATATATTGGCAACCGTTTGACCACGGTCACCAAGTCATGTGTCACTTAATGTTCAGTGATAATGCGCTCAGTGAAATGACTCAGTAGACGCTGGTATCCCAAACATGCTTTGAGTAGAGATTCGAGGGTGATTTCGTTAATTCCATACAAAATTTACTCCTTTCTGCAAGCCTGCAGCTTATCAGACTTTTAGAATACGAGCCATAGAATAGTGAATCTAAAGGACAGCTGCTGCAATCATTGACGTAGCAAAGGCTTAGTTATGGAGGTGGACCCTGTAAATGGCAGTTTTTTTTTTAAATTAATCATATTCATCTACTTCTACCACAGAGCAATATAGTGGTAGGATTGGTCTGTGACTTCTGCATATGAGTCGATTAGCTGTGAAGTTGTAACTTAAACATCGATGTGATGACTGGGGATGCGGTCACTGGGTTTAATAGTTGTAGATCGTGTTTGCTCCAGGTTAAGGGGGAGAGGCCGAGCCCTTCCATGCCTCTACGGTTACGCCTATTTCTGCATACCGTTGGTGCTTTGTTGTACGTTTATGTCAAAACCGACTTTACTCACGTAATTAGCCGACGTTATCGACCTAGGTTTTGGGCATGTTCGATGCCCATCCTCAAGGAGTTTACGCTGCAAGATCGGCGACGGTTGTTATACGTTTTCTATTGAGAGTATGGCAGATACTAGTAAGTGGCGTGTACCATCGTGTAGATTTTTCTATCACTACTTCACGATAACATTTTTCATGCCATTTTGAGAACATGGGTAATGGAGACATTGAACACATACACTCCAGTTTTATTTACTAGTAAAATAACCTGCACGGCTATTAGGTACTCAGTTGCAATCAAATATTAGAAATTTTTTCAAATGTATTTTTTATGTTTGTTACCTCATTTATAACTTTCGACTGAGTGAACCGATTTTCAAAATTCTTTTCTAGTTGGAAAGCTGGTGCTTCTCGTGTGGCTCCATTTAAATTTTATTAAATTCGGTCCTGTAGTTTTTGATTTAAAGTCCAATCTCTCTCTGTGGTCGTTTCCTCATCACTGAGGATCATGGTCATCGGTGGATGTGGATGGTGTACACCGAGATCTAATGATCTGCTTCCATCGGTGTCTATCCATTGCGTTTCTGATAACTGAGCAAAACTCGATTGAGGATGGATGTTTTAATTGGTCGCTCCATCTGGTTGGGGATCGCCCGCGGGGTCTTTTGCCCTCCGTATCCCCACCACGATAAGCCTTTCAAGGCTTACACTCCATGATCTGAATAGAATGGAAGTCAGTTCCAAATTTTTCAAATTGTACTTGTATTAACTCCATGGTTTCAAATTGTACTTGTGTCAACTCCAGTCAGCCACTTACAAATATTACTACTTACTGGAGTTGTCAAAAGCCGCCATTTTTCAAGATTTCAATCAACTTTTGATTGTCATTGAGATGCGTATTGCCCTGCAAGCCTGATGATGGAGACGCGATGTATCTATAGATACACAAGAGTACAACTCTTTGTGAACGAGCTCTTCCGGGGAAGTACTGCTACCATAACTATTTCTACTACGAATCAGTAAGGTTTGTGTTCCGGTTTGATAGGTATATGGTTGCCGGTGATATTACAGGCACATGAGATTTATCAACTTAATATCTCTGGCTAATTTGCAGTACCATTTGTCACATGTGACGGAATGCACCTGTTATAGGCCTCTGTGACCGCTTAACATGAGATGGGCTTCGTGCTTAGTCCGTAAATCGCATTAAAAACTACATGTGAGAAGTAATTTTGATGGTATAGATTCATAATCGGCTGGTGATGGTGCGATATATGTAACTTTGTATCTATATCTAGGTAGCCTGCGTAATCAACATCATCATCATCATCATCATCTGAGCCGTAGGACGTCAGACCGGTTGGAAGCCGCCTGCATCCAACGTCGTCCTGCGACCTTTATCAGGTCGTCTGTCCACCGTGTCGGTGGACGGCCTACGCTGCGCTTGCCGGTCCATGGTCTCCATTCCAGTACCTTCCGGCCCCATCGGCCATCTGTTCTGCGTGCTATGTGCCCTGTCCACTGCCACTTTAACTGGCTAATCTTCTGGGCTATGTCGGTGACTTTCGTTCTTCTACGGATCTCCTCATTTCTGATTCGATCACGTAGAGAAACCCCGAGCATAGCCCTCTCCATAACTCGTTGTGCGACTTTGAGCTTACTTATGAGGCCCATAGTAAGAGACCACGTTTCAGTGCCATCAGTCATTACTGGTAACACACATTGGTCGAAGACTCTTGTCTTGAGGCACTGCGGTATTTAAGACGACAAGACTTGGCGAAATTTCCGGAACGCTACCCAACGAACGTTATCAACAACGTCCAGAAAATGATACATTACATTTAAAAAAACCATCGAATTAAATCAAAATGTATTATGTTAGCAAATCGGGTTTCCTTCCAAGAATAAATTCGTCTCGAATAGCATCAACTTGATAGTCTGATACCTAACTTAAAATATACGTTGGTATCTCCAAATCTTGATGGCCTTGACTTGTCTCTGTACATTGAATCGCTGATACAAGTACTCGCTTATGAACTTGTAAGTATGTTTCTAAAATTCTGTATGTATGTGTATGTATATTTGCTGGGTATAAGATTATATCTCAGATTATAAATGAGATGTCGCTGGATGATATTGTATTATATAAATGAATTATTCGTTAACTGTGGCTAACTGTGGCTGTTGCGAAGTTGGTAGCAACACTGCCTCCTGATCTGCTGGTCCCGGATTCAAGTTATCATGTATGTTTAACCTGTGTCAGGGTGTGTATATCTATATCAGTCATCAAGTTACCATAGTACAGGTTCTGCCTAGTTTGGGACCTGAAGACCTTGTGTGGATATTGTCCCAAATATAATATGCTGGGCCTTAGTCCTAAATTTTACTATTCTATCTTATTCTAATTCACTAAGGCCCGTATTCCATTAAAATTTACTAGAATCTGTACTTAAGCTTTAATTCACAACTGAGCCTCAACTTGTGAGGGACAGGTGCGCAAAAGCTGTAGTACCGTTGAAACCGAAACTCGTAATGTTCTAGTCGGAAAGGTCAATATACATTTTAGGGCTCGCGATCTACAACCGCTTCCCAGCTTCGATTCGGGATGCACCCTCCACTGCCTGCTTCAAAACTAAGCTAGGAGTGTGGTTACTAGATAAGTTATTTTATGACATAGAAACATATATAAATAAGAGACTATTGATTGTTTTAAGGTAAAATAGTACTTGTTTATTTTTATATACGTATTACTTTTGGTATTATAACAATTATTTGTAATTTCATCAAATTTGACCTGTTGTTCAGACTCTGAATGAATTTGTTCAGACTCAGTAAATTATTTTATCTTATCTAACTGCAGAAGATACCACCTTTTTGACATATGCATGCAGTCGAACACTACACTAACACGAGTAATATCAACTTCGAATTTGAAACTCTATGGTATAACTGCTAAAAACACCCATAATACAGATACTTTGGACAATGTGAATGAAGTTCAGTATTTGGAGATGACTGAACCGCATTCAATCAGATATGATAAAGAAGTAGAATCATCTCGCAATAATAGGCATTCAAATAATAAATACATCTATATTTTGACCACGCGTTTTATGATAGCTCAAACATACAGACTTATAGATATAGATGTTAAATTTGTAATAGGTACTTATATAGGGGAGGCATATGTCCAATTATGGACGTTCTACGGATGAGATAATGACAATGATGATGGTGATAAAGAGACGAGGCAGGGTTATAGAAAGTATTCGTTTTACGCCTATGACAGTTTTAGTGGCCGCCAGACTTTTAACCTTTAGGATACATTGAAGTTTACAAAATAGTTGGCTTTTTATATGGCGTTAGAACGTTTTAAACTTTCGCGAATCAAATTAATGTCTTTAAGAGAATATCGGGGCTTTTCGCACACAAATTACTCATCAAAATATAATTTTAACTAAACCTCAATGTTTCTATTCTACGACTTCGACGTTCGAGTTGCATCGAGCGTAGTCACGAGTAGACCGCAGAAGTGGGTGCCTGCATCTTGGGGGGCGGGTGTTTTTTATTTGCACACAATAATTAAAAAACTTACTTAATAACGTACTAAAATATATCTAAGATTACATATTCATCCATTAATATACCAACAAATTTATAACTATTCTCCTTATTATGCTCCAGAGATTTCATGGCTTTTATAGCAAAATTCTATACCATTCATCCCATTGCATCACCTGACTCCATACAAAGAAACGTCCCTGTTTTAGAGGAACATAAAAAAATCTCCCACGATACGCAACGCAATTCTTTTCCTTTTTTACGCAATTTTTTTGTTCCTTTGTAGGACATGTCTGCATTTTTATAGCTTTTGATTGAACATTGTCAAAAGTTGAACGCGTTTTCTCTGATATTAAGTGTAGAATAATTTGTATTTATGCATCAGTATGTCGAGATCGCTGAATTACGTATTGTCAAGTTCTCTACATTGCTTAATGTGTCAATACATGAAAAGATCCTTAAAGAAGGCGCGATTTGGCAATATAATATTTACGTATTTTTTTTATCTGATTACTAAGGGATAGAATCAGCTTGAAAACTTTTAGAATGATAAAAATATCGAATTACTTCAGAAACCACCAATTTAATAAATAGTTTTGTAGCATATTTAAAATGTAGGTAGGGATGCTAATAAGAAATTAAATAATGCCACTTCTTATGATTTTAGTTGCTGTTATATGGATAATTTAAGTGTTAGATAGATAGTGTTAATTCAGATTCAAAACTATTTATCTGATTTTTTGCATTGTGCATATGCATTATGCATTTAAGGATGTCTTTATAACCGCCAGTTATGTATTTATAAGACTCGTTAGAACAATTAATAATCTCCACTTCCATGTTTCTTAATAAATAGAGCCACTCCTGAGAAGAATTTAGTGGCTAGATATATTAGGTATTAACATATACTCTAAACATATTAATATTAATTATATAAATTAATATAATTACTTAAAATCATATAATATAATCACACATATATCTCAGTATATTTAGGTAAGCCATAAGCAAGAACACCTCTTGTTATCTTAAAAAAACATATTAGCAATTCTACGATGGCAAAGATTCTTCTTCCGGGTAACGAATTTATGCATTATTCTTTGTAAGATTAAAGTAAAGGAATAGAAACTGAAGTGAAATTTCAAAATACATCTGCTGTCCACTCCAATGTTTGTCAAAATCCTTAAAACTAAGGCACCACAGGACGCAGCCGATAAATTCCGAGACTACGGTAAAATCCACATTTTTGTTAACTTCATAGCAAAATTTAAGGAATTGCTTTCCGACGACGCCAAGTTGCTAATGATGGTGGTCCTAAAATATTCAACGCGATTTGAACCATATTCAGAAGCTATTTAGATGAAATTCTATTGTAGACTACTATACTGTTGGTCATTAAGTTATAGGGGATGCTATTCAAGATGTTGCAGATGCAATCGTATATTGAAAAGACGAAAGAATCGTAATTTTCATTGTAATATAAACTCTCAGTAATTTAAATAACGTCGAAGATGGAACGAAAAGAACTGCTGACTTACGTTCAATAATTGCAAAAGGGATGATGCAGGTAGAGAAATTCGAACAGTTTGAGGGATGAACGAAAAAAATAAGGGTCGTATTTAAGATACAAAAGGCGGCGTTGGCGTCATGCAGCGCGATGGATGGCCTGCGGATGCAGTTTTAGATTTTCGTAGAGATTTGAAATAGAATATTGAGATGGTTAATTGAATGTGACCACTTGCAGCTACGAATGATATAGGTTGATAGTTTTAAACTTGAAAGTGGTAATAAAGTTTGAGCTTTATTGGTCAGCGTATTTTTTTTGCATTAAGTTAGTTACATCATATAAAAAATATTCTGCTAATATAAAATGGAAAACTAAAAAATTATAAAATATTTCTTATTGCACTATTGTATTTGGTAGGTATTACATGTTCTACAAGCACATTCTGTCTTTAATTTTTTCACCATCGAATATACTAATTAGCATTACATATAATTAACATTAGCTGTACAATATGAACCGCTGCATTGTTAATAAGTGTGTATACAAAGTTCTTACTCGTAAAGAACTAAATATAGTGGTGCATATTTCTGTTCATTTCAAATCAATGTTTTCTTATCAATAAAAAATTATTACATTGAATCATCTACATGTCTACTATTATCTCCTCCATATGCGTTCTTTAAAATTAAATGTTTTTTCTCACAGATATCAAAAACCATGACATCTGCATAAAACAATCTTAATATGTAAACACTTTCAGTAAAGTTTATATTGAATGTTCCGAAAAAAAATTAGTAGTGACCTTTATTGCCTCTTATAAAAGTTCAAAATAAATAGTGCACTTTTTATTGAGGGTTTTAGAAACAAAAAATAAGCGCCCACATCTTTCGACAGGAAGAGGAACTTATTTGATTATAATAAACATCAGATATCAAAAAAAAATTACCAGGTGGACGTAAGAATCTTCATTGTTTTTTATACTAATCAAAAAGGTTTTATTATTTGTTTTGTAATAACAAAAAATGCACCCCTTACTCTGACCAAAAAAAATATTTTGTATGAGTACTTTTTTCATCGTCGGTAGCTAAAAAGACCCTGTTTTTGGTATGAACAAAAAGCGTAATTTGAAAAGAGAAAGTGTCTGTAAAACTAAACTAAACTAGTATTTTAAAACATTGTCGGCTTTTTTCACCTTCGATCTTAGTTTATTGCTTAATAACGTCCAGTAGTCATCGATCCTTTGAATTTGCCGACTTTTTGTTGTGCTTTGTGCCTACCTACTACGAGTATGTTCCGTGTTTATTGTATCTATTTTAAGGTTATTGTCTGTATAATCATCATTTTCCCTGTATTTTATTTAATCCTCCTGTTGTCCTCCATAAAGTTTCAACAATATGTATTTCTGATTTATTTTTATTTCAACAACGATGATCCGTTTAAAACATTATATAAAACTTATTTCCATATTATATCTTGTATTTATAGTCTTCGTCTATGGTTAGTTTGAACTACCTAACTTGAATGTTCTATAAAGAGAACTAGTACACGACAGTAACTTAAGTATCTTCTCCAATATCTACTTAAAATGATTTGATATCTTCGTTTAACCTAATGTTTTTATAATGATAAAATCGTACACTTCTCATGAATCTTATTTATTAATAACGCACATAGCGCCTACGTTGAAAATAACTAGCCCACAAGAATAGTTGCAGAGCTATTTCTGAGTCTACTGCACATAATAAATAAGTTTAGTTCTACAGTACATATCTATCTGTATACAAAACTTCTTCAAAATCCGTTTAATCGTTCCCATAAATAAACATATAATCACACACTACTGCAAACACACACAAACACGCGCAAAACATGAGACCACATAATACATTTTGTACAATATATGGCTGAAACTGTGATCCCTATAGTTTTATATAACTCACCACCAAACCTCGTGATTTCTATTTCGTTTTTATAAAACACTATCTGCGCCTCGCCCTCTTGGTGGTGGATGGATGATGATGATGATGATGAAATCCCATGTACTTTCCCAAGATAATGTCAAATCGAAAAATACAAAAGTACTAAAACTTTAATGGCTAGCTTAGTCCCGCGTTTTCACCCGCGTGGTGATGATGATGATGAAAAGTATCATATGTCCTTCCCCTTTGTAGATATGACAATTCAAAAATATAACAAAAATCATAAAAAGTCCCAGCCGTTTCTTAGTTATATATGGTGTAACCTAACCAACCTTTGTTTTATATATGAACTAACCTACACGTATTGTTATAGTTATGTATCGTATAGTGAATATTAAACCTAAGGACTTTTTCTAAATTTCTTTAACTCACTCACACGATAATAAAGAAAAATCAATAATATATTTCCATAATCAAAATTTGAAGAGACATGCATTTTTCAAAACAAGTAGCACATTAACTTTTATTTATAGTAGCATTATTTGTTATCAAAAGCAATGAAGATACTTCAACATTCGGTCTCGAAACCTGTCCACGATCCGGTTTCGAGCATTCGCGTGATGGATCACCGGACACTCGTACACGTAATCCTGTCTACTACACTACCATTATGATCACAAGCTTCCTCTGATTCATCTTTTGCTTCATCAACCATTGCTGTTTTGGCTTCCTTACCATTATTTTTAACTGAATTATACTTGATATGGAATGTAAACTTGAACTTCAATCGCTACAATTTCTTAAACGTGGTCATTATAGTGATGAGCTATAGATTGAGTAGATCAAAATGGCGGGCTCCTAAAATACAGGTTTCGTGAAGGAATATACGTCAAATGCATATTATAATATCTACTAAGTTTACACATTATAAATCTAGCTCGTTTAAATTATATTCATAATAATATTTATCGTTAGCATGCGATAAAAATCATTGTCAAGGACAACCACAAAAATACAACATTTAAACTTAACTTTTACTGGCACATAATTTAGTCATTTAGTTCTTATCTGATGCACTATGAAAATAATAAAAAATCTGATTAACTTGTGCAAATAAAATAGTATTTATTTATTTAAATTAATTACTTAACACGGATAAGTTTTCTCTAGAATGTTATGTTTTAAGATCAAGATCAATCATAAATTTGAAAACCTAATTGATAAATTATTAAATTAAGGCATAAATAAATGCCAGTGGTCTTGTTGCATATAGTAACTAGGTTAGGGTGGTTAGGCCTACACCACAACACCGCAAAACAACACCAAACTCTGTCTAAACCTTCTATGAAGAAAAGAGAGGATTTAAATAATCATTATAATAAAAATATTTGATGTAGTTGAACTCTTTCTTTATTTTATAACGCGTTTTTATGACATGTTGAATATGTCATTACTTCTATTTTGCATAAACTGGAACTACTAACAAGGAAGATTGTTCGTTCTGTAGCATACTTTACGATACGACACACAAATATGTTTGTAAGTGAATACGCTCGGTGTAAATATTTCAAGAAACATACACCTGATATGCTCCTGTTTTATTCTATAGTATTCAAGACCGCGTAAATTTTAATAACAATGCTTTGATCGCATATCGACATCCTACTTCCGTACCCTAACCAAAAACAGGTGATTTCAAATCAAAATACGATAAAAAACTTATTCAATTGACAAACCCTTTCAGTAGGTAGGTACGTTGAAGGAAAAAAACAAGTTTAACGCATTATGAATGAATACAAATCATAAAAAGTAAACAAAAATCAAGGCCGTATGAAAACGAAAACGTATAAAGTGAACCCTTTTGAAAATAAACGAATAAAAGAGGAAGTAAAAAATTTAAATCAGATGTAAGCATTATTTAGTGTTGTGAACAATAAAAGCTGTAAACTTGCTTGTAATTAGACAATTACGTTTATGGGTAAAGACAGTAAGTTATATTTAAAAAAGCAATTGTAATGAATTGTGTTTAATCAGTGATTATTTTGAAAGTTTCTTATTTATTGTGTAGCAAATATATAAATCGGAAAAATATATAAAAAATTATACAAATATCTACATCTAGACAGACGACCTGATAAAGGCCGCTGTACGACGTTGTATGCAGGCCACTTCCAATCTGTCCTTTTGGAAAATTATGGGGGAGGCATATGTTCAGCAGTGGACGTCCTACGGCTAAGATGATGATGATGATGAAATATATAAAATACTATTAACTTTACTACTAGTAAGGTAAATAATTACTATAATGGCTATCGAAGAAACCGATACTTCAATAGATAGTAAAAAGTATACACCTTTGTATAGGTGTTATAAAAATCTGACACGGACTGTCGTAAGGCGCGGGTTCGGAACCCGTACGAGAATGTGTAATTATGCTCGTTAAAAATGCAAAGTAAAAAAAATTTACTCAAGCTGCTGCAACTAAAATTGAGAAAGAAATAGCAGTATTTGTATTTTGAGATGAGCAAAAGGAACAAAAAGTACGCACGATACTAAAACGAACCATACATTTAGGCTTTGTTAATTTCTGATAATCTAAATTGAAAGTAAAAGATAGTTTTCATGAAATGTAAATTGACCCGTACACTCGCCATTCGCCATAATACAATATATATTAAAATTTGGCGCATAATACAATTGTTTTTTTCAGATATTGTACTTTTTTCCAGGAATGGCGACATGTGTGGTTAAAAGATTTAAAAAGAAAGAGAAAATCTAAGAAAACTTAATAAAAAAAATGTCCTAATAAATCTGCATATGTGCTTACATAGCATTTGGCCTTTTGAAAGGCTTTTAAAATACAACTTTCTGCTTACATCCATCTAAATGCCTGAATCATCTGCAAAAACCATATCCGTTCTTAGTAATAAGTATGATTAAAATATACTTAATTTTTACTACTATAATACATGTTAAATGTTTACTTAATACCTGTTTCTTTGTAATTATAAACGAAACTAAAAGTCTCTTTGAAAACAATGACAAATAACTTTATGACAGTTATTTTGTAATAAAACTAGGCAAGTCGTCGGTGTTTGTACTTCTTTTGTTCTTTAAGTCGGAAGTTTAACTTTGGGTTGTAATAAAAATCCAAAGTATTTTTCTTATCTTTATTATGATCTATTATTTAATCTGTTCAATGTTCAATGGTATTTTAAATATATAATGGTACTCGTAATCAGCTTAAATATCCGTTATTGCAATCAAATATTTTCTGACAACCTTTCACAAAGTATTTTTAAAGGTTGCGTACATTGTACCTACGAATTACGAGAGGTTAGAAACAAAATACTTTTTATTAATACCCGATCCTCCTCCTAGCGTCGTTTTCCTCATTGCTGAGGGTCGTGACTCCTTCCACGGATCACCTTCTGCCAAACGAAGTCTTTCCACCTTGACCTATCTTTAGCAGCGTGTATCGCACTGTGGACTTTACTGTCAAGTGCGATACGAATTTGGTCCGACCAGCGCATTGGACTTCTTCCCCTTGGTCTTTTGCCTTCCAACTTGCCTGTGAATACCCGATATGTACATATATTAATTTGCGTCAAACATACAGGTACCTAGTTCTTGATTGTATGGTAATAGATTGTCTAAAATCTGAAAAAAAAAATATATGCTTACTTATTATCACTGTTAAGGATATGTATCGTTATATTGTTAAATATCGCTTTTATTTAGAATGTAGTCTTCGCCTCTACTTAATTGATTTGTAATTGTGATGGCACTAAGTTTGTATACTATGTTACGTTATTTTTATGATTGTAACAGTGTACATTATGATGGCGTTCAAATAAATAAATACCTAAATAATAATCATATTTATCAAACTATTACATACAAATATAATACAAATTGACCCGCCACGCACCAGTATCCTGGCTCGTTATGTCTATGGGATTCAAAGCCACGGAAATAAATTTAACTCGCCTTAGGAGTGCAACTTCCAAAAACTCTTTCTGAGTGTGTAGTAGTGGATGCTAACAACATAAAAGGCATCTGATCATCATCCTCTACATCATCATAACTGTCAAAATTTCAAAACAAGCCCTAGCGGTTTAGACTCTGCGTTGACGAATCAGTAATTAGGTCAAGAGGACAAGTAATAAAAAAAAAATATTTAAAAACGTATACAGATAGGTAAGTTTGTAAGCGAGTAAGTTCGAGGCTCCACGAATTGCCATATGGAAAGATTGGCAGAATAAACAGTTATGCTGCCTTGAATCCCAAATCAACGTTTAGTTCCCAAAGTATAACCGCATTCCATTCGGACGCGGGCAGTAGTTGGAAAAATTCACCCTATGGATATATCTCACATCATATCTGACCATTGCATTGTATACATCCCATGCATCTGCTCTGAAATCTCTCGCTGTTTAAATTATCTCAAAAGAGAAACTACAGTAATGTATTGTATACCTAGAGATTAAAATAAAACGGCAGCAAAACATTAATTTAATTAAAAAAGTAAGGAAGATTAAATTGCATACTAATTTCTGTGTTTAAGATATATTATCACAAAATATAATACTACTGCATGTTATTAGGAGTTTCTTATAGATATGTTTAATGTTATTGTCCAAGTGGGTTTTAATCTGCGCCAGAAATTCTAACACACAGTTTTAATGTTTATCTTGTATACCACTGGACATTTTGCAACTAGCATTTTTGTGCTGGTTATTTTTGATTTTGTCTGTTTTTGGATTTTCAATTAAGGTTGCCTTTTTTTATTTTACATTTGTAACATACATTATTACTAGCTACCTAGCTTGATTAATTGACGTTATATGCCAATGAATTGTAGTAAAGTAAATAAAATAATTAATAAGCCACTAACGAAATCATAATAATTTTCTCTAGAGCTCAACTGGTACTATGAATGGTTTTTGTTTCAATGATAATGATTATTATTGCTTAGGATAAGAATAATAATAATGACTTATTAATTAGATAGGACAATATCGGTAACGTAAACAAGTTGCATTTTATAATTATCTTCATCTTTATATAATTCATAAGACAACACTTAATTGTGTGTAGCATTGAGAAATCCGCTGTCTTATAATTGAAATTTTAAAAGTGTATAAAGTACTGTTATATATATATTTACTTCTGATTTTCCTTTCAAAAGAACAAGTTTAGATTTTTTCTAGCAAATCCAAATTTAGGTAATTTTTTGTAGGATATAAAACAATTGTGATTAATAACAATACAAACATTGTAAACGTTGGCCCAATTGTCTTTATATTATTTTTATGCATAAACATATTTATTAACTTTTTAAAAAGATTTTACGTACGTACTGCTGGAATTGACTACTGATGAAATTTGCAGAATTTGTAAGAGACAACATAAAGTATATTTTATCTTTCAAGATTTTAGATTAATTTTAAGTTTTTACCAGCGAACGCTCATGTTTGTACACATGGCATAACTTGTAAACACTGCTTAAATTTAAGTGCACAGACTAAATAACGTCATTTAAAGATAAGCAGCGTTTATAAGTGACACCCTATTACTTTTATATTTTCAAAAGCACTAACTAAATTCTAGAATCTTGAAAGATAAAATATACTTTGTCATTTCTTACAAATTCGGTAAATTTCATCAGTAGTCAATTCCAGGAGTACGTGAAAATCTTTAAAAAAAGTTAATACCTATATATTTTTATGCATAAAAATATTTTAGAACCGTTTTAGGTTTATTGCCCAATTAACTCTTACATAATGCCATTAGACAAGTTAGTAATGAGATTGCCTTTAAAGAGAGGGGTCGCAGGTTCGATCCCTGTCCGGATTCAAATATTTGTGTGATGAGCAGAAATATTTATTCTCGGGTCTTTGATGTATCCATTACTCACATAGATATAGAGAATCCTACGAGTGTGTATATACACACACACACACACACAGTGCAGTTTTTAGTTTAAAATTGAAGTTTAACGGCACTGTACTTAGTTAGCATGGATATAGCCAATATCTATAGACAAGATATCTCTTTCAATCTGTTTTGACTTTGGATGTAGCCGTGGTCCAGGTTTGATATTAACATTTTATAGGTTGTTTACATAGGTTTTTGCTGATATTTTTTTTTCTATACATGCCTTTAAAAGCTTTCAAAGTTCATTTTTTAATTTAAGTGGATATCGACGCCTTTGATATTAAATGTCTCAACTTTTTGGTTTAAAGATGGCAGGTCAAGATCTGCTTATTTTTTTAACTTGACGTTTGTAACTTTTGACTTAAGATTATTGTAACATTAAAATAAATAAGTAACAATAATAAATAAAAATATTTAAAAAAATAAGAAATAAATGTTAATATCAACAAATGTTTTTTTTGTATCTACAAAGTCATATTATTCTGATGTACTAGCATAAACACATTTAACAGGTATCATTTAAAAGAATGTTTAATACTAAACAGCATAAGTTTCTTACCAAGCAATTCATTTAGTACAGTATAAACTTTGTTTACTTACACAGAGCTTCGCTTTTTTCAATTTAAAATTCTTTCTTTAAAGACGAGGGGTGATCGATTCCTACCGGTTTCGCTACTGCATACAATTAAGCACCCTCATTTACGTCTGGTCAATGACAGCCCTGTTTTAATCAATAACTTCTTTTTCGCGCTGCGTCCTTGGTTTTTTTTCCGGCGCGACTTTTTCTGCGCGTTATACGTTTATTATGTGTCAATCGCATGTTTTTTCCTCTACTAGTATAACGCCTTACCTCGTTTTCGTTGATTCCGCAAAAAGCTCGGCAAAAAAGGCAAAAGCTTAGCCAAAAAATTGTCTACCGAATAGTATCTCGTATCGGCGGTCTTGTAGCCATTTTAATTATTATTTAATACCCGGAGTCGAGCACGTGGCGGCCTGCGGTATCTCTCTCCCCCACCAAGGGTAGGTAGCGCCCGGCATCGGTCCTCTCCCTCGCTCCAAGCCCACTTACACACATAAAAATCGTGAATAATAAAAAAATGTGTACACATTTTTTTCGCTTAACCACCGTTTGTCTGTGTGAGTTCGGCCTCACGCCGTTAGAGCGAGACGCAGCTATGGATCCAAGCAGGTAGAACTACTCCCCACTCCAATTTTTTAAGCTCAGCTGTGGATGTTTGCGTCCGTGTGATTTTTTCCATTTTTATGTGTTAGTGTACCCCTCGCGCGGTGTAGTTCACTTTTTCTACTATAGATCTGAATTTCAGTCTCGTTTTTGCCGCGTCGGTCTAAAGGCGGGCGAGGTGGCGTTTTGTATTGCATTTTTGTGATGCGAGTCGCTTGCTCGTAGTACTTGATCAGAGGTGCGTCGATTCTGGAGACGCCGGCTTTTTGTGCGACCACATGTTGTCTTGAGAATACTGGCTAGCGCTACTGCATGCCGGTGCACGCGCAAATCGACTAGCGTGAGAGGGATAGCACATACAAACTCACGTGTGGATCCACAGCCACAACAAATTATATAGCACAGTAAAATATTGAGCACAAAAAATCTGGTAATTCAGATCCTAGTAACATCGACTGGCATTCATAACTTTGCCGCAGGGTCAAGAGCACGCACGGTGGTTTTTTTTACCGATATAAATTCGCCGGCATTTTTTTTAATGTTTATTTGCGAGGAACACGTGGATTTTTTAAATAATTTTGGCGATAAAGCCTTGGACTGTTGCCTTTCGGACGCGTTGTGACGGTAGTGTTACCATATTATGTGATATATTTTTAGTGACATTATAGCTTAGGAACAAACTGTGATTATTATGGTGATATAGTTGGTGATTGTGAAGATTTTTTGGATAGTGACAGGTAAGAATCTGAATATTTCTTGTTAATTAATTTGGAAGCAGGTTCCCTCCCTTAGGGTGGCAAAGGGAGTTGAATCCCTGGAGAAGAGCGAGGGAATAATCTTTACGTAAGACTCCAAAAGTTAGTAGATAAATCGTCAGAATCGGTCTGTCAAAGCGACCTTGAATAACTCCCGGACTATAAATACGGAAATATTTTCGGGCAGCGCAACGCGTGACGTTAATTTAGATTCATTTTAATTTGCTACCGACATCTGTCAGACTGTTTGACAACAAATGTCTAAAATGCTAGAGTGTTGTGGACCTGCCTCCAAATTATTATTCTCTAGACTTTAATTCTAAATATTCTCTGTTATTTTAATGTCTATATTAATATATACCTGTGATTTATGAATAATTTTAATATTGTTTTGAATATTCATATTTAAGAGAATTTAAACAGGTGATGAGTAACTGAATGCAAATCATTTTATTAGTACATACCTATATCAACGGGTTTTGTCAAACACTGCTAACTAAATAAAAACAAAACGTGTTATGCACTACTTACAATTCTGTTTTGCATACCCATTATAGATACACCTGCTGCAAAAAAACACAAATGTAATTTGCTTGGCAAAATGTCGTAGGTACTTGCTTTATTGCAATTACATGAATCTAACTTCGATAACAATGATAACTTGATGATTTAGAATTAAAAGGAAAACAAGAAATCACTACAAATTTATACTGTAGAACCGCAAAATTTTGCTTGCAGTCTTTACATTTTATATTACAGATTATTTTAAAAGATAATGTTGTACATTTTGGCTTTTTCATATTAAATTTAATTATTTTATATAAGACAAAAGGTAGAACTTTAAAAAAAAAAATTATGGAAATCAGATATAACGAACCAGTTTTCTGTCAGATGACAAATACCTGCCTGTCAGGCAACCTTGTACTTAACGCTTCAGTAGGTAACCAAGAAATCTCCAATAACTGCTTGAAGCGTATTAAAAACTGTGGGGAAAAAACTATAGCCACAAAAACTAAGCTATGAAAAAACTACAAGTAGGTACTTAGCGACAGCTAAAGACTAGAAAAAGTGGCCACGCGTCTGGTACAGTAAAAAAACAACAAAAAATGCCTAACTTCTTGGCAAGTTTGCAGTTACTTTTAGGAGTGTTTTGCAACATTATTTTAATTACCTATAAATCTACTTTTTAATAATTAAATTATAATTTGTTTTAAGTTTATATATAAGTACATGTATATTAGAAATATTCAAATTATCAACGGGATAGTGTATATTTTTTGTGAGTTTCCGATATTTCGGCACTGTTGCAAGCGCCATGATCACGGATGAACTGATAATTTGAATATTTCTAATGTTTGTGACCATGATAGTTTAAAAACTTATATACATGAATACCCTACATCAAAGGCTAAGCTCTGATGTTTTAAATAAATGTTACTATTCACAGCGAAAAATTAAAAAAACCTTAATTATTTACATAAATATATTTTAAACGAGTGTTATAATTATATAGAAACGAACAGGTCACAGGATAATGTATAAAAAGTATAAATAAATTAATGTGATCCTAGGTGAATAGTACACCAACCACCTAACCCAACACAAATAGCTTAAAAAACCTAATTACATGCCGCAAGCCACTTCCCTGGACCAAACTAGTATTATGATTACAAATCTTTGAGTCGATCAACCGTGAGGCCCTGTACATATACATCACCAAATAACCGACCTCACGCTTCCAGGAAACTTCAACCATAAACTTGTAGACATAATAGTCAAAGTCGATTGAACAGGTGGTATAGTAACCGCAAACTTATTTTGTTTTCTTTTCTATACGCGCAATTATATCTTTGACAGCCGTGTGTGCCGGTCTCTGCGGGTACTGGTAGTGACAGAAGTAGCCTGCTAATGACTGACTTTTTAAAATACAGTAGAACCTCTATAAGTCGAACATCAAGGGAGACGCCAAAAAATTCGAGTTATAGAGTTTTCAACTTATGGAGGATTTCGACTTAGGCGGATTTTGTTTCGACATAAAGAGTTTGAGGTTTTTTCTTATAAATTTTGAGTTAGAGAGGTAAAATAAATAAAAATTCAACTTGCAGAGGTGACAAGCATATTGTTATTTATTATAAATCAACATTATTTCAAATCATTTTAAAGTAAAAAATATGGCATTAAAAAAAGTCAGTAATTTTTTTTTGCTTTAGATAATTTGGTTGTTCTCTATCTATAGCATTGTATAGACATAGACTCAAAGTATTTAGTTTACGTTTCACAGCACTCATGTTAACTGTTGTACTAATTGATGTGTATTGCAGTAGAACCAAACTACTTCTGACAGTATTTAAGTCGAAAACAAATGACTTGCTTAGCTAAATTTCAAAGGAAATCAAAATTGAACACCTGACACCAAGCAAGAAAACACGTGTTTACGTGAGTCATAAATTTATTATCGTATACTCCTAAAATGTTTTCTAAGAAACAATAGTGTACTCACATTGTTGGCAAGTTCTTAAAGTCGGTAACTTATTTTTGTTCGAACAATAGAGGTAATAAATTCCAAATGATCAAGTTGTAAAGGTTGTAAAATAAAAACGTTGCTATGTTCGAGATACAGAGGTCAAATTTAATTTTTCGAGTTATAGAGTGAAAATATGTACCAAAATGGCTTGGAGGGACTCTGTGATTATTTCGACTAACAGAGGGTCAAGATTTCAAGTAATGGAGGTTTTGGTGTTTGAAGGGAAGGGAACAAAACATTTTTTCGAGATTTGGAGGTTTTTGACTTATCGAGGTTCGACTTAACGAGGTTCTACTGTATAAGAGCAACTTTAATAAATCGAAATTTACTATGTCAATTATAAATTATGGGCAAGCTACAAAAGATAACAAACATCTAGGTATCAACTACTCGATGGACATTCCCGTTAGTAGCAATTGGTGTTTTCAATTTACTAGATAAAATCATAATTAAAAGGTAACACATGTTGCGAAGTGTACAGTCAACAATAATGTTTTATCAACCTTATGTGTAGTACCGACAACGTGAATTACCACGCATTTGTTCCTAAAAATTGATCGCAATTCAAACTCTTAATGTGACAAAGAGCATTAGAGTTAAGATATTGATGTTAAGTGTACATCGCAGCAGTGTGATTATAGATGCCTTATTCGATCCGGCATGTGGGCTAGGGGCTAGATCATTGACACAACCTACGCAGAAGCTACTCGTCACCTGCTTACTACAAAAAAGACAAGTGTTGTCCTTTAATTTTAAAATCAGAAGTGATTCTATTTATTTGTCATCTTATTTTGTACTCATTAAACAATTTGTGAGCGTTTTAGGATATTCAAATTACAAACGTATTCAATCACTAATTTATTTTTACAGCCCAATGAAACGGAGGATCTCGGTATAATTCCATGACAAGTACTGGATAAGACAAGTATTTTTGTAAGGCAGTGCCAAATTAGAGAGAGTTTATACAATTTAGATAGATATAATAAATTGAATCAAGATGATGGAAGGAAGGACTATCGACTATAGACCGGATGGGGGCGGTCTCGACTACCACAACTCGCCGCTAATGGCTGAAATACACGTAGACAATTACTCGCATATACACAGAAGTATAGAGCACCTAAGATCCATTGGAGTTCCTCCTCCTATAGATACGCACAGGCATTTAGCAACTAACTTAGCTGATTTGAGAAGATATGAACAACATGAAGAGATGCCTGAAATTAAGCCGTCCGTACTTAGATTATCAGAATTCAAAAGTATACAGGATATTCGACAGCATGATCAAGAGAACGAAGCTCATAGACAAATGACCCCTCATTCTCACGATGATGGACCTAAGGGATATAGTGCACCGTCAACACCACTGTCAGAAAATGGAGGCCAGAACGTACAGGAGGAAAAGGTTTGTAATTATTTGGTCATGTTTTGTTATGCATCAATTAAATAATGCTTTAAACGTTTGGGTTTATTTTGCATGGCGGTAAAGTAGGTCTTTTATATTCATTATTAATTTCTGTTAATTTATATTTTGTGAATATTTACATTTTGATATTGGGTGCAACTCAATCCAAGTGAAACTAGTTTTGTCTAGGCCAAACTGGTTACACAAAATGTCTTTAAACATATACACATAATATTTAGCTTTACGATTTGAATCCCAAGTCTAAGCATTATTCAAAAATATTATATCCACTAAATTTTATTATTGGGAAATACATTTTGAATGAAGCCACTGGCGGCTGTACAAATTAAAGTTAAAGTTATCTTGTAAAATACTTTGTCTTGCTATGATCACAATAAGTCAAACCTTTTTTAATCCTTTTTAACAGACTGAGGCTAAGAAGACTAATATGACTTCGAATCAATTCTTGCTGATAACAGAATTGTGTTATATTATTTTCCGTTACATATTCTGCCTACTCTTTCGATTCCAATAAGCATACTTTGAGTTTATGTTTCCGTATAAGATCGGTCTCTTGTACACTCTCATATCTAATTTTGTGTTATATATAATATTTTTATTGTATTTTGTATAATCATTATCAATAATGATACAAAACTGCGTCTCAATATGTTAATGTTATGCCACGTTGCTCAGCAATTACATTTGGATAACGAATAGTAGGTAATTGAGAATCCTTGAGCACTTCGGAAGTCTTCAACAATTTGACGTCATTGAGCTTGTATAATTCGGCAGCTCAGCACATTGTTCGTTGAACGATTATTATAACATCACGACGCACGCCTTTTCCGTGTATAAGACTATTAATCTTAGATATTCTTGCATTACCATCTTCATACGGAGAATTAGTTTCATTTAAACTCCCATAGTTATTTTGTATATAATCAGTCGGTGGATAAGAAGTTCGTCTATATTTAATGATTGCTTACTATTTAATCAGAATTTGTCATGACGCCAAAGTATGCTGATTAAACGTAGTCATGTATGACCTATGATAAGCTTGATGATTAGGAAACCTTGGTTATTGATATTGAAGACCTAACTAAGGCAAGTATAATACAATGTATAGGAATATTATTTGACAAAGTTTATAAACAAAATATATCAGTATATGAATCCTTTAACATATTTTAACATTTCGAAGCTAAAGCTTAGTACATATAAAGAAATCCTTTAAATGAACTCCTTGCTTTAGCAACTTATGCTAGTATACATAAGTGTGTGCACGTTCAATTCAAGCAAGTTCAAGAGCATAGACCTTGTCGAATAACAAGTACCTAGTGGTTATCGAGTAGTCTTTAAACGCCAATCTCTTGTTAGATTATATATTTATTTAGCAATTTGTACACTTCCTTACTATTGTAAGTGTATTTTTATTTCATTTATTTTTAATATTGTCTGTCTACTGGTGTTTACCTAGCTTACAAAAATATATATAACGTATGTTTTCTAGCAAGATTTATCCGATACGAGGAAAAGCTAAAGTTTACTTAAAGTAAAATTTAGGAACAAAAGAATATTCTTTCTTCTGTTTAGGTGAAATTTATGGCCTGAGTGTGTTTTCTGATAGATACAATCTACGTGTGAACAAGTATTTTTCAGGCCTGAGTATAACATCAAACACTGCATCTCTAACAGAAGGTGAGATATAAAAATAAAAGATATGAATAAAATTCGATCATTATCATGATTGAGATTGTTTTTAATTGTGGTGTTTTGGATAAAATATCTATTTTATTCTTTATTATTATCTCTCTTCTTTTGTCTCTGCTCCTTATCTTCCAACCACCAGAACACACATCAACACGTTTACCTAATTTCAACAATGTCAAAATTAATCGTTTTAGAAACACAGTAGGTTTATAACTACTAATAAATAGGAAATTATGAGTATTGATACATTTCGGGACATTTGACATTATGATAATCTTATTCACAATTATAAACTTAAAGGAAAATATTTATATAAATACTTAACACAAAGTTTATCGTTTACATTTAAAAATGTAACATACCTCAGCCAAAATTTTATTATTAACAAGTTTACTAATTCAAACCTATTTTAAATAAAATTCAGAAAAGAATATTGTCATAAGTGTGATAACCAATGCTATACATAATTTTATAAAGCTATCTCGATAACAAAGTGATTAAAAAAATAGCACTGATTTTTACAAAGTTTTACAACTTCCGACGTCCCTCAATAATTATTGTAAATTATTTTTAATGCTTCAATTTTGGTGTTGCATGACGCGAAAGCTTGAGTGCTGGCAGTTAGACATTTTGATGAGTACGGATGTTCCTTGAACGTGAGCCAAGGTTAAGTGAAGTCGGGTCGCGCAGAGGTTGTATAGGACGGAGGAACGAAGCCTATTGTCTGAACGATGTTTTTTATGCAATTACATAGATAACGACCTGTGTTACGAAGTTAATGAATTTTGTGTTTCGGCGCTTCATTTTCCGGGGCGATTAGAATCGATGATTTAATTTTGTGAGTTTTTCTTTGTGCGTTATCGTGATTATTACTAAGTCTAAGCTGGCATAATCATTAATAAAACTGTAGGTAGCTTAATTCTGTAATATAATGCTAAATTTACTTTCTGCTTTATTATGAAAACTAACGTGGTTTGTACACATTTTTAATATGAAGTGCGAGGCGAGA
The DNA here is from genome assembly GCA_917880725.1 of Selenia dentaria. Taxonomy (NCBI): domain Eukaryota; kingdom Metazoa; phylum Arthropoda; class Insecta; order Lepidoptera; family Geometridae; genus Selenia; species Selenia dentaria. Next base: position 5,689,020 of record OU862901.1, on the reverse strand, counting down.
CGCAATCGCGAGCGTTCTGCATTCTCCTTGAAAAAGACCACCGGATGTGGTTGAAAGTATAGTCGAAAAGATCTGACTTTTTTACGTAAGTAAATCCCGTTTTTCATATTAAAAATACTTTCTGTTTAATTGAATATTAAGGTTGAAAGGTGTGTTTGGTTAAAACTATTGTAATTACCAATTTGCTACCTCTGTATTTAAAACTAATGTTGTAATAAAATACATTTAGGAACGTAGACACAGCAATGTGAGCTTGTGTGAAGTAAATATTATTTTTCCTTATTATTATGTTATTTTTTCTGCAAGTTTACCAATCCAACGATACGTAGTGGGAATAATCGATAGATTTCTTCGTTACAAGGTCGTTGATAAGAACCCCTCAAGACCTCAAGTAGTCTGTTGTATTACTGTAAACATTGTGATTTGCACCATCGCTAAAATTGTTATTTTTCAATAATGTACTAAGCAAGGTTAAATCTATTCTAAATCAGTCTCATGATGTATTTGGATTAATAATAATTACAACACTGTTTTTATATTGCTGTTTTAATTCGATACTTTTGTACACTTCTACACTTTAATATGATAAGGAAGATTTTTTTTTGTATGAAATTTTAAAATTTTAATTTCACCATTAGAATCCTACATCATCCCTGATGAACATAGGCCATAGGACATTTTCAAAAAAATTGGTCTTGTGTATTAAAACTTTGATAATGTAATTCAAGGTGTGAAAATAATACCCAAAAAACTCCTTATATTGGAACTAGACGATAGAGCAAAGTGATGTACTACCTTTTTATAGAAGATTCCAATATCTACAAAAATGTCTGCAATATCTAACATATGTCTGACTTTTAAAGTTATGTCAATATAAATACTTTATCAATAATGTAAGACATACTGGCAAATTTGCGAGACCCAAGTAAAGTTGCAGAGGCCATATACAAATAATCTAATCTAAGTACTTGTTTAAGTCAAAATTTGCAATTACATATATCGCCGAAAAATTATATCGCGTACGCTACGTAAACTATAATTGACAATAGAGCATAGTGATGTACTATAGTTTTATAGAAGACATTAATTTATACAAAAAAGTCACAGTACAGTGCCATCTGTCTAACTATTACATTTATGTCACAAAAACTACTTTTTCACGTTAAAATATGCAATGGTGGAGCCGGTACAAACTAAGCCACATTATTAGTACCTTGGTAATTTAATAATTTAATAATTTACATTATTTAATCGTAATAATAAAGAAAAAAGATTTCATTGTTTGTTTGTTTGAAATGGGAACAAAAACATTACTTAACCGTTTTAAAAAAAATCTTTCATCAGTATATATATATTTGATTCTTCATCATCATTATCCATGACCACGCGGGTAAAATCGCGGAGCGCAGCTAGTCTAAAATAATCTAAGTCAATGATTATTTATTAGGTAGTTGTCAGGATGCTAGTAGCCTATGTAGACAAAAATATGCTAGAATATTTTATAATGAGTAATTTGCATTAAATGCTAATTACAAAGTTTCAGCTGTGTTCATGGTAGGCCATGGACACAATTTATTATATATGCATTGAGTTTTTGGATACATTTTAACATTATTTTTTATTTATGCGGGATCCAGGTTTCGTCTGAAGCCTGACCCCGAAAATACATTAAGAAATTTGACTTTCAATACTCGAGAAACAGCCTTCAAAATTTATTTGTATAATATTTCCACAAAATTACCATGTTATTTTCTAGGAGTTTATTTGAAAATTCTTGTATGTAGTGAAGTTTTCTAACCGATTATACGTTCCTTTGCTAACCTTTATATGTTGGTACATACACATCTCTAGAATCATAATATTATTAATATGAAAAGCTAGACTATTATATAATATTAACATATTATTATATGAAATCAGCAGCACTTCTTATATCAAGTTGTAATGTGTGTGGTTCTTGTCGTGAGATAATACACAAGTACAATTTGAAAAACTTAATATACAGACTTCCATTCTATTCAGGTATTGGAGTGTAACTCTAAAACTACTGGACTGAATTTGATAAAATTATAAAATATAAAATATTTGATAATTGGGACCACACGGGAAGCACCAGCTTTCAAACAAAATAATATTTTTGAAAATCGGTCCACCCAATCGAAAGTTATGATGAAGTAACAAACATAAAAAAACTAAAAAAATGCAGTCGAATTGAGTACCTCCTCCTTTTTGGTCGGTAGATAATATTATATAAACGTTCTTTATTAATTATTTTATCAAATTTTGTAATACTCGGTATCAAAATTAGACATGACTTTAGGTAAAAGACAAAAAAAATATAATTGCTTTAATTTCATAAACACTAAAGTGTTAAAGCTTCCAACATCGAGTCGTAACGAAATTTATTTTGCTAATCGAATCGAATCTATTCTGCACGTCTCAACTCTAATCTATCGAAAAAAACACGATCTCGTTTCCCGCGCAAATCGCCCGCGCGCTCCGTCGAATTTGATTCAAGGCCGCATTCCGATTTCAAAGCATCCATTGTCAATGTCGCCGGCCAGTGCGCATGACGGATGTTTTCTTTAACTTTGTCATTTAACCAAAAAATATTAAAAAAGGAATATTGTTACTATTATTAATTCTGTTATAATATGGTTATATTTTTATATTTTTTTGCTACTCGTTTATATTTTGTTCCAAACTAAGAGTTAGCGTTGCTTTGGCGATGAAAAAATACAATATTTATTCTCAAATGTACCTAATTTTGAACGTCAAATCAAAATATATTAAAAATAATCTTTCTAATTTACTTACGATTTATTTATCAAATTTAATGTTACCGACTATCGTGCCCATTTGTTACCATTAAGCACAGCTTGATTTGGTTGGTATACTAAATACTATATATGCCGCACGGTTTCACCCGCGTGGTGATTGTGATGGATGGATGATGATGATGATGATGAAACAGTATCCTATATGTTATTCCAGCGCCGCATCTATATACATACGAAATTTCTTAATTAACGATATCGAAATTATTAGATTAGAAAAATTTTCGAAATTACATCCATTCAGTATTATTGCGTGAAAGAGTAACAAACATCCATTCATGGCATCATCCTATTATTATTATAAACGCGAAAGATTGTATTGTATTTAACTCTTTCACGCGTAAACGGCTGAACCAATTTTGGTGACATTTGGTATGGATGTAGATGAGATGCTGGAGATTAACACATAGGATAATTTTCATTGTCATCATCATCATCATCGTCCATCACCACACGGGTGTAACCGAGAGGCGGAGCTAGTACATAATAAAATATTTATGATAAAAATTAGTATTATAGACTTATTTACTACCTAATCACTCTGGAAAATTATACATAACAGCATTTGCATATTTTTTGTTGATACAACAAAATGAATGACTGCATGGTCTCATTTTGTACTTGCCGATACGGCCATTGACACTATTAAAAATATATATGCGTTTTCATTTCATTATTGCATAAGTTTTTCATTACTTATTGGCGTAGGTGATGACACAGTGTGAGCATTTAACTCGTCTCATAGTCGTCTTATTACGTTCCTGGCTTCCCCGAAGAAAAACCTACCATAAGTTTGAGCTTTGGAGATAGTAGTGAGATTGTGATGAGACATAAATATATCAATTTTGATTTGGAATATTTACTATTTTCACCGTTTTAAAAATAAATCTGGTTCTCTAGTGCTAACTGCCAAATCTTTTTCGATTGAATGTTAAGATAGAGTTAAATTAGAATAGATAGATCTAGGTCTATATCTGATATCTAGATCTGGTAAAGATACTGAAGGTTTTCCAGTGCAACCGCTTTTACAGGTTACGGCGTACTTGCACGGTGATCGTTTTAAACGTTAAGATTGTAATACAAAGTGATGGCATGCGATTTATAATTAATTGTACATCGTAATAAACTTAAATCATTTTGAGAATAATTAAATTATTAATTTTAATTGGAATAATTTACTGTAAACAATTTCAAAAGTATGAATCTATGTTCTACAAATCAATTCAAATAATAAATTTAACAAATCTAATTGTTATAGACTAATTATTATTGGCTAATTATTGTATCTGCGCCGATATATATTTAATTTCAACCAATATAAATAGTATTATCTATGACTTCAACTATGACCTTGAATCACAAACTAGTTATATCTATAATCACAATAGATGCTAACGCATGCGCAGACAGGGGCCGTGCGTAACCCATAGCAACCGGCGCACAACAATCGTGCGTTCGTTTAGTTTACAATTCATATTTTGGTACCTTTTCTTTCAGTATCTTTTGTTTCTTGAAAGACTACATTAAATTAATTTACAACTGCAGTCACAGTCATCAAGAATAAGCAAGGTAAAGTTCCAAAAGGCTGGCCATTGGATTTTTTCTCTTTTTTCTCGAAGATCTGATGAAAGCTGAAGAAGACGAGTTCTTGAGTGGGTGGATACAGACAGTGTAGCATACCCTGCGGCCAGGTCGAGAAACATCCTGCAAATTGCAGCTGGCAGTAATGAGATGCAAACAAATAAAAAAACCGGCTATGTGGTGCATTTGCAATGAATGTCAGTATATGAATTGCGGGCTTGTTTAGATAGTTGTCGAAAAAGCAAGAGATAAAAGCTATTTCTATTAAATAATCTAAATTTTATTCATTTAAAGCATACATTTTTGTATACCTACGTTACTTAATTGCAGTCAAAATAATTATACACAAGTACCAACCAAAGGTATAATTTGCCGAACTTTAGGCATCCCGGCTTGATCCAAACATTATTCTTAGAAGTCGCATTTTTTCTATTTTGTCTAATACAACAATTTGTAATATTTAATCTTAAGACTTTAACTATAAGATTGATATTGGCTTTTAGATAGTTGTAAGAGCGCAAAGACCGAATTTATTCGTGTGTAATTTTGATTGACACCAACCATTACGGCTGAGTAGGTATTGCGTCACCGTATACCTAAATAGAAATAATGATTACCACCCAAAAGAGTTCACACTATAACATACCCTACTGCTTTGGTTATACAAGCGAAATTACCATCGCGCGTTCGTTATGGTATTTTATTTCGTACATTCGTTACATTTTTTTTGACATTGAAAATTTAACTTGAAATCTTCACTAACGATGATTTTAATGTCATTTGAGGTTATTTACAGGTTTTTGAAGATTTTTGTTGCAAAAATGAAGAAACGTCTAGAAAACTTCAACATTCATTTAACGTCTCTTAGAGGGTCGAATGTCAACATGTCATACAATTTATCAAACTAGCAAATTCACATCTAAATACTTAATTACGAGTATATTAGTCATAACAAGACCTCGTAGTTGTTAGTTGGTGATTTAGTAGTTCATGCCACAGTTATCTTAGAAGCAATCTTTGAGGAAGAATCAGTCCTCCACCTCTTAAAGTAGTCATATCCTTACCATTAGCTACCACCACGTCAATACACCTAGCTTAAAATAATAATGGATTACGATAGGCGTTTTGATGAAGTATTATCAAATATTGACTCAATTTGCGTACTTTTCGACTGCGTTAATATTCTATTCGGGTTGGGCATTATAGGTATTGATCCCGAAATGCACTATGATGATCGATTAAGGCTAAAAAGGAACACACCGTAAATAGTATTGAAGTAATTAGTTCGACCGTTTTGTGTCGGTGGGTACGATAGTTAGTATGACTATTCTAAGCTTCTCTTCGCTCCTGATTTATGATAGTTTCGTAAAAGGTGTAAGTCCCTTATTAGTGACATACCTATCATTGTTAGCTTATTTTTGACCATACTCAAGGCGTTTAAGCTTTCTTTAAGCTCCGGTCTTTCTTTAAATACATGCTGGTTGCTATTTAGTTACTATATTTACTTTAACATACAGTTTTTGAAGAAATGATATCACAGGAACAAGAGTAAGTTTGAAGTTTCGGGTAACATCTTAGTGAATCCATAGTGTGATGGTGGGACAATGGTATTGATTCGCTTATAACACATACACTAACTAAAATTCTCTAAACTATTGTAGTTCTTATTATGTTAACTAAAATCCACATTTGTGTAACACTTAGAATGATAATACTAAATATATGATTATTCTTTTCAAATGTGGGTAGTTTTAGTTCAGTTGAGACTAGTTTAGAGAGCACGAACTTACATGACGATTAAATTTGCACTAAACATACACACAATTAAACAGAAACGGCAAATTCAAGAATTGTCACTTGCAAGCATTATACGAATTTGGACTTAAGCATGAACCGAATAAAAACTACCATAATTTACTAAAAATAGATTTTAGTTCGCTAGTTTAGTTTGGTGTTCTGAACAAGTAGCTTACAAAATATGCAGTCGCCGTTTCTAACTTCCATCTTTAGCATAGTTACACACGTAAACATAATGAAACACTCGACTTTGACTAAAATGGTTCTAGTGTCCAACAAAAATTGCGAAATGTGCAAAATTATTTAGCGTTTTTTCCGTCCTTTATGTCCTTCCTTTGTAAGAACATCAGTAATTAACTCTTAGCGGGAGGTACAAAGTATCAAAATTAGTCTTGAGGTGCTAAATTACATGTCAGGTTTGTAATAGTATTAGTTATTCTGTGGTATTAGTAATTTGCTCAATTGAAGTCACGTTATTTAGAAGCTTTAAATTTTAAATTATTGTCTTTAGTATAAAATCCGTTTGCAAAACTTTATAAAGGTATAAAATTAAGACATTTCAGACACCGTGGCACGACCCATAAGAAGCCGTGACTTATGGGGCAGCGCAATAATCTTTACCCATCCACAGTTTTCCTTACTACCGATAGAAATTTGACATAACGTCCATACAAATAGTGTCAAATATGCATCTCTATTAAGGCGCTGTCAGCTCAGCGCTTCATTCACAGACAATTATATGTACTACGGCTTCATTTTCCTTTACTTGAAATCAAGCAAGCGCATCTCGTAAAAATGTAAAACATACATAAAAAAATAATGTGCACTCTTAAATAAAAAAATAATCCGTCAATGTACGTGTAACAAAAATTGCTATTTTATATGTGTTTCATAACAAATATAATTGTGAATAACGAGAACAACTGTTTAAAGGTGAAATATCTCTAGTATGTTATAATATGTTTTAATTTCGTCAATAAGTACTTAGAAGTCTTATAAATGTCACATTATTTTTTGTAGTTTTAAATTAATCGCTACTTATGAGATAAACTGTTTTAAAAACCCTCATTTTTATCGACATCGTGATATGACAGCACCTTAAGGTAAACCGGCTATAGATAGATTGTTGGCAAGGCCCTCAAGTGTATGTTTGCTAAGAAAAAATAACATTATTTTGGAATCATTTGCCGAGAACATGTCAGAAGTTCAGGACACGCTTCGAATAGGGTTCTGTAGCTTTACATAAAACGAAAATTAGAGGCAATAGGACTGCTTCGACCGGTTTTACGACACAAATTAAACAATATTATAATAATAACATAATACATATAAACAAATTTGCTAAAGGAAACAATGAGTTTTAAAGCAAAGGCTTTTGGAAATCATGGGGGAGGCATATGTTCAGCAGTGGACGTCCTACGGCTGAAATGTTGATGATGATGATAGAGGTGTATTACTCAATCACGCCAAAACTTCTGAACGGATTTGGATGAAATTTGGTATGTAGACAGAAAAGGCGCTGGAATAACAAAGTAAATTTTCATCACCATCATCATCATAATCAACCATCACCACGCGTAGCTGGTTTATAATATTTGTGTGATGCGATACATCATTATCTAAAGTCAAAGTAAATATTACATACGCATCTTTATTGTTAGCCAAAATAGTGGTCAAGAAACTTCCTAATTTAGTCTCATATCAGTATTTTTTTATACTAATTAGTTTTGAGATAATGCGAACGATAGCATGTTTTGCTTTGTCAAAATGAGAGGAGATATCACATCTTTTTCGGTGCAAATGTGCCTGCCTCTTATATCAATACTGTCGATAACTACAATGTTCACTAATGCTAGAATTAACTTTAGAAACGTTTGCTCGTGAACATGGCGCATGCATCTGTGCCGAAATATCGAGTGCACACATTAAATACTTCATGGTAAATTTAATTCTTATAACATTAATGATTATTGAAGACAACCAAGTTTGCTCAGTTGGTATATCTGGCCTTCGAAGCTCGGGAAACCAGGTTCGATCTCTGGTCGGGCATATATTTCTGTGAAGAGCAGATTTGTTTGTTCACGGCTTTCGAGATATGTTTGTGATGTCATAATCGCGTGCTTATACCTGTCATGAGACATGGGACCCTAGTACATGAGTACTAGGTTATGATTGTAAACTCTTTATTATTTTTGCTATGACAAATATAGAAACACTTTGAAGGTAAATAACCTTTGAAATCCCTTGTAGGTATTTTTTATTTATCAGACTTATTTGCAATTTTTATTTTTATTAGACATACTGTGTCGCAAAAGTTTCAAGAGTTCGTGGTAGATGTTAAGGTGTTCACCAACCGAGGAGCTTTATGTCGGCAGATACAAATGTCGAAGTACTGCATTGAAATAAGGTTTCCTCTTGCACGTACTAAATAGCGGATGTATGGAACGCCCAGCACCTTCGCAAAATCTAAAACACAAAAATATTCACATTGTAATTAATCAATATTTATAAGATAAGTAGGTAACTATAGTACAATTAATAAAAAAAACAATTTCATCCCAAATTAAGTTTACGAACCTGTGTCTGTTCCGTATTGTTTTGATGAGTAATGATGGAGCGAAGATAAAACTGGAAAGTTAAGACTTTTAAGCAGGAAAAGATACTTCAAAAGTCCAGAAATGTTCTGAAATTCAAGCAAGGAATACTTGAAAACTCTAGAAGTGTTTTTAAATTCAAGCAAAGAATACTTGAAAACTCTAGAAGTGTTTTGAATTCAAGCAAAGAATACTTGAAAACTCTAGAAGTGTTTTGAAATTCAAGCAAAGAATACTTGAAAACTTTAGAAGTGTTTTAAATTTAAGCAAATAATACTTGAAAAGTCTACTAGAGTTTTAAAATATTTTTCCTGGATCTCAAGTTTCACGATTAATAATATATTTTTTAAAACGATGTCATGTGATATGTTAAATCAAACAAAAATATGGTTAGTAACTACAAGAATAAACCGAAACACTATCACAAGTAAATAATTCTTGGTAACACCAAAATTACCCTAATAGTTGATCCGACACGCGATTCGTCTATCTTCTCTCGTATGATATAATTTGATGCCGGAGGCTGCGGTCTGCATTCTTCGTTTAGATCAATGGTTCTTAAACTTTTAGTGATGAGGGACCATTTCACAAAATTTAAGTAATTTCATGGACCACAAACTGCTTGGTACGAGTAATATAAAGTAAATGTAAACGAATAAAGGTTTGTTCTATCTATAAATACACGTTAGAAAAACTTGTCAAACTAACACAACCTATTTAAATATTTGAGGAAAATTGTATATTATACATACAGACATGTTTTAATAGGATTATTGGACTGAATACTTTTCACTAGCTTCTGAACCCTTGGTTCAGTTCACTTCTTACTCCAGTGCCTCTCCAACTAGTGAAGGCTTGCTGTCAGCTTCGCATATTTCACCCAGTTTTTGGCGAGTTTGAATAGCTCCGCGACACTCCCAGTCCATTCTCGGATATTACACAGCCGCGACTTCCTTCTACGTCCAATACCTCTTCTTCCGTCCACCTTGCCGTTCAGTTCACAGTATCAGAAATTATCGAATCTGTATGAAATAAATTGTCATTTGGCTATTCAGCATGTATCTTTCAATTTGGATGGATTCATGGACCACTCCGAGTGGTTCCGAGTGGTTAAGAACCACTGGTTTAGGTCGTGGTTATAATTTGGAAGTTACAGGAAATTATGATGGAATAAAATAATGATTACCTTAAATCGATCGCTTTTAAGGGGAAATTCTGAATAGATATATTCACTTGTACTCGTACATATGCATTTTAATCTGTTCACGAATGAAAAAATAATTGAATTGGATAAATAAGGCGTAATGGAACATTAATTTATATCGTGGTTCCTAAACTAGGCTTATTACCCGTGGGGTAAGTACCAAACCAAGCCTCTTTCCTCGAAGATTAATTAGAGTGGCTTTAAAGGGGGACTTTACTTTTAATAGACATATTAGTGAATCTGAATACCTATATTTCTAATGCATTTGTTTTTTCAAATCTACAACTTATCCCGGATTGTGTCGTGTATAACGCTACAGGGTCGAAAGCAGAAGATTTTTTCCATACGAGGTAGGTTTTTTTTAAAATTGGGATACATAGACGGCTGACGATATTTTAACAGCATGTCCGCTATGGCTACAGACCAAATAAATTAATTAACACTTCAGTGTTGCCATTTCACAAAATTAATACTCAAAAATGTGACATAGATATATTGTGCTAGAATTTAGCACACTATCGTAAACAATTTTAAGTATTAGGTTTAGGAGTGAAAATATTTACGTTAGGAGCGTGCTATAAAAGGCAAGATTATAAAAGTAGGTATGTAACATGAAAATATAAGCAATTAATATAATAAAAATTATTTAGCTCCGTTAAATCTATATGAAATCGATGTTATTTCCATAAATTTTTATATATCTCAATAAAGACATCCTGCCCTATTGTTATGTGACTTTATACCGTTGAATATTAATAATAATCCCGTGGTTGATAACATCACTACCGTACAAATTGAATTATGAGTTTCATACTACCACTTGCAAAATGCTGTTAGCTAAGGCCTCAGATACACGAGCAGCTTGAAGCAGTCAGCATGGTCTGCTTCAAGCTGTGACTGCACAGTGAACTTCAGGTTTCTACGTAAAGCAGTTGCAAATCCTTCGGGCGGTTGGCTGTCGGCAGGCAGCTCTCGCGCAGTTACCTCCTCCGCGCCCGCGCTCTTCATTCCACGTCGTGCGCGCTTACCACCCTTAAATTGAAGTTATGACTTTTTGAGCAGTTAATACTGCTTCAGCAGTTATCAATGGCAGCTTCAAGCTGTTGACAATGACTGCAAGAGCGGTCCGTGTATTTTGGCTAACTCGATCAGTTCGTCTATATCGGCTTATAACAGTAAAATTGTATTATGTTCAACTATCATTCCTTGAATATATATTAACGCGCCGCGTTACGCATTTGAATGGGCATAGTGTATCTAAAATTATGTATGTTAGATTCTTTGCTATAAGGCCCCTTGCGTTCAAAACGCAGTTTGTTTGGCGCGATATATTTTCTTTTTCTCTCTGAATGGCAGAACAGCGACTATCGGCACTATAAAAAAATTCTGTGATCTGTGATCGGCACAGATTAAATAATAGTTCACATTAAGTAGCTTTGTTTATTCTAACTGTATTTATTGATCCTTTTTTAAACGTAATTACTGAACATTATAACTTTTGGGCAGAATAGTTACTATTTTATGTTACCATGTAAAAGAATAGGTTTAATTTTGCTTCATGCAAATATATTCTTCTATTTTCTTCTTGTGTCACAAACAACTCCAGCTTATTTCTCTAGCATTAGAAGTATTTAAAGTTCTTGTTCATTTTGACAGCGCAGTTATATCATTGCGTGTTAACAAATCGTTGAGGTAATTCAACGTTGTTTAATTTGATACATGATTCGTCTGAATCTTAGCGAACATTGAGTTCAATGGTTGGTTTAAGTTGTTCTTCGTTTTGTTTTTATTGTTGACTTACGTTTTATATGGTTTGTGAATGTTAATATGTATATAGATAAAAATGAACCCCTATTTCTCCTGATCACGCTATAACTTGAGAACGGCTTTACTGATTTCATTCATCTTTTTTAATTTTATTTAATTATTTATAGTTCGATAGATGTTATGTACATATCGACGTAAGAAAACGTATTTGCTGTAAGTAGCAAGAATGACGTAAGTAGACTGAACCCACAGCAAGTTTTAAAAAAAAAAATCTGCGTTGAATGGTCTGGGTCTCATAACGCTACGATAACAAAAATTTGAAAATAATATATATATTATTTTGAAAAGTTTCCTTGATCAATTTGCTGCAAGTCACTATAAAACGGTCTGTTAACGCTCTTTTACTTACAGCAAAAGTACGGTTTATTACATATCTGATATAACTTACAGCATTATTTGCCTATTAAGTGGTATTAGCATTTTTTTAGAGTTAGTCTTCTTCTCTTTACATCATTTTAATAATACGTAATTTATTAAATATGTCAAGTATTGCACTTTAAATATCTGGAAATATACGGAACTCAGCTACGAGTATCTCCAAAGAAATCACTAAACTACGAGTACTTACGACGTTCTGAATGTCTGTCAGTAGTCAATTCGGTATGCTAAAAAAAATTAACCTATGCCAATTCCGAAACCATTTCGAGATTTTATGTTACAAACCCTTATTTTTCTACTCTGACCTTTTAAAACGATAAGATGCCATTTATTTTAACAAAAAACGATGAAATAATTCGACTTTCATTGACCTCTAAATGACGTCACTTTTTTGCATTTTATTATCTGTGTGACTATTGAAGTAAAACTTTATCTAACAACACGAGCGGACTTTTGTTTTGATTGAACAGAGACTTACGAATTAGTAGGTGTCACTGTCAAGTGTCAAAGTAAATTCTAGTTTCTTTTTTTTTACTCGCGTGCTTTTCTTGGCTCCTCAACGCAACTACATATTTGTGCAAAAAAGTGACGTCATAGGATTCAAATTTTCAAAAAAATATTATAAAATAACTACTGAATATAAAACAAAAATATTGAAATTAGTTTCTTATAATGACCTAATCTACGAAATAAAAATATAAAAAAAATACCAAAAAAAAACTTTACATACCGAATTGCTGTAAGTACTGAAAAGCTTACTAATAATAACTTTGACAAAAATACTTTCATTGCTGTTCATGAGTATTCTTTTGACAAAACTGTGTTCCAAAAATCATCTTTCTGTCAAAGATAATTAAAATAATATGATTTTTTTTCTAATTATATTGAAGTTTTTTGGTCTGGGTTTTGGCTACGTACGGCAAATATGTTTTCTTGCATCGATATATAACATTTCTCTAAAGGTGTCTATTTTTAACCTATCAGTTCCTATTTCCTACTATCACTTCTCTCGGTAATGAATCGAGTGTTTCTCGTTTAAAACCGGTTCAACTGCTATAAATCATTGTGGTTGAAACGAAATTCTTGGCCAACCGAAATGTCATATGTTGTATTATGTTACTTCGTGTAGGGGCCCCCGGTATTGTTTCAAGTACTTACATACAGCGTTATTAAATTGAATATAATTATGTTCAACTACACAATTCACAGAAAAAAAATCATACCACAAATTTAACTGTATTCAAAGATTTTCTGTTATTTTCTATCGACTTCCAAAAAGGAGGAGGTGCTCAATTTGACACTTTTTTAATGTTTGTTACCTCATAACTTTGAACTGGGTAAACCGATTCTCAAAATTCTTTTTTGTTTATAAGCTGGTGCTTCTCGTGTGGTCCCATTTATATTTCATTAAATTCGGTTTAGTAGTTTTTGAGTTACACTCCAATAATTGAATAGAATGGAAGTCGGTATTTCATTTTTCGAATTGTACTTTTATAAGTAGTTTGTATTTTGTTAAATGAACATTTGTTTGTTACTTTTATAGCTAGCATAAAATGCATAATGATATCTTGATACGAGTATTTCCTTTGAATGGTTGACGAAAGCTCTATGTTTTTTTACGAAACCCTTTAGCATTTGATTTCTGTTTAAAATTATGAAATTTACGCCAACGGACAACATTAATGTTAAATAACAAAGATAAAATAAATGAAATTTCAATAATGAAGATAGTAAAATTAGAAGGACTCTAAAATACGAGTAAAGTACTCGTAAGTATGTACTTGTTTTATGCAACACCGTTACTTGTGTACATATTTCTTTCCGTGCATGGTTGTCTGGAAGAGATCGCTCTCAGCGATAAGACATTGTGACACTTAATTTTAAGTTTTTCATTTGTTTGTTGTATTTTATAATGTGGTGTTGTTCTATGATCAATCTATCTATATATAATATAATATAACAATAATATGAAACGACCTCCTTACAAGGTCTTCAGGTCTCAAAGTTATACTTAGTAACTTAATGACTAACATACATATACACACCCATACTAGTGTGTATTGTCTAACTGACATGCACATCACAGTTTGGTTAAACTTTAGCCCGAGGATCGAACCCGGGGCAGTAGCTCAGGGTGGTACCATCTGCGCCAACCGGTCAGTCAAATAGTAGAATATATAAAAATGTTGAAGTACGTAATGAAGAAGTACGACACTTCTCATGTATTAATAATATTATCTTTTTATATTTTTTATTCGTATGTATTCAATATTATTAAAGTTTTCAAACGTCAATTAGCTCCACAGAATCCCATAAAACCGGTTAAAGTTATTTATCATGATCTTAAAATGACGCTACATGTCAATCATAGTCAAGATTTCAATGAACAAATTTATTTTTCTCAAATATTAATGAGTCGGTAAAAAATAACTCATTTATCAGATAAAATTGTAATTAAAGACTTTGATTGAAGCGGGAATAATTTACATGTTTCTAATTCAATTCACTGAAGGGAGAATAAGGATAATTAGATAAACCGGTTTTTAATGGATTACGCCGTAAATATACCTATATAGTACGTAGTAGTAGGTATGTATTTTCTACAGACTTCCATAAAAAAGGAGGAGATACTCAATTCGACTGTATATTTGTTACCTCACAACTTTCGATTGGGTAATTTTTGTTTGATAGCTAGTGGTTCCCGTGTGGTCCCATTTCAATTTCTTCAAATTCGGTCCAGTAGTTTTTGAGTTACACACCAATAACTGAATAGGATGGGAGTCGGTATTACATTTTTCAAATTGTACTTGTGCATTAATTAAAGTTGTTCAAATAGTGTAACAAAAACATTACTTGTTCAATTCTCCCAGTATACATTTTAAAGGGACCACGTGTGAATTTTATTCTCATTCCTATAATTTTTTCCGACTTCCTACTAATCTTTCCCACTCCTACTTGCAGTGGGCCGTGCACGAAAATTTGTTTACGTGTAACGTAGGCGCATCATTAACGTATTTAGTATAAACTGTCATTTATCTAGTACTAACTGCTCTCCGCGATTTCACCCGCGCGGTGATGGATGATGGATGATGAATCGTATATAGCCTATGTTACTCAGGGTGAGTATAGCTTCCTAATGGTGAAAGAATTTTTGAAATAGTTCCAGTACTTTTTGAGCCAATTCGTTACAAATATACAGACAAATATATCATCTTTATATTAGTATAGAAGTATAGATAAAATAGACAATAGTGGCACAGATAACTCATAGTTTGTACTGAAAACGTAAACGATACGATAACGTTACACTTAAGTAGATTTTCATGCTCGTGAACCATGCCATATAATAAATACAAAAGTACTCGTACGTTTATTACTCTTTGATCATGTTTTATCCGGATTCAACGTATGAGGGGTTTGTAATGTACCTATTTTGAGGAAAGCAATCATACAATATTATAAATGAGAAAATTTGTATGTATGGAATGTTTTTGACGTGATAACGTCTTATAAATCAATGAACGCTGGCTGCACGCACGTAAAAGTATGACTCATTGTCACGTACCGCCTGAGCCAAGCGTGCAAGCGAGAGCGCGGAACAAGCGATAGAGAGGCACTATCGGCCTAAGCGTTCGGCTTGTCTTATGACGTTATCACGTAAAATTATCGTCCGTAAACCGACTTTACAGAAAACCATTTTTTTATTAATTCTCGCAAAAACGGCTAAACAGATTTAGATAAACTTTCGAATGGGGATTTTATGTATCTGGGATTAACAGATAATAATGCTAAATTTTATTCAGATCCAACGAGTAATTCGCGAGGGATCGCGTTAAACTTATTTCACCGCGATATCTCATACACGAAATAGTTAGTTAAATAAAAACAAAAAACTAATAAAGAAAGTTATACATAAGAATTATTAGTCCATTCACCAGTTTTGCGTGTTTGAATAGCAGTCATCCATACATCCAAAATTTCCCATTTATAATCCATATAAGTGAAATGATTCCTCATTCATCGATTTTACGATAATTACTATCACCTAAAGTCTAGAAAACAAACCCGCAGTTGGGTCTGGCTTGGCACGGCAACGTGGTGACGTCATGCGTCAGTTTTAGTGCGACCTTGATTCTGTTCAATGCCAAGCGGAATTGGGAAGTGTTACCATACGCTGAAATCTCCCTCCATGTTGTAAACTTAATTGTTATTATATGACTTCTAAATATGTGTTTTTGCGTCTTCACTGAATAAGATTTTATAAATATAGACAAATTATAAATATAATTATATTGTGTTATGTTATCTTATATGCTTAATAATAGTTAGATGCTATTAATAATCTGACACTAACGGGATTCATTTTAAAGATGTTATAAATGATGTAGAAGTGAGTTCGTATATAAATAGTGTAAAGAGGTGATACCTATTCAGAATAATTTAATTAATATTTAGATATACATAACCGCCATTCATATATAGTTGTTAATAGTTACCTTTTATATATTTACATTATATCTGCATTATAAACATAATCATTGTATATATTGGTACCTATGTAAAGACTCACAAAGTCACTACCGATTCGTAAAAGCTATAATAAGAAAAAGAGTTTATATGTAAAGTTTATAGAGTTATGCCTAATAAGTTTTTATGCAATAGTTTTGTCTAAGGACTTGTAATGACTTAAACATTATTTATGGGGATGTGTACCTACAGACTACAGATACAATAATTCCAGGAACTACAAATGAAAGGATTAATTTATTTAATTTGGGGAATTTTTAATGGAATATAATGGCATCCCCGCCTAATGTCGGTCCGCCAGTCACATCCATACAACTCTTACGTCAACGATACTTTTTGCGCGGCTTGTGTTGCATAACACCAGCCGTTGTTTTTTTGTGATATTTATGAATCGCCTTCTTTTTTTTTATATCGTTGCCCGCGAATTTCACCGGGTACATGTTATTGTATATGTGTGTGTGTGAATATGCAGTTACGTAGGACTCGCTTGCGGCGCATGGAGTGCAATGCAGGTGGTAGGTTGTAAGCACAGACTTAGTAAGTCAGCGTTTAAATGGTAGGGAAACAAAGACCTAGTATTGCTTTTAGTAGAAGTATTGTTCTTGTTGTATATTATCTCCTTTTTATGGTTTTCATTAATAAAGATTCTTTTAGAATACATTAACTTGAGAGATTTTTAACTTTTAGATTTTATCTATTTATTTGTTAATTTATAATCGTAACTTAAATATGGATACCTACTTCTAATCTTATGTAATCTTTCCTATACCGTGATAATTAAAACAAAAGATTTATGACTGAAACTGACGTATATGTATATACGTCTCTGGGACGCAAAGGCTTTGCACAACAACAAACAAACAGCGGGTGTGGTGAGGCGCGACGCGACGTTAGCGCGACGTGTTCTTGGAGTGTTTACTTGTGGAAAGCATAATTTGTCATCCTACAGAACAAGCCATGCTAATGCACTCGGCTAAGCGTAAGCGTGGTGTGTTCTGTACATTATCTATGCTTTCCATAGTAAGTAAGCGTCAAGAACACGTTGAGCAAATATCGCGCCCGTCACTGCCCCCGCCACGCTCGCTGTTTGCCAAAGCCTTTAGACCTTTGGTACTCAGTTTGATAAAGACAATAGTTGAACAGCTCCTTACTTTTGGTAAATAAACTAACCTTTATTATCTAAGAATATCCAAACAAACATAACACTTCCTACCATAGTATTATTGATTATGTGCCGGGCGAAAGCACGGACTTTTCTATCAGTATGGGGCATCGCCATAACTATGGCTTTCAGATTTCTTTTCAAATTTGTGACTACCGTAAGCCTCCGACATAACCTAATGACTAATGCTCTAAAACCACAAACCGAACCGCGGAATTCAAAACAAGATGACCGCTTGTCGTGCCTTCCGAAACAATAGATCAGTTGAAAAACCACTAGCGAACACCCATCCAAACACTAACCGGAAAAAAGTTTTTACACTTACTAACAACTAGTTAACCTCTGCAGTCTGCACTTCATAAATTGTGGTCTTCATATTAACCTTTATATATATTTATGTTTTATTTTTATGTTTACTGGGTTTGGGGGAAACTTTTTCAGATACCCGGACACTATGGAGAGCATCCGGGCCTAACCTAAATGTGTTCTTGCATGGCTACGTACATAAATAACAGCTCCTCTTTGCTTTGCCGTAGTCGGGTAACACTAATCCCTCTAGTCAGTTCACACTCTACACCAAAATCTCTTAAAACCCATAAATTAAGCCAAAGGGGTCAAATTTAACCCTTCGAATGATGACTGGCGATTTCTCAACAATTTCCACTTTAGATTCGGCGTGCACTTGCTAGTTTCGGGTTAAAATAATTAATTGTTTTAGTGGAGGTCTCAGTGACCCCACTGTGCTATTTATAATGTTAATTTTGAAACTAATTTTACTTATGGCGTAGGCATTTAGTTGTTGTGTAGACAGTAGACATATTCAGATTATTAACAGCCATGCGATTCTCGAATGATTAGTCAACGAGCTCACAGATGTCAAATACTTTATGAGATATCGCTCTTGTACATAAGGTTGTTTTTCCAACGTATCTTGTCATTTGTTTCACGGATGTTGTCAAAGATGCAACGATATTTGCTCTTAGAGAACCGCACGGCCTGATAGTCATGTTTTTTTTCAGTTACCGATATTTCGACACTGTTACAAGTGCCGTATACAACGTCATACTTTGTTAGTCCAAGTGGCTTTGGCTTTGATTTTAGCGTTTCTAATGTAGTGATCGTTTTGAGCTTTTTGAATTAAGCTTATTATGTTTTATGTCACCTTTAATACTGTAACAGTAATTTATTAGTACTATTTGGCGCAAGTCAATGCTTCCATAAAATATCTCTTCTTTTTCGGAACATAGTAGAATACCGTTTCTTATCCATTTTGGACATTTTCTATTGGAAACTGTGTGTGAAAGTGTAAGTGAAAACAAAACGTTAAACCTTTCGAATCGGAAAACTATTTAATATAATAATATAAACAAGTCATATAATGTATTGAAAGTCAAATGAGAATCTTTCCATTCTTAAACATGGCTGAAACTCAATTGACTTAGATAATTATAAAACTTACCAACACGGATCAAGTAAAGAATTGCGGACGAATGCTTACGATCAGACGAGGCATCTACCCTCTTCCGTACTCGTTTATTACCACTATTGTTTGCACTGTCATTTTCGTATCATTACGACACACCCCCCGTATTCCTGTTTCATCTTCAGTTTAAGAGTGACGCAAACGTGTATTGTATTTTAGAAACACATTAAAAGCGTACCTATTTTTCACAAATGCAACAAAAACGCCTTCTAATAATTAAGTACCTTTCCCACCAAAAGGTCAATTTACTACCAGACCAATTTCTCATACCAACAAAAGTAATATATCCAGCTCACAAAAATAAATATGCACATAATATCATCTTAAAGTCATGTTATGATGAGCACCCAGCAAATGTCTAAGGCTTCACACGCCACAGGTGCTATATTTAGGCTTCTTTGACCATATTTAGGTCATATGGTCACCGGGACCACCGTAGACGACGACCAAGTGACCAATTATCATGGGAGAGTGCGCGATAACCCCACACCTGTTTAACACCATCTTGTGAATATCACATGGTGTCCTGTATACTTAGTGCTTTTGTTGATTTTAACACGACTTGCAGCAACATTGGAATTAAAAACTAACTGAAATACTTAGGCCTTTTTGTTGGAAAGTATTTTATGCAATTAAAAGAGGAGACAATGCATCGGGCATCTTATGCTAAGCAGTACGATTGCCCCTAACATTTAAAACTAGACTTTTGCGTAGCACTGTACTCTCCTCGGCACCCCAAGGTCGGTTTTTCATCTCTTTTGCCTAGTAATTAACTATTGCTACGAGTATTATGCTTGTGCATTGCTTCGGAGTAGAACATCTCATACTGTGGTGGTACCATTTACTTACCCTAGTGAAACCAATGTTTTCTCCATAAGGGTAAGCTATTACAATACTAGTAGTTCTGCGAACAGTAGACCTCGCGAGCACATAGTTGTATCAGCGGCAATTTTTGGCTTGTACTTCACAACCTATTATCTCGGAAAGCACTTAACCAACTATTCTCCTATTCGAAATTCGTTTTCATAGTCATGTGTGAACCAAATTTTATCAAAATCAGTCGGCAATTAGCGCAGCAGCGAATTTCCCTCCTTTTTAGGTAAATAAGCCCCACTCAAAATCGACGACAAAAAATATATTAACTAGTAGAACATTTATACCAAGTTTGGTCAAGATTGGTTGAAAAAAGCTACCCGTACATGAAGACAACAGAACCTAACAAACGTACGGACAGATGAAAGCCAATTTGGCCAGTTAAAGCAGAGACGCTCCTTCAATAATCTGTAACAAAATTAAGTTTAACTATTTAAAACCATCAAAAAAATCTCTATGTCGATTGATCTCCCGGACAATTATATTTTATTTATAGTTCCATAACTAAAGGTCCACTCGCAACCAGATAAATTATCATCCCTTTACTAATTAGCATAGATAGCTACAACCCCTAGATAAGGGCGGGTAAGACGCGTCTTATCAAAGGTCCTGGTTGATTTATCAGACATACTGATTCAGGATTATGTCTTAGACTATATTCTCGGTAAAATCTTATAAGGCAATTCTCATTGTAGTCGCACGTCTTTAGTCAAATTTATTATTGAATTATTATACACAGTCAACAATGGGTCTAACACGAAAATTTGAGTAAGTGTAATCGAAGACGTATACAGAACAAACTATTATTTATCTAGTACAACTGTAGCACATAATATATAAATCATAGTTTCTACTGTATACATCAACAATACCATTTTTTATACTTGCGCTAATTTTAGTGCTAGGTCCACAGCAATATAATGTTTCTCTTGGGTTGACGCTTTCGTGTGAATCATAGCTCAAATCTTTGTTATTCTTGATGTGTCTTGTTATCTCTTTTTTTATTTACTAGAGACTGCCCGCAACTTCGTTCGCGTAGTAGTCTTGGCCTTCGGCCTCGCCATAATCTCCCATCTTTTTTGACTTTTCTTTCATAAGAACCTTAACCTGACGATAATTAACACAACAAAAAAGAATTAGCGAGATAGTTCCATCTGTTCTCGTAGCCACACAACAAAAACACACACATGCTCATTAACACACCGCAGATACATTCTTGCTTACACCACTGACACTAAACAGGCTCACACAGATACAATCACAACATTTTGCTTACGCACATATTGTTTTTTGTTCTGCCCTCATTTTATCTTCTTCTTTGGGTGCCTCTCCACTACTGGAGGTTGGCCGTCATCCTTCTAAACTCCTCTTTGTTCAGGCCAAGCTTGTTCAGCCCGTCTTATCCCGGTCCATTATCGGATGTTGCGGAGCCAGGACAATTTCCTTCTTGCAACATTCCGTTTGCCTGCAACTTTGCCCATCATTATAGTTTGCAGCAGTTGATACCGTTTGTGCCGTAAAACATGACCTCAATAATAATTATGATATAGTTTAGTACTGGTGTGTGCCAAAGTATATTCTATCCATGGGAGACCTGGTGACTTGTGACACAGGGTTTTTATTTTAAAAAACCTACTTCGGGCACCAGCCCCTCACATAGTTAGGTTTTATTTGTCACTCTTTGCTATTTATGTTAAATTGTTTTTTACCAACTTTTTGTGAGGAGGAAATAAATATATGTTTGATTTGATTTGATTCGAAATGTTCCCAAATTGTAGCGTGACCAGGAGGAATTATTTCAATATTGATTCTATTAATTGATGATCGTATGCTCTGAATGTACAATATTTACTGTACTATGTATTAGTGTATCTTAGGTGGAAATATTAAACCTAATACATAAATAACATTATGATGACAAAGTTATATTTTACAGGCAGCCGAGTTCAATAAAAAGGAGTTTAGCGTAAAACAGATAAGTTCCCATGGCAATGAGTGTTTGGATTTGTGCATAAAATCCGACCTAAACATAAATAAATATTACTATTGCCCCAAATAATACCTAAGTTTATGATTATCACTAATCACTAGTTATATATGTTATTAATGAAAATAATAATTCATAAAATTATAGGTATGTTAACAGAAATGTATCTCTATAATTTTCTTTTGTAACTTTAAATTTTGTTATTTACAACTATATAGTTGTAAATTAGTTGTAAATAACAAATCAGACTTTTGCTAGAAAAATAAATAAAAAAATAATAATTTATTTGATTGTTATGCAACGTTAGCGCCACACAACACAAACAAATTTTATTATCATTAAATATGATTATTTAGTTGAGAAAAAAAAATAGGGGTTCATTTTCATATACCTAGATAGATAAGCTGTACTGTAACGGGAGGGGAGGACTTCATAGCACATTAACCACTAAGTGTAGGTGACATGACGTGACGATGCACGAGTGTAGCCAAAATGTACAAAATTAGGAAAAGGTGTGTTTGTGTTTCCTTCATCATTAGCATTAGAATGTTTGAGTAATGTATCCATTGCTTTACTAGAACGTGACTTATACAGGACTGTGACTTCTGAGGTTCTTTTCTTGACTCTTTACTTTTCATAATACATTACATTCTAATACTAGTGTCTTAAATCGGTACACAGGATGCGCAGATTTCGTATTTAAACAGGATGTTCTGCAAGAGGGATGCTTAAACTTGTCTCACGACCCCGTAGGTTACCATATCATGTGGCACTTTAGAATCTCCTTTCGGAAATATATTTTATACAGTATAATATAAGATTCATTATTCCCTGGGGTGCATCTTAGATCTTTTCAAGTAAACCCCGTGGGAACAAAATTTTACGCGTCTGCGGAAATTCTTAACTTTTTTCTATTCATTGCATTTCCGTTATTGCGTAGAAGTGATTTATTTCGATATTAGGGATATTTAGATTTTGGATCCTTTTGTTGGTTTGATGTGATCTTTTGCATCTATTTTGGAATTGCATTGTGCTGTATCTTTTATAGTAATGTATTGTTATAAATGTTTGATGTATTGATAACTGTTACTGCTTTTGAAATTTTGGTCATAATTAAGAGTATTGTATTTTAACAGGAGAACCATTCTTTATCATTTTATTATTATTCTTATTCGTTTAGATATAACTATTTAATGCTTTTTCCTAATATAAAACAGGTTTTTTTTTACTTCTATGTTTATAACTTTGGGAGTTTGTGAATCAACTTCGTAATTATATTAAGTTTGGATTGTAAATCTTACTGCTGCTCATGTATTTATCTCCTTTCGCTATTGTCAGCAAGTACTTCTTTTTCAAAGAATAATACCCTTTATCATCTTCTTTTCACAAGACATTGTACTAGCCTTATATTTAATATCAATCTGTAAGCTCAACCAATCCGCACAACTCTGACAGGAAAGCACGTGACCCAACCATGGAAATGATTATGCTTATAAGCTTATACTAAACAAACTTCCTACAAATAAAGTTGTTCTTCTAAATTTTAGGTACTTAACTATTTTATACGTCTACTTTCCGATACCTTTCTTACTTAGTTCATTCTCGAAACTTTAGTTAAACCAATCTTATTGTGAGTAAACAAAACATAATCAAACCATAAGTTTCTTACTTACATGCTATGTATCATTACTATCCGTGTATTTTGCTTTAAAACATCCCCAAAACAAGCCCAAGCAACAAGCCAATAAAACTGCCAGCATTGATACAGTAACGGTCATCGGATCATCCCTTCGCATCCCTAGTTGTACCCTCGTAGTCATTCCCCGGCTCGATGACCTCGTCTGACCTACATGGATGCAGATGACTACAGTAAAGATGACTACAGTAAGAGCAGTTGGGTGAAAAGGGTGATACTAAATAATAGTGGAATGCTTTGAGCTGTTGGAGATGTAAGGACTACAGAAACACAGCTGCATTTAGAAGACCCAACATCTTATACGTTTCGATATCCAGAATTATGAGCAGAATGCATTTATTATACGAGCAAGCGCCTCGATTAACACCTTGTTGACTGCATATTGATTTTTTTATTTATCAGCTACAAGGTCAAAAGCTTGCTAACATATATACAAATTATTTTTTAACAGATTTCTTAATTAAAATTATGCTACATTTTTTTGTTTTTGTTTAGATGTGTTTTTATTTTTTTCTCAAGTATTACCGTCCACAATAACTGGATGTTTGTAAAATTTCTCAACCTATTTGTAGAAACTTGTAATAATTGGTCTTTATCATACATATACTTAACATGTATTAATTTAACCTAATTGTATCGTACTTATCTGAGAGTTTAAAATAATATAAAATAAAAATTACAATTATTACAATTGAAGCTTTCCAAGGTTTAAATTTAATAATTGAATGTTAGTACTAAAAACTCATATGTGTAATTATTTTCGATCAAGTACTTCACTTATCTAGTGCAACTGCGGCACAAATAATTCATAGTTTGTACTATGCATATACATCAACTATACGATTACGCTATTCTATCGTAAATTTTCGTGCTATCTATGCTATATTGCCATTTTCCCTATTTTGTTTGGCGTGTTAATGATACAGATTCGCAACGATTTGTACCATGTAACCTGTCTACTGTAATGTCATGTAAGATAATATGAGTGTCCATACTGTTTATTTCTTGAATATATCGGATCCCTGCAAGGGGTGGTATTGAATGGCTCAGCTGTGCTGTGTGACCGAGGCCTAGTGGCCGAGTTTTTTTTGTCGTAGTAGAGGAGTGAACTTTACAAATAGTTCGTAAAAACTATTGTAGTTTTTGTTAGATAAACGTGAGAGATGATGTAAAAAATGTGTGATATATGAACTAGCATTGTATTAAAATTATGAAGATCACAAAACGTATTATAGACATAAATCAATAAAAAATACTAGGTCTTTAATAAAGTTTTATTAATAAAAACTCAAAAGGCATACAGAGCTCATGGACTCAAAATTTTACTACATTATAAATGTTTTTTTTAATCAAAATTGCATTTTATGTACATGTGGACTATACTTCTTCTATACTGACATCTGCTATCCATGAAACTATTAAAGATTTTAAGAAAAATGTTACATTATAAATTAAAATTAATAACCCCGAGAACCCAAATTAAATAGTTTTGAGTTTATCCATTACAAAGAAACAATCAAATATTTCCTCTGTATTATTTTACCTCCTGACAATTGTTGTGAAACTGTTCATTATAAAATTGCATAACAGATGACTATAAGGTTTGGAAACCTATACATTATATGCACATTGTAAATGATCGAAAACTTTACATTGGTATAGGAGTTCAACCTGTCAATAAAAGATAATTTAAAAAATTACAGGTCCTTTGTAACTGATCGTAATAAGCATGTAAACGGTGTGTACGGTCAACAAAAACCTTTTAGGTTTAAAGAATATTGTATTTAAAAAAAATGTGCACTTGATATAAAAAATAAGTGCTCCTGAATGTAAAGTAAAAAAAGTTATGCGCGGTGCTACCTCGGTAATTAATTAATGATAGATAACATTACCGTTTTAGTACTGTACTGCACTTGTTACCCTTCAACTGCTGATTAGCCCCCATTAACCCAGAAATGTCACATCCTCCAGCGTCATCCAACTCTAGTACTGTAGTGGTTTCAGCCACAGTTTAACTAATACTTTTTTTTTGTGACTTTTAAAGCACTCACGTCTGCTCAGCAAGACCAAACATTGTAATTTCAGAGAGAAAAATACGCACCATCGAACGGGATTTAAACCCGCGTCTTGCGACAATCCGTGCAACCATGAGCGCTAGGGCAGCGAGTCATACTGTCTATCGAATTTTTACTCTCTATTTGTTTTAACCGTCGTATGAGAACGGAGCGGTTAAAATAAAAAATAGAGTTAAAAATATACTAACATTGTGTTCTGAAACTTACATAGAAAATAAGGGGCATTTTAAAAAGAATATTATGAAATAGCATATATATAATAACAATAATAGTATCAATAATAGTAGGTACTGTCATTTAGTAGTAACTGGCAGATACCAATCTATCTATCTCCAAAACGCCTGCCAAGCGGGATGTTATGGTAAAATAACAAGTACAATTTGAAATATTTAATACCGACTTCCATTCTATTCAGTTATTGGAGTGTATCCCAAAAACTATTGGACTGAATTTGATAAAATTTACGGAAAGCACCAGCTTTCAAACAAAAAAGAGTTTTGAGAATCGGTTCACCCAGTCGAAAGTTATGAGGTAACAAACATAAAAAAAATACAGTCGAATTGTGTACCTCCTTCTTTTTTTGGAAGTCGGTAGAAAAGACATTATGAATGTTTTTCAGCACGTGGCTGGCGTTTTGTTCGTTTGTTTATATAACAGCGCTAGCGTTTAGTCTGATTATGATGACGAAAAACGAATCTTCCCGCAGGAGAGTATAGGGATAGGTAATAAATGTTGTATAAGAAGTGACATTTTACAAATAGACGAAACTATATATGGTATTTTAAGAAGAATTACATCTTATCTGTAGCCGATTCATAGTCAAAGTCTGTCTTCTGTGACCAAGAGCGTGAGCTTTTTAGACATATAATGACATGTAAAACTAAAACTGAAGCAGTGCGCTAGGAATCTTTCTAATACTCGCCTTACCTTATATACCTATTTAAATATAATATATACAAATTTTTTGTGGTGTTGCATTAAAATCAAACTAACGTTCATATAAATTACTTATAAATTACCAAATTACATATAAATTAAGTATTATACAAACGAACGTGAAGGCATATAAATATTCAATGTTAATGTTCTATTTATTTTGTTTTCAAAATAATTTTTGACATTTATTCATATAAGAAAACGATATAATAAAAATAGCATATTTATTGGTATGAATTTGGTTTTCGTTTCTATTGTATCTTAAAAAAGTATTTAAACCTCTTAATACTTACATAAATATTCATAATACAACGTATAATTTTGTGATATACATAATTCGATGATGCAGTTTCGGATGGGAAAGTCTAGATTTTTGCAATTAATTATGCTCATACATTATGACTGAACAGATTTAGGCAAAAATTATCATTCGATGGTAAAATATAAAACCGGCAAAGTGCGAGTCGGACTCGCGCACGAAGGGTCCGTATCATTATCTATAATTGTCGTCCGACTAGCACTTAGCCAGATTTTTTAATATTTGTTGTTATAGCGGCAACAGAAATACATTATCTGTGAAAATTTCAACTGTCTTACTATCACGGTGATAGGCTGACATACAGAAATACATACGGACAGCGAAGTCAGTTAGATAGTTAGTAATAGGGTCCCATTTCACCATTTAGGTACGGAACCCTAAGCCTATAAATATTTAGAAAATACGTGATAATAATATATCGGGTGTTCCGAAACTAAACGATAACCTGGTACAGGGCGAGAGGCCAACGTATTATGCCAGTTATGAAAAAATAAGAAAAAAATCCATGTCACTTAGCCAAGTAATAGGCATTTTTGACAGAGTTGACTATTTTAGTGATTTTTTTAATAATGTAATCTTAGATAAAATTGCCATTAAGTAACAAGTTCAATTTGAAAAATGTTATACCGACATCCGTTCTATTCAGTTATTGGAGAGTAACTCAAAAACTACTGGACCGAATTTGATGTAATTTAAATGGGACCACACGGGAAGCACAAGCTTTCAAACATAAAAGAATTTTGAGAATCGGTTTATCCTAAAACAACAGTGATAATAACATAATCGTAAAACTATTATTTGTATTGTATTAAATTTTAGTGTGACTATTTTATTGTTTTTTTTTGCCAACCGTACCTACTATGATATACAATTGACATGTTCTTAATTACACAAATTACTCAGTAACGTATTAACCCTTAACTATACTTCAAACCCTTAAATTTAACCGTATAAGGTCTTAAATCCAATATCATAAAAGTCAGCTGTCATTGTGAAAAAAATACAGGAAAACCAAGCTTATTGGGACAGAGATAAAAATGAATTTGCTGTACATTTTTAAGTGAATACTTGAACACCTGCTGTCCTTACATCACGTTTTACACTTTTACACCATCCGTTGCCATAGATATCAACGCTTGTTAGACATCCTTTGAATATTATTTAAACTCGTGCGAAAAATAATTGAATAAGAAAAATAATTAATAAAAAAAATATTGTTTAACAGTTTTTTTGCATCGCAATGAATTTTATGAACGCCTTTTATTGAAGCGCTATTTCTTTTTTATTTCGAATTTTATACTAGTTCAGTAATAGATCGTTGTATGTTACTGAATTTTTATCACTCGGGCCTTACACTCCGATACTTAGCTGATTTCCATTCCAACCCTGAACCTTTATTTCCACTTGTCACCTATGAGCACGGTGGTACCTACTAAGATGGCCCCTCGCAGAGGAGTTTTACTACACAGTATGGCACCCGATTTTCATAGCCCGGAGGCAATGTTAGGGATTTGTTTAAAGTGTTCCCCCTACGAACGCGAGTTACTTGGTGCCCTAAAGTTTACCATGTTAATGTTAAACGATGAATGACGTCACACATATAACAGCAAATTATAAGACTTATATCTTCGTGACGTCATTATGATTCTATTGTGATCCACTGAAGGGTAGTTCCCTATGGAAGTGGGTAAATGGGCTTTCAAAGGTTTTCGTTTTATGTTTGAATGGCATATTTACACTACTGAAGTATATATGTGTGTGTGTGTGTGATATTCTGAAATAAAATGAGTATTGGACGAAGCCAACTCTAAGTTATACTATAATCTGTAAAAATTATAAAATACTGGTAATATAGTACTAAAGATCACTAATAAATGGCAAGTTAAAATAAACAGTCATGTTCTTAATAGTTTCGGGAATTTTATGTCTACGTAAGAATATAAATGTCTAAATTTAATTTTAAATTGATCATCAGCAGCCAAAATTAAGCGCAAATAACAAACATTTTGATTTAATTTAGTATGCAATAAAGCTATAAGTTTATTATTAAATGTTTAACGAAGACAGTTTACATTTAAATTTCCGATAATGCCAGAAATCATAATACAAAGTATAACATTATAATCTTAAACGCTTATTAACAGCTAAAATTCTTTGTTTTTTCGATACATATGACGAGACTGAGGATTCACGTAGAAATTAAGTTTTGACAGATTCTAACTGACCACAAGAATTTCGATGACCCCAAAAAGCCTTATAAATAATAATAATGAAAAGCTTTTATTTTCCCTTCGCATAAAATTTGACATAATATTAAAATAATAATTCTAAATTTAATATCTCAATCTCCTCCTTGACTAAACCGTATATATAGGTAGTTGATTACATGCGAGGACCGCTTTCAGCGGTAAAAGCCTCCTCCAAATCTTTCCACCGTTATCTATCTCTAGCGCCTCTGATCCATGTTCTTCCTGCGACTTTTACAAAAAGCTTTATGATTAATAAAAGTAGTTAAATGTAGGCCACAAAGAAATTGGGTAAGATATAAAAAAGCCATAACTTTGCCAAATATTTGAGCAATACTTTTTAAGATAATAACACTAAACTAGAGTTTAATTAAAACACGGAAAAAATCTTTTAGTTTCTTTTTAAAATGTCCATTTCCACAAAGTTTCGAAAAATGTTCTTCGGTATTGATTACGGAATTTTTACACATTTTTATATTACCACCGAGTTAAATCAGTTTTTACATGGCCATGGTATTTGGGCATGTGATATTGATATTGATAATATTTTATTATTCTAGTTACTTCTTAAAGAAGGTACGTGGCAGGTAGAAACCAGGCTGATTTAAGGATTTTCTCCCATCACAAATAATTAAAAAAAATTAACTACAATACATTTTTGCGAGAAATATGTTAGTTACATAAAAAATATAAAATATTAGCACCAGTCAAGACACTTGGGTAATTTTATTCATTGACTAGCTGAGTCCCGGTTTCACCTGCGTGGTGATGGATGACGTTGATTCTTTTTAAATTTTTAACCATCCCCGTATCAGAGCGAACAAAAAAAATCTAGCCGTTTTCGTGATTTAGCGACACCAACGAACATTTATTAATTATTATATTTATGTTCAAAAAAACTAAAAATAGAAGACACATTATACTAATCTGTGATTCACAAGATTTTCACCTTAAATACGGAAGCGGTATCATTATTGACGTTCTGTTACTATGAGGTGTCTGGAACTATATCACTGCGAATGAAGAAGATAATAATAGGTTTTTTATTATTTTATTGGATATACTGTTCTTAAGATATTATGTAACAAACAATCACGAGGCCCATCCTAGCACGAATATCTGCGTAAGTGTAACGTAACGTATCGTTCACGTGAAACAGTACAAACTGTCATGTATCTAGAGCAACAGTCACATAAATAACTAATATTGACGTTTTCGATACGAACACTTTTTCGCAAATTGTTTGTGCTACAGCCTCTGGTGTTAGGCAATAAAACACAAACACCTCTTGTTGGTTGGTGGACCAGGCCCCTTTTATATTCCATTATACATCCATAACTATACGTATCTTCCTACTCTTCACTAATTCTGGAAGAGACACACTTTTTGTACATAGTACTTTTAGTGTCATCATCATCATCATCAGTCTGTAGCAGTCCACTGCTGGACATAGGCCTCTCCAATTGCACGCCACCATATACACTTTTAGTGTATATGGTGGATATCATGAACTGTTGATATTTGCACACATACAGTATTCAACTTGTTTAAATATACATACATACATACATATATTTATTATTTTAATGCTACATTTAACGAAAATAAATGATACATTATACAATTACCTACACAGTCTATCTCTCACCTAACTACACAACTTTATTTTATTTTAATCACACCTATCTTCGCATACACTATTTTTCACAGATATACCTGAGATATGTTATATTATTTATGTATTGCTTCAGAATTTGTTTAATTATTGTTTAGTATTTAAGTATTATTCCTTTTGTACAAAGTCAGCATACGTTCTATAATTACTATAACATTCTTTTAAAAAATGTATACAATCCATGTAAAGATCATTGGAGTAATTATAAAGGAAGGGACTGAATCTCACGACACAGGCCATCCTAGTGTGGGATTCAGTGATCATCACCCAACTTACGAGTACTATATTATAATATATAAGCCAAAAGATGTAATCTATTTTGTAAGTAATTAGCATAAGTTTTATTTCCTAATAAACGTTTCCGTTTCCGTTTTCCGTTCTCTGCCTAAAACAGATACATTTCGTCACAATCGCCGAACTGCACACGCCCTAAGATATGAAGTTGTTAAACCTCATGTACCTGTTACTTCACCAGTTTCGAACTGGAACACATGTGAACTGCTTCACGGTAGAAATAGGTGTAGAGGCGGTACTTCCCCAGACGAACTTATTCACAAACACTTCCACTGCTCTTATATGATCTAGAATGATGAAAGCGATCTTCTACCACATCAGTTTACAAAATCAGGTGATTCATGCTGAAATTATAATTCCAGAAGAAGTACCAAATAACCTGCATATTGCAAAAGCGTCCTCACTACGTAACCATCAAAGCCATTACAGATTCACGCTGATACAACCACCGTGTACGCCTAAATCAATATCATTATCTTTAAACCACCATAAAATAAACTCGATGCTACTTTTCTGCGAAATGTCCATTATGTGCCCAATCAAAACTGAACCATAAATACTGGAACATAATACACAAAGCACTATGCATGCTTGCATACAGCGAAAGATGATGTAAGTTTAAGTCAGGTGAAGTGAAATACATCCTTATTAAGTTTATATTACAGACGGTTATTCAATGATCAGACAATGAAATATACCAATACTGTGTGTGTTTTTACCAACAAAGCCCACCTTATGGGTTTTGAATTAGAGTTGAATTGGACTTGTAGGCTTAAGTGGTTCTTATGTCGTATTGGAAATGACCGCGTGATATGCGCAGGAGCATCTCACGGCGAAGGGCGGAAATCTTAATGGATCCTGGAAGCCGAACTAACGATGGGATCCATTGATCTCCAGTGTTATAGTGCCTTTAACGTAGTAGATAGGTTTAAAAAAAATAATTATTCCTTTTTTATTCTTATTTGGTGGTAAAAATCATTTTAATTTACTTTACTCTAATATTTAATAATCAGAAACTTTTGATCCTTTGAGCCGGATGTAGTAAGCTACTTTTAAATCTTCATAAAATGTAATGAAAAGCTATAAATAATTTAATATATTATACTAGGACATAAAATAATATATAAGTAAAACATAAATGTTTACTACCCAACTAATGTTAATAATGTGAAAATTAGTTTGTTTGTCTACCTGGTTGCTAGTGTTTTACGTCTAAATTATTTCACTGAAATTGATGATAGATGCCAAATAGGCAAAGCAAAACCAGCTGGGAGTCATAGTTTCTGTCCGAAATTGAAGCTTAATTTATGCTTTTGTTTGGCGCGCATTAATACAATACAAATATATGGAATATATAAAACGTTGCTAGTGCTAAAATAAACATAATAATAAAACAATTACCTGATTGACCAGTTTATAAATAAAGTGAGTGTCCTTACAATGTATTTATAGCAAAAAGGTCGGTTAACTTTATAAATTATTTATTAAACGATATAACTAAATTGCTGTTTAAATGAGCAGACAGGAAATCAATAATAATAAATTATATGAAAATTTGGACTTAGGTGGCATTTATTTTATATTTATTTGCCTAATAATATGTTTTCAAGTTCAATTCAATGAGAGATAAGGCATACCTATGCATGACTGTTGCACGAATCTGGGGGCCTACTCCCACCTTTTACGAAACTGTCTTAAATCAGGAGCGTTTTGTAATAAGCATAGAATAATCATACTTACTATCGTGTTTCCACTGACACATAACGGTCAACCAAATTGAATAGTAAGGTTGCAATAATGAATACTTACTTTAAGAGATGGGTGTACGGATCTGCAAAAATTTGACATTGGAATAATGAAACTTAGGCTACGTTCCGGGAAGGACCGAAATCACTCGCGGCGCTCGATACGTCATCAATGACGTCACCGAAAACGCTCACGCCGCGCTCACGACGCTCGCGGATCTCAGATGGGTCTACGTGATCATTGCGAGCTGTCACTGTCAACCAAAGGGAACGGCAAACCGACAGTTGGGAGCGTTGAGGGCGCTTGCCGGAACGTAGCCATAGTGTCAATAGTCACGTCAAAGTACGCAAATTGAATAAAATATTTGATTATATATATATTGATAAATACTACGTCATCAAAACGTCTATCGTAATCCTTTATTATTTTAAGCTTGCTATATTGACGTGATGGTACGAGTACCAAAATTAATAGTAAGGTTGAAACATGACTACTTTAAGAGGTGGAAGTAGCCCAGAGCTTTGCGAGCTACAAAGTTCAGCAAGGGCAAAGTGCTTGTCACAACGAGTTCTACATATCTATATATAATAGTTATATACATATTTTATTATTTCAACTTAAGTTAAGTTTCATTTGCGTAATTAATATATAGGTAGATTGCATTTTTATTTCGACTCGTTTACTAAACAACTGAAATAGTATGTACTAGCTGCGCCCCGCGGTTTCACCCGCGTGGTGATGGATGATGATGATGATGATGATGAAAAGTATCCTATGTGTTAATCCAGCGCCTCATCTACCCCCATACCAAATTTCATCAACATTAGCCCCCCCGTTTGTGCGTGAAAGAGTAACAAACATCCATACATCCATACATACAAACTTTCACGTTTATAATATTAATAGGATATATAATAGTACTTTGTAGTTTTATTGCGTTATTTAGTGATAATTGTATTTATTTATATAATAATATTATCTAAATTTTAAAGACTAGTTTCGCCCCTCGGTTACACCCGTGTGGTAATGGATTTTGACGAAATTGTCCTGTGTTAATCCAACGCATCATATACGTCCATATCTACGAAGAAATAATATCAGGAAGAGTAACTGCCTTAAAAAAATGACCCAATAAAAGTCATGCTAAATCAATAACATCGTGCACTCCGCTATGACTCAGGTGTCATAGTAGACGTTGCAGCACGCGCGTCGACCAATCACTGCTTTCCTTCTGAAATTTAAACCAATCACCGAAAATGTCTATTTGTTACCTCGGAAGTAATTATTTGGAATCATACGACGTTTTGGTTTAAAGGACCACTTTTTGTGTGGAATTTGTTCTGAGTTATGCTTCCTGACATTTTTTCTTCGTAAGTCAATACCAAAATTAATAATAAATAATTAATAATTAAATAAGGCTGTCCATTTGAGCGTGTAGAAGTAACAAACATACTGACAAACTTTCGGCTTTATAATATTAATGTATATGATGATAGATAAGTCGTTGATGGTACTTCATATTTTGATTCACTAGATTGTAGGCCTCTTTGAGGTTGTCTTGGTTGGTACCACCGCTGTGCATGCATTAATGTGTTAGGGTGTGAAGGGCACCGTAGCAAGTGAAATTACTGAGCGAAAGGGACTCAAAACAAATGTCTCAGGGTGACGAGCACAGTACAGTGCCACGCAAAAAAACTACAGTTCTAAGCTCTGTGTGACACTGCAACTGTCATGGGCAAGCATAATGCTTACCATTAGACGCAAGACTTGCACATCCAGTCCCTTAACCCTGCAAGAGTCGTTATATTATAACAATGAAATTTCTATTGTGTCTGGCCTTATGATGACCAACGACCTTTGATGGAACAGCTTACAAAAAAAATTGGTTTTGATTAGATTCACCATACAGTCTACTAGTACTATATAAGAAAGAATGTACTTATACCAAAAAATAGCACCGACTTAAACACTTATAAGTGTGAAATAACTTGTTGAAGTCGGTACCATGATAGTTCAAACGTATCTATTATCACAATATTGTGCGCATGGTACCGACTTCGACAAGTTATTTCTATCACTGTTTTAGTGACCTTTGTTACTTACGGGATGATTGTCGTTCACCATCAATAAGGATATAATCTAGAATAATCTAGATAGACACACTTTTCAGTTATTGGAGTGTAACTCAAAAACCGCATGACTGAATTGGATGAAATTTAAACGGGACCACACGTGAAGCACTAGCTTAAAAAAAGAAAAATCGGTTCACCCAGTCGAAATTTCTGAGGTAACAAACATAAAAAAATACAGTCGAATTGAAAACCTCCTCCTGTTTTTGGAAGTCGGTTGAAAACTAAAACTAGAACACGTCAAAAATAATATAAAAATGAAAACTGGTCACTTCTACACATTTGAAAGTCTACCTGTCATTACTTGGGCCTATTTGCACGACCGGCGCGGGCGCAACCGATCTGATGTACGGGCGAAATTTTATACGCGTTCGTTTTGTGTCTTTTGTTAAATTTTTCAAGAGCATATTGACTAGCTATTCTAAACAGATCTACCAAGATAAGCAACAGTTTGGTTAAGGATAAGTATATTGTGATTACGCGCGCTAGGAAAACGATATTAAGAAAATAGGTGGATCACAATGGAAGCAAATAGCTGAAGATCGTGAGAAATGGCAAAGCAAATGGAAGAGGCCTTCACCTGAGAGGGGTTCCTAACTAAACAGATTTTTTTTAATGTATAGGTATCATGTTATTGCAAAGTTCCTCAATTATTTTCTTTAACAAGCTACAACAAGAAGTTACACATAGGTGAGCCACTTTGCAAACTAATCGTAGTTTATTTTTATAATTGTAACACTTGTTTTGTTAGGAAATAAAAGGCTATTTTATTTATTTATTTTCATTTACTAGCGACTTCCAAAAAGGAGGAGGTACTCAATTCGACTGTTCTTTTTTCTTTTTATGTTTGTTACCTCATAACTTTCGATAAGGTGAACCGATTCTCAAAATTCTTTTTTTTTTAAAGATGGTGCTTCCCGTGTGGTCCAATTTAAATTTCATCAAATTCGGTCCAGTAGTTTTTGAGTTACACTCCTATAACTGAATAGAATGGAAGTCGGTATTATGGTTTAGAATAAGTTTATCGTGTGTTGTGTTTAAAAGCGTTATTTGTGTTATACGCTCGCAGAACACCGAATAGTCTGTGCGCCTAGCACGAATCACTGCTTAAAGTGTAACGTAACGTGTCGTTCACTTGAAACAGTACAAACTGTCATGTATCTAGGGTAACTGAGACACAGATAACTCATAGTTTGTACGCCGAAGCGTAACGCGTTAATGCTTGCGATACTAATACTATTTCGCAAATCGTTTGTGTTACCAATCTACTGTGGCGCTTTTTTATTGTATTATGTTTTTCGTTTATGATTATATATTATATAAAAATATATACATATATAGAATCTTTGTATTTGATGGTATTTTACAATTCTAATCCAAATATATTAAACTGTACCGTTAAGGAAATTTGTTTTGTTTATAAAAGTTACTAAATTATCAAACAATAATAATTAATGATCATACAAATTACAAACCTTGGCAAGCCTGTTGGTCTAGTGGTTAGTGACCCTGACTGCTATGCCAGAGGTCGTGGGTTCGATTCCCACCCAGGACAAATGTTTGTGTAATGAGCACGATCATTTGTTCTGTGTCTGGGTGTAATTTATCTATAATATGTATGTATTTAGAAATATATAAGTATGTTTATCAGTTGTCCAGTACCCATAACACAAGCTCTGCTTAGCTTGGGACTAGATGGCGTTGTGTGTTAGTTGTGGAATATAATATTTATTTATTTAAACCAATTCCGTCTAAAATTAGACGCACAATAAAATTGTATTATTTAAGTAGCCAATGTTAATTTTAGATAAACATTCATAATATTAAATGTGATATTTGAACTGTTGAATATGTGCATTTCGCCAATGTCCTTGTGTAAGGCCAAACGAGATATGATTTAAAATAGTATGTTTTAGATTATCATATTAATATAACCGTACTATTCTGAGAGTGTAGTCAAAGATACGAAGGTTATTATACTAAATCATTTCGTGTGAACTATGATTCTCTGCAGGATGCCTTATTATTACTTTATACCAACTGCGGCGAAGACCAAAAGGAGGGTTATGTGTTTGACCTGTTTGAATGTATGTTCGTTCCTATGTT
Source organism: Selenia dentaria (assembly GCA_917880725.1). NCBI lineage: Eukaryota > Metazoa > Arthropoda > Insecta > Lepidoptera > Geometridae > Selenia > Selenia dentaria. The sequence goes on along the minus strand of OU862901.1, from coordinate 5,651,548 downwards.
CACTCTTAACTACTCATCGGCCCTACCGATTTTGATGAACAAGTGATAAAGTCACTTTATATCCAGGGTTATATATAACTTATTTAAACCTGGATTCTTCAATCCCAATTCAATGGGTACTTTTTTATAAAACTCTTTGACGAGACGAGCTATTCGCTTGTGTTAAGCGTCACGTTTGCAAATAACAATTCAATGGCGTTCATTATATACTATACTATTAATACCAAGCTGACACCAATAGTTAATGTTACGTCCCATAAATGTAAAAAAGCTGTCTTCGAGATTTTTTTTATTTTTTTTATTTAATATTTTTCCACACTACAGACTCTTTGGTCCGTACCTTTTTTAGATTTGTTTTTTTTTAAATATTACATTTTTCTTAGAGATTCCTTCTCCAAACATCACAATAAACATTCTTAAGCTATGGTGGAAATTGCTTAAAAACTAAAGCGAGTCCATTTTTTTTCCTTTGTAAATACATAAATCTATTGCTAGTGAACAATATTTCCTAATTTTATACTTATGTGTACGCTATTGGAAGACAGAAATACTGGCCTCAGGTTCACGCCTTTGTCGTATCCTTTTTAACATAGCCTTCACGATCTCTTCATTTCGGTCTTTTATCGCCATTTTGAGATTATACTCTATGATTCGATATTCGGATGTTTTCATGGCCCGCCTGTTGAAATCGCCAATCGCGTCCGAGCTGTCGTCTGCGAAATACGTGCAGCTGCCTGAGTGTCATGACACTGCCACCACTGCATGAGAGACGCTGTCTCGGAGTTTCGTGACTCGCTCCTTCTTCTTGTCTTCGAGATTTTAAGTACACTTAATTACGATGAAACAGAAAAGTTCCTTTTCGCCGAAAAATAACCTCATACTGGATTGACTTTATTAACAAATACAAAACCCACCGTTCACTTATGTGCACATATACATTTACTCTCCGCATACTCAATCACCCTCCCCACACACTTACACACACACACACACAAACACACACACACACACACACACACACACACACACACACACACACACACACACACACACACACACACACACGTAATGTGTTGCTTAGTTTAAGTTTAAAGACATATCAATTTATCTTCATTTATCCATAAGAGTGTCTTGTGTGTCTCGGATGAGAGTCCTGGGGGCCGATTCCACTAATTAAATTGCAATCGAAGCGTAGCTGAACAGTGACTTTTATGCGTTTTCTTTTTCTGCTATTGATGAACAGTCCTGCTACAGCTACGTTTCTATTGACGCCAGCGATCAATCAAATCTTTATGTTCTGCTAACTCGATAGATCATGAACGCGTTGTTTACTCATATTCGTATATAGTAGTGTCAATTATATATTTAGTATAAAGTAGCGTTTACGTTATGTTTATGTGACGCTACAATCCGATTTGTCTATAGTAATAGTAGAATGGCTTTTTGCCGAAGTATCGAACGACAACTGGAGGCGAACTGCAGTTGCTGCGGGATACGATTAGATTGTTGAACGTTGTGAAATAACAGAATTGGCCTCCTGGCTCCTATATTACGGGTTTCGAGCCTAGTTTAGGAACCAGGTGCTCCAGTTACATTTAAATACATGTAATGTCTTGAGTCAATAAATTTAATCTTATTATTATTATAGGTTATATAGTCTACAGGAATACTTCTCGAGGAATCTAAATAAGCTTATTTCATGCGTGATTCGCATAATGTAGTTCAGAAATGTGTTTCTTCATATTTAATTTAAATATTGTATATATAACACTTACGACATTTGAATATGATACATGGTCACATGATGACAAATAGATATATATCTCAATTCACAATATTTATATAATAATTCATTGTTTACAAAACATATGATCTTGATATTTATTCAAGATTAATAATTATATGATGGAAATTATAATAAATTATTAATACACTAACCATGTCCAATGGTTTCACCTGCGCGGTAATATTTTATCAGTTTCATATTACCTTCCCCGGGATGTAATCCTCCTTGCAAAATCTCATTACGACCTGTTCAGCCGTTTAGGCGAGAAAACGTACTGTTATGTAGTATAAACAAACAAACAAAGTACTTTTCGCAATTTTAAAATAATATTATGTGTATAATGATGTATATAAGGTCAATTTAAAAAAGTGGCTTGTTGAGCAAGCATTGTATGAATATAACATGACGAATTTAAGAAAAGCCAATAAGTAATTATTATAAGTTTATAATTTTTATTTTGTAAATGACATAATATATTTTGAATATGTGTATTTGAGTTATAAATTCTATTTTAATTTGACATGTAACTTATTGTTATGAATAAAATACTATGACTATGACTATTAAAGTCTATACTACCTACTATTATAAAGAGGAAAGATTTATATGTATGTTTGTAATGAATTGGCTCAAAAAGTACTAAACCGATTTCAAAAATTCTTTCACTATTGGAAAGCTACATTCACCCTGAGTAACATAGGCGATATAAGATTTATCATCATCCATCACCGCACGGGTGAAATCGCGGAGAGCATCTAGTATCTAATATGTACAAAAGTTTCCACCAAAATATTATAGAAATGTAGGCATTCTGTAAAGTAAATTGTATCTATCGAAGGCACCTCATTGTCTAGCCCCGCGCATCACTATCCTAAGAGGTTTCATTTCCACGCCCAAATCCATGACAACCGTTCAATGCCAATATGAAACGGCTTTTTTGTTCGATGGCACGATTTCAAACTTTTTCATTCGTTGGGTGACAAAAGACGAAAAATATGACAATTTTGTAAAGCTTTTATGGATATGACATTTATCTCAAGGAAATAGGAATCATTTTAGTATGATAGATAAATTAGACGCCTGCTGCTTTACGCGAAAGCTACGAGAATTAGTGATTGGAACGATTTTCAATTGGCACGAGCCGGCTCTCGCTGCGATCCAAATTCAAAATTTAAATTTAGCAAAGTACCTTTTTTTATTATGATTCATCAAGGTGACTCCCTCTCGCCTGATGGAAAGCGAAGATGGAATCAAGAAGCAATGCACCATTAGTGTAGCCGTAAGCTGCACTAATCGCCACCCCTATGATGACCTGACAGATGCTTTTTCACGCCCCGCTTGAAAGACCAGGGTCATAGCTGCAAGGAAATACGTAACAGGCAAAGCATTCCACAATTTACTTACTCGACAGAGGTAGGAACTGCTAAACTTTTTGGTTCGTGGTAAGAAGTTTCCAACAGTATATGGATGCAATGCTAGGCCGGAACGAGTAGTTCGGGATCGGAATGGTGAGGAAGGAATAAGATTAAAATCAATACCTTACCTCCATTCTCCGAAAAGTTCAACAGACTAGTTATTACAAGAACAGACAGACAGAAAGACTAACTTACTACTAGAGTTATTCATCCTCTGGCATGAAACCCTAAAGACGATCGTCCACCGTCAAATAAACTAAGTTGGTTTAGCTAAGCTCACATAGTTAAGCCAATTTTTCATACATGTGCATTTACCGCAAACTACACCAGCAGGCCCAGACAAAAGATGTTTTTGTCATTGTTAAAGCCAAACGACAACTCCAAAATGTATGGCGTTGACATTACCTGTGGAAAAGTCACGTGACGTCACGCTAAGTTCGTAGACGGGACCCGGGAACGTTCTGTCTGTAGCGTGTGCGGAAACACGCCTGCTTGAATTTTGTCTAGGCCTTCTGCTAAGCTATGTAAAAAGATACAAACAACTATGTGAGCTAAGCTAAACTAACTTAGTTTAGTTGGCGGTGGACGATCGGCTTAAAACCGATTTGATCTAGATTTACAATAAAACAATTAAACAAATAAATTCAAGATTTTTTTCCGATGCAATAAGGCACAAATTTAATTGAATATTACTAACAAATTGATTATAGATTACACACAGTACATTGGTCAATTTTGATGTCAACACAGATAAATACCTAAATCATAAAATACTGTATTTCAAGCGAACTAGTTTCCGCATTGCATGAAAAACAAACAATTCAAAGCCAAACTTATTACGCAGATATAATCTTGATTGAATAGACTTTTAGCAAATTTACTAGATGATTTTTGTATGCAGCGTGTGTATGGAAGCGATGGAAACCAGATAAATAATAAGTTATTCTAATGCCGTTCTAATTTAAATTCTGTTATACTGTTTTTAAACATGTGTGAATGTTAAAAAGCTATAATATATACGTTTTTATTATTTCAAAATGTAACTGCTGAACAAGAGTTGCACATACATTTAGAATTAAGTAAATTGAATAAATTGAGCCGTTGATGCGATATAATCTTTTTTACCCACATATACAGCAGAATGGAGTCTCGCAGACAGAGTATTAGTGATAGAAACCCATTGTTATTAAAATATGTCTATTAATAATTATATTAGGTCCAGAAATATCATTATAATAAGTTCAAAATGTGTATGTAAAACATAATCATCATCATCATTCATCATTATCAGCCGGAAGACGTCCACTGCTGAACATAGGCCTCCCCCATAGAACGCCACTTGGACCGGCTACTCGCTTCCTGCATCCAGCGATTCCCCGCGGTTTTTATGAGGTCGTCGGTCCACCTAGCGGGGGGCCGGCCTACACTACGCCTTCCGGTGCGTGGTCGCCACTCGAGAACCTTTCTTCCCCATCGGTTATCAGTTCTGCGAGCGATATGGCCTGCCCATTGCCACTTCAACTTGCTAATTTTGAGAGCTATGTCAGTGACCTTAGTTCTCCTACGGATCTCCTCATTTCGGATCTTATCACGCAGGGAAACCCCAAGCATAGCCCTCTCCATTGCTCGTTGAGCGACTTCGAGCTTGTTAATGAGGCCCACAGTAAGTAAAACATAATGTAGACATGAAAAGCTCAACCATTTCCGTTCATAAGTTTTTTCAAATCCTAAATTTAATTATAAGCAGAAAAACATTCAAAATTTAGATGATAGATAAATTGTTGAAGGGAAATTCAAGTTACGTGTCAAAAATATACTAATGAAAAAAGCCTATTATAAATTGAGTCACTACTTAGAAGACAAAGATGCCTGGAAGCTTTCCACTTCTGCCTAGTAGCCAACTATTGAATAAATTTGTTATTTTAATACTACTCATATGTAACCTCAATGTACAAAGACTTGAAAAAATAATGGCCCACGAGTTTCTTGCTGCTTCTTCTCGGCGGTGGTTCTTTTCCGAAGACAGCGGTAGAATCATTTAAAAATTTTGACGTTCATAAGAGTGTCTATGATGCCTAAACTGAATAAATAATTTTTGAATTTTGAATTTTGAATTTTGAATTTTGTTGATTGTTAAAATGTGCTTTTTCCTGTCTTCTATCAAAACCATAGATGTTACATCCGCAAAACAAATAATGTATCAGTAATCCACCCCCCAGCAATCTATAATTATATATATATCTATATATATATATATATATATATATATAAAAGCGAAAGGTCACTCACTCATTACGAAATCTCAGAAACTACAAGTGCTAGGAGTTTCAAATTTTGCATACGGGTTCTTTTTAGGACGTAGGTGCTTACTAAAACGGGATTTTATGAAATTCAACCCCTAAGGGTTTTTTTTGGGGTTGATAGTTTGTGTAAAACTTCGCTGAGTGCTAAAAGTTTAAAATTTTGCATGGTGGTTCTTTTTAGGATGTAGGTGCTCACTAAGACGGGATTTTATGAAATTCAACCCCTGAGGGTTTTTTTTGGGGTTGATAGTTTGTATGAAACTTCGTTACTGCGAGTGCTAAAAGTTTAAAATTTTGCATGGGGGTTCTTTTTAGGACGTAGGTGCTCACTAAGACGGGATTTTATGAAATTCAACCCCTAAGGGTTTTTTTTGGGGTTGATAGTTTGTGTGAAACTTCGTTGAGTGCTAAAAGTTTAAAATTTTGCATGGGGGTTCTTTTTTGGACCTAAAAGGCGAGTCTATTGCAAACTACGAGGCACTCTTTCAAAATTTATTAAGACAGTAACTGTCCAACCCGGAGATCCACCCAAGACCTCGAGGTTCCAAAATGGCACTTTTACCAAGTACCATGCGAGTGAAGCCGCTGGCGGGTCAGCTAGTAATATTATATTTGACAAGTTAATAACAGTAAAGTCTCATACATAGAGTGAACCTTGCATAGCAAAAATATAACTCAAGGCCTGATAGATGTTGCACTATTAATGCCAACCTTATGCTACCGCAATAAAAAAAAAACTAAAACCTATGAGATGAATTGACTCGATGATATCTAGATTATGTATAAATAATATAGTAGGAAAATATGTTGTAGCTCTAGTAGTATGGAATTTTTCGTCTATACGCTCGTCGACGAGCTCACCGATGTCAAATATTTAAGAAATATCGCCCTTGAACATAAGTTTGATTTGCCAACGTTCCTTGTCATCTCGTCATTTGTTTCACGGATGTTGTCGAAGATGCAACGATTTTGCTCTTAGAGAATCGCATGGCTGTAGTCTTGCTCATCTTGCTTGTGCTTGCGATTGCTAAACAAGACTTCTTTAGTCTCGTTCACTCGGGAATTTAACTTACCTGGATGCCTAGATGCCTAAGCTTTCATTCATCTATTCATGCATGGGTAGGGTTTGTCTTGGTCTCCGACAAAAAGATTCTAGTCTTCTAGTCTAAGTAGAAGTCTTGGTCTGTCTTGTTGCCAATCATCGAGTTTAAATACAATTATTCTATTCAAATTACAATTAACAATAATTTATTACTTTTAGTCGATTTGTAGGATTTATTACTTTTAGTAGGAGGACCGACGACCTCGACAAAACCGCGGGGAATCGCTGAATGTAGGAAGCGAGTAGCCGGTCCAAGTGGCGTTCTATGAGGGAGGCATATGTTCAGCAGTGGACGTCTTCCGCCTGATAATGATGATGATGATGATGAATTTTAGTCGGGGTTCATCTTTTACCCCTTTTTAAATTGTACGAGTATGTTTAATATGTTTAAATAAATCTCTTTATCTACATGGGCGGCAGTTGGATACATAGTGACTCCAAGATATGCCCACAACATTTTCCTAAAATAATTTATAAATTTATTTTTATTGCATTTATAAATATAGGTTTCCGCAAATAGGGTTTTATACCCAACACGTAATATCTCTGTGCCAGTATGAAAAATGTCCTAGTTTCACAATTTACTGATTACCATAGTGTCTGACTTCATGTTTTTTCTCAGAGGTGGACAACTGACACCGGTGTTCCGATAGGTAGGACCTGCAAGTGCAATCTTACTTTTGTTTTTCTGTTTCTACCAATAGCCCAGTTTTCGTTTTAATTCAATTCGTCAATCATATCTGGAGTTTGGTAACATTGCCGGTTGATTTCTCGCTATTTACCCAGATTACTCGGTTTTTTTCGACGGTTGCGCCAATATTTTCCGCATGGCTGCTGGTGGCATTGGCGCCGATTCAACTTTTTGCCGCCAAAACCACGTCGCTTAAGGTCAGCTAAAAACTATATTTTCAATATAACACATTTTTCAGTGACATAATGGTATAATGAAATGTAAAAAAAAACTCCATGGATTTACAGTTATAAAAGCAATTGAACACGTGATTGACTTGTTTTGTTGTATACAATCCGTTGACTATTTCTTGAAGATTGATTCAAACCACAATAGAGCACGTACCGACCAAATTCTTACCAAGTCGCAGAATAAAATAAAAGGCGGACATTTTACAAATTTCTTTAAAAATATAACATTATAAGTATAAGACTAAGTGTTTCTTTTTACCGTAATCTTATGAACATACTGTTTCAGAATCTGAAGCTATTAGACAAATTATATGAGAACGATACGGCTATCAAAGGGTTAGTCCAAGTTTAAAAAACCTCATTGTCTTTAGTAAGAGCTTTTTTATTGTTGTACGTATCTATGTATCAGTATTACATATATAACGTACCTATTCGATATCTCTACATACTTCTTAACTAAACTCTACCAAATATTCTACTCTACCTAATTCTAGTAGAGTATAACGATACGCGATACCTTTGACTTTTAACTTTACCAAACCTATAATCTGAAACTCAATACCTACGATAATTATAAGAGCATACCCTACCTACTCTTAGTAGGTAGGGTAGAGATAAGATCTCTTATCTCTACCCTACCGATACTTTCGGCTTCACATTCTCCCAACACTAATCTGAAACTCTATCTTTTCAGTTTAGTAATACATAAGACACGTTAAGTCTAAGATAACTCTAATACTCCACTTATTCCTAATAGAGTCGAAATATATGCATAGCAACGAAAAGTGTTTCAAATTTATTAATTTATTCATTAGTATTTAATAATCATAAATAATCGATTATAAATCGATTTATTTCAGGATGCACGTTTGTCCAATTACTGCAATTCCTTGTGGCACATCAAAGCGTCAAATCGAGACGTAAATAATCGATTCGGAAGCTGTTAATCGAATGTTGTCAATGTAATTAAAATACACTGATTTTTTGCACATTGTTAAGAAATTGTGTAAACAAACATGCAGTTATTGCTTCAGATAAGTGTGTAAAGCGTGTACTCAATTAAAATATTCAATAAAATGTACATTTGTGAATCATCGCACTAGAAATATAAATGGATGTCTGTTTTGATGTTTGTATGTTTCTCCCTTTTTTATGTCACGAATACTGAACTAATTTGCTAAAATTTGTAACCGCGGTATAAGAATATAAGTAATAGCGTAGTATAACGTTTATACATTTATATTCCTGCACTATGTGGTAACACCACAGTGTTGTTGGAAGCATGGCCACATAAGCATAAGCATGGCCGCAGTAACACATCACAACATCAAAGACAACAGGTCAGGAATCAAATCTGGAACGCTGTGCGCTTTGAAGGCACTACCACTGAGCTTACGAAGATGCCGTACCATTAGGTAGCTTGGTTTTTTCTTTGAAATAATGTGAATGTCATGTGACACGCGTACGAGACCGTGTGGCAAAACTTCAAAACGTTTATCATATCACTAAGTAATATGACTAACAAATCTATCAACTGTTCTGAATGATGTTGCGTACCTAGAACGATAAGCTATAAACTCTCTGTGACCCTGCTCTGGGCTCGTTACCCACTGCGTATGTTGGAAAATTTTATGACACTGGTTTCCACACTTTTCTCTCTGTGTATCTGGATGTTGGATAAGTTGATGACACTGGTTTCCACACTTTTCTCTCTGTGTGTCTGGATGTTAGATAAGTTGATGACACTGGTTTCCACACTTTTCTCTCTGTGTGTCTGGATATCGGACATGTTGATGATAATAGTTTCCACACTTTTCTCTCTGCATGCCTGGATATTGGTCATGTTGATGATACTAGTTTTCACACTTTTCTCTCTGTGTGTCTGGATGTTGGATAAGTTGATGATACTTGTTTCCATACTTTTCTCTCTGTGTGTCTGGATGTTAGATAAGTTGATGATACTAGTTTCCACACTTTTCTCTCTGTGTGTCTGGATGTTAGATAAGTTGATAACACTAGTTTCCACACTTTTCTCTCTGTGTGTCTGGATGTTGGATAAGTTGATGACACTGGATTCCACACGTTCCTCTCTGCATGCCTGGATGTTGGACATGTTGATGACACTTGTTTCCACACTTATCTCTCTGCAAGCTTGGATGTTGGGCGAGAAACCCAACAGGAGGGTTATTGCCCTGTATGTATGTATGCATGCATGCATGCATGTATGTATGTCTGTTCCTAACTACTCAACGGCTCGACCGATTTCAATAGATGATACGTCATTAGATTCGTCTTGATAGCGCGAGTGTCACCACTAGGTACATTTACCCAACTGAGTCGAAGCCTAAAAAGGGTCTTTTTGCGCTTTAATATGCGTCCATATCGTGGTCGGGTAACTAATATTTAATTATTTTTTTATTACTCGTGCACACAGTGCTAATACATTACAGTTTGGAGACAGAATACTGAAACTTAACGTATTTGTCGTGGCGGATTTTTTCTCCGTAGGCCGATGCAACAATTTACGAGAATATTCCGAGGTCAAAATAGCAACATTATGTGATCATCGGAAGAGTAAAAAGATGTGCTTATATAACTAAACAATGATAAACAGTTGAAATGTTATACCAGATGTAAGTTTTATGTACAAAAAAGTGAGATAATGTTGATATTAATAATTAAACATGGCACTTGGTGACTTCTTAATTCGCACGAGTAATGATAGCGATTGTACATTGCAAATGTTACGTTAGAATTTATTTTATTTTATTATTCTCTTAGGTTGTGACGAGCTGTAGTGTTGTCTAGTGGTTCAGTGCATTTGTTTCTGTTTGAAGTGGTTGAAAGGATATAGAACGTAATGCTGGATTATTTCGATTTTGAGGTAATAAGGTGTTGTATACTACGAAGAAAATTTCTTCGTAGGTTGTATATCAGATAATATGGTACATTAATTTTGGGCTTAACAGTATATAGGATCACGTACGAAGTGTTTGAAACTTCAGTAATGTAGTCTTACTTACTTATATTATAAAAAAACTTTAGATTAAACTTTAGAAACTGCGTTTTTATATGTTTAAGGTTTTTGTTTTATTTTAGTAATTTATATTACTAATTTGTATGTTTTATCTATAAGTATATATTAGTACGAATACAAATTATATCAAGATGTTTTAAATGTTACTGAAGTTAAGAAAACCTTTATTGTGGATTTTTTTATTATATATCTACTCTAAACTACGAGATTTTTTTTAAATTTTCACACAAACATAAGAAACATTTGCATAAATATTAATCGCAGAAAAGTATTCGGTAGGTATTCCGATACCCAGAAGGGTATGGTTTATTTCTTTAATAAAAAAAACAAAGTTCTCCCTTTTTTTTTTCACTATTTATATTTCAAAATACAAACATGTTTTCTATGTTAAGACATCACTGTCAGCCGTCAGTTTCATAACTTTGATTTAAAAAAAATTAAAGCGTTTTTGATAGAACTATCTTCAATCAAAAATGAATACGGTAATTTGAGCTTGTTTTTTAATTCAATCATACGTCTCTTACGGGTCACGCTTGGCGTGACAGGATTTTTAAATGCACCAATAATGGTGCATTTAAATGCGTATAAAAGCAATAACTAAAAAAAAACTAGCTTTATTGCAGGCAATAATCACCCTTACGGTATCGACATTGCATTTAATTCAATATTAAACAGTAGTTTTATATTTTAATAAAGAAAATGTCTTTATAAAATTGTGGTCTGCGTCTAACCGCAAAGATGTGAACCTAATGAATATTGTTATAACTAAAGACTCACCACTTACGATATTTGGCTAATCCTACTAATATTATAAACGCGAAAATTTGCATAATATGTACTATGTTACTCTTTCACGCTCAAACGGCGGGGCCAATCTGTGTGAAATTTGATATGGAATGGAGGCAGATGAGGCGCTGGATTAAAACATAGCATACTTTTCATCATCATCACTATTACCATGCGGGTGTAACCGCGGGGCGCAGCTAGTAATACAATAGTTTTCTTAGAAAGCATACTACGAGTCCAAAAATTTAATGAATGAAATATGAATGAAATAAGTTTATTGTGGCAAAAAGAACATGAACATTAATAAATAAACAGTTATTGCCACAAAACGGCCTCCACTCAGCATAATGCCGGCTGAAGCAACCAGCGCTGATCTTCCGTAGAAGCCGTCCGGTGACATCACGGATCAATTGCAATGTGTGTCGTTTAAAAATGAACTACACTACATACATAAAGCTACATTTATCCAACGAAATGAACCTACATAGTTACTACTACGTTAGTACTATATAAATATATCAGAAAGAAATAGTTATTACTAATTTCGATTGCAAAAAATCGCAGGCATATATTGGAAACTCTTACTGCCAGTAAGAGTTTTACCATCCATAAAAATCATCGACATCAACTCAAAAGAATGACACAATATAATGATATAGTAACATAATGAGCCTTGACTCAATATCGCCTTTAAGCTACGAGTAGTAATAAAAAAAGTAAAGTATTTAGCTCCACTGTAAATTTCACAACACACTGAGGTGACAAAATTATCAATCACATACTTTTATTATTGTATTTCAAAAAGTTGGTATTTAAAGCTAAAATATATTTCTTAAATAGCGGAAATATTTTTAAATCGTTAATTTAAACTTAGTTAATTAGCCTGTTAATTTATTACTAAAGTTACCTTAAAATAGTAACATCTACTTTCTTGACTTAGTTAAAATACGTAATAGAATAGCGTTACTTGACTTAATTAAGTTAAAATATCTAAACAGAAAGTTCAAAAACAGGGCGTTTCCTCGAAACTTACGAAAAAAGGAAATGACAAACGGCTTTCATTTCGCACCCGCAAAGCTTTCATGAAATTAATCTCGGGTCGCAAAAACTATGCCTTATTAGAGACCCTTAGGACAAACCCTAAAACCCTTAGATAAACAGGGGATGTATGGCCACGATTTATAATAATTTTAGGATGGCAAAAACGGCGGCCGGCGAACTGCGGTGCGGTTTTTTGTCTCCCTTTCAAGTTTTGTTAGGGCGGATTTTGTCATTCCTTTTATGATTTTAAGAAAATTAGTTTTCGTGGATATTAATGAATCTTCAGCTTAAGGTTTGCTCTCTTATTGTTTTATCAGTCCCTTTAATAATGTTACCATAAATATCAACATATCTAATTGTACCTACGTGATCAATTTTCTAAAAAAGACTTCGCCATCATATTGTCCTCACTCACACTATTAATACACAATATGTATGTAAATGGATCATTATTACTACTTTAAAGACAAATTTTTGAACCAATTTAAATGTTTTTTTTTCTAATTTTTATAGGTTGTATCCTGGTACCTGGAATACAATTATAAATAAGCGATTGATCTCGAACATTTTTTTCCCGTGCAATAGTATGTTTAGGCGCGTGCAGAGCCGCGAGACGCAACTAGTATTTTATGAAACAAATTTTAAGGAATTTAGAGCTGATCGATATGGAGACCAACCAAAATAATGCAACATGGAAACAAAATAAGGAAGATTAGGTTGGTAATACTGAACTGCCTATATTTTTCTCGTATGTATATATCAAATGTTATCAATATGAACTTTCACGTAATCTGAAGGCCAGTCAGTCAATGTTCCGCTATCACAATAATTCAGAATACAAGTAACTTTCCATCTAAAATACAAATGACGTTGATCTAGAACCTATGCCTTTAAACGACATAAATAACGTCTTCAATACATAGGGGCATACATTTATGGACATAAAGAATTGTGACAATTACAGATCTTAAAAAGTATGCCAGTGGCGACAATAAGTTTGCTCTTAAAAATTACATCAAATATGTCTGAAGCTCACCCCTATATATTACAAGGGGTGTTAAAGTTGACCGGTACTTTATAATGACAGTTATCTTGATACCCTTCTCATGTCACATGGATATGACATACACGGGTAATCTCCATGAGCATTTGTACCTTTAAAACATGGAAGTTTTTTTTTCAAATATGACTAAATGTATTGCAAAATTAGGATAATAATATGACTTTAACACATTCTGGGTTGATAACCTCTTGAAGCCTAGCTACAGCCAGAGGAGTGACAGTATGTATATAGAGATAACATCGCATCCTCAGGAGAAAAAATAGTCCTTAAATTCGGAGGCTGAGGGATTATAATACCCATATCGACTTTTTCCATCAATCTTTGGCCCTTTGCCTGGTTCTTAAAGGAGTCCCGTAGATATCTACATTAGAAGTTACTATCAGCATTAAAATCTACTGTCTGTTTCACCTTACACGCTATAACGACTCTTTATGTTCATGCTTAGTGGTCCTTCAGTATGTATTATAATAATTAATTAAGATCGTCCATCATTACGTTTCCATTTACAGTTATGGGACTTAGAGAATTCTCGGGGGTCCATTTTGGTTAAACGGGTTGATCGGAGACCTTTTGGAAATAGTAATTTAAGCCCTAGCGGAAACATTCTGGTTACTACGATCAGTATGTCTTTGATATGGCCTACATGGCTATTATGCGAAGACAGATATCATGAGACGAGAGGCAACACCAGCAGTACAAATTAGTGTCTAGTTAGTATGTCTTCTCCTCTTCTTCGGGTCTTCTTCATACAAATGTATTCCCCAGATTTATTCTCTGGATATTGGCACTAGTGCACATATTTATTATATGATTTAGATATTTATATCTGGCATGTGTCACACAGTGAATCATAAATCTAAGAAAATTAAACGATATCAATGACATTCATAGTTAGTTTTCCCGCTTTCCTCGAATAATAATAAAAATAATTAAGTAGGTTCTAGTTTAGCTCTGCTATTGATTCGGGCTATTTACGTTATATACTGTATTATTTAATAGTATAATTAATTATGAATTTTCTCATACTATCTACTACTATTAACAATATATTTATAATTTTAATTGTGTACATAAGAATAAAGGTTAATAAAACTCTTGTGAGATCAATTATAAAACTGAATTTTGATAACAGGTGATTTTAAACCAACATTACTAATTTTCACGGTTTATGATTTTAATTAGTTCCGTGAGGATTATTCATTGTTTACTATATAATTCTAGTGTAGTTTATTAACTTCCTATTTTAGAGTAAGGTTAAAAATAAACGTTTTCAAATAAAACAGGAATCTGTCCAAGTCCGCTAGGATGATATTATAAGACAATAATGAATGACAATTATGAAAGAACACTCTTATGGTTTCGCAGTACAGGACTTAAAACTTTATATGACATTGAATTTCAGCCACTACATATACTATGCGTATATTGCGTATATCTTAGGATGTGTGACAGGGGAATCCCTCTCTCCACCCACGTCTAAGCTAGTTAAGTTTATTAGTGTTGTGTGGTTTTGTTCCCATGCGAGTAAATTGCAATCTACTAATGCACAACTACATACTTCGGACTGCTTCTGACAATTTCTAATACAATAACTTTGTGTTGTCTGACCTTAGGAATAAAACACGAGACCTCGAATCCAGCTCAACGCATAACTCACTGGTTAACCATGATTCTTAATTTTTTTTTTAATAATAACTGACACTGTTATCTCCAATAGACATTTGTAAGAAAACACTAACAAATGTGCCTTTAATTGTCTTAGCGAATAAATACGCTTAATATTAAAATAATTATTTCATAGTTATCTTCTGTATACACTATGTGATTAACGTTGAATATTTGAATCTTATTTGATGCCAAGAAACATTATATCAAACTCTTGAAATAAATAAAACCGGAATAAGTGTTGACCTTGAATTCTAACAGACGCTGTTACTAAGTAACGTAATGCATTTCCCAAAAGGCTTGTCTAGTTAATAGTTTCATCATGTTTCATGCTATTTCTTGCTTCAGTTTTTGCCTGATCCATAATTAACGTCGTTTGTGCATCAGTAAATCACTTACATGCACGTGGATGAATCGATAAACAAACTTTTTGCTATGTTTTGACGTTTGCTTTTTGCATCTTTTGATAAATTACTCATGTCTATTCTGTTTATTATTTTCGTTCCGGTAATTAAGCCGTAAATCTGTATTTACCTTTTGCATTAACTTCGTGATAAGATTGTTATTAGTTTTTATTTCACTTGCTTTAATCGATTTAGGTAGTCTTTTGAAGATATCGTTCGTCATTAAGAAGGAATCATCGCCAAGCAGAAGGTTCTCTCCGGTGATTTGCCATGGATTCTTTTAGAATCCTTCACGAAGTCCTATTAAACTCGCCTCGAGTTTCCAGTCGTGCCATTTAATAGTGCCACAAACTTTAATTATGTTCGGACTGTGACCAATCACGTTCGTGCTTGGATCTCACAAGTCATGCAACGTGCTACCGTGTCCTACAGCTTCTATTTCATCACCATTTTATATCCGAAAACCACCTTTATAGGCTATGTATTTAAGTTTAGAGTTGATTGAATTATTGACATCACTAAAATCATTTTCTAAGGTACATTGTTAAAGGTGTGATGATGCAATCTAGATCGTATTCTACTAGATATTGAGATGAGTATCGCCTCTCGCTTGAACAAGTCGTGCTTCATCAGTAGGTTTTGGAAGGACCGCGAGGTTTCATTGTTGGGTGAATAAAACGTATCGCCGTAGATGACGCGACACTTTTCGTTCAGAAACTAATTTGAAGCATCACAATGAATGTCGATGGTGTACCGAAACTTTTGAGAGTGCCGCTGTCCTCTAATAGCTTGCATTGTTGGCACGCGTATTGAAAGATTTAAGAAACTCAGATTAAGTAGTCTTAAAGTAGTAAGAAAGTAAGTAAGAATTGAGGAAGCAACAGTGCCAACAGCGCGTGAAAAAATCCGTGAAGACGGCATCCTGACTTTATTGCCGGAAAAACAGATTTTTACTTAGCTAAGAGTGACGTATAATTAGTTCCGGCTGCTCTCGGATATCTTGCAGGGCCAAAAAAATAATAAAAAAAATTATATCCCCGATCAAATTGTTACAATATTATTTCGTCAAGCGTATTAATTTAAAAACATTCTAGCTTATTAAATTAAATAAATCCATTCGTACGCTACTGTCTTATGCACATCAGGTACTTTTGCATCAGACAAACATTAAATTATTCAGAACGGTCACGTATTGTCTAAGCAACATTAGAATAGCATGGCCTTGATAATAACAGTTTTGTATTTTCGTTCCAGGTTTTCGGGTCCAAGGCGGATCTCCAACTTCACACACAAATCCACCTCCGCGAGGCAAAGCCCTACCGCTGCACGCAGTGCCCCAAGGCGTTCGCGAATTCTTCCTACTTGGCGCAACACTCACGCATTCATTTAGGAATAAAACCGTACAGATGCGAGATCTGCCAAAGGAAATTCACGCAGTTGTCTCACCTGCAACAGCATATCCGCACGCATACAGGAGACAAACCATACAGATGCACCCAGATCGGCTGCACCAAGGCGTTTTCCCAGCTTTCCAACCTCCAAAGCCACAGCCGTTGCCATCAGACCGACAAGCCGTTCAAATGCAACTCCTGCTACAAGTGCTTTACGCACGAGAAGGATTTGCTGGAACATATCCCTAAGCATAAAGAATCGAAACATTTAAAAACTCACATCTGCCAGTATTGTGGTAAGAGCTACACCCAGGAGACGTACTTAAGTAAGCATATGAATAAGCACGCTGAGAGAGCGGATAAGCGGCCGCCAATTTCCGCTTTAGGACTGAGTGGGTTGAACAGGTCGCTGGGTGCTGCGGCTCCAACAGCTGTTCCATTTGGAGATCACCCTTACTGGCCTAAGGTCAGCCCTGACTCAGCTGCTCACATGTCTGATGAAGGTGGCTATCATCAACAGAGAGAAGCTGAGGAACATCATGAGCAGCAGCTACAGCACCAGAGAGCTTTGTTTGCGCAGCACGAGAGTCAAGATGATCGGATTCAGCCTCCAGTGTCGTCTGCTGCAAACTCTGCCTTCACGCCAATCAATTCGATGGCTCCGCATTTAAATGGACTTTCACACCATACCGCGTTGCCCACACGGCCGTATCTCTACGACCCACTGCATTTCCAACAAGGGAAACAGCAGCCTAACTCCTTTCCCAACCAGTTGATATCGTTGCATCAGATCCGGAACTACGCACACCAACCTTCGGCCCTGCTGCCCGCAGAGCACATTCTTCCCCACGCGCTGTCGCACAAAGACAAACAGTAACTTGCCCTTAAGTACATTTACTTTAGTACTTACCATGGTATTACTAGTATATAAAGAAAAAGAAACGAAATATTTAGAATCTCGCTCTCGAAGACAGTGGTATTATAAATACGGATTGGTACTATTGTTTAGTAAAACGACTTTACATGTTAGGAAATACTTAAATTGATATCTTGTATGAATACTCGGATTTTTCTCGGTAGATAATAAAATTTACTGGGTATTATTGTGATCTTTAATGATTATTGTACGATTTAAGATTGATATTCTCAAAAAGCAAATGTCTGAGCACAGTTCTTCCAAAAGCTTGCCCGTTAATTTGATTTATACCTAAATTTGCAATTTATTATTACTTATTTTAAAAAATTGTAGTAATATTTTATAATTGACGATTGTACTTATGATAAGATAGAATTTGAAATAATTAGTTTTGCTTTTTCGGTAAATCAATCTTCAATACGATCGGTAGCGTAGCAATAATGCTAAATGATTATTTTAATTATTTCTGAGGCATAATAAACCAGTGATATTTAAAGTACCCAGTCAGTAGCAGCTACAATTATAATAAATAACCAAAACTATAATTTTAAAATTTATACGATGTAAAATTATTTGTTAATACTTTAGAGCAGATTAAAAAATATTGCATAATAATATTATAATTCTTAAGTAAATAATACCACCACGAAATTCAGATTTCGTAAGGTAGACATTTCTCATGTTCGAAATCTTTTGTGAGACTGCATTTTCTCTGTTATTAATATAAAATAAAATAGTACACGTATTATATACAATTAATAATAAAGTTCCTGACAAAACAAAATCAAATAGCTAATTCATGTCCGTAAATTCCTGCAATCTAAGTACGGCGAGATTGACGATGAACGTTGAACATTTTTGTGTAATGCAACGATATACCTACAAAGTGAGCATCTATCTGCTATCTATCTATTTCGGAAAACTGTTTTATGCGAAATTGGTATTGAGTCGTCCGTCACCTTAACTAGTATAATCATTTCTCACTTCAGTTGCATTTTATGGTTTACTATAAGATTACCTGTACTAAATAGATCTCTTAATTCATCACATTTTTCACTCAGTTCCTACTTAGATCATATATTATATTTTTTTTAGCTTTACATCACTGTCACGTACAAATCGTACAAGCACTTTAAATTATTCTTTTGTATAGAAAATGTCGTCTTCCTTCAGCATTTTAATGATCAAAAATTAAGTTAATTATTTTTAAGCTTTTCTGAAGGTTGAATATATTTTCTTGAAATAAGTATATAATTTCTCTTTCCATTTGTATATTTGTTGAGCGGCCAAATTATCTTGTTCTTGTTGCAACATTTGGTACGGAAAAAATGCGCGGTTTTGTACATATTTTGTAAATACAAATTTTTTGAGAAATCATATTTTTTTCTGTTTACCTTTAATCTAAAGCTTATGTGCTCAAATATAGTTATAATGTTTTAGGGAAGATCCAAAAATTGTGGATTGGTGATGCAAACATTTAAAGTACTTAAACATTTATAACTACTAAACTTTGGCCTGTGTTTCGGATCAACGAATCTTTTGACTTATTTCATGTATACGATCAAGTTATTGTTAAATTTACTTTTTTTTGTTTAATCAAAGTAGCGTTTGCGAGAGAGGGTGTAAACAAATGTGATAGGATCGGGGTAGAACGAATATTTTTGGAGGAACGTATAGGTACTTTGTCCTATTTTTTTGCTATTGATCTTTTATTAGTTACTTATACATTGTTAGGTTGTGGTTATTGATTCTCGAATTAGAAATCGAAATTGTCACAAAGTTAGCCAAATGCTAATGTTAAGTTCTTTGTACAAAACTTTTTTGTTTTTAAATAGTGTAACAATAATGGCAATACTTTAACTCTTCCGAATTGTTGTTAAATAAAAGTTAGTGCGTGCACTTTTAATGTATAAATGTAACATGACATTGAGCCAAGATTTTATCCAAAATTTTATAAATTCCTTTGTATTTAAGGAAATTTAAATCGCCAATATCTCTCTATTGTAAGTAGAAATGTGATATTGTAATTTGTTTTTTTTTATTAAGTTAAGTGTAAACTTATTATAATTAAATAAATATTTTTGTAAGTAATTTTCGTTTACGTTAGGTTTCGCTTTGTCTAGCATTCTCGGTTAAGATATAGATCGAAGTGAACAAAAACATTTTTTTGTTACTTAAAATCGATTAAAAACTAATTACAATTATGCCAAGAATTAAATTTGTGTTTCTCTTTCTTCATTTATATCAACCGTTACAAAATTATAAAATAAATTGTGTAGTTTAGAAATGGTATACAAATAAAACAACTATTGAGAACTTTTTCCTTTTATTCAGTTAACAGTCGCAATACATTATAATAAAATCTTAAAATAGGTATTTACAATATATGGGGTCATTCTACCTACGTAGGTAAAACACTTCATACTCAAACCATACAAAAATTAGAAAGCAAGTACAAAATACTTAGATAAATAAGTAACGGCATGATAAACTTCACAAAAGAGTGTCAGATTTCTTATTCAAAAGTTGTGAGTATATAAGCTATATCAAAAATCTGACTCAGTTTTTATCAAACTAAACATTGAAAGCGAATTGTAAAAAGAGATCCTCTGACGTTATGCTTTTACTGAAAAAAGACGTAGAAGAAACTCTGAAATTATAGAAAAGTGAATTCGCTAAAAATGTTTGTCAGTAAATCATGCCAACACTTCTTACATTAAAGGGAATACTTCAAATTAATACTTTATATGTATTGTCATTTAGTCGCCCTAAAAACTAAACGAGAATCATATAAAACATCCTAAAAACCTAGTACATGATGGGAATGTCATTAAATATTCCAAGTTTTATCAAAATCAATCCAAAGACGTTGTTTAATCGAATCAACCATAATGACATTGCCATTTGTACAAGAAGTATTAGAATCTACAATGTTAAAAGAGAAAATGCTTTAGATGTATTGAAAAACATAGAGAAGACAATTAACCATATGGTATATTTGAATGTTTACATGAAGGAACAAGAAAAACAATAAACACAAATGAGAAAGCAAAAAGATTTGACGTAGGTACCTAGAGATCATTTTGGCGATTTATGCAAAGTCTTTTTGCATTCTCATAAATAAATAACTAAGCGTAATCACTATTTGAACATCAAATACAGAGTCGATACAAAGAAATGAAAATAAATACCATACTAACAATAATCAGTTGAGTGGGATGTAAAACTCAGTATTTGAAGATCAAACAGTGTTCATTAGAACTATAAAAGAAAACTAATAAATCACCTAGTTAAATAGAGACAGCGTATATAGACTTCAAAGTTACGTAGGTATATTGCATATTAATTTCAATCAAGTCAACATAACAAAGGAAACGTCACAAGAAGTCTTAACAAATTGAGTACTTTTATATCACTACCAATCTTAAGACCTTTTTCTTATCAAATCGTTATCTGTTATAACGAGTTGACTAGATCTACTGCTAGAATTTAAAAAAAAATTAAATTGACTAGATTTCACGTAAGATGGCGATGACATTTCACTAAGATGAGGATGATAGCATAATAATAATAATTAAAAATAAATAAATTTAATATGAATTCCATGGATTGAAATAAATATAAAATATTAAAATGAAATTACATACGCTATCATTACTAGTACAGGCTTAGACTTCAACCTTGTAAGGGGATCCAGGGATGTGTTCATCACCCCATTTAACAATGACAATGTAGTCTCCCCTATCTCTGACCACGTACCAGCACTCATAGTTGTTCTTTCCTTTGTGCTTGAGCTGAACTTCGTCACAAGGGCCTTTAGGTCCGTAGATACCTACGTAGAGGATGTTAGTACCTGAGGAGAGACGATAAATAGAGTTATAGTAAATCCCACACTCTTTTAAAAGGTAAAGTTATGTAAAAGGTAAAGTTTAAGTATACTGTGAAGTCGTAGTAATCCATGTTTAAGCTAAATTGAAGGCACGATATATTTCCTCATACCCTATTTCAAAGTGAAAAGCCTGTGTGAATGGTAAATAATTTAATGCTGTAAAAAATGTTTTATTTAAAGTATTTACGTTATATCATTTATTTTTATTGGATATAAAGGAACTTAGTATAATAATGTAACTACTGCTTCCTCCACGGAAAACTACTGACGCTGGTAAGTCAAATTTCATAAATCAAATGGAGAAAGAACCTTTAGAATTATGAAGTAAATTAGGGCAGATAATGTTGAGCAAAATGATGAATAAATATTGTGATGAGTCCTCTTTAAACTGACGTTTCCACTCAGTTGTCACTAAATCCTTTGAAAACTGTGTGGTTGCAAGATTTTAGTAGTGCATATATCTTGCAAAATATAATTAAGGGATAGATATTGTGATATATCAAATTCAAACTGATGGTTAAGAAGTTGCAAGCCAACTCCCTTGATAGTAACTACTTTTAAAAACCTTAGGTATGGCTGGAACATATAAACATACAAATGGAAAACTGAACACTGGTAACTGGCAGGACTAAGTGAAGAACTGGCCATTTTTGCAAGCTGTTAGGGTTATAGACAAACGTCGTACAATTTTATTATATCTACGTCGTGACAGAGATGTGGTTCCGCTTAATTATATTAGCGTCCCGCCTGCCCATGATAGTTGCAGTGCAACTTAGACCTCAGTGCTACCTAAATCTGTTGGATTCAAAGTTTTGCACAGCACCACACTGTGATGGTCACTCCGATCGCCTAGAATTTACTTGCTACAGTGTGATTTAATCTAATTTTATCACTTCACACTACAGTTTCAAGAAACAATATCTTACATGACGAAAATGAACACTGTTAGAAGTTTCCAGTCACCAATTACAGAAGGGTCCAGTAACCAAGTAATATTACCTGATTTTTTGTACTCTCAAGTGATGAGTCAAGAGATGAGGCAAATCATGCGCCTGATGAATTACTATACCTGCACAGTGGTGGCAGTGCCACTCAAAGCTTATCACTTAAGCTTTGTGTGGCTATGCATTGAAGCCTTGGTCTCTTGAGTCTCATGGGCTCAGTCATTTTGGTATGGTCTTAAAGACGTGGGCTCGGTTCCTTGTATTTTATATATGATTTAGGCTTGCACCAAATATTATGACAATTCAACATCAGGAATTAAATTTTCTGGACCAGATAACGAGAGCTGTTATAATATGTAATACAGATTCTAATATTATTTATCGACTTACCAGCATCACCAGCATGAACCGTGAACTGGTTGTGCTTGTTTAAGTACGCTTTCTTCAAACCCATGCCTTTGCTGGTGACCTTCGATGCATCTGATTTGAAGTTGGGAAGGACAGGTCCTTGTTTCATGGCGCCCTTGGCTACCTTCTGAACGGTCTCCACTGTGACTGAGGAAGTTTCTTGAGCACCGATTTCAGCGAGGTTGTTACCTGTTAATAATTTATATATCTTATGTAATAAGAAAGGTACAACGAATCGTATTTTTTTTATGAGATGTTAATGTTAAAGCACAAAAGTATTTTTTTAAAAAAATATTTTTGTCAGTCTGTCTGTTCTCGGATACAGGTCGTATTTTTCAACGGAGTTAGACGAAAATTGGCACAAGCTCCTTGATTCACAGATGATTCTGTGAAAAAAAGGTTCTCTCGTAATAAATATTCAGTGGTGCTTGTTGCCAAATCAGGGTTAAGACGCGGTCCAATCCCAATTTTAAAATAATTGAAGATGCTTTACGTAAGGTTGAAAATCGCTTGTTAGAATGGACGATGTAATGCGAAAATGCGTTGATTTTGTACGTTGTCTTTACATTTTTCGATATATACTAACACAATTGAAAAAACTGCTGGTTATTACTTTAGTACTATACGTTGACTAAGTATTACCTAAAAAAATATAGTGTTATCTCTGAAAATTCTGAGAGTTTGGACATGAAAGTTTATTTTTGTGGACCTATTCAGGATTTATTTCTGCTGAATGAGAGTTATATTTATGAACTCTATTCGGTTATTACTCTTTTCCTATTCCTTTTCTAACCTTAGTATTTTTTTCATAATATACTATCTATCTGTTTCGTTACATTAGGTGTTTAAAAATTCAGCTTTTTCTTTAATCAGGGTACGAGCGCGCCTTAAGACAAATTAACAAAGAAAGAAAATGGATACACTTTGTATAAATTCGAAATGCGATATCCGCAAATTCGAGTTGTATCACATGATTTCAGATGACCAAAAAGTAAGTTTTAATTTATTACTTATCAATATTATACTCTCGACAAACGCCTCACTTTTTACCATAGTGTTCTATGGTAATAATAATCATTAGTATATTCCTATAACCTTACATTTTTCAAGAGGGCAGTTTTTATTATTTCTATTAGTCTCTAGTTGTGATCTGATGCTAATGTTCTGCAACAGTAGATAATTAAGCTGCTAATTGTTAGTAGTCTCTAATTGAAATGTTGCATTTAACCTAACAATATGTAACATCCATAATGTTTTATCAGTAAAGATGAATTACTTCTTTTTAAAGTATGTAACAACAAGTCAGATTTAAACATACCCTGAGCCTCAATTTTGAACGGTGATCCGACGATGTGGTGACCGTTGTACTTGACACTCATGTAGTAGAAACCAGGCGCCAAGGGTGTGTAGCGCACCTGGAAGTATTCGACAACCTGACAAATATGTTTCAAACAAGACACAACCGAAACATCTTCTACGCTTTTCTAGAAACAATAATAACGCGATAGTAATGTTCCTAACAGTAAGCTCAAGTGTGGCATAAGAACTTCAGTGTATTGAGTAGTAAATATCGGCAAGATTGCCAGGCATGATATTTTTGCTATTTTCTACCGACTTCCAAAAAGGAGGAGGTACACAATTCGACTGTTTTCTTTTCCGATTTTCAAAATTCTTTTTTGTTTGAAAGCTGGTGCTTCGCGTGTGGTTGGTGTTCCCATGTAAATTTTATCAAATTCGGTCCAGTAGTTTTTGAGGTACACTCCACAGTACATTCATCACATGCAGCAGTACCTTTTGAACTAATGTATACAACTTGCTTGGAAGTAGAATTTGACATTACGGCAATACTCTGAGAGCCTAACATGAATAACTGCGTAAGTGTAACATTACATATCGTTCACGTGAAACAGTACAAACTGTCATTAATCTATGGCAACTATGACACAGTTAACTCATAGTTTGTACGCCGAATTGAAAACTGTTTGTGCTACGGCCTCAATAAAATGGTGGTGAAACGCTAATCTTTTAAATGTATGCAATTATAATATACACCACCCAGGACAGATTCTTGCAAAAAATGCACCTCCTATACACCATGTAAGACATATCCTTCTACTATCATAACTGACTCGATCCCCAAAATTTCTACTAGATCAACAATCATTGTAATGATTTATACTATATTATTTACGTTATAAGCTAATAAGACTTGGTTGGAGTTTTTACATATATACTCGTAGCAAGATCAGCAAGAGAACTAAGAGGATGACAAAGTTGTATACTTGTGTAGATGGACATAACGTAACGTTTCATGAATTTGATAAGATCAAACGGTACCTTGTAACCTTCTTCGACTTCAGTACAATCCATTGCGACCCTAGAAGGTCCATCCATAGTGACGGCAAGGATGCCCTGGCCAGCGTTGCAGGTGTTGATAATAAGGTCAGTTTTTACACCTGTAGTGAAATAAAGTGAGTAACATAACCGATGATATTAACACATGTGAGAGCCCGTTACACATCATTAAAACATTGAGAACAGATCAAATAAAGGTATAATATGGTACCAAATTCATCTTTACATAAAAATTTAGATATTTGTGATTCATATCGGATGATCACCCAGTAGAACAACTTGGTGCCACAGTTTTTTTCCATCAATAAAACACCAAATACTTGTACGTGTTTCCCTAAAGAACGGAGAAAAGAGCCACATCTGTCATTGTTTCAAATCTTACCAGTCTTAACAAGACCAAGACCAGGACCGTGAGCATGGACAGCAGCAGGGTCAGAGTCGTCCTTTCCAACCTGTTGAACAATATAACCAAAGTTATTGGTATACAACAAAATAGGTATTACAACAAAAACAAACATTTTATGAGTAGTTCTCATTCTCTTAAAGTGGGGCGGTGAACATAATGCGACAGCATTGCTTTAACTGACCCAAATATGAACGCTACCTCTGTGTTTTTAGGAAGGACTGTCGAGTATGGTATTGACAGTGGTACCGGTAAGGCTGATCAGGAAGGCAAACATTGAAGGTACTCAGCCAGTTGCAGGCCCATACGGTCACACTAGACTTAGAAGGAATCAGAGAAGCGCTGACCATTAAGTGAAATAGTGCTCAAAGGCTCTACTATCTCCCACTAAAGGGGCTATTATTCATTACGGCTAGCTTCTGCTTGCGGCTACACTAGCTTTGTGTTTGGTGGGCATTACTCAACTCCGTAACGGTGGAGCGGATTCAATAAAGTTTTAGGGTATTTGATAGCTGTTTCTTATATTGTCACGCATGCAAGGATTTTTAAATATAAGTTGGTGATTATCTTCGTACCGATCTAAATCAAGTTGCCAATTTTGCAGTTCTTGTACCTATGCCTTTCAAATTCGTATTTACTAGCTAATATGTGAACTGTGAACGTTAAGTCGTGAGTACCGGTTCCTTTGTCTTTGAAAGGAAAAGAGAAAGCATGAGATTACCTTTATCCTCAACGGAGAAGCCGGTATGTGGATGCCGTTGAATTTGACGTTGATGTTGTGGACTCCGTTCTCACGGGGCATAAACCTGATCGAGTATTGGTCCCCATCAATGTTCTGGATGAAACAGTCGTCGGTCTTGCCCGATGGAGAAATTATCTGAGGAGAGTACACAAGAGTTATTGAAAAGAAAACACGATTGAATAAAAAATAATGATACAATTATTAGGTTCTCGGCACCCAATAGTGCGACCAACGGTCTTGGTCTTGAATATTCTGCCACGATGCACTAGTGCAAAATTATTTTTGTCTGGCTGTGTACGTACTGTAAGTGTTACTGCAGCAAGTGATTACTGACAGAAAAGACAAACCAACAAAGAAAGGCACAAAACTTCAGCACAAAGCTCAGCCGTGCGATTCTCTTATGATTCGTCACATTATGAGATATCGCCCTTGTAATGTTGTTTTTCCAACGTTTCTTGTCATCTCGTCATTTGTTTCACGGATGTTGTCAAAGATGTAACGATGTTTACTCTTAGAGAATCGCACAGCTGGATGGCCCTATCAAGGGTAGGCGTGATTCCTACCATCGGGTGCATGTCTAGCTCGACTACGTCAATAGTACTTGTATAGGACTGCCGACAGAAGTCAAGAAGTCACTTCTGTCGGCAGTCCCGCGACTGCTACTACAGCATGTCGGTTACGCGAAATATCGCTCAACGCGACATTAGAAGACTTTTACTTCAATCCTGCTTCATATTTATATTATTAATGTGAAAGTTTGGATGTATGTGTGTTACTTAATCCCACAGATACACCTAATCTGATTTGGATGAAGTTTTATTCTTTATGATATAGACATATAAATGTATGTATATGATGCACTAGATTAACACAGAGGATGTTTATCATCATTCATCAACGAAACGGATGATACCGCGTTGAGCCGCTAGTATTTTATAAATATCGACGATCACTAGCGCCATCTCTACTAAGAGAAGGTAAAACATCTGAATATCTTTGTTGTTTTATAAACTCACTCACTCGAGAAATTGTATTACACATCATGTTATAGATCCAAAATATTTTGTATAAATAGTGAACATTTTCATTCTCACATCTCTTGAGAAACAAAATTTGCACGCCTTCAAACGTGCAAACTCCTTACAAAATTGACAATGGGATAGACACCCCTCGGTCTATATTGCAGATTAAGTGATAGTTACTATTGCAGGGGTCAGTTGATTTATCGTGTGAACATGACTGTGGTCTGTCCATCTGTATATCAGGATTTATGATAGATCGCCTTAGCCGCGGCTGCGATAGACGTTTATGTGATTTTTGGATGATATTTATGGAAAGAAAAGTTGACTTAGCATTGTCACATACTGGCCGTTGATATAACAGGGTAGTTAATGTTTTATTTTCTTTATTAGTGGACTCGTATGATTGTTCATTTGCCATTCCTCATTGTATACTTGTATCAAGTGAGATGTTTAGTCTTGTACTCAGAGTTTAGTCACAGTTACTTAAATAACTATCAGTGGTAGTAATTCGCTTGTTCAGAACACCAAACTTAACTAGCGAACTATTTAGTATATCATGGTAGTTCTTATTCTGTTCATGCTTAAGTCCAAATTCGTATAATGCTTGCAAGTGACAATTTTTAAATTTGTCGTTTCCGTTTAATTGTGGGTATGTTTAGTGCAAATTTAATCGTCATGCAAGTTTGTGCTCTCTAAACTAAACCAAACTCATATAAAACTACCCACATTTGAATAGAATAATCATATGTTTAGAATTATCATTCTAAGTGTTACAAGAATGTGGATCTTAGTATTAACATAATAAGAACTACCGTAGTTTAGAGGATTTTAGTTTTGTGTACGCACAAGCGAATCAGTACCAATATGTCACTGTCCTGTTTAAGTCATGCTTTAGTAAGGCAGTGGATACATTACTTATTTTTAAGAGCGATTGAGGCGATATTGGCACTAAGTAGTGTGAAGATCTAAATAGGAAATGGTGTTATTTATAACTTTGTATTGAGAAGATGACAAAGAAGTACTATCTATGTAACTAATCTGAGGTGCCTGATATTTTTTCTTAACCAGTCACGACGCATTTCCTGGAAAAGTAGTATGATTTCTGCGAAATCTATTGTATTATTGGTCAAATATGGCGAATGCCGAGTCAACGGGTTAAACCGTCATTGGTCACATTGGTCAATGTTGAAGGTGTGGTCTGAAAACGTCTGGTGTATGAGACACCAGAGTGGCCACTATAGTCTATTCACCCACGGGTTATATGGTTATATGAGATGAAAGCCGCGAAAAAATGTATGAAAAAAAGAACAGTGCCACCTCGCGGTCAATTGCAGAACAAAAATTGACAGCGTCGATTGTGAGTACGCCAATCACAAGTTTAATACGTAGGCGAGATCGATTATCGACTATAGATGACATTTATGTTGCCAACTCATGGTAGAGCTGCTGCATTCTCTTTGCGTGATAGATTATGACTCGCTAGATACGTGTCTGACCCGAGAGAGAGACTCGACGAGATCTCACAGCAGTTAGAAATTGGTCAAATTTAACGTCTCTTGTCTAATTAAGAACTTTATAACAATACATCTATGAGAGCATGAGTACGAGTCATGAATAGATATAATAATACCCAAGAACCGACAAAAAACATTTTTACCCATCACACATCCAAAATCTACCTTGGTCAGTGATCAAACTCCTCTAGAGACCTCTCTGAAGGCGAGTTCACTACCAAGCTAACGGAGTCAATGTAAGCTGTCAGGAGCCGTAAAGAGCGCTTTCTCTAAACCAGATTAAAGTTATCTCTACATATATAAAACAAAGTAGTTACACCAGTTATAATTCAAGTATGGCTGGACCAATTGTTATTCTTTTGTGTTATTTGATTTGTCATATCTCGAGGAAGGACATAGGATACTTTTCTACCCACTTCCAAAAAAGAGGAGGTACTCAATTCGACTGTTTTTTAAATGTTTGTTACCTCATTACTTCTAAGTTTTTTTTTGTTTGAAAGCTGGTGCTTCCCGTATGGTCCCATTTAATTTAATTAAATTCGGTTCAGTATTTTTTGAGTTACACTCCAAGACTGAATAGAATAGAAGCCGATATTCAAATTTTTCATATTGTACTTGCCATCATTATCATCATCCATCACCACGCGGGTGAAACCGCGGGGCGGAGTTAGCCGTAAAATGTTTATGATTATTGTGTTTTTGATTTGTCGTATCTCGGGGAACGACATTGGATACTTTTCATCATCATCATCCATCACCATGCGTGAAACCGCGGGGCGCAGCTAGTATTAACATAAAAGAAACACCGAAATAAAAGTCCAGGAACATTATGACTAAAACTAAAGACGCAAAAAAGCAAAGCAACAAAGCAACTGTTCAAAGAAAAACAGTTGCACGCGTTCAGCACAGTGTGTCTTTTCCCAATTTTCTTGAACAAAAAATGTAATAAAACCGCGACCACACGTGACCACAGCGGTGCGTATAAATCTCCCTCGCCTTTCCATATTTTATAAGAACGGTACGCGATGAATACTGGACGATAGTTCGCGATGTGTTATAAACATTAATATGGGGCGCGAAACTTTTGCATTGTTTTTGGGAGATAAAAATGGATTTTTTTCTAAGCGTATAATATAAGGTTGTGAAGTGAGTGGAATACATATTTTGGTGCAGTCAGTTTTGGTATATAGTCATAGTCACAAATCTGTTATTGAACGACCATCATCAACAATGAAATGTAGACGAAAGATAGACAGACGCGTACCTATGGCGGAAAACAATGCAGCGTAATTTTTCTAAGCATTGATTTAATATTACATTTAACTTAAATTTACATTAAATTTAAATATACAATATATAGTCAAATATAACAAAACAAAAAAGTTGTATAAATATAACAACTTTCGTTACGATTTTGGTTATTATATCAGTAAGTATAATTTGATCTTGATTTTAGTTTGTGACAATTTAATCGACGTTTTGTCGAAGTAATCCTTAGCGATTAGGGCTTTAAAAGTGTTTTGTCTCATCATGAATAAATCACTAGTTTGAGTTAAAGGTTTTCATCGCACGAATCAGAAATGCATGAGCGCGGTAGTTCGTACGCATCTATAAGTGAAAACTATTTAAGGCTTATGTTTTTTCATTATTATGAACTTATGCTGTGAATTAAAGCTGTTCGTTTTCCATGTAAAATAAAAAAAATGCATGACGGTGCCTGCCTTCGAAGCACAGAGCCCCAGATTCGATCCCTCTCCGAAGCAAACATTTGTAACTTGTATGATAAGCAGAAATATTTAATTATTGAATATTGAATTTATTTATTGAAATATTTGACTATTTGAAGACAGGTCATGGATGTTCTGATGTATATGCAATCGTAGTGCGGGGTAATAAGAGTGTACTCGTTAATTGTTGTAGTACTTACCATGCCAGCCAAAGACCCCTTTGCGCCATTCAATCTGATGTAGAACTGGGTGGGCTTGTCCACTTGGGCGGTATCAGGGAACTGTGCCACTTCCAGGAGGTGAGCGTCGCCCACCTGTGGGCTGATGTACACCTTGAACGGAGAGTCGGGGATGTGCTGCTCGTTGAACTTCAGCCCAACGCGGTATTCACCTGGTGAACACAGAAGACATTTTAGAACTTTTTATTCGACCATGTTTGAAGAGCACGAAAATCTGCTTAAGTGTAACGTGATCGTATCGTTGACGTATTCAGACAAGCTATGTGTTATCTGTGCCACTGTTGTACTAGATAAATGACAGTTTGTACTAAATACGTTAACGATGCGATTACGTTACACTTAAAAAAATTATCGTGTTCGGACCACTGATCGTTAAAGGACTTATTAATACCATCTAGAGCGACATACTGAAGAGAGATATATGTAAAGGACTTTTTTAGATATTTTTCTCCTAAGGGGGTGAAGCGAGCGAAGCCCTGGGAGGTAACCTAGTTATCCCTTCAAGAGTCGTTATATTATAACAATGAAATTTCTATTGTGTCTGGCCGCATGATGACCAATGACCTTTGATGGAATATACATGGCACTGCACTGATAACATCGCTACGTTTTTTCTCAACAAAAGTCAACAAAATTCAAATCAAATTCAAATTCATTTATTTGCATGATTATAGGTTTACAAGCAGAGATCTAAAGATTATTATACAGTCCACTATATTCTACCTCATTGGGTGTGCAAAAATTAATATTATGTCAGTGAATAAATTAGGTACTTTACAATAATATAATAATTATTCTTAGAACTAAATACAATGGTCGTGAAAAAAATTTATTGTTATTGTGATTATTAAAATTTTATTACACTAGCAAGTGTTTGACTAATATATCCCTTGATGATTATAGTTATGATGCGGTCGAAGGTATCACACTAGATCTATAATGATGTCTGGTTCTTCGAATGGAATCGACCCGCTACCCTATCTTTTATAAATAACCCTTATATCTTGAAATCTAGTTTGATCGGTATTGGTAGCCATAAGTACATTATGTATGTATAAAACTCTGTCATACTCGTACCTACACAAAATAACATTGAAATGCTCGTAAAAAGTGAAAATCTGCAGGACTATTATGTATCTCAGTTGCTAACAAAGGTTTATTGAAATCTTGAAAAATGGCGGCACTACATCATATTTGACAACTCCAGTAAGCAAAAATGTTAGTAAGTTCATGACTGGAGCTGACAAGTGACATAGAACCGTAATTTTTTTCGATTTCAATCAACATTTGTTACCAACTGAGATAAGTACATAATAATGTGGCGGATAATTTTAACCCGATGATATCATGATAATGATAAAATCATTTTCAGCGTGAGCAGAGTTACGTGACACGATAACCTAACTAATATTTGCTGTAGTTTCTGTTAAAATTAAAAAAGCTTGTAATATGAGTGATAAAAACCTACCTACCTGCCAACAACCATGGATTCATTAATACGTAAGTACTGTTAGGTATACATAAAGATATTCACAGGATTTATAACACTTATGCCCGTTTTCACCAACATTTTAGGTAACACCTAAGCCAGTTAGGTAACACTTAGTAGTACAAATCTGTCACCTAACTTGGCTTAGGTCTTACCTAAAACGTTGGTGAAAACGGGCATTAGTTCTATTAGTTAAATTACTAAGTTCCTGCTTAGTACAAAATAACGCAAAAAGAGAATATGAAGTGTAGGAATTATTAGAAAGGCAAAAACAACTAAACGTCTAACTAAACAACCAAATTGGTACAAAAACCTCACCCAATTAAGTTAAAAATAAAGAAAAACTTATTCAAAAGTCTAATTCTTTACCTCCTTGCATCCGACAAATACACTAATAAATTTGCACAGTGGTCTAAAAACTTGACGAACGCGGACAAAAAACTACATAAAAAACTATATAAAAAAGTAAGTAAGATGCAAAAACGTCACTTAAAATCGAAAAGAGGTTAACAATGCCTCGAATATTTCTTCTCAGAGTTGGATTAAAATTTAAATTTTGTAAGAATCTTTTTTTTTATAGAAACTTCGAGGAGGGCATACTGTTGCAAGAGAGTTATTTGCATCCCAAGTGGGGCTTTTTCGGTCAGTTTTTGCCGATTGTTAAAAAAGTTTCTACTTTTTGGACTGCTTCTTTTGTTTTGGAATTAGGTGAGGTCCTGTTTCATGATAAAACTTACAGACGATCAAAATGCTTCTTTCCGTAGGTATAATATTATTGTAATCTTTAAATACATACCATACATGGTCCTCAAGTAAGCGTGGAATAATAAAGAGACAACGTCAGTTCAATATCTTGACGGCTGTATTATAGAAGTACGTCCAAGTCTCGAGTGAATTGTGTAAGACTTTTACTGTCAAATCTCTGTTAAGTCAAGATTTACAACCGAGCGTATTTCCGACCTTAGACATTATGGAACAATTTGGATTGATTTGTGATGTAGTTTCAAGCACAATTACAAAAAATTACGAGTCAGCCTTTTGCAATTTAGTTTTTTTATAAACTTCGGCCCAAAAATTACCTAACACATTATTTTAATCAAATATACTGTATTGTTAGAAAAATATGTAGTGTACCCCATTTCTATTAATATTTGCTTTGTTAAAATAATGTAATACATACATGGTATATTTTGAATTGTTCATATCAGCTTAGGAAGGCCGTAAATATGCCAATATCAGTTTATCATAACTGCGATCCCAGAATTTGTAGCACTGCACGTTATTCCACTTAACCACTGGAATCTCAAGACATATTTAGAGCTGTATGTCTTCTTTAGTTAATAAACAGCTTATTTCTCTATGTATCTATACTTATCTATATGATAGTATTATTATTGTATTTAGTATTCTTACAAGTAAACTCAATTTACAGGCAATATCGTGAGGCTATATCCATTTGAGGATTAACCGTCTGTTACAAAACCGCCATTAGTTCAACCGGGCTGACACAAACAAATAATGATGTAGGCCTCATGCAAAGCGGTGGTATTGACATGTTACAAGCGGGTTCGATGCCCGGCTTCCTGTTTCTTATTAAAGCTTTTTGTGGAAAGAAAAACTGAATTTCCATAAAAGAATCAGAAACTTTTGCAGCTGTTTTAATGTCAAATAGAAGGGATGATCAACTTCTGGGGGACGGTCAACGGTCGATATTTTTCGATAAATCTTCTAGTGTTTAAGACGCGCTCGTATCCTGATAATAGTAAATAGCAGAATTTTTAAACACCTAGTGTAACGAAACCGATCGATAATATATTATGAAAAAAATATTAAAATTAGAAAAGGAATAGGAAAAGAGTTATAACCGAATAGAATTCATAAATATAACTCTCTTTCTGTAGAAAAAAATCCTGAATAGGTCCACAAAAATAAACTTTCAAGTCCAAACTCTCAGAATTTTCAGCAATAACGCTATATTTTTTTAGGTAATACATAGCCAACGTATAGTACTAAAGTAGTGACCAGCAGTTTTTTCGATTCTGTTAGTATATATCTAAAAATATAAAGAAAACGTACAAAATTAACGCATTTTCGCATTACATCGTCCAATCTAACAAGCGATTTTCAACCTTACGTAAAGCATCGTAAATTATTTTAAAATTAGTGTTGGACCGCGCCTTAAGACCTTCCCTGGAAATGTTTCAAAGCGATGATACCCTGACTGATGGCGACCAGTGACAGGTCCACCCGCCTTCATTGAAGGTAACATCATGATGAAATCCACAACCTAGCCATAATTTTCTTGTGCCCGTCTTGCTAGCAACCACCCTAATTACTATTAACCATTCCAATACAATCATTTACATTTTATAATATTAGTTATTAAAAAAATATTTTTGAAGTAACTTAACTTCTTATCATAATTTAATATATAAATATATTAACAATATGTGTATATTGCATATTAATATAATTAAAATACCGTCAGATGGTGCTAATCCCTATATAATTTGCAAAGGGGACCTCTTGGATGACGTGGCAAGTTGTTTATTTGCATAACACAACATCAAATCGAAAATATGGTATTAATCTCCTATACTTTCCTATACCGTGATAATTAAAACAAAAGATGTATGAATGAAACTGACGTATATTTACGTCTCCGGGACGAAAAGGGTTAAACTAATGCCAAAATGCAACGTCAACGATCATAATATCTAGAAAATACAGGAATAAAACATTAAGCCACTATTGGCTTAATCCCAGTTGCGATGTCTTTAACTATTTCACTCGTGAAAACACAATCGTGATGTATCGATGACTCACTACATGTCCATTAAAAAAAAGTATTGTTTTTATTCTTGCCTTATGCTTTAATCAGACTATAACTATTGAAATATCTGCGTGGAATAAGATTATCGCGGTCCCTCGGGAACTAATCGTTGAACGGGGATAAAAAGTAGCCTACGATGTTAATCTAGAGTTTTGTGGAACCGGCTTTTACTTTAGTAACTGCTAACATTTATAATCATATCTTTTTAAACTTGTTATTATTTTATATTATTACTTTTTAAAAACACTAACGCTTGCTTAGCGATACCAAACATTGCAGTTTTAGAGAGAAAAGTTCATATCCGCAATTCGCACCCGCGCCTTCCGTCAATCCGTGTCAGACGCCAGGACCAACTAGGCCACCGAGACTCGAGGTCCGAGTATCAAATTTTAACTCTCTATCTATTTCAACCGTAATTTTAACCGTTGTAATTATTCTTTAATTTTATACATACGAGGAAAACATTGTATCGTGTAAATACATATTTTACAGCTCCTTGTAAAGACATTTCATACTGATTTACTTCGATTTAACAAATGCCCACATGCTGCCCAAGTAATTTATCTGCCTAATCTTTAGTACATCTACTGCTTTACTACAAAGTGACTTAAATACGTGACTGCGACTTAACTCTAACTACTTGAATAAATATTTAATTTGATGCAACTATAAGTAATATCATAACTTACTGGTACTTGAGGAATAGCAAATTTACAAATGTACGAGTCCACTTTATAACGATAAAATAGCATTAGATTTGTAAATATTGGATATATTTAATCGTAATCGTATAATAACGTACTCTGTATTGTGTATATATGTATGGTACCTCTTAAATACATATCTATATTCGCTTTGTTTCCTGAAATAGTGTGCCTATAAAACACTTTCCTAGTACTAGGACATCTGTATCCTGTTATATAATAATATTAAAATGAACACTGTGTTTCTTGGGTAAAATATATGGTTCTATTATAATGCTATTAACCCTACCTATACAGTGATAATTACAACAAAAGATTTATGAATGAAACGCACTTACATTTACGTAAAAAATAAAACGTATTAAATTAAATGGGTATTGTTTGCATCGTATATTGTAGCATCTTTCTATCTATATATAGGTCTGTATGAAAACTGAATGTATGGTCAATAACCAGTTAGACTGTAGAACCTGTAAACAATAAAACGTATTTATTAAATGGGTATTATTTGCATTCTATATTGTAGTATCTTTCTATCTGTCTATATATAGGCCTGTATGAAAACTTGATGTATGGTCAATAACAGGTTAGAAGTCTAACCTGTTATTGACCATACATCATCGTCTAATAGACGGTAGAACATGTAGACAATAAAACGTATTAAGGCGAAATGAGTTCCAAATTTCATGACTCGACTTCGTGAAAACTCAGTTTTTTGACGCTTAAACCTAATAACCGAAGTTCGAAAAAAACGTAGTTTAAATTGAATACACGCGCTTATGAAGTATGGGAGCCAATACACGATTGAGCAAACTTGGCTCGATAGAAAAAAATCGGCAACATTCCCTAAATTTTGCAATTTTTCTTACGTGCTTATGGGGAAAAAAGCATTTTTATTCAATTATGGGCAAATATATTTCAATGAATGTATCATATTCGAATTTCCAATGAAATTTACTAGTGTACTATGGATTTCTTTATCATTACAATTTAATCATTTGATTGTACGAAATAATATAATATAATAATACGTAAAGGGTTAGTGTTACATCTGTGTTTTCCTTCATTCCTTAGTAGAATACGTAGCTAGACAGGTAGTTAAATTCATATTATAATCATCGATCTCTTTCATAGGATATAATATGACACATCTGCTTGTTACCATGTGTGTTATGTTATGAAACCTTTTAATGTAGTAGTGGTCAACGCCTTCTGTCTTGACAAATCTCACACATGCATAATATCATGGGGAAGGAATATTCCGAGGAACTGTTCTGTCTAATACCTGCAGCTGAATTTCGCCATCGGACATCACGACGGAAATGTCATAGAGATCATGTTGACATCTGGGAGTCCACACCCGTGCGATTCCGACGGCACTCCCTGCCTCACACTACTACTATGTGGAATCAGCTGCCACTTGAAGTGTTTCCGAACAGATACGACTTGGGAGTTAGACTTCTAACCTGTTATTGACCATACATCAAGTTTTCATACAGGCATATAATTATATAGACAGATAGAAAGATGCTACAAATACAATGCAAATAATACCCATTTAATTTAATGTGTTTTATTGTTTACAGGTTCTACCGTCTAACCTGTTATTGCCAATACATCAAGTTTTCATATATATATATACCTATATATAGATAGAAAGATGCTACAAATACAATGCAAATAGTACCCATTTAATTTAATGTGTTTTATTGTTTACAGGTTCTACCGTCTAACTTGTTATTGACCATACATTCAGTTTTCATACAGACCTATATATAGATAGAAAGATACTACAATATAAGATGCAAATAATACCCATTTAATTGAATACGTTTTATTGTTTACAGGTTCTACCGTCTAACTTGTTATTGACCATACATTCAGTTTTCATACAGACCTATATATAGATAGAAAGATACTACAATATACAATGCAAATAATACCCATTTAATTGAATACGTTTTATTGTTTACAGGTTCTACCGTCTAACTTGTTATTGACCCACATTCAGTTTTCATACAGACCTTTATATAGATAGAAAGATGATACAATATACAATGCAAATAATACCCATTTAATTGAATACGTTTTATTGTTTACAGGTTCTACCGTCTAACTTGTTATTGACCATACATTCAGTTTTCATACAGACCTATATATAGATAGAAAGATACTACAATATAAGATGCAAATAATACCCATTTAATTGAATACGTTTTATTGTTTACAGGTTCTACCGTCTAACTTGTTATTGACCATACATTCAGTTTTCATACAGACCTATATATAGATAGAAAGATACTACAATATACAATGCAAATAATACCCATTTAATTGAATACGTTTTATTGTTTACAGGTTCTACCGTCTAACTTGTTATTGACCCACATTCAGTTTTCATACAGACCTATATATAGATAGAAAGATACTACAATATAAGATGCAAATAATACCCATTTAATTGAATACGTTTTATTGTTTACAGGTTCTACCGTCTAACTTGTTATTGACCATACATTCAGTTTTCATACAGACCTATATATAGATAGAAAGATACTACAATATACAATGCAAATAATACCCATTTAATTGAATACGTTTTATTGTTTACAGGCTCTACCGTCTAACCTGTTATTGACCATACATTCAGTTTTCATACAGACCTATATATAGATAGATAGAAAGAAAATAAAATATACAACTGGCGCTGACTGCATTTTTTTTACATGGCCAAAATACTATCAAAGTTGAAAGTTTAGTGGCACAGTGGTCAGAATTCCACAACTCGTGGCCAAAAACCCGTCCAAAGTAACATTCCGTCATAGCGCGTCTCTCCTTTTTCGACTTTTCAAAAACATTTTTTACCCGCTTACACCCTAAAGCCACCAAGACAATAAAATAACACTTAAAAATATACTTTAACGCAACTTATTTACTAAAATAATTAAATATGTAAGTATAAATAATAAAGTCATTAAATTGTAGTTTTTTTTTGTTTTAGTCTGATTTTCTCTGGCCGGGTATTGCGATGTTAAGTGCCAGTTATTATACAAATGACAAGTACAATTTGAAAAAAAAAAAAATCTATTCTAATCAGTCATTGGAGTATAACTCAAAAATTACTGAACCGAATTCGACGAAATGTAAATGAGACCACACGAAAAGCATCAGCTTTCAAACAGAATAAGAAGAATAGAATTTTAAGTATCGGTTCACCCAGTCGAAAGTTATGAGGTAACAAACATAAAAAAAACAGTCGAATTGAGTACCTCTTCCTTTTTGGAAGTTGGTAGAAAAATAACTTTTTACCTAATGCATATTTTATTGTTTGTGTGTTTGTCTGTTGGTATGTTCCGGTTAATCTCCAAAACGGCTGAACCAACATTGATGGGACTTTCACTGGCAGATAGTTGATGTTATAAGGAATAACTTATGCTACATTTTTCACCTCAAAAAAGTAAGATTCGTTTTAATAGAGGCGCCGTAGCCAGACTACGCGAACGAATCCGCGGACGGTTTAGCTAGTGCACATCTTAGAAAAGACATTCTTTGTGTTGAAATGTTTATTTAAACATACCAGCTACGCCCCACGACTCCGCTTACATGTAATATACACAATTATGTGATATTACGTGTCATTTTGATCCCACAGCAATATTTTATCTGAGACTTTTGTCTATGTACTTATTCATTTGAACTACGTAATAATAATATGGGACAATATCCACACAAGGGGCCTTATTCGCTATGACCATTCAAACACGTAATGCGGTGTGCGACGATATTTTCAGGGAATGAAGAAATCAATATAATAACTTTGTCTTCCTTCTATGTATTTAAAAATATAATGTATGTTCGTAAGAATTTACATAAATATAAGTTAAAAAGTGATCACCACACTTTTAATACTAGAAATACAAATAGGATAGCTGTACCCAGTTTTAGACTTGCAAAGACTAATAAGTCATTCCTAGGAAATTGTGTGCGTTTTTACAATAAAATCCCAAAACACATAACTGAGCTCACAGAGGGCAAATTCAAGTTCACTATAAAAAACGTTTCAATAAAAAAAGCTTATTATAAAGTTCGACATTATATAGAAGATAAAGATGCTTGGAATACTCCATTTCTGGCAAGCCGTCACTCTGTCACCCATAAAATGTAATATTTGTAGTACTTATGTAGAAACATTGTAAACAAAAGAATGGCCCAGAGTTTCTTGCCGCTTCTTCTTGGTAGGCTCTATATATTTTGGAATGCGGCGGTAGAGTCTTTAAAGTACATTATAATGAAAAATTGACGTTCATAAGTGCGTCTTTGATGCCTACTTAGGAAGTTGAATAAATGATTTTGACTTTGACTTTTGACTTTGACTTTAATTGATCTTGAAATCAATACAATTTTACCATCATACCATGATGAAATCGTAACGGTCCCTGTCAGTAGAAATGTATTGACGAATGTATTACACGATTATTCCTTGAAGATACCATAATGCACTGCGTTACTTGTTTGAATGGTCATAACGAATAAGGCCCAAGGACTTTAGATTCCAAACTATTCAGAGCCTGCACTATGGTAACTAGTAACTAACCTGATTATGGATATACATACTTATATACATATATACATCCAGCCACAGGTCAAATACACAGATATAAGCAATTTTGGGTTGCCATGTAATTCTAAACTTCAGCCAAATCTGTTGAGTGCTGAAACGAGACGAAACAAATTTTGAAACAAAAACTTTGCATTTATAATTAAAGTGCAGTCTTGGAAGTATATTTTACTATGAACCAGATGTCTAAAATTGTAATAACATCAAACGATATTCTATAATAACGCATAATTAATCTCTACCAAAAATAATAATTCAAATGTTTTATGAATTCAGCTAGCAACATAATTAAATTTATGACGATGTCGATGTCTTCGTTAATGAGTCGATGCAAAAAAAACTATTATAATGGGTTCACATTTTTGAATTTAAAAATCTGCTTCTAACTGGCTTAAATAGTGCGACGATTAGATTTGTCTAGAAATAACAAGTTTTTAAAAATATAACCTGAATTTGGACACATTAAAGTTGAACAGGTGATTTACGCTACAATGACAATATTATTCAGAGCTATGAGTTACAAAGTTGACAAGCTTATATTTTAAAGACGAGGGTTTTTGAGAGAGCAAATATAATGCACTTTTTCTAAAAATGTCGTGCAAAATATATCTAAACACAATCAAAGTCAAAGTCAAAATCATTTATTCAATTTAGGCATCAAAGACGCACTTATGAACGTCAATTTTTCATTGTAATGTACTTTAAAGACTACCGCCGCGTTCCAAAATATATAGAGCCTACCGAGAAGAAGCGGCAAGAAACTCGGGGCCATTCTTTTTATTTAGATGTTTTTACAATGTTTTTACTTAGGTACTACAAATATTAGCTCCAGGGTGTTGCATTACAAAAGAGAACATAATAATGGTATCAGTAGGGCAAGTTACGCTACACTTTGACATCTTAGTACACAAGTAGATGTGTCACCTAGAGTGATCAGTCCCAAGCTGTTTTATCCTGCAAGTAATCCGAAATTTTGTAATAACCTTTTTGACAGAGTTTAGTTTTAATAGTCATTTTAAACTTATTAATAGGCAAATCTCGGATAACATGGGAACTTTATTATAGAATCGTATACATTGTCCCATAAAAGAATGATTAATTCTGTGGAGACGCGTTACATGTACGGATAGCTTGTGCTTATTTCGCGTGTTGATGGAATGAGCATCACTCCTTTTATCAATCCCGGTGGATACCCACCCTCACCTCAAACGGACGGTCAATTAAAATGACTGTTAAACACCAGAAGCCGGGAATGCGGTCTCTAAACTGAATTTGTCTTATGCTCCATTGTATTCTGCCAAATAAAAAAGCACCGCAGCCTCCGACAAAGAACTTATACTTTTTTTGCAGATACTTCATAAGTGTATCGAGATTAAAGATTTTAGAACTATTCGACGGTATAATGACTTAAGCTTTGCTCCTTATTCTTTGGGGTGAAAGGTATGTTTTGATTGGTGTCATTAAGTACAGTTTGATGTAAAATGCCTTAATGGCTTTCGAGTAGAACATGGTAATAATAAAAACGGGTTTGTGAAGAGCCGTCGGTGAGTGGCGGTACCGTGGACCCCGATCTCCCTGGGGCTAAATAAGACCATGACCTTCAGCTTGCTTTAATTAGCCCTCTGGGGGTGGAGACGCAAGAACTAGTATCAGAAGTCGTATCAGAAGAAGAAAGAAGTGTTGAAGGGCACAATGCCAGAAGTAGCGCTTTAGTGAAACAGGAACACCTCTCGACACAGTCAAGCCTTTGATGAGTGACCACTAGTGGGATTTTAAATTGAGCACTTCGGTTCTTCGGAAGGCAAGTTAAATGATCTTTGGTTGTTTGCC
The DNA here is from genome assembly GCA_917880725.1 of Selenia dentaria. Taxonomy (NCBI): domain Eukaryota; kingdom Metazoa; phylum Arthropoda; class Insecta; order Lepidoptera; family Geometridae; genus Selenia; species Selenia dentaria. Next base: position 5,609,001 of record OU862901.1, on the reverse strand, counting down.
CTACAAGTTGTTAGGCTATATTGAAGACATTCGAATCCAACTCCAGACTAGGCTTGCGTTGTGGACCCACGTCGTTATGGTATACGTCTCCCTCAGAGAGGAAGGTCCGGGTCGCAGGAGTAGAATTATAATGGGCTCTTATAGGAATTTTATGTACGATACAGAATAGTTACATAAATGTAGAACTTAGTAGGTACATGTATGAAGGTTAGTGTGACGATTTTATACGTCTCACGCTTAGGTAATTCGAACTACTCGTTCAAGCCTAACATGCCATCCATAAACTGTTCAAAATTTCTTATCACGAACCTAGAAGTTTTCCAGTTTCTACCTCTGTCGTGTGAGTAAGTTATGGAATGCTCTGACGGCGTATGTATTTCTTTGCAGCTATGACCTAGGCCTTTCAAGCGTGAAAAAGCATCTCTCAGGTCATCATAGGGGTGCGATTAACGCAGCTTACGGCTGCATTAATGGTCACCACTTCTTGATTCCAACTCCGCTTTCCATCAGGCGACAGGGTGTCACTTTGATAAAAATTACTTAGGTAATTTTTATAATGGTTCATCAAAGTGACGTACGTTTTAAATTGTCAAACTGCTTCATTTAACAAACACACCATATTAAGGCTGGTATTCCAGAAGTACGTTGTGAACCTTGGAGCTGGAAACTCATGTGGAGATTTGACAGTAAATGTCATGTAAAAATTATTGAGTACTATATTCATGCCTAAACAGAAATAAAATCAAAGTCAAAGTCAAGTCATGGTCAAAATCATTTATTCAATTTAGGCACCAAAGACGCACTTGTGAACGTCAATTGTTCATTATGTACTTAAAAGACTCTACTGCCGCGTTCCACAATATATAGAGCCTACCGATAAGATCAGAGCCATTCTTTTCATATAGAATTTGACAGTGTTTCAACTTAGGTACATTTATTACATTTTATGGGTGGCGGATGACAACTTGTCAAAAGTGGAGTATACCAAGCATCTTTGTCTTCTATACTAAAAATTAAATACTTCAGGAAGACGGTCAAAGAATAAATAATAAAGTAATACGATACGGCCCTAAGTCTTTTGGAACAAATTGTTTTAATCATACGCTAAATAATGAAAAGCGCGCTAAAAAAACGGGCCGTTATCGGTATAATAAAATTGTAGAGATCATTACCCACAATTCACCAATAGTACACGTTAAAACTCGTGATAATAACAACAAATGAATGACTGCCAGCAATGGCAGTTATTTGTTTTTTTCCCGCCATATCAACATATATTATTAATTCTGCTGTTTTCTGAAATAACCATTTGTACTGACACAAACGTCTTTTGAATCACAAATGACGTCTCGAAATAAGATGTCAAATAAAATTTTACGGACGTAGCAAACGCACAAACATCCTGAATCTACAACATAAACAAACAATACAATAAAACTGGCTAAGTACGGGCCAAACTCCATAAGAGTTCTGTACATTCATACAACTACACAATGGTAGCGATTGACTTTTAAAAAAACTTTAATAAACTAGCGAACTAAAATTTAATTATAGTAGTCTTTATTCTGTTAAAACTAAAGCCTAAATTTATGTAACACAGAATGTTTTTTTTGTATTGAAATTCTCGTGATTTTGACACATATTTAACTGTTATTATTAACCGGCAAAACACTCACGTTAAGGATCGAATACGTCGACCCAGGATTCGAGCATGTCCGATGCTCATCTACAGGGCGAGTGCGCAGTGGCGTCTGCGAGCGTCTCGGCGGCGAGCCCGGGAGAACCCGGGTCGACGTATTCGATCCTTAACGTGAGTGTTTTGCCGGTTAATAATAATAGTTAAACCAAGAATGACATTTCTAAAACTTGTTAAGAATCATTCTATTTAATATTGATTGGGCAATGATACGTTAGTTTAGCGAGTAGCAAGTTACTTGACGACTAATAATCTAAAGTACCTACCTACAATTGAAGAGATATATCTAATTTCAGTGCTGTCGTTCTGAAGTGTTACCCTAATTTGGATTTTAGCTCAAACAGAATAAGATATGCTATAATTTAGATATTTTTAGTTAAGTGAATGCTTACAGAATCGACACCAATATATTCATTAATGTATTAATCTTTAGTGCAAGCACAACTTGCAGTTGACACATTTTTTTAAGAAAGAACAAAACAAATATCGAAACGTTTCGTACTTTCATTTAGTTGGTAGCGACCTTGCCTTCGTGGAGGTACCAGGTTCGAACCTTGACCAGTGCAAATATTTGTGTGATGAGAACAATTGTTTGATGTTTCTTTAGATGCTGTGATTTTTTGTACGTATCCATGCCTCCCGCAACACGGTGAATCCGAGTATAGGGTATAATTGTGTGAATATTATTTATTTTACCTATTGATCATATCCTTATTCAGATACTTAATCTGTGAAATTTTTAACCGGCTACCTATTACGGTTCGAAAGACACATCCGTTCTTAGGTAGGACGGACAGGCAGACAGACAGGCAGCGCAGAGCCATCATTTCATATGGAACCCTAAATTCGCACACGAGACTTATTACTTTCATTTACAAAAACGCATATCGTAAATCGAAACAATCACTGGCCATCCGAAAATGCGACAACCATTATAGGGTTTAAAAATAAAATAAAAAACTCATCTCCAGGCCGGAGAAAAAAAGAAAAACAAATTTAAAAAACCATACTGTCAAAATGGTGCGTTGTAAATTTTGCCGCGAAACGGGTATCACTGGACAGGATTGGCCGCCAAGTTGGTAGGCGTGGTCAACGGAAACTTGCGGATTTATTTATGAAGTGAATTTCTCTGGTTTTTACTACAGTACCCAGTGATACCAGTTTAGAAAAATTGTTACAAATACGAAAATTTATTATGTATTACACTATAAATACCTGCACTAATTAAGAGTACGGCAAAAAAAACATATGCTTTGATGGAGCCAAATTATATAACAAATTCCCAAAAAAATCAAAACATGTAAAAGTTTTAATGTATTTAAATCAAAACTTAAAATACATGTTATTGACAAACTCTAAAGCCGGCCTTGACTTTAGGCAAACGGAACGGACGATTCCGGTTAACGAATATGATGTAGTATACACATATCTCGAACTACCCTCAAAACTGAAAATTGCGTTTACCTACATAAGCAAAACTGCCTTTTTATTATTATCGTTTATGTTATAATTAAGCAAAGTAGGATGCCTACAAACTTGGCCCTGATAATTACGTGAATAGTGTTGTGTTTACGAGCATATATATTTTTATAGCTTATTTTTCGCTCACCGTTTGTTGCTATAAGCTAATGTTGAAATTGTATTTCACATACAGTGAAATGTTATTTCTTTTGAGAAAATAAACTTCTTTAATCACAACATAAATCGTTTCTGTCTTTCTGTTTTCTATTTTAGTAACTATAAATGGACACAGGATTTGTACCTTTTAGTACAGACAACATTGTTTTTTTAACACCTATGATAAAGTTTAAGGGGTGTACCATATAATATATGTAACGTAAATGTAATATACAAGAAAAGTGTTCACACTCTAGCGGCAAATCCAATACATAATTAAACAATTATTTGATATTGTACCTAGAATGTTTTATTATCAAACTTAAGTGATTTTGAAAAAAGGTTACATTATCTGTAACATTTTTGAGGCTTACGCAACTAGAAATTCATGATATTTTGTTTTAATTTTTTAAATTTTTTATTATATGTAATTGACTACATTAGTGTTAAACTAACTACAAGATAAGGAGTATTATTATTTATTATGTGATAATGTAAAGTTTATCCTTAAAATCGTAAAATTTTGTATAATATTTTAACTAGTCTAGTTACAAAATACCTTTTTAAATATCCTGTTCAAAGCGCGAGTAATTATTATGTAAATTATTTAATTAAGAATTAATTAATGAATAATTGATCATTATCTAATACAAAATGTATATTCTACTTTTTGTAACATACAGTGTTACTAGACCCGACGATAATTATGTCTAATGCCCATGTTGTGCCTACCCCAATATCAGTTGGGAACTCAGTTTTCGAAGTTGTTGACGAGTACATCTACCTGGGACAGACAGTCAAACAAGGCAGGTCCAACTTCGAGAAAGAGGTCAATCGTCGAATCCAGCTCGGCTGGGCAGCGTTCCGGAAACTTCGGGAAGTCTTCTCGTCAAAAATACCTCAGTGCCTCAAGACAAGAGTCTTCAACCAATGTGTGTTACCAGTGATGACTTATGGCACTGAAACGTGGTCTCTTACTATGGGCCTCATAGATAAGCTCAAAGTCGCACAACGAGCTATGGAGAGGGCTGTGCTCGGGGTTTCTCTACGTGATCGAATCAGAAATGAAGAGATCCGTAGAAGAACGAAAGTCATCGACACAGCTCAGAAGATTAGCCAGTTGAAGTGGCAGTGGGCAGGGCACATAGCACGCAGAACAGATGGCCAATGGGGCCGAAAGGTTCTGAAGTGGAGACCACGGACCGGCAAGCACAGCGTAGGTCGTCCACCGACACAGTCGACAGACGACCAGATGAAGGTCGCAGGACGACGTTGGATGCAGGCCGCTTCCAACCGGTGCTTTTGGAAAATCATGGGGGAGGCATATGCTCAGCAGTAGACGTCCTGCGGTTGAGATGATGATGATGATGACTAGACCCGACTACTAGACTAGACTATTTGTCAAATACTTTTTGAAGTATAGAATAGCTTGCACCGAGAATTCGTGAATATATAGTGAATATATCTTTTACCAATCTTCCACTTGTATACTGATACTTTGCCACTATTCAGCCCATATAATATTAGGTTTTAAGTTTAAATCTCGTTTCGGCATGTTTAATGACAGGTGACGTTCACGATATAGTTTCAAGGGTAAGCTGATTATTCTACTGTACTACACACTGGGCGAGCACTTATTCGACTATTGTACATCTTAATAGTATAAACTTAATGATAAACGTCTTTGTTATAAAGTAGTTACAAATATTACTAATTACACGTATAACTTATAAAGATATAAAGACGTACATTTACGTCCGTTTCATTCATAAATCTATTGTTTTAATTATCACGGTATATGAAGGCTTCAATAAAACACACCGATCAGAGTGCTTGATTTACCTTGCGGATTCTCAAAGTATAAATACGTAATACTATGATAATTTTGTCTCTATTTTTTATTTATTTACCTTTCACGTAATTCGTAATACAATCGACCACTCCAACTGAGGTTTTAATAATAGAACAATAGAAATGTAGAAAATATTTATGAAACTTTTTTATTCTGCAGCTGGCAACACAAGTTTTTGCAGTGGCCGGCCCGACGTAACCACGTAAGGCATTGCGGGGCGGCACGTTGGCCATTTGAATTCAAGATTTACCTTTACGAAAAGGGGTGCTTTAGATAAGACTTAGGCAAAGAGTTTTAGAAACATTTTAATTGTATTTATTGAATGTCTTTGTTCGTGCCATTATTGTCTTAATATGTTTACTTAAATAAAAGAGGAAATTTAAAAATACACACACTATTTGCTGTAAATCGACTCGCAACAACAATCGCGACCTTCGACCACATCATCACTGACCATCAAGTGAGATACTATATCAATTACAAAAAATAATATTGCGGAATGTATTTGTATGCAAATGAGCTATTTAGTTTAAATGTTAGAAAAAATAGTACGATGTTCTGGAATTGATACTTTAATTCCTGGTGAAGACTTATATATATTATATACGTACCTACTTTAACAAAAAAAAGGTTACAATTACAATGTTTTCTGTGTATAAAAAAATATTACCTAAAAATGGAACCCGACTTCAACACAAAAAAGTGTGAAATAACTTGTTGAAGTCGGTTCCAATTTCCTTTTTTCTCCATTTTTAACTTACGGGATCGATTGTCAATCACTGGCAATTACGATATCATCAAGATAAGCGAAACACTTTTCAGTTATAGGAGTGCAACTCAAAAAGTTTGACCGAATTTGATAAAATTAAAATGGAACCACTTTGGAAGTATACTCTGCCAAACAAAAAAAAATTCAAAATTGGACAACTCTGTAAAAAAATTTTCGTGTTCATACATAAAAGAAGACACGCGTGAACTTGAGAACCTCCTCCTTTTGGAAGTTGGTTAAACATTTGTACTTACCAGGCTCTTCAACTTTGTAAGACACGTCGCAAGACCCATCTTTCCTGTCTTTGAAGTCGATATCTCCTTTGCTTGGACCTTCCAGAGAGATGGCAAGCTGACCAGCGCCAGCCTCCCTGGTCCATACGTTGAACTCGTTGAATCGACCTGCCTCTCCTCTCTCGAGACCTGGACCTCCAGCCTTGACCAAGTGAGCACCTGAATCCTTGAGAGGGCCCACGGTGAATTGGAAAGGTGATCCTGAAGAAAAATATTGGTGTAAGACGCGTGAACACAGTTCCTAAGAGTAGAAAATGAAACTTTGAGGTTTGTTTATATTTAAAGCTCTCTGTATATAGTCATATATTTATTCTCAAATCAAATCAAATGTTTTTTTATTGGCACAGTAAAATGTTCTTACAGTAAGTAGCGATGAATCCAAAAACTCCTGAACTAGTATAACAATGATACTGCGTTGTATTGTAATTCTCGTGTGCTTGACACATATTTAACTATTATTATTAACTGGCAAAACTCGCACGTTAGGAATCGAATACGTCGACCCGGGTTTCGAGCATATCATATGTTTATCTTCAGGGCGAATAACATACTCGTATATACATACGTCGACGTATTCGATACCTACCGTGACCCTGAGTAACGTAATCCAAAGTGGGTAAGTGCCAGTTAATAATAATAGTTAATAATACTGTGTTTCAGGCTTCTCCCAAGTACAAAAAAAAAGTTTAAATAATATGTCAAAAAGGTAAGTGTATAATATTGACATCGTGAATTTGACAGGCCGGTTGGGACAGTTGGTAGCACCCCTGCCTTCTGAGCCGCTGGTCCCGGGATCGATCCCCGGACAGGTCAAACATTTGTGTGCATGAACATGTCTGTTTGATCTGTGTCTGGGTGTGCATATGTATATAAGTATATAATGTCAGTCATCAGGTTACCATAGTACAGGCTCTGCCTAATTTGGGACCTGAAGACCTTTGTGTGGATGTTGTCTAAAAAAATTGAAAATTGAAATTGAAAACTCTTAAATAAGTATATAATGTCAGTCATCAGGTTACCATAGTACAGGCTCTGCCTAATTTGGGACCTGAAGACCTTTGTGTGGATGTTGTCTAAAAAAATTGAAAAATTGAAATTGAATTTATACAACAATATCTAAATTACTTTTCCATAACATACTAATAACATAAAAAAAATACAACTTAAAAAGTCAAACGTAGAATGCGTGTTGTATTTCTATACTGACCCTACAATATAAGCTTGCATCTTAATAATTAACGGCCTTACTTATAAACGTTGCTTAAATTTAAATAACGTCACTTAGTACGGCGCAGAACATTTTTCTTTTACTAAATAACGTCATTTTATCAAAGTTAAGCAGCGTTTATAAGTAAGGTCATAATTATTTAGTCAATGTCAAGAGGAAAGAGGTCAAGAATGCAATGAGTCCAAAAAAAGTTCAATCAACGATTGTTTTAAAATTTTTAATAATTGCACGTGTGATTGCAATCGTCTATAAATATACATTAGACAAGAACGTACAATATTATCTCGTTGTATCGTTCGTATTTACTCGTAGTTGCTAATATATTGAAAAACGATGGGACCCAATCACCCCAGAACAGCTGAACGGATTTGAACGAAATTTGATAAGTAGATAGATGAGGCGCTGGAACAACACATAAGTATACTTGTAATTATCATCCATTTCACACGAATGAAACCGCGGGCACAACCATTGTTGGTTTAAAACAGAAAATAGAATTTCGTCTTCTTTTCTTCAAAACTTACCAGGAATATGGATTTCCCTGTACTTCACAGAGACGGTGTGAACCCCCAGTTCTTTAGGAACGAAGTGGACGGAGTAAAGCCCGTCTTCCACCTCCTGGATTTCAGCGTCTTCTGATACTCCACCAGGACTAGTCACTGTTGCTGCCAGGTCGAATGAGGTGATTCCTGAAAAAGATTAACAATGGTTTTTATGTACTATGTTCTATGTTTCTGTATCAAATAATAATTATACAATTAAGCATATCTGCCATAAGCAATTGCCTAATGCGAAAGTGTCACTAAGTATTTCTTAATATCATAATAATATGTATTTCCTCCGTCTCCGGTTGTTTGTCTTAGGACAACATACGTTAGGCCTTCGGGCGGCCTGAAAACTTCGAGATGGGTTGGCCACTAACCTATCCACCAATCCGCACTGGGCCAGCGTGGTGGATTATGGCCTAACTCCTCTCTCAGCAGTGAGAACAAATTGGGCTGATTATGATTATGATGTATTTCCTCAAAGTAACGTCTGGATCAATAAATTATCTTACCAGGCATCTTAAATGTCAGTTTGCAGTTGGTGCCAACTTCAGTGAGAGGAGCAGGGTCACGCTGCCTTTGGATCTTCTCTCGCTGTCTGTTGCTGCCTTCACCAGTTACCTAAATAAAATAAAGGAATAATGTCATTGTAACAAAAATTAATAAAGGTAGGTATAGTAAAAATAAAAGGAGTCATTGGTGTCGATTCTGTAAGCATTATCTAAACTAAAAATCTTTATGTATGGCTTATTATGTTTAGGATAAAATCCAAATTAGTGTAACACTTCCGAAACACAGCACTAAAATTAGATATTGTTCTTCAATTGTGGATATATTTTAGACCGATTAGTTGTAAATCTACCTGAAATTGAATAGAATCCATTGAATTGAATAGACATTTCTAATGTTAATTAGAAATGTCATTTTAAGTGTCACATGAATTAAGATTTTAGTTTTAACAGAATAAGGACTACCATCATAAAACTTGAGTTCACTAGTTTAGTTTAGTTTAGTTTTTTTAACAAGTAAATCGCTATCATTGCTCTTCCATTGTGGATATATTTTAGACTGATTAGTCGACACATACCTAACTGGGTGCTCGTTAAACTAACGTAAATCTACCCAAAATCGAATAAAATCCTATTTGTAGATATGTCATTATAAGTGTTACATGAATTTAGATTTTAGTTTTAACAGAATAAGGACTACCATAATAAAACTTAAGTTCACTAGTTTAGTTTAGTTTGATAAAAAGAGAATCGCTACCATTTTTAACATAGTCACTTCCATTTTTATGCTCGTATTTATAAACGTTACTTACTAAAGTTAATTTATGACATAACCCTATCAAAATGGGATGTATCTTTTTACACTTGTATTAGGTTGATGTCATTGGATTTTAATTTTGACAGCATAATATATCCTTCACAGTTCAGACTTGTGTGCGAATGTCATTTTTATACAAATTCACTTTTGTAATAAGAAAGAAAATTGACGCGTTCTCATTGCTGCAAAGGAAATGGTGACTATTACTCGGCTAAGAATTCTAGCCTTTGATAGTTCTAACTTCAGGCAAATTCTAGTCTATAGAATTAAGATCGTTGCTTAAGTAGGTAATTACTTTTCCATAAGTAATAAGTAACTTTTGCTTGTTTTAAATACGGCGGTTAGTGCCATGTTCCAACACAACGCCTGATAGTAATCAAGATTTGAGTACAGATCTGTGTAAATTGTGTACGATATTTACATTTAAATAAACATTCAAGTCAAAATTCTCATCTGTGCGTATGTCTGTAATACCAGACTAGATTATGCCATTTTATAGAAAAAAAATACACAGACACGGAAGGGATTCGAAGCCGCGTCTTCTGACAATCCATGTCACACATGACCGCTAGGTTACTTGCCCATCCGAGCATCAAATTTCACCCTGTAGTTGATTTTTATCGTCGTATAGAGATTGGCACAGATAAGCAGGCATCAAAAATTCTATATTAAAAATAAATTGCACCATATTTTTATTTTAACTATAAATATAGTTTTTGATGTGACAGTAATTTTGATTAGATATTCGTAATTATAATCTGGATATATGAAAATATATGACTACATAGAATTAAGGAACAAAAAGTTGTCAAAATTGTATTACTCGTACTAATTGTTTGAAAAGTAGGCAAACTGAGAAACTGGACTGATATTGATCATTTATCTGATAAACTTGAACACCTTCATCATCATCTAACGGCCTTTTTCAATAATCTATCTATCTACAGTTTTCCTTACTACCGATACTTTGACATAACGTCCATACAAATAGTGTCAAATACTACAAAGAAATAATGTCAGGAAGCATAACTCAGAACAAATTCCAACCAAAAAGTGGTCCTTCAAACCAAAACGACGTATTCCTTCCGAGGTTACAAATAGACATGTTCGGTGATTGGTTTAAATTTCAGAAGGAAAGCAGGGATTGGTCCATGCGCGTGCTGCAACGTCTACTATGACAGCTTAGTCCTAGCGGCGTGAACGATGTTATTGATTTAGCACGACTTTTATTGGGTAATTTTTTTAAGGCAGTTACTCTTCCTGATATTATTTTTTCGTAGGTCAAATATCTATATCTAACACTCTAGTGAGGTAAACCGGCGATAGATAGGTTATTTAAAACGGCCGTTAGTCGTATGATGTCAACTGCTAAACGTAGGTGCTTATTACTTAATTATAATAAATTAAAATTATGTGATTTAGGCCCACTTGCACGTTTGCTCGGGTTGAATAAATAAGTCTACGAGTTTGTAAACTTGCATTAGTCATATCAATTTTTAACTCTTATTGTGCCTTGCACGACTATATAAGATCACCGGTTTTGCTAAACTGACATTTGTAATCTTTAGATGGAAACATTGAATTGTCTATGCGTTTATATTGTCACCTGCCCAATAATAAATGAATCGGAAAAAAAGTGAAACTTATATCTATCTCTTTGGCACTACAGTACAATGTATAAGACTTTCTTGTTTATCCTTTGTTGTATGAAATTTGACGACTTTTTATTCTATACGTATTGTCACGTGTCATTTCGTCCAAAGAGTACATTATACAGCAGAATGTATCCTCAATTTCTTTTGAAACAAAACTTCACTAACCCTAGTTAAAGACTTAACCCTCCCACATTGCTGGGTTAAATATCAATAAATAACCTTAGATTTACTCCTAACCTTTAATAGTGCAAGATAAATTAATTATAAAACCCCATTTTAGCAGTTGACTCTGAGTTATTGAAGCTAACTCTGGAACGTGCAAGTGGGCCTTAGAAGTAAATAAATTAATTATTAATATTTGTAGAAGCGGCCTGCATCCAACGTCATTCTGAGATCTTTATTAGGCCCTCTGTTCACCTGGTCGACGGACGAAATACACTGCGCTTGCCGCTTCGTGCTCTCTTAACCGTGTAAATAATTATTTTCCTACTCTTGCTAAACATTTTGAACATATTACCTTAACAGTATAAGGAGAGCCTTCTACATGATGATCGGCAAACTTCAAGTTAACGATGTAGTATCCAGGCTCCGTGGGTCGGTAGCTGATGGCAAGCACTCCATCTTTGCTGTCAGCGCACTGGATCTCGGCTTTGCTGGGACCTAAAGATTCCGCCATGGTTTTATGACATATCTCTGTACAAGTGCGTATGCAGCTAAGTTCATAAGCAGTGTCCGTAGTAAAAGACTGACTGAGAGGTTATTTAAGAACAGACCGTTTTGTCTGCTCTTAACTAACTGACTTTTTAAGATCCACCCGCATCTTCAGTCTATCCGTGAACATGGTGCATGTAACCGCCGAAATATTGGTAACTCCAAAACCAATTCAATCGTGGTCTTTTACCATGAGTCCTAATTTTAAATTAAGTGAAAAGCAATATCTATTACTGTGTTTGTAATTAAAAATTAAATAAAATAATAATAATAATAACATTCTTATCTATAAGCCCCATGGTGGGGGGAAAAGTGGCCAAAACGCTGGCGGCATTGCCACGCTGGATGGCAATGCTAAGTTTTTGCCCAAAATAGGCGCCAGCATTTCGGTCACCCGACGCCTCAAACAAACGTTTCGCCAGATCCCTAAACAAGTTGAGAGCGGACGGCCCCCATGGGCCTAAAGTTTCGACCCCAAACGGCATAAACATGTACATTCTGTCTAAATACACATATTTATGACGTTTGAGGTCTTCCGCTTTAGACGCGGCAGCGCCAGCCTAATCAATCGTCCCAGGGAGATGAGACGGCGCCAGTGTGTCCACACATGTAGCATCCCAAACCAGGGGCTGTCCCATCTTCCACGGGACGATAGTCATCCCATCTGGTCTCTTGCCGTCATCCCGCATCAATCCGTTCGGTTCCAAAACTGACGGGACTCCAGCACTGACAAATGCCCGACGGATGATATCATTCAAGCTGGCGTGCCGCGGTATGCGCCCCGCGCTCTTTACGCATGAGAGTGCGTGGTGGCCGAACCGATCCACCATTTCACCGCAGACACAACGGTGAGGGACCTGGCAAGGGGCACCTACTCGTAGGGATACGGCTATTCGGAAAGTATTGTTGTCCAAAAGATTTCCAACATTTTTAGACGGCAAAGCATGTAGCCAAAGCCCCGACTCCCATCGAGTAACAGCTAACAGGCGAGCACGCTCTGCGGAAGAACTAGTTGAATTGATCAGGTTTTCAAGTTCTAACTCACAGAGCGGCCCGTCCCACTGCCTCTGAGAAGCAGGAGCTTTGGGCAGGGACTGACTTGGACAAGCTATTTTCCAGTTTCCTAAAGCCTCAGTCATATAACTAATCTGAATAGAAGGCGATAAAATTGCCTTTACTAACTTTTGAGTACTGAAAATTGATGAAAGGAATGCGGGTAATGCTACACTAGAAATTTTGCGAATACCGAGACCTCCACACCTAACAGGTAGTGAGGCCTGGCGCCAAGTGCGATCGTCAAAATGTGTGTTAAGTATGGTAGTGAGCGTATCTCTGTGGATGTTGTCAAGTTTTTTTAAAAGTATTGATTCCAAAACTGACAACATCTAAGAGAATACATAAATTTAGGGACAAAAAGGCAATATCGAATAATAAAATAGGCCATGTGACAATTTATTTTTAGTTTTATTACTGTGTTAAATTTCAACTTGATAGCATAGTAGTAAAAATTGAGTGCTCACTCAATACATACGAATGGACAGATATTTATAGTTATAAAAAGGATGATAAAGGTAGTTTTACACCTTTTAAAAACGAAACCAATGAAAGATAGTATTTTATAATAAACAGTTGGAACTGACCTTCAATAGAGAGTGAAAGACCACCATAACCAGCGTTTCTTGTGTCTACTGAGAAACTGTTGTCACCATGAGTCTTGCCCTCCTTAAGGGCGTGACCGGAAACCTGTCAAAACATAAAAACGGTCAAAAATTTCTTTTGATCCTTTTTGAGATTAATCTTCTTAGTTTGTTTGCCAGTTTACGATTTTTGAGATTTTTTTACCTTGTGTGTACATATTTTACTTCAAGGCCTCTAAACCACTCCCATAAGAATATACTTTTAAATTTCTACCACAGTTGACCCTCCTTCTAGAACATGGACAATATTCAGGCAGTTTCTAAGTTACAAAACATATGATTTTTTAACATCCAGTAAACTCTGGTAAAAAATCCGCTAATTGATCGAAACTCAAAATACTAACCTTAACTTTCTTAGCGTCACCAACTTCCTGATCTTGCACAGTGATGTTGAAAGGAGAATTTTGGATGTGAACGCCCATTTTTTTCACGGAGACAACGTGCTGGCCAGCCTCGCGGGGAGTGAAGCTGATGCCGATGTTTCCGGAGGGTAGCTTCTTGAGGAAGCATGGCTCTTCAAGACCGGAAGGTGCCTGGTGGGTAAGGGGCTAGAGTTATAGATGCGATTCTTATTTATTATTTTCTTTTACTATAACCACACAAATGTCACCAATAATGAAAACTATTTCAGTTTAAGTAAGCTCAAGTCGACCATCAACCATTTTTGAGTTATCATCGCTTCGCATCATTTGAACACAAAAGAAGAAGAACGCTTAAGAACATCGAAAAACGTTTAGGAAAAACTTCTTCTGACAAAGATCCATACCTGAATAGAAGCGTTTAGGCTGCGAATATCACTGTCAGCCACTTTTCCAGGAAGAGTGACTTCACTACAGCTCCCAACAGAAATCTGGTTTCTCTTGCGACCTTCGCCAGTAACCTGAAATCAAATATATAACAATAGTCAGTACTATAAAAACTTGTATAGGCAACGTGATATTATTCAAAGTGCAATCTTTTGTGACTAATGCATCAATGTTTTGGGTAGACTAGGTTAATATTACATCATAATTATGCAGTGATGACATTCACGATCAATACAACTGGTTGGTTAGCCTTCGCACATTAAAGTATTTTCGGAATTCAGTTCTAACAATATATTCAGATGCCCTGAGAGCTTTTTCATGCATTTTCTTAAAAAGGGTAAAGAACAATATGGCTCTTAAACCATATATGGTTCTTATATCATATTGCGAATATAGGTACGCTAGAAATTCCAAATGATTCTGGAAAACTTTTAGTTCCTAATTCAGCTTTGATTCTCATAACTTTGAGGATCTAGTGATAACTTGTACCTATAGCTTATAAGTACCAAATATCAGCTACTACCAAGCATAAAAACTTCGAGTTGAAATATGTAATTCCCTGGCTTTAATTCTCAAACTGTATCCTTAGGTCTTGTGTTGATCAGGTATATGGTACGAATTTTTTATGACAATGAGCTCATTTTACTGTCATAGTTATTGGAACTAACCTGTGATATTACCATTAAAAGGATATCATAAACTTAATAAACCAGTCACAATTCGAAGCTTGTCTAACTTCGAATTCAAATTTTTGATGCACTCGTATAAAAGAAGGATAAGATGTTTGGGAATCATAAGGCAGCAGGATAGAAACAATATTTACCTTAGCTAGGAAAGGCGATCCCTTGATGTGTTTCTCTCCAAATCTCACAGAAACTTTGTACTCTCCGGGAGCGGTGGGAAGGTACGACACAGCGACAGTGCCGTCTTTGTTGTCGTGGCATGTAATCTGGAAGTAAGTTAATATGCTGGTAAGCTACATAAATGACAAATAGAACGTTTTATAGAGAAACAGTTTCTAAAGGTATTTTAGAATAAATGTGTCAAATAACTTATAGAATTGTATCATTACAACACTACTTGCCTGATGTGAATATAATGAAGTAATATTCGGCTATACAATAGTTTGTATAGCCGGGAGTTCAGCTGCGGCGTCTTAAAGGCAACCACGTATCAATTCGCTCCGTAAATATTAATGTAAAAAAGTGGTAAAAAGTGTCGTTTCTGAAGTGAATTTTAGATCATTATCTAGCTAAAAAGATAATGCGTGCAGTGATCGTTATTTGGTGAAAATTGGCCCAGAAACAGCGGAGATATAAGTAAATATATTTTAAAATATTTCACTAACGTACTCGCGCCGACTGCCGCGCGGTGACGCAGCGACACCGTTCCGCTATTGTTTCTACGCCGCATGAGTCACCCGAATACTCGCACGGTCGTCACCTGCCTCGCAGTGAGGTGAAGCAGCAACTAACTCGCCGTGCGGTATTGCAGCATTTGCAACGCTAAAAATCGCCCTTTTTGCCTATGTGAATCTCGCCCTAACCTAACTTTACCATCACAATTAACTGATAACAATTTACCATGGAGAAACACACTACGGAAAATATTACTTTTAGAAAGCCGCTCAGAACCAGTTCTCTAAATGACATTACAGCGATTACTCATAACTCTACTCTATTTGAGACTACTATGTTGAGCTTGCCGAATTCTTCAATAGATGATAGCCATGCCACAAGAGAAATGCAAAATAAAATAATCAAGCTAGAGAAATTATTAGATTCGGCCAATCAAGAAATTGAAAATTTAAGTTTGGAAAATTCTAAATTAATTAGAGACTTGGATAAATCGTATAAAATTATAGAGTTATACAAGAAAGTTGGGACTACAGAAGCAAGCTGCCTTACACCTTTGTCACTCCAAAAAGGGAAGTCTAAATTTAGAAGAAATAGCAACAATCCTATTACTCCAACATCAACTCCTGCGAAATACACATCTCCTTTTATCCAACGAGACGTCCAAGCATCTTCTGAAAAAAAAACGAATCCAACGCTGAAACCAGTAAAGGAAGTCACGACAGATATGAACAAGAATAAAGAAACTAATACTATAATTCAAAAACAACATCACATAAAGGTGCCGTTAATTAGTCAAACCTATAAATCAAGCAATGAATCTGCTAAGCCAATAAAACGAATTATTATTATGGCAGATGAACAAGGACTACATCTACGCTCGGCTTTGCAAAAGATAGTAGGCAACGAATACATAGTCGAAAGTATTCTTAAACCAGGAGCAAAGTTTCATCAAATCCTATCGAGCCAAAAAGAAGAATTGCGGAAGCTGAATAAAAATGATTACATTATTTTGTTAGGTGGAACTAACGATGTGAGTCCTTATAGATTTCAAAATGATTTAACCAGCTTCTTATCAGATAATAAACTCACCAACATCATTATTTGTGAAATTCCAAGAAACTCATCACTGATGGTTGGAAAGCTGAATGACAATTTGAAATCCATATGTGATAAATACCTACACGCACATTTTATAGACATGAGTTACAGTAGATATATACCGAAAAGGAAACACTTTTTGCTCAACACAGCTAGAAATATATTTAGAGAATTACTACGGTTGGATTATAAATACAAATTAAATAAACAAAATTATATAGCTCAACGCCCAAGTGAACCAATTAATCTGGTAAAATATAAACACATATATGACAAAAGTACTCAAACAGAACAGGAAACAAACAAAAACTCTACAAACATACAATCAAATGACAAATCAATCCTGGCTACAATAAATAAAGATTTTTTTCGTATATAACTCTGTACGTATAATGCATCAAAATATAGATGGCCTAATTGGGAAAATAGACGATCTTATAGTATGCTTAGACAATTTATCAAAGAACAATAGCTCCATTGATGTGTTATGCATAACGGAACATAATATGATTCAGAACGACTCATCATTTCTCAACATACCGAATTACATATTAGCTTCAAACTTTTGCAGACATAATAGATCAGGTGGTTCATGCATATTAATTGACAATAAATATAAATATAGAATATTAACTGACTTAACTTCTTTAGGTGTAATAAATATTTTTGAATGCTGTGCGATAGAATTAATAGAACACAAAATTATTATCGTGTGTATATATAGATCGCCCAACAAAAAAAAAACAATACTTGAAGATTTTTTTAAAACACTTAACGAGCTTTTGGGAAAAGCTTGTAATAATAATAAAAAAATAATTATTTGCGGAGACTTTAACATAGATAGACTGAAAAGAGATCCTTCCGCTAAACAATTTGAAAAAAATCTTTCGGATTTCAACTTAAAATTAAGCGTCAGCCAACCTACAAGGCTTCGCAGCAAAACATGTATTGATAATATAGCTCATAACATAAGAGGTTGTAATACTAATGTTGTGGAATACGCCTTGTCAGACCACACGGCTCAAATATTAACATGTCCTGTAAACAAAAGTTACTTTTTTACTCATTTTTTTAGGCGTAGGCGAGATTATAATAAAAATAACATCAGTAAGTTCATTGATTGTTTAAGTAGTCTCTCTTTCGATGATATCTACGACACAGAGGACACAGATATAGCCTACAACTATTTCATCGATACATTTGTACTATTTTACAACCTGTGTTTTCCTTTAGTTAACATTAAAATACCCCTTAACAAACGGCCTAAATGGCTAAGCAAAGGCATAAAAGTATGTACGAAGCGAAAACGATGCTTACTGTGGAAATATAGACGTCATTCAAATGAAAGCAACAAAAATATCTTCAAACAATACGCAGCTCGACTAAAACTAGTCATAAAACAGACGCAAAAAGCTCAGAACAATTATTACATAGAACAGTCGAGCAATAAGTCTAGAGCTGTTTGGGCTATTATAAATAAATACAAACAACACAACATTAAAGACGAAATAAAACGAATAAAAATAAACGGGACAATAATTACTGATCCGAAAAAAATTGCTGAATGTTTTAATAATTTTTTTATTGATGAGGTGGAGAATGTCGCTGTGAACAATACTGGCATCCAAGGAACGCTTAGGCACGCTCAATCTAATTCTTGTTTCATAGAACCTACAAATAAATACGAAATTGAAAACATTATTCAGTGTCTAAAAAACACAAATACTACTGGCTATGATGGCATTTGTACTAAAATAGTAAAGGCAACTGCTAAAATCTTATCACCTGTGCTTAGTTATTTAGTTAATAAAAGCATTGAGAACGGTATATTTCCAGATAAATTAAAGACCTCCACCATAGTACCCCTTTTTAAAAAAGAAGATAAAGAAGATATGCGATTTTATAGACCAATCGCTTTGCTACCAGTATTCTCTAAAATATTTGAAAGGGTTATATATACGAGACTAAATAACTATTTCGAAGCTCATAACATTTTTGCTCCAGAACAGGCTGGCTTTAGGAAAAAAAAGTGTATAGATAGTGCTATTTTGAATTTTTTAGAGAA
The DNA here is from genome assembly GCA_917880725.1 of Selenia dentaria. Classification (NCBI taxonomy): domain Eukaryota; kingdom Metazoa; phylum Arthropoda; class Insecta; order Lepidoptera; family Geometridae; genus Selenia; species Selenia dentaria. Next base: position 5,590,285 of record OU862901.1, on the reverse strand, counting down.
AGTTTATACCGGCCTTGATAACAAAAAAAGAGTAACTGCACTATATATGGACATGACTAAAGCTTTCGATCACGTAGACCACAAAAATTTAGAAAGAAAGCTTGAACTATACGGTATAAGAGGTAACCCACTAAGTTTAATCTCATCATACCTTAAAAATAGGGTACAATACACAGAAATAACTAGACTAGATACGAACACTAAATTAGAAACCAAACACCTGTCGGATTGCAGAACTATAAAATATGGCGTACCACAGGGCAGCATACTGGGCCCCCTTTTATTTCTGGTCTATATTAATGATCTTCCTCATGCAATCAATCATCCAATGGTTATGTTTGCTGATGATAGCACTGCTATATTCACGGATAACAAAACGGGTGAACATGAAAATGATATTAATTATTCTATAAAATTAATAATTGACTGGTTAAATAAAAATAACCTTAAAATAAACCTTGACAAAACTCATATAATGACATTTAAAAATATTAATTCCAAATTTGACAACTTAAATATAAATTATTGCAATAAACATGTTGACGAAATCAATACCACCAAATTTTTAGGAATACATATAGACTCCAATCTATCATGGAAATCGCATGTTGAGCATGTATGTATTAAAATCAATCAATTCGCATACGCGTTATATATGTTGCGTAAAGTAGCCAGTGATCATGTTCTTCTGAGTGCATATCACGCTTTCGTTGGCTCTACCCTTAAATATGGTGTTCTTGCGTGGGGAAATTGTACTGAGAAAAAATCTGTCTTTAAAGCTCAAAAGAAGACTATTAGGGCAATTTGCAGATTAAAACGAAGGGACTCTTGCAAACCCTTTTTCCAAAAATTGAAATTGTTGACCTTTCCTTCGGTATATATCTACGAATCAGCTGTGTATGTAAAGAATAATCTTGAAGATTTCAGTAAGTTGCGGAGTAAGCGACACAAAAACAGGTTACAAATAGCAGGCTATAGAACTGTACTGAGTGGTAACAGCACATTTAAAATGAGATTGTTATTATATAATAAATTACCAATAAGTTTAATTGAAATAGACAACATTGACATTTTCAAATTTAGACTTAAGAAATACCTGATTGAGAAGACATATTACAGTATAGATGAATATTTAAATAATAATGACATATAATCTAACAATAATAATGTTAACATGTAATTGTGTGTATGAATTGTGAATGTTAGTTATCTCGTCATATTTGTGTATGTAATATATTATTGTAACAAAATTTTGCATGCCAAAGCGGCTAAAACATGGCGATCTAATATACTATTATATTAATAACCCTACATTTAATGTCATTACCTATGTTTTGCAAAATAAATTATTTGAATTTGAATTTGTGATTGTGCTCTTCAGATTTTTTTTAGTTTTATTTATTCACAAAATTTATAATTAGTAATAATTGGAGATTTGTTTTGATAAATATGATAATTACAATGTTTCTGATACTTGAAACAAATAACACAAAAAATTACAAATCGGAAAAAAAATTCCATCAAGCAAAACAGCCAATGATTAAAGCTCTAATTCGCTACCTATGTTCGCTACCAAATTATTATTAGGAAAGAAATTTTGTGGGGATGGTCAGGAAACCACGCTTCCTGGTCTAACATCTTATCTTACCTCAGCTTTACTAGGTCCTTCAACAGCCATGGACAGACCACCAGCACCAGCACCCTTAGTGCTGATTGTGAAAAGGCTGGGCTCACCGCTGACTCCGCTGATCAGGCCTGGACCGTATGCCGTTACATATCCTGATGAGATGGAGTCCACGTGGAACTTGTATGGGGAACCTACAAACGTAATTATTTTGTCAGATATTAAAGTACTGACTAGATCCAAAAGAACCGTAGTAAAATATTTTAGAAAGACCAGCAGGGCCACAACTGATATGAAAGAATTGACTTTAGTGGATGTTAACTCAAATTTTATTATATTTTGGTTCAGTACTACTGCTCGATCAAAAGCGTTCACAATCATATAACAGCTACAATTTACCCAGAATGTAATTTTCTTATATCTTTTTTGACGCATATAAGTGACATGATGGCCAAGTCATGTGGCGTTGCAGTATACCATCCAAAGCTTAGAAGTGAAGGGTTGCGAGGCATTTTCCTACGTTCATCACCCCGAGACATTGGTATCTAAGTCTCTTTCGCCCGAGATGTTCCTCATGGATCATGATGAATTTTGATAAACAGCTGAAGGTATTCGTCACCATTGGTCACAATAGCGGCTCCCAACTTAGCGAACAGAGATCCTCGGGTGTAAATCATGTGGCACGCTAGTTAGGACTTTTCTACAAGTGAACTTGTTGCCGTGTCAGATATTCTACCCTGAATATGTATTGTTGTAGGGTAGGGTTTGAAGGGCGCTATAGAAAGATAAAATCCTGGATTAACGAGACTAAACAGATTATATCTCGTGATGGCGAGCACAGTGCAATGCAGTAGAGAGAAGAACTGTGTAGAACTTTGAAACCTAAAAGTTATTGCACTGCAACAGTCCTGTGCAAAGGCGCATTTATAATCGGGTGAACTAGAAAAATAAAAACGGACGGTGTTTTTTCGATTTGATTCATTGAGGAATGGTCTATGTAACTCATTTCTATGATACCAGCCAGGTGATGCGAAAATGAAGTTTAACCCTTTACAAATAAGCTATTACTTACCTTGAACATGTTCTCCATTGTATTTGACGTAGAGCTCGTGTACGCCTTCTTCACGAGGATCATATTTGATGCTGACTGTACCATCTCTGTTGTCCTCGATGACGGGTTGGTCGATGTGGCCGCTAGGCATTTTTACTTCCGCTGGAAATTAAAGAAAACCCTTTAGTTAGTAGTAGTAAGTACTTGTTTTTTTCTCCGATATGGTTTTTGATGTACTGACGCCTGAAAAGCAAAACCAAATATTGAAATTTTATATGGAAACATTTAATCCTCAGAAGGGAAAGAAACCCGCATCTTCTGACTAACCCTGTTAAATCCCATGACCGTTAAGCTACCGAAAAACCAGTTAGAGGATTGAATTTATCTCTCTAGTTATTTTAAGATAATTTGGGCATGAAGCGCCATCTATCGAAGTGCTTGAAAAGCTTTATCTGAGCAAAGAAGAATTTTGCGAATACTTATTGAACAATTTTCAAACGCAATAATGACGCAACTATTTAAATTTATACTTATCAAATAATATATAATCAAACAAAATCTTCTTTGATTTATTTTGCATAGATTTAGCTTTATAGCTTTGCTCTGTAATTAATAATCTAATCTTTAATCTAGTTTCTGTTCTTTCTGGTTTCTTTAGGAAAGAATAACAGCTGTCGGGTCTGTCTGTTTTTATAGTTCCACATTAGTAATCCATTTATCAAATATTTCGATTCTATGAGAGATTTAAATATATGAGAGATCGATAAAGCTGCAATTTGGCATATCTATAGAATATCGGTTACAAGTTACAGTACATATAATTAATCTAGCTCTGACTGGTTGGCACAGCTAGTAGTGTAGTAACCTAGCCTTCTGAGCCACTGGTCTTGTGATCGACACCCGGAGAGGTTTAATATTTGTATGCATGAACATGTATTTATGTCATATAATAAATAAGATGTAATATATCGGTCATCTGGTTATAGTACATGCTCTGTCTAGTTTAGGAACTGAGAGCCTTGTGTGGATTTTGTCCCTTATTACTATTACTATTATTGATCTAGGATCTTTATAAGAAGTCCATGAGCCATAACTCCCTAAACACCACGTCTCCATTGTCATTGATTCTTCATAATTTCAGCTAACAGTCTTATTCTTGATCGATTCCTCATGACTGAGGCTCGTGGCCACCATGAATGGGCTTCTGGACTATGTTTCTCCAAGAGTTGGGGCATTCGGCTTGTCTCATAGCAGATGCCTCTGTAATCTCTTTGACAACGTCAGTCCACCTGGTAGGAGATCTTCCACGACTCCGTTTTCGTTCCACGTGACTCACAACAATGAGCTTTTCTAAGTTGTTAACGTCTCTTCTGACCAGCCTAACAGTAAGTACAATATAAAAACGTGTGTGTGAACTTTATTTTTATATACAACAAAAACAGAAATAATCGCATTCCTCTTAAACACCACTCATCCAATACACAACATAATAAATCTCATAGAATTATAATCCGTTACATAATATGTACAGAATGTATTATTATATTAGCAAAATAGAACCAGCAACCCGCTCCATTAGAAATACTTGTTTCATTGACGCACTTAATGCGTCATAGCTATCAAATTTATAAATTGACTTCGTACAGAGAAGATAGAATCTCCAGGAAAAGTGTGTAAAGACTTTACAAAACATGTCAATAAATAAGCGGAAAGATTGTCAAGCAAAGCTGGAGAAAGATTAAGAATTATTTCTATTGGGTTGTTGCTAACTGATATTTTCTAAACCGTTTCTAACCTAGAGTAATTTAATAAAGTTTAAAAGCGATTCGTAATGTTTATTATGTACTTGAATTTGTCATCATAGTTCACTCCACTGAACACACGCTTCTCCCAATGCGCGTCACTGTTGTCTTCTCTTAAGCTCTTTTTGTTTAATATTTTAGATTATTCTTGTAATAACCATTCAAATTGAACGTTTGGCTTATGACCTTTAAAAAAGAAGGGAAAACATTCATAAATTAGCGGATTTCGAGCCTTTGGACAAACTCAGAAACAAAAGTAGGTCGCCGTATTTCAACGAATTCAGTTAAAACCGTCTATAAAAAGTACGAAAATAGTCTTTACAAGTAGGTAAGCTGGCTTCGAGTTCTATGTAGATGATAAAAACCATTCCTTTAAACCCATTATATAGTTTTATTGAAGTAATTTAAGTTGGTGTTATTTTTTTGTGTTACGTACCTATTGACTGTCCGGACTCGATGGCTTAAAAAACTATAGAATAATTATTTATTTATTTTATTTATTTATTTATTTTTCATTCATTACAACAATTTTTACAGGATAAACCTAATACAATAGTGTAGTTTACAAGTTAACATTTTAAGAAATTAATTACAATTATAAAATGAGTCAAGTAGTTAAATAATTATACATGCCTTAAATTAGATTACATTAGATTATATATAATTATGTATAGTATACAAACCTTTTCTCGTGTCAATATAATAACAAGTAATATAACTCAAAGGCGTGTAGTTCAGTCCTAATCCCGTCTTATTGAAAGATATGTTATGTGCTTCACCGAACACGATCACATTCGCTTCCTTGTCTATCTCAGATACTGAAAAATATTTCGTAGTTGAGTCTATGTATAACTGAGACAGTAAATTCCAGTTCTCTTCCTTGTCGCTGACACCAACGATTGAATTCCACAGTCCACTCATAAACGCCATCTATTTTGATTCACTTGAAACTTTTACAGAATTGTTGTCAAAACATTTTCTATTGAGAAAATGAAAGTATAATTTGTGTCACTCGGTGGATGAAAAAAATTATGTCTAGGCTGAATTATTTAGAGAATGATCAAAGTGTGTGTTTCTATATTATTATATTATTTAGCCTAGTTTCTGTGTCTGGATTATTAATATGAGTAATATTTCCGGATTCCACTGTCTGACATTCTGTGGTGTCTGAATGTTTCTGACACTTCAGCCTGCGTAGTCTAGTAAATCTGCTGCTTTCATGGAAAATATCTTACTGGCAGACGTCCCTTGACGACATATTGAGCAAAGATCAGTATTGTGGGGTGCCAAATCCGTGCCAAATTTTTCTTGAAATGGGTAGTGTATAAACACTGTGTTATAATTTGAAAAGCACTGCAGACTTAAATTATTAGATTAATGAGACTTAAAACCAATGTCGTGAAGTAACGAGTGCAGTGCCACGCTAAACATCAGCTAGGGGTTGTCATTGAACTGTCGAAGTACAGATGTGGTGCAGCGTGCTTAAAAACTGTCAGACGCTGGACTTGCCTGTTTTGTAACCTGATTGTATTTTCAGATACCTTGGTAAGTATACGTTTATTGCACGCTTATCGAAATTCGGTATGTAAAGTTTTTTTTTGGTATTTTTTTTATATTTTTATTTCGTAGATTAGGTCATTATAAGAAACTAATTTCAATATTTTTGTTTTATATTCAGTAGTTATTTTAAAATATTTTTTTTAAAATTTGAATCCTATGACGTCACTTTTTTGCACAAATATGTAGTTGCGTTGAGAAGCCAAGAAAAGCACGCGAGTAAAAAAAAAGAAACTAGAACACTTGACAGTGACACCTACTAATTCGTAAGTCTCTATTCAATCAAAACAAAAGTGCAAAAAAGTGACGTCATTTAGAGGTCAATGAAAGTCGAACTATTTTATCGTTTTTTGTTAAAATAAATGGCATCTTATCGTTTTAAAAGGTCAGAGTAGAAAAATAAGGGTTTGTAACATAAAATCTCGAAATGGTTTCGGAATTGGCATAGGTTAATTTTTTTTAGCATACCGAATTATGTTGTATGATATGAATTTATCATTTAGAAGAGCTTTTGTGGTTCATTTTTGTATGTACCATATTTTATTATGCTTACTGCAAAACAATAGGGAAAATACAATACTGTGTTTTACATTAAACATTTCAGTAACCCTTTGCGTACCATTGACGTAAATTTACGTGCGGTTTATTCATAAATCTTTTGTTTTAATTATCACGGCATAGGAAGGGTTAAATACAGTGCTCTAAAGACGCCACTACCTTTACTACAATAAACTACTCGTACTAACCTACCTTTATACACTAGTGTGTACACACTACTACTTCGATGAAGAATAACTTAAGCGCTAAGTACTAAGCGCTAACTAAGCACTGCGGCGGAACCAACAGGAAAATATCTTGCACAAAATGTGTTCTAGTAAACAGTGTGTGTGTTTTACGTTTTCCATTTTGACGGGGAGGAGGGAAATTATTTAGCTTTTCTGTCTTCCTATCGTAACCACATACGTAATATAATGTCACATTCTCTGCGTTAAGTAGCTAAATCGACTTTCATCTGTCCGTTAGGTTTTATGTTCGCCCTCATGTACATAAAAATCGTAGCACAAACAATAGCACACAACAAGTGACAGTTTGTCCTGTTTCACGTGAACGACACGTTACGGTACAGTTACGAAGTTACTCGCACAGGTCGCATTTTTCAACCAATCCTGACGAAACTTTGTGTGCATGTTCTACTATACCATAATTTTATTTTGGTCGGATTTTTTAGTTGGGACTTTTCCTAAAAAGTGCTGCGTACACACCTTAGATACCTGACTAGAGACATTTTAAATATGAACATAAGTGGTTGCCGAGATAATAGGTTGTAAAGTACCTACTGTGAAAAATTGCCGCTGATAAGATTAAGCTCGCGAGGTCTACTGTTCGCGTTACTTGTATAACTTTTGTCAGCCTCAAGCAAGAACAAGATACTCCACCTCCTTGAGTCGTAATCCTCATGTCTGAGGGTCGTGACCTCCTCCACCCATTGTCCTTTCTTTTAAGATACTACGCCAGTGTGCTCGATCACCAGCTATGTGTAGAGCATCGTAAACGGATGTATCAAGAGTGGTGCGGATCTGATCGAACCAACGCATTGGACTGCGGCCTCGAGATCTTTTGCCATCGACTTTTTCAGTCACCACAAGTTTATCGAGGTTATCTCCTTTTTTTTAGCTAACAACAATATTTTAATAATATTTAACTTGTGACCTAGTAAGTTTGAATAGTAGTAGCCAGAATACCGCCCTTGCTGGTTATTAGGCGGTCATATAATTAATTATCAATGTCGCGTAATACACTTGTACGACAATCTTCAAGAATGTTTAGTCTTATTATAAATATAAAAACCCCAGTTTATATTCATGTTAGCATCATTATAAAAAAACTTGGCATAGTGATCGTGAAAAAGTGCGTTGATTTTGCTGTGGGATTTCGTGGATAGTTTTATTAAAAACTGACAACGTTTAAATGAAATGTACATAAACATTTCGATATGAAATTATGACGACTGCGTTATCCTGCTGGAATGGTAAATGGTGATTACCCCAAAGGCTTACTCTAATTAAATAAAAAAAAGGAACTTTATTGCTTTATTCCTGGGACATAGTTGTTACCAGCTCGTCACCGTATCGCTTTCTCTCTAGTGGTGGCATATCGTCACATTGTAGGACACATTGCAATAGCGAATTCGACCGCTTCAATATACATATACAAGTACTCTTTAGAAACACAATAAAACAAGTTATAGGTATAGTAAGTCGAAAATCCATCATCCATCTCCTTTTTTTTCTTTCAAACTGTTATTATTTTGGGCAACTTCTCGGGTCAAAATCCATTCTCGGGGTCTCCTTTTTTGCTGAATTGTTGTGAAATTAAAAAAAATTTAAGAATCAAATTTTTTTTAATTTCACGTATCGTATATCAATTACAAATCAGTTTTTAATATGTATAAAATACAGAGGTTTTACTGAGAAAATGTGTAACGGATACAAATGACAATATATGTATATATATTACATTGCCCCCCATGCACATGGTTAACATATTGAGTCCAAAATCAACTCTCCATCTCCATTTAGTTTCGCTTTCTAATTATTATTATTATGAGCAACTTATCGGGTGGAAATCTATTCTCGGGATCCCTTTTTTTCTGAATTGTTCATGCCATTCTCTATTTTTTTCATACATTTTTTAATTTCACGTGCCGCTGGTCAATTACGAGGTGCAAGTTGGAAGCCGGCTACACGTAGCAGCAGTAGACGACGTGTCGTTGCTTCATGTCGCTGCAGTTATGATTTTGAACCCGACTGCAGACGGCAACTACAGATGGCATCAACCATTTGAAAAGCGATACAAAAAGTTTAGTTTTAAAGATTTTCAGTTATTTTAGGCAGATTGGCACCCGCGAGCGCACTAGGTACTGATCTGCAGTCGAGCGACTGTGACGTCTGCCGCTCGACGACGCGTCGCTAAAGCTTCATGTCGCTAACCACGAATGGTTTTTCATAGAAATACATAGAAACTAATAGTATCGCTGCGACACGTCGTTTGCCGCGGCTTCATGAAGCCGGCTACCAACTTGCACCTTTAGTTTTTAATATGAAATACAGAGATTTTTGTGAGCCACACATTTTGGACATGGATGAAAATGATATGAAATATAATTGAACCATCATATCGGAAATTCTGAATCTTCCTATCCTTTTTTTAATGCAATATGCCAAATGTACCGAAGGTCTGGAGCAAAAGCCACTGTCAAGAAAGCGCAGCATAGGTCGTCTACTGACATGGTGGACAAATGACCTGGTAAAGATCGCAGGGCAACGTTGGATGCAGGCTGCTTCCAACCGGTACTGCATTCAGGGCTTACGACCAACAGGTGATTTCTTACGGTTGAGATGATGATGATATCGGCGTATGACTTTAGGTTTCTGACACAACAGACACCTCAGAATGAAGTTTTTTTACAATACGTGATTCCAATATTACTTATTAAATTTATTTATTGTGACTTATATTGGTGGTGGTCTTATCCTATTTTATTATGAGTTAAATCATCAGCAGTGTGATTCTCTAAGAGCAAACATCGTTGCATCTTTGACAACATCCGTGAAACAATGACGAGATGACAAGGAATGTTGGAAAAACAACCTTGTGAAAAAGGGTACCTATATCTCTTAAGTATTTGACATGGGTGAGCTCGTCGACGAATGCAACGACGTGTCAGAAGAGAATCGCACGGCTGAAGAATAAAAAACAAACTACTTATTACTTCTTTAAGACGCGGTCCTAATTTTAAAACAATTTACGATCCTTTACATAATGTTGAGAAATGCTTACCAGAATGGACGAAGTGATGCGAAAGTTCAATTGAATACGTGCTAATACTTTTTATATATATTTCGTACAATCAAATGATTAAATTTTAATGATAAAGGAGTTCATAGTTCACTAGTAAATTTCATTGAGAATTAGAATATGATACATTCATTGAAATATTGCCCCTGCCCATAATTGAATTAAAATGCTTTTCCAACGAAGCACGTAAGAAAAATTGCAATATTTAGGGAATTTTAACGTATTTTTTTCTATCGAGCCTAGTTTGCTAAATCGTGTATTGGCTCCCATACTTCATATGGACATATATTCAATTTACACTGCGTTTTTTTCGAACTTTGGTTATTACGTTTAAACGTCGAAAAATTAAGTTTTCGCAAAGTCGAATCATGAAATTTGGAACTCATTTCGCCTTAAGAGATGTAAAAAATATCTGACATTTAATTGGTATCAAGAAACTAACGCCTTTCATCTCATAATCTCATCAGCTCTAACGAGTTTTGTCAGCTAATTTTATAAATGAGTTGTAAACTCTTTTATTAAACAGCTAACATGTTTCTCTAAACTATTAATGAACGGGCGACAAACTAATTTTGTTATATAAAAGGTTTCTGTCGTCGATTCGATTCTCGTCGCAGCCCTGACGTATTTAATGTTATTATGAGTAATTATTTTGAGTTATGACTGTAGAAAATATAATGTAGGTGTAATATACGAAATATCCGAGGTATTTGTAAGCATACAATGTAATAAAGTCATGTTTAATGAGCTTACCTTCGCTTTAAATCACACTAATAATAAATAAATGCGGAAGTTTGTCTGGATATTTGTCACACGTCCATGCTAAACCTACAGAACCAAATTGGCTTAAAATACTAACTCAGATGGGATACATGGAATAATAACTTAGTATTAGAAGTCTAGAATAATAAGTTATAACTTATTACACTGTAAAAAATATCCTGTGGGTTAGTCATGTCGGGTGAAGTGACGATATGATAAATATATGAGTCTGAAGTAAGTACATAGTCATAAATAAAATCGACCAGTTTTGGTTTGAAATGGATATAATGGTTTTACTAAAATTTCAGATTTAATGTTTATAAAAGTGATTTGTTAATTTCATTAATTTAATACGTTACTCATGTCAAAACAAATATAACAAAAACAACATATAACATATCAAAAGTGTCATAATCCTTTGTTCTAACTATGTAAATGGTTCACAATGTTATATGAATCAATACTTTTTATATATATATCAATCAGTAAATACCATACCAATATCATGATGAAAATATATTTTTTTAATACATATTCATAGTTTTATTTATTAGTTTTATTACAAAAATATTATTTACCATGAAAAAAAGCCTGGCATACATTTTGTCACCTTGACTTTATTTGTGCTTTTTATAGTATTACTTTTTAAAGCACTTACGCCTGCTTAAGCGATCTCAAACATTGAAATTTATAGAGAGAAAAATTCCATCCTCGGACGGGATTCGAACCCGCGTCTTCTGACTCTCCGTGTCAGACGCCATTGACCAACTAGGCCACCGAAAATCTGGTCCGAGCATCGAATTTTAACTCTCTATTTGACTAACCGTCTTGCGGGGACGGAGCGACATCTATTGGACAGTTTAACAGTACTATCCAACCGAAAGAAGCATTATTTAGAAATACTTGAAACTTTCGTATTGACATCGCAGCCTTTGTGATTTTTATAGTATTACTTTTTATTATTTTTTATTTGTGCTATTTCAGTTTCACAGTAGAAAACAAAAATCCGTACAAAACTTCGTAGTCTGTTTTTGAGAGCAGGTCTCTTGTGTTTGTACTGCCTTTAATTTTGAATTAAAACGGTCTCGATATACGTACATCTTATGCTGTCGCGTTTTTTAGGAAACCTAATCATTTATTATTTCTGTAAAAAAACAATTTGTACCGACCCTTAATAAGTAGCTCAATATTAAGAGATGAACGTAGCACAACAAGGAAAATTCGTCTATATTTTTTAATCACACGTGTGACTGATTTCAAAACGGTTTCTGAAAACATCCATTTCGCTGAACGGGTCGATTTGTTTACTTTCTTAGGCCCGATTCCAAAGTAATTAATTTAGCTTATTAATATATTTGACAGAATATAAAACCAGTAAGGTCGCTTGAACCAACTGATGTACTGATATAGAGAAGTTATACAAAAATACAAATACCTAATCTTTATTTCTTCTTCATACATATACTTATAAACTTTAGTTCGAACCCTGCCTACTGCTTTAGTATATTTATTACTGTGTTGCAGATGGCAGTGCCTTCCACTAAATATTTTGACAATTGATGACAATATTTCATATAAAAACTTATGTGAGTAATGCGCTAATTACAATAATTAAAAAAAAATAACATAACAAATAAAACGACATTGTTAAGCCGTGCGCGCGCGTGTGTGTGTGTATATGTGTATTTTCTACTATAAGTGAGTTTGCGTTCATTATGTTGTATGTACTTGTATTTTGTGTAAGTATGTCTATGTATGTGTGTGTAGCTGACATGAAGTGTCATCGGATTTTAACGAACACAAGTAACTCTACGCGAGTAAAACATAGTATCTATCACTAATAGAATTATCTCGCTAATAAAATTTACCCTAACTGTTACTTACTATAACATAACATTAACATGTTAATGGCGATAAGAAAAAACAAAAATAGCATGCGTTGATTTTGTTTAATTTTGCTAGTGCTAGTAAGTATTCGATTTGACGCGTATAACAGTGATGGATAAGCTTTAATTGTTCGTAATGGCGCAAGTAAAGGTGAAGTGATAGGTGAAGTGTACAATAGAAAATCATGAGCGTTGTTTTTGTATGCTGAAACATGGGCGGTGAGCAGCAGCAGATAGACTTGCTTAAATTAGTCTGCTTTCTAGGACTTTTATATTGTGCGAAAATACTTTGTATAACTGTTTTATTTTATGTTTAAAGTAAAGGTTTTAATATTAAAATAGTTATCCCAACCATATAGGTAAGCAACTTAACTTATTTTAAAAATCTAGTCAAACTTGTTTAGATTGAAGTTGTCTTACTGTAATTATACTATGGAAAGATGTAAGTCAGTAAACGGCACCATTTTTATACGACATATTTACAGTATTTGATTTATTGGATTACGTTGTGATATTAATGTATTTGCCGCCGGTTAATGTCCTCGTTTGATAAACTAATTTCAGAGAAAAATATGTTAAGATTTCAGTAAGTTGAAATATTACGAGTGTTGTTTAGAAATGGGGTTATAGCTACTATCTCTGATCTTATTCGTGGTAAATATGTAGGGTTAAATCGCACAGGATTCAAGAATTACCCTTACTCTGAATGCGCATTGTACGAGTAATCTGACTGGCTGATCCCAATAATAATAATAATAATAATAAAACCGCAGGGGCGGCTTTGTGGCGAGCCGTCGGTGAGTGGCGACACCGTGGACTCTGATTCTCCCTGGGGCTAAATGAGACCCCTGACCCCCGGCTTGCCTTAATTGGCCGTCTGGGGGTGGAGACGCAAGAGCAAGTAACAAAAAGCTCCAAGGGTGGAAGTGTTAAAGGGCATAACGCCGGTAGTAGCGCTTCAGTGAAACCGCAGCACACCTCTCGACACCCTTTAGCCAGCCACACCAACGTTGCCCTTTCTGTCACCATTCATGGTGGCCTTTATGGGGGGCCCGTTTAGTGGGTGGCAAGTCACCACCTGCCCAAAATATTTAAAATGAGACTGAATTTGGCAGGTGCCGTAGTCTCTTCCATAGCCCACTATCTTTTTATCACTAATAAAATCATTTCAATAGCCTTGTCATTTTACCCATTTTTATAATAGATATACCATGTCACCATCCACCCATAAGTTTCTGTTTTTTTATACTACTTTGTATTTTTATACCAAACAGGCCTCTAAGTGTTGGCTACAGCCCCACTTATGCCTTTGTAAAGGACCGGATGAAATCCGTGATTTATTTTGAATAAAAGGAATAATAATAATAATAAAACCGCAGGGGCGGCTTTGTGGCGAGCCGTCGGTGAGTGGCGACACCGTGGACTCTGATTCTCCCTGGGGCTAAATGAGACCCCTGACCCCCGGCTTGCCTTAATTGGCCGTCTGGGAGTGGAGACGCAAGAGCAAGTAACAAAAAGCTCCAAGGGTGGAAGTGTTAAAGGGCATAACGCCGGTAGTAGCGCTTCAGTGAAACCGCAGCACACCTCTCGACACCCTTTAGCCAGCCACACCAACGTTGCCCTTTCTGTCACCATTCATGGTGGCCTTTATGGGGGGCCCGTTTAGTGGGTGGCAAGTCACCACCTGCCCAAAATATTTAAAATGAGACTGAATTTGGCAGGTGCCGTAGTCTCTTCCATAGCTACACTATCTTTTTATCACTAATAAAATCATTTCAATAGCCTTGTCATTTTACCCATTTTTATAATAGATATACCATGTCACCATCCATCCATAAGTTTCTGTTTTTTTTTTATACTACGAGTACTTTGTATTTTTATACCAAACAGGCCTCTAAGTGTTGGCTACAGCCCCACTTATGCCTTTGTAAAGGACCGGATGAAATCCGTGATTTATTTTGAATAAAAGGAATAATAATAATAATTAATACTAAATTAATACTAAATTAATACTAATAATTAATACCGCAGGGGCGGCTTTGTAGCGAGCCGTCGGTGAGTGGCGACACCGTGGACCCTGATTCTCCCTGGGGCTAAATGAGACCCCTGACCCCCGGCTTGCCTTTATTGGCTGTCTGAGGGTGGAGACGCAAGAGCAAGTAACAAAAAGCTCCAAGGGTGGAAGTGTTAAAGGGCATAACGCCGGTAGTAGCGCTCTAGTGAAACCGCAGCACACCTCTCGACACCCTTTAGCCATTCACACCAACGTTGCCCCTTTTGTCACCATTGATGGTGGCTTTTATGGGGGGGCCCGTTTAGTGAGTGGCAAGTCACCACCTGCCTAAATATTTTAAGATGAGACTGAAATTGGCAGGTGCCGTAGTCTCGACCATAGCCCACTATCTCCCGTATCACTAATAAGTACATTTCAATAACCATGCCATTTTACCCATTTTTGTAATAGATAACCTGTAACCTTCCATCCAAAATGTTTCTGTTTTTATACTACATTGTATTTTTATATCAAACAGGCCTCTAAGTGTTGGCTACAGCCCCACTTATGCCTTTGTAAAGGACCGGGTGAAACCCGTGAAATTGGTTGAATAAAAATAATAATAATTAAAATAATTAAAATAATTAAATCGCCATAAAACCGCAGGGGCGGCTTTGTGGCGAGCCGTCGGTGAGTGGCGACACCGTGGACCCTGATTCTCCCTGGGGCTAAATGAGACCCCTGACCCCCGGCTTGCCTTAATTGGCCGTCTGGGGGTGGAGACGCAAGAGCAAGTAACAAAAAGCTCCAAGGGTGGAAGTGTTAAAGGGCATAACGCCGGTAGTAGCGCTTCAGTGAAACCGCAGCACACCTCTCGACACCCTTTAGTCAGCCACACCAACGTTGCCCTTTCTGTCACCATTCATGGTGGCCTTTATGGGGGGCCCGTTTAGTGGGTGGCAAGTCACCACCTGCCCAAAAATTTTAAAATGAGACTGAATTTGGCAGGTGCCGTAGTCTCTTCCATAGCCCACTATCTTTTTATCACTAATAAAATCATTTCAATAGCCTTGTCATTTTACCCATTTTTATAATAGATATACCATGTGACCATCCATCCAAAAGTTTCTGGTTTTTTTATACTACTTTGTATTTTTTATACCAAACAGGCCTCTAAGTATTGGCTACAGCCCCACTTATGCCTTTGTAAAGGACCGGATGAAATCCGTGATTTATTTTGAATAAAAGGAATAATAATAATAATAACAAAAAGCTCCAAGGGTGGAAGTGTTAAAGGGCATAACGCCGGTAGTAGCGCTCTAGTGAAACCGCAGCACACCTCTCGACACCCTTTAGCCATTCACATCAACGTTGCCCCTTTTGTCACCATTGATGGTGGCTTTTATGGGGGGCCCGTTTAGTGAGTGGCAAGTCACCACCTGCCTAAATATTTTAAGATGAGACTGAAATTGGCAGGTGCCGTAGTCTCGACCATAGCCCACTATCTCCCGTATCACTAATAAGTACATATCAATAACCATGCCATTTTACCCATTTTTGTAATAGATAACCTGTAACCTTCCATCCAAAATGTTTCTGTTTTTATACTACATTGTATTTTTATATCAAACAGGCCTCTAAGTGTTGGCTACAGCCCCACTTATGCCTTTGTAAAGAACCGGGTGAAACCCGTGAAATTGGTTGAATAAAAATAATAATAATAATAATACCGCAGGGGCGGCTTTGTGGCGAGCCGTCGGTGAGTGGCGACACCGTGGACCCTGATTCTCCCTGGGGCTAAATGAGACCCCTGACCCCCGGCTTGCCTTTATTGGCTGTCTGAGGGTGGAGACGCAAGAGCAAGTAACAAAAAGCTCCAAGGGTTGAAGTGTTAAAGGGCATAACGCCGGTAGTAGCGCTCTAGTGAAACCGCAGCACACCTCTCGACACCCTTTAGCCATTCACACCAACGTTGCCCCTTTTGTCACCATTGATGGTGGCTTTTATGGGGGGCCCGTTTAGTGAGTGGCAAGTCACCACCTGCCTAAATATTTTAAGATGAGACTGAAATTGGCAGGTGCCGTAGTCTCGACCATAGCCCACTATCTCCCGTATCACTAATAAGTACATATCAATAACCATGCCATTTTACCCATTTTTGTAATAGATAACCTGTAACCTTCCATCCAAAATGTTTCTGTTTTTATACTACATTGTATTTTTATACCAAACAGGCCTCTAAGTGTTGGCTACAGCCCCACTTATGCCTTTGTAAAGGACCGGGTGAAACCCGTGAAATTGGTTGAATAAAAATAATAATAATAATAATTTTATTGGCATATTGTACATATTGACATAAAGAATACAAATTTTAATTTTACATTACTGGATACTGGCATTCAAATAATATAAGATAATAAGATAATATAAATATAAGATAATAAATCAAATAATATAATATAAGAATAATATAAGGCCTCAGAACTCTATACTAGGCTAGAAGCCTGTGTTATAGGGATCTGCGCTCCCCACATTACTGAACTTGATAAAGTTGGTAACATATATAATATGACACATTTTCAATAATCATGACCATATCATAATAATTCATCAACATTAAAACATCTTAAATATAATTATAGTACATACTTATTAGTTAAATTTAATGAACCTATACAACAGTTTAATCAAATTTCAATTTATAATATTATATTATTATAAGGTAACACATAAAATATTTTTTATTATTAATATTCCAAATAGTTGATTTGGGTCTCTCTCTCTCTCTCTCTCTCTCTCTCTCTCTCTCTCTCTCTCTCTCTCTCTCTCTCTCTCTCTCTCTCTCTCTCTCTCTCTCTCTCTCTCTCTTCTATATTAATAATCTATCTATACACAGTTTTCCTTACTACAGATAGAAATTTGACATACCGTCCATACAAATAGTCCATAAAAACCGACGATAGATGTTTATATATATTAGATAGGTTATTGGGATCTGTAGCCCGAGCACGACTATTTTCGCCTTTTAAGCTTTCGCCTCGTAAGGGTATCGCGTTTACTATACATTTACGCAGGATGGCGATAGTTGGCAGCACGAAGCATTTTCGCAGACTAATGTGAACTCGATACCAATACGATAGTGACGTCATTCTGCGTAAATAGAGACGGGTGCAGAAAATTTAATGATCAATGAACGATTCACTCTCTTGGCCTATGAGATACGAAGCCTCATAAATAAATTAAATTATAATATATATGTCCACAAATCCTTCTTTAGTGAGTTTACACTAATTGTTGCTCATGCACTTGTATATTTAAAATTATGTAACTACTTATAATCTTTTTGTATTTCTAAACGTTTACTTGTTTATGAACGACAAACATGTCATAAACTATAGAAATGTAACTGTCAGATGCTTTATTGTTTAATTTTATACATTTAATTATTTTAATTTTATTAGTATAAAATTAAACAATAAAGCATCTGACAGTTACATTTCTATAGTTTATGACATGTTTGTTTATTACATTATATATATGTATATATATATATATATATATATATATATATATATAATTAAATGTATAAAATTAAACAATAAAGCATATATATGTATATACGTATACATGAATACGTATATATATATATATATATATATATATATATATATATATATATATATATATATATATATATATATATATATATATATAATACGTATTCATTATACAAGTATATTATTTATGTATGCATGTATTTATATATTATTATTAGTTTATTTACTATAATATATATGTAGATATTTATAGTGTACCTATTTAGTGATTTTGTATTGTTACCGTCCATGTTATATTTGATACTCCTCTGAGAATGGGTTGTCTGGAAGAGATCCCTCTGAGCGATAAGACCGCCAATTGTAACACCTAGGTTAAATAATTGTACTTTTTAATATTAAGTGATTAATGTTGTGTTTCAATAAAGTGTTTATCTATCTTCTATCTATCTCTATCTTACAAAATAAAAGGCTTCAATTGCCAAAATTTCGCGTCTACACAGAATAAGTCATTCTCAGTCCGGACAAAACAACAGTTAACGTAATCAATACGTTTTATACATATATCTGTATCTACATTTAAATATTTTGAAAGTTGTGCCAAAAGGTATTGAAAATAACTAACATCGCTCTGAATCACTTTGAGTGTGGAAATAAGGTATTAACACCCTCATGTATCATCTGCTAATGTGTTTAATATACTGCATCTCTCTTTTTAGAGCTCTACATCAGAAAATCAACGGGAACAGTAAAGTATTTAACTACAGAATGAGTACCAACTGACAATGGTAATCCACGCGTACGAACAAAGACTTATTATTTATTCGTAAAGCCACGCTCATGTCAATCAACCTTTTTTAAAAGAAGATTAACACCACTGTTTATTGCATTCGAAGAGTCCCCTTCTTATCCGTTATACATACGTTATTTCTATGCTTCTTAGCCTATGATTATTGACGTAATGTTAACAAATTTGACATGAAATTACAAGCCACACTCATGCCAGTTGGGCCTACAACGGTGCTGTCATATCACAATGTCGATAAAAATGAAGGTTTTAAAGCAGTTTATCTCTTAAGCAGTGATTTAATTAAAACTACAAAAAATCATATGAAATTTGTAAGAATTATAAGTACACATTGATGGAATTAAAACTTATTTTAACATACTAGAGTATATTAAAAAAACAAACAAACCGCTTAATTTGACCTTTAAAGCAGTTTTTCTCTTTATTCACTATTGTATTTGTTATGAAACACACATCATAAAATAGTAATTTTTGATACAAATACATTGACGGATTATTTTTTTATTTAAGAGTGCGCATTATTTTTTAATGAATTTTGTACGTTTTTACGCCATGCATTTGCTTGATTTCAAGTAGGTAAAGGAAATTGAACGTAGCCAAGCGCTGAGCTGACAGCACCTTAAAAGAAGTTTAGCACTGCTCTGTTTTTATACTAGAACAGTGCCCTTCCTACAAATGCGTATATTATCTATATGAATGTTATATCAAATACTTGGTTCTAAGGTCTCTTTCAACTGGATAAAATTAACTTGTTAACACAATCAAAAGACATGATTGTTTATGTCACATATATTCGCATTTACCTTTTAGGACGGATCCCAATAATCTATCTATCCACAGTTTTGCTTACTACCGATAGAAACTTGACATAACGTCGATACAAATAGTGTCAAATATCTATCTCTAGTAAGGTAAACCGACGATAGATAGGTTATTGGCACCCGCCGTTAGAGGACTTCCTGTTAACCAAGAACTCTGAATGGCAAGAATCCTCTTCTCCATGTCTACATAATATATACAAGTAAAATAAAAACACGAATTTCAAATAATTTAACTTCTATAGAACCGCAACAAAACTTCACACCGTTTGATCAGATATTATTTACAACCTCTTTCCACTCAGACACACATAATTCATAATGTGTTAGAACGAGTGCTATGATCTTTATGTTTCATGCTGAAACGGATTTCTAATTACGACTTTATGGTGCTGTAGATTTAGGCCAATGACGTCTTAAAGAACTATCACCGATTGCTTATGGTCGAGTCGGCAGTGACCCTATCTAGCATCTTTAATTTTTGGTGATAAAGTTGCCATTGCCAAGGATAGCCCCAGATTTACGATTTTTAGAGACCCTCTCTCCAGCGTTTGGCATACATTATTGTAAAAAACTCACAATTTGCAACTGCAAACAGCGATTCGACTTCGTTCGCGTAGTAGGCTCGGACTTCGCCCTCGCCATAACCTTTCTGTTCTTGGTTTTCCTTTCATAAATCATCATCATAGTTCATCGTTCATATTAACACAACAAAAAGAATTAGCGAGATTATAACATCCATTGTCAAGTTAAAGCGTGACCAGGAAAATTGGGGCTCATTTTTATATGTATGTTATGACAAAATGGGTAATCTACCTATCTATATACCTATATGGATTACCCATTCTGTTCTTCAAGTCGACAATGAGTCAACCATGCTATTACGTATGCTAAGCGCTTTTTGGAGCAAGTGTTTGATTTTATTCATTATATGCTATATGCATCATTTTAGCGCCCTCAGTAAATGCACAGAGAAAAATCGAATTCTGAGCTAAGGTGAATTATTTCGTACACGGCTGAATTGTAATTACGTGAGGTGAGTTTGTAAGGCTTACGTTCAATTTCAGCTTTCTTAAGCGAAAATGTACAAATGGTTTATTAGATTTAATAGATACAATCTGTTGAATGTAACGTACCGTAAGGCACTTTCCAAATAGACCTTACACCAATTAAATAAGCAGTCTATACTGTTAAGGCGCGTTCCAATCCTAATTTTAAAACAATTTTCGATGCTTTACATAAGGTTGAGAATTGCTTACCAGAATGGACGACGTAATGCGAAAATTTAATTGAATACTTTTTATATTTATTTCGTACAATCAAATGATTAAATTTTAATGATAAAGGAGTCCATAGTTCACTAGTAAATTTCATTGGGAATTCGAATATGACACATTCTTTGAAATATATATGGCCATAATTGAATAAAAATGCTTTTTCCCACGAAGCACGTAAGAAAAATTGCAAAATTTAGGGAATGTTGCCGATTTTTTTCTATCGAGCCAAGTTTGCTCAATCGTGTATTGGTTCCCATACTTCATAAGGACGTATATTCAATTTACACTACGTTTTTTTTCGAACTCCGGTTATTAGGTTTAAGCGTCGAAAAACTAAATTTCGCGAAGTCGAATCATGAAATTTGGAACTTATTACGCCTTAAAGTCAGATTACGGTTACGATGCTGAATATTTGGCGAAAATCATAGTAATTACGGCAATATTCGCCTTATGAAAAGGTTGATTATTTATTTAGAAAGATGAAATACGCTCGCAATCAAAACTAAACAAACGTAAACTTAAGTTAGGAAGCGATGTATAGATGCGGCATACTAACGGCGCGCAAGATGTTTTTCATGTTATATCAAGGTATACAGGGCTGCGTTCCAGCATGCCACAGGACAAGCCAATATTTGGCAAAACAGCCGGTCCACGACGCCTATAGGCCAAAATTTGCACGGATCAAAATTTGATCACGCCCGTTTCACGACACGTCAGTACAAATTTTGTCCCGACTGGCCAAAATTTTTCTACCTTTTGTGAGAGCCAAATCTTGGTCGGCTGTCAAAAGTGACAGAGTGTTGTTAATGACAAAGTATTTTGTTGCATTTTCACGACGAATGCACAGGTTTATTTATTTGTATTAAACTCGAAGTGCCTAATTATATATTCTTGACCGGCGGATAGTAATTAATATCCTCAAATTAGTTTGAAACCAACAAAGCTAACACCTAAGTTATATATGTCAAACTCGTTTTTGCCAGATAATGGTAAAAGACATTCTAGCAACGCTCGATCAAATTTTGGCCGAACATTATTTGTTCTTAAGCTTGCTGGAACACATCCCAGTATTACTACTAAGATGCTAACACTCTAATGTTAGACCATTGTGCGAGGGCAAAACTAAATAATTATTTTGCTTCAAGCGTCTTTATTGTTATGGTACAATTGAGACGTGAGAACGACGCACCACTCATTAACCTAGTGAGCTCCCGACTATGATCAAATTTGCAAACCAGAGTTGAAAAAACCCCGCAAAAAAACAAGTGACTGTCGCTTTTTCGTTGTTATATAAAAAAAAATTCCATGTCCTTTACAGCATCAAAAAAACAAAACATTAGCTGAAATGTATTGTATATTTGAATAGATAACATTTTTAATTGGATCCTTATTTGATATGGCCTTGGCATAGGCCAAGGCGGCTTTACGAAATGTTTTTTGGCATACAGGTATGCCAAGGCAGCTTTACAGGTTAGTATTTGGTGATTACGGCTTAAAATACCGGTTTGAAATTGTAAGTCTCCAGATCTTTTTTTATATGAATTCTTTCGGGAGTTTTGTACATACATAACATGCCAGCCCTATCCTTTTTTCAAACACTAAGCTAAGCAAAAAACAATAATTAAAAGAAAAAAATTATTAATGTATGCCTTAAAGATAGGGCTGGCTATGTATGTACAAAACTGCCGAAACAATTCAGATAAAAACGAATCATTCCTGGAAGATATCTTAAGGATCGCCTGTACTGTAAATGCGCACGTTGTAACCTCGTCCATTTACTGCGTATCTACAAGCATTTCTTTGAGAAATTCTTGCCGATCGCTCCCGTTGCCACGGCTGCGGAGGGGATACTTTGCCCCACGACTGCCGGAGTGAGTACTATGCTTGCATAATACTCGCTTTAGTACTCGCGCACGGTACACTCGCCCAGCCGCCGTCATGGATTGCGGCGACCCTAAAAAAGGTCCTTCTAAGGGCCACCCACCGCCGACAGGGGAACTAACCACTCCCCCGACGCAAAAAGGCCCTTTTAAGGGCCACGTAACCAGACCACGAGCTACTCAGAGTAGCGATAGTGATTCCTCCGATTACGAGGGTGGTAACCCCCACGTTTTGGACGTGAAGCGCACGGAGCGCGCAACCGAAGCAGCATTATCGCCGAGGGGGCGACACGAGCGTGATATCATCACACTCGCTCGGCTTATCGAAGCCGAGGCCCTCTCCGAGGGAATGCTGAATTGGATGGGCATCTACGTGCGCATCGAAGAAGCCGAACTCGAAGGACGGGACATGTCGGACGCTGATCGCAAAGTCCTCGCACTTGCGCAACGTTCGCTGATAACTTTGCCACCCACTAAACCACTGGCCTTCAATGCGCGGAGGCGCAAATTGACCAGCCCATTGCAACCTGTAGAGGACCCGAAGAAGCCGCGGATTGTTAGATCGCAATCTGCGAACCCTCCTGCAAAGGAGAGAGAGGGACAGACTGAGGCCGTCCCAGTACATGAGGGAAAGGGACAGCAGGATATGCGTCCGGCGGGAGTGCAAGCGAGACAGCAAGCACCCCGCGAAACCGCTCAAGCGGCAGTACGTCCACCCGTACACACGGGTGCACGTTCAAATGTCAAGACGACAATGCGTCCGCCTGCCCAAGCGGCCACCCGCCAGCCCAGCAAGGATACCGCACGCCCGTCAACATCGATGGCCAGCACAAGCGCTGAGCCAAAGCCGCAAAGGCCGAAGCGCAAGACCGCTGAACAACATTCGGACTCGGACTTCGACACACAGAAGCCCGCGCTGGTGGAGCGCGTGAAGACCACTCTACAGGACCATGCCACGCATAGTTGGTATGCACACTTGGACTCTGTGGCCAGAGAGTTCCCGTCAGTCCACAGACTTTGCAACCAACTATCGCGCACCCCGGAGCCGACCAGACCACTGATCGGGAGGGACGGCCAATTGAAATTCGAAGCCACAGACCGAGCTGAGATCTTTGCAGACCACTTGGAGGCGCAATTTCAACCCAACCCGGTCAGCGACACCACCCAGACTGACACCATAAGCAGGCAGGTAGAACAATACCTGTCTGCGCCACCGGACGTGACCGAAGAGGAGGAGGCGCGCATCATCTTCTCACCGGGCAGAGTGCAGAGGATGATTAGGCGCCTACCCAACAAGAAAGCCCCAGGGCTCGACAAGATATCAAATGAAACTTTGAAACACTTGCCGCATAGAGCCCTGGCCGCCCTTACAAGGATATACAATGGGATAGTGCGCTGTGGCCATTTCCCGAAGACTTGGAAGACGGGCGTCGTTATAATGCTCCCTAAACCCGGAAAGGACCCAAAGAGACCGGACAGCTACCGCCCAATTACGCTGCTTAGTACCCTCTCGAAGACATTCGAGAGGCTACTACTACCGCACCTAGCACCGCACATCACACCTCGAGAGGAGCAGTACGGGTTTAGGGCAGAGCATTCGACCACACTCCAACTGACGCGCGTCATTAATGAAATGGCCACAAGCCACAACAAGAAGGAGTACGTTGTGGCCGCACTACTTGATATGGAGAAGGCCTTCGACCGTGTATGGCATGAGGGCCTCCTGTTCAAGCTGCTGAAGAGCCCCATGCCTAGAAGAACGGTCGAAATTATCAAGTCTTTCCTGACGGACCGACGCATCGTCGTCCGAATCGAGGAAACACTCTCATCAGAGAAACCAGTTAAAGCCGGAGTACCACAGGGGAGCTGTCTCTCCCCAATTCTCTATGCGTGGTACAAAAATGACATCCCGCTGGTGGGCCGCGCAAAACTCGCCCTCTACGCCGACGACGCCGCATACTACGTTTCCTCGATCCGGACGAAAATCGCCGTCGGAATAATCCAGGAAAATTTAGACGCCCTTCCCGAATGGTTAGCGAAGTGGAGGATGAAGATGAACGTTGGCAAGACTCAGGCCCTTGTCACGGGCAGAACCAACCTCCCCGCGCCTCTGAAAATACTGGATGAAGAGATCCCATGGGCCCCGGTGGTGAAATACCTCGGGGTCGAAATTGACCGAAACCTTACTTTCGCCAAGCACGTTAAAACGGTCGTAGGAAAGGCGAAAGGCGCCAGAGCACGCCTTATGCCGGTCCTACGATCAAGGCTACCACTCCGGGTGAAACTACTAGTCTACAAGACGTACATCCGGCCGATAATCACGTACGCCGCCCCGGCGTGGTATGCGCAAGCAGCCACACACCTACAAAACAGACTCCAAGCGCAGGAAAACATCACACTACGCGCTATCGTCGAGGCCCCGCGATACGTCCGCAACTCGACGATAGCAAGAGACCTCCAACAAGAGACTATCCGAAAATTCATCGAACGCCTCACCACTAAGATGTTCGCCACGGCGGACGCTTCGCGAATTCCCCACCTCAGGGGCATCGCACCCCACCACACAAGACCTCCCGACGCTCGCGGGACAAGAAAATTGAAGCCGACATCAAGAGAGCTCATCCCATTAGAATCTGATGACATTGAAGAAGAAGAAGACGCGAGGGTGGATCCGCCGGTGGTTGCTATCGCGGTCGCCGATCAGTTCGCTGGGCTTCCCCTAGGGCCACTAGAGGTCTCACCCGGTGTGCTTGACACGCCCCGACATCAGTAACCACCAGTTGGAAAAACCCGAGAAGCCGACCATCCAAGGACCCGTTCAGCTTAATGAACGGAGACGAGCCAGGGGCAGAGGGCATAGCCCTGACCCCCTTTCCCCGCTCAAATCGCACTTTGAGCGAGACGAAGACCCGATATCTTAACGCGCTGCGTTACAGGTTAGAATAGTCATAGCGAATAGGCCTCTGGAGGCCAATTCTACTATTACACAACATTCAACAATAAACATTCTATCCCGCTGCAACTGCAGTTCGACTTCGGTTGTCGTTCGTTGATCATTACCCAAAAATCCATCCTACTATTTTTAGAGACATATTGTAACTTAACACTCTCTCAATCTTAATACATTACTAAATATCACTACTATTTATAATTATATTAAATATACATTAACGTTATAACCAATATGAATCAACGTTGCGTTCATTATCTATCGAGTTAATAGAATAAAAATTGTTTATCGATCGATGTCAAAAGAGTAAAGCAGCTGGTTTGTTTTTAAGGCGCGGTCCAATCCTAATTTTAAAACAATGTTCGATGCTTTACATAAGGTTGAGAATTGCTTATCAGATTGGACGATGTAATGCGAAAATTCAATTAAATACGTGCTAATACTTTTTATATGTATTCCGTACAATCAAGTAATTAAATTTTAATGATAAAGGAGTCCATAGTTCACTAGTAAATTTCATTGGAAATTCGAATATGATACATTAATTGATATATATTTGCCCATAGTTGAATAAAAATGCTTTTTCCCACGAAGCACGTAAGAAAAATTGCAAAAGTTAGGGAATGTTGCTGATTTTTTTCTATCGAGCCAAGTTTGCTCAATCGTGTATTGACTCCCATACTTCATAAGGACGTATATTCAATTAATACTCCGTTTTTTTCGTACTTCGGTTATTAGGTTTAAGCGTCGAAAAACACAGTTTTCGCGAAGTCGAATCATGAAATTTGGGACTCATTTCGCCTTAAATAGCAGAATAAGAAAAGAATAAATATGGAAAAACGTGATCGACCCAATTGGGCAGTTGCGACAGACTAGCAGGAGTCACCGTTCAACTATGGTTTGATTGCAATTTTGTAAGTGGAATCCGCCCACTGGTTTGTAGATACAGAGGCCGTAGCACGAACAATTTGCGAAATAGTATTCGTATTGTAAACGTCAACTCGTCAAGCTTTGACATACGAACTATGAGTTATCTGTGTCACAGTTTATTTATTTATATAACTAATACGGTACAACCAATTACATTAGTCATGCAAGTCCAAATTAAATTATATAATATTAAGAAATTAATTAGGTAAGTAACAAAATTCAAAACTACAGTCACACATAAACAAAAATAAAATAAAAGTCATACGATTTACAAAGTCAGTAATACAGATAATTATAAAATGACAATATAAAAATTTACCAATAGTCAAAGTCACACTGACATAAATATTCCCATTCATCATCATCATCCATTTCCTTATTCCTGCCCGCTGTCCTCTCACAGTATTCCAGACACTTTGACTCTATGCTCTTCCATTCATCCGCAAACAAATCGCAATCAGGTTCCCAGGACACGAGACCGTTCAACGCAGACAAAGAATGTGAGATTGGGGACCCTAGTACAGTTGCCCTAGATAAATGACAGTTTGTACTGTTTCACGTGGATGACACGTTAAGTTATACTTACGCAGTTCTAACCACGGAACATATCCTAAAAGTTTACTTTAATTTCTCCTACAGTTTATGAAACTATCATGTAACAGATACTGCCAAAGTTGCGACAATCAAACAAGTCGCAGGGGCCATACAGAAAGAATCTAATCTACTTACGCAGTTAATCGTGCTAACCCCACTGACACTGTCTTTCACAAATCTAGAAACTTCACACAGATTTAGTTTACGATCTGTCCCACATTCCCACCCAATTAGTATATTTACAGTATTATTACTGCGGCTTCATTTTCAAAGCAACAAAATAATTTTACGCGCACTTGTCGCTTCGCAGGCTTGTTTCAACACTTCAAGGATATAACTAGAGATGTTTATTACGGTATGTAGAGTGCATGACAAGTTTACTTAGAAGCTAATTACGTGTCACTTTGCTCGTGTGTATACTGATTGAAAATGAACGTGTATAAAATCCATAAAAATTAAAAAAAAATCCGTTCTTGAATTATAGTTAAGAGCAGTCAAGTTTCAACCGTCTTTCATAAACATGCAGGGCAGTCTTTGGGGAGTCTCTGCCGATATAAGCATAGATTAATCAGACTATATCTAAAGATGATATAAGTGAACACTATTCGAATTATTTTTAAGATCCACAACCAACAATAGGTAGTCATAGAAATCATTATCGCTCCTAAAGAAGTTTTCACTTCAAAACTGCCCCATGACATTTAAATGGGACCACAGGAAGTATACTCTACCATACAAAAATATAATTTTATAGTATTACTTTTTTAAAGCACTAACGCCTACTACTACAACACTAGCGGTCCTAAACATTTAAATATATAGAGAGAAAAATTCACATCCTCAATTCTGTTCAATAGATGTCGCTCCGTCCCCGTAAGACGGTTAAATCAGATAGAGAGTTAAAATTCGATGCTCGGACCTCGAGCTTCGTCGGCCTAGATGCTCATGGCGTCTGACACGGATAGTCAGAAGACGCGGGTTCGAATCACGTCCGAAGATGTGAATTTTGCTCTCTATAAATTTCAATGTTTGTGATCTCTCAGCAGGCGTTAGCACTTTAAAAAAGTAATACAATAAAAATTATAAAGGGTTGCGGCGTAATTACGAAAGTTTAAGTACATATTTCTAAAAATGCTTCTTTCGGTTGGATAGTGCTGTCAAAGCTGTTCAATAGATGTCGCTCCGTCCCCGTAAGACGGTTAAATCAGATAGAGTTAAAATTCGATGCTCGGACCTCGAGCCTCGGTGGCCTAGATGGTTATGACGTCTGACACTGTCCGAGGATGTGAATTTTTCTCTCTATAAATTTTAATAGAATAATTTTGGGAGTCGGTCCACAAATGAGGGAAAAATCGGTGAACATATACAGACAGACTTCCTCCTTTTTTGAATTTGATTAAAAATACGAGTTTGATTAAAAGTACGAGAGAAAAAGTCGGATGAAAGTAAGTTAAGGCAAATCGTTGCAGAGTTTTCGTTTACGCGTACTCAACTATCTTAAACAAAAGTCGAATAAATATTGTTACAAAAATATGCAGAATCTATTTTACGCTAAATATCCGTCAAATCATATAAAAGAGCAATTTTTACTTATAAAAACATAACATAATGAAGCTCCGTTATAAAAGTATTAATATATTATTGAAATCTTTGATTTTCTCACAACGCCTCATAAAAATATAATAACCTGAGTGTTCCTTATATTTTTACAACATGTCATACAAAAAATATAAATAAATTGTACGTAAATATGTCATATCGGCGCCGCTGGAATCATTATTTATGTTTTTAGACATTATGTGACGTAAGGAGAAGACTACGAACATTTGAAGATCAAAAAGCTTGCTTTAGCTCAAGGTTGTTGAAATATATCATCGTACAGAAATTCAAAGGCGTGTGGTGTTTACTAATCCCCACTAGGTCAGCGGGATCAGTTTTATAAGTTGTACCTACAGACATTTTGTTCGGCGAATGGCAAGCGTAATTTTTTTTAATGGGGAAATGCTGGGCACTTGGGGCTCAAACCCAATAATACAAGATGGGGCAAGATGGGGTCGCGCTAGCATTTACCATCTCGCCCCGGCGGTAGACCCGTAATGACCTTAACCTCGCCTCAGCACCTGTGGATTTCGATAAGTTATTTCACATTTTTTTTTGCCTTGAAGTCGGTTTAATTTTTAGTAAAACTAAAATGACCTTTTTAGTGACCCTTGCTACTTACGGGATCGATTGTCATTCACCGTCAATTACGATATCATCAAGATAGGCGAAATACTTTTCAGTAATTGGAGTGTAACGCCTTTTGCCGAAATTTATTAAATTTAATTTTAATTTTGTCTTTCACATAAAAAAGAATTTTGAGAATCAGTTTACAAAAAGGGAGAGAAATCGGTGTACGTACATAAAACGCTTTTCGTTTTTAGAAGTCGGTAAAAAAAAAAATCTTAAAAGATAACGTAGTCTAGTAGTAGTTTGTTGGGTATTTTCCCGCTATCATCATAAAGCCATAGTATAAAGATGCAAGAGTATGGAAACTAAGCTTAGTTAAATAAAATTATAAGTGACCACTCGGTCACTTATAATTTCGGCCTCACTACTGACAGCACCGCGACAACCGCTTAGGGCTCTCGTCAATGCGCATGTTTGTGTGAGTGAGCCGTTTCGAACGTTTGGTGGTAGTTTCCGTACTGTTTCTCTATACTTAAACTGTGATAAAGCTTAGCATGTGGCCTGAACTGTATTGAAGTGAACCAATGAACCAAAAAGAACCAATGAAGTTCCATACGCGTTGTAGTTTTGAAATGATCATTATGTTTTGCATTAAGAAGAAATATTATTAGATGAAGATTAGAGAAATAGAACTCTTCGCAAATCAGTTCGTCCGGGGTAGTACTGCCACTTATAATAACTTTTTCTACCAGATGAACCAGTTTTTGCAATACTATGTACTGGAATGAAATTACAGGGACATGAGACTTAACAACTTAATATCTTAAGGTCACGAGCGCAGTACAGTTCGTCACTTGAAGTTCATCTTCACACGAAATGCATCTGTTCTAGACAAAGGTAGTCTTAGACAGCGTAGTGCCGTGGGTCCACATGCTGTGGGTTCCAAATGCTATGGGTACCATGTGCCGTGGGTTCCAAATGCCGTGGGTACCATCGAAGGACGCCGGGTTTCCCACTTACCTCTGCTTACTTGCAACTCCTATAGGCAGATACCCCTAGACCTATAAATGCTCGGCTAGTCAGTGGAGGTGCAAGGGGCGGGTTCGAGCCCATGTGTGTTGTCGCAATACAGAACCGGCATGACTAATTACCTACACCTAGATTGTCCTATGCACAAGGGATGATGGAAAGCAAAGCCGTAATTGCCGTGCTCGGTTTTAGTACCTCGAGCTCGGACGGCGCTAGTGTGTTGCCTTTTTATGAACCCGCCACGACGCACACTACGGTTTATTGGTGTATTGCAAATAGGGAAGCCACAGGTTGGAGCACAGTTATCACGGGAGTCACTGGATGCCGATGAATTAGAGATGAGGTATTAGTTTTCCGTATTATAGAGGTGGAACGCGTTGAATGAAATGACATTGCTACAGTAGTCCTCTCTAACCTCATCCGGTTGAGATCCTCTTATAGAGGACCAGCGTCGCCAGTACCGTATACAAGTGTTATAGCGTTCCCGCAATCCCGACATTAAGGCGCTTGGAGGAACACCCCGGGTTTTAGTGGGTATACGGACTCTCATGTAACTACCTGTGATAACTATAAAAGATTTTCCCGGGTCACACAAAAAGGCTTGTATCTTCTTCTTTTAACGCTAACAAGAACAATTTGAAAAATTTAATACCGACTTCCATTCTATTCAGTTATTAGATTGTATCTCAAAAACTACTACACCGAATTTATGAAATTTACACGGGAAGCACCAGCTTTCAAACAAAAAAGAATTTTGAGAATCGGTTCACCCACTCGAAAGTTATGAGGTAACAAATATAAAAAAAATACAGTCGAATTAAGTACCTCCTCCTTTTTTTGGAAGTCGGTAGAAAAGCAAGTACAATTTGAAAAATAATACCGACTTCAATTCTATTCAGTTATTGGAGTGTATCTCAAAAACTACAGGACCCAATTTGATGAAATTTAAATGGGTCCACACGGGAAGCACCAGCTTTCAAAGAAAAAAGAATTTTGAGAATCGGTTCACCCAGTCGAAAGTTATGAGGTAAGAAACATAAGAAAAAAAAAACTTACAGTCGAATTGAATACCTCCTCCTTTTTTTGGTTTTTTGGCAGTCGGTAGATAAATATCCATATTGCTGTTGACGGTGCAAACATCGAGTATTTTGTATGATTCATTGTAAGTTTCCAGCCGCAAAATGTGGAATTGGTGGAGAACCAAAAATAAATAACCGATTAGCCGCTGCAATTAAACGCAACACATGCATTTGTTAGAAATTATGCGAACGAGTTTAATTATATTTCGAGTTAATTCCATGATATGCCATCAAAGCAGCTGTTCTCGCGTATACAGGGTGTTTTGCTACTGAGTTTCACAACTTGCATCACGTTATTATTAAACTTTTAAAAGTTTCTGAGCTAGTTTGCATGTATTATTACATATTTTAAGTTGTTTTTTTTTTATTTTAGGAGGTATTTATACATCATAATTGTTTAATAAAAAAAATGCCACGCTGGATGGCAATGCTAAGTTTTTGCCCAAAGTAGGCGCCAGCATTACGGTCACCCGTCGCCTCAACCAAACGTTTCGCCAGGTCCCTAAGCTAGTTGAGAGCGGACGGCCACGGGCCTATAGTTATATATATTTTAAATAATAACCTTTCGAGAGTATGGATACTACAATCATAGTGTGTTAGTGTGTACAATTAGCCATGTAAGCTTGAGCACCAGAATTACATTTCTGACCAAACACATAACTAAATAAATTAATATTTTATTTTCTTTCTATTGTGAAAACCATTAAAAAAATATAAAAATAACATTTTAAGTTAATAACGGCTTAGAATGAAATTTGAAAGTCATGACTGGGTTGGGTTACTTTATAAGGATTTTCAACCGAGAGTTTCCGTGTATCGGAGGAGACCTTAAGTTTTCAGTCCTGGTTGTTGGTCAGGACCGAAAACTTAATTGAAGACGTTCGGACGGCCTGCAAACTTCGACATCGGCTGACCACTAGCATATCCAACAAGCTGCACTATATACATATACTCTTCTCTCTGAGTGGAAGATCACTGCAAATGGATTGTATTCGTCTAGAGTCGAAGTTTTCAGGTGGCCCTTAAGGCTGTCGACCTCGAGAACTAAAGACTGTTGTTCAGCAAAAAGAAAGTATCCGAGACCGATACTTTTCTTTCAATGTCCCCGTTAGACGGCCCTTTAGCTTTAGTTGATAATGGCCCTACGTTCTTGGAGTCGCAGGTTCAATCCCCGGCACCGGAAAATATTTGTGTAATACGCAGAAATGTTTGTTGTCAAGTCTTGGATGTTGTGATGTTGTTAGTCGTTATTATTGCCCACACTTTGCCCCTTTTATTAAATGCTCTAAAAAGGAAACGCGCAGTTATAAATTTCACAAGCGGTCACCCATTAAAGTCGTGACCACACTAAGGATTATTGAACCTTGTTGATCTGTTGAAAACAATAAGGGAAACTCCACTGTGTTTTATCTGTATTCATTTATAATGCCCCATTTCCAGGGTGGTGTCTTTCATCGCAAAATTTTAATCACGAACTTCCTTGGTACGACAGTTCTAAAAACTCATCACAGATAAATAGAACATCCTGTGCAAGAATATCGTATATTATTTTACGTAAGAGCTCACCGCTTAATTTTAAATTTGGAACTGGAGCACGGGCTTACACGAGAAGTGTACCACTAAACACTTACGGCCTTATTAATAAACTTGGCTTAGACCCGGAGTAGTTAAAACATCTATCTGTTAATTTTTCGCTTGCAGTAAATGTCACGCGTGAAAGCAAGACAAAGCATGTTACGCCTAATATAGGTTTACGCAAAGTTTATTGCGATGTGTGATAAGCTTAGAATAATCATACGTAAGTATGATTATTCTAAGCTTATCACAAAACGCTCCTGACTTATGATAGTTTCGTACAATGTGGGAGTAGGCCCCCAGATCATTTAGTATAAATTTCAACTTTATACCTGTACGTGTTGTTGATAAAAAGGGTCTTCACAGACAGACGGCTAACATAATAAAGATTTTCCTTTTGAGGTACGGGACCAAATAAAAGAAGCTCTCGTATTTTATGCAAGCCTAGTAGAATAAGCGTTACGCCTGTCATGAAAGTTTCGCTGACAAAGCTGTAAGAAGTTAAGTTTTGCGTGGTAATGCCATAATAAAAAAAAAACAAAAAACTAGTAGTAGTTTTAGACTCAGCCTTCAAACGTAAACTTATAATGCTTGCACACTTCTATATCGGAGCAGAATATTTTTATATGGATCGTGGTTAATTTTCTAACACGAGCATATACTGGACAAGTGCAATTTGAAAAATTTAATACCGACTTCCATTTTACTTTGGTAAAAATCAGTTATTGGAGTGTAACTCAAAAAGTACTAGACCGAATTTGATGAAATTTAAATGGGACCACACGGGAAGTACCAGCATTCAAACAAAAAGTTTTGAGAATCGGTTCACCTATTGAAAGTTATGAGGTAACAAACATTAAAAAAAACAGTCGAATTGAGTACCTCCTCCTTTTTTTGGAAGTCGGCAGAAAAATCAAATAAAAATTAAACTACCACGTACAAAAATCTTTACTTTATATACATTTCAAATGCGGTCACTTTTACCGACAGCATTTATCAGAAAACCTGCGTCTGCAACAAAAGAAAGGTGTAGAAATATATTTCCAGCGGCACTGCCCACAACATTATGGAAAAGATTTATGAACTCTGTACTGACGGAAACCTAAACATTTTACTGTAACAACACTTTCTTATCATTCAACACATCCGCATTACGATTGTTAGAACACTTAACTGGTAACCCACATTGGTACATAGGGAGACACGGGATAGATTTATCACTAATGCCCGGTTCCTATACCTACGAAACGACTCGTTTTAGTAACTAATCTAAGACGTAAGCTGAAACTGTTCGTATAAAAAAAAATGACTCGTGGACCGACGGTTTGTTACTAACGGATAGTAGAGGGCTACCAGCTACGTTCCATAAGCATAATTTATAGAGATGTTACAGTATGGCGTTCCTTTAAAAAAACTAAACGTCAGTGAACTGACAAAGTTAGAAGACGTTGCAATTTTTGCTACAACTAGATTTTGGTCAGTTACCTAGTTTTACTAGTATAGTGCTCCACTTAATTGAGATTACATTCCATGCAAAAATATATTAATCCGTCAATTCCGTCAATGTATATTATCTTTTAATGTTAATTTTATTTATAAAGTTTTTACTAATATTATATTTTAATATCAAAATTTTAATACTAAAAACATGGATCTTTGTTATCCGAAAATGAATAATTTGAAATTGAACATGTATTTGAAAAAAAGAACAGCATCCTAAGAATTCTGCATGAATATTGCAAGTTTACTGTTTTAATGCCAGCAAAAAAACCTGAGGATAATTACTGCTAATTTACTGTTACCTACTATAGTTTTACTGAGTCGAAGTTCAAATTTGACAGTTGCGTGTCGAATTGAGTTGCCATGTAAATATCATAATATTAGTTCACCGTAATACCACGACTGTTCTTTTTTTGCACATACTCTATCAGACATTCTTTCATGTGGATGTCGTAATAAGCGATAAGGTTTTTTTTTTGTGTTGTATGTGATTAATAAACGTTACGCACACGAGACTCATCTTGTTCTAAACGGTAACATCTTTAATAGTAGCATTTAGTCACAAGTAACGAACTGCACTTCGCCCATTACCCTAAAACATTATTTTTTTTAGTCTCATGTGCCTGGAATTTTACTGGCACAAGCAACCTTTAAACGGGAACAGTGTAATGCGAACATCGTTTAGGGAAGTAATTAGTATGGGGTGACAGTAATTCCTTACGAACTCATAAAAAGGTATACGATGGCTATATGCTTGCTCGGGACCATGGACATAACGGGAAAGATGTGGTTTCAACGGACCCCGTTCAAACAGTTGATTAATATATATATTATTACACTGAAAGTAAAACATTCATGACAGATTAAACGTCGTGGTTGCTTTAATTTAATCAATTATAGAACGTTCGGTCTCTTACCTATTTTTATGGGCGACCGTTTTACGAAGTGACATTAAATGTTGAGCTGTTAAGTGCTTCCGAGAGCATGTCAAATCGTTGACATCCGGTGCCTGAAATATAGGTAAAAATAGGTAGCCTGAAAACTTTGAAACTGACCGCAAGACTGATTAACGTTAACAAAAGTAAGGAATGGGAAATTAGCATACAACGCGAAAAATATATGATACTAGCTGACCCGCGAGGGGTTTCGCTCGCTTGGTCTTGGTGTGGTGATGGAAGTGCCGTTTTTGAACCCGCTGGTTGAACAGTTATTGGGTTTTTCTGAGAAAGAAATATTTTATCAATAAGAGCCCGGAGACTAGAACAGTGTCCCGTATATGGCAATAGGCTCGCCCTCTGAACATAATCACATGACAAGAAACATATATGGCGAAACGTAGGCGTTGAAAACGCCACTCACTGCTTATCCGTTCGAGGATTATATAGGCAAAAGTATCGATTTACTCAATACCGTTAGACTGATGTTTCATCTCCTTGGTCATGGCGGAATCGCTCGACTACAGTCGGCTGAATAACAAAGATGGATGACATGCCGTCTCTATCGCCGAGCATGTCTAGTGTATCGAGCTGTCATCATTGCGTGCTTCAGAAACTGACACATCTTTGACAGAACTCTATTGACATATAAAATAAGTCATTATTACGATCTAAACGTATGCGGAGATATTGTTATTTGTCTATGCAGTGCCAAAGAATATTAGGCTTTTTCACCCGCGTGCTGATGGATGATGATGATGCCGATGAAAAGTAGCCTATGTGCTATTCCAGAATCTAATTATTATTTCAGATTATAATCTATCACTGTGCCAAATTTCAATCAGATCCGTTCAGCCGTTCTGCCGTGATTGAGTAACAAACATCCAGATATCCATCGATCCATCCATCCATCCATCTAAACTTTCACATTTATAATATTAGTAGGATGAGTATCAATATATTTTTGAATATTGTTTTTTCGTTGCCGTGTTGATTTTCAGGAATGGCAAGTGAATAACCATACGAGTTCACTTACAATGGGAAAAAAATACATTAGTAGTGGTAATGGCTTACTTTCAGTAGGGCAAACATTTCAATGTCACGCAACTCTACCGTTTAACATTTAAGTTTCTTTTCCGCTCTTTTCGGTATGAAAAAGACCGGGAAACAAATTTTGGGTCATTCTTTTCAAATATGTTTTACAATTTAAGTATTATTTACAATAGAATCTTATATGGTAATATGGGCAGACTTTGATTTAACAGAAGTGGAGTACTGCAAGGATCTTTATATTATGTATTTTTATTAAAACATTTTTATTTTCATTTTATTTTTGTAAGCACCGTTATGTCTTCTGTAATAACTATATTTTCTACCAAATTTTAAAAATTACTTACATAACATCCACAAATAATATAATATGTGATTTTTGATCATACATAGTAAGCCGTTATTATTCGTCAAGAACAAGAAAACCCCTAAAATAGATCCCTGCGGCATACCCGCTTTAATTAAAGAACCTGAATATGTTATGTTTTTAATCTTAAGTTAATTATTATTAATTAGAAATACGGGATTACTAACGTAATATTTATTGGATAGGTCCGATTATAGTTTCGACCACATTCAGTGGCCTTTTTCAAGGAGTGTTCGGGACGCCCGCGTCGATGACGTCTCGCACTCTAGCACTGATATCCATCCATCCATCGACAAGTCATCGACGCGGGCGTCCCGAACACTCCTTAAAAAGACCACCGAATGTGGTCGAAACTATAGTCGGACCTATCCGATTACGTGAGTAATAACATTATTTATTAATATATATAAAGTTAATTATTATTCAATAATGTATTTTAATCACTGTTATAAATATACAATAGTACAAGTAGTTATTGAAACGGTACCATGCCATACTAGTACATGTATACCACATTCTTGATTCAAAAACCTTCATATCTATTACTTATTATTAGATGTATTTATACTTGCTAGTGTGCTAGTACTCTAGTATCATCTTC
Organism: Selenia dentaria; assembly: GCA_917880725.1. NCBI lineage: Eukaryota > Metazoa > Arthropoda > Insecta > Lepidoptera > Geometridae > Selenia > Selenia dentaria. The sequence continues at coordinate 5,552,636 of OU862901.1, read as the reverse complement.
ATGTACTTTGTCCACATCAAAGCGTGTAAAATATTATTTTAATGTCACTGGAGTATGTTGCAATATTAATATTTCATATGACGTCACTCCAGCCGAAATATCGTGATCGTCGCTCCAGCGTGACAGACCGCGATGGTAGCCAAGAATGTCGCCGAGTTATACATCCGTTCGGTATTTACTTTATAACAGTTTATTCGATATTAAATTATAGCCAGTTTGTTTTTTTACGCGATCCCGTTCCTAGCAACTGTTTTTAGCATTCTTTAATTATGCCTTCGTACATTACTAATTTCGGATGCGTTTTGCTTTTCCCGCGCTAACTAGACACTAGTCATCGTAACTTCTTTGTTAAAGAATTATAATCACTATTATCATCCCAAAAGGGCCTTACTTCGCTGAGATAGTAAAGGTACCTTTTAATGTTCCGTTTTAGAACTAGACTGTTCCATATTCTCCTTAAGGAGGATATAATAATACATAGTAATATTTAAATTATTGGATAAATACTCATCATACGCTACTAAAATACTAGCAATAGTAACTATATACCTTACTAAAAATCCTTACTTAATATTATAGATGCGAAAGTGAATTTGTTTGTTTATTTTTCACGCTTTCACTCCTAAAAAGCTGAATGCATAGAAATTCCGGACTATTACGGATATTAAAAGGACATAGGATAATATTAATAATCATCTATGCGTTCTAGTATGTATATTGGTATATTGTTGTAATAAAATATTCTCATTACAAAAAACTGTGATAATTTTTTCATTCTTTTGCATTTAGTTTATATATATAAACGTATTCGTTGGTTAGTCTGCCTTGCATTTGTATATGCACTTAGAAAGAAATAATCTTATCTAATATAACAAGCTAAATTTTGCACTCAATGACGCGAGTGAATTAAAAATAAATTTAATGAAAACCTCGAGTTTAAAATAATATGTTTCATCTATTTAAAATAATTTTAAATGGGTTAATGATCCCATTAATCAAAGATGTTTAGTGAATGTGAGCTGACAGATATGTTAACATATTTTTATGCATAACTACCATTACGCCTCGGAATCCTTGAAAAGTAAAATATAAATCTTTCGTAATAATATTAAGCCGACACACCTGAACATTTTTCTTTTTAAAAGTAGACTCGCATGTTTGTAAATTTGCCATTCTTCAAGTAAATCTTATAACATAAAGTTGCATTAAGTGAAGTTTCTACTTAAGTATGCAGACTCAAGTTACAGCTACATTAATAAGTCTAACATTAAGTCACTGTCCTGTATAAATAATGTTTTAGTAATGCTATAAGATTTTTTTTCTTCTAAGGCGATTGGTGAGTAAAATACAAGAATAAGTTTATACACTTTGCCTAAAACAAGATTGACGATTGTTACAATACTCGTGCACAATTAAGAACACTTAAACTTAATGATTAATAATCACAACTTGAAGAATCTAGAAAAATTAAACCAATTATGAGTTTCCCGGCATTTCTGTACATTCAGTTCCAATTTCAAAATTAATAGCATTTTCCCATCTCTACTGACATCGTGTCACACCGTATTATAATTGACTCTATTTAATTATAAATAGAGTAAGGTTGTAATTTTTGAGTAAGAAAGATACGGTGTATTTGCGGCAGTACTGTTTCATAGCTGATTAGACCACCAATCATAGCTGCTTACATACATTTTGTATTAGAATAACGTCGGACGAGGAATCTTGGAATGCAATAAATTAATAATAATTGATAAATGCTTTACAACCGATTTTTCTGTTTCTTCTGTATTCGAGAAATTCTTTAATGTAATACAGTTGACATGTGATGTGTCTTAAAATATGAATTTATTTTCTAAGAGAAACTGTTTTTCTGTTTGAGAATTTGACAGATTCATATTTTCTAATAAAAACACCAGCCAAGTGCAAGTCGGGCTCGCGCACGAAAGGTTCCGTACCATTATCTATCAAAACGAGCAATTGAATCACGTTTGTTGTATGGGAGTCCCCTTAAATATTTATTTTATACTGTTTTTTTTAATATTTGTTGTTATAGCGGCAACAGAAATACGTCATCTGTGAAAATTTCAACATTTTAACTATCACGGTTCATAAGATACAGTCTGGTGACAGACAAACAGACAGACGGACGGACAGACGAGACTTAGTAATAGGGTCCCGTTTTACCCTTTAGGTACGGATCCCTAAAAAAAGCATACTTCAAAGAATCTTGTTTTGAAAGCCTAACATAGGAGATGGCAGAAGTTGCGACCTTTTACATATCCATATAATCGCGATATAGATAAGTATCTATCTATTATCTATATCGCGATTTTTACTTCCAATAAGATCATCCCAATTCCTCAGGAAATGTACCTTTTGGATCGAATAAAAAGCCTATAACTATGTTAACCTAAGTTTTAAACTGATAAGACGTTGAAATATAGATGTTTTCTATCTTAAGACGCGGTCCAACCCCAATTTTATAATAATTTACGATGCTTTACGTAAGGTTGAAAATCGTTTGGACGATGTAATGCGAAAATGCGTTAATTTTGTACGTTTTCTTTATTTTTTCAATATATACTAACCCAATTGAAAAAACTGCTGGTTATTACTCTAGTACTATACGTTGGCTATGTATTACTTAAAAAAATATAGTGTTATCGCTGAAAATTCTGAGAGTTTGGACGTGAAAGTTTATTTTTGTGGACCTATTCAGGATTTTTTTCTGCTGAAAGAGAGTTATATTTATAAATTCTATTCGGTTATTACTCTTTTCCTATTTATTTTCTAACCTTTGTATTTTTTTCATAATATACTATCGATCTGTTTCGTTACACTAGGTGTTCTAAAATTCTGCTTTTTACTATTATCAGGGTACGAGCGCGCCTTAAACAATTCCTTCGGCGATTTAAAGGGGAAATGAAATCTTCTTAATGTACTTTCAAGTGATCAGTCAGTTAAATAATGTACATATATTATATATAAATAAATGAAAAGATAACAATAGACGAGCGACAATATAGAGACTGTGCAAAAAAGGGGAGAAGAGAGATAATAAGCCATTTTTACGACAGTTTCATCAAAACATCGTAGGAGGAAAGATAGAGAAGAAGGAAAGAGAAGGATAGGAAGACAAATTAAATTACATATAACCATATAAATCAGACAGTGGATGGCATGTCGTATAAAAAGAGGAAAGATATTGCGTTTGAGAGAGAAAGATGATGATTAAGAATAACCTATCAAGTACATAAGTTTGTTATAATTTTTATCTTTGTCATTTTTTGTACATATTAATATATAATTATTAGTATTTATGTATTGGAATTTTAAACAATACATATAGTTAAAATAACATATTTTGCATCACCATCTACTTCTTTAGAAAATGTCCATATAACGGTTGTCTGGAAGAAATTAAGAAGTCTTATCGCTATCAGCGATTGCCCGTTGAAGCCCATTGTACCTTCCTATCGTAAATAAAATTTCTTTTCGATAAAATGTAATACAGAATGTTTGTATTGTATTGTATTATATTATATTATGTTATTACAATATATTTTTCCTAGAATTATCACCGATTATACTGCTAGAATACGGCTACGGAAATACGAGTTGGATATTAGCCTCTAAGGTGCATTGACAACTTTGTGCCTGCTTAGTAGGCATTTCTCTCCCCCAAAAGAAGACTCATGTCCCAGCTGTGCGATCACAATGGACTGATTATTTTATGTTTATACTAGCTGCTCTCCGCGGTTTCACCCGCGCGGTGACGAATGATGATGCTTGGGGTGAATGTAGCTTTCCAATAAAGAAAGAATTTTTGAAATCGGTTCAGTACTTTTTGAGCCAATTCGTTACACACATACATACAAATCTTTCCTCTTTATAATATTATATAGTATAGATATAGATTACTTCATTCGTTTTTTAATATTTGATGGTCCGAGCAAAAAGGAGGAGGTACTCAATTGGACTGTTTTTTTAATGTTTGTTACCTCATACCTCTCGATAGGGTGAACCGATTCTCAAAATTCTATTTTTTGTTTGAAAGCTGGTGCTTCCCGTTTGAATTCCATCAAATTCGGTTTAGTAGTTTTTGAGTTACACTCCAATAACTGAATAGAATGGAAGTCGGTATTAAATTTTTCAAATTATACTTGTATTTCATTTTATATGTGCATAACACTAAAAACACCCTTTAAGTCTTTTATAATACGTCTTTAGTGTGAAGCTTTTTTATAATAGCGTTTCATGAATAAAATAATTAGTGTAATTTTTTTAGGCTATAATTGTCTTTCTAAAACCCTAAAACTGCACTTTGCTTTCTCAGACCGCTAAAGTATCTAATCTTAGTGATGTGTGCCGATAAAGTACTAACGAAGTGTTGACAGCCTCAAATAATTCAGTAACGAAGGAATCTTCTAATTTAATACTTTTTGGCTCAAACGTCTAAATAAAATAGTCAATAAATTTTAAAACATTGCGTAATAAAATGACCACATGTTTACGCCGATGACATAAAAAAACCTATTTGAAACTATGATTTAGTTTTCGACTAGTTTTCGTGGTGAATTTTGGAAGCTTCTTTTACTACATAACGTATGGAAGGTACATTTTTATAAATAACTAGTGACTGCCCGCGACTTCATTCGTATAGTAGACGACATAACCTCCCATCGTGCCTTGGTTTTTCTTTTATAAGAACCTTCTCCTGACAATAATTAACACAGCAAAAAATAATTAGCTAAATTTTCCCTCCGTTCACGCGTAATGCAATGACTAGGGTAAATAGAGATTCATTTTTATATATATATATAGATATATCAGGCTATGTCAGTCAGAAATATAATATTTTGACACATACATAATTTGGCACTTTTGCTTTGATTACGTAGGTATATTGTATGTCCATATCGCATAAACGTCGTTAAATATATAGTGATAACAAAAATATCGATTTAAGTATTCGTTTAACTGGTATATAACACCACGGTATAATTATACAGATAATATATTGATAAGTAAACGTCAATATGACAAAATATTCTTATCTTCAGAGCTTGTTTATTAGTCAAATGTAGCTGTAAGAATGAAATAAAATAAAGAAAAGAATAGTTCTTACATAACGAAAGAACTATTCTTGCTAAAAAGTCTGGAAAATATGGTTTAATCTAGTTGTGAATAAATCTAAATTATTTTTTTAATTTATATGAAATATTTAGTATTCCTATACTGCTTGTCGTCTTCTACTAGTTAAGAATACATTATTTTATCGAATGCAACAGCATGTGCTATTCTTAGATTCGGAACTCAAATTCCCGCCACTTAGCTCGATTTCTCCAGGCTACATTTTATTTTATACGATCTTACACCAATTATTCATACCAAGTATTTTTAAAACACCTAAATATTTTACTTTGCACCGTTGGCAATATTGATTGGGGCGATAAATATGATTCCGTAGCACCATTTAACAGCGCGTAGCACTCTCGTAGCACGCAAGCATTTACGTAACTCCATCCACACGAGTGACACATATTATATTTTTACTATAATAATTTATTAAAATATGTGAGTGACTTCTTTATAAATAAAAAAGTATGATTTTTCGTACTGGCGCCATTCGCTGTTTTAAAGAACACCAACCGTAATTCCAAATTTAAATTTTACCGACACTGACACTTTTCACTGGACACTTTTTTGAATTCGAATGTGGAATTCCAGAATGTACCGCACGGCGTTGAGCGCGACGCGAGACTAGGCTGCTCCGAGACCGACGCCTCGGAAAGATTGATATTATATATAATTTTACACTAATTACCTATGTTTATTTTTTACATTTCAAGCACAATATATTTTAGTCACGTATTTTCGGTACAATAACCCGATATGTAATGGTCTCGTTTTTTATGTCCCTTATCTCTTTTTGTAACTCATTGTCCGCACTAGAAATGCACCGTATTTCTGTATTTAAAACTAAAGCATATTTTTGGTGGCCAGTTTTTTAATTTGTTTACGATAGTCACCTTTTTGACACGGCAAAGGTTGACATTTCTGTCAGTTTGTTTGGCAATGACATGTGTATTTTTGCAATGAAAATGTTAATTTAGAAATTGCTTGCGAATTCCGATGTCTCTTAATTTGAGCATTTTATTAGCGTATCTGTCATAACTGTGTATTTTACTGCTTATCTTGGTAAGGTTTGGAAAATTATAAACGTAATGTAATTATAATGCGTTCTTAAAGTTTACGTTATACGACTTATACGTATAATAACGTAGTTTTGGCAAATATTTTCTATAATATAAAAATTAACCCCTATTTCTCCCGGTCACGCTATAACTCGAAAACGGCTTTACTGATTTCATTCGTTTCGTCTTTTTTTTACATGTTAGCTAATACTTTATAGAAGGTTCTTACCTCTGAAAAAAATAAGAAACAATGGGAGGTTATGGTGAGGCCGAAGGCAGAGCCTACTACGCGAATGGAGTCGTGGGCAGTCGCTAGTCTATATATAAAAATGAAGGCCTATTTTTCCTGTTCCCGCTATAACTTGAGAATGGATAGAATAATCTCGCTAATTCTTTTTTTCTTGTGGTTATTATTGTCAGGAGAAGGTTCTTATGAAAGAAATACATAGAAAAGATGGGAAGTTATGGTGAGGCGGAAGGCCAAGCCTACTACGCGAATAAAGTTGCGGGCAGTCACAAGTGTATTATAAAACAAATGAATAAAATATTTTAGAAGGCATAGTCACTAAAACTTTATTATTCACATGAGTTTTTCTCTTTGTGTAATATATTATCATCAAAAAATAACATTACGTTCTAACTTTTTCAACTTTACCATAGAACAGTATAATTCAAACAATTTATATTGTTACTTTGGCGTGGCTTTTATTTTTTATGAGTTTAAGGATACTTTGAACTGATGTCTTGAATGTCAAAGGAACAACATTTCACGCGCAAAAACATAATCTTTAGTCATTTTTTTTCATGACTTCATGATCTGTCGTGCGATTCTCTAATGATTCATCGTTGCGCTCGTCGACGAGCTCACCGATGTCAAATACTTTATGGGATATCGCCCTTGTATATAAGGTTGTTTTTTTGTCATCTCGTCATTTGTTTCACGGATGTTGTCAAAGATGTAACAGTGTTTGCTTTTAGAGAATCGCACGGCTGTAATGATAGAGCCGCAGAGCTGTTACGAGTATGTATCTCAGTTGCTAACAAATGTTACATACAAAAATGGCGGCTTTGTCACTTTTGTCAGCTCCAGTCATCAACAGTCAACAATTTTGCTTACTGGACTTGTTAAAAACTGACATACAGCCGCCATTTTTCAAGATTTCAATCACCATTTGATTGCAACTGAAACACATAATAGCCGGTGACCTATACGGGCTTTATGATAATTACGTGAAGAATTTATTATATGGATCTCTGTGTTTACGGACTGATACAAACATTTAAGTAAGCTCTTTAATGAAGCCAATAGAGTTTATTATTGTTATTCCTTTTATTGAATTTTTCGTCGGATTCGTTAATCAGTACTTTTAAAAAGCATAAGTGGGGCTGTGGCCAACACTTTGAAGCTTGCTTGGTATTGGAATGTACAATTTAGTATAAAAATAGAACCATTTTGGATTAAGGATAACATGGTATATCTGTTACAAAAATGGGTTAAATAACAAGGCTATTGATATGAACTTATACATGTAAGGAAGGTGATGTCTATGGGTGAGACTACGACACCTGCCAGCTTCAGTCTTCATTTATTGTTATTATCTTATGTATTATTATATTTTTACTTACAGGTGTTTACTAACGGCCGTTTTCAATAACCTATCTATCGAAGGTTTACCTTACTAGAGATAGATATTAACCGTGGATAGATAGATTATTGAAAACGGCCGTTAGTCTAACTGAGAATTGAGCAGGAAACTGAAATGGAGTTTTTGTCAAATTTTTGGCGTCACGCCTAAAATCAGGATGCATTACATTAACTCGACAAAAGAGTCTGTCAACGATTCTCGACGCAAAAAAAATCTTCGTTCAAAAACAATAATCAGTCAAAAGAGTTTAGCACGACAGGCGGGCAAAGTGATGCACTTAATGTCTTATTTATTTTTTCTGATTTTACTGCCTGGATTATAAACGATTCAGAAATGGAACAATTATTTTAAAAGTGGCCAGTTTTAAACCATACGATTTATTATACCAGTTTGGTGGTGAGACGTGCGTACGTAATATTTCGTTTTATGTACCTATACATGTTATTTTACCTTCTCATAGCGTCAAAAATATATGTTTCTAATGTATAGTGCCAATAGCCATGTTAAAATGTAGTTTATATTAGTCCATATATTTTACCACCTGGGCAATCCATCTGTCCATAAAGACATCAGTGCCAAATTATTCAGGTAGCAATCAACTCCAGTGTGACCAGTTAAGAATAACCACGCAGGACGTTTAAAGCTCCTAGTTGCCAAAACACGCGACTCCAGTCATTTATCTACCGATTTTGGACACGCACCAAATGTGCATTTCCACCATTCCAAATATACTGAGTCAACATACATTAATTATGTGGAAGCCCTCCATTATTAATGTCATTATTTGTGCAACTTTTTGTTTGAAGGTGAGGGACCTTGTGTCCTTTTGGAAGAAAACAATTGAACGCGTTATGTCTTTGTTTGTGACATAAATTACTATAATATTCATTTGTTTTTAAATCTGACTCAACTGCGTATGCAGGCTAATGATATATAGTAAATAGATAGTAGACATCTCACTATATATAGCCAGTTAAAGTGGCAGTGGGCAGGGCACATAGCACGCAGAACAGATGGCCGATGGGGCCGAAAGGTTCTGGAATGGAGACCACGGACCGGCAAGCGCAGCGTAGGTCATCCACCGACACAGTGGACAGACGACCTGATAAAGGTCGCAGGACGACGTTGGATGCAGGCCGCTTCCAACCGGTCCTTTTGGAAAATTATCGGGGAGGCATATGTTCAGCAGTGGACGTCCTACGGCTGAGATGATGATGATGATGATGAAACATCTCACAAATGAATCACAAATACGTCAGCATTTGCCAGTTAGAGGGCTACTCGCAAAAACAAAGTACGAAGTATCGTTTGACGGAGCTCACGATTTCTACTGTGAAAGTAAAAAGCAGTCAAGGGAGATGATGGGCAAATGAGCTAAAACAAAAAACAATATTTCAGGTTGTATAACAGCACGCAATGTGAAGCTCTAGGCAGCACTGCAACTGAAAACGCCTGTTGAAAACAGGTTCGCTTCTTACCCTCAGGTACCTAAGTACGTATATATTGCACGACGCTTCGCTTGATATTTAGGGTATCTAAAAGTTTACATCTAACTTCATTTCATTTAATTCCAGGAAAACCAAGCTGTGGTTATTGGTGTAGGGGTTAATATTCAGAAATCAATAATAATATGATATTAACAGGAAACATTTAATGACATGACACCTTCCGTTGGATAACTTGAACAGAGATAGAGTATGCAAAAAAAATTACGCAGAAAGAGTAATAAATAATAATTTAATCATACATATTCGAAAAACTACATTTGGCTTCAGATGATAGTGGGAGCAAACTAGTTTGTAAAGGTTAGTATTTTTAACATATCCTTCATGAATTATTAAAATGTATCCGATATACATGGTGGACCAAAAGTCCGTTAACATTTGAATCGGTTGCCGTCGAGGGAACCCGGCTAAGGTCGCAGAATCGTTGTTTCGATAGTACTCGCGTACACAAAACGCACGTTGACTACCGCTGAACGACACCATGGTACTAAATTCCCATTGGCCGCTCTTGCAATGCGTAACCCCTCCACCCCCCTCCGCCGCCGCTGCTAGACGCGGCAACCAATTCAAATGTTAACGGACTTTTGGTCCACCCTGTATTACGTTCTATTTGGAGCAGTGGACGTCTTCCTACTGATAACGATGGAAGAATAAGATGATCCAATATTTAAAATGTCAACGCAATTTTAATACATACGAGTTTTGCCGTGTCGTTGCTTGGGTTTCGATTATAGCCGCATTTAAACTATCTAGAAAATACTGTAATCTAGCTCAAACAAGCTCTATTGTTATCATACCTAGGTGTTGATGAAAAATTGTGTGTGTCTTTAAGGGCAAAGATATTTTGTGTTCGGGCGGTCTACCTATATTGAATTCCTCGCTACGCTCAGGGTAGCCTGAAGTGGACTTCAGGGTCTTTCGCTTCGCTCTGAATTCAAAATAACGCTCTTACCAAAAAATGTTACTTTACCCCTGATAACACTTTACGCCTGGTAACACCTTACTATGTGGATATACCAAAGTGTACTGTACTATAGCAAAGATGTCACCGCCATTTCCAGTGCACATTCTATCTCTGTCAAGCTTTTTCCCAGTGCACATGTTATTAAATAGTTTATTTCAATATCATACGAGCTATGGTGCTAAAATGTCCATGACCTGTTCCATTACTAAAACTGTAATGTTTTTACCGACACATTTTATTTTTTTAGGAAAGACAGAGCTTTTTGCCACTACAGGCATTAAAAGCGACACAGGACTGTTGGTGAGTGCACGCAGCACTCAACCGAGGGACAACAAGGGCGCATAAAGCGCTAGACAACGACAGGGGGAACTCTTGCCTAGTAGGGAATAGAGGTGCCGTTAGCCGCCAGATGTGTATGTATATAGTAAAGATGTCACCGCCGCCGCTTGCAGTGCACATTCTATCTCTGCCAAGCTTTTTAATGTAAAACAGTTTATTTCAATATACAAGCTATGGGGCTAAAACGTCCATGACCTGTTCCATTGCTAAAACTATAATGTTTTTACAGAACATGGAACAGAATGAAAACCTACGGTCACCTAATAAAACTACAGATTTTATAAGATGTAATAGCGACGTGTAACCTCTATGTAGCTAGTAATAAGCATCAAAGACGCTCCAGCCAAGGTTGCCAGTTGACGGATGACCTGCGTCGTTTCCGCGCGTATAATTGGGGTGTATTGGCAACACCGGGACGTTACGAGGTCAGCACGACCTATTTGATTGGTGGTCACATGGAACTATTAGTCATACAGCTGTAAGAAGTGGAATAGGTGGTTCCAGATGACATACTTGTGTGACAAATTGGTAGCATAAAGAGAACAAGGATACGTTTGTAAGGTATGCATGAAGCTCAGAAGTAAGGACATCTTTTTGTAAGAGATGTATTTTGAATATAAAATGCAATGTTCTATTTTAGGTGCCATTTGCTATGTTAAGTGACCTTGCCTTCGAGGTGAGGGGAGTCTGAGGTTCGATACCTGAGGGGCTTTCAAGAGAATGGGAATACATATTTAGGAGATAAACAGATGTTTGTTGATATGTTCATGCCTTCCGCGCGATCGGGAATCGCAGTGCGAGGGCTTAAGTGTGTGAACGTTTTTATCTTCTATATTCAGTCCAAACCTAAGCCTATTGAGCCCTAACACATACTAACTCGCTCACAAACTTTAAATTTTTGCTCTGGTGGATGAGAGCAAACCGGCCACTGGTGAGCCAGGTGGCCTGGTGTGTGATCACCCTCAACCATGGGCGTACGCAACACTCAACGTCTCGAGAATGTGTTACCGGCATTTAAGAAGAGAACATTTTCTTTTTGGTCCCGGTTCGCAAATACTTCCAATGGCAGCTGGTAAAGCGGAAGTGTGAGGCAGAAAATGTCGTAAGACACACACAGTAGTGGACTGCCAGACGTTGACATAAATTGGGTAGAACGTCAGGCTCTGTCAGTTAGTCAGATGATGAAACTCAGCTGCAAGTATTAAACCGAACAGTATCTGGGAACACTCCCCGTGGTAGATGCGGTAGAAGATGCGGAGGGATCCACCGTCTCTACGCAGTGCCAAAGGATCGAGCCGATCGGAGAGAGATTGATCGGCGACGATTCGAGCTGCTTTGCTTTGTACAGTCAAATGGAAGGTTCTGGGGAGCCCCTACCTAGAAGTGAGAACAGTACTCCATGATAGGTCGAACTTGAGCCTTATAAAGTTGCTTGCGATGTGCCGACGTGAAGCACCGTCTTGTCTTTTGTTTTTTCACACCAAACCTCCTATAAGATCCTATATATTTTAGCCTTCCCTTCCAAATTACAGCGAATTTGAACATAGCTCGATAGTTCAACGCGAGGTATCCCGATACTGGCTGAGGCTGAGCCAGTATCGGGATACCTCTGGGGCTATAACGGGCTAAGAGAGTAGGTACTCTAAACGGAGGGATACAACAAAAAGGGAGAGTTTAGCGTTAAGCCCACACACTTGTGTCTTCTAGAGTTGAACCAAACTAAGTTCAGTTTGCTCCACTTTGAGACATTAGACAAGAGGGTCTCGACTTCAGACACAAGTATGTTCCGATTTTCGGCAATGTTTTCTCGAGAAATTTTAACTCGGCTGGCGTAAACATTATATTCGGTACTCCGCATAAAAATAAACATTGTTGAGCTGCAACATGTCATTTATATGCAGCATAAACAGAGTCGGCGATAGCACACAGCCTTGCAGTACACCAGCAAATATATATTTTGCGTCGGAACATGCACCGTCGATAACAATCTTTATGCTCTGATCTACCAAGAAACTGGAGATATATTTGCACAATTTTTCGGTAAGCCCATGGAAAGGAAGTTTCGAATGAAGCGATATATGCTACACGCGATAATAGGCCTTCGCTATGTCCAAATCATCCGCCAATGCTTCACCTATGATCTCCAACATCTCCGCCCATCGATGCGTAAGTTATACTAGAAGATCACCAGAGTGCAACCAGGAATAACTGAATAACCAAATCGTACGACCGGCGATCGCTAATCAGCACATTTATAATTTTACTGTGATTTTTCAAACCTTCTTTTGAAGTAAACAGCATCGAGAAATACATCATATTATGTGCCGTTGATGTATAAAATTATAAATTTTCTTTCCAAATAATCTACACAGGCCCAGTATAAACTGAATCAGTAATCACCCATTCTATATAAATATCAATTTATTATTATAAATAGTAACATTTTAATATAATCACTTTTAGGTGGCAATAAGACAGAGACTTTTCTTTAATAGAATGTAGTTATTTGAGTTCTATATTTTGAATATATTTTTAAATTTGCTCATCCTTTGAATATTGGTATATATTTTTTTATCTTTATTTGTAACAGCAACGTCAACATCATCAGAGCATTGCTGACAAAGCTCGCAAAATCATACATTATATGTTATATTTTTATAATCAACTAAATTATAGAGACGATAAAAGAAGATAGTCCCTAAAATATTGTAACTATCTAGTTAGCAGAGAGTTTTCATCCGCCAATGCTCAGATGGCATTAAATGACTCACTAGTCAGAAATTTTGTGAATTTCACACTTTTTCATGCATCCTGAAACACTGCCAAATTATAGCCCACATTTTATTGTATGTTATTAATACAATTATGTATTAAGCTACGTACTCGGCCGGTAGTTGCCGGGGTGTGGTGACTGTCTCCAAACTGACGTCACACACAGCTGTAGAAATATAAAATAGTGTCTAAAATTTGAGTATACATGAATAAATGTAAGAACTTTGAATAGCCACGTACCTGATTCATTTTGTGGACTTACTAAATGCGAATGCTTTAAATTTGTCGTGTTTAATTATACGTGAGCGCGGGATGAGCATTGTCATTGTGTTTTAAAATTAAAATTACAATAAAATTTAACTGCTTCGCGTGAATTCGGGTCATTTAGGTTACTTTTCTTGTAAACAAGATACGGAGACTTGATATTCACCTATTTTTTTTTATAAGGTACGAGGTCGAGGGTAATGATACTTGAGACAAGTAATGGAGAAAGCATTACGTGTTCAGGCTAGCAAGTAAATTTACGCGAAGCAAGCGTGCCTTTATCAAAGTATATTTTAATAAAGGCACATAATAAATAATCTGTAAGTTTGGGCAGAGAAATAAAATTGCAGAACAGATCTAAGAATGGATATTTCATTTAATCATAATAAATCCCTCGTTGCCTTAATTTCTGAGGTACTATGTAGAAAATAAATTAAATTAATTTATTAAATTAATCAAATAATATCAAGAATAATTTGGAAGTAATGATGTGGCAAACTTTATACAGAAAAACAATGTTGGTTAATATGCAAGATCTAGAAAAAATATAATTAACAATAATTATAACGATTTAATATTTTACTATTTCATCTTCTTAGTCGGGCACTCTTGGCAGAGTGGTCGTGGACATGGTGACGGTAAACAACAGATCCTCGCCGGTTTCCATTTCCAGGGCTGTCGATCTCCCTGCGATATCTTTTCATTTCTGACAAATAGTGACATTGCGAGCACATTCTACAATGGTGGAATTCGTGGCCTTTTTAATAGAGCCAGAGTCCAGCGTGTTGGTGAACGACATTAGGATATCTTTCCTTTCACTTGCTCGTGCACTATTAATCTCTCCATCGTGTTCTTGTTCCTGGAGATATTCCTGAAGAACCTCATTATTCGCATCTACACAGTCGATGATAGATTAAATTGTTTTTGAAGAATGGCTTAACGAATCACAATCAAACTGGCAAGGTTATAATAGTTTATTTCCCGGCGAATCTCATAAGATACTTTCATCATTATCATTTTCTTTCATCACGCTGGTGAAACCGCGGGTCGCAGCTAGTTTTAAATATTAACTAAGCTTAAAAACGAGCCAACCACATTCTGTCTCAGTGCTGGAATATCACTCAAGCGCTTGCACGCAGCGCTTTATTTGCACGGGTTTTACAGTTCGTCATATTTCTCTACTTTGTTTATAACTCTAGACGTAATCGCTAAGATGTTTAATTAACTCAATGTAAGCTCATCTAAAATTCTGACATAAGAGATAGATGTCTTATGAACGCATAACCTCATTAAATAAAGATTAATGTGAACATGTGGTGTAATTGCTTGATGAAAAATTAGTACAAATATTTATCGCTAATCTACAAAACTTTGAAGTTTTTTTGTTTTGTGTTTTTTTTTATGTTAGAACTCGCATGCTTGTAAATTTGCTAGTTATCATGTAAAATTATCAGTTATGTTAAGGCAGATTTAAAATGACATTAGTCCTACTAATATTATAAATGTGAAAGTTTAGATTGATGGATGGGTACATGGATGTTTGTTGCTCTTTCACGCTTTTTAGCATTAGAAACATTATCTAGAGCGACCGTTACAGAGAATAACTCTAATTCTGATTGAATTTTTCGTAAGTATTACACATTTTAATTTTATTTTGACGGTTTAACTTACGCGGTGGGTGTAGTCGAGTATCCCGACCGGTTTCGTGACCGTCCGTCGTACTGGCGCGAACGCAAGTAATCTATGAAAAAGTGGCCCGGACGGGCACGAAACCGGTCGAGATACTCGACTTCACCTACCTCGTAAGTTAAACCGTCAAAATAACATTCAAACTCTAATTCTTGAATATATACGTCTTGGCTACACTCCTGCAACATTTCTCATAAATTTAAAAATCACATCGTTTTGTTACTTTTTCAGAAATAGTAAAAAAGACGATATGAAAATCGGTTTTAACCTAGATCGAATCAGGAATAAAAAAAAACTTCCAAAAGCGTGTTGACGAGTTGCGAGTTCGCGCACTGAGAGTTCCGAAGTAAATAATAAATTATATGGTAGATCAAAATGTCTATTTATACAATTTGTGCAACATTAAATAAAAACTAAACATTTGAGAAGTCGAGAATTTAGTAAGACTTCTGTCTTGGTGGCTGTTCTAATTATTTTGACTAGCGTCTGGGAGGATTTATGTAGGGCTTGTTTTAAAAGGTCAGTTAGTCATATGTCGTACTAAATTTCAGTACATTTGATAAATAAATTAACATTTGCATCAACTTTACTGAAATTCGTTGTGACATTTCATTAACTAACATTTGTTATATTTTGTCTGTTAGGGCCAATATGATAGCCCGCAGGTTTGCTCGGTGTTCATAATGCTCTCCGTGTGCAATATAATAATGCTTTTAGGGTGGTGATGGGGTTGCCTCGGAGATGCAGCGCATCAGGGATGTTTGCAGATTGGGGCGTTAATTGCTTTTACGCCACCATGCGCAAGCGATGCACATCCCCGGTGCGCAGAATCCGGGCCACCCCCAGCAGCATCCTAAAAGTATTCTCCAACAGATTTGACTGCCAGTACATGAATTATTGTCACAGGATTCATGTACTGGCTAATTGTTTGTATGCTAAAATGTTTTAATTATAGTAAATTGTGTTTAGTTAATTTATGTAATAATATGATAATTTAATAATAATAATGTATGTGTTATAATTGTGAAATGACAAATGATAATTATTATTATTATTATTAACAATTGAATTGTGTATGAATGCATATGACTTGGAAAATTTGTCGTAATAAATGGCTTTGATTTGATTTGATATTACTTATTAAATTGTTGACGACCATTGGAGTGCTGTTGATAAATTTAACAAACTAATCAAATTTTAATCACTTTGAATTGATGACAAAACCATGATCTTTGCGAAAGCCGTAGCTCAGAAAGTGCATAACCTTAGTATATTTTATTTTTGTTAAACTTAGAGTATCATAGTTTAGTGAAGCAATAAATAACATGGCCAGTGCATATGTAAAAAAAACATGCGTCCCCATACGACGGGTACTTTCATAGAGAGGTCAATTCGACGCTCGGACAGATCGCCTCGGTGGCCAAGCTGTCATGACGTCTGACACGGATTGTCAGAAGACGCGGGTTCGAATCCCGTCGTCTTATCAGCAGTAATTTTTTGCAGTCTGAGCTATCTGCAGACGGTACCAAATGTTCTTGCCGATAATTATCTAAATCCTCTAGTTTCTAAACTTCACAACCTATTATCACGGCAAAATCTTGACCAATAACCATATTAAAAATATCTCTTTAAACTTACTCGGTCGGTAAATAGCGCCGCAGCAAACATCCCCCTTTTTTAGGAAATGTAGTCCTGCCATAAAAAAATCGCCAAAGACAAAAATTTATATTTAATAGTAGAACATGCATATACCAAGTTTTGTCAAGATTGGTCAAAAAATGTGATCTGGGAAGACAAATGAACAACTAACAAATATAAGGGTGAATTTCTTCATTTGAAAGTCAATTTGGCCAGTATATGCAGACGCTTCGCTCGCTAGTTCAAATAATAAGAAAATAAAGCTTTCAAAGTCAACGTCAAAATAATTTATTCAATTTAGGCATCAAAGACGCACGTATGAGCGTCAATTTTTCATTATAATGTACTTTAATGACTCTACCGCCGCGTTCCAAAATATATAGAGCCTACCGAGAAGAAGCGGCAAGAAACTCGGGGCCATTCTTTTTATATAGATGTTTACAATGTTTCTACTTAGGTACTACAAATATTACATTGTATGGGTGGCAGAGTGACAGCTTGCCGGAAGTGGAGTGTTCCAAGCATCTTTATCTTCTATATAATGTCGGACTTTATAATAAGCTTTTTTTATAGAAACTTTTTTTACAGTCAACTTGAATTTGCACTCTGTGAGCTCAGTTATATGTTTTGTGTTTTTATTGTAAAAGCGCACACATTTTCCTAGGAATTACTTATTAGTTTTCGCATGTCTAAAACTAGATACAGCTATCCTATTTGTATTTCTAGTATTAAAAGTGTGGTGATCACTATTTAACTTATATTTATGTATTTTTTTACGAAAAAACATTATATTTTCAAATACATATAAGGAAGGCAGAGTTAATGTATTGATTTCTATAAATAAATCTCTCAAAGATTCACGGGGATCGTACTCGTATATAGCTCGAATAGCACGTTTCTGTAGGATGAAGATGGTCTCTATATCAGCTGCTGAACCCCATACCAATATCCAATATGAAATTACGCTGTAGAAATATGCAAAATATAGTAACCGCTAACTTTTAATGTATATTTCCAACACACATATATGTGCTTGATAAACCAAGTTGTTGGACTACTTCTAGAACGCAACGCAGCGTCGCAACTCCGCCTCATTTGCGCCAAAATAATATTT
This sequence comes from Selenia dentaria, assembly GCA_917880725.1. Classification (NCBI taxonomy): domain Eukaryota; kingdom Metazoa; phylum Arthropoda; class Insecta; order Lepidoptera; family Geometridae; genus Selenia; species Selenia dentaria. Next base: position 5,534,505 of record OU862901.1, on the reverse strand, counting down.
GATGACTAATCCACGAGCTAAGTCACAAGACTGGAATATAGCGTTGATACATAAAAACGCGTAATTTCACGCAACGCTCAATTTAATCTGATATTCATATAAAAATCTGTCAACGGTGTATTTTTGGGCGTGTACTAGGTAAGCAAGTGGTAGGGGTGTCCACTTTCCGAAACTTCCTTTTTTTTATTTACTTTCTTTATATGTTAATGGGTTTCGAGCTGGCAGTTCGACGGAGGACGCAGTGGTGTCTCTGGTTAACCTTGTCTCAGGACAACTAGATAAGGGCCAGAAATGCATTGGCGTCTTCCTCGATCTAGCAAAGGCGTTTGACACCGTATCACGCCCAATACTTCTATCTAAACTTGAGCGATTAGGTATTCGCGGTATTGGAGTGGAGTGGTTCTAGTATTGGACTAGTTTATATCATACTTATCGAATAGAAAACAACGAGTGAAAGTTGATGGACAGCACAGTAACTTATATGAAGTATCCTTTGATGTTCCTCAGGGAAGCGTATTAGGTCCGTCCCTGTTCCTAATATATATTAACGACCTCTGTATGTTACCTCTGGGTAACGCACGCATATTTACTTTTGCCGACGACACAGCTATAGTGTTTAGTTCAAGTACATGGAAGGAAGTGTATGATCATGTGCAGGTAGGAATGGAAAAGGTTACTAAATGGATGAAACTGAATCTGTTAACACTAAACACGCCAAAAACGAAATATGTTGAATTTAAAATTAGAAATCATGCATTACCTGAACTAAACCCACGAGCGCTTATAATTCACTCATGTAGTGGTAGTGATAGTAAAAGTTGTAAATGTCCAAATATTGAACGCGTTACCAGCATAAAATATTTAGGTGTCTTGATTGATGACAGTCTCTCATGGCAGGGTCACATAGATTTAGTCTGCTCTCGGTTACGTAAACTCAAGTATATCTTTATTAGATTGCGGAAAATTGCAGACACAGAAACCATTAAATTGGTATATACCTCGCTTTGCCAATCTGTCCTCAGTTACTGTGTTGTGGCCTGGGGAGGAGCATGTAGCACTTTCCTGCTAAGGGCTGAACGAGCCCAAAGAGCAAATAACCCAAATAAACAGAATCTGTTCAGAAACATGTACAGAGACTAAATATAAATCCGACATGAGAAAAGTAACTCACGGTATACCGCAAGGCAGTTTTTTTGTCAATCGGTTCACCTTATCGAAAGTTATGATGTAACAAACATAAAAAAACAGTCGAATTGAGTACCTTCTCCTTTTTGGAGGTCGGTAGATAACTATTTAATTTTGTCACTACAGAATTAGGCATTTCTCTAGATTTTTCAACAGCAGATCCTTTCTTTAGTGATTGATATAAAAAAAACGCTTGCAATTTTTCGAAGGTAAGTGTGAAGACGATAAATCGCTAAGCAAGAACACTCTCCGAAGAAAATTTTTATAATATAGTTATTGCAATTTTAAAAAGAATATATTAGATATCCTCTAACGGGGTTGGAAACCGCATCATCTATCAACATTTTTTTTCACCGACGATCCATATTTTTAATAAATGTATAAAAAGACTTCATTAATAAGGAGGGGGTAGGATATGACTCCTCCCAAGAACAAAGGCAGTGCGTACAGCTAGTTTGCTCAATAAAGCTTTCTTCAAAATTGGCAACCCTACAGGTGACCGGGGAACCAGCTATGTCTAGTGAGCTTGTCGGTTCTGCTACTTATTTTTGATAAAACTGACTCATAGCAACTTGCCCACGCGCATCTGAATTGTTTGTGGTTAGAGGATATAGAAAATAATATTTAATTGATAAACTGGCTAAATTATATAAATACATTTCATGATTTTAATAAGCTAAGGCCTTAATACCTTCCGGCAGCTGTCCTTGAGAGCCACTAGCTATTCGACGGAAAATTTAAATTGACTGTAAAAAGAATCTAATAAGAAAGCAAATTATAAAGTCAGACATCAGTATAGAAGACAAAGATGCTGTAATACTCCACTTCTGGCAAGTTGTCACCTGCCACCCATAAAATGTAATAATAGTATACCTAAGTAGAAACATTGTAATAATCTATGTATGAAATGAATGGCCCCGAGTTTCTTGTCGCTTCTTCTAGGCAGGCTTTATACATTTTGGAACGCGGCGGTAGTCTTTACGAGTACATTATTATGAATAATTGACGTTCATAAGTGGACCTTTGATGCCTAAATTGAATAAATGATTTTGGTATTTCTTACTTTTTTAAAGCACTAACGCCTGCTTAGCGATACCAAACATTGCAATTTTTAGGTTAGAACCCGCGTATTTCGACAATCTGTGTAAGACGCCATGACCATTTAGGCCACTATTTAAAATTCGATGCTTGGACCTCAAACCTCAGTAGGTTTAAGGTCCAAGCATCGAATTTTAACTCTCTATCTGATTTAACTGTCTTACGGGGACGGAGCTAGACGTCTATTGAACAGCTTTGACAGCACTATCCATCTGAAAGAAGATTTTTTAAATATTCTCAAACTTTCGTATTGACGTCACAACCCTTTATATTTTTTAAAGTAATACTTTTTTATAGCACTAACGCCTACTTAGCGAAATTAATAAATATTGCAATTTTTAGAGCGAACCAAGTCAAAAGTGGCGAGATAAAGTAGAGACGTTTCGCTCGCTCGGTCAATAACACACAGGTAACACACGTGAACTTTATAAGGCCTAGTGTATAAGCACGCACACATACAACTGATTTCTCACACACACGACTATTCCTAATATTATGTTTTCTACCTGATCACGAGTGTTACGTAAAACATAATACCATACGTGAATCAAAATCACCGCGGACTAAAAAAAAGTTGTCTGTAAAATCGGTTTACGGACGATAACTTTACGTGATGACGTCATAAGACCAAGCGTGCCTCTTTATCGGTTGTTTTGAGCTCTCTCTTGCACCCTCGGCTCAAGCGGTACGTGACAATGAGTTATACTTTTTCGTGCGTGCAGCCGGGTCGATTTATAAGACGTTTTCCACGTCAAAAATAGGCTAAAAAAATGTATCTACCAGTGTTTTGAAGTGAAAATGGACAGCTTTGTTTTTCAAAAGGCCAGTCTATCTACAAGTATAATTTGAAGTGGTGAAACCAACATCCGTTCTTACAAAATATATGAAAACATTTTAAATATTGCTGTCGCAAACAAAATGACGGATTTTTTAATAGGTGGGCTAATGTGCTGCGTGGTATTGCTATGCTAATTTTATTTTTCGTTTCTGCGGGCATGTATTCTTGAAAGAGTTCTCAAAAGAGGAATGAGAGAGTTTTAGTTAACTTACGTGAAGTAACATCCGGGAATTAAAATAAACGTGTTTATAATTATATTTTTTTAAATTAGTATTCAAATACTGTTATTACTCGTACATTAATCTAATTTATTGATTCAGGCGTTACTTTGCGGAAATCTATTTTTAAACTCAGCCATAAGCATTTTTCCAGCAGAAGTGTGCGGAAGTTTTTAAATTTAAAAAAATCAATATATATTTTAATGTTTTTAATTACATTAATAGTTTAAATAGTTCGTTAAAGAATAGTAAATTTTATAGACTTTTGGTAGGATACCAAAATTGGTAACGTTCTGAAGTAAAAATTTTAATGGTAAATTATTATGTAGTTATTAAATATAACACTGTGCACCTGTTAATCCTTTGCAACTTACCATAAATAAAGATACCCTTACAAATTATTCAATCTGAGGCACTTCAATTTTATTTAAAAAAAACATATTATGCAAAATATTCTGTCAGGAGGTGACCCTACTCATGGCAACATAGTTTCCACAAAAACACATTATCTCTAATTTATGTTTCTGATATATATTATAATATGATACGTCATTCCGCATCAGGGATATGTTATGTGAGAACAGGTGCTCGATTTATTTAACTAAGGAGAATTTGTTAGATTTGTAATAGCAGTCAAGGCGTGGGATGCCTTTAAGAATTCTCTTTATGGTAATGATGAATATATAAAATTATTTAAGCAGACTGAAGTAATGACTATTAAATATTTATATCGAAATTAAAAATAACACAATTCAGCCATCATAAATTACGTTTTTATTAAATTCAATCAATTTTGGAGGAACTTCAAAATTAATTCGAAAAGAAACAGCAAGAACGAAGAGTATTGAAAATAACATTATATTATTATGTTTTTATAGTAATACTTTTTAAAGCACTAACGCCTGCTTTAGCGATCTCAAACATTGAAATTTATAGAGAGAAATTTCCAACCTCGGATGGGATTCGAACCCGCGTCTTCTGACTCTCCGTGTCAGACGCCATTAACCAACTAGGCCACCGAGGTTCTGGCCCGAGCATCGAATTTTAACTCTCTATTTAACTAACCATCTTGCGGCGATGGAGCGACATCTATTAGGCAGTTTAACAGTACCATAGTTTGAGATCGCTAGGCATCGCAGGCGTTAGTGCTTTAAAAAATAATACTATAAAAAGAACAATTATGTTTATAATTCCTTTTTAATTACAGGGGTAGTAGATGAAAACTTGGTGAAAGTTGATAAAATAAATATAATACTAAAATATAAAAAGGAATACCCGTTAGTCATAACTGCGGCCCTACTCCCACCTCTTAAAGCAGTCGTGTTTCAACCTTACCATAAAATCTGGTACCACCACGTCAATATAGCAAGCTTAAAATAATAATGGATTATAATAGACGTTTTGATGACGTAGTATCAGATATTTCACGCAATTCGTATACTTTTTCATGACTTTAGACACTAAGTTTCATTATTCCAAAGTCAAGTATTTAAAGATTCGTACTATTCGATTCATACTATTCGATTCCCATATCATAAAGTAGTCATATTGCAACGTTACCATTAAATTTGGTTGACCGTTTTGTGTCAGTGAGAGTACGATAGTAAGTATGATTATTCTAAGCTTATTACAAAACGCTCTTGATTTATGATAATTTCGTAAAAGGTGGGAGTAGGCCCTCTGGTATACCTCATTCTGACGCCCAGTGCCAGGTCATCGTTGAGTTTCGGGACAGCCTGTATATATACTTGAAATGTTGGCAGTTGATGTATTTTATTCGTATGTTATATCCGCTCTAAGTAAGGAAATTTCACCCCTTGAGGTGGTGCAATTTCCAAAAATTTTAGAATAAGCGAGCGAATCCGCTTTCGGGCCAACTACTGCTAAATAAGAATACTATATTATGTCAAGGCATACATAAGCAGAAAATATTTAGGAAAATTCTCTGTACTCTTAATGTAATTTGAAAAAACTGCATAAATCATGCATTTTTTTCTTTGCTTAACAATATCTCACACATCTTCGTCTGAAATAAAAGTGCTGGTATTATTTATGTTGATTAAAACAATAATAAATATAACGTATCACCTTGTCAAAAGACGCGCACCATTAAACTGCTGCTTCCGTTTCCCATAAACTTTTGAGCGTACAATATTATTTATGACTGTTTCATTTTGCAATGGTTCTTGGTGTATGCCAAGAGTGTGGATGGAAGAAGGTTGCTAAAAAGACGTCACAACATTCTCTTGTGTACGTGAAACAGCAGCTTTGCTGTGAAAATATATAGAAAATCGAAATTGATCTGATTGTCCAGTTTCATCAATTGACGTAATCTTTTTCTACTAACTTTCAAAAAAGGAGGAGGTTGAATGTATTTTTTCTGTTTTTTTTTTATGTTTGTTACCTCATAAGTTTACGACTGGATGAACCGATTCTCAAAATTATTTTTTTGTTTGAAAGCTGGTGCTTCCCTTGTAGTCCCTTTTATTCATCAAATTCGGTCCAGTAGTTTTTGAGCTAGACTCCAATACTTAACTGAATAGAATGGAAGACGGTATTTTTTTTTTTCAAATTGTACTTGTTGAATAAACTCTCTTCACAATGCCCGTATCTACTTCCCTGAGGAAATAATGCCTTTCTTTACTTCGAGATTGAGTGATATGTAATTGGTGTCGATTCTGTAAGCATTCTCTTAACTAAAAATCTCTAAATTATGGCAGTACTTATTTTGTTTAGGCTAAAATCCAAATAAGTATTACACTTTCGAATGACAGCACTATAATTAGACATTTCTCTTCAATTGTGGGCATATTTTAGACAGTTCTGTCGTCACGTAACTTGGTGCTCGCTAAACTAACCTAAGAATTTTGAGAATCGGTTCACCCTATCGAAAGTTACGAGGTAACAAATATATCAGTCGAATTGAGTACCTCCTCCTTTTTGGAAGTCGGTAGAAAATTGAAATGGTCGCCTCAGACAGCACACAGAAAAACAAAAGAAAAAAGGCAAGGTAATGAAATTCAAACAAAATATGACGGTGTTTGGTGTTTTTTTAACAACTTTCATATAATGATCCTAGCAAAAATATTACTGTGTCCCTACTTAACTGTACAAATGTGTCCAATAATATAATAAACTTTTGTGAAATACAATCAATTATGGTGGAACTTCAAAATTATTTCGAAAAGAAACGGCAAGAACGAAGAGTATTGAAAATAACATTATATTATTATTTTTTTATAGTATTACTTTTTAAAGCACTAACGCCTGCTTAAGCGATCTCAAACATTGAAATTTATAGAGAGAAAAATTCCATCCTCGGACGGGATTCGAACCCGCGTCTTCTGACTCTCCGTGTCAGACGCCATTGACCAACTAGGCCACCGAGAATCTGGTCCGAGCATCGAATTTTAACTCTCTATTTGACAAACCGTCTTGCGGGGACGGAGCGACATCTATTGGACAGTGTAACAGTACCATCCAACCGAAAGAAGCATTATTTAGAAATACTTGAAACTTTCGTATTGACATCGCAGCCCTTGTAATTTTTATAGTATTACTTTTTAAAGCACTAACGCCTGCTTAAGCGATCTCAAACATTGAAGTTTATAGAGAGAAAAATTCCATCCTCGGACGGGATTCGAACCCGCGTCTTCTGACTCTTCGTGTTAGACGCCATTGACCAACTAAGCCACCAAGGTTCGAGTCCGAGCATCTAATTTTAACTCTCTATCTGACTAACCGTCTTACGGGGACGGAGCGACATCTATTGAACAGCTTTGTCAGTACTATCCAACCGAAAGAAGCATTATTTAGAATAATATAATAACCTTTCTATTTATTTTACTTTTAAGTAAATGCATTTTATGTAGCCCTTAGTTTTTATTGTCTCGCGAGCAATCACCTCGAGGCCGGTCTTTTCCCTCCTCCCCTCCTACGCTTGGGGATTAATTCCAGAGTCCCCGTTATGCTCAGGATCCAATATGCCAACCGTGACGTAAGACACTACTTTACTCCCTCGGTGCATAATCTACTATTTCAGCCTTGTTAGACTAGTAAACAAGTAAGCCTAAGCGAGGGTTCGATCCTTGACCAAGACAAATATTATAAATGAATAAAAATGTTTGTGCTTGGGTCTTGGGTGTTTAGATGTGTTTATATGTGTGCCAATGCCTCCCGCAACACGATTCTGGTGAGCGTGCTTATTTTATTTTTTATATCGTATTTTACATGCCTCGTGTTGTCATACAATTCTCATATGTCACTAAACATTTTCATAAAATTCGCATACCACCATACTTTGGATTATTTTACAATAATAGCTTCAATGAAAGCTCGAATCTGAAATAGATATCGATAAACGTGACCGCTTGATCTATTGCCCATTATCACTAGCCTTGCCTTGCCTCGCTCTAAAACACTAGTTTACATACCTACTCTTATTAATTGTGCCCTGTACTGTGGAAGACTTGAAGACTGACTGGACAAACTTAGAACCTACGTATCGAGCTGATGAGTGCAGTGCAGTACCCGGTAGAATAAACTCCGAGCGGCACTGACATCGTCATGGTTATAGTCAGATATGACGCTAACCATCAGGCGAACTACCTACCAGTCACGTCCCTACTGGTATCGCTTCTACTTTCTAGTGAAGAAAATTAATACTAATCTCCAAGCTATTTTCAAATCTAGTTATGTGGGTAATACATAAATTAACACTGTGTCACCTATAAATATATATTTTATAAACAACATAAAACTAAACATTAAATTATATAGTTAGAATTTTTAGAAGTGGTGCACAAAAATAATTTCAAGCGTGCGCGATTCAGCATCGCATCATATCGGTAGCAATTTCAATAAGTGCCATCTTGCAGGGAATAATAGAACAGATTACCATGCTTCTGAGATTGGAGCGCCATCTAGCAACAATATACTAAACTTCTTCGTCAGTAAGCTGAACGTGAACTAGCACAGCATCCAGTGTTGGCGGCAAGCAATAGATGGCGCTGAATACAATAACATTTAAAACGCGGGTGTGTACTTTCAGCAACATTGTTTAGTCACAGTCGGGTGATCAAAACATTCTCACATATAAATAGCACGATACACATGTTTTTAATCGATACAATATGTAACTTTACACAGAACATAGCGAGTCATTTTGGAGCAAAACTGTCCATACCCATTACGAATCTCTTGATATCACTCTGTCGTACCCAAGGGTGGTAGAAGTCTGAAATTCGAGCGGCAACGTGTCTATATTCTTACCTAATTTATTACACTTACCTTACACTAATTATCTAGACAATATACATTACATGGAATATGCTACGATATTAATCATATAAGCAAATAAGTATCTTTTCAGCTACCTATCAAAATTACTTTCATGTCGAATGTGTTGTAAATTTAATACGATAGAACTAAAACTACTTAAATTCTACATGAGGTTAAAACTTTATAAATATTTTAAGGGTATATACTTATTTGTGATTAAATATTATCGTGTGCTGTCATTTTCTTTAACTATAATATGTAACCTATAGTCTTGCGCTGATTTTAGTCACGGTAAGATTGATTTTAATGATAACCTTCATTATATTATATGTCATTTTTAAGTATAGTGTGTCATTATTGTCATTGTTATATCAAGTTATCATACTGATAGAGAAAATTTCATCTAAATCGTTATAAAAATAAAAGCTTTAAATAAATTATCAAAGAAAGGAATTTATAAATTATAATTCAGCTTTGATTCCTCACAAAGTCATTTTGTATGCTCATAGATCATCGATGAATCATTATGATACAGGTACCTTCGGAATACATTTAAGAACTCCCTGAGATAAATAATATAGAAATTTATTAATCCTTAATTTTAATTACGTATACACAGAGTATAAAGTGCTTAAGTTGATAAATAAAAAATACATGTGTTTGATTGTTTTTAGTTTGTAAAAACTGACCTTCTAAGAACTGCCTGGTGGGAAGTCTAAGGGAGACTTTGAGCGAAGATGCGTAGACCGAGTCGATGTACCAGTGCGGGTTGCGAGACTCCCCCAGTCTACTATCGCTGCCTCTGCAATCAATAAGAAATATATTTAAGAACAATATCGAAATAGTGTAACATAATATCGCAACCAACAACCGTTGGATTCATGTTCCAGCGTTTGGTGAGGCAACAATTTTTGTGGGTCTAGCACGAACACTTGCTATAGTAAAACGTAATCGTATCGTTGACGTATACAGTACAAACTATTATGTATCTATTAGATACAACTGTGGCACAGATAACTCATAGTTTGTTGCGTCAGCGATACGATTAAGTTACACTTACGCAAATGTATCGTGCTAGACTCACTGATGATGCCTTAGACGCGAGACCCACGTGAAAGAGGTTTTATGAGATTGATTTGTACCATGTTAGTATCCCATTTACGTTCTGCTTGAATTGTATAGGGCGAAAAGTTGGTATACAATAAATATTGCTGCAAAAATAGAAGTCGAGATGTTTACATCGTAGGCATCAGTACAAAATCAGTCATTCGAAGATATTATAGACTATGAGATTTGAAAACCTGCTTGGTGGGAACCGATCATAGAATATACGAGGTCATCTGAAAAGTTCTTAGCCTAACATACACGATTTTGAGTTTATTTTTATTTTTCAACATACTCTCCTCCGAGCTCAAAATACTTTTTCCATCGAACCGGTAAGACTTCGATGCCCGTTTTAATAAAAACCTTCGTCTAACTCCTCAAAATAAGCGTCCACGGCGGCTATGACCTCTTCATTTGTAAAAAAATGTTTACCATTTAAATTTTTTTTCAGCTTTGGGAACAGCTAAAAGTCGGGCGGTGCTAAATCCGGTGAATATGAGGGATGAGGTAACAATTTGAAGCCACATTGATGGATTTCTGCCATGGATTGCACAGATGTGTGAACGCGCGCATTGTCCTGATGAAACAAGACTTTTCTTCTCAATAAACCTGGACGTTTTTCTTTGATTTCTTCTCTCATACGACGCAACAGGTTGCAATAGTAATCGGAGTTTATTGTTTCACCCTTTTTCAAATAATCCACGAGAATTATCCCTTTGCATCCCAAAAAACGGATGCCATGACTTTGCCCGCCCATAAAACGACCTTTTGCCTTCTTTGGGGTGGGCGATCCTGCTCTTTTCCATTGTTTCGACTGTTCTTTTGTCTCGGGTGTATTGAGGTGAACCCAGGTTTCATACATGGTTATAAATCTATCAACAAATTCTATTGGGTCAGCTTCATATAACTCTAAACAGTCGCGAGAAGTTGTGAGTCGGTTGCGTTTTTGTTCCACTGAAAGCAGTCGCGGTACCCACCGCGCAGACGTCTTAGAGAATCCAAGTTCAGTAGTAATTATATGATGTGTTCGCTCAGATGAGATGCCTACAGTCTTAGCTATTTCCTCGACAGTCAATCTTCGTCAATCAGATAAAATTAAATCACAGATTTTTTCTTTGTTTTGATCAGTGGAAGCAGTCAAAGGCCGGCCACTACGGGGCTCATCTTGAATGGTCTCACGACAACTCTGCCACCCAGTTTTTAACAGTCGCATACGAAGGAGCGGACTCACTCAAAGTGGCAGACATGTCTTTATGTATAGCTTTTGGAGTTAAACCTTTCAAATTCAGGTATTTTATCACTGCACGATGTTCAATTTTATCCATTTTCAAAAATAGCTCTATCACGTGTAAACGAACAATGAGTTACTGTGAATAAACGAAACTGTGCATACTTGTTGCTAAATAGTGTAACTACAAAATGAGGGTAGTTATAAAAAAACTAATAACTTTAACCATGTTAGGCTAAGAACTTGACTTCCTCCAATGATTTTAGTATCTTTATAACCGGGCGACATCGGATTATTCCTCAAATAGGGGCGCTGACGCACCAGACGTCATGTATTCACAATTGCTTATTATTCCTCAATAGCTTAAAATATAAATAGATATGTATAAATGTATTGTTTGCAATTGCATGATATATGTATGGATTATGACCCTTTATACATTTATTTATTTGAATTTTTGCTTTACATTTATATTTCCGAACCTTTCCATTTTGTTTAAATATGGAATGACCCTCGTACACTAATCTCTGGACCCGATAGAAAATGACTCGCCATAAAATACTGACATGAAGGGAATAAGATTTTTTTTTACGACAATATTTAGAGTTTGATCATAATACTAAACTCATACGGTCGTAAATGTGTTTTTGATGGCAAAATTAATAAATTATTTTTTTTAGTTTGAGGAAGGACGATGTTCAGCAGTAGACGTCCTACGGCTGAGATGATGATGATGATGATCCAAAGGCAATGTTTTAAATGTGTTGATTAGGAGCTCTAATTTAAAATTATCTAAAAATAACTAACGCATAAGTATTTCAACTGGTTTCGGACTCTAAATGAACACTCAATTTTCTAATAGTCCACCTAAAGTAACAATCAATTATTATAAAAACATTCGTCTAAACAATAAAACATTTCCTCTGTTGATATAAAAACCGCTATGTTATATATTATTTAAATATTTGACGTCGAGGACATTTGCGAACGTATTCAATATAATTCCAATCTGCATTTTTCCATAGACCAACTAGAACTTAATACCATGAGTCATCCTTAGTTAGTAAGGTAGTGAGCTAGTCGACTAATCTGCAAAAACTTATTTTGAATCTTGGGAGTAATTAATAAGAGTCGGCTTTCCCCAATCTGATATCCTTTCAGTAAAAGCACAGCATACTGGGTACATGAGCACTTTCTGGTGCCCTGCCGTGCGATTCTGTAATGATTCGTCGACAAGCTCACCGATGTCAAATACTATATGCGATATCGCCCTTGTACATAAGGTTGTTTTTCCAACGTTACTTGTTATCACGTCATTTGTTTCACGGATAATGTCAAAGATGCAACGATGTTTGCTCTTAGAAAATCGCACGGCTGTTGGCTGGGTACCGCTTTCTAGTTGGAAAACCTGTCACGAAACATTTTGGTATATATCGGTAGCTGTCATTGAGACACAGTGGTCATCCTCGACCTAGTATCTCCTAGTACCTCGATATCACATTTGACTGCAGCATCACTGACTTCAAGTTTAGGGAGAGTTATTGTAAAATACTTGTAAAAATTTACGGTAAAAACTGTTGCACGAAGACATTTTTTACATATTTCAATGTCATCTCAAGTCATTAGGGGGAGTCCGTGTCTACACAGGGTAATGGTGAGACTGGGTTCTAAGAGCCATTCTAATTCTTAACCCTAACGTTGAAGCAATTGCATATTGAGGAATAAGCAATTGTGAATACACGAGGTGTGGTGCGTCAGCGAATTTGAGGAATAATTCGGTGTCGCCCGGTTAGACCTACACGTGGAAAAGTCCTTTCGAGGCAATTAAGCAGTTCATTACAACAAATTACAATATAATACTTCATTTTACAAACATGTTTGTAATAAAATATTTACCCGATTGTACCATCAGATCAAGTCGCATGTATCAAACGATTACACGTGACTTCATACTAAATAAGATACGATTGTTTTGTTTCTTGAATATCAAACTAAAATGTTCTCTAAAACTTAAAAACTTAAATACCAATTAAAACAATACTCTACGATTTAGTTTGAAATGTACCTAGGTACTGGTATTATATTCTAGAAAAAAACTTAAATACTTTTGACCAGATGTCACACATAATCATGAAAATCGTTCTCAATCAACAAAATAATCAATACGCCAAATAAACACAATCAAAAATTCCTTCTTTCCGGGAAATTTTAGAAAATAACAATGTCAAACAACGCCAGACGAATAAACGAGTATGTTTCGTTTCAGATGTAACATTTAACAAGTATATTTATTAACATCTTTGTGAATCCCATTAACTAAGTAATAAAATGAAAGTTACAAGAGAAGTTATTTCGGACACGTTATAAAATTCGATAACGTTTACGATTTAGGTATACCAATGACCTTGCCTGTGGTATTTAAGAACTATTCTAGCATTATACTGACATAATAAAAAACTGTAAAACTGTAATAAATGTAAACTTTATTAATAGTATGCACTATTGTCAGTAAGAATTGTAGTAAAAAATTAAGTGTCTAATAAATCCGTATACAAAAAGTGTACTTATTCAAAGTTCCGAACTCGGGTTCGTTCGAAAACTTTCTCAACATGTGGCATTAGACTTAAAAACTGCCGCAATTACCGAAGAATACGTCAAAAAACAAAAGAATAAGGTTATGATGAAACAAAACATTAGGTGTTCTAACTAAACGCCTTTTCTTTCAAAATAGCAACACTACGTGCAAAAGCGTCTGATCATATTTACCCCGAATCCATGTTGATAGTCATCTAAAAAGCACTCTTAAATCCTAAACATTTATGCGAATGATATTCAAAATAAAATACTACATGTTTTCATTCGTTCATCTGTCAAACTGAAACTATTTTCGTACTCTCCAAGTTCACGTTGGTAGAATAAATATATCATGGAGTCGGAGCTTTCGCTGAATTTCAGAATATTTGACATTTTCAGTAAGGTTCGAGTATAAGTCAAAAGTATTAGCTGTGAAATGTAGATGGCGTTGTTTTATATGTTGAGTAACGTTGTATTAGTTCAGCTACTTGTCGGTAGATAGCGTAAAGTAAAATATTGTGGATATAGAATTTGTTGATGTGTCGATAAATCAGTCTCAGTAAGAAAGAAAGAAAACATTTTATACACTAAGTATTACTGCGAAAGTTTGTGTGTTAATGAGTATGTTCGTTACTTCTTTATGCTAAAACCTACGAATAAATAATAGTTTCTTCGTAGGCTAAAACACCGGAGTAATACCCAAAAATACGCAGGTCATATAATTTCACAAGGGGTGTTTTCTGAGGGATTACAATAAAATAGGGAATACAATAATGAACAATTCTGCTGGTCACGCTATAACTTGAGAACGGATGGAAAAATCTCGCTAATTCTTTTTTGTTGTGTTAATTACTGTCAGGAGAAGGTCCTAATTAAAGAAAAACCAAGAAAGTATGTATGTGTATATCCGTCCGAACTACGCGAATGAAGTCGCGGGCAGTCGCTAGTGCTCAATAATAGAAATAATAAACAATTTAAAATATTAAACTGACTATAATATTGCAGATATTAACAGACCCGATTCCGATGCTGAATTATTACTGTTTTTTATGTTACAAGGAGACGGTACAAGTACGAGGCCTCCCTGGTGTGGTGGTAACCCCTGTCTAGAACGGATGCGTTTAAACTGAGCCCATAACTCTAATACATGTAAGCGTTAAGGCGAAATGAGTAGATTACGACCAAATTTCATTTTTTCGAAGTTTTTTCAAGTTCGCAAAAACTTACTTTTTCGACGCTTAAACCTAATAACTGAAGTTCGAAATAGACGTAGTATAAATTGAATATACGTTCTTATGAAATATGGGAGCCAATATACGATCTAGCAAACTAGGTTCGATAGAATAAATCGGCAATCTATTGTACTATGGACTCCTTTATCATTACAATTTAATCATTTGATTATACGAAATAAATATAAAAATTATTAGCACGTATTCAATTGAATTTTCGCATTACATCGTCCAATCTGGTAAGCTATTCTCAACCTTATGTAAAGCGTCGTAAATTGTTTTAAAATTAGGATTGGACCGCGCCTTAAGTTGTTTCTCGTATACCTGTAAACTCTCCGGCACCCATACCCGTCAAACTATTACATAGTAATGCTAACACTACTACTTTATGGTAGAACAACGTATGGTGGTAGTATTTCCCCTGAAAAAATCATACAACGAGTACTATTACTGAATATTTGAATTGTAAATGATTTTAAATGATACACAAAAATATATTTGTATGGATGGATATGGATGTAATCTATTTGTATGGATTTACACATATATATTTTTGTTATCATTAGTACCAGTAGTAGTGTTCAGAACCTTTGTAATAGGGTAACATATCGACGTATATATAACACATCTTTGCATACGTCTTTTTTCGATTTTTAACTTACACACAATTTATTTCAAAAAGCGCTCAACAAAAAAGGATCATCAAAATTTTTTTTACCATTAAATGGAACCGTTTTCAATACCAAAGAGTGTATAACTTGTTGAAGGCGGTACCTTCATTTTCTACGGTTCTATTGGTAATTTTTTTTTCACTATATTTAGTCGCCGTCAATAATATCATAAAGCCGCAGGCAGTTTTTGGAGTGTAACTTAAAAACCGCTTGACCGAATGTGATGAAATTTTAATGGGACCACTTCGGAAGTATACTCTACCAATAATTTTGAGAATCGGCCTAAAAAAGTGAGAGAATTCAGCTAACATACACATAAAAGTCGCACAACGAGCTATGGAGAGGGCTATGCTCGGGGTTTCTCTACGTGATCGAATCAGAAATGAGGAGATCCGTAGAAGAACGAAAGTCACCGACATAGCCCAGAAGATTAGCCAGTTGAAGTGGCAGTGGGCAGGGCACATAGCACGCAGAACAGATGGCCGATGGGGCCGAAAGGTTCTGGAGTGGAGACCACGGACTGGCAAGCGCAGCGTAGGTCGTCCACCGACACGGTGGACAGACGACCTGATGAAGGTCGCAGGACGACGTTGGATGGAGGCCGCTTCCAACCGTTCCTTTTGGAAAATCATGGGGGAGGCCTATGTTCAGCAGTGGACGTCTTACGGCTGAGATGATGATGATGATGACACATAAAAATAATACATACACACGAACATATATCCTCCTCCTTTTTTGAAGTCGGTTAAAAATAAATTTCATGATTGATGTTGTAATATCGTCACAAACATACAAAAATCATAGGCAGAACCTCCTCCTTATAATACTATACATACTATATATTATACACACTGTACAATAAATCGGTAAAACAACGATGAATAGAACGCATTGTGATCATTAAATAATCTTAATCATAAACAGCCCATTTCGTACCCACTGCTGAGACTCGAGCCTTCCTCTCAGAGAGAGGAGTTGGACCATAATCCACCACGCGGCTTGGCGGATAGTTTAGTGGCCAACCTATGTTGATGTTTTCAGGCCGCTCGAAGGCCTTTGACATAGCCTAATAACTTTTGTCCTAAGACAAACAACCGGGACTATATGTGTCCTTCTAAGCACGGAAGCACTCATTTGAATAATGCCACTAGTAGCTACCCATCCAAGTCCTGACCGCAGCAAGTGTTGCTTAGCTTATTGATCGGTTAAGATCGCCAAGTCGAGCTCCGCTACGAGCGCTTTCAATACTTCACAGGATATAGGGGTTATATTAATTTTAAATTTAAAAATTTAAAAATTATTATTAAATTAAAATTATTTATTTCGGTTCACAATTTTTTAGAATTATATTACATTGGGGATTCCCTTTAAGCAAGATATGCCTGTAATAGGAGTCCCCGCTCTTCCTTAGTGTAGCACATCGTAACACGAAATAATTAAATTTTTTATTAAAGTTATTTAGTTATACAATGCAAAGCAAGTTAAACAAATACAACAACTTACAACCCGGTCAGAATATCTGTGCACCTCGCTGAAATGCGGCGCCTCTCCCGCTTCCCCTGTCACCTCTCCGCGCACTCCCCGGTGCGAAAGTACAGTAGCATCTTCGTTGCCGATACACGTCCCGATAATTTTGATATTTTCGCTTTGTTATTGTTTCGTTTTTTAATATTTATTGTTAAGTTTAGACTGTTTACTGTTAAGTTTGGACATTGGACGTCTGCCACCTTATCATTGTGATCTAAACCCTATCGAATATATATGGAACTTGGTAAAGCAAAGAGTGGCAGATATAAACATTGACCAATCGGAAAAGAAAATAGAACAACTTACAAAAGATGCGATTAAGTCAATTACGCCAGCTGACTGAAAAAAGAAGTGAATCACGTGGAGAGACTACAGCGAGAATACTGGGAAAAGGATCATCTAGCAGATGACAACATCACACAACTTTTAATATCACTAGGGGAAGATAGTTCGCAGAGTTCAGAAAGTGAGAGTGAGGAAGATATAATGTCAGGCATAGAGTCAATAATTTATAGTGACTGAGTTTAATAATAAATGTTTTTGTAATCAAAATTATTGTTTTTTAATAACAAACCCTTCATCAATAATACATTGATTTGAAAAGGTTAGTATTTTTTTTTACCTCCACATTTCTCGAAAAAACTTTTTTTCACACCGTACCCAGACCGCCGATATGACGTCACGAGGTCAGGTGCACAGATATTGTGACCGGGTTTTATGTTTTTTACAAATTCTTAATTTGTAAAAAACGTTTAAATACCATTATGTTAAATCTCTTTTAATTCACAGCTCAATAGGTAAACTACCTACAAGCATGAATTAAAATACCCAACAGTTGCTGTGAGAAGTATCGTGATACAAAAATAAGTCGTATGGCAGCGCGGCGCGTGCTTTTTGTTTTCGCAGCTGTTCTGAAGATTAAAATTCTCGGAGTCAAATGGCGCCAGAATCGCGGATGCCTGAGCCGTAGCACAATTTGCGAAAAATTTTTCGTATCGTAAGCGTCAACGCGTCACGCTTTGGCGTACAAAATATGAGTTAACTGTGTCACAAATGCTCTAGATACATGACAGTTTGTACAGTTTCACATGAACGACACGTTACACTTACGCAGTTGTTCATGCTAGGCCCACAAGTCTTAGTGTTATATTTTACTGCAAAAGAGACTCCGTTTGAAATATGCACGTTGTCAAAGGATGTTTGTTATACCTAATTACTTTAAAAATATCTTTGGAGCTATATAAAATGGTTTGATTTATCTCAGCTTTATTATACTGAGCAGGTCTATTTGGCGGATTTTGGCCACTTTTCTCCCCACTATGGGGCTTATCGATTATCGATTATTTTTTATTTTTTCTTTTAATTTTGTGTAAATATTTGCATGCATGAAAAGTAATAAATAATTTGACGTATAATAACTACAAACATAATATACGAAATCCAAGAATAAGGAATTTTATTTAAAATTTTTGAATAATTTAATTAATTATTAATTACTTACATACTTACTACATCTACACTAATATTATAAAATAGCGACTGCCCGCAACTTAAATCGCAGCTAGTATTGATATAAAAATAATATTTACAACAGTCCTAATTTACCTCAGACTGGTGACTTAAAGCTTAAAGCAGTCCACGCTGACTGCTTGAAGCTGCTTCTGTATCTTGCTTGTAAGAACTGGCTAGAGCCAGTTACTAAATAATAATTGGGATGTGAACAATTGTAAGATAATATAAACTGTACAACAAAATAAACAATAAACAAAACCGATAAATGATCACGAGCTACGAGTATGTGTAGTAACTTCTTTCTTTTAAATTTGGCTTAAATACAAATGTAACTAAATAATTAAAATAACTTTAAACGATATGTATATATTTTAAAAACAATAAGGACTATTTATTTCATAAATATAATAATGTACCTAACACAAATTACGGAATAGAATTTAGAAAAAACAACACAATAAAATGTAGTAAAACATATAATATATGTTGAAGGAAAAGTGCCCAGAATGCTGGCTGCATTTCCTCGGTGAATAGCTATACTATTTTTCTGTACAAAACACGAGCCAGCATTCTGGTCATGCAGGCAAACGTTAGGCCATGTTCCCGAATATTTCGCATTCACCGAAGTGCTTATAATAATTAGATTCTTTTAATTCCGAAAAAAGCCTATAAGTATTTATGTAAAATTTTTAAATTACAATTTTTTCCAAATCAACTCAGGTTTTTTCGGCTACGTAAAGTTTGTCCTCGTGAAACATAACATTTTACTAATACATTTGACATGAATGTTTATGTATCAGATTCCTTGGTTATTCAACTATCTCTAACAAAAATTTCGTCTCTTAACTCGCTATAGGTATGGCACAAGAGCCAATAAGAAAGCTCAAAGTCGCACAACGAGCAAAGTCAAAGTCAAAATCATTTATTCAATTTAGGCATCAAAGACGCACTTATGTGTGGTTGTGTATGTGTGTATATGTAATGTACTTTAAAGACTACCGCCGCGTTCCAAAATATATAGAGCTATGGAGAGGGCTATGCTCGGGGCTTCTCTACGTAATCAAATTAGAAACAAGGAGATCCGTAGAAAAACGAAAGTCACCGACATAGCCCAGAAGATTAGCCATTTAAAGTGGCAGTGGGCAGGGCACATAGCACGCAGAACAGATGGCCGACAGGGCCGGAAGGTACTGCAGTGGAGACCACGGACCGGCAACGTCGACCTGACAAAGGTTGCAGGACGACGTTGAATGCAGGCCGCTTACTTTTGGAAAATAATGGGGGAGGCATATGTTCAGCAGTGGACGTCCTACGGCTGAGATGGTGATGGTCTACACTTATATGAAGACTTGGAACTACCAGTATTGACCTTCAACTTTAGGTCTTATAATATTCCCCTTAACACTTATGTACTAACAGTTCATAAACACAAAAATAAGAAACTTGTGGTGTACATAATCAAACCGCGTTTTCGTCTTGATAGACAACTCGGCTGATGGATCACACCATGCGTACAAGTTATTCGCAGTAACAAGGTTAAATAGTTTAGGATTGTAAACTGGTAGCTGAACAAACAGTAACTGTAAAGCTGTTTAATTTTATAGGTGAAGGTTTTACAGCTTTTAAAACATTTAGACTTCGATCACGTAGAGCTTAATTTAAAATGGTATACAAATTAAGGAGAAATGTATCATCGGGCAGCATATACATGATACTCATATAACTCAAAGAATTCCACAACATTTTTTTAGGATAGGTATGGTGCAATCACATGGCCTGCATAGTATTAAGTGGTAACTGAGGTTTCTTAAGGAAACAACAACCGTTTATTGCGGACTGATGCGTGCCCGCAGGCGGCCGCTCTTCATGTTCTTATCACTACAGTAATTACATAGAAGCTATGCACTGGTTTGCTACGCACACATCTATGCCTCAATGGTGTAACTTCTGCCTATATCAGATGCAATTCGTCACTTGTAACGAACACTAACTCACACTTTAAGTCTTAATGTATGCCTGTAATTTCATTTCATCCATTCCTTCCTCCGTCGAGACGCAAATTGTATCGCAAGGAAACCCTACTAGGTGGTAGGCCTTTTGTGTATAGTCGTCTTGGTCGGTGTCACCACACTGCCAAATATCCAACCGCGAAGCAATAGAATATTTTTGTGCGATCATTCGCAAGAAAGTCGCATCCCTACAAAAGCTAGTGAGAGCCAGCCGCATCCTGTAGATGGTTGCTACACTTGCTACCCGACTTGACTGTCACACCATAAATGGATGTCTGTGCTCATGGGGCAGAAGATATACAATTGTTTTGTAAGAGTGTCCCTAAATGTGTTTGTAATGTTAGTTGTTTTTGTGTTTGTTTTCAATGTTTTCAATTTTAAATGTTCAGTTAAAATTATGACATCTTCTTAATGAATTATTGATTGATATAATTTTTATAATCTGAAATAAATGACATTATTATTCTTTTAATTAAACTTTTTCACGGTTTTGTTATCCGGTCTTTTACAAAGGCATAAGTGGGGCTATAGCCTACACTTAGAATGGCAAGAGTATTGTTATGAACTTATAAATGATAAGACTATGGACGAGACTACGGCACCTGCCAATTTCAGTCTCATCTTAAAAGATTTAGACAGTTGGTAACTTGCCACCCACTAAACGGGCCCACATAAGGGCCACCATCAAAACTGACAAAAGGGGCAACGTTGGTGTGGATGACTCAAGGGTGTCGAAAGGGGTGCTGCGGTTTCACTAGAGCGCTACTACCGGCGTTATGCCCTTTAAAACTTCGACCCTTGGAGCTTTTTGTTACTTGCTCTTGCGTCTCTACCCCAGACGGTTAATTTGGGCAAGCCGGGGTCAGGGGTCTCATTTAGCCGCCCCTGTGGTAACATTATTATTATTCCTTTTATTCAATTTTTATCCCGGATTTCATCCGGTCCTATAGGTCCTATATCCAAAGGCATAAGAGGTGCTGTAGCCAAATTAATACCAAATAAATTTTATACCAATATATTATTATTCTTATTATTAATAGTGCGAAGGCAGTACTGTGTAAGGGTTTGAAGGGCATTGTAGCAATTGAAATTATAGTGCTGGCGAAATAGACTCAAAAACCTCGGGGTGATGAGGACAGTGTGGTGCTATAGAAACTACAGTTCTAAGAGTTATAATTAGAAACGGGATATATACCGTGGAACCCATTTTGTTTGAGTTCCCGATATTTCGACACTGTTGCAAGCGTCATGCTCAGACAAAATAAAAAAGTCAAGACAGAATGTTGTGAAAAGAGAAGTGAGGCCGATAAAATTACTCCTCGCTGTGTACATACATAATTACATACAACACGTACAGCAAAACTACGCCCTGACTCGTCAGTCGAACTATCGCGGCGCGTGTAAGCAACACGTAAAATTTGAATTATCATTTAATTTAAATTTATTAATTATATTTACTTTTATGAATTTTAATTTAATTTTGAATTATCATGCCAGCACCGATGCACGCACATGTAGTTTAGAAAACTAGCCTAACTTCTCCGTTCACAACATTCTGACTTGACTTTTTTATTTTGTCTGCCATGATCACGAATAAACTGTGTATGCGGGGGGCGACACTAAGAACAAATGAAACGATCTACCCTCGCTTTGTGCTAAAGTGATAGTTTAAAAACATACACAGTTCTAAGCTCTGAATAGATAGAAATAGTAGAAGATAAGCTTAACAATTACCATCAGACCAACAACTAAAAAAGACAAAAACTTTTTAACAAATGATTAGACAACACCCTGCTAAATATTGGTGCATTATTCCTGAAACGTTTAACAAAAATCATTACTCATGTATCTATTAGCCACAAGACAAATAGGCAGAGTGCAGAACGTCTGGTATTGGTCTGTAGTCATCTCGGACATGTGTTAAAATACCCGATGTTATGCTGAACTGTGCCAGGAACATAATTGTTAATGTTACAACACAATTTAATTACGTATTTAAATTTTGTAACGTAATCATTCACGTGACTATTATTATATAAATGCGAAAGTGATGTTGTTGGATGAATCTTTATTACCATTTTATGCCAAACCTTCAGAACCTGTGAGTTTTTTATGGAATAGTTTATATACCTCAAGAGAAAAAAGAAAACCTTATAGAATAACTTTATTTTCTGTTATTAAGACCCTTTTTTTCTCGGAATGCGTGAACAATCTGAATTTTAAGGTACTTTGGTACTAAAATCACATTTTATCTCACAAGTTTCACGTAAGTTAAAGCGATAAAATATATAGGGTGTTTGGTAGAGGGACCGAAAAACCAAAAGAGCGTGTTCAGGGGACCACTTGGAGAATACAAGTTGGCCAAAAAAATCCCCGACCCCCCAATATGTTTAACTTTTTTTTTGGGATTTTTCCCTTTTTCTCCGAAATTGTACCTATTTACCACTATAACATTTGTAAAATTTGTAAAAACTAAAAACATCCGGTCTAAAACATACTTTACAAATGTTATGGCGGTAAATAGGTACAATATAGGACAAAAAGGAGAAAATTCACAAAAAAAAGTTAAAAAAAATTGGGGTGTCGGGGATTTTTTTTTGGCCAACTTGTATTCTCCAAGTGGGCCCCCAAACACGCTCATTTGGTATGTCGGTCCCTCTACCAAACACCCTGTATTTCTTTAATAAAATTATTATTCTAGAATGTGTTGTTTATATCATTTTGAATTAGATCATAATTATCTATATTGTTAAATGTTATACGTTTTGTTAGTATTCAATATTTGTAATTTGCCACAATTATTATTGCACTATATGACACATGTAATTGTTTAAGAAATTAAACAAATAGTAAAATAAAATTACTTAAATTTTAAAGAGAGAAATTACCGAGGCTAATCTACCGAGGTATCCATCTGAGCATTGAATTTATAGTCTTTATAGTATAGTCTAGTTGATTTTATCCCTTCTAATTCATATGATAATAATAATAATATACACTCAAATCATATTTTATAAAAGTTTATGTAAAACGGTTATCGCATATTTTATAAGTCAAAGTCAAAATATTTATTCAATTTAGGCATCAAAGACGCACTTATGAACGTCAATTTTTCGTTATAATGTACTTTAAAGACTACCGCCGCGTTCCAAAATATATAGAGCCTACCGAGAAGAAGCGGCAAGAAACTCGGGGCCATTCTTTTTATATAGATGTTTTACAATGTTTTTACTTAGGTACTACAAATATTAGCTCCAGTGTGTTGCCTTACAAAAGAGAACATAATAATGGTATCAGTAGGGCAAGACACGCTACACTTTGACATCTTAGTACACGAGTAGATAGATCCTGGAGTGATCAGTACCAAGCTGTTTTATCCTCCAAGTAATCCGAAATTTTGTAATAACCTTTTTGACAGAGTTTAGTTTTAATAGTAATTTTAAACTTATTAATAGGCAAATCTCGGATAACATTGGGAACTTTATTATAGAATCGTATACATTGTCCAATAAAAGAATGACTTACTCTGTAGAGACGCGTTACATGTACGGATAGCTTGTGCTTCTTTCGCGTGTTGATGGAATGAGTCACTCCTTTTACCAAAACAAGTAGTGTTTTAAAATTTCATAAAAAATATTATTTATGTGATGTTTAGTTAAAAGTTAAATATCTATTGAATATTATTATATTTTTTTTAATAATTTGGATAATGAACTTTTTATAATATATGTGTTTCACATACAGAAAGAAGGCATACGTATGTTTACAGTGCTTTTAACAGGCTATGTCCCTTTTAAACTTTTTATATGTTATTCTCATAAAGTATGTAAAGTAGGAGTTATATGTTTATCTTAATTTATATTCAATATTTAAAAGTCGAATGCTATTTATCAAACTAGCTCGCTGTAATTTCATTGGTAAGGACCTAATTATAATATTTTAGAGATCTTGATGCATTCCTGCACTATGCCGTCCAATATAAATCTATGCCAATAACCGTAGACAGGTCTGACACGTTGATGCAGAGATAATCGATTGTAGACATTACTCGCACTTCATTTGTTGTTGTATTCTCTAATAGATTGCTTATTACCTGTGAAATTAATATTTGCAGTAATGCTTACAGGCAGAATGTATACATCATACATATAGGACCGATAGATTGGTGTAGTAGTAGCAACCCTTACTGCTTTCTGAGCCGGTGGTCCATGATCAAATATTGAGCCTGAACATGTCTGTTTGAACTGTGTCTGGGTGTGTATATGTATATTATCAGACATCAGTCATCATGTTAGTATGTATATCAGTCATCAGTCACCATGGTACAGGCTCTACCTTGTTTGGAACCTGGACACCTTGTGTGGACGATTGTCCCAAAACCCCTCTTTTCTACCGACTTCCAAATAGGAAGAGGTATTCAATTCGACTGTATTTTTTTATGTTTGTTACCTCAATACTTTTGACTGGGTGAACCGATTCTCAAAATTCTTTTTTGTTTGAAAGCTGGATCTTTCTTGTGTGGTCCCAAATTTCATCAAATTCGGTTCAGTATTTTTAAGTTACACTACAATGACTGAATAGAATTGAGGTCGGTATTAAAATTTTTCAAATTGTACTTGTTTTTTTCTATGTTTTTTAGCAGTACCTAGGTATTCTTGCCAATAAAATATTGTTTAGTAATTTATAAAAAGTTTGTCAAAATCTTTTTCTTAGATAAGATATTTATTAATTAGTGCACAATATTGAACGGGGTGGTTTGGAACCGATATCTGGTCATTAAAGTAAAAGAAAAAAATACATTTATTTCTTATTACTATAAAACCATTCGCTGCTCCACGGTTAAGGCCTAGCGCGCACTGCGTTGAATCGCATATTATTCTGTGAAGTACGGAGAGTCATAGAAGTACGCGCACTGCGGTGAAATAAACGCATGAGCATGCGGTAAAGTCACCGCTGCAAATTTGCGTTGAGTCGTACAAAATTATGTATCGCATAGGTAGAAGATGTAGAAGGCATGCACCCAATACCGTTTAAGGACCCTGTTTTACGTAGTAATAACTATATTCAGATAGCGATATAGGCTGCATATCATGGCTATTGCCGTGGTCCGTTTTGCGATAATTTTGCTCACAGTGCTATCGTCTACCAAAGCTGGTCCGAGACAAATATCGCGACTTTGACAGCTCGTGGCACTGTAAGCGTGTTGTTAATTCGGACCAGAGTTGTAGCAATAACGAACCATTTGCGCGCGAAAAACAAATTCATAAAAATATCGTGCATAGTGTGAAGGTTAACTATGTGGTGTGTGGATTAAAAAGAAATAATGGAATGGATGGACCGACTTTTACAACTTTTACATCAAAAAGAAGGGACACCAGTAACGACATTGTAGAAATAAACAAACACCTGTCACTTTTGACAGAGCGCTCACGACGATTATGGTGTAGAGCATGGTTCATGTAATCGTCAATATGGCGGCAGTTAAGACGTCATCGATGACGTAGCGTGGGCCATCGTAATCACGCTCACGGTGAAAGGGACCGACTTTTATCGCGCTAATATCGATTATGGCCAATTGGGACCGCAGTGTTAGCGTCATCAGTTCTCAGTTATGGCTTAATAATGTGGGGAAACTCTGTAGACTCAATAAAAGCCTTCAAAGTACAAAAAAGGTGTATTCGAGTTATAAATAAAGCTTGGTTTTTGGATAGTTGCAAGCCGTTATTTAAGAAATGTAATGTCCTACCACTTCCTTTTATGCACCTTAAAGACACATGCGTTATCGTTAGAGCTCATCCTAATTATTTCACAAAACGTAACGAGATTAACATTAGACAAAAAAGAGCTAAATTCCAAAATCTACTTTACCAATCCACTTGCCATAGAGAAATTTATAGGAAAAATGTATACACCATGTGTATAACTATAATACTTCATCAGTCGAACGACCCAGACACAATAGAAATTTCATTATTATATTGACAATCGACTGGTGAGGGGATATATAATAAATTACCGGACCATATAAAATTGCTGCAAGGTAATAAATTAAAATTAAATCTACATAAGTGGCTATTGGACAATTGTTTTTATAGTGAAAATGAATATCTTAATTTAAAATAATATAATTATGTATAGAATTTAATAATGTATGATTCGAAAATTGTTGAGTGTTAATATAATATCTTTATATTTGAATGCAACAAATACTACTAGACCGATTTCAAAAATTCTTTCGCCTTAGGAAAGCTACTTTCATCCTGAGTAATATAGGCTATATAAGATTCATCATCATCATCATCATCATCATCCATCACCGCGCGGGTGAAACCGCGGATAGCAGCTAGTATGACGTATCGTGCTTCAAAATTATGTCGACACCTATGATAAAATTTGGTATCATTCTAATGGCCTAACTATACGGAATCCTTGACGAAGAATTTGGCTTATATTTGGTGGTTTCTATATTTCTATATTCATACACAAAAATCCCAAATTTTTCTGTGCAATCGTAAAATTAATGTCATTATACACGAGCGAAACCAGGTAGTAAACAATATTTATTAGTCGTAAAGTGTGCACGGTGCTCTTTAAGAATAAATGTTTACCTTATGCTATCTTTGATTTGACTTTTATGTGGTTGTGTGGTTTTCTATTGGATTTCTACATCTCTACTAAAACCATTTTTTTACTGTTCACACATTCGGTCAAACAGGTTTATGTTTTATACTGTCCTATCAGAAACACCAAACTGTATTGCAGTGGTGTAGTGGACAACGAAGAACATATTTTGATGGATTGTTCTAATGCCCGGGTTGACACGAGGCCAGTTTTTCAAACCAGGACAGCAAGACAGTGACAGTAAGCTAGCAAGCTAGTACTTCTGGCTTCGTGTAGACAGAACTAGCTTCATTTCTAAGCTAGTAAGCTAGTTAACAAGCCAGGACAGTTTTTAATAGGATGGAGTTCTATTTTCAGGCCAGTAGCGCCCTCCCACCACTGATTTTACTATCCTGGCTTGTGTACTAGCTTCATGTGGCCGGCGAAGCCAGTTTTCAGTAGGCTAGTAAGCAGTAACCATGCGTTTTGTTAATTTATCTAACGTGTTTTTGTGATTTTAAGATGCCCAAACTAAGTACGGAAATTAATTTAAAGTTTTTACAATTGTACCGAGACCGAGAATAATTGGTTATTAATTGTAATTATTATTATAATATCATTATATTAGGCGTTACACAGACATAAATATTATGTCTGTGTAACGCCACCCTTCCATGTTATAAAGACGATTATAAACGCGATTCAGCTACAAAAAATGTGTGGCGAATTAAAGAAAGTGGTTATTCTCCCGTACCGTTTTTTGATCTTGGGCAAATTGGTACAGTTTTTGAAGTAACTCCTTCAGTCAAATAATGTGTATTTTTCGCATGCAATTCAAGTTGGACGCGTGGTCACCTCAGTCACTGCAATATTACTAGTTTAAAATAATGAAGCCTCGTGTAAACAGAACTAGCTTGTTCCGAGCCAGGTCAGCAAGCCAGGACAGTTTAGTAAAAAACTAGCTTGCTGTCCTGGCTTGAAAGCTGGCCTCTTGCCACCCGGGTATTAACGATGCGCAACGCTAGAATTTTCGAAAAATTCTGTGTACGGTAAAGTGAGGCTAAAATTCTACATAAATGAACGTTGGGTCGCTTCTTATGGCTTTAATCAAAATAAAAGTAGTAAGGAAGTGCTGTCTGATCTAACTTCTTTCTAAATTGCGCATGTTCCCTTATGCATAATTTAAAGGATTGGATTTGTCTAACAGCACAAGACCTGGTTTTCTATTATTGTGCCATTGTCAAAATCCGACTAAAGTCTCCTGCAAAATGGCAAAAATCCACACTCATGGTTCTCATATTTTACGCACTAGAATTATTTGTGTCGCTGGAGGTACAGATAATTCTATTCACAGGCAGACACTGCTTTTATAATGGCCCATAAAGATTTCTAATTCTGCTACAATCCTATTATACAATGTCTATACTAGTGGCTCTGTGATCTGTAGACCTTGCGATATGTCTTTGCATAACTTTATTTTCATTTGGTTTTTACTCAAAACCTATAAAAATTTTTTTTTTATAAATTTTTCAAAAATAATGGTTTATCATATTCTATATAACTATTATCGACCCTGCTCACAAAATTTCACGAGAATCGGTTGAGAAATGCGACCTGTAGAGGAGATTATTCAGACATATTTAATACGAACATACGAAAGAATGGTTTCAAGAAATAGCTTGACCAAAAGAAATTTGGTCAAGCTATTCAGAGTCGCTTCGCTAGAACTCGCTCGGTCAACAAAAATAGAAGTAAATATAAATATAAATTTAATATTAAATTTAATCTAATAATAAAAAATAAGCTCCATGGTCGCGGGTAAACTGAAGTTCTAAAAGTTGATTAGTTCATATCAAGTAAATATTCTAAGAAAACAAATATTTTTTCTTAAGCAGGAAATCTCGTGCATTGTTATTGAAGAATCGCTGTAATAGTAATATTACAGTGAAAAAAATGTGTCAAAAAATCAGGTCAGAATCTTAAGAGTCCAAGGCGATAAGATCATTCAACTCTATCGTATTAACTCAGCTATAATAATAGCCACTATTTACTGTTTCAGCCGATTCACGCCGTTCTGACTACAAGAATTTTGTGATACGCTATTTTTGGCGTCACAACATCGCACGACGGTAGGTTGGGTTACAACATATTATGTGGGTTGGTTTTGACGCTATATTATATTACAAGTTTTAAGCAATTCCAGATATTACAATACTTATTATTATCTATATATAAGGTACTTTTTATCCTACTACGACTACTTAAGAGGGTAAGTTTAGATTTGGGACCAAGTAGCCCAATTCCAAAGAAAGATTTTCTTATCTATCCAATGTAGACCGGTGACTGGCTGGTTGGCGCAGTTGGTAGATCCCTTCTTTTTATCGTGTGGGGAATGCACTTACAGATCCCCGCCAAGCCCGGGGGGATTCGTCGGGGTATGTGGGACTCGTCATCTGCGCACCATCTGCACCCATAGCAGCAAGCAGACAATACCGACTGAAACCGGTCTCCGGGCGGCCTAATGTCGGGGCTACGGGAATGCTTTCGCACTCGTTCGCGGACCTGGCGAAGTTGGTCCTGTCATGAGGACCCCTTCCCGGTGGGAAGAAGCAGGAGCTACTCCTTACCATCATCCTTGAGAGGCACGCGGAAACACCGCGCGCGCTATCTCGTGGTCTTTCAAAGGTGACGTGCACTCCCGTGTCCATCACCGGGACCTCTGTTATGTGGGGTGCAGGAGAGCTTGGTACGCCCTCCTCCTTCGCCCAGCTCTCCGGGTGCCGATTGGGAGAGTAGAGGTAATACTTGGTATATCCCTGCCATAGGAGCCGCTGGTCCCGGTTTCAATCCCCGAATACCCCGAATAAGTCAACCCTTTGTGTGCATGACCTGCAAGACCTGGGTCTGGGTAATGTATCAGTCATCAGGTTAGCATAGTACAGGCTCTGTCTAATTTGGGACTTGAAGACCTGTGTGGATGATGTCCCATATTCATAGGGATAATCTGTGTCCAGCCAGCTTAGCTCTCCTTTTTGTTCCGTAGTCGGGTAAAAATGGATGGTGTCTTTCGGTAGACATACTATATGGTAGTTTATGTGCTAGATATTTTTCTTTCAAGCAATTTATCAGAATATAGTTTTATATACCGTATTATCTGCTCACTGCTGGGACTCGAAGCCTTCATCTTAAAGAGTGGAGCAAGAGCCGTAACCTAAAGGCCAACGCAGACCGGGTCAGGATGGCAAAGGATTTTGCCGTCAGTCAGCGCACACTAGCCGTTTAGATGCCGCGGCATTCCAGCGCCTTGCCATGGCGGCGTGCCGCGGCATGACAAAGTTTGCCTCAGTTTTAAAATGGTACATTAGGATTTGGTGTTAATATCGATTATTTCAGACGAAGAAGATGCACAGGCTGTTAATATCAGTTATTTTATATGGGCCTCATCCCGCGGTATCACAACAAGCGCCGGCGGTGATCAAGGCATGCCGTACCATGCCGTTGCCTGCCGCGATGAAATCCCTTTCGATGCCGCGGCTTCATTTTGAAGCATAGCAATTTTTTTCGTATTTCTATAACAATACGTTTGAATGTCCATTGGTAAAAATGTAAATCCCTTGCCATGCCTTCCCGGTCTGCGTAGACCTTAATTGTGTCGTAGAAATTGTTCCATATAAGCTAATAATAACACAAAAATAAAAGTTAAACCTAGTACGCTGCTGAAATGTTAATATTAAATGCCTATCAAGGGTCGATGTCATTATAACAATGAAATTTCTATTATGTCTGGCCGTGTGACCTTTGATGCATAAAGGCCTATTCAGACCTGAGCGTTATTCGCTACCAAGAAAATACCACGCGAAACTGGATGGGTAAATAGTATGAAGTTCCATAACTGAAGCGAAACTTGTACCGCCTAGTGAGGCGGTATTATCTCTTGTTTGGCAAAACTAGTTCCGCCGCCCCGCTAACTGTTGCCAACGAATATCTCTACCGCGCGCGGTAGATATATCCGTTCTGATGTAAACAGCGAAATTAACGCATACCCTTCCGGATCATATTCATATTCATATTCATATTCATATTCATATTCATATTCATATTCATATTCATATTCATATTCATATTCATATTCATATTCATATTCATATTCATATTCATATTCATATTCATATTCATATTCATATTCATATTCATATTCATATTCATATTCATATTCATATTCATATTCATATTCATATTCATATTCATATTCATATTCATATTCATATTCATATTCATATTCATATTCATATTCATATTCATATTCATATTCATATTCATATTCATATTCATATTCATATTCATATTCATATTCATATTCATATTCATATTCATATTCATATTCATATTCATATTCATATTCATATTCATATTCATATTCATATTCATATTCATATTCATATTCATATTCATATTCATATTCATATTCATATTCATATTCATATTCATATTCATATTCATATTCATATTCATATTCATATTCATATTCATATTCATATTCATATTCATATTCATATTCATATTCATATTCATATTCATATTCATATTCATATTCATATTCATATTCATATTCATATTCATATTCATATTCATATTCATATTCATATTCATATTCATATTCATATTCATATTCATATTCATATTCATATTCATATTCATTTATTGGTAAAAAATATTTACACGTCGATCACAAGTTCACAATGTACATCACAGATGTAACAGCCAAAATATATCATATTAATGAATACATATCAAACATATTAATAATTATTTCATGCCGAAATATAGCAAAAACATAAATTGTCAATAAAATTAAGTGAAAATAATTTAAATGCCAAGTCAATAGAACGTAACGTATATATCTCTGTATATAAGAATGTACCCCGTAGATGTATGGTAAAATAATATT
Source organism: Selenia dentaria (assembly GCA_917880725.1). Taxonomy (NCBI): domain Eukaryota; kingdom Metazoa; phylum Arthropoda; class Insecta; order Lepidoptera; family Geometridae; genus Selenia; species Selenia dentaria. Next base: position 5,502,481 of record OU862901.1, on the reverse strand, counting down.
ATAAAATAATATTATAAATAAATATTATAATAATTATTATAAAGACAGTAAAGTTTCGTAAACACCTGCATCCGATTAATATTGTTTTCACGGTTCACTTTTCGTGGAACAGTTGAGTTGAAATTTATCTTGCACATCATTTCGCAAGAGAGTCAAGGGTGGGCGAATTGGGAAACTGTAATGCCCACGGTATAAACGGCAATAAATAGAACGGAACTAAATAATTACGTCTCTACGCCACTGAGTACAGTGGAGTGGCGCGCTGAACTTTCCGTTTAGTTCATTTTATTACAAAAAATCAACAACGTATTAAGACGCTGTCAGCTCAGCGCTTGGCACTTTCATTTTCCTTTACTTAAAATCAAGCAATCTCATTTCGTAAAAACGTACAAAATTCATAAAAAATAATGTGCACACTTAAATAAAAAAATAATCCGTTAGCGTATGTTTATTAAAAAATGCTATTTTATGATATGTATTTCATAACAAATACAATAGTGATTAAAAAGAAAAACTGTTTTAAAGGTCAAAATCAAGTGGTATATTTGAATTTTTTTAAATGTTTTCTTGTATGTTAAAATATGTTTTTAATGCCGTCAATGTGTACTTAGAAGTCTTTTAAATGTCACATTATTTTTTGAAGTGTAATTAAATCGCTACTTATGAGATAAACTGATTTAAAATACCTAATTTTTATCGAAATCATGATATGATAGCACCTTAACAACGTTCTTAAAATATTACAACGGTATTGATTCGCTTGTGCGTACACAAAACTAAAATTTTCTAAACTATGGTAGTCCTTATTATGTTAATACTAAAATCCACATTCGTGTAACACTTAGAATGATAATTCTAAACATATGATTATACTATTCAAATGTGGGTAGTTTTACGTCAGTTTAGACTAGTTTAGAGAGCACAAACTTATATGACGTTTAAATTTGCATAAACGGCATATTTAAGAATTGTCACTTGCAAGCATTATACGAATTTGCACTTAAACATGAACAAAATAAGAACTACCATAATTTATCAAAAATAGATTTTAGTTCGATAGTTTAGTTTGGTGTTCTAAACAAGCGAATTACTACCATTATTTACACTAATATTATAAAAGAAGAAAGCTTTGTATTTTTGTATATAACGAATAAACATAAAAACTACTGGACCGATTTCAATAATTATTTTACCGTTAGGAGGCGACATTAACACTGAGTCAAATAGCCTATTATATAATTAAAAAAAAATTAAAGATCCGTGTGAGTACTTCGATAATGTAACCCTAGGCGTGAAAAAAATACCAAAAAACATCCTGATATCACTAACACTGCGGAAACTATTGACAATAGAGCAAAGTGATGTACTATTGTTTTTTTTAGTTATAGTAAACCAGTGGATACATTAGTAAAACTTTCCAGGACGATTGATGAAGAATACACAAAAACAACATATTATTATCCAGTACACTTTGCCTACACTTATGCTTTATCACGAACACTAAACGGTTAATAATCTGTTACAGGTCAAAACCTCTACTATGAAATATTTAGACTAAATTTGAGATTGGTCAATGAATGCAAATGTGACCGCTGCCCATCAAATCACATTTTTCAAGGATGCCACGTCTTTAAAAATATTTGGCAGAAAAATATACCTAATGACATTGTCATTGACACTGTCGCGAAAACGCAATAAGATGTTTGATGCTGTGAGATTATGAATTTCACTCGTCGGTTATAGTTCGATATTTTTTAAATACCATGTCATCAGTTCATGCAACGATGTACTTCTTGCTTATAAACAACATTATTTAAAAAGCTGCATTATCTCTTAGGCTGCGTTCCAGCAAACTTCAGACCAAATAAAGTTCATCCAAGATTTGATCGAGCGTTGCTAGAACGTCTTTTACCATTATCTGTCAAAAACGAGTTTGACATACCTATATAACTTAGGTGTTAGCTTTGTTGGTTTCAAACTAACTTGAGGATATTAATTACTCTCCAACGGTCAAGAATATATAATTAGGCACTTCGAGTTTAGTACAAATAAATAAACCTGTCCATTCGTCGTGAAAATGCAACAAAATACTTTGTCACTATCAACACTCTGTCACTTCTGACAGCTGACCAAGATTTGACTCTCTCAAAAGGTAGAAAAGTTTTGGCCAGTCGGGACAAAATTTGTTCTAACAGGTGTCGTGAAACGGGCGTGATCAAATCTTGATCCGTGCGAATTTACGCCTATAGGCGTCGAGGACCGGCAGTTTTGCCAAATTTTGGCTTGTCTTGTGGCTTGCTGGAATGCAGCCCTAGTCTAGTGACACTTTTTTTTCTCCTAACGTAAGTTTTACTCTTGAGTGACAAAAAAAAAAACATGAAAAATTACATAGACAGCGTGCAACAAGGTGTAGTAATGCTGAAAGGTGTGCATATGTACCTAGTCAGGATTCACACGGCTCATCAACATTTTATATAATATTTTGTCTAAACATATTAAAAAAATATTGTCCGAATTTCGAACAGCCCTATAAGACATGCCTATTCTTGGAGTTTGTTGGGGTCAATGCACTACCCACGCCACAAACTCATTCACCTGCGTCCCCCAGCAGGGATGATCCTAATAAGAATAAATAAAAATTGGTTACCCATAACTTGAATTTTTACTGCTTGCTGGGACGCAGTAGTCCCAATTATATGCAAACATCTGCGTTTGGTTTTAGTACTATTACTACTACTACCACATTTTGTAATACGCTGTATACACTGAAATATAATAAAGTATTTTGTACATAAAAGCATTTTGTTTCAAGAGGAGTAAGGCTTATGACATTTCCAGTAGGTACCATCCTGAGTTTGAACCTGAAGTTTTGCATACTGTGTCCCTCATCCCAACGAATTGGATATTCAATCTCATTGGATCAGTAATTTCATTTGCAATAGTGCGTTATCAACCCAAACATTGCACTGCTTTGATCCTCTTTTTTAAGGCAAATATTTGGAACTGCAGTAGCAACAGCCAATACTTCTATCTATATATTGGCTGTTTTTAATCTGTAATATATATATATATACTCGTAATTTAGAAATATCTTAGTGAATTATTTTATATCAGTAACTTTTTACTTAGATTAATTAAATAATTGGCTTCTTTTTAATTGGCTTCCAGGTGCTATAAGACAATAAGAAGTAGTTATAATGTAAAATGTAAGCTAGTCTTCCTTAAATAAAATAATATTTATATAATAAAGTAGAGTTAGTTACACCATTTATATCTCAAGACCAATTTTTATTTTATCATATCTCGGGGAAGGTCATAGGTCTACATTTTATCATCATCATCCATTTCCACGAAGGTGGAACCGCGGTCGTGGCTAGTCGTTAGTTTTTTTGATTTTTTTGTTTTTCGATTTGTGATGTCTCGGGGAAGGGTGATCATCATCATCAGCGTTTTTCATCAAATTTAGTGGGCAGGGGGTTTCGGGGGCGATAAATCGATATGTTTCATTTTTAGAAAACGCCGTTTTATCCATATTTTCAGGCAATGAAAAACAACAGTTTGTTCGTTACGTTCAAACAAGATGGCGTAACAATCGCATTGCAAAATCCTGAATCTTAAAGAGAAGATTCTCTTGGAACATGTGCTGCTTTGCGTTCAAAATAGATGGCGTAACAGTCGCATTGCAAAATCCTGAATCGCGGTGACTAGATTCTCCTGGAACATATGTGCTACGAGTATTTTGTATTCGTATCTAAATCGAGCAAAGCTTGCTCAACCAGGTACTGTTAATATAATGCACTAAGGTCATCCCAGCTAAGTTACAACGGTCATACTGTAACGGAGTTGAAACATACAGTACGATAATTGTATAGCAATCGAGTGTTAAACGCCGCCGGGCGAGCGTATCATGATTAATACGCACACTACGCTTTATCATGGCGTGTGTTTGATGAATGGCCCCTGTAGCATCGCCAAACTGGCCAAAATAGATGCTGGGCGGATTCCACATAGGTTGGGACAATACGATGGACGTTTAAAAACGAGGGTTCTAAGAAACACGCTAGACCTTAGCAAATACTATGCACCACTTACCTGGGTATGCGCAGGTCTCCGTATTGAGGTCTTTCACCAGCCAAAATCACAAACTAAACTCGCATTCGAGGTCCGCATTCACTGAAGATAGTTTTAATGTATAATTATGCCACCACACTGCAGTTCCTTTTATTATTTGCAATTTTCACATTCAACGATAGATTGCTGGTATACGTGAGCACGATGTCGAGAGACCCGAAGCCAGCTTTCAACCCCCACCAGGATTCTAGCGCTCCGATTGGACGAGTGAGTGATGCATTGCAACTATAGGCTGCTTTGCTAGGCGGCGCGAATTTTAAACCCCGTTCAACCGATTCACATCGATTGCCCAAATCCGAATAAATCCTAGTGAAGTGTGGTAACGATACATCCCGCCCACCAAAATGCCTATGGTATTTTCTGGTCAAACGATAATGGAACTAAGTAGGGGACAGGGCGATAGCTATGACGAGTTACATAATTGTAAAATGTTAAATTTTGATAACGGTTCGACTAGTTGCAATAATTCTATATTATTTTAGAGATAAAGCTTAAAATAAAACTTAACTAATGTTTGATTCTGATAAGTGTTTATTAAGATTCAAGTTAATCCTCAGTTGGCAGAGGGCATAACTTGACCAACGGTCGTTTCAAGAGATGATTGTTTGCGAGTTTAACTATTGCAATCCGAGCTACCCCATCAGGGCCAACCAGGAGATCAACAACTCTCGCAAGAGACCAATGTAATGGCGCGCGGTTGTCGTCCTTGATTATCACCATCGAACCTATCGATAACGGTTTAGAATCTTTGGTCCATTTGGCGCGTTGAGTTAATGAGTTCAGATATTCATGTTTCCATCTGGACCAAAAATTTTGATGAAATGATTGTAGCAGCTGCCACCGATTGAGACGACGTGGATTGATATTTGATAGGTCTTCGTCAGGGACAGCCGTTAGAGGCTCTAGAGTGAGAAAATGGCCTGGAGTCAACACCGATAAATCGTTAGGGTCAGAACTGATTGGGCACAAAGGTCTGGAGTTTAAAACTGCTTCGATCTGTGCAAAAAGGGTCGTCAACTCTTCGAACGTAAGAACTTGGTCACCTACAACGCGGAGTAGATGGGATTTAGCGGCACGAATCTGGATTTCCCATACGCCACCAAAATGGGCTCCGGTTGGTGGCCCGAATTTGAAATCGATCCTTTCTGCAGCAGATGCTGCTTGCATCAAAGAACTCAGCTGGTTCTTGGCGCCAACAAAGTTAGTTCCGCAGTCGCAATGAATAACGTTACAGCGTCCTCTACGAGCGACGAAACGCCGGAGAGCTGCGATGAATCCATCTGTCGAGAGAGTTGAAACAACTTCAAGATGGACGCATTTTACTGAGAGGTCCAGGAACAGCGCTAAGTATGCCTTGTCGATTTTTGCGCCTCGATGCAACCCGAGTTTGATCCTAAAAGGCCCTCCAAAGTCTACGCCAACAACCGAAAACGGCTTGACCTGGTTCACGCGGAACGATGGAAGATTGCTCATGAAAGGTTGCAACGGTTGAGGATTCGTTCGAAAGCATTTGATACATTTCGCGAGACGTTGACGGATAATTCTTTTAGCAGCTATAATCCAGAACTGTTGTAAGAGCAGAAAGTGTGTTGTGTTAATGCCTGGGTGCAAGTAGTTGCGATGGATGAAGTCGATGATTAAAAACGTTAGCGGGTGGTCAGAGGGTAAAAATGCAGGGTGCTTCTGTTCGTAGGCTAAGCCTGATCGGGAGATTCTTCCGCCCACCCTGAGAACACTTTGGCTATCAAGAAACGGATTGAGTTTCCGAAATGGTTTCGATAATGGTTTGTTTGCTTTAAGGTTAGAGATTTCTTGCGAAAAAGCAGTAGCCTGGACATGTTTGACTAACTGCATTAGTGCGTTGTGACGCTCAACATTATTGAGAAACTTATTATGGTTGGCCTGAGCTGGGTTGCGACTATTGTTAATGAAACGATAAACGTAAGTCATTACATTGATGAGCTTTTGAAGGGTTGAGAAACGATTTAACAAGTCGTCGAAAGGGACAGAAAAGATTTCATCGCTTTTCGTTGTGGTCAGAGTTAAGGTTTTACGGTTTTCAGCCTCTACTACTACACTGTCTTCGTGAGAAATCTGGACATCATTGATTGGCCAAGATTCGCGACTCTCCGATAGCCAACGCGGCCCCGCCCACCATACCGTATTGTTGAGAAGTTCAACGGGAAACTGGCCGCGCGAACATACATCGGCGGCATTGTCACTGGAGACACAATGGTGCCACCACTCGATTGGTGTAATGTCTTGGATGTGACTGACGCGGTTTGCCACGAACGTTACCCAACGAGAAGAATGAGATCGCAACCACGAGAGAACTACAGTGGAATCAGACCAAAGATAGACAGCATCAATTTTCATACGCGAAAGATACGTATCACGCACTAGTTTGTACAAATCCGCTAGGAGCACTGCAGAAACAAGTTCGAGTTTCGCGAGAGAGACACGTTTCAAAGGCACGACGCGAGCTTTAGAGCAGACGAAGAAGACGTGGATTTTGCCATGCGTATCCGTAACACGAAGATAGAAGACAGCTCCATAAGCCATTTCAGAACTGTCACAAAAGCCGACAAGCTCGCACGATATAGAATTCGCACATGTGAGTTGACGTGGGAGTTTGAAATTCGTCAGTAATGGTAATTGATCACGGTAAGTTTCCCATATATGAACAATTTCGTCGGGAGGTCTTTGATCCCATCCGACTCCGAGGACCCAAAGATTTTGGATCAAAGCTTTTGCTTTAATGGTGATAGGGGATAGAAACCCCAGAGGATCAAATATTCTAGCGATTTCGCTCAAAATAGAGCGTTTCGTACATGGTTGTTCTGACGGCTGAATGTCGAAAAGGAACACGTCTGACGTGGAGTCCCATTTCAAACCCAGAACCTTAAGAGTTCTAGTTTCGGTAGTGTCGAGGGATACGGAATCTTTCAAACAATATTCGCTGGGAAGATCCGCCAGTAGGTGGGGAGTATTACTGGCCCACTTCCTGAGTTCCAAACAACCACGCTTCAAAAGATCGATAGTTTGCGATTTAGCTTCTAGTGCAACTTCTAACGACGGAAATCCGCAAGTGATATCGTCAATATAGACGTCAGACAGAACGATGTCTTTCGCGAGTGGAAAAGAGTCTCCCTCATCTTCAGCAAGTTGTCGCATTGTACGACAAGCTAAAAATGGCGAAGACGCCAAACCGTAGGTTATCGTATTCAGACGGTACTCTTTTAGAGGCTCGCTAGGCGAAGCCCGCCAAAAGATACGTTGATAGTCACGATGGTCAGGCGAAATCAAGATTTGTCGATACATCTGACGAACGTCGGCCATAAAGACGACGTTGTGTTCACGAAAACGCAGGAGGATCTCCAAAATATTGAGTTGCAATTTAGGACCAATAAGTTGCACGTCGTTAAGAGATTTAGAGCAAGAGTCCTTCGCTGAACCATCGAACACTACGCGAAGTTTGGTGGTAGCTGAATCAAGGCGAAGAACGCAATGGTGAGGGATGTAATATTTACCCATACCCATTTCATCTACTGGCACCAACGACATATGACCACTTTCGATATAGTCAGCCATGAAGTCTACGTATTGCGAGCGTAAGTTTGAGTCACGCGACAGTCTACGCTCCATCGCGTGAAACCTGCGTAACGCAATTTCACGAGAGCCGTTGAAAATGGGTTCTGAATCATTTTTAAAAGGGATACGAACTACGTATCTTCCAGACTGATCACGATAATGGTCAGATAAGAATTTTTGTTCGCATAAAGTTTCGTCTGGAGTTAATGGCGATGCATTAGGTAACGAATCTAGTTCCCATAAACGTTGAACTAACGAATTTAAATCATTGTCGATATCTGGAAGAGTATGCAGAAGTGTAGTCGATGAGAGGCACGTTTTACCTAAAAGGAGCCAACCAAAGACCGAGTTGAACGCGGCAGGTTGATTAGCATCGCCCTTAATACGCTCACCGAGCACGGACTCGGCGAACACATCTGCACCTAACAACAAATGGATTGGTCCTGGAATATCGAATCCAGGATCACTCAGTGGCAATGATTTTATATGTGACCATCCGGATGTGTTGAGTGGTGCGATAGGTTGATCGCCACATATTTTTCGAATAACGTGCATGTCAAGGTTGAATAAAACTCGATCATTGACACCGATAGAACAAGTGACGTCACCGATTATAGGAGCCGCCGCTTCTCCCAAGCCACTCACGTTAGCATTTGTGTTTGTCACGTTTAAATTTAATTGTTTGGCTGCTGATTCGGTTAAAAAGTTGCTTTGACTGCCCGTGTCGAAAAGGGCTCTGAAAAACTGCATATTGCCTGAAGCATCCTTGACTTGCACAATGGCTGTTGCCATCAATACTGTTATATCCGACTTTGTGCCTGACACCAAAGTCGATGCGGTATAACTTGATTCGATAGATTTATCGCGATGTAGTAAACTGTGATGCTTACGCTTACAAGATCGGCACGTAAAGATGGACTTGCAGTCTTTTAGTTGATGCGAGGGCTTTAGGCAATTGAAGCACCATTTCTTTTCAGTCGCTATGGCCATGCGTTCGTCCAACGAATTTTTAATAAACGCCTGACACGATAGAATTGAGTGAGATTCGCTACAATAAGGACATTTACCCGAATAGAAACCGCCTTTGTTATCATTCGCAACCTCTTGTTGATCAGTAGCTGCTACTAGTAGGTGCGACAAGGTACGTTTGGATTGCGGCATATACGCGGAAGCGGGTGTAGCGGTAGGCTTGTTCACTTTGACAGATTCAGAAAAGTGAGTATCACGTAACAACGCTTCGCACCTCGATCGTAGGAATTTTATTAATTGATCATACGACGGCAGTTCGACGTCTGAGTATTTTTCTTCAAAATTACGACGCACATCTTTGTCTAGTTTCGATAGAATGTGATAAACTAACACAAAGTCCCATTTCGATATCGGTAATTCAGCTTTCTTCAAAATACTCAAATTCTCTTCGAAATGATCTAACGATATTAGAAACTCCCGCGCATTATTGCATTTAAAATCAATGTTTAAAATGTCCCGCCAACAAGTAAAAGCTAAGGTACGCCTACTCTGATAACGAGCTACCAGCGATTTGTATGCATCTCGATAATGCTGATGAGTCATAGGGTAAGCCTTCACCACTAATAACGCATCGCCGCTGAGAGAAGAAATCAGATAGTGAAACTTTTCCGTATCGGAAAGTGTCGACGAGTCGTGTATCAACGCGGTAAACATATCGAAATACTCAGGCCATTGTTTTATATTGCCGGAGAATTTAGGTAAATCGATCTTTGGCAATTTAATGTTTGATGCGGACGGACTATTGCATGACTGAGCCGGTTCACGTTTAGTTAAGTTACGATGTATCGATAATACCTGAAAATACATATCATCGAATTTTTGTTGAATCTTGTCATCTTCATTGTCTTCCGGTTCAGAACCACTATTTTTATCACTATCGCGAGTTACTAAACCAATGATCGCAAAGTGCGCGCTTTCAAAGTTTAAAACGATTTGCGTTATTTCTTGATGATATGATAAAAACAAGTCGCGCTGTAATGAGTCACTAATACATAAGTTACCTATTTCTAAAGCCTTAGCAAGTCTTTTGTATGCTATGGTCCGCTTCCGACGTAATGCCGGCAGATCTTTCGCCGTGAAATCATCATCACCCTTAGACTTAGATTTTACTAAAGATCGCTTACGAGACGATGACCCTTTTGCTAGAAGCGACATGTTTTGAATTTATCTATTGAGCCCAAATAGACAAAACTACACAGCAAAATAGATAAAGATTAAAGTTACGAATAATAACTGAACTTCCGAAAAATTGCTAAGTTCAATTCCAACCTTAACGTAACATAATAAGGCACATGATAACCGTAAAATTCTCGGAATAGCCTTACGACCTTATGTAACAAAGTTGTTTACTTTAGATATTGAACAGGCAGGTTCATCAACATTCAACGGAGCGGGAAAGTACGAGCAACGAGCGAAGTTCTTCACGCGTTCGAGTTTGTATCTACCGCCGAAAATTCGAAAATATATATGATTATGATGAATAATGAAGACGATGATGACTATACGAATTATTAACGATTAGAGATTATGTATTTGATGTCGTATTTTGGATTGGTGAACAATATTAATTATTCTTGAAAATAATATGCGATTTGGATTAGTGAAATTATTGTAAGTCAACGGGTTATATGATTATTATGCACCCACAAGATTTGATCGATTGCACAACAATAGAGGATAGATCTTACAATAACTTCCGATTTTTGTTGATGAGACGATTGAATTATTGTAAGCCGATAGAATTAAGCACCGACGAGATTGATAAGATTGCTTAATTAGATCTTACAATAATTTCGATTGTTCTCGACTACAATTTACTAATTCGGTTTTAATTATTACAAGCCGATGGCAAATAAGCACCGATGTGATTAGTGATTGCTTATTTGAGAAGATCTTGTACGTAATGTAATTCACGATCAGTGTGGAACTTGGTTGGATAGTTCGGTAGTGATAGTTTGTGAACTTTATGTATTTGTAACATGTAGGTAGATATTCGTGAAGTAAAATGTGGATGATGCAATAACTTAGAATGCAATAGTTTTACACTTTATAGGTTTTAATTGATGTAAATAAGCGTTTTGACCATACAGTTAGGTAATCTAAGTTACGCTATAACGAATTATGACCAGAACTACCGTACACATTTGACGTTTGGGTTGATTTGGCAAAAATACCTCCCTGGTTTCGGCACCATTACACTCTATGTAGCATCGCCAAACTGGCCAAAATAGATGCTGGGCGGATTCCACATAGGTTGGGACAATACGATGGACGTTTAAAAACGAGGGTTCTAAGAAACACGCTAGACCTTAGCAAATACTATGCACCACTTACCTGGGTATGCGCAGGTCTCCGTATTGAGGTCTTTCACCAGCCAAAATCACAAACTAAACTCGCATTCGAGGTCCGCATTCACTGAAGATAGTTTTAATGTATAATTATGCCACCACACTGCAGTTCCTTTTATTATTTGCAATTTTCACATTCAACGATAGATTGCTGGTATACGTGAGCACGATGTCGAGAGACCCGAAGCCAGCTTTCAACCCCCACCAGGATTCTAGCGCTCCGATTGGACGAGTGAGTGATGCATTGCAACTATAGGCTGCTTTGCTAGGCGGCGCGAATTTTAAACCCCGTTCAACCGATTCACATCGATTGCCCAAATCCGAATAAATCCTAGTGAAGTGTGGTAACGATACAGCCCCGTTCTATTTGCGAGCTATTCGCAATGAAATTATAATTCTGTTGAGTATGTCACTAGGCGTGTTCGTCGAAATGGTGCAGCTTGAGTTCTGTCGTGTTTGATTTTAATTCAGTTTAGACACTTCAGATGCACGTAGATCTTTAATTTAATTTCTATGCGATTTCCAAGGAATCGTCTTAAAAACATAGCATGAATTAAAATTATATAAGCGAGTACTTCTGTGTCTCAATTTTAAAAGGGAAGATACAATATCAGGTTTCTTGATCATGTTACTTTACTACACTCGTGAGCCACTTAAGTTAATAATCTTTTATTAGCTACACGTTAGAACTAAAGGGAAAGCTTTTTGTATCTATAGACATATAAAAGATTCAATACAACTACGAAAGTTTTTTTTCATTATAGAGTTTGTGCAAAAAGAGAAGTGTCTTCGGATATAAGATCACGCGCGTTCTATTTCACAGTTTTAAAGGCCTATTCAGACCTGAGCGTTATTCGCTACCTCTCTGGGTAGCGAAAAATACCACGCGGAACTCGATGGATAAATAGTATGAAGTTCCATAACTGCAGCGAAACTTGTACTGCCTAGTGAGGCGGTATTTTCTCTTGTTTGGCGAAACTAGTTAACCGCCGCCCCGTTAACCGTTGCCAACGAATATCTCTACCGCGCGCGGTAGAGATATTCGCTTTGGTGTGAACAGCGAAATTAACGCAAACCCTTTCGGATTTCCCTATCGCTCGCGGTAGCGAATAACGCCCAGGTTTGAATAGGTATTTTTGCTAGTAAATAAAAACTCAATCAAATTGCTGTGTTGTAATTTTATAAAGTCAAAGTTCACACTTGACAGTTGCGTGACGGACAGAGAATGGTAGCACTTCAGTTGTTATAAACTATACTATTTAAGGTAGTCCTTTTGAATACTAAAATCCAATGTCATGTAACACGTAGAATGAAATTTCTAAGCATAGGATTATTCTATTGAATTTTAGAGTTTTTATTTAGTTTAGCGAGCACCAAGTTACGTGACGACTAATCTGTCTAATTGAATTCGGTATGTAAAGTTTTTTTTTGGTATTTTTTTTATATTTTTATTTCGTAGATTAGGTCATTATAAGAAACTAATTTCAATATTTTTGTTTTATATTCAGTAGTTATTTTATAATATTTTTTTGAAAATTTGAATCCTATGACGTCACTTTTTTGCACAAATATGTAGTTGCGTTGAGGAGCCAAGAAAAGCACGCGAGTAAAAAAAAAGAAACTAGAATTTACTTTGACACTTGACAGTGACACCTTCTAATTCGTAAGTCTCTATTCAATCAAAACAAAAGTCCGCTCGTGTTGTTAGATAAAGTTTTACTTCAATAGTCACACAGATAATAAAATGCAAAAAAGTGACGTCATTTAGAGGTCAATGAAAGTCGAATTATTTCATCGTTTTTTGTTAAAATAAATGGCATCTTATCGTTTTAAAAGGTCAGAGTAGAAAAATAAGGGTTTGTAACATAAAATCTCGGAATGGTTTCGGAATTGGCATAGGTTAATTTTTTTTAGCATACCGAATTGAAGAGAAATATTTAAATTTAGTGCAGTCATTCGGAAGTGTTATATTGATTTGGATGTTAGTCTATACATAATAAGAACGGCCATAATTTAGAGATCCTTAGTTTAGCTTAAGGAATGGATGCTTAAGGCGCGCTCGTACCCTGATTAAAGAAAAAGCAGAAGTTTTAAACACCTAGTGTAAGGAAACAGATCGATAGTATATTATGAAAAAAATACAAAGGTTAGAAAAGGAATAGGGAAAGAGTTATAACCGAATAGAATTCATAAATATAACTCTCTTTCAGCAGAAAAAAATCCTGAATAGGTCCACAAAAATAAACTTTCACGTCTAAACTCTCAGAATTTTCAGCGATAACACTATATTTTTTTTAGGTAATACTTAGCTATTGTATAGTACTAAAGTAATAACCAGCAGTTTTTTCAATTATGTTAGTATATATCGAAAAATATAAAGAAAACGTCCAAAATTAACGCATTTTCGCATTACATCGTCCAATTTAACAAGCTATTTTCAACCTTACGTAAAGCATCGTAAATTATTTTAAATTTGGGGTTGGACCGCGTCTTAAGGTATCGACAGCAATAGCTCGATTAGGCTGCTATATGAACATCTGAATGCTAGTTCACCGTAACGCCATGGCAGCTCTCTTTTTGCACAGGCTCTATGGTATAGTAGTTCTTTATAAAAGAGCAAGCGATTTTAAATAAATATATCTCTGAAATGCACAAGATTTTTCTCAAAGACGATAATCGGTTCTATCAGCATGTAAACGACTGTACCGGATAAGATTTCAACACGTCATGAATATATCAAAATAACATTTTTTTCTCATTCCAAACAAATTTCACCGAAGATATTCTGTCATAAATATTTTGCATATAGAAATCTTCCGTGGGAGGTGGACCATTTGGGCGTGGTGGATTTATAATTTTATTAAAATGTTTGAATTATGGCACGCATATGTTGTTTAAATTGAGATGTACATACATATTTATTTACTCTACTCATTTTGTCTACCTGAATTCCTGTGTGAATCTGTGGTTTTAGTAAAACTATTATCGTGGATGGTTGTTTGTCTTAGAACAAGAGTCGTTAGGCTATGTCGAAGGCCTTCGGGCGGCCTGAAAACTTTGACATGGGTTGGCCACTAACCTATCCACCAAGCCGCACTGGGCCCGCGTGGTGGATTACGGCCCAACTCCCATCTTTCTAAGAGGAAGGCTTGAGTTCCAGCAGTATGAACAAAATGGGCTGATTATGTTTATGATTATGATTATCATGGATATGAGTTATTTTTTGAGGGGCGGAGTTGAACAAGTTGTTCTTTTCTCCATCGGTATGCGAATCTTAAGAGGCGAGGAAAGTCAAAACCAAAATAAATTCATTTATTGCTCGAATACAGGTAAGGGATACAGTTCTTATATTGAAACAACGCGTAACTCTGTATTCATACTATAATGGCGTGCAAATTACAATAGTTAATAATAATAACAATTAATTATATTAGTCCATTAGTCAATGATTACAATAATTAATTTACCTATGTGTGATATCCATTACATTTTATCAATAAATTATTCATCAATGCTATAATATGCCTTGTCGATCAGAAACTTCTTTAATCTAAATTTTAATAATTTTAATATTATCTGTGTTAACAGTTGATGGTAATTTGTTATATATTTTTACCCTTATCACAAAAACACTTTTACTATGCATAGTTTTCTTGTGCAAGAAGCCGTCATGGTCAGTACCACAGCCAGGTATCTAACTGCCAAACAACAGTGCGCAAGCGTAACTATGTTAGTGTGTAAAGGGCACTGAAGCAAGTGAAAATACTGTGCGAAAGAGACCCAAAAATAATTTTATCAGTGGCCTTACTATCAGCTTCGTAAAAACCATGCAAGTTATTAAACCTGACATAAACAGTTTTGAATTAAATCATACCATGACGCTCATTTAGGTGAACTGTTTGAATATTGTTTTCTCAAAGGTGATCGGATAATATTGTCTATGGCATTCTAACAATTTACCATAACCAACATTGCTGACGCCTAGACGTTTGTAAGCTAATAAACTGAGTGGGTTTAGAGTTGCATGTTAACGAGAGTCCATACAAACATAAAAAAAACAGCTGAACGGTTTTCCTGCCGGTTCTTGAATAGTAGGCCTGGGCTGCTTTAAAGTTTTCATGGTACGAATAAACCGGGCAGTTGTCTAGAAGTCCTGCTTTAAGAGCCTATAATAAGATCCCAGGTTGACAAGCCCAGTGCTACGCAAAACTACAGTTCTCAGCTCTGGGTAGTACTGCAACCGTCTTGGGCAAGCGTAGTGTTTTATCACATTAACCATACACGCAGCATTTCCTGGAACGGTAGTATATTTTCTAAGAATACTATTGTATTATTGGTCAAAGTCAAAGTCAAAATCATTTATTCAATTTAGGCATCAAAGACGCACTTATGAATTGGCCAAATATGGTGACTGGTGACTCTTCGGGTAAAAACATCGAACCGGAAGCGGTCAGCACATACAGTGTGAGCGTAAAGCTGTTCAATTAGGTAAAGCAAACCTAACTACAGCATACTTGTATTTATTCTGTGGCAACAGTCACGTTTTGGCTGCCAGCACCATTTTCAACAAAACGCTTCTGCAGTTTGAAAAGTATTTTAAACCAGCCGTGCGATTCTCTAAGAGCAAATATCGTTGCTCTTAGAGATCTATCTTTGACAACATCCATGAAACAAATGTAGAAATGACGAGAAACGTCGGAAAAGCAACCTTATGTACCAGGTGAATCTCATAAAGTATTTGACATCGGTGAGCTCGACGAATCATTACAGAATCGCACGGCAGGTTGATGTATTAGGAATACTATTGTTAGGTCATGTTATGAGGCCTTAGGGAGACTTGCAGTTAGATTCTAATTCGTTCATTACGTTCCAGTCTTGGGATATTCTACAATCACTGCACGATTTAGTTTAGTTAGTTCAGTTGGTCGAGCCCTGTCTTCTGAGCCGCTGGTCCCTGGTTTTATTTCCGGACAGGTCAAACATTAGTGTGCAGGAATATGTCAGTTTGACCTGTGTCCAGGTGTATATTATGTACTTTTATATCAGTCATCAGGGTTACCTATATAAAAGGCTCTGATGTTTGTGACCAGAATACCTTGTGTGGATGTTGTCCCAAATGTAAAGTGATTGGCCCTTTAAGGTGAGAGTGGACTTTGAACATTTCTTCTTGCAAGTTAAGGTTAAAAATCATAAAACATTGTATGTCATATTGTATATTGTAAAACTGAGAAATTGAATAAATTCTAACCCTAGTCATAATGCTTGCCATTTATAACTTTATGGCAATAAACATAAAAAAGGAGCCAAAAGAAGTATCATTAGTGTACAGAAATTGGCATACCTAAAGTATAATGATTGGCATGTCTATCAATGTACCTTGTGTATGCACTGCCAGTTTTTGTACCATGTTAGGACCAATCATCAGTATAAGAAATTTAATTTATAACTGATAGGCATGTGCCGGTTCTAGCATCACTACCTGTATGAGATCTCCTTCTGCAATGATTGGCATAGGTAACATTATAATGATTAGCATGGCCAATGATGGAAAACTATAGTAATTGGCCCTGCCAAAATCTAGCTACTGCTGTCCTATGACATTTGATTCAAATTAATTAAAACGGAGTGGTCAGTAGGACTTATTAAACGGTTAAAATAGAGGCGTAGTGAAACGCACTTACTCAATATCATTGGCACCGATGCCAATAAAGTAATCTTTCATTATAATATGTGTATGTATGAATTAAAAACCTAAATTTAATGGTAATTTACCTAAAGAAATACTTATATAGCAATTTTAATAACAAGAAAACAGGTAAATATCAATATAAAAGTACGTACTTCTTAAGATTTTCGTAACAGAACACACTCTTTGTGGTAGTCGTCACAAAAATATTATTTTCAAGTGTTGGTAGCTGTAAAATTCAAAAGCTATCAATTAAACATTATAGTGCATTCATCACAGAAAAATATAAATATTATTTTATACTTTATACTCAAGGGCAACATAATAAACTTATTTTACTTTCGTGAGGCCAATGATTAAGGGGGGCCAAGATTACTACTGCTTACCCTAAATTTAATTTTTTAAATAACATTTTTATCATATTTTATATCTTATAGACTTGACTACTTTATACACCTAATCAGTTGTTGGGTGCAATGCAGTTCGTCACTTTCGACGAAATATATGATGTTACCGACATGGTAACGACTTCGATAAGTTATTTCACACTTTTCAGTGTAAAAATCGGTTCTATATTGAGATAAAAAAAATGTTTTCACTCGTTTTAATGACCTCCTAATTACGGGATACACCGCCTATGATGATATCATCAAGATAAATCAACACTTTTCAGTTTTTGGAGTGTAACTTAAAAACTGTTTGACCGAATTTGATAAAATTATATGGGACCACCAAGGAAGTATACCTACTCTATCAAACAAAAAAGAATCAAAATCGGTTTATAAACAACGAAGTTATCCGCGAACACAGATAAAAAAACATATATACGGTCGAATTGAGAAACATCCTTTTTAAGTCGGTTAAAAATATATCCGCGTCGCCTTGAAAATCACCCGAAAATAGAGTCTTCAGTTTCTGTCAAAATTTCAGTTATCAAACATGTTAGGTAATATAACGGTTAAACCATACGACGGTTAAATCAACTAGTTATAAAGGGTCTTCCAATAGGCACGTCCGAACTTTGACAGTTGGTAGCGGCCATCTTGTTGAAGCTACATCTGTCAAATTGGTTATTTATTCATTCTGTTTTGCCAAATCATCATGGATAGCTATAGCATTCAACGACACGTGAAAATGATAAAATTGTTTTATCAAAATGAGTGTTCTGTTCGGGCAACGCACCGCGCGCTTCGCCCATTTTACGGTCGCCATAATCGTCCTACTGAGAGAACTATTCGTCGTTTGGTGGATAAATTTGAGTCCACTGGTTCGGTAAATGATCGATCAACACCCGTACGTCAACGAAACGCAAGGTCTGCCGAAAACATTGCCGCTGTCCGTGAGAGTGTGCAGGAGAATCCGAGGCAGTCGATTTCGCGTCGCTCACAAGAACTCGGCCTTTCACAGACCACAACTTGGCGAATTTTGCGTCATGACTTGGGCCTGCACCCGTATAAAATTCAACTCACCCAGGAATTGAAGGTAAACGACCATAGACAACGACGTGTTCGCTGAATGGGCACTGGAGCAGTTAGCAACTTACCGTAATTTTCACAGAAAAATTATCTTCAGCGATGAGGCCAATTACTGGATGAATAAGTACGTAAATAAATAAAATTTGGGACGATACCAATCCACATGAAATCCGTGTCCAATGCATCCCGAAAAAGTTACAGTTTGGTGTGGGTTTTGGGCTGGCGGCGTCATCGGGCCATATTTCTTTGAGAACAACGTTGGCCAGGCCATCACTGTCAACGGCGAGCGCTATAGGTCGATGTTACCAACTTTTTTTGGCATGAACTGGATCATCTGAATACCAACGACATGTGGTTTCAACAAGACGGCGCTACGTGCCACACAGCTCATGCCACATTGAATATTCTGCATGAGAAATTTGAGGGCATGGTCATCTCACGTGGAGCTGATGTGAACTGGCCACCGAGATCGTGTGACTTAACCCCGCTAGACTTTTTCTTGTGAGGTTTTCTTAAGTCGCAGGTCTATGCGAATAAACCACAAACCACAGCGGCCCTCAAAGCCAACATAACCTATGCCATAGGTCTAATTCAGCCTGATTTATGCGCAAAAGTCATGGAAAATTGAATATCTCGCATGCGCTCCACCCAGAAAAGCCGTGGCGGACATTTGAATGATGTCGAATTCCACACATAATGGAATCACTACATCTTTCAAATAAATAAATAATTTTGATAATATCTCACACACACTTTGTTTTATTTAAATTGAAAGACATGCTTAATGAAAGACCCTATATATAATGCTTGGTTGGGTGCCTCGGTGGTCATGTCTAACCTAACTCGATTGCTGGAAGACGTGGGTTTTAATTTACCTGTGTAACTTATATCCCTATCACAAACTGGCCCCAGCGAAAGACCAGCACTGGCTAACAACCAGTATTATGCTGAGTTGGGACCGATTTGTAACATGTCCTGTCCATTATTTAACTATTGTTCTGTAAATTAGTTTTAGTGCAATGTTACAGTCACAAACAATTTTTTTTCTTTTTCTTTCTTTCTTTCTATATTTGTGTGTTTCAAGAAATCCACTGCTTCACATGGTTTAACTTACTAAACCCAGCAATTATCGGTTCCTAAACGTATTTCTGATATCTATTCATTGGAGTGTGTCGTGAGTAATCTACACTATACACATGCCAGTAATTCTAATGGTAGACCCCCCACCATCACGTTGATAGGCGTCGACAGGCGCATTGGCAACTTGCCACATTCTATCGTGTGGTGAATTGTGATTGACAGTTGTGATCTCTAGAGCTACTGATCGGTAGCAACAAAGTCGCCACTTACTGTTACTAATTGATCTATTAAAATTAATTGTTGGACTTTTTAGAGGTGAAAAATGTTATGTAAAACTATAATTCTGCGATTGGCCAGGAAAAACCAAGAATCGAATGGTATTGATGCTGCTATTATAGACTTTTTAGACGTGGAAAATGTTAATAATATATGTGAAACTATAATTCTGCGATTGGCCAGGAAAAACCAAGAATCGAATGGTATTGATGCTGCTATTATAGACTTTTTAGACGTGAAAAATGTTAATAATATATGTAAAACTATAATTCTGCGATTGGCCAGGAAAAACCAAGAATCGAATGGTATTGATGCTGCTATTATAGACTTTTTAGACGTGGAAAATGTTAATAATATATGTGAAACTATAATTCTGCGATTGGCCAGGAAAAACCAAGAATCGAATGGTATTGATGCTGCTATTATAGACTTTTTAGACGTGAAAAATGTTAATAATATATGTAAAACTATAATTCTGCGATTGGCCAGGAAAAACCAAGAATCGAATGGTATTGATGCTGCTATTATAGACTTTTTAGACGTGAAAAATGTTAATAATATATGTAAAACTATAATTCTGCGATTGGCCAGGAAAAACCAAGAATCGAATGGTATTGATGGTGCTATTATAGATTTTTTAGACGTGAAAAATGTTAATAATATATGTAAAACTATAATTCTGCGATTGGCCAGGAAAAACCAAGAATCGAATGGTATTGATGCTGCTATTAAGACATTAAATTAAACATCACAATGTTTTCAGATACAATTGTTATGAACAGGCATGGCTTCCCATATCATCACTTGAGACTTATTCTGTAGTTAGAATAAATTGTTCCTCTTGATTTTCGGAAATTTAAAAAGAGACGCTCTGTGTATATTAAACATCATTGTTAGAGCGACTATAGTTTTCGATGGTACCTATACTGGGGATGGTATGATGGCATATGGTTCCTTAGACAAAATTGAGTTTCTATTTTGTAATAAAAATGATATTAGAATAATATAACATGTGCAGGAGAAACTGTACAATATATCATTTTAACTAGGTCGTGGTGGACCAACGACCTCGTTAAAACCGCGTGGAATCGCTGGATGCAGAAAACGAGTAGCCGTTCCAAGTGGCATTTTATGTTCAGCAGTGGACGTCTTCCGGTCGATATTAATGATGATGTAAATAATTATGGTGAAAGCCTACTAAAGGCCTATATAGTATTTCATTAAAACAACTAACTTTCTTTTATAAAGATATAGATCAATAAAAGATTCTTTTTTCATCGCCTTGCATGTCTCAATAACTAGAAAAACTAAACTCTATCGTACAATGTTTTGATTTGTATCACCGAACATGTTCAAAATATTTGTTTTAGTTTTCAGCTAGATAATGAAAACTGGTTCTGTCTGCCGGTAGTCTAGACAGCGGAAAAGCAATCCTAAATATCTTAGAGAAAAATCAACACACACAAAACCTACAGGAGAACAACGTTTATTGGCCTACGTCTGTGTAAGGGTGAAAACGTGCGTGTGTGTGTAAACTGACTAATGGGGGATCCCAATATTCTATCTATCCACAGTTTTCCTTACTATCGATAGAAATTTGACATAACTTCCATACAAATAGTGTCAAATATCTATCTCTAGTAAGGTAAACCGACGATAGATAGATTATTGGGACCGGCCGTAAGAAGCTTTTTGCCCTGGTGTAATGACTAGCTTGCGAAAAAGTAAACACATTCTAAAATACATGTTTGTACGACTAAGCGGTTCAAAATGCTCGACAAATTTGGATGAAACCCGGAACGTAACCTTAGGATTAAGCCAGAAACTTTAATGCCGAAAAGATGTAATATATAAAATATATAATAAAATGTTTGGTGACGTTGATATTTTCCATAACCATAAAGCTAGGTTCAAGCGAGAGGTTCTCCAAGTCCTTGATGAGGACGAAGAGGAGAAAAGTCAAGTCGCGTAGGTAAACACCACGCATACATATAAAACACACCAAGTGCATAATTTAGCATGAGTGAGTATATTTATGTGATTTAATTAAATATATGTATGTATGTAGTATTTATTTCAATATGTATTGTATATTTTATATATCTAATATATAATTACGCTTTAAAACCGGCTAGAACTCGCGTAATATTTACCGGAAATACTCTCCGACCAGTTTCGAACTTATTCAAAGTTCTTCTTCTGGGTGTCACTCTTGTGCACAGCACGTAACTGGCGCTGCGACGGTCGCGCTGTGTCTGTCAGATTTTTTTCCGTCCGAACTGTCACTTACGTCAATGTCACTTTCAGTGTCACTGTCACTGCCGTTTTTTAGTATATAGGGCTGTTGACACATCACACTTGTTGAGTCGAGCTCACGGTTCACGGTTTTAATGCGTAATTATGAACATAACTCGCGATAGCTTTCTATCTTAAATCTAATATATAGTTGTTATATCATAATGTATCTGATTAAGTACTTGTTAGATAATATTATATGTACGAGCGTGTATGTAACTATTTAGTGACTGTCGTCTACCTACATAAGAAATTGTATAAAATGTAAATCCGTTATTGGCTGTAAATTTAGACATAAGCTTTACATGTAGTTTTAAAGAGCTGTGGATTTTGTTAAGTAAATAAATTAAATAAATGTATATACCTGATACGTCTTATACCGCAGCTAGTTAAAATATGATTAAAATTCTTAAAGGTTTTTTCAGGCTTCATAATGTTATATGTTTCAAAATCTTCATCGATGATTAGTTAAACATTATACAGCAACTATCGCATAACGAGACTAAAACTATACATTTTTTATTTATAATTATTGTCCTTTGTGATTAATTAACGCAAAGCAAATGTTGTAGGCAAATTTAATGTTGTAAGCATCTACTTGGGAAGAACATTTGGAAATTTCACACCACACCACGAACGCAATTTATTTAATATGGCTTCATATTCCATCAATCAAGCGAGCGAAGCCGCCAACCATATAAACTTCAATTAATATAAAAATTTGACGATGAAAAAGTCAACTGATCGGACGGTTTATATTTCAAATATCGTACAAAACTCTATACACAAGTTTTTATACAATGATCAATCCTTCCTATCTTATTCCTTTCCAACCTTTAAATAGGCTACACGTGTAAGTAAAGCCTTCGGCCTTCAACCTAGATAGGATGCCTCGAAAAACGGCCCTGAGCTCAAGGCCTTTTTCCAAAATGGCGGATAAGAGTCGACCTCAACATCGTCCTTTATTTAAGGACAAATCCTTGAAACCTGGGACCCTTGAACTTTTTTCCGTAAACCTTGAACTTCTGAACCTTTGTCCTTCATGAAGGACGTACAGGCGAATCGAGGCTTCGCGTGGAAGGTTGTAACCTCGTAACAGGAAGGCCGGGTGCGGGTGAACTTAGCTGACCTTTTTGGAGGACTCGCGTTAGCATGTAACCTTGGCCTTCAGGGATAGAGAATCTGTTGGGCCAATGTTTGTCTACCATCGATTAAATCATGGTAATAATTTTAGGGTTAGGGTTGTTTACTATGAGTATTATTATTATCTTGATAAGATATGATAAGATAACCCTATATTTAGGTAAGTACATAAACATGAACGTATCATACACACACTGGGCATGCACATGGATTTAAATATAACATTAATTGTTATATTTTAAAATCTTCACGTTTTGCCTCTCTACTAGAAACTCTATCAGTATCTATATACTCTCGAAACCCTTCTAGATGTGATAGAGATGGCCAGTAGAATAAGATTAAATTGTAGCAAAAACAATATTAAAGTTAAAATTATGCATTATATGAAAATCTCTAGTGAAAATGCCAATTGAAATAATGCAGCCTTGTGAAACATGATACTTGAAGAGTTATTTCTAATAAGTTACAGTTAACAATATTTTAAAGAGTGCAAGAGTAGATTTATAGTTTTACTAGCGCCTACCCGCGGCTTCATTCGCGTAGGTTAACCGGTTCAAGCTTTTAATTCAGTTTTATAATAAAATTGGCTCACGTTTGAACAAGCGTTTGATGATATCACGTATCCAACAGCTCTTCCGAAATATCGGCTGATCAATTTATCATCTCGATATAAAAAACTTGTAGGTCACCTCATTCTATAAAAATAATTAAGAATTTAAACTTAGAACATTGACATGACGCGTTGAAATATATTTTTAAAAAGCATGTAAGAAATGTTGCTACATTTCATGAAGTAGGTACGCGTACTGGCTGGCTAAGAAAATCATTACAAGTTTCATAAACACTCGTCGACTGACACCTGTCAACAAGCTATGTTAATTTGACAGCTAAAGTCATTTTAGTTTCTACTTTCATTTATTTTCACGCCTCATTTGTCACACGACAATAGTGTTTGTTTAATTACATGTTAATGATGTGACACAAATTACAGAATTGAAAAAAATCAGGATTTATATTGTTTTTTTGTGATTCATTTGTTTTATGGGTTGATGGTAATTGACGACCTTTTACGTCTAGTAAGTGGTGACCCTGCCATCAAGGCGAGATGTTCGAGGTTTGTTCCTTGGTCGGAGCTAATATTTGTGCAATGAGCAAAAATGTTTATGATATTTACTTGCGTGATATTTACCGGGAAATTTTCTTCGAGCTTATTAAATGTTATTCGTCTGGAAGTCACTGTTGTGCATAGCGGCAAGCGCGTGCTACAGCACGTAATCTTAGCCAGTTCTTAAATAATTACTATGGACACAACTCGTTAATAAACAAAAATAGTTTGTGTCCATGATTTCCGAAACACAGAGTGTCCTAGTGCAGGGGCATGACTGTAAACTTTTTTTAGTTTTTGTATATCAAGTCGAATGTAGTTTGTATTGCGGTTTATTTTCTATCATACACGTTTTTATACATTGTTGTCACAGATATTAATAGATTACAGCTGTGCGGTATCACACTTTACTTTTCATTGCTTTTGTTAATCATTGGACATACATCGCGTACGTTTTCATTAAATGCTCAAAGGCGTTGATATAGAAAAAAAACTAACTAATTATAACTGATATCTGTCATCTAGTCTATCCATGACCATCACAGCAAAGAGTTCAAAACGTTGCGATTAAAATATAATGAAAACGGATAAACTTCGATATCTAATAAACTTATGAAACCTTGTTTGAAATCTAATGTCAGTTTTTTATCATGACGTCCTAGTACATCATCTAAACTATCGCTTTTAGATGATATTAAATTACACAAACGTCCCTAATTAAAAAAAAAACTCAGCAAAGTAACATCAATATTTATATCGATCACTCTAAAAACATGTTTCATAGATACATATGTATTGACGGCAGAACAAAAGTTTACCTACCTTATATAGTTTTCAAATATTATTTACTTAAACACAAACGTCGTCGTCCACGAGCCAACACTTAAAATTAAAAAAAAAAACGCACTGGCCACAAATAAACTTACCAACGAAAGAAAAGAACACGACACTTAATTTAAAAACTTAACTAGTGCTGTACTCTGATACGACTAAGCGTACCGTGTACCGTTCTAGCAGTAGTCAAAATATAATATCAGTACCAGCTCCGTTCAGAAATGCCGGTTCGCTCTAAAAATAAATCGTCGTGCATAGCGTTATAATGGAAATTCGTAAACGCCCGATTTTATGAGAGCTTCGATAGGAAGTTTGTGGATTTTGAAGTAATTTCATAGCTGCATCATTGTTCTGTACACATAAAAGAACATGATCGGATATCCTTTGGTTTCCATTGTTTATTTTTATAAACAGTTTTAGAAAAAGAATCGTTTAACTTTTGTTATAATTGCAGTTTAATTTACTAGCTGAACTATAAACTATCCTATCGCTTGGTCGATAGGATACTAAGCCATAGAAATAAAATGATAAAATAAATTAATAAAAAATCGCAGGGCTTTTTAAAACTTACAGAGGTATCCTTAAGTGTTAAAATCCTTCTTCAGTGGATTTTTACAACATAAAAGGCATCGGCTGCCAGAATTTCAAGTTTGTGGCTGTAGTGGTCTGGGCTCTGCTTTGATAAACCAGTTAGGCATTGCGCATAATTATACATTTATATATAAAGTGTCAAATTCGGCGATAGCATTAGAAAGTACTTTACACAGGGCTCCCTCACAAAACAGCGTTGCGATGCAACACTACGCCACATCGCGGGAACTTGCGATTGGTTTTTGGTTTTGTATCACATCTTTTGCCTGAGAAGGCATGCAAAACTTCAGAGATAGTTTGCATATCTTTTGTTAGTAAATTAATTAAAGGGGATATTATTTATGCAAAAATGAGCAGAATGTTAATGAAAATAATAATAGTCAATACACAGTAAACAGAAAAAAAAACAAGACAATAATAATCAAAGTCAATATTAAACATGTCAATATAAATTAAGTGAAGTGAATTTGTCATTTAAGAAATGGTTTACATTATAAAAGCAATTATCTATTACATTTTTTTTAATTTATTTCTATACATTACAGTTTTTCAATTCTTGGTTTCTATTATACAATTTGGTATCTTATTATAAATTTTAGGTGTCATGCATAAAACACTAGCTCATTAATTTGGTCTTAGAGTAGGGTAGATACAATCTTTCGTTATTGCACCTATTTTGCTTGACAATAATTTAAGAAATAGTTGCGGATTATTTCGCACAAACAAAAGCTACCTCTAGAATATAAAGACCTGGAAGTGATAAAATGTTATGCTTGCTAAAGTATTGTTTGCAGCTGTCAGTAGTTTGCAGCCCAAACATGGCTCGTATGCATCTCTTCTGTGCCTTAATACAAACAAAATAAAATAATACCAAACCCAGAATTGAGCCTGCGATTCAGTGTTTCAGTGCCAGTGAGTACACAGCATATCACGGAATCGCAGGCTGTATTTACATGAGATTTACTGCGATACGATTTCATGCGCATATACTCAATTGAAGAGTTCTTAAGTTTATCATCACCATGTGATGGTCATCGCCATTAAAAACGATCATAAAAGGGAAGAAAAGGCGTGACTATTTGGTAAACCAAGTTTAGTTTTTTTACTCGTATCATTAGCATCGAAATTTGTAAAAAAAACTTTCACAGACGGTCGTCCATGCATTTTGTTTGATGAATGCATATTTTTTAATGTTCATTACTTGTGTCCCAAAAGATGAATGAATTAATGATATTAAAAAATCCACATCAATGTCTTCCAGTTTACCACACAATGACGGCGGCGTCTTGCCCACACGCTGTCTTAGAGCTTCAAACGACATCGAGGGTATCTCAGACTAACCAAGGAAGACAATAACTCCTCTGAAGCACTAAAAATAAAATGGCGTCACCAACTGTGACGCAATATCGCAGGAATGCGCGATGCGAATCAAATCAGAAGTTTTGTGACGCGTCCTGCAAGCTCGCAGAATGTTGTAATGCGTTCCGAATCCGTAATTTTGTGTGGGAGCCCTTAACACGAATATATATGTCATACGAGTATACAAATGAACAAATGATGGAGGAGGAAAAATCGAACAATATCTATCATTGATAGTATTCACAAGTTCTAGATTTGTCGTTCTTCGAGTTTTGACGTGTAACAGTGGTTGGTTGTTAACCGTTAACAACAATTAACGGTTAACAACCACGAGATAGCGATAGAAGAAAGAAGATAGAGAGTTAAAATTCGATGTTTGGACCCGAACCTCGGTGGCCTAGTTGGTCAATGGCGTCTGACACGGTGAGTCAGAAGACGCGGGTTCGAATCCTGTCCGAGGATGTGAATTTTTTTCTATAAATTTCAATGTTTGAGATCGCCAAAGCAGAGACGTTAGTGCTTTAAAAAGTAATACTATAACATTCAGATGTTTATAAGACAGCCGAATCCAGCTGTTATCGGGTTATTCCACAAACCGTTACGCAGCTGTCAAGTGTGAACTTCAATAAAATTAATTCATTAAATCTACAAAACATTAAAAAAAAGACGTGTGGCACTCGGAAACTGCCGCGGTAAAGCTATTGCATAGCTGTTTTTATCAACTTATGCAATTATAATTATTTAACCAATGCCATCTAGAGGCGAGTTGCTTAACTAAAGAGACAAGCGTGATATTTCAAAAAGTCATTAAAAGTTCTGCTATTCATCGATAGATGCCAAATCAACTTATGCAATTATAATTATTTAACCAATGCCATCTAGAGGCGAGTTGCTGAACTAAAGAGACAAGCGTGATATTTCAAAAAGTAATTAAACGTTCTGCTATTCATCGATAGATGGAGTCGGAGTGGGGGGTGTTAGGTTATTTTCATTACGGAATTTCTGGATTCGGTCTCCACGCTCAAGGCCCGCGATAGAAGCTATGCAAGAGCTTAATAAGCACACGCGCAACCTCAATTCCTAAGGCGCAAACCCTACATATCGGTCATCGAGTGTTGACATGGCACGGGCGGTTTCCTATTCCATTCAAATTTGGCACGTCCGAGCAACGACATATTGTCTGTTCTAAATTGCGTTTTATTCACATGCATTTTGTATGAAATTTGAATGGAATAGGAAGCCGCGCCCCATGTCCGCGCCTGACGCCCTATGTGTGGGGTTTGCGCCTTAGACGCTTCTCTTTTTGTGCATAGATAGACTATACATATACTACTACATATATAGACGTTGCATCACACAAAGTTTGACATCTATATGAAGCAAAAATAGTAAACGTTGAAAATTAACACGTTTCAGCGGTGCGATCATGGATCTTACGATAATCATCATCATCTCAGCCGTAAGACGTCCACTGCTGAACATATGCCCCCGCCACAAATTTTCAAAAGGACCGGTTGGAAGCGGCCTGCATCCAACGTCGTCCTGCTACCTTTATCAGTTCGTCAATCCACCTTGTCGGTGGCCGACCTACGTTGCACTTGCCGGTCCGTGGTCTCCACTTTAGAACCTTTTGGCCTTTACGATAAACTTGTCGAGTCAATAAACTGACTTTTATCAGCTATCTTACCTTGTCTCTAGTATGGATCTAGCTGCGATAGCTTATCACTGGATCTTTTAAAGATAATTTTATCCTATCACTCCATGCTCGCACCGCTGGTACGGTTAAACTCCAAAAGGGACCGCGTGAGTGTAGGGTGTAGTGCCTACTTAGACACACCAAATACACCGTGTATTTGGCATCACTTTTTTATCAGATAAAGAATGAACCTAAAACACTTATCTTTGGTCTGAGCGTATATTGACGACTTACTTAAATTCATAAGTGTATGCGGTCTTTTGTAGGACGTCTTTTGTGTGGTTATGTTTTATGGAATAACATTTTATCTAAATGTTTAAAAAGAATACAACTAGGCACACCCTCAATTCATATCTTAATTCTTATTTTAGATATGAATTTCATACAACTTTGTTTTAATAGAATATGTATGGAATTTCTGTAGACATGTTTTTAAGTCCAGCAATTGTTTTCAACACATCTATTTGTACGTACCTCAGTACAATGCTCAAAGGCCTCCATCGAGTTTCCCAACGGGACCAGATGAACATGGACTGATGCCCATATGTTGTGCCTACCCCAGTATCAGTGAGGACTCAGTTCTTGAAGTTGTTCTTGAAGTTCTATCTGTTGAACGAGTAATAGAAATGTCCTGTATTGAGTTTGAGCAGTTCCTTGTTCTATGTGTATACAGACCTCCATGCTCACCATATGATGATTTTGAAAAGTGCATGGAGAAAACATTAATTAAGCTATCTAATACAAATAAATCAATGATTATCTGTGGAGACTTTAATATTAATTTGCTAGAAAATAATCAGGTAGTGGATAAATTTTTGTTACTTTTTAAATCTTATAATATGTACAATATTTTCTTGGAACCTACTAGGATAACAGCCACAAGTTCCACCTGCATAGACAATATATTTACTAATCTCAAACCTATTAAAAATTTAATTATAAATAATCTAGAATCAGACCACTGTGGTCAACTAGCAGTGTTTCCAAGAAAAACTAACAAACCCCAAAGCAAATATGTTAGCTTTGTTCCAATAAATGCAAGGCACCTAGAATTGTTAAGTAGTAACATATCCCGGAAAGTGCCAGAGTTGCCCAGTCACAATGACCCAAATATATCATATAACTCACTGTTCCATCTTGTCAGTGATGAATTTGGCAAAGTGTTTGTACCAAAAACAATATCTGTTGGTAATCGTGCTAAGTTTAGTGAATTGGCAACTCCAGGAATTTATAAAAGTAGGCAAAAGTTGTATGAATTGTACCATGAAAAATCGCATAATCATAATCCTGTATTTTTGGAATATGTCAAACGTTATTCTAAGTTATTTAAACGAGCCTGTTCATCAGCAAAATCTATTTATTTAAGAAATAAGATCAAAAACTCAGTTAATAAAATAAAAATGACGTGGAACATTATAAACAGTGAAACTGGTAGGAATACAGTGCGTAATCAAGACTTTCATTTAAAAATTAATAATAAAGATGTAAAAGCAGATTTGGAGGTAGCGGCCGAGTTTGAGAATTTCTTCACTAATATTCCTTCTTTAACAACCAAAACTCTAAAATCTCCCTCCATCTCTGCTGAGATCTTACTTAAACAAAGTGTAACTGAATGTGACACAACTTTCAAATTTTCAATAGTTAATTGCAAAGATATTGTAAGCAGTTTCAAAAGTCTACATGCAAAAAAAACGGTAGACCTATTGGGTCTTTCTGTGAAGACCGTTTCTTTAATTATAGATGTCATTGCACCCAATCTAGCAGCTGTGTTGCAAGTGGTGTATTTCCTGACCTAATGAAGCACAGTAAAGTGGTTCCTTTATTCAAATCTGGTAGTACTACTGATCCAACAAATTTTCGGCAAATTTCTGTACTACCTACGCTAAGTAAGATTTTCGAAAAAATTATATTACATCAATTAGAAACTCATTTTAGTGCAAACAAAATTTTCCATAAGAATCAATTTGGGTTCACAAGGAATCGCTCTACTATAGACGCAGGTATAGAACTTATAAAAGATGTGTTTGATGCCTGGGAGAACTCCTCAAGATGCCTTAGGTGTTTTTGTGACTTATCTAAGGCAAAACACTGTTTTAAGCATCTGCTGGACGCGGGTCCTAACCACTGAATTGAATTCCATAACCCTAATATCTTGTCCACCGAACGCCATTACATACCAAGGCTAGTAAAGGAAACTATTGATATCTCGAAATGCCAGAATTTCAATCGAGGTGATGGTTTTCAACTCGCCAGTGCGTGGAATCCAGTATTAGGTTGTTTTAAAAATAAAAGTCCGCGTTCAAAATGTGTTCAAAATACTATACGCAGTGATACAGTGAGTGTGTTTTGTCGGGACTTAGGATCGAGTTCGAGTTCCAGTGATAACCGTAGCAAAAGACTAAGAAAGAGGGTAGATCGTTATGTCTGCACCTAACTTTTAAACTTTTTGACCAACCACCCGCATTATTCAGTCTTCCCGTGAACATGGTGCATGTAACTGCGCCGAAATATTGGGAGCTCATTCCACAACCTTACCACGGTAAATATCCCGTTAATAATCATATAACTTTATCTAAGGCATTTGACTGCGTCCGACATGATATACTTGTCAGGAAATTACAACACTACGGTATTAGGAACATGGCTCTCAACCTTTTGACTTCATATTTAAATGATAGAATTCAAAGGGTTGACATAAATGGTAAAAAATCGCCCGGCTCTATAATCTCAATGGGCGTTCCACAAGGTTCAATACTAGGGCCGTTCTTGTTTTTAATCTATATTAATGACTTACCTTATTATGTAGAGAAGAATCACGAGATTGTATTGTTTGCAGATGACACTTCACTGTTATTTAAAATTAAAAGGCAGTTATTAAACTATGACGATGTTAACAATGCATTAGCTAAAGTTGTGAATTGGTTCAATACAAATAATCTTCTCCAATGAGAAGAAAACTAATTGTATAAAGTTCTCGACACCAAATGTGAGACAAGTAGAATCCAATATACAATTGAATGGAACAGGGTTGGACCTTGTGGAGTCAACGGTCTTTTTAGGAATTACTATAGACGCTAAATTGCAATGGGGTCCCCACATAGAAAAATTGTCTAGTAGGCTCAGTTCGGCGGCTTATGCTGTTAAAAAAATTAGACTATTAACTGATGTAGACACAGCTAGAATAGTTTATTTTAGTTATTTCCATAGCGTTATGACTTATGGCATACTGCTCTGGGGATGTTCTGCAGATATTAATTCCATTTTTATACTGCAAAAACGGGCTTTACGAGCGATCTACAGTTAAGCTCCCAGAGTTTTCTTTAGACAGAAGTTTAAAGACATAAACATTCTAACTGTTGTCTCTCAGTTTATCTATGAAAATCTAATGTATGTAAAGAAAAACATTAGCAGTTTTGATAAAAGGAGTGATGCTCATTCCATCAACACGCGAAAGAAGCACAAGCTATCCGTACATGTAACGAGTCTCCACAGAATAAGTCATTCTTTTATGGAACAATGTATACGATTCTATAATAAAGTTCCCAATGTTATCCGAGATTTGCCTATTAATAAGTTTAAAATTACTATTAAAACTAAACTCTGTCAAAAAGGTTATTACAAAATTTCGGATTACTTGGAGGATAAAACAGCTTGGGACTGATCACTCCAGGATCTATCTACTCGTGTACTAAGATGTCAAAGTGTAGCGTGTCTTGCCCTACTGATACCATTATTATGTTCTCTTTTGTAAGGCAACACACTGGAGCTAATGTTTGTAGTACCTAAGTAAAAACATTGTAAAACATCTATATAAAAATAATGGCCCCGAGTTTCTTGCCGCTTCTTCTCGGTAGGCTCTATATATTTTGGAACGCGGCGGTAGTCTTTAAGGTACATTATAATGAAAAGTTGACGTTTATAAGTGTGTCTTTGATGCTTAAATTGAATAAATGATTTTGACTTTGACTTTGTTGACGAATATACCTACCTAGGACAGACGTCAAACTAGGGAGGTCCAACTTTGAGAAAGAGGTCACTCTTCGAATCCAAGTCGGCTGGGCAGCGTTCCGGAAACTTAGCGAAGTCTTCTTATAAATACCTCAGTGCCTCAAAACAAGAGTCTTTGACCAATGTGTGATACCAGTAATGACATATGGCACTGAAACGTGGTCTCTTACTATGGGCCTCATAGATAAGCTCAAAGTCGCACAACGAGCTATGTAGAGCCATAGCTCGTATATCGTTATATTCTCTCGCAAATCAGAAAGGAGATCCGTAGACGAACTAAACCCGGAAGATAAGCCAGTTTAAGTGGCAGTGGGCAGGCCACATAACACGCAGAACAGATGGCTGATGGGGCCGAAAGGTTCTTGAGTGGAGACCACGGACCGGCAAACGCAGCGTAGGTTATCCACCGACAAGGTAGATTGTAGATCTGATAGAGGTAGCAGGACGACGTTGGATGCAGGCCACTTCCAACCGGTCCTTTTGTATTTTTGTGGAGAAGGCCTATGTTCAACAGTGGACGATACATTTGCGCGCTATTGAAATGAAGTAGACGCCATCTTATCTGCGCTAGACCATGTATGTATGATGTAAGGAATCAACGTGGACGTATCAACCTTGATTGCGGAACGGCCAGTACCAGTGGCTCGCAACCATTTTCTTTCTGCAATTGATTCATTTACAAGGATACAATTCTGCCAAAGATTCGTCTAACCCGAGATGCAAATACTTAAAAGTGAGTTAACCTATTCCCCTCAATTTCAGAACATTTAACAGTGGATATGAAACTGCATCTGTTTGTAATTTAGTTGTAAGACGACTTTGAACGCCAATATATGCAATTGAAGCTAGTTAATAGTTTTCCTTGAATATATGCTTCTATGTGATTCGTGGTAGTAAAGTGTGGTATAGTGTTTGGACGGATTTTGTGCGCAAAATGTTGAACGTAAAGCCGGCCGAATAATATCCAGGTAAACCTTTTTTACACATATCTTGCGTGGATCCCAGAAGTACTAACTGTGCTGACAGAATGTCTCTCCACTTGCTTCACGCACAGTTCTGTTACACAGTAATGCCAGATGGTCGCACAATGGATTCATAATCGTACCACAATGGCACCCTCACATTATATATCCAATAATACAACCCCCCGCAACCTAATATATATTTATATAGTACCTTATAGAACATATTTAAATAGGGCCAATTCTATGAGTTCAAACTTAATACAAAATAATGACCTAACTACGAGAATAAAGTAGGAATTCAACTAACGCCCCTTAAATGTTTACGTCTTGGCAGTTTTATTATTTAACAAAATAATTGCTCTACCTTTCAGTACTTGAAATTTCTATAATTCATCACGAATTACTTCTTTAATTACATTTCACATGTTGTTTATTGAACAACTGACGAGCTTTAATCTCGTTCACGTAATCTTACGTCGGAAAACGAATATTTGCATTTGTTTACCAATTCAGTTTACATGGAAAACAAGCGTAGTTAGGTGACTGGAACAATTTTAAGCAATGTTATAAATATTGGTAATAAAATGGTAACACACTCATACTTCCGCACAGTAATGCCCTGTATCGCGAGAGTCATAAGACACCCATTAGCACATCACACAAAAATATGCTATTATAAATATAATAATATAATAGACAACATCTGCACAACGGTCTTCAGGTTCCAAACTAGGCAAAACCTGTACTATGTTAACCTATAAGATATTATTATAAATTAAATATTATGTGATTGTCATACATGATATCATATACACATTGCGAATTATGGGTTATAGCCATTAACCGAGAGGAAGACTGTGTGCCATGGACCAGAATACGCATATCATAAAGTCAAGACAGAATGTTGTGAACAGAGAAGTGAGGCCGGGTAAAACTACGCCTCGCCGTGTATACATACATTATTACATACAACGCGTTCAACGTAACTACGCCTTGACTCGTCAGTCGAAATATCCGGGCGCGTGGAAACAGCACAATTTATTAATTATCAATTAATTTAATTTAAATTCATCATAACAGTACCAATGCACGCACATCTTGTTTAGAAAACCGGCCTCACTTCTCTGTTCACAACATTCTGTCTTGACTTTTTTATTTTGTCTGAGATCTGATATTGGACCAAGCATAATTATTGGCCTAACGAGACCAAAGTCTTGTGCGCGATAACCGTAGTGCAATGTCTGGTCGAATCGCACTCTGAATGGCAATATAATTGCCATTGGAAGGTGTAGCGCTTACCAGCACATGAACTGCCTATCCATCTCGTCCCTAGTTTTGATAAACAGCTACCACTCAAACGGTCAGCAATAAAAGTAGCTGAACAAAACAAGAAACAAGATTATTTTTATTCAATGCGTTAACAACACAATTTAGTAGGTTGATTAACAAAATCTTTAGCTACAAATCTATTACGGTGACTATTTATAACTAAAAAATATTATGTATAGTTAACTTCTTCTTAAACATTGCTAAAAGTTTAGCCTACTTTTGTCGCTGGCTGTACATTCAGAAAAATGCTTAATTTACCGCATTGTCACACGTCATTCATTCAACATGTGAATAAACGTAAGCACTGGCAAAGAAGTCGTTACAGGAAACGGCGGTAATTTATTCTAATTGGCTAGCTTTGTAGGCGGAAACTCGTGTAGACGCAAAAATGTTTACTCATAATGTGAAGATGAAGATAATAGACAAGGGCTGAAGCCAATATAAACCACACACGTACGCACGAACCAAGATACAAAATAAAGCGCACTAAGTGCCTAATGGAAGTTACGATTATAATCTTTCCGGTCAGCAGAATAAACAAACAAAAAATTGTAAATAGGAGAACTCCTACGCACTTACAACTGAATAATATTTACAAGAGATTTTTTTTTCTTATTTTTCAACGTATGGTTTTTCGAGTAAATGACTCGCTGATGAGTCGCTGCCCGCGGAGCAATACAAGTATGGGAAAGAGATGTCTATGTGCACTCATTAGTAAAAGCAAATAATGAAGTAGAGGCGTACTATAACAAAATTACTCCGCTCTCAACTTGTTTAGGGATCTGGCGAAACGTTTGGTTGAGGCGTCGGATGACCGAAATGCTGGCGCCTATTTTGGTCTAAAACTTAGCATTGCCATCCAGCGTGGCAATGCCGCCAGCGTTTCGGCCACTTTTCCCCCCACCATGGGGCTTATAGATTAGATAGTTATTATTATTATTTTTTTATTTAATTTTTAATTACTAACAAAATTAAGAAAGCAAATAATAAAAGCTTAAAGTCTATACGTAATAATAACACAAAAACAAACAACTCATTAAAAGACCACCCTTGGGTTTGAGTGGTTGAAGAAATTATGGAATGGATGGAATGAATGAATGGCGAAATCAGAGATGGTGCTTTTCTACAAAAAAATAAAACTACTGTTGTAACTATAGACCATTCAGTCTACAATCAAACCTCTACTAGTTGCTTGATTCTTGCTTCGAGAACCGCGTTGCGATATATACCGAATAACACCAGTCAAAAAAGTATACATACGAGTATAGGGGGAGTTCGTTCATCGTTCTAAGAATTTTTATTACCGTTTTACACAAAAAATCATAAAACACTAAGGTCGGCAAAAAGGTAAAGACATGAGCGGTCAATTTCTAAGTAGTCTCTGGAAATACAAAATAAATAACTGGAAAATAGCTTGTCCAAGTCAGTCCCTGCCCAAAGCTTCTGCTTCTCAGAGGCAGTGGGACGGGCCGCTCTACAATATCATTTATATATGGCAACTTTGATTGATGTGATAAAATCTATGAACTGAACTCCGTATCAACGAAGTTTTGCAAATTGTTTGTATTACGGCCACTGTTGTAGGTACCTATAGGGCCAATGGTCATAGATTTTGACATAATCAGAATTAGAAGAATTTATTTGCAACAAAATGTTATAAACTAACTAAATCATTGCTATGTGTTAAACGTCTGTATCATTCTACTCGTATTTTGTTTTCAGCCAATGTAAAAGATTCCGAACTTTATCTCATGTTTTTGTTTTTTGTTTCAGTTTTGTAGAGAACATTCTGCTCTCATTTAGAGTGGCCTACGAATTCATACTTAAAGAAACTACTTTTATACTACCCATTACTTGCTACAAAGTCATAGAGGTAACGAACTGATTGACATCGTGTTTCTTTCAAAGCACATTTGCAAATCAAAAATACTGTCACGAATCAAATACGAGTAGACATCAACGCTTTGCGACGTCCTACAGTTACTTATTACAAACACCTAATATCATCGGTTCACGATTCGATAGCTTGTTATATAAAATCCAGTCAAATTAGGCGATGCAAAAGAGTGGAAATAATTCGCAACACTGGATTCTTTATTTTACTATGGTTTAATATGCTTCAAAAATCATGTCTGACTCAATCATCAATCATGCCTAACTCAATCATCAATCATGTCTAACTCAATCATCAATTATGCCTAACTCAATCCCTACGAAACATAACCTCCGGTTGAGTGTTAAATCGAGTAAAAACTTTGAAATTGCATAACTTTATTCAGGAAAGAGTGGCGATCACTATATTTTTATGTTTTAATTTAGTTATTTTAATCTACGTTCTTACTAAGTATTTTTCAAAAAACTTCCCTAAACAGGAGTAGTTTATCAAGTCGAAGTGTATATTTTTATGTTAAAAATTTTTGCAGAGTAGTCCGATTTTAATTATTCTTTTTTTTGTTAACATAAAATATATATACACCTCGACTTGATAAAATACGCACAGAAAATATACATGGTAATTATCCCGTTGATAATTTGAATACTTTTAATTGATAAAATACTTCTGTTTTTGGAAGTTGGTTGAAAAGATATGATCTGCAACTTGCATATTGGTGCAAATTTATCTGAACGTTTATACTGCTTATAAATACCTAATTTTAAGTTTGCACATACGTCGCAATTTTCCTAGAAACGCAGATAATAAAAACCCAATGACAAATGTTTGTCGCACGACTTTTTTCACTCTAAGTCACTATACATAAAGGAAGCTTATATTCATAAATACAATAAATTGTTGTAACTTTTTTGAATTCTTATAATTAATGGCTTGTTAAAGTTAATACCTAATATTTAACATCGGTTCCGTAGATGCTAGAAACGATGCAAACAGGGGAGATACTCCTAGCTGTGTTTCCTAACGATTCCAGAAGAACCAACTACTGTCAGAATTATTTCCATACTTAATCCTAATTTGACTGGACTATTATGTATATCTAACGATATTCGTTCCGTATCCGTAGGTTTTCATCATATCAGCCGTAGGACATCCACTGCTGAACATATGGCTCCTACATAATTTTCCAATAAAGACTGGTTGGAAGCGGCCTGCATCCAACGTCGTTCGGTGATCTTTGTCAGGTCGTCTGTCCATGTTGCCGGTGGAGGCTGCTCTTAGCAGTCCGTGATTTCCATTCTAGAACGTTCCGATCCCATTGGCCATCTGCTATGCGTATGCTATGTGCCCCGCCTATTTATACATTAACTGTATTATATTGAAACAGCCGCGAATAGGGTCAATGAAATAGGGTAGAGGTCAATCGTCGAATCCAACTCGGCTGGGCAGCGTTCCGGAAACTTCGCGATGTCTTCTCGTCAAAAATACGTCAGTGCCTCAAGACAAGAGTTTTTGACCAATGTGTGTTACCAGTGATGACATATGGCACTGAAACGTGGTCTCTAACTATGGGCCTCATAAGCAAGCTCAAAGTCGCACAACGAGCTATGGCAAGGGCTATGCTCGGGGTTTCTCTACGTGATCGAATCAGAAATGAGGAGATCCGTAGACGAACTAAAGTCACCGACATAGCCCAGAAGATAAGCCAGTTGAAGTGGCAGTGGGCAGGCCACATAGCACGCAGAACAGATGGCCGATGGGGAAGGAAGGTTCTAGAGTGGAGACCACGGACCGGCAAGCGCAGCGTAGGTCGTTCACTGACGAGGTGGACTGACGACCTGATAAACGTAGCAGGACGACGTTGGATGCAGGCCGCTTCCAACCGGCCCTTTTGGAAATCTGTGAGGGAGGCATATGTTCAGCAGTGGACGTCCTACGGCTGAGATTATGATGATGATGAGCCGCAAATTTATAAAATACAGTAGAGTAGGTAGAGCAACAAACTCCATCCATCCAAACTTTCGCATTTATGATTTCAGTAAAGTTTTTCTCATCTAAGCGTTAAACTAT
Organism: Selenia dentaria; assembly: GCA_917880725.1. Taxonomy (NCBI): domain Eukaryota; kingdom Metazoa; phylum Arthropoda; class Insecta; order Lepidoptera; family Geometridae; genus Selenia; species Selenia dentaria. The sequence continues at coordinate 5,463,579 of OU862901.1, read as the reverse complement.
ATAGTTTTGTTATGAGATGTACTGTGTCGTCAACCAGACATAAACACAACATTATTTGAAATTTTGAACGGATATAGTCATATAATATATAGGATATAATCATGGATTCATACCTATGTCAAAATACTTGCCGGCGATCATTACGCGAGTGCCGGCAGAGCGGTCGGGGTTGGCAGTTTTTAAATGCCGTTGTTATCTGTTGTTTATGGATGCTACCATAAAAAAAGATCAATCGAAGATTTGTTCGTAGATGCGATGTTGACACACGTGTGTTAAACCTGCGTGAATCAACGTTAGAAGGGAAGATGTTCTACTTATAGATATTTACTTAGGTACTTTGCCTATGCTCTAAAGTAAGATTGTGATACTGATATCGTGCGTGGGTGAAGCGACGCGTCTAATTTTAATATCTCTTGATTTAGTTCCCCTTAAACATAAACACAGTAATGGTACTACTTCTTGGAAGCAGTATTTCTAGCAATACCCATTAAGAGGCGCTCTTGCTAAAAAGCTCTACTGCCTGGTAATTTTATGTGTTTTGTTTAGTATGAGCTAACATTATAAATACCTCAAGCCATTTAAACCAACGATCTGGTTATATCTTTTTATTTTCAATTTTCAATTCTCAGGCAATTAACAAATGAGAAGTGCCTTGAGAGTTTATCACATTCATAGTCGATGGTGTTTGATCAGCCGCTCGCCTTGTTTCTACAGCGACCTTCTTATGGAAAAGATTTGTGACCAAAAATCACGAAAACAAAACACTAACCTTTCTAAAAGTTTTCGGTTACAAAGACGGAAATTGGTTATGTCGTTCTTTTTCGGAAATTGCTTAGTAAAATGGTATGAAACTGTTATACTTTATTATTGTCTATTTTCTTTTCTTTATCTTTCTTTAATATTGGTATATTTTCATGACAAAAAAAACAACAAAACAAGTACTTACAATTGAAACATTAATTAGCTCGACTAATTACCAATACAGGAGTTCCTTATAGAAATTTTCTTGGGGCATTGCTTTTTTAACTGGCTTCGAAAAGTCTGTATGTATTTTTTATGTATGTTCACAGATTTCTCCCCTATTTGTAGATCGATTCTTAAAATATTTTTTTTTATTTGAAAGAGCGTACTTCCGAGGTGGTTCCATTTAAAATTCATCAAAATCGATCAAGAAGTTTTTAGTTACACTCCAAAAACTGAAATGCGTTACGCATATCTTGATGATAATCATCAATGATAGTGAAACACAATCGATCCCGTAAGTAGCAAGGGTCCGTAATTTTTTTACTAAAAAATGGAACCGACTTCAATACCAAAAATTTTACAATACAATTTTTTTGGTATATTTTTTTTTCTAATATTTTATTATGTAAATGATCTCCTGGAAGCAACTCCTTGTAGATATTTTGCATATATACATTTGCATATAGATATAGGTACTACAACAGTTGATGTGTGTATGTAAAGACACCCAGACAAGGATGTAAAAGTAAAAAAAAAATGGATCAGATGGATGTAACACCGAGTTTTTAAGATTTAAAATCGCTTCATACCTATGATCAATAGAGTACGGTTTTTGGACAGTTTTACTCACTATACAAGATGTTCAAAATCTTCTCTGTCTGTTACATAATACTATGAATAATAGAGATGTGTATTTTTGTAAAACATCCGGAGTATTTTACAAAAAGTAGCGAAGTAAATACTCAGCTAAATAGATCGATATTACTAACCTAGTATCGTCATCGTTATCATAGATATTTATAAGAAGAATGATTTAAACATACACACTTTAAACAACTCTTACTACTTCTTAAGCTTGAGCAGATCTTATTCGAAGACAAATTATACTATTGTTTGATTAACAAATTGTACTATACACTTCTTCTTAGTCATTGAAATTTATAGAGAGAAAAATTCCATCCTCGGACGGGATTCGAACCCGCGTCTTCTGACTCTCCGTGTCAGACGCCATTGACCAACGAGGCCACCGAGAATCTAGTCCGAGCATCGAATTTTAACTCTCTATTTGACTAACCGTCTTGCGGGGACGGGGCGACATCTATTGGACAGTTTAACAGTACCATCCAACCGAAAGAAGCATTATTTAGAAATACTTGAAACTTTCGTATTGACATCGCAGCCCTTGTAATTTTTATAGTATTACTTTTTAAAGCACTAACGCCTGCTTAAGCGATCTCAAACATTGAAATTTATAGAGAGAAAAAATCCATCCTCGGACGGGATTCGAACCCGCGTCTTCTGACTCTCCGTGTCCCGCGTCTTCTTCTTAGTCGTTAACACTGTTGCCACAGTGGTCGTGGTCATCAGTTCGGGTGGTGCTTTACAATCCGTTACCATTTCTCACGAATTGTCGTCTTCACGGGACCATTTAGCTGTCATTATTTGATCGGTCCAACGTAATGGCGATCTGCCGCGTGGTCTTGTCCATAGCAAATCAGCCGTTTCTACAAGAACTCGCAACAAGCAGCGTCTATACTCCATCGTTTAGGCTTGCATCCTCACTTTTTTAGACATATTATATCGCGGCGCGGTGATGGCTCGGTAGAACGACTTGTGGTTCAAGGCAAGACTGAAGGGACTATACACCACGAAATCATAAAACAAGATGCTCTGGCACAAGAGGCCTCCCATATAATTTGAAGGATTTCTTCGTCTATAACACTTCGATTTATTTTCCCCCATAGAATAAAACTTACTTCGAAGTTGTTTTTAAAGATTCAAAATGAATACCGACATTATAAGCGTTTAAAAAGTTAAGCGAGTATTTTGAATACATTCATGTTAACAAATGTTTTATGATTTCAGGGTGAAAATGTAAGACAAACAATATACTTCTGTAGATGGAAGTCAGCCCACAACCGAAGAATCTGTAGCATAATTAACATAGTCTTGACAAGGGCACCCATCACAATTCGCACCCTCTTTCGCACTGTGTGCCTTGAAGCACTCACCGATGTAAGCTGTCATTTTAGTAGACCAGAAGCATACTATAAATATTCGCTTAAGTTGAACAAAACCCAAGTATATACGGAGTGTGTATATACTGTTCAAACTACCTGCTCGGTAATATCAAATTGAACGTCTTCCAAGCAAACCCAAGCCCTTTTTTATGCTGGTAAGTCGTTATGCCTGATGGTAATCGTTTGCAATCTGTCGATCGTCAACTGTCTTGCCCAAGGCAGTTGGACTACGGTCTACTGATCTTTAACAACTAAAGGTTGTGCGTTGCCATGCGTTGTCCTCGTAACTGACCCTTCATTTACGAGCTCATTTAAGAGAACCTTCACCTTTAAACATGTATACTTTCGATACAGCCTTTAAGATTATAAATATTGTTTAAGTATGGCGTGAAGGGACGGAATATAATATTTCTTCCGCTGTCGGGATCCAAATAGTAGGAGGCAGGTAATCCCGACATAGAAGGCGGTAGCCCTCTTGTGCAAGAGACTGTCTTGGGCGGTATCACCGCAGTGCCAGATATTGTGCCGCGAAGCAATAGTGCGCAAGCATTACTGTTTTATGGTGTGGCACTCTAACAAGATCAGTTATTGGGTGAAAGAGACTGAAAAACCAATGTCTCAGGGTGCCACGCAAAACTACAGTTCTAAGATCTGTAAGGCACTGCAACTATCATGGGCAAGCTTAATGCTTAAATTCAGGCACAAGACTTGCCCGTCGTGTTTCATGATTGCATAATAAGAGTGAAAAACTAGAGTCAGTATTCTCCTGGGGGTAAAGCTATAACTAAAAATCATTTATGCAGGGGGAGCCGTAAACGTATTAGAGCAGCAAAAGAGCAGTAGACCTCTTTGTGAATGAGTTCGACCGGGGTAGTTCTGCCACCATAGATTTTTCTATCGTTAATCAATAATGTTTGCAATACTGTATTTTGGTTAGAAGGTATGGTTGCCGGCGCAATTACACGCACATGACACTTAACAACTGGATTACGTGCGCAGTACAGCTCGTCATTTGTAAGAGAATGCATCTTAACATCAGTTGGGCTTGTGCTTGTACCGTTTCCTAAAAACATAAAAAAACGTAATTACTATCTTAATAAATGGAGCACGTAGATTTGAAATTCAATTATTGTGTGTAAAAAGAATGCTTTCCAAAACAACTATCGTGTTAAAATAGTAAAGATAATAGAGACGATGTTAATACCATATTTATGATTTTTTTAGCTTTTTCAACAATCGTACACAATCTTCGTCTTGATGGACGCAATGTAGAAATAAACACTGAAGAAATAATAATATATCAGAAGCTTACAAGAAATTAATACATCTACTCAACGCAATCCAAGTGTATTGTATATTGAATGTAAAAAGTAAAAGAAAAAAAAACAATAAAAAACGTTTTCTAATCTATATCTATATAAATGAACCCCTAAATTTTCCTGGTCACGCTATAACTTGAGAACGGATGAAACAATATCGCTAATTGTTTTTTGTTGTGTTAATTGCTATAAGGAGGTTCTCATGTAAAAAAAACCAAGAAATGAGGGTAGGTTATGGCGAGCCCGACAGCCGAGCTTCGCGTACCGCGAACGAAGTCACGGGCAGTATCTTGTCTTTAGTAAGAAAATGTCTTTTCCTGACATTTTACACATAACAAATAATAGTGCGTATATGTTGAAATTTTTTGAGTGAAATTATATAAATCCTCTGTCAGTATTCGTACCCGCTTGTTCAGACAATCCGTGTGCCATGCTTAACAGAAAAGCGTCTTATTGGATTATTATTATTACCGATGAAATTGTTAAGATGCGTCCGGGGATGTGTATATTTTCTCGCTATTGAATTTTTTTAATTCATTAGGTGTTAGTGCTTCAAAAATCACGTAGTAAAAAGCATTTCCAAGTTATCAAAGTTCACCATGGGTTTGTCCACAGTAGAGCAGAAAATCACAGCGGTGAGGCAGAAAACCAAATCATCATTAAAAGACACGTAAAAATGTATAACTATACAGCGTGTAACTAAAAAGTGTAGCAATACTGATGGGGTTCAGCGGCTGATATAGAGACCATATTTATCCTTCAGAAACGTGCTATTAGAGCTCTATACGAAATGGGTCCCCGTGAATCTTTGAGAGATTTATTTAAAGAAATCAATATATTAACGTTGCCTTCCTTATATGTATTTGAAAATAATGTATGTTCGTAAAAAATTACATAAATATAAGTTAAATAGTGATCACCACACTTTTAATACCAGAAATACAAATAGGATAGCTGTACCTAGTTTTAGGCTTGCGAAGACTAATAAGTCATTCCTAGGAAATTGGGTGCGTTTTTACAATAAAATCCCAAAGCACATAATTGAGCTCACAGAGGGCAAATTCAAGTTGACTGTAAAAAAAACGTTTTAATAAAAAAAGCTTACTTTAAAGTTCGACATTATATATATGCTCCACTTCTGGCAAGCTGTCTCTCTGCCACCCATAAAATGTAATATTTGTAGTACATAAGTAGAAACATTGTAAACATCCATTTAAAAAGAATGGCCCCGAGTTTCTTGCCGCTTCTTCTCGGTGGGTTCTATATATTTTGGAACGCGGCGGTAGAGTCTTTAAAGTACATTATAATGACAAGTTGACGTTCATAAGTGCGTCTTTGATGCCTTAATTGAACAAATGATTTTGACTTTGACTTTGAAAGGTGTGCACAATTTATATCGCTTATAATTTTCTCATTAATTAATTGGTTTAACATTAATCAGATTTTTTTTTGTTCGGACAGCCCTATTAGACATGCCTATTCTTGGAGTTCGTTGGGGTCAATGCGCTCTGCACTCCCCACGCCACTTATTCATTTACTTCCGTACCCCTTCCACATGCGCCCTCTCCCCGCTCCGCACTCCATTCCAGGCCCCGCTTAGGCCCTTTGTTTACCTAGTCTAAGTTTCGGAAGTCATTGCCGTCTTTGGCCTAGTGTTTCAGGGACAAACCTGCTTGAGTATTAGAAAAACTTTGGTTACTTTTATAACTCGAAATCAAAGTTTACTATTTCCTGGGACGGAGCGTAATGGTATGATTCTGCGTGTGTGGTTTTAGTTTTACTACACCTTCTTGTACAATACTCAATACTCCATTATTTATCGCAATATACATAGATATATATTTACATGCAGGTCATATTGAACATGAGTTCGTTTTTAACAAATGACCCTTTATGGCTATGGTAACAGTATTAACGGTACACAGTAGAAATAGGTACAAGCTGTATACATAATGGTTTATATATATTTATATTTAATACTAAATTAAAGGACTCATACTATATTGAGCTAATCAAACAATAATCGACATGCAACTGTTTATTTGATTAAAATATAATTACATAAAGAGAACCTACCCTGTCATTTGATTTTGTACACTTGTTATATCCCAGTCATAATTATAGTTTGTACAATTATCTACATATATACTAATACGTAAACAGATTTGTCTGTATCTTTGCGGGTTTGGTGTAGGTACGTAATCTTCGAAACTTCTAATTTAACTATGCCTTAATACTGTCAATGTACATCATCATAATCATAATTAGCCCATTTTGTTCCCACTGCTGGGACTTGAGCCTTCCTCTCAGAAAGAGGAATTGGGCCATAATCCACCACGCGGGGCCAGTGCGGCTTGGTGGATAGGTTAGTGGCCAAACCGTGTCGAAGTTTTCAGGCCGCTCCGACATAATAATAATAATCATTTATTTATCAGACACGAGATCCATGGTACAAGAAAAAAATATTATAAATTACAAGAAATAATAAAAATTAAAATTAAATTAAATTAAATAAAACTATTTAGGTGGCTATAGCCAACCATCGTCTATACGTGGCAGTCAGCAGCAGCCTATCTGCCAGACCCTTAACAATTGTGTTTTTACACCTATCAACTCTAAACATGAATGACGCTATACGTTTCCGCTGAATAGCATTGAACGTATCAACACGCGCCTCCAGAAACATTCCAGAGGCGCTGCAGTAACGTTTCAGACCCATCAGGTGCCTGAAGATGTTATTGTAAGCCACTCTGATGGAGTCATGCGTCTTCGAGGTGTAATCAGTCCAGAGTTAACACGTGTAAAAAGTCTGACACTAAGACTTAAACAATGTAATTTTCACGTCAGACGCCGCTCTATAGAACTTTCTGGCTATCATGTAACCGACCACACACAGAGCGCGTCGCTGTCGTTCTACGTCGTCATCGTCCTTCATGTAATAATAATTAATAATAATTTAAATATAAATTTAATAATAATAATTCACATAACGCTAACGACTGTTGTCCTAAGACAAACATCCGGGATCGACGGCTTAACGTGCCCTCCGAAGCAAGCGGAAGCGCTCAGTTGAGTAATGCCACTAGCACACACCTATCCAAGTCCTGACCGCAGCAAGTGTTGCTTAACTTGTTGATCGGTTAAGATCGCCAAGTCAAACTCCGTTACGAGCGCTTCGTACATACGACGCAATGTACATAGGCATTAATAAAATAGTGAAGAACTCGGTTGTGGCGGGATATAAAAAAAATAAGAAAATCACATAGTCCTGATAATTAATATAACTAGTTATCAGGATATCAACATGGTTTTGTAATTCACGTGATTTAAAAAACTTTACGTAGTCTACATTTTTAACACAAATGCAGCAATCGCATAAAGTATATAGCTGTTAAAACAGATCCTGAATATTCAGGATCTGTTTTAACAGCTATATATCAGAGATACAACATTTTTATTTTAAAATATTTTAAAATAAAAATGTTGTATCTCTGATATATTATACGTAAAAAGATGCATTAGTGTTAAATAAACTATACATAGTCAAGAATAACTATTGTTTAAATCTCGTGAGTAAAATTTTTACAATTAATATTTTTATTATTTTTATTTTTATAGCTTTTATATTTTATACATTTTTGGTGATTTTTTTTTTACTTAACAGCTACAAAATATATAATAAGTTAATGTTACGTGAATTTCCGTAAGCACCTTAGTATCTCGTCTAAGCAAAAGTTTAAAATAATTTTTAAAGACCATTTTACAATTTTTTCTACAGTGTTTGATTATTATCTTACTGGGTTAGTGAAAATGCGGTCGAATGGTTTGTGACGCACCATTTAAAAATGTGTTTTAGTTAGTTAGTAAATTAGGTGTTTCGTGATATATTTTACTGCTTGAAGGTGTAAGGTAACCAGGCGGGCACCAAAAGCGCCCTACCACGTTGCTGTGGCAATGTGGCCATGCAATTTTACCTTTACCGAAAGTTTAAGCCCGAAAAAAAGATCGAGTTAGGGGCTTTCATAATTCCAAGGCTGTCATCGTTTCTACCAAGCCACTTACAACCCCAAACCGGATACTCGAGCGAAGCCACCGGCAGCCGGTCAGCTAGTTAACAACAACATAATGAGCTAATTTGAGGACATGTTATAGATTACTAATTGGTAGAGGTAAGTTAAGTCGGATTAATATGTTTATACTCCAAGTATATCTACTACAATATAAATGATTACCTCTGTGATCCATTCATATACGGATAAAGGAAGTAAGACAGGCTGGCCAAAATCTTGAAAACAATAAAAGGATATACAAAAGAGTGATTTTTCAAAAACGACTAGCCAGTATCAATTATAGTATGTAATCGCTCTATGGCTAAAAAATTATGATGACCTAAATGTTTGAAAATAAATAAATATCAATTATATGATACTTACTTACCGATAAACGCTAAATTAATTTAAAACCCAAGTAAGGTAAGATCAAAGATGGATATAGATTTCGAGAAAGTATATAACATTCCCATCACTGCTATGAGGATAAGCCGCTCGCATCCTGAAGTACCTCGGGACATGAAATGGCTTCTGCAATTTGGTATCATGCATGGCATCTTTACTGTTCAATATTTGATTATGGCTCACAACATAGTCCTTGCGGTAGAGGCTGGTGATTATACCGATGCATGTAGGAACGGCGTTGCCAGTGTCTTGTACTGGGTCGTGACGTTCCAGTATTTTAATCTAGTGGTGAAACATGATACTATTACAAAGATAATGGATATGATGAAGGATGATTTTCAAAAGAATCTGCCAGACGATGAAAAAAATATAATGCTGGAATATGCAAAGAAAGGTAATGTAGAAAATAAGTAACACTGATCTGCACAAAGTGAGTCGCTTATAACAATTCTAATAATCCTTTTCCTACTTTCAATTAGTATTGATTGGAGATAGGTTTGCCTAATAAACATGACGTCTGCCAATAACAGTGTCGATTAATGTAGGTTCTGATAGCATATTGCGAGCTTTAAGAAAAAAATCTTATTTAATTGGTGCTATTATAGCACTCAAATAGTAAATGTGGTATAATAGTAAAGGAGTACCTTCAGGAAGCATCTTGGGCCCTTTACTATTTTCTATATACTGCGATAATAACCTACTTTTGGCTAGTTGCATGCCTTGGCGTTGCTGTAAATGTAACTGGTAATTAAATTAAAATAAATAAATAAATATATATCAACGATCTTCCAGAATATACTTAGTATAAATGCATTCTTTTTACTGATGACACTACGGTAATAGTAATAATTTATTATTACTATAACCGTAGTGTCATCAGTTTTATTATCAACTTACAACAGTTTACACCTGACATAAAACACAATATATAATTATATATTATTAGATACTGGCATTTAAATAATTTTTTCTCTAAATTTATAATATTATTTTAGTTTGTTGACTCGACTCAAATTGTTCGATTTTGTAAAATTTTTGAATTTGATAATAATTTGTATGTTTTTATTATTTTTATGTGATAATTTATGATGAATTCCGTTCTTACCGCACCTTTGACTTGTCCGTATTGTCCTGGGTCATCTCGGTCCTTCAGCGCTCACGGTCTAAAAGTACATATTGGTCGCATGCACAAGGGGGCGCTTCAGCCTGCAGTAGCGTCTCAGACAGTGGCTTCGGATCCACTTATAGCCCAAAATGGGATGTCTTCGGGGTCTCAGGCCCGGTCTCTGGATGTGATTGCCACCTTAAAAAAGTCAATACCAGTGCTTCGACACATTCCGAAAGGTGCTCGAAACCAAGCAGCGGGCAGGCTATGTGAGATTGTCGACAAGTGTGTCGATTGTAATGAGGTGGAAGACTGGTACGCGTTGCTCACATTTGCTTTCAGTGCGCTTAGGGTCCCGTCAAAGGAGTTGCCCGGGAACATGACGGCAAAGGTGAAGGCAAACATTGCAGCTTCCGATCCGTGTCATCTGGGCAATGATTGTGGATGTGAGAGTCAGAAGCGTGGGCCCCGCTCATCCCGTTCGGTTATCGAGTCAAAGGTATTTGACGGTGACCTGAGGGGCGCTATTCGTTTGTTGACGTCTAATGATTCCTTTGCTCAACTTAGCCCTGATACGCTCGCAGATTTAAAAGCGAAACATCCAGGTCCGTCGCGGCCGCTTAATTTTCCACCAGTTCCGGATGCTTCTCTCGCAACAGTGTCGGTAACGATGGATGAAGTGGCACAGGCGTTAAGTTCTTTTTACAGCGGGTCTGCTGCGGGCCTGGATGGAATTCGCCCAGGGCACCTTAAAGAGTTGACGTCTTGTTCAGCGGGTGACAACGGGCCACGATTGTTGGGGTGCTTGACTAAATTGTCTAATTTCCTCCTTAGTGGTCAGTTTAATGTAGAGGTTTGTCCTTACTTGTATGGGGCGTCCCTTTGTGCATTGTCGAAGAAGGGTGGGGGAGTAAGACCAATTGCCATAGGTAGTGTTTTTAGGCGGTTGGTGGCTAAGTTGGGTTGCCGCGCCATCAAAGAGGAGATGGCTGAATATATGAGACCACACCAGCTGGGTTTCGGCACGCGTTCAGGTTGTGAGGCTGCCATCCATGCTACTCGAGCGTTCGTACAGGATGCCAGTAACTCTGACTGTGTCGTGCTCAAATTGGATATCACCAACGCTTTTAACACGTTAGAGAGAGATGTTCTTTTGAGTGAGGTCAAAGCCCAAGTCCCTTCTCTCTATCCTTTCTTGCACCAAGTTTACCAAGCTCCTTCTAATCTTTTCTTCGACAATGATCTTATACTTTCTCAGGTTAGGGCGCAGCAGGGAGATCCGTTGGGGCCGTTGGTATTTAGTCTAGCTATCCACAAAGCTATAGTAAACGTCAAATCGTCTTTGAATTTGTGGTATCTTGACGACGGCACCATTGGAAGAAGGCCAGAAGAGGTATTCCAGGATCTTCAGAGTCTCATTCCTCGTCTCAGAGAGTTGGGCTTGGAAGTGAATCCCTCTAAATGCGAGTTTTTCCCTTGCTGCGTTCAAGCTCGTACACACCTTGAACGGTTTAATTCTCTTTTACCTGGCCTCAGAGAGCTGTCGCCCAGTTCTCTCTACCTCTTGGGATCTCCGATTTTCATTGATTGATTGATGCGTTACCGGAGGCTATTCTTTCCCAAAATCAACTTCTTCTTACCGCTCGGGAACGTCTCCAAAATCTGTCTGCGCACGTGGCGTTGGTTTTATTGCGAACGTGTTTCGCTATACCAAAGGCTACGTATCTGCTGCGAACGGCGCCTACTTGGCTGTGTCCTAACGAGGTTGCAGTTTTTGACGAGACATTGAAAACCTCTATAGAGTCAATACTCAACGTGTCACTCAATGACCCGCAGTGGACTCAGGCGGTACTGCCGATTCGGCATGTAGGTCTTGGGGTGCGATGCATGGGTGAACTGGGTCTGCCTGCTTTCTTGGCGTCGGCGCATGGGGTTGCTGGCCTTGTCTCTGTCATTCTTCATAACGAAGGTGATGAGGCGAGCATACCTTTTGTGTCAGATGCTAGGGTAGTTTGGTCGACCCTTAACTCAGGTGTCGAAAGCCCTGCAGCTCCTCACGTACAGCGTGCGTGGGACGATGTTGGAGCTAATCGAGTCCAGAAGCAATTGTTGAGCGAGGCTGTGGGGGCGGATTTGGCAAGACTGAGGGCTGTATCGCGGTCAGAATCCGGGGCATGGTTGCACGCTCTTCCGTCTCCACACCTGGGCACCTTCTTGGACGATGACTCTTTGCGCGTGGCAGTAGGTCTCCGCTTGGGCTGCAAGGTGTGTGAACCACATACTTGCATCTGCGGTTCCGTAGTGGAGGCCGATGGCCACCATGCATTGAGTTGTCGTCGGTGTACAGGAAGGTTTCCGCGTCACCATGCCCTCAACGACATAGTCCGGAGAGCCTTTGTCTCGGCAAATATACCTTGCGTTCTGGAGCCACCGGGTCTCAGTAGGTCTGATGGCAAGAGGCCGGATGGTCTAACTCTGGTGCCGTGGAAGAATGGCAAGTGCCTGGTGTGGGATGCCACATGCGTCAGCACGGTTGCCGCCTGTCACCTGAGTCGCTCCATCCACTCCTCAGCGGCGGCTGCTGAGGACGCTGCGTGTCGGAAGCGTCAAAAATATGCGGCTTTGGAGGCACAATATCTTTTTGTGCCCATCGCTGTTGAAACTTTGGGCGCTTGGGGGACCGAGGCCAGGGTGTTGATTCGACAGATTGGCCAGCGGATAACGGAAAAGTGTGGTGACCCCCGCGCCAGCTGTTTCCTGGAGCAAAGATTGGCCATTGCTATTCAACGGAGTAATGCGGCCAGTGTTTTGGGGACCTTTGCTCCGGGAACAATTAGGGGCGGGTTGTTTGACTAATTTTATTTTTAGACATTATTGTATTGACTTTTCTTTATTGTATGTATGAATATTTCTCATGTAATCTTGAAAATGTATTATATGTAAAGTATATTGTATTAGTTGTATGTAATGATATCTAAGGCTTTTGCGATACATTGAAATTAAAAAGATTTAAATAATATAAGATATGCCTCAGAACTCTATACTAGGCCAGAAGGTTGTATTAGAGGGCTCTTCGCTCCATATATTAGTGTAGTTACTTATTATAATGTGACACATTTTTGTAATCATGACCATATCATAATAATTTATCAATATTGAAACATAAAATCTTAAATGTAATAATTATCATCATCATCTCAGCCGTAGGACGTCCACTGCTGAACATAAGCCTCCCCCAGACATTTCGAAAAGTACCGGTTGGAAGCAACCTGCATCCAACGTCGTCCTCCTACCTTTGTCAGGTCGTCAGTCCACCTTGTCGGTGAACATAAATGTGTGTGCGTGTGTGTGTGTGAGAATGTGTGAGTGAGCGTTTGTGTGAGGGTGTGTAACATACACACAGTATGCAGACATATATACTTCATCAGATTGTAACCGATTGTTTTCTTCACCGACAGTAAGTTGCGATAACAAAGTTTCATTATCAGAAAAGTGAACGATACTTTGGCTGATATAAATGCTTGGGCGGTTAGTAATACTTAGATTAGTAATACATAAAAAGTATGTTAAGATTTGATAAATATACCTAATAATGAGTCTAATTAAATTTTTAGTTACTAAACTACAAAGATAAATTATGTACAATGAAAAATATTACTATGACTTGTACAAGGAATAATTTGACGAAAGGAGTAGGCACTTAAGGAAAAGGGGATTTGGTACAAAACGTTGCAGTGTCAGCCTCCTCGGATACTTTGGTCTGTTAGAACTAAGTTAAATAGGTCATAAGTAGGTTCTAGCTCATAGAGTACGATCTGGTCACTATCCGTCAAGAAAATTTGGATTCCTCATGAGAAAAGTTGATTTCCCTAATTATGTAGTACACTAGATGATGTCACCTCTTGATGGATTGTACCAAGTACAACGCCGAGGGAGACTCCTTTATGAATAATTTAAGGTTAAATAGGTATAATACGGGTACTCTAATCAATATATTATCGGAGCCTAGTTGCGAAGCAGCCTGCGTGCTACTGGATATATAGGATGTTTGGTAGAGGGACCGACAAACCAAATGAGCGTGTTCGGGGGACCACTTGGAGAATACAAGTTGGCAAAAAAAAATCCCCGACCCCCCAATATGTTAAACTTTTTTTTGTGATTTTTCCCTTTTTCTCCGAAATTGTGCCTATTTACCACCATAACATTTGTAAAATCTGTTTTAGACCGGATGTTTTTAGTTGAATTTGGTCTCTAATACACCTTCAGGCCACGCAAAGCAAAATTGGATACAAAACAGAGCTAACTAACTGATTTAGTTAAAAAAAATTGGGGTGTCGGGGATTTTTTTGGCCAACTTGCATTCTCTAAGTGGGCCCCTGAACACGCTCATTTGGTTTGTCGGTCCCTCTACCAAACACCCTGTATTTATGCAGTAATGACTTCGTCTTTACGCATTAGTTTACTTGTAGTTTTATCGTAGTTATAATAATTAATGTAAAACCAGTTGAAAGAGTAGGGTACGATGGGACTGATATCAGTAAGTACCATACCTCGTACCATTTTGGGTAAAAGTCCCCAATTAGTCCAACTATCCCACTAATATTATAAAAGTGAAAGTTTGGATGGATGGATAAATGGATGTTTGTTACTCAATAACGGCAGAACGGCTGAACGGATCTGGATGAAATTTGGCACAGAGATAGATTAGGTATATTCTAGAATAGCACATAGGCTACTTTTCACAATCATCATCATTCATCACCACGCGGGCGAAAAAGCGTAATATTCTTGGGCACAGCATAGACAAAATAACAAGATCGTAATGATGACAGTTCTGTCAAAGTTAGTGTCGGTTTCTGATAGTTTAGTCAAAAGCACGCTATCATTTTGACAGTTCGATACACTAGATGTGCTCGATGAAATGCAGGTAACTCAAATAAAGTCAAGGGTGATGAAATGTAATGACATTATTTTCAATTATGATTAATTTTATATTTATATGTACGCAGGTATTGTATTTTATTATTAGTGTGTACTGATTGATTTACTAAGTATTTAAATTTACTAATTCTATTTATAGCAATTACGTTTTCCCAGGTAAATATTTTATGACATTTTGGTATATAGATAGTTATGGCCTTTGAAAAGATAATAAGCTACACAAAGTACTAATCCTACGCAGACGAAGTGGCGGGCACCAGCTTGTATAGAAAAAAATAATAATCATCGAACATTTATTTGAAATTTATAGAGAGAAAAATTCACAACCTCGGGATACGAACTCGCGTCTTCTGACTGAATTTTGTGTTTGGATGTGAATTTTTATCTGTATAAATTTCAATGTTTGAGATCGCTAAGCAGGTGTTAGTGATAAAAAAGTAATACTATATATTTTTTACAGGAAGTGCGGTATGCTACCTATGGTTTGTAATCGTCGTCATCACAGGCGCCATATTTCCGATAAAACTAGCAGTTCTGGAGCTTTACCTCTACCTCAAAGGAGAGTTTCAACAGCTGATGATGTATCCTCTGGTTTTCCCTTCACCTATAGATGAATATAAAATGCAGCCGTTTGTTTACACGCTTGTAACTGCACTGATGCTATACTACGAGACTTTTTCATGTTGTATGTATATAAGTTTTGTACCACTAGGGCCAGCGTTCATGTTGCATGCTTGTGGCCAATTGGAAATAATTAAGAAAAGAGCATTAAATTTGTACGTGAACTCTTCAGGCGAAGATACGAAAGAAAAGCTGATAGAGATTGTAAAACATCTGCAGTACATTTATACGTGAGTGATGTATTATTTACAATTCAGTTTATGTCCAGTGCTTCACTCCTATAGCTTCAATTCATACAAACGATGTATCTTTACATGTAGCTTTTGAAGTTTGTAACATATACCTTACTCTCTCCACATTGTTATGGTTCTATTAGTATGCTATCATATTTTATGTAAAAATGACCTTCATTTTCATCTATGTAGCCACTAAATACAATTGTATTTTACAAACTTTAAAATAGAAAGCTAATCTACTTATAGATAAATGTTGATTGCACAAAAAAATACACACATCAAAAAAGTTTGTGATCAATAGCATAAGCTGATATAATTTTTAAATTAAACTTAATCAACTATTTACTAAAAAAAAAAGGTTTATTACCAATATAATATAACTCCTCCCCTGGCTCGAACACATGTGGTTATCTTCCTGGGAATGCTGAGCATCAGGTTTCCGTCATTTTTTGGGGTAACCTGTCCCATTCATGATTAGCGGCTTCCCTGAGCTCTGGCACTGTCTGGGGACGTGGCTGACGGTTCCAAACAGCTCGCTTAAGAACATCCAACGCGTACTCTATCGGGACGTAACTGTAAAAGTTAGAAATACACACATTAAAAAAGTTTGTGATCACTTTAAAATATTTAACAGAAAACCTGAAATCCGTCAAATGAAACTTCGTAGTTCATTTTCGTGAGCATCCCCCCAGCTTTGGAATGATGCTGAAACCAGCTTTAGCTGATTTCTTTCCATCAAAAAATTTTAATATAGAAGGAACATCTCGTGTTCGTTACTAAGAAAAGGCTTTATATGAATTTATTTCCTATTTTTACATTTACAGATTTGTAGAGTACATCAACGATATTTTCAGAGTAATATATGAAATAACAATGAAAGGATCGACTATTCTTTTACCAATAACATCATACCAAGTTTTACAGGTAAGTGTCAGATTCTGCATTATATTTACATTTTTCAATCGAGCGATTGGTTAATCGCCTAGATTTTAAACATTTTATTTTAACACTGTTAAAACTAAACCACCTCCTTTTTTTTTTAAGTTCCAGATACAAGATTCTCTATCTCTTCTTTAAACTCCATATCGCTCGTCAAAAAGTTCTGAATCAAAGACTCTGCTGTTCCATATGGTTAAACAGCAGAGTTTCTAGCAGCAGGGTGTCTAGTGAGCAAGTTGCTCACGAGTTTCCATACGCACTTTTTCAACACACTGGCGAGGAAAAAACAAACATGTATTGCATAAATCGTTTAATTATTAAAACAATTGGTGAATGTACAATTTTCTAAACGATATTGGATTGTTTTTGATAGCAATTTCACAGTTTGTGTTACATTGGTACTTGCCACTTCTTTAGTACCTTCATATTATTATACTTCTTGTCAATGTTTGAGATCGCTAAAGCAGGCGTTAGTGCTTTAAAAAGTAATACTATAAAAACTATACATCTTGTGTTAAAAAAAAATTTAAAAAAAGTCGTACTACTCGAAAATTACTTAAGGATGGATAGCTTGGAACTTTTCCGATGATGCTCGAGTTTTGACTATGTTGTTTATTAATTGTTTTAAATTATTGATTTTCAAAAATAGTTATTTACAACAGTAGTAACAACTACACTCAAAACTACTATTTTTTGCATGTTGTCTTCCCTTATAATTGTAGTTACCATATTGTAAGAAACAGTGTACATTACATAGGGGTTCAAATAAATAAAATAAGATTTACTTGTACGAACGTAATGGTTATACCTTTTTTTAACTTGTGGGGAATTCACTTATACATTGCCGCCACAACTAAGCGCCAACTGCACCCATAGCAGCAAGCAGACCATACCGACTAAACAACCACACGGTGTTTCTCCGGGCGAATTGATGTCGGAGCAACGAGAACGCTTCTGCAATCGTTCGCGAACGTAATGGTTAGGTATATCTGCGTCAAGTTCTAGTTATACGACGTAAACTAGGAACAAAAACAGCGGGCTAGGAGCATGAGATATCGCACGTATAATGAGTCAGCTTTTATTCGTCATACTGAGATTTATTGTTACAACAGTTACTGTTTAAAGATCAACTTGAAATAATTTGCAGACAAGGTATGCCGCTAAGTAGCGAACGCTGCCACAGTCAAACGCAAACTGAATAAAATTATAAATAAAATGAACGGTAGTTGGTTCTCAACGTCCAATCAGCGAACAGCGCACGCTACCAGAGCTATAACAGAGATGGCGCCACTCTGCATTTCTAGTCCACCAAAACTAATCTAGGTGGCCCTTAACTAAATAATAACATCGGTTAAAACTATGCTCCTTAGATGCTCCTACATTTTTTTTGTGCAATTATATTTGGAATAGGGCAACACTTTCTACATCACTTTTAAATCGCTAAATCGTGTTATTTTTTGGCTGTAAAAATTTAACTTTTTGTCTTAAATTGTTAAGAATCTTGGATGTGATAATTAAAAGCCTTTTGGTATCCGGTTGAATTGTGAATTATCAAAAATACGAGTATTATCACTTCTTTACCTAAGTGTAAAATATACGGAACGAAAACTGTGACATTGGATCTTCGGTGGAGAAGACGCTGAGGTGGTATGTTGGTATTCCTTATCCCTCTCCTGCCCTTTCTTCTCTCCCTTCACAGAACCAACCAATAGAGCTGAGATAACCAGATCCTTCGCTGCAGGAATTTCTGTATGTCATATTTGCTAAGTACCTAAGTACCATTTCATTCAGACTTCTTTGTTTTTCTGTGAGCTATTGCAAGAGGTTTGAGAGGGAAGAACTGTCTTGCTTAATAAAGCTCCCTGTTATATAGGATAAATGTAGTTTAAATTTGTCCAGTTCCACAGACCCCCACAAACTCAACTTCCACTGCCTCGCAGTGGCCAGGTAATTTGATCTCGTTTACTACATGCCATCTGCCTGACTGTAACGAAATCACAAAATTAACTGACTAAAAAGCAGAGCAATTTCTTCAGGTAGGATCTGAGACGCTATCTTCTGGGCGGGAGAATACCATGCTCTTCATTGGTTGTGGGAGGACTACGTTAGACCACGTGTTCGCCTGCACCTTGGACTCGCGGAAATATTTCAGTGCACGAGGTTGCCGCCATGTTTGACTAGCGAAAGTGATGGTGTTTTGCTTTTATTTGTCGTATTATACTGACTTTTTCAGGAATCCATCATATATTCATTTCGGAAATTCACTAACCAATTATACTTAGGAGGCAAAAGATTATATTATTGATGATGCAAAAAAATAATTATATGAAATTATTCTGATTTTAAAATTATATTGAAGACTGTCACATCTGTTTCAGTCCTTCCACCATGGCGAACTAAGCGTGGAGTATCTTGGGTTCATATTCGCTGGTGCTGTCATCAGCAGTCTGCCTTGTTATTACAGCGATATGCTTATAGAAAAGGTAATAAATCGATTTCTGAACTATCACAAACACATAATAAGTAAATAGATTCTAAACCTTATCCATGATTCTAAGTACTTATCTAGGGAGTACCAACCCTTACAAAAACCCTCAAATATAAGAAATAAAAAATAATCTAATAATAATAATGTAATAAAAATAATAACGATGTAATTATTATTATAATCTAATAATAATAATAATCGCGATTACGTCACCATTCCTTATGATGACAACCTCATGCAAGCTAAGAAGGACAAGCTCAGCAAGTACCTTGACTTAGCTCACGAGGTGATCGCCATGTATGATTTTGACTGGACGATCACTGTTGAATAGTCTCTGCAGAAATAGGCCTCACAGTGAAAAGCCTCGACCAACACTATAAGAGGCTCTCACTAGACGGTTAGTCAAAGGCCAGGTAAGTACTTCTTGACACAGCACGTACCGTCAGGAGGTCCTTATTCTGCAACTCTAATCAGCGTTAGTATGGGTCATACCCCATTACCGGTGCCAAGCTAGGATTAGGTTTTTATAATGTTTTTATTTTTAATAGTTTATATTGATACTTAAATATTGTTAAATAGTAATACTAAACAAAAAATAATAATGTAAATTAATCTAACAATAATTAACAATCAAAAACAATAAGCAAAGATACCGTGTTATTGTAGAAACATAAGAATAGGTACATCGAGATGTAGCTTTATTCTTCCTGTACAAACATAGAGATTCCCTAAGGTGCCATGGTATTTACTTTGTTTGGGACAAAGGGTTAGCCTTCCGAATGTCGTATGATACGTTTATTGATTAAATCGGAATTTTATATGATTTTACAGGGCGATGATGTAAGACTAGCGATCTACTCCTGCGGCTGGGAGACAGTCTATGACCACGGGACTCGCACCACCATACTGCTGATGCTACAACGCGCGCTGCGGCCATGTTCCATACGTACTATGTTTCGCACTATGTGCCTGGACGCTCTCACTGACGTCAGTATAGCTGTGTTGATTTATAACTACTTAGTAGTACAAGTAGATGAAGCTAGACGACAGTGAGCTAACTGTTGTCTTGCTTCGTCTAAATATAAGTTATCAGCACATTGTTTCGGTTATGAGACAGCCTATTTTTTGTGCTCAAAAACAAAATCTAAAATGTAATCGTATTGTTGACAAAAACTCATTTGAATTCAGGCATTCACTATATAGTCGTACTATTATTTATGTAATACAGATGTGGTAATAGTTTTTACTAAGACGCGCGGCATACTCTTCAATCGTTCAATGATACTCGTAGTTACGAAATTATTCGCGCTACTTCGCGTTCTGATCTATACGCACTGTATGTAGACGCTCACTTAGTAGGTATTCATTCTTCTATAACAATGATATTATATTACTTGGCGTTACTATTGTAAACATCATTAACGCTCTAATGTTGCTGCTGTGTGGGGGCTGTCCCATCATGGCACAGGCACGACCACAGATTCTGTATGCGTACCTACTTTCACTCCGCTACTTATGCTGCTATTTTTTTCTGTTACTATTAACACAAACATGTTAACATCATCAACTATGAACTATGTGTCATATATACAGATAAAAGAATAGCATGTCTGTAATTTGGTTAATACATTTATAGTAAAAATCTTTCGATCTCTGACCAGCGCCAATATTTCTGTGATAAGCAGAAATATTGTGTTTCTTAGTCAATCCCTCCCTTGACATGCAAACCCTAGTGCGAAGGTATAATTGTATAAACGTTAATAAGTCAAACGTTTGCATATTCACGATATTATGATATGATAAATTATTTACTTTATTTATTTTATTTTCAGATGTTCCAGCAATCTTATGCTATATTAAACTTGATGAACGCAGCATGGGGATAATCAACTGCTAGATTAGATTTAGAACTAAAAATATAACACAGCTTCTAATTATACTTCAATTTAACATTTATGTTTTTAATAAGCATCTCTACACTTGTCATCATATTTTAAGCACATGAATTTATAGAATGTCAAAATTGTCAATGTTTATAGTTAAAAACGATTTTTATCATCTCCATGTAAAGCTTGTTTTTTTGGCGACATCGATAAGGCAAAGTAAGTATATATCTATAAATAGAACGTCTTCCCTACTGGTGTTATTCACGCAGGTATGGCGCGAGACGCGTGTAGGGATGTCAACATCGCCACAAAACAAGTGCACATCGCATCTAAGTTTTGTTGGTAGCATACCTACGCAACAGAAAACAATGACATTTAAAAACTGCCAATTCCGATCACTCTGCCGGCACTCATGTAGTAATTGCCGGCAAGAGTCCTCCGGCCCCACCCACCGCCTCTTCCAACTTTTATCACCTATTTATCGAGATGACGTTCTACTACTTACTCGAGTCCGTGCGGTCAGTACTTTGGTTAAGGCGCATCCCAGAGCAAATGACCTTAGAATCTGGTTATAGGCTTGTAGTCTCTACACAAAAAGTAGAATAGTGTCGCAAGCTACCGATCGTTAAATAATAACTTGTTTGCAAATGCAACTCGATGCAGTTGAAATAACGAGCAAAATCGTTTATTTACTTGGCATTACGATATTGATATGCTAACGATCCAAATGTTAAAGCTATTGACTGTCATGTAGAGAGATGAGTAGAGAGACTGCAGCCGTGCGATTCTCTAAGAGCAAACATCGTTGCAGATTTGACAACATCCGTGAAACAAATGAAGAGAATGTAAGAAATGTTGGAAAAGCAACCTTATGTACAAGGGCGATATCTCAAAGTATTTGACATCGGTGAGCTCGTCGACGAATCATTACAGAATCGCACAGCAGGCCATGGGCGGTAGTCGACACTCGTCTCTCGAACGAGGGTTTAAGAGGCGTCTGCCGACAGCAGCGCGAACTCTGCACATGGCAAAAATGTTCATCGATTTTTGTATATTTGTTTAAAAAATATATAATAATAGTAATAAATCAAATTTTTAAGGGGTAATGCGTTAGTGAACACCTTTTCAAAACAAGTTGTAGTTAATGTAGAAATCAGTGATTTTTCCAATTCCAGTCGTTTTTTAGACATTAAATTCTTAGATAATAAATACTTTTTTTTGTTCTTGATTTATCTGCGATCAGTCTTTTGACTTTGAGCAGGTGATTTGCAGGCAAGTAGTCATGTGGGAGTAGTACTCCATCGAGTGTCTCTACTTTTCAGTTGCATACTGAGCCCCAAAAAGTAGTTCGTATGTCCAGAAAGGATTTGGTACAACCTTGTATATCAGAAGCTTGTTATCTGTGCTTAGCACCGAGTTTCTTCCAAGCAACCAGTGTAGGTTTCGGTATCGGAGGTTAAGTTAGTTCTGTAGGTGTTTTCTCCAGGTGAGTCTACGATCCAGATACATTTCCAAATATTTCACTGTGTCCTTGTGTGGTAACATGTTTTACCTAGTTTAACGGGCAGACAGTTTCCTTGGCGAAAAGTGAATGTGGTTTGGGTAGATTTGGAGGCACTGGCTTTGTTTCTCTATTTTTGTGTCCACACTGCTATTTTATCCAGTCCATCTTGGATGAGCTGGGATGCTTTAGATAATAAATACTATAAGCGTGCAGTATGTAGAGAAAATATTGGAGATCAGCATGATATTTTTTTGGTTAATGAGCTTCAAATAACGCGATGATAGCTTCTAAACATCAGGCTCCATTTGCTATGGGATGCGCTTTAAGTGGGCATTTTATAACACATTTTTGTTAGAATTTAACTATTAAATATGCTTTGTATTGTTGTTTGTTCATAAATAAATATTTTGGCTTTACCAGATGCATATTAAATAATACGAATATTGAAACTTCAAATAAAAGATATAAATAAATTGATCCCATAAGACAGGTGAGGTATGTAACTAAAGGGAGGACTACGAATTAAGATGCTCTCCAGACCTGAACCTATAGGTAATTGTAATTTTATTAGATTAATGAAAAAAGTAGTTTAGACATTCAGTTTTCAATAAATGAATTCAATTCGGTAAAAGCATGTGTGTTGTGATGTGAGTAGTGTTTTATTGCCGATTCTAACTCACGTTTATTTGCGGTTAGTGTAATAATGTTGCAGTTCAAAATGTTAGAAGATAAAGTATAACCAACTGCAAAACGTCTCTTTTAGTTTGTAAAAGTAAGTTATTTCTTAGTCCTAATAATAATATAATAAAGAGGTAAAATTTGTTTGTTTGTTTGAATTAAATAGGCTCCAAAACTACTTAAGACGCGGTCGTATCCTGGTAATAGTAAAAAGCAGAATTTTTAAACACCTAATGTACGAAACAGATCGATAATATATTATGAAAAAAATACTATTGTTAGAAAACGAATAGGAAGAGTAATAACCGAATAGAATTCATAAATATAACTCACTTTCTGCAGAAAAAAATCCTGAGTAGGTCCACAAAAATAAACTTTCACGTCGAACTCTCAGAATTTTCAGCGATAACACTATATTTTTTTTAGGTAATACATTGCCAACGTATAGTACTAAAGTTATAACCAGCAGTTTTTTCGATTATGTTAGTATATATTGAAAAATATAAAGAAAACGTACAAAATTAACGAATTTTCGCATTACATCGTCCAATCTAACAAGCGATTTTCAACCTTAAGTAAAGCATCGTAAATTATTTTAAAATTGGGGTTGGACCGCGTCTTCACTGATTTGAATAAATAATTAGAATACTACATTATCCCTGATAAACATAGGCTATAGGTTATTCAAAAAAATTAAGGGGTCCGTATGAAAACTTCGATAATGTTTCTTTATAACCCAAGGCTTGAAAATACTACCAAAAAAGTCCTTATATCGCGTACGCTGCTGAAACTTTTGACAATAGAACAAATTGATATTCTACCTTTTTATAGAAGACGTCATGACAACAAAAATGTCTGCAATACCTTAATATCTGAGTTATAAAGTACACACACAGTACAAAGATAAAGTATTAAAGTATTTATTAACATAACTACTTTTTTCATTTGCATAATTGTTTCAACTGCGAAAACTATGTAAAATAGAGATAAAGTGAGAAATTGTATCAAAATAAGTATTTTCTTACGTTAAAATATACAATTGCTACGCCGGTACTAACTATGCCACATTATTCGTACCAGCCGCGCGATTCTCTAAGCGCAAAAATCGTTGTATCTTTGACAACATCCGTGAAACAAATGAGATGACAAGAAACGTTGGAAAAGCAATCTTATGTACAAGGGCGATATCTCATAAAGTATTTGACATAAGTGAGCTCGTTGATGAATCATTACAGAATCGCACGGCTTAGTATTTAATCCTAATAATTATGAATAAAGATTTCATTGTTTGTTTGTAATAATAACGCAAAACTACTTACGTTTCAAAAAAATCTTTCAGCATTAGAAACCTAAATTATCACTGAGTAACACAGGCTACATAATATTTTTAAAAGTTAGTAACCTGTATGGTAACTTCGATATTGTAACCCAAGGTGTGAACAAACCAAAAACATCCTTATGCTGCGAAAACTATTGACAAAAGAACAAAATGATGTACTGCAGTTTTATAGAAAACATCAACATTTACAACAAAGTGTGCGATAATATATGTCTTACTATTACAGTTTTGTCACAATAACTCCTTATTTATTTTTATATATGCAAATAGTGACGTTGAACAATCTCAATATGGTCTACCTCATGAATGAACTGTGGAAGTTATTGACAATAGAGCAAAGTGATGTAATACTATATTTTTATAGAAGACATCAACGTCTCTAAAAAAGTATACGGTACCATTTGTCTAATTATTACAGTTATGTCAAAATCATTATTTTTCCGTGTTTAAATATACAATATTAACGCTGGTACAAACTAGGCCACATTATTCGTACTTTGGTGTTAATCCTTATGTACTCTAAAAATAAAGAAGAAAAATTGTATAGTTTGATTGTAACGGATAAACGAAAAAGCTACAAGACCGGTTCAAAAAATGATAACACCAGTAGAAAGCTACATTATGCCTGAGTAACGTACGCTATATTTGATGCATCATCATCATCGTCGTCATCACCGCGCGGGTGAAACCGCAGAGCGCAGCTATTAGTATCTCTCTCTCTCTCTCTCTCTCTCTAACAATGATGTATCAAACATCATTCAACAATGATGTATCAAACACACAAATATAATATTATAATGCCTTTAAGACGCTGTTCAGCTCAGCGCTTGGCTACGTTCGTTTTCCTTTACTTGAAATCAAGCAAATGCATGGCGTAAAAACGTACAAAAATCATAAAAAATGATGTGCACTCCTAAATAAATAAAAAAAATACATCAATGTTTGTGTATTCAAAATTACTATTTTATGATAATGAGCTTCATAACGAATACAATAGTCGAATAAAGAGAAAAACTGCTTTAAACATTGCTATAAAGGTCAAATTAAGTGGTTTGATTTTTTTTATTGTACTCTTGTATGATAATTAGTTTTAATTCCGTCAATGTGTATGAAGTCTAAGAAATGTCATATTATTTTTTGTAGTTTAAATTAAATCGCTGCTTAAGAGATAAACTGCTTTAAAAACCTTCATTTTTATCGACATCGTTTTATGACAGCACCTTAGAGGTCAAAACCGCCTGTAAGGTTTCAGGTTAATACATACATCGATAGGGCGTAACCAGAAGCGGACTGAAACAGCGGTAACATAGTCAACATTTTAATGATCTAGGGGTGAAAGAGGACTACAACGTACTGAAATGTGTTTATTATGCCGTTTGACTGCTAAAAATTATGAAAGTTATGAAAATCACCCTGCGAAATAGGACTTATCATTCCATAAGTGTTCAATTATAAATGATAAGCTGTACAATGTATTTATTCGATTGAAAATAAATACCTGAACCTTTAGTTTTTCGCACCATTTTGTTGTCATGTCCACGTGTTATGTCCCGCAGTCATGTAGACGTAATTGAATTCTAATGAACAGTTTATCATCATTTAATGACACACTACATAATAACGTCACCAGGTAGAGGTGCGTTAGTCAGATAAATGTTAATACCAAAAGTACTTGTACTTTACCCGCTTTAGATAAATAGTATAAAACAAGTGAGTAATTTTGATCTAGTGCAATCTAAACTATTACCAAGTCTCAAGCCAAGGTTGATTTTACCGGCTGCATATTCTCAGGAATGAGATGTCAGACCCCCAGCAAACAGTGCTGGTATTACAGAATAATAATCTTAAAGACAGTCTGCCATGAATAAGATGTGTTTGGGCAGTCTGAGTTCTATCTATAATTAATTTTACCTATTTTGGTAATAGATAATTTATGTCACCGCCATCCCAAATTCTGTTTTTCACACTACTTTGTATTTTTTTATACCAAACAGGCCTCTAAGTATTGGCTACCACTTATGTCTTTGTAAAGGACCGTATGAAATCCATGATAAAAATTAAATAAAGAAAATAATAAAAATACCACAGGGGCGGGCGGCGAGCCGTCGGTGAGTGGCGACACCGCGGATCCTGATTCTCCTTGGGCCTAAAAGAGACCCCTGACCCCTGCCTTGCCTTAATTGGCCGTTTGGGTGTGCAGACGCAAGAACAAGTAACAAAAAGCTCCAAGGGTGGAAGTGTTAAAGGGCATAACGCCGGTAGTAGCGCTCTAGTGATACCACAGCTTACCTCTCGACACCCTTTAGCCATCCACACCAACGTTGCCCCTTTTGTCACCATTGATGGTAGCCCATATGGGGGGCCCGTTTAGTGGGTGTCACAAGTCACCACCTGCCTAAATATTTTGAAATGAGACTGAAATTGGCAGGTGCCGTAGTCTTATCCATTACCCACTATTCTCCCTTATCACTAATAAGTTCATAACAATAGCTTTGCCAATTATTCCCATTATTGTAATAGATACACTATCCATACAAAATGTTTCTGTTTTTATACTACTTTGTATTTTTTAAACCAAACAGGCCGCCAAGTGCTGGCAACAGCCCAACTTATGCCTTTGTAAAGGACCGGATGAAATCCGTGTTTTTTTTCATAAAAGAAATAATAATATTAATACCGCAGGGGCGGCTTTGTGGCGAGCCGTCGGTGAGTGGCGACACCGTGGACCCTGACTCTCTCTGGGGCTAAATGAGACCCCTGAACACCGGCTTGCCTTAATTGGCCGTTTGGGTGTGCAGACGCAAGAACAAGTAACAAAAAGTACCAAGGGTGGAAGTGTTAAAGGGCATAACGCCGGTAGTAGCGCTCTAGTGAAACCGCAGCTCACCGCTCGACACCCTTTAGCCATCCACACCAACGTTGCCCCTTTTGTCACCATTGATGGTGGCCCATATGGGGGGCCCGTTTAGTGGGTAGCAAGTCACCACCTGCCTAAATATTTTGAAATGAGACTGAAATTGGCAGGTGCCGTAATCTCATCCATATACATTTATTTTCCTTACAGTATAAGTAATGTATAATAAGTTCATATCAATGGCTCATTTTTGTAATAGATAATCCATGTCACTGTCATCCTTAATTCTGTTTTTATACTACTTTTTATTTGTTATACCAAATAGGCCTCTAAGTGTTGTCTACAGCCCCACTTATGCCTTGGTATAGGACCGGATGAAATCCGTGATACAATTGAAATAAAACACATAATAATAACATTTTTTTTATAATAATAACATTAATTATTACATAATCTACATACACGCCTTGTCAGCCAGGCAGGCCTCCAGTGCACCAACATGTATGTATATCCGCAAAATCTATACGTAACTAAATGTTACTTATTATATAAATTTTACATCTTAAATAAACATAATCAGCTAACCATGTTAGAAATATTCAAATTATCAACGGGATAATTACCATGTATATTATCTATGAGTTTCCGATATTTCGGCACTGTTGCAAGCACCAGGATCACGTATGAACTGAGGAATTGCGGGTGTGTGAATCTTTACGAGCATATGAAGCGGTCCACCCTCTTCCGTACTCGTTTGTTATGCGAGGCACCACTACTATTGTTCGCACTGTTAGTTTTTGTATTATCCCGACACACAACACTAACCGTATCAGCTCGAACTTTGAAACTATTACTGTTTTTGTTTTTAAACAATCGTACCATTGGATTCCAGATATTCCACAGTTGAAAACCACCCTCACGATTGAAGTTTTTGAACTTCCTGATTTCAATCGCTTCTCTGATGAGTCAAAGTCTTGGTATGTAGTGGCGTTCTGACGAAAGTATCTGTGGGTTATGCAACTCAATCCAATGGTTCGTACCTGAGTCCAGGGTATGTTGAGCGATGGCAGATTTTTGCGAGTCAACTAAGTACCGATGTTTTGCATCTAGTATATCTCTCATATCTCCAAAACAAGAGTAAAAATTTGGTATTAGTTTACTTACAGTTTAAGGTCATGGATAGATCAGAGATGGAGATAAATTTCGATAAAGTATATGTCTATGCCGTCAACGCTATGAAAATATGCCGCTCTCATCCAGAAATACCTCGAGACAAGAAATGGCTACTACAATTTTGTATCATGCTTGGATTCTATACTTTAGAATATTTGATTATGTCTTACAACGTAGTCCTTGCGGTACTATCTGGTGATTATTCTGATGCATGCCGAAATGGCATAATGAGTATTGTGTACATGTTCACGACGTTCCAGTATTCTAATCTAATAGTGAAGCAAGATACTATAATGAAAATAATAAATATGATGAAGGATGATTTCAAGAAGAATCTACCAGATGATGAAAAATTGATAATGCTAGAATATGCAAAGAAAGGTAAGTGGTAAAGAGAATAAGGAATATACCTAATTGATAATAGGTAAAAAATACAACAGAGACAGTAGAATATAAGAGCTTCTGTTTACTATCTGACCTGCCCGTGGCTAAATACTTGTTCTTGTTAATACTATACTTGTTCTTGTTCAAAGTGGGGGCGATAAGTCCTGCACTGACGTCCCGCTTGGGGTGTATTGTGCATTTCCCCCGTCAGCCTCTACCAGAGCCATTCCAACTCCTTTATATAACGGAGTATGGCCCTGGATCGCCAGCACAACTGCTTCAGTGAATATAAGAGCTTCTGTTTACTATCTGACCTGCCCGTGGCTAAATACTTGTTCTTGTTAATACTATACTTGTTCTTGTTCAAAGTGGGGGCGATAAGTCCTGCACTGACGTCCCGCTTGGGGTGTATTGTGCATTTCCCCCGCCAGCCTCTACCCGAGCCATCCCAACTCCTTTATATAACGGAGCATACTCCGTTATATAAAGGAGTTGGGATGGCTCGGTTGATGATTAGTTATCCAGGGCCATAGCCCTGGATCGCCAGCACAACTGCTTCAGTGAATATAAGAGCTTCTGTTTACTATCTGACCTGCCCGTGGCTTCGCTCCTATGACCTATTAGATACAAAGTCACAAAAAAAATTGGGTAAATTTAATATATATAATTTTAAGACATATTGGTATTGAATTCTTTATTGTAGATATTGATATTTTCTATAAAACTACAGCACCTACATTACTTTGCTCTATTGTCAATAGTTTCCGCAACGTACGCGGTATAAGGTTTTTTTTGGTATTTATTTCACACCTTTGGTTACATTATCGAAGTTTTCATACGGAGCCCTAACTTTTTTAATTATTATATAGCCTATGTTACCAGTGATAATAAAGATTTCTAACGGCAAAAAAATTTTTGAAATCGGTTTAGTCGTTTTTATGTTTATTCGTTACATACAAAATTCATAAATACAAAAATACGAATATTTCCTCTTTAAAATATTAGTATAGATTAGTAAATTTAGGAATTTAGACCTTGAAGAACCCCTTTTCCATGCTCTTCACCAGACCCTCAAGAGTTCAAAGCTAGAAGCGTCACCTCCAACGTTTACCTATAAAGTCAAACCTTTATGGCTCTGGCTGTTTTTATCACTGAGATCTAGTTGATTGTCCCTGGTCATCAGCCTGTCTATTAATTTTCTGGCCTAGTAGCATCTCAAAATATACGTACTTTATTAAAACTTGATCCCAATAGCCGTATCCATCACCGTGATCCAATGATGCGATTAACATGAAAAAGTGTTGACTTCTCAAAAACTCAAGCTCGTAAGAGTTCATACTTGGAAGCGTCGCCTAAATACGTTATTCATATACAGGTTTTTTTAAGTCAGCCGTCTTTGGTAGCTAGGTATACTCACGCACTCTAGTTGATTCTGCTGCGTCAAAAAAAACCAACCATAAATTTATCATTTGCTGTAGGTAAAATAAAGTTATATGCTCGAGCCGTGTCCATCCATAGATCCGCCCATCATTGTTCCTCAAAAGCTTTAACTTTCACATATTGTGGTAATTTTTGTAAAGTAAAATTTTAGCTGTATACCATAGAACAGTTATTATTATTAACCGGCTACGTACTCACGTTAGGGATCGAATATTGAATAGGTACGTCGACTGGTGTTTCAAGTATGTCAGATTTTCATCTTCAGGACTACTGCGCAGTGATGTATGCGGGCTCCCAGCAGGCACTATATACATACTATATATAGATCTATAATGTGTCCCAAAGGTAAAAACGGTATTCCATATAAGATCAGACTTGTGCTTGAATCTGTCCAGATTGAGCAACTGTCGTGGTGTAAGACTGCCTTACCATAGCAGGGATCGTTAGCTTATTTGCGGCCAGCTGAGTTTTTGACTTTATGTAAGATCCAAAGAAAATATGAAGAAACTCGAGTTCAATCTAGAAACAGCTCTCTGCAAATAGATTTTCCCGAATTCAGGATACCAATATCATGTTGAAATATCCTCACGACGTAGGTATCTACGGTGAGATATTCGGTGCTAAACATATTTGTTGTAGATGCCTGCAAGTTTTCAAGAAGTACTTAATCCAAGATATGACAGCAACCAATTTCTAGAGAGCTGTAACGATTTAACAAAAACCTTTTTTCCAAAAAATGTAACCAACTTCGTCGGTACCATGTGCACAATATTGTGATAATAGGTACTTTTGAACTATTATGGGCACCAAGTTCAACAAATTATTTCACACTTTTTGGTGTTAAGTACAGTCGTACATTTTTGTAAAAATATTTTTTTCACTTTTTTAAGTAACCCTGCTACTTATGGGTTACACCGTCAATGATGTTATCATCGAGATTGTCAGGCAAAACACTATTCAGTAATTGAAGTGTAAATCAAAACTACTTCACCGAATTTGATGAAATTTAAATGGGACTATGTGTGTAAACCCCCCAAAATATGTTTCATGACAAGAGCCGATTTGCCTATCGGGCATGAAGATTCAATAGGTGTAATCAAAACCTTAACCAGCCCCTCAACGGTAGACACTGGTGCTTTACCTCCACCCTGGATAACAGCGGAATATATTCGAAAATTCAGGCCAACCTGCCTCACCAACGAAGTAGACAGAATACGAATAGACCCTGGGAGCCGGTGTCCAGAACTGCACAGATAACAACAGCGAACTCGATGGTCCCGAGGCCTGGTTGAAGGCTGCTGGTAGGAGAACGGTCTAAATCGAGGAGGCTGTGTCTACTGAAAGAGTGCAAATTTCCAATTACCTGGCGATTAGGTGGCGATCGATCGCTTCACCCAGGCCTTGACATTTCAAAGCGGTTTTCACTTTTTATCACACGCACCTTTTCATCTATAGGGAGCAGACTTAGGTCTGGTACCTAAATACTGGCCTAGATATTATAAAATCATTTAGTGATGTATTTATTTTTTTCAGGGGGCAAAGTGTGCTTTCAATACTTTATGCTACTCTCCATCTCCGGCATACTGTTCCCGATGAAACTTTTATTTCTGGAGCTTTACCTCTATATTAAAGGAGAGTTTGAACTGCGGATGATGTATGACGCGGTTTTCCCTTCACCTATAGAAGAGTATAAAATGCAGCCATTTGTATACACAATTTCTACTTTGCTGCAGCTTTATTACGACATTGTTTCAGTTGTAGTATATACAGGTTTTGTACCTCTCGGGCCATCCTTCATGTTGCATGCTTGTGGTCAATTGGAAAATGTTAAGAACAGAGCAACACGACTATACGCGAACACTTCGAGAGAAGATACGAAAGCAAAGTTGATAGAGATTGTAAAACAGCTGCAGTACATTTACGAGTAAGTGAATTACTTACTTACTACGCCTATAGAAGCTAGAGAATTCCTCACACGTACAAATAGATTTGAATGGTTTTCTTTCGCCATAATCCTATTTCGGTCCACTATAAATAGGCAGTTAACATAATCAGCAAACCTTGAAACTCTCAAAATAGTTTATCTCTGATTGACCCAAACCGCTTTAACTTACTGTGGCACGGTATTGGGAGGTGCGTGCTTTGCCACCATACTAATACTAGAATGAGCGCAGACCCATCTCGAAAAACTTGTTCAAAAAATCTTGAAGATCTGTTCTCGAATATTTATCAGCCTCACAATTTTGCAGATCATTATTATAACACATGAAGTTGGCATTTTATATTGATAAAGGATTTTCGTGGAAATAGTAAAAATGTTTAAACTGACATGGTCAGTAATGCAAGAATTAAGTTTAGAAACGGTATATTTTCCATGTATTGTATTCTCGATATTTCGGCACAGTTGCATGCACCATGTTCACGAGTAAACTGAAGTATCTGTGGGTAGGTGTTGTAATGAGCAGATGAATCAGTCTACCCTCTTTCATTCAAGTTTCTTGCGTTCCGTTTTATTACTACTGCCACAAAATTAACTCTAAACTTGGGTCTAAACGTGGTAAACTTGGGTCTTGACACACATAACTCACAGTATGTGCTTGCGAGATTTTTTCAGAACTTCTTCGGCAAAGATGAACTATTGGACTCCAGGTTTTCGACAGTTGAAACCCATCCTCTCTATTAAAACTCCTAAATGTAGTAATTTCAATGGCCTCCCTTACCAATCTAGATATACAGGGTTATTGGTAATTAGACCGGATCCTTTTAAGGGGTGGTAGGGAATGCCATTTGCAACAATATGACTGTACATTGTGATATCCGGAAATGAATCATTTCTGTGATATTCTTTTTTTTTATTTTTTTTTGGAAAATCCAGTTTTACTACTTTAAAATTCAATAAAAAAAAAAGTAATCAACCGATTTCAATTCTGTTCGCAGTTTTAGAGAAACCTTGTTAGAGCTCTTAATAATAAACAATAATATCGTACTTATGTAGATCCATCCAAAAACTAGAGGCTTTTTCATAATTTTTATTTGATAATTTTTGTAAGATGCTTTACAAAAACCTTTATTTTCTCTACAAAAACGATAGTAAATTAAGTCTGCATTTTATTTAAAAAACATCTACAAGTCTTTAGCTATCCAACGAGGTAAAAAAATTAGCACTTTATTGCACAATTGCAGAAATAATGCGATAACAAAGACTCAGGTAGAGACATTCCGAGAAATGGTTTTAGACAACGGTATCTATGTTGAATGCGCCGTCTCCCTCTCGCTTATGTTTGTTGAACGAGCAATGAGAACCCAGTTTGCTCAAGCGCATCGTACTGTTCAGACGCTCTTTGGCAACCCTTTATTACGATTAAATTTCGACCTTGATAACGTTATTGGACTTGTGTAACTTCTTTTTCTGTGATTCGGCTAGTGAACTGGACTTTTTGATTGATTGCTTACCCGACGACTTGGCTTGTAGTAAAGGATCTGATCATGACTGCGGAATCCCACGACCATCTACCTCGGCTTCGAGAGTTCACAAACGAAGAGTATGCGGACATACTGTTTTGCTATGGTTTTGCCAACGGCGTCGCTACACATGCTCGAACGGAGTATCAGTCTCGATTTCCACAGCGCCGTTTACCCCATGTGAATGTATTTGACGGAGTGTACCGGCGACTACGAGAAACTGGTCAAGTTCAAAGACGACAAAGTGATGCTGGACGATCTCGTATTTATCATTCGGATGAAGAGGAACAGATAATTCGCATGTTTGAGCAAGATCCTACGACTTCAACAAACATCATTGCACGACGTCTTGGCATGTCGCAATGGAAAGTATGGAACACAGTGCACCGCTCAAGACTCTACCCGTATCATTTGACTCCGGTACAAGTTATCCAAGACGGAGATCCTGCACGTAGAGTCGAATTTTGCAGATTCATGTTGAACACCGATATGGAAGATGCCAATTTTTTATTAAAAATCTTATGGACCGACGAATCCAAATTTGATCAGGATGGAATATCAAATTATCATAATATTCATTATTGGGCCCCGAAAGATGACGGTAACCCAAACAAGAAAAGATTACAAGGATCACAAAGAAGGTTATCCGTTAATGTGTGGATGGGCATTATTAAGAATGAATTGATCGGCCCTTTCTTTCTGCCCAACAACCTCAATGGTGAAGCGTATGAATTTTTTTTGAGAAACGAACTTTATGAGCTACTCAGTGAAGTACCCCTTGAAACCCGCAGAAACATGATTTACCAACATGATGGTTGCCCCGCACATTTTAGTTTGAGCGTCCGTGAGAGGCTCAATCGTCAGTATCCCAATAAGTGGATTGGCAGAGGAGGACCCATTCCGTGGCCGGCCAGAAGTCCCGACTTGACTCCCGTCGACTATTACGTATGGGGTCACATGAAAAGCTTGGTGTACGACGATACTCTTGGACCTGTGGCAACCATCGAAGAACTGAAACAGCGCATAATAAATGCAGCAGAAAAAATGAAAATTAATTTAAATACAAGTGTTGTTAAAAGCAATTTACGCAGACGTATGCGTCTCTGCATTCAAAATTCTGGCTCACATTTTGAGAACGAACTGTAAAAATAATAAATACAGACTAATTACATCTACTCTTTTATTTCTTTAAAAGAAATTAAGTTACCTTAAGAAAGTATTTCTTCCATAGCTACTTCTCATGGACTATTCTCATTCCTTTCTCGGCCTTTTGTAATCGCATTATTTCTGCAACTGTGTAATAAAGTGCTAATTTTTTTACCTCGTTGGATAGCTAAAGACTTGTAGATGTTTTTTAAATAAAATGCAGACTTAATTTACTATCGTTTTTGTAGAGAAAATAAAGGTTTTTGTAAAGCATCTTACAAAAATTATCAAATAAAAATTATGAAAAAGCCTCTAGTTTTTGGATGGATCTACATAAGTACGATATTATTGTTTATTATTAAGAGCTCTAACAAGGTTTCTCTAAAACTGCGAACAGAATTGAAATCGGTTGATTACTTTTTTTTTTTTTGAATTTTAAAGTAGTAAAACTGGATTTTCCAAAAAAAAATAAAAAAAAAGAATATCACAGAAATGATTCATTTCCGGATATCACAATGTACAGTCATATTGTTGCAAATGGCATTCCCTACCACCCCTTAAAAGGATCCGGTCTAATTACCAATAACCCTGTATAGCGGCATTCTGTCGAGATTATCTGAAGGTTATGTGACTCAATCCAGTGATTCGATTCCGGTTCCAAAAGGTGTTTTGCAATGGCCGATTTTTGAGGGTCATTGTATTTCACGGCCCTAATGTGCTCTCTAATTGAGAATCAAACGAACAAACCTGTGATGTTTGATATCTAATTATACGAGTCTCTCGACCGAAGATGATGTACGTTAACATGCAGCAGCACGCCAGATTATGCTGTCCTTATCACACTTTTAGATTTATTTTATACCTAAAAATCAAATAATGGCAACTTATTTGACCACAAAACACCTAGTTTTTCCTCCCGCCATCACCGCCGCCATGTTATCGGTTCCTGTTCTGTCGGCCATCATTTTTCAGAGCCCTATTTTTTCGATAGGTCATGGGACTCTAAAAGAAGCTAGGGTGGGTGGGAGTGTCATCATCTTCGGTCGAGAGACTCGTATAATTAGATATCAAACATCACAGGTTTGTTCGTTTGATTCTCAATTATACATCGTATCTCTCCCGAAGATGATGTACGTTAACATGCAGATGTTTAGAGCATCGAAAAAATAAAATAATAGCTGGTGATCAACAAAATGTATATTTTCTGAAATGTATTAAATTAGTAATTACTATGTATGTATAATAGTATATATAATCTTATATATAGTATGTATAATCTTAGTTTCTAAATAATGAATCTATAAATTCATTTTGAGAGGATTTAGTTAGGTTTTTATTGTAGTATTTCAGAAATACATTAGAAGATTCGGACCAGCCCGCTGCTTTCCGGATAACTTCAAGGTTGACGCCTGCTCTGTGAGCAGCTGAGGTCGACGCGTGACGCGTACTATGAGCACCGTATAAACTAGTATCAATTCCGCTATTTTTCATGATTAGTTTAACCCAATGAGACAGCGTCTGCGAAACTACCCTTTTGTGCGGTTTTTGATAGCTGATAAAAAGCAATTCCTCTTGACCCCGTAAGGAAGAAGTTCTATCCATATAAGATTTGAGACAGTGTGCTGGACATATTTTAAGTATTTTCTTTAATATATGGTAGCACAATTAATGGATGAAATGTATTTGGCCTTGAGGTTTTTATAAGGTCATCAATTTTTATATGTATTGTATCTAATTCAACTGAGATATTTCTAATTTTAATCAAACTAAGCGTTTGCATTCTTTGTGCCAATGCTAATGCTAGAAGTGTTATTAATTTGTGAGATAAATCTTTCAATGCAATCGAATCATGGGGAGAATAATTATTTAA
Source organism: Selenia dentaria (assembly GCA_917880725.1). Lineage (NCBI taxonomy): Eukaryota > Metazoa > Arthropoda > Insecta > Lepidoptera > Geometridae > Selenia > Selenia dentaria. The sequence goes on along the minus strand of OU862901.1, from coordinate 5,426,756 downwards.
GTAATTCAATACTAAATTGGGGTCCCAAGTGGTATCGTACTTTGGCGCTGGAGGTTTTAGACGATAAACGCCTTTAAAAAATCTTTTAATGGCATCATTACAGGTAACATCCTGGCCTAATAGTATGGATAATGCTGATCGATGTGTATTCAGTGTACTGTAACTCGCACCTGTATTAAATTTTTCTGTCATATATTCCATCACCTGTGTAGTATTTGAATCACAATAACTTATACCCTTGTCTTTGCAATATTGCCACCATGATCTTAGTGACGTATTATATTGACTAATTGTATTGGCAGAGAATGAAGCTAACACTATATCAAGAGATGCAATAGGAACTCCGTGCTTTAGAAGCGATTGCCGGATAATTTCCCTGCCATCAGGGTTAGATCCGCGTGGAGGGGATGCTGCTCTCTGAAAGGAGAGATAAGTAGATTTTGATTAGGTTGAAAATATAGCACTTCCGAAGCAAGTAATGTAATCCACATCGGATACCACGGTTGAGTGGGCCAGTATGGTACTACTAAAATTCTTTCAGCTTTGTCACATTTAATCTTGCACAATACTTTAGAAATTAAGCTAAAGGGTGGGAAAGTGTAAAATTGTATTTCCAGTTAAATGTAAATGCGTCAATGATTTCCGAATTCGGATCTAACTTCCATGAAGCGTAACGACGACATTTACGATTTTGGATACTAGCAAATAAGTCAAACTCAGGTGTACCAAATGAAGCTTTTATCTGATGAAAAGCGTAATCTGCTAGTTCCCATTCTGTGTCGCTATTAAAATGTTTGCGAGACTCGAAATCTGCAACTACGTTTATGTGTGATTGAATATATGATGCAAAAATGTGTATCCTACGTTTTTCACACCATTGCCATATATCACGCGCAATTTTATTGAGGTGCGGGAATTGAATACCACCCATTTTATTTATATATGCAATAGCTGTGGTATTATCTACTCTTAGTAGTATATCACAATCACTAACTCGTGATGCAAAAACTTGGAGACCATAAAAGGCTGCAAGTAACTCCAGACTGTTTATATGTAATAATAGCTGGGAATGTGTCTAGTGTCCGTGTGCTGTTTCGTTGTTACAAGCTGCACCCCAACCTGTATTTGATGCATCACTAAAAATTTCTAGTAAATATTTTTTATTCTCAAAAGAGGTATTTGAGGAATCGATGTGATTCCTCCACCATATGAAATCCTCTTTTAAATGTTTCGATAGGTTCATAATTTTACTATAATTATTAGAGTTATTATTAAGAGCTAAGAATTTCTCTCTTTCGAACATTTTAGTATACACCCATCCATAATTGACGACGGGGCACGCTGACGTCAATAAGCCAACATAACTAGCGAACGTTCTAATTGTACAGTTTTCTGTGTTCATTAATTTATCTGTAAATAGTTTTATCCGTGCTTTTTTATCATCTGGTAACGTTAAACTCATGTTCGTAGAATCGAAAGTAAAACCTAAGAATGTACATGTTTTCTTTGGGTAAAATTGACTTTTATGTTCATTGATCAAAAACCCTAGTTTAGAAAGTAAATCTTTTGTGTTAACTAGGTTATCAAGACAGTTCTTAAATGAACTTCCAATACACAAAAAGTCGTCTAGGAAATTTACAGATAAATGACCTAATGAACGTAAGTGGTGCAGGACAGGTTTTAATAATTTTGTAAATACATAAGGCGCTGTACAGAGACCAAACGTTAATACGTTAAACTCAAATAATAGGTTCGTGTACTTTTTAGAATTCCAAGTGAAACGGAGGTAGATTCTGTCGCTTTTTGCAACTGGCAGTAAAAAATAAGCGTCTTTGATGTCCAATGTAGTCATGTAGTAGTTTTATCTATTAATTTTAATGCCGTACGATAATCCTCCATTTTGAAATGACTTACATGAACATATCTATTTAATTGTTTTAAATTAAGAATAAACCTATGTTTTCCATTAGGCTTAGGGACTGTAAAAATTGGCGAGATAAATTGATTTGCACAAGGGACGCATGTGGAAATATAACCTGATACTAACATGTCCGTAATACATTCATCAATTATGTCAGCTTCTTTACATGTATATGACCTATTTGTTGTACATATCTGATGTGGTTGACAATAAAAAGGAATTTGGTAACCTTCCACCCAAGATAATATGGTTTCGTCATTAGTGATGCGACGCCATTCATGTAAAAAATACTGAAGTCTGCCAGCAATCGGTAAAGATGAATCCAAGTTATGTACCTGTGATGAAGCAGTTAGCGCCGACTCGTTTGTTGCGGGTAAGACCTCGCCCTCGAGCGAGCTGTCGCTGGCGGCGCGGGCGCACGACGGTAATCGCGTGACGTCGCGGGTGCCGACGGCAGTGGCCGCCGATACTGGTTCGGGTACACTCGCGGCTCGGCAGCCCGCGGTGTCCCCCGTGCGTTTAAAGCCCCTGGGTTAAGAGCAGAACTGTTCGGCGCGCGTGGCTGATTAAATTTAGCCCTATTGTATCTCAACTCTGAAGCGGACGCTGATATGGCCTTAGATGATTTCAGGTGTTCCGATAAATTTGATCCAAACAAATGTTGGTCTATTATAGTATTTTTTATGACTTCTCGCTTCTGTTTGCTGATAGAATTGATGATGGCGAATCGTCTTGAAAGGGATTCTCTATGGTGTGTATCACATAACAGCCGCCCCACATCACTCAGCGTCTTTATAATCTCTTGTGGTACACTATTTCGTGCTAATGTCAAGTTTAGGGCTTTTCCGATTGCAGAGATACAACTCGCCATTTGATTTTGCTTTTGTTCACTATAAGAGTCCCTTTTGATGTTAATATCACATAGTGCTGATTTTATCTCCGGGTTAAGAATGGGCGCTTTCATGAATATACAATTTTCCGCCGGTAGATATTTATTTAATAAATCTTGTTTTTCTTCTTTCTGTAGCCCATTTCTTAGAATGTGTTGCCATCGTGTGGCCAAGTCTTTATGTAGGTTTTCGCCATAGGATTGGGTTTTTGTTGGGTCTGAGCCCAATAATTGCAGAATGTCTGGGTCCAGCTCGTCAGAATCGAGCTCATTACCTGTGGGTATCCCTTGTGGGATCTCATCTGAAACGACGGGAAAAATATATATTGAGTGAGGTATAGATTACAGATAATCTACTTTATTCTCAATTTATTATAAAAAGTGGGTAGGTTATATTTTTATCCACACGCAATATATGTCGGAATAATATGCCATAATGAAGCGAATTTGTAACCACACACGATATACGTCGGGATAGTTACATTTCCACACACAATATATGCCGGGAATCTCGCAACAATAAGGCACAATTAACCATGACGGGTAGTAAAAATATTACTTTGTTCAATATTTTCACATGAAATTTACCTTGAACTTCTTGATCACTGGCAGTGGGTTCCAAATCCATGTCGTATGAACACACGGAAGGTAGCCTCCTTCCTTCCTCAGAGGAATCTTCGGATGACGAAGAGATTATTCTTCTCCTGGGTTTAACCAACTTTTTCACTTTTTTCAGCACTCGATCGACGATATCCCGTTCGTCCCTATCTGACCGCTTTCTTTTTCCCATTTTTGTTGGAAGAGGAGCCTAGATTTGTCTTTACTTTTTTATGCATGTGACTCGGACAACACAAAATCACGTAATGATGGCCGACAGAACAGGAACCGACAACATGGCGGCGGTGATGGCGGGAGGAAAAACTAGGTGTTTTGTGGTCAAATAAGTTGCCATTATTTGATTTTTAGGTATAAAATAAATCTAAAAGTGTGATAAGGACAGCATAATCTGGCGTGCTGCTGCATGTTAACGTACATCATCTTCGGGAGAGATACGATATATAATTCGACAGGCAACAGTTCGTTTGATCTGACCGATATACGACTTGCAACAACTGCAGTCTACTTTATAAACGCTAAGTTTTTCCAAGGGAAAGTTGTCTTTCGACGAACGCAGCATTTGAGCTATATTTTTGAAAGGAGTGAATATGGTTTTAACAGAATATTTCCCAAGAATATTTGCCTCCCCATCTGTCACTCCTTTCAAATACGGTAGAAATGCTGTGATCATCACCCAACTTACGAGTACTATATTATAATATATAAGCCAAAAGCATAAGTAATTAGCATAAGTTTTGTTTCCTAATAAACGCTTCCTAATAAACGTTTCTTTCGACCATGCAACTGCTCATAACAACACCTACCCGCAGATACTTCAGTTTCCTCGTGAACATGGCGCATGCAACTGTGACGAAATAGCTCAAATTAAATACAATACGTGGTAAATATCCCATTTCTAATGTTAATTCTAGAAATAAAAAATTTAAAAATATCTATCAAAGTATGTTTACCATTTATTATCTTTGCACTTTCGCAATTTTGAAGGTAGTTCATTCATACCATTACTGAAATAATTAACTAATTGCGGAACAAGAATCAATAAAATCTTTGAAGGCGGTTTGGACAGCCTCATCGGAATTGAAGTTTTTTCTTGCAAGGAATTGTCCAAATTGCGAGAAGGAGCCCTCGCTGCTAGACCACGCTCTCCATGAGGATAAGCATCAGTACTGTCCGAACACCGGTCGGAGTATAACGACTAGATGATAGACGTGAGTGTTTGCCGGTTTTACCATTTCACGAGGTAATCTGTTGGATCAAGGTCTAGGGAGTATGGTGGGTGTCGAAGAAATTTCAATTGTAGTTGCTCTAATTTTGCGACCGTCTGTCGTGCAATGTGAGGTTAAGCGTTGTTCTAAAGCAGCAATGGGTTGGAACAATTGACCAGTCTCAGACCAGTTTTCCATCATAGTTTGCAATTGTTGGCAGTAAATATATGATGTAATCGTCTGGCCAGATCTTAAGCAGCTGTAATGCATAATACCAGCACTGGTCCGAAGACAGCACAGTACAGCAGACGAACGTTAATACCGTTCATTCCGTCCCGCAGTTCCTGGAGGGCCAGATCAAGGGTGGCACTAGATGACATTCCTGCCGTAGGTATCAGAGAAGCAGTACACATCACTTGTAGCTGACTGCCTTTACAATTGGAACAAAGCAAGGCGGACAGCCTCGCAGCCCCTAGCTTTCTATATTTTTTTGCCGATATATTGGCATAGGAAAAGCAATAGAAAACAGAACATCTCGAACACTTAACACCATTACTGTACTCAACATTGCACCCTGGACACGTAAACATCGTTAACAAACAGTTAATTACTCCCGGGAAAACGATAGTCTATTTTATATTGGCAGGTCTCAGCAGGTTTCTCTAGGAAACGTAAGCCACCGGATAAATATTTAATAATCAATGGACATAACATCCCCTGGAGCAACTCGGTGAAATATCTCGGCGTTAAACTCGACACGAAACTAAACTGGTCTTCACACATTGACTATATCCGGTCTAAAGGCCTCAGGGCTTTTGGAGCAATTAGCCCAATTATGTGCCGAAAAAGCAACCATAGTTCTAAAACGAAGATAAAAATTTATTCAACTTTACTACGGCCCTGCATTACTTACGCTGCACCCGTGTGGAGCAGCACATGCGAAAGTAATTATAGAAAACTTCAAATTGTACAGAACAAAGCATTTAAAATAGCTTATAATACTAAATTTCGGACAAATCTTTATAACCTTCACGATAAAATTAACTTTCCCAGTATAAAGCAGTATATATTAAAACAAACAAGGAAATTTTACTTGTACACGAACAAAACTAGTATAAATAACCTTATTTCATCGATAGGCCAATCGCGTATTTCTAAACTTTCATACGTCGATACTTACAAAAAATATCGCTTACCGCATCACTACGTTCTCGACGATACCGACGATGATAACGAGTGAAATGTAGGTTCTAGCTGTGCACAAGTTATAATTACGGGTAGGTGTGATACAACTGCGTTAGCAAAGTACTCTATTGCTTGTTTTGTTATGGAATTAAATGAGGAATTATAGGGTACTTTCGCGAATGCCTTCTTCAAATGCAAATTTTATGTAAATAACTATTGATTATGTAGGTATGTTTTAATGTAATTTTAGTTAACATTATTATCGATTATATGCAATGACGATGCTACGTATTTCATAAGTAGGTAAGTCATTTGTTATCATTTTACAGAACGAGTTCATTCTCGTATGTACCTAGTGTGTTTAAGTTACATCGCAAAAAATGCGCATTTATAAATAGTGCATACTGTCAAGTCTAAGATAAGGTTTATAGAATTAGGGTTGATTAATAATATAATTTAGGTTTTATAAAGTGTGTAGATTAATATAAATATATTATTTATTTAAAAGGCTTAAAGAGGCGCGTGTAGTCTGACAAGTCATTTTATTTAAGCTAATCTTAATATGTACTTGACCGTGTCTAGTGTATATTGTAACAGTTATATTATTAAATAAAGAACTTTTAAAAACAAAAACAAAACAGTCTATTTTATATTGGCAGGTAGTTTATAACAGCTGTTAATACAGTCCTCTACATGCGTGCACGAGGAAGGCTGCAGGCAGGGAGGAATGGCGACGCGTTGTAAGGCGCGTTAAACAACCTGAAGTGACGACCACGACCGCTCTGTCAAAAGCGTAGCGATGAAGAAGAAGTTAATACGGGCACGCTACATAACGCCACAGAGCGAACTGTTATTGCGAACTGAATTATACAAAGGATCATCATATATACTATTCCTTGATTATACAAATAAACGTATATACGTTATACGTTTATTTGTATTCCTAAAAACATAGTCAATTTCCTTTTTAGAATAAAAGATATAACTAAATATTTGCCGTGGGGTACCGGCTTAGAATAGTACCCCCTCAAATCTACCCGTGGGTGCCGTAGAAGGCGGCTAAGGGATAACAATCAGAAGGTGGGCAGCAGCACCTTCCCAGTCAAAAACCCCAAAACTGCGCTCGCCAACCCGCCTGCCAAGCGTGGCGAGTATTGGCAAAACCCCCCAATGATTGACACAAATGACCCCAATTATTGACACAAAAAACAACCAGGCCCCCAGTCCCCGGCAGCCCCGCTATTCCTGGCTACGGTAGCTGCCACTGTAACGGTGGAGTAGGGGGTGCTAAGAATCTCCGGCAGACGCCCGGCTACCGCCCCCGACGACGACGACTGACCCTGCCCTAACCCTGGTCTAACACACAACATAAATGGGGGAGGCATATGTTCAGTAGTGGACGTCCTACGGCTGAGATGATGATGATGATGAAATATTTATAAGACTGTCATTTTCAAGTCCCTTTTATATTTTTCAGATTTGTAGACTACATCAACGATACTTTCAGAATAATATATGAAGTAACGATGAAAGGTTCGATCATTCTTTTACCAATAACAGCATTTCAAGTTTTAGAGGTAAGAGTTTTCTTCTTCTTTAGCACTTTATCATCACTGTAAAATATTCAGATGCCGCTGTTCACATCTTTAATACACTTATCTCATCTGGGCTGCTATTCGGTATGGCAACTGAAACAATTAACGCGGCACGCTATTATATCTACAAGGAATGACCGTGAAATCAATACAAATTTGCAATCATTCCTTGAAGATAGCGTAACGCGTAGCGTTACTTGCTGAATGGTCATAGCGAATAAGGCCCCTGCTCAATTACTTAATACATTATGTTATGAAGAGGCAATATTTGTATTTTTGTATGTAACGATTAAACATAAAAAAGTACTGGACCGATTTCAAAAATTATTTTGCCGTAAGATAGCTACTTTAACACTTAGTAACATAGACTATATATTATTTTCAAAATGTGAGAGATCCGTATAAAACTTCGATAATGTAACCCAAAGCGTGATAAATATACTGGAGCTAATATTTGTAGTACCTAAGTAAAAACATTGTAAAAATATCTATATAAAAAGAATGGCCCCGAGTTTCTTGCCGCTTCTTCTCGGTAGGCTCTATATATTTGGGATCGCAGCGGTAGAGTTTTTAAAGTACATTATAATGAAAAATTGACGTTCAATATTCAAGAAATTCATAAGTGCGTCTTTGATACCTAATTTGAATAAATTATTTTGACTTTGACTTTGACTCATAAAAAACATCCTTATATCGCATACACTGCGGATACTAATCACTGCAGACTAACGTGATGTACTGCAGTTTTAGAGATAAAATTAATATCTACAATAAAGTCTGTAACACCATACGTCTTACTATTACAGTTATGTCACAATAACTACTTTTTTAAATATGAAATAGTGACGCCGAAAAATCCTTATATCGTGTACACTGTGAAAGCTATTGACAATAGAGCGAAGTGGTGTACTGTACTTTTAAAGAAGACATCAATGTCTATATACAAACAAGTATACAATACCATGTGTCTAACTATTACAGTACCGTCATGACAACTGTTTTAAATGTACACCGGTACAAACTAGGCCACATTATTCGAACTTTGGTGTTAATCTTTATTTACTCCAAAAACAAAGAGGAAAGATTTCATAGTTTGTTTGTAACGCATTAAACACAATAAACGGAAAAAACTACAAAACCGGTACAAACAATTCTACCATTAGAATGCTATACTATGCTTGAGTAACAACGCTATATTTGATTCATCATCATCATCATCATCCATCACCGCGCGGGTAAAACAGCGGAGCGCAACTAATCTACACCTACACTATCTATCTACCTACGCTATTCTTCTACACTAATCTACACTATTAATATTATAAAGAGGAAAAATGTATTTGTTTGTTTGTTTGTATTGAATAGGATCCGAAACTACTGAACCAATTTGAAAAATTCTTTCACCATTAGAATCCTACATTATCCCTGGTGAATATAGGTTATAGAATATATTAAAAAATATAGGGATTTGTATGAAAACTTTGATAATGAGACCCAAGGTGTGAAAATAATTCCCTCAAAAATCCTTATATCGCAACTAGATAACAGAGCAAGGGTATGTACAAACCTTTTTATAGAAGACGTCAATGTCTACAAAAATGTTTGCAATACCATTGGTGCCTTCCGATTGAAGTCAAAATAGATTTTAGCGCTGCGTTCGCCATTCCGAAACAACAAAAGCGCGACAAGGTAGACCCATTGACGTCATAGATTACGTCATGAAGGATGCGATTTCAACGGCCACGCTGCAACCTGAAATCAGTGAGAAGTTCGTCAAAAATGACAGTTCGTCGATGTACGCGTGATGCGCTAGCTATCATCTGTCTGTGTGTACGTGTATTCCATGCCGTGAGCAACGTGAGCGTGATTTCAACCCATTCCGAATGGCTAATAGATCTTACGTGTCAAAAGCGCGATGTTGAAGCGGAATGTAAATTAGTGATAATATCGCCAAAATCAGTTTTGACGCCATTCGCAAAATACCACCACATATAATATGTCTGACTTTTAAAGTTATGTCAAAATACGCAATTGTATCGCCAAAACGGCCTTAATATCGCGTACGCTGCGGAAACTATTGGCAGAGCAAATCATGTAGATACTACAGATTAAAAAGTCTGCAGTGTCATATGTCTAACTATTACAGTTATGTCACAATAACTACTTTTTCACGTTAAAACATGCAATTGGTATTTTATCCTAATATTAAAGAAGAACGATAACATTGTTTGTTTGTTTGTAATGGAAACGCAAAAAATACTTAACTGATTCAAACAATTCTTTCAGCAGTAGAAAGCTATATTACGGCTGAGTAACATACGCTATATTTGATTTATCGTCATCATCGTCATCATCGACGCGGGTGAACCAGCGGAGCGCAGCTTACAATAAAGTGATAAAATTGGCAGTAATAACACAGATGTATTTCCATCCTGAGCACCAAGCTTATCGCTTTCATCTTCATGGGTTTAATGATACTGATTCACAATAGATTGGAGCTACAGACAGCCTCCTGTGCAGAGGTTATATGCTGGAACATGAGACTGTAGAGCATGTGCTACTGCGATGCAAGGCTACATAAAAAAATTGCAACCTACCATATTGCATCAAAACCAAACGCCACCAAGTAATAGTGATTCCAACAACTAAAACAACAGTGCTTACACACTTCTGATTGAATTCAAAATACTGGCACTGGAGCTGGACGTGGTAATTTTTCTACAGACTTCTAAAAAGGAGGTGTATTTATTTTTTATGTTTGTTACCTTATAACTTTCGAGTGGATGGATTGATTTGATTCTCAAAATTCTTTTTTTGATTGAAAGCTGGTGCTTTCCGTGTGGTCCCAATTTCATCAAATTTAGTCTAGTAGTTTTTATTTTTTATGTTTGTTACCTTATAACTTTCGAGTGGATGGATTGATTTGATTCTCAAAATTCTTTTTTTGATTGAAAGCTGGTGCTTTCCGTGTGGTCCCAATTTCATCAAATTTGGTCTAGTAGTTTTTGAGTTACAATACAATATCCGATTTTTACCAAAGTAATAGAATGGAAGTCGGAATAAAAATTTTCAAATTGCACTTGTAACAGATCCCGGGTATTTTTATAAAAATGTTTGTCCGAAAATATATCTTAACAAACTTCTCATAAACCTTATTATTCATAATAAATATTTCTCATAACTGTTTTTTTATCTACAAAATTTGTTTCAGGCCTTCCACCTTGGTGAGATCAGAGTAGAGTTCGTTAGTTTCATATTCAGTGGAATAATTATCAGTAGTTTGCCCTGTTATTTCAGCGACATGCTTATGGAAAAGGTAAGAAAAAGTAAACTGAACGACATACATAATTTATTTTTTGAGGGAAATGCTGTGCCCAGTCCGCCGCCAAGGTATAACGGGATGGGGTTGCGCTAGCTATCCTACCGGTATGCCCAGATTGATATATACATACATATTATCTAAAGCCAAACCGAAGTAAGATTTCCTTTACCTAGAACCCAGGTCTCTTAGCTATTGAGTAATTGCCACACTACTGCGACGCTTGAACTGTAAAATTCGGTAGTCTGTTAGATCTAGTTCTCAATCGCAATTGTATAATATAAGCAATGGCATCGCTTTCGAATGGCTGCGCTATTGCTTGCGGATGTAAAAAATGTGAAAAAAGTGTGGAAATTTCGCCCAGGGCTATTTAGTGTTTTTAGCGGTGGCGTGAGTCTCAAACACAACACATCAAGTTCACTGGGTTTATTACTCGTAGTATATAACATAACAAAACAAGCACGTGTTTGTGGATTCGATCGATTGCCTACTGACTGTACTGACGCCACACTACTTGCACTCAAAATCCGGGAAGCGTCGTGGCGGTCGCCTTGTTAGAGCTGCGCGGGTGTGGGGCGAAGGGAGCGGAGGTGACGCGATCGGTGGCGGGAAAGTCGTATGATCGCAAGGAGGGCTGTGATTGGCTGTAGCCATTGCACCACGCGTGCTGTGGGTTATGCATTCAAGCGTCTCTCCACTTTCCCGCGCTATATGTTTTTGATTTTAAAACGGATTTGTGATTCTTTAAACTTACATACAAACATGCGTGCCCAGTACTGCACCGAGGCAGAATATTTGGCATTGCAGTGGTATACACCAAGTCGAGTTATTAATTCTAAAATAATTTGATTTGAGCGTAATCACAATATGAACAGAGCATACTACTATTTCAAGGCAGAATCATGTGGTACCCGCGAAGAAGAGTTGTTGAATTGGAAATACCTACTTAATTTTGTTTCAATACATTCAAGTCTAGACACAATTATAATTATACTGCACACTACTGCTACGGTTCAAATTAACTGACAATGTAGTGATACCCAACATCGGAAATGATTTAAAATAATTAAAATGCCTTCAAGGCTTAATACAATATGCGTACACAGTGCACACCACTACTTCGATTCAAAGTACCTAGCATATCAGTGGTACCCAACAAGACGACTTAGGTATTTGGAAATGAATCAATTAGTTACTATGCTATCAAGCCTTAATACAATATAGGTACGTGCTCAGTGTACACTACAGCTACAATTCAAAGTAACTAGCATTGCAGTGATACCCAATAAGAGGGGGTTATTTAATTTTTGAGAATATATTCAGAAGTGATTATATTAGTTACAATGCCTTCAATGCCTTCAAGCCTTATAATACGCTTACGCCTACAATATGCGTACACAGTGCACACTACTACTTCGATTCAAAGTAACTGGTATTGCGGTGGTATCCAACAAGACGGGTTACTTGACTTAAATAATAATTTGTTACAATGCCTTCAAGCCTTAATACAAAATAAGTGCACATTTCACACCACTAACAAAGTAAGTAAATATCTATAAGTAGAACGTCTTCCCTACCAGCGTTGATTCACGCAGGGTTGGCGCGAGATGCGTGTAGGGTTGTCAACATCGCCACAAAACAAGTGCAGATCGCATTTACGTTTTGTTGGTAGCATACCTACGCAACACAACAGTGACATTTAAAAACTTCCAACCCCGACCGCTCTACCGGCTCTCTACGTAATAATTGCTGGCAAGCGTCCTTCGCCCCCACCCACCGCCTCTTCCTACTTTTATCGCGTATTTGTCGCGATGACGTTCTACTTAATCGGGGCCGGGCGGTTTAAGTACTTTGCTATTACTTCGATTCAATAGCTAGGAGAGTTGGGGCCCAGTCTACCAGTTTTCGCCTCCAGCAACAGGTCCTGGCCACTATCTAAAGAAAGAGATACCATGAAGACAATTCAGACGAGCCCAAACAAGGTGGGTCTACTGTAAGCTACGATAATATTCCTGCTCCCAGTTTACGGCTCCAGCATCAAGCCCTGATCACCAGCTGCATAAAAAGATACCATGAGGACAATTCATACAAACCCTGTTCACGCTAAAGCGTGACGTCACCTCAAGGCGCGCACCCGCGCCCGCGTGCCCCACCGCCGCTGTCCTGCAGCTGTCATAACTAGAAGCAAGCGGCTGAAGGGAAGCGGAAATAGTCACCCTTTTATAGTCGTAACTGGCGGACGTGTACCGCTGCGCTCCGCGTAGCGACCGCATGGCAACCGCCATTATCAGCACGAGTCACCGCGATTGACTTCGCCGCGAGTAACCTTCAGGGTGTGTTCGGCACGGCCACACACCACCTCCCAAATCAGCCCGTGTTTACGCGTAAACCAGTGCACAAATCAAAAGGACAATACAAACATTATAACTACAAGTGAACAGTTCTTCAGCCCCTTCAGCACGACGTCGACAGCAAGACGCCTCCACCTAGGACTCACGGTCACCAGCCCTCATCAGACCCAGAGCCTCTCGACACCCCCCACGGAAACCAGGTATTTACCAACAACTCTTCCCTACCTATTGTCTGGTTGCAGGAAACTGCTCAACCATATTTTACCCCCCCTATCATCGAGCGTATGGTGGCATATTGCCAAACCATATTTCCTTCGAGCCGGATATCCGGGTATCCGGTTATCCGGATATCCGGATATCCGCATTTCCTACGAGCGCGGATATCCGGCAACATATTTTCTTTCGCTGCCGGATAAACCAGTGCTATCACCCCCTACCCCCTAAATACAGTCCACATTTCACCCCCCTATCAGCCCTATTTAATTTCCAAACTACTCAAAATTCATTTTATTAATTTAATTTAAATCCCTTTCCGTCATACAAATCAATTAGAAGCTTCTAGCAAAGTTATTAAATATTTAGTACCGAACGAATTTACAGATTTCAATTAATAAAGTAATTAAACCCTCATCTCACATAAGGTTTGGTACACACGTTATTAATTTAGGCGTTATTTTAACCGACTTCCGAAAAAGGAGGTGCGGAATTTCACCTACGATTAAATACTTTAATATTTTTATTTCCTTTTAATTTTGCTTGCGTCCTTGTGCCTGACTTCGCCTTCGACGTTAACGATGCCTTCTAAATCACAGGTAGCCAGATTTAGGGAGGAACAGATCACTATTCTTAAGCTTAATTTGGAAGCGTTATCATTGAAGTCCAGCAAATCAAAGCATTATAGCCCAGAATTCACTGCCAGAGCAGCTGGCGTAAGATTGACTCGCGATAAATTTGACGCAGCGTACTATATAATATTAGACACCGTAGGTTTATCAGACGACGAGGAGGAATTCTACAACGAGCAGTATGAAAGGACAATAGATGCCTACTACGAGATTCTCGTTGTAGTATTGGAACAAAAAACATGGTCATCAACTACCAATGACGATGTAAAAACTGCGCCACATACGGTAAACTCGGTCATCCCCCTAACTGAGTTACCAAGGTTTACATCACAACCCGCGCCCCCGCCGTCATCAGCTCAGCAGGTATCGAACCTGCAGCCACAGTGCTATGCGCAGGTTTCGAACCTGCACCCTCTCAGTTCCGCGCCTATACCCGCGCGCCCCTCGCAGTCAACTCAGCAGGTATCGAACCTGCAGCCGCAGTGCTATGCGCAGGTTTCGAACCTGCACCCTCTCAGCTACGCGCATATACCCGCGCCCTTCTCAACATCAGCTCAGCAGGTATCGAACCTGCAGCCTCCGGGCTATACGCAGGTTTCGAACCTGCAACCTATCAGCTCCGCGCCTATACCCGCGCGCTTCTCATCATCAGCTTAGCAGCTATCGAACCTGCAGCCTCCTTGCTATACGCAGGTTTCGAACCTGCAACCTATCAGCTCCGCGCCTATACCCGCGCGCTTCTCATCATCAGCTCAGCAGGTATCGAACCTGCAGCCTCCGCACTATGCGCAGGTTTCGAACCTGCAACCTCTCAGCTCAGCGACTATACCCGCGCGCTTCTCACCATCAGCTCAGCAGGTATCGAACCTGCAGCCACCGCACTATGCGCAGGTTTCTAATCTACAACCTCTCAGCTCCGCGCCTATACCCGTGCGCTTCTCGCCCCCACTTCAGCAGGTATCGAACCTGCAGCCACCGCACTATGCGCAGGTTTCGAATCTACAACCTCTCAGCTCCGCGCCTATACCCGTGCGCTTCTCGTCCCCACTTCAGCAGGTTTCGAACCCGCAACCTACGCGCTATGCGCAGGGTTCGAACTCACGACCTTTCAGCTCTGCACCAAGACCCAAACAGGGATCGAACGCGCAACCTCACTATGGTGACAACCATTGCTACCCATTGTGTAATGTAAAGGGTCACAAGCCTCGGGTATGTACCAGATACTACGCATTACCAGTGCGCTTATTGCCGGTACAACAGCGCGAGGTACCACGGCGCCGTCCCTCACCTGATACGGGCCAGATGGTGTACTCCCGTCGTACTCCACCGCGCACTACCTCGCGTCCTTCACCGCCGCCTAGGCAATGACTAGGACGGCACATTCAGCACATTCCGACTCAGCCCACAAAGAATCAGCACATATCAGCTCAGCTCATAGCTAATCAGCACAAATCTCAGCACGCAGATAATCAGCACATATTTTATCTGCCCACAATTCTTCAGCACACACACACAACACGACGACAAACTGTTGTCGCAAACACCTTAAGTCAGTTAGGTGCTGACATTCTGCACTCACTCTTACGCCAGCAATTCTGGACGTTATCAGCTCGTCGCGTAATGCGACATCGAGTATACAAATGTATACGATGTTTACGTTTTCGCACTAAACCCAAGGCTCCGTACATGGCCGACTTACTCTCCGACTGTGTGATTGTTAAGCTCGTATTCAGCAAAGTCACAACGTTATTTAGATATAATTGCGGTACAATTTATGTAGGCGCTAGAAATGAACTTAGGGAAATACAAGACTTTCTTGCAACCAATAATAACAATATCGCACCTACACTTTCAGCTCTTTTAACGCGCATTGCAGCCATGCTCAATGCACGCCCTCTCAGCCTACTCTCTTTTGACCCCGCGGAATTTGAATTACTCACCGCGGGTCATGTTCTTTTAAACCGTCAGCTCAATGCCCTACCTGAGTATTCGGTAGGAGGACGAGCCATTTCTGCACACAAAAAGGTTCAAGCTCGTCCTACCCTTATCCCAACACCTTTGGCGATCCTGGCCCAAACCCTACCTGCACACCATCCAAACCCGCTCCAAACGGACTCCCCGATCCAGCCCACCTCAAGTCGGGGAACTGGTCCTGATAGTGGACGACCAGGCGCCGCCTCTACACTGGCGCATGAGCCACAAGACGAACCCATGAAGGGATGGCGTCACCCGAGTGGTGGAAATCAAGATCGACCACCTGACTGACGATTGACCACCACACCACACCTTTGCCGCGTGGGGAATATGTTCACGCCAATGCTCACGTCACCTCAAGGCGCGCACCCGCGCCCGCGTGCCCCACCGCCGCTGTCCTGCAGCTGTCATAACTAGAAGCAAGCGGCTGAAGGGAAGCGGAAATAGTCACCATTTTATAGTCGTAACTGGCGGACGTGTACCGCTGTGCTCCGCGTAGCGACCGCATGGCAACCGCCATTATCAGCACGAGTCACCGCGATTGACTTCACCACGAGTGACCTCCAGGGTGTGTTCGGCACGGCCACACACCACCTCCCAAATCAGCCCGCGTAAACCAGTGCACAAACCAAAAGGACAATACAAACATTATAACTACAAGTGAACAGTTCTTCAGCCCCTTCAGCACGACGTCGACAGCAAGACGCCTCCACCTAGGACTCACGGTCACCAGCCCTCATCAGACCCAGAGCCTCTCGACACCCCCCACGGAAACCAGGTATTTACCAACAACTCTTCCCTACCTATTGTCTGGTTGCAGGAAACTGCTCAACCATATTTTACCCCCCCCCTATCATCGAGCGTATGGTGGCATATTGCCAAACCAAACCCAAACAAGGTGTTAGCCATCACATAGTTCCTGCTATCAGTTTTTGCCTCCAGCATCAGGTCCTTGCCACTAGCTAAAGAAATGTTACCATTAGGACAATTCATACGAGCCAAAAAAACCTGGGTCTACTATAAGATAGAACAATGTTCCGGCTACCAGTTTCCGGCTCCAGCATCAAGTCCTGAAGGCTCTTCTAATTCTTCTAAAATACAAAAGTAATACAATATAAAAATATAATTAAACACATTCGTACAACCAAACAAAAACATTCAGTGTTGATGCATAAAGTGTTTTAATTACTCATCAAATGTATTATTATTTTCGTATAACAATGCTTACTTGTTCAAGAACAGAATAAAACATGATATCATCATCATCTCAGCCGTAGGACGTCCACTGCTGAACATAGGCCTCCCCCATGATTTTCCAAAAGGACCGGTTGGAAGCGGCCTGCATCCAACGTCGTCCTGCGACCTTTCTCAGGTCGTCTGTCCACCGTGTCGGTGGACGACCTACGCTGCGCTTGCCGGTACGTGGTCTCCACTCCAGAACCTTTCGGCCCCATCGGCCATCTGTTCTGCGTGCTATGTGCCCTGCCCACTGCCACTTCAACTGGCTAATCTTCTGAGCTATGTCGGTGACTTTCGTTATTCTACGGATCTCCTCATTTCTGATTCGATCACGTAGAGAAACCCCGTGCATAGCCCTCTCCATAGCTCGTTGTGCGACTTTGAGCTTATCTATGAGGCCCATAGTAAGAGACCACGTTTCAGTGCCATAAGTCATCACTAGTAACACACATTGGTCGAAGACTCTTGTCTTGAGGCACTGAGGTATTTTTGACGAGAAGACTTCGCGAAGTTTCCGGAACGCTGCCCAGCCGAGTTGGATTCGACGATTGACCTCTTTCTCGAAGTTGGACCTGCCTAGTTTGACTGTCTGTCCCAGGTAGATATACTCGTCAACAACTTCGAGAACTGAGTTCCCAACTGATATTGGGGTAGGTACAACATGGGCATTAGACATAATTTTCGTCTTGTCCATGTTCATCTTAAGACCTACCCGTTGGGAAACTCGATGGAGGCCTTCGAGCATTGTACTGATGTCTTCCATGGACCAAACATGATATGTTGTCATATAAATAACGCCTCTTAACCGTTATGTAAAAATCTCTTAATGCTAATATAGTCCGTTACTTTTAAAATGTGCCAAATCTCAGGTGTAATGTGAAATTGACATTTTCTATTGATTGTTTCTTTCTATCTATCCACAAATTAGCACTAATCTTTCTTGGTAATCCGCCCTTGTTGTAATGATATATAATGATGCAGCCCTCTTCAGTCCAGCCTGGCTAAGTGGGCAATATTAAAGCGAGCATCTCCTACTCTTTCTTCCCGTTTTTTCTCTAGCGCTGCTAGCTCCTCTTCACTGCAGTCTGGCTCCGTTACCTTGGAGTGATATGTTGTGCAGATCACAACAAGCATTAATCATTTTTGCTGCAGCCCGAAAACTTCACTACCAACGCAGTGAAGTTTTCTATCCACTAACAAGCACATAAAAATAGAAATTCCTATTAATATTCATTTAACAATACCTATATGAGTAAATGAGGAAATGAAATATGTTCCATACAAATGGTTTCTTGCTATAATTTTGTATTTATGTTAATATGTATAATCAGAATAATCAATTTATTGGTTAAAAAATAGACAAGATACAATTCTTGCAAAATATTACAGAATGTAAATAAAACATAAAAGAAAATAACAGTTGCGCAATTAATTATTTACAAAAAGTAATAATTTAGTATAATAATTAAAATTAATTAATTAAATCAAAGAAAAATAAAGTTTAGAGTCCACTTTTAAAATTATGTTTCATGCTTGCCGTTGCATCTGTATTACTCTGTAATGCCATAGGAACGAAATGAAATGGGCATATAAATGGACTAATCTCTTTAATAAGAGACTTTCCTTGGCTTTTGGAAAGTCTGTAGGTCTTCTGAAACTCCCGGTCAATCAATTCTAACTCACAACTGTTCAGTTTGACGACAAATTCCTCACTCGCACTCTACCGACATCAACATCGATCGTTAACTTAAACCAAAACGCAACGTAAGTTGGATCGTTATCAATTAGTAGAATAGAAAAACAGCTAAACGTTGGTTTAGCTTCGATTCAATTGTGGTTTGTTCATTTATTTGTTAGGAATCAGCCCCCTGGTCACCAAGGAAAAGCATAAGAACTTTAGTTTTTAACAACATACTAGGTGTCATAGAAAATTATTTGTTAGAAGCCCACTTGAAAATACTTACCAACGTTTACCTCAAAAAGGCCGCGACTGGCGATTTGTAACTGACGCGACTGGTTTTAATTATTTTTTTTTAATTTATAAAAGCATTAATATGGTTTTTATGCTTCAACTTTTGACTCACGTTAAAAAACATGAATCGTTTTGTTATTATAAATAAGAATGCAGTTTTTTTACGTTTATTAAGTACAGCAGAGCAATGTGCACCCGAAAATGGCATGTACATGATTTTAACTTTGATTGGCTTTATTAATAAATTGATTATGATTACTAGAGACTGCCCGCGACTTAGTTCGCGTATTAGGCTCGGCCCTCGGTCTTGCCATAACCTTCCATCTTTTCTTGGTTTTTATTTCTTAAGCACCTTCTCCTGACAATAATTAACACAACAAAAAAAATAAGCAAACCAGTAAAGCCGTTCTTCTTCATTTTTATATATTAGAAAACAATAACTGCGTTGATCTTTGCTAAAACCTGTTTTTGCGTATTTTTTTGATTTCTATTACAGTTAATAATGTAGATATTATCTGATCGTTTGTTTAAACAAGATTAAAGTCATTGAAACAGCCTTCTAAAAACGTTTATATATAATTATATTGTAAACATTTGAAGTACTTATTGATCGGTCAAAATGACAGGTTTTATAAGTTCTCATACCGCCGTTTTCAATATTATATTTATCCATAGTTTTCCTTACTACCGATAGAAATTTGACATAACGTCCATACAAGCAGTGTCAAATATCTATCTCTAGTAAGGTAAACCGGCGATAGATAGGTTATTGAAAACGGCCGTTAAACGTAAAAGTGAAAACCACTCGGTAATAAAAAAACAAACGAAGAATCAAAAAAATGCTGTCAATCGGAATAGTTCATTAAACAATGTTCTTTTACATCAGGCAAGTTTAAGCGACCTAAATATTTATCTAGTAAACCTTCAAAAACTCAGCAAAAGTGCGAATTGGCGCTTCCAAAGCGTACAGGCTCTTAATACGATTCAAAGCTAATATAGTGAAACTTGTATAAGTGGGACCTGGATAAGTGAGAAACCTTGATCAGTGATGATGCAGTGTAAGGTCATACTGGACCTATAATGGCGACTTGATCTCAAATACAACTGCCGTAAACACTGATAGGTGCTTCGTGACAGGTTTTCAAAGTCGAGGGTGGTGGTGGGTGGAGCTAACCAGCCGCACACCATAAGGAGGGATTTCATCACTACACCCAAAGTTTAAGTTTGAGGCAGGTATCGGCTCAGCGGCCATCGCATCGGCGGTAGACATCCATTTCCTTTTAGCTATTTCGTATTCATCATCATCATCTCAGCCGTAGGACGTCCACTGCTGAACATATGCCTCCCTCAATTTTCGTATTATAGGTACTTACCGTTTCTTAAGACTTCTTCAGATGCAGAGCTATTTAAACTGACTGATTCAACAACGCAGAACTTAAGTCTCTGGAAGTACAAACTTGAAACTTAACGCCGGTGCGGTAATTACACCCGCACTTGACCGTTTTTATTATCATCATTAGTTTTAGCATTCTTCCAGGGTGAAGAAGTAAGACTCGCGATCTACTCCTGCGGCTGGGAGACAGTGTATGACCACGACTCTCGGACGTCCTTAATACTCGTGTTGCAACGTGCGCTCCGGCCATGCTCCATGCGGACTATGTTCCGCACCATGAACCTGGAAGCCCTTACTGATGTCAGTATACATTTATTTAAAACTACATATTTTTCTTTACGTATATAATTTTACGAGTGTGTTACATAAGAATATCGGAAGAATATTAGAAATAATATATATATATAATATATAAATAATAACTGTTGTCTCTCAGTTTACCTATGTAAATGTAATGTATGTAAAGAAAAACATTAGCAGTTTTGATAATAGGAGTGATGCTCATTCCATCAACACGCAAATAAGCACAAGCTATCCGTACATGTAACGCGTCTCCACAGAATAAGTCATTATTTTATGGGACAATGTATACGATTCTATAATAAAGTTCCCAATGTTATCCGAGATTTGCCTATTAATAAGTTTAAAATTACTATTATAACTAAACACAAATACAAATTTTCGGATTACTTGGAGGATAAAACAGCTTGGGACTGATCACTCCAGGATCTATTTACTCGTCCCCCCCGAAGGGTTCCCGCATTGACGTGGCGGGGGGGCTCAGTAGCCGTGGCTTGGATCACCACGGTGAAGCCAAGAAGAACCCAGGGGCCGCGCCGGCGTTGGGGTGCGCTGGCTGGCTCAGGCGGGGCCGCTCCTATGGGCTTTGGCCGCCAAGTCCACATAGGAGTGGCGGGGTCCGGGCGCTTTGGCGCAGACTCGAGGAGGTGGGGCCCGGGCGCTTTGGCGCAGGCTCGAGGAGGGGGGCCCGGGCACTTTGGTGCAGGCTCGAGGAGGTGGGGCCCGGGCGCTTTGGCGCAGGCTCGAGGAGGGGGGCCCGGTCACTTTGGTGCAGGCTCAAGGAGGTGGGGTCCGGGCGCTCGGCGCAGACTCGAGGAGGTGGGTTCGCTGGGGATTATCCCCTGTGGCTGACGTAGCAGGCGGTGGGGCTACGTATCCGACCCACCGCAGGGAGACCACGGGCGTCCAGACACGGGGAAGTCTGGCGCTCATTGTTGGCGGGTTTAGTCTCCGAGGTAGTTGTGGCGCGCCATGTGTTCTGGCGTGCCGCGAAGAGAAGGGTCCGGCAACGGACAGCCGCGGCGGGTTCGCGGTCGTGTGGAAAATCTGTCCCGCGTTCCCGCCAGAAGCGGCAGTGACGGAACACCCCGGGGTTTTGGTGGGTATACGGACTCCCACATAACCACCTACCTCCCCGTGGTAGGTGGTATCCATAAAGAATTTCCCCGGGACAAAAAAAAAAAAAAGAATCTATCTACTCGTGTACTAAGATGCCAAAGTGTAGCGTGTCTTGCCCTACTGATACCATTATTATGTTCTCTTTTGTAAGGCAACACACTGGAGCTAATATGTGTAGTAGGTACTCGTACCTAAGTAAAAACATTGTAAAAACATCTATATAAAAAAATGGCCCCGAGTTTCTTGCCGCTTCTTCTCGGTTGGCTCTATATATTTTGGAACGCGGCGGTAATCTTTAAAAAAATGAAAAATTGACGTTCATAAGTGCGTCTTAGATGCCTTAATTGAATAAATGATTTTGACTTTGACTTTGACTTTGAGGTGTTTGACTTAAACGCAGTCAACAGTTATTTTTCCTTATCAACTATTACATTAAATAACTCTGTGAAACTCTTCTCTCTTGTTCTCCTCTCTAACAGCCCTAAGCCCCAGTGTTCTTCTTTTGTTTTTAAGGCAGTTACTGAAGGAGAAATTAAACGGTTGCTGGTTCTGATAATATCTGTCTACAAATGCCGAAACCTATTTCTGCAGAACTTATCCCCTATTCATTCATCTTATTAATCACTCTTTAGCATCTAGCTCATTTCCTTCAGACTGGAAAATACCGTCGTTATCCCTTTAAAAACTAATAATCCCTCTTCATTATCTCGTTTTAGGCCTATCTCTATATTACCTATCTTGTCCAAAGTTTTGGAAAATGTAGCAAAAGCAACTTTCTTTTTTCCTTGCTTCTTACGATCTGCCGAGTCCATTTCAATCAGGGTTTCGTCCTGACCATAACACATTTAGCGCATTGATTAAAGTATCCGATGATATTCGCTGGGCCATTGGTAACAAACAACTTACTATTCTGACTTTGCTGGATTTCAGCAGTGCATTCAATTCGGTCGACTATGACATACTCCTTGGTATCTTATCCTCTATAATTTTTCTCCCTCAGTTATCTCTTGGTTCGACTCTTACTTGAGAGGACGTTCTCAATGCGTCCGCTATGACGAGAATCTCTCTGGTTGGCGTTCTTCAAGGGGAAGTATTAATACTGTAGCATTTTGTACTCTCCTCTCAGTTTCACCTTTACGCTGATGACTTACAATTGTATCGACATTTCAAGCCTGATGACGTTCATGAAGCCATTGAAATGGCTTGGAATCTTCTTACTATATATTTCGCTGTGTAAAAAGTCGCAGTAAATTATCGCCTAGAGATAATTGCTTACAAATCTCGTATGACATAATCGTAGGCGAGAATTTAGTTAAACTTATGGCAATTATTGGAATAGTAGCGTACGATTTCTCGCCTAGAAACGTACGAGAAACTCACTCCAGCTAAATGGTCCTTTAAACTGCCAAAATCTTGGGTGTAATGTTTGACACAATTGTCGTGGTATAAAGTTCTAGTAAAGTGGAGGATGCATTTTGAACTAAAACGTTATAGGGAGATGGAAGAGGAGAACAAAGAAACGTTTCATGATTTTATACATTTTTTATATTTTTCTGTTCCATTAAAAACACTGAACGGTTGATTAACTACGTCAAAACTCGACGAACCAATCTAAGAAAATTAAACAATCAGAGACAGCTGTTGTTGGGTATTTTCCCGCCAATCTGAATTATGGTTCATGAATATAATAATTTAAAACTGGCTTTATTCGCCTAAGTTTACTGTGTGACATGCAAAAATTATATACCATACCATCTTTGACCGCATCCTCACTGACCATCCACTGAGATAGTTGTCAAACACTATCCTACCAAGTGTAAAAAGAAGAAAAAGAAATACTCTATTTGACTCATACTTTTGGTATGCTAAAATCACTTTTTGGTATGGTCTTTAAGTCCCCTAGCAAAAGCAAAAGTAAGTAAAAACTTTGCCTTTGCGATGTTTGTATTGATTTAAACTTGGTATCCACTTCAAACTGAATTAATATATGAAACTTAAGAGAAATAATATAATAAATAATGTGAATGTAAACTTTTAGTAATTATATATACCTACACCAAAAAGTTCGTATTTCCACAATTTGGCTAACGTATCCAACATCAATACAACATCTTAGATTGGCAAGAAACAAGCCCAATACTCTAATATATACTACTCGTATCATTGTTTTTGGATAATTTTCCTAGTTTTTTAGTAATGTGTAAGTACTGGATTATTAACCGTAGGGCATATCATGCTGCACGAGTGTAGGCAAAGTAAACAGAATCATGAAACGTTGTTTGTCGGTTTTTCTCGTCATCGCGTTAGAAAGTTTTTGTAATGACTCTTCCTCGTTACTAGAACATGGCTTAGACAAGGCAGTGACGGATATTATGTATGACTGTTACTTGACTCTGACTACTTGAATAGAAATCCCACTTGATGCAACTTTCTATACTAACTATTTAACTCGGTAATGTTATTAGGTGTGTATTACTGTAGCGTGCACATTCACGGACACTAACACATACGTAGGCTATTTCAACAAAGTACTAAAGTACACTTATATCAGATAAAACATCAGATATTACATATCAGATCCAAAGGCCTTAAAATATCCGATTCAAAGGCCTTAAATATATCAGATTCAAGGACCTTAAATAAGACCACATCACCAGCACAAGCAGAGGCTATGGGCTTACTGTTAGCAGCAAAAGCTATACCATATAGAGATGACGTGGGCATCATATCGTCATCTGTGGAAAGAAAACTAATCGCATTCACTCTAGATAGTGCGGCGGTCATCTATGCACTCAGAAGGCCGGTAACCAGGTCAAGAGTGATAGCCGAGTGTCACGCGACTCTACAAAAACTATCTAACAAGTGTAAGATAGTGGTAGCATGGACAAAAGGGCATGGCTCATGCCCAGGAAATCCGAAAGCAGACACCCTCGCCAAAAATGCGACTAAGAAACAGGTAAGTGGAGATGTAAATGATCTCTGCAAGCCCTCAGCGATGGAAATACGTAATCTACTCCGTCGCTACACTGAAAAAGAACAACAACACATTTGGGATAACAAAAATAACTGCAAACAAGCAAAACTTATGTTACCAACCTTGAACAGATACACAACTAATCATTTGTTGAAACTTCAACGACAGGACCTCCGCCTAATGGTAGGCATTATCACAGGTCACTGCAATCTCAACTACCATCTATGGGTATTTTTGTCCTATTCCGAAAAAAGTTTGAATAAAATTTTCTATTTCTTTTTAGGGTGCAGGTATATTGCCATGTTGATAGTTTATCAAATTTTATGATCCTGCTACGAGCAGCACACTTTTTGATTTTTATCTAGAGTTTTAACCAAAACATACAAAAGGAGCGAATCATCTTCCTTGGACAATTAAATATAATAATTGTTATATGCTCAAACTATAGCCATGAGTGCACAAAGATATATGTGTTGTGTTACGGATTGAATTATGTACAGACTATCTGTTGTACCAGTTTTATATAGATATAAAATTGGCGCAACAGATAGTCTGTGCAGAGGATATTTGCAAAAGAACGAGACCGTGAAGCACGTGCTGTTGGAGTGCACGGCTAAGGAAAATCTACAGAACACTACCGAACTACTAGAGGATCACTATAGTTCTAAATCATCATCAGTTTTAACACCTCAAATATCACTGGAGCAGTTGTGCCAGTGACCCAGGGTCATACTCCGTTATATAAAGGAGTTGGGATGGCTCGGGTAGAGGCTGGCGGGGAAAATGCACAATATACCCCAAGCGGGGCTGCAGGACTTAGCGTCCGCAAGCAGAATAAGAATAAAAATAACGTAATCTTCAAACAGAGTTTTTTTTTCAACCATCATACACTTTTAATTTTAAAATAACTTTTAATACTTCATGATATTTTTATTTTATTGTCCAAAATTATTACAAAAACATACATTATACTTTCTCGCAATGAATAAGAAATGTTGCCAAGAGTTTGAAGTTGTATTCGTCTTGGGCGAGTTTTTAATCCCTCGATCGTTTTCGAGCTTCTAGTTCCTTAGCACCCTCGTGTTAACCTTAAACTCCCTCACTTTCCTCATTTCCTCCTCAACTCTAAACTTCCTTGCTACGCTCGGAGTTAATGCTAGAATGCACTCGGAGTTCAACATAACGCAGTGACGTAAGGCACTTCTTTATCCCTTTGTGCATAAACCACCATTTTCGATTGTTTGACTTTCCGAAAGGAGTTCTGAGTGGACAATAAGTACGGCAAAAATAGAAATTGACTTTTATTTTCGAGTGACTGACATTCTATTTATTTCTATTTGGTTTGTTTCAAAACGCCTTTCCAAAGCTTGTTGGCTGGTTTGCATGACAAACGCATGAGCCACGTTTCATTAACCATAAATAAGTTTTAATAATTTGGGATTGAAATGCGTCGTGGAACCATGTCTATATGTCTATATGACAGATTTGTTTTACTTTTATTTTTACGCAATGTTTTAGGCATTAACATTTTAAGCGGTAATTCCTGTTTATAATTCTCGATACTTATTTCTCAAAATGTATGCTTATTATAAATAATATACATACAGTGTTTTATTATCTTTTCAGATGTTCCAGCAAGCGTACGCTTTATTTAACTTAATGAACGCAGTCTGGGGATAAGGACACAACTACAACTGAAATTGTACCACAGCGTTTAATATAATTAAGTTTTCAGTTTTATTTTTGTAATAAATACTGAATTATCAACAATATTAAAATTTAAGTTAATAAATTCATTATCACCAGTTAGATATGAGTGTGTATACGTCATCCGAATTGCTTTTCTTTAAAGATTGTTTGGAAGATATCACTTTCAGAGACAAAAACATCCCGCAAATTTAGTAAATACATCATGTTTTTGTTAGCTTTAAATATACTTTAGTGTTTAATTGTTTGTTCTTAAATATATAACCTATATATATATAAAGCTTCTAAACCTTTTCTACCTACTTAAAATTTATAATATATGTTTTATATTATTTTTTTTCCCTAAAACAGCTGGAGTAGGAGGGTTGCCGGTTTGGTCATTTGCTTGCTTGCATATAAAAAGGAACAAAAGGTTAAAACTTTGATTGATTTAATGAATATTATGAAAATGCTTCTGAAAATCTTACGACTGTGTTTGAAACTCAGCAAGTTTCAAACTTGCTGAGTTTCAAATGTGCAAATGCAGCAGTCTGATGTTTGAGACATATAAATCTTGCTCCTGCCACTCAAGGGGCTTCACGACCCAATAGCTGAATTTCATACTGTTACTCTGAAAAACAATATTCTCTTATCAGTACGGAACTTCAACAAAATTTCGCTCAAGGGATAATAAATACAGAGCGGAGCATCAAAAATATAGCCTCTATACATAGCAGAGCATCTTCACTCCCCTACATCACGGATGGTTTTTATAAAGTACGCAGCTTCTCTAAAACGCAGTCTTAAGAGGATTGCATAGCTAGTATTTTCCATTCTAAAAGAGAAAACTCTTTTCCACCTCTTAACATTGTCCGATTTCAGTGATTTTTTTTTTCATGGAATTATGGCATTGTTTACTATGCATAACTAGTACTTTCCGTACTAAAAGAAAAAACTCTGTTCTACCTCTTAGCATTGTCCGATTTCAGTGATTTTTTTTCATGGAATCATGGCATTGTTTACTATGCCCGTACGTTTTGACTTTTTCAGTATTTCAAAGTACTATAAATTTCCTTTTTTAGACATTAAAAAAACTTAAAAAATCAAAACATACGGGCATAGTAAACAATGCCATGATTCCATGAAAAAAAATCACTGAAATCGGATAATGCTAAGAGGTAGAACAGAGTTTTTTCTTTTAGTACGGAAAGTACTAGTTATGCAATCCTCTTAAGTTCTTTATGAACTTAACGGAGGGAGCAAAGCTGATAACTATCACATCTGAGAAATGTTTTGATGCTCGATGTAAAATGATAATTTAATAATTCATACTTTTGGTAAATGTTAGTTGCGAAGTGAAAATTTGTAAATTGTCAGTGAACTGACAGGGTACCGTAATTAAGACAATTAATTTTAATTTATTATTTTCATTTTATTAAGTAATTACTTCAACAGTCAATATTGTAAATGTAATGTCGATGCTAATGTGGTATATTACACACCTCTAAAGGGGTAAGTTGTACGGACCATTGGAATGATTCATAATTATTATATCTTTACAACCTATCTTGTACCTACTTACAATTTACTATAAAGAATTTAGAATGTAAATTTGATAAAATAAATTAATAACTGTCAATTCTATGTCCGAGATACTTTTACCGTGATGCCAAGATTTCACCGTGTTTTTCCATCAATACTGTATAATTCATGTGTAATGGCTCGAGAGGCGGGATCACTTTATTTTTGCCTTAAAAATGATGTACTGATGTTGTACGAACAATGTTTTCGATGTATTTACGGTTAGGAGGTTATACTCGTATTGGAACTAAGACAACAAGAATAGAAAATAGAAGGACTGGAGTAAATTAAACACGTGGCATCAGCGTACCGTGATATATGGTCATGTAATCTTTTTTCATGGATGTCATTTATGTTAGTAAGAAATAGTAGTGGACCCAGGAGTGAACCTGGTGCAATTCCACATTGTATAGTATGGTATGGTGCTATGTCTGACGATGGTATCAATAATGCTGTTGCTCCGACACCAGAAGTCGGATCAAATCGAGCAAATGAGAAAACACTAAATACACATTAAAAAGAATTAAGAAAAGATGGGAGCTTATGGTGAGGCCGAAGGCCGAGCCCGATACGCGAAGTCGCGGGCAGTCGCTGCTCTAATGTGACATGTTAAAGAGTGGCATATCTGTAGAAATTAATAACGACAAAATAACTTTTGGTAAGACTAAAACGTTAGACTCATAATGTAAGTCGGAAGAATTTGATGAAAACATGATTGACATAGCTTTGGTAGGTAGGATAGGATAGGAAATGTTTAATCAGTATCCTCTTTTATCTATAGCTTGCCAGCAACGCGTATAAACAACGGTAAACTTAAAATGTATGTATGTAGGAAGCCCGATAGTTTGTCTCCTACCGAAGTGAACATGTTAACGAGAAATTTAAGGATCTTATATGATGAAGTACCTCCTGTTTTACAATCCCCATTTTATTGGTAAAAAAAAAGGATGATTTGGGCTTCGAATTAGTTCAAAGATCCCAACTTGCTATTCGAGCTATATACGAAATGGGTCCCCGTGAATCTTTGAGAAATTTATTAAAAAATATATATATTAACGTTGCCTTCCTTATATATATT
This sequence comes from Selenia dentaria, assembly GCA_917880725.1. Taxonomy (NCBI): domain Eukaryota; kingdom Metazoa; phylum Arthropoda; class Insecta; order Lepidoptera; family Geometridae; genus Selenia; species Selenia dentaria. Next base: position 5,397,512 of record OU862901.1, on the reverse strand, counting down.
TGAAAATATAATGTATGTTCGTAAAAATTTACATAAATATATGTTAAATAGTGATCACCACACTTTTAATACTAGAAATACAAATAGAATAGCTGTACCTAGTTTTAGACTTGCGAAGACTAATAAGTCATTCCTAGGAAATTGTGTGCGTTTTTACAATAAAATCCCAAAACACATAACTGAGCTCACAGAGGGCAAATTCAAGTTGACTGTAAAAAAAACGTTTTATTAAAAAAAGCTTACTATAAAGTTCGACATTATATAGAAGATAAAGATGCTTGGAATACTCCACTTCTGGCAAGCTGTGCCTCTGCCACCCATAAAATATAATATTTGTAGTACCTAAGTAGAAACATTGTAAGCATCTATATAAAAAGAATGGCCCCGAGTTTCTTGCCGCTTCTTCTCGGTGGGCTCTATATATTTTGGAACGCGGCGGTAGAGTCTTAGTACATTATAATAAAAAGTTGACGTTCATAAATGCGTCTTTGATGCATAATTGAATAAATGATTTTTGACTTTGACTTTGATCAACGGCTAAAATTGAAAATTTTCATAACTTGAGGAAGGGCTTTGCGTGTACCATCTTATTGCAAAATTTTAATCTAATATCATATTAACTAGCTGCTCTCCGCGGTTTCATCCACGCGGTGATGGATGATGATGATAATGATGAATCTTATATAGCCTATGTTACTTAGGGTGAATGTAGCATTCCAATGGAGAAAGAATTTTTGAAATCGGGCCAGTACTTTTTGAGCCAATTCGTTACAAACATACATACAAATCTTGCCTTTTTATAATATTAGTATGAGGATGATAATAATAATAATGGTTTATTTACTAAAATATTACATTTACTGCACTAAGTATGGAAACCTGTATCGCAGGCACCCGCGTGTTAAGCTTTCACGATAGTTACGAGTATCACAAGGGGGTGGTGCGGTGGCATAATTACAAAATTTGCATAGGCGAATATGTTATTGTGTGCGGAAAGTTGGTGGAGCTGTGCCGACCACAGTGTTCATATTTTTTTATGCGTAGTGCACGGTAAATCGGTGGTGTTGTGCCGGTCACTATTGTCATACCTTTTTTATGCGTAGTGCACGGTAAGTCGGTGGTGTTGTGCCGGTCACTATTGTCATACCTTTTTTATGCGTAGTGCACGGTAAGTCGGTGGTGTTGTGCCGGTCATTATTGTCATACCTTTTTTTATGCGTAGTGCACGGTAAGTCGGTGGTGTTGTGCCGGTCACTATTGTCATACCTTTTTTATGCGTAGTGCACGGTAAGTCGGTGGTGTTGTGCCGGTCACTATTGTCATACCTTTTTTATGCGTTGTGCACGGTAAGTCGGTGGTGTTGTGCCGGTCACTTATGTCATATTTTCTGTTTTTAACAGAATTATTTAATGCATAGTGCTCGGAAAGTCGGTGGTGGTGTGCCGGTCACTATTGTCATTATTTTTGCGTAGTGCACGGAATGTCGGTGGTGTTAAGCCGGTTACTATTGCATCATTTCGCTGTTCTTTCAAGCAGTGATTTTCTTCAATTTTGTTTTTCATGCAAAATATTATTGTTGAGAAATCAACAAGTTGTCATCTTTTAACACGTTTGTGTACTGCATACTTTTACAGTAGAGCACAACGTCGGTGTGAAGTTAAGTGGTGTTTCAAAATTAAAAATCTTAGTCGGCGGCGAAAGCTTAACCGAAATTTAGGCCAGATGAGTAGGAGTCGGAGACGTAGGTGCCCATCCGCACTTCCAAGAATGGTAGAATAGAGGAGTCGGTGACCAGGGTGTCCAACCGCACTTCTGAGTAAGAGGAAGTTTCAAAATTAAGAAATTAAATCGGCGCTAAAGCTTAACCGAAGTTTAGGCCTGAACAGTATGAGTCGGTGACGAAGGTGTCCAACCGCACTTCATAGAGTGGTAGAGTAAGGAGTTAGTTTGGTTAACATCAGTGTTGTAAGAGTCGGTGGCGAAGGTGCCTAATCGTACTCAAGGTCCAACTCAAGTTTTGTAGGCTTGAAGGTGGGTTTGATGGAAGTTAAGGCTTAACTTGCTTTTGTCTAGGTTTATGCTTGTTTATATGTAACTTTATTATTTTAGTTTGCTGTTTGGCAACCATTATCCTATGGATTATTATTTTTGTTTTAGTTTTTGGTTTTGTTTATTCCAGCTAAGAGCTTTCTCTTTATTATTAGACTCTTTAGTTTAGTAGCGTTTGGAATTTGGTTGTCATCCTTTTGATAAATATTTAGTAGATTTTGGTGGAGGTTTGGCTTTTGATCATAAAAGTAAATTGTTTTCTTTTTTTTGGGAAGGTATGTAATATAACGTTAGTTTTTCGCTCCGTTACACGTTAACGATTCTAGACACGTATTTTCGATTTTAAAATTGCCAATCCTTAGAGGAAATTATTCTGGTTAACTTTTTTATTACAAGGGTAACACCTTTTGTAACCCCTGTACAGAGATACTACGTTTTTTTACTTGCCAATATGGTTGGCAACACTGGAGCCGATCGGATGGACAGAGTTTCGGCCATCGTCATTTCCCTGTCGACAGTCGTCATGTCAAGTCGATATTTTTAATTCCTATATCCATTTGAATCCTGAATTTTCTAAACATTTTCCGACATGTGGAGGCGATATTCAAAGGCAGCAAGCAATGAGCTTGGTACAATAGCCTAAATTTACCGAAATAATGGATTGTCTGCATAACCTAAACGAATAAAAACAGTAAGCATTCTTTGATTTCGAGTCAGAGTATGTTATACTTTGACGTACGGACATTATTTTAACGCCAGCTTCTATTTGTTTCAGCTATTGGCGTTTTTCTTTGGAGTTTTTCTTTGGCATTTTCTTTGGTACTTTCATATACGTGCCGAATTTATTTTCACCGTGAGTTTCCCGTGGGAACTTTTCACTTGGAGCGGACCGCCATCTTGGCATTTCATCTTCGCTTGAAGAGAACATTTGCAGCAGAGTGCAGCGGGAGTCGAGGAAATGTTCTCATCGTGTCCTGGAAGAAGAATCTCCTCTCCGCGTCATAATATAATCACAGGTTTCGTCTCGGAGTAAGGTATTCTCAATTCTTTGTCTTACAATCCGTGCTCCTAGGCACGTGTAGTTTTATAACTATAAAAACTTAAAATAATTAATTTCCTTTAAATTAGGGTGCAATAACGATAGCTTACGATAGCGTACGATAAAAAAAACGATAGTTAACGATAAGTAACTCTAGCTAACGATAGGAAAACTTATAGTGCCTCTCAGGCTATTTAATTATACCAGTAAAACCGCGAGAGTCCTTGCGTAACTGTTAAACGTTATCAAAATTGTATAAAATTCTAAATTAAATGTAACGCTTGTGTTCCTTCCCGGAATTAAAAGATGAACTAAACTGAATGTTTTCACTTATTTCAACTTTCCCCCGCCTGAAGATTAGAAGTTCCGAATCTCTACAGGCTGCTATTCCAGGTAATGTTTGTTAATTTTATATATATATATTCTTTGTGTGAGGTCGCTCCAGGCGCCCGAATTTTTTTTAAAATTTTATAGCTATCACAGTAAGCTTATAATACTATAGGAGCGCTCACATAGATACAATTCAAAATACTCATACAAATATTTTATTTAGCTTTATTCTAACTTGCTTACAAAAACTTTAACAAACTTTATATTATTACAATTGTAATTTTTTTTATTACACTAGTTTATAAGCTTTGCAAAACTATGCATACTGTAGGTATCTACTAGATCAAACTGTAAAATAAATGACTACAGCCAGTTGCAGAACATTAAAATTTGTTCCACAAATGAAAATTCTGGCAAATTTAAAGTTCCTTTTAATGTATCTAAACAAACGTCAAATTATCCTTTATCGTGTATTTTGAGTTGCACATAACATTAGAACCCATTAGTGCTTAAAGGGACTTTAAATTGACTTTGTAAAGTTTTTCCCATATTACAAGTTTTGTCACCACGAACAAAACTCTAGTCCAGTCGACGAATCCACATACAAAGATAAAAAAAATGTTCTTTATTTGACACCTGCTTAATAATGACAAGCGAAGCATGTAGCATAGAGAACATTTGTATACTGGAGGCATGTAGTTTGCGTTTTGCTACTGCAACATACGTAGTATCTAATAATCAAAAGTACTCGTATCTGTTAAAAATCTTCATCTCTTTCAATTTCTATCACAGTTATGGGTTGCACTAGAGAGAGGTAGCTGTATTAGCTGTCCTTGTACATGTAATCTATAAAAAGAATACCAATATTTAGTTACAATACATAATAATGTATACATTACAATAATTTTATATTCATAAATTATAAATTTTAGCGAATTTATTAGGCTGAAAAAATAGACTTTCATGCTATTTAGTTATGATATTATTAAATTTGCAGCTAAACAAACCTAAATTAGGGCAACGTTAAGTAATGATAAGTTTCAAATCACAACAGGAAACGTAAAAAGGTCAAGCAAAGTGTGTATGGAAAACGTTTGTGTAACCTGATATTTTATTAGTAACGTTGTTAATGTTTACCAATTTCAACACTGGAGTTAACATAATACGCAAGCCCCGCCACGGCCAAAGTAGAAAAAAGGTATAGGTGCTATAGTCAATTTGTGCGTTTAGATACATAGAACAAAAATAGCAGCAAAATATGGAAAGCGGCATGAATGATATTTGTAAAATAATGTGTACAAGTACCAATCGCTTGCTATCCATGTTGTCGCCAAGTATTGCCTCATCAGCGTATACGGGACCTAGTACACAGTCTATGGCCATAATATTTTTTTACCAAAAAAAATTGCAATGCAAACTATTTATGCATCAACGCTGCGCATGCTGCATCAGAGATAGACCTCAAAGTAACGCTTGAATCAATTATTATACAAAAATCTACTATTAGACAAATTGGAACGTAAACTCTGCTATAAGTCATATGTTAATAAACGCTCCTTTATACAAATATGAGTTAGCGACGCGTTCCAGAGCTATCGACTTAAGTTAATATTATTTATTTATTATTATTTATTTATTATTATTATTATTATTTATTTATTTATTATTATTCTTATCGACTTAACTTACTATCGAAGCATAAAGCTTTGATCGATCGCTGGGGTCAATAGAAACTTAACTGCAACTGGAAAGTTTTTCAATAGCAGAATAAAAAGCCCTCTTATTTCATAGGCTGTATAATGTATATCATACATGATTTATTAACTTTTTTTTAAGTATTAGAAAAAGATACAATTTATGTTAAGTAGTAACCTCTGCCTAGAACAGATGCATTTTCTTATAAGTGACGAACTGTACTGCACCGGTAATCCTGAAACATTAAGCTGTTAAATCTCATGTCTCTGTTATTTTGGTACTATCATACATTTAAACCAAAAAGCAGTAGTGCGAACATTACTGCTTCACGGTAGAAAAAGCTACGGTGGTGAACTCCGCTGGACGATCTCATTCACTAAGAGTTCTACTGCTCTTGATAAATATATTTTCTTTTCAGATTTCGTTCCAGCAAGCGTATGCTTTATTTAACTTAATTAACGCAGCCTGGGGATAATGGACTCTACACAACTACATCTGAAACTCTATCACAGCATCTAATACAGTTATGTTTAAGCTTGTAATGATTATACCTATTTATCATAAAACATTTATTTGATCTACATGTTTTGTATACGTCATCCGGATTGCTTCTTCTTGTTTTGAAAATATATCGCTTTCAGAGACAAGAGCCTATAAGCACTTACATCATGTTGTTTTTAGGTGTAAACTACTACTTAACTTACTATACTACTTTACTTATTATTACTACTTTATGGTTTTGTTGTTTGTTCCTTAATAAAAAACTTAACGATCTAGCTGCTCTTTTTTGATTGCCTTAAAATTTAAAATAAACGTCTTATATTAATTTATTTAGCGATCGATCTTCACAATCTTATTCCTTCATCTCCTTTCTTCATCGAACAGCAAGACGCCAAGGAACACGTCATCCGTACATGGTCGAAATTCCAAAACTACGCACGAAGCGCTTCAAATCTAGCTTCATAATGCGTACAGCTAAAGTATGGAACAACCTACCAGCGTCTATATTTCCTGACATATACAATCTGGGAGTCTTAAAATACAGAGCAAGCATGTACCACCGTCGACCGCGTGATCAATTTCCATCAGGTGAGACTGTGGTCAAATGCTTGTTAATCAAATGTAAAAAAAAGTGTCAAAATCCGCATTAGATTTCCCCGCCATTGTGTTGCGTTACGTCGTGGCGGCGTCTACGCTGCGACGTTTTACTTATATATTTTGAGACATGCCCCATTAGTGCGTTGCGTCGTTTTAATGATGTTTCAACGGATCGACGGTCATGAGACGAGGCGGGAGGGAGGGTAATGCGCTGCGCTGTCGTTGGTCCGGTGCGACGACGAACAGTGTTCAGGGGGCAAACTATTGCATCTCAGTTTGTTTCGACGGCGTGCTTACCCTCTTGTATTGCATCGTCAAGCATAGACGCAACGCAGATGTGGCCTACAATGCGTTGAACCGATGCCACGACGCGACGCAACGCAACGCATCGCACTATAATATATATATATATACATATACAGGGTGAATTTTTGAGACGGGACAGTAAGGCCAAGTACCTCAACATATACCAAGGCAAGGCATATACCAAGTTTATTTATGGGATTGGCAATGAAACTTGTTTATGCCATGACTGCTTTATTAATCTACCTCCACCTCAGTAACATTAAATGATTTCCAAGTACCTACATACACCGTTATAGTTACAGGAAAACGTGTTTAGAAGACTATCAATAAATTTTTAAGGTTTTTTAACTGCATCTAAAGATTATGGAAAAGATGAACAGTCAGCAAGAAAATGGCCATTTTACAGAAAAACTTTTTTTGATGCCAATCGATCCTGTTTCTTAAAGGGATCAAAAGTCTCTACTGGACCAAATGAGGTTTGAGTACTAGAAATGTCTGTGAAATCGCAAACAACTTTTTTCCATACGATTTAGTAAAAGAGTCAAACTTATAAACAAGCCAAACTTTTTGCTATGGGTAGATATGGTTTTATTTATTTTAATATTCCTTTTTTATTTTATTTTGTTGTAATTTATTAACAGCTTTATTAAATTAAATACAACTGGGACAAAACGACGCGCAAACCGAGCGAGTGAAGCGAGCGTGCCGGTCGGCTCGACAACGGCCGGCCAAGCGCTCAAAACTAAGTAATGAATGATTGTGGCTCCAACCCTAGGTTAGGTTAGGTTGGAACTGCGACAAAAATACGCGCAAGCCGAGCGAGCAAACTACCCGAGGTACTCTTTATAAATAGCTACTTATTGTGAGAGTTACACCTTGTTACAATAAGAAAAATTAAAATGTAAAAGGAATAAAGTATAAAATAAACAATTAACAAAAAACAAATATTACTCGACACCTACGAAGAAATAATAGTCAGGAACAGTAACTGCGTTAAAAAAATGACCCAACAAAAGTCGTGTTCAAGTAGGCGGGGCTTAAAAGTCGTGTTCAGTACGTCATCAGTCGGACATTTTTCTTGCAAGCGAGCACACTTCAAATCTTCGCGTACATTTTCATTTTTATCATTGTGAACTTCAGTTGTGGATCATCATTCCAGCATTCGTTGTGAAGTGGTGCAGAAACAATACACGATTTAAATGTCCAGGGATCACATTTACTAGTAAATAATAGCAAAATTATAATTATTCAAAGATGTTCAAATACGTTAACAAATCGAGATGGTCAATACTATGCAAAATAAAGTCAGTAAATTTTTATTTAATTTAGGATGTATTTTTTTTCTTCAGGACTATATATTGAAATGTATGTAATGTGCAATGGTTTTGCTTGTTATGTTTTATTCTCGCTTGCTTGCCGATTCAATGCGGCAATCATTATTATGTGACCCTTCAAACACTCGGCAAAAACGCGAGTTGGCGCTTCCAAAGCGTTTACGCTCTAAAGAGATACTACAGACAATGAACAATAAACGATTGCCTACAGTTGGTATGTAATATAGGTAACTATATAGCATTAAAAAAACAGTTCATTGTTTAGTCAAATTAAAGCACGTTTAATTTTTCAAGCTAATGAAAATTCACTCTCTGTAATTTTTAAAGTGGTTTACCTGAGTTGCTAATTAATTTGTCAGTAATATAAACACAGTGCTTTTCTAAAGTAATTCTATAAATTGATTGAATTTTCTAAATTGATAATGAAGGTATTTTGTGACCACTGAAAATCATCCAGCTGGCAAATAAGTAACTACTTATTTTTTTTGGTAAAATGTATTAGCCTAAAATGTTTCATATAATCTTTCTTTACTACATTGCGAAGAATCTCTTCTAATGTCTTCTAGACAAAAACTTTATAAATTAATCATATTTCGCGAGACATACGAGATTTACGATTGATTTATTATTAAGTTGGTCCAGTCCACTTGTTGCATAACATCGTCCACGCCGCTATGACTCTGCTGTCATTGTAGAAGTTGCAGCACGCGCGTAAACCAATCCCTGCTTTCCTTCTGAATTTAAACCAATCACCGAATATGTCTATTTGTAACCTCGGAAGTACGTAATTTGTATTTGGAATCATACGTCGTTTAGATTTGAAGGGCCACTGTTTGTGTGGAATTTGTTCTGAATTATGCTTCCTGACTATTATTTCTTCGGAGCTCGACACAGTTTATAAGATTTACGTTTGCGAAATATATACTTGTAATGTAATTGTTTGTGAAATAAAACATTAATGAAATAAGAATGTAAGACAACCCTTGTTCTGTATCTGTATATGACTATACTCTTGTATGTAGTAACGAGCATCTGTGGACGTTGTCCGTTGTCTATGATAGCAAGTTCAGTGATGGTGACAGACGTGGGTGCTACAGGCACAGTAAACCACAATTATACTCGTTACTGTGCTGGCCTCTATCTGATCTGTGTTACTGTGACCATTCTCTTACAGTCCCACCATCTTATCTGTTCAGTTGACAGCGTCGCTAGTGGAGAATTTGGTATTGCAACCTAAGAAATTCACCAAGAAAAAAGAGAATCAAAACGTAGGGCAGTCATTCAAGCCACTGTTTAATCTGTAAATTCTGCGATTATAATCCTACTAATACTATAAACGCAAAAGTTAGTAGGTATGTATGGATGTATACTGTAGTTCCGATTTTGCCCACCTGAACAGATAAGTTGGTGGCATTATAGGTGGATAGGATTTGACTCACTTGTCATCGATTTGTTATACGGAACCACAGAATTCGTTCTATTTACATAGGTCCAGAAGGATAGTTTTCATACAAATGACATTTGTGAAAGTGAAGCAATAAATATTTTTTTGCGGTTGGCCATTCTGCCACATCTGACAATATGACAAAACAATACTTATGGTTCTATTTTGCCATAGGAAATCTTTTACCCGAAGCATCGGGTAATTAAAATATGAACGGATTGAGTGGTTTTCTCAACAAAACTATCGAATTAAATGTTAATACATTTGAGTGTTGTGTCGCGTTAGTAAATATTAATATTGCATGCTTCTGTATCATCGCCTTAATGCGAAATCTTGTATGTGTGTTGGTATGTCTATGTATTTGTCATTCCTTCACGCTGGAGTGATTTGCACATTTTGAACAATATGTGCCGATACTTTGAAGATCGCAGTGGTGAGTGGTTCGCAGTGGTGAATATAGATACCATCGATAAACACTTATGCTCCTATTTTTCATCATCATTATAATTACCACTCATTACACAATCGTGGGGTATATAGTATTTTATTAAGTACTAGCTGCGCCACGCTGTTAGACCAGCATAGTTATGGTTTGAGATATCTTTATTTCTCGTAAGAAAATATTTCACTTACATGAGAATAGCTTAAACATTATATTATTATTGTGGTCGTACGATGAAAAACATTTTGTATTTGAGGGTAGTTTGACAAGATTCAATTGTTACCTACGTGTTGTTTAGTTCGATACTGGTTTTGCACACAGAGGTCGGTCAACTAACATTACATAGGTCAAGCGTATCTGGAAGTGCCATAGTGATGCATAATGACGATGAAAAGTATCCTATGTGCGTATATACAGGGTGTTTGGTAGAGGGACCGACAAACCAAATGAGCGTGTTCGGGGACTTGGAGAATACAAGTTGGCCAAAAAAAATTCCCGACACCCCAATTTTTTTTAACTAAATCACTTAGCTCTGTTTTGTATCCAATTTTGCTTTGCGTGGCCTGAAGGTGTATTAGAGACCAAATTCAACTAAAAACATCCGGTCTTAAACAGATTTTACAAATGTTATGGTGGTAAATAGGTACAATTTCGGAGAAAAAGGAAAAATCACAAAAAAAAGTTGAACATATTGGGGGGTCGGGTATTTTTGTTGGCCAACTTGTATTCTCCAAGTGGTCCCCCGAACACGCTCATTTGGTTTGTCGGTCCCTCTACCAAACACCCTATATATCCACCGCCTCATCTACCTCCATACCAAATTTCATGCGGAGTACCACAAGGTTCAATCTTAGTCCTGTTTTGAATTTGATTTGATCTTGTCAACACTTTGATAAACTAAGTGGATAACAGTTGGTTTTACAATCATCTGTAAACATACTTTTATCCCAGTATTAGTCTCGAAACCTAGTCAAAAGTCTAATACAATTTATATATTTTGTAGTATATATGTAAAAAAAAGACAAAAAATATAACTCCAACCTAGGATTTTATTAATGTACAATAAATTGTCTCTAAGAGTTAGGTACCAATCTACTTTATAACTTGTTCTTAAAAAATCTTGTTTGTTTTTTTCTAAACTAATAATATATATAATAGTAGCAAAGCATAGCAAAAGTATTATATAAGTTAAATAAAAATATTTATATATACCAAAGTGTATCTGTAACTGGATCTTTTGGAAACCTAAATGACACCCAATCGGTAAACTAAACTAGTAGAGTGGTAACACAATTGAGTTTTGCATACTATTAGAAAAATCTCTCGTAAAACACTTAAAAAGAGACGTTGGAGACTGCTTTTGCGTAAAGGGCGACCGTCTCCTTTTTTGACATATAGTCAAACGTTTACGCAATCTAATCGCGCAAAATGGCATTTTTGATTTTTCATCATACTCAGTATCCACAGCGAGTGACACTTGTCGACTGAATTTGAATTTGACAAGTGAAAACCAAGTACCCCTGCTAGGGTTACATTTTTGCTTCATGAATTTTGACGTATTAGGCATCTGGAAACCATAATCTATGTACGGAACGCTGTATTGGGAAGAGGAATTAAACCCAAAAATGTCATTATAATCCTAGTTTTATTTCCAAGTTGAAAGTTTATTCTTACAAGAAGTTTTGAAAAGAAGCTGTATTCGAAACGGTTTTTGTAAAATTAATCATTTTTGAAATAAATTGTATACGAAACGTTGGCTTTAATATGTCCGCTTCAGGTTTACGCTATAACAAAAGAATTATGAATGAACTGAATGCAATTAGAGCAAGTAATCTTGATAATTAATAATTTATCTTAATAATTTATCTTAATAATTTAATCTTGCTAATTCGGACGGGTTAATGTAATATTTTGTCATATCATTTAGTATAGTGTAGTATAGTATAGTGTCAATTTGACACTATACTAAAATTACCAAAATTCAAAATTCAAAATTCAAAAATTATTTATTCAGTTTAGGCATCATAGACACTCTTATGAACGTCAAATTTTTTTTAATGATTCTACCGCTGTCTTCGAAAAAGAACCACCGCCGAGAAGAAGCAGCAAGAAACTCGTGGGCCATTATTTTTTCAAGTCTTTGTACATTGAGGTTACATATGAGTAGTATTAAAATAACAAATTTATTCAATAGTTGGCTATTAGGCAGAAGTGGAAAGCTTCCAGGCATCTTTGTCTTCTAAGTAGTGACTCAATTTATAATAGGCTTTTTTCATTAGTATATTTTTGACACGTAACTTGAATTTCCCTTCAGTGAGCTCAGTAATGTCTTTCGGGATTTTATTATAGAAACGTACACAATTGCCTAAGAAGGACTTATTTTTAGTTTTCGTGAGTCTAAATTTAGATACAGCTATCCTATCCTTATTTCTAGTATTAATATTATGCATATCACTATTTATTCTAAACTTCTTTATATTTTTACGAACGTACATTATATTTTCTAGGATATACAAAGATGGAAGAGTTAATTTTAATTAATTTCTTTGAACATTTGTCTTAAGGATTCGCGGGGACCCATTTGGTAGATGGCTCGAACTGCCCGCTTTTGCAATATAAAAACTGTCTCTATGTCCGCCGCTGACCCCCACAGCAGGATACCATATGACATTATGCTGTGGAAGTAAGCAAAGTAGACCAGTCGAGCAGTAGCTATATCTGTCAATTGCCTAATTTTATGAACCGCATATGCAGCTGAGCTCAGTCTTCCAGATAGTGCATCAATATGAGGACCCCATTGTAATTTAGAGTCTATGCTAATACCTAGAAAGACTATTGCCTTGTCAATTTTCAATTTATTTCCGTCGAGTAATACGTTTGGCTCTATATGTCTTACATTAGGCATGGAAAATTTTAAACATTTCGTTTTCTTTGCGTTGAGAAGCAGGTTGTTTGCGGCGAACCAATTTGAAACAATAGTTAACGCGTTGTTGACTTGAACTAGTTCTCTATCTTTCCTATCTACTTTAAAAATCAGAGAAGTATCATCCGCAAAAAGAACTATGTCAGCAAGGCCCTCAACCATATGTGGTAAGTCATTGATATATGCTAAGAATAAGAATGGACCCAAGATCGACCCCTGTGGAACCCCCATTCTGACCAAAGATCCAGAAGATGTCACGCCATTAATGCCAACTTTTTGCTGCCTATCAGATAAGTATGATTCTACAAGATTCAGAGCAGCTCCACGAATTCCATAGTGGTGTAGCTTATAAATTAGAGTGCGGTGCTCTACACAGTCGAAAGCTTTGGAGAGATCACAAAATACGCCAATGGCATCCTGTGAGCTCTCCCAAGCCTCCAGCACATGCTTGACTAACTGGACTCCTGCATCTGTTGTTGATCTGCTTTTCGTGAAACCGAACTGATTTTCGTGTAAAATCCTATGTTCATTAAAATGAGACAAGAGTTGTTGAAGCATTATCTTTTCGAATATTTTGCTCAAAGCCGGAAGCACAGAGACCGGTCTATAATTTGAGGGGTCGGCCTTACTACCTGATTTAAAAATAGGGGTGATTTTACTCATTTTCATTAGGTCAGGAAATGTACCTCTATCAATACATAAATTAAATATGATCATCAAATGTGGCGCTATAACTTCTATTATTGACTCTAGCATTTTTACGGATAATCCCCATAAATCCTCTGTTGCTTTAACGTTTAAACTTTTAAATGTTTTTATTATTTCAAAAGTAGATATATGTCGGAACCTAAACTCTGGAATTTGGAGCGGGAAACTGTCTTTCAGAAAGCCCACTGCAACACAAGGGCAAGAATCAAGAGATTTGGTGACTTCTAGTGGTATGTTAGAAAAGAAATTTTCAAATGAATTCGCAACATGACTTGGGTCTGAAACTTTTTGGTTATCTATTTCTAGCACATATTCTGAATTAAAAGATTTACTTTTGCCGGTCTCTGTATTAATAGTTTTCCAAACTGTTTTAATTTTTTCATTAGATTTTCGAATTTTATCCCTTATAAACAAAGCTTTTGCGCGTTTGCATACTGACTTAAAAACTTTTGAGTAATTTCTTACATAATCATGAAAATCTTTACTAGAAGTTAAAGATTTTTTGTGATATAACTCAAACATTATGTCTCTACTTTTTCGAATACCTCTAGTTGACCAGTCACCAAATTGTAACCTACCATTGAGCTGCAGTTTTTTCTTCGGACAGATTTCATTAAATTCTGTACTTACTAATGAAAATAATGTACTATTTACCTTACGTGGGACACTCAGAAACTTATGCTAAAAATAAATGTTCTATAGGTTAATAAATAAAATTTAAATGCAAAAATTAAAGTTAAATGCACCCGAACCAGTTTTCGAAAACCTATTTCCAGTCCACCGCAGACACCTCGTTTATAACCTGCTCGAACGCTGACAGCGCATCTTCCGGGGACGAAAATTGTATCCTTTTAGGCTGATGATTTATTTTCGAGAATAAAAAGAAGTCACACGGTTCTAGGTCAGGCCGGTAAGGACGATAGCTTAGACTGGCGTGCTGTCTAGGATGTCTCTTGTTTAGAGCGCGATTTGCTCAGGCGCGTTGTCATGATGGAGCAGTAACCCACCGAGTTTGGTCACTTGTTGCTCACAACAGAGAAAATTTCTGCCATGTATAGTAGTATAGTAGTAGGTAGTATCATACGGCGTTGATGTTTCTTTGTTTCCGTAAAGGAATTTACACCAAGAAGCTAGTCATACTGCAAAAAAAACCCCTCGCTTCTAGATCGCTTAATATATAATATAATAAGCTATGATAAGCAGATATAGCTGTGCAATTATTTATTCGATTAAAAATAACTGCATGAACGTTTAATTTTTTACACCATTTTGTACACGTTTTATGTCCCACAGTCGTAATGACTTAATTGAATTCTAATTAATTGTTTAATAACATAATAAGGACAGAGTACATATAACGTCACCTAAATAAATACAAGTCCTTTAGTCAGACAAATGTTTATAATAAGAGTACTTGTACTTTACCCGCTTTAGATAAATATTAAAAACAATTGAGTTATTTTGATCTAAACTATTACTAAGTCTCAGTGGTTGATTTTACAGGCTCCGTATTGTGAGAGATTAGATATCAAACCCACAACGAGCAGTACTTGTTTTTTTTAGAATATAATCTAAAAGACAGTCTGCCATGAATTATATGTGTTTGGCCAATCCGATTTCTATGTTTATGTCAAATATTTACTTATAAATAAACCAAACATCAGTTAAGTGAAATTTGAAATTGTTTAATAATAGGTTGCATGGTTACATCAATGAGATTCTCGTATTAAAAAAACGACCAGACCATATTGAATAAAGAGTTGACTCAATTATTTTAGGTAAGGTTATCATTAATGAAGCACATTTTTATTTGAATATATTTAATATTTGTTTTAAACATGTAACATAGCACTTAAATCATTTATCGTACTGTTAATTTTTTTTCATTAATCTGTTTGACATTATTAATAATCTTACTATTACTGTATAATATACTTCCTAAATTTTGACTTCTTTCTTCATATATATTATTTTGTAAATTTGACTTGCCCAGTGTAACTGACAATGTTATAAGGCCAATAAACAATTTGAATTTGAGATTAACAAACATCATTAGGTTACATACACTCCTTGTCAACGTTTATGCTAAAAAGCAGGCCTTCATTGCACCAAAATGTGTTTGTATGTATCGGCCGCAAAATCTATGACTAAATGTTACTTATTACTTATATGGTAAGTATATTATAACAATAACTAATTACTGAAGTTTTGCAGCTAGTGTATATGTCTCATATCTCCAAAAGTACAGAACATAATGTATAAATATAGTTAAGGTAAAGAATATTAATTAATTAATATAATTAACAGATCAGAGATGGAAATAAATTTCGATGAAATGTATGTCTATGCCGTCAAAGCAATGAAAATATGCCGCTCTCATCCAGAAATACCTCGGGACAAGAAATGGTTCCTTCAATTTTTTATCATGGTTGGACTCTATACTTTACAATATTTGGTTATGGCCTACAACGTCGTCCTTGCGGTAGAATCTGGTGACTATTCTGATGCATGCCGAAATGGCATAATGAGTATTTTGTACTGGTTCACAATCTTCGAGTATTTTAATCTACTGTTGAAGCAAGATACTATATTGAATATAATAGATATGATGAAGAATGATTTCAAGAAGAATCTACCAGATGATGAAAAATTTATAATGCTGGAATATGCAAAGAGAGGTAAGTGGTAAAGAGAATAAATTAATAACTAATAAGATGGTTCGTATCGTAAAGTAAGTAAGATGTTTACTATGTAACCCGCCTACGACTTCGCTCGCATAGCCTAATTATTAGATACAAAGTCACAGAAATGAGATGGATATACATTGATTTTACAGTTTTACAGATTCTGTAAAAATCCAAACACCTTTTTCTAATTTCACATTTTAAACAATTAACATATGTATTTTAAAGCATGTATGATGAGGTGTATGTAGCGTCGTGGAACCTATTAATTTGGCGTGCCGCAAGAAAGTGTCTTAGGACCAACACTATTTTGAGTCTATATAAATAACCTTTGCTTACTATACTATACTATACACCGCTTGGATACACCGGGGCATGACTGTGATGCCCGGTCGCCACTGGCCAGGGAGTATTACTAAAAATTTTACCCCTGCCCTTCCAATGCACCCTCCCAATTGAGACCGCCTTTTGCCAACGGCCTCAGTTAAGGTCTACGTAGGTCCTCACGGGGGCCTCGATTGTAATTTGTGGTATTTTGGACACAGGCTCTCAGGGGTGCATTTTGTCTTCTTAGTAGGTGGGACAGGCGGGCCTAAATATGCTTCAGACGTAATAAGAGGAGTGGGCAATGCTGCTGTCAATACTGTTGAGGGACAGACCAAATTTGAGCTCACTCCAGTAGATTCTTTGGGCCCTAAGTTGAGAACAACGGCCATTGTTATGCTAAACATTTTGGGTAAGCATTCACAGATGCAGTTGTCTGCCGCTGTTGTAAATTTGATAGCTGGTTTGAAGTTGGCAGACCCACGTTTTGATGTACCTGGAACCGCACATTTGTTATTGGGTTCTGATGTTCTGGGTAACATATTATTGGGTAGTAAACGAGTCTTGGTCATGGAGTAGTAAACCAGATGGGTTGGTGGCTGTCTCGAACATTTTAGGGTTTGCTTTGATGATGGGACCAGTCTTGAAGGTACCCCCTTCACCAGAATTGGACTTTGCTTCGGTGTCAGGCTCTGCTCTTTCTGACGCTGTTCAGAAGTTTTGGGAAGTGGAGGACCCCCCACATGCCTATCGTTCCAATCCGGAACATGAGGACAGTGAATTGTTCTACAAGAAAAATACTTTTAGACTTCACTGTGGTCGGATAGTGACCAGACTGCCCTTTCTCGTCGTCAGGCCACCTCTTGAATACTCGTGACCTACGATTTCATGCGTGAGTACGCAGACTTAGGACACATGTCAGTGTCGAACTTGGAATGGCGCTCAGTTGAACATTACTTCTTGACACATTACGCGATACTCAAGGCATCCACCGGCAAGCTGCGCACGGTATTTGGTGGTTCTGCATGGACTTCCTCGGGTGTGTCCTTGAATGATTATTTGCATTCGTATTCCAAGTAGTTAAAGGACCTTTGTGACGTCATCACGTAATTTTGCCGACTGAAATAAAAATGATGTTCCGTCAAACAGTTTTTCACCTTGATGATCTAATGTTATCAATTGATCCTGAGGTGCGAGAGCCCCCCGGACCCCATGCTTGTCTATGAGATCAACACGAACGTACGGCCTTCGGTCGAGCTCCTTTTTTGCGATTCGTTCTCTTTGGGAGCTTGCGGACCGAGAACGCTTAGCGTTCCTCGCTTCGGCATCTTCTTACTTTAATTTTTGTCTTATCTTACAAATAGTTTGGTCTTGCAGATGCACACACAGAAGCCAGTCTACTTCAGTTATAACCATCACGCTTTTGGGGAGGATAAAATCTTAATTTATTGCCTTGCTTACATGAATGTTGCTTCAACTTCGATACTAGCATATAGCGTATGTGAAATAAATACGATACAACCACACATGAAACAGGAAGCTATTTCTATCCTACTCGCACATTGTAAATATCATGCGTAGGCGCCGCGCCCGTCAGGGATCGCCCGTACGTTTAGTGCTCGGAATAACCATCGACACTAAAAGCTGCGCATCGCTAACAATTTCTTGAGGAAATTACTAACCGATCGCACCCGTAGCCACGGCTACGAGGGGATACTGTGCCCCACGAACGCCGGAGTGAGTACTATGCTTGCATAATACTCGCTCCAGTACTCGCGCAACGTACACTCTCATAGCCGCCGTCATGGACTGCGGCGACCCTAAAAAAGGCCCTTTTAAGGGCCACCCACCGCTGACAGAGGACCTAACCACCCCTCTGAAGCAAAAAGGCCCTTCTAAGAGCCGCGTAACCGTAGCTACTGCTGACCACAGTAGCAACAGTGACACCGACTCGTCCGACAACGAGGACAGTAACCGTCCCGCTGCGGAAACGAGTTTGAAGCGCACGGAACCCGTGCCCACCAGCGCACTATCGCCGAAAGGGCGTCACGAACGTGATATTATCACGCTCGCCCGGCTTATTGAAGCCGAGGCCCTATCGGAAGGCATGCTCAACTGGATGGGTATATATGTGCGCATCGAAGAAGCCGAATTGGAGGGACGCGAAATGTCCGCCGAAGACCGCAGAGTGCTCGAACTCGCGTCGCGGTCACTCATCACCCTGCCGCCGACTAAGCCGATTGCTTTCAACGCAAGGAGGCGCAAGCTCACCAGCCCTCTCAAGCTGGATGACGCAATTAAGAAGCCCCGTACCGTACGATCACACTCTGCGAGTACGGTAACTAGTGAAAGAAAGGGACAGAGCGATACCGCCCCTTCCAAAGAGAGAAAGGGACAGAAGAATGTTAAACCAAAGGCAGTACAAGCAAGTCAGCCTGTAACTCGCCCGACTGCACAAGCAACTGAGCGCCCGCCCGCCCAAACGGTGTCGCGCCCGCCCAGAAGGCAATGCGCCCACCCTCACAAGCGGTCACCCAACCACAGATGGACACTGTATACCCATCCACGTCGACCGACAAAACATCAACGGCAAGTACTAGCGATGCCCCGCTGCCTCAAAGGCAGAAGCGTAAAGCTACCGACAATGTAGCCGCAACAGAAAAGCCCTCGTTCGCGCGCGTAGCGCAGACAGAGAAGCAGGGTGGTACCAAGGCTACCCCCCGCACAGCACCCCTGCAACCAACGCAAACGACTGCGAGAGCGGGACAGAATCCGAGAGAGGTGATGGATACGCAGCCCGCCCCGCCCCACGCAGGTGGGAAAGAGAAAGGGTCTCGCTATCCCTCTCTGATAGTGGAACGCATAGCGAACTGGACATTCCACTTCAAAGCGATAGCCTCGAAATTGGGGAGACCACCTAATGGACGGCCATATGGACAAGGCATAAGATTTATGCCGGCCGACGAAACAGAATACCGGGCGATACAAGCGTATCTGACCCAGCTAGAAAGGGAGGAGAATATTAGCTGGTTCAGTTACTCGCTGCCTGCAGAACGCAGCTTGAAAGTGGCCCTCCGAGGCCTACCAGCAGACACCGATCCTGAGGAGATTAAGGAGGCCCTCGAGGAGAAAGGGTTCGAGCCAGAGTATGTCAAGAACATCCAAGCCAGGCAAGGGCGCGCTGGCAGTATCTTCTACATACAGCTGAAGAAGAACGCGCAGACAATCCCGGCTATTTATGAAGTAACCGAGTTGCTATTGATGCCCGGCGTAGTAATAGAGGCATGGCGCGGCAAGAAAGGCCCCACACAGTGTCACCGCTGCCAGAAATTCCGCCACAGTTCGCACAATTGCCACCGAGCCCAGACTTGTGTACGCTGTGGTGAAGAGCACTTGGCGAAAGAGTGTCCGCGCCCCCGGGAAGAACCGGCAACCTGCGCAAACTGCCAGGGGATGCACCCAGCCAACTTTAAAGCATGCCCGATCTTCAGAAAGGAGTCACGCAACAAGAAGGCGGGAACTGTGGCCGCTACCCAGACGAACTGTCGGGGTACTGCCCTAGTTGCAACAGCAACCATTGATGAGACTGCAGAAGCGACCCTAATGGCGCCGGTAAACCTGCCAAAGGGAACCGGGCCAAAGACAGGCAAAAAGAAGCCCAGAAAGAAGGCGCAAAAGCCACAACAGCAGCAACAACAACAACAACAGCAAGATGCTCCACGCCGTGACTCCTTGGGACAGACGATAGGCGTGCTTAAAGAGATCCTGGAGGCGGTGCAAAAAGGCACCGACCCCGAAACGGCCACTCTACAGGGCCTTATGAGAATTTTGAACGCCAATAATGGATCACGGGCTTAGGATCGTACACTGGAATGCCCAGTCGCTCGCGGGGAAGAAACAACTGCTGACCATCTTCCTCCGCGAGCATAATATTGACATACTACTGGTCAGCGAGACGCAACTGAAGCAGGCACAAAGGTTCAAGATACCGAATTACCTTGTATACCGGAAAGACGAGGTGTCAGATACTGGGCGCGCCTTTCGAGGCCTTGCAGTACTGGTCCACCGAAGAATCATCCACCAGCTTATCCCACCAGAAGAGTTCGAGTCCATTCAAGCCTTGGGTGTGCTTGTTAACATCGCCGGAGAGACGCGACGTTTGTTTGCGGTTTATAAACCGCCGCACACCCTACTCAAACCTGAAGAACTAAGAAAGTTATTACACGCCACTGAACCCGCCATCATTGCTGGAGATCTCAACAGCAAGCACACCCACTGGAACTCGACCAAAACGAACCGAGATGGGAGAGTTTTGCTTCAAGATTCGGTGGACCATTGCTATGACGTCATAGGGCCAGACGAGCCCACCCATTATCACTATCAAGACGTTGGTGATGTACTAGACGTCACGGTATACAAGGGACTGAGGACGCCGCCTAGCCAAACGGTGTTACCAGACCTGCCTTCAGACCACCGCCCGGTACTCCTGACGCTGACGGAGCTCCCAAGCAGAGTTGCCATTCCCGCCAGGAAGAGGAAGATCTGCTGGGAAGCTTTCCAGAGAGAAGCGCAGGAGCGTACGAAGACGAGGCCGATACGCACACCGGAAGACCTTGAAACGGCCACGGAAGAGTTGACCACAGCTATCCAATCCTCCCTCGAGGCAGCATCGCACACCGCCGCGTCGGTAGAGAGGGCGCAACCCCTCCCGGCGTGGATCAGGAACCTTATTAGCGAAAAAAGGGAGAAGAGGAAGCTGTGGCAACAAACTCGCTGCCCACGTCTAAAGAGCGAACTGAACGCGCTGGTGGAGCGCGTTAAGACCGCCTTACAAGACTACGCCACGCATAGTTGGGAAGCGCACTTAGACTCGGTGGAAACGGAATTTCCATCAGTACACCGACTTTGCCACCAACTATCGCGCACCCCGGAGCCGACTAGACCACTGGTCGGGCGGGACGGCCTTCTGAAATTTGTCGCCACAGACCGAGCTGAGATCTTCGCGGACCACTTGGAGGCGCAATTTCAGCCCAACCCGACCAGTGATGACACCCATATCGACACCATCTGTAGGCAGGTAGAACTCTACTTGTCTACACCCCCGGACGCGACTGAAGAAGAGGAGGCGCCCATCATCTTCTCACCTGGACGGGTGCAGAGGCTGATAAGGCGCCTACCGAACAAGAAAGCCCCAGGGCTCGACAGGATTTCGAATGAAGTCTTGAAGCACCTCCCGCCAAGAGCCCTGGCTGCGCTGACCAGGATTTACAATGGTGTTATGCGCTGTGGCCATTTCCCACGGACCTGGAAGACTGGCGTCGTTATAATGCTTCCTAAACCCGGAAAGGACCCGAAGAGACCGGATAGTTACAGACCCATCACGCTGCTTAGCACCTTATCGAAAGCTTTCGAAAGGTTGCTACTACCGCACCTAACGCCGCACATTGTACCTCGAGAGGAGCAGTACGGGTTTAGGGCAGAGCATTCTACCACATTACAACTGACGCGGGTCATCAATGAAATGGCCACCAGCCATAACAAGGAGTATGTTGTGGCTGTGTTACTTGACATGGAGAAGGCCTTCGACCGCGTATGGCATGAGGGCCTGCTGTACAAGTTGTCGAAGAGCCCGATGCCGAAGCCCATAATAAAGTTGATACGATCTTTCCTAACCGACGAGTCACAGTTCGAGTCGAGGAGGCCTTATCAACGGAGAAACCGGTACGTGCCGGGGTACCGCAAGGAAGCTGCCTTTCGCCCAGCCTGTATGCTTGGCATACCAATGATATCCCGCTGATAGGCAGCACCAAGCTTGCCCTGTATGCAGACGACGCCGCATACTACGCCTCCTCGATCCGAACAGAAGCCGCCGTCAAACGAGTACAAGAGAACCTGGACGCCCTACCCGAGTGGCTGAAGAAGTGGCGGATGACAGTCAATGTCTCCAAAACTCAAGCCCTCGTAACGGGAAGATCGAACCTGCCGACACAGCTGCAACTGCTCAATAAGGAGATTCCATGGGCCCGGGTAGTAAAATACCTAGGTGTAGAAATCGACCGGAACCTGACGTTCACGAAGCACGTCAATACCGTAGTGGGAAGAGCAAAAGGTGCCCGCGCACGCCTGATGCCTGTACTACGGTCGAAGCTGCCACTCCGGGTGAGACTGATGGTATACAAAACGTATATCCGGCCAATACTCACCTACGCCGCCCCGGCGTGGTACGCACAGATAGCTACCCATCTACGCACGAAGCTACAGAGTCAGGAAAATCAGACGCTGCGCGCTATAGTTAACGCCCCACGCTACGTTAGGAACGCAACTATAGCGAGAGACCTCCAGCAAGAGACGCTACAGAAATTCGTCGAGCGACTGGCGATCAAAATGTTCGCCAAAGCCGACGAGTCAAGACTGCCACACATCAGGGGCATAGCCCCCCACCATACCCGACCGCCCGATAATCAAGAGGGCAGAAGACAGAAGCCGTACCCTAGGGACTTGCTTCCCAAAGAAAATCCGGACGAAACAGAAGAAGAAAGTATGGATGCCACGGCTGTATCAGTGCTGCCCCCAGTGGCCAGCGACTGTGTAGCCGATCGGTCCGCTGGGCTTCACCCGTGTAGGCGGGGGTTCCACCCGGCGCAGCCTTGATCGCTCAGTTACCTTTTGGTCACTGGGGTGGCAGTACAGTGAGGCCGTGGTAATACATACCAACCAAGAGACCCGCCCACCGTTGTGGACGGAGACGTGCCAGGGGCAGAGGGCATAGCCCTGACCCCCTTTCCCCGCTCGAACCGCACATTTGAGCGAGACGAAGACCCGACGCGCCCGTCAGTTGTCATCCAATGTCACAGCAGCACCACGTCGCTCTTGGGTTCGCCCGCTTACTTTCCGCTTCATAAATATCTTGCACGCGTGTGCGCCTCTTCTCTCCTTGCGGCGAAGCGTCTTCAACGCTTGCCTTAAGCGGTGCGCCTTCTGCGCCCGCATCTGGCTGAGTGGCATCTGCGCTGTAAATGCCGGTAATCCTACAACTATATCCAAAAATTCCAGTTTAAAAGAGTGATATTTTTTTTCTTCTTTGGAAGTCTGCCTACTGAAAAAATGAACTGGTCTGTCACTTTGGTCGGTACTTTGCGTTAAGATGCATCCTACACCGTCGCGACTAGCATCAGTATATGATAGTATTGGTAATTTCGGATCAAAAATTATCAACAAAGCGTTTAGTAATAACTTTGTCTTTAAGTTGTTAAATGCTTGTATTTGATTATGGCCCCAAACCCACGCAGCATCTTTTTCATCAGCTTGGACAATAAAGCACATTTTCTTATAAACTTATGAAAATAGTCGATTAGTCCGAGAAATTGTCTCACTTGATGTACGTTTTGAGGTTCGGGGTAGTTTTAAATTGTATTTAGTTTTTTACTACCTTCGCAAAACCCTTCATAAGATATCTCATATTCATAAGATATGTCGAGATTAAAGGTATACACTTAAAAAGGGATAAAAATCTATATATTAAAAATCTATAGGTATAGATAAGCATTGTTGTTCAAAATCGGTGACATAATCGGCCTGCCAGTACAAAGATCTAACATAAACTTTGTGATGAGAGTGCGGTCAAACTTGCAGCCCAAGGCTATAATTATTGGTTTCTTGTGCAAATACACTAAGGAGAACTTTGTGGCAGCAGCCAGGTCACGAAAACCAACTATTTTAGCTGCAGATCTAGGTTTTGTAGAAGATATTAGAATCTACATCAACGATCACTTGACGCGTGACAATAAACAGCTGTTAACTAAAACTAAAAGAATCGCTATGGATAAAAACATTAAGTATGCTTGGGTTCAAAATTGGAAAATTTTGACCAGAAAAAAACGATACATCACCTATTGTTCCTGTTAGCTGTGACGCCGACCTAACTCAAATAAAATGACTGGAAGTGATAATTATTGACAAGATACTAATTTCTCCACATTTATTGTGTTATTTACCTCACATTTATTTTGGTTACCCTAACTTTATAAATAAATTATCTCACATTATTGTAATCTTTATCCTGCCTAACCTGTGTTTCTGTTTGTTATTGCCACGGTACAGATATATTTGTTTACATAATGCTGCCCATCCATTGTTATCCCAGCTAGGTTATCTTTGAATAGTCACTATGTAAAGAACTGTAGAAAGATTGTTCAGTTCTATTTTATGGTGACTCTAATGATATCTGTGGTGGCTCTGATGATGTATCATAAAATACATGCACTCTCTAAGCACTGGTGTTTACATAGTTCTCTGATAAAAATGTTTCTTTCTTTCTTTCTTTCTTTCTTGATGTTATTGTCTTATCTGCATATCAGCTGTGTACTTAAGCGTTTTCACTTGAGCTTTTCTAATATTTCTAATATCTATAATTCTTGAAAATACATTCACTTGTTTATCTGTGCAGAATCATCTCATTGGGGTCGCAAACCACAACAAATTAATTGAAATAATGTATATGAAATAACCACACACTCTTTTCACTGTTGTCTATACAGTTACCTAAAGTTACTCCATGACTGTGTACTTATGATTTTTCTAGTTGAGTATTTGTAATGTTTCTATTTATTTTTACCTGTTTATCTGTGAGAAATCACCTCATTTAAGTTATGTACCATCTAAACTACACAGTATGCATGTTTATTGTCATAACAATTATTTTATACCTTATTTGTTGAAAGTGTGTATAGAGTTGCTAATAATTATGTTCAGCATTAATAAAATATTCCTAGTGTGTTTTTGTAATGTAACTATTCCAGTTCTGCAGTCATTATCTGCTTCAAAACACTTTTATAGTTATTTTTGTTATTATGATGATAGAGGAAATCAATATGTAACAATCACACTAATCTTTCTAAATAATTATCTATCCATCTATATAGGTACAGTAATATTTTACACATTGGTTTTACTCAATATGGTATTTTTATATTTAGCAGCCATACTGCATAACATTTACAAATTAATTACATATAATTTAGCTGTATCTTGTGTATATTATTACAACCAGTTATTGTTAGGAACTCCACAAATATATTTTATGCTAATGCTCAATTATTGGTTGAGACGGTATTGGTAGGTTCTGTTATGAAGCAGTATCATATGTAAGCTCCGTTATCAAATTTATTAATTTCTACATAGTTAACTCTGTGTTTTGTTCGCACACCTCTGACATGATCCCCAGATCCCATCAACGTATCTCATTAGTGATGCACTTTCCGGTTCCACATTATTATGGCTGGATAGTGCACTATGGATTGTAGTATATATTACCAGAATGTCCGAGGTCTGCGAACAAAAACGCATACAATTGTATAAGTACGGAGTCGTGAATATGACGGAATCTTGGCTGCTGCCCGAAACAGAGTCTGAGGAGTTATTTGATGGTATGTACGTGGTCTGGAGGCGTGATTGCGAGTATGAGTCACGGGGGCAGTCGCGCGGAGAGGGAGTTCTCATTGCGGTGCGCCGTCACCTGACTGCGTATGCGCGACCTGAGTGGCACTCGACGGCCGAGGATTTGTGGATTACCGTATCGTTTCCAGCTAGGGGGCGATATCTCCCGCTTAACCTTCATATATGTTGTCTCTTCCTGTGTCAGCAAAACTTAGGACTCTCTTTTTCTTCACAACTAACAATGTCAAGTTGATTTCTGCAAGTAATCCCAACGATAAGAGATTATTGTGTGGGGACTTTAATTTAAGTGACATAGCCTGGGCAACACCCAGTGACGGACATTACTTGTCACCTACATTTAATCATAGTAATAATACTCTGATATATATAGATCTGATTGATCTTATCAATTTATGCAATCTAGCTCAATTCACTTATATCAAGAATCATCTTGGCTCTATTCTAGATTTAGTCTTATGTAATGATGAGATGTCCGTCAATCACTGTTTCGAACCATTAGTGAAGGAAGACAATTACCATCCAGCTCTCATTTTTACACCGGTGTTTGCCGACATGACTCCTCTCCGTAATAATTCTAGATATTCTAAACTATAATATGGTACTGAAAACCTCTGTTCTCGTTGAACGCCAAACGAAAATTAGAATACATTATTTCTATGAGTAACCCCCACTGTTAGCATCAGCGACTTATTTTTGTCAGAACTATTTTACACTGTGCCAACATAACAGTCTCAATTCCCGCTTAAGGCTTATATCGGTGATGCTATAGTGGTGGTTTCCGTACAAATCCATCCTTTTAAATGTAAGTGTCCAAACAGTAACCGAGATGGCGGTAGCGCTGCCTGAAGTTGTCATTGGTTTAACATAGATGGCGTGTGACGGCGACAACAGGTCTAAGTAAATATTTATTGTTATTTTTTTCAGGGGGCAAATTGTGCTTTCGATGGTTTATAGTACTCTCCATCTCTGGCATCATCTTTCCGTTGAAACTCCTAATTTTGGAGATTTATCTCTATATCAAAGGAGAATATGAACTGCGGATGATGTATTACCTGGTTTTCCCTCCACCTATAGAAGAGTATAAAATGGAGCCGCTTGTATACACAATTTCAATTTTGCTGCAGCTTCATTACGATTTTCTTACAATTGTAGTATATGCAGGTTTTGTACCTCTCGGCCCAGCGTTCATGTTGCATGCTTGTGGTCAATTGGAAATTGTTAAGAAAAGAGCAACACAGCTGTACGTGAACGCTTCTAGAGAAGATACAAAAGCAAAGTTGATAGAGATTGTAAAACAGCTGCAGTACATTTACGAGTAAGTTGTTTTTTTTTTTCAAACTTGCTTCGCCTACATAAGCTAGATAATTCCATACGTACTCTGCATGTAGGTATCGATTTTCGTTTATTACATCGTAAACAAGTTTCAATGTTTTTCTTTAGGCTAAAAATGCTCTTTCGGTCCACTTTAAATAAGAAGTTAACTTAATCAGCGAATCTTGAAGCTGTCGAAATAGTTTCTCATAGATTGGCCCAACTCATTTGATCTTATTGTAACACGGTATTGGGAGCCTTGACTCCATATTAAAACTTGAAATAGAGCGCAGAGTCTTCTTGAAAGTCATATTCAAGAAACTTTTAGGAGAAGCATTGGTTATGCATGTAGTTAGTTGCGCTGATAAGCCTAGTGATGATACTAACAGAAAGACAATTAAATACCACTCAAGGGCTCCATACAATAACACTATGCGAAAACAAGAATTGGTTTATTGATTTTGAATATCTTGGTGGTTCACATCCGGGCTATGATATGAAACACAAAACCTGCCAACTTAGGCTCGTCTTAAATCAAATCTAAACAGTACAGACGAAAACGTGTACACAGTACAGTACAGTAAAAAGGTTTTATAGTCGGTACACTCACGAGCGGAAAGTTTTGTCAATTATTAATCCATTGGAGCAACAACTGTTGCAGGTAACAATCAAATATTTTTTTAAATTTTGAATTTATGTTTATTGTCTTCCTTGTCAATCGCGCTAGAAAGTTTTAGTTATCTATCAACAGCTTTACTATAATGTGACATAACAGGAAAGCAACTTAAGTAATGGCAGGCTTATATATATGTAACTGCGACTTGACGCGGACTATTTTAATAATAATGACAATTCGGTATGCTAAAAAAAATTAACCTATGCCAATTCCGAAACCATTTCGAGATTTTATGTTACAAACCCTTATTTTTCTACTCTGACCTTTTAAAACGATAAGATGCCATTTATTTTAACAAAAAACGATGAAATAATTCGACTTTCATTGACCTCTAAATGACGTCACTTTTTTGCACTTTTGTTTTGATTGAATAGAGACTTACGAACTAGTAGGTGTCACTGTCAAGTGTTCTAGTTTCTTTTTTTTTACTCGCGTGCTTTTCTTGGCTCCTCAACGCAACTACATATTTGTGCAAAAAAGTGACGTCATAGGATTCAAATTTTCAAAAAAATATTATAAAATAACTACTGAATATAAAACAAAAATATTGAAATTAGTTTCTTATAATGACCTAATCTACGAAATAAAAATATAAAAAACATACCAAAAAAAAACTTTACATACCGAATTGATGCAACTATAAATATTTAACTGAAATTGGGGAATGACAAATCAACTCTAATCGTGGAGCGAGCGTTGGTATTGAAGTCGGTTCCATTTTTGATTACGATAGTCATTCACCGTCAATAATGATATCATATAGGTGTAACAATTTTCAGTTTTTAGAGTGTAGTTCAAAAACTGATTGACCGAATTTGATTAAATTTAAATGGGACCACCTCGGAAGTATACCCTATCAAAAAAAAACAATTTTATATGCGCTAACTTGTACATAAAGAAGATGAGGATATGATTGGATTTTAAAGTTATGTTATTATCAAGTCCCTTTCATTTTTCAGACTCGTGGATTATATCAACGATACTTTTCAAGTAATATACGAGTTAATAATGAAAGGCTCGGCCATTCTTTTACCAATAACAGCCTATCAAGTTTTAGAGGTAAGAGTCTTCTGCTTCTTCTTTGGTTTTTAACGGTTAAAGCTTTACTTAAAGATAAGATTTAGATGCCGTTGTTCAATACATTTGTCCCATCTGATCTGACAGTTATGACAGACAGTTGCATTTTCATTCTGAGTACCAAGTTTATTGCACTATTTATAAGTACCTTGATTCACAATAGATTAGAGCTGTAGGTAGACTTCTATTAAGAGGTTGTATGCTGGAACAGAAGACCGTAGAGCAATGTAAGTTGTGTTACTGCGATTCAAAGTTACAGAAGAAATTAGGTTTAATACCACATTGCATGAGGACTAAACTCAACAAAATAAGAATGACTGCATCATCTCAGAACAGTATACATTACAACAGGATAATTTGTGCCAGCAAACTAGAGCAAAACTCCGATGCATAAAAGAGCTTAGATGGCTAGGGTCGCTGACAGGGAAAATGCAGAATACACTCCAAACGGGACTGCAGACTTATCGCCCGAACAGAATGAGAAGTCCCTTTCGCGCAACCATATCACTTGCTGCACTGCCCCTTCAAACTAATTATAAAGTCCCATTTGTGCAGTAGTTGCACTTACTGCAGTACCCTTCTACCTGAACATAGCTCAAACCAATTAACCAAGATGAGGTGTGTCGTACCAGGCCAGCCTGAAGGACCTGCAAACTCCAGCCAGTGGAAGCGCTTTGTATTTAGAGTTTTTAGAGTATGCGAAGTGCTGGAGGGACCAAACATGAGGTAACAAGAGGCCTTACCATTTATGGCATTTTTGAACGCTCCGTTAGTACCTAGTGATCCAGACTTCGAAGTGCAAGATTATAAGTTCTATCCTTGACTGGGGCAAGATTTTATGTAACGAACAGGAAAGTTTTTCTCGGGTCTTGGTTAAGTCGTCTTTCTCTTAGTCTAGTTAGTCTTAGTCTGTGTTATTTTGTGTGTCCATTCCTTCCGTAACCCAAGGAATTCGAGGGGGTTGATCATGTTAATGTTATGTCACATAATTCCGGTAATATTCCTAAGTTTTAAAGGCAATGTAATATATATTTTTTATTTCTCTTTTGCTATTAGCGAAACTTTGTTTCAAATGACAAGCTATATGTTACTTTAATATTGAGTGCAACAAAATGTGTTTCAGTCCTTCTATCTTGGCGAGATCAGAGTGGAGTTTGTCAGTTTCATATTCGATGGAATGATCATCAGTAGTATGCCTTGTTATTTCAGCGACATGCTTATGGAAAAGGTAAAAAAACTAAATCTACTACCTATCACACATACTAATTATTTATTTATTTTTAGAGGGGAGGGAAATGCTGGTAAGCCTGGATTGATCTTCACATAATATATATCTTAAGCCGACCCATAGTATTATGCTCTTGCGTCTTCGAAATCCGAAAATACGGTGACTATAACCTCACAGCACCCAGAACCATATATATATATATATATATGTATATATACTCTTATATATCTAGACATACACCACATATACGAGTATGACAAATATCCTCGACATATGTAAAAAGTACACGGTGTTGCATAATAAAGAGCTAATAAAGAGTGATCATGGTCTAGTACTATGTGATGTTAATATAAAAAACACGGCACGGTTTATAAAGTCTCGCTCGATAAGTGATATAATTTACAATTTATTTCCAGCTGAACTAAAGTCTATAAAATGACAGAATATCATGGTTTTACAGGATGTTTAGTCAGAAATAACAAAATTCAATGAACTTGTGATCGCTCTGTTTGACAAAAAAGCACCCGCAGCAAAAACGAGTAAGGGACTCTCCGAAGCCGTGGATAACAAGCACAATGTGGATAATGATGACGCTTAGGGATGAAGCTTTATTCAAAACACATATGAAAAAAACTGAGTCAGCCAAAAGGATAAGATATAAGAGCTTAAAAAATTAGGACAGCCACGGTAGAGCGTGAAAAGTCCGTTATTTTCACACATTATATCAACAATAATATTCAACAGCCGAAAAAAATTTTAAAAAGATATAAAAGATTAAACACAATCAATAGAAGGCCTCCAGCGTATATCACTGATAGTCTAATATACACAGATCTAATAAATAACCATGTTTTAAATATCCCTGGAGATGGAAGCATTCACACAAAAACTCTATCATATTTTAATTCTACAAGAATACTCAAGCTGTATTATTGTCTTGCACTGTTTCTGAGGAGACAATTGGTAAACTGTTAGACAGTATTGACACTAAAACAATCGGATGTGACTACTTAAATGCAGAACTGGTAAAACTGATACTATCTGAGAGTTTGAATGCTATTACAGATATTATTAATTCTTCTATTTTGACAAACACATCTCTTTTGGCTTGCAAGCGTGCTTTAGTCAAACCAATCATTAAAGGCAATAGTGTGGAGGAAGTTAAAGATCTCCGCCCAATAAGTATCATATCAGTCATATTTAAGGTATAGGAGAAGGCAGTGTATGTCCAAATGTATAAGTATATAAGGGAGGAAAATATACCTAAATACCAGTCTGGTTTTCGAAAAGGTCACGGAACTGAAACAGCTCTAGTAACCATTTGTGACGATTTGATATCGGCATCTGACTCCGGATTGGCAAGCGTATTATTGGACTTCTCACGTGCATTTGATTTGACTGTATAATATGCCTTAATATTTTAACCGCAAAACTCTCATACTATAGCTCTTTTGAAAAAAACTTGTGAATGGTTTAAAACTTTACTTACCGACAGAGAACAATATGTGGAACTTAAACATATAAATCGAAACATAAGCATATCCGCTGTGGAGAGGTTACTTAGAGTCACTCCTCAGGGATCGATACTAAACCCGATCATTTTTTCTTTATTCACTACGGATATGCCTGAATGTATAACAACATGAAATTATCATTGGTATGCTGATGACACACAAATATATCACAGTTTCAAATTTGAAAATATAGTTAATGAAGTAAATGAAGACCAGCAGGGTTATTACGTATATCAGTTGCTAACAAATGTTGATTGAAATCTTGCAAAGTGGCGGCTCTATGTCAGTTTTGTCAGCCCAGTCATCAACTTACTAACATTTTGAATTATTACTGTTGTCAAAACTGACATAGAGCCGCCACTTTTCAAGATTTCAATCAACTTTTGTTAGCAACCGATATACATAATACATAAACTGGACAGAATATAAAACTGGGCTCGGAAGAATTCTTTGGTCATAATAAAAAACAAAAAAAATTTGTAAAGTGCTGTGCCTTAACCCTAAATTGACGATAAATAATATATCAATATCATTTATTTGGAATATCAATTCCATTGGAGTCAGATCTAAATAATCTAGGTTTGATTTTGGATCGTAAAATGAGATTCGAAAAAAAAACATAAACGTAAAAATAAAGAATGCGTTTTATAAATTAAAGATGTTGTACTCCATAATAAAGCATATCTCAGAAGAGATAAGATGACCTTATAGTGCTATCCCCATTTATTTATTGATGCGTGGTAAATGGCCCAAGACTGTGGGCAAAAATAGAAAATCCATCCAACACGTGCAAAATGCGTTCGCTCGCTTCTGCTTTTGTAATCCTAGGAAAGAGCATATTGTTCCCAATTTAGTTTAAAAAAGGGATACTTAACATGAAGGCCAGTAGAAAACTCCATCTGACATTGCTCAGAAGGTGTTATACTGTAAGAAACCAGAGTATATTTTTAAAAAAAATTACTTGTGTCAAATCTATCAAACATGGAAACCCACTCCAAATATGGAAATACTCTAGTGATTCCTAAAATTCAACCAAAAATTTTACAATCTGCTTCGAATATAGAGCGTCTTCGTCGACTTTTGAAAAAAAAGCTTTGCAATCAGACTTTAAAAATTTGTCTTATGTTAAATTTACTATTTCGCTAAAAACATAACTTCAGAGCATCCTTTAAAATCCTGGAAAAATATATATTTGAGAAACCAAGTTAATAAAAGTGTAATATTTGACGAATGCACACAAACACACACACACACACATAAACAAACACTTAAGCACCCTGACCCACTACTCCCCTCTCTCCCTCTCTTACACACATACACACACACCCTCGCACACTACATACATACATTCTACTACATACACTCAGTCGTTTGCAAAATATATACACGAATTTGGTATCAATAAGGGCCAGTGGTTTGTGGTACAGTGGCTGTTTTGATTGTTCCAGAAACACTACTAAATAATTTAAAGAAACCGATGTCGTCTTGTGTGTTTCACCTGAATTTTTTTATTACTTTAGTACATCTCGGCCAAGACCTTAGCCCCAGCTCAGGGGTAGACTGAAAAAGCGTTACGATCTCATCACAGTGTGAACATAACATATGCTGAGTTTAGCCCTATCGCCCTGAATTTTATGAAATAAATAATATTAGTATGTTACCTTTTAGTTCATAACATTTGTTCTGGCTTGCCTTCCTTTTCCTTCCAACTTCAATTCAAATACCTTAAAATTAAAACTCGCGCCAACTAACCGACGAAAAGTGAAGCATCCGTGCCACCCACAAAATGTAAACAAATGTCAGATCTAACAAAACGTTAGTTCGCTCGCTGTAACCGTTAGTGGCGGATTCAATAAAAGTAAATCGAAGGAAGTTTGTATTGCGGCTTAAGAACTGCGGTTCCGGAGTGTGTTGGGTCGACCCAGCGAAGTGCTGACTGTTTGTGGAGTGTGTCCTGGAACGGAGATGTGCTCTGGTCTCAGAAAGGCCAAGGATATTCTAGTGGACCGGCGTGATGCGCCCGACTGCCTTAAACCCTGCATTTTACCCTTCTTTACATTTACCATCCTTTCCCGGTGTGCCAGGTAGTTTCAGCTATATAAGTCTAAAGAGCGAGGTTCCGGCTTCCACCTTCAAATTCTTTCTGATACATCATTACTTGGTACGGGAGTTCGGGAACATCTCCCTGCATGAATTCCCTCCAATATTTATCATGATTTATAAGTTAGTTGATAGTCTAAAATGTGTTCACTTTAGCGACAATAAATGGTAATTTTTTTTATTATTTATTTGCGCTTTTTATTTCACAGATATTCTGCCCGTAATTGGTATCGAATCCATAAACCAATACAAGTACATGACCACTATTTTATCTGATGTTAAAAGAAGATGTGTTTCACGATTCCACGGTTATTTGCGGTATACTGACCCAAATAGAGAACTTATTTTTTAATAGAAATGTACACAATGGCTTGCGTTGTATCATCATATCGCTTGTTGAACAATGATGGTGCGGTATAAGGTCTCAAATACAGAACCCGGACACACTGATAGGTGCTTCGTAACAGGTTTCCAAACTCGATTGTCCAGCGACCTTCGTACTGGCGGTAGACACTCATTTTCCTCTGGCTAACGTTTCTTAAGAGGATTGCATAGCTGGTACTTTCCATGCTAAAAGCGAAAACTCTTTTCTACCTTTTAACATTGTCCAATTTCAGTGTTTTTTTTAGTAGTACTATAAGTTTCCTTTTTTAGACCTTAAAAAAACTGAAAAAATCAAAACGTACGGGCATAGTAAACAATGTCATGATTCCATGCAAAAATAAATCACTGAAATTGAACAATGTTAACGAGGTAGAAAAGAGTTTTCTCTTTTAGCATGGAAAGTACTGGCTATGCAATCCTATCAAGATGCTGAGCTATTCATAACCCTGATGATATGTTGATATAATACGGCAATGTTACTTGCAAAATAAAGCGCAACATTTTTAGTAAATACTTTTCTGATAAGGTACTTGGTACTTGGTACTTGGTACTTGGTGGGCTGGCTATTTTCCGCCACTGTGACGCGGCCCATTTTGCTTGATAGCCGGGTGACGCTGATCAGTCCAGCCACCCGGTGTCGCCCAGGAAAGCCAGCAGCTCCTTCAGCTTGGCGCAGGCTTCCCACACTGTCCTCGGTGAGCCGAGGTTGGCTGCCCTTTGTGCCGCCACGCTCCTGCATTCGATGAGCAGATATTATGCGAAGCTGTTTCTTCCGCCTCCATGCAGCCTCTGCATAGGGGGCTGTCTGTAACACCTAGATTAAACAGGTGTTTGTTTAAGGAGCAATGACCGGTCATAATTCCGACGATATGTCGTACATTATTTCTTTTGAGATTGAGGAGTTTTCTGGAGAATTTCAGATTTAGAATCGGAAAAGCCTCCTTCGACTGCCTACAACCCTCGATACTTACCCAGTAGTCCTGATGCTGGTCTTTAGTTTTTTTGCGAATCCATGCACGAATTTGACTGAAAGGTAGGGGGATCATTGGTTCTGGTCCTGCACACATCATTCCGGAACCTCTCCTAGTTAACTCATCAGCCGCATCGTTACCTCTGGAATCGCTGTGCCCCTTTATCCATTGGAGTGTGAAATTATTGTACTGATAAGGTAGAAAGTTAGTTCGAATCTTATCTATAAATAATATTGAATTGTCTATTTGTAATTCCAAATTAACAGACCTTTACCTAAATGCATATGAAAGTATAATAAGGTACTTACAAAAAAAGTAATTTTAAAATTTTGTCTCTATTTGTTCCGGATCATCTCTGAAACGGCTGGACCGATTTTAACGGGACTTTCACTATCAAATAGTCAATGTTATAATGAATAACATAGCTCTTCTGTTATCCCGCGCGAGAGCGCACCTACCGCTCTATGTGACACGGTCCTAAGAGGAAAAAAAATATGACTCTGCGCATTCAAACGATGATATCTCGGGTTTGGCTGAGTTTCTAGATATGAAACATATACCGAGAGAATTGTATTCAACTATGCTAACTAATGGCGGTAGAAAAATAAGTGTTTAAGTGTGCGTCCAAGATGAATATTAATCCCCAAATTTTGTACATATTTTGTTATTCTGAAGTAAGTAATTAAAGTACATAATAAAATAAAACGTTTTGTATTTCATAGTAAAAACATACAATTACATCATATATTTTTCCAAGGTACATCATTATACATGGGAAGCACACATGATACTTTTCATTGTCATCATCATCATTGATCACCACGCAGGTGTAACCACGAGGCGCAGCTAGTATTCGTATAATTAATTGTCCTGAGTAATTCATCAACGCAGACTCTAAGGCTCCAGATACACAGTAAGCTACAGCAATCTACGTACACATACACGAAACCGCTCAAGCAGTTGCAAATGCTTCAGGCGGTTGGCTGTCAAGCAGTCGCCAGGCATACACGGACTACTCGAGTTATCAACTGCTCTCGCGCAGTTACCTCCGCCCGCGCTCTTCATTCCACGTCGCGTGCGCTTCCCGCCCTTGAATTGAAATTATGACTTGTTGAGCAGGTATTACCAACTACTCTAGCATTTATCAATGTCATCTTCAGTTGACTATGACTGAAAAACAGTTCGTGTATATTGATCACTGGCTAACTGCTCGAGCAGTCCGTGTATATCGGCTCTAAGCCACTGGGGCAACAAACTTGCAACTTGATCGTCGGTGCATAAGTTAGACCCGCACTAGACCGTTTTTATTGTTACTATTACAGTTTAAGCATTCTTCCAGGCAGAAGAAGTAAGACTCGCGATCTACTGCTGCGGCTGGGAGACTGTGTATGACCACGACTCACGCAGGACCATAATACTCGTGTTGCAACGCGCGCTCCGACCCTGTTCCATGCGAACTATGTTCCGTACTATGAGTCTGGACGCACTTACTGATGTCAGTATACATTAATATTTAAAACTAGATATCTGTATTTAAGTAGATAATATTACGAGTAAACATATTGCTACTTACGGGATGAAAACCGTGGTAATTATTTAAAAAAAAGACAGAGAAAGAGGGTAGACAGATATGTCTGCTCTTAATGTTTCTTCCACCCACCCGCATTCACCAGTCGTCCCGCGATCATGGCGCTTGCAACAGTGTCGAAATATCGGGAGCTCAATTAAATAATTACCACGGTTTTCATCCCGTAAGTAGCAATATGTTTATTAAAAACAACCGTGAAAGTTTAAAAAAGTGCTTAATATTACGAGTGTTTAGCATAAGAATATATAAAAAGGTGAAAACATTTTTTTGTCCCAAAAATAGAACCAACTTCTACACTAAAATGTGTAAAATAACTTGTTGAAGTCGGTACCATGATAGTTCGAAAGTATCTATTATCACAATATTGCGTGCATGGTACCGACTTCGACAAGTGTTGAAGTGTAGAAGTCGGTTCCATTTATTTGACAAAAATTTTTTTCACCCTTATCACCATTAGTGACCTTGCTACTTACGGGATACACTGTCAATGATGATATAATCAAGATAGGTGAAACACTTTTTAGTTATTGAAGTATATATAGCTCAAAAACTGCTTGACCGAATTTGATGAAATTTACCTACCTATATTTTAATTTACCTATATGGGACCACGAAAGTATACTCTATCAAACAAAAATAGAATCGTCTTAATCGGTTCATAAACGGTGAAGCAAACACACATAAAAAAAATACGGTCGAATAGAGAAACCTCCTGCCATTTTTGAAGTCGGTTAACAATATACACATATATACAACCATATCCCCGTAGGTGTCGAAACGAATCGACAGCATTTCTAATGATGCCGCGTGATAATGCCGCGTGTTAATACCAGAAATACAAATAGGATAGCTGTACCTAGTTTTAGACTTGCGAAGACTAATAAGTCATTCCTAGGAAATTACGTGCGTTTTTACAATAAAATCCCAAAGCACATAACTGAGCTCACAGAGGGCAAATTCAAGTTGACTGTAAAAAACCGTTTTAATAAAAAAGCTTACTATATAGTTCGACATTATATAGAAAATAAAAATGCTAGGAAAACTCCACTTCTGGCAAGCTGTCTCTCTGCCACCCATAAAATTTAATATTTGTAGTACCTAAGTAGAAACATTGTAAACATCTATATAAAAAGAATGGCCCCGAGTTTCTTGCCGCTTCTTTTCGGTGGGCTCTATATATATTGGAACGCGGCGGTAGAGTCTTTAAAGTACATTATAATGAAAAGTTGACGTTCATAAGTGCGTCTTTGATGCCTAAATTGAATAAATGATTTTGACTTTGACTTTGATACTGGGAACAGACCACCATCCGTGAATACCAGTGTCATCACCGAGCATCTCGTCGACGGGATCCTCCGTCGCGTGCAGTTGATCCTCGATTACTAAATATCCTATTATCCTTCCTTCCTACTATCCTACTTCCTACTAATACCTATTATAAACGCGAAAGTTTGTGAGTATGGATGTATGGATGTGTGGATCTTTGTTACTCATTAACGCACAAATGCGGGGGCAATTTTGATGAAATTTAGTATGGAGGTAGATGAGGCACTGGTTTAACACATAGGATACTTTTCATCATCATCATCATCCATCACCACGCGGGTGAAAAAGCGTAATATGCTGGGGCACAGCATAGCCACAATAATAAGATCTCCGCCTACGTCAAGATCGTAATGATAACAGTTCTGTCAAAGTTCGTGTCAGTTTCTGGTAGCTTAGTCAAAAGTCAAGTCAATTTGACAGCTCGATACACTATACGTGTTCGGCGACTGTCAAGGGTGATGAAATGTAATGGCAGTTTTTTTCCATAGTGGTTAATTTTATTTTATTATTATTGTTTACTGATTGAAATACTGTATTTGTATTGAAAAAAAATGAAGTATTGAAATGTACTCAAATAATACTATTATAGCAATTGCGTTTGACTATGAAAATACGAGTATTTTTTTTCATTTTGGTATAAAGACAGATATGCCCTTGGAGAAATAATAAACTACTCGAAGTACTAATCCTGCGCAGGCGTAGTCGCGGGCACCAGCTAGTATTATTATATGTTATAGTTATTACTTATAATTAGATAAATTGTCAATAAACCATTGGATCTAATAGGTTGTGTGAAAAAAAAATGTTTTATATCGATTTATACTCCGGCTGCAACCTTCGTAATTAGTGTTATGTTACTAATTTATAATATACCTTTAACATTGAACATTTAATTTAATTAACAACATTAAGCGGGAATTTCTGTTTCAAAATTCACGATATTCATTTCACAGAATGGCTATTGTATATAAAATGTCTATAAAAATATAATAAATAATTTACTTATTCTAGTATTTCTTCTTTGCAGATGTTCCAGCAAGCATATGCATTATTTAACTTAATGAACGCAGCCTGGGGATAAGGAACTCTACACTATTATAACCGAAATATAACAGCGTTTACTTTATATTATATATTTAAGTTTTATGTTTCTATCTGTAATAAATACTTAATTCTCAACACAATATAAGCTAAATAATTCATTATAGCCAGTTTGATATGTTATGTATACGTCATCCGAATTGCTTTTTCTTGAAACATTGTTTGAAAGATATTTATAAGTATCTTTACTTTCAGAGACAAGAACACATAAGCATGCTGTTGTATATAATTTTGTTTTTAGGCTTATACTTTAAGATATTGTTGTTTGTTCCTAAATAACCTAATTAAATAACAGCTCCAATTTAAATTTATATTTATAAAACATAGTCGTGTAAGTTACACAGTTATAATTCAAGGAAGGCTTGACCAACTTTTAGATGTTTTTCGATTTGACATATCTCTGAAAAGGACATAGGATACTTTTCATCGTCATCATCGTAATCCATCACCACGAGGGTGAAACCGCGGGGCGCAGTTAGCCGTTAAGTTTTTATGATTTATGTGTTTTTGATTTGCCACATCTCTGGGAAGGACATAGTTGCTTTTCCTCGTCATCCATTACCACGCGGGTGAAGCCGCAGGGCGCAGCTAGTTTAAAAGAAATATTTGTTTATTATTGCCGCAAGATAGGTGGAGTAAAAGGGTTGCCCTTTTTGTCTCTTGCTGGCATATAAAAAGGAATAAAAAGGTTTACAGGTTAAACGACCTATGTAAATCGCTAGATTGCGTATGTAACAACTGTTACATAGACATTTCGTCCGACATTGCGGATGTAACAATTGTTGCACGTTTTTTACACGCGCGTTTTTCTTGTTAGGGATTTATGGAACGCACCCCAAGAGTGAAAGTTAGTGTGTAATCCTGCATTAGAATATATTTTCATTATTTGTTAATTTATTATGTTATGATGATAATGATGATGATATCGGTGATGGATGATGGTGATTTATGTAATGTACATTTTTTTTTGGTTGCAATTTATTTTTCTGATATTTTTTCTTCCATAGATTAAAGTATTTGAATGTAATTAGTTAGATACGTGTCTTTGCTATTTAATTAAAGCTAAAAACCTATAAGTTGACGCTTTAAATGTTAAAATAAACATTATTTTCCATTTCAACTACGATTATTTCGGCGAGGTCAAGTTCGTCCTCGTGTGGCATAATATTTTACTATTACAGTTAACACAAATGTTTAGGTAACGAATTCCTTGGTTATTCAACTATCTCTGACAAAAATTTCATCCCTTAACTCGCTATAGGTATGGTACAATAGCCGTTTGTTACCAACTCGGCGCAAACATACTGACGTGGGCGGGGGACGTCGCGCTGCGGCGCCCTCTGCGCAACTCGAACTGCGCGAGAGTCGAATTCTGTGGTTAAACGTTTGCAGATTTAACAGATATTGAGAAAAATGTCTTAG
The DNA here is from genome assembly GCA_917880725.1 of Selenia dentaria. Taxonomy (NCBI): domain Eukaryota; kingdom Metazoa; phylum Arthropoda; class Insecta; order Lepidoptera; family Geometridae; genus Selenia; species Selenia dentaria. The sequence goes on along the minus strand of OU862901.1, from coordinate 5,356,982 downwards.
GTTTAGATTATAAAACATCGAGTTGGCGGTTAGTATTTTTTTTTATAACTAGGTTATATAAAGCCTGCACGTATAATATTAAACAAATAGTTATCTAGAAATAATTAATTGAAAATGGTATTATACGTATAATTTCGCCCTTTCCATTGACGTCGAGTTGAGGGTTGATATATTTTTACAGAATGGTTATATTATTAAAACCCACACATGCGAAATTTAAATATGCAGAGACGTATTTTTGAGAAATATATATTGAAAATCAATTATTTTTGCAATATTTGTCAATTCCTACCACAGATTATATATAATTCTCGTCATGGAACATATCGTTTTACCGTTTTTCGTTCAAATACATGAAATTAAAATATATTATATTTGATTTTTGTAGGCTTTGACAATTTCAGTGTCAAAGTGCGTGCAAAGATGCAAACGTAAGCCACAATTTTGTTCATTGCTTCGGCAAAACCTACATTTAACAAGAATTACTCCTACAGAAGGTGGCGGAGTATCTAGTATCAGCAAAGTCACGATAGGTGCGAGGAGCGTTAGGTTGAACGGTGACCACACAATGCGCGAGGCGAGCGAGCGCAGCGTGCGTGCCGCGGCAGCGTCCAGCGAAGCGCCAAAATTATGCTAACTTCGTTAAAGATATTTAACGCAGCACTTTGGACATAAGATTCTTGTCAAATACATGTCCTGTCAAAGCAATGAAAAATTAAACCTTAAAGATAAAAAATAATAATGAAATTATGCATCTCCGACGGTTGTGGGGAGACTGCCCCGCCTGGGGTCCCCCTTGTTTTTACACTTAGTATTAATTTGTATACCGCTGCTCCCCCCTAAAATCGATATCTGACAATAGTGAGATATAAATTTAAAATAGTCATAATCTCAGAAAGGGGGGGGGGGCAACTTCCCATTCAAAAAAGGGGTCTACTCATCCCCCCGCAACACACACAGTAAAATATTATATATTAGGTCAATGCTCAAAAACAAAACCTGTTTCTGCCACAAGCTAGATAGCACAAGCGGGTCAACTAGTAATTACATATAAACGTACACGTTTACCCGCCAGCGCCTTCGCTCGCTTGGTCTTGGTGTAGTGCTGGAAGTGCCGTTTTGGAACCTCGTAGCCATGGGTTCGATCCCCGGGTTGGAAGTTATTGGGTTTTTCTGGGAAAGATTTTTTTTTCAATCAGAGTCCGGAGACCGGAACAGTGCCCCGTAGCTGGCTTGCCCCTGTTACATGATCACATGACCAAAAACATATATAGCGAAACGTAGGCGTTAAAAACACCGCTGCTTACCCCTTCGAGGTCTATATATAGGCCTATATACATAATTCTCGGTCTTGAGTAAATTTACTCAAGATGGTTAGACTAATGTTTCACCTCCGTGGTTTTGGCAGAATCGCTCGACTACAGTCGGCTGAACAACAAAAATGGATGAGATGCCGACTCTATCGCCGAGCATGCCTAGTGTATTGAGCTGTCAAAATCATTGCGTGCTTTTGACTACGCTATTCAAGCCATACAAACAAGAAGAAGAAGAAGACTACGCTATCAGAAACTGACACATCTTTGACAGAACTGTATTGACAGAAAATAAGTTATCATTACGATCTAGACGTAGGCGGAGATCTTGCTATTTCGTCTAAGCTGTGCCCAAGAATATTACGCTTTTTCACCCGCGTGGTGATAGATGTTGATGATGATGATGAAAAGTAGCCTATGTGCTATTCCAGACTATAATCTATCACTGTGCTAAATTTAAACTAGATCCAGATAACAAACATCCAGATATCCATCCATGCATCTAAACTTTCACATTTATACCTAATACTAGCTGCAATCCGGGGTTTCACCCGCGTGGTGTTGGATAATGATGATGATGATGATGAAAGTATCCAATGTGTCAATCCAAAGCCTCATCTACCTCCATACCAACTTATCAAAATTGGCCCCGCCGTTTGAGCGTGAAAGAGCAACAAACATCCATCCATCCATCTAAACTTTCACATTTATAAAATTAGTGGGATAGTGATGAGATGATAAACGTACGATGATACCACTGTTGCTGATTATATTTTTTAGATAACATGTCACCATGGCTTTAGTAGGATGAGCATAGATTCATTAAATTTTGTTTCCTTTCCTGCTGCGAATCTTGTCACCGCGATTCAGCCACGTGACGTCATTTTAGCAGCGCCATCTAGCATTATTTAGTGGAAAAAAATAACCACGCGGCCACTGCTTATTCCTAATCCTACCTGACCTGCTATGATGCGGTGCTGCAATCTAAGGCCCATAGCACACGGCGTATTTTAAACGCGCTGGAGACGCGCGTTTCAGGGACGCGCGTCTTCGGCGCCGTAGACGCTGATTGTTGCGTTTGCATTGATGATACAAGCGCGCGCATGAAGCGCGTATACGCGCGTTTGAAGCGATACAAACGCGCGTACAAAGGAGCGGAGTAGGGGCAGGGGGAGGGGGGCGCTCACGCCACCACTGCACCGCCGCCACCGCCCGCGCCTCAGTTGCAATAATAGTTTATTGTGTGCTGCGCGTGTATTTTAAAATGGAACCCTTTGACACCGACCGTTTTATAACAGAAATAAACAATCGTCCCTCTACGTGGAATTCACTACTGCCCGAATATTCAAACAAAGTATTAAAAAGAAATGCTTGGGATAAATTGTGCCAAATTTTTTATACCAATTTCAATGAAAAACCCAGTAAGGAAAAAAACCTGGCAGGTAAGATTTATTATATATATTTAAAAATAATGTATTTGTTTTAGGACTACACATAAAACATCGCCGTAAAGATAGCCACCCCATGTCGCGTGCCCACGTTTTATGGTGTTACATTGTTAGTTGTGATAAGTTCTGGTGTAATTTTCGTTTGTTCCGCTTTCCTTCTTACGATTTTTTTACTTATTGGAACTAACGATTTAGCACCCTAAAACGCGGGCACGCGACATAGGACCAGCTATCTTCACGGCGCACGTTGGGCCGAATCTGAAAAAAAGGAACTAATGAATTAAAAATTTGTCATCATACTCGTATCTCATACAATATTCGTTTTTAGAAAAAAATACACTTTATAAATGTTGATTGTATTGACGGCTTCTGTCGATTGGCTGAACAAAAAATTGACGTTTCGAAAAAAAATCGTAAGTTTCTTTTTTCAGATTCGGCCCACCATGCCGCGGTACATAGAACAGTAAAACAGTAGAACATGTAATTAGGTAGGTACCCTAAATTTTAGAATTTTGCCATGGTACTGCACCTTCATCGCTAATAAAATAATCAGTGTACATATTTCGTATCGTAGTTCCGCTTAATTGTCCCTGTGACCGTCTTGGACCAATCGAAATCATACTTGCTTCTTCAGGAGGATCTTCTAAACCAGCTATACTCAAAGAATTATGAAAATTATAACCGTCACGTTCACGTATGAAATTATGCAGTACACAACAGGCTTTCACAATAGCCACACTGAAGTCCACGCTAACGTTCAGTGGTCGATTAAAGATTTTAAATTTGTTGCTTAATATACCAAATGTACATTCAATGTATCGTCTGGCACGTGTCAAGCGGTAATTATATATTCTTTTTTCTCGTGGCAAGATTTTTCCAGCGTAAGGTCTCTGTAAATGTTGAGATAATGCAAAGCCTTCATCTCCAACAAACGTAAATGGTATTGGCACTCCATTATTAGATATTGGTCTCGCATTTGGTATATTATAATTTCCTTGCCTTATCTTTTTGGTCCATTCACTACATTCATTTATTGTTGAGTCTGCAGCCTTTCCATAGCATCCAACATATATATTGATGAATCTGTAATTTGCGTCACATATTGCAAGCAATACGATGGAAAAATATTTTTTATAATTAAAATACTCTGATCCACTATGTTGAGGTTTTATAACTCTAATATGTTTCCCATCTATAGCCCCAAGTAGGTTGGGAAAATTTGCGTATTTCATAAATCCTTCAGCAGTTTTTAGATGTGATTCTTCGGTTGGTTCTGGCATGCAGATGTTTTTTAATTTATCACATATTATTTTCACTGTTTCACGGACTATAATGCCTGCCGTCGTTTGTCCACACTTAAAGTCATAGTGAATATCTGAGAAATAGCAACCCGTAGCTTAATACCTGAAAAAAATAACATTATTAAAACTTCTATTATCATCGTAAATTTTACATATTTAATTAAAATTAACCTGCAACTACTTATTTCAAATAAATTAAAATTAAAAAAAAAAACCTAATAAATAACTAAACTATTGACATTATTATTGTTTTCAGTTATTGATCTTCAAAAAAAATGGAAGAGTATTAAGGACGCTTATAAAAGAGACAAGGCGAAGAACAATAACTGTTCCAGTGGATCTGGAGCTAAGCCTAGAAGACCCTACATATATTCCAATTTGCTAACTTTTTTAGACCCGCTTTACGAAATAAGATCTCCAAGTCAAAATGATGATGCAGCACTGAGGCATGACAAAGACTGTGATTTTCAAACGCCACATTCACCAAAGAAGTCTAAAAAGACTCCAAAACATGAAGACCCACAGGACAAATTGTATAAAGCACTGACAGCAAATCTCAAAGAGTCTAAATTTTATCTGAAAATCCCGAAATACTGTTCTTAGTTTCATTAGCCAAAGATTTTTCAGGCATCAAAGAGGAATTTAAGTTAGAGGCCAAAGCTGATATGATAAATTTAATTCGTAAATATAAAAATATGGGACAGTCATCGAGAACATTACAAGAAAATAGATACCAACGTGCATTTCAATATGAACATGAGTATGAATACCAGTCTGGATATCAGTCTGGATCTGGATATCAGTCTGAATTTCAGCCTCAATATCCAAGTAATCAATCAGCGCCAAGAAACAAATCTGTCAGTTCACTCCAAAATTTGGATAGCAATGAATCGATTACAAATGACTCCGATATCATATCTGACATGTATGATGATATTGAATAAATCTTTTTCTCTTATTAATAATCTAAGTGCACTTATAACATTCTACGATTGATTTAAAACTGTAACAGGTCAATAAACAAATAAATACATAATAAATAAATAAATAAATACTAGTTGTTTTCTTACCTCAATGTGATGAGCAAACGTTCTTCTGCCGATATACATGATCTCATTACTGTATTTTGACGAGTTAACTCCGGTTTTAGAATCAAAAGAAGTTCTTGGAATGACGAATATGACATTCGATAACACTTATAAAATTTCTTCCATCTTCTATGTATTACCAATTTTTTAAACGTTGTATGATAATGACCACTCAATCTTTTTTCACTCGTAAATGGGTCTATCCAATAGATTCGCTTTTTTTTATTTTTTTTTCTTTTTAAAAGAAGTACTAAAGCCAACGTAAGCAGTGTTGCCTCAACCGACGCCATTGTACAACTGAAGGAGGAGTCACTGATCTGAAAAACGCAAAATCTACGAGCGACTACAGCGCGTGTGTATCGCTGTATCTGCGCGCAGTAGAGACGCGTTTCACGATCGCCCCGTGTGCTTAAGTTACAAGGTTGCGATCGAATCCCGTTTGAATCGCGTATACGCGCGTAATCTGCGCGTCGTCTGCGCGTTTAAAATACGCCGTGTGCTATGGGCCTTACATACACAAGCAATGACGATATAATGACATAAATGCAGCAAGTGTCAGAAAAATGCTCTCCATTAACTATATTTAGAATTCTCTACGAAGGTACCTAATTAGGTAAGGTATCTTTAAGCCCATCACACACGATGAAGATACTATAAAATATATATTATCTTAGAGCAGATTCGGACATACCGCTCACCATATAATTCAATGAGCGACCACACACGGTGAATATACTATAATATTTTACCTTAGAGTAGCTTAAGATGCCACCGATATTCGAACGGCATGTTAACATACGCTAAGACTACTGCAGATCATGAAGACATCTTAAGATCTTGTGTGATTTGATCTTAAGATCAAATACAGGATGTTGACAAAACCGTTGTTGCTGTCCAGCAGTGGACTGCTACAGGCTGATGATGATGATGATGATGAAGAAAATAAGGTATTCAGGTCTATTTGAGCCATCCAAATATGTCTTCAATAGAAGGCCCGGACTATTTTTTTTCCAAATTTTTTTAGGGGGCTTGTAATGGTCTGCCGTCTCTTATAGCACTTTTTCTTTCACTCCTTTTAGAATTTAACGCTTCAGATTGTAAGATGGATCGATAGGATGACCTGATGGAACTCCTGACGCATGTTTCAGGCATCCATAAACACAACGGCAATATTGTGAAGATGTTTAAGTGTGATTTCTGTATTCTGAAAACATTTCCGATCTATACAAAAATAAAAGAGAACTGTCACTGAAACACAGAAAGACAGAAACACTGTCGGTCTAGCGCTCGACGAGTCAACATCTACTGAGGATGCCTCGTGTAGAGGCGAAACACGTGTCGAATCGGTGTTGGTTTATTTCGGTTTTCTTGTGTTTTTTTATTTTGTACTCTTCCTATTAGCATTTTATGCGGGAGGGAGGGTGGTGCACGCCCCCAAACAGGCCAAAATCATTGTTTTCTTTTCAGCGGAAGTGTCACTAAATATTTTTTAATATCGTTTTTTTTTATTATGGATTTCCGCAAAGTAACGTCCGAATCAATAAATTATCAATAAATTAAATAAAAGAGAAGTTGTATTAAGAAAAAAGAAGTAGTTGAAGTATGTTCTACTGCACCATCTGGTGCAGTAGAATATATCAACCAGTAATTTAATGCCAATTAGTCATTTGATTAAGCTTTAATTACTTGAACCATTTAATCTTTCATACCATTTTGTACACTTGTTATATCCCAGCGGGATTACGGAGTGTAGGCTTGATTGGATTTTAATTAACGGTAATACTATAACGAGACCGTTTGTGGACATTATTATATAAAGCCAACAAAAAAACTGTATAGTTTAGTTGATTTATTATTCCGTTCAAGAGCTACTTACGGATATATTCACTTTGACAGTCTTGAAATGCCAATTCGCGCAATTTTGATCTACACAAATTTAGACTGTTAGCTCTCAGCAGTGTTTTGGATGCACATTGTCTAGGATTAGACCACAGACTCACATTTCAGAGTTGTACTAAGCCTACTCAGTATTCATACTGAGTAGACTGAAAATATTTCGGTAATATATAAATTACCGTCTACATCATGGAACAATCGGAGATGGACCTAGATTTCGATAAAATCTATGCCATTCCTGTCACTTGTTTGAGAATAATCCGTAACCATCCTGAAATACCTCAAGATGTGAAATGGGGATTGCAATTTGTTACCATGTTTTTTTTCTTTACCATACAATATGTTGCTACGGCCTACAATGTGGTCATTGCGGTAGAAAATGGTAATTTTTCAGAAGCATGTCGAAACAGCACTGTGACTGTCATGTTTTGGGTCGTGATATTCCAGTACTTCGTTATAGTGATCAAAAAAGATAATGTTAATAATATTATGAATAGGATGAAGAAAGATTTTAAGAAGAAACTTCCTGATGACGAAAAATCTATAGTACTGAATTATGCAAAGAAAGGTAAGTTAAAGATGAAAGAATTAGGTAAGTAGGTAAACGTAAAAAAATCGACAGAGACAGTGAAATATGAAAATTTAATGAGCAACATTAACAATCCAAACTGCTAAGGTAGATTGTTTAGAATGCAAAACTAAACTAGCAAACTAAAAGCTAACTTTTAGTTACATATACTCGTATATACTCGTATACTAACCAAGCTGTTTTAGGTAATAATTTAAGCCTAAAAGTTAGCTAACTTTTAGCTAATTTATAGGTAAAACATAACCCTTTTCTGTTGTGCAGTAATGATCGAAAATTTTGTTTATGCCGTATCTGCCCGTTCTATTACTATGTCTCGGCAAACATTTGTCCGAGTAGAGATATACTGAAAAACAGCGCAGCATACGCTCACGTGGTGAATGTAAACGCTGCGGAATGCTGAGTATAGCCCTTTTACCTTGTTAAACATCACATATTTTCTGATTTCAATAGCTAAGTTCAAAGAATGCTAACTTTTATATGGCAAAAGAAAATGTTTTTATTAAATTAATTTTAGTTTAGAGATTTTTTCAATGTCCTCTTAAATTAAATTCACGGTGCTTGAGTTAAGTTTTTTCTCCTTCTTAGGATACATACAAATTATATGCAACATATATTATATACATTACAATCTAGCCTAAAAATCTAATAACTAATTTATTACTGTCTTAAACTACTAAATTCACTATACTTGTGTTAATTAACACTTGTCTTAATATTTCTTTAAGATTTAACTTCAAGCAAAGCTATACTTGTTTTTAAGGACATTTATCATATATAAGGGCAAATGTTGAAAACTTGCAATTAGTGAACTTATTACAGAGGTGTTGGATGTAAACGAGAAACAGTATAGGACCAACAATACTTCCCTGTGGATTACTATAAGTAACAGTTTGCTCGTCAAATGTATCTTGACTCGATCATCCTCAGAGCTTACATAGTACACGAACTACCAATCATCATCATCATCATAATCAGCCTGTAGCAGTCCACTGCTGGATATATGCCTCTCCAATTGCACGCCACTTAAATACCAATAAATGTGGCAAATGTATTTTCGTCAAAATTAAATTTTTATTCATCATAGAGAAAACTTCAAATGTATAAATATTTTGTCGTAAAACACAAAATGGAGTTATAATCTCAAACGTACGTTACGTATTTTACGCTCCTTCTAAAGTGCTTTTATCCTACCAAAAGTAATTTGCTCCAAACATAGTACGTATCATTGAACGTATAACTTTTTACTTTAAATTTTACCTAACTGTTGTGAATATTTGATTTATCCTTGTTCCAGGAAACTCCGTGTGCCGCAATTGGTTTGCTATCAGCTTCTGTACTGGAGCGTTGTTTCCTATGAAGTTTATACTTTTAGAATTTTACCTTTACATCGTAGGAGATTTTAGGCCAGTTATGATGTTTCCTATGATTTTACCCTCGCCTCTAGAAGAACATAAAATGGAGCCTTTTTTATTCATATTTATAACTTTCTTGGTGGTTTACTACGTGTTTTATGCGATTTGTACGTTTACAAGCTTTGTTCCGCTCGGGCCTTCGTTCATGTTGCATGCTTGTGGTCAGTTGGAAATAATTAAGAAGAGGGCATCAAAATTATACGTGAATGGCGAAGATACCAAAGCCAAATTGATAGAGATTGTAAAAGAGCTGCAGTACATTTACGAGTGAGTGATGAATTCAATATGGAGCACAAAGTCCTCAGAGGTCTTACTATCAGCTTCGTTAAAACTATGCAAGTTCCGTGCAGTTCTTAAACCTGACAAACAGTTTCGAATGAAATCATACCATGACGCTCATTTAGGTGAACTGTTTGAATATTGTTTTCTCAAAGGTGAACGGATAATATTGTCTCTGGCATTCTAACAATTTACTATAAGCAACATTGCAGACGCCTAGATGTTTGTAAGCTAATTAACTGAGTGGATTTAGAGCGACATGTTAGCGAGAGGTGAACGGTTTTTCTGCGGTTCTTGAATAGTAGCCCGGGCAGGCCTGCTTTAATGTTGTCATGGTACGAATAAACCGGGCAGTGGTCGAGAAGTCCTGCTTTAAGAGCTCATAGTAAGGCCCTAGGTCTGAAAGTAGACAGACTGTTATATGGTAACCTGAAGACTGATATACATACCGATATGCACACACATATATTAAACACGGCCAGACACAGCTCAAACAGACATTTACATTCACATGAATGTTTGACCTGTCCGGGGATCGAACCCGGGACCAGCGGCTCAGAAGGCGGGGGCGCTACCAACTGCGCCAACCGGCCTGTCAAATTGTGCCAACATTCTAGTCAACAATATTAATTAAAACAGTAATTGTACTATTATATGGTCAATCAATTCAATCATGGCAATGATATAGAATGTTAACATTCACTTACAAATACTTTTGATAAACATTACGATTGTAATGTTTATGTGTAAAAATATGATATTAAATATACATAAGTACGTAGATATTTTATAGACAAACATTTTTCATATTATGAACAATCTATTGATTAATGTGAAATGACATTACTGTTTTATGTAAAAGTGTTATCGTCCAAAATCATACAATTAATTAAACACTAAAGTAATAAAAGTTACAATAACGTGTAATCATCATCATCATCATCATCTCAGCCGTAGGACGTCCACGGCTGAACATATGCCTCCAATAACGTGTGTTTTCATATTAAACGAGTATTTTTCACTTACTTATTATTAAACTCAAGAACAGATATCCTGAGTTATATAGACATAAAAAAATTATATTATACTTATCTGTCTACAAATCGGCAAACACCGACAACCATACAGCTATATTACAAAAACTTGGCAACGTATACGTATTTTCAAAGTGAAACATTTGCTACTAACCTACGAAGAAATAATATCAGGAAGAGTAACTGCCTTAAAGAAATGACCCAATAAAAGTCGTGCTAAATCAATAACATCGTTCACGCCACTATTACTTAGCTGTCATAGAAGACGTCGCAGCACGCGCGTGAACCAATCCTTGCTTTCCTTCTGCAATTTAAACCAATCACCGAACTTGTCTATTTGTAACCTCGGAAGTAATTCGTATTTGGAATCATACGTCGTTTTAGTTTGAAGGACCACTTTTTGTGTGGAATTTGTTCTGAGTTATGCTTCCTGACATTATTTCTTCGTAGCTACTAACCATATTACTCAACATTAAAATGAGTCCAGTACATATAAACATAGTACAAGAGTATATTTATACATGTTCTCACAGTATCAGTTACCAGGTATCCATAGTACAAGCTCAGCCTAGTTTAGGAACTGAACACCATGTCATGTTGTCCCATGTTATTATTTTATATTATCAATTGATAGTTTTACTTAGCCTCGGCCACATCGAGGAGAAACGCCGTTGATTATCGCGATGTTGAACGTTAACCGTAGATGTAGGCACCCCTAATCGCGATAATTCAACAACAGCATTAACATTGCTGTTGACGTTGGGTGATAAATTGGCTGGCGGTATTTTTAGGCACATCAAATAGATTTAACGCGAGGATTATTGCGTTGAAGCGGCCACTCCAACGTTTGTCATTGTACACCGTGATCGCGAAGGGATCGCACGTATTTATACAAAGGAAATAATGGAGTGGGTGAATGAAAAAGTCATTAAGTTTCAGGAAATCTTGTCGACATGTATTTTATTTTTCTTAGTTCCTAAATGTGAAAGTTTGTATGTATGGATGTCAGTTACTCAATTACGCGAAACGACTTGATAGATGAGATTTGGTAGGTAGATAGACGAGGCACTGGTTTACATAAGGAATACTTTTCATTATCAACATCATCCATCACCTTGCAGGTGAAACTGGGGGGCGGAACTAGTACATCCATATAATACAAATTAACATTAGTTAAATATGGAAACACAATACTGTTATTTATTTTGCGACATTACCGCCAATTTCATCGGCAATAAATTGGCATTCACGTTCACGGTACCAGTGTGGCCACTCACTTTATCGCGATAATTGCGATAATTATCGGAATAATTAGCGCGTGTTCGGCATTGACGTTGAACCTCGATGTGGCCAAGGTATTAAGGTTAAACATATCTCACTAGATGGCGTTGTTACTACGAAAGCATGTTTTCTATTATACTTTAATTAGGAATGAACTTATTTAGGGTGATTTTGCGGATTTTCCAATTTGTTCTAAACACATAACAAACATAATTGAACCTATTGATGCCTACACTTTTGAGAAAATGTTAATTAAAGCTAAATATCAAAATAAATAAAATATAAGTATATATAATATAAGTCTAAATATTCATCGGCGTATGCTGCCGGTATTAATTTTTTTCTTAGTAATTTGAGGTCTGCATACTTTTTTACCGAATTATTGGCGATTTGTTTGACTAATTTATAGTTCGTCACTTGTATCGTATTTACTACTGTCGTATTTTTCTTCTTCTTTAATCTTAGTTTCCATAAGCGGTTTCCTGTCTGAGTGAATGTTGACTCAAAACATTTTAATTTTTATTTATATGTGCTTCGTCATTTTGCATTTGTTTCTGATCAGATCGTATCCATTTTCTTCGTTTAGTTATTTAAACAAGTGCAGAAATTTAATACCGACTTCCATTCTATAACTTTGGTAAAAATCTGTTATTGGAGTGTAACTCAAAAACTACTGGACTGAATTTGATAAAATTTACATGGGAATATATAATGAGAATATTTGTATCTATTTGTTTCATCTTCATCAATTCAATTTGGTATAGAGGTAGATGAGGCGCTAGATAGCTAGATGCACATAGGATATTTTTCATCATTTCATTCATCACGCAGCTAGTATTTATGCATCCCTCAATGTCGATCAATCCTTATTGTTTTTTTTTTCAGATTTGTTGAGTACATCAATGACACTTTCAGAGTAATATATGAAATAACAATGAAGGGATCAACTATCATGATGCCAATAACGTTATACCAAATTTTAGAGGTTAGTGACAAATTATGTAGTTTTCGATGTATATTAATATGTATATAATAATATACATATTATAATATATATATAATAATAGTAATCCCATATAGAAGCTCTAAATACAGAACTGATGATGCTGTAAATATATCATTTCTGTACAATATTGCTCATTCAGATTTATTCAATTCAATTCATTTATTTCAACCATCAGTCATATAAGCGTGTTATATTATATAAAAAAAAAACATAAATTATATCAATTCCATCATATTAACATAAACTATATATAGTTCGAAATAATATATCCTATTTTTATTAGTAATTAAAAATTAAATAAAATAATAATAATAACATTCTAATCTAAAGGCCCCATGGTGGGGGGAAAAGAGGCCAAAAAGCTGGCGGCATTGCCACGCTGGATGGCAATGCTAAGTTTTTGCCCAAAATAGGCGCTAGCATTTCGGTCACCAAAAAAAAAAAAAAAAAAGTTAGAAATAAAATAAAAATTAATTAGAAATGACTAATAGCCTGCCTCTGTGTCATTTGTTTGTTCGTCAGTCTATGAACCATGGAACAATGGTTTATGTACTGACAATCGAACCTATTCGCAAATATAAAATTGTTTAGTATAATGTTGGAGCTGGCCCGGAGCCTGCGCCCCAGGGAAGTGCATCGCTTCCGCATCGTCGTGTAGAAACAGTCGACACGGGAGTCCGTGAATATCACTGATGCGCTGTAGTGCCGGGGCAGCCCCATCAGAACCATAAACCCTGTACTGCTTCGTGGTATACGACACTCACAGGCCGCCCGTGTACATAGACGTACAAATGCTCTGAAAAGAGTAATTTTCACGGCTCCAGAGCTTCGAGCAAACCTGCAAGCAATTATATTAGCCCTCACAGACAAAGCCCTGCGTTCCCTCTCAGTGTCTGTATCGTCGTTCAGGTCAGAGGTCACAATATTGCCTAGATACTTGAACTGATTAACCCTGCTTAAAGAGATACCGTTCAGTCTAATAGGTGAAACAGTATCCAGACAGAACCGGCCTTGGGCCTGAAAGACCATGCACTCGCTCTTCTTTCCATTGTATAGCAAACCGTGACAGCGCGTAGCGCTCACATATACGCACCAACTTGAAGAGGTCACACACCGATGCGCTCAGCAGCACCATGTTGTCCGCTGACATTGTTGATACACACTCCATCAATATGGCAGCCAACACGGGTGCTGCAAAGCTCCTCGATCAGTGCATTCATATAAAGGTTGAAGAGCTTCGGAGAGGTCAACACTCCCTGCCTGACTCCGCACTCCAACCGTATGGGGTGACTCTGACGTCGCGCTTGACCACCGAACGATCAGATACCTTATACTTCTCACCCGGCGCGAATCAAACCCGCGTCTTCTGAATATCAGTGTCAGACATTATATCTATCTTACTTGGTACTTGGTGGGCTGGCTTTATTTCGCAACCAGGCCGCTGTGGCGCGGCCCATTTTGCGTGATAGCCGGGTGAAGCTGATCAGTCCAGCCACCCGGTGTCGCCCAGGAAAGCCAGCAGCTCCTTCAGCTTGGCGCAGGCTTCCCACACAGTCCTCGGCGAGCCGAGGTTTGCTGCCCTTTGTGCCGCCACGCTCCTGCATTCAATGAGCAGATGCGCAGCTGTTTCTTCCGCCTCCATGCAGCCTCTGCATAGGGGGCTGTCTGTAACACCTAGATTAAACAGGTGTTTGTTTAAGGAGCAATGACCGGTCATAATTCCGACGATATGTCGTACATTATTTCTTTTAAGATTGAGGAGTTTTCTGGAGAATTTCAGATTTAGAATCGGAAACGCCTCCTTCGACTGCCTACAACCCTCGATACTTGCCCAGTAGTCCTGATGCTGGTCCTTAGTTTTTTTGCGAATCCATGTACGAATTTGACTGAAAGGTAGGGGGATCATTGGTTCTGGTCCTGCACACGTCATTCCGGAACCTCTCCTAGCTAGCTCATCAGCCGCATCGTTACCTCTGGAATCGCTATGCCCCTTTATCCATTGGAGTGTGACATTATTGTTATGATTACTTACTTCCTCCAATAGTCGGTGACATTGTATGATCAGCCCCGAAGAGTGGTCGTATCTATTTAGGGCTTATTATATCTATCTTATTTTTATAAGGTATTTATAATTAGTGCACAATATTGAACGGCCACACCGTCGTTTGGAATCGATAACTGGGCATTAAAGCAAAAAAAAATAACTAAAAAATACATATTTTTTAGCATAGTGCATAGTGCGAAAGAAGCATAGTGCGACTGAAAGATCGACGGCACCGCTACATCATAAAACAGATAACACTAACTACGCCTGACATACCTACCGACTTAGAATAGGTACCTATAACGATGGTATGATACAAACCTACCTACTAAAATCGGACGTTACCCCACAGAATAATAAGTACAAGTATTACCCGGTTACCCGCCCGGGCCCGCCGCCGGCGCTAGGTTTAGGCATAGATCAGCTGTGTTAACATTCGCGAGCAGGTACGTTCGTATGCCGTTGTACCTATTCTATTAGGGTAGGTAAGTCTCGCGTAGTTACTGCAATCTATTCTGTGACGTAGCAGTGACGTCGTGCGTTCAGTTGCGTATAGACATAATATTTAAAAAAAGTATTTTTTTCACTTTCATGACCTAATATCGTAATCAAACGACCCCGTTCAGTATTGTGCACTAATTAACAAAGACCTTATATATATACAGTACTTGCCTTATTTGTTTCAGTCCTTCCGCCGCGGTGAATTTAGTTTGGAGTTTATTGGTTTCATAATCTCTGCAACGGTCGTTAGTAGCCTGCCTTGTTATTACAGCGATATGCTTATGGAGAAGGTAAGAAGCTCATGCATGTAAGTAGAACACGTACATCATAGATACACATAGATCATCATCATCATCATCTCAGCCGTAGGACGTCCACTGCTGAACATACACCTACCCCATGATTTTCCAAAAGGACCGGTTGGAAGCGGCCTGCATCCAACGTCGTCCTGCGACCTTCATCAGGTCGTCTGTTCACCGTGTCGGTGGACGACCTACGCTGCGCTTGCCGGTCCGTGGTCTCCACTCCAGAACCTTTCGGCCCCATCGGCCATCTGTTCTGCGTGCTATGTGCTCTGCCCACTGCCACTTTAACTGACTAATCTTCTGGGCTATGTCGGTGACTTTCGTTCCTCTACGGATCTCCGCATTTCTGATTCGATCACGTAGAGAAACCCCGAGCATAGCCCTCTCCATAGCTCGTTGCATCTCGTGCATATGTACACACATATATACTATCATACATAGATAGAACGCACCTATAAGGTTCATTGTATCTAGCTAGGGAATGAGGAACTATTACAATAATGGCCCACGAAACCTAACTACGAGTATGACATATATGAGAAAACTAAATATTAGTTTATTTACCAAACAATATAAGAAAGAAGCCAGGTTTATCGCAACTTTAGAATAATTTCAGGGGTTAGATAATTTCAAAATTGTTTTATTGTAAGACAATCACGTGTCTAACTAATCTCAATAAAATGTTCTTCAAACTGTGTATAGGTTATTTTTGTTGTATGTTTTTTAAAGCATTAACGCCTGCTTAGCGAGACCAAACATATTTTTAATATTTAGCAATTTTAGTGTAAAAAATACACATTCTCGGATGGGATTTGAACCCACGTCTTCCGACAATTGCATGATCAGCCGTGCGATTCTCTAAGAGCAAACATCGTTGCATCTTTGACAACATCCGTGAAACAAATGACGAGATCACTAGAAACGTTGGAAAAGCAACCTTATGTTTTTTTTTTTATTGTCCAAAATTATTACAAAAAAACAAATTGTACTTAACATTAAAGACTGCGGAAGCCTGAAGGGCTTATGAGCAGTCAATGAGTTCGGTAACATATCATATTATGTATCTATATATAAATTATATTATAACAATTAACTTACATTAGAAATAACTATTTAATCACATTCACAGTACATAATCAGAGTTATTTAATAATATAAGTTTCTTTTTAAGTATGTACAAGGGCGTATCTCATAAAGCGCTCGTTGATTGAGCTCGTCGACGAGCGCATTGACAAGTCATTACAGAATCGCACGGCAGGGTGGCAGCGTCACTTTGTTACCTTACCACGTAAGAAATTGATATAAGCGAATAGTTTGGTAACAAATGTTTGGTCGTTGGAAAGTTCAAACAACTATTATTAAGTAAACACAAGTTTATGTTTCGTTGTATTCTTTAAAACATTTTGACCGATTTTCTAACTTCTATTTTGCTCGATACAACTTTGCCATTTTTAACCCACTTCAAAAAAGGAGGAGGTTATATTTTCGTGTGTATGTATTTTTTTGTTGTGTGTGTTGGCCGATTTCTCTCCCATTTTTGGACCGACTTTCAAAATTATTTTTTTGTTTGGTAGAGTATAACTCCGAGGTGGTCCCATTTAAATTTCATCAAATGCGGTCAAACAGTTTTTGAACACGCTCAAAAACTGAAAAATGTTTTACCCATCTTAGTGATATTACCAATGACGATCAATGACGTAATAAATAAATCAATCCCGTAAGTAATAAGTAGCAAAAAATGGAACCGACTTCAACACCAAAAACTGTGAAATAACTAGTCGAAGGCGGTACCATGCGCACAGTATCGCGATAATGGGTACTTTTGAAGTAATATGGACCAACTTCAACAAGATATTTCACACATTTCGGCAAAAAAAAAACCAGTAAATGGATACAACTTCAGTATCCATTATCTGGTTTTTTTTTTGCTTAACAAACTTTCCAGCTTTTAAACACTTAGCGGAATTGACAAAACATTTAAACAATAATAATTTGAACAGTTTAACTTATTCACCATAAATGGCTCCCCTGTGTTAAAGTTTTAATGTTCGAATAGCAATACTTTTTTCTCAATATTTACCTGGAGAAGTTTGGCTGATAAAGTGAAATTAATCCATTACATACGCTCTAGTTTGACCACGAAGTCGTGATGGTACTGTCGAAGTAATGTTTTAACAGCTATATTGGGGAGTCAATCTGGCTTACAATGGAGCACAACAAATGTTTTTCTTGAGTATTTTGATAACCCAAAAGGTTTTGATACATTAAATAAAACTGATGTGACCACTATACGCCTAATGTCACTGTGCTCGTCTACATAATAATTGTAGCTTGTCAGTTATACTGTTATGTATGTTGTTTCAAAAAACTAATACAATTGTTTTCATTTTTATTTTTATTTGCTGTTCATTTGAACCGCCTTACACTTATTTATTTCAATATGTGGACGATGTTGTGGACTACATTATTAATAATTTTATTTT
Source organism: Selenia dentaria (assembly GCA_917880725.1). Classification (NCBI taxonomy): domain Eukaryota; kingdom Metazoa; phylum Arthropoda; class Insecta; order Lepidoptera; family Geometridae; genus Selenia; species Selenia dentaria. The sequence continues at coordinate 5,339,002 of OU862901.1, read as the reverse complement.
GTACTTAGATGTAAACAATATGTATAATGTAGTTGTTTATTGTTCCTATATCAATAAAATAAAATAAAAAATAATGTGTTTTTGATGATAAGTTGTATTCATCAACATTATCAGCCCTGCCATTTTTTCAGCTCTCTGCACCCAGTTTCTGTAAGATACTTTCCGTATTGAAACTTATACAGACTGGTGGGGCACACCATACCTCGGTAGGGAATATTTAAGGGGTAATATTTGGGTTTAGGTAAAACTGGGAGGTACTTACGGGATGTCGGGTGACTCTGGATCTGATGGGGGCTGATGACCTTGAGAGTCCTCTGGGTAGGCGTCCTGCTTTGTACTGCGTGCTGAATGGTTGTCACTCGTAGGTATAAAGTCTTTGGTTTTATTGTTTGTGCACTGGTTTACGCGTAAACACGGGGTGCTGATTAGCAGTCACTCGCGGCGCGGTTAGGTAGGTGACTCGGGCTGACGCGTAACACGAAGGTTTAGCGGATCACGGGTGCCGATGATATGGCGGCGGTTCCCATGCGGTCGCGGCGCGAAGGCGGAGCGGTATACGTCCGCTAGCGGCGACTCTAAATTCGTGACTGTTGCCGCTGCCCAGTTCAGCCGCCTGCTCGTAGTTTGACAGCTGCAGGACAGCGGCGGCGGGACGTGCGGGCGGGGGGCATTCCTTGAGGTGACGTCGCGCCTTTTGGCGCGATCACAGACTAAACGTTTCTTTCGTTTCAATTAGACCTCTTTTAATAATAATAGTTTATCTTTTTTTCCAGGGTGAGGGTGTAAGATTAGCGGTCTACTCCTGCGGTTGGGAGACAGTATATGACCACAGGGCTCGCACTACCATACTTCTGATATTGCAACGTGCGCTCCGACCATGTTCCATACGCACTCTGTTCCGCACTATGAATCTGGATGCTCTCACTGAAGTCAGTATAAGTTAATCTATAACTACATGTATTGTAAATGAGGCTGTAGGCCTACAAACTAAGCAAGGTTCGGTAGATGGAAACACATTGAGTGTGGTCCTTTATATTCTGACCATACTCAGTAAGAGAACAATGCAGAACTCACATGCAAGTACTAGCAAGTATCAGCAAGTATTTTGACGAAAGATCGAAAGAAAAAATGTATTTGGTTTCGCTCTGTTCAACCAGAAAAAACTAGATATACATGGATCGACTATAATGTTATGAGCAGTGGAAAACATTAGTAACAGCCATCAGACTGCGGTCTGCACACAGTCCATCAAAGTGGTTCGCATTTTTGATGAAAAATTTTTCATCTCCTAATTGTTTTCAAAGAAAGGATTAAAATGCAAGATTACCTGAAGATCCACCGGCAGCAGAACAGGAACCGCGGTTTTAGTTGCGTGGCGTGCCCTCCACGTGGAATCCTCCAGAAAAGGCGCTGCAATATTCGTCACACCAGTCCGCACGAGAGCACCACTCACACTCGAGCGGTCGCGACTACAAAATTCAATATTACTAGGAACACAATGCCCTGGACCCTTAGAATAATCTTACTAGAATGAAATGGACTAAATAGGTGCGAACGTAGATTATAAAAATCTTAAACGGCCATTTTAACCGGCGTTGAGTTTGACACTGATTTCAATCACTTTCCATTGTTCCATAGTCCACACTAGAGGGTGCGGTTGGCGCCTAGCGCGTAACGTAGTAACTTGCATATTTATTGGATATCGGGAGATAGGATATCGATTGTACCATTCATAACAAAGAAGCCATAACATTCATTTATAACTTACTGGCGTCACCATACAGCTCCCCTTAAAGGGTCACCTTTAAAAACATTCGTAAGGTGAAAAATATATATATATATATATAATACTAAAAACTAAATGCAATCGGTAAAGTCACGGCAAAAGTTACGCGATAACTAAGATATATAATTAAAAATAATTTTAAAGTAATGCTTAATGTCTAAAGACGCGGCATTTTGTATGAAACAAACTTAAATAGAAGGTAAATATTCAATAACAAATATTGCGGAGTTAAATTAAATTATAAAATAAATGTATAACGCGGAAATGTAAATTATAAAAATAAACTGATAGCGTGAGATTTAACTTCAGGCGCAGGTTAAGACAATACCAGCGCGGTATTTAACCGAAAACATTTATAACACATGTGGACTCGTTGTCTCACGACACGGTGACCGGAAAGGATCCAGATTTTTCGGCGGAGAAAGGAGAAATCCAGATTAATAATTATGGTCCGGCGTGTAAATATTTTACACTAGCTGACCCACCAGTGTGACTTCGCTCGCGTCCTCTAACGGGATACTGTTAATTACAATTTTGTAACTATCCCACGGGAAATCTTTAATTTACCGGGATCAAAAGTATCCTATATGTTGACCAGGGATATAAGTTACCACCATACAACATTTCATTTAAATCGGTCCAGTCGTTTCGGAGAGTAGCCCGTACAAACAGACAAACATAGAAACAAAAAATTAGAAAAAAAATTGTACGCTTTCACTCCTTACATCCCCCTGGCTAGGTTTTTACCCATTTTTTTCATTGTACAGAAATTCGACCTCTACAGTTTTATTATATGTAGTGATGATAATGTTCGTGATTATTGCGCGGTAGTATAACTGGATGCTTATGTGCATATATCACTATAAATGATTGGTGAGCTAACCGCCAAAGTGGATGAGCTCGTCGTCAATGAACGGCCTCACGCGATTAAAAGCCAGTGAGCATAACTTTTTCTTAATAATATTATTATATTTCTCTGCAAAGTGTCGTTTTTGGAGGGCGCGGAGAATTTTATTTTCTGCGTTATTCATTTCATTAGCAGTCACTGCAGTAGTGCTACGGCAGGATACTAGCTTTGCGAACTTATAAACGTATACAATAATACTCCTAAGAGGCCAATGTGACGAGTCTAAAGAAGTTCACTGCGGCCCGTGTAGCCACAGAGGGTGTGAAATCAATTTTCCGGGTAGAATAGAGCGGCTGAGTATGTCTGCAGGATTTTCAGAACCAGAACAATGTTGAAAGTTGTCAGCTGAAATATTATCAGTTATCTGAATAATGCGATTGACAACGCTTGCCATCAGTGCGGTGAATTTTCAATCTAGTACAATGCCACCATAGAAACTAAATAATAATTATCCCGAACAGTACGAAGCAGTTTTGAAAGCAATACTGCACCACAGACATAGCTCAAGACGGGCGATTGACATCGGGTTTGTCGGAGCGACCTTCGTCTTAGCACATACCAACTGAACAGTATTACCAGCGGTAGTACTCACGTGGACGTAAACCACGACACCAAACGCTCTTTCACTACTATCTGAGAATGCCAATAGAGTGACTTCACAGTTTTTTGTTATGCTGACATGAATGCGAAAATTATTAAGTGCCGGTGGCTCATCGCAGAATTGTCTCATCTTAACGATGGGCTGCGGCGGTGTTTTATTCGAATCCAGGTTAAGCTGCCAAAGTTGCGTATTAACAACTTGGCATATACGACTACAATGGCAACGAAGCCCATTATATCCCACAGACGGGCTACAGCTGTATACCAAATACAGGTACCTCCTACCCTCGGTGAAGAGTGAACGTATTTTTAAGCACTTCGAAATTTAAATAAAATATATTAGTTTTACTCAGTTATTTTGTAATAAGTTTGGATACTTACGAAGATTTTAGACTAATATACAGGGTGTATGAATTGTTCAGCGTGTAATTGCACTATAAACCATACCACATATATATTAAAATGCACCGGCTGCTCAACAAATTACCACTATGCGTGTTTAAACATCACTTCAGCTTATTATCTCAACAATATGTTTGAGCTTACGAAATCATGGCGCTGCCATTCCTATGACAGTGTAACCGGCAGGTCTATTATGTATCTCAGTTGCTAACAAATGTTGATTGAAATCTTGAAAAATGGCGGCCTATGTCAGTTTTGGCAACTCCAATAAGCAAAGATGTTAGTAACTTGATGACTGGAGTTGACAAAAGTGACATAGAGCGGCCCTTTTTTTTAGATTTCAATCCACATTTATTAGCAACTGAGATACATAATAGCCCAGCAGGTACCACAGGAATGAAAATACACCCGTAAGAAGGCAGCTACCAGCCACCTGAATGAGACTAAATGCCAATAGATGACTCCGTATGTGATCAAAACATTACAGAACGCGCCCAAACGTTTGGAACCGAATTCTACAATAATGTCTCCAATCACGAATGATTCAAATATCGAACCAGTAAGTTTTCTGTTGGACAAAAAATTACTAACGAAATTAAAATTACCATACAGAATGAAATTAAACAGAACACATCAGTGTTCATCCGCATTGGCGGTTGGCTCGCCAATTCTCTAAACTGATACATGCACATCGTTCTATCTCTTCCTTCCTATCCTTCCTCAAATGTCGGCAACGCATCCTCGAGACCTCTGGTATTGCGGATGTCCGTGGGCGACGGTATCACTTACCGGTGAGCCGTTTGCTCGTTTGTCAACCTATTCCATAAAAAAATAGTCTCTAAATCTTTTGTTTATTTATCCTTGTGCCAACCTAACAGCAAATACGTTTTTACGCTATACATTTGCAACTGAAAACATCTTTCATAATGCCTGAAAGGCCCTTATCAATATCCTATAAAGGTCCTATAGAATGTATACCTTGGTATCATAAAATCATGTGCCAAATTATTTTCTCATTTTAACTGATTTTAGGTGTTCCAGCAAGCATATGCTATATTCAACTTAATGAATGCAGCCTGGGGTTAAACACTACACGGCACAACTTAACGTCTACCACAGTTTCTACTATAGTTACTATATGTTTCTATGTGTACTAAGTTAGTTGTCATCACATTTATTGCATATTAATTATATTTATAAGCATAATGACACTCCGAAATGTTTTGTATACGTCATCCGATTTTTCATTACTCGATGTAAAATGTCGGCGTCTGACACGGAGAGTCAGAAGACGCGGGTTCGAATCCCGTCCGAGGATGGAATTGTTCTCTCTATAAATTTCAATGTTTGAGATCGCTTAAGCAGGCGTTAGTGTTTTAAAAAAAGTAATACATACTATAAAAATTACAAAGGCTGCGATGTCAATACGAAAGTTTCAAGTATTTCTAAATAATGCTTCTTTCGGTTGGATGGTACTGTTAAACTGTCCAATAGATGTCGCTCCGTCCCCGCAAGACGGTTAGTCAAATAGAGAGTTAAAACTCAATGCTCGGACCAGATTCTCGGTGGCCTAGTTGGTCAACGGCGTCTGACACGGAGAGTCAGAAGACGCGGGTTTGAATCCCGTCCGAGGATGGAATTTTTCTCTGTATAAATTTCAATGTTTGAGATCGCTTAAGCAGGCGTTAGTGCTTTAAAAAAAGTAATATTATAAAAAAAGAAGTAAAAGTTGTTTGGAAGATATCACATTCAGAGACAACAATACCCAATACTACAGTGGGCCAAGCACGAAAATCTGCTTAAGTGTAAATTTATCGTATCGTTTATTTATTCAGTACTATCTGTGCCACTATTGTACTAGATAAATGACAGTTTGTAACAAATAAGATAACGATGCGATTACGTTACACTTATAAACATATTTTCGTGCTCGGCCCACAGGTAGTCGTTATGCATGACTAACCCTCAAAATTGTTTCAAAATCATGGATTTGTTTGACGAATTGTATATTTTATTATCTTACTTTTAAATTTTAAAGTTCAATGTTTTCCTAAAGTTATACTGTAAGTTTATTTCAACTTTGTTGTTTTTTCCTAAATAAATAAACAAACTATTTAACCGTTCTTTTTTTTGATCATTTGAAGATAAAAATGTAATTTCTATTGTATTACCGTAAGGCAGGTGGGGCAGGAGGGATGAAGGATTGTTCTTTTGTTTTAATGGTAAGCACTTGTGGAAGTAACTGTATTTTACTTACTAAACAGCATCGCCTGGCCACAGTTAGTTCGTACGATTTTCACTAGATGCGCTAGCGTCGCAGTTTGTAAACTCCTGCATCGCGGTGAAGTTTGTCGCACGTCGCCATAGGTCATTTGTGCGGAAACCTTTAAATATACCCGTCCGGTGACGCTGTAAATGCCGGTAGAGAAAAACAGCATTAGTCCATTCAAAAAAATAATTAAATATATGCATCTTCCTTCTCGTAGGGTTCAGCAAGAGTTGTTCAGCACGGCACTACATTTCCCATATCAGTTGCAGTGCGACACAGAGTATAGAACTGTAGTTTTTTCCTAATATATAGTGTTTATCTATGATTTTGCTTGACGGCACTGCAATGTGCTCACCGCGCACTGGTTTTTAAGTGTTGTGCACACGTACACAACCTAACACGAGAATGCTTGCGCATTATTGCTGTGTAGCAGCATCTCTATCGATCACTCGGACTCTCTAGGGTGCGTTTGGAACAGTGCTTCAGTGTTTCGGTTCTTCTGTATGGAGTCGAGTCATGGACCTTATCACACGCCTCAACTAAACGATTGGAAGCTTTTGCATTGTGGGTGTACAAAAGAAATTTGAAAATCTCGTGAATTGATAGAGTGTCCAATGAAAAACTCTTGCAGAAGCTTAAAAAAAGGTGCAGATCATTAAGACTAGAATAGAATAAATATTTATTGCCATGAAATAACACACAGAACATGCTAACATAAAAAATAATTAAAATTAAATGACAATGGGAGTAAGCTCAGCGCTGTACTGCACAGACCTGCGGGCCTACCAGCGTCACTAACGGCCGGTCCCAATAATCTATCTATCGCCGGTTTACCTTACTAGAGTTAGATATTTGACACTATTTGTATGGACGATATGTCAAATTTCTATCGGTAGTAAGGAAAACCGTGGATAGATAGATTATTGGGATCCTCCATAAGTGCGATCTATTGTGTTTGTTTTTTCATACCATGACGGCATAACATTATAGTACGGGAGCCCACGACCAACATTTTTGTCTCATAGCAATACAACCAAAACCGCATCAAATTGATAGATTCGATTATATTTCCCGCGTTGCGTTTGACCTGACCTAGTTTCAAAAAATCTTAACAAATTTTACCGATCAGTTTTTGGTTATCCCAAACATATTTATCTGGGTTGCTATGTAATGCAAATTATTTTGACATTTCCAAAATGCTCTCGGGCTCCATCTTACGCGCTAAATATCTGAAAACAAACTTTTTCGTCATAAAAATATAAAATCTATGTACAATTTCAACATCAGACGTATTACTATTATAGCAACTGCCTTTTTTTCGACAAGGCACGAAGTTGCTACACTTTTGACTGTCACCTACACACCTAGTCGGGTTCAGAATCATATAATTCGACGATTTTAAACAGTTTTGGCGGTATTGCTATGGTATATATGGTTTTAGTAGTGGGCTCTCGTACTACGAGTATAATGACAACTTACAGCGCAGAAACGGAAACTATGCGGAACAATTCATTTACCGACCTGCAACAAGCAATGCTGGTAGGCCCCGCGTGGTCAAAAAAAGTCCTAGAAAACTGCAGTACCTGGGTCACGTCATGCGCAATGAGATATACGATCTTCACCAACTGATCATGCAGGGAAAAAGACGTACCTCATGGCTCAATAATCTCCGGTCGTGGTTCAACATAAGCAACAGGTCGCTATTTCGGGCTCCAGCATCTAAAGACCGAATAGCCAGGATGAAGCAGTATTTGAATTACTTGTAATTGAAATACGTATTTAGTATTTGTATTTTACAAGGCGCCTGGTGACGACGGTATCACATCTGAGCTTCTGAAAGCGGGTGGAACACCGGTACTTAAAGTCCTTCAGAAGCTCTTTAATACCGTCTTACTCGACGGTTCAACGCCAGAAGCATGGAACAAAAGCGTGGTGGTGCTGTTCTTCAAGAAAGGTGACAACACTTTACTTAAAAATTACAGACCCATCTCGCTTTTAAGCCATGTTTATAAGCTGTTTTCGAGGGTCATAACGAACCGTCTCAGTCGCAGGTTTGATGAATTCCAGCCTCCGGAACAAGCCGGTTTCCGAAAAGGCTATAGTACCATAGACTACATCCACACCCTACGGCAAGTTATACAGAAGACCGAAGAGTATAACTTGCCTCTTTGTTTAGCGTTTGTGGACTATGAGAAAGCCTTTGATTCGATCGAGACGTGGGCAGTGCTTGAGTCTCTCCAGCGGTGCCGTATTGACTATCGGTATATTGAAGTGCTGAAGTGTTTGTACAAAAACGCCTACATGTCAGTCCGAGTACAGGAGCAGAGTTTTAAGGCAATTCAATTGCAAAGAGGCGTGAGACAGGGAGACGTTATATCTCCGAAACTGTTCACCGCTACATTGGAAGACGCCTTCAAGCTTCTGGAATGGCAAGGACTTGGCATTAATATTAACGGCGAATACATCACTCACCTTCGATTTGCCGACGATATTGTAGTCATGGCAGAATCCATGGAAGACCTCAGTACAATGCTCGAAGGCCTCCATCGAGTTTCCCAACGGGTAGGTCTTAAGATGAATATGGATAAGACGAAAATTATGTCTAATGCCCATGTTGTACCTACCCCAATATCAGTTGGGAACTCAGTTCTCGAAGTTGTTGACGAGTACATCTACCTGGGACAGACAGTCAAACTAGGCAGGTCCAACTTCGAGAAAGAGGTCAATCGTCGAATCCAACTCGGCTGGGCAGCGTTCCGGAAACTATGCGAAGTCTTCTCGTCAAAAATACCTCAGTGCCTCAAGACAAGAGTCTTCGACCAATGTGTGTTACCAGTGATGACTTATGGCACTGAAACGTGGTCTCTTACTATGGGCCTCATAGACAAGCTCAAAGTCGCACAACGAGCTTTGGAGAGGGCTATGCTCGGGGTTTCTCTACGTGATCGAATCAGAAATGAGGAGATCCGTAGAAGAACGAAAGTCACCGACATAGCCCAGAAGATTAGCCAGTTGAAGTGGCAGTGGGCAGGGCACATAGCACGCAGAACAGATGGCCGATGGGGCCGAAAGGTTCTGGAGTGGAGACCACGGACCGGCAAGCGCAGCGTAGGTCATCCACCGACGCAGTGGACAGACGACCTGATGAAGGTCGCAGGACGACGTTGGATGCAGGCCGCTTCCAACCGTTCCTTTTGGAAAATCATGGGGGAGGCCTATGTTCAGCAGTGGACGTCCTACGGCTGAGATGATGATAATGATTTGTATTTTAATTACTTCCATAAATGTAATTTGTAATTCGTATTTTAAATACCTTACGCAAAAGTATTTTGTAATTGGTATTTCAAATATTTGAGGCTTCAAAATACATTTTAAGATTAAAATACGCTTAACCTAGAAAGATTGCTTTCTTTAGCAGGCAACAAGAGGCTGTTTGTCTGACAGTACATTTAAAAATCTAGTGTTCATGAAAGGAAAGTCTGGTTTTACTGATTATTTAATCTTGTTTTCCTCTACTTTTCCGCCCGCACTAGTCTAGATTACATATTTTGTATTTCTATTAAAAATAGCTAGAATACTGTATTTTGTATTTTATATTTCAAATGCCATACTTGAATGTATTTTGTACTTATTTCGTATTTGAATTACTTGCGATACAGTATTTTTTAATTTTGTATTTCAATTAAAGCAAAGCATGTATTTTGTCCAGCCTTGCGAATAGCCAGAATGATAGCCAACCTCCGGTAGGAGATGGCACCGCAAAAAGGCAGCTTGAACTGTGGCATACTACCAACCAAGACCGCGTCTCACACCTACCACCTCGGAATAAATAATAGTACTACGTACTACAACCACAGTCACTTATTCTGTGTTACCACTTAGTAAGTCGAGTTTCCTCTTACGATTCGATCGCGTCGATCTTGTCGTGTATAGTAAGACAATCGAAAACGTCCGTCGCCCTGATTGGACACAGGGGAGGAAGCCAAACCATGTCCAAATCTAATCAAAAGAAGCTGCTTGTGCGTGTATGGTAGCCATGTTATGTGTGACGAGAAGTACATGTCAAGATGCTCGTGTAATATTATTAGCAAAGGCTTTTTTTTGTTCCGCCAATACAGGTTTTGACCTAGCTCAGCAAGATTACTATTTTATTTTATCATTACAATTATGCCATTGTTAAATGACTTCACTTTTAACCCATATATACCTGATAGGTAATTAGGTATTACCTATAATGTATTACCCTAATAATTATATTCCTAGAAACAAATTTATTAGGGTTGCAAGTTCAGCTCAGAATCCATCATATGTATTGGAGTAGTCTTTACAAAACCCCTATTAACTCGCACATTGATTTTGTAATCTATCAAATTTTGCTGCCATTATAAGGATACTATAATCTAACCTCGTACGAACCGCGTCTTCTGCGCGCATATAATACGCCATGTGCTTAGGTTCTTAGGGTTTCTATTATGTATGTCGACCTACTAGCTATAGAAGAGGCCGTCTCTAACACTGAATCGCTTCAATCCGGTGATAAGGTATGTAATACTAACAGACACCAAAAGCGTTTGTAGCACTTGGTTCAGTGTTCCTCAAATGCTCGAGGTGCTCCGATAGCCTACAGAATTTTGGACTACGTTAATAAGCTACAAAATAAAAATATATTACTTCAGTGGATCCCTTCTCACATAAATTTGTATGCATGGCAATGAACAGGTTAATCAGTTGGTAAAGCCATCACAAAGGGAACATCTTTGCAATGTGTATCTTATTATAGCGATTTAATATATAGGGTGTTTGGTAGAGGGACCGACAAACCAAATGAGCGTGTTCGGGGGACGACTTGGAGAATACAAGTTGGCCAAAAAAGATCCCCGATTCCCCAATTTTTTTTAACTAACCCCCCAATATGTTTCACTTTTTTTTGTGATTTTTCCCTTTTTCTCCGAAATTGTACCTATTTACGACCATAACATTTGTAAAATCTGTTTTAGACCGGATGTTTTTAGTTGAATTTTGGTCTCTAATACATCTTCAGGCCACGCAAAGCAAAATTGGATACAAAACAGAGCTAACTAACTGATTCAGTTAAAAAAAATGGGGTGTCGGGGATTTTTTTTGGCCAACTTGTATTCTCCAAGTGGGCCCCCGAACACGCTCATTTGGTTTGTCGGTCCCTCTACCAAACACTCTGTATAACGTTCGACGTAAATGCACAAAGATGTGGAACGAATATTTTGATGGGAGGTCTTGAAGCAAGAGGATTTGGTACAAGACCATACAGCCCAGCCTTTCCCGCATCCCCTGGTTTGTTGGTGCAGATATTTGAAGAAAGGATCTTGTCATGGCTTTTAGGCTTCGTTCTGAACACGTCCTCTTGAACAGGTTTACGTTTTTAACGAATAGGATGGAATCACCAAATTGTTCAGAATGCAATTTTGTTGAGGACTCACATTTTGATGGAGTGTGTCCGAAACGAGACGAGAAGTATGTTTTTACTAGAAGGTGGATATAATTCATATAATTTTTATAGTATTACTTTTTAAAGCACTTACGCCTGCCTCAACGATCTCAAACATCGAAATTTATAGAGAGAAACATTTACTTCCGGGCGGGATTCGATCCCGCGTCTTCTAACTCTCCGTGTCAGACGCCATCGACCAACTAGGCCACCGAGGTTCAGGCCCGAGCATCGAATTTTAACTCTCTATCTGACTAACCGTCCGAAACCGAACTTCATATAATGTTGGTTTATTTAATAGCGTTTTGGCTACACCCTTGTCAAGGGAAGTGAAATGCCTTAAGAGAATTGTGAAATTAGGTATTGTGCGTAGATAATAAGTTAAGAAAGGCCCTATGAGGGAGATATGTTTTTATTTGAAACAACTTAATTTTTAAACATTATTTTTATATGGATTTCCGCAAAGTAACGCTTGAATCAAATAGTTATTGAATAATAGGCATTAGACGGGCGGACAGATGATACACGCAAAGATAAGACAGGTAATAATAGGACACACGGGTGATACAGGAGAACTGGTGGACTCATACGGGCCAAATTTTATCAATTTGAGGAAAAATTGTGGACATTTGAAATTGACAATTAAATTTGTATCATTTATATGTAGCTTTTGAAGCACTAACAACCAAAATCAAATTTTGTAATTATAGAGTTATTTAAATACGCATTTTCTGACAACCCATTTTAGACGCCACGACCGCTGCCTGCCACCAAGTCTCCATCCGAGCATCGAATTTATCTCTCTACTTGAAAGACATTGACCAAATCTAACTAACTAATATGGGAAGTGGCGCATTTATTTTTTTCCTTAAGCCATCGTTGAAACTTTGGCGTGAGTTGGGAAAAATTAACACATAGACTAATGTATGAACGATTTTTTTATATAATGCAGTCTGAGATGAGATACAACACCTCGAGTTATGAGTAAAAAACTTAATAATAGTCATCATGTTGTCTAAGTAAATGAAAATGGATTTTCAAATATACAGACATTAAATACATATTTTATTGCGCAGTCTGGTTTGTTTATAATATGTATATCATATAATAATAATAATAGAAAAAGGGACTTCGTTACCTTCTCAGGCGCAGTTGTAAACAATCTGATTGCCTGTGATTGGCCGGACTCGCTGAGAGGGTTTATCCTTCTGTATCGGATTCAAAGCCACGGCGGCGATGCGACAGGGATAGACATTATAATAATAGTAAAAGTATTATTATAATGATGAGTTATAAATGCTAGTTACATGTTAATAAAAACGGTTTTTTTTTCAATTTGTTACAACTCAGTTCAGACTGATGTTAGGTTATACAATCATGTAATAACTTTGGCTTATAATATAATTTACACCCAATTACCTAGGTCTGGCTGATGACCGCGGTAAAAAAAATGTTTGCTCCATTTTTGGTCCATGGCCAAATAACCGACGTCTTTCGGTTGGATACAACTTCTTCAAGCTATCGATAGATGGGGCCGTATTTCTCTCATGTTGCAAAAAAACGAACGAAATGTTAATCAACATTGCAGCTTTTAGTAAAACAGTTGCACGATTACAAGCCTTTTGGACCTTTTTTAAATAACTATATATAACTAGCCGGTGCCCGCGACTACGTCTGCGCAGGATCAGTATTTCGAGTAGCTTATTATCTTCTCCAAGGCCCATATATTTTTTTTATAATGGTACATCAAAGTGACTCCCTCTCGCCTGATGGAAAGCGAAGATGGAAACAAGAAGCGATGACCATTAGTGCAGCCGTTAGCTGCACTAATCGCCACCCCTATGATGACCTGACAGATGCTTTGCTGCAAGGAAATACGTACGCCAGCAAAGCATTCCACAATTTACTTATACGACAGAGGTCGGAAATTTTTTTGGTTCGTTGGTAAGAAGTTTCCAACAGTATATGGATGCAATGCTAGGCCAGAACGAGTAGTTCGGGATCGGAATGGTGAGGAAGGAATAAGATTAAAAAGCTCTTCAGAACATTCGCCATGAAACAACCGGTAAAAAACGCTTAGAGAAGCTTTAGTTCTACGCATTTGTAGGGGTTCTAGGTGTTGAGTGACTTCAGTGTCTCCAATAATACGGACAGCGCGACGTTGCAGTCTGTCGAGAGCATCCATAAGGTACTTAGCGGATCCATCCCAGAGGTGACAACAATATTGAATACATGGACGCACCTGAGTTTTATAAAGAAGGCAACGCTGATTTGGAGTAAAGAAACGCCTCGCTCTGTTCAGGACTCCGAGTTTGCGGGAAGCGAACTTGATAATACTTTCGATGTAGTCATGCCATATCTACCTTAATACCAAAATGTCATAAAATACATGGTCAAACGAAATTGCTATAATAGTATGATATGAGTAAATTTAAATACTTACTATATATTGATATACAGTACAATATGATGGCGTATTTTTGACTTAGCTATCAGAAAATGCCACAAACTTTGACCTAATTAATGCGATGATACATGAACAACGTTCACTAGCACTCACCGAACCGAACATACAATTTTATTAACATCAAATATTGCTCACTTAATTGAGAAAACATATGTGATCTTGTTACTGAATCCATTCATGTTTCAACTAACCCACAAATCGGGTAAAAGTTTTTCTATGGCAAGATGGAACAACCCCAAAATGTCATTTATTATTTTTTTAATTTAATTTATTATTTATATAATTAGCAAGCATTATTTTATATAGGAGCATTTGCATATTATTTTATTTTGTATATAACATTTTAGGAAAGCACATTAAGATAATTATGTTAAAGTAGATTATTAAGTTATTTTTTTTAAGTTCGTCTGTGAAGTCACCAAAACGGCTTCAACGGAAGATCAGCGCTGGTCGATTGACCAGCACAACGCTGAGTTGAGGCCGGTTTGCGACAAATTAATTTTCTTTAATAATATCTATTGTATTGTTTTGTTTAAATTGATACTAGTATGTTGCAAATAATTTTTTCTGATTCTGATTCATTTTGTATGAAAACAATCCTTCTTGACTTATGTAAATAGGGCTACTTCTGTGATTGTCCATTTCTAATCTTTTTTTGTTTTTTTTTTTATCGTCAGCTTGGCATGTGTGGTTCGTTGAATATCGAGAAATACTTTGTCTAAATGCATCAACTATTACCGATACAGAACATATGGAACTTTCGCACAACGCCACAATGTTTATCCATTTTTATATGACACATTTACCTAAATTATACCTTTACCCTGCAATTATCAATGTTTTTTCCGTCTGTTTTCATTCCTTTATAATTGAACTAGTACGATTGTGCGATTGCCAATCTTCAAGTTAATTTTATTATGTTAGTTGCATCAAGTTTAATTTTTAACCGACTTCAAAAATGGTTCGGTTATAATATTCGTGCGTATGTATTTTTTTGTATGTTAGCCGATTTCTCCCCCATTTGCTCGATTCATAACTCTTTTTTTGTTTGGTAGAGTACACTTCCGAGAGGGAATGGAATGGGACCACCATTTAAATTTCATCGAATTCATTCAAATAGTTTTTGAGATACACTCCTAAAACTTTAATTTTAGATTAAGATTTAAATTTTCGCATGCCAAATAGGCTAAAGTTGTGTTGTACTAAACATTATAGCTATAAGATCTTTCATTGTAACCACAATTTAAAGCGAAATAAATGACTTGAACTTGAACTTGAACTAAAAAGTGTTTCGCCTATCTTGAAGATGTCATAATTGACGGTGAATGATAATCGATCCCGTAAGTAGCAAGGGTCACCAAAAATGGAGATTTTTTTTTACCAAAAATTGAACTTCGACATGTTATTTCACACTATTTGGTATTGAAGTTGGTTCCATTTTTGGGAAAAAAATACTAAAGTAGTCTGTCTATGTACAGTCACATTAATAGGTCTATCATTGAGTCAATGTCCTGTCCAAATCACGTTCTAGTAAAGCGGTGGATGAATTACTGAAACTTTTTAATCCGATTGTCGAGGAAACAAAAAAAAACAAAGTTCCGTGGTTTTGTTCACTTTGAAAATGAAATCGTTTATTCTGTATAGGCCTACGGGGGCACTTACGAATTATCATATTACATTTAATATTTCTTAAATCGACAACCGATACGGATCGCGACCACGACAGAAGATCCGGCAAGAAACTCAGCGGGCTTGCCTTTCAAATATTTTTTTGTATCGCTAATTTCATAATATATATAACAAATGTTAGTTTATTTTTAGCTCCAGTGTGTTGTCTTACAAAAGAGACCATAATAATGGTATCAGTAGGGCAAGACACGCTACACTTTGACAAGATCCTGGAGTCTAGTCCCAAGCTGTGTTATCCTCCAAGTAATCCTATTTGACAGAGTAAAAGAGAAGAAGAGAGAGAATAAATTTTGTAATAACCTTTTTGACAGAGTTTAGTTTTAATAGTCATTTCAAAATATAGGCAAATCTCGGATAACATTGGGAAGTATATTATAGAATCGCATACATTGTACCATAAAAGAATGACTTATTCTGTGGAGACGCGTTACATGTACGGATAGCTTGTGCTTATTCCGCGTGTTGATGGAATGAGCATCACTCCTTTTTTCAAAACTGTTCCGGTTTTTCTTGACGTACATTAGATTTCATAAACTGAGAGACAACAATTAGAATGTTTATATCTGTGTATATTTTTATATCGTTTTATTTCTACACTCGTATACAATTAGAAATACTTACTGGTTAATAACCCACCACTATTACACGGCAAAATTAAAAAAAAACACATTTCTAGTAAAATTTATCAAAATCAACCGCGATTTTCAGACTAATACGCGACTTGTAGGTATGGGATTCCTTCTTCCTTCCTTCTTTGATTACAGAACAATAATAGTAAAAACAGTAAATTTTCCAGCGAAGGAAAAAAAATTACATTTTCCTTTTTTATTTTCAGTAAATTTGACAACAATAAATTTGACATTGATCAAACCAGAAGTGTTAAGGGAGACCGAAAGGTTATGGGAAGTGAAGGAGCTACTACATCTACAACTTACTAAAATGTGGTTTCACCTGTTAAAACAATCTCTAGGTACTCCATGAAAAATTGAGAAATAAGTTACGAGGCGTTCTGCGCAACAGGGCTTATTATTGTTTATTATTGGTCTGCAACTATTTATTCGATTAAAAATAACTACGTGAACGTTCAATGTTTTATATCGTGTGTCAACTTAATTGGATTCTAATTATGAGTTTAACAATATAATAGGTACAAAGTACATTTATCGTCACCTCAGTAGGTAATGGTATTTTAGTCGGATAAATATTGCTACCAAGAGTACTTGTACTCTACCCGCTTCAGACAAATAATATAAAACAAGTAAGTTATTTGGATCTAATGCAATATAAACCTAGTTTCATTGGTTGGTTATTTTTGCTGCTTATTATTACGGATTAGATTTTAGACTCAAAGCAAACAGGGCCTCTAGTCTGAGTTTTTTTCACTGATCACGGGGACTTTATCGAAATTAAAAAGACAGCTTTGGAGTCATGAATAGCACCCCTTGAAGAAGATGCTGTTCACAGATAAACCATCAAAAGATATATAAGTACAAGCGTAGTCCCACACGAGTCCGATTTTTATTTGAATAATATTATTTAATGTTTTTAATATTGCCACATAAAAAATCTCCGTGTTCAGAAAAAAAATTCCCATACCTACCATCTGAGCTGTAGACGAATAAATTAAATATCCCTATTTATTTTATCATTTCACAGTCGCAGTCAGTCGAGTATCTAACTATACTCCAATGTGATCCCATTTAAATTTCATCAAATTCGGTCAAGCAGTTTAGTTTAGTTTAGTCAAGAGTTACACTCCAATAACTGAAGTGTTTCGCATGTTTTGATGATATCATCATTAACGGTGAATGACAATCGATGACGTTGTTAGCAAGGGTCACTAAAAAGGGTGTTTTTTTTACAAAAAAGCGTTTATTTTATAGTTTTGAAGTCACAGCAATTACATCACACAGTCAGCGTGCGATCGCATGGTATTCGTTTTGCCCTACGACATATGCTATGACTGAATACTGACCGAAACTAGAAAACCAAGTGCGAGTGCTCGTTCTCGTTTGGCACTAAAAACTCAGGCTAGAGGCTCAGTACCTTCTCGTTTTACAGAATAAGAATCTAAAAGACAGCACGCCATAAATAAGATCTGTTTGCACGCCCAATCTATATCAATAAATCCGATATTTATTTGTAACAAAATAAATAACAGATTAATTGGAAATTTAAATTATTTAATTGGTTAGATTATCTCCATGTTAATATTTTAACTGAAAAGCTGGTTTTTATTGCACCAAAGTAGTAAATATAATTTACTTATGGGTGTTGTGAATGATACCACCCATAAAATGTATTACAAAATGTTTAGTATCTTAAATAATATATAAATACTCAATTTCCGAAGTTTTGCAGCTAGTTTATCTCTCATATCTTCAAGACCACACGCAACTGATAATTTAAAATTGAGGTTACGGGAAGAGATCAGAGATGGACTTAGATTTCGATAAAATATATGTCTTGCCCGTCAAGGCTATGAGAATAACCCGATCTCATCCTGAAATACCCCGAGACAAGAAATGGCTCCTGCAATTTCTTCTCATGCATGGAATGTATACTTTACAATATATTTCTATGGCCTACAATGTAGTACTTGCGGTAAAATCAAGTGACTATTCTGATGCCTGCCGAAACGGTATAGTGAGTGTCATGTACTGGGTTGCGACATTCCAGTACTTTATTCTGGTGCTAAAACAAGATAATATAATGAAGATAATAAATATGATGAAGGATGATTTTACGAAGAATCTGCCAGAAGAAGAAAAACAAATTATGTTGGACTATGCAAATAAGGGTGAGTTATAATGAGAATAAGTGAATATTTGATAACACATAACAAAAGTAATGACACATGACAGCTGTTGTTGATCATAAAATCTAAACACAAACAGTTAGCAAATTCTAAAGTTATGAAACTATTCAATTTAGTTTTCCCTTTCTATGTATGTAGAAAAACTTTCACTCTTTGCGCTTTAATGCCAATTTTACAGAAGATGCTTTTTCTCGTTGTTTCGAACTTTGATGCAGTTTTGTTTTAATGCCAATATTACAGGAGATGCTTTCTATCGATGTTTCGAACGTTGATGCAGTTTTGTTTTAATGCCAATTTTACAGAAGATGCTTTTTCTCGTTGTTTCGAACTTTGATGCAGTTTTGTTTTAATGCTAATATTACAGGAGATGCTTTCTATCGATGTTTCGAACGTTGATGCAGTTTTGTTTTAATGCCAATTTTACAGAAGATGCTTTTTCTCGTTGTTTCAAACTTTGATGCAGTTTTGTTAAGTTTTGATTTATTTAGAATTCGATTCTTCGTTTTGCGAAATGCAGTTTGTTTTGTTTTTCAATCTCAACATTAGCGACTGCCCGCGACTTCGTTCGCGTACTAAGCTCGGCCTTCGGCCTCGCTGTGACCTCCCGTCTTTCCTTGATTTTTTTTCATAAGAACCTTCTCCTGACAATAATTAACGATGTAGTAAAGAAGAAGCTGCCTGATAACAACATCCCGATGGAATACGCAAAGTTGCTTGAACACTCTTTATCCTCCAGCTACTTCGTATACAGGGGCCAGTTTTACCTGCAGATCGATGGAGTGGCTACGGGCAGTCAAGTGGCCCCAGTAATTGCTACGAGTAATATGTGGATCCATCGAAATCACGAAATGTCAAAATTTCAATCGTGGTGATGAGTTCCAACTTGCCAGTGCGTGGAATCCAGTGGTAGGCTGTATAAAAAGGATTAACAATCGTCCAAAATGTGATCAAACCAACATTCGCAGTGATACAGTTAGTTAGTATTGTCGAGACTTACAATCGAGTTCAAGGGCCAGTGGTATCCGCGCAGTAAAAGAATGAGAAAGAGGGTAGACCGTTTTGTCTGCTCTTAAAACTTCGAACTTTGTTCACATCCACCCGCATATTCAGTCTACCCGTGAACATGGTCCATGTAACTGCGCCGAAATATCGGGAACTCCAAAACCCGCCTAATCGTGGTGTACATCCCGTGAGTACTAATTATAATGAGTAAACTTGGCATTATTTTGTTATCTAAATTTGACAAAAAAAGAGATAAAGAAATTAGATAATACAAATTACGTGAACACACTTGATATTAAAAAGTAACATTAAAATCGCAAAGTACAGTTAAAAAAAATTTTAAATCAGAGTAATAGATGAGCCTGGTGACTTTTTACCAATATTGGTTAGTTGCAGTCTTAAATCTCTGCATTCCTGGATTTAGAAACAGTTTCAAAATTAAATCATTTATTCTGTATAAGCCTACGGGGGAAACATGTCATTTTACATTTATTTTTTTCTTAAATCTACAACCGGTTTGGAACGCGACCACGACTGAGAATATCCAGCAAGAAACTCAGCGGGCTTGTCTTATTGCATTTTTTTTATCGTCACTTGATGTATATAACAGACGTTCATTTATTTTTAGCTCCAGTGTGTTGCCTTACAAAAAAGACCATAATAATGGTATCAGTAGGGCAAGACACGCTACACTTTGACATCGTAATACACGATACTGAAGTGATCAGTGCCTTAGGTTTATTTTTATAAGTCGTAGGTATAGATTTTAATTTTAAAGTATAGTTAGTATATTTGATAGTGTACGTAGTGACCGTAGGATATTTTATAATACTGTTACGTTAGATAAGTCATTCGTACAGATATTAGTTTTTAGGGATTTTGCTTAACACGATGCCTTCCAGAAAGATACCTATATAATAAAAATGTAAAGTTCAAATTTCTGTACAATGAAAAAAAATGCTTAAAACCGAGTCAGGGGAACACAGAGGAGGAGTGGAATCGAACTAATTAAAAATATTTTTTAATTGTTTTTGTTTTTTTTGGCTGTTTGTACGGGCTAATCTCTGAAAAAACTGGACCGATTTAAATGAAATTTTGTATGGTGGTAGCTTATATCCCTGGTCAACAAATAGGATACTTATGATCACGTTATATTAAAGAGTTCCCGTGTGATAGTTAAAAAATGAAATTACCGTATATCGCGATACCATGCGAGCGAAGTAGCAGGAGGGTCATCTAGTAAGTACTATAATATTATAGAATCGTATACATTGTCCTATAAAAGAATGCCTTATTCTGTGGAGACGGGTTACATGTACGGATAGCTTGTGCTTGTTCCGCGTGTTGATCATGTTTTCTTCTTTCTTTTCAACAGTTAGAATGTTTATATCTTTAAACTTTTGTCTTAAGGAAACTCTAGCAGCTAAACTGTAGATAACTCGTATTGCCCTTATTTGCAGTATGAAAATATAATTTAGATCTGCAGAACATCCCCGGAGCAGTATGCCATAAGTCATAACGCTATGACTACTGAAACAACTAAAATAAACTATTCTAGCTGTGTCTACATCAGTTAATAGTCTAATTTTTTAACAGCATAAGCCACTGAACTGAGTCTACTAGACAATTTTTTAATGCGGGGACCTCATTGCAATTTTCAAAGGAACTAAATACATTATAAGTATTTAAAGCAAAATTTAAGAAAATATTACTCGCAAAATGTTATAACAACGTGACCGAATTTTCGACTGTTTTTTTTTTTAAATTAGCCTGAGTTTTTTTTTTTAATTTAATAGTTTACGAGATCTGATGTAAGCTCTGCATCCTATCTGTGCATATTAATAACAATTATTGTATTATTATTCCAATTTTTATTGACAATTAGTTTCATTATTTTAAATTATTTACAATGACATTGTTGCGAAATATAACTAATAATTATAATATTAATAATGACCGCAGGGCCGGCTTTGTTAGCGGTAGTTGGCAGTGAATGATGACACCGTGGGCCCCGATTCTCCCTGGGGCTAAATGAGACCCTTGCCTTAATTGGCCGTCTGGCGTGGAGACGCAAGAGCAAGTAAAACAAAGCTCCAATGGTAGAAGTGTTAAAGAGTATAACGCTGGTAGTAGCGCTCTAGTGAAACCGCAGCACCCTTTAGCCAACCACACCAACTTTGCCCCTTTTGTCACCTTTGATGGTGGCCCTTATGGGGGCCCGTTTAGTGGGTGGCAATTCCCCACGTGCCTAAAAATGTTTAACGTTAGACTAAAATTGCCAGGTGACATATTCTCGTCCATGGCCCTCTTCTTTATCACTAAGAAGTTCATATCAACAGACTTGCCATGTTACCCATTTTGTAATAGATAAGTAAACCATGTCACCATCCATCCAAAATGTTTCTGTTTTATATACTATTTGAATTCTTGTATACCAAACAGGCCGCTAAGTGTTGGCTACAGCCTCAGTTATCAGCCTTTTTAAAGGACCGGATAACAACTCCGCGAATAAATTATAAATAATAATAATTTTATAATTCAATTTAGAAACATAATTTTAAACAGTCATGTGGTCTGCATTATTATAATTGACATTTACCCTAGCCTCCTCAGCGACTTTCTTTTAATGCATGTAGAGTATTTTTTAATAGACTTGTTCTTGCTATAATTTAATCTTTCATGTTCTACTAGCAATCTCTCAAAAATTTTTACGCCTACAGAGGCAAACATGAAGAGCTTTTAATATATTACAATTAATGTTATATTACAACATTCATGTGCATGCCCAGTGTGTGTATAATACGTTCATGTTTATGAAGATTATCTTATCTTATCTTATAATTTTATTTTTGCAGGAAAAAGCGTGTGCTACAAATGGTTTGTAGTACTCGCCATCACCGGCATCATCTTCCCCTTAAAACTCATAGTTTTGGAGCTTTACCTCTACATCAAAGGAGAGTATGAACTGCGGATGATGTATCCTCTGGTTTACCCTTCACCTATAGAAGAATATAAAATGACTGCGGGTGTATACTCTATTATAATTGGAATACAGCTGTATTACACGATTACAACAGTTTGCATTTATGAAAGTTTTGTTCCACTCGGGCCATCTTTCATGTTGCATGCGTGTGGTCAATTGGAAATTGTTAAGAACAGAGCAACAAGGTTGTACGAGAACACTTCGAGAGAAGACACGAAAGCAAAGTTGATAGAGATTGTAAAACAGCTGCAGTACATTTACGAGTAAGTGAATAAACAACGACAACCTAATAGACTGGTTTTTATATTTATAGTTTACTGGACTAGTTGGCGCAGTTGGTAGATCCCTGCTCTCAGAGTCGAGCCAAAGGGCAATATGTCTTGATGGTCCCAGTGCGTTCCTATGGAGATCCTGGGATCATCTATAAGACATCGAAGAAGGCCACCGAGTGGGTTTTAGTGGAAAGTCCCACATAACCCGAACGCTCCCCATAGTGTCCGGGTATCTAATAAGATTTCCCCCTCGTAAAAAAAAGATAGATCCCTGCCTTCTGATCCGCTGGCTGGTGTGCATGAGTATGTCTGTTTGAACTATGTCTCGGTGTGTATATGTATATAAGTATGTATATCAGTTATCAGGTTACTACAGTACAGGCTCTGCCTAGTTTGGGGCTTGGAGACTTTGTGCGGATTTTCTCTCATATAAAAAAATATGGAAAAAATGGCGGCGCCTTTGCCGGCATGGATTGTAGAATTCCCTTCACTCGGCATACTTATGGCGTTACCTAAATATGTTTATAGGATGTGTACCTATACCTTAAAGAGCTGAAGTTGTAAAAACTGTTAAAGCAGTCAAGTTATCATCCTCCTACCATACTATGCTCACTGAGAATATATCATAGGGAAATCAGGGACGGTATTGGTCGCAGAAAATGAAGATAAGGCGCGTGCGCGCTGCGAGAAAATATCTTTCAAGGAAATAAACGGACTGCTTGAGCAGTAAGCTAGTGGTCAACATACACGGACCGCTCTTGCAGTCAACAACTTGAAGCTGCCATTAATAACTGCTGGAGCAGTTGGTGTTACAGCTCAACTAGTCACAATTTCAATTCAGGGGCGGGAAGCGCGCGCGACGTGGAATGAAAAGCGCGGGTGGAGATAACTGCGCGAGAGCAGTCGACAGCTCGAGCAGTCAGTGTATGCCTGGCCACAGCTTGACCGCCAACCGCTTGAAGCATTTGTAACTGCTCGATCGGTTTTTTGTATGTGTACGTAGAATGCTGAAGTTCACTGTTCAGTCGCAGCTTGAAGCAGTCCATGCTGACTGCTTTAAGCTGCTCGTGTATCTGGGGCCTATAGCTGTCTCTTGTGCGGTGCGGACGTGTCGTTTAGTGATCTGTACATTTCCTCGTATTTTGTTTTAAGTTGAGCTGTCTCGTTTATAATGAATTGATTATTATTTACGTCGTGACTTATATACTCGTGGCGTATATCTTGGAATGATTTAACTTTACAATGTCCACAAACCTGGCGAGCACAATGACAAAAAAGGGCGTCTACATCCTTTTTTGTCTACTGAGAGAGAACTGTGATACTTTAGCTTGTGTTGCCACCAGATCAATCACGGTCACCCACTTGTGAGTTTCGACCTTTTGATTTCCATACACTTATGCAAGACAGAGCGCCCTTTATTAAACTCTATTAGCTTTTGCCGGAACTTCATCCGCGTAGAGTTTTTAGATACGAATTATTTTAACGATTGTACGTGGCTATTGACCGCCAATATACGTGTGATATTTGACAAAAGTGCATATATAATACCGTCCTTTACAGTAATTCTTTATACTTACAATGCTTTTACTAAGGGCGCTAAAGTGACCAGGCTAGATGGAGAGCTTACACGTGAGCATGCCTCATAAAACTGGCCGTTGGAGAAACAGTCCTGCCATAAACCACTTCCAACAAAATCAGAGTTTATCCCCGTGACCTATTAATAGTATTTAGTCATCGCGAAACCTTATTTGGGAACTGTATTTTTTTAAATACAAACGGAAGGTAATTTGGAATCAGTTGTACACGCAGTACGAAGACTGTTTCTCCATTGGTCAAGTCAGTTTATATGTTGGTCTCAATAACATTGCTGCGGAGAGCTGTTACTTGAAGTCAAGTTCCACTGCACAATTATGAAGGCAGTATATTTTTAAGCAACATAACAGGAGCGCCTACAAGCAATATAAGCAGTGACACGGAAGACCTGGTAAATTGAGAGAGATTAATAAATATACTTTTTAACTTATTATACAAGATAATTTACGGACTCGTCTATGTCGATCATGGTGTTCCTCGGATTATACATAATTTTTTTCACCTACGAATAAATCTATCGATGTTCCGGTTATCGAAAGGGGTTGGTCGTTTCTGGGAAATAAAATGGCTCTTTAAAACGCATAACCACTCCATCGGTGTCTCTAGGATCCCTTTTTTCGAATAACTTTTTTTGTCCTAAATGATTTTGCATAAGTATTTCAATAAGTATAAATATAGTTTTACTAATAGTTTTTGCCCTAATTTTGATTTGCATAAAGTTATAACGTAAATTGTTTATTCGTGTAATATAGTAATTAGACATAAAGATCCAGTGTACCTCTGAATTTCGACAAGTTTAATACTACGACAGTTGCTTGTTTAGAAAAACATAGTTCGACAAGTAATTGCTTCGACATAACACATATTCAACTTAAAGTATTGAACTTTTCGAAATTCAGAGGTACACCCCACATAATTTCTAAAACTGTAATTTGCTATTATTATGCTTAAATACTATTATTGCTTACGCATAATTATTTAGGCTTGAAAATAGTATGCTAAGCAATTATTCTGCTAAAAGTAGTTATGTTTTAATAATGATGGCAAAAAGTTATGCCAAATGAATATTTAACTATTATTAGGAAAAACATTTATTAGTAATTAAAAATTGAATAAAATAATAATAATAACTATCATTAGATAGTTATTATTATTATTTTATTCAATTTCCCCCCACCATGGGGCTTATAGATTACTATAAGCCCCATGGTGGGGGGAAAAGTGGCCAAAACCAAAACAAAAACCAAAATCAAAAATTATTAGGATAAGTGCATGCATGCCACAAAAATTATGACAAAAAAAATTTACGCTAAAAAAAATCCAACACTAATCGTGTCTCTAACATCTTAATATCAGGGTATATTTTATCTATAAGTTCCTTAACTGTTGATCTGTTTGTGGAATGTTTTACTCCCGATTTATTCCCCCTCATCCAGTCCTCTTCATCTCTTTAACTATATAGTTTAAAGAGATGAAGGGGCATAATCGAAGCATAGAGTTGCGTATTTTGTAGTGAGTAGCATGAAAAATAGCATTAGATTTCTTCCATATATTATTTTATGTGTACTTATAATCTAGTGTACTTATTAAGCCTGCTTCGGACTTGAATGCAGAAGTTGTCTTTGTTAAATGTCAGCTTGGGGTAGACCATTGGGGTAGACCTAATAACTAGACTGGGTAGGGGGCTGGGGTAGACTAACGCGGTGGGGTCGTAAGAGGACTGTCGGTGTTGAGAGGCGCCGCTGTCACTATCCTCTGCGGCCGAAGTAGCAGGCCACCGCCTGCTACTCACCTGACCCATCGTAGTGGGACTTAGGGCGCCCAGACTCGGGGGAGTCTGGGGTCCATTTGCGGGCTTGGTCCCCTGTGGCGGTTGCGGCACGCCAAGTGTTCTGGCGTGCTGCATATATATTTTTTTAATTATATTATATTTTTATATTATTTAATTTACAATTACCACGCTATTATAAGACTTTAAAATAACATTTTAACTTCCTGCCATCGAGACCCATCGCAGAAGAGCCATCATTAATAGTTTAATTACAGCCAACTGACCCGACATAGGGATAAAAAGATACATTCAGTTTTTCCCGAATTTTCAGTGAATGTTTTTTTTTCAATTATAAGGTACTTAACTTCCCTTTAAAACCTTATTCGACACAACAAGCATTTTAAAAAAATATTCAAATCAAGTTCATAAGAAACAGTTCCATAAGATTCTAGAGTGGAGACACGGACCGACAAGGTAGACAGACGACCTAATAAAGGTCGGAGGACGACGTTGGATGCAGGCCGCTTCCACCCGGCCCTTTTGAAAATGTATAGGGGAGGAATATGTTCAGTAGTAGATGTCCTACGGCTGAGATGATGATGAAGGACGTATGTCATTTTCATTTAGAGGACAACAGTAACTATACATAAACTTCATTCAGGACCACGGACCGTCCGTATTCAGTAGGTCTACCATGAGTTTACAACATCGATCGATATTGGTGTCAACCAATCGATACTCGGTATCGACTGTCGCGAAAAAATGTATGAAAAGATGTACAGTGCCACCTTGCGGTCGATTGTAGAACTAAAATTGGCAGCGAGTACGCCAATCACATACTTAATAGGTAGGCGAGATCGAGTATCGACTATAGATGACATTTAAGTTGCCAACTCATGGTAGAACTACAGTACTCATGGGTGTGGATATGCCTCGTACACGATTTTTTCGTCCCAAAATGTATACTAAAGTCTCGCCTCCATGAATACCTTTTACTAAATAAGTATTTGATACGACAATTAATCCATTTTATGTCATACAGAATTGTGGACTTCATCAACGATACATTCCGAGTAATATATGAAGTAACGATGAAAGGCACGACTATAATTTTACCAATCACAGTTTATCAAGTTTTAGAGGTAAGTTTCAGATGCAGTTTATTAATATGATACGAGTACATTTACAATTTTAGGTATCAAAATTACAAATCGAACCCTTCTTGTATATTATACATATGTTGTATTTATATCCACCTTCTAGTAAAAACATACTTCTCGTCTCGTTTCGGACACACTCCATCTAAATGTGAGTCCTCAACAAAATTGCATTCTGAACAATTTGGTGACTCCATCCTATTCGTTAAAAACGTAAACCTGTTCAAGAGGACGTGTTCAAAACGAAGCCTAAAAGCCATGACAAGATCCTTTCTTCAAATATCTGCACCAACAAACCAGGGGATGCGGGAAAGGCTGGGCTGTATGGTCTTGTACCAAATCCTCTTGCTTCAAGACCTCCCATCAAAATATTCGTTCCACATCTTTGTGTTCTTGAAATCTTCCGAAAACTTGATGATCGGTCGGATCGCCACATTGGCATTTGACACGGACACTTTCGGCGTCTGACACGGATTTGTGGAAGACGCGGGTTTGAATACAGTCAGACGATGTGTAAGTTTACTATCCAAAAAAACAAAGTTTGGTCTCTCTAAGCAGGAGCTTTGATTTCGTATACGCAGCCGTGACATATTTGCACCCTCGCCCAGTGACATCAAAATTCAAAAGTCAGATAGTCAGAAATCCCAAACACTCTCAAAGCCAAAGTCAAAATCATTTATTCAATTTAGGCATCAAAGACGCACTTATGAACGTCAACTTTTCATTATAATGTACTTTAAAGACTCTACCGCCGCGTTCCAAAATATATAGAACCCACCGAGAAGAAGCGGCAAGAAACTCGGGGCCATTCTTTTTATATGGATGTTTACAATGTTTCTACTTAGGTACTACAAATATTACATTTTATGGGTGGCAGAGAGACAGCTTGCCAGAAGTGGAGTATTCCAAGCATCTTTATCTTCTATATAATGTCGAACTTTATAGTAAGCTTATTTTATTAAAACGTTTTTTACAGTCAACTTGAATTTGCCCTCTGTGAACTCAGTTATGTGCTTTGGGATTTTATTGTAAAAACGCACACAATTTCCTAGGAATGACTTATTAGTCTTCGCAAGTCTAAAACTAGGTACAGCTCTCAGATTTCTAATTCAGCTAGAACGGGGTAGCTTTCATTTTTGTCCACCCTTGTGTATAAAGATACTTCCACCATAATGTTTTCCAGATGAATACAGAATGATTTCATACGCTTTTCATATAACTAAACGTTGAGTTTAATCAGCTTTTAAACGAATTAAATCACTAATCTACTCGTATATATAAAAGAAGTTGTCCTGACTGACTGCCTGACTAACAGACAACGCACAGCCTAAACCGCTGATCGTAGAGACTTGAAATTTGGATTTGGGTGTATTTTCCTTGATGGGTAGAGGTGTAATAAGAATGGGTTTTTCAAAATTTTACCCTAAGGGGGTCAAAACTTTTGTATGAAACTACTTTGTTTTTAAACTTATAGTTGTGAAAATTTGTATTTGGATAGGCCATTCAAAATAAAAAATGTTGGACTAAATTTTTTTTGGATAGTAATAGTTTATGAGGGTGAAATGGAGGGGAGAAAGTGTCTATGGAAAGTTTTTGTTTTCAAACATACAGTGGTGAAAATTAGCATTTGGACAATTTAAAGTGATGATTTCAATATTTATTGACAGGGATGACTTAAGGGGGTGAAACGGGGTATAATGTTTTTTGCCAAAGGTTCTTTGTTTTTGGAGCTACAGTGATGAAAATTGATAACTGGATAGGTATTTTAAAATAAATAGTGATGCTTTCAATATTTTTGTCAGGGATGACTTAAGGGGGTAAAACGAGGTATGTAAAAACTACTACATATTATAAACTGTAGAGGTAAAATTTTTGTACAATGAACAATATGCTAAAAACCGAGTCAGAGGATGTAAGGAGTGAAAAATAAGTACAAATTGTTTGTTTCTCTGTATGTTTGTCTGTTTGTTTCTACGGGCTAATCTCCGAAACGACTGGACGGATTTAAAAGAAATTTCGTATGGTGGTAGCTTATACCCCTGACCAACATATAGGATACTTTCAATCCCGGTAAATTAAAAGTTCCCGTGGGATAATTAAAAATCTGTAATTACCGTACCCTGCGAGGCCACGCGAGCGAAGCCACTGGCAGGCCAGCTAGTATTTCATATTATTTGAATCCTGGCGTTTCGATCATGCTCATGGGCAGACAAGAATAGTGTTGCTCGTGATGGAGTTATGAAAAATACTTTTGTAATATAAAACATATAAAAATTATTTTTTTAATCATAACGATCCCGATTCACGCATTATAGTCACTCATGGTGTCCCATTCTCTAACGGTAACGAAGTTTGTGCGTGTTAGACTTATATGAGAGCGATAGTCGTTTACTTGTCAACCATCATTTTTTTTTTTTTTTAAAACCTTCTAGTCATTTTTATTGTTAGTTTTCAGTTTTGGGACCTACTACCTGAATAAGAATGCCTTAAGGGTTCCTTTGAAGGGTTTCACTTTCAAATCTTATTATCTTAGTATGTTTTTTAACAAAACCAAACCCTTCTACTTTTTCTCTGTTTTATTTATAACTTTTTAAGCTATTGCATAGCTTCTATCGCGGGCCTTGAGTGTGGAGACCGAATCCAGAAATTCCGTAACGAAAATAACATAACACCCCCACTCCGACTCTATCTATCGATGAATAGCAGAACTTTTAATGACTTTTTGAAATATCACGCTTGTCTCTTTAGTTCAGCAACTCGCCTCTAGATGGCATTGGTTAAATAATTATAATTGCATAAGTTGATTTGGCATCTATCGATGAATAGCAGAACTTTTAATGACTTTTTGAAATATCACGCTTGTCTCTTTAGTTCAGCAACTCGCCTCTAGATGGCATTGGTTAAACAATTATAATTGGCTAAGTTGATAAAAACAGCTATGCAACAGCTTTACCGCGACAGTCTCCGAGTGCCACACGTCTGTTTTAATTGCTTTGATATCTGGTACGACTATTATTACTTGTACTAAATGATTTTAAAGCACTGTTATGCGAGACGATAAAAAATACTGATTAATTGACTACTGCTTGACATCATTATAATTTAGCAGATATTAGATAGAACAAGTACAAATACATTACACTCCAATAACTGAATAGAATGGAAGTCGGTATAGAATTTTTCAAATTGTACTTGTTATAAATTTCGTTAACGGTTTTCTCGCTACCCTTTAAATTTTATTGTACAAAAATATATAATTTTAAAGATATTATATATTTTTAAAAATATATAATATTTTTTAAATATATAAACTGTGACTTTATACTTTTTTTATGAGCGCCCGGACCCCACCCCCTAGCGTCTTAAGGTCTCTATTTTTAAACAATATTGTTACTCTCGGAATTATGTGTGTTCGTTGAAGGGAAATTACAGGGCAAGAGATTTAACACCTTATAACTCATGATGAGTGCATTGCATTAGCATGTAAGCTTTCGAACAGTTGTTTAAAATTCTGCATTGCACTGGGCTGCGTTCCAGCAAGGCACTGGACAAGCCCAAATATGGCAAAACAGCCGGCCGACGATGCCTCTTAGCCGAATTTTGCACGGACCAAGATTTGATCACGCCCGTTTCAGGACAACCTGTCAGAACAATTTTTGTCCCGACTGGCTTAAATTTTTCTACCTTTTGAGGGAGCCAAATCTTGGTCGGCTGTCAAAAGTGACAGTGTTGATAGTGACAAAGTATTTTGTTGCATTTTCACGAAGGGTGGACAGGTTTATTTATTTGTACTAACCTCGAAGTGCAGAAATATAATATATTCTTGACTGGTGCAGAGTAATTAATATCCTCAAATTAGTTTCAAACCAACAAAGCTAAGACCTAAGTTATATAATGTCAAACTCGGTTTTTGACAGATAATGGTAAAAGACGTTCTAGCAACGCTTGATCAAATCTTGGGCGAACATTATTTGGTCTGAAGCTTGCTGGAACGCAGCCCTGGATTGTTAAACAAATACAATATAATCACTTCACTTCATATAATAAAACTGTAGAGGTCTAATTTTTGTATAATTAAAACTGCTAAAAACCTAATCAGGATGTAAGGAGTGAAATCGAACTAATTTAGTTTTTTTTTTCAATTTTTTGTTTATCTGTTTGTCTGTTCGTCTGTCTGTTTGTATGGGCTAATCTCCAAAATGGCCGGATAGTTTAAAATGAATTTTTGTATGGAGGTAGCTTATATCCCTGGTCAACATATAGGATACTTTTTATCCCGGTAAATTAATGAGTTCCCGAGGGGTAGTTAAAACAGTAATTAACCGTGTCCCGCGAGACCACGCGAGCGAAGCCGCTGGCGGGTCAGCTAGTATGTTATATATCCCGTAAATAAAGTTAATTTGGCTCAGTTTTCCATTGCCTGACGTCGGTTTGAGGGTTGATATTTTTTTCACAGAAAGGTCACGTTATTATATGAACACACGCCAAGTTTCAATACCAGAAAACGCGTAGTTTTTGAGAAAAAAATTATTGAAAATCAATTATTTTTGCAATATTTACGTGAATCCATACCACAGATTATGTAGAATTCTCGCAATTGAACGTTTCGTTTTAACTACAGTTAAGTTGTGGTACATTCGGTAACATTTTATTTTATATAAATTTACGTAAATAATTATATTTTGAAGTTATTTCAACTGTTTTTCATTACTTTTACGTAAATAATTATATTTCGTACTTATTTCAGCTGTTTTTCATTACTAGCTATTAAAATGGGTAGTATTTACCGTCTCTTGCCGGTTTGTGAAACGAAACGTAAAATTGACGCCATTTCGTATTGTCATTGTCATCGTCAGTCAGTCAGTCATCTTTTGTGTTCCTTGCAGTTGAGCGCGTTTTCGTACTCCTGTCGGTAAACAACATTTGACTACTAACATGGCGTCTCCGAAGCCCCAGGTTTCGTGTTCTGCCGTGCCGTCTGAAGAATCGAGTGTAGTGGAAGTGTTGGACTCTAATGAGCCACTTGTCGCGAGCTCTTCTTCAGGCCCCTCGTGTGGTGCCGTTCCGTCTGTAGAATCGAGTGTAGTGCTAGTGTTGGACTCTGATGAGCCACTTGTCGCGAGCTCTTCTGCAGGCCCCCCGTGTGTGCAAGTGTTGGACTCTAGTGAGCCACTTGTGCCTGATATGTTAGCAATGTGGGTAGGTGGCGTAGGGTAGCAATGTAAAGATAATATACGAGTTAGTCACTGCCAACATCTCGTGTTTGATTGAGCTCCGAAACCTACATGTAATAGTACCTAGATACATAGCAGTGGCGACGAGGTAAACTGGACTTTTATGCGTTATTTAGTGATTTGTGCTCTAATTGCAGTGTATACAAATAAAATGTCGCTAGGAAAGATAAAGGAGTTCGACGTAAGTACGGGCAATTGGGCGTTGTATTGTGATCGC
The DNA here is from genome assembly GCA_917880725.1 of Selenia dentaria. Taxonomy (NCBI): domain Eukaryota; kingdom Metazoa; phylum Arthropoda; class Insecta; order Lepidoptera; family Geometridae; genus Selenia; species Selenia dentaria. Next base: position 5,306,371 of record OU862901.1, on the reverse strand, counting down.
GTCGAAATGTATTTCCTAGCCAATGCAATAAAAGACGAACTAAAGTTACCGACGCTGGTGTCCCTAGTTGGTGATGAAGTGTATGAGTTAATGGTAAACCTGGCCAGTCCGAGAAAACCTACACAGCTAACATACAGTGAAGTCATAACGTTGGTTCGTGAGCATTTACAGCCTAAGCCGTCCATCATGGCAGAGCGGTATAAGTTTCGGCAGAGACGGCAAGATGGCGGCGAGAGCATTTTGCAGTATTTGGCAGCGTTGAAAAAAATGGCAAAAGATTGTGATTTCAAAGGTACACTCGACGAAAATTTACGTGATCAGTTCGTGTGCGGCGTGAGCAGTGACTTAATACGTCAAAGATTATTCGCGGAAACAGAATTGACGTACTCAAAGGCGATGACGTTGGCGTCAGCCCTGGAGGCTGCGGAAAGGGACGCGGCGGCCGTGGACTCCTCGGCGGCATCAAGCAGCGGGACGGCTGCGATCACGAGCGCGGTGCATGCGTTGCACGTGACATCTTTGGCACGTGGCCGCGCACGCCAGGCGCGGGGTGGTGTGACAGTAGCTCGGGCGGGAGAGCGGCACAATCTAAGGTGTGAGGCCTGCGGAGGACAGCATCCCTCGGAGGGCTGCCGATACAAAAACTTTGTGTGCAGCGCGTGCAAGAACAAAGGACACCTGAAAAGGGTGTGTCCGTACAAGGGCTCGGATGGAGCGAGGCGCCGGTATGCATCGGGGTACAAGCGCGGCGGTGGCGTTGACTTATGTACCCAGGACGCGCATTACGTGCAACCGACGGCGTCGACGTCGGCGGGTGCTAGCGAGGGAAGCGTTTCTTCATCGTCAGAAGAAGGAGTTGAACCGTTATTCCAGATGGTTTTAGGTGAATATACACCGGTGAGTCTCAGTGTGATTGTTAATGGATTGCCGCTAGGCATGGAAGTCGATACAGGAACTCCGTGTTCCTGCATAAGCAAGGCTACATATGAAAAGATGTTCAGTGACGTGAAATTAGAACGATCGAAATATGTATTTCTTTTTTATGATGGAAAGTCGAAAGTAAAACCACTCGGGTGCATAAAGGTTAATGTACAATACGGTAGCATTAACAAGTACTTAGACTTGTTTGTAATTGATACTGGCGTGACGTCATTGATAGGCCGACAGTGGCTTGCGGAGTTACAGATTCAAATTCCGGTGTTGCAATACAACTCAAGTATAAATAATAATTTTAAATTCGAGCCCGTCAATGATAGTCTCTGTGTTATTCTCGACAGACATAAGAATGTGTTGAGTGGCGGGCTGGGACGGTACACGGGGGGATGTGCCACGCTGCGGGTGCGCGAGGGCGCGACGCCGGTGTTCCACCGCGCGCGACCCGTGCCCTTCGCGCTGCGCGAGCGCGTCGACGCCGAGCTGGATACTATGCTGCGCGACGGCGTCGTCGAGCCCGTCGACTGCTCGGACTGGGCTACACCACTAGTTTTAGTACCTAAGAGTGATGGCGCGTTACGCTTGTGCGCGGATTTTAAGGTAACACTTAATCCTGTATTACTGGTCGATAGATATCCGCTGCCGAGGATAGATGAGTTGCTGGCGAACCTAGCTGGCGGGGAGGAATTTACAAAAATTGATTTGTCACAGGCCTATGCACAGATTTGTTTGTCAGAGAGTTCAAAAAAATTTTGTGTTATCAATACCCATCGAGGACTGCTTAGGTATAATAGATTAGTATACGGTCTTGCCTCTAGTAGTGGTATTTTTCAGCGTATTATTAGTAACGTCGTCAAGAATATACCGGGAGTACAATGTTTCGCTGACGATATAATTCTGACTGCTAAAGATAGGGCCTCACATTTGCAATCGCTTGAAATACTTTTACAAAAGTTAGAAGCGTCAGGGCTAAAAATTAAACAGGATAAATGCTCATTTTTAAAGAAACAGGTTCAATATTTAGGATTCATTGTTGATAAAAATGGCATTAGACCAGACCCAGAGAAAATTCGTGCGATAGTGAACATGCCGAATCCTAGTACAATATCGGAGCTAAAGTCATTTTTAGGTATGGTAAACTTTTACGCGCGTTTTGTAAAGAATCTAAGCGACATACTTCACCCACTGCACGAGTTACTGCGGCATGGTGTGCGATGGGAATGGTCGCCAAGGCATGCGCGGGCGTTCGACCGTGTGAAGCACTTGCTGGCGAGTAGCCGCGTGCTGGCGCACTACGACCCGCGGCGCGACCTAGTGCTCACGTGCGACGCGAGCGCCGTTGGCATTGGCGGGATCTTATCTCAGCGTGATGAGGGGGGTGCGGAGCGGGCGGTGGCTTATGTTTCGCGAAAACTCACCAAGGCCGAGCAAGGATACGCGCAGATACATAGAGAAGCACTAGCCATTGTGTATTGTGTCAGAAAGTTCCATCAGTACCTATACGGTAGAAGGTTTAAGCTAAAAACTGATCATAAGCCGTTAGTTAGCATTTTTGGACCGCAGAGCGGTATCCCTACAATGGCAGCGAGTAGAATGCAAAGATGGGCTCTTATTCTTTCTGCGTACGATTTTGAAATTGAATACTTAAGCACTAGTAGTAACGGCGCAGATATTTTATCTCGGCTACCTGTCACAGAGGAAACGAAAGACGAACCGCCCGAACAAACATACCTGCATTTTGCGAATGAGGCAATGTTACTAAATAATAATAAAATAAGAAAAGAAACGGCGCGAGATCCCTTATTAAGTCGGGTATACGGTTACATACAAAACGGCTGGCCAAGCCAAGTCGACATAAAACAGCTCGAGCCGTATTTTACCCGGAGGAATGAGCTATATGTAGAAATTGGGTGCGTTATGTGGGGCCACAGATTAGTAATTCCGGAATCGTGTAGGCAGTCGGTGCTACGGGAACTGCACGGGGCTCATATGGGCATAGTCAAGACCAAGGCCTATGCCCGCTCGTATGTATGGTGGCCTGGATTGGACGAGGCCGTGATTGAGCAGTGCAAGGCTTGCAGTACGTGCGCCGCAGTGGCACCTGCCCCGGCCACCGCACCGGTCGCGCCGTGGCGCTGGCCGAGTGCTCCATATGAACGAGTACATCTAGATTTTCTCGGGCCGATCGACGGTCAGACCTATCTGGTCACGATAGACGCGAGGTCCAAATGGGTCGAGGCCGTTAAAATGACGCGTACGACAGCGGATGCTACAATTGCTAAATTACGAGAGTCTTGGGCTAGGTGGGGTATTCCTAGACAGGTAGTGTCAGATAACGGGCCACCCTTTGGCAGCAAGCAGTTTAAAGACTTTTTGCAAAGTAACGGCATATATCAAGCGTTTACGGCTCCTTACCATCCGTCTTCGAATGGCGCGGCTGAGAATGCCGTAAAGATGATAAAAGGCGTAATTCGGAAAGCGCGGCGTGATGGTATTGATGCCGAGTTAGCCATACAGAGATTCTTATTAGTATATCATAATACCCCACACTGCTCCACAGGCGAAAGTCCCGCTCTATTGTTGCAAGGCAGGCGGTTAAGAACTCGATTAGATGTTATGAGGCCTGAGCACGGTAGTAAGTTACGGGATAAAGAACTAACTATGGCGGAAAATAGAAAGGGTAGGCGGGAACTTAATCCTGGAGACTCCGTGTGGTATAGGAACTTTGGTTCAAACGCTAAATGGTCGGAGGGGCAAATCGTTGATCGTCTTGGTAGAAGCAACTATACGGTACAAACACACGATGGCTCGGCAGCGCATAGGCATATCGACCAGATCAAGCGGAGGAGCACTTGCGTTTTCCCATCGGAAGGTACTGGTGAAACTGGTGGTGTGGCCGAGCCCGGGTGCTCGCCGCGCGAGGCACAGGCCGTGGTTGGTGAGGGCTTGCCCTCGGCGTCGTCCGCGTTTTCAGGGAGGGCGAAAGAGTTGCATGCAGAAGTACACGCTCATAATGATAATGATAAAGTGCATACACCTCTTGCAGCACCTCCCGTCGCCGTGCCAAGCCGTCAAAGCATTGATAACACGCCTAAACGTCCTAGAAAACTTGTAACTAAGTACGGCTTTGAAATCGATTAAATGTATACCTACTTCATAAGAGTAGGTAATAAGGCAGGTATTTGTATAATATGTACTAAATGTATCTGCGTATACAAGCTATCTGTAGTAAGATTGATCGCATGTAATATTTATAGCGGTATAGCGGACTAGGTACCTTACTATACGCACTTAATACTTAATCATTCACAAATGTATTAATGTCTAGTTTTATAAGCGCTTTGTTTGAAAGTACCTACCTTTCGATGTCTAAGTTAATGTATCCGTATACTCTGTACTTTATGAAACATAAAATTAATAGATGATAGATTAACTAGATTAATTACTAATTTAGTCTCCTAGTTACTATTGCTAGTGTCCGTATTGTCGTTTTACGATAGGCATAAAGACCTACTATAACTAGGGTAGCAATTGTGGTATGAGGAATTTGTCTTACATAGTTTTTAGTACTTAGAATTAAGGGTGAAGGATTGATATGTTAGCAATGTGGGTAGGTGGCGTAGGGTAGCAATGTAAAGATAATATACGAGTTAGTCACTGCCAACATCTCGTGTTTGATTGAGCTCCGAAACCTACATGTAATAGTACCTAGATACATAGCAGTGCCCATGACTGTGCCATCAAAACCAGTAGCTGGTAGTTCCCGCGCCGTTCTCAGTACCGTGTCGGTACTGCCGCCTGCGTCTCCAACATCGTCTGAGAGCAGCGTGGGTGATGCGGAGCCTCGAGCTCCTGGGTCATCTGGCCGAAGAGTCCAATATAATTCCGATGAAATGAGGTTGGTTCGCAGTGTTTTCTTTAAAAGCCACATGTGTAAACTTCACAGAAAAAGCTGACGAGTAGAGCAGTAATTAGTTTTCTATAATGGTAATTTTTGTTTGTTTTAGGTCTCACTGGAATATGTTTAAAATCATAACCAGGTTCAATACCCCAGCTCAGTGCATTGCATTTGCTGAAGAGAATGGGCTCCTTCTTAGGGAAAAAATATGCTCACACCATAAAAAACCAATGTCGTTAAGCTCCTGCAGCAAGACCGGGCAGTTTGGCCTCTTCCGATGCAGGAAGAGCAACTGTCGCTCTAAGGCATTTAGTCGGGCAGCAGGAACATGGTTTGAGAATGCGAGGCTGTCTATCGAGTTACAATTTTTATTAATGTATATGTTCAGCCAAAAGTACAGTTATCATCAAGTAAAATTAGAGACTGCCCGTGAAAATAGAGAAAGTGTTTTATCAACAAGGACAATCGCAGATTGGTTTTCTTACTGTCGGGAGACAATTATTATTTATGAGTTGGAGCACCAGGAAATTAGTGGCAAGATTGGTGGTCCAGGCAAAATAGTGCAAATCGACGAATCAAAATTTGGAAAAAGAAAGTATAACAGAGGGAGACATATTGAAGGCCACTGGGTGCTAGGCATGATTGAAAATCGGAAAGATGATCTGAGATTAGAAGTGTGTCCCGATAATGTTAGATCTGCAGAAATGTTGGTGCCGCTAATACAAAAGCATGTGGAGGTAGGCACTGAAATCCATACTGATTTTTGGAGAGCCTATGATTGCCTACCTCAATATGGATACTTGCACAAGAAGGTCAATCACAGTGACCCCATAAATAAATTTGTGGCACCAGACGGGACACACACTCAGAGAATTGAAAGCCACTGGCGAAATTTAAAAGTGATGTTTGGTAGGGATGGTTATAAGGGAAACTTCACAGACTGGTTAATAGAATATTCATGGCGAAGAAAAATAAAAATAGCACATAAAGATGTTTTTGAAGAACTAATAAAAGCAATACAATATGTGTATAAAATTGATTAATAAATTATTAATTAGTATTTAATATGTTTTATTTTAACAGTACCTATTAGGGCAGATATCAAATAAAGGTTAGGTTCAACTTAAATCAAAGAACTGAATTGATTGACTCTCACTCTACTTGGTACGAGAATGTCCTACCTCTAGTGTTTTTATAAAGTCTGAAGCGCTTAGCTGCCTCTGCCTGCTGTTTGTTATAATTGTAGGCATCAGACGAGCCAGAGCCGCTGAGGCTGGTTGTCAAAGGTGACCAACAAGCTGAAGCTGCGGAGGTGATGGTCTTAACTTGTTTTTTACAATTATTATTAATTTTGGGTTGAATTATGAATTGACTGGCACAAGATTGATATTAAATGTTGTGGGGATGGGTAAGGGTTTGGTCTCTGATGGTAACAATAACCCTCTTATGCATATTTTACAAGAAAACAATATACAGAAATCTAACGACATTATAAATAAGAACACCACACGAAAAAAAATTAGGTTAGGTTGAAACTGCGACAACCAACGCGCGAGCCGAGCGAGCGAAGCGAGCGTGCCGCGGCAGCGGCCGGCGAAGCGCTAAAAAGTCAGTTACACATCCAACAAAACAATAAATTAGATCAGCGAAGTGTTAAATAACGTGAGGTCATGATTTTACAAAAATAAGCATAACTCAAAAACTATGCATTACCTTGTAATAAAAATGGTGAAAAAGGGAGGGGAGGACCCTATCCTTCCCCCCTTCAACCCCCTATTTCATGCCAATCTATTAAAAAATATTATCTTAATTTTAATCCATAAAATTAGGAAAATTAAAAAAAAAGTAAAAAAGGGAGGGTTCCCGTGCTTATTATTAGAAGAGGGGGGAGGGAAACCCCTCCCCCCCTCCCCCTCCCCCCCTCCCCCCTTAATTCGGCGGCAGTCAATGGAAAGTCGTACCGTTAATTTTTGCATGACAGTGGCAATTTTAATCCTTTTCTATTATTTTTTTTCAGTCTTTCCACCGTGGCGAGTTCAGCGTGGAGTTTATTTTTTTTATAATCGATGGAGCGATCATCAGTAGTTTACCTTGTTATTTCAGCGACATGCTTATGGAAAAGGTAATATCAAATAAAAACTTAAATATTGCACATACCGATCCTAAACCCTGCTTAAGTAGTTTTTCCTTGTGCCGTGGCCTGGTATATGTTCTGATGCTGGTGTGATCTGGTGCGCCTCTCACGAGAATTTACGTACGTGTTGCATTATCGTATCGTTAACGTACTCAATACGGATTATGATCTATCTTCGCCATATTTTTACTTGATAAATTATAGTTTGAGCTGTATGCACTCGCATATATCACACTCGCACAAAATTCGCGCAAATATCCGGGTCGAGGGTAACACGCTAGAGAACGTTGATACAACAGTTTCAAGTATTTAGGTTCGTGGCTCACTGACACTTGGGAAAGCGATACTGAAACCCGTGCTCGCTTCGAAATAGCCCGTTCTTCATTCACAAACATGCAGAAAGTCCTGTGTAGTCGTCAACTCTCCACCGAATTGAGAACCAAGCTCCTTCAATGCTACATCTGGCCCGTTATTTTGTATGGTTGTGAAGCGTGGACCATGAAAGCAGAGCTCCGTAAAAAAGTAGATGCTTTTGAAATGTGGTCTTACCGTCGCATACTTCGCATCAGTTGGACGGATAAAATCACGAACGTAGAACTTTTGCGCCGAATGGGGAAGAATCTCGAACTTATTCGGATTGTCAATCATAGAAAGGTCACCTACTATGTTCTACGGCATGATCGATATTCCCTACACAAACCATCATGATGAGAAATGTATCCGGGAAGCGTAAATCGGGTAGACGAAAGAAGTCTTGGCTTCGTAATATTAGGGAGTGGACAGGGATTAAGACCGTGGAGCACTTGTTCAGATTGGTGCTTGACAAGGAACAATTTGAGTCGGTTCCATTATTTGGTAAAAAAATAACTATATTATATATATATATATATATATGTTTGTTTATCATCATCAAGATTTAACTCGGAACCCTAGAAGATACCCTTTCAAAAAAAATCGATATCGGTCTAGCTTTAGACTAGCCTAAAATAATAGGCTGGCAAAAACTGGATGCGAGAAGCCCAAGATAGACCTAAGTGGCGTGCAATTGGAGAGGACTATGTCCAGCAGTGAACTGCTACAGGCTGATGATGATGAAAATAATAGGAAATGGAATATTGACGGACCTCATAGAGAGTGGGCTGATAACATACTCACCTAATCCAAATTGCTTGGATAAATTGTATGAAAACAGCATTAAATATATCTGGGAAGAAATTGGAGGAAACCTTCACCGAAGTATCTAGATCTTCCAACAACCATAAGAAAGTAACAGATCATTCATTATTATGGACTACTATTATGTTACATAGTGAATGTTCATACCAGTACCTATAGTTTTTAAGCAATGTGTTATTACACTACTAGGTATTAACTTACCTATTGAAATCTCTATCATTTTGTTTCCTTCTTCGTCCCACATAAGCCATATAAATATAAATGTGAAGTTAAATATGGGTTATTATTACTGACAATAATGATACTTGCAAGCATCAAACTTGTGGTGATTATAATGCAACCTATAAAAACAAATAGAAAAAAGAGGTAGAGTGAGAGTTTGTCCACTTTAATATATGCTATTTTAGGCTATCAAGTGATGAGATGAGTTGTGTGCCGAGAAAAGGCACTATGCTGGCCCATGGCAGTTCTTGTATATATGCAGTGCCTAGCACAGTAATGCTTGTGCATTATTGCTTTGTAGCAGTATATCTGACACTGCGGTGCCAACAAAGGCTGCCTCTTGCACAAGAGTCCGCCCACCTAATAATAACCCCCAAAAGATTTGCATCTCAGTGGCGGAAGGCAATATTGTTTTACTCTGTCCCCTCATGGAGTTAAAATAGATAGCTTATGTATTGTGTCACGGTTAAACTCTTTGGTGCACAAGGTGTATGCTCAATATGTCTTTTAATACCAACTGATTTCCTGATCAGTCTAGTTCATAGTGACCCTTTTTCTTTAGGAATCTCTGGCCAGGACAAATATTTTTGCAATAAACAGAAATCTTTGTACTCGGGTCTTGGATATTTTTTGGTGGGTGTCTTCTAGTGAGTAGGTATGGATGTGTGAATTTTAGAACATATTAAATATTTAACATGTAAAACTTTCCAATATCACATTATATTGTGTTCCATGTCTTGTACCTACCTAATTTTGGATAATTATGATTTTGTTACATCATAAATGTAGAAAAATAAGAAATATCCTTTTGATTAACTTAAAGTATTATTCGACATGATAACACGAATATTTGTAAAGAATTAGCTGGAAATATGAAACCGGTCTCTCCAATAAAAATAGAATGTCAGTTATGAACGAAACGTGTGAAATCTTTCAAATGGGCATAGACAACTTGTCTTGTGGCACGCTGAATACCATTTTTAGATAACGTATCTTGCAATGGTAGAAAGGTGCGTTAGCGCTTAGAATGTGGTATGACGTCACACGTTATTTCGAAGTTACTGCGTTGGTCATTGCGAATCAGGGCCCTGTCCAGATACCAATAAGCCGCGTCCGACGGACATCGTCCGCGGACGATGTCCGATAGTATGTTGGCAGCTTTACATTTGAAGGACCAAAGTTGCGGACAGGTATGATACCAGTAGCGTAGAGTGCGAGCGCTGATAAAAAATGTATGTGCTATACTCAGCGGCGATTAATATTCGAGACTCGCAAGATACTACAGTTGCCGGGGCGTATCGTAATGGGAAAAGGGCCTGTGCCCTATAGGGCCTGGGCATAAGCCCTATAGGGCTTAAGGAAAGCTGAGTTTATTTCCTGTTTTTCTCGGTAGTTGGGTCTATTTATTTTCGAAGGCAGCTGGGGAGTCTTTTTAAAGTACATTTAATTTATAAAATTAATACTTCATGATAAGATCAAATTAAAAAGTGGTTTGAATGAGTTTTTATATTGTTTATTTTTAAAGATAGATTGGCAAACGAGCAAGTGGCTCAACTGATGGTAAGTGATACTGCGCCCACGGACATCCGCAATACCAGAGGTCTCAAGGATGCGTTGCCGACCTTTAAGGAAGGATGCTAGGAAGGAAGAGATATAAGGGGTGAAGATTGAGGGGGAGGGGAAGGAGAGGGAGAACGGGGAAGGAGGGAATCGGGACTCCGGAACCTCCCACAAACCGACGAAACGTAATAGCAAGCTATGTTACTTCACGTCGGTGTTATGTGGGAGTGTGGTACTTCTCCGGTCGTGCCAGCCCATTTCGCTATGGGGTTGCAGCGTGGCACTACCACAAATTTTGTGTTATTTTGATTAATGACTGCGGTTTACGATTCAAATCTTAGTTGCATATAGATAGTATTTCTATTATTATAGTTTTATCTTTCTTCCAGGCTGAAGAAGTAAGACTCGCGATCTATTCCTGTGGCTGGGAGACAATATATAACCATGACTCTCGGACCTCCTTAATGCTGATGTTGCAACGTGCGCTCCGACCATGCTCCATGCGCACTATGTTCCGCACTATGTGTCTGGATGCCCTCACTGATGTCAGTATATGTTACTCTATATACTACTATATATGATTCATGTCTTAAGCTGTTGCTGGAAGCTATTCGCTATAAGACCGTTTCCCAAAATGACTATCGGTACAATAATCGTCGAGTGAATATCCCACATAGCGGTCACCAACTCAAGGTACTTGCTGAGCTTGTCCTTCTTGGCCTTCATGAGGAATGGTAACGTCAACAAGCATAGCCCGGGGCTGGGATCGATAGTACATCATGTCATCATGCATATTGGCAACAAAAGACTTATAGATCCCAATAGAGGGTAGAACGACCGTTTTTAAGAACACGCGTAGATTCATACTTATAGTACGGCACCTCAATCTCAATAAGGCCGTTTTGAAGGGAAAGTTACTGATGAATAATCCTGGATACTTGGTTATGTGTGTGCAAGTACACTCCATTAGTAAAATGAGAACAACCAGAAATAATAAGTCTGAGTGGCTCTCGGGGACGGCGGCATGCTCGACAAATGTGAACATATCGTACTTCTCAAAATCCGTCTTGATAACTTTGTCAGCAATAGGCACAGACAAAACTCTCGGTATCACCAAAAATATCACCGAAATGTAGCCATTTCACTTACAATTGTTATTAATATTAGGTGACTGATGCACTAACATCTAATGTACTCGTATTTTTCTAGGGATATAAACCGATGTATGTTAATGGAACACTATTTGTGCAAAATAATACAAATATTTACTAAATAATCAAAGTCTCCATCGTTCTTTGAAAGGGTTACGTCGTCTACAATAACAAATTACTTTTGGCTGGAACCCTCACATAGAGTGCTCTCTATCCCTATATGATGGTTAAAACAGCTACGAAGTTAAAATCGATGATCGGTTGAAAATGTACTTTATCTCTAAAACTGAAAATTTTCGTGGGACTTTATGCTTTGGCACTTACTTCCAAGACCCTTAGGTTTGCGTGACGATTTACCATCGCCATGCCTTTTGCCTTGTCGATTAGTACATGTTGCATTCGAAGACAGTTAAGGTAGACCAGAGGCCGTAGTATAAACAGTTTGCGCAAAAGTATTCGTATCGCAAACGTCAACGCGTCACGCTTCGGCGCACTAACTGTGAGTTATCTGTGTCACAGTTGTCCTAGATACATGACAGTTTGTACTGTTTCACGTGAACAACACGTTACGTTACACTAATGTAGATATTCGTGCTAGGCCCACAGAGCAACGCAAATCTTACCAACCTTATTACCATCTTATTGACCGTATCTTTGAATTGCCTTTGAATTCTTTGTGCCAATTATGTGCTCAAGTTGTCTAAGATTCTTAGTGACTCGACTCAATGAACGATTATTGCCAATACACATTTTTTTTATCCATGGCAAATTCGCAACGTACACTTAGGCGTTATATTGACGAGCAACTAAATTATTAATAAAAAGTTTAGAAACACGAATTACGTACTGCGTACGTAAAGCTGCGTCCACATTTGTGACATTTTGTAGCGATGCCACACCACGCACTCTTGTTCGACACCATGCGTATACACTTGTAAAATTTCATCGTACATGGTTTATGACCGTTTCAGCAATCCTAGACACTAAGCGTAACATGTCTTGTACGATGTCACGTAGTCCGCTCCGTTGTGAGATCAGTGGGCCTTTTTCGCAACTTGTATTGTACTTGACCGAGTGTATATCATCTTATATGTACTTAATACACTTATTAATTATAATTTATTTTTATAGGTGTTCCAACAAGCGTATGCTATATTCAACTTAATGAACGCAGCCTGGGGATAATGCACTATACAAGTACCATGGCACTGTCTACCACAACTTCTACTAATAGTTATAATGTATAGCCTCTACTCTCCATAGATTATATATTATCTCTCTCTAAACTTTTTTTCTATTTGATAATTAGTTATACTTAATTTGTATTAAATATTAATTATCTGAAATAATGTAAGGTTGATTATTTCGCATTATTTGAATCTAGTACAGCTACTTATTACCCTCTTAAGTGATCCATGACTTATATTTAGTTTGATAGTCTATGATTGTACATAGACTTAGGAAGAATTATTAATTAAAAGCACTCTTCTTGTCAAATCAGTATTAGTATTCTTGTTATAAGTTACTTATTATTATTAGTTTAAGTTTATATCTGTAATATGTTAATTATTATCACATTTTAAGCACATTCATTTTTGACAGTTATAAATGGATTGCAAAGACTATAGAGTCTTTGACATTTCGGCGCTTTCCGGAACGTAGCCATAGGTCTACGTTCCGGAAAGCGCCGAAATCACTCGCGGCGTTTGCACTCCCATTCCCTTAAAAGCCCACGGTCATCGTGAGCGAACTCGATACGTCATCGATGACGTCACTGAAAACGCTCACAACGCTCGCAGATCGTAGGTGGGTTTTCTCGGTCGTTTACGAGCTGACACTGTCAAGCATCAAATGTATAGGATTCTATCGATTTAAGACAGAAAAGTTGGCGCGCTTTTTGCGACCGCGTAAAAGTTCCGCTTGGGTTGAACATTGCAAGCATTAATTCTAACCGGAACGCTAAACCGGGGCGCGACAGTTGTGAGCGTTGACGGAGCTTCCCGGAACGTAGCCTATATATAATAATAATAATACATATATATGTATTATTATTATTATATATAGGTCTATATATTCTTAGTCTTCATAGTCTACATATTGTCTTATTCCTATGACAAGAACATTTATCACATCAAGTTTGTTACTGTTGAACCACACATTAATACCTTTTATTGTTTACCCTAAATAAATAATTTCATTGAACTTGCTCTTTTTGTACAGAGTATGCCTTAATAAGCATATAATTTTATCAATTATTTTTTCCCGTGTGAGGAGCACACCAGCAGGCCTAGACAAAAGCATATAATTGTCTGTGGACAAAAGATGTTTATTTTATCGTTAACGCCAAACGACAACTTCAAAATGTATGGCGTTGACATTCAAAGTCACGTGACGTCACGCTAATTTCGTAGACAAATTTTTGTCTGTAGCGTGTGCGGAAACACGCCTGTTTGAATTTGGTCTAGACCGGCCGCCTTATTGTCTAACTTGAATGAGAATGAAATGTCACTTCAATCTCATTCCTATTGATGGTTCCAGCCAATAGGATTGCAGGGTTTCGTTCAGAATGGAATTCAAATGTCAAAGTTAAGCCCATTTACATTCGCCGTAAAAGATAGACAATAAGGCCACAGCCTTGAAGAGTTAAATGTCAAATAGCCTGAATTTGACAATCATATTATAACAAACTTACTATAATCCTTCCTAACTTAATATTATAAATGCGAAAGGGAGTTTTGTTTGTTTGTTACGCTTACGCTAGTGAATAAAAGGCCTTTTTATTCACTGTTTTCAGTGAAGAAAATAAGCTTTTTAGAGTAGGAATGGTATAAACTTAAGGAAATTAATTAGGACACGTAGAGTGTAAAATGCCTTCTATGTTATATGTCATATGAGAAACATTTTGATTTATTAATATCTCTGCTAAGCTGTACTAGTATTGATCTAGACACGTGGTAGCGTGTCGAGCCAAGTTCAAGCTAACAGAACTGACGAACAGCATCTTCTTCTTCTTCTCTTCTTACGGTGCCATCTCCTACCGGAGGTTGGCTATCATTAAGGCTACTCGGACCTTAGAAGCTGCTGCTGCTGAATAGCGACCTGTTGCTCATGTTAAACCACGACCGGAGATTATTGAGCCATGAGGTACGTCTTCTGCCTGGTCGTCAACGTCTTGATTTTACGATGCATGATCAGTTGGAGAAGATCGTATTTCTCATTTCGCATGACGTGACCCAGGTACTGGAGTTTTTATTGTATTTAAGATCTCTACTTTTTTATTTAGCTTCTGTAAGACTTTTCCATTGGACACTCTATCATTCCACGAGATTTTCAAATTTCTTCTGTACACCCACAATGCAAAAGCTTCCAATCGTTTACTTGTGGCTTGTTTTACTACCACTAAAATTGCACTAACACAATCACTCTCCCCCTACTCCTTATTCTCGATTACGCTGATGTCTGCTACCTAGACCTTAGAGAGGACCAGCTGAATAAACTTGAGCGTCTTCAAAATTTCTGCATACGATTTATAAATATAAATCGCCTACGCAAATATGACCATGTCTCTGAATTTCACACTAAACTCAAGTGGCTTCCCCTTCGCAGTCGCCGGAATGCTCATATATTGTCCCTACTTTATAGTTCATTGTTCAATCCTTCATTCCCGCGCTATCTTCAGGAAAAAATTGATTTTCTTCATGTCAGAGGTTCTTTTTCCCTACGGTCATCAGCGAACTTATTGTTAGGAATCCCGGTACATCGCACCACTTTCTTCAGCTCCTCTTTTAGCGTTGAAGCTATTCGCATGTGGAACGTTTTAACAGTGGAAATTAGATGTGCACCTTATTCCTTGGACACTTTCAAACAACGTGTCAAAGCGTTTTACCTCTCGCATTAGCTACGTACCGCATTGCTACAACTTGTTTTCATTCTATTATTTATTAATTAGTATAAGTAATGTTATAGTGTATATATATGTAATATTTACCTATATAATGTATGTATATGTATGTATGTATGTATATAATATATATACGTATATACAAGGTTACTGCTAATTAACTGGCGATACGCGACAGGCGTGTTGGGTATCGATAACAAAAACTAAAAAAAATGAAAAAAAAAATTTTTTTTTTAAGTTTTTTTTTCAACTTGTCTTTGAGTTATCAATGAGATAATAAGCGATACACAATACTGTATGGTGCTTAGAATCACTAACAAAACAATAAAAAAGAATAATCACTAAGTAAAAGCATCAGCTGTTTTGAATTAAAGACGTTACCTACCAATTTTTTCATTCGATTGAGTTCGAATCGTTGACTATCGTGCCGATAGGTAAATGAACCTTAGACTACGTGGTTTTCTTGAAGATGTGATGATATACCTACTAGGTAGTAATTGACATTAATTAGGTACCTACCTACTACTTAGGTACCTATCTTGAAAATTAATCTTAACAAATTGGTGTGAGTACCTACAAAGTATTCTACCTATCCACAAAAAGCAGCTGATTTTAATTACCTATGGTATTAAAATCAGCTGCTTACCTATGGTAGGTAATCATTGACCTGTGAATCGTAACTCAATGTAGGTAATGAATAATGAACATTATTATTCCAAATTTTGAATGAAATTTTTTTTCATTTTTTTTAGTTTTTGTTATCGATACCCATCACGCCTGTCGCGTATCGCCAGTTAATTAGCAGTAACCTTGTATAAACAAATATATATATATATATATTTGTTTGTTGTATTTTATAATGTGGTGTTGCAATAAAGAGTTTATCTATCTATCTATCTACTTAAATCACAATTAATCACAGAATAAAGAAAGAATTAAATAAAGATTGTTATATAAGTAGTTTTTTAATTATCGAGTAATATCATGCTAAACACATAGATATATATTTTATTAATATTGATTCGATAAAAATAATCATCAAAGGTCGCACGGCCAGACACAATAGAAATTTCATTGTTATAATGACATCGACCCTTGAAGGGATAATAATTATAAGAACATATAACTTTACAGTTAAATAATAAAACTGAAATTTAAAAAAATACCCGTATATTAATTACTTTTTGGATCAATCTGTAAACTATTATCAGTGTTACAATGACAAAGATCGTAATTATTACTAAGATATTATTCGTTACTATCAGGGATAATTACTGCTAATTACTTATTAATACAGACAGACCCATACGTCTACTATACCATACATGACGAGTCAACATCTCCTGAGGATGCCTCGTGTAGGCGAAACACGAGTCGACTCGTTTTTGGTTGATTGGGTTATTTTGTGTGTTGTTTATCTATCTATATATATAAAAGCGAAAGGTCACTTACTCACTCACTCACTCATCACGAAATCTCAGAAAGTGCTAGGAGTTTCAAATTTTGCATGCGGGTTCTTTTTAGGACGTAGGTGCTCACTAAGACGGGATTTTATGAAATTCAACCCAAAAGGGGTGAAAACGTTTGTATGAAACTCCTTTGTTTTTGAACTTATAGTTGTGAAAATTTGTATTTGGATATGTCATTCAAAGTAAAAAATGTTGGCCTAATTTTTTTGGATAGTGGTGGTTTAAGAGGGTGAAATGGAGGGGTAAAAGTTTGTATGGAAAGTTTTATGTTTTCGAACATACAGTAGTGAAAATTAGCATTTGGACAGTTTAAAATGATGCTTTCAATATTTATTGACAGGGATGACTTAAGGAGGAGAAACGGGGTGTAATTTTTTTTCAAAAGTTCTTTGTTTTTGTTGTTACAGTGATGAAAATTGATAACTGGATTAGGTAATTTAAAATAAATAGTGATGCTTTCAATATTTTTGTCAGGGATCACTTAAGGGGGTAAAACGAGGGATGTAAAAACTACCTACTACATATTATAAACTGTAGAGGTAAAATTTCTGTACAATGAAAATTATGCTAAAAACCGAGTCAGGGGATGTAAGGAGTGAAAAATAAGTTCAAATTGTTTGTTTCTCTGTATGTTTATCTGTCTGTTTGTACGGGCTAATCTCCGAAACGACTGGACCGTTTTAAATGAAATTTCGCATGGTGTTAGCTTATATCCTTGATCAATATATAGGAGATTTTTGATCCCAGTAAATTAAAGAGAGAGTAATTAAAAATCTGTAATTACCGTATCCCGCGAGGCCACGCGAGCGTAACCGCTGGCGAGTCAGGTAGTTCTGTATACTACCAGCCGTGCGATTCTGTAATGATTCGTCGACGAGCTTACCGATGTATTACCGATGTCGAATACTTTATCAAATATCGGTCTTGTATATAAGGTTGTTTTTCCTTCGTTTCTTGTCATCTCGTCATTTGTTTTACGGATGTTGTCAAAGATGCAACGATGTTTGCTCTTAGAGAATCGCACGGCTGTTTGCATTTGATGCGAGAAGGAGGGTGGTGCACGCTGCATTCAGTCATAAGATTTTTTCCAGCGGTAGTGTCACAAAATAATTATTTTCGTATTTTAAGCGGTCTTTGATTTTTAGTTTTGAGATTTTTGTTTCTCCAGTACCTGTCGTTATGATTCTGAACGTGTCCGTTGAGATAACAACTACAATTTGTAACCAACTTCCATTCTATTCAGTTATTAGTGTATCTCAAAAACTACTAAACCGAATTTGATCAAATTTAAATAGAACTACACGGGAAGCATCAGCTTCCAAAAAAAGAATTGGGTTGAGAACCGGTTCATCCAGTCAAAAGTTATGAGGTAACAAACATAAGTAAATGAAAAATACAGTCGAATTGAGTACCTCCTCCTTTTTGTAAGTTGGTAGAAAATGGGCTTCATCAGAGAACAAGATGTTATCGAAGTTACGGAAGCGATCCAACAATGTTTTGGCATACAATTTACGAAACTTTATATCATTATATAATTCCTGCACTATCTGAATCTTGTATGGGTGTAATTTTTAATCGAAATACGGCGTAATGCGTGATATTCCTATATCTGCATAACGTTTGCGTGTTGATATATCAGGATCGCATCGAACTGAATCTGAAACTCTAAGTTCGTTCTCTTTATTCCGTCAGTGAAGTCCGTGAAAGCTTACAAACGGCTTGCGTTTCGAACAATTTTCAGTGAACATGATCACGGGTAGACTGGGTGACAGTTGTCTGTTATAAAGTTATGGCAATTGATATTATGTACCGCCTATCATATTCTAATCAAAACATTCCCGATGCACGCATTAGTTACTCACATTGTCCAGAGGTCTTACAGTATTGTTCTGGCTTTGGAATTTTATTAGCTTAATCACTGCAGCCTAAGCAGGTAGCACTTGCTAATCGTCATCTCTATTGAAATTAGGGTGTTTTTTGATTTCTATGACCTCTCTTAATATTTTAATGTTATTTTGACGGTTTAACTTACGCGGTAGGTAAAGTCAAGTATCTCGGCCGTCCGGGCCACTTCTCTTAACATTTTCGGCACATAGCGGTTCTCCTTAGCTAGAATTTGTGGGTTATCGAATTGATGTAATGGTTGGGCTTATACAGAACATGCTCATATACTCGACCCATTCAGATAAATATCTTAATGGTAACTCCCATCCCATCACAATCCAAGTCAGGTGGCTGCCGTTGGCAAATCTTTGTTTCAGAGAGCACATGGCATCTGTGACACTGACCACCTAGCAGAGGAGCTTCAGCACATTAAACAAGTGCTACGAAGCAATAATCACAAACGCAAGTATAAGTAATATATTATGTATAAGACCAAGTATAAGGATGTACTATAAGAAAGCCTAAAAAAATCATAAATCCTTGGTAGTTTAATACGGATCGGCTTCCACCATCTCCTCCAATTCATCGTTATTTACCTTAGTGCGGGGCCTACTCCCAACTTTTACGAAACTATCATAAATCAGGAGCGTTTTCTAATAAGCTTCAATAATCATACTTACTATCGTACTCCCACCAACACAAAACGGTCGAACATATTACTTCAATATTATTTACGGCGTGTTTCTTTTTATCAGAAATCGATCCTAATGGTGCGTTCCAGGATCAATACCTATAATGCCCAACCCGAATAGAACACTACGCACTATTTGATAATGCGTCACCAAAACGTCTATCGTAATCCATTATTATTTTAAGCTTGCTATATTGACTTGGTGGTACCAAGTTTCATGGCAAGGTTTAAATATGACTACTTTAAGAGGTAGGTGTAGGGCCTCAGGTTTTCCTAGTGGTTTATTCTCCAAGTCGAAATTTCCACTACGATAGAGGTTAAACCAAAAACGCACGGAGCGTTCGTTAGCCATATCCTCTCCAAACACAGCATTGACATTTCGAGCAGTTTCTGCTCTACTCGTATTCGAAAATTACTCTGATTTTGCTGTATCATCTTCGTTAAAAACTGAATGTAAAAACAATTGAAAGTCAAACATTTAAATGCATCCTTTAAAAAAAATACTATACTTTTCGTGTAATTTCATTGAATATGTAGGTTTCATTTTAATTCTATGTGGCAAGTGCGATACATCAGTGATTTCATATTAAACCCCTAAAAATATAAATGCAAATGTTAATAAATGAGGCTACATGTTCGTTACCTTCACGCTAAAGCGGCTAAACCAATTTCGATGAAATTATGAATGAAGATAATATAACATAGGCTACTTCTTAACCTACTTTTTATAAGGAAGGAAATGCTGTGTGTTCGTATGTTTTACGGGCATGTGGGGTTAAAACCCACTAAAACCCCCGTGAACAGTCTTCTGCCAAGGTGGGGCAAGATGGGATCGCGCTAGCATTCACCATCTCACCCTTGTGGTAGGACCGGATCGATCTTAACTTAACCCGATATCATCGCCTGTGAAAGCGTTTCGGCTGAAAGCGTGTCGAGCGCAGTATCCTCCAGCGCACCTCATTCGTGGCAGGCTGGAACTACTTCTTATCTCTATGCAACCTCAAGCGTCGCGATAACCTTATATCAAACGAACAAAATCGCGTTATAATACGTTATCTTAAAAGTAAATTTATTTGAAATAAATATTATTTTATGAATTGTCAGAATGTATGTGGGAATTGTAAATTTATACATATTTTCCCACTTTTTTTGTTTCAGTTTTATGTTTTCTGTTAACTTAATAGGTATCTTAAATACAAGTTTCGACATATAGCTCCTTCTTTTTCTTATAGGTTGTGAGTCACTTCGAGGCAAAAACATTTTGTGTTCGGGTGGCGTAGCCCTTACTACGAAATATTTTATTGGGTAATGCAATATTTCCTTGTAACACAAATAACTGTTCCCAGTGTCAAATCGTAAACCCTATATGATTATTTTCCCTAGATTAGAGCTAAATAATCACCATCTGCAATGATAAAATAATACAGGCTGGTAAATTGCCACAGAAAAAGAAACAAAAGGCGGGAGAGCGGCGATTCAATCTTCAGTTGTTTTGCCGAGTGCTAATAATTTAAAATGAGTTCATCGATTTTCAGACTACGAAGAAATAATAAGTCATTATTTCTTCGTAAATTTCAGATATAGATTTTGTTTATCTAATCAGGTTATTTCAACTTACCTTATATTCGAAATGAAAAGCAGCTCGTTCGTCGCCCCAGATTCAAACAATTGTTTCACAAGAATAACGCTACTTTATGCCTGAGTAACATACGCTATAATTTGATTCATCCTCATCATCATCCATCACCACGCGGGTACAACCGCGGAGCGCAGCTAGTATCATGT
This sequence comes from Selenia dentaria, assembly GCA_917880725.1. Classification (NCBI taxonomy): domain Eukaryota; kingdom Metazoa; phylum Arthropoda; class Insecta; order Lepidoptera; family Geometridae; genus Selenia; species Selenia dentaria. The sequence goes on along the minus strand of OU862901.1, from coordinate 5,285,567 downwards.
TTTGTTTTTATATTCATTCTGGACAGCTTAAACGTTATGTGTCCGTGAACAATAGGTGACGTGACCACTAATATTATAAATGCTATAGTTTTTTAGTTTGCCTGTTGGTTGAATGTATACATTATTAAAAATATTAATTTCTGATACGAATGCAATTTGCTTGCATGAAAAATAGACGATGTGTTATAAGTATTTTATTTATAGACGACGATACTATTGTATACTGTTATAAAGTTATAGCCAATCCGAAACGGACACTAAACGGTGTTGAGTAGGTGTTTTTTCCTTTATAAGTAGACTCGTACGATTACACATTTAGCATTACTCAAGCTATTAAAGTTACAAAAGATGGATCAAGTGACACATGTATTCAGTCAAGTCACATAACATAGATCAATCATTTACTGTCCTCTCTAATAATTCATGTCTCATCATAGTTCATAGTTTATCACTGTAGGTATATAACTAAACTTTCCAGAGTGGCACACAAAGAAAACAATAAAACAACGTTTGATTATTTTATTCACACTGCCTACATTCGTGCACCATTACTAACACTTGACGGTTAATAATTCATCACTATTACAGATTAGAAACATCCAAGTGAAAACACTTTAGTCTTCTACATCTTCAACTACGGTGCCGAAACTTGGACGTTAAAAAAAGCTGTCCACCGAAATTTGATGTTGGAGGATAATCCCTGCTCGGGATACTTAGGACAGCTTTCCGCAAATATCATCTATATCATCTATATTGCGTGAATTAAAGATCAAGTTAAGGCTTTCCGGTGTCTGGTTGCGAAAAGTTCTGGAGCAAATTGGCGACATTGAAAAAGATACGAGAAGGAGGTTATACGTCAAAACTCGAAAAAACACATTAGGAAGGATTAAACAAAATCAACGATGTCCATTGTTGAGTTTTTTCCCGCCATCTCCAAACGACATTAATAAAAATATTGTTATTTAGATGTGCGTGAATCGACCCGCTAGACTACATTAATATTTTAAAGAAGAAAGCTTTGTTTGTTTGTTTGAATTGAGTAGGCTCCGAAACTTACTGGACAGATTTGAAAAATTCTTTTAGCATTGAAATCCTTCATTCCCTGATGAACAGAAGCTATATAATGTTAACAATATATAATTATATCAGTATAACAAAAACATACATTGTAGACAAATTATTTACAGTAGATTAAAATTAGCAAAATTGTTGTATTATTAGATAAATGGAATGTATTTGTCTCGCAGATGTTTTCTGAATTCACCGCAAGGTGGCATTGTTGACGATTATGGAGGGAGAGTTGTTCTACCGCCAAAATATTGTTATAAAAGTAGTAAGCGTAGCGGATAGCGGCCCCCAGTCATGACTTACGCATCTGTAGCGTTCGCCCATGCTCAGAAACACGACCTCCACAAACTTCAAGTGATTCAGAATCGCTTTATGCACAGGGCAGTGGGCGCTCCGTGGTACTTACGGAACGCCGAACTGCACTGCGATTTCACCCTCCCCTCTATTACGCAGTATATGAGGACTGCTCCCGCCGCCACTTCGACAAAGCTCCCCACCACTCGAATCCCCTCGTGGTCGAAGCGGCGAACTACTCCACTGACATAACCGATCCTCACTTCCTTCCCCCCCATCGCCGTCCAAGGCATATTTTGGGTGACCCGGACGACCCCATCGCAGCCGTTACTTCGGCAGCTTTAGCGTCGTCCCAAGGGAACCCCGGTAATGGTTGTAGACCCGACCAGGGCTGTGATCCCGATCGCATTGTAGGCTCCGGCCGAGATCTTCTTCGCAGCCCCAGTCGCAGTCGAGGTAATCCACACACACACGATTGTAGTCCCAGCCACGGTGCGGGTGGGAGTATACACCGCGGCTCCGGTCGCGATGTATCCTCCGGCCCAGGTAATGGCTGTGGACGAGGTAACACTGGTTTTCTATGTAGTCCCAGCCACGGTGCGGGCAGGAGTCTACACCGCGGCCCCGGCCTCGATGTAGACTCCGGCCCAGGTAACGGCTGTGGGCGAGGTACTACACATTCTTATTGTAGCCCCACCCAAAGTACAGTCATGAGTGCACAACGCGACGATCCTGGTCGCGGTGTGGACCCATGTCGCGGAAATGGGGGGAGGTGAGGTATTTCCATTTGTAGCCCCAGTCAAGGTAGTGATTCCGATCACGGTGTAGGCTCCGGCCGAGGTAATGACTGTGGGCAAGGTACACAAGGTTATGATTTAGTGGTAAACACAGTCAAACACCGAGCTCGCCGGCGAGCTCGAGGCAAAAATTATGTCTTGGTTAGATTCTCTCCAAATAGTCGTAGAGTAAAAATTCATAGGGCCCACTTTCAACGGTACACTTATGTACCGGGGTGATTCTCTCCTACTCCCCTCTCACTGGCGACGGCCCAAGCCGAGGTCCGTACCTTAGTGGTGCCCTTGAGCAAGTCGCCTACTCCTCTCCTTGCGGCGAAGCGTCTTCAACGCTCGCCTTAGGCGGTGCGCCCCCTGCGCCCGCATCTGGCTGAGTGCCATCTGCGCTCGCCAACCGTCCGGTGACGCTGTAAATGCCGGTAGAGGCAAACAGCATTAGTCCGTTCTAAAAAAAAAAAAAAAGATTGCGGCCAGTCTGTTCTCGTTAGCCGAGGTGAACACTAGGAATCGTTGAGCGTCGAACTTATGTGTGAACAATAATAAATATATAACTTTATTTAAAGGGATATGTTGTTATACTTTAAATAAATAATTAGAATAATTTATACTTGTGGTTTAACATTGTTGAACAGAGAGAAATAGTATAAAAATGCGAAGTATAGTGATTAGTAAATTATTGAATAAAATGTAAAATAATAAGTGAATGCTCTGTCTTATTTACAATACCTTATTAAGGAATACATTCCCTATCAAGTATGCTTATTACAGCGATAATGTTAAATGAAATGTTACAAATCAGAATCGGGATTACTCACGTATATCACGTACATGCTTAAATTTAAAAAATATTTAATTATTCACAAACTGTAGTTCATTAAGATGTTAGTTGCGGTTTGAATTTTTTTTTTATAGTAACGAGATATATCGCCCAATTTGCATTAAAAGCGTGCCATCACATGGATCTTGGAGGCTCGGATGTGCGACGTACGAGCAGCGAGGGATTCGTCGTGCGAGGTACGAGACGCGATAGGCTCCGCTGTGCGACGTACGAGACGTGAGGGCTCCGTTGTGCAACGTACGAGACGTGAAGGCTCCGTCATGCGACGTAAGAGCCGCGATGGCTCTGGCATGCGACGTACAAGAAGCGGGAGCTCCTCCATGAGACGTACGAGATATGAGGGCTCCGCCCTGCGATGTACGAGACACGAGCGCTTCGCTATGCGACGTACGAGCCGCGAAAGCTTCGACATGCGACGTAAGAGAAACGAGAGCTCCGCCATACGACGTACGAGACATAAAGGCTCCGCCGTGCGACGTACGAGACGCGAGGGCTCCGCCATGCGACGTATTAGCCGTGAGGGCTCCGACATGCGACGTACGAGAAGCGAGAGCTCCGCCATGCGACGTACGAGACATGAGGGCTCCAAATGCGACGTACAAGACGTGAAGGCTCCGCCGTGCGACGTACGAGACGTGAGGGCTCCGCCATGCGACGTACGAGCCGTGAGGGCTCCGACATGCGACGTACGAGAAGCGAGAGCTCCTCCATGAGACGTACGAGATATGAGGGCTCCGCCTTGCGACATACGTGACGTGAGAGCTTCGGCGTGCGATGTAAGTGTGCAGTAAGTGCAATCCCGAGCGTTCTGAGGTGAGTCACCGCAGACGCGAGCGCTTTGTCGTGGATTGAGAAGAGACTACTCCAGCAGTGAGTTGTTATATAATATAACTAATATTGATTTAAGTAAAGCCAGTCCTTATGATAATCATGGAAACTTGCTAATATCAACATAGTGCCAGAGCTTATTCCGTCCTACAAAAACCAAAGTATAGCACACGGGTGCATAAAATCAATGATTCGTCTACTTTATAAATGGTCAGACAGACAAATCGTTCAAAATACCCTATAGTGCAATGCACTACGATTAATTTTTGTATATTGCTGACAATAATTCCTCAAACTACCTACTGTGCAAAACTTTGCGAAAACCGCTTCTAGCTTTTGGTGGACGGTTCCTCCGTCCGACATTCTTTCGCTATATCGTGGTAATTTATAAATCTATTTATGGGTATGGGGCGGAATCCGGAAATATTTTGGTGCCGAAAAGGCAGAAACTAAAAAGAAACTATTTTGTGTCATAACTTGTTCAGGGAAAGATTCCTGCGTATTTTTTATAGTTATTAACTTGTTTTCTACACACGTTGCAGTTCCTGGAAAAGTGGGTTGATTTCTGCGAAGTCTATTGAATTATTGGCCAAATATGGCGAATCGCGAGTCGACGGGTTAATCTTATCGCTTTGTACAATCATTAAAAATGGTAATATAACTATGATGCTATTATCCACTCGATACATTAAATAAAATTGTGTTTGTGAGATGCAATGTGTTTATATACAGCAGTTAAATAGGTGATTTCGAAGGTCATCGCAAAATCAATCATGAGTTTGATGACATCCAGCCTCCGAAACGGGCTGATTGGGTATAAGACACATACAGGACTGTGTTACGATGGATCACATCTACACGCCACGGGTTATGGGTTTTTTTTATGCCAACAACTTACTCACGGAATTTACTGATAGTAGATCTTCCCCAATTTAATAACTGAATGCTTGCAGTGCCCGCAGATAAGTCTTTTTTTTGTATATATCATATAATTATTATTTTTTTGAATGATACAAGAAAACCATACCACATGCACTTTTGTAAACAAAGGTTATTTTTTAATGAACCTACCTATATATTTGGGGTGAATCTCAAAATGATGTTTCCTGAGATCACCGATTTTAGTAAAAGAAAGAGAACACAAACTGATGTTTGGTTCATCATTTAATTTTGTCATGAGTCAGAATAGTACGGTGATATGGCGTCTGACTCGTAGCCACGCAAACATCATATGGAGTAAAGAGTTCGAATCTCTTAAGAGTATATTTTTGTATTTCATTTTTGTATGATATTTTCGAAACTGAACATGGCTGATAAATATAATATGGGAGAAGAACAGAGATACTTTCTGGAAATTTGACTAATAAACTAATTTATGAGAGGTCTGCCTGCCATTTGGTCTTGCCCATTTTAATATACATATAAATAAATAAAGTGTTACTAGACTTGAACATAATTAGATACGACCGAAGAGATAGAAAATTTAATTACACAAAATAATTGTATTTATATTAAAATTATAGCTCTTTTTTTAATAAAAACTTAGCATCACAGAAAATCTCGCAAGATAAAACCTACGCACTGGGGCTGCGAATTGAGGCGGACTCGCCCTACGCATTGACGCCCTTACTATATACGCTGCTTGGATCCTGAATCGTATAAACGGACCTGTGCACGTAGTTCTCGCCGAATCCCTATCAGGTTCGTACGTCACACGGTCGTAATACAAAGAATGGGAAAGTATTACATATTATATTATTTATGTTCAATACGTTGATAATATGTATACCAAATTAAAATTGTAATCCTGTATTATTAGATTTCAACCGACTCGCAAAAAAGGAGGTTCTCAATTCGTAGTAAAATAATTACGTTTATTTGTATCATCGCATAACTTTTTGTGAACCGAGTAGTTGTTTTCAAATTATATTCAGCACCGGGTATTATTATACCTAGAATGGACTTCCATTATCCAACGGTTGCGCCCTACAGTATTACTTGCAAATATGCATATACTATCCAGACATGTGGGCTTTTATGGCGGATTCTTTGATCATTTTAAAACTCCACCAAGTAGCACATGTCACAAAACTACTACTACACAAAACTATACTCTGTCAAAATGGTTATTATAAAATGTCGTACTACTTGGAGGATAAAACAGCTTAACTCCAGGATCTATCTACTTGTTTGTTACGATGTCAAAGTGTAGCGTGTCTTGCCCTAGTGATACTATTATTATGGTCTTATTTATGAGGCAAAAATAAACGAACATTTGTTAAATACATTAGTTAATTGGCAAAAAATTAAAATATGTAAAAGACAAGCTTCCGAGTTTCTTGCCCGATCTTCTCAGTCGTGGTCGTGTTCCGATCCGGTTGTAGATTTAAGCAAAAAAATAAATCTAAGATGACAGTAAGTAAGTGCCCCCGTAGGGCTATACAGAATGAATGATTTGATTTTGATTTTGAAAGTAGTATCATGTTATAAAAACATGTAAAGAAACGAAGAAAGATATCAGTTTCATTCCGGGCGAATGTACTTAACGCTGTTGCCACATCACTGGCAAATAAAAAGATTTAATTGCAAGAAGTCAGCTGAGAAGTTCAGGGTTGCATTGAAAGGAATGGAGAGAGCTATGCTTGGTATCACCTTGCGGGACCGGAAACGAAATGAATGGATAAGAAGAATAACTAGAGTGGGTGACATGATGGTCACAATAGCGAAGAAAAAGTGGACATGGGCAGGACACATGGTGAGAACGGATACGAGTCGATGGATGTGAGTTCTTGAGCGGAGACATAGGGCTAACACAAGAGGGCGAGGCCGCCCACCGCAGCGCCGGGTAGAAGACATCAGGAGACACGCAGGCCGGGACTGGATGCCGAGACTGGAAGCAGAGATTGGACGAAACAAGATCAACAGGAATGGAAAAAACGGAAGAGGTTTACATACAAGAATGGAGTACAACGAAGCCTTAATGATGATTAAGATGAATAAATTATAAGTATAAAGTAGGAGATACACTTCCAACATGAAATAGGACTAGCCTTATGTGTCATTATGAACGCAGATAAAACTCATCCGTAGCTTGTTTTAGATCTACTAGGTACTGACATTGAAAGTTCCTCTGATAATCACTTTAATGGAATTGGATAAAATGGCTTAAGAGAGGGATAAGAGATATGATTATTTAAAATTATGTCTACTCGTTGAATAATGATCGTTAAAATATATTAATTACATATTAATATGTAACACATAATTCAATAATGATTATTTATATATGGCTGATTAGGGTTAGTGTCGTTTTCATCCATTACTTAGCACGAGGACGTGCTGGTTATGTCAGGATGGACGAATGTTAACAATATATAATTATATCAGTATAACAAAAACATACATTGTAGACAAATTATTTACAGTAGATTAAAATTAGCAAAATTGTTGTATTATTAGATAAATGGAATGTATTTGTCTCGCAGATATTTTCTGAATTCACCGCAAGGTGGCATTGTTGACGATTATGGAGGGAGAGTTGTTCTACCGCCAAAATATTGTTATAAAACTAGTAAGCGTAGCGGATAGTGGCCATCACCTCCCCTCTCCATAGCGTTCCTTGACGAAGACAAAGCCGAATGTTTAGCTGATAGCCTTGAGGCTCAGTGTACTCTAAATGTAGATCACGTCGACCAGAAACACCTCGATTCGGTGGAATCTGAAGTCGAACGTAAAAGCTCTATGTCCATCTCTGACCTCCCACTCCTCCCACCGGCAAAATCATCCGAGGTAGTGTCTCTGATCAAGAGCCTCAAGACCCGTAAATCCCTTGGTGCTGATGGTATCATCAACAAGGTGATCACAAACACTTCTCAGTCCCACTAGTCCATCTCTTAGTTAGCATCTTCAATGCGGCTATGAGCAACTGCTCCTTCCCAGACACTTGGAAGCATGCCATTGTCATTGGTATTCACAAACCAGGCAAACCGGCAGCGGAGCCCTCCAGCTACCGTCCCATAAGTCTCCTCAGCTCTCTGGGGAAGATTTACGAGCGGCTCATTGTGAACCGACTCTGGTCCCACGTTAGGTCCAATAACCTCCTTCCCGATGAGCAATTTGGTTTTAGAGCCAAACACTCTTGCGTCCAACAAGTGCACCGCGTAACGGAGCACATCCTAGGCGGTTTCAATAAGAAACCAAAGCCCCAAGGGACCATAGCTGTCTTCCTCGACGTAGCGAAAGCGTTCGACAAAGTCTGGCACAACGGCTTGATATTCAAGCTGTACCAACTGGGTGTGCCAGACCGTCTTGTACTCATCTTACAAGACTTTCTCAGGGATCGAACGTTTAGCTATCGCACCGAGGGAACGCTCTCCTCCCCGCACCCCGTTCACGCAGGTGTCCCTCAGGGCTCCTGCGTGAATGCACCGCGGCCCCGGCCTCGATGTAGACTCCGGCCCAGGTAACGGCTGTGGGCGAGGTACTCAAGTTTCTTATTGTAGCCCCACCCAAAGTACAGTCATGAGTGCACAACGCGACGATCCTGGTCGCGGTGTGGACCCATGTCGCGGAAATGGGAGGAGGCGAGGTATTTCCGTTTGTAGCCACAGTCAAGGTAGTGATTCCGATCACGGTGTAGGCTCCGGCCGAGGTAATGACTGTGGGCGAGGTACACAAGGTTATGATTTAGTGGTAAACACAGTCAAACACCGAGCTCGCCGGCGAGCTCGAGGCAAAAATTATGTCTTGGTTAGATTCTCTCCAAATAGTCGTAGAGTTAAAATTCATAGGGCCCACTTTCAACGGTACACTTATGTACCGGGGCGATTCTCTCCTACTCCCCTCTCTCCTGGCGACGGCCCAAGCCGAGGTCCGTACCTTAGTGGTGCCCTTGAGCAAGTCGCCTACTCCTCTCCTTGCGGCGAAGCGTCTTCAACGCTCGCCTTAGGCGGTGCGCCCTCTGCGCCCGCATCTGGCTGAGTGCCATCTGCGCTCGCCAACCGTCCGGTGACGCTGTAAATGCCGGTAGAGGCAAACAGCATTAGTCCGTTCTAAAAAAAAAAAAAAAGGATAGTGGCCAGTCTGTTCTCGTTAGCCGAGGTGAACACTAGGAATCGTTGAGCGTCGAACTTATGTGTGAACAATAATAAATATATAACTTTATTTAAAGGGATATGTTGTTACACTTTAAATAAATAATTAGAATAATTTATACTTGTGGTTTAACATTGTTGAAAAGAGAGAAATAGTATTAAATGCGAAGTATAGTGATTAGTAAATTATTGAATAAAATGTAAAATAATAAGTGAATGCTCTGTCTTATTTACAATACCTTATTAAGGAATACATTTCTTATCAAGTATGCTTATTACAGCGATAATGTTAAATGAAATGTTACAATAATATTTTCAAAAAGTAAGGGATCCGCATGAAAACTTCAATAATGTAACACAAGATGTGAAAAAAATCCTTATATCTCATACGCTGCGGAAACTATTGACAATAGAGCAAAGTGACATACCATAGTTTTATAGAGGGCATCAATGTCACAAAAGTATACTATATGTCTAACTATTAAATTTGTGTCATAATAACTACTTTTCCGTGATATAAAATATGCAATATTAACGCCGGTACAAACTAGGCCACACTATTCTTATTAATCTACTTTAATAATAAACGGGAAAGATTTGATTGTTTTATGTTTATTTGTAATCGATAAACGAAAAAAAATCTAAACTGATTCAAAAAAATATTTCACTAAATATTAGATAATTAAATGTAGCTTACATTGTGTAACATACGCTGTTTTTGATTCATCATCATCATGCATCACCACGCGGGTGAAACTGCAAAGCGCACCTAGTTAAATAAAATGTATTTTAGTAGGTACGCTAAAATTTAAAAAAGTACTAAGTATAGAACATCAGGATATCTAAAAATTACAATACAACTCCCAGCGGGCGGAACTGCAGGGCAAATCTAGTATATAAGAAATTAAAGGACTTATCATGTATGAGTCCTTTAATTTATTATAAATATTATTTATATGACACATACTGAGTTAATCAAACAGCGAACCTTCAGAATGGCAGCTATTTATTCAATTAAAGTGTAAATAGTGCCATTTTCCACTTGTACACTTGTTTTATTCCAGCCAAGTTATAAAGGGTACAATTGAACTATAATTAACGTTAGAATAATATAATACGTTCTTACCAAGAACGTGCTATATAAACATGCTAATTTTGAACAGAAAAGTTTAGTGTAATACACATTTTTGCACCAAGAGCCTAAACTAACCTAAAAAACATCTGCATAAGCAAAGCCTACCTAATTTTTGGATACTTACATAACCGTTAAGGTTTGGACTATAGGCACAAAAGACCTGTCTCGCATTTCAGAGTATTATTTTATCTCTATAACCATAAATCTGACATAACACGGAAATATTTAATCATTAAAATATATACTCTGCAACAAATCTGGCCACTGTTTTAGGCAAAACGTATGTATGGTCACCAACATCAACACCAACACAACAAGTGATTTATAAAGGCATAATATTCAAAGCTGCACAAAAATCATCTTTAATAACACAATCTAAGCCGCAAAAAAGATGGATTTGAGCTTCGAAAAAACATTTACCGTTTTCCTCTTTTTTATGAAACGTAGCCGAACTCATCCTGAAGAAAATCGAAATAAGTTATGGGCACTTCAATTGTTCATCATGAATGGAGTTTACACTGTACAATATTTTGTTGTGGCCTACAACTTTTACCTAGCACTGGTAGATGGTGATTATACAGAGCTAACTCGAAACGGTATAGTGAGCGTGGTGTATTTTCTATCTATGTTCCAATGCTTTATTCTGCTGGTAAAGAAAGACAATATAAAGAAAATTATTAATATGATGAGAGATGATTACATGAAGAAATGGCCAGAAGATGAAAAAGCTATAATGCTTAAATATGCGAAGAAAGGTAAGTAATAAACAGTATATTGTTACACAAGGGACGTAGAACGTTTTGCGCACGAGCTGCTTTTCATTTCGAATATAAGGTAAGTTAAAATAACCTGATTAGATAAACAAAATCTATATCTGAAATTTGCGAAGAAATAATGACTTATTATTTCTTCGTAGTCTGAAATCGATGAACTTATTTTAAATTTTTAGCACTCGGCAAAACAACTGAAGATTGAATCGCCGCTCTCCCGCCTTTTGTTTCTTTTTCTGTGGCAAACTGCTCGAAATGTCAATGCTGTGTTTGGAGAGGATATGGCTAACGAATGCACCGTTTTTTGCGTTTTTGGTTTAACTACTATCGTAGTGTAAACTTCAACTTGGAGAATGAACCACGAGGAAGACCAGCCACTACCGTAAATAACGATGAATTGATGGTGGAAGTCGATCTGAATCAAACTACCAAGGAATTATGATTTCTTAGGCTTTCTAGATTCGTATGCATCAGTACTACAGTGTCACAGATGCCATGTAAAAAAAAGGTTGAAACAAAGGTTTGACGTCGGTAGCCAACTGACATGAATGGTGATGGGAGTTACCATTGAGATATTTATCTGAATGAATGCAGTTTATATAAGCATATTCTGTATAAGCGATAAGAGCATTTAACCCAATTCCGATTCGATAACCTACAAATTCTAACTAGGGAGAACCGCTATGTGCCGAGAATATTAAGAGAGGTCATAGAAATCAAAAAACACTAAAAATTTAATAGAGATGATGATTAGCAAGTACCACCTGCTTGGGACAATGTGAGTAACTACTGCGTGCATCGGGAATGTTTTGATAAGAATACGATAGGCGGTACATAATATTAATTGCCATAACTTTATAACAGACAACTGTCATCCAGTCTACCCGTGACCATGTTCACTGAAAATTGTTCGAAACGCAAGCCGTTTGTAAGCCTGCACGGACTTCACTGACGGAATAAAGAGAACGCTCATAGTTTCAGATTCAGTTCGACTAGAACCTGATTTATCAACACGCAAACGTTATGCGGAAATAGGAAAATGTCGCATTACACCGTATTTTGAAATTACACCCATACAAGATTCAGATAGTGCAGGAATTATATGATTTACTCGTAAATTTACTAAAATTGTATGCCAAAACATTGTTGGATCGCCTCCGTAACTTCGATAGCATCTTGTTCTCTGACGAAGCCCATTTTCTACCGACTTCCAAAGAGGAGGAGGTACTCAATTTGACTGTATTTTTTATTTTTTTTAATGTTTGTTACCTCATAACTTTCGACCGATTCTCAAAATTCTTTTTTTTGAAAGCTGGTGCTTCCCGTGTGGTTCCATTTAAATTTGATCAAATTCGGTTTAGTAGTTTTTGAGATACACTCCAGTAACTGAATAGAATGGAAGTTGGTTACAATAGAATCATAACTACAGGTACTGGAGCAACAAAACTCTCAAAACCTAAAAATCAAAGACCTCTTAAAATACGAAAAGAATTATTTAGTGACACTATCGCTGGAAAAAAATCTTATGGCTGAAATGCAGTGTGCACCGCTCAAAATGGAAATAGGAAGTATACAGAATAAGCAATACACAAAACAACTCAATCAACCAAAAACGATTCAACACGACGTGTTCCACCTACACGAGGCATCCTCAGGAGATGTTGACTCGTCATGTATGGTATAGTAGACGTAAGGGTCTGTATAAGTAAGTAGTAGTTATTATCCTTGATAGTAACAAAGAATATGTTAGTACAAATTACGATATTTGTTATTGTAAAACTGATAATAGTTAACAGATTGATCCAAAAACTAATTATTAAACAGTTTATTTTTAATGTATCATTTTTATTAATTAGGTACCTAAGAAGTTATATGTTCTTATAATATTTTGTTATTTTTATCAAATCAATATTAATAAAAATATATCGATGTGTAGCATGATATTACTCGATAATTAAAAAACTACTTATATAACAAAGTTTGTTTACTTATTTGTTTCTTTATTCTGTGATTAATTGTGATTTAAGTACCATAATATATACTCGTACATATGTACTTTAATAAAAAAATTGCCGCATTTCCTTGATGTTTCTATGCACTCCAGGCCACCACATTGAACGACGGACGATATCCATATCGATCGCTGATTGGCAGTAGTTTCCAACCGATGAAAGGCTATTGGACAGCAGCGTAATTATCAAATTTTGCATCTAGAAATTATCGTACAATTTGAGTACGATAGTAGTGTACCATCGTACGAAGTGATGAAATTATCACATATGTACGATAATTATCGTACATTTGCGAACGCTGAATACTATTACATTTTCTTAACCTAAAAATTTACACACTACAACTTCCTCGGACAAACTCATTCACAAAAAGTTCCTCTGCACTAAAACAGTAAGTGATCTTAGGTGTTTATTTCTTTTTGCAGGAAGCAGCACGGGCTACCAATGGTTTTTTTTCAGTTTAATAACCGGCGCCCTGTTCCCCATTAAATATATAATAACGGAGATTTACCTCTACATCATAGGAGAGTTTGAATGGCTGATGATGTACCCTCTGATCTTCCCATCGCCTATAGAAGAGCATAAAATGGATCCAGTTGTATACACTATTTCAACTTTAGTACAACTCTTCTACGAAGGTTATACTGTTTGTATATATACAAGCTTTATTCCTCTCGGGCCATCCTTCATGTTGCATGCTTGTGGTCAATTGGAAATAGTAACGAAAAGAGCGTTAGAGTTGTACGCCAACAATCCATCAGAAGAAGAAACAAAAGTGAAGGTGATAGAGATTGTAAAACAACTGCAGTACATTTACGAGTAAGTGAGTTATTGAATGACATATGCCTGCGCATTCGTGCGTGTGACAGGTCGTGTATCTTTATGAGCTGAAATAAGTCGCGTCGTTCGCACACCAGTTACCTTTCGGTGGTGGTGCCACCTCAGACAAAATAAAAAAGTCAAGACAGAATGTTGTGAACAGAGAACTGAGGCCGGTTTTCTAAACTACATGTGCGTGACTCGGTACTGTCATGGTAATTCAAATTATATTAAAGTTATTAAAAAAAAATCAGTAATTAATAAATTTAAATTAAATGATAATTAAAACTTTTTTTTTTTTTCTTAATTAAAGGGCTTTGTCGCTGATGCGATTATGCCGCCCTGGTTATTCCAACAAAGTAATGATAAACTAATAACTAATTGTTCTCTTACTTACTAACAAATAAAGTTTTCTGGCATCTTCAGATAATGGGTCTGATAGTATACTATTACAGCTGCCAACTAACGATGAATTCAAACTAGAATTAGTCCTTTCTGCTGAGTTCTGGACACATTCCATCAAAATATGATACACTTCATCGATAACATCACAAGTCATACAGTTAGGGGAAGTAGTAATTAAAACTTTACGTGTTGCTTCCACGCGCCGCGATAGTTCGACTGGCGAGTGAAGGCGTAGTTTAGTTGTAGGTTTTGTATGTAAATATGTATGGACAAGACAAAGCGTAGTTTCACCCGGCCTCACTTCTCTGTTCACAACATTCTGTCTTGACTTTTTTATTTTGTCTGAGAGTGCCACCGAAAGGTAACGGGTATCTGTGCCAGTATGTTACCATGTCATGCCTAAACGGCTGAACGGATCATAACCAAATTTAGCAAAGTTATATCCTGGGGAAAAAACCAACATTTATACGTTTCATCATCATCATCATCCATCACCACGCGGGTGAAACCGCGGGATGCGGCTAGTAAATAAATATGTGAGGATTGTGTCCTCCTCGATGTACACGTGTCATGGTGCGTGTACAACGTGTATTTCGTTAGCGTTAGTGTTTCGTCGTTTAATATATATTAATAATTAATTTTACATTATTAGAATATAGATATATTAAAACTGTTTTCTAAGCGTTTCTATCGCAGGTCTACCATGAGTTTACAACATTGATTGAAAACATGTATGAAAAAAAAGAGCAGTGCCACCTTGCGGTCAATTGTAGAACTAAAATTAATAGCAAGTACACCAATCACGCGAGATCGTGTATCGACTATAGATGACATTTATGTTGCCAACTCATGGCATAGCTACTGAATAACACAATTTATCCGGAGTATCTATAGTAGTATTATATATAAAAATAAATATTTTAAATCCTACCTTTATACTTAGAGGAAAATTTACCCTATGTCTTTATATAATATACCTACCACTCTTATGCTTTTCAGTTTTGTGGAATACATCAATGATACCTTCAGCGTAATATACGAGATAACGATGAAAGGCACGACTTTCCTTTTGCCGATAACAGCATATCACGTTCTAGAGGTAAGTGTCAAATGATGCGGTTAATTTCTATTACACACTGATATTCTGGTCGTCATGGATTTAAGATGGAGAAGTTCCTTAGGCCGCGGCACAGATCACAGAAACAAGGGAGTTATGACAAGTACAATTTGAAAAATTTAGTACCGACTTCCATTTTGTTCAATTGGAGTGTAACTCAAATACTACTGGACCGAATTTGATGAACCAATTCAGTCTTGGTCTCTTACGAAAAAATTTTTATGGAAACACGAGAAGCACCAACTTTCAAACAAAAAAATAGTTTTGAGAATCGGTCCACCCTATCGAGAGTTATGAGGTAACAAACAGTCGTTTTGAGTACCTCCTCTTTTTGGAAGTCGGTAGAAAAGGGAGTGGGGCCGTTGTTGTGACTCCGGCCCGCAATATGCCCAAAAACAGAACACATTGCTCGCGGTGAATCACAACTTTTGTAAGTATTATGTGACTGAACGCCCGTCGGGATATAGCATGTAAACAGTTTACATGCTTGCTCTGTATTAACGAATATTCAATCGTTAAGTTTTAACATCGCAGTGGATAATGAACTTATTGAAGCTAACAGCAGTGCAAGTACGGTACTTTGTCGATTGATAAATTCGAAAATTCGTCGTCGACAGAACCAGTTTTATTAATTATAATGTCATATTTTACCATATTAATAATACTAATAATAGTTCTGTTGCTATTGACAACAGAACTTATCCCTTTGAAAAGGACCGGATAAAATCAGTGATTTTTTTAACAAAAGAAATAATATGGGACAACATCTACACAAGGTATTCAGGTTCCAAACCAGGCAGAGCCTGTACTGTGGCAACCTGACTGACACACATACTTATATACATATACACATTACACACCCTGAAACGTGATCTCTTACTATGGACCTCATAAGCAAGCTCAAAGTCGCACAACGAGCTATGGAGAGGACTATGCTCGGAGTTTCTCTACGTGATCGAATCAGAAATGAAGAGATCCATAGAATAACTAAAGTCACCCATATAGCCCAGAAGATAAGCCAGTTGAAGTAGCAGTGGGCAGGGCACATAGCACGCAGAACAGGTGGCCGAATGGGCCGAAAGGTTCTAGAGTGGAGACCACGAACCGGCAAGCGCAGCGTAGGTCGTCCACCGACAAGGTGGACTGCCAACCTGATAAAGGTAGCAGGACGACGTAGGTCATTTTGGAAATTTGTGGGGAAGGCATATGTTCAGCAGTGGACGTCCTACGGCTGAGATGATTACACACCCAGACACAACTCAAGCAGATATGTTCAAATTAGTTACTGGCAAGGACACAAATAATTACGTTTGAAATGAACTAAGCTACACGTAATATAATTGGACCGAACAGGACCTTATTTGTTTCAGAAATTCCAAGATGGCGAGGTCAGTGTGGAGTTTATTCTTTTCATAATAGACGGAGCGTTCGTCAGTAGTATACCTTGTTATTTCAGCGATATGCTTAGTGAAAAGGTAATAAAACTAACAGATATAATATATTACTACTTATAGCTTGTTCAATCTGCACCCCACGGACGGACGAAATCGGCGTCCTCGCACCGCATGTTTGTAGTCAATTTAAAACTTGAATGCTCAGTTATTTCTTATAATAATCAAGACCTCTATTCACGATTTTGACAAGTAACCAAACAATGATCTTTCTAATTAAAAGTAAATACCTATTGAATCCTGTGATCCTTTGCTACTTGATACCCTATCACTATAATGTTTTACATGATCACGAGTCATTATTACTTTCTTACTACTGGACATTATGCCTAGCTCAATGTATCGCCACTGAACTCGATGTGGAGTTCTTACGCAACTAGCCACTTTGACACGTATCACAAGATACGAAGGGAGGCTCCTGTAAATTATTTGAATCTTGCTTTCCAGGGTTATACTGCAAGACTAGCGATCTACTCTTGCAACTGGGAGACAGTCTATGACCACGGGACTCGCACGACCATACTGCTGATGCTACAACGCGCGTTGCGGCCATGTTCTATACGTACTATGTTCCGCACTATGAATTTGGACGCTCTCACTGACGTATGTATACCTATACATCCTACTAATATTACAAACGCGAAAGTTTGTGAGTATGGATGTATAGATTTTGCGGCGGGGTAAATTTTCATGAAATTAGGTATGGAGGTAGATCAGGCGCTGGATTAACACATATAGGATACTTTTCATCATCATCATCCATCACCACGCCGGTAGAAAGGCGTAATATGCTTGGGCACAGCATAGACAAAATAATAAGATCTCCGCTTACGTCAAGATCGTAATGATGACGTTCTACTAATATAAAGATACCGGCGTCACTCTCTTGGTATTACTCGTATGTCGGTTTATGTCCATAGAGAGACGTAATACCAAGTGAGTGAAGCCGGTATCTTTATATTAGTATAATGTGTGATACTCACGATAGTTTTCAAACTCTGATGACAGTTCTGTCAAAAGTTGTGTCAGTTTCTGAATTTTTGGTCAAAAGCCTAGTAAATTTGACAGCTCGATACACTAGACGTGCTCGGAGACCGTCAAAGGTGATGAAAAACATAAAGAGAGTTATTTTCCATGGTGATTAGTTTTATATTTGTATATACGTACGTCCTTTATTTTATTAATAATGTTTACTGATTGATATACTAAGTATGTAATTTACTCATATAATACTATTATAACAATTGCCTTTGACCATGTACACATTTTATGACATTTTGGTATAAAGATAGGTATGCCCTTGGAGAAGATATAAGCTACTCGAAGTACTAATCCTGTGCAGACGTAGTCGCGGGCACCAGCTAGTTAATCTATAATTACATATAACATTCGCACTGCCATACGTGTTCTGTATTCCATACACTCTATTTGTAGATGCTCTCAGTGTGGTCAGCATTCCTACTTTGATTTAAAACTATACTTATAATTTATTGATTCAGACCTTACTTTTGAGGTAATCCATATTCAATAACGATATTAAAAGAAATGTTTTGTGACACTGCCTCTGGAAACTATGGCAACTGGAGATGTTGCCTCGTCGAGCGCTAGACCGACAGTCTATCTCCTAAATCTCCTAAGGATGCCTCGTGTCAAAGTCAAAATCATTTATTCAATTTAGGCATCAAAGACGCACTTATGAACGTCAACTTTTAATTACTTTAAAGACTCTACCGCCGCGTTCCAAAATATATAGAGCCCACCGAGAAGAAGCGGCAAGAAACTCGGGGCCATTCTTTTTATATAGATGTTTACAATGTTTCTACTTGGGTACTACAAATATTACATTTTATGGGTGGCAAAGAGACAGCTTGCCAGAAGTGGAGTACTCGTATTCCAAGCATCTTTATCTTCTATATAATGTCGAACTTTATAGTAAGCTTTTTTTATTAAAACGTTTTTTACAGTCAACTTCAATTTGCCCTCTCGTGTAGAGACGAAACACATGTCTAATCGGTTTTGGTTGATTAGATTGTTTGTGTGTTGCTTATTCTATATAGGTACTTCCTATTTGAATTTTATGCAGGAGAAAGGGTGATGCACACTGCATCTCTGCATAATAAGATAGAAATAAAAATCTATGTACATTATGCGACAAAGAACTGGAGGATACGCGTTAGTTAGCACTGCATCGAAAACACTGTTTTTGTGAAGAAATCTATTAATTAATTCTGCGTACGTGTGGACCGTTCAAGATCGTATCCGCGACTTTTTAAACAAAGTACCGACATCAAAATATGAAAATCGACATGCGCCTTCCAAATTCAACTTTATTATCAATTTCTAATACTGCCAACAGATGGCGCTAAGTGTTTCATTATAGTGTATTTTATAAATCTATATATAAACAAAAGAAATAAACTAAAAAAACATATGGAAAATACTTTTGATACACAAACGTTGCGTGCGTCGCCTACACTGCCATTATTATCGTTTCCAGCGGAAGTGGGACTAAATATTTCTTTTAATATCGTTAACTATACTTATAATATTCGCACGTACGTATCGTACGTGTTCTGTATTCCATAAACTCTGTTTCTACATGATTATATACTAATACGTTTTAATAAATTATACTATTATTATATGAATGGTATTTATAGTAGGATATGTAAATATACCTATTAAGATATCTTTATACCAAATTTCATCAGAATCCTTTCCGTCGTGTCAGCGTGAAGAAGTAACAAACACACATATACACACTCTTTCATCAGAATCCTTTACGCCGTGTCAGCGTGAAGAAGTAACAAACACACATATACACACTCTTTCATCAGAATCCTTTCCGCCGTGTCAGCGTGAAGAAGTCACAAACACACACACACACTCTTTCATCAGAATCCTTTCCGCCGTGTCAGCGTGAAGAAGTCACAAACACACACATACACACTCTTTCATCAGAATCCTTTCCGCCGTGTCAGCGTGAAGAAGTAACAAACACACACATACACACTCTTTCATCAGAATCCTTTCCGCTGTGTCAGCGTGAAGAAGTAACAAACACACACATACACACTCTATCATCAGAATTCTTTCCGCCGTGTCAGCGTGAAGAAGTAACAAACACACACATACACACTCTATCATCAGAATCCTTTCCGCCGTGTCAGCGTGAAGAAGTAACAAACACACACATACACACTCTATCATCAGAATTCTTTCCGCCGTGTCAGCGTGAAGTAGTAACAAACACACACATACACACTCTTTCATCAGAATCCTTTCCGCCGTGTCAGCGTGAAGACGTAACAAACACACACATACACACTCTATCATCAGAATCCTTTCCGCCGTGTCAGCGTGAAGAAGTAACAAACACACACATACACACTCTATCATCAGTATCCTTTCCGCCGTGTCAGCGTGAAGAAGTAACAAACACACACATACACACTCTATCATCAGAATTCTTTCCGCCGTGTCAGCGTGAAGAAGTAACAAACACACACATACACACTCTTTCATCAGATTCCTTTCCGCCGTGTCAGCGTGAAGAAGTAACAAACACACACATACACACTCTATCATCAGAATCCTTTCCGCCGTGTCAGCGTGAAGAAGTAACAAACACACACATACACACTCTTTCATCAGAATCCTTTCCGCCGTGTCAGCGTGAAGAAGTAACAAACACACACATACACACTCTTTCATCAGATTCCTTTCCGCCGTGGCAGCGTGAAGAAGTAACAAACACACACATACACACTCTTTCATCAGATTCCTTTACGCCGTGTCAGCGTGAAGAAGTAACAAACACACTCATACACACTCTATCATCAGAATCCTTTCCGCCGTGTCAGCGTGAAGAAGTAACAAACACACACATACACACTCTTTCATCAGATTCCTTTCCGCCGTGTCAGCGTGAATCAAATCAAATCAAATCATTTATTCGTCAGAATACAGTCATAAAGGTCTTAAATAATATAAATGTGGCAAATTGTACTCAATCTGCAAGCAGACGTGCGAATTCTTGAAAAAATTAAGATTGTATATAATATTAAAATAAATATCAAGTTAGAAAAAGAAAAAATGGTATTGTAATTAAAATAGATAAATGTCAAAATAAAGAAATAAATAGCATTAAAATCAAATTATTAACAAATCATTACAATTTTGAGTCTCTAAACTCCTTAACACTATAAAAACTCTTGGTCAGCAAATAACTAGTTAATTTTCGTCTAAAGTTATTGCCATTTAATATTTTAATGTCATTTGGTATTTTATTATATATTACTATGCACATATTATAAACATTCCTTCTGTACAAATCCTTCCGTGCTGGGGATTGGTACAGAAGGTTGTCAAACCTTGCTCGCGCTTGCCGGGTAAGAGCTTCACAGCGTTTTTTGAAATACTCTGGATGATTTTTCACAAAAATACAAATTTCCAGGATGTACATACATGGTAGAGGAAGTATTTTACATGCTTTGAATAGCGGTCTGCAGCTGTCCAAGAACCAAGCTTTACTTATAATTCTAATACATCTCTTTTGAATTTTGAACACCTTGTCTACGTCGACCGAGTCACCCCACATTATCAGGCCGTATCTGAGCAACGACGATACGTAGCCATGATATGCAGTCAACGCAGCCTCCACAGACACAGTGTTTCTAATTTTTTTTAAAGCAAATATAAAGCGATTTAGCTTCTTACACAATAAATCAACATGTTTTTTCCAATTAAGATGTTTGTCAAGCGTCAGTCCTAAAAATGTATAAATGTCCACAATGTCAACTATTTCACTCTTTCATTAGAATCCTTTCCGCCGTGTCAGCGTGAAGAAGTAACAAACACACACATACACACTCAGTCACATCCTCTCACATCTTCACTCTTTCGAAATCTTTCGCATTATATACTATAATATGATAATATATATTATATTAAATAAAATAAAAATAAGCGAACGTTTTCGAAAATGATGACTAGAATAGTTTTTTGCCTCATAGAATATTTAGAGATCTATATTTTCTTTACATTGTTATTTTGTTTACAGCTGTTCCAGCAATCCTATGCAATATTTAACTTGATGAACGCTGCATGGGACTAATCTACCACACAACTACCACTTTACTTCTACCACATTGTATATTAATTACTACGGTTACCTACCACCGATAACTTCCTTTTTTTCATTACAAAGCACATTCATTTCAAGTTGTAATTCGTGTGGAGGTGCAAAGCATCAATATGTTTCCCAATAGCTGTCGTTTTTTTGGAAATTGACGTCTTTGATAATAACTACTGTAAATAGTATTTTAAACGTAAAATATGTAGAGTAAATGTTTAAAATTGTTGTGATATTTTTATTTTGCTTAAACACACGTCGCAATTCCTGGAAAAGTAGTATGATTTCTGAGAAAACAATTCTATTGGCCATATATATTATAATAATAGTAATATGGGACAACATCCACACAAAGGTCTTCAGCTCCCAAACTAGGCAGAGGCTGTACTATGGTAACCTGATGACTGATATACATACTTATATACATATACACACCCAGACACTGATCAAACAAACATGTTCATGCACACAAATGTATGACCTGTCCGGGTATTGAACCCGGGACCAGCGGGTCAGAAGGCAGGGGTGCTACCAACCGGCCTGTAAATGGTGATTGGCGAGTCTACGGTTGTCCTGAAGCCACTTTTTTACCTTCCGCCACAGGGGTGACGGAATACGGCTTGTGGGGCTTAGACCCAATAAAACCACCTGCTGTCCACCGTAACCGGGCCTCAGCGCCTGTCAAGTGATGACCGCTTGCTCACCAAAGTCACCCCCTAGCCAGTGTAGGGCCGTGTAAGCCGGCCTGTGCTGGCACAGTGTCCTCAAGCCCCTAGCCTGAACTCTGACCCTAACTTAGGAACAAATAAGTGCAAACTTCAAATAAAAACTCAGGTCATGAGGTCAAGATCAGGTGCGAGTGTGGGATATTATCCCACTCAGGGCCAGGGTCAAGCAGCACGGGGCAGCGTCGCAGTAGAGCAGGGGGCCAGTTCTACTATTTCACAACGTCCGTTCTATTCCGCAGCAACTGCAGTTCGACTCTGTTAAAGCTCTAACGCCTGCTTAGCGAGACCAAACTTTGCTTATTTATATAAAAAAATATACACATCCACGTACGGGATTCAAACCAGGGTCTTCCGACAATCTGTGTCAGACACCGTGACTGCTAGGCCATCGAGGAATGTCGTTCGAGCATCGAATTGTAACTCAATATCTGATTTTAACCTTCGTATGGGGACGGGGCGACATCTGTTGAACAACTTGGTAAGCATTATCCAACCGAAAGATTTTTTTAAACATTCGTAATGATGCCGCAACCCTTCTTATTTTCTACCGACTTCCAAAAAGGAGGAGGTGCTCGATTCGACTGTATTTTTTTATGTTTGTTTCCTCATAACTTTCGATAGGGTGAACCGATTTTCAAAATTATTTTTTGTATGAAAGCTGGTGCTTCCGGTGTGGTCCCATTTAAATTCATCAAATTCGGTCAAGTAGTTTTTGAGTTACACTGCAACAACTGAATAGAATGGAAGTCGGTATTAAATTTTACAAATTGTACTTGTTATAGTATGATTTTAAAGCACTACTTAGGAAGGCCAAACTTTGCCTTAGACGGGATTCGACCTTCTTCTGACAATCCGCGTCAGGGTCTCTATACTACGAAAAACGACTACGCAGTTTCGGTTGACAAATTTCACAATGTCTACTGTGAAGTGAAAAAGCACAAATACAGTCAAGGGTGATGAAATGTAAAGACAGGTTCTTTTAATGATTGTTTGTTTTTGTATTTAGACAGTGTGATTTATTAAAGGCAGTTGCTGATTGACCTTTTGATCTACGTACTATGAACAAAGTATTCACTCGCAAGCTACACTATGTAGCAATTATTGTTATACCTAATTCAACATGCCAATATTCACTTGTTATATGTTGTAAAATATGTTCTTTATAAGTACAATACAATACAATACAAAAACTCTTTATTTGCACCAAAGTAAATACAACATAAGGAAACAACTTAAATAGTAGGCACAAATGGGCGGTCTTATCGCTAAAAGCGATCTCTTCCAGACAACCTTTGGATGGATAGCGATTACATGATTGACATGGACGGTGGTGCAACATCACGAAGAAATATATTATTACCTAGTATTACATGAAACAGATGTAACACTAGATAATACTAGATAAAAGGGTAAAATTCAAATTAATAAAAATACACTTAAATATAACAATACTTACACTTACCTACACGTAATAATAATATTATACATATATTATACTATAAACATACATGAACATATATACTTACACATACATAAATATCAATAATATAAAATAATATCAATCAATGAATTATGTCAGGGATTAGCATTTAACGTGGAGAGATAGTAATCTTTTACTTGAGCTTTGAAGCTATTCAGCGATTGCGCGCGTTTGATACTAGTAGGGAGGGCATTCCAAAGGTGAACTGCCTGGACTGTGAATGAAGAGTTGTAGAATATAGTACAATGTTCAGGAGTCGTTAGAAGTAAGTTTTCTGATGACCTAAGAGAGTAAGAAGAGCATTGGAGAAATCTAAATCGTTCTTTTAGGTAAAAGGGAGTAGAAGGATTAAACAATATGTTATACAGAATAGAGAGGATGTGAGAATTCCGGCGAAGGCGTATAGGGAGCCACTTAAGTTTACAGCGAAATTCGGAAACGTGGTCGTACTTTCGCAGACCAAAAATAAACCGAATACAGAGATTCTGTAGACGCTCCAGCTTGTTAAGCTGGTCCTCTGTGAGATCTATGTAACTGGCATCAGCATAGTCAAGAATGGGAAAAAGGAGAGATTGTGCAAGTGCAGCTTTGGTAGCAGTGGGTAAAAAGTTACGCAGTCTGTTAAGGGAGGCTGCTGATGCAAACATTTTTCGTGCTACAGATTGGATTTGTGGTTGCCAAGTAAGTAAGTAGTCTCTTTTGACGTGAGTAGTCAATTTCTAGAAAAGAATATTAAAGACGGTTTACGCACTTACACAGAATTAATAATAATAATAATAATTAGGGGCGGCTTTGTGGCGACCCGTCGATGAGTGGCGACACCGCGGACCCTGATTCTCCCTGGAGCTAAATGAGACCCCTGACCCCCGGCCTGCCTTAATTAGCCGTCTGGGGGTGGAGACGCAAGAGCAAGAAACAAAAAGCTTCAAGGGTGGAAGTGTTAAAGGGCATAACGCCGGTAGTAGCGATAAAGTGAAACCGCAGCACACCCCTCAACACCCTTCAGCCATCCACACCAACGTTGCCCCTTTTGTCACCATTGATGGTGGGTGTGATGGGGGGCCCGTTTAGTGGGTGTCAAGTCACCACCTGCCTAAATATTTTAAGATGAGACTGAAATTGGCAGGTGCTGTAGTCTCGTCCATAGCCCACTATCTCCCGTACCACTAATAAGTACATATCAATAGCCATGCCATTTTACCCATTTTTGTAATAGATATACCATGTAACCATCCATCGAAAATGTTTCTGTTTTTATACTACATTGTATTTTTTATACTAAACAGGCCTCTAAGTGTTGGCCACAGCCCCACTTATGCCTTTGCAAAGGACCGGACGTAATCCATGAAATGAATGGAATAAGATAATAATATTAATAATAATATATTAATAATATATTTATTAACATTTAAAAGAAAATACACAGAAAATTAAACTTCATCAAATAACACATTATGTTTAGATTTCATATATCATATTATATTTATTTCAAATAACTGGTTAGCTGGTCTTTTTGTCCAATTGAATGGTTAAGGGGATTTATAGACTGTTTGTCCATTTATCCCCTTCCGACACCATAACGCAGGGGATTTTTGGACAAAAAGTCCAGAAATCTCCTTCGCAGGGGAACTGTTAAGGGGATTTCTGGAATAAGCTATCACTTTAACATGAAACACTTATCCTATTATCTGTCATTGCATTTCATCACCCTTGACTGTGTTTTTGCTTGATCACTTTCACAGTAGAATTCTTGAAATCCGTGAACCAAAACGTCGTAGTTCGTGTTTGGTAGTAGGCCTCAGATTATAAAGTGGTCAGGTAGGTACTGTTATTCAAATCAAAAGTGCGTTTAATTATTTTACCTGGGCAAGATATAGCATCAACGGAGAGTAAGCCTTGCCGCTTAATATTCGTATTTTTGTCTGTCCTATTTTTGTCAGATGAGGTTGCCAACCTCTATATTATTATAATTTCACCTGAACTCATTCGTAACATTGTAAACTGACTAATAATAATATTGTGACCGCAGATTATTATGAATCTTAAACTGCTGAATATTCTGTCTGGCTTGTATAGTAGAAGGTAGGCTTGTTGATAGGTAGGCTTTGAAGTCGGTGAAATGAAATGAAATGAAATTTATTTATTTGCACTAAACATGGTACAACAAAGTTGTTAAGCTATTAGATAGGTTCAGCATGCTTCACCAATAACTGGCATACAAGAATTAAATACATTAAAATGCCAGTTGCAAACAGAAAAAATACAGTCTAAATGTTTGTTAATTAATAGACTGCAATTTAAATTAAGTTATTTAAATGAAATAATATTAATGTCAAATAATTAATAAAAAATAATAAAAATAAAAACAATAATAACTTACAGATAAATAATAAACAATAATAAATTATAATTTATAATAAATAATCAATAATAATAAATTATAAATAATAAATAATAACTCAAATAATAACTTAAAGATAAAATATGTCAGGCCTATAATGTTACTATATCTTAGTCACTATTAGTCAAAGAATTATAATTACAGCTGACACATCCAACCAAAATTATAATTAAATTCAAATGCATAATATACCTATATTATAATTTAATATTAATAAAATAGTCACTTTTTAAACTTCATAAATTATTTGATTGTATAGAAACAATTTCCAGTCAGCCACTGTTGTAATTTCAATTTAAAATATTTATATGGAAGCTCCCTGATCGCCACCGGAATTTTGTTAAAAATTTTAATAGGCATAACATTACAATTTCGACTTTACATACGGCAGTATTACAAGTAAATGTAAACTGTCAAGTGACTTCAAAAAAGGAGGAAGTTATAAGTTTTTAGATTTCTTCCCCATTTGTGGGAATTTTTATGTTTGGTAGAGTATACTTCTGAGGTGGATGGACTGGGACCACCCATTTAAATTTCATCAAATTCGGTCTAGCAATTGAGTTACACTCCAACGGATGAAAAGTGTTACGCCTATCTTGATGATACCATCATTGACGGTGAATGACAATGACCCGTAAGTAGCAAGGGTCAAATTTTACTAAAAAGTGCAAAACGACTTAAACACCAAAAAGTGTGAAATAACTTGTCGAAGTCGGTACCATGCGCACAATATTGTGATAATAGATACTTTTGAACTATCATGGTAACTTTCATGGTTGGTTCAAGACGGTTTCTTTTTTTTTTGGTAAAATAAATTACAAAAAATATATTTCATATCTCATGTTTTTGTGATACTATATAACTTTAAAACAGTTCTGTGGAAAAGAGCCAGACATAAGGTTATACAGAGTTAAATTTCTCTTCAAAAATATTACGCTATAATTTGTCAATCACCGTTTTGATATTTTTTTGGCAACTGGAAAGTTAAATAGTGCACAACCCATTATTTTCGCTATTCTCAGCTGCAACCGTAGATTTCAGGCTTAGGAAATGTAACCATATGCTGAACAAATGTATTCTCAGCTGCAACCGTAGATTTCAGGCTTAGGAAATGTAACCATATGCTAAACAAATTTTATCTCAGCTGCAACCGTAGTTTTCAGGCTTAGGAAATGTAACCATATGCTAAACAAATGTATTCTCAGCTGCAACCATAGATTTCAGGCTTAGGAAATGTAACCATATGCTAAACAAATGTATTCTCAGCTGCAACCATAGATTTCAGGCTTAGGAAATGTAACCATATGTCACCTTCCTACCTACTCAGGGTAGAAGGGAGCATGAGAGAAAGAAGAGAGATGAGAATATAAGTATAATAAATAGAAAGGGTCGTGGATCTCAGACAGGTATGGCAATTTGGCAAGCTTCCTTGTTTAAGGACTTAGCTCCGGTCCGCTAGTATTGGTCGATGCTCAGCAGCAGGTCTGCCGTGCAGGATCGGCTCCACACCGCCGCGCCGGTAGAAATTCCCAGCAATCGCTGTAGAGAGAGGAGGCCGCGGTCGGTGCTGGAGATCAGAGGACGGCCGGAGTTCGGAGGTCGTGTACTGCTTGTCGTTCAGCCTCGTACTTGAAGAGTTATGCCTCGTACTTGAAGAATTCCGCCTCGTACTGAAACCCTGGAAAGCACATGTGCTCCGGTCACAATGGGTCCAGTAAAGTGTTGAGCTGGTGGGTCCACTGTCCCTCTGCTACTGGGCATATAGTGACTCGCAGAGGGCCTTTAGGGATGTGGCCCGCCAACAAACAAGAGATGCCATAAGGGCCAAGGAAGTAATGCTGCTGGTGAAGAATTCGCATCCGCTAAGGCTTCCGCTACCGAGCATAAAGGGACTAGCTAGGCCCTTCGCGGATGCAAACCACCAGCCGCTCAGAATGCCAGAAGGGCGTAAATAGGTATGTTGCTGGTAAAAGTGCGCACAATCCACGAGGTCCGTTCACTACCGAGCAATTAGGGACTAGCCTAGGTACATCGTGAATTGCGAGCTACCAGCAACACCCTTTCAAGTTTGCCAGAAGGGCGCAAAATAGAGACAAGATGAAAGTTGAGAAGCAACAGAAAACACAGAAAAACACATAAATTAAACAACAGAGTTAGCATGTAAGACACATAAAAAAATACAGTAAATAAGTTGAGAGTACATACCAAAGGTTACAAATTGTAGGTTAGAATTTATGGTGGTCAAGTACACTTTCATTTCAAAACTCAAACTTACCCAATGTATGGGGATTCTGAAGATTGATGTTATAATTTAGTAAAGTTTCAGTAGCACTTTCAGACGTAGTGATTTATTAGGAGTTGCACAGTCGATGGCCGGTGGCAAAGTGAAGTCGATTGCTCTTGCAGGAAAAACAACAAGTTGGGGCGGAAGTCGGAGGCGCATTTCGCTACCATATATGGTAATGAAAAAGGCCTCAAACCCGTCGTAGTCGTCAGTCCAATCACTACACTGCATTTTGAACTTTTTCAAAATATCAACGTTCGTTCACCGGAACTCACAACTCGTGGCATTAATTTCTCTAAACTCGATTGACACTTGTTTAACTGTCACTGTCAACATTTTTGATTGTTATATGCGACCTCTATCGGTGAATCGCTGAACTACCTCAGCGCGCAGCAAAGGTAGTAAGGTTTCTCGATTTAAAGGTTGCTTTAATCTTCAAACGGAATTTAGGTAGTCGTTTGTGAGTTTGCCTACAGATGTCGCTTATTTAAACTAGTTTTTAAGAGAACCGATAATCTAGTAATCTAGATCGGTTACATATCTCCACACCCAAGAAAGAATTTTTTTTACTAGAAAAAAAAATTCACTAGCCTTGAGCAGTTCTAAGAAAAAAAAATACTTGACCTAAGACCTAACTTTGAGTATCTTATATAAGCTACAGAAACTCCAGTATATGATCTTAAGTTATTAACTATGTCTATGTGCAGACACATACCCAAGTATATCCTAGAATTCCCCCCCATCGTTTGGATTAGATATCCCAAGAAACGATTATTGACAGCAATATTGAGAGGAATGGAAATTGTAGGCTGCAGAAGTTAACTTCTAAGAACAGCTAGCTACATAATAGGTATGAATACACACTAGAACATAGATAAGTTAAGTACTTATTGCAGACATTCATGGATAATTTTTATTTTTTTGAATATAAGTTCCATAATTGCCTAAGTTAAATTAAATTTTAAGACAGAGAATTTAATCAAAAGGAAATTACATAGATAAAGGCTTGTTTAGTGAGTTATCTACCGCTCAGACCAATAAGGCTTGTTTTTAAAGAGTTTGGACACCGCTCTCTATTTGAAGAATTACCATGGCTGGCACGTGAAAGAATGATTTTAGCTATGTTATAACACTATTCCATTGAAAGTGGAGAGTGACAAAGAGTATTTAAGGAAGTTAAATAATTCAGTAGGTATATAAGTTAAGATGTATAGTTTGTAGTACATTATATGTATTGTAGTTAAGTTATAATATATCTTATGCCATCGTTGTATATAAGATATAAATAATGATCAATATAAGAAAGGATCACAAGTTATTAGAATTCAAGAAGTATATAAGATACTGTTCCTATAAGATTTATTGTATATAAGGATTTATTTTTCCTATATATATAAGATTATTTTAAGAGATTATTAAAAAGTTGCACCCTATGAGTTTGGTTGCATTAATCAAATATATTTTAGTTATTTAAGATACATAGAATATGCGTTTTAGTTGAAGGATTGTATATTTAAAGCCTTATTAATTTAATCATAGCATGTATTTGGTTTTATTTGAGAATATTTATTTATTTTAAGTTGTCAACAAGTTATTCAGTGCAAAGATTTGCAATTGTCAAGAAAGTGAAATAATTACTAGGATATGTATTTACTTATTTTAAAATTAAAATTTGCCATTAAATTTAAGTTTATTAATATCAGAGCAAATTGAATTTCTTTCACAAGTTACAGATAGCACAGGTTGCTCTAAGGGAGTCTCAGATTGATTACTAGTTGAAGGTTGTGACGTTGGTAAAATAGTTTTTAAGATTTGTAAGTCCTTATGAGAATTTAGTTTAGAAGACACCGACTTAAAATCTTCACTATTGGATGCACTTATCCTTATCAACCTGTGGTTCATATGGTTGATTAAAACTTCTGTTCTTAAAAAAAGATTTTTTTCAAATTTTGTTTTGAGGAGAGCAATGTTGATTTTTGCTTTTGCCATTGACTCCTTGAGTTCACTTATATCGACCTCAGGGTCCAAGTGTGACTCCAATATATCCTCAGAAAGCATATCTTTGGATAGTTTCACAATCTGTTTCCTTAAATCCTGAACAGATTCAGTATGCGAGCCACCACGCAGTGCCACTTCATATGCTAATTCAGCCTTTTGCAGAGATAAAAAGTCAAGTTGTAGACTCATGTTTATAGTTGTGAAAGTATACTTGACCTATATACCCAATGACAACAGTGTCATACAAGGTCAATTAAAAAAAAATATTTAAAAGGGTATAATTTTTTCCAGATGAAAATAACACGTAGGTAGAAATACAAATAAGGTGTGTGCTATTTATAAGTTGAACAGAGGTGAATATAGAATATTAGATATTTATTAAGAAAAGTTATTAATTATGCAAGGTGTAAAAATAACTAAAATTTAATTTTAGGCAAAAATAAAATTCTTTGAAGACGGTAATGGGTGGATTACTGACCCCCTGGG
The DNA here is from genome assembly GCA_917880725.1 of Selenia dentaria. NCBI lineage: Eukaryota > Metazoa > Arthropoda > Insecta > Lepidoptera > Geometridae > Selenia > Selenia dentaria. Next base: position 5,254,432 of record OU862901.1, on the reverse strand, counting down.
TGTTACCCGTGATCTTTCAGTCGCTTCTTACGACATGCAGAGCTGCAGCCGGCCTATTCTCAGACCCCGGGCCAGCACAGGGCCAATCACAACTTATAACTAACACACACGAAAGGAACACAATAAGACACAGTATACAGAATAAGTATGGCAGAGCCACACCCAAGAAAGTTTGCCAAACCAACCTGTCTGATCCTACTTTGTAGGGGCGCCAATGTCCACGTTGCCCCACGTTGGGCGCCAATGTCACCTTCCTACCTACTCAGGGTAGAAGGGAGCATGAGAGAAAGAAGAGAGATGAGAATATAAGTATAATAAATAGAAAGGGTCGTGGATCTCAGACAGGTATGGCAATTTGGCAAGCTTCCTTGTTTAAGGACTTAGCTCCGGTCCGCTAGTATTGGTCGATGCTCAGCAGCAGGTCTGCCGTGCAGGATCGGCTCCACACCGCCGCGCCGGTAGAAATTCCCAGCAATCGCTGTAGAGAGAGGTGGCCGCGGTCGGTGCTGGAGATCAGAGGACGGCCGGAGTTCGGAGGTCGTGTACTGCTTGTCGTTCAGCCTCGTACTTGAAGAGTTATGCCTCGTACTTGAAGAATTCCGCCTCGTACTGAAACCCTGGAAAGCACATGTGCTCCGGTCACAATGGGTCCAGTAAAGTGTTGAGCTGGTGGGTCCACTGTCCCTTTGCTACTGGGCATATAGTGACTCGCAGAGGGCCTTTAGGGATGTGGCCCGCCAACAAACAAGAGATGCCATAAGGGCCAAGGAAGTAATGCTGCTGGTGAAGAATTCGCATCCGCTAAGGCTTCCGCTACCGAGCATAAAGGGACTAGCTAGGCCCTTCGCGGATGCAAACCACCAGCCGCTCAGAATGCCAGAAGGGCGTAAATAGGTATGTTGCTGGTAAAAGTGCGCACAATCCACGAGGTCCGTTCACTACCGAGCAATTAGGGACTAGCCTAGGTACCTCGTGAATTGCGAGCTACCAGCAACACCCTTTCAAGTTTGCCAGAAGGGCGCAAAATAGAGACAAGATGAAAGTTGAGAAGCAACAGAAAACACAGAAAAACACATAAATTAAACAACAGAGTTAGCATGTAAGACACATAAAAAAATACAGTAAATAAGTTGAGAGTACATACCAAAGGTTACAAATTGTAGGTTAGAATTTATGGTGGTCAAGTACACTTTCATTTCAAAACTCAAACTTACCCAATGTATGGGGATTCTGAAGATTGATGTTATAATTTAGTAAAGTTTCAGTAGCACTTTCAGACGTAGTGATTTATTAGGAGTTGCACAGTCGATGGCCGGTGGCAAAGTGAAGTCGATTGCTCTTGCAGGAAAAACAACAAGTTGGGGCGGAAGTCGGAGGCGCATTTCGCTACCATATATGGTAATGAAAAAGGCCTCAAACCCGTCGTAGTCGTCAGTCCAATCACTACACTGCATTTTGAACTTTTTCAAAATATCAACGTTCGTTCACCGGAACTCACAACTCGTGGCATTATTTTCTCTAAACTCGATTGACATTTGTTTAACTGTCACTGTCAACATTTTTGATTGTTATATGCGACCTCTATCGGTGAATCGCTGAACTACCTCAGCGCGCAGCAAAGGTAGTTAGGTTTCTCGATTTAAAGGTTGCTTTAATCTTCAAACGGAATTTAGGTAGTCGTTTGTGAGTTTGCCTACAGATGTCGCTTATTTAAACTAGTTTTTAAAAGAACCGATAATCTAGTAATCTAGATCGGTTACACATATGCTAAACAAATTTATTCTCAGCTGCAACCGTAGTTTTCAGGCTTAGGAAATATAACCATATGCTAAACAAATGTATTCTCAGCTGCAACCATAGATTTCAGGCTTAGGAAATGTAACCATATGCTAAACAAATGTATTCTCAGCTGCAACCGTAGATTTCAGGCTTAGGAAATGTAACCATATGCTAAACAAATGTATTCTCAGCTGCAACCGTAGTTTTCAGGCTTAGGAAATGTAACCTGAATGAAATGTGAATTCAAGGAGATTGTGGAAGCCAATTCATATCAATTTACCAAGGCATTACGGGCATGGTTTGATGTTAAAAATAAAACCCACAATATTGACCCATTTGAGCCAAATGAAAAAATTAGAAAACTTGAAAAATTTGTACTTCGTGATTTGACTGATTTGCAGAAAGAAGCGCGTGTTGATGCTTACCTCACCTGGTTAAAACGATAATCCATCGTTGGTCATCATGTGGCCAGACACAATAGAAATTTCACTGTTATAATATAACGACTCTTGAAGGGATATAGAAATAAAGGGATTTTGGCCCGGATTGTAACGTGTGATGAATAGTGCGGATTCTGGTTTGTTACGGCGATCGTTTATCGTTTCGATAACACGAGAATAAATCTAACTATATATTTAAAGTCTCTTTCGTCACTGCCACATTGATATTGGATAATAAAACGTGTTGATGCGTATCATTTACACTTCACCCGTCCCACAGATAACATTACAGTTAGTACGATAACTGCACTATTAACGTCGCAATGGTGTCCCAACACATTTGTCACCAGTTACGATGCCGCGTTAAGAAATACAACGATAAATCTGAGAAGTCTGCGCCAGTGTAAACAGTGAGCTAGTACTGAGTGAGAGTAAAATACGTCACCTGATTTATCGGTGAGGGATACAGGCGATTGCGTCTGTGATTCATACAAGTCTTATGAAAATGGACCTTTTTTTTGTTTACGATGGAGAAATCTTATTAGATACCCGGACACTATGGGGAGCGCCCGGGTTATGCGGGACTTTCCACTAAAACGCCCTCGGTGTCCTTCTTCGATGTCTTATAGATGACCCCAGGATCTCAATAGGAACGCACTGGGATCATCAAGACATATTATTTATAATGTTTAATTTCAATAACATGAATAATTTTATAATTTTTATTTTTTATTTTAGCTTTTTAATCATAATATCGTTATTTAATATATAATTTAATATTTTAATTTTAATATAATGATATCAATATATTTTAATTTGTTTTGTTTTTGGTTGACATTGATCTTTTTTGTAATTTTTAATGTAATATAATTGTTTAATTTTAGTGTGTAAATGTTGTGTGTAATTGTGTTGTAGTTTTTAGTGAATTTAATTATTATTGTAATATGATTCCTATGTGTTTCGAAATAAATGATTTAATAATAATAATAATATTGCCCTTTGGCTTGACTCTGAGAGCATTTCGCATCTAAAGATGGCACGGTGTCAATTGCCACATCATGTCGCCGTCTTCCTCAAGCTCGTTGATGAGATAGTTAGGGCCCCACCCCCAACTATACCCGAGCTCTTAGGGTCCCCTTTAAGTCGGCTCTTACGACAGGCAGAGGTTAAAATTTATATAATATTTCTTTAAAAAGCCGGGCTTACAGGGTCGAATGAAAATGGACCTAACTTAAGCATTGGTGAAGAGTATACCTATCATTATATTGTCTCAAGGTTTCGTATGCAGGGTTGTCGTCATTTGTGACGAAATGCATCTGTTATAGTCAAAGGCTAGGTGCTTATAGGCCTTTTGCTTATATAGTCCCCTAATTACATAAAAAGTTACAAAATGCAGTTACAGTATAATAGAGTTCAGTATAATAGAATACAGTATAATAGAGTACAGTATAATAGAGTACAGTACAATAGAGTACAGTATAATAGAGTACAGTATAATAGAGTACAGTATAATAGAGTACAGTATAATAGAGTACAGTATAATAGAGTACAGTATAATAGAATACAGTATAATAGAATACAGTATAATAGAATACAGTATAATAGAGTACAGTATAATAGAATACAGTATAATAGAGTACAGTATAATAGAGTACAGTACAATAGAGTACAGTATAATAGAATACAGTATAATAGAGTACAGTATAATAGAGTACAGTACAATAGAGTACAGTATAATAGAATACAGTATAATAGAGTACAGTATAATAGAATACAGTATAATAGAGTACAGTATAATAGAATACAGTATAATAGAGTACAGTACAATAGAGTACAGTATAATAGAATACAGTATAATAGAGTACAGTATAATAGAGTACAGTCTAATAGAGTACAGTATAATAGAGTACAGTATAATAGAGTACAGTACAATAGAGTACAGTACAATAGAGTACAGTATAATAGAATACAGTATAATAGAGTACAGTATAATATAATACAGTATAATAGAGTACAGTATAATAGAATACAGTATAATAGAGTACAGTATAATAGAATACAGTATAATAGAGTACAGTATAATAGAGTACAGTACAATAGAGTACAGTATAATAGAATACAGTATAATCGAGTACAGTATAATAGAATACAGTATAATAGAGTACAGTACAATAGAGTACAGTATAATAGAATACAGTATAATAGAGTACAGTATAATAGAATACAGTATAATAGAGTACAGTATAATAGAGTACAGTATAATAGAGTACAGTATAATAGAGTACAGTACAATAGAGTACAGTATAATAGAGTACAGTATAATAGAGTACAGTATAATAGAGTACAGTATAATAGAGTACAGTATAATAGAGTACAGTACAATAGAGTACAGTACAATAGAGTACAGTATAATAGAGTACAGTATAATAGAGTACAGTATAATAGAGTACAGTACAATAGAGTACAGTACAATAGAGTACAGTATAATAGAGTACAGTACAATAGAGTACAGTATAATAGAGTACAGTATAATAGAGTACAGTATAACAGAGTCTAGAACTCACAAGCTTTGCGTTCTAGAGTTTTCTGCGATCTTTAGTTATGGATAAAAGTATTATGCGCGTTTATTCTGTGACCAGTTTATTAAATATTGATGAAGTTTTTAATGTTAGTGGTCACATATTTGAACGAACAAGTGTCAATATCTACTAAGGACAATATCTAAGAACCTTCTCCTGATAATAATTAACACAACAAAGAAAGAATTAGCGAGATTGTTCCATCCGTTCTCAAGTTATAGCGTGACCAGGGGAAATATGGGTTCATTTTTATATATATAGTTATAGTTTATTGACAATAGAGAAAAGTTAGTACTTACTACAGTTTATACAGGACACCAATAATTACAAAAAAGTTTGCAATACCATATTATACCTACCTATCTAATAACAGTTATGTCAAAATAACTACTTTTCTATGTTGTACCAGTAGCAAGCTATATTATGCCATCGAGCTATTATTACTATGTAAATAATTTCTCATTGTGTTATGCCTGAGTACGCAATATTTGATTATCCATTTTCAGCATCCATCATCACGTGGGTGAAACCGCGGAGCAAAGCTAGGTTTATGAACTGGAAACAAGTAACTCCTTTTTGATTATTCAACCCGGATATATAGAGTGTATCAGATGTGGCTTCCTATCGCCTACTTAATTGTTGAACTATTTATACCCCTTTTTTTTTTGACGCAGAGTAATCCTTTATGGATACCACCGCACGGTGGTTATTTGGGAGTCTCTGCCAGAAGGGCAGCATACCCACCAAAACCTCTGCGGTGTTCCGTCACTGCCGCTTTCGGCGGGAACGCGGGACAGATTCGCACACGACCGCGAACACGCCGCGACTGTCCGTTGCCGGACCCTTCTCTCTTGCAGCATGCCAGAACACTTGGCGTGCCGCAACCGCCACGGGGGACCTAGCCCGCAAATAGACCCCAGACTCCCCCGAGTCTGGGCGCCCTAAGTCCCCCTACGATGGGTCAGGTGAGTAGCCCCACCGCCTGCTACTTCGGCCGCAGAGGATAGGGACAGCGGCGCCTTTCAATACCGACAGTCCTCTTCCCCTGCGACCCCACCGCGTCCGCCATCTAACTGTGGCGGCCCCGTCAAGGCCGCGGAAGGCAGGGAGAGCGGCTGATCGTACCACCGGCACTCCTCTCCCGCCGCGGCCCCTTACTCTCAACCGCGGTGCCGCCCATACGACACCGCAGCCCGCCTCAGTTGCAGTGGCGCCCATACACCACCGCTACCTACAGTGACCGCTCCCGTGTGGACTTGGAGGGCAAAGCCCATAGGAGCGGTCCCACCTCAGGCCCGCCAGCTATCGGCTATCACTGGCAGGCCCATAGGTTCCTCTTAGCTTCACCGTGGTGACCCAAGCCACGGCTACTGAGCCCCCCCGCCACGGCAAGGCAGGAACACTCGAGGGGGACTATTTATACCACAGACCATATAACCACTTGACTGCTCATACGGCTTCCCCTCAGCTGCCAAGACTATGACAATAAAAAGCTAACGTATCGAACCAACACGTCAGTACCAGTTTGACTTCGCGTGGAGAACAAGCGGATGAAAAATAATTAAAACAAATCAAATTATGCCTTATTGTTCAGTAAAGTGGTACGGAAAAAACAGGCAGGCATCCAGGTATGCAAAGGATGGAATTACATTTCACAGATAATTTTAGTTTATTAATTATTGGAAGAAAACAAAATACACAAATGAAGTAATTAAACAGAGACTCAAAAATAAAAAAATATGAGAACGCGTTGATGTCTTTTGCCATCCCGTACTGTTCTTTGCAGTTGTAGATAACGCCGTCTCTTTTACCCACTGGCACGTGTAAATTAGTGCGGTACTCCCATATTAACGGCCAACTTATCGATTGTATATATCGACTGTGAGGAAAATAATTCTTCTATACAATACATTTATTATTTTAAGAGTGCATAAAAATACAAATAAATATTCGGTATTTTATTTATATTTAGATGTACTTTCACGTTATCATCAATTATGTAGTAACATTTATGTAATATCTTATCTAATAATAACGTAAATATACACGCGAAACAACCCCAATTGTAATGTGAAATATAATAAATAATGGACTTAAAACACTTAATTTTTTTTAAAGATTATCACTATACCTAACACCTACTCTGTGTGTGTATGCAAATAAGGTTATGTAAACAAAACTTCAATTAATGAAATTATCTTAATAATTCATTCGATGTTTCACGGTGAAATAGAACACATTGATCTGAATATGTTTATTTTGCGTTTTAAAAATAGTTATCACTGTCTGTTTATTGTATTCTTATTGATTATTTAGTATGTAAGTACTTAATTACTTACCACTATAAAATAATTAAATATTGTTCAGCATAGTAAAACAACATCGTTATAATTTTAAAATAGTTGTAATTGTACAAAGTATCCAAAGCCTTTACACAAAATGTGATTAAATAATGATTGTAAACAAACAATTAGATTATATTTATATTCTTTTTGGGCACTGTATATTACACAGTCATTAGGATACAATCCATACATTGACAAATTTTACGGTCGTACAAATCCAGTATTGTATAGAATGAGGTGTTGTATCCTTGTATCCTAATGACTGTGTAATATACAGTGCCCAAAAAGAATATAAATATAATCTAATTGTTTGTTTACAATCATTATTTAATCACATTTTGTGTAAAGGCTTTGGATACTTTGTACAATTACAACTATTTTAAAATTATAACGATGTTGTTTTACTATGCTGAACAATATTTAATTATTTTATAGTGGTAAGTAATTAAGTACTTACATACTAAATAATCAATAAGAATACAATAAACAGACAGTGATAACTATTTTTAAAACGCAAAATAAACATATTCAGATCAATGTGTTCTATTTCACCGTGAAACATCGAATGAATTATTAAGATAATTTCATTAATTGAAGTTTTGTTTACATAACCTTATTTGCTTAATACTTACATACATATTTCAGATCTTTGTACAGTTAAGGTAAACGATAATTTGTTATGAACTTTATCGACAATTAAGGTGATTACATAATGCTGTACCACAACACTATTTAGGTACTATGAGTAGAGCTACATTTTGAGCCGGCCAATCAAAATCCTTTTTTGTACGTAGCCCCCCGACCCGCAGTGGTGACTTGTGTTCTTAGAAGAAATTGACCTACACGCAGTCAAGTGGTTAATGGTCTGTGATTTATACCCCTAGAGTAAGTATACATAAGCAAGATATAAAGCGCGCCATTAAGAGGATTGCATAGCTAGTACTTGTCCATACTAAAAGAAAAAACTCTTTTTTACCTCTTAACATTGTTCCATCCGTTTCATTTCATTGATTTTTTTTTCATGCAATCGACACATTGTTTGCTATGTCTGTACGTTTTGTTTTTTTTTCAGTATTTCAAAGTAATATAAATTTAGTTTTTTAAAACTTAAAAAACTGAAAAAAACAAAACGTACAGGCATAGTAAACAATGTGCTATGCAATCCCCTTAAGGCGCGGTCCAACCCCAATTTTAAAATAATTTACGATGCTGTACGTGAGGTTGAAAACCGCTTGTTAGATTGGACGATGTAATGCGAAAATGCGTTAATTTTGTACGTTTTCTTTATATTTTTCGATATATACTAACAGAATCGAAAAAACTGCTGGTTATAACTTTAGTACTATACGTTGGCTATGTATTACCTAAAAAAATATAGTGTTATCACTAAAAATTCTGAGAGTTTCGACGTGAAAGTTTATTTTTGTGGACCTATTCAGGATTTTTTCTGCGGAAAGAGAGTTATATTTATGAATTCTATTCGGTTATTACTTTTTTCCTATCCCTTTTCTAACCTTATTATTTTTTTCATAATATATATCGATGTGTTTCGTTACACTAGGTGTTTAAAAATTCTGCTTTTTACTATTATCAGGATACGAGCGCATCTTAAGCGCAACACACACACACAGAGCGGGTGCGGGTCGGGCGCGGGTCGGGACGTTAGTACGGCGGGTGTAATTACTTGTATTTATATGAAAAACATGGGGGAGGCCTATGTTATGAGGAAGGCCTATGTTCAGAGCCGTGGCGGTGCCGGCTTAGAATAGCACCCCCCCAACTCTACCCGTGGGTGCCGTAGAAGCCGGCTAAGGGATAACAAATCAGAAGGTGGGCAGCAGCACCTTCCCAGTCAAACACACACAAACTGCGCTCGCCAACCCGCCTGCCAAGCGTGGCGAGTATTGGCAAAAACCCCTCATGGATTGGACAAAAAGAACCAGGCCCCCAGTCCCCGGCAGCCCCGCTATTCCTGGCTACGGTAGCAGCCACGGTAACGGTGGGGCAGGGGGTGCTAAGAATCCCCGGCAGACGCCCGGCTACCACCCCCAACGACGACGACTGGCCCTGGTAACACACAACATACGCACGATGAGGACAGACGAGAAGATATATGAGCTGGAAGAAGAAATGAGTAAGCTACGCTGGGACATTGTGGGGTTATCTGAAGTCCGTAGAGCGGGTGAGGACACGATAACCCTAAAATCAGATAACCTACTCTACCACCGGGAGGGCGACCAACAGTCCCAAGGTGGTGTCGGGTTTCTCGTCCACAAGTCCCTTACTAACAACATAGTTAAGATCGATAGCGTTTCCAATAGGGTCGTATACCTAATACTCAGAGTATCCAAACGATATTCGCTGAAGGTCATTCAGGTATACGCACCGACGAAGTCGCACCCGGATGATGAGGTGGAGGATATGTATGAGGACATTAGTCGGGCCATACATACCTCTGAAACGCACTTTCTAGTTGTTATGGGGGACTTCAACGCGAAGTTGGGTAAGAGAAGCGAGGATGAGTCGAAAGTGGGGCAATTTGGCTATGGACAACGGAACCGTAGGGGACAGAGGTTGGCCGACTTCCTGGAGAAAGAGGGACTCTTTATGATGAACTCTTTCTTTCAGAAGCCACCTCACAGGAAATGGACCTGGCTGAGTCCCGATGGTTCCACGAGAAATGAGATTGACTTCATTATGACCACCAAAAGGCAAATATTCACTGATGTCTCCGTGATCAACAGGGTTAAAACCGGTAGTGATCACCGAATGGTAAGAGGCACGGTGAATATTAATGTCAAACTGGAGAGGTCTCGTCTGATGAAGTCTACGCTCCGACCTACTCGTGCCCATATTCAAGACCCCGAGAGCTTTCAACTTGAGCTATCCAATCGCTTCGATTGCCTTGAGAACATCGCTTCAGTGGACGAGATCAATAACAGGTTAGTAGAAACTGTCCATACAGTGGGTTCCAAGTACTTTAAACCCCACCGTACAGATAGGCCACAGAAACTCTCCAACGATACCCTCAACCTCATGGCTGAACGACGCTCATTGAAACTGCAGTCTTCGGATGATGCTGAAGCATATAGGCTGCTCAATAGACGAATATGGAAGTCCTTGCGACACGACATTCGGATCTTTAATACAAACCGTATATATACCGTATATATTAACGATAGAGCGGAAAAAAGGCTCCAAAGTGTTTGCAAGAGACATGTCTATTGGGCAAAGCCAGTTGACGAAGCTGAAGAGAGGAGACGGCAGTGTAGCGTCGACCAAAGCGGAAGTGTTAGGAGAGGTCGAGAGTTTCTACGGACAGTTATACACCTCGGTCGCTAAACCTGTTAGCAGCTCGGCCAAAGACCCAAGAGCCAAGCTGACCCGACATTATACCGAAGATATCCCGGACATCAGCCTGTACGAGATTAGAATGGCCTTGAAACAGCTTAAGAACAACAAGGCGCCTGGTGACGACGGTATCACATCTGAGCTTCTGAAAGCGGGTGGAACACCGGTACTTAAAGTCCTTCAGAAGCTCTTTAATACCGTCTTACTCGAAGGTTCAACGCCAGAAGCATGGAACAAAAGCGTGGTGGTGCTGTTCTTCAAGAAAGGTGACAACACTTTACTTAAAAATTACAGACCCATCTCGCTTTTGAGCCATGTTTATAAGCTGTTTTCGAAGGTCATAACGAACCGTCTCAGTCGCAGGTTTGATGAATTCCAGCCTCCGGAACAAGCCGGTTTCCGAAAAGGCTATAGTACCATAGACCACATCCACACGCTACGGCAAGTTATACAGAAGACCGAAGAGTATAACTTGCCTCTTTGTCTAGCGTTTGTGGACTATGAGAAAGCCTTTGATTCGATCGAGACGTGGGCAGTGCTTGAGTCTCTCCAGCGGTGCCGTATTGACTATCGGTATATTGAAGTGCTGAAGTGTTTGTACAAAAACGCCTACATGTCAGTCCGAGTACAGGAGCAGAGTTCGAAGGCAATTCCATTGCAAAGAGGCGTGAGACAGGGAGACGTTATATCTCCGAAACTGTTCACCGCTACATTGGAAGACGCCTTCAAGCTTCTGGAATGGCAAGGACTTGGCATCAATATTAACGGCGAATACATCACTCACCTTCGATTTGCCGACGATATTGTAGTCATGGCAGAATCCATGGAAGACCTCAGTACAATGCTCGAAGGCCTCCATCGAGTTTCCCAACGGGTAGGTCTTAAGATGAACATGGACAAGACGAAAATTATGTCTAATGCCCATGTTGTACCTACCCCAATATCAGTTGGGAACTCAGTTCTCGAAGTTGTTGACGAGTATATCTACCTGGGACAGACAGTCAAACTAGGCAGGTCCAACTTCGAGAAAGAGGTCAATCGTCGAATCCAACTCGGCTGGGCAGCGTTCCGGAAACTTCGCGAAGTCTTCTCGTCAAAAATACCTCAGTGCCTCAAGACAAGAGTCTTCGACCAATGTGTGTTACCAGTGATGACTTATGGCACTGAAACGTGGTCTCTTACTATGGGCCTCATAGATAAGCTCAAAGTCGCACAACGAGCTATGGAGAGGGCTATGCTCGGGGTTTCTCTACGTGATCGAATCAGAAATGAGGAGATCCGTAGAAGAACGAAAGTCACCGACATAGCTCAGAAGATTAGCCAGTTGAAGTGGCAGTGGGCAGGGCACATAGCACGCAGAACAGATGGCCGATGGGGCCGAAAGGTTCTGGAGTGGAGACCACGTACCGGCAAGCGCAGCGTAGGTCGTCCACCGACACGGTGGACAGACGACCTGAGAAAGGTCGCAGGACGACGTTGGATGCAGGCCGCTTCCAACCGGTCCTTTTGGAAAATCATGGGGGAGGCCTATGTTCAGCAGTGGACGTCCTACGGCTGAGATGATGATGATGTTCAGCAGTGGACGTCCTACAGCTGAGATGATGATATGAAAGACATCACACTGAAAGCGTGAGCGGGCCGGGTCTTATTTTTTTAGGTCCTGCACATTTTTTTGTAAATAATCACAAATACACTACCGACACGAGCAACGCACGACCTGCACACGCGCCAGTGTGAGTGCCTTTCGAGGAACGCGTGTATTACGAACAATAATGGCCGCTCTGCACCTGCTCACCCGCGCGCTGTCTGTAGTGGCGGCCGACGGGCGTCCCTCCCGCGCACGACCCGTGCCAGCGCTCTGTATGAAGATGACGAACGGCGCGTGTCACGCGAAGGACACGACCCGCGCCCGCACCCGCACCCGCTCTGTATGTGTTGCACTTTAACAAGTACTAACCGAGGACATGTATGAACAGTAAAGTCTCAAATCAATACGAGTTACTACATTGAGTCAACGAGCAATATTTTATTTAAATTTGTGATTATAGTGGTGAAATGCGCAGTGCCAGGGTGTAAACACGATTCCCGGAAGCAAAATAAAAGGAATATTACCTAACTTATTTTCATCGGTTAGTTACTGTGTATAAAACATAATGCTAACGATCGGCATAAGCGGACCGGAGAAACACGTGCGCTCTATAGCTTGCTTATGAGGGCTTATCTGTAAAGCCTATTTCGGACTAGGCTAGTAATTTAGTAGCGTAGCGAGTAATTTAGTGGCTAAAAGTGTGCGAATCACAACAACTTAGTCTGAACGATTTAGTCGAGTCGATCCAATTTATTCCATTTTTTTCGGGCGAGTAGCACCTCCCACCACGCGTCCGTGCCAACTGGTTCACCGGCTAATCAAGTCCGAACCTGTAGATTAGTCGAGTTGTCGAGTAGGCCGCTAAAATGCAACCCGTTCATTTTGCAAAACACCACTCATTGATTTCTGGGCAGTAGCGGAAATTACTCGCTACTCTACTAAATTACTAGCATAGTCCGAACTAGGCTTAACTCTACCTAATTGATACTAGTCTCAGACTATAGTTGTTGCTATAGTATGATATTATTAGGTACCTACCTACAATTCGAATTTCATAAATTATCAATATGATGTAAGATCAGTAACAACTATCAGACGTGGTGAAGTCATACCGAAGTGAACAACTAAATTGACTTACCTTTGACAATCTTTAAGCCACTAACCAGTCACCCCCTTGCGAGGAGCAAAAAGGAAAACATTGGTAAGATCAAGTCTGAAGGCAGAGATGTTCGGATGTTATGGTCGAGAGCGCACTTGGGAACCGCTGGAAACGAAAGAGCCGATGAGCTCGCGAAGTCAGCGGCACTCAGGTGCACGACTCAAGACTACGACAAAATTCCCCTGTCCTACGTCAGAAGAAGAATAAGAGAGGAAACCATACAAATTTGGCAAGACAGGTATGAGACCTCCAGCACAGGCGCAGTCACGCGAAAGTTCCTACCGGATGTCAAATTGGCATTCCGGCTAACGAGAACCGCAAAACTGTCACCAATACTCGTGCAAGCAATGACAGGACACGGTGGAATCTCCGAATATCTCCACAGGTTCAAGCTCAAGGACAGCCCAGGTTGTGAGTGTGACCCCGAAATTCCCGAAACAGTCAAACACATAATCCTAGATTGCCCCCGCTTCATTGCCGCACGGCATGATCTCGAAACAAAAGTGTGCAGGAAATTACTGGAACCTGAACTGCCGACCATCATGGCAGATACGGAAAACAGAGTACATTTCCTGTCCTTTGTGGAGAGATCATTCCGGATGGCAATAGGTAGGAACTCAAATCTTCCCCCTTTCGAGTTTCTCACTATAACGAGAGCGACAAGAGATGTCAATCTCAGGAACTGCAAGAACATCCTGCAGTCTTACAGGCGAGCAAACGAGGGCAGAATAATCGAATCTCGGCTGCTGCAGAAGAGACTCGAAGAGGCTGAAGCAGCCATATACAACAACGACACATCCTCGATCATCATGGGGGCAACGTCTGGTTAGTATATGGCTGCCTACAACGCGACAAGTGGCTTTGTGTTTCTGGATGAGGAAGATACCGAAAGGACTGGTAGGCCAAAATACGCAACACCACCACACGACCCTATTGTTGTCACCGCCCGGTGCACCAAGATAATGTTGGATGACAGAGTCTTGCAAATGGCGAAAGCCATTTCGGGAGACTCTGAGATCGAGACATTCTGGAAACACTGGGAGGTACCCAAAATACAGTGGGTCAATGGAGTTCCCGGATGCGGAAAAATGACTTGGGTGGTAAGACACTTCGATGTTGACAAGGACGTTATCGCAACAACAACTACAGAGGCAGCAAAAGACCTGAGAGAGAAGTTGGCGTACCGAATCGGAGACCTGGTGAAAACCAAGGTGCGCACTATGGCCTCGGTTTAGTAAATGGTTTTAAAAAGAATGAGAGCTACGTCCGCCTGATGGTGGACGAGGCTCTCATGAACCATTTCGGGGCCATAGTAATGGCTTCTAGGCTGTCTGGAGCTAGCGAACTTGTCTTCATCGGAGACGTCAACCAATTACCTTACATAGACAGGGAGAACCTGTTCGATCTAAGGTATAACCGCCCTAACCTGGTTACGAACATCAGCCAGGAGTTGTTGTGCACGCACCGGAACCCAATGGATGTTGCGTATGCGCTGAGAGAAATATACTCCGGTATATATATTCATCGGCTCCCAGTATAAGGTCCCTGCGCCTCGAGAGCTACACGGGAGCGAAAATCCCCAAATCCCTTCCAAACACCCTCTTCCTGGTCCACACTCAGGAGGAAAAAGAGACCCTGAACAGCCAGGGCTATGGTAAGGGCGAAGGATCACGCACCCTTACCATTCACGAGGCGCAGGGACTGACGTACGAGTCAGTCGCGGTAATTAAAACTAAAGGCAAAATGAAGCTGCACGAGAGCGTCCCGCACGCAGTCGTTGCGGTTTCCCGGCACACGAGGACCTTTGTCTACTTCGCCGACGACGAGGATGATGCCATCGGACGGTTTGTGAGGCAAGCGACGGTTGCGAGCGAGCAAACCATCTACGGCTATAACCTGAAGATGGCAATCAGGGATCGAAACAGCGTGGTGATGGAGGCCCTGTTTCAGCGCAAAGTGGGCAACGTGGGCTTACAATAAATGTACTTATCCATTTGCTGTACTATATATAGTTTTTCGAATTGTATGTCAACTAGCGTTAAGAAATTATAACTAACAAAGAGATGGTGCGGGCATCCAGAGCAGACATGCTCACGGAAATGTGTTGGCAAGCGGTGGCGTGTGTGGCGGGTCGCCATCTTCCATCAGAAATGGTTGAGGAAGGCGATGGCTGGCACATGCGTCAACTCGTGAACGGGTGCTATTTGCGGTCACAGGTCTGCTGTGAATGCTTGCACCAACTATACAACACACAACAAAAATAAAGAAAACTAGAAGAGCCTAACACTTTAATCCTATACTACCTAAAGCTCTCATAACTGTCAAATAAAGAAAACTAGAAGAGCCTAACACTTTAATCCTATACTACCTAAAGCTCTCATAACTGTCAAATAAAGAAAACTAGAAGAGCCTAACACTTTAATCCTATACTACCTAAAGCTCTCATAACTGTCAAATAAAGAAAACTAGAAGAGCCTAACACTTTAATCCTATACTACCTAAAGCTCTCATAACTGTCAAATAAAGAAAACTAGAAGAGCCTAACACTTTAATCCTATACTACCTAAAGCTCTCATAACTGTCAAATAAAGAAAACTAGAAGAGCCTAACACTTAAATCCTATACTACCTAAAGCGCTCATAACTGTCAAATAAAGAAAACTAGAAGAGCCTAACACTTTAATCCTATACTACCTAAAGCTCTCATAACTGTCAAATAAAGAAAACTAGAAGAGCCTAACACTTTAATCCTATACTACCTAAAGCGCTCATAACTGTCAAATAAAGAGAAAAAGCTTCAATGACACATTTCCCAAACAAAAATAATAGAGATTTTCCGACGCATAATTAAAACGTCGGACGAGCTGTTAGGGCTATTTATAAGTTTATAGTGTAGGAATCTGTCCAGCCATGCGACTCGTATTGTGACAATATGTCTTGTTGAAGAAGTGACTCATTATGCTGAACGCAAATATCTGAATAGGTATGTGTTGTAAGTGGCATTGTGCATAAATCGTTAAAAAAATATTTAACTTGCGTTGGTATCTACCATTATAAAAAACAATAGAAATATTTTTTAGAAAACAGAACGAAAACCGACTAGACTTTACCTATAAGTACTAACTAGCTATAAAAAATCCTCAAATAAATTTTTTTGAAGGGAACCAAACCAAATCGTAATTTGTGTAGGTATTTTTATACCACACCCACTCAGACTAGGAAAGGGTATCATTACTTGTGAATAAACGGGTTACAAGCTTCGTCATTTCTCTTTTATAAATGTCGGCGGGAAAAGTTATATGGAATTTCATTTTGTGGCAAGACTGTAGCCCGAAGGTAGAAATATATGAAAATCCATTTCTGCCCTGGTAGCGTTACTTTGTTTTTAGCAGCGAGCATAAATAGTAGATTAGTAGCCAAGGGCTGTAAGGCCTCGAACCATAGGCGCCGTCGCTGCGCTCGTGCACCTAAATATCTCGGGCTGCATTTGATGCTTACACCCGAGCTAACTACTCTGCTTTACATCTCGATTGTGAGGTAAGTAGAAAAAAACGGCATTACTAAAATAAAATTGATGACTATTATACTCATACGAAGACAAGGCTGAATAGTGAAGCGACCTCTTTTGTCACTGGGCTGAATGCATGATGTCTATTGCCAGTATGATAGTTAGATATACGCGAACTTTTTGAAAGAGTGAAGTGTGTTTTTTTTAATTACTTACCGCCCTAGGGATTTTCTAGCTACATTATTACCCTAGAGCTCTAATTGGTCACCTACAAGCCCCATTTGTGCTTTTTTAATTACTTACCGCCCTAGGGCTTTTCTAGCTACATTATTACCCTAGAGCGCTAATTAATCACCTTCAATCCCCATTTGGGGGTAATAAGGATCTACTTACCGAATATGAGAGATGTAAAAGAATACAAACATCAAATCTCAAAAGGTTTTATATCTAGTAATTAGAAAAAAGAGGTGGGAACAATTTTATTGTATTCGATTTTCAATGAAAGGAGGTTAGCAACCTTTTTCTGAA
This sequence comes from Selenia dentaria, assembly GCA_917880725.1. NCBI lineage: Eukaryota > Metazoa > Arthropoda > Insecta > Lepidoptera > Geometridae > Selenia > Selenia dentaria. Next base: position 5,237,156 of record OU862901.1, on the reverse strand, counting down.
GTATGAATAATGGCAGCCATTTGTTACTAGGTATGTATAGTTAAATTATTTGTTTTGCTTAGCTGATTAATCAACGGTACGCTTTTAATTATTCTGAATAATTTATCAAAATGTCATCTGATAATGAAAGTGGCGAATTTATAATGATGAAGCCATCAATAAAAGATGTCTTTGATTTCGTACAAAATGCTCCAGACAACAGTTGTTTACTAGTGAAGGTAACTATTTTATTTTTTTCGTAGATGTAGTATAAAGCACTCGGGAGAAAGTTCTATTTCTGTTCGAGAGTATGTTCAAAGGAAACTCGAGATCGTTTTCTCCCCTCGGCGTACAATGTATTAATACTATTTCATCACACCTATATTCAAAAAATGACAATTGCCTTCAAACGATAGCGGGGGAAAATTAGATGTCGCCATGAGAGTTTTAGTTTCATATTTCTGATTGGTCCATCTATCTCTGTTCCAAATAAAACCTCTAACATCGTTCACGAAATGTCAAAATTTAACAATACTTACATACTTTTTGGCCTCTACAGTGAATGTCTATATCACTTGATGGTCAGCGATGATGCGATCTAAGCTGGTATCACATTTACCTAGAAAGGTGAGTGAGTCTCAAAGACAGATGCCAAAACACACCATGTTATAAGTGACAGGTTTTCAAAGCTCGAGGGTGGGAGGCCCAGCGGGGCACCGAAAATGCCCTACCACACCATACCACATAGCTCAAGCCTGTTAGGGATAATCACTTTTTATATAATATAAACATATAGATCACATTTTTGGTAAAAAATTGAAATTTTTCCTATTAAAAAAAGCGTAATATACCGTTGACGAATTTAACAACGATAAATAATAAACCTGATTATAAATTAGGTATATATAATATGCATTATGATGATAATGGACAATTGAACAATTAATATCATAATATTCTTTATACAATGTTTGTGAATGTATCATCATCATCATCATCTCAGCCGTAGGACGTCCACTGCTGAACATATGCCTCCCCCATGATTTTCCAAAAGGACCGTTTGGAAGCGGCCTGCATCCAACGTCGTCCTGCGACCTTCCTCAGGTCGTCTGTCCACCGTGTCGGTGGACGAACTACGCTACGCTTGCCGGTATATTATATATATATATATATAGTATATTATATGTTGTGAATGTATAGGACTACCCAACTAACTCTGACAAGTATTTTATTGATGAGCCCTGTTCATAATAGACTAGAAAGTAGCTACATTAACCTGCATGCATATTTAATCATGTAAATAACCTTGCAACTACCTTACAGGGCACGTGTAATTGACTAAATGACATTTTATAAGAACTGTCTGTTAAGCAAAAATAAATAATTCCAGCTGCCGTCGTGCTGTTATAATGTAATGAGGGTATTTCCCAAGGTCTTATCCCAAGATCTTAGATTTGCTACAGTTTATAATCCTGATCTCGCTCTTCGTTGTATCGGTTAGTAGAATCATATTACAATAATTTTAATGCTATAACATTGTGGCAACGCCAGCTAGTAGGTACATTAAAAAAAATTTACTTGATATACTAAAGTAGTACAATTATTGTATCCTTTCTTTAGCTAACCTTTAGTAAAATTAATCAAGTAATCCGTGGTAAATGCTGTTGCTGTTACAATTAATGCTTTTTTGATAGATTATTCTTAATTATTTTATCTTTATTGTATCACTGTTTGTTTACCCAAATCAGTGAAAAAAAATCTTATCCCGAAAACGAAAGTAATAGTGTAGGATGGAGAATGCGACAATACTATGTGGGACATTTTAATCATAATAAGTAAGCCAGAGGGATGGGCATGTGTCTCTATTTATCATGTGGCATTAATCGTACGTGTAAAGCAGACATCCGTCTGTTCAGTAGTTTATCAATGCTAATTTATAAACTTCTAGTTATATCATAATTTGTCTATCTATTAAAAATTTGGTAAGAAACCCGCTATAAAGCTATTCCTTTTTTACTTCATTGACTTTTATATCTTGTAGAATGCTGTCATACTAAGGTTATTTTTGAAATTTTAATAACTATATTTTAATATATTAATATATGTTAATTATTATTTTAATATACCTATATTAAATTTTGATTTTTCTAAAATACGCACTAGACATAATAAATAAAATAAAAGCCTTTATTGTTGTTTCTTACATTCTAAAGTACATAGTAGTTGTTTTGCCTAGAAATGTGATATATATATATATATATATATATATATATATATTATATTATTATATATTATATTATATATTATATTATTGAATGTCACACTAGACATACCCACAATTAAACTCTGTCTCAGTCTGTCAGAACTGTCATTCGCAAGCGTTATACTTTGGACTTTAGCTATGTTCCTTAGCTTACAACATAAACGGCATCAAGCATCAACCACAAAACAGTCAGAGGAAAAACGCAGTTTTTCTATGGCATCCACTAGCCAAATTTCAAATTGGTTGCCCACCTCGGTTGAGGCTCTCGCTGCGTAGAGGAATTAGCCAGTCAGCTGATTATATAACTATATTATATTATTAGGATTAGTCCATAGAGAACATTTGTATACTGGAGAAGAGTCTATGACCAGCGATTTAAGATATAATTATAATACATATATGGATTGCCGTGCATTTCAAAAGTCGAATAAATTTGATTCAAATGCCGTCTTATTTCATATCAAATTCAGTCATTTGTTTATGGATAGTGTTTTGTTTTTGTGAAATGGTGGTAGTTTTTGGCGCCATGAATAAACAGCAAATCAATGCTTATTTTCCAATCGCCACAAAGCCAGTCCAGCGGCAAAGTAAGTAAATATCTATTAGTAGAACATCTTCTCTACTAGCGTTGATCCACGCAGGTTTGGCGCGAGACGCGTGTAGGGATGTCAACATCACCACAAAACTAGTATGCATCGCATCTACGTTTTGTTGTAGGCCAGTAAAAATAGCAGTTTCTTTTGGTCAAACTCGCACTAAATTTCCGAACATTTTTTTTTGTTTTATAAGGTGTAGGGTCCATGAATATTAGGGCAAACGTTTTTGAAACCAATATTGCAGAAAATAAAATTTGACATCTTTTATTTTTTCTATACTTTTTTGTAAAACTTACCGTATACTATTTATGTCCCATTTAATGAACCGGTTTTTCTATCTCGTCCGATAACTCTTAAAATATTTGATTAATCTATACAATGTATCGAACAATTATTGTTAAAGATCATTTTATTCTGTACAACTTTTGCATAACTCTTTTTTTCTAATGTTCTAATGTTCATACTTATTGAGTTAAAGGACGTTAAATGTCGCACTAAATTTCCGCTTAATTTTCTACCGACTTCCAAAAAAAGGAAGAGGACTCAATTCGACTGTATTTTTTATGTTTGTTACCTCATAACTTTCGACTGGGTGAACCGATTCCCAAAATTATTTTATTGTTTGAAAGCTGATACTTCACGTCTGGTCCCATTTACATTTAATCAAATTCGGTCGAGTAGTTTTTGAGTTACACTCCAATAACTGATTTTTACCAAAGTAATAGAATGGAAGTCGGTATTAAATTTTTCAAATTGCACTTGTTTTATAATGTTTAGGGTCACTTACTGAGCATAAAATCATAAAATGCTAGTAGATCTAGGTGGACATTCAAGCGCAATCTCGAAACAATGTTTCACCTTCACTTTAGGGCAAAAGTTATGGAGACCATTATTGTTGAGAATAAAATTTGGCATCCTTTATTTTGGCAGCCGACTGCTATTCCTAATAAATTATTTTTAAATAGAATAGAAGATGAGACGAACGATATAACGGATTTTTTTGAGCTTGAAAATAAAATATAGTTTTCCATTATATACTTCCTTGAAATTTTCGACTTTACGCCCGGTCCAACATTAAACGTCCAATAACTCGAAAAGTATGGGTATTAGAAAAAAGTTTTGAACAAAAGTTGTAGAAAATAAATTTATCTTTAAAAATGGGCAGATACATTTTATTGATTAATGCAATATTTTCTGAGCCGGCCGATAAGGCCGAAATTGAAAAATCTGTTCATTAAATGAGCCATAAATCGTAAACGGTAGGTTTAACAAAAAAGTTTACAAGCAATAAAAGATGCGATATTTTATACACTACAATACAACTACATTAATGGTCTTTACAACTTTTGCTCTAAAGTGCATAGTTTCTATGCTATATTATTAGTAAAAAACTTTTTTTAAGATGGCGCTTGAAGCTCCACCTGGATCTGTCAGCATTTTGTGATTTTATGATCAGTAAGTGAACATAAACCTTATAATAAAAAAAATTGATCGAAAACTTAGTGCGAGGTTAAATTCTATTTTTACTGGCCTATTGCATACCTACGCAACAGAAAACTATGACATTTAAAAACTGCCAAGCCCGACCGGCTCTCACGTAATAATTGCCGGTAAGCGACCTCCGCCCCCAACCAGCGTCTCTTCCCACTTTTATTATTAATCGCGATGACGTTCTACTCACTCGGGGCCGCGCGGTCGAAGTTCTTTGCCAACAGTGTGATGGCAAGCTGTCATAATTATTCATACGTGAAAGCTGACTTATTAATTTCGTTGTTGGTATAAATTCGACAGGCCTGTTGGTCTAGTGGTTAGTGACCCTGACTGCTATGCCGGAGGTCGTGGGTTCGATTCCCACCCAGGACAAATGTTTGTGTAATAACGAGCATTTATTCTGTGTCTGGGTGTAATTTATCTATAATATGTATGTATTTAGAAATATATAAGTATGTTTATCAGTTGTCTAGTACCCATAACACAAGCTCTGCTTAGCTTGGGACTAGATGGCGTTGTGTGATAGTTGTGGAATATTTATTATTATTTATTATTTATAATTATAGGCAGTCATCATATCGATTGAATAATTTTACTGGTTATTGTTTCGTAATGAAAGGGTAGTAAAGTGACTACATACACGTCGGCACCAGAGTATAGGTGAGGATCCAATTATAGGATTGCTTAGCTATTATGACGCCTTAGCTTTGATACTCAAGGTTAAATAGCTGGAACAATAATATTGTTGTAGTGGTAAGACTTTTGCAGAGTCTACCTACTTGGGGAAGAACCACACCTTTGCCGGTTATTCAACCGTGAAGCAGTAGTGTGCAAACATTACCTACTGTGCTCCGTTGAAATGCAATGTTTCCAGCGAAATGTCAGTGCAAGAGATTCAACATTATCAGGGTGATGAGAGCAGTGCATTGCCATGCAGGGTTGTGAAGAATAAAAGCAGGTTAAAATTCTGAATGGCACTGAACTGTTATGGGCAAGAGTGACGCTTAACATCAAGTGAACGATATACTCGTCTCTTTACTGATTGTCATTTAGATTGTCATTTTATATTTCATATGACTATAGAACCGATATTATTTCATCAGTGAGAATTTTCAGTACTTTTTCACCGGTATTGGATATTTGAGTTAAATAGATAATATACTCTATATTGAACACCTTAAAATAAACCAATCAATACACAGGTTAGAATAGTATAACAATAGGCGGTATTATCGCTCAAAGCGAACTTTTCCAGACTTTGAATGGAGATCATGGCAGAATAATGTAATATTTAAGAGTAAGAAGCGTATAACTCTTTATTTAGATATTATAGAACACGATTCGGATTTAAAATGTTTGATGCACGCAACTCCTATAAAACAGGCCTAGCACCTATTAGAAGTAGGTCACAATAATTACTTAATTGATTGGTTAATGATAAAACTTATTATAGTGTATGGACTAGCTAACAGAATTTTTTTTTTACTTTTTAATATGTGTTGTACTTTATCTTATGAAATTTCAACAATAATACTTTATGTTATGACATTACAACAATAATTTCATTTTTATTATATAAAATAATATTTTAATTTGTTATCATTACCTACCTACAGAGTGAATTGCATACCTCATTGATTAAAAATGGTTTTCGACTATTAATACTTTTCCATCTGTATATTTTCTTGTGCACATATGAGCACATAATAAATTAATTTAAATTTGAATCTGAACCATAATTGACACCATATGACTGGCCGGTTGGCGCCGTTGACCGCTGAGCCGCGGGTTAAATTAAATCCTCAGACAGGTCGAACATTTGTGTGCTAAACATTTCTGTTAGACCTGTGTCTGGGTGTGTATATAAGTAAGTATATCAGCCTGACCTGATCTACTATTTGGATCCCACCATCTAGACTAGACAACACAAAGGTGCTGAAGGGTTTCGAAAGGCGATTATATATCTTATCTTTTGAAACTAGGACGATTGGCAGCCCTATCCGCGCTCCACTTAACGCGTTAATTAATTAAGGAGAGCGACAGAACCGGCGTAAATAACCCAACGCCGCATTAATAACGTGATTTAATTATACAAGAGTTCTGAGAAAATTCGCATTTGTTCAAGAAATATAGATATAGAAAATTTAGATAGCTTCTTAGATTCTGTCGGTCTATCTTTTTAGAGGTTGAAATTTTCACATATTATATTGTAAAGTTGGGATTTACGAGTAAATAACAAAATCTGCAATGATTTAAATTGACATGTTTTATTAGGTTACGGAATAAGCACGAAGCTCACCTGGTGATAAGCGGTAACCTGCCTACAATATTTTATGAATACCGCGGTATTCAAAAATATGCTTAGAGTTGAGTAATTTTCGATAATATTTATAAGAGACCTCCTCTGATAAAATGCCGTCTTAAACTATACTGGGGCCCGTGGGCACATAAGAACTTGGGGCCCTTTTGAAAGTAAAGAATGTTGGATATATACTAACATTTTTCTACAACGATACTAGTCTTGATTTTAAGAGTCAATTTTTGTTTATTGTTTAACTCGTTTATTTTCAATTCCACACGAAAAATAAAAGTTATTTAAAATTAAATTTCCAACAATGTGGGTTCTTATCAATTTTCTTCTAGGATCGTTTTTTATTTATATTCAAAGAAGGGGGCGCATTTTGTTTAGATGTTACTAAATTAAATACTAAACAACTTTGTACCTATATACCTAATAATCAAACGAAAATTCGACCCTTTTGAGTGTAAATCGAAAAATCTCGATCCTAGGAATAATGTATGAGAATTAAATGTGATTCTAAACAACTTTTATTATAACTATTTTTCGTGTGAAAAATAAAATAATCGAGTTCTCGATACACAAAAAATTACCCTTAAAAATCAAGATGGCGGATGACACAACGCATCGAGTAGGTACCACGCAAAACAAAATTTAGACTGGTGTCAAATTTAGAATTTAGGTGGTGGTGTGTGATGTCATGTCATATTGTATATATATATATATTATATATATCATATTCATGTCATCAGTCCCCAACGAATACCGAGGAACAATTTTATGGCTACTCAATTTTTTCCGGGTCATACCTATCCTAATTTATTTTTATTGTTCGTTATTTTATTTAGGGTCTGATTCGTCTATCTAAGGATTAACATCTGTAACTACTCTAATAATAAAGACGAAAGATTTGATTGTTTGTAATGTATTAACGCAAAACTACATAACCGGTTCAAAAATCACCTATTTTGCTAAATTAGAAAAAGCAAATGTACAGAAGTACGAGGTCAAATAAGATAAAAAATGTATGGGTCGGGTCTTGAATCGAGTCGCCTGAATTTGAGGATTCTGCTACTGTGGAATGGTCAAGGGGCTTTGTCTTGACCCTCCCAATTCGATTTTGGCTGCCGGAGTTACGCGAAAGTATTTTAAATTAATATTTAAAGTTTCTGTAATTTCACACGAAAAACATGCGGATGCGTGAAACGGAACGCAATATCAGGAAATATTGCATAAATTTGAACGTCTGCTATGTTTATGTTCGTGAAACGAAACGTTTTGATCGCTATTTTTGAGGTTTGTGGTGTTTGACGTATGTGACGTTGATTTGACAAGGTTTTTTAAAAAAGACAATTATAATAATCCGTGTGATTTTAGTGATGCTATAGTTGAATATTTGTGGAGGCGAGATCTATTCAAGCAGAAAAAAGATCCCTTTGTCGAGTTGATCAATGTAATTAACTATGTTTACAAAATAAAATAAGTACTCCTACATAGTTTTGTGAAAATTATTTTCCTCCCTTACCCACCCAGAGACCAACTCAGACCGGTTAGGTTGAAAGTAGTCAGAAAACCGACACAAGGCACCCCGACTCCACCTATTCCTGTGGCTACTACCCCTAGAGTGTTTATAAATAATGCGGGAGCCAGAAGCTCAAGGGAGGTCCTGAACGTACGTCCGGCGACCTCCGTAGCGAAACGAAGCCCGAGTGTGGCGAAGCAACGTTCAGGGGCGACCGCTAGAGCTTCTGGCGGGAGCCCACCCGGAGTCCAAGTCAGACCGGTTAGGTCGAAATTAGTGACAAATCCAACTCTGACCCCCCCTCTCCCCCCCCCCCCCCTAAATTTAGGTGTAAAAGTGTTAGTAGAGTAGACAAAATTATCTTTGATATTAAATTTAAAAAAAAACTACGCGGTTCCGGCAGGGGGAAATGGTAGGGGGGGGGTTCCCTGCCCCCAACCCCCCCTCCTACCCACTCCCCCTCCCCCAAAGTTAAGTGTAAAAGTGTTTAAATAGAGTAGAAAAATTGATCTTTGATATTAAATTAAAAAAAAACTACGCGATTCCGGCAGGGAAAAATGGTGGGGGGGTTTCCCCTCCCTCCCCCCCCCACCCTGCTCCCCCCTCCCCCCCCCCTAAATTCAAGCGACTCGATTCAAGACCTTACCCAAATGTATTTACACACTTCATTTTAACCGTAGACAGAGAGTTCCTCCGTCTACGATTTTAACATAATGCTTGAACAAAATCGTACGTTCTAGTTTGTGTAATAGCGCAATCTGTCGTGGAGTAGTCAAACTATTTTAAGATGAATCAATAAGTACCTATCTAAAGCTGGCGAGGAGAGAACCCGTTTGATTAATCCCGGTGATTACCGGAAGGACAAATCTAAATTATTGTAAAATTTTATTTTATTGAAATTAATATTACATTAGTGTAAAAGTCATATACATGAGGTGCTTTAACGGTTGGTGCTAAGAGGCGCTTTATATTTAAGCGGGCCGGCACATTCGCATCGGCAGTATTTGTTGAACGGCAAAGCCGGTCCGAAGCAATTACTACTATGTTGTATTTTATTTGATTATTGCCGATCGGGTAATCCGTTCTTTAAGTAGCTTTAATTTAGCAGGGAAAATTCCATTTAATATGCATAGGTTAATGATATAACTAAGAACTGGATAAATAATAGTAGATACCTTTTTTTAAAACCTTAGTACAAAGTACATCATAACGTACTCGTATTGGTACTTTTCAATGCCTGTATGATTCTATTAATGTCAAAAGGATTTGTCGGACACATGAACATTGATTTTGAATAACTGTAAACTAATGCTTGTAAATAAAATAATAAATAAATGTTAAAAAGAATTCATATTTAAATTAATATTCATTTTAGAATTTATTTGGTCTATGAAGAAATTATTAATGAAGAAATGATTGCGCAATGTCAATAGGATCGCTGATCATTTTGCCATTAATCTTTATTTGCTTTATATTAGCTCTAGGTATAATGTTCTTATTATTATTAATAATAACTGACCACGTTGCTTTAGATTTAGTTTTGCGACTTTTGTGTCAGTTTGATTATTCGACAGAGGCGAGCAGAGTATGTTTTGAAATTATTTTTAGTCTCTTCGTTACGATGTTTGCGGTAAAGCCACAAAAGGTCACGTTTGCGCCTGGAACATATCCTGATACCTTTACTTATCCATTTGGGTTTCATAAGTGTAATAATTCTGAGTCGTATAATGGGAAAACACAATTCGTAAAGTAAAGTGAATAAATAGATCATGGAAGCGTTCGAATGCTTTGTTAGGATCGTCTATATCATATATTTCTTGAAATAATAAGGATGCCAAGTAATTTATAAATGTTCTCTCCATTCATGTTTTCTCCACTATATTCTCTTTTTTCCGTGTACCAGCACACAAAGAACAATATTCCTTAATCGGTAAGAATAACAGTTGTGACGCTTATTGGTCTGTCGGTTCATTAAACGCAAAGGTTGTGGCTCAGTACTATTTCTAAAAACGTTTTTCGTATTTAGATATTTTGAGTAAATTGATATTAAAATCTCCGCATACTTTCTTTTTTCTGTAACAAAACTTATGTAGTATCGAACTAAATGTACCAAAAAATGCCTCCGATCTGTAGGCCTTGGTGGCCTGTATACACAAATCACAAACATTAAATTCTAAGAGCTCAACTGCACAGCACTCGACAACTCTTGAAATATTTACTTTACTGATAGTTTGTACCTGACTAATTATGTACCAGTGTGCCCCCACGACGATTTTTTCGCATATAACTAACTCAATGGGTTGGTAATTCACAATATTTAAAAGACAGACATCGTGATTAAACATGTTATGCTCAGTGATACTAATTACATGAACTGGAATTCCCTCATTGACAAGACCATCAAGAGTAACAGCAAGTATGTTTGACTTTGTTATGAGGCCGTTGATATTTTGATGAAAATATGAACATATTTATGTACGAAAAAGATGAGGAGAAGAATGATATGATATAATGTAGGTACGTGTAACGACTCAGAGTTATATTAAGTCTGCGTTGATTGGTCTGGACACCATATCTAGGCAAGTATTGATTTTAGAATGTGTTTTGCGTATATTCTTGATACCTGTGTTTATAAGCAATACTTAGCATTTCTTGTAGTAAAAACTGGAATGCGCGTAGGGCAAAAGAAGTGCGACTAGACCTGTAATAACTCATATCAAGAAACGTTGCATATAAAAAGCGTGAACATACAAAATTTAATTGAATTGTATAATGGTTGCTCATTTAGTACAATTTATTACATGGAATCTTTGAAATTGTGACGCTAGTATTTTTGAATACTACTTAACTAACTTTCAAGATAGAATTATGACCCATATGGTAACTTGTCATTTGTCCCTCCCATCACTATTATGAAGTCATGCTTGGTGAGTTTTTTATAGTGACTTTCTCTGAATCTAGTACATGATGCAGTGTAGCACCGGGCTTCCAAAAGCAGGTGACTTGATATCTATTACCGGAACGTCTGAAGCGTACTTTGTATCATACGTCCTTGCTCGTCCGCAAGTACAATTATTTTATGTGTTGGTGGCTTCATTGGTGATGAAGAGTTTGTAGTGGGCCTTGAGAGCAGTGGACGTGGATTGCTGTAGGTTTTCCGTAAACTAGCGGTAAAATTAGTAGAAGCTGAAGAACATGTTTACAGAGTAGTAGGAAGATTGTTTTCTTTAGGGACAATCAGTGTTGTTAATGGCGGTGAATTATGTAAAATTGGTGGGCTCATTCTCTTCTTTTCCCTCTCGGATGATGAAGAGCTTTCTTGTACTATCTCTTTTGATTTAATTCATCTTGACTATAATGTGGGCAATGGGCATATGGATGTTACAACTGGGCCTAAGCTAATAATGAAGTAATCTTTGATTCAGGCGCTACTTTGCGGAAATCCATTATCAAAAACGATATAAAAAAATATATTTAGTGACGCTTCCACTGAAAACAATGCTTATCGCCGAGTTGCAGTGTGCACCACCCTCTCTCCCGCATAAACTGCAAATAGGAAGTATATAGAATAAGCAACACACAAAATAACCCAATCAACCAAAAATGATTCGACCCGTGTTTCGCCTCTACACGAGGCATCCTCAGGAGATGTTGACTCGCCGAGTGCTAGACTGATCAGTCTAGGAGATGTTGACTCGTGTAGAGGCGAAACACGTGTCGAATCATTTTTGGTTGATTGGGTTATTTTGTGTCGACTAATCTAATGCTAAAGCATTGTTTTCAGCGGAAGCGACACTAAATCAATAAAATAAAACAATATCCAACCATATGGAAGACATCGAGGGTAACACCCATACCTAAATCAGGTTCTAAGTCCAAGGTCGAAAATTACCGTCCTATAGCAATTTTATGTGCTTCGGCCAAAGTATACGAGACTGCTCTGCAGAGCTGTCTACTCCCGCAGTGCCAGCCCTACATAGCGGGTGCACAGCATGGCTTCCTGCCGCGACGGTCCGTAGCTACCAACTTAGTAACGTTGGTTGATACCATTTCCTGCGAAATGGACTGTGGAAATCAGATAGACGTTATATACCTTGATTTCCAAAAAGCTTTCGACAGAGTTGACAATGACATACTGCTCCTAAAGCTGGGCACAATGGGTTTCACTTCAAGACTCTTAAGACTGTTCGTTAGGTATTTATCAGATAGGCAGCAGTATGTTAAGTACGGCGCACATGTATCCGAGTGTTATCCTACGTACTCAGGGATCAGTCAAGGGTCATATCTGGGACCTTTTCTGTTTGTGCTCCTGATGATCGACCTTCCCGGTGTAGTACGTGAGTCAACCGTGCTGATTTTTGCAGATGACGTCAAACTAATAAAGTCGTGTAAAACGCATTCCGATCACGACGCGCTGCAGCGTGACGTGGATGCGGTCTATGCATGGAGTATAGCCAATCAGCTACATTTCAACCCCTACGAAATGCGAGATGATGAAGTTCACTCGTGGCCGCAGTCCACGGAAATGCCAGTACCTAGTGGGGGATGTGCCGGTGTCACACGTGCAGCGCGTGCGTGACCTCGGAGTATAGTTTGACCCCGAGCTGACATTCCATGAGCACGTCGATCATCTCACTGACGCGGCACACTGCAGGTTAGGTTTCGTGCTACGGAACGCTGCACCGCTCTCCACAGCGGTGATGCGAATACTTTACGCAGCATTAGTCCGAAGTATTCTTGAGACGAATGCGGTAGTCTCGAGTCCGTATGAGGATAAATATATACTCAAACTGGAGCGAATCCAAAAGAAGTTTTTACGTAACCTCTATAAGAAAACCTATTATTACTACCCTTACATGTATCCCACTCTCTTTATACAGGGACGATTGGGTTATGAAACGTTAGAGATTAGAAGGCCCCTCTCATTGACCAAATTTACACTTGGACTAATATCTAATAAAATAGACAGCGTAGCTCTCGTCGAGGTCTTTTTAAGAGTGCATGTACCCAAAGCACAAACGATATCTCGGTTCGAAATCCGATTATACGAATCCAAAGTCTTTCAGGCCGATCAGCTTGAGCTCATTCTTATTAAAAACCTTGGAAAGGCTTTGTGACAAATACATAAGAAGTGGGCCACTAGCACAAGATCCTATCCACAAAAATCAACACGCCTACCAATCAGGCAAATCTACAGAAACTGCTCTCCACCATGTAGTGAAAAAGATTGAATCAGCTTTGGAGAATAAACAGTCATGTTTAGCCACTTTTATTGACATTGAAGGGGCATTTGATAAAACCACTTTCTCCAGTATAGAGACTGGGCTAAGAGACAAATGCGTAGATGACAGAGTGAACAAGTTTGTGACTAACATGCTATCTAATAGAGTCGCAAGCATTGAAAATTCTAGCATCTCACGTTGTCGAGTTACGAGAGGCTGTCCACAGGGAGGGGTTTTATCACCTCTGTTATGGGTAGTTGTAGTTAACGAACTCGTAGAATTATTAAACAAAGATGGGATAGTCGCTATCGGCTACGCTGATGATTTGGCTATAATGGTATCGGGACTCTTCGAGGCGACTCTCTGCGAAAAAATGCAGATGGCACTTCGAATTGTTGAGGAGTGGTGTCATAGCCACAACTTATCGGTAAATCCTAATAAAACAGATATGATACTGTTCACACGTAAAACAAAGTTATCCAAACTTAAACTTCCTACGTTATTTGGTAAAGAAATGACGCTCAGTAAAGATGTTAAGTATTTGGGTATTTGGCTGGATAGTAAACTTTTGTGGGGATAACATCTCGAACATATTACCAGAAAAGCTACAAATATTCTCATGCAGAGCACTAGAGCAGTAGGAAAAGACTGGGGACTAAAGCCGAAGCTATGCCGCTGGCTATACACGGTTAAAGTAAGGCCAGTCCTCACCTACGGATGCGTAGTGTGGTGGCCACGAACGAATCTGGTAACCACAATAGCTAAACTACAGCAAACCCAAAGATTGGCTTGCTCTCTTATTAGTGGATGCACGAAAACTACACCGTCGGCAGCCCTAGACGTAATATTAGGCTTAACGCCTTTGCATCTTCATATACAGCAAGAAGCAATGGCAGCAGCGCTAAGGATATCTACGGGCCAGTGGAACGGCACAGGACCGATTACAAACCATAGTAGAATACTTCAAAAGGCGACAAAAATCATCCCAGAATCTATACACGGCAATGATAAGATAGTCAGCACGTATCTTGACAAGAAAAGGTATGAGCTGGTTACTGAGAAAACTGCTCTGGATGATTTATCGCCGACATACAACATGTACACAGACGGGGCAAAAAACAAAACGGGAACAGGTTGCGGGTATTTTTCGCCGGAACTTGGTATCTCAAATTCAAAGGCCTTGAATAAGACCACATCACCGACACAAGCAGAGGCTATGTGCCTACTGTTAGCAGCAAAAGACATTTCAAACAAAAACGAGATGGCCACCACAGTCTCTGAAGAAAGGGAACTACTAGCATTTATAACGGATAGCGCGGCGGTCATCTATGCACTTAGAAGGCCGGTAACCAGGTCAAGAGTGATAGCCGAGTGTCATGAGGTTCTCCAAAACTTATCAAAGAAATATAGAATCGTTAGTCCATGCTACTACGATTGTCCTTTAGGACATGGCTCATGCCCGGGGAACACAAAAGCAGATATCCTCGCTAAAAATGCAACCAAGCAACAGATAAGTGGAGACTTAAACGACCTCTGCAAGCCCTTAGCGGTGGAAGTACGGAACTTACTTTGTCGCTACACTGAAGTAGAACAACAGACTATGTGGGAAAAAAAAAAGACTGCAAACAAGCAAGATCTATGTTTCCAACCTTGAACAGGAACACAACAAACAATCTGCTGAAACTGCAGTGAGAAGACCTGCGACTTTTAGTAGGCCTTATCACAGGCCACTGCAACCTAAATTATCACCTTCACAAAACTGGTGCAACGGACAGTCCACTGTGCAGAGGATGTTTACAGGAAGACGAGACCGTGAGGCACGTGCTGCTGGAGTGCACGGCTACGGAAAATATACGGAACACAACCAGACTATTTGAAGATCAGTATAGTTCTAGATTAACATCGGTTAACATACCACCAGCATCACTGGAGCAGTTGTGCCAGCGACCCAGGGCCATACTCCGTTATATGAAGGAGTTGGGATGGCTTGGGTAGAGGCTGGCGGAGGAAATGCACAATACACCCCAAGCGGGACCTCAGTGCAGGACTTATCGCCCCCACTATGAACAAGAACAAGAACAAGATATCTCGGTTGCGAGCGCGCACGGTCGCGCCGTGTGTACTTGCGAGTGCGTCGGGGCGCACGGTACAACGCCGCCAGAGCCCGGCGCACGGTGGTCCGCCGCGGCGGAGCGAGCGCGCTCCCTGCTTGGAAGCGTGCTGACTGCGCATTCACACTGCGATCTGTTTGCGAGCGGGACACCACATCTGATGCACGTATGCCAGAGGATGTATGAGTAGAAAATCTAGTGTACAATCATAGGACTTGGTCTATTTAGGATAGATATTTTTAATATTGACAACATTGACATTAAGTTATGACATTATGTTATTGGATTGCTTATTTATTAATAATTTATTTAATATTAATTCATTAATTCATATTTTATTGAAGTTGTAATTCAATGAACGATTTACAATGACAAATGCATGTAATCTATGACAGAATTTTGTAACGCCTTGGTCTGAATACTGTAATGATATTTTTTTATTAAATAACAATTATTATTATTATTATAAATATTTCTTCTAATATCGTTTTTAGTAATAAAGTCACGGACAGTAAATTACAGCCGTTTATGTGTGATTTGACAAACAAAGAAAACTAAAATAAATAGCCAAGTTTACAAGATTTCCTAAACCTGATCATACGTTCTACTCTGTATAGACAAATGTTATAATTTACTAGTCATATAATAATGGTCACGTAGGTTATTTGACAATGACCCATATCATTTTTGTGTTATTTTATCCTTTTTATTAGTTTTCATACTTTATTAATTATTATCAATTTGTTATGACATTCTTCGATCCATAATTAAATTAATTGATTCATATTAATAAACGATGAGGGAACGATTTATTTTTATTTTAAGTATTATAGAAATCAAAATAATGTAAATACCCGTTGACTTGTAACTTGGAACTAATGCGACTAAATTATTAGTAAATTGGCTCTTTACAAACACGTGCGATCCAATTGCGATCACAGTGCACAATTAATACTCAATACTCAATACTCAATATTTTATTGCAGACATATGTGGGTACATGGAGTTCTTAAAGTTACATGCATTAGTGTGTATATTTCAATACAATAATTCGCGCATTACATCTTTGATGTGCCAAAAAATACCGCCACCTGCCAAAAAGCTGTCACTTTTGATTTGCATAATTGCAGTAATTTTACTTTTAACTTTTAAAATGTTCCATTTTATTGCATTGGTACCTCTATCTACAATGTTAATTAGTTTGATTCACTATAAATAGTTAATTCAATCTATTCCTGTTTATTATTTTGTCTCCTAAAGTATTCTCGCTGCTGAAGTGAAAAGTTATGTATGTAATTACGCTTTAAAACCGGCTAGGAGTCGCGTAATATTTACCGGAAATATTCTCCGACCAGACCGTGCAAAAAGTAAAATTTTTGACCCACGTCCGGAGCATGGTTGTCTGTGATCGTTTTTTGACAGCTATGTATTTGATAGCATAATCAAGCTATTTTAGGTTTTATGAACAGTTGAGCGTTCGAATAGGGCGTGGGTAAAAGTGGCAAAAGTGGCAAAATTAACGCTTTTAAACTTTACTAACGCTTTAACAAAAGAGCCATCAATGACAACGTCACAAATGCCCTAACAGCAAAACGAACGCACCTATAGTGCGGAAATCTGTGGGTAAAAAAATCGCTCATGTCTCTTATTGTTCAGCGTTCGGAAAGCTAAAAAAGAGGTATTTTTGCTACAAAAAAGTCTAATTTTTGACCCACGTCCGGAGCATAGTTGTTTGTGATCGTTTTTTGACAGCTATGTATTTGACAGCATAATCATGCGAGTTTGGGTCTTATGCTTAATTGAGCTTTCGAATAGGGTGTGGGCAAAACTGAAAAAAAACAATGTATTTGAACTTTTACGAACGCTTCAACAAAAGAGCCATCAATGACAACGCCACCAATGCCCTAAAGTACTCTACACACCATGCAATTTCGAATGCAACATGTTGTAGCAATCTGCTGTGATCCAGCAAATTGTATCGTATGTAGGCGTGTTGTGAATCCCTTCCAACATGTTGGACGTCGTATCGTACGTCCTAGCATCC
Source organism: Selenia dentaria (assembly GCA_917880725.1). Taxonomy (NCBI): domain Eukaryota; kingdom Metazoa; phylum Arthropoda; class Insecta; order Lepidoptera; family Geometridae; genus Selenia; species Selenia dentaria. The sequence goes on along the minus strand of OU862901.1, from coordinate 5,219,629 downwards.
AGCAGATTGTTACAGCAAATTGTAAGCCGCGTTGTAACGTGAGTAGTGCGGTTGCATGCAATCTGGGCTCAGCCGCGATCGTGCCGCCGCCCGTGGCTATCGTCGCTGTGAACTTTATTAAATGAAATATGTAAATGGATGCAAAGAATTATACTACAGAAAAACTATTAATTTTATTAATAGTTTTTCTGTTAATTAGTATTACTATTAATAAGAATTTCAGAAATCTATTAATGACTTGCCACATTTGTGAATTAATATAATAGTTATGGCGTATTTTTACTTTTCTTAGCAGCTGATGTTTTTTTCTTTGTGAAAATCATTAACACACCATTGTTCCTTCCAATCCAAATTTCTCTAGACTAGAAATAATGATTTGCTCTATTAAATAACATAATAATAGGTATTATTAGGTATTATATGTTGTAGTATTGCTGTGCATCTAGTAATGTTCAAAGTTAAAATTAATGTTTGTCTCTCAGTCTCGGTAGGTATAGTTCAGCGAACTCAGCGAAGGTAATTGCAAGACCCGTTTTTAATATTTGGACAGCATTTGAGCCATTTTCATTCACGTGTGCACACTGTGGCGATCCAACGCGGAATGAAATAATTGTAATCGCCATTCGCCGCTGCAACGTGTGTATAGAGTTCGTACAACCGTGACTACAGCAGATTGCTATAGCATATTGCGTTCGGGGTTGCATCGTATGTAGACACTTTAAAGCTAAACGAACGCACCTGTGTTGTGTTGTGTACGTAGGTAAGGTATTCGTGTTGTTTTGTTGTGTATTTTTTATTAGTGTTTGTGAGTTGTGTCGTTGGTGAGCATCCGTGGGTGAGAAAGTGAACTTGCTAACTTATTTACATTCGACAGAAATTGGATTCTCCATGTGATAATTTACCGTTATTTTATTGTAATGAAGTAGGTATGTGGGAAAACGTGCCAATATAATTATCATAGAACTCTAGAAGTCCGTTACGATGCACTTCCGATGCTATTCATTGCAAATTAAAAGTATTGTGGTTGTGAACATACAGGCTGACATCGAAATAATCAAAAATCGTGTTACTTGTTACGTGGAAACCGTAACTCAGGTAAAAAGTACATGATAGATCAAGACTGAAGAATCAAACCCGAAATGACTCATACGTGGTCACTGGCTGGTTGGTTATTGTTTTGTTTTTATGGAATACCACGCCGATGAGTAAATTCGAAAGGATGATAGAAAAGAAACCAGTGTTTTTGTAGTGCATTCTTAAATTGAAATGATATAACGTTATTATATTAGCGTAGTGCGGGAAGTTAATGACAAAAGAAGAACTGGAAAGTGATGTGATTTTTAACTTGATTAGTTTACCATGGCTCAGAGTTCAGTGGACTCAGATAGGTTATCATCAGCTGGTATATCCACACATAGCTCAGGAACTGCGGGCACTGTAGGAGGATCTGTTGTTGGTGTGAGAGATCCAGAACGAAAGAGAGAGGATGAAGATGAATATAATTTAGGACCCTTGCCTCCAATGTGGGAGAAGGCCTACACACCTTCTGGAGAAGTTTACTTCATTGAGTAAGTTGATCAACATTACATCATACATTTTATAATAGTCTAAATAACATCAGTTTTATATCTGCTTAAGAAAAGACCTGGTAGAGAAGTCCCTTATGCATCTGTTTACATTTTTTTCTTTCATGTTTTTTGTTCGTATATTTAGAGTCTTACAATAATTATGTCAGCCCCAAAGATTATACATACAGGGCCATTCCCATGAACTATTGCATCCATTTATCTTTAGCATATCATGTTCTTAAACTGCTTGTAAGTGCAATGATAGAGAAATCTACCTGCACCAGATTTTAGCTCATAAAAGATACTCTGGAGTAGGCCCACTTCACCCTGGTCATGATTCGGCAACTTGAATATATTCACTGCGGTCCCAATTGGCCATAATCGATATTAGCGCGATAAAAGTCGGTCCCTTTCACCGTGAGCGTGATTACGATGGCCCACGCTACGTCATCGATGACGTCTTAACTGCCGCCATATTGACGATTACATGAACCATGCTCTACACCATAATCGTCGTGAGCGTTCTGTCAAAAGTGACAGGTGTTTGTTTATTTCTACAATGTCTTTACTGGTGTCCCTTCTTTTTGATGTAAAAGTTGTAAAAGTCGGTCCATCCATTCCATTATTTCTTTTTAATCCACACACCACATAGTTAACCTTCACACCATGCACGATATTTTAATGAATTTGTTTTTCGCGCGCAAATGGTTCGTTATTGCTACAACTCTGGTCCGAATTAACAACACGCTTACAGGGCCACGAGCTGTCAAAATCGCGATATTTGTCTCGGACCAGCTTTGGTAGACGATAGCACTGTGAGCAAAATTATCGCAAAACGGACCACGGCAATTATGTCTGTCTTTGACTACACTACATTAAAAAATTAAACATCTTCAAACACTCCTTATTAAATATGTACACTTGGGTGCCATTTGATGTTACCTCTCAAGCCAACCTAGTTATCTACCTCTTCATCATCACACTTGCCAAAATGTGCTGGAAGCCATAGCAATCCTAGACTCTTCCCCCCTGATGTCAATGCAGAGACTTTTTAATATGGTATAAGCTACCAATGCATCTGTATATAAAAAACCAGCATTCGTTTTTGGGTTTGAGTGAATATAATGATTGTTGATATTCAACAGACTATTTAATATTTACAAATTACCCTTCACCTACTGTAATTAATTCAAACAAAAGATTTCATTTATAAAATGATAAATCTGTAGGGAAAGGGCCTAAGATTGCAAAGAGTTGGTATTGATTCAGTATTTGGTTGAGCCAGAAAAGGAGAATGTACACAACTCACATTCCATAAGATGAATACAGGTTAATTTTATAGACCCTTCTCTATAATTAACCATTTTGTACTCTGTCTTATATCAAGTAGTTTGTTCTGTTGCATTGCTGTAAATAAAGTGGACACAATCTACTCTAAAGGAGAGCAGAAAAGATGCATAGGATGTACTCTCAAATGAACCTGCAAAATAGTCTAAATATTAAGAAACTTCGTCAATATCTAATGTTTTGTTATTTTATCTATTTTAGTAACTATCTAGATATATATAACATAATCGATGAGTTAAAATGATATTGCCATTTATTGATTGTTCACAATAATACAATGTCCATAGTAATGAGTAGCAAATTAAGATCATGTACCTGTCTTTAATTCTTGAGTGATGGAATGTGGCTCATAAGCCTGTTTCAATCTTGTTTGTTTATAAAGTACAAGCTATTTTTAGATCAAATGCACCTGCTTTCATGCAAGGAGGTTGATGCACATGATATAAATAGGTATCAACATCAATTACCAAGCTCTAAAAAAGTTTAACAAGAGTTACTTCATTTACTATTCAAGATGCAGCGAAGCCTATTATCTATTGTTATCAATTGATCATTATTTAACTGTAGAACTTCATAAGAGAATTGATAATTATAAACTTATGAATGTGAACAATGCTACATAATGGTTAGGGTTGACAGCTGTTCAAAAAATCACTGTTTGTGGACTAATATATAATGTGCTAATCTATTAAAAACTACTGTCCAGGACACAAAGTCACTCACTGTACTCACTGTATTAAATCAAAAACTTTAAGCATCCGGCCACAGAAAGTTACTTCACCAATCATCTTTTAATCTGACCGCATCAGGTTTACGCTATAACAAAAGATTTATGAATGTACCAGGGGCTTGCTGATTCGGACGGGTTAAATCAATAGTAATATTCCAGGTAATAATATAACCTGCGTTTGGATAGTTTCAAGTTAGCAAAATAATTATAATATAACACCTCAAATGCTAAAAATGTACACAAGGGCGTTTGAATTCATAATCTGTGGGTGAAATAGTCAATATAGGCTGTTTTGCTTTGTGTTCGTAAGGCTTGAAAATGCTAATTCATTTTCAACCCACATCTCAGGCATGAGGTACCATAACTTGATTGAAACTTTCGTAAGTACTATACATTTTAATGTTATCTGACGGTTTAACTTACGCGGTAGGTATAATCGAATATCTCGACCGGCTGCGTTCGCTCTAGTACTAGCGCCGGGTGAGCACATACTCCATGAAGAAGTGGCCTAAACGGTCACGAAACCGGTCGAGATATTTGACTATACCTACCGCGTAAGTTAAGCCATCAAATAGCATTAAAATGAGGTACCATTATCGAATGATGTGATTAGGATGTAAGCCAAAGTTGCAAAATACGACATTTTACTTTTCAAATGCTTTACACACATACACATTAATCACTAACAATGCCATCACAGCAATTCCGACTCAACTGTTGTAAATAGCTAATATTTTTCCTATGCATCAGGAAGTTAAGAATGTTATAGTAAAAGTTTGTAGACAACTATTATTTTAATGTACTTATTTATATTTATTGCTAACAACTGTTACCTACATTGTTTATTTATAGTAAACTAATAAAACCACTACAATAACAGTGTAGTTGGTGGACATTACAATATTTGGATTGGATCAGCATCATGCTGCTTGCCTATAATCAAATAAATAAATTATTTTCCAGCAATAACACAGGGACATCACATTGGCTAGATCCACGCTTAGCAAGGGTCCGCAAACATTCACTCGGGGAATGTGGCGAGGATGAGCTACCATATGGATGGGAACGAGTCACAGATGAGAGATATGGTTCTTACTACGTGGATCATATAAACAGGCGGACGCAGTATGAAAACCCAGTGTTGCAAGCAAGGAGGATGAGAGGTAACAATTCTAAAGTATTATTGTATTTAATTATATTTCCAGTACATAAAATACGTCCAATAAGTTCCTACTTAAATACTTTTAGACACTTAGTGACATGAAGCCTGGTGACCCAGCTCTCATTCATAAACATTTTGGTTTCTGTGTAAAAACATAGTAAAACTACATTCTAGGGTTGCCTTAGTGAAATGGTCCAGTGCAGGCTGTTACAGAAAGGGATTTCTAGAATAACAAGTCATACAATGAAGCTTTTATCCAGTTTTAGAGCGGAAAAGTACTCATCCTCGGATGGGATTTGAATCCGTGTTTTCCGACAATTTGTATCAGATGCTATGGCGAAAGACGAGAAAAGAATTGTCTCGGTGGCTTAGTGGTTATGACCACTAGGCCACAATTCGTCTAAGCTTTATGTCTAGTTGATTTCAACAACCATTTGCGGAATGGCTTTTGGTATTTAGTTGTGGGTATTTGGCTAATTGGTTGCACTATGCAGCTGTTAATGCTATAAACATCATATAACACAAATATCTAATATTGGATTGTTTTCTCTGAAACTTAATTAGAATTAGTGGCCAATAAATTACATAATTATGGCCTGCATGGAGTTATCAATACCATTGAACATCAGCATCATGCCTATTAATTTAATCATAATTCACCAGTAGCTAAAGTTATTTGTCCTCGATATTAGCAAAATACTTCTTGTATTATAAATTACAGTAATATGTAATACCATGTCAGATACCCATAAGGAAGTTAAAATACCATTCTAACAGTAATAAAGTTCATTATATAACATATTGCATACTCCCCTACTATACAGCTAAACAGACAAAGTGAATACTTTATGAAATAAAATCAATTAAGTGTTACAAGACATGCATTCATTTGGGCATGCAAACAGGTAATAAATCCGCTTTAAAACAATTTAGAGTATTTTTATGCATTGATCAATTCCTTGTTTCTTCATGCACTCGCTGTAAAATGTACTATTATTTATATATTTTAAACATTGGCCGATATAGTAAATAATTCATAAATTATAAAGTAATTTCATTACCTCTTAAGAAGTTGCTTCTTATAGGAGGTCCCCCGTGTAAATAAGGCAGTTTTAGGAATTTACTAAAGACCTACCTACCCTTTATAAGAATTAACAAATACAAAGCAAAAAATTTGGTATAAAGATAGATATGGCATTGGAGAAGATAATAAGCTACTCGAAATACTAATCCTAAATACACTACCACCTTAACTGTATCATCACTGACAATCAAGTTAAATCAACAAGACAATAAAGCTCAAGCATGACGTAGGAGTCAAACCTGCGAACCATCTACAAATTTAATGATGTCATAGATTCTACATCATATAATTACATTATTTAAAAGTGTTTCTCAAATTCATTGTATGCGTAAGCATGCAAACACCTGGAAGTAACTAAGCTTTGCAACACACTGTGGCCTATAGTACGGTAAGCATGCACACGCCACAACAAAACTTATTTAATGCTAATCCCACAAGTGTTTGAACCTGGAACTGTGAGTGTATAGGTGCATCTATGGTAGTTTTTTTTTTACTATTTGCGGTCGAGACGGGTAAGTCGCTTGCTTAAAGGTAAACACCACTCCCATGCCAGTTGCAGTGTTACCCAGAGCTCAAAAGTTTAGTAGATATCAAATGTCCAGGTCTGTGTAATTGTCCTCGGATTTTGGAAAAGATTCGATTAGCCCAATTACTCTACGGTATACTTGCTGCTCTTCAGGCTAGCCACTTTAAACCAATTATTCTTTCATTATTGTATCTTTCAGCGGAAAAGATAGCAGCCGAGAATGGCAACGCCAGCCAGCCCAACGGCCCGCCCCCTGCTGGCGAGCTAAGGGGGGACCGGTTCACTCTCAACCTCACTAAAGGCACTCAGGTTTGTGTATTATATGTACTTGGGTTCCCTATTTTTATGCATACAATTTTTTGTCATAATTTAACAACATACATTCACTTATCCTAACAATAATTACGCACAATTTCATTTGGCATAATTATTTTTAGCACAATTTTTTAAGCTTATGTACTTTAAGCATAATAATTGCTAAGCATACTATTCTAAAGCCTAAATTTACTTATGCATAATGAAATTTAAGTATAATAAGAGAAAATAAAATTTTGGATATTTTGTGGGTGTACTTCTGAATTTCGAAAAGTTCAATAATTATCAAGCATATGGCTAACGAACGCACGGAGCGTTCAGTCTGAAGTCACTATGAATGCTTTAATTTTAATTCTAAGTGGCTAGCAATGATGGGTATATTTAAGGGCGTTGCTGACTAGTGCGATAAATCGGCAATTTGATTAAATAAACCCCTATTATTAATTGATTTGATGTTCGTTTACAGGGTTTGGGGTTTACACTGATTGGCGCCGAAGGAATCCCAGAAGCGGAAGGCTATCTACAGATACGCAGCATCGTTCCTAACAGCCCGGCGTGGATCGATGGTAAACACAGATTATAAAGCACGTTACATCTTTGGGTCGATAAAAGGAACTCAATAAGTACCCATCAATTAAGAATGGGATGATACGTATCAGCTAATTTCGGCGGGAAAATCACTAACTTGTGGAATGATATACTTACCGTCCTTTGCACAGATGTCTTGGTGTTATTCACGCATTATTTCACTGAACAATAAGGAATATTTTTAATACCCTTTTTATTTTTTCGTGTGTACTGTGTGAAGGTTAACTATGTAGTGTGTGGATTAAAAAGAAATAATGGAATGGATGGACCGACTTTTACAACTGTTACATCAAAAACAAGGGACACCAGTAAAGACCTTGTAGAAATAAACAAACACCTGTCACTTTTGACAGAACGCTCACGACGATTATGGTGTATGGTGACGTCAATATGGCGGCAGTTAAGACGTCATCGATGACGTAGCGTGGGCCATCGTAATCACGCTCACGGTGAAAGGGACCGACTGTGATCGCGCTAATATCGATTATGGCTTAATTGGGACGGCACTGGTACTCGTCAACAACTTCGAGAACTGAGTTTCCAACTGATATTGGGGTAGGTACCACATGGGCATTAGACATAATTTTGGTCTTGTGCACCTCAAGTATTAATTAATAAATAAATTAAGACTTTGATGATAAACTACTTGCACATAACAGTTGTAATAACCCACGAGCTTTTTTATCTGTAAAGTTCATATTATAATCAAGGATCATCATATATAGGCTACGTTCCGGGAAGCGCCGAAATCACTCGCGGCGTTCGCACACCCATTCCATTAGAAGCCCGCGATCATCGTGAGCGAGCTCGATACGTCATCGATGACGTCACCGAAAACGCTCACAACGCTCGCAGATCGTAGGTGGGTTTTCGTGGTCGTTTGCGAGCTGTCACTGTCAAACATCAAATGTATAGGATTCTATCGATTTTTGACAGAAAAGTTGGCGCGCTTATCGAGACCGCGTAACTGTTCCACTTGGGTTGAACACTGCAAGCATTCATTCCAACCGGAACTCTAAACCGACACGCGACAGTTGTGAGCGTTGACGGTGCCATAGTATCATCCTTGGTATAATCGGCTGGCCCCTTGGTGCAGTTAGTAGCAACTATGCTTTCTGAGCCAATGGTCCCGGGCTCGTTGCTGTGAGATATCAGTCATCGGGTTGCCATAGTACAGGTTCTGCCTAGTGTGGGACCTGAACACCGCGTCTGGATGTTGCCACACATTATTATTATCATATACTATGATTTGATACGTTTTTCCGTTTACAGGAGCTCTAAGACCAGGCGATGTGGTGGTGGGTGTAGGAAATAGAGGTGTCCGCGGATTGTCACATGCTCAGGTTGCTCAGATCTTCCAGTCTATCACTCCTGGGACAGAAGTCACGTTGCATCTGGTCAGAGGTTAGTAGCATTTATTTACAAACTAGCTGCAGTTTTTAGTTAAACCCGCGTGGTGATGAATGATGATGATGAAAATCCTGTTTTATTCCTCATCTACCTCCATACCAAATTTTATCAAAATTGGTTCAGCGGTTTGAGGGTGAAGATGTAACAAACACACAAACTTTCTCACAAACTTTCGTCTGTTCAGACTAATAAGTTTGATCCAATTAAATAAAATTGCAATTTTAGAGAAAAATATCACATCGTCGGACGGGATTCGAACCCACGTCTTTTGACAACTCGTGTCAGACGCCATGACCACTAGGCCACTGAAGCACGACCAAACATTGAATATTAATTTAATTTAATTTTAACCGTCGTATATACGTTAGTTAAATGTCTCGAACTTAACGCTACAATATTATAGTGTTTACACAACTACGGCGAAGAAAAAAGAAGGGTTATTGAATTTTTATTTTTAGGTTTTTACTCGTCAGTAGCACGTAGGCACAGTTGAGTATCTCGGCCGGGGGTCAATAATATGATGGTCTAGAATCTAGATACTCTGTACCTATAATTAAATTTTAGTAATTATAGGTACAGTCGAGTATCTAGATTCTAGATTAGATAGTTATTTTTTTAATTTTTTATTTAATGTTTAATACCAATTAAAGTTAATTTTACATCTCTCATATTCGGTAAGTAGGGCCTTATTACCCCCAAATGGGCCTTGTAGGTGACCAATTAGCGCTCTAGGGTAATAATGTAGCTAGAAAAGCCCTAGGGCGCTAAGTAATAAAAAAAACACTTTACTCTTTCAAAAAGTTCGCGTACATCTAACCATCGTACTGGCAATAGACATCATGCATTCAGCCCAATGACAAAAGAGGTCGCTTCGCTATTCAGCCTTGTCTTCGTATGAGTATAATAGTCATCAATTTTATTTTTGTAATGCCGTTTTTTTTCTACTTACCTCACAATCGAGATGTAAAGCAGAGTGGTTAGCTCGGGTGTAAGGATGCCTTACAGCCCTTGGCTACTAATCTACTATTAGTTCGCTTGTTTATTGAATAAATGCAATGCTACCATTGTTAGGTTTTTTCTAACCAATCTGTTGCGGCTGTTGAACTCATCACATGTTCATTACAGGGTACCCGTTGACATTCGATGAGGATCCCAATACAAGAGTGCTGAGTACATTAGCGGTAGATGCCACCTCGCCGCCTTCTTCGGACGCTGTGGCGATGCAACAACTCACCAGGGCTTTGCGGACTAGGTCAGTTTATTATTAATCTGTCCGCATCAGTTTCACGCTATAACAAAAGATTTATGTATGGATTGGAGGCTTGCTGATTCGGACGGGTTAATAACTAGTTGACCCGCCAGCGGCTTTGCTCGCTTGGTCTTGATGTAGTGGTGAGAGAGTTATTCTTTAAATTTCAATAACTTGTTTATTTATGAACCGATTGACGCGAAACAAACACTAAATGTTAAGTGAAGCTTACAACAATATATTATAGTGAAAACCACATCTAAATCGGATAAGCCGTATCACAAACGCACAGACAAACAGACAAATTTAATAAAATCAATCTATTTTCATTTATAAAAGTTCTAAACATATTTTTTTATATATCTTCCATGTACGAACCGATCCGTTACTTTTTTATTATATGTATTGATAATTAAAAAAATGTGGTATAAAAACTAACATGGTTTTCACAAATAACTAAGTAAAAATTAGCGGGTACTACTAAATAAAAAATATCACGTAATACTTTTTGGATAGGTCGGACTATAGTTTAGCTCACATCATCACACGTGTTCGGGACGCTCGCGTTAATGACATCTCGCTTAGCACTCCTAAGAAAGGGCACAGTGCTAAGCGAGATGTCATTAACGCGAGCGTCCCGAACACGTTGAAAAAGACCACCGGTCATAGTCGAAACTATAGTCGGACCTATCCGACACGTATTACGTGAGTAATCCCGTATTTAAAAAAAAAATTACAAAACCAGTTTCATTCTTGACGTGACTACGTCTGAAACTATTATAATATCATCCTTAAATGCATCATATATTTTTAAATTGTTAAATTTCAATGTAGTTAGGAAACGGTACAAGCACGAGGCTCACCTGGTAAGTGTTAATAACCTTTTTTTACGAGGGGGCAATCTTATTCGATACCCGGACGCGGACACTATGGGGGATATTATGTGGGACTTTCCACTAAAACCCGTTCGGTGGCCTTCTTCGATGTCTTATAGATGACCCCAGGATCTCCATAGGAACGCACTGGGACCATCAAGACATTTGGCAGTCGACCCTTTGGCTCGACTCTGAGAGCATTTCGCATCTTCTTCTAAAGATGGCACGATGTTAATTGCCACATCATGTCGCCGTCTTCCTCAAGCTCGTTGATGAGATAGTTAGGGCCCCACCCCCAACTATACCCGAGCTCTTAGGGACCCCTTTAAGTCGGTTCTTACGACAGGCAGAGGATACCGTAACCCCGTCTTTAAAAAACCGGGCTTACAGGGTCGAAGTGTTAACACCTATAACAACTCATTCCGTGACAAGTGACGAACTGCACTGCGCCCGTAACCCTGAGACATAGTTATTCAGTCTCGTGTGCCTGTTATTTCACCGACACCAACATCCTTCATACCGGATCATGGTAATGCGAAAATTACTAAATACTGATGTATACAAGTACAATTTGAAAAATTTAATACCGGCTTCCATTCTATTCAGTTATTGGAGTGTATCTCAAAAACTACTGGACCGAATTCAAAAACAAAGAATTTTGAGAATCGGTTCACCCAGTCGAAAGTTATGAGGTAACAAACATAAAAAAAAAGTTAATTGAGTACCTCCTCCTTTTTTAGGAAGTCGGTAGAAAATTTTAATACTAAATCCTATTTGCATTGATAACTAGTTTTGCATTCAAGACAAATCGGCTAATTATAATTCTCAGTAAAATTCAATCTTTGCGTTTGTGTAACTTACCAGGTTCAACCTAGACTCGCCAAACCACGAATCTTCAAGCCAAGGTCACGACGAGCCGGACAACTCCCCCGTGAGCGCCGGCCAGCGGCGGATGATGTCCCGTTCCTTCGACTTGGACGAGCTCACCACATCCAACGATCCACACCCGCCCCCGCCTAGGTGTCCTTCCGCAGATCAGCTGTTACTCACAGGTAACAATATCTATATAAATTATTATAAATCATGAAATTGAAGTGTATGTTTTGTGCATCAAAACAACATGTTTGTAAAAGCAATTTTTTTTTTCAATAAACAGAACTGATTTTAACAGCAAAAGGTGTGAAAGAACTAGTACCTATTATCACAATATTGTGTGTCGTTTTTTAGTGATTCTTGTTAATTACTTGATCGATGTCATTCACTGTCAATGATGATGTCATCAAATAGGCGAAATACTTATCAGTTATTGGAGTGCATCTCAGAAACTGCTAGGCCGAATTTGATGAAATTGGGACCACACGGCAGGCACCAACTTTCAAATAAAAAAGATTCATCAAAATCGGTTCACCCTGTCGAAAGTTCTGATTCTAACAAACATTTTGATAATAATAAAAATAATTAAGGACCTCTTTTTTTTAATTCGGTTGAAAATTTAAGTGTCTGTTTGTAATGTCCAAACAACATGTTTTACTATGCATATACAGTGTGTAACAAAAATGTTTAGTATAAGCCGCGCAGATAGAGAATAGATCTGAAAATGGCGGCGGGTACGCATGGTACGGGTGGCAAAACAAGTTCTCAAACATCGATTTTTATTGACTTTTTTTGTTATATATTAATCTTTTTTAATATTATTAATTAATAATAGTAGAAATAATGACAAAAATATTAATTAAATAAATAAGGAGCAAGGGTACATTAATATCACTATTACACCCTATTATACCCTTAGGCCAGTATAGTAAAGGCGGAACTATATTAGACCGACGCACACGTCTGAGACGTCGCCGACGTGTGTGATAGGTATGCACACTAGACCAACGCCCAACGATCAACGTTTTTGAACAAGACAGGCGGTACCTGCCTAGCTAAATGATTATTAGTTCTCTACAAGACACAAGAAAAGGATTTAGCTTAAAAATTTACGAATCAGACAGAGAATTTGAAGTAAATTTCATTTATTTTTATGGCTTTGAAACGACCAACAGGGGAGAAAAGGTTTTATAAAACGCTTGGTCCGAAAATAAATAACAATCAAACTCAACAAAAACAACAATGAATAACAACGAAAACAACACAATAACGGAACGAATTTAACAATAACTCGGAGTGCGTCAAGTAGCGTGGAAAGCGAATCCTGACTGACTATTTTTTTGTAGCGCGTACTTCACTGTGTGAGTATAGACAGCGATAGAGAGTGAGCGAGAACGCATGTGAGCGGACGCCATTTTCAGATCTATTCTCTATCTGCGCGGCTTATAATACTAAAACTACACACGCAGAAGTTTGCTTACAATTGGGACCTAACTACTGCGTCCGAGGAAGTAGTAAACATTTCAAAGTCAAAGTCAAAGTCAAAATCATTTATTCAATTTATACATCAAAGACGCACTTATGAACGTCAATTTTTTATTATAATGTACTTTAAAGCCTACCGCCGCGTTCCAAAATACATAGAGCCTACCGATAAGAAGCGGCAAGAAACTCTGGGCCATTCTTTTTATATCGTATATAGTAAGTTATATATTTTCGAGTTATGACTAACCAAAGTTTCTCTATTACTTAAGCAGATTATCCCTAAAAAAACTAGGCAAAAGACGACTATAATCTCCAGCACTTACACCTTTCAGTATAGTGATACTGAAATGGGTAAGTTCTTTTTTAACACCTTTTTGTGTGTGTGGGCCGAGCACGAAAATCTGTTAAACGAAAAGTGTAACGTAATTGCATCGTTAACGTATTTAGTACAAACTGTCATGCATCTAATACAATAGTGGCACAGATAACTCACTGTTTGTACTGAATACGTAAACGATACGATAACGTTACACTTAAGCTGTAGCTCTACCATGAGTTAGCAACATAAATCTATAGTCGATTCTCGATCTCACCTACCTATGATTAAGCTTGTGATTGGCGTACTCGCTATTAATTTTAGTTCTACAATTGATCGCAAGGTGGCACTGTTCATTTTTCCATACATTTTTTCGCGGCAGTCGATATCGAGCATCGATTGGTGTCAATGTTGTAAACTCATGGTACAGATCGCGCGGCGAGAGTTTGGCTTTGACCGTTATTGCGCAGAAGTCAAAAATTGGGTATCACAGGGTGGCTAGAGGGACGAAGGACTCTTGTCTCTCTCTGTCATATCGAAGACGAGGGACTCTTGTCTCTCTCTGTCACATGGCGCGACAGTACCCATGCGCAGTAATCCCCTCCACCCGAAGGTCAAAGCCAAACTCTCGCCGCGCGATCTGTATGCCTATAGATTTTCGTGCTCGGCCTACAGTATAATATTATAATGCACATGAAAGTACAAAACACTGTTTTTTTTTTAAATTTTATGTGTCGGCTAATCATCGAAACGACTGGACCGAATTTGACGGGACTTTTACAGGCAGATACAATGATACAATGACTTTATTTGCTATGAAATCTAGGTGTACATAATAGGTTTACAATACAATTTTTTTAGTGCTCTTGTTTCTACCTTATAAGGTTTATAGACTTAACATTTTCAGTAGTATGAACAACTTTTTACTAACAATGCTTTAATTTAAATGTTACATAATTGTATGGTTTGTCAATATAAAACTTAATGTTAAACTATTTCAATACAAATAAAAATAAAATTACAAAAATATCAATTTCAACTGATTAATGTGATAAATTACTATCATCAGATAGCTGATATAAGGAGTAACTTAGACTCCTTTTTTTTAGAAAAAGAATTAGGCTTACAAATAAATCCCATTATCCCGCGGAGTTATGTACGCTAGTTCTCAGCTCACAAAAATATTTTCGCTCACACATATTATAATTAGCAACAGAGCACCATTAGTAAACGAAAAATTGTGATAAAGCGATGAAAGTTGGTATTTTTTAAAATGTAAGGTCTATCTACTTTACATTTTTTTAAATGACAACTTTCATTGCCTTATCACATTTTTTCGTTTCCGATACAAGATTACCTCGTTATAGCCAGGCTGAACTGTTCGAGGTACTTTTCTTATAGAGAAAGACATTTAATAGTAATTTGCTATGCAGATGGAGCAGTGGGGTGTTGCTAGATCTATACCTACAGGAAAATAAAATTTAAGTGTCTGTATGTTATTCCAAATCAAAAATTTTCATTAAGTGCGTATGAAAGTATATACGGTAGTTACATAAAAAACAATATTTAAAATTTTTGTTTCTCTGTCTGTTTGTTCCGGCTAATCTCTGTGATGGCTGAACCGATTTTTCTGGAAAGTGGGAACTTCACTGGCAGATAGCCAATGTAATAAGGAGCAACATATGCTACTTTTATTTCATCATCATCATCCACCCCTACGCGGGTGAAACCGCGAGAAGAGACTAAAACCGCCTGCCTTAGGTTAGGACAGACGTGGTGCGGAGAGGAAAAGCCTAAGTAACTATGGTGTAATCTGTGGCAGAGAAAATGCGGGCCAACCCCCGCGCCTTCCGCGCACATACCTCAGTAAAACAACAATAAATAGTTATCGAACACTATCTAATGATACCAATCGTTTCCCTTGCAGATCCAAACCGTAACGACAACGGGGGTACCAACGAGACTGGCAGGGAATTGGTCCTCACTCTTCGAAGGGGCAATGCTGGTTTTGGATTCACCATTGCTGATAGTGTTCATGGGCAGAAGGTTAAAAAGGTGAATGTTCGCTTTTAAATTTTTAATATTTAAATAATAATTAGACTTTTACATAAGCTGTCCTTTCCGCGAACGGTGTTTTTGAGAATGTAAACAAACATAATGGAAGCAACATTACAACCCTTCATAAAGTATATCTTTAAATGTTGCTGTTCCGTTCTATGGTAAAAGCCGCTTTGCGTGTTTTATTGTTTCGTCTTTCACATTCGTTACAAACATTGTGATCGAGCAACACGTCTCTACTTATCTTGCCTCTTTTTTTTAAGAAGCAAATTGCCAGTGCAACTGTTGCGTATCAGTCTGAATTGAAGAAGCTTTTAAAAACTGCCAAGTAAGAGAAAATTACAAAATTCTCAAACCATTGCCTAAGCTTTAAAATAATTAATCAAAATGTTCAAAAACTTCAATGAAATTGTATTTTTTTTATTTAGTCATCTAGGAACGTATCCCCTATATATATAGGGGATATATATAATTACCATTCCGTATTCACGGTTTCTGTATTCGCGGCATGTTTAAAGAACATATACCCCGTGAATAAGGAGCTTTTACTGTACCTAACTAAGCTTTAAAGGAGTAAAACAGTATGCAATAAATGTCTAGTAATTTATAGTTTGAATTTAATACCTATACCCTTCAAACAAACGCAGTATTGCGAACGTTACTCCATGGTAGAAGAAGGTATGGTGTCAGAAGGTCCCCGGACGAACTCATTCACAAAGAGTTCTACTGCACTAAACATGTGAATCAGGGTTCTAGGATATATATCATGATATATATCCGATATATATCGAATGACTTTTTGTAATATATATCAATAAAAAAATGGTTTAAAAATTTGGTACTATTATGTACATTTATGTAGTTTGCTACAGTATATCTACTTCCCAAATGCAAATGGCATTAGAGTAGAGTTAAAACATACTCCCTAATAGTAAGTTTTAATCCTACAATGGCAACACTGATTAGCAGCATCTCACTGACTATTGACAGTTCTAGCGGCACTAATGGCGTAAGTCTCGTGAGTGGACTAGATCAAAAATTTCGTGAATAATTAATAGTTTATTACGAACTAGCTGTGCCCCGCGGTTTCACCCGCGTGGTGATGGATGATGACGATGATAACGATGAAAAGTATGTTTCTTGTTTTGCTACAAGTTAGGTACTTATGGAAATTAGTAAAGCCATTGACTGGTTAGAATTATTACGATTATATCTTTTAAAAATTTTTTTGCCTTCATGATTTTTTAAGAAGATTTTATGTTTTTGAGATAAGTTTGCTGAATGTATACCTACCTAAATAAATAAAACACATATGCTAACAGTATACATAAATAATAAAATAAAATAATAATACGGCTCTTATACAAAATGGATATATATCCAATTTTTGATATATATCGGATATATATCAAAAATATCCGATATTTTGATATTTATAATAATTATCCGATATTTTTCAACCCTGATATGATTATGAATCCACAAGATAAATTTTGACCCAGACATTGTTTGACAGGTGTTAGACCGAAGCCGATGCGCCGGGCTTCGCGAAGGCGACCTCCTGTTACAGATAGGGTCCCGCTCAGTGCGACACTCGGCGCACCAGCAAGTGGTCGCAGCGCTGAAGGAATGTCCCGCGATGCACGACACCACCATCCGCGTGTGGAGGCGACACAACAACAGGGCTCGCAGTCGCTCAGCCACCAATCACCATCCGACCACACACAGTGAGTTACCTCTTTGACATCTTATAAATCGATGAAAGCCGGCTGCACGCACGAATAAGACTGACTCTTGTCACGTTCCACCTGAGCCGATTGTGCAAGCGAGAGCGTGGACCAAGCGATAGAGAGGCACGATCGCTCTAAACGTTCGGCTTGTCTTATGACGTTATCACGTAAAATTATCGTCCGTTGACCGACTTTTCAAACCATTTGTTGGGATTATTTTTAGTAGTATTTTAGACTGTGATTTTTTAAAATAACCATTTTAAATTTTCTATATATTAATTATTAATATTATAAAAACAGTTTTAAAAACATTTGTTCGTTAAGTGTGCCTTATAACATCGCCTTAAGGCCATAAAAGGAGCTACGCTATGAAATTATAACCTAGTGCAAATTAGAATTATCCCTACAAAATGAAATTAGTAAATTATTGTAAGTTATAAGCGAGTAAACAAGCGTTTTCAATTTTACCGGGTTATTTTTTTTTTAGTTACAACAAAGAGCTTTTAGTCTCTAAAAATCCATATACATTTTTGAAATAAATAAATGTGTACGTCCTTAATTATGTCATACAAACATTTTACAAATTAGTCATAAGTCACCATACTTTGTTTAATATTAAATTATTTGCATTTTATCACTCAAAATTAATATTTGAAATGCAGTTATGGATGATCTTCTAAGGTGCGTTATGCGATTAGCTATAAAATGGGTTGATTATGTCTCACCTTTAACATATAAAATGCCGCTGCCAAAGAGAATATAAACACTTCGTTTTAGCCGCTGCTTTACGATTGAAATATCCATAATATTGTTGGATTAAACTGAACTCAATGTTTTGTATTCCAGTGGCTTCAAGTACACAATTAGGCAGAAGCAAAACGCCGACCGCCGAACAGCTAAGATCTCCAACATTGCACACGCAAGACTCATTGCGAGATAGGCTCAATATGAATGGAATGAACTCAGGTAAAGGAATTATCTCTAAATGTTAATATTCAAGTGTGTTGCATTAAATTTGCAAGAGGCTTAGCATAATAATGAATAAAGGCTTAAGATTGATTGACAGACTAGTTCCTACCCGCGATTTACTTACAATTTTTACCGTGTTTGTATTTACACAAGACGTTGTAATTTTGTATTTTACCGAAACTGCTTGCAGGAGAGATTTGATACTCGGGAGGCAGATTTTCTTGTCCGAGTGTCAAACACTACTCTAATTGTTTGTGTTTATTTCATTTTATTTTTATGTATGTAAGTTAAGTAGGTACCTACCTACATTGAGATGAGACCCATTGTTTTTGACAAATCGATAACAACAATATCAAATATACACTATGTTTGTCACACAGGTTTGTTCTTGTATTTAGTTTATTTTGTTCACTTTGTATCTAACTATCTACTAAATAAAATTTTGTATCGCATTTCTATTCATATATATAAATTGGTACCAACCCATGTAGAAAGAAACTAGTAAATTATAAATTAATTTCCTAAGCACATTCAATGTACACTTTTGAAACAATAAATAATTTGAAAAAGAATATGTAATTAGTGAATAGGTTTGCACTTGATAGGCAAGTGCTTGACCACCATCTCATTTCATGGTCAGTGCTCATGTGGCAAAAGGTGGTTTCTCACTAGAGGTAGAATACAAATACATATGTTTATTTGCTCCAAAATTAATGCATGTTAAAATTTTATGAGTCTACGACTCTTAAACTAGGCTTGTGGCCTGTATCTCAAGAACCAGTTCCTTCCTGGCTGTGCTGGATCAAATGAAAACCAATTAATTTTGTACATAACAAGTTAAATACATATTAGAAACTATCAATGAGAATACATTTATGTATATTCGCGGTCATATGCTTAGTTAGAAAATAGAGAGTTTAATGTTTCGAGTTGTGTTTATTGATATCATGGGATCATCTCATAAAATCAGCACATACTGATATTATGTGATGCGTGTGTGCGTGCTTGAATGTTTTATTGTGTGGTGTGTGTGGTTTTATATGTATTTTTAATATTAAAACTAGTTTAGTTTGTTTAATTACTAGTAATAAGTTTTCTGTATCGTCTTAATTTAGAGTATCTAGCCAACTAATTATTTGTCCTTTGATTTGGAAGTTACTAAGTGTTTTAATTTGTTTACTCGTTTCAACAGGTTATTATATAAGCGTGCATCTGTATGTAGGTAAAGTCTGCGGAAAAAAAATTGCATGCAATGAATAGCTCGTGGCTCTCAAGGACAGCTTCAGATCAGATCTTCTAGTCAGATTTTCTAGCTAGAAGGTAGGCAGGCGGACACCAGAAGTGCCCTTCCGCAATGCTGTAGATTTCATCACTATGTTACCTTCATTGAAAGCTCACGCCCGAGATGGGGACAGATTCCGTGGCTGTCTTAACTGACGGTCGACTCTAGGCCATCATCGTTTCAAAATAGTGATAAATTGAAGCCTATTAAGTAAAAAATAATAGGTACCATTTTAGTTTTAGTATATAAATAGTTATTAGTCTCTTTAGAAATTGCTATCGATATATTCTAGTCTTATGCATAAAGTAATACAAATAAATTCGACAGCAGAAGCGACCTATGCCGTCCCTGAACACAAGAACCGAGAACGAGAAAGTTTAATAGACCGCAGACGTCGAAGCAGCACACCAGGCGGCCGTCTCACCCTCCCAGCCGTGGCAGCCTGGCCGGAACACAATCATCAATGGCAACAAGAAACGTGGGTCGACAACTCTAGCAACGTACGAAATTGGGCGGAAAACGCACAAAAATGGGATGAAAACGGACAAAAATGGGATGAAAACGGACAAAAATGGGACGAAAATGGGCAAAAATGGGATGAGAATCACAAATGGGAAGAAAACGGACATAAATGGGATGAGAGTAGTCAGAAATGGGTTCCCAATAATGGGAATGGGTGGGAAGAGAATGGACAGAGGTGGGAGAATGGGAATTGGGGGGAAGTGCCCACTCCGACGGTTCATGTTGATATGAATGCTGCTTATTGGAGAGGAAATGCTAGTGTGGCCGATAGCAGTGATAACGGTGGTGAGTGAATCATATTTTATGGTGGCACTTCACATGGCTATTTGTGTATGCCATTGGGTGATTAATGTATTTGGCAAAATATATGACGTTCATGCAAACAAACAAATAGAGGCAAATACAACCATCCACACTTGGCAGACAAATAACAAACACACAAACATTTGGCAGCATATCGCTAAGTGTTTCCAACACTATGATATGAATAGGATGTGTTTCAACTTACAGTGGGCTTTTATTATTTATCATTGCCCGTGTTTTATAAGATTCATCTTCGATCCTGATACCATTCCAGAAATTTTAGCAATGTTTCATTGTCCTAATTCATGTTCAGTATCTAGTTATTCTAATTCTCCCTCACAACACAGACACAAAATACTGCACGTCCGTACAGACAACGTACGTGCGCTTCTGAATGTAGTGGTCAATGTATGGACTGCTTGTTTGCGTATTTGCCTATTTGATCCCTGAGATGTGCCTCTTAAAACCGACAAGTGCACGGTAACGCGTATTTGGCAAAGACATTGTATATGTTTGCCAAACATGCCAAATACACAAATACATTAATAGTCATGTGAAGTGCTGGCATTATGAAATACTAATCCTAATGTTATATATCCCAAGACGGCTAAGTATTCTTAGAAGCTTAGTAAGCATTTGGTTCATATCGGTGGGACAAAATCTCTAGTATCTTCTACAGACATCCTAAAATTTTTTTTATGTTTGTTACCTCATAACTTTCGACTGGGTGAACGGATTCTCAAAATTCTTTGTCTTTGAAAAAAAAAATTGTTTGAAAGCTGGTGCTTTCTGTGTAGTCCCATTTAAATTTCATCAAATTCGGTCCAGTAGTTTTTGAGATACACTCCAATAACTGAATAGAATAGAAGTCGATATTAAATTTTTAAAATTTACTTGTATGGTACCTAAATATTACTGCTGAAATGTGGGTGTAATATAAAACCTGTGCCAAACCATTTTAAAGGATATAGAAACATTGATAGCAATTCGCTTGTTCAGAACACCAAACTAAACTAGCAAACTAAATTCTATTGTTAGTAAATTAAGGTACTTAAGTACTTTTATTCTAAAAAAACCATATAAAAAATATTTTGTGACACTTCCGTTGAAAATTTTTTTCAGCGGAAGTGTCACTAAATATTTTTTTATATTGTTTTTTGATAATTGATTTCCGCAAAGTAACGCCTGAATCAATTAATTACTTTTATTCTGATTGTACACAAAAATAATAGTCATATTTTAACATGTGTTACACGAATATAGATTTCAGTATAAACATAGTTAGAACTGATGTAGACACAGCTAGAATAGTTTATTTTAGTTATTTCCATAGCGTTATGACTTATGGCATACTGCTTTGGGGATGTTCTGCAGATCTTAATTCTATTTTCATACTGCAAAAAGGGCTCTCAGAGTTTCCCTTAGACAGAAGTTTAAAGATATAAACATTCTAATTGTTGTCTCTTAGTTTATCTATGAAAATCTAATGTACGTCAAGAAAAACATGAACAGTTTTGATAAAAGGAGTGATGCTCATTCCATCAACACGCGGAATGAGCACAAGCTATCCGTACATGTAACGCGTCTCCACAGAATAAATCATTATTTTATGGGACAATGTATATGATTCTATAATAAACTTCCCAATGTCATCCAAGATTTGCCTCTTAATAACTTTAAAATTACTATTAAAACTAAACTCTGTTAAAAAGGTTATTACAAAATTTCGGATTACTTGGAGGATAAAACAGCTTGGGACTGATCACTCCAGGGTCTACCTATTACAATGTCAAAGTTAAGCGTGTTTTGCCCTACTGACACCATTATTATGGTCTCTTTTGTAAGGCAACACACAGGAGCTAAAAATAAACGAACATTCATTATATTCATTAAGAAATTGGCGATATTTTTTTTATAAAAGAGTTAGCTGAGTTTCTTGCCGGATCTTCTCAGTCGTGGTCGCGTTCTCCGATCCGATTGTCGATTTAAGAAATATTAAATGTAAAATGAGTTTGTAAGTGCCTTCGTAGGCATGTACAGAATAAACGATTTCAATTCACCATAGTTAAGAGATTAGTGTTCTGCACAAGTCAATTACTAGTACGAGTCGTAGTATGTTATGTTACATGTACTCATTATCGGTAGGTTTCCCAGAAGACGGAATGCTTCACTCACCCACGACAGCGGCTATAGGACTGGGACCGCATAGGCAATCCCCGTCTACCACTCGCATGGGACCTCACTCTCCTTCCAACTCTACTGGTAACTTATCTATCTATATATATTACAATGAACCTCTATTTCTCCTGGTCACACTATAACTTGAGAACAGTTGGAACAATCTCGCTAATTCAGTTTGTGTTGTGTTAATTATTGTCAGGAGAAAGTTCCTATGAAAGAAAAACCAAGAAAAGACTGGTGGTTATGGCGAGGCTGAAGGCCGAGCCTACTACGCGAACGAAGTCGCGGGCAGTCGCTAGTACAATATATTTTAACTTGACCACGTCTTATAAATCGATGAACGCCGGCTGCACGCACAAAAAAGTATGACTCATAGTCACGTCCCGCGCCTGAGCCGAGCGTGCAAGCGAGAGCGTGGAACAAGCGTTAGAAGCACGTTCGGCCTAAGCGTTCGGCTTGTCTTATGACGTTATCGCGTAAAATTATCGTCCGTAAACCGACTTTACAAACCAATTTTTTATATCTTTTTAAATTAGTGGCGCTGCGTTTAAATTGCATGGTGATGGAGATGATGATGAATTTGATATATTGAAAATAGCCTATAATCACTCTTTATGAAAGATTTTTTTAATCGGTTAAATAGTTGTTGAGTTTAACAATTACAAACAAACAGTTTTCCCAAAGAAGACTTTGTTCTTTTATAAGTATAGATGTAGATAAGCTGGTGAATAAAGGTTTTAATAAAAACCGGCTAAGTTGTACTCAGAGCGTGGGGACCCTCTGGGGTTACAAATTTAAGGTATGCCAGTTGATGCATTTTATGTTCCATGAATCTATTAAGGAAGGATTTTTGAATTTTCGCCCCCCAATGGGGCGAATTCAATTTATTACTGCTCATGCTGACGTCACAACCCTTAAGTGGCGCCGTGAAACCTATGAAGCTCAAGTTAAGCGGAAAATATTAACAGGTAGACTTCGAAGTCATTCTCCGTCAACTGCAAGCGCGAGCGAACGGTTGCTGGCAAACTCTCCGTCTGCAAGGTTGCAGAGCCAATCCCCCTCTAATAACTCGACCAGGCTAAAAGGAGGCAACTCGATGAGGTAAATATCGTCATATATGTTTTTTAATATTATTTTGACAGTATTACTTTTACTATGGTAGTCACAAAATACACAAATCTAGAAAAATTAGTGCCACGGTTGGCACGCAAAATGTACAAAACTATGTAACATTGTTTTTGCGTTTTCTCGTTGTCAACCTGGACAGTTTTACTATCTTTAGTTAACCATGATAGTTCTTATTCTGTTCAGACTAAACTCCGAATTCGTATAACGCTTGCGAATGACAATTCTTAAATTTGCCTTTTCTGTTCAATTGTGGGTCAAATTTAGCCGTCATGTAACTTTGTTCTCTCTGAACTGATGTAAAACTACGCACATTTGAATAGAATAACCGTATATTTAGAATTGTCATTCTAAGGGTACGTTCCGGAAAGCGCCATCTACGCTCACAACTGTCACGCCCCGGGTTACCGTTCCTTTTGGTTGACAGTCATAATCAGCCCATTTTGTTCCCACTGCTGGGACTTGAGCCTTCCTCTCAGAAAGAGGAGTTTGGCCATAATCCACCACGCGGGCCCAGTGCGGATTGGTGGATAGATTAGTGGCCATAGCATAGCCTAACGATAGTCGTCCTAAGGCAAACAACCGTGACCGACGTGCCCTCCGAAGCACGGATGTGCTCAGTTGAATAATCCCACTAGCACACACCCATCCAAGTCCTGACCACAGCAAGTGTTGCTTAACTTGTTGATCGGTTAAGATCGCTAAGTCGAGCTCCGCTACGAGCGGTTCTTGGTTGACAGTGACGGCTCGCAACGACCACCTTCGATCCGCGAGCATTGTGGTCGCGGTGTGAGTGTTATCGATGACGTATCGAGTTTGCTCAGTCGCTCACGATGATCGTGGGCTTGTAAGGGAATGGGTGTGTGAACGCCGCGAGTGATTTCGGTGCTTTCCGGAACGTAGCCTAAGTGTTACACGAATGTGGGTTTTAGTATAGACAGAATAAGAACTACCATAGTTTAGAGAATTTTAGTTTAGTGGTCTGCACAAGCTAAATTACTGCCAATGTCTAATACTTACGAAAATTACATTATTTATCAAATTACAAAGTTGTGTTATGTTTGCTACTCCAAGCTGACACGGCTGGACGAATTTTAATGAAGTTCAGTATATGGATCTAAACAAGATACGGTCGCGAATGCGGTCGTGTGTGATATGAATATTCCACGGAAACATTTTTACAGGATAACAAATATAACATGTGTTGACCTGACCATGATGACATATGGCAATGAAACGTAGTCTTTTACTATTGGCCTCATAAGTAAGCTCAAAGTAAAAATAAAGGTCGCAGGACGACGTTGGATGCAGACAGGAAAATTATGGGAGAGGCATATGTTCAGCAGTGGACGTCCTACGGCTGAGATGATGATGATGAAATATACCATGTCCATTTACATTTACGAGAGAGAGAAGGCAAAACACGTGTCGAAGAGTTTTTGATTGTGTGAGTTACTTGTGTATTGCTTATAAGTTAAACTTACTATGGCATTTTACGCGGGAGAGATGAGCGGTGCACAGTCGTCTGCGATAAGATGTATACGTTTTTAAAGTGTTAAAGGGTAAAACGGGACCCTATTACTAGGATCCGCTGTCCGTCCGTCTGTCACCAGGCTTTATCTCATGAATCGTGATATGTACAGTTGAAATTATCACATATGATGTTATTCTGTTGCTGCTTTAACAAAAAATACTCAAAACAAAATAAAATAGATATTAAAAGGGGCTCCCATACAACAAGCCTGATTATTTGCTCGGATTTATAGATAATGGTATGGAACCGTTCGTGTGCGAGCCAAACTCGCACCTGGCCTGTTTTTATTATTTTACTGCTTAAGGCGTTGTCAGCTCAGCGCTTGGCTACGTTCAATTTCCTTTACTTGAAATCAAGCAAATGCATGGCGTGAAAACGTACAAAATTCATAAAAAAATAATGTGCACACTTAAAGGAAAAAAATAATACGTCCATGTATGTGTATTAAAAATTACTACTTTATTATATGTGTTTCATAACAAATACAATAGTGAATAAAGAGAAAAACTGCTTTAAAGGTCAAATTAAGTGGTTGGTTTGAATTTTTTTAATGTACTCTAGTATGTTAAAAGTTTTTTGTAGTTTTAATTAAATTGCTGCTTAAGAGATAAACAGCTTTAAAAACCTTCATTTTTATCGACATCGTGATATGACAGCACCTTAAAATAATGCTTATTCTTGTAAAATGTAGTATTTTGTCATAGCTTTGAAAATTGTGCAATGTATACATTTTATTGCAGTGTACAGCTGCATCTCTGTCTTACGCATTTCCAATGGACTAGTGTCACCAAATGTTTCTTTATAATGTTACAGATTACGAGAACAATCCCCGCCTCGACATATGCACTCTCCGGTGCGACGGTCGCCGTCCTGCTACGAAACTGAATCACTCGCACAACCCAACTCCGTTTACGTCGCTAACTATCCACGGGTATGTTATTAATAACTAGCGACTGCCCTGACTTCGTCCGCGGAGTAGGCTCGGCCTTCAGCCTCGCCATAACCTCCCATATTTTCATGAGTTTTTATTATAATTAAAACCTCCTGACTATAATTAACGCAACAAAAAATTATTACCGAAATGGTTCCATCCGTTCTCAAGTTACAGCGTGACCACGAGAAAAAGGGGTTATTTTTTTATATATAGATGTACGTACACAGAATAAAATGCAAAATACACAGGTCTATCCATAGAATATAAAAAGCACAGTGGCAAATAATCAACACAAGAATCCCCATGTATAGCAATTCGTTTATCCAAACATAAAATAAACTAGAACAAAATCTCTTTTTATTAAACTATTGTACTTCTTATATCATTAGATCATTTATATCATCACTTATATCACATATCATTAGACCCTTCTAAATCAGCGGGTCCTGACGAAGTTAGTCCTCATCTATTCATCAATTGCGCAAAAAGTATTGCAGTTCCAATTTCGATTATTTTCAAGCAATCTCTATTGAAAGGTCAGTTCCCAAAGATTCGGAAATCAGAATTTATTACGCCCGTTCATAAAAAAGGGCCAAAGACTGACGTCATGAACTACAGAACCATTTCTAAGCTCTGTGTTGTAGCCAAGGTCTTTGAAAGGATAGTGTATGATCAAGTCTATGCGGCTCTCAAGAACTCGTTTCACGATTCTCAACACGGTTTTTTGAAGGGCTGCTCTACTGTTTCAAACTTAGTACTGTTAAATGACTATTTAACTGAATCAATGGATGCTGGTAGTCAAGTAGATGTAGTATATACCGACTACAGTAAAGCATTGACAAAATTGATCATAGCACTCTAATGCTCAAGCTTTTTAGTATCAGTATTAGAGGTGACTTATTAAGATGGATTGCTTCTTATATTTAGAGAAGGACACAAGCTGTAGTGGTGAGCAATTATGTTTCTGGCTGGGTAACCATCCCCAGTGGTGTACCACAGAGCTCGTTGCTTGGCCCGTTACTCTTTGCGATCTTTACTAATGATATTTCTCATTGCATCCAGGATTCCCACCTATTATGTTTCGCTGATGACATGAAAATATTCAAAGCAATCAAATCACCAGAGGATGCTTTCAAACTACAAGCTGATCTGAATCGTCTTGTCCACTACTGTTCCATAAATAAATTAGATCTCAATCCTGCCAAATGCACTGTTGTTACTTTTTCGCGAAAACAAACTAATATATTTACTACATACACCCTCAAAGATCAACTCTTGGTGAAAAGCTCCGCCGTTCGTGACCTCGGGGTTATTCATGATTCTAAATTGTTATTTGACGAGCATATTGAAAATATTGTGACCAGAGCGTCCAGATCATTAGGGTTTTTAATGAGAACATGTGCATCGTTCAATAAGGCTAAAACTTTTAAAATATTATACTGCACTTTTGTGCGAAGCATGTTAGAATACGCATCGCAAATATGGAACCCTCGTAATGACAAGTATATCGTACGAATTGAGCGTTTACAGATAAAATTCATCAAATATTTATGTTATCGTTTAAAAATTCCATTTGAATCCAAAAATTACCATGATTTGTCTAAAAAATCCATATTCTTCCCCTTTCTAAGAGGAGAGAAATCACAGATATAACATACCTTCTTAAGATTACCTCTGACTTGGTTGATTGTCCCGGTCTGTTAGATAAAATAAATTTACTAGGTCATTCAAGACAGTTGAGGTTTAATCCCCCTTTAAGTGTGCCGGCCGTCAATAGTAATTATAGACAGAATTCATATGTGTGGAGAGAAAGCAACAACTTTAACAACTTATCTAAACGCTTAGATATTGATTTGTTTTGTACAAGCATAGCGTCCGCTAGGCGACTGATGAGCATAGAGTTTTTTGGCTGATATATTTATTTTAGGTATCTACTACGCACTACGTTGCGGTTATTCGTGTTCACAATTAGTTATAGTATTAATTTATGTAACAACTATCGGTGAGGACATATAATTGGCATAATGTTTCTACCGTCTCTGTTATAATATTATATAGCTGTTGGTCTTCCAGTAAATAAATAAATAAATATTATTCAAACTACGATCCACATTCGTATAATGGCGGCTGCACACTCGTCTCGTGATGTCTCGTTGCATGCTTCTTGTCGAGTAAACGTGACCATACCAATTTCGCCTTAAAAGTTCGCCAATCAACTTTACACATTTCGTCCACATTTATATGAAAGCAAATTTATCAAGTAAAAAGAAAATTACGACCTATGGCGAAGAAGATGGCGGATGATTTCTATTCACCGTAACAGAACCTATATATTATATATAGTCTTATGTATTACGTTTTTGATATGAATTGTACAATATTACGTTTTTGATATATTTTATAATTACCAACTACTTATACAAGCAAGTAAGTACTACTAATTAGTGATTAGTAATATCAACCAGTAGTAGTAGTAGTCATTATTGTTTTTTTTTCATACAAAAAGAACGCTTTTATATTTTTCATCTTCATTGAATTTCATCAAATTCGGTCCAGTAACTTTTGCAGTATCCAATAACTGAATAGAATGGAAGTCGGTATTAAATTCTTCAAATTGTACTTGTTAAATTCCCATTGTTTAAATCAGGATTTTGTATTTGTAACAGGTAGAAGCCGGCGGCGTGACGGATCCAGAAGCCGACGTAGAAGTGAAGCTGGCGCGAGGTAACGCGGGCTTCGGGTTCCGGATAGTCGGCGGCACGGAGGACGGCAGTCGGGTCGCGGTCGGATACGTAGTACCCGGTAAATAACTACACACAGGGCTGGGCAAAATACATTTTTTGTTTTAATTGAAATACAAATAAAAAAATACTGTATCGCAAGTAATTAAAATACGAAACACAAAATAAATTCAAGTACGGTATCTGAAATATAAAATATAAAATACAGTATTTTAGCTATATTTAATTCAAATACGAAATACAAATCACAAAATACTAAATAAATAATCTAGTCTAGCACGGGCTGAAAAGTAGACGAAAAAAAATAGAATAGTCATATTTTAGAATTCTCTCAACACTTAGAGTGTTACCAGAATTAGGATTAAAGTATGAATGGAATAAGAGCTACCATAACTTCGTGAATTTAGATTTTAGTTCGCTAGTTTAATTTGCGAATTGCTATGCATGTCCTTTCTGAGCCAATGAAATCATTGTTGATTCGTGTCCATTGAATGGTTCTTATATACCATCCAGAACAATGAAGTCATGTGCTCTTTTCATTCAGGTGGCCCAGCAGACGGCATTTTGCGTCCAGGCGATCTGTTAACATCTGTGGACGGCATTCCACTGGCTGGCGCCACGCACTCCAGAGCGGTTTCATACGTGTGTCAAGCTGCCACTAGAGGACATGTAAGTTTTTATTTTCTCCACCAGAATGTATTTCAACTTAAACTTTAAAGACGCAGGCCGGGTCCAACCGGTCCTTTTGGAAAATTATGGAGGAGGCATATGTTCAGCAGTGGACGTCCTACGGCTGAGATGATCTCATCATCATCTCTAAATTCAAGTCATAAAAGTAATTTCGTCACTGTTATTAAGTGCGCCGGATTGACCCATCATGCTCGCACTTATCGAGGAATCCTTCACCTCATGCAATAGATGGAATAGAAAATAATTTCTCAACTCCTTAACATCCAGTATACCCGAGACTATGATCACTGAAAATTGTTGGAAACTGCATAAACTTACAACCCGGTCACAATATCTGTGCACCTGACCTCGTGACGTCATATCGGCGGTCTGGGTACGGTGTGAAAAAAAGTTTTTTCGAGAAATGTGGAGGTAAAAAAAAATTACTAACCTTTTCAAATCAATTTATTATTGATGAAGGGTTTTTTATTAAAAAACAATAATTTTGATTACAAAAACATTTATTATTAAACTCAGTCACTATAAATTATTGACTCTATGCCTGACATTGTATCTTCCCCACTCTCACTTTCTGAACTCTCCGAACTATCTTTCCCTAGTGATATTAAAAGTTGTGTGATGTTGTCATCTGCTAGATGATCCTTTTCCCAGTATTCTCGCTGTAGTCTCTCCACGTGATTCACTTCTTTTTTCCAGTCAGCTGGCGTAATTGACTTAAACGCATCTTTTGTAAGTTGTTCTATTTTCTTTTCCGATTGGTCAATGTTTTTATCTGCCACCCTTTGCTTTACCAAGTTCCATATATATTCGATAGGGTTTAGGTCACAATGATAAGGTGGCAGACGCACAACTTCTTGGCCATGCTCTCGCATCAAATCGTCGACGACATATTTTTAAACTTAAACTAAACTTAATAATCTAAACTACTTACTACTAACTTAAGTCTAAACTTAACAATAAATATTAAAAAAAACAAAACAACAACAAAGCGAAAATATCAAAATTATCGGGACGTGTATCGGCAACGAAGATGCTGACCGTACTGTCGCACCGGGGAGTGCGCGGAGAGGTGACAGGGGAAGCGGGAGAGGCGCCGCATTCCAGCGAGGTGCACAGATATTCTGACCGGGTTGTAATCGTGTTCTATTTCGTTTAAAGGTAACACTAGGAATAAGGCACAACCGCGCCGATATCCAGTCGCTAGGCGTCCCTACAATGATGGTTCCGCACCAACACCAGCCGTTAATGACGTGAGTACATTATCTACTTTTGTTTAAATATTGATTTATCGACGGCAAAGTTGGTGTACTTTTTATAATCGTGTAAACGTGATAATTACTATTCAGTGGGCCTAGCACGAGTAACTTCTGAAGTGTAACGTAACGTGTCGTTTACGTAAATGCTATGATGCGAATAGTTATTCGCAAATTGTGCTACGACCGCAGCAGTGCGAGCATGGAGCATCTACCCAAGCTAAACTTGTCACGTCGACAAACTTATTTTATCCATCGTATCTTATCTTTTAGCAATGATCTAGCTATATCGCGGGCTGTCTTATATCAATAATTACTGTAAAATTTTATTCATCGACAAATCTATGCTCGCAATACTTATATGATGAATGAATATAACAGATAGTGTTTCTACCCGAGTATTTTCAAGCATTCTCGACCTTTCCATTTAAGAACGTTACGACCCACTTGCCTTAGTAATAAGCACGTTACTCAATGTACATAAAATTTAAAATGCAAAATTCGCTTCTCTTCTGTTTTGTCCAATGGGACTTGATTCTAAGGTTTGGCAGAGCTCACTTAACTAATAGGGTCACAATACTTATTCAACCATAGTATTTATTAGTCTTCCGCTCACAAAAAGCAGTACATGTCTCTTCACGGTAATTTCCCATAATTTCATGCATGATTATTTGTATCACATTTCTAGTCTTCCTCCCATTGATCATACATACTATCGATGCTTCCCCCTAATGTTAAATACTCCGCCTTCCTATAACAACATGCGGTCACACAGATTCCTAAGCAGTTCAATGGAGCACCGGTTTCTTTTCTAACTAAAAGACATATTTTCATCAGCCCCATTCGCATTGATGTCCAAATACTCAGACATACGACTCCTGCCTCTAGCTCCTGGTTACAACTCTGGTTTTGCTCAAATGCCACCGTTAAAAAACGTTATAAGCCAGAATAAATAGTCGTTTTTTTTGGTCACCCCGCAGTAAATTTCTGGTCCAATTTTTGTTTTTTAATAGGGTTTAGAGTCAATTACTGAGCATAAAATCACAAAATGCTGACATATCCAGGTTGAGTTTCAGGCGCATTTCATCATCTTGATAAATATTTTGGCCAATATCTCAGAAACTATGCACTTTATGGCAAAAGTTATTGAAAGCATAATTGTAGAGAATAAAATGTCGCATCTTTTATTGCGTATAAACTTTTTGTAACTAAAAGACATATTTTCATCAGCCCCATTCGCATTGATGTCCAAATACTCAGACATACGACTCCTGCCTCTAGCTCCTGGTTACAACTCTGGTTTTGCTCAAATGCCACCGTTAAAAAACGTTATAAGCCAGAATAAATAGTCGTTTTTTTTGGTCACCCCGCAGTAAATTTCTGGTCCAATTTTTGTTTTTTAATAGGGTTTAGAGTCAATTACTGAGCATAAAATCACAAAATGCTGACATATCCAGGTTGAGTTTCAGGCGCATTTCATCATCTTGATAAATATTTTGGCCAATATCTCAGAAACTATGCACTTTATGGCAAAAGTTATTGAAAGCATAATTGTAGAGAATAAAATGTCGCATCTTTTATTGCGTATAAACTTTTTGTATAACTTACCGTTTACGATGTATGGCCCATTTATTGAGACGTCTGCCAAAACCATTTTTCAAAATGGCGCTTTCAGCTCCACCTGGATCTGTTAGGATTTTGTGATTTTATGCTCAGTAAGTGATCCTAAACCTTTTTTTTAATTGGATCAGAAATTTATTGCGAGGCTAAATTCTTTTTTAATGGGCTATTATCACCTCGAGAGTTGTAGTGTAGAAGACACGAGTAGGCGGTCAAATCATTTCGTTCATGTGCATGTCCCAGCGAGCCGTCACTGCACCATACGTCCCCCGCCACATACAACATCCTGCACCCCGCGCCCCTCTACCCGCCCGCGCCGCACCATCACATGTAAGTTATATATCTTCTCAGCTGTATTACTCGTACTATTACATTAGAGGGCTACTCTTAGATCCTTAGCGTATAAAATGTTCTTAAGTGATTTTTGTATGTGTAGGTAGTATGTGTATTTGTATGTAGGCGTGTGATGATCTATCCAATAAAATTTGAGTGTTTTTGTGTGTATAGATGTTTGTATGTGTATTCGTGTTTAGGTAAACCTACGTATGTATGAATATGTGTGTGCGTGCGAGGGCGCGAGAGAGAGAGAGAGTACGCGTAAATGTGTTGGTATTTCTGTGAATGAAGGTTATTTATAATACTGTATTAGTAAAAACGTTTAAGCATAAGGCAAAAAGTAATTCAGCACCTTTATGATCTTTTTGTACATCTGTAAAAGGATTTGATTTTGGTTCTGATTAAGTTGAAAACTACCGATTTTGCTAAAATGTTTATTGGATCTTTGCTCTTCCTTCACACAATTATGAGTTTTGGTCTGTGTGCCTATTATAAGTTTATTAACGTCCGTTAACACACAATTTATTTGTAATTTAATTTATAAAGCCTTTAAGATACCGTCCCCATACGACGGTTAAAATCAAATAGAGATTTTAAATTCGATGCACGGACCTCGTGCCTCGTACCTAGCGGTCATGGCGTCTGAGACAGATTGTCGTAAGACGTAGGTTCGAATCCTGTCCGAAGATGATTTTTATCTCTAAAATTGCAATCATTACCACATTCAGCCATTTTTTTGATGATTTGATTTTGAATCACTAACGCCTGCTTAACGAGGCCAACATTTATAATTTTAGAGAGAAGACATTCATATCCACGGATGGTATTCGAACCCGCGTCCTGTGATTATCAGTGCCAGAATTAAATGTAATAAATTAACCCATCTTTTAAAATTAAAAAAAAATACAGTAAGTATATCTGTTCAAATATATTTGTACTAGGTATGGTGTACAGTACGATGCAAATCCGACGTGGGCGTTGCCTTACGATGTGACAGTGACCAGAAACGAAGGTGAAGGGTTCGGGTTCGTCGTCATATCCTCTACAAACAAAGCTACTAGTACCATTGGTGAGTTATAGACATAATAATGAAATTTCTCATAGTCTTATAGTATTGTATTAGTCAAGCCCTTTTGCCCATTTGATACCCATATTGAGGGAGTTGTGAAAAAATATATAATCCGCCATTTTGTGGCGGCCATCTTGGACCGATTTTCATCAAACATATTTAGATATTTTTTCTACCGTAATATACATTACGGTCTTACGGACTTAACTAACGAAAGTGTGACAACCCTCTATAGTCCAAACATAAGAGGGGTTCTACTATAGTAACAATTTCTCAGTCGCTGATACTTTGCAGTGTGTTAAAGTTGTTACATTATACTTTTACTTTGCAAATTCAAATTCAAAGAGTGTGTGAAAGTATAATGTCTGTATAGACATTATACTTTAAAGCAAAGCTGCAAAGTATCAGCGACAGAGGAATTATTACTACAGTCAAAATCCTGTATGTATAGACTATCGAGGGTTGTCACTGCTTCGTTGGATAAGTTCTGGTATTAAATTTCATTTGTAGAAACAGGAATATAAGCATTACTAGCTACTGACCGACTGACTTTGTTCGCATGGAGTATAGCCATCGTGAACCCTCGGGAATCAACCTTTTCACTCGTTTCTGATGATGAGTTATATCATTTGTGGTCAACGATGTGGGTCTCACAAATACCTACATTGTAGATTACCCACGCTTATTGATGTCAAGGATCTGAGTGCATGTTACATACTGTTCTACTGTGTTTAAATCGGTGGGTACCTACAAACATCCTACATCCGACGTTAGGGTTTTGTATATTGTGTTACTGTTTGTCGAACCATGAAAAGATAATAATAAAGATGAGTTCATGACAGATTGACAGCACGTATGTGCGTATAAACTCGCACATGCGCGGTGTCATTAACAGCACGTATGTGCGTATAAACTCGCACATGCGCGGTGTCATTAACAGCACGTATGTGCGTATAAACTCGCGCATGCGCGGTGTCATTATCAGCACGTATGTGCGTATAAACTCGCGCATGCGCGGTGTCAATAACAGCACGTATGTGCGTATAAACTCGCGCATGCGCGGTGTCATTAACAGCACGTATGTGCGTATAAACTCGCGCATGCGCGGTGTCATTAACAGCACGTGTGTGCGTATAAACTCGCGCATGCGCGGTGTCATTAACAGCACGTGTGTGCGTATAAACTCGCGCATGCGCGGTGTCATTAACAGCACGTGTGTGCGTATAAACTCGCGCATGCGCGGTGTCATTAACAGTACGATGCAGCCTGCATCGTACGGATACTCATCCCTAGGATCAGCGTTCACAAGAAGTTACGAGTTAATTTAACATTATTGTGAGCTTTAGTATAATATATATATAAGTTTTAAACTATCACGGTCACTTTTGCAAGAGTTGAAATTAGAAACAGGATTACACGGTGAATATCCTGTTTCTAATGTTAACTCTAGTACATATAATGTGTTCCAATTCTCACGATAAAACCATGGTTAATATAATTTCTCAGGCCAATTGATCCCTAACTCTCCGGCTGCCCGCTGCGGTCTCCTCCACGTAGGTGACACCATAATCGCCATCAACAGAACACCCATCAGAAACCTGCCGCACCCTGAAGTGGTCGCCCTCATCAAACACTCGGGTGCTTCAGTCACCCTTACCGTTTTACCCGCAATACCTACGTCTCACGACTTGCAATAGAACATACATCACAGATATATATGTACAACAGATAAAGCAAGTATCGCGATTAGTATTGAAACCAAACGATACTTTTGAATGAAGTAAAATACGTAAATTTACGCATAACATATTATTAAAATAACTTGCCTCTGATAGGAAATATGTCCTTCCCTTAGGACACTCGAATTTTTTGGGCTATTGCAGTTAATTATCACGCAATTTAGGTTTTGCTTCCGTCCGGATGCAACAACAGACACTGCGTCGCGTGTATGTACCGGCGGCTAACCTTGACGATTGGTCGGGGTTCAGACAGGGAAGTACACGCATTTGCGTTATCTATTGTACATATATATCTATGACACACCTTCTCACAGTAACTCCATAACTTTAACAAACTCCATATAGTACACATTATTAAGCTATCATGATAAGAAATATACACATTAGGGATGAAACGATGCATTATTTTACCGATATCGATTATAGAAGTAAATAATCGGCGATACTGATAACGTATGACACCTGCTCAGTAACCCACCTTCATGTTATACTGGCGGTTAGAGCCTATGGAAGAAGAAATAAGAAACCTACATCAAAATTAACTAATTTTTATTCATTATCGTCATGAATGACTAACAACCGGTCCCAATAATCTATCTATCGCTGGTTTACCTTACTAAAGTTAGATATTTGACACTATTTGTATGGAAGTTATGTCAAATTTCTATCGGTAGTAAGGAAAACCGTGGATAGATAGATTATTGGGATCCTCCATAAGTCATATAGTCAACAAAGTAGGTGGTCAATATGTGGACTGAGACAATATTTTCTTTTCTAATTGGTTGGTATTCATTTTATTATAAATATTGATATCGATTGATATTGACACCCACGATGTATCGACATCGGTATCGTTGCATCTCTCATTCATATAATTGGCGGGATAGCTGCTATGTATATTTGATTATACTATTCCCTAGTTCGTCCGCGGTCCGTTTGCAACAGTGCCGAAATGAATATTCATACAGCAATGCGCATAGGAATAATTCGCTATTTTATGACGTTTGATAAAGATCTTTATTGAATAATGGGGATATAATTCGTAATGAGAAATGAATTATTTGCATCATTAGGAACGTTGGTTTTTATAACTAATGTGTTGTATTTATATATAAAATTAACATTATTATTTTGAACGTATACTGGAGCATTAAGATCTTGGTATTCATAAAATATAAAAGTTCTATAAAGCGGCAGCTAAAATATCTTTAGAATAAAATCTTAGTGCAGCTTATGGTTTTAATGTTTAAGTGAAAAATAGCTTTAATTTTATTAAGAATAGATGTAAGGTATAAAATATTAGGTAACTTAAGAAAATACTGTCAATTTACTAAATTCTGATAAGTATGTATTTTTATATTAGATTGAAATCATCAAATATTAGTAAGACTTACGCGGTAGGTATAGTCGAGACCGGAAAGGTTCTTAAAACGGTCAAGATAATGTCTTTACGACTGTACCTTTCATAATAGTATTAAAAATGTTTAATACATATTTAAAGGTTTACTAATTTACCTTGGTATATAATTACTAAAAATGAAATTAAAATGGGGATTTGAATATTTGCTAACATGTTCAAGACCCACTTATAAATTATGTAGTTATTTACTTCTACCGTCCCTTTCTCCCTGTTGTGCCTTGTTTAAGCATTTTACATATTATTATTAAGTTTAGCATAATTTGTAGTATTTTTGTAAATGATAAAAATGTATACCTGAATACCAGTTGTACTTTGAAGTACAACTTGTAGCCGTTGTATCGCTAGTTTGGTTAACAGTCAAGTATTTAATATACCTACCCATTTTTTTTAATACTTCATCACCAGTATCATTATTAGCCGGAAGACGTCCACTGCTGAACATAGGCCTCCCCCTTAGAACGCCACTTGGACTCGCTTCCTGCATCCAGCGATTCCTCGCGGTCCAACTAGCGGGGGGCCGGCTTACACATCGTCTGCCGGTGCGTGGTCGCCCTCGAGAACCTTTCTTCCCCATCAGTTATCAGTGCTGCGAGCAACAGTAATTCTTGCGCATTATTGTTTTGTGCGAGAATTTCTCTAACTGCAGAGGTATCATCCAAGACGGGCTCTTACTTAAAACATTTACACATACACTGTAATAAGTAGAGTAAGAGAGCCTCAATTCTATTAAAAAAGCGAAAAGCTAAAGCACTGACCGCCTTCCAATGAAACATACAATCATTAAATGGCGTTTTCTGTTCAGTGGGCCGAGCACGAAAATCTGCTTAAGTTTAACGTTATCGTTTACGTATTCAGTACAAACTATGCGTTATCTGTGCCACTATTGTACTAGATAAATATACGTTTGTACTGAATACGTTAAAGATACGATTACGTTACACTAAAACAGACCGAACCAACCATGTGTAATCGCATTAGTAACAGCAAAAACATTAAGAACACAGAAAATATTTGTTCTGTGATTAAGAATAAATTGCTATGACACTACATAATATTTCAGTTAATTTATTGCGTTATAAGAAGTCGACGGGTAAAAGAGAGAGCGATAATGAAATCTTGTGATTAGAGACGTTATGTTTTGCTATCTTGGACATGTGCCAGCTTGTTTACATTGTATTATAAATTATGTTGCAAAAGGTGAAATATTTGACCATTTATACGAACTGGTTTCACTCTGAATGTGACTTAACATCAAATATGTAATGTGGATTATGTAAGAGTATTTATGATTAAAATTATACATTTATTTGTATATCTAGA
Organism: Selenia dentaria; assembly: GCA_917880725.1. NCBI lineage: Eukaryota > Metazoa > Arthropoda > Insecta > Lepidoptera > Geometridae > Selenia > Selenia dentaria. Next base: position 5,181,275 of record OU862901.1, on the reverse strand, counting down.
CTGAGCCCGTATCAAAGTAGGACATTCGTCGTTCTGCACGAGAAACTTGCGGAACAGATCAAATAATTAAATAGAGTACAAACTATAATTTAATCTAGTACATATCACAGATAAGTGATAGTTGGCACGACGATGACATCGCGAGTAGTTCCTCACGAATTTCTCGTTAACTCGTTTCGATACAGATGTTAGTAAATATAAGTGTTTAAACTTATCGCGGTGATATAGACAAAAGTTATTATTCGAAAAGAGGGTAGGTCGATTTCAGTTTTCTCGTGATCATGGCGCTTGCAACAGTGCTGAAATATCGGGAACTCAAACAAAACTAACGAAAAAACTAGTTTTGTATCAGCCCCCATAAGAAAAACTTGGCTACTCCAATGTAAATACCCCGTTTTCAATGTTAACTTTTGTATGGAATGGCAAGGAATAGAATGTTATGTGAATCTACTTAAAAAGCTATAAATAACTAGCAAACCCTGCGAACTCCGTTTCGCCACCAGATGGCTTCGATTTATGTAACATTTCGTTTGGCGCCATCTACTTAAAATATTGGTTTGTAGTACATGCTATGTATCAGAGATGGCGCTGTATGTGAAAAAAGATTTTCCCGCTTTTCTTTTTAAATTTTTCCTGAATTTTCTTTACTATAAACCTCACGGAGCCCGAGACCTTTCCAACGAATGCAAAACCGTGGAAATCGGTTCGTGCGTTCTGGAGTTATAGCGTCAGGAAGGAAAACCCGACTTATTTTTATATAGTAGATTAAGCGATCGTCCTACTGAAATACGGACCTGAATTACGAAGAGTAATAAAAGTTATGATTAAAATGTTTTTTGACTGTATTATACGCGGGACCACCGACATTTTGATGAAATTGTCCTATTTAACATTATTATTTCCAAATGAACTCGTTTATTATTACTAGCGTAATTAAATTAGATTTAGCCGTTTGGAAATATAAGTTAAATGTATTCATATAACTTTAAGTAGTTAATGTAGTTTTAAGTAAATGCAATTAATAAGTGCCTTATGTAAACAATGTCTTGCCTTAAGAATGAGAGATCTTAATAAATATCCAATAAATGAAGTGTATAAGAAAATTATCCAAAGATAATCTGATTTTAATAAGTTTGCTTGATTGAAACTTTCTTAAGTATTACACATATTAATGTTATGTGAGGGTTTAACTTACGCGGTATAGGTATAGTCGAATATCTAAGTATAAGTTAAACCGTCAAAAAACATTAAAAAGTTAACTTGATTCTGAAAATATGTACCGTTAACATACTAATAAAGACGGATTACATTTTGAATTGTTTATACTCAATAATCAACGGGAGGGTTGTAATCTAAAATAAACACACAGACTTTTATGTAATAAAATATTTTATTTTTTTAATTATTGTTTTCTTTTTTTCTGGAACGTGTGAAAATAAAAAACTAGCAATAAGATAATACAGACTTTATTTAAATTCTTAATTAGTAAATAAATACTACATTACAGTATAATTGATGATTTGTCGCACTTTATTTTAGATCGTATGATAAATATCCAATGCATTTTGACACAACCAATGTACTTATGAAAATATCACATTTTTGCATCCCAATAACTTTTGTCATTACATTAAAACAGTTTTAACTAAATTGTATCATATATTTTTCTTTATTATATCAGTTAATGACTGAGTAATATTTACGTCGGCTTACTTGCAATAGCGACACCCTTTCCGATGTAATGGGAAAAATTGCACCTGTTTTTAACCATCTTTAATGGACAAGGCGCAATATTACGTTTTATCGGCAACAAATTTTGGTAAATTTGGACAGCTTACAACCGCAGAGGGGTGCTTCTAATGTTTTCGCTTTCACTGCTAGGTGCAGTAGCAACTTCCAGAATCCAGGTAGTGTATCTGTCAATCCTGGTGAAGACGTTAGGAAAGGCCAAACCACAGCTTTCGATGTATGAGGAAATGCCGACAGCGACCTGATCGATGACCATGGGTGCGCCGGAATCTCCCAAGCACATACCCTGATCGTCTGCGCTGGCGCATATCACACCTGTGCACAAAGGTTAGCCATGGATCACACTAATAGTAACTTATAGCCTAGCGTGGTTCTTAACATCTTTTACTGCCGAAAGCTCGTCATCTAGGAGATAAAACTTGTTGAACTATGTAACTGAATTCCAATTCAAATCAATTGAAATGTTCAAAACTGCCACGTTCCAAACAAATACAGCCACTGCCTAGCAGAACGGGATATGAACTCGACCTCATTTGTTATTAATCTACCATATTTACATGTTATGGGTGGTAAATGGCTGAAGTGGAATACCTACTCCAGGCATTTTGGTTTTTAAGTAATGCCTATGTTTTTTCCACTTCTTCCCCACTGCTCAACTAGTCAACCGCATGAAGTTGAGCAGTGCATGAGTAATACCAACGGCCCAACTGCCCAACTACGAATCGTTGAGCAGTGAGGTATACCCGCGCTGATCGAGTCCCTCCTTGTCTACTGATCAGTAGATTCTGAACTGAATTAGAACTGAGAACTAGATTGCTCTACCTTATATATTGTTACTAACGAAGTTAACGGATGAAGAATATTGATAATGAGGTTTGAAGTTTTATTTCTAGTCTATAAATATAATTGTGCACTCTCAACTATTCATAGTTGAGCAGTGCATAATGACCCGTTGAGCCATTGCTCAACTTTTACCAGTTGAGCCGTCGGTATTACCCACTGTTCAACTTGATGCAGTTGAACAGGATGACCTACTGTCAACAAGTTGAGCAAAAAAAGTGTTGAGCTATAGCGTATAAAATCTTCGGTAATATAAACTAGGGACTTTGGCCGATTTCCTGGAGAAAGAGGGACTCTTTATGAAGAACTCTTTCTTTCACAAGCCACCTCATAGTAAATGGATCTGGCTGAGTCCCGATGGTTCCACGAGAAATGAGATTGACTTCATTATGACCACCAAGAGACAAATATTTACTGATGTCTTCGTGATCCACAGGGTGAAAACGGTAAGAGGTACGTTGAATATTTATGTCGAAACTCGAGACGTCTCATCTGTCTCCGACCCACTTGTGCCCATATTCAAGACCCCGAGAGCTTTAAACTTCAGCTGTCCAATCGCTTCGATTGCCTTGAGAACATCGCTTCAGTGGACGAGATCAACAAAAGGTGAGTAGAAACTGTCCATACAGTGCGTTCCAAGATCTTTAAACCCCGCCATACAGATAGGCCACAGAAACTCTCCAACGATACCTTCATATGACATGACAACCGGATCTTTAATACTAATCATATTAAAGAGACGATAGAACGGAAAAAAATATCCAAAGTGTTTGCAAGAGACATGCCTATTGGACAAAGCCAGTTGACGAAGCAGAAGAGAGAAGACGGCATTGTATAGCGTCGACCAAAGCAGAAGTGCTAGGAGAAGTTGAGAGTTCTACGGATAGTTACACTCCTCAGTCACTAAACCTGTTAGCAGCTCAGCCAAAGAGCCAAGCTGACCCGACATTATATCGAAGATATCCCGGACATCAGCCTGTATGAGATTATTGATTTGGAGGATTGCCTTGAAACTGCTTAAGAACATGTGATCACATCAGAGCTTCTGAAAGCGGGTGGAAGACCGGTACTTCAAGTCCTTAAGAAGCTCTTTAACATCGTCTTACTCCTTCGAGTAGTTGATCCTTCGATCAACGCCAGCAGCAGTGTTATTCTTCAAAAAAGGTGACAACACCTTGTTGAAGAATTACAGACACATTTCGCTTTTGAGCCATGTTTATAAGCTGTTTTCGAAGGTCATCACGAACCGTCTCAGTCGCAGGTGTGATGAAATCTAGCCTCGGGAACAAGCCGGTTTCCGAAAAAGCTATAGTACTATAGACCACATCCACACGCTACGCGGCAAATTCTACAGAAAACCGAAGAGTATAACTTGCCTCTTTGTTTAGCGTTTGTGGATTATGAGATTAATTCGATCGAGACGTGGGCAGTGCTTGAGTCTCTCCAGAGCGGTGCCGTATTGACTATCGGTATATCGAAGTGCTGAAGTGTTTGTACAATAACGCCAACATGTCAGTCCGATTACAGGAGCAAAGTTCGAAGGCAATTTCATTGCAAAGAGGTTTTATTGCAGAGAGACAGGGAGATGTAATATCTCCGAAACTGTTCACCGCTGCATTAGAAGACGCCGTCAAGCTTCTGGAATGGCAAGGACTCGGCGTCAATATCAACAGCGAATACATCACTCACCTTCGATTAGCCGAGATATTGTAGTCACGGCCGAATCCATGGAAGACCGCTGTACAATGCTCGAAGTCCTCCATCGAGTTTCCCAACGGGTAGGCCTTAAGATGAACATGGACAAGACGATAATTATGTCTAATGCCCATGTTGTGCTCACCCCAATATCAGTTGGGAACTCAGTTCTCGAAGTTGTTGACGAATACATCTACCTGGGACAGACAGTCAAACTAGGCAAGCCTAACTTGGAGAAAGAGTTCAATCGTCGAATCCAACTCGGCTGGGCAGCGTTCCGAAAACTTCGCGAAATTTTCTCGTCAAAAATATTTCAGTGTCTCAAGACAATAGTCTTTGACCAATGTGTGTTACCAGTGATGACATATGGCACTGAAACGTGGTCTCTTACTATGGGCCTCCTAAGCAAGCTCAAAGTCGCACAACGAGGTATGGAGAGGGCTATGTAAGGGGTTTCTCTACGAGATCGAATTAGAAATGAGGAGATCCGTAGACGAACTAAAGCCACCGACTTAGCTCAGAAGATAAGCCAGTTGAAGTGGCTGGCCACATAACATGCAGAACAGATGGCCGCTGGAGTCGGAAGATTCTGGAGTGGAGACCACGGACCGTCAAGCGCAGCGTAGGCCGTCTAACGACAAGGTGGACAGACGACCTGATAAAGGTTCTGATCGGACCTTTGGAAATTTGTGAGGGAAGGCCAATGTTCAGCAGTGGACGTCCTACGGCTGAGATGATGATGAATACAAACTATGTCGTACTGCTCAACTGCTTAACCAGTTGAGTAATCTAGTTGATCAGTGGATAAGAAACGGATTTTTCGTTAAAACGTTTTTTACAGCCAGCTTTTTCCCTTAAGCTGTGTTATTTGGGATTGTATTGTAATATCGTACAAAGTAACTTTATTATTCCCCTTCGCTAGTCTAAAGTCAGCCACTGCTAGGCTAATCTATTAATCTATATATCTATATCTAATGCTAACTAATCATTATTTCTGTGTTATGATGTTCATTCGTTAATATCCGCAGTTTGATACCCCTATTAAAACATACCTACTACATATCGACGTTACAATGATGTAGGTTATCTAGATAAGGCAATACTTTGTATCTTAGCATAATATACACTTTCATTCCCAGTAAAATTTAAAAAAATAAACATTTAGATAAAAACGAAATTTCGAACAAAAATATATCATCGACTAAAAGTTATCCTTACGTACTAGTATACCTAGCGAGTCGTATTATAATCGCATTTTGTCTACGAATACGAACTGCAATGCGCGCGTAACCCTGAGACATAAAGTTGTTAAAGCCTCATGTGCCTGTAATTTCGCTATCAACCATACCCTTCAAGCCGGCACAAAGTAATGCGAATAGCTTAGCGGTAGAAATAGGTATGGATGGTAGCAGTACTTTTCCGGAAGAACTCGTTTAAAAAAAATTACTGCTGCTTCTAAACTAGTTTAGTGAAAGTTTTTTACTTACTGTCGCTAATCTCCACGTTTTCGTTTCCCTGGAACTCAGCAGCACAGACAGCAGTGTCGATCTTGTTTAGAGTGATGGTTTTCAGCAGTTCCAGTTGGGGTCCACCTTCCTGAAAAATCAAAACGTCCATGTTAGTCAAATAAGACCAGTTTTATGTCCTATTTTTCCACGCATAAGTGTGTTTTTAAAAGTCCAGCATATCTATGGAAGTTGTTTAGCTCCCCGCTCCTGGTTCCAGTTCACAGCGGAATCTAATACCTTTAAGAGCAATTCTTTTATGTATATACGAGTAGGTATATATATATTTATAATATAAATCTCGGAAACAGCTGCAACGATTTTCATGAAATCTAGTATACCTACAGGAGGTTTCGAGGGCGATAAATCGATCGAGCTAGGTTTAATTTTTAGAAAAGGTCCTTTTATCCGTGTTTTCAGGCAATGAAAAACTGCTCAACACTAAAGCTACTTGACAATAGATGGCGTTGTTAAGCAACACTGAGCCAATGAGTGTATCGTTTGAGGTTAGACCAGAAAATCAATTTTTTACTTACGAACAAAGTTCGGTCCTGCAGGTACTATTGCTAATACAGGCTATTGCTTCCCGGCAGAACACCGGAGCCTGCGGTAGTACCAATACCAACCACGCTGGCTTCCTAGCCTCTCACGACTCTTGTCCAGACGATACAAGGAATATTTTGTCATGAGCAAGCGTAGTGCTTACCATTAGGCGCTTGTCAAGCTCGTCCCGTCACTATTTGCATAAAACAAAATTGGTAATAGTTTACCGGTTGAAATTTGCACAGATTATGTGTGGCGAGTTTTACAAAACGAAACGGTCCATAAAGTATATACTAATAACACATAGTGGCTTATTGCGAGTCAGGCTAGTGCTAAGAATAAATACATAAGACAAATATAGGTAATATATACCTACGGAAGTATTGAACCCTGATGAGCGAACGTCTCACTTCGCCGGTTAATATCATTAAAGGTATCTCTAACTCAAACTGACCTATAGTATATAACAATGGGAAGTTGTAGGTACCGAACCTATCATCGTACCATCCTAGACCTAATCATAACCATCGATAAAGAATCGTTAATATTGGCTAATTTATATGAAGTTACAACAATAAGTTAGTTTTGTCAATATTCCGTTAATAATGACCTTTATGCTTCACTTCACATGCTACTTTTTTTTAATGCAATTTGTATTTGGCAAACAATTACCATGTGTGGACAGTTTATTTGTTGTGTTGGCCTTATTGCCTATTTGACAAATAAGGCCAATACCGAATACTGTTAGCGTTATTACCGTGCGCTTGTTTGTTTTTCGAGGCACATCAAAGGGATCAAATAGGCAAATACGCAAACAAACCGACCACACACACATTGGCCATATTCAGAAGCCCACGCGCTGTAGTCCTGTACGGACGTGCAGTATGTTTGTGTTTATGTTGTGACTCACAACATAAACACAAAATACTTAATAATAATAAATCATAATACTTAAATAATTCCAATTCTCATTCACAACTTGTGACAGCAACAGAATTGGAATAACTAGATAGGTGCAGAAAATGAATTGGAACTATGAAAATTATATCAAACTAAACTACTTTCTGTGTAATGGGAAGAATGACGAATAAGACCCCTAGAATGAATCTCATAAATATTAGCAGCGGGTCACAAATGATAAAATCGCGCTGGAAGTTGAAACACGTTACTTACATAGTGTTGGAAACACCTAGTGATCTGCTGCCAAATATTTGTGAGTGTTTATTTGTCTGCCAACTGTGGATCGTATTTGCCTCTATTTGCATGTGTGCATGAACGTCATATTTTTTGCCCAATACAACAAACACCCAATAGTAAACATAAATAGCCATTTTGCCAAATAACCATTAACACCATTATGGTGGCACTTCACATGACTATTTGTGTTAATAGTATATACTTTTTTAATAAATCGCCATTCGCATAGACAACTAACAAATAAGCGCAAAATAAGTACTCACGTATTCGAATCCCCAACTAACAACTTTAACGTCGTGTCCATTGGGAATGTAAGTACCCGAAGGGGGGAGATACAGAACATTGATCACGTTGCTTAAGCCCAGTGCAATCGCCAGGAAGACGACAGCTATGTCGTCTCTAAGCGGTGCCTCGACATAACCAGGGTGCTTGACGACTTCTCCGAGAGTGACCACGGTACCACCACTAAGGCTGTTAGTCGAACCCGCGCGGATCAACATGTTGTCGTTGTTTGCGCCACTGGGGATAAAAAAATTGTGTTAGTCAGGTAATTCGACAACATATCGACACTTTTTATAAAAAAATATAGTGGCCGAAATTCTAGCGCCTACTATGGGCAAAAATTAGAATTGCCATGCAGCGTGGCAATCACGGCAATGCTACCAGCGTTTTGGCCACTTTTCAATATACTTATTTTTCATAATATTTTTACTTTTAATATTTTACAAACCTATACTTATACATTTTATCAACATCATCGATCACCACGCGGGTACAATCGCGGGGCGCAGCTAGTAACACATAAAAATAGTCAGGTGGCTATCCGGGCTCGAAAAGGAAGTTAATACTTACGTTCTACATTCTGTGTACTAAATATCGGGAATTTGTCAATAAAACAAAAAATACAAATTATTCATCTAAATTTATTTTATCGCCTTCAAAGTAGGCCCCATCGCTTGCAATACAACATCTCCAACGCTTCACCCAGTCTTCCATACATTTTTCATAGGCTATTTGCGGTATGGCCTTTAGCTCATTCAGCGAATTTTCTTTTATGGCTTCTATCGACTCAAAACGTTTTCCTCGAAGTGGTAATTTTAACTTGGGAAATAAAAAAAAGTCAGACGGAGCCATATCAGGTGAATACGGTGCTTGGTCGAGAACTTTTGTTGAATTTTTCGCCAAAAACTCTTTCACTATAATGGCTGTGTGTGATGGTGCATTATCATGGTGCAGCATCCATGAGTTGTGTTGCCATAAATCTGGACGTTTTCGGCGGATACTCTCACGCAAACGCTTCATGACGCCTAAATAATATTCTTTATTCACTGTTTCTCCCTCTGGAAGGAATTCGGAGTGAACCACACCACGGTAGTCAAAAAAACTGTCAGCATCACCTTGATTTTGGAGCGACTTTGCAGCGGTTTTTTGGGTTTCGGCTCGCGTTCGAGACGCCATTCTGAAGACTGTTGGCTTGTTTGCATGTCGTACTCATAAACCCATGTCTCGTCGCCAGTTATTATACGTTTCATAAAGGTCGGATCCGTAGAAGCTCGGGAAAGCATGTCTTCAGCGACATGCTTCGCTGCGCTTTTTGAACAAAATTGAGCTCTTTTGGAACTAGTCGAGCGGCGACGCGTTTCATGCCTAAAATGTCAATGAGAATATTGTGGACGGGCTTAAAAGATATGTTCACCTCACTAGCCAACTCTCTCAGACTCATACGTCGATTTTCAAGCACTAGCTTCTTGATTCTGTCGATGTTTCCTTTGGTCGTAGCGGTTGTAGGTCTACCAGAACGAGGCAAGTCTACTACTACTTCTCGGCCTTCTTTAAAAGCCTTATACCATTCATATAAGCCCTTGTTTTCGATATACACGATTCGCCGTAGGTATTTCGCAACATTTTTAGTGATTCACCACATTAAATATCATTCGAAACACAAAATTTAAGGCACACTCTTTGTTCAACAATATTTTCCATTGTAAAAATCGCCGAGAACTCAAAACTATGACCAACAAAAAGTGTAGTTTAAAACAAATTAAATGACAGATCCCGCTCAAACTTTGCGCGCTAAATCAGTACAGTGCTACCAACATGCAGTAAAAAAATTAGAACGACCTCTTTTACACGGGTCTTTTTATAGACATATTCCCGATTCTTTTTACACAGAGTAGTATAGTTGGAAAAAATACGTTTGAATGTTTATACACTGATATGATGGCAGGTTCCATGTCATAGGATAAATGTAATGGTTAGCGGAGAAAACCCAACAATGACTATCGTTGGCTTTAATATTCCTAGATCTGTGTTTCTTCTAGTTCTTGTCTAGTTTTGATGGTGAATGGTTGGTGGAGTATTAACCGATGAGTGTCCTTAATGGTGCACGAGCAAAGTGTACAAAATCATGAAACGTTGTATGTGTTTCCACGTCAATGCCTTAGAAAGCTTTACTACGAGTATTTATATGCCTCTCAATACCTAGTAAAGCCGTTATCTTTAAGGGTACTGAGAACATTAGTTAAAATTGCAAAAAGTCTTCATTTTGCAGTTCTACCAAAATGTTTTGGGAAAAAAATACAAAAATAAAGTCAATACCTATCAGGCAGCTAGTTTACTGATGCACGTGGGTTGGGTACCTTCTAGGACCTGCAATACTTTCTATATGTTGCGTATGCCTGTTTAGCATTTGCTTAGAGTTTATAACCTACCTATATTAGAGAGGAGTCACTTAGATGAATCATTATAAAAACAGAAAAAATATTTCTGGTAGGCCTGTTTGAATTAAATAGTTACAAACGAAAAGACGAGTGGAGATATAGTTTGACTAACAGTAAAGGTTTTTTTTTATAATCAGCCAGAGGAGTTGAGTCATTATCCACCACGCGGGCCCAGTGTGGATTGGTGGATAGGCTATAAGTGGCCAACCCATATAAAAAAATTTTCAGGCCGCCTGAAGGCCTCGACATAGACTAACAACTGTTGCCCTAAGACTCAGTTGAATAATGCCACTAGCGGTCACCCATCCAAGTCCTGACCGCAGCGAGTGTTGCTTAACTTGTTGATCGGTTAAGATCGCCAAGTCGAGCTCCGCTACGGGCGCTTCAAGATTACTTACGTGAAGCAGAATCCGGAGGTGAGCACGTGCCATGAGGAGAGCAGACATCCGACGCAGCGCTGGATGGTGATGCCGGGTCCTGGGTAGGTGTACACCAGGGCGACGATGTAGGGGAACTCTTCAATGCTAGTTGGAGTCCCACCTACGATGCGGCTGGCGTCATGCCCTGGGGCCGCTGACACTGGAAAAACAAGATTATCAATAGGTATATCTGAGGGTAATAAGGCCTAGTGAGATATAATTACGCATGTCTCAAAATAATGGAGGACTGTAAATGTAAGTATGGATATACAAGTACAATTTGAAAAATTTAATACCGACTTCCATTCTACACAGTTATTGGAGTGTAACTCAAAAAGTACTGGACCGAATTGAATGAAATTTAAATGTGACCACAAGGTAAGCACCAGCTTTCAAACAAAAAAAAGTATTTTGAGAATCGGTTCACCCAATCAAAAGTTACGAGGTAAAAAACATTAAAAAATACAGCCGAATTGAGTACCTCCTCCTTTTTGGAAGTCGGTAGAAAAGAAAAGTTACAGCTGATGAAGACATTTATTAAGCAGCGACACTTAAATAATTTTTGTCTATATTAGCGTCCGAAGACCAAGTATCAATAAATTTCCCGGTTATAACTTACCAGCAGCGAGGAGAGCAAGCACCAAATACGCTGTAAAGGCCATGTCGTCTGTCGGTGCAATACCTACTTCTAAATGTCTACGGGCATATTTATTGAATATTAATCTTTGGCTTACATTAAGCGGCGGATTTATCTTATCCGACCGGCCGATACATACATGGTGGTATTTTTTTGTTTTCCATGGTTCTGAATGATACTTTGAACTCGTGTAGCGATATACGGCGTGAGCTCCTAGTTGGCATTTGGCCAAGTCTATCCCAGAGATTCGAAGAGTCAATTTACTGAGACACGAGTGCACTTAGCTTGATAAAGATGGGTCTTGGAGTAAAGTACCTATATATATTTGTATTTTTTTTGTATTTTAGTGCCTAACGCCCAAGGTATCCCAAAAAAATTTCACACTTAATTGTTGTAGGCGATGCTATTTTTTGGTAAAAACATGTTTACCCTTTTTAGTGGCCCTTGCTACTCACGGGATCGATTCTCATTCACCGTCAATAAGGATACTAATAATCAAGAGGCGAAACACTTTTCCGTTATTAGATTGTAATTCAATATCTGCTATACCTACCGAATTTGATGAAATTTTAATGTGACCACCACGGAAGTACACTAGTGCGTGCACGGACGACCGCCATTTTGGTTCAAGTTATGCGCCGACAGCTGTAGTTACGTACCATGTTTAACATTATAGATCATGCTGTATATAGGTGACATGTGAATTCAAAGGATATATGAATTAGCAATTTGAGATAAAATGCAACAACAATCAAGCACGTAGCCGGTTATCTAATACCTCGAAAGTACTACATAAATGATACTTGGTATCTTGGATAACTTGGTATCTTTAATAAGATATAATCCTTTATTTATAGTTATTGAAGACATTGATTAAAGTATGCGTTGTAGGTTTATTAATTATAATATTAGTTATTTATATATATTATAATTATTAGTATATAAGTACCTACTCTTACTATACATTTACATTGTATTTATTTAAACTGTAAATGACTGATGTAACTGACTGACCTGTTCACGGCTTTATGTTAAGATAGGTGCCTATATCTAATTATATATATATATATAATGAACCCCTGTTTCTCCTGGTTACCTACGCTATAAATTGAGAACGGCTTTTCCGATTTCATTCATCTTATTTTAAATGTTTTCTAATACATCGTAGAAGGTTCTTACATTTTTAAAAAATAGGAAAAGATGGGAGTTTATGACGAGGCCGAAGGCCGAACCTACTACAATACCGAAGTCGCGGGCAGTCGCTAGTCTATATATATATATATATATATATAACAAAGTCATATTACGAGTAGTAACACCATTTATAACTCAAAAACGGCTGAACCAATTTTTAAAATTTTTGTGTTTTTCGGTTTGGCATATCTCTGGGAACATAGGATACTTTTCATCATCACCTTGGTCACGCCGTAACTTGTAATCGACCCTACCGATTTCATCCATTTTATTAAGATTTCTGATAGAAGGTTCTTACGGAAAAAAATGATTGTCTGTAAAGTCGGTTTACGGACGATAAATTTACGTGATAACGTCATAAGGCAAGCCGAACGCTTAGGCCGATCGTGCCTCTCTATCGCTAGTTCTGCGTTAACAAGTGATAGAGAGGCACGATCGGCCTAAGCTCAGGTGTAACGTGACAACGTAGAGTGACAATAAGTTATACTTTTTTGTGGGTGCAGCCGGCGTTCATCGATTTGCCTATAAAACGCTATCACGTCAAAAACTTAAGAAAATTGCACAGAAAATTGGAAGATTTATGAAATCTTTACGATATAAATATCACCACGCGTGGTGATGCTTGAGGTGTAAACCCAGGGCGCAGCTAGACCCGCCCCGGCTTCGCTCGTTTAACCTCGCGGGATTCGGCGTCTCTACAATAAAAGCCTCAGTTAATCTCCTGTCAGCTATCTACTAGTGGAGATCCAAAGGTACAAAGTATTTTAAAAATGGTTTTTTATATAAGTACCATATATACACCCTATTTGTATAATTACCAAAAAAAAAAATGGGCGGTACAAAAGTGTTAATACATTGTAGATATGTAGTCAAAATTTTTTATTACTTCACAGTGAAATAATTATTAATTGTTAAAGTTTTCGAAAATTCCATCTAAAAGTATGGACACCATCTGAACAAAAATACTACATGCCTATGTACAACTTATTAATGAAAACACATGATTCACGTCAGTGAAAAAATATCTCTCTTACTCTTTCTTACACCCCCCACCCGAGCGTTCGGTGTGAAAGAGATTGTCGACTTTGGCTTTCGTTCGTTCGTTTTCGGAAGAAACAAAGGCCGCGCGGTGGCAGGGCGGAGGATGCGGGGTTGGTCCGGTGGCCAGGTCTAACGAGCTAGGACGCGAGTTTGCCGAATGTTATGAATGAATGATACATTTCTATGTCCCCTACATATGTTAAGTTTCATGCATAAACCGCGCGCAGTATATCATAATGAATAGTGGAAATGCCTAGAATAAAATTTGTAGGTGTGAATCAATCTAGACGTTTGACCAAATATTGATGATTATATGGGATTTTTTTTTTAAAGTAGTTTTAAATTTTCTTCCCATGTATGTATTAAGTACCAGCAGCATATAGCGCTGTTTTTTTTTTTGGTAATTATACAAATTAGGTGTATATACTACTACCGTATATTTTATATACCTACTTTCATACGTGTTAATAAAAAAAGCTGTTATTTTGTCTATACGAACATTAACCTTTAAGTATGGACGTGGAGTCTCACAGGCTACTCGACGTTTTTGTTTTCTTAGTTTCACCTACTTCCCTCCACTCCCCGCGATTGAGCATCTCAGTAGCTTTTGTTTTAGTTGTAAAACGACCTACGAGGGAGGAGGTGGCGTTTTCAGATGAATATCACGTAAGTAATGACCATCAAAATATTGACCGGAGCCTGTCAGGCTACACGTCCATTATTGCCCTATGGTATAGTTTATAAGGTCGATAGTCGTTTTTATTGGAGTCCAAACGATACAAAATCATGAAAGTGACAATGATGAAAACCAGGACCAGGAACAGCACCAGCGCCAGAACCAGGACCTAGGAGAAGAATCGGGTTACGTAGAAGACGTATTATAAATACACGATTGCCAAGAGAGTTGAGGTTGATCATGACTCGAGTTTTAGGTTACAGATATGGTTACAGAAGATGTCCAGGATCAAGAAACCAGTCAAGCAATCAGAAGAGCATGTAGAACCTGTCTCGCGAAAATGCATAGGATGCCTACTCATGTACTTGTGTTGGGTGCAACAAACCTGTGTATCTCCAATGTTGTAGACCTTTGTGCACTGACTGCCAATAATTTAACGTTACTAGACTGTTGTCAATTTTTTTATATTTGTTACCTGACGTAGGTGTTTAGTGTTTTTAGTATCTTATAGATTATATTTTAAGAAAATAAGACTCATTTTGTTTTAGGAATACGTTTGGCTGTTTTTAATACTTAAAAATGTGACCTAAGTAGATTTAGACTGTAAAGTGCCATAATTTTTGATTTTTAAAATTTCTGTAATTTTTGAAATAAATGTTGATTATACAAGCATGTTATTTTGTTGCTAAATCACATAACTTAAATATACCTACAATCAGTTTTAAAGCGATCTTATATCAAATTCCCCAAAAAACATGCGTGTGTATATATATAGGAGCCTGTGAGACTCCACGTCCACAGAAGTGTCAAATAAAAATGACGTCTACACTTAAAGGTTAAGAAAATGCAACAGCGACATGTTTCGAAGGATTTTTCATAATTGTTTCATGAAAACAAGTAGGCAATAACATAATCTCGCGGTTGAAATTACTACCGCCTATCACTGTGAGCAATGTCTTGGCGAGCATACAATAGTTCGGGCGGTACAATATCGCTCCAAGGTTCGGAACACTCTAGTTGAGAACAACCTGAGGTTCTGAACGCGCCCCTACAATGTAAAACTACCTCCTACGAAGAAATAGACTATTATTTCTTCGTAGACTACCTCGAATCGATTCGTACATGTTTATCGAATCTCTATCGAATAATCGATAAACATGTAGGTACGAATAATCGAACTTATTGATAACTATTGTGAAAGCCTATAAGAAAGCATTATTATTAGCTAGCTGCGCTCCGCGGTTTCACCCGCGTGATGATGGACGATTGTAATGATTAATCAAATATAGCGTACGTTACTCAGGCTTCATGTAGCTTTCAAGTTGTGAATTGAAGATGGGTTGCAACCATTTACGGATCGATTTTGGTGGTTAAAAATTTGCAATGCTCAGAGCTTCTGACATCAACAACCGAGTGCTTTACCCTGAGATTCTGAACGGCGTTAGTGCGAAAAGTTGCACTCCGAATGCTAAGCATCTGTTAGTCTGTGCTGAGTGCGCTCTAATCGAGGTTCAAAACACGCTCCAGTACACTCGATGCCAGAGTCTGACTCGCCTTTGTTTTTTTTGCCTGCCTCCAACATTTGCTTGAAACAAGTTGTAATCGCCATCTAGGTGTCCGTTGCGGCCCACCAATCCATTAACCACAAGTAAACTGACCTGCTGAAACCTCGGACTAACTAGCCTGAAACTCATAGATTAATCAGACTATATCTAAATACTGAAACTGACTGAATTATTATGATCTTTGTTATAATTATGCTCTTTAAAACTGACTAGTAAACACGTTCATCCAAGGACGTTAGGTGCGTTCGTTTAGCTCTCTCGGTAGAGAGTTAAATATTCCTTGGTTTAGCTTATGAGGGCATTGGTGGCGTTGTCATTGATGGCTCTTTTGTTATAGCGTTCGTAAAGCTCAAAAACGTTATTTAAGCCACTTTTGCCCACACCCTATTCGAACGCTCAACTGAGCATAAGACTTAAAATCGCATGATTATGCTGTCAAATACATAGCTGTCAAAAAACGATCAAAAACAACCATGCTCCGGACGTAGGTCAACATTTTTTTTAAAGCGTTTTTAGTGTTATAATCGCTAAAAACGCTCACGAATGGCCTATTCGAACGCACTAGTTGTATCACAATACAACGTCCTTGTCCTTGCGTTCTTCCTCAGACTACATCGTTCTTCCTTTATGTAGATCTGTGGAGACTGGAGACGAAAACTTTAAGTAAGCCCATAGAGAAAACTGGTTTTCTCTTTAAGTAAGCCAAGCCCCTCTCTAAGCCAAGCTCTTTTCTTACCGGCGGCGAGTTACCAGTTTGTGTTGCCAGTTCTACTAAAGTTTTACGATATTATACTACTTATATAGACGTATGTCGATATTCACGTTTTCGAATTACTACGAAATTTTCACATGTTTACTTTCCACATATTTGTAACTTGTTGTAACAGGGCTTCTGAATAAAAAACACTGTTTGTTTTACTTCGAGTGTGCCATGTACGACGTAGGACTTGAAGACTCAAATAGAATAGATAAGTGCAATGTAATAACATTCTCCAGATAAGAAGATCTTTTGAAGCCCCGACATATACTCTAGAAGGGTTTCCGTTACTGTTACCTTGGTTTCTTATCTTAACTTCCATGAACATATCATTTCCACCTGTAAATCATCACTTTTTTCGGATGTTAGGCTTCCTAAATTGCTGTATAACGCTTTCGTTCGCAGCAAATTAGAATTGATTGTCGCTATGTGGGACGCCAAGTACATTCTGATTGTAGACAGACTCAAGCGGAAATTTGGTCCAAACGTCTTCCGTTCGTCTTATGGTTATTATCCATCAATCATTATTTGTATTGTATCGTATTGTATACGATATCAACAACAGGTTAGTAGAAACTGTTCATACAGTGGGTTCCAAGTTCTTTAAGCTCCACCGTACATATAGGCCACATAATCTCTCCAACGATACCCTTAACGTCATGGCTGAATGAAGCTCATGATCATGAGCTGAATCAAACTTCAATCTTCGGATGTTGCTGAAGCATATAGGCTGCTCAATAAACGAATATGGAAGTCCTTGCGATATGACATCCGGATCTATAATACTAATCGAATTAAAGAGACGATAGAGCGGAAGAAAGGCTCCAAAGTGTTTGCTAGAGACATGTCTATTGGGCAAAGCCAGTTGACAAAGCTGAAGAGAGAAGACAGCAGTGTTGCGTCAACCAAAGCAGAAGCACTAAGAGAGATCGAAAGTTTCTACGGATAGTTATACGCCTCGGTCGCTAAACCTGTTAGCATCTCGGCCAAAGGCCCAAAAGCCAAGCATAGGCCCGAGCACGAATATTTACTAATGTGTAAAGTTTTTGTATCGTTAACGTATACAGTACAAACTATGAGTTATCTGTGCCACAGTTGTACTAGTAAAATGATAGCTTGTACTGAATACGTCAACGATACGATTACGTTACACTTTAGCAAATGTTCGTGCTCGGGCCACTGACCCGACATTATACTGAAGATATCCCGGACATCAGCCTGTACAAGATTAGAATGGCCTTGAAACAGCTTAAGAACAACAAAGGTGCCGGGTGACGACTGTATCACACCTGAGCTTCTGAACGCGGTTGGAAAACCGGTACTTAAAGTTCTTCAAAAACTCTTTAATACCGTCTTACTCGAAGGTTTAACGCCAGAAGCATGGAACAAAAGCGTGGTGGTGCTATTTTAAAGAAAGGTGACAGCACTTTACTTAAGAAATACAAACCCATTTGCTCTTGAGCCATGTTTATAAATTGTTTTTGAAGGTCATCAAGAACCGTCTCAGTCGCAGATTTGATGAATTCCAGCTTCCGGAATAAGTACGATTCCGAAAAGGCTATAGTACCATAGACCACATCCACACGCTACGGCAATTTATACAGAAGACTGAAGAGTATAACTTGCCTCTCTGTTGTCTTGCGTTTGTGGACTATGAGACAGTCTTTGATTCGATCGAGACGTGGGCAGTGCTTGAATCTCCCCAGTGGTGCCGCATTGACTATCGGTATATCGAAGTGTTAAAGTGTTTGTACAATAACGCAAACGTCAGTCCGAGTACAGGAGCTGAGATCGAAGGCAATTCCATTGCAAAGAGGCGTGAGACAGGGAGATGTAATATGTCTGTTCACCGCTGCATTGGAAGACGCCTTAAAGCTTCTGGAATGGCAAGGACTCGACATCAACATCAACGGCGAACTCATAAAAAATATACACATAAACTTGATAAAAAAATCTGTCTTTGAAGTTAGTTGAAAAATACTAAGTAAGAAGGTAGATTATAATATTTTATGTATTGTGATGATTGTAGACATTAATTAATGTGAAGCCCGCTACACACGTAACGTAATATCGTAGCGCTAATCTGTGCAAAATGATTTACGCATATTTGTCAATCGAGTGTATGACAAATCGTTACAGATTCGTCGTTCATCGGTTGAAGTTTAAATTTGTATTAGGTATAATCGTTTTCGAGCACAGTTTTGTCGTAGCGTGTGGCCACTCAGTTTCAGCAGTTCACAATGCAGCTCGTTTATGTGCGCACGCACGGATTGTACTATTTTCAATGTCTCAGAAGAAGAAAGAGGTGGCAACTCCGCGAGCAACTAGGAGAGTTTACAGAAAATACAGAAGCGAAACTTGCCTTTGAAAGACAACATTAAAGGAATACTATGATGTCATCGAGAAGGAAAGGAAATAATTATAACCTTTTTGAAGCATGACAAAATAATATTAAAGAACTCATAAGAATAAATATAGACATAAGAAAGAGAGACAGCTACGACTCACCCAACTTGTCATCTAAGAAAAATAGACTTAAAAGGTAATACAGCTGCTACATCCGCCAAGGGAAAATGAATCCTTAAATCTGCTTCGTTGTCTGATACTTCAAAGAACCTGTAATGACTCCCGGTACTCGAAAAAAAGCTAAACAATTATTAATACTAAAACTACACATATACCAACTCAAAAATGCATCCCAAGCTGGTTGATCACCGTGGGGAAAGAAGATCACTTCCCTTCAGCAAATGAAACACCTAAAGACAAAGAAAAACCAAACAATATTTACATAGCCACCCTAAACACACTTTCAATAAGGACGGCAGAAAAACATCTGGAATAATAGATAGAGGTAAACATTTAGAATCGTGGCGCCTGGATTCGGGGGTCGGGGGAGGAGGCGGGGGGGGGGGGGGGGTCGGGTAGTGCCCCCCGCAAACCCCACCCGCCGGAGACCATTAGTTTTCGAGTTATGTTTGTTTAAGTATTTTGAGGTTAAGTACTGCATCTACTACCACCCCCGCGTCGGCTCTGCAATCCGACAAGACTGCTTGAAATCGGGGTGCTATGAGTCGGTTCTGTCACTGACTTCGACCTATTCTAACTAACTATAACTAACCTATAGGTATGTCACAGACAAGTGACTTTGCCAATTCATTAGATAGCTACTGATATACTATTGTGCACAAATTTGGAACAAAAGTAGTTTGATGAAGCGCTCGCCGGCCGCTGCCGCGGCATTTTAGACACTGGTCAATGGTTCCCAATTCGCGCACAACTTTGGGTAGGCTCCACATTTGTACAACTTCCTCCGTGTACAAATGCCGGTCCGAAACGGGTCCGTCATCTACAAAGTCCGCCCTTGATGAAGGTCCAGGCACAGGAGACGGCATCGCGATGACTAATGAGCACGTCGAGCTGGTACCAGTTATCAAATCTTCCAAAGGCAATCGCAGTGTCCAGTGAGCAAGCAGGTGTCGTACAGTAAAGCAGCAAAATCGGAGTCCAAATCGTAGCAAAGTCGTTGAGATATCAAAAGAAAGCGCAGAAAAACAGGAGAAAACATTCACGTACACTCGGAAGTAACGGAATGACGCGAGTATTCCGACAGTGACATTACGCTATCTTCGATGTTTGCGTTCCGTTTCAAGAACTTACATACAACGTACATGTCAAAAAAGGCTAAAAGTTACCTAGAAACGTTTCGTTTTACGCATTAATGTAAGTTATGTCACCTGTCACTATCAAAATTACGGTGTTTTATTGAAACTTTAAATTATTTAGACTATTTTGGCGTGTCTCCGGCAGCTAAAATGTTGTAAATACGCTTTATACAAACCCCTTCAACCCACCCACAGTTTTTGTTTCACCAAATTCAGGGGTCACGATTCTAAAGCCAACCCATAGATAGCTTTGTGTAAAATTAAATAGGATATTCTCGGTATGAGTGAAGGACGAATAAGACGAATAAGAAACCACATCGACGAGCATGACGACTACATCTTGTACTGAACTGGCGAAAAAAACTAAAGAAACCAATCATAGAGTTCAAAGGTATATCCGAAAGAATAGCTTTTTACTGAATATACAGCTACAAGGCTATAAGAACAAGTAGACTATAGTACTTATATACGCGCCAACAGAAGCAGCGGACGAAACAATAAAACATAAATTCTACAACCAACTACACTAGAGGTTGCGCATATAAATGTTATTGTCTTGGGAGACTTCAATGGAACAGTAAGTAAACAAAAGCATGGGGAAGAGTCAGTAGTAGGAAATTATAGCATAAGAAAAAGAAGCAAGAATGGCAAGAGAATTGAATGTTTTTCTCTGGAGAATAACTTAACCAGATTAAATAGTGCCTTTAAGAAAAGGCATGCCAAAAGGTCGACTTAGATGCAATGAAATAGACTTTATAACTACTAACCAACTCAAGTTTATTCAAGATGTAAGCGTAATAAATAATTTCAACTTTAGTAGCAACCATCATATGATCAGAGCACTACTATCTCAGAAACAACTAAAGAAACAGCGTAAACACTTTCAGGGCAAAATAATTGCATGTTTGATAAAATGCCCTAAAAATATTACAACATCCAGAGAAATAGACAAAACACAAGAAATTTACAACATATAAGCAAAAGATATGAATAGAAAGACAAACAAATTAATAACCAACAAAAAATCACTGAACTCGAAGACAATATTATCATTCAAAAAAGAAGGAACTACTTACAAAAAGAAGATTTAAAACAATGTAACATGAAATCACTGAACTAAGTAAAGAAATAAGCCACAATATAAAACAAGATAAGTTGAATAAAAAAAAAACAAATGTATCCAAAGACACATTACTAAAACTGGAGGTATTAATAAACATTAAAAGAATTAAAAGAAGCGACGCTATGGGTCCCGAAAATGAAAAGCAAAAACAACAAGGAAGAAACCAGGAGACAGACAATTTGAATGATAGCAACAGACTATTATCGAAAATTATACTCTGCTGGAAACACCTTAAAATACAACATAAGTCTTGAAGACGAAACAGGAGAAATCCCTCCGATTCTTGAAAGGGAAGTCCGTCCAGCATGCGAAAGAAACACAGAAAAATTTCACAGTGGACAATGAACACTATAATACATCTTTAAGAAAGGAGATAGAAAAGAAATAGGAAACTATCGCCCAATGAGTCTTATGTCAAACATATCTATACAAGGTGTTTTCAAAATTAATGAACAACAATCAATTGAACAATCTGGATTCTGATCGGGATTTGCAACAATAGGTCACATACATGTGGTAAAACAGCTCATTGGTAAATATCAAGAATATGATTATCGAGTATACTTGGCAATTGTGGACTATAATAAAGCATTTGTCTGCCTTGAACATCAGTAAATTTGGGAAGCCCTTAAAAATCAAGATAGAAAATAAATACATAAGGCTAAGATTTTGGAGCCTCAAAGAAATGCTAAAAGGTAATCAATATAGTATTGCAATGAAAAGGAAAGTATACAATACATACATATTACCAAATTGATACCTTTGGGAGCCAGACCTGGGCAAACACACAAAAAAATCAAAACTGATTACATTCTAAAGAGCCATGGAGAGCAGTATACTGGGTTACACAAAAAGACACAGAAAACGAGCTGTAGATTTAAGACAAATTACAATAATTGAAGACGATGTACCATTTGAGTTTTTTGGATTTGACTACATAATCTTACCATCCTACTGTCACCTCCATAGGTGGGTAGGCCACATGATGAAACAGAATAAAAATAAATGGACGAAATACATAATAAATGAATGAATGAAAAAGTGTATTACATAACAGAATGGAGCCCTAGATTCCAAACAAAAAGGAAACGAGCAAGACAAAGAAAACGTTGGTATGATGAGATGAACAAGTATAATTTAAAAATTTTAATACTGACTTCCATTATATTTAGTTAAAAACTATCGGACCGAATTTGATGAAATTTAAATCGAACCACACGGGAAGTACAAGCTTTAAAAAAAAAAGAATTTTTAGAATCGGTCCAACCTATCTAAAGTTGTGAGGTAGCAAACATAAAAAAACAATTGAATTGAGTACCTCCTCATTTTTGACAATCGGTAGGAAAGCATGCGGATCCAAGATGGCAAAGATTAACTCAATCAAGAGAAAAATGGATTGAGCTAGAGGAGGCCGACGCCAACGCCAAATAACTATGACATATTTAAAAGGTAATGTAATATACACTAAAATTCAATAATGATAGTGATAATATTTAATAAGAATTATAATTGTTATAATAATAATAAATGTAATGTTTATTCCAATCTAATATTTAATATTATGTACTTAAATTTTCACATTTAGACAAATTTAGACAATGGTAATTATTGAATTATTGTGTTGGCTATAAATAAAGGTTTAGTAAATAATAATGATCGCTTAAAAATGCCGCCAGACTGGTCCTAAAAAACAAAGCCCTCGATTTAAAAGCCAACAGGGTTATAGTGGTAAATAAAATATTATAGATTAGAACTGCCTATAAAATTACTTTTAGAAAATCGTGTAAATCCGGTGTGAACTGACTTCTATAGGTTGGCCGTTTATCTTAGTCCTCGCCTGCGCGGTACAGGGGCGCGGGGGTATGACGTCAAAAGAGACTGAGAGAGGTGCGAGCGACGTATATGTATAAGCACATGGGTAAAATAAAAAAAATGGTAATAAACCATTGTACTATTTATAACAAAGAATAATTATCAAAATATAAATCACTTATGTCCATATCAATATCGGTAGAACTTGATTCTTTACTTTCGAAGCAGCCGTTTTTGGAATCATCAGAGTCGGTCGTCTTGAGTGTTAATAATAATATCAGAAGAAAGGTTATGCTGATGAGTTCTACTGGGGCCTTACCATGAGCTCTTAAAGCAGGACTGCTAGACAACTGCCCGGTTTATTCGTACCATGACAACTTTAAAGCAGGCCTGCCCAGGCCTACTATTCAAGAACCGCAGAAAAACCGTTCACGTGTTTTTTTTTTGTATGGACTCTCGTTAACATGTTGCTCTAAATCCACTTAAATTATTAGCTTACATATGTCTAGTCGTCTGCAATGTTGGTTATAGTAAATTGTTAGAATGCCAGAGACAATATTAACCGTTCACCTTTGAAACAACAATAATGAAACTGTTCACCTAAATGAGTGTCATGGTATGATTTCATTCAAAATTGTTTATGTCAGGTTTAAAAACTGCACGGAACTTGCATGGTTTTTACGAAGCTGATAGTAAGGTTTGTAGAATAGGCGATAATGAATGTATTCGAATACTGATTATTTTATTATTTGTTGTTGATAAGCCTAATCAAATCTTTTCACTGGGACGGGAAACACACTAAAGTTTCGGTACCATAAACTCCTTACTAAAAAAATTTGTAGTCAGCGGACGCAACGTAAGTATAATGGTACATTCATTTAGTACATTTCAAAATATCTCATGGCAACACTACGTAGTAGCGCTAGCGCGCCTTCCTTCATCGGAGTGATCAGCGAGGTGAGGTGATCTTCGTTCGTTCGTTTCGTTTTTTCGTGTCACTGGATATCAAAGTTTACATGTTAATTTCTCGAATAATCGCATTGAATCGTTTGATAATTCTAAACTATTACTTTAGTAATTATGTGCTGTTATCTTATGAGTGCCGGAGGTGTATGATAAGGGTGAGTTATCTCGATCTGTAAATATTTGTAAATTGTAATGTTTGTACATTATTGGCGGTCGTATGAAAATGTGCAATTCTATGCATTTCCTGGTCTGTAATTGTATAATAAATAAATATATATCTTCTTTTACCCACTGTCGCCTTTATTTAACCAGTATCTGTGCGGCTGACGTCATTATTTTCATATTACATGAAGTATTTGGCCATATGATAGACACCATCAACTAGTGTTTCGGTTCATGTTTTCGCCTCTATTCGCCACTGTGATCGTTCTCTGGTTTTAACCTACATACCTATATGGTTATTTACTTTGTATTACATTTTACTGAGATTTTTATTATATAAACTATTAGTAGAATCTTATTGGAGTCTAGCACAATTTTACTCTTGTGTGGCAAAACATATCTTGTTTATCTACCCACTTATTGCTTTAAAATCCTATGAACTGCAGTAAATTCATTAAACTGTGAGTCTTAAATGATTGGACAGTACTCTGCATCTAGTATTTTACTAGAAAAGTTTAGTTAAAAAGTTGGGTTGTTGAAGTTTTCAACTTGTTGAAGTTATTTATTGGAAAACCTTGCCAAAAAAATTAAATTAATCAAATATTGACAATTTGATTGTATGTAAAGTTTTTAAACATGACCTTATGTAAGAACAAGCACTACCATTTTCCATAAAATCATAATTATTTTACTCTCATCCCAGTTACCTAAGTCCAATCAGATAAATGTACCTATTATTCCTAGATTTACTCACTCATCATGGGAGTTTAATTTCGAAGTGTTTTAACCTCATCAATCAGATATACTTGATAAAAGAAATTCACTTATTTGTGTTATGGTAATGTGCTTTTACAGTGTTATTTTGAACACTGTTATTATAATACTGATGTGTAGATGTGCAATTGTTAAAACAAGCAGTCATCAACCTTTTATAAAAAGGTGCATTTCAGTTCACACCATAATCACCAAAGAATGCCATTTATCTAATCAGTATACCAACAAGTTAATTAAAGCACAAAAGTGACTGTTTTATTCTCATACTAACCAATTAGTGTAATTAGATGGAAAACAAGTAGATTGTCTATGACTTGCACTTTTGTTGCAATTGTCGGGTGTGTTATTGGTTAACATGATATTTGTTGCACTATTAACCTTTAGGCTCTTCATTGACCATATTTTGCCAATGATATAATAGAACTCCAGGAAAACACACTACCTACATTTCCAAGAAATGCAGCGTTTATGGTTAAATTATACGCAATGAAATTTCATCAGAAGCTATTGAAATATAATACTTATTAATATCTCAGATTCTAAACATGAAGAATTTTTTTTTACATATTTGAGTATTCCATTAAATTGGAAAATTCACCTAAAAAGTATATACACTGTTTATAGAAATTAAAAATAACAAGAACACTGACATAAAACCAAAACTGTATCAATTATTAAATCCTAAATTGGGAACATATTTTTTTGCATAAATTCTGATTCAATTTTAGGATCTTTGAGTTTTTCAATGACAATTTCATTTAATTCCTGTAGGTTACTAAAAAAATGTGACGGGTATTTCTGGGGATTTTGATTTCACATAGACTTCAGTATCACTTGCCACTAAAATAATCCCTCTGTAGTTACTACTGCTGTACTTGCCCCCTTTTTACTATATATGCAGAATATTGATATGCTATAAGGTATTGGTGCACTTGTATATCCAGACACAAATCAAGTCTTAAGGCGCTTGAGCTGTCAGACAAAATAATGAAAAAAATGTACCTATGCTTATTACATGCAGTGTTTAATTTGAATTCTGTTATTTTTGTTTCATTATATTATCAATTTCTAAACTACATGTCACATTTATATGCAAAATATTGACTCCTTTGATTTTATCTGTTTTAATATTGTATAACATACAGACTTAGATAGACATTTATTCTTTTAAGTTATATATTGTACAACCTTTAAGAGATGTATCTATATATGTAGTCTCTGTAGAATTATACATACCTACTTCCTTTGCCTTCCTTGTACATATTTGAAAGTATAATGTATGTTTGTACTTATTTAAATTTAAGTTGAACAGTGATCATCGCACATATAACACTAGGAATAAGGATATGAGAGCATTGTCTACTTTAAGAATAGCGAAGATGAATAATTTTATCTCAGGAAATTATGTGCATTTTTGCAATACAATACCGGCAAAACACATAACAGTGCCTATGGAAAGAAAATTAAAGTTAGCTGTAAAATGAAGTTACTGTAATCACACCATCTATTGGCAGGAAAATCATTAGATATTTACCCAAATATCCCAGTCCGCTACACAAGATCACATTGCATTGAGATGGTAAGGGTTACAGAACCCAGATGCAAAATTGGTAGTCTCAAATCTCTACACCGACCACACTTTGAATAACACTGACCAATCTCTTTCATTTGTTTCTTCTTTATACACGCGACATTGGCGAAATTGTGCAACCCCGCACAAGTTATATAAATAAAAAAGAATAAGGAAAAGAGCCTGCCTGCCAAGTACCAAGTAGTACTTACCCAAAATTCGATTCTACGATTTCTATAGACAAATTACAACTACAATTATGACAAACAATATGTTGCATTAACTACACACATCGCAATTCCTGGAATCAGAGTATGATTTCAAAGAATTCAATTGTATTATTGACCAAATATGGCGACTGTTGACTCGCGATTTGCCATATTTGGGCCAATAATACAATAGATTTCACAGAAATCAACCTACTTTTCCAGGAACTGCAATATGTGTGGTTAATAGCTAAGATAATGCATGTGAAGACTTATTTTGTGTACCTATGTACCTACTGAATGTTAGTTTAACAATTAAATTCTCATAGGTATACATTTTGTATCCAATTTAATTTTGCTTGCAATAGCATCAGACGTAGTTATACTCTTAGATAGAGTTACACTTAATGTGGTGATGTCAGAATGCCAGGACATGATATAACATTTGATATAATTGAATTTCATTAAATACACGGGTGAAAAATATGATTCTTGTATAGGTATAACAACAAAGAGAAGAATTTGAAGGTCGAACACACAAGAGCTTCACCTAGCTTTGTAAAGAAATATGCATACTTAATTGCATAATATATTCGTCATTCTGATATTTTATGGCTTATGTGTAAATTTAAATAGATTGGCATATTGACCAAGATCTTGAAGTGATTTTAGTTAACCATGAGCCGAAGCCCAAATTGGTAAAGTCATTTAAGTAAACATAATTAAAGTGTATAACTTAGCTAGTAAAGTAAGTAACCAGTCAAGCAGCGTTTCCAGGAAATCTACAATCTGGACAGGGACAATGAATTTTCTGGAATCAGTGGTTGCAAGCCATTCTTCTGCAGCCCAAACCTGAAGCCGCAATATAATATAATTTATTTTTATTATTTTATTTTTTTCGGGGACTTACAGCTAAAACAACATATTAACAATATGGGTAGGGAGGAGCCATTTACAAGCCACAATACTATATATGTGTAGTAATACTATATATCAACAATAATTTTATTATTTAGTACCCATATCTGAGTTAACTGAGGACTTACTAATGACCTAATTAACAGTGTTCAAACAAGCCAATTGGCAAAATCATACAAACTCATAACTAACAATCCTATCCTATACATTCTAATTGCCACTAAGTGATTCTAGTCGGCCTGAATCACAGAAATGAATAGGATAGAATATACTTTTGTGTGCATTATGCCTTGAACAGGCTCTGTGTGGCCTGTTAATTTACACATTGTACTGGCTATTCTATATTGAGTACTGGACTTGGGCACTGTAGTATGGGATTTGCCTATGCCAATAATGAGTTGGTAACTTATGTTCGATAGATAAAAATTAAAAATCTAGTCTATATATAATATATTTTTAATGTATATTATTAATTATTATTGTATATATTGATAATGGGACACTTTTAACATTAAATTAAAGTATATTGAAATTATAAGAAAACTTGAAAATCGACAGATTTGCCAAAAATCTGTCGATTTTCAAGTTTTCTGGTCACCATAATGCATTTATGTATTATGGCTTTGCTCTGACATACGTGGGTACTTCGCGTATATTATTAGATATATTATTCGTATTATTATATCTCGTATATTACGAGTATTAGTCGCAGTCCTCATTTTAGGCAGTAATTTATAATAGACTTAAAATTAAAATATCAAAAATTTTTATAACATAATATTATGTAAAATATAGTGTGTAAAAAAATACCATTAATTGCAAAATTTCTAGTGCCCTGAACACGTATCTATTTCATGTACTTGTATTGGTTTGCATGCACTTACGTAAGGCGTTCTTGTAACTCGTAGGTAAATTAATTATTTCTGTCTTTTATACTATTATACTCGTCTTATTATGCTGATGTTTACTACACATAAAATGTATTTCTCTGTAAGTGATTTTTTTGTAAATTCTATTATGAGAAATAAATGATTAAAACCTAAAATTAAGTAACTAAAAAATAAACTGAATCTTTTTTTTCTGTTGAATTTTTAATTCATCCGGGAAATAATAAACTATAATATATAATAAATAAAAAACACTCGATCAATTTATGCTTATGAGACACATATTTATATATACGTTTATTTTGAATTGAATACGTTTGTTTTAAAAATACCAAATTTATATGCTCACTTATTTTTTTACGTCGAAATTACGCATAAAGAAGTAACAACAGAAAAATGATTGCTTTTAATTTTATATATCAATTGATAGTCGGCGATCTGCGGGCCTATCACGAATAACTGTGTACGTGTAACGTAAAGGTGCTAGTTGGAAGCCGGCTACATGAAGCCGCGGCAAACGACGTGTCGCTGCGACACTACCGGTTTCTATGTATTTCTATGAAACACCATTCGTAGTTAGCGACACGAAGCTAGCGTCACTCTCGCTCGACCGCAGATCAGTAGTGCCGCTCGCGGGTACCAATCGACGTAGTAAAACAACTGAAAAGCTTTTAAACATAACCTTTCGTATCGCTTTTCAAATGGTTGATGCCATCTGCAGTTGCCGTCTGCAGTCGGGTTCGAAATCATGACTGCAGCGACATGATGCGACGACGTGTCGCGGCGACATGAAGCGACGACACGTCATCTGCGGCTGCGACGTGTAACCGGCTACCAACTTGCACCTTAACGTGTCGTTCACGTGAAACAGTACCAACTGTCCTGTACGTTGCTCTTAAAAACCTCAACTGTGACAACTGAAAAACTGAGTCTGTCCTCCGAGTAGGTGTCTGTTTTATGGCTGTTACTGACAGAATCATAGGAACAAAACAGTTTTATTACTGGGTGCCGGCGAGCCGCGAGCGAAATCTCGCTAATTATAAAATAACTCATTGTTTTGGTTACGTCTGAACTACACAACAATTAAATTCATTGTAACGCCGAGGCAGCCGTATAGATGGAAGACCTTGGACATTTTCATATGCCCCAGGAACTAATGCTAAACCGGAATAAGTTTACATGCTAAAGAATACAGTTACATTACATAGTCGGTATTTGGTAGTTTGATAAGTTTTGATTAATAAGATAGCTTTGACCCCCTTTGCCCGATCTCCAACACTGAAAAAAAGTGTCTTGTTATAAATAAATAAAATACTGCTAAAAATAACTAAGCGTGTCAATACATCACCTGAAAAGTTGACAGTTAAAGATAAATAAGCCAACTTTGCAATAATTACATATTAAAAATTAACCATGAAAGTTGATTAAAATTACTTCTTTATCAATAACCGGTAAAGTTGGCTATCCTTAGCAATTTTATTTTGTACCTACAGCCGGAGTTCCCCAAAACAATATTGTTTTGAGGAACTCCGGGTTTATCCGGCGTTACATAACATCAACACTCGAATCTGTTGGCCGGTACAAAAAGAAGATCGCTCGCCATCTCATCCCTCCCTCTCCTGGGCGAACATTGTACTTGCTACGGGATAGTATTGAATTAATATGAAATAATAAATAATAGGTACCTTAAAGGTAAAACAGATTTTTGAGAAATTGATTGTAATTTGTTTTGTGTATCAAAAAAAAAATAAAAAAAAAATAGATATCCGTATATTGATATAATAACTATATAATATATAATAACTATATAATAATATGATATAAAACATTTACGGCCTTACTTATTAGCTGCTAACATTTAAATAACGTCAATAGTACGGCGCAGAAAATGTTTTGCTGAACGCACTAATAAATAACGTCATTTTAAGTTAAGCACCGTTTATAAGTAAGGCCCTTATTGATTTATCTACCGACTTCCAAAAAGGAGGAGGTACTCAATTCGACTGTTGTTTTTAATGTCTGTTACCTCATAACTTTCGACTGGGTGAACCGATTCTCAAAATTCTTATTTTGTTTGAAAGCTGGTACTTTCCGTTTGGTTCCATTTAAATTTTATCAGGTTCGGTCCAGTAGTTTTTGAGTTACTCTCTATAATAACCGAATAGAATGCAAGTCGGTTTTTCAAATTGTTCTTGTTCATAATACATATTATAAAGTATTGCTTAAGTGCATGAGCTTTCCGAGCCGGTGAGATATGCTATTTTATAGGCAACTATAGTTGCAAATTTCCTTGATACTTTCAACTATTTTTCTCTTTCTAGTCTTATTCTATTACGTTCAAGTAAATCTAAGTCCAGTAGTTCTAATCTCATGTTAAACACTGACCAACGAACGTCATTTAATTATTATTTACACGTATAAAAATGAACCCCTATTTCTCCTGGTCACGCTAAAACTTGAGAACGGTTATACCGATTTCATTTATCTTTTTTTAAATGTTTTCTAATATTTCGTAGAAGATTCTTACATTAAAGAAAATTAAGAAAAGACGGGAGGTCATGGCGAGGCCGAAGGCCGAGTCTGTTGCGAACAAAGTTGCGGGCAGTCGCTAGTTATCTATACTATAATATTATAAAGAGGAATGATTTGTATGTCTGTTTGTAACGAATTGGCTCAAAAAGTACTGGACCGATTTCAAAAATTCTTTAACCATTGGAAAGCTACATTCAGCCTGAGTAACATAGGCTATATAAGATTCATCATCATCATCATCATCATCCATCACCGCGCGGGTGAAACCGCGGAGAGCAGCTAGTTTATAATATAGATAAATCTCGCCTTTTCACATTCGTATATGAACTAAATCAAACAAGCACCATTAGCGCCAAAATAGGCCACTGAGTATCTAGAAGGAAGAACTAACATAAACATAAAGAGGAAAAAAATCGTTGAAATCGTTCGTAAATGGGCGTCGGCCTGCCTTATCACCGGCTCAATGGAGACAAATCCTGTGGCTGACATGAAAACGTACAAGGTCGTTTATTTATACATTTAAATACCGTCGTTGTTATTTAGCAAAAAATATTGCATATATATATAATAAATGTAGCGGAGCGAAGAATTTCGAGAATCGGTTCACCCAGTAGAAAGTTATGAGGTAACAAACATAAAAAAAATACAGTCGATTTGATTACCTTCTCCTTTTTGGAAGTCTGTAGAAAATGACACTTTATCTTGAGTTTTCGCTATTGAGTTAAAAATGTTTGAAGTGTATGTGCTTGCCCATTTCAGTTCCTCACTACGCTTAGGATTTAGCTTCGAATCATTCTCTTCTCACTCAGTCCTCCTCATCAGTCGTTCCCTCAGTGTTGAGGATCGTGACTCTTCTGAAGTCTTCTAACTGCTTCCTTCCACCTTTTTCGATCTGTGGCTTCATGGAGAGCTACGTTAACCGGTATATCAAGCTGCTGCGAAACCTGGTCAGACCACCGTTTTGGGCTTCTTCCTCTTGGCCCTTTGCCCTCTATTTTTCCTGTGACAATTAATCTTTCCAGGTTGTCAGGGTTTCTACGTGCTACATGACCGAAATACTGCAGGACCCGTTGAAGACAAATAGTAGATAGTCTTCTCACTCAGTACTCGTAACTTAAACGACCTTTACTCTCTTGTTAGCCAGTTAAGAGTGGGGCTCGCACCCACTAATAGCTTATCGTCAGCAGTTACATCCGCGAAGGTAGAGCGAGTTGGGGTCGAGTTAGCATTTACCATCTCGTTCCGGCGTGGCGGTAAGCCTTGTGGGCCTAGCAAGAAGATTAGCGTAAATGTAACGTATAGTTTAAAGTATATTGTTCTAATTTAATTTGTTATAAGAAGTTATTTTTCAGAATTAGGCCAACCTACACCCGATAAGGATACAACGCAGCACTTTGGATAAAATTCTTGTCGAATATATGTCCTGTCGAAGCAATTACTTTTAGTACTATGTTTTACGAAGTATTATAGTGACTGTGTTAAGATTCAAGGGCACTGTAGCAAGTTAAATTAATAGGCGAATGGGACTAAACAAAATCTTAAAAATCTGGCTCGTATGTCGTACCATCAGGCGAACAATTGTAGTATAAAGTATAAGGTGACCGACCCGTGGTAGAACTGCGATGTCCAACTGGTTGTACTACGGAGAAGTAAAGTTACCCATGGTTCAACTCTTTTTTTATATGGTTCAACTGGTTGTTCTATGGGGAAATATCTTTACCAATGATTCAACTCGAGTGAGTTATTCTTTCCTTGGTTCAACTAGTTGTACTACTGGGAATTGAATTTATCTATGGACCAACTACTGGTAATAAACAGGAAAAGTTTATCTATCAATTCTGAAATGCAATTACAAGTACAGGTTAGGTTAGTTAAATGAATTAATTATTTTAAATTAGTTGAATCATTGGTAAAGATATTTCCCCATAGAACAACCAGTTGGACATAATTCCACCGTTGTACCATGGATCATAATCATAAATATATAAAAAAAGAGTTGAACCATGGGTAACTTTACTTCTCCGTAGTACAACCAGTTGGACATCGCAGTTGTACCACGGGTCGGGCTTGAAGTATAAGTATCTATTCAAAAAACTGGGATATAATTTTAATTTCTACATGATGTAGTAATTTTTCCCAAAGAGTACATTGTAATCACAACTTAAAAAATCTGAAGAGTAGTAGACTCTTTGTGAATGAGTTCACCCGGGGGAGTACTTCCACCATACCTAAAGCCTATTCCTTCCTCAAAGGCCGGCAACGCATCCTCGAGACTATGGTATGCGGATGTCCATGGGCGACAGTGATTACTTACCTACTCTTAACATCAGGGAAGCCGCCTGCTCGTTTGTCAACCTATCCCATAAAAAAAACTTTTTTACCGTGAAGCACTAATGTTCGCAATACTGCGTTTTGGTTTGAAAGTATGGTTGCCGGCGAAATTACAGACACATGAGACTTAACTTAATGCCTCGTGTACCATAGTTTACGGGCCATGCATCTGTTCTAGGCAGAGGTTATCGCTTAAGAGGATTGCATAGCTAGTACTTTCCATACTAAAAGAAAAAAACTCTTTTCTACCTCTTAACATTGTCCGATTTCAGTGGTTTTTTTTTCAATATAACATCACATTGTTTACTGTGCCCGTACGTTTTAATTTTTTCAGTATTTCAAAGTACTATAAATTTCCTTATTTAGAACTTAAAAAAACTGAAAAACTCAGAACGTACGGGCATAGTAAACAATGTGATGATTCCATGAAAAATAAACCCTGAAATAGGACAATGTTAAGAGGTAGAAAAGAGTTTTTTTCTTTTAGTATGGAAAGTACTAGCTATGCAATCCTCTTAATCAGGTGGGTTTGTTACGTGCCTAATAACATAACATATCAAAATTAGTTCGCATGTTAATTTCCCCGCAACGTCTACGCCTTGAACCATGCTGAGGCCAGAGTGAATCATTCCGATAAATATTATTATTTTTATAATTCTCTTATCAGTTTTAATTAGTCTAATCAGTTCTGCTCGTTTGTACTGTACACGTATTTAATGTTTTGCAGCACTGTGTCCGACATAAGAATTAAACAGCTATATGTTGCACCGTTCTCTCGAACATGGGGCAGTCGAACCCATAGGCTCGCGCCCCATAATACACTAAGCACATAAGTGGTCATATGTGAATGTTTGAACACTTCTTCCAACTCTTTCAGCGATGTAAGGCGGGATGATATGCATACTGTAAAACTCAAAAGCAGTTTTGTCTAGGTACAGTCAATAATTGTATTTTATGAGCATATGTCTTAGGTAGGTTAAAAAGAGATACGTAAGTATCTTCTCAGTGCACCGATGATAACTAGACATCTGCGTTCGTTGACTCATCCAACTCGAGCGCATGTGATCGGGCCACGAAGATAGCGGGAGCTTCCGCAAAACAAAAAAAGCTATTATAAACTCGCACATTACTTGTACTTTGTTTTGTTGTAAGTATTTAGATGGGTGTTTAATGGATTTAAATTCCTACACATATTTTGGAGACCGCCACGAAAATATGACACACTACCTCCTGTCCGGGGCTTCAGCCAGGGGAATTAAAATTTTCGTGATCCTTTAGTTTAGAATCTATTGGCGCTTTGCAGACGACGACGGAGCGAGCCGGGGCGTTCAATTTTGTCGCGAACGATAGCGCAAAGGGAATCCTATACTATTAAAGCACACGGAGGGCAAAAAGACCGCGCCGTCAGTGCCCACCGGACTTTGGCGGCGCGGCATAGCTACGTAGAGGCGAGGGCAGCTGCGGGCATCGGCGGGCAGACGCGGTCTTATTTCTTCGCGGTCAAAAAAACCGCCCCGCCCCGTCGTCGTCTGCATAGCGCCTTAAAACGGTATGAAACTGGTGTAGGAGTCCTAGTTATTAATATAAACTATCTTCATGACAAATGTAATTCAGATTTGTTGAGCATTGTCAGCCTATAATGAAGTTATCATCATCATCATCTCAGCCGTAGGACGTCCACTGCTGAATCGCTGCTGAATGAAAACTGCATCTAACGTCGT
This sequence comes from Selenia dentaria, assembly GCA_917880725.1. Classification (NCBI taxonomy): domain Eukaryota; kingdom Metazoa; phylum Arthropoda; class Insecta; order Lepidoptera; family Geometridae; genus Selenia; species Selenia dentaria. The sequence goes on along the minus strand of OU862901.1, from coordinate 5,146,073 downwards.
CCTGCTACCTTTATCAGGTGTTTTTTTATTTCTCCGGGCACATCAGCAAAGCAAAAGCAAAAACCTGCTGCTATGGCTCATGCAGCAACATTAAAAACTTTATGAAAATGTTTAATTACAGTAGTAGTAACATAATATTAGCTGATACAATATTAATGCTTATAGGTACAAAAGTAATGACCTTTATCAGGTAGTCTGTCCACTGTGTCGGTGGCCGACCTACGCTACGCTTGCCGGTCCGTGGTCTCTACTCTAGAACCTTCCGGCCCCATGGGCCATCTGTTCTGCGTGCGTATGTCCTGCCCAAGCGAAGAAAGTGAATGAAGTTGATTAATTCTATCGGCGGGAACGTTTAAGGGTGTTTTTTTGGGATGTTTACGATTTTTTTCCATCGAGCGTAGGTAATTTCTTTAATCGTGTATATATCGGTGAACATATCCGAATAAAGTATTTGAACTTTTATTACACATAAAAATATATCTAACTAATATAATATATCTTAAAGCGGAAGACCTCAAACGTCATAAATATGTGTATTTAGACAGAATGTACATGTTTATGCCGTTTGGGGTCGAAACTTTAGGCCCATGGGGGCCGTCCGCTCTCAACTTGTTTAGGGATCTGGCGAAACGTTTGTTTGAGGCGTCGGGTGACCGAAATGCTGGCGCCTATTTTGGGCAAAAACTTAGCATTGCCATCCAGCGTGGCAATGCCGCCAGCGTTTTGGCCACTTTTCCCCCCACCATGGGGCTTATAGATTAGATAGTTATTATTATTATTTAATTCAATTTTTAATTACTAATAAATCTTACTTATGACTAAAAAAAAAACAAAAAAAAAAAATATCTTACTATTTAATAAACAAATAAATAATAATAAATAAATATCTACCGTTTTCAAAGTTCTGGTTTTAAATATTCGAGAGGTCGAAGCATATGACGAAATATGGTTCAGTGGCTTTATACCGTCGTAAGCCTGACTGTATAATCCACGTAAATTCATCAAACATTTATTAGACTCGAACTGCAATGTTTTGTTCCCTTGGGATTCAACCTCAACTTGATAATCCACTGTGAATATGTACCTATACATTAAAATGCTTTGCTTGACGGCAGTTTATCTCCTGCGACAGGTTTAGTAGTTTCCATGCAAATTATTATTGTGGGCTCCCCTTTCTGATAGGCGTACTACGTAAGGGTTCTTATTGTTTTAGGAAACTGTACAAGATTTTAAGTGGCAACCTCTGCCTAGAACATATTTCCTCACGAGTGACGCTAAAACTGGTTTGTAAAATGTACCCGTTACATTGATTTCATTGTTAGGGTGCGGGACCATGTTACTAAGTACGTCGCTGTCTATATGTCTGTCCATCCTTTAGGACGGTTCTTTTCAACTCTCTAGGTTTTTCATATACGATATTACACAGTATATTATGTCGGAAGTCCGAAAAAAAAAATTTTTTTTTAATTTTTTTATGGGCTTTGTCGCTGAGCGACCACATCGCCCAATTATTCCATAATACAACTAGACTTACTAACTACTTATGATAGGGCTAACTCGGCTTAGTCTATACAATTTAATTGCCTGATCTGACACAAGACTCGCTGGAATACCTTCGCAGTACTAGGTAATAATATAATGTAATATATATAATAAGTAATACTAGGTAATAATATATTTCTTCGTGATGTTGCACCACCGTCCATGTCAATCATGTAATCGCTATCCATCCAAAGGTTGTCTGGAAGAGATCGCTTTTAGCGATAAGATCGTCCCTTTGTGCCTACTATTTGTTTCCTTATGTTATATTTACTTTGGTGCAAATAAAGAGTTTTTGTATTGTAACTCTGCTAGTCTATACAATTTAATTGCCTGATCTGACACAAGACTCGCTAGAAACCTTTGCAGTATCCGACCTCCATCCACCTTGCTGGATTGAAGTATGCTCGTCTGTAGCTTTCATTCCGCGCACACTCCGTCAATATATGCTGCAAATCTTTAACAACCCCACATTGAGTACAATTGGGAGATGGCACTTTCTTCATCAAAAACATTTAACTTTTAAAAGTTTGAATGATTTTTCCTACCGACTTAAATAAAGGAGAAGGTACTCAATTAAACTGTTTTTATTTTTTTTTGTTACCTAATAACTATTGACTGGGTGAACCGATTCTCAAAGTTCTTTGAAAGCTGGTGCTTCCCGTGTGGTCCCATTTAAATTTCATAAAATTCGGTCCAGTAGTTTTTGAGTTACACTCCAATAACTAAATAGAATGGAAGTCGGTTTCAAATTTTTCAAATTGTACTTGTTATTAAATAAAATTAAACTAATTTAAGAAATCCAACTATGTAATTGTATCTTAAAGTCGAGGGTGGTCAGTAGACCCTCCGAACGCTGTATTTTTAGCCACACATGTTAATTTAATCTTTTATGAGTGGATAAATGTTACAGTGGGTATAAACCGCGCGAATTACAATTCCTAAACATTTGTCAGATTTACGGTCTAATAATATTCAGGGTGTAGGGTGTGGGGTCTATAGTCTATGTATCTATATCAAAAATATCCAAAAATATGTTAGTAGTAGATGCTGACAACACAAAAAGAGCATGTAATACTTTTTTTATACCAAAACATCAAACCGACTTCAATACCAAAAAGTGTGAAGTAACTTGAAGTCGGTACCATATGTCATAATTACCTACATATTATCACCATATTGTGCGCATAGTAACGATTTCGACAAGTTTTTTCATAACACTTTTTGGTGTTGAAGTCGGTTAAATTTTTTGGTAAGAAACATTTTTCATACTTTTTAGTGACCCTTGCTACTTATGGGATAGATTGTCATTCACAGTCAATGATGATATCATCAAATCACCAAAATAGGTGAAACACTTGTTAGCTATTGGAGTGTAACTCAAAAACAGCTTGACCGAATTTGATGAAATTTGAATGGGAGCACCACGGAAGTATACTCTACCAAACAACAAAGAATCATCATAATCGGTTCATAAACGAAGTTATCCGCGAACACATAAAAATACGGTCGAATTGAGTAAGCTCCTCCTTTTTTGAAGTCGGTTAAAAATACATGTCATGTCTGGCTGACTGGTTTTATCAACGCAGAGCCTAAAACATTTGTAAGCCTAAGGATGGAATATACACCTAAGCGGGTGAAATGAACGAAGCAGCTAGCGATCAGCTAGTACTACGAATATAATAAGTACTGTCGAGGCCAAAACTCTCTACATTGGAAATAATTTTCAAAAACCTATCACGGGGTGTTAGCAATAAGTAAGCGATCAGTTATTTTTAATTTCTAATTTAAAATTGTTATCATACTCAATAATTACTAAGTTTTGAGTAATCACCTAAGTATAGATTTTGGATCGTCCTTGACCGTTATTTTTTAAATTTTGTGTAGCTACTGGTTTGGGTATATATAATTTCAGTGTTACTTAAATACTTTACCTAACGGGTTGCACTTGGTACTATCCATAGGACTACGGGTAGTTTGATTTATCCGTGGTTCTCTCAATCGGACCACGGACAAAATAAGTCCATGGATCGACCAGTAGAACTCGCGATCGAACCACGGGCAGTAAACGTCAGTTTCACTATGTGACGCTTAACATCAACGGACTTATCCTTTTTATCACTGGATTTGATACATTTTATCATAAGTGCCGAAATATCTGAAACAAAAACAAAATATACATGGCCATTCATTTTGTATGTATTGTCGGTTCATGGTCAAATCTCTTACATGAGGACGCGTCCTTTGGTCATTGTTCAGTATTTTTGACTGGGGTGATTTGTCGATGAATTTGACTGTATAGGCGTCTTTCAAATATCGCTAGTCGGAACTCTAACAGGCTAGATATGTTGCATTCAAAATGTTTAACCAGTCAACAATACTTATGACCAAAGACCTTCGACAATAACACTTTTACTGAAAATCTTCGGTTAGAATTAGGTTTAATCTAATATTGGCGCTCTGCCGGCCGCTGCCGAGTCACGATGAGGACAGACTCAGCGTTTCTGTGGTCATGCTCGCTTCGCTCGATCGGTTCGCGCGTTGTGTGGTAACCAAAAAACCCAACCTTTGGTCATCTGTCATATTATAATACTAACAAATATAAAAGTTCTATCGAATACGTCAAAATACTTTAAGTCGGCTATCAACTTAATCTTGTTGTTTTATGTTAATCCCATAGTTCGCGAAAAGAAAATGTCACTATCCAAAAATTAACTTGTGACAACCTGCATGATAACGAAACGGTATTATATGTCTCTTTCCTACGCACTATTAACATTGTAAGTAAAAAAAGATAGGCGTATGCATTTCATTTCTGATTTTAGCCTGTTATTGTTCCGAGAGGTTTAGTCAAAAGCACGCTATCGTTTTGACAGCTCGATACACTAGACGTGCTCGATGACCGTCAAGGGTGATGAATTGTAATGACAGTTTATTTCCCATTGTGATTCATTTTACATTTGTATGTAGGTACTGTATTTTATTATTAGTGTTTACTGATTGATTTCCTAAGTATTTAAATTTACTAATACTATTATAGCAATTGCGGTTCACCATGTAAATATTTTATGACATTTTGGTATAAAGATAGTTATGGCCTTGGAGAAGATATAACAAGCTACACGAGGTACTAATTCTGCGCAGACGTAGTCGCGGTCACCAGCTAGTATATATATATATATATAAAACATGCAACTAAATGTTAAAAAACAGTAAATTTCAGTAAATAATCGTAATTTTAAATAAACTTTAATAAGTTTCGGTTTCCGCTGAAAACCCAGTTTCGGTCGGACACTATTAGAAATATGTGATAGTCAACCGTCATAAGTGTTATGAAAAAAATATTTGAAACTATCTACAGGACCTAAACTAACGGGGTAATAACCAAGTATAATGTTGTTTGAGTTTCCCATTATGTCGGCAAGCGGATCACGGATGAACTAGGAAATTACTAGGTGGGTAAATGTTTACGAACGGTATGCTTTCTCTTCTTCTTCTCGGGGTGCCATCTTCTAATGAAGGTCGGCGATCATCAGTGCCATTTGAACCCTCTACACAGCAGCTCTGAACAATGAATAACAACGAATAAAATAAACTAAAAAAGTGGTTAGTTGAGCAAACACCCTATGATTTTGAGTTATTTACTTAGGTAGATGTATTTATTTTAGTTAATAATTGAAAGCACATACTTATAATTAAGTATACTTGACATTTTTAAACACTTATTTTAAATATATATTTTTTGACATGTAATCTGTATTATGAATAAATGAATATGAATATGAACGGGTGCTTTTATTATATACCACTGGCGTAAGTTCTTCAGCCAGGATGTTCTCCTACCAGCACTGCCATCTTATGTTTTCTCAAACGAAATATAATATAACTATCTCGTTTATAATGTGAATATTTCTAATAACTACAGAACCATTTGTAGCAAAGACAATACAAGAGAAATTAACTTTGCTCAATCATATACCTGTAATAAAGTTTTGTTTGTTTACGACACACGCGTCTGTCTAATGAAACGTTTGTATTCCAGTCACGTATGAAGAGATGAGATTGGTATGACGATGATAATTGGTTGATGATTTATTTTGGCAGAGCTCAGAGTCCAATTTTAAAGTGTGTTGCTTTCTACGAGTTATATTTTTACTTTTTCGTATTTTCGTAAATATGCGAGTATATTGCCCGTTGATACAGAATGGCTTGATGTTGATGGTTACATTCGAAACCTTATAATTTCTATATTATGATCTCGTACACCAGATCGATAAGTATGTGAACTTACAAATGTATCACAGAATGATCATGTAAGAAGCCCGTAATTGTAATGTATTTTTTTATAGACTTTCTAATTTTGAGCTTGAAATCCGTGTCGGAAGACGCCATGACCATTAGGCCACCGATAGGCATACCTACCGTCCGGGAAGAACATTTTTTTAATACATAATGAATGTGTTGAATGTAACCTTCCATAGTTTATATAATATGACTTTTAAAGCACTAACGTTTGCTTAGCGATACCAAACACTGCAATTTTAGAGACAATTAATCACATCCTCGGGCGGGTTTCGAACCCGCGTCTTCGGACAATCCGTGTCAGACGCCATGACCACCTAGGCCACCGAGGCACGAGGTCTGAGCATCGAATTTTAACTCACTATTTGATTTTATCGGACGGAGCGACATCTATTGAACAGCTTGACAGCATTATCCAACCGAAAGAAGAGTTTTTTCAAATACTTGCGTGTTGATGTAACCTTTTATAATTTTAATTGTTGAACGTTGCGAAACAGTAGAATTTGCCTGCTGGTCTGTGATTTGAAGGTATAAGTATAGGCGATTATTTTAATCTCTAAATTAATGATGAACATATAATAATATCTGCATTTTAACTACTGTGGTAGGTAACATCGCAATTGATAAAAAAATCTTTCACTCAGTTGCATTTTTTTTGCTTTGTGGTAGGTAACATCGGAATGTTATAAGAAAGTCTTTCACGCAATTGCATTTTAACTATTGTGGTAGCTAACATCGGAATATTATAAGAAAGTATTTCAAGCAATTGCATTTTAACTATTGTGGTAGTTAACATCGGCATAAGATAAGAAAGTCTTTCACGCAATTGCCTTTTAACTATTGTGATAGGTAACATCGGAATATTATAAGAAAGTCTTTCACGCAATTGCATTTTAACTATTGTGGTAGGTAACATCGGAATATGATAAAGTCTTTCACGCAATTGCATTTTAACTATTGTGGTAGCTAACATCGGAATATTATAAGAAAGTCTTTCACGCAATTGCATTTTAACTATTGTGGTAGGTAACATCGGAATATGATAAAGCCTTTCACGCAATTGCATTTTAACTATTGTGGTAGCTAACATCGGAATATTATAAGAAAGTATTTCAAGCAATTGCATTTTAAGTATTGTGATAGGTAACATCGGAATATTATAAGAAAGTCTTTCACGCAATTGCATTTTAACTATTGTGGTAGTTAACATCGGCATAAGATAAGTAAGTCTTTCACGCAATTGCGTTTTAACTATTGTGATAGGTAACATCGGAATATTATAAGAAAGTCTTTCACGCAATTGCATTTTAACTATTGTGGTAGGTAACATCGGAATATGATAAAGCCTTTCACGCAATTGCATTTTAACTATTGTGGTAGCTAACATCGGAATATTATAAGAAAGTATTTCAAGCAATTGCATTTTAAGTATTGTGATAGGTATCAACGGAATATTATAAGAAAGTCTTTCACGCAATTGCATTTTAACTATTGTGGTAGTTAACATCGGCATAAGATAAGAAAGTCTTTCACGCAATTGCATTTTAACTATTGTGGTAGCTAACATCGGAATATTATAAGAAAGTATTTCAAGCAATTGCATATTAAGTATTGTGATAGGTAACATCGGAATATTATAAGAAAGTCTTTCACGCAATTGCATTTTAACTATTGTGGTAGTTAACATCGGCATAAGATAAGAAAGTCTTTCACGCAATTGCGTTTTAACTATTGTGATAGGTAACATCGGAATATTATAAGAAAGTCTTTCACGCAATTGCATTTTAACTATTGTGGTAGGTACCATCGGAATATGATAAAGCCTTTCACGCAATTGCATTTTAACTATTGTGGTAGCTAACATCGGAATATTATAAGAAAGTATTTCAAGCAATTGCAATTTAAGTATTGTGATAGGTAACATCGGAATATTATAAGAAAGTATTTCACGCAATTGCATTTTAACTATTGTGGTAGTTAACATCGGCATAAGATAAGTAAGTCTTTCACGCAATTGCGTTTTAACTATTGTGATAGGTAACATCGGAATATTATAAGAAAGTCTTTCACGCAATTGCATTTTAACTATTGTGGTAGGTAACATCGGAATATGATAAAGCCTTTCACGCAATTGCATTTTAACTATTGTGGTAGCTAACATCGGAATATTATAAGAAAGTATTTCAAGCAATTGCATTTTAAGTATTGTGATAGGTATCAACGGAATATTATAAGAAAGTCTTTCACGCAATTGCATTTTAACTATTGTGGTAGTTAACATCGGCATAAGATAAGAAAGTCTTTCACGCAATTGTATTTTAACTATTGTGGTAGGTAACATCGGAATATGATAAAGCCTTTCACGCAATTGCATTTTAACTATTGTGGTAGCTAACATCGGAATATTATAAGAAAGTATTTCAAGCAATTGCATATTAAGTATTGTGATAGGTAACATCGGAATATTATAAGAAAGTCTTTCACGCAATTGCATTTTAACTATTGTGGTAGTTAACATCGGCATAAGATAAGAAAGTCTTTCACGCAATTGCGTTTTAACTATTGTGATAGGTAACATCGGAATATTATAAGAAAGTCTTTCACGCAATTGCATTTTAACTATTGTGGTAGGTACCATCGGAATATGATAAAGCCTTTCACGCAATTGCATTTTAACTATTGTGGTAGCTAACATCGGAATATTATAAGAAAGTATTTCAAGCAATTGCAATTTAAGTATTGTGATAGGTAACATCGGAATATTATAAGAAAGTATTTCAAGCAATTCGGTATGTAAAGTTTTTTTTTGGTATTTTTTTTATATTTTTATTTCGTAGATTAGGTCATTATAAGAAACTAATTTCAATATTTTTGTTTTATATTCAGTAGTTATTTTATAATATTTTTTTGAAAATTTGAATCCTATGACGTCACTTTTTTGCACAAATATGTAGTTGCGTTGAGGAGCCAAGAAAAGCACGCGAGTAAAAAAAAAGAAACTAGAATTTACTTTGACACTTGACAGTGACACCTACTAATTCGTAAGTCTCTATTCAATCAACACAAAAGTCCGCTCGTGTTGTTAGATAAAGTTTTACTTCAATAGTCACACAGATAATAAAATGCAAAAAAGTGACGTCATTTAGAGGTCAATGAAAGTCGAATTATTTCATCGTTTTTTGTTAAAATAAATGGCATCTTATCGTTTTAAAAGGTCAGAGTAGAAAAATAAGGGTTTGTAACATAAAATCTCGAAATGGTTTCGGAATTGGCATAGGTTAATTTTTTTTAGCATACCGAATTGCATTTTAACTATTGTGGTAGTTAACATCGGCATAAGATAAGAAAGTCTTTCACGCTATTGCGTTTTAACTATTGTGATAGGAAACATCGGAATATTGTAAGAAAGTCTTTCACGCAATTGCATTTTAACTATTGTGGTAGGTAACATCGGAATGTTATAAGAAAGTCTTTCACGCAATTCGGTATGTAAAGTTTTTTTTTTGGTATTTTTTTTATATTTTTATTTCGTAGATTAGGTCATTATAAGAAACTAATTTCAATATTTTTGTTTTATATTCAGTAGTTATTTTATAATGTTTTTTTGAAAATTTGAATGCTATGACGTCACTTTTTTGCACAAATATGTAGTTGCGTTGAGGAGCCAAGAAAAGCACGCGAGTAAAAAAAAAGAAACTAGAATTTACTTTGACACTTGACAGTGACACCTACTAATTCGTAAGTCTCTATTCAATCAAAACAAAAGTGCAATAAAGTGACGTCATTTAGAGGTCAATGAAAGTCGAATTATTTCATCGTTTTTTGTTAAAATAAATGGCATCTTATCGTTTTAAAAGGTCAGAGTAGAAAAATAAGGGTTTGTAACATAAAATCTCGAAATGGTTTCGGAATTGGCATAGGTTAATTTTTTTTAGCATACCGAATTGCAAACTAGTCCTGAAAAAGGAAATACCAAATTGCCCTCATGATCTTTTTGAAAGGGTACGATTATGCGGTAGCAGAAAATGTAAAGAGGTGATGTTCAAAGGCGGTCAGAGCAGATCCTTTGAATCCGGTTTATCTTAATTAGCATTGTGAAGAGTTAATTCCCTTTTTGTAACGTAAAGTATTATTTTAATTTTAAACATGCTGTAAAGCTTTTGGGCATTAAAAATGGCTGTAGTCAGACGACAAATTAACCTTCATTTATTTACTAACTGACCAGCTAGCGGCGTCGCACGCGTCATTTATGGGATTCACTAAATAAGTAATTACTTGGGTAAAAATGTATAATACTCGTACAGCAGGAAATGTATGATATTTATTTTAAACAATTAAAATACCGTAGTATCTATGGGCTGATAAAACATAGGTCTCAATAAGCAAAATCTTCTATCAGATAATATATTCTATTTTAAAGCTTTATGTTTATAGCATACTAGCAACTGCCAGCGACTTCGTTCGCTTCGTAGGCTCGTCCTTTGGCCTCGCCGTAATCTCTCATCTGCTCTTGGTTTTTATTTCATAACAACCTTCTCCTAACAATAATTAACACAACAAAAAAAGAATTAGCGAGATTGTTCCATCCGTTCTTAAGTTATAGCGTGAACAGGGGAAATACGGGTTAATTTTTATTATCTAGATACTAGCGACTCCGCAAATTCGTTCGTGTAGTAAGCTCAGCTTTTGGCCTCGCCGTAACCTCTCATCTGCTCTTGGTTTTTCTTTGATAAGAACCTTCTCTATACAATAATTAACACAACAAAAAAAGAATTAGCAAGATTGTCCCATCCGTTCTCAAGTTATAGCGGGACCAGAAGAAATACGGGTTCATTTTTATTATCTAGATACTAGCGACTCCGCAAATTCGTTCGTGTAGTAAGCTCAGCTTTTGGCCTCGCCGTAACCTCTCATCTGCTCTTGGTTTTTCTTTCATAAGAACCTTCTCTATACAATAATTAACACAACAAAAAAAGAATTAGCAAGATTGTCCCATCCGTTCTCAAGTTATAGCGGGACCAGAAGAAATACGGGTTCATTTTTATTGTCTAGATACTAGCGACTCCGCAAATTCGTTCGTGTAGTAAGCTCAGCTTTTGGCCTCGCCGTAACCTCTCATCTGCTCTTGGTTTTTCTTTCATAAGAACCTTCTCCTGACAATAATTAACACAACAAAAAAAGAATTAGCAAGATTGTCCCATCCGTTCTCAAGTTATAGCGGGACCAGAAGAAATACGGGTTCATTTTTATTGTCTAGATACTAGCGACTCCGCAAATTCGTTCGTGTAGTAAGCTCAGCTTTTGGCCTCGCCGTAACCTCTCATCTGCTCTTGGTTTTTCTTTCATAAGAACCTTCTCCTGACAATAATTAACACAACAAAAAAAGAATTAGCAAGATTGTCCCATCCGTTCTCAAGTTATAGCGGGACCAGAAGAAATACGGGTTCATTTTTATTATCTAGATACTAGCGACTCCGCAAATTCGTTCGTGTAGTAAGCTCAGCTTTTGGCCTCGCCGTAACCTCTCATCTGCTCTTGGTTTTTCTTTGATAAGGACCTTCTCCATACAATAATTAACACAACAAAAAAAGAATTAGCGAGATTGTTCCATCCGTTCTTAAGTTATAGCGGGACCAAAAGAAATACGGGTTCATTTTTATTATCTAGATACTAGCGACTCCGCAAATTCGTTCGTGTAGTAAGCTCAGCTTTTGGCCTCGCCGTAACCTCTCATCTGCTTTTGGTTTTTCTTTGATAAGGACCTTCTCCATACAATAATTAACACAACAAAAAAAGAATTAGCGAGATTGTTCCATCCGTTCTTAAGTTATAGCGGGACCAAAAGAAATACGGGTTCATTTTTATTATCTAGATACTAGCGACTCCGCAAATTCATTCGTGTATAAGCTCAGCTTTTGGCCTCGCCGTAACCTCTCATCTGCTCTTGGTTTTTCTTTGATAAGGACCTTCTCCATACAATAATTAACACAACAAAAAAAGAATTAGCGACATTGTTCCATCCGTTCTTAAGTTATAGCGGGACCAAAAGAAATACGGGTTCATTTTTATTATCTAGATACTAGCGACTCCGCAAATTCGTTCGTGTAGTAAGCTCAGCTTTTGGCCTCGCCGTAACCTCTCATCTGCTCTTGGTTTTTCTTTGATAAGAACCTTCTCTATACAATAATTAACACAACAAAAAAAGAATAAGCAAGATTGTCCCATCCGTTCTCAAGTTATAGCGGGACCAGAAGAAATACGGGTTCATTTTTATTATCTAGATACTAGCGACTCCGCAAATTCGTTCGTGTAGTAAGCTCAGCTTTTGGCCTCGTCGTAACCTCTCATCTGCTCTTGGTTTTTCTTTCATAAGAACCTTCTCTATACAATAATTAACACAACAAAAAAAGAATTAGCAAGATTGTCCCATCCGTTCTCAAGTTATAGCGGGACCAGAAGAAATACGGGTTCATTTTTATTGTCTAGATACTAGCGACTCCGCAAATTCGTTCGTGTAGTAAGCTCAGCTTTTGGCCTCGCCGTAACCTCTCATCTGCTCTTGGTTTTTCTTTCATAAGAACCTTCTCCTGACAATAATTAACACAACAAAAAAAGAATTAGCAAGATTGTCCCATCCGTTCTCAAGTTATAGCGGGACCAGAAGAAATACGGGTTCATTTTTATTGTCTAGATACTAGCGACTCCGCAAATTCGTTCGTGTAGTAAGCTCAGCTTTTGGCCTCGCCGTAACCTCTCATCTGCTCTTGGTTTTTCTTTCATAAGAACCTTCTCCTGACAATAATTAACACAACAAAAAAAGAATTAGCAAGATTGTCCCATCCGTTCTCAAGTTATAGCGGGACCAGAAGAAATACGGGTTCATTTTTATTATCTAGATACTAGCGACTCCGCAAATTCGTTCGTGTAGTAAGCTCAGCTTTTGGCCTCGCCGTAACCTCTCATCTGCTCTTGGTTTTTCTTTGATAAGGACCTTCTCCATACAATAATTAACACAACAAAAAAAGAATTAGCGAGATTGTTCCATCCGTTCTTAAGTTATAGCGGGACCAAAAGAAATACGGGTTCATTTTTATTATCTAGATACTAGCGACTCCGCAAATTCGTTCGTGTAGTAAGCTCAGCTTCTGGCCTCGCCGTAACCTCTCATCTGCTCTTGGTTTTTCTTTGATAAGGACCTTCTCCATACAATAATTAACACAACAAAAAAAGAATTAGCGAGATTGTTCCATCCGTTCTTAAGTTATAGCGGGACCAAAAGAAATACGGGTTCATTTTTATTATCTAGATACTAGCGACTCCGCAAATTCATTCGTGTATAAGCTCAGCTTTTGGCCTCGCCGTAACCTCTCATCTGCTCTTGGTTTTTCTTTGATAAGGACCTTCTCCATACAATAATTAACACAACAAAAAAAGAATTAGCGAGATTGTTCCATCCGTTCTTAAGTTATAGCGGGACCAGAAGAAATAGGGGTTCATTTTTATATTATAGAAGATAGATATGTATATATCACAAAATATAGCAAAATATAAATAAAACGATTAATATTATATAATACGACTAATAAATACTACAGTACCTGGATGACCGAGCTGTTAGTTGTTCGTAAGTTAGGAAGTAAAAAATTATTTTCTTAGTCTAACCTCAAACCAAACACTAATTGTCTTAGAGTTGCTTAACAACGCCATCTATTGTCAAGTAGCGATAGTGTTCTTCATTGTTTGAAAACACGGAATAACGACGTTTTCTAAAAATAAACCAACCATCTATTTATCGCCCCCCAACCCCCTGCCCACTAAATTTCATGAAAATCGTTGGATCCGTTTCCGAGATCCAGATTATATATACATATATATAACAAGCAATTCTTGTATATATATATATATATATATATTGTTTAGCCTTCCTATACCGTGATAATTAAAACAAAAGATTTATGAATGAAACTGACGTATATATACGTCTTTGGGACGCAAAGGGTTAATGGTAATAAATGAATACTAAAAAAATATACGAGTAAAACACCAATTTAATTATCCTCGCCCGGCTTGCGTGTTGTACTCACCAGTCAACCTACACGCCTCATCGCTTCGTTTGTCACACCTATTATACATATACATACATGTATTTTCTGGGACAGATACTCCGCGAAAAGTTTAATACATAACGTGGCAATAGTACGCTAATTTGGCTTTTAGAATTTCATAGTAGTTTTAATCAATTCAATAAATTTTCTATCGACTTTTCAAAAAAAGGAGATACTCAAATCGACTGTATGTTTTTTTTCCTTTTTTTTTGTCTTTTTATGTGTGTTACCTCATAACTTTCGATAGGGTGAACCGATTCTCAAAATTCTTTATTCATTTGAAAGCTGGTGCTTCCCATGTGTGGTACCATTATTCAAATTCGGTCCAGTAGTTTTTGAGTTACACTCCAATAACTAAATAGAATGCAAGTCAGATTAAATTCTTAAAATTGTACTTGTATAGTTAACAATTTCAGGTATTTGTTAAATACGGACGTATCGGTTTAAAATCATTTATGCGTTTACGAGAGAAGTGTAAAACCTATATATATCTATAATATTGAAGCTGTAATACCTCGGCCCTACAGCTTCGTGACCTACGCAAGTTATAATACAAGTTATATACAAACCCCAAATGAGAGATCATCAAAACAGCCACACGAATGAGATTAAACTTATAAAAATACAAATTTTTTTGGCCACTATCTATACTGTGGGCTCAGCATAACTGCGTAACTGTAACGGGTCGTTCACGTGAAACAGTACAAACTGTTTATCTAGCTACGGTAACTGTGACACAGATCAGTCATAGTTTGTACGCACGAAGAGTGACCCGTAGACGCTTACGATACGCATACTCTTTCGCAAATTATATGTGCTACGGCCTCAGTGGGCCTAGCACGAATAACTGCGTAAGTGTAACGTAAGTGGCCTCATGAGGCCGTAGCACAATCAGTTTGCGACAAAGTATTCGTATCGAAAGCGTCAACATGTCAAGCTTGGGCGAACAAACTAGCTATCTGTTAGATAAATGGCAGTTTATGACGCTTTACCTTACATTTACGCAGTTATTCGTGCTAGGCCCACTGTTCTGTACTCTGTAATGTTGAAGTAGCAAATGAAAATTTTTATTAAAGTGCCAAGATACTATGAACCATAAACCATAGTCATAAAGGCGACGTGCTCATAAAAGTAGTATTTACCTAAACATCCTATTTATAACTAGTTCCGGGTACAAGCTTGCGCGGATTTTCTTTTCATGCGACTATGAAACCAAAGAACAAAGGATTTCTAAGAGGTTTTTCAGACAAACGAGTGGGCCACCCTTCGCACCAAACGTTACATGTGAAAATAAACAGTTTAATGCTGGAGCTACACTTGTGGTCGCGCTCAGAAGCTCACAGCTCTAGTGACAGTTTCGTTTTAGTTTAGATATATTCATTGTCTACCGACTTCCAAAAAAAGGAGGAGGTACTCAATTCGACTGTATGTTTTTTTTTGTATTTGTTACCTCATAACTTTGGACTGGGTGAACCGATTCTGAAAATTATTTTTGTTTCTCAAAATTTTTGTTTGAAAGCTGGTGCTTCCCATTTAAATTTCATCCCAAATTCGGTCCAGTAGTTTTTGAGATACTGAATAGAATGGAGTCGGTATATTTTTTTTCAAATTGCTCTTGTATAAAACCTTTATCCCACATAACCATTTCAAAGTTGTAAACCCGTCAAAAGTAGAACCTATATTTGTCATTTAAATGTCTATTCAAAGGGAGGTGAAATTAGGGGGCCGCATTTTAGGACTGAAAGACACGACGTGTTTATGAGATTGATATAGGTTTTTCAAGTCAGTAAAATTAATTTGTATGGTCCTGTTTTTTCCCTTGTCCTGTGGTGTGTTTAGTCTTTTTACAGGTAGAGATACCATCAGATGCAACATTGAATGGAGATATCGGTGACGATCATTTTTCACGCTACCGGTCAATCTCCTTAGTTGCTTTTTCTGTTGCGCGCGACACTGACATAATTGTTGACTTGTATGGATGTTGTCCCATATTATTCTTTCACGGACTTCATGGACTGGGCTATTATGTATCTCATGTGCTAACAAATGTTCATTGAAATCTAAAAAAAATGGCCGCTCTGTGTCACTTTTGTCAGCTTCAGTCCTCCACTTACTAACATTTTTGCTTACTGGAGTTGCCAAAACTGACATAGAGCCGCCATTTTTCAAGATTTCAATCAACATTTGGTAGCAACTGAGATACATAATAGCCCTGCTGGTCCTTTACAAAGTCAAAAATGGGCTGTAGTCAACACTTAGATGATTGCTTGCTTGGTATAAAATATATAATGTAGTATAAAAACAGAAACAATTTTGGATGAAGGGTATAATGTTATCTATTACAAAATTGGGTAAATGGTAAGGCTTTTGACATGAACTCGGAAATGGCTATTGACGAGACTACGGCATCTGCCAATTTTAGTCTCACCTTAAAATATTTGTAGGCATGTGCTGACCTGAAAAAGTGTATCCAATTTATACCGTAGACTAGGGGAACAATTTATTGTGAACCAGGCCTTTACCGAACCATACAAAACTGACAAGCCTTTTTCATAAACGCAAGTATCGCAAAATCTTCGATACCTCAGACCTGCTGGTAGAATCTTCCATTAGCTGTAAATGGTTCATTTAATGTATTATATAAACATCAAATCTAGACCATTGGTATTTATTTATTTCGCCTGGAAACTTAAGAAAATGCCTCCTACCTTAGACGATGTCTTAAAGTAGACAAATAGTTTATATGAATAAAATTTGGCCGCGGTAGGTCTCAATGCGTTAAAATCATCGGCCGCAATTGTGATTCCAGCATTAGAAACAAGGTCCTACGTAACATCATTCATCTAAAACAAACAAATAAACTTGTATCCAACAATATCTCAGAATTCAGTTGATAGTTCGCGTTCGGTCTGAAAGTTGTGTGCCATTAGAACTGTGCTAATTAGTTAATTCGGAAATTATTCTAACAAGGTCATGGATTTTAAATTAATTTATTGGACTAGCCATACAATTATATTAGTCACGTCATGGGCGAAGTGATAACACGAAACGGAACTGTGATGTTCCATCGCGAAATACCAAGTGCATTTTACATAGATTGTACGAGAATAAGACACCGACAATCCTGTTTAGTTTTAAAGATATCAGCCCATTTACTGTCCCTAAAAATGTTGTGTGCCCACGGGAATAGAACCCCTCTTAGAGGCATTAAATTTTAATTGTTAGTAATATGCTCGAGCGCTCTGATGAGCAACTTCAAGCGAAACCTTCATCACAGAACTCGTCTGCCAGTGACAGAACCTCACCAAACTTTGCCTATGAATTAAAAGGGTTCTCATAAAATCCATATTGCGTGATACGTTTGTGTAGGTTTTACAGTAGAACGTACTGTTCATATGTGTAGATCTTGCGTTCGGGAAGACCATAGACTTCTACAACCCTTGAAGCATAGACAATTTATATAATGTTGTCGTCATTAACCAATAAACACATAGAACAAAATATATAAAAATATATACTTTGTTCAATAGAAGTCGATCGATCCTACATTCTAATTAACTGGCAGTCTCTTTAGTGTCTCTATTTATAAGTACTTGCCTACCGACTTCCAAAAAAAGGAGGAGGTACTCAATTCGACTGTATTTTTTATATTTGTTACCTCATAACTTTGGACTGGGTGAACTGATTCCCAAAACATTTTTTTTGTTTGAAAGCTGGTGCTTCCCGTGTGGTCCCATTTAAATTTCATCAAATTTGGTTCAGTTATTTTTGAGATACACCAATAACTGAATAAAATAGAAGCAGGGATTAACATTTTCAAATTGTACTTGTTTGTGGTCATCATCATGAACTACTAAATGCTTGGTGTTCGGCGCACGCCCCGGTTCGCTGAAGTTCAAATAAACACAAAAATATAATTATTTAAACATCATAGATTCAGGTGTTTGCGGAAGTACATATTAATGCTAATTGCTCATTAAAATATTTTGTGACTATTCCGGTGGAAAAACACTTGGGAGGATTGCATAGCTAGTACTATGCTCGTACGTTTTGACTTTTTCAATTTTTGTTAAGTTCTAAAAAAGGAAATTTATATTACTTTGAATTACTAAAAAAATCAAAACGTACGAGCATAGTAAATAATGTGATGATTACATGAAAAAAAAAACATTGAAATCGGACAATGTTAAGAGGTAGAAAAGAGTTTTTTTCTTTTAGTATGGACAAGTACTAGCTATGCAATCCCCTTAAGTGGTCAAAGTGCAGTGTGCATTGAGCGTCGCCCTCCCGCAGGCATTTATATGTAGGAAATATACAGCAACATATTCAACTCTGCTATAACAATGCACTCAACCAAATCCTCATGACGCACATAGAATTATATAGTTAATTAGTATGTATTATAATATATACCTTCTATTCAAATAAATTACCTCCCAGCGCCTCATTTCTAGCTGACAGCCTCAAATGCAGGTCACTTCACAAAAAAGCGTGATACTACGCTTCATAGCGTTTTTCCTTTAAATAACTCAACCCCTGATATAATTATAACTGCCCCCTGTTAATGCCTGATTACCTACACTGCCTCCCCCGTGTAGGTATTGATTAGTCTTATCTGCCGAGCCTCATGGCTAGTTTAAGATAATATTTGTCACCTAGTGCCCGTGTTCTTACTTAGTAAATTTATAATTAACGAAGAAATTAATATAACAATAAATATTTGTGGTTGTTGATACGTTGTGAGCTTTTACATATAGTTATAATTTGTGATATATTTATTTGTTACAATAAGCACGGCATACACCACTTACACTTATTATTAAAATGTATATGTCAAAATAAGAAATGTCAAGGAAATTTTAAATTGTCATAAAATATCCAAATTATTATATTTTTTCACAGAAACTCAGTAATAACTTAAAAGTGATGTTTTGGAGTTCTGAAAGTACAGTGAAGTTCAATGAAAAGTTTATTTGGCAGTGTTTTTTTTATGTGTACCTATGTTTTTCCTGAAAAATCTGATTAATTACTTAAACGTCCCTGTGAATAGAGATGTTTAGATTTCACTTGGTACACGCCTACATCTATAAAGTATGAAAAGTGGTGTGAAATATGTTAATAGTAGTCAAAAGTTTTGAATTGAAAGTGATAAATATTTTTGGGCTCCTAAAACACGAATTAACTACTCGGTAGCCTATGGATTCAAATGCGCTTTGTATGTAAAATATCATTTTTATCCATTTACATTACAGTTTTCAGAGCGTTGAGATCAACATAATCTAATATGTACGCGATTATATTATGTTTAAAGTTGTTTCATTTGAAAGTATTAACATTTTACTTTAAAATGCATTTTCCACTTTTCAGTTACTTATTAAGTTGCAGTAACAGTTACGTATATATACTCTTATAACAATAATAATAAACAATGCATTAAAAAATGCAATTAATGATTTAATTTAAAAATCTCTAATAATTTTATTAAACATATGTAAAAGCTCCCAAATCTTAAATCTAAAACCGACTCTGAACTGATCGCCGCTAGCTTCAAAATCGCACGTCATCTGCAACCCGACATCGTGAAACTTTCAGATGGTTATAAGTGACCGTAGAAAACTATGCTACCTCGTGATCTGTGTCCTAGTCCTAGTATCAAGTTATTACTTCATAGACTTACGTCGGCTGTGGTATAAACTGTTACTGCACTCCTTCTACATCTCCTGTGATATGATGAAACTGTTGATGAAGTTGGTCGAATTGTATTGAAGATGATTTGATCTCGTTTCGGTAAGTGCCAATTGTGATGGTAAAATTTTTGAGAGGTATTTTGGATTTCGTGGATGAGACTGCTTGTTTATGTTGCTGAGGCTTATCCAATCACGCAATGTATCGTGATCGCCCGAAATTGTGGCTAAGGAATTAAGGAACTTAAGCGGGAGAATAAGGTATGCCAAATTACAATAAGTAATCAGATGCAGCTTATGGAGAATGTCTTATTAATTAAATTTATATATATATATATATATATATATATATAATAATCTAAGTCTTGGCTGACTGACAGACAACGCACAGCTTAAACCGCTGGTCGTTGTGACTTGAAATTTGGAGGGGGTGTATTTGTCTTGATTATGTGATGTGTACTGAAAAAAGGTTTTTCGCAATTCAACCCCTAAGGTTGTAAAAACGGGTGAAAACGTTTGTATAAAAGTCCTTTGTTTTTCTACCGACTTCGAAAAAGGAGGAGGCACTCAATTCGACTGTTACCTCATAACTTTCGACTGGGTGAACCGATTCTCAAAATTATGTTTTTGTTTGAAAACTGGTGCTTCGCGTGTGGTCGCATTCAAATTTCATCAAATTCGGTCCGGTAGTTTTTGAGATACACTTCAATAACTGAATAAAGTCGAAAGAAGTCGGTATTAAATTTTTCAAATTGTACTTGTGATTTAATTAGCTCTAAGTAGAGGACAAACAATGCTTGTAATATTCTAAGTTCGCATCTCCAAGTTCCGGTAGCAATTCCAAGTTGACATGTATCTATTAAATTACAATTTAAAATCATTTGATAAGAATGACCCCTGTGTTTGTTGTCGCTTTTCGGTATAACTTATAATTACTTGAAAAAATAGCAGTAATGTTTTTAAAATACATGTCGGCTGTCGATACGACAATGGGATCGATCTCTCGGGCTTGAGCTTTCGGTGAAGGTAACGTCGACAGTGATGAAACCCACGGCACGGGGACTCTTCTGGAGTCCGCCTGGTTACCTACCCTCAATTTTGAATATCTGGCGTTAACATCTAACAGTGTGTTCCGACAGTTTTCCTTGAGAGCTAGTCGCTTTTCTAGGTCTAGTGTGTTACCACCTTCGACCGCATCATCACTAGCCATCAAGTTAGTGATCAAACACTAGCCTCCGTCAAAGCAAGTTTAAAAGAAAATAATTGGCGATTATCGCAGAGTTTCGTTAAAGAGAGTCCTTGATCACTTTTTTTTTAAAACTGAATTAATAATTTAAATTTCAATTCATAAGTCGTTCATGATGAAGTTTATATGTATTTACACATCTGGGACAAACCTTTTATAAAAGTATAATATCTGGAATATCTGGCGTAAACATCTAACAGTGTGTTCCAGCAGCTTTCCTTGTGAACTAGTTCCTTCGACCGCATCATCGCTGACCATCGAGTGAGATAGCATACAAACACTAGCCTCAATCAAAGCAAGTTTAAAATAAAATAATTTGCGTTTATCGCAGAGTTTAGTTACAAAGAGTCCTTGATTACTAAACTGAATAAATAATTTCAATTTGAATTCATAAGTCGTAAAGTCGTAATGAAGTTTATATGTATTATCTGGGAAAAAACTTTTCTAAAAGTCCCTATTTTTACCGTTACATTACAGAGAGCTTTATAAATGTTACTTTGTATAAGTTTTATAAACGTCTTACTACGACAAAAGACCTTTTAAGGAGAGTTATGATAACCATTATTGCAATCGTTTAGACTGAAAATCTACTTTTACATACAGCCGGCAAAATAAATTGTTCAATCTGAATAAAACCATCGCGGGGCAGACCTTTTGGTCTGCGTGATGTTTAGGACAAAGGAAGAATGCTTAAAGTAGGTGATTAGTTAAATAAGCTCTGTGTTTGGACTGTGAGTAGGTAAATATTAATAGCGGGCAAATTGCCAGGTTTTTATGTAATGTTGCCCTGGATGAAGGTGCCTTCGTGCTGAGATTTTTTCTGTCCTTCCGTCTGTATATCACAAGTCAACCCATTTCTCATCAAGTAGGTATACTTGATGAGAAATTGTGATTGTTATAATTGACAGCTTTTTTACCAATAAGCTGTCAATTAATTATTATGGATTTATACAATACAATAACTCTTTATTGCTTACCACAAGAAAAAATAAATATACAGTAGGCTAATTAACTAATTAACCTACTCGTAAGGTGTAACGAGTAGGTGGTAGGAGAGAAAACCTTAGAATTATGATAATACAATTGGCGGTCTTATCGCTAATGCAATCTCTTACAGACAACCTTTGAATGGACAGGACAACAATGACAAGTGTAGCGGTGGTGTGCAACAAGATAATTAGTTAAAAAACAAAGATACATAATAATTAAAACTTAAAGAAGAATCTTACATACCTACATAAATCATCATCATCATCATCATCATCAGCCTGTAGCAGTCCACTGCTGGACATAGGCCTCTCCAATTGCACGCCACTTAGGTCTATCTTGGGTTATGGTTTATCGTTTGTCTTGGTTTATCTTTATTCTACATAAATATCAATAAATAAATATATATACAATAAATAATATAAATACATATACAATACTATGGACTACTACAAAATAATAATATAATGCTTACATATAGGAGAGCCATGTAAAATAAGATGTAATAATAATACTAAATAATATAAAAAATACATATATATAAATATAAAAATTATAACAATATTACAGGAAATGTGAAACAGTTTCAGCAAACAGAGGACAAATAATGCTCATGAACCATCTTTTTAAATATTCCAATCTATTTTGCTTGTCTGATAGGAAGAGGCAGAACATTCAATAGTCGTACAGCGTGCACTGCAAATGAATTGTGGGAGAATTTCGAAGAATGTACAGGAGTCTTTAACAGAAGAGAAGATGAGACATGCAAGGATTGAGAAGTACTCATATTTACTTTACATTATACTGATGGATAAACATTCAAATCGCTCCTTGAGATAGGAAGACGTAGAAGGAAAGAATAGTATATTGTAAAGGAGGAAAAGTATATGAGTATTCCGCCGAAGGCGGATAGGTAACCATTTTAGCTTCTGGCGATATTCTGAGACGTGGTCATATTTGCGTAAACCAAAAATGAAGCGAATACAGAAATTCTGTAGGCGTTCTAATTTATTGAGCTGTACTTCGGTAAGATCCAGATAACAGGCATTAGCATAATCAAGTATCGGGAGTAAAAGAGATTGGACTAGCGCAATTTTAGTGGTAGTTGGAAGAAAATTTCGTAATCTACGGAGCGAACCTGCTGAGGCGAAGAGCTTTCGGCTGGTTTCTGACAATTGAGGTTCCCATGATAATTGCCTATCGATAATTACACCAAGGTTTTTAATAGTTTTACTAAATTTTATATGAGTGCCGTCAAATAAGGCTTGTGGGAGACGAAACCAGTCGATTTTGGAAATCATACGAGAACTACCGATGACTATCACTTGAGTTTTCTCAGAGTTAACATCAAGACCATAAGATTTACTCCACTTAAGAATTGTTCCCAAGTCCAAATTGGTGGAATGTATTGCCTCGGGTAGTTTATCTATTGGTGCATGCCTTTAAATTTGAAGATCATCAGCATATAGGTGGTAGGACGAAGTAAGTTGATCAGAAATTGAGTTAGTAAAAATAGCGAACAAAAGAGGAGATAATACGCCGCCTTGCGGAACACCTGCAGTCGTAATTCACCATGAAGAATAAGTATCCTCAATTCGTATACGTTGCCGGCGCCCATACAGATAACTACGAAACCCACTCAATCACTGTAGGAGATATGTTAAGAGAGCGAAGGATTCCTAGAAGTATGTCGAAGTCCACATTGTTAAAAGCGTTGCTAAAGTCAAGTAGGATTATATAGATGACAAAGATGCTTGGAATACTCTACTTCTGGCAAGCTGTACCCGTAAAACCAACCCATAAAATGTAATATTAGTATTAGCTAAGTAGAAACATTGTAAACATCTATATAAAAAGAATGACCCCGAGTTTCTTGCCGCTTCTTCTCGGTAGGCTCTATATATTTTGGAACGTGGCGGTAGAGTTTTTAAAGTACATTATAATGAAAAATTGACGTTCTTAAGTGCGTCTTTGATGCCTAAATTGAATAAATGATTTTGACTTTGACTTAGATCCAACTAAAAAGTATTAGATTAAATATGGTTCTTTTCCTTACAACAACGATTCTCCTTTTGTTACTCGTATCAACACTTATTAATATAAGTAGCGGTGAAGTATGTAGGTGTGTTTGTGGCCACTTAGCTAACGGCTAAATTAATTTTGATGATGCTTTTTCTTTAACTTGATTGATTGCTTTTTCTCTAGGTTTTGGATACTGCCCAATATTATATTAAAAAATACTGGAGACATTTACCCACCGGGATAGGGACATTTTGGTATCACAGAAATCGAAAGTCTAAATTATTTTCTTCAAAACAAAACCGTAATCAACCGCAACCGATCGTTGTACAATGTCGTTGATTATTAATTTATTTATTATCAGACAGTAAAGCTAACACACGTTCATTGTTATCGGAATTAAAAAGCTGTATCACATGACGCAACCGAAAAAATATGTATTAAATGTAATGGTTGCAAATTTTTATTAGCGAAACCTACATGTAATACATATATTGTCTGCAAAGTGTACATACTAGATGGCTCTCTTCAGAAAGATTCTTTCTTGCCGGATACCACTGCAGTGCTAGATAATTTGCCTCCTAACAGTACTGTGCAGGCAATTACTGTGATTAGGTTCAAAGGCACTGTTTATTTAAATTAATAGGTGAATTGGAAATTGTCTTATTTGAAGCGTGTAGCTCTAAGTGACTGCATTTGTAATGGACAGCTGTGATGCTTTCAACATTTAATCTCAGCATCATCTCATACGTAGGACGTCCACTGCTGAACTCAGCCTCCCCCACGCTTTACATCAGTTGGAATAATTAGCCTATAGGTAACTACGATGTACTTTCATACTATAAAAAAGATGATACTGGCATACCACTTTTGATTCATTCCCTATATATCGCAACATTTTTGAACATTTGTCGTCTTTTTTTTACTAAAAGTAACGTATAGGAGAGATGCTTCAATCTTGAAAAAACATTGGATTGGACTCTTGGAGATCAGCTTATATTTAACTTATTTTAGAGCCCAGTTAGAAACGTCGAGCTTTGGCTAACATGTGTATGGGGTGACGCTTTTGTACCGAAGACTTAAGGGCCTCCTGATGATCAGATCTTAGTGATGAAAACAACTGGAGACGAATTCTACTTTTATGTTACGTATTGGGGTAGTGTTACTACAGCTATTTAAGCCTAAAGAGAGTCCTGTGATGAACAGCAATAAGTCAATTGGATTCTAGTGATGAGGACAGCTTGATACGCTTAAGTTTGGCTTGTTTATATTAGGGTGACGATTTTATGCCTAATTCTATCAGAGATCTATTCTGTTATCTGTGGTACAAATACTTCATGTTATACTTGATGTTAATTTACTATTACTATACTATTATACTAATTTACTAATTTACTTAACCACACACGTTGCAGTTCCTGGAAAAGTAGGTTGATTTCTGCGAAATCTATTGTATTATTGGCCAGATATGGCAAATCGCGAGTCAACGGGTTAAAGATGGGTTAGTGACCGAAACGATCCGTGTCAATGGCATCTTTTCTTTTTGTTTTCATTGCTTTTTTGACATTTGATGTGAGTTCCGATTCCTGGACATGTTGTCATCCCAGGTAATGAAACAGCAGACTCATGTGGTAAACAGGCTGTTGCACATGGTGGCATGGACTATAACAAGGTTTACTCCCATGATCTCTCCTCTGTCTGTCGAGTCAGATGCATAACACCTGGCATTCCATATGGCAAAATTCAAAAATCAAGAAAGAAAAATTTTATGGTCAAGCACAGCCATCTATTCCCCCTAAACCTTGGTTTTTTAAATTCAAAAATATCAATAAGGCAACTACTTAAACAATTTGTCGCCTGCGGTTGGGTCACGCATGCACTCCAGTTTTCTTGGCCAAAATTAGAATACGAGACCACTCACTTTGCGAATGCGGTCTTGATGAGGGTACACCGGACCACATTTTCTTTCGTTGTTCGAGATTATGGTATTCTTTGTACGACAAGTTACCATCATTTATATCTCGCCCTGCTAATCTGTTCTCTTCTAACACTCGTTTTTACCAAATACCTATATATTTTAAGTATGTTTATCATAATTACTAAAATTAAAGGTAAACATTTAGAATTGTGGCGCCTGAATTCTCGGGTAGTGCCCCCACGCAAACCCCACCCGCCGGAGACCATTGGTTTTCGAGTTATGTTTGTTTAAGTATTTTGAGGTTAAGTACTGCATTTCGATCTACTACCACCCCCGCGTCGGCTCTGCAATGCGACAAGACTGCTTGAAATCGGGGTGCTATGAGTCGGTTCTGTCACTGACTTCGACCTATTCTAACTAACTATAACTAACCTATAGGTATGTCACAGACAAGTGACTTTGCCAATTCATTAAATAGCTACTGATATACTATTGTGCACAAATTTGGAACACAAGTAGTTTGATGAAGCACACCTGGTGGGTCACAGTTCAAACCTAACCTAACCTATAGGTTTGTCACAGACAAGTGACATTGCCAATTCATTAGGTACTAATATACTATTGTGCACACATTCCTACTAGTATGGGTCTAATAATTAAAATTGAAAAACAATTGTTTATTTTTAGAACTTATATTTTATAGACATAATTTATAGCATTTATAGTTTCGATGAATGGGTCTTTTTTATTTTTAGTCACATTTCTTCTCCATAAATACTCTATGATGGAGTTAGTGAAATTTTCAGTATTATTATAATTGTCTTTTTTAAAATAACGCTTCACTGCTCTCCATTGGGACTCGATGCGTTGAGTATGAGTCCCATCACTACTTACAAAAGGATTGTCCGGGTCAGAGTGATTCACCTTTTTATGGATGTAACCATTTTCATTCAATACATAGTATACTTCATTGGAGTTCAATACATAGTATTTATTTTGTGCCGTCCTGTATTGTCCCATAAAAGTTGCTTCAGATAAAGTATCCTCAGACGCAAAATTGCTAAATGGTCCAAAAACTACCGATCATCTCGCTGCTTACCGATCAATTCATCGTTTGTTGTCCTTCCTATCCGCGCGAACTGTTATTGGCAAAATTGTGGCTACGCCGCACAAGCCATACAAACAAGAAGAAGAAGAAGAGCTCCGATTGGCAATTGACTTCAAAAAGGGTGGAGGTTATATGTTCGACTATATGTATTTTTGTGTATGTTCACCGAGTTTGTGGACCGAAAATTCTTGTCTTGTTTGGTAGAGTATACTTCCGAGGTGGTCCCATTTAAATTTGATCCAGCACTGTTTAGTTACACTGAAAAGTGTTACGCTTATTTTCTATGATATCACCATTGACGGTGAATGGCAATCGATCTCGTAATCAGCAAGGGTCACTAAAAAGAGTTGATTTTTTTTACCCTAAATTGAAACCGACTTGAACACCAAAAAGTGTGAAATAACTTGTCGAAGTCGGTACCATGCGCACAGTATTGTGATAATAGATACTTTTGAACTGCGGTACCGACTTCAACAAGTTATTTCAAACTTTTTGGTATTGATGTCGGTTCCATTTATACGTACTTTTCTACCGACTTCCAAAAAAAGGTGCACGTACTCGATTCGACTGTAAGTTTTTTTTGTTTGTTACCTCATAACTTTCGACTGGGTGAACCGATTCTCAAAATTCTGTTTTTATTTAAAGGCTAGTGCTTCCCGTGCGGTCCCATGTATGAATAGATAGTAAGTTTTGTGTATTTTTTATGAGTCTTAGGTAAGCGAATTGGGTAACTGTCATGCATACCCAAGATCATGTATATGAAACAAGTAAATAAATAAATAAAGTATTAAATAATTTTATCAAATTCGGTTGAGTAATTTTTGAGTTCGACACCAATAACTGAATAGAATGGAAGTCGGTATAAAATTTATCAAATTGTACTTGTTTTGTATGCAGTGGTAACCACTGGGAAACGAATTAATATGTTAAGATTTGCACCACCTAACGTTAACGTAACTTTATTGATTTGACGGTAACTTTAACATTGACTTTAGATAGTGACTCTATCGGCCTTATTAATAAACTTGGCTTACACCCGGAGTAGTTAAAACATCTATCTGACAATTTTTCGCTTGCACTAAATTTCACGCGTGAAAGCAAGACAAAGCATGTTACGCCTTATGTACGCAACGTTTATTAATAAAGGCCTATATGTATAAAAAGATAATAGTGATTTACCATATTCGTAACCGTTACCGTTATATCCTTAGAATTAGCTAATGTGAACCAACATTCACGCCGCAGATTAACAGCAAGTTACTTTCACATGGGAGTACAATCTTGCCTTGAGATCAAACAGACGCGTAATGTAAATAATGAGCGTTGATCTATGTGTATGATAGCCGAAATTACATTCAGACATTGTCCGGATCTACATAGTTTGTGAGTTTGATATATTACTTCCACTGGAAATCTTCCCGTTTTGTTTGACTATCAAAATATTTAAATACCGCACTATTGCAAAAGGTAACCATGACTTGATTGGATTGTATGTATCTAAAAATAGTTATTTTACACTAGATGATTATTTTTGCTTGGAGTTGACCTTAATTATACTTTAATACCGACTGGTACTCGCGTGATATATGCCGGAAATTGTCACCGAGCAGTGTTTGACTTGTTTGGATCCTAATTTTAAATAATGGATCTATCTTGCATTGATTTTCTATCTGAAATATGAACATAAATATAGATAAAACAGATATTATGGCTATGTTTTTTTTAATATACGAGTAGCGGGCTATTTCAGTATATACTTGCGTTGGCCAGACACATTATTTACGTATTCCCGAAAAACGCTCCGTAGTTAATCTAGTAGGTATCAGATTTGAGTAAATGTACTTATGGCATTTACTTACTTTTAAATCTAAGTATACGCAACTGAGCGCACTTCGGGAATACCGGCCCGGCCTCAACCATCCAAATATACTGTTTCGTCATCGAGATGTTGGCGTAGTACATCCACAGCAGAACAGATGCCTCCAGGTCCAGGCCGTCAGTCCACCTTGTTAGTAGACGAACTACGCTGCGCTTGCCGGTCCATGGTCTCCACCCCAAAACCTTCCAGCCCCATGGGCCAACCATTCTGCTTGCTATCTCCTTCCTAATATTAATCTACTTGCTTTTGTTCCAGGTGTCGTTGCATGGTGGGGGTAAGGAGACATCAACATGGGGGACAGTTTCTTGCACCTGGGGGACATTGTCTCCCTATATGCAGAGGGCTCTGTAGCAGGATTCCTCAGTACCTTAGGGTAAGTTGATTTTCCTATTATCGTTAGATTTTATTTCAACATATATTTATTTTCGGATTGCTGACTTTTTTGTCATTCTCAATGTTAAACACCATACGTTTGTTGACTGGAGCCTGCAGAGTATTGGGATAAGACTGTGTTGAGCGCAAGAAGAAAGGATAAGATTAATTAAAAATGCGTCAAGCCTCCTTATACCCTCTTCCCTGGCACTGCGCCATAAGTCATAAATTTTTCTGACCTTGAGTGAGTGCACGTTTCCTCGAAGTGCATGGATTTCTAGAGCAATATGCTCTAGAAATCCATGAGTCGCGTGCGAAATGCGAACACACTCATGAAGAGGATTCGAGGCTATTGAGGAATAATAAGCAATTGTGAATACACGAGGTGTGGTGCGTCAGCACCCCGTATTTGAGGAATAATCCGGTGTGGCCCGGTTAGACCTACATGTGGAAAAGTCCTTTCGAGGCAAATAAGCAGTTCGAGGAGGACCATTCAAGGAGGCTTGGTACGGTTCGTATAAACGTTCGTCGAATACAAGATTCTAATCTGGAAGGGCTTATAAAGAGGTTTTGCGGGTACACTCAATTCCAACTGCCAACTTAGCCACAGTAGATTTATTTTACATATTTTTATTATAATTGCCCAGCTTTACATTCTTGAAGTTTCAGGCATCTCTTACACTTAAATTTCCCTGACCTACTTTCGTCTTTGTTTTCGTTATGGATAACTTAGTAGACGTAACGATCGTGAGCTCAAAAGCTTAAGAAAAATATGTTAATACCTTGAATAACTTTCACCATTCCAAGTTTGGGGGATTAAGGGATAGATATTTAAATAATCTTGCCCGTTATTCTAATTCACTCGGAAACGATTCGGAGACTGAAACGGTCTATCCGTCTCTGTCATCCTGAATGTAGATGACAGAGACGGATAGGCCGTTTCTGTCTCCGAATCGTTTCCATGTGAATTAGAGTAACCCAGCAGGTCTGCATTCCAAACGAATTTTTTAAGCGTCTGCAAATATTGTAGATTCTTTATTGAGTTTTCGTGCCGTTTATGATATGAGTAGGCTCAATACCGCAGTGCAAGTATGGAGCCACGGTAAACTCGTCACGACGATAAACTGAATTTAATATATCCATCGTATCTTGTCTTTAGTTTGGATCTAGCCGCGACAGCTATATCGCAGACTGTCTTTTACCTATAATTT
Source organism: Selenia dentaria (assembly GCA_917880725.1). Lineage (NCBI taxonomy): Eukaryota > Metazoa > Arthropoda > Insecta > Lepidoptera > Geometridae > Selenia > Selenia dentaria. The sequence goes on along the minus strand of OU862901.1, from coordinate 5,115,703 downwards.
CTGTAAAATTTTATACTATCCACAATGTATACTTGCAATGCTGATATGTATGTCTGAAAACCCAGACGACTTCAACGGAAGTCCAGCGCTTGTCCAACGACCAGCACAACGCTGAGTTGAGGCCGTTTTGCGACAGATACATTTTTAATAAGATAGAAAGGCGTTTATTTGAACAGATACTGAACACAACAACATAAACAATGACTATCAAGAACAAATCAAGTTACATTCATAGTACACAACCTTAAAAATAACAGTTATACAAAAAATATATGGATCGCTGTCGTGCAGTCCTGTCCAAAAGGGTTATGGATCAGCATGATGCTGCAGGCGGACCTACAGCGTTGATTTTCAGCCAGAACCTTGAGTACTCACGGACGTGCAATTTAATATACATATAATAGTTTAACAGAACAGACATTACATAACAATGAAAAAATAATGATTGTTACTAACTTTGTTCGAATAATACTTGGTTGTTACAAATAAATTATTCTGTTTCTGATTCTGAATGTGTATTGGTTTGGACTTCATACTTTAAAACTACTAACGAGATTCAAACGCGTGTACCCGCATGTTTACGTATAGTTTAACTATGTTGCCAGTCTCGATAATTTCTAATGATTTATCGTATCGGACATAGTAGAAGGACGTCTATTTATCGTCCTTCGTCAACAAACTAACAGAAGGACGCTTTGGCGTAGAGTTGTCAATCGATCCGCATCGGCCTTCAATAACGCATTAAAGGGTAGTCTACAGACTGTTAGGTTTTATCTACCGACTTCCAAAAAGGAGGAGGTACTCAATTCGACTGTATTGTTTTTTTTTTAGGTTTGTTACCTCATAACTTTCAAATAGGTGAAATTCTCAAAATTCTTTTTTTGTTTGATAGCTGGTGTTCCTGCGTGTGGTCCCATTTAAATTTCAATCATCATCAACGAAAATTCATCAAATTCGGTCCAGTAATTTTTGAGTTACACTCCAACAAGCCTTATTTTCTTGGTCATTTTTATCACTTAAAATTAAAAAGTTTACACTTAATCACGCGTAGCTCAACAAAAACAGGGCGTTGAAAGAATTCTGCGCTGAAACTATATATCATGGTCGACGGTTCGTGTACGAAAAATCATTATCAAATCAATTGTTCACGAAAAACTCTAGTGTCAATAGTTTGTTTTACGAAGACGTATACAGTTTAACTGTGTGGTCTACACAGTTATACTTTACACGCCTTTTTGTATTTAAATATTTTCTTTTGAGGTAAGAGCATTTTGTTCAATTTCATTGTCTAATGTGAAGTCATTTCAGTCAGGGTGGGGTATAAAATGAAATAAGTCCCGTAAGGGCTATTTGCCGGTGACACACTTACGAGGTTATTTACTTTTTATTGTCTACTTTTTCCGTGTGGACTAATAAATGAAACTTTCAAAGGCAGTGATACTCTACAAACAAACATAATGATATTTTTCTTTTTGTACTATCCAACTAATAATATAAACGCAAAAGTTTGTGAGTATGTATGTATGGATGTGTGGATCTTTGTTACTCTTTCACGCACAAACGGCGGGGGCAATTTTGATGAAATTTGCTATGGAGGTAGATGAGGCGCTGGATTAACACATAGGATACTTTTCATCATCCATCAAGCAGGTGAAAAAGCGTAATATGCTTGGGCACAGCATAGATAAAATAATAAGATATCCGCCTATGTCAAGGTCGTAATGATGATAGTTTTTTTAATGTTTGTGTCAGTTTCTGATAGCTTAGTCAAGAGCCAAGTCAATTTGACAGCTCGATACACTGACGTGCTCGGCAACCGTCAACGGTAATAAAATGTAACACAAATATCGTCAAGGGTGATCAAATGCAATACAGTTTTTTCCATGGTGATTTATTTCATATTTGTATGTACGTAAGTCCTGTGTTTTATATTAATGTTTACTGTTTGATATACTAAGTATTTACATGTACTCATATAATACTATTATAGCAATTGCGTTTGACCATGTACATATTTTATGACATTTTGGTATATGGAGAAATAAAAATCTACTCGAAGTACTAATCCTGCGCAGACGTAGTCGCGGGCACCAGCTAGTCTATAATATGTTTATGTATATCATCAGCAAATAACAATTAAAAAAGTCTTGGATGACATTAATTATGGATCTTTGGAATGGAAGCCAAACCATTACTTCATAACCATTTTTATTGCTATCCTTTGCAAATATTGTAAAGAAAACATAAACATAATATAAGCGCCTGTCACTTTAGTGACATGTTTTTTCTTTTTCGATTTCATATTGAGATGATAAATAAAACAAGATCTAGAGATCTTAAATTAAATCAAATTAAATCTTAAATCTGCTTAAATTTTTCACGACTGGGACCATTTCGCACCATGGCTGTAACATTTCATTGAAACAGACCGTTCATCTCAGCAGTATGGAACATCATACAGAATCCGTATGAAACTTATTAATAATGAGATGATTTTGATATGCACTATAGTGTATAGGTATTTATTAATAATGCGCCTAATTTTAAATCATTGACTGTGCTGTTCGTAACAGCAGCTCTGTTGCACATTCGCTAGTATGAATATTATTCGACTTCCACCGGCTCGCATAAAGCGTGCTTAAGATCTGTGCAGAATCTATCTAAATCGCTTAAAGAGGTTACATAAAGTTAAAAATTAGCTAGGGTACAATTATACTACGGGTACATACATTACAATATACAAGTTGGACTTGGTATATTTTTTAATGTCAAACACGAGCAAGTAGCTCGCCTGATGTTCAGCGTCACGCTTGCCCATCACAATGATGCAATTCTGAGTTTTGAACTACAGTTCAAACCCTGCAAGGCAGTGCACTGCGCTCGTCATTCCGAAATGTAAGTGGGCCTAGCACGAATAACTGCGTAAGTGTAACGTAACGTGTCGTTCATGTGAAACACTACAAACTATCCCTTATCTAAGGCAACTGTGACACAGACAACGCAAAGCTTGTACATCGAAAATTGCTAAATTCGGTTTAGCTAAGTAAGTGGGCGTTGGTGCTTCAAAAATGATATAAAAGCCAATAATAATAAATGTATCACGTCCCAGAACAAAATAAACGTCCTTAATGTGAAGGGTGTATATTTCTGGAAAGGTCGCGTCTCCGCCAATACATCATCCCGGTCGCATTTTCACCCCTCTAGGAGGACCTTTTCCAGGTCATTTAGTCGGAACATCCTTGGAAGTGGAGTGGCTGTAATGGAGGGAACGTGATCGATTAGAGGTGCGGATGTCAACCTAATGCACGGTGAATTACGAGGTTTAGAAGAAATTGTGCGTAGCATGAACTTTGATGGAACGTTTACACATGAACATATCGACGATCCGAGAATAAACGTTTATACTCCGCACAGTTATATTTGTCTGGGTCAGAAATCGAAACCGGACCCCGAGCATCGAAGGGAAGATCAACACTATTGGCGAAACCTGGGTTTTGTCATAGGGGCTAGTATAGGTCAGCCTGATCTTTTTTTTGACTGAGCTACAACAGAGCCCGCTGGCTATAGGTTGCTACTTAAATATCGATGTGGAAGAAATTATTGGTTGATTGTAGTTAATAATTTTAGATTGTGTTTTTCTGGAGGCCAAGCCCACTCATGCCCCTACCTGTTTCTCAGTTGCCAACAAATGTTGATAGAATCAAAAAAAATTGCGGCTTAGTCAACTTACTAAAAATTTTTCTTACTGAAGTTGTCAAAACTGACAGAGCCGCCATTTTTCAAGATTTCAATCAACATTTGTTAGCAACTGAGATACATAATAGCCCTGCTGGTTCATCCAAATTGCCAATCAACACCAACTGACGCTACGGAACGGTTTTATGCCGTGATCAAAGGCAACTACGTTAATTATGTATTAAGTCTAGGCTGGCTTATACATTTCAAAAGTATACGCGAAGTATCGTATTTTTACTCTTACATTATTGACGAATTAGGTTTCGGACATGTCCGACGCCCATCCTCATGGAGTTTACCCTACAACGTACCCGAAACGACTAAAAATCGTCGGCTATTTACATCATTAAAGTCGATTCCGTATTAAGTTTATTAATTAATTTCAAATTTTAAAAATACGTCTGCTCCAGTATTGTAAAGCTGTAAATGTTACTTTAATATTGTTGTTTATTCAACTTGTGGCGTTCGTGAACGCACCCTACTCACTTACGTGTTACGTGGAAATATGAAAACGAGACATTCTGCGAACGTGACAACTTGAGACAGTTACTCGTACATTTCGCGACTGCGACATGATGTACCGGGAAGGTAATTTTTTCTCTTGGATAGCAAGTCATCCCATGTCGTTATACACCCATATAACAACTGTAATTGATAGATCTGATAAAAATTGATTCGGCTCGGTCGCAAATATAATTGTATGTCACTAAAGAAAAACGTTATGTAAACTTCACAAAGGCGGAGTTACGAGCTTATTTGATTAATAACTAGTTATACCTACGTGCCTTAATCCAGGCCATAGATACCGGCAATACGTCTTTGTACCTCATTTGGTTGAATCTCTCACGGGCTTTAATTAAATCCTCGCTCCGGATTTCAATTTAGATCAAATTAGGTTGCAGACGGGTATACCTATGTTTTGGGATAACTCTTGACTTCGCAATGTGTACAATGTTAGCAAGGTATATAGGAATAGCTAATACAGTATAATCTCACTAATCCGGCACTATTAAAAACCAGAGGGTGCCGGATTATTGGAATGTTTGGATTACTAGAAAAACAATAAAGAATTTTAGAAAGAAACGAAGCGCTCGTAGCGGAGCTCGAGAAGCGCTTCGTGCTTCCACCAATCCGCACTAGAATTATGGCCCAACTTCTCTCTCTGAGAGGAATGCTCGAGCGTATCGGTGTATTGAAGTGCCGGATTAGTGAGATTCTACTGTAATAATATTTACTAATATTTACTAATATTTACTAATATTTACTAATATTTACTAATATTTACTAATATGTACTAATATTATAAAGAGGAAAGATTTGTATTTTGATATGTAACGAATAAACTTAAAAACTACTGGACCGATTTCCAAAATTCTTTTGCCGTTAGAAAGCTACATTATCACTGAATTACATAGGCTATGTATTAAAACTTCGATAACGTAACCCAAGGTGTGAAAAAAATACCAAAAAAATCTTTATGGTACGCTACGGAAACTATTGACAATAGAGGAAAGTGACGAACTACAGTTTTCTAGAGGTCTACAAAAAAAGTTTGCGTTTTCACATATCTTACTATTACAGTTATGTCACTATAACTAAACGCCGGTACAATTTATTTATCTATTAATAAAGAGGAAAGATTTGTTTGTGTGTTTGTAATGCATAAACGCAAAAACTACCTAACCGAATCAAATATTTCACCAGTTCAGCTACATTATGCCTGAGTAACATATGCTTGTCTTATAAAATTGTATACATTATCATCATCATTATAATCCATCACCACGCGGGTGAAACCGTGGAGTGCAGCTGAAAGTACTATATTTACTCGTATTAAACTTTTTTGTACTTGATAGACTAGCTAGAGCAACTATAATATTTTAATTCATAGTTAGCAGTACAAGTACCGAACTTACCGATCGATAAATTTGAGTCTTGAATTCGTCATACTTCGCAAAACTGGCTATATCGATCTTGTGTCGATCATTGCAAGTAAGTAACAAAATTAAGCAATCGGAAATAGACAAATTCGATAAGCTTTTACGATTATAACGATAACCCTAGCATGGAACTGTTAAATACGTTTGAGATCGTCTATTTAATCGAGTTTAACGATTGTTTTGTCAGCTTTGAAAATGACCTCGATATAGCTTATCGACAGGCGACGGGAATCAGGATCTTAGCAAGATCCTGATTCCTGATAGATATTATAAACGCTAAAGTTTGTATTTATGGATGAATGGATGTTTGTTATTCTCTTACGCTCAAACGGCTGGCCTAATTTTGATGAAATTTGGCATGAAGGTAGATGGGGCGCTGGATTAACACATAGGAATTTTCATCAACATCGTCATCATCCATCACCATGCGGGTGTAACGGCGGGGCACAGCTAGTATTCAATAAAAAAATAGATTTCGGCCTTCTTTTGATCTTAGAAGAGCGAAATGCTCGTAGAAATCTTCAAATGATGGAAGGACGTATTGTGGAATGCAAATAATTCGTAATAATCGATATACTGTCGACAATTTGACGATCGTATAAGTCGTCGATATGACTTCCATACTTGCTAGGGGTGATTTGTATGGTGTTTTTATCTATCTTAGCGACTCCACAAATTTAAGGACTATTACGGTACTTGCACTGCAGTAACGATGGGACCATAACTGGTGCCATCAACAGTAGATCTCGTATCTCAGTAGAGCCACTCATTATTCTAATGAGTGGCTCTCAAGTACAAATGCCGGAACACAACATTAGGTCATATCCTCAGGTAAGAAACCTAAGAATGAAAGAATTATGCATTCCATGCCTTGAAGTTAAACTACGAGTACTATTATTAATTTTTTACTTTACAAATACATGATGGGCATGGTAAGCGGTGGACCTGATGGTAAACATGCCTATCAGGCCTGCCCATTACAAGTGCAGTGTAGGCACTGTACAGAGTTACTCCGAGGCTATAGTTGAGTATCACTCGCTCAGTAATTTCACTCTACACACCTTACCACATTAAGTAATGCTATAGCAAATTTTTTTCGCTGTAGAATATCTGGCTGTACTGCACTGGTACTGACCAAGACATATAAAATTTGAGTTTCCCTTTAGTACGACTTGCATCCAGACGACGGAAGGTTAAGGCGCTACGCAAATCCAAAGATCCGTAAAACGCTATGTTTTCATCGCACAGTTTAGACACTGATGCTATTTACTGATACAAACTTCAAAAAAATACAGTGCATAGTTAAGAATTGAAAAAAAAGACTCTTATAATACTATTACACAATGTCTATTTGGCATCTTAAAGAAAAAAATGCATATAAAACTACAGAAAAAAATCCTTCGTATCGCATTTCTCAATATTTTGAGCGGCAACTAATATAAATATTGTAGTCAGAAAAAAGGTAATTTATTCACTTAAAGAACTGTATATATGTATGTATGTATGTATATTTTTACCCGTGTAGCTTCTTTTCTTTTTAAACAATTTAAAATGTTTGAAAAAGTTATCGTGTTTACAGACGCACGCTTGTTCCTGTCACGGCCAGTGTTTCACCCGCTCAAATACCTAAGATTTTGCTCTTGCAGGGCCTTGAAACTCCAACCCTGACAACGAATATAGCTGAAGCTGAAACACGGTACATTAATAATAATCAATCTGTCAAGTATTAGCCAAATCTACAATAATGTCATGTATACACAATGGATTGAGTGTTCTGCAAACTCCATTGAATGAAGGCATCCAATATCTTTCAATCATCAGCTATTGAAGCGATCGGCTCGAATTCCCCACTCTGTTTATATTGGAGCGCATCAATGAAGATGTCACTGTGCGATTCGTCACTGTCTACTTCGAAGGTTTACCTGTTGGAGATATTCGAACAATAACATTAAATTAAACAGACATTGATTTGTGTAATGTAGTATGTGAAAAATCACAAAGTATCTAATATTTAAAAAACCAATGAATCTGTTTATTTTTCTTTAGGGCCGTTTCTGTATGTATATAGGATGTTAGAAGATCGACGCAAAGCCTTGGGCCTATGGGCTCACTTCATTGTAAAATAACTGGCCCGTCAGCGGTTTTGCTCGCTTGGTCTATAGGATACGAAGCCACGGAAATAAATTGAATTCACTCCCACCTTTTCACCATTATTGATAAACTAGCTGCCCTCCGCGGTATCACCCGTGCGGTGATGGATGATGTTGATGAATCTTATATAGCGTATGCTAATCAGGGTGAATGGAGCTTTTCAATGGTGAAAGAATTTTTGAAATCGATCCAGTACTTTTTGTGCCAATTTGTTACAAACATATATACAAATCTTGTCTCTTTATAATATTACGAGTAGTATACGAGTAGATTTAAAAAAAAATCCAGTAAAACTGTTAATTTTTCTTCAGGCCGTTTCTATATGTAGGTATATATAGCATGTGTGCTCGCTTGGTCTATAGGATACGAGCCACGGAAATAAATTGAATTCACTCCGCTCTTATTACCGTTATTAATAAATTGAATTTTTGGTTGAAATTTCCAAAAATGAATGAATGAAATATAATTTATTTATGACGGCAGCATACAACATTGATTGATAAAAGTAAGAAGGTAGAATTACAATTTACTGCTACGTCATAAAATGGTCCCCAACTCAGCATAATGCTGGTTTAAACCAGCGCTGGTCTTCCGTTGGAGCCAGACTGTGACGTCACGGTGGATTTATACTACAACAGCTTAAATTATTAAAACAAATTAACACTACAACTGCATACTTAGTTCTACAATAGCTATCTGTATCGATCTACTTGTTCAATAAAAGTAACAGAATCGATACCAATAACTAGCATACAATTTTTGTTTTTTATATAAATCTTAAATTATGACTATACATACAGATATAAACGAGAAAGTTATTATCCTAAAATCCTTTCCTAGTGGGGGTGCTTACAACATAAACATCATCAGCTGCCCAAATTTTAAGTTTGTATCTCCGACTGTGCGTTAATGATCAGTCGGTCAGCACATGAAAGTTTGGATGTCATTGTATGGATGTATGGATGTTTGTTACTCAAAACAGCAGAACGGATTTGGAATAAAATTTGAAGTGGAGATGGTTTGTACCCAGGATTAACACATACTTTATATCCCTATATCGGTAGTAAACCTTAATTCTCGCGATACTAGGTAGGTTATATATATACCTAGCTGTGCCCCACGGTTTCACCCGCGTGGTGATGATGATGATGAAAAAGTATCCTTTATGTTATTCCAGCGCCTCATCTGTCTACATACCAAATTTAACTAAAATCCATTCAGTAGTTTTACGTGAAAGAGTAACATAACAAACATCTATACATACAAACTTTTGCTTTAATAATATTAGTGGGATAGATATATTAAATTGTTACGACATCGCCTCTTGTATATAATACAACAAGTGCAATTTAAAAATGTTTATACCGACTTCCATTCTATTACTTTGGTAAAATCAGTTATTGGAGTGTAACTCAAAAACTACTGGATCGAATTTGATAAAATTTACATGGGACCCCACACGGGAAGCACCAGCTTTCAAACCAAAAAAAGAATTTTGGAAATCGGTTTCCCCACGCGAAAGTCATGAGGTAACAAATAAATATATAAAAAAACATACAGTCGAATTGAGTACCTCCTCTTTTTTGGAAGTCGTTGGAAAACAAATTAAACTGTACGCCTATCCAATATATTGTATACACAGAGAAGACTAAGTGGTTGTACTGTCAATAAAAGTTGGAGTCCCTTGTGTCTCGTAAAGCCCTATATGAACAACTTGTGAGATCAAAGGTCAAGAGCGGAGCGGAGCACTTATTGACAAGCATCTCTCATGTCGACCCCTTTATTTCTATTTGTAGCAGGTAGTAAAAAACCCTTGGAAAACTCTGAGTTATCAGTATGATGATTAATGCTAATTTGGTGTTATCATCAAAAAAGCAAAGCAACGGGCAATGGCAGCTGATACCTTATATTTGAACTAGCTTGCGAAGCGTCTCTGCTTTAACTGGCCAAATTAACTTTCGTCTGTTCGTATGTTTGTCAGGTTGTATGTAGGTCGCATTTTTCAACCAATATTGACGAAACTTGGTATACACGTCCACAGGTGATTTTTTAATGGGTCGATAAGTTTACTAAAAAGGGGCGAAGTTTGCTGGGGCGCTATTTACCGACCGAATTTGATAAAATTAGGTATACCTGACTTTAATGAGGAATTTCGAATATGAGCATAACTGATCAAGTGATTGCCGACATAATAAGTTGTGAAGTTTAAAAACTGGACGATTTTGTAATATTTAGCAAGAACATTTGATACCGTCTGCAGATAGCTCACGACTGCGAAAAAATGCCGCTGATAAAACTGATCGCGATGTCTACTGTTCGAGAGAGCTATCTACTAGTTTTTACCTCATATAATATTATACCTTATATCATCTATCATTAGGGCCACAACTCAATACACACACTCACTCCATAATCCTACACTTTCTCTTTACATCATACACATTTAAAGCACCTATTCTGATAAATCCACCGATTGTGAGTGAGAAATTATTATTTTGACTAAAATTTAAGGGTCTCCAAGATACAGGCCGCGCCTAGTTTGGAACCCATTGTTTAAACATGCAATTGTATTTAGGATAAATATTATATTATAACAATTTATCATGGTATGACATAACTAGCGTTTAAGTATTTATATACAATAAGGACATTTTGGCTCCAGTTATTTGTATATTTTAACTATAGAAATAACCCCATCTGCAATGAATTATGACAAATATTGGTACGGTTTTGCGGAGTAAGTACATGTTTGCTTAGATGTAGATATAGTAGAGATCCATCATAATTCTACCCGATCGTACGAACTCTTGTGAACTCTAAATAAAATGTATGTGCGTACATATTTTATTTAAGACGCGGTCCGACCCCAATTTTAAAATAATTTACGTTGCTTTACGTAAGGTTGAAAATCGCTTGTTATATTGGACGATGTGATGCGAAAATGCGTTCATTTTGTACGTTTTCTTTATATTTATCGATATATACTAACACAATTGAAAAAATAGCTGGTTATTACTTTAGTACTATACGTTGGCTATGTATTATCTAAAAAAAATATAGTGTTATCGCTGAAAATTCTGATAGTTTGGACGTGAAAGTTTATTTTTGTGGACCTATTCAGGATTTTTTTCTGTTGAGAGTTATATTTATGAATTCTCTTCGGTTATTACTCTTTTTCTATTCCTTTTCTAACCTTTGTATTTTTTTTTCATAATATACTATCGATCTGTTTCGTTACACTAGGTGTTTAAAAATTCTGCTTTTTCTGTAATCAGGGTAAGAGCGCGCCTTAACAACTGATTACACCTACACTTTTACAATACTCTTATGTATAATTAATAATAGCTCTACTATTACATTTTTATTATAATTAATTAAAGTGTATCGTCCCAAAATAACACACTTTTTACTGTAGAAGAACCGTATCCGTTTGTTCTATTAAGCTATTAGCTAGTAAATGCCCACTATATTTTGTAATTTGTTTTCTAAGTTTTTCTAACATTTATTAATCCTTCGAACTAGGACGTTTTAAGTATTATGCAGTTTTGAGGATATCACTCTGGAAAGAAAATCACTTTTTCATATGTACCTATTGTCACACACTGACTATGACACCCCCTTTCAGACGTGCTAAGAATAACCCCACAAAAAGTGTCGCTGATAAATAAGTACGCGGAGGTCTGTCCTATGCCTGGACATTACGTGTATGAAACAGACTCTTCTCTTCTCTCTAGGCCTGCCTTGTTTAGAGCTTAGAGCTGATCAATATTGGAAGATTGGCTGTCATTTGCTTCGCCTGCGATACTGATATGACGGGCAGGTGCGATACTGGTGGTATCAGGCGAACGATGTCCGGTCACTTACCGTACTATACTTATTATTATACCTATAGGTAACAAAAACAGAGAAATTGTTTTTAAAGAATGATTAAATTGAATATTGCGCCCTAAAGATGAAATAGAGTTATGAACATCATGACGGCTCTCTGAACATCACTATAAATATGTATTCATAATCAGATGATCATGTTCCCACTGTTGGGACTCGAGCCTTCTTCCCAGAAAGAGGAGATGGTCCATATGGTCGAAGTTTTCAGGCCGCCTGACATATATTAACGACTGTTGTCATAAGACAAACAACCGGGACCGACGGCTTAACGTGCCCTCGGAAGCACGGAAGTGCTCCGTGAATAATGCCACTAGCACACACCCATCCGTCAAGAGTTGGATAACTCCTGACCGCAGCAAGCGTTGCTCAACTCGTTGATCGGTTTAGATCGCCAAGTCAAGCTCCGCTGCGAGCGCTTCCTTGGAAGTGTGTATTAAATATGTTAAAATATATATGTATATGAAATAACTTAAGTTTGTAGCGCTTTTGTAATATCTACGTGTACGTTAATTTGACAGACAAAACGCCACCTATATAACTTAAAAGTACAGAAACCGATTTAACCCTCTTTTCACTGTCCTGGATAATGATATTAATCCAATTTTTTTTCTTTCTCAGGTTGGTAGATGACAGGTGCGTGGTTTGCCCCGAGGCAGGCGACCTGACTGATCCACCCAAAAAGTTCCGAGGTGAGTCATTACAGCTTTATACAGGGTGTTTTTAAACATCTTGTATATATTCACTCTAAAGCGTAGACCGTACGACGAATACAGGGAGCATAACGGCGGTATAGCCGTACCAAACTGTTCTAAACAATTGGCAAAAGACGTTAGCTGAGTTTGATTTGTTAATATTGTATACGTCTTATAGTAGGTATATAGGACCTTTCACTACAGTTAATACTGATTGGATTAAATTATAATTATAGGGACGTCGTATAAGTGGTTCAGTACCTGAATGATCCGGCTTTGCCCGTAGGTAACACAATTGATTTTCTTAGTCTAACCTCACATCAAACACTCATTGGCTTAGTGTTGCTAAACCACGCCATCTATTGTCAAGTAGCTATAGTGTTACCGTGTCGACAAAACAGTTATGTAGTAGCTTTTCATTGCCTGCAAACACGGATAAAACGGCGTTTTCTAAAAATGAAACCTAGCTAGATCGATTTATTGCCCTTAACCCTTGCATACTAAATTTCATGAAAATGATCGGGAGCCGTTTCTGCGATTATATATTACATACATATATATTATATACATATGTACAAGAATTGCTCGTTTACAGGTATTAGATATTTATGTCATATATCTTAGTGTTAGATCGGGAAATTTGTATGAAAAATATCGCCGTACCTCAGTAACTGCAGTGCTTATTAGATTAGGAACAAACAAGAGATCCACCTGATGAACTCTTCCTATAACAAATGCATTTTGACAAAAGGGCTTTATTAAAAGTGGCCTATACAAACCATTTCGCTATAACACATATCAACTATATAAAGCTACAAAGGTTTTGCGTGTCCGACAACTGTTCATACTTGCAATTACTCTTAGATTCCATAAATTTGCACCACTCTCAGTAATGGGTTTGGGTTCACGCCGACTGAAGTGGATATCTTGTCTAACTAGAACAAGTTTTGCCCATTGGTTTTACTCATATCTGGGACCTTATTTATATAATAAAATAAATAAATTCACTAATATATATCATTTAACCAAAGCTCACTGTAAGAATACCATAGTTCAGTAGATTTCTGCAAAGAACTATAAGGAAACAGAAGATATTCTGGTATCAAGTATGTAAATGAAACTCAACCAGACCAGAAATTAAAAATAAAACTAGTACAAATTAGTTACAAACTTACACCTGACATATATGAGGATACACTAACGAGATACTCAGCACACTTGTGAACAATAATTATACTTTAATTTAGTACTTAAACCAACAAGAGAAGAGAAACAGCCGCTCCAAGACAGGGAATCCTAGTGGGACGGCTATTGCACAATATGTTTTATACAATATTCTCCAATATTGTATTATTGAAATTCAATGTTATCAATTATTGTAATATTGTTATGTGTAACCATTTTAATGCATAAATAAATTATTATTATTATTATGATAATTATTATTTCGTCACAAGTGACGAACTGCACTGCTTCCGTCACCCTGAGACATTAAGTTCTTAAATCGCGCATGTGCCTGTACAATTCACCGTCATCCATACCCTCCAAACCGGACCACAGTAAGCGAACATTGCTGCTTCACGGTAGTTAAAGGTATGGTGCATTTACGAATTATATATATATCATCATCATAATCTTCATCTCAGCCGTAGGACGTCCACTGCTGAACATATGCCTCCCCCATGATTTTCCAAAAGGACCGGTTGGAAGAGGCCTGCATCCAACGTCGTCCTGCGACCTTCATCAGGTCGTCTGTCCACCGTGTCGGTGGACGACCTACGCTGCGCTTGCTGGTCCGTGGTCTCCACTCCAGAACCTTTCGGCCCCATCGGCCATCTGTTCTGCGTGCTATGTGCCTTGCCCACTGCCACTTCAACTGGCTCATCTTCTGAGCTATGTCAGTGACTTTCGTTCTTCTACGGATCTCCTCATTTCTGATTCGATCACGTAGAGAAACCCCGAGCATAGCCCTCACCATAGCTCGTTGTATATATATAATTATTTGTAAATAAATCAGTTTGTATATGACCATGAACGTAGTGTAGGACGTCCTGAGGCACGGTGGAGTGACGATCTGCGCAAGACGGCTGGCAAAAACTGCAATTGGAGAGGCATATGTCCAGCAGTGGACTGCTACAGGCTGATGATGTGATGTGATGATGTGATGACCATGAACACGGTGATTTCATCTATGCAGCTCGACATCATATCATTACTTTCCTCGGCATACAACTCCACTGGTGAGCCTTACACACCCTACAGTGCCAGTACTTCCCAGGATGAACGCGTTTACAAAGAGTCCTTCTATCATCTGTCTATATATTCACCTGGGTTAGGTTATACTCGTACGGCCCTTTCATATAAAGAGCATTGTTCTCCAAACAGAAACACCCTCTGTTCTAACTTAGAACTAACTTACCTATAGAGAATCTTCAAACTGATAAATTATTCAAGCATCGTTTCGCAACAGATGGGGACGACCCTCGACTCAACAGATAAAGGCCCTTAGTTCTCAGTTGACATAAGTTAAACGAGTTTGAATTTGTTCATATAATATTATGCTGCTCTCTTTGAGCTTTCAGAAAGGGGCTTCAGTTAATATGAATATAGGAGGCCAAAATGCTATTACAACTTTATTTAAGTATTGTGTATAATTAAGTATTGTTGATAGTAATAAGATAATTGTGAACCTATGGGGGTGACATAGTCAATATATGACAAAACCCACTTTAAAAAAAAAATTAATAAAAAAAAATTGTATTATTATATTTCTACAAAGCCAAAGAGAAGCAATATTATTATTAAGGAGTATGTGAATAAAAAGTTTGCTTTTTGTGAGCAAAACGTTGACAGTGTAATGGTTATATTATGTAACAAATATTGCTGTTCGTTAGTCTCGCTAAAACTCGTTATATGTTTTATTTGCTCTAATACAGGAGAGGTTTAGGGAAAAAAATCATCATCATCACCACGCAGGTGAAACTGCAGGGCACCGCTAGTGGTAAATAAATTGTAATGCTGCCATCAATGTTATTGTTAAGTTTTGAGAAAGAGGTTAATCTTCGAATGCAACCAATTCCGGGAACTTCGCGACGCTTCAAAATATCAGTGCCTTTAGACAAAAATGTTGATGATGATTTTTTCCATATGGCACTGTAACGTGGTCTCTTACTTTGGGCTTCATAAGTAAGCTTAAAGTCGCACAACGAGCTATGGAGAGGGCTATGCTCGGGGTTTCTCTAACTAAGTGATCGAATCAGAAATCAACAGATCCGTAGACGAAATAAAGTCACCGACATAGTTCTGAAGATATTTGAAGTAGCAGTGGGCAGGGCACATACCACGGAAAGTTTTGGAGTGGAAACCACGGACCGGCAAGCGCAGCTAAAGTGAGTCGAGAGGTGTGCTGCGGTTTCACTAAAGCGCTACTTTCGGCGTTGTGCCCTTTAACACGGAGCTTTTTGTTACTTGCTCTTGCGTCTCCACCCCCAGATGGTCAATTAAGGCAAGCCGGGGTCAGGGGTCTCATTTAGACCCAGGGAGAAACGGAGTCTTTGGTGTCACCGACGGCTCGCCACAAAGCCGCCCCTGCAGTTTTATTATTATTATTTTAACTTGAAATATATAAATTTATATCTGTGTTTTCGTATCCCAGATCAAGACCGAAAGCGCGAGGGGGCAACTAGTAAAAAAACTAATGTTTTTAAATGCGAAGTTTATAAACTTTGTTGTTCACGGCTATCCTGAAGAAAGATTTGTAATGACACAGCTTTGTCCATACGTCCCTACATAAGGAGTAAGTAATATAATCGTGGTTTGCAGATTGCCTGTTCAAGATATGCCCTATGAACCGGTACTCCGCTCAAAAGCAGTTCTGGAACACTGCCAAGCAGTCCGCTAACTCCAACACCGACACAGGACTGCTGAAGAGGTTAAACGTGAGTATTTAGAAAAAACCACGTATAGATGTAGTTTAAGAAATATAGTATTTAGACCACTCCAAAGTACCTGGTATTCTCAAGCGATTATAGCTCAGGGGAATCGACCGCCAATCTGACGGACGCTGGCTCTTTCCCTACCTAGGGGCTTGATGAGCTTTCTATGAAGTTTCGGGAAAGGTCAGGTCACCTGACCAGGTGGAATTTAAACCCAATGATACAGATAGATTTCACTATAATATCATTCTCGATAACACATCGTACAATGAAGATATAATAGTCAAGATACAATCCAATGTACACGTCATACTTTTCCAAACACTCATCATCATCATCATCATCATCATCATCAGCCTGTAGCAGTCCACTGCTGGACATAGGCCTCTCCAATTGCACGCCACTTAGGTCTATCTTGGGCTTCTCGCATCCAGTTTTTGCCAGCCGTCTTGCGCAGATCGTCACTCCACCGTGCCTCAGGACGTCCTACACTACGTTTGCCGAGACGCGGTCTCCAAACACTATGAACGTAAAATAACTTCTTGATTCTTGAAACGTATCTACCTATTCTGCTTCGTACAGTTCTACAAATCTACCTGTGTCACACTCAGGTCACTTTTTTTTCGCTCGAGTCGTTTGATTGTTGTTATTAGACATTTTTTTTTTCTACTCGTATACGAACTAGCTCGGCCAAGTAGAAAATGATCCGAGTCTACACGGATCGGACGCCGTCATCCGAGTGCGCTCGGATTATGGGTTGCCAAAATCAGAGTTATGTCCCAGAAGGTATCCGAGTCCACTCAGTCCAAGCAGACTCTGATCGTTTCAACGCGGCCTTAAGGACTTATAACAGTGTGTTCCGGCAGCTGTTCTTGAGAGTCCACCTTCGAACGCATCATCGCTGACGATCAAGTCTAGTATATCAATTAAAAAAAACTACATTGAAAATAGTTTCAGCTACAAAAAGTTCCGCCACGTGCGAACCCCTCACTAAATCAATCGCTAGCTATGAATTATTCAAACGCAGTCATTATTTATGGAACGTATTTAGATCCCCTCGAGTGTACGGAAGTGACCCGAATTTTTAACACCTCTGCTTATTTGATGCGAAGCGAAAAGTATGTTTAGATGGAAATAAAAATAATAGATAATATAAAGTATATATAGTTGTGACGCGAATCATGAGCTCCGGACCGAATCGAACTCAACTTACTAGATTGTAGGCCTCTTATGCAAGAGGCCGCCTTAGTAGGTATCACCACATCTAATTTACAGTGTTAGGGCGTGAAGGGCACTCTCACACACATTTTAGCCACGTTGCTCCCTATTATAGACTTACTAGAGAAAATAACTAGATATCTGATACCAATAATGTCTTAAAACTCACGTTCATTATCATTTTGTTATAATAAAATGCGACACTCGATACCCCTGAAGAAGGTTTCGAACGAAGGCGAACCAATTCTGAGTTCCGATTCCAAATCTCGCAAATCCCATTTTGTTATTACGAAATCGGATACCAAATACCAAGTTATTATGAGCACGACTGCGAAGTCGTGCGAAAATGTGTATCTTCATCCAAATTAATCTATATATGTAGTTTAGTCAATACCTAATACACGAGTATATACCTTATACACATTTGAAAACAGTCTGTATAAACTTTACAAAGTTTGAAACTGGGACAAACATTAACGAAAGAAGAAGTTTAAATGAGCCCATTAAGGTTTTTGTCAGGAAGTGGTAAACGGAAACCACTGAACTATAACCACACTTTAAGGATATCTCCACCATACAATCGATTTAGGAAATGTCTTGATGAATATGGTAAACAGTGGTGTTCCAATCCATTCAGATTTAATACGATTGCTTACCACGGAAATTGAATTGTCCGAAAAAGGTAATGGTAACGTATACTATTCCCATAATCAAACCTTATTAGAGTCATATGAGAGATACTCGTATGACTCTATATTTCAGACTTACCTATATTTGTCGATTTTGAAACGTGCCCTGTTAAAAAATGTGGACAGCTTGTTCCAACTTATCTATTCGTAAAATTTCCGTTCCCGTATCGGCTAGAATTGTCTTGCGGATTCTTTATGTGGATGTTATTCCAATTCTCACGTTACATCAGCAACCGACCAGTGGGCCGAGCACGAAAATCTGCTTAAGTGTAACGTTATCGTATCGTTGACGTATTCGGTACAAACTATGAGTTATCTGTGCCACTATTGTGCTAGATACATGACAGTTTGTACTAAATACGTCAACGATGTGATTACGTTAACCCGTTAACTCACGATTGGCCATATTTACCCAATAATACATTAGTTTTCGCAGAAATCAACCTACTTTTCCAGGAACTGCAACAAGTGTACTTAAAATGTGCTTAGGCTTGATTAGCTTAACCCTCACGCATATGTCGACGTTAGTTTCATTCAGAAATATTTTATTCTAAGCGTAAACAGGATGCTGAGTCATTAAGCTGAGTATGCTACGTAGCTCAGCTCACTAACCTCAACATCTCAACTTTAAAAACTATAGCCTCATTATTAAATGATATAAAAACGAACTATGGCTTCAAATTGACGATCGACGTTCGTAATCGTTCAGCGTCATCGAAGCGATTAATGGCTTTATTGCACATGTCATGGCCTCGAATGTCTTGATGATTTTGATCACGAATGAGTTATTTACCAGAAACGTATGTCTATTAATTTGATTGTAATACATTTAAAAGTTCAAATTACTGTTTTTTTATGTTGGTCAACATCTACACAAGGTCCAAAAACTAGGCAGAGCCTGTACTATGGTAACCTGACGACTGATATATATATACTTAAACACACCCAGACACAGGTCAAACAGACATGTTTATGCGCACAAATGCTTGACCTGTCATATTAGCTTTACTCAGCAACTTCGCTAGCGAGTATTATGACACCCTCAAAAAGTTTAAGCAGCTATGTGTTCGAGTCAAATCCAATAAAAAACCTTTATTTGCAAGGATATGAGTAAATGCAAAAGTTGCTAAAGTAATACTCCGTATTCCACCTTTTAAATATGCATAAACCGTAAGTAAACTAATCATTAATGATACCATCAAATTCTCGTTCGTACAACAAATGTTTTATTCCAGGTCATCGTCTACCTACTCGTATGTTTGAAAATTCTCTAAAATGGATTCAGGGGTCTTCATTTTAACTTTATTTGTTTGAATTCGGTATGTAAAGT
This sequence comes from Selenia dentaria, assembly GCA_917880725.1. Lineage (NCBI taxonomy): Eukaryota > Metazoa > Arthropoda > Insecta > Lepidoptera > Geometridae > Selenia > Selenia dentaria. The sequence continues at coordinate 5,096,125 of OU862901.1, read as the reverse complement.
TTTATTTTGGTATTTTTTTTATATTTTTATTTCGTAAATTAGGTCATTATAAGAAACTAATTTCAATATTTTTGTTTTATATTCGGTAGTTATTTTATAATATTTTTTTGAAAATTTGAATCCTATGACGTCACTTTTTTGCACAAATATGTAGTTGCGTTGAGAAGCCAAGAAAAGCACGCGAGTAAAAAAAAAGAAACTAGAACACTTGACAGTGACACCTACTAATTCGTAAGTCTCTATTCAATCAAAACAAAAGTGCAAAAAAGTGACGTCATTTAGAGGTCAATGAAAGTCGAATTATTTCATCGTTTTTTGTTAAAATAAATGGCATCTTATCGTTTTAAAAGGTCAGAGTAGAAAAATAAGGGTTTGTAACATAAAATCTCGAAATGGTTTCGGAATTGGCATAGGTTAATTTTTTTTAGCATACCGAATTACCCAAACAAACAAACACTAAAGCTACGAGTAACACATGTAAAGTATAGAACAAATGTTTAATAAAAAAGTTAAGATGATCTCTGAATCCAACACTAGGTTGGTCTGTGGAATTCAGGCTTTTCTTGTAGACTATACTTAAGCACAAATAGTATAAAGTGAAAAAATACTATGATGGCCAATATGAGGGTCAAAAGCTTTAAAATGTGAAGAACCCACGTACATACAACACGGACATACTTTCGCGTTATATTATTACCGTGATAGCGTGATTTATGAATTTATCGAATGGTCACAAAATTATTAAGAAGTTATTAACTCACCTACCAAAGTGACAGGGGGTGTGTACGAGTAAATGCTTTGTCACGCAATCAAGTTGCGAACAGGAAAGTCAGTTTCTTAACAGTTTTCGTGCTCGTATTAAAAAACGACCAGACCATATTGAATAAAGAGTTGACTCAATTATTTTAGGTAAGATTATCATTAATGAAGTACATTTTTATTTGAATATATTTAATATTTGTATTTTAAACATGTAACATAGCATCATATAATTTATTGTACTGTTAAATTTTTTCATTAATCTGTTTGACATTATTAATAATCTTACTATTACTGTATAATATACTTCCTAAATTTTGACTTCTTTCTTCATATATATTATTTTGTAAATTTGACTTGCCCAGTGTAACTGACAATGTTATAAGGCCAATAAACAATTTGAATTTGTGCCAGGTAGAGCTTTAAGCCCTCGTACGCATTACCTCGACACAACGAGGTCACCCCACTCAGAGGTGTCCTCAGTCGGCCTCTGCCAGGGTGTTAAAATGTTTCAATGTCATAACTACAGTACAACACTCACTGGGTGGGGGTGGCACTGTAATAATCATGGGCATGCGTAGCGCTTATCATCAGCCGCACGGCTTTCCAGTCTCGTCACTCCATAAAATAAAATGCTACAATTACAGTAGCTTCGTTATCTTTTTTTTTTTCAAAAACTACATGCAAAAATTGGAACAGATTCCGCGTCCATTATGATGATTTACACATTTCATTAAATCGTTTTTCTTTGTAGTAAACGCTGTTCAACCATTTGTATCAACGAACAGGCAAACGAAAATGAGTTGTATTTCTTTATATAATAAGTGCACTTTGGCTATGGACTGGAATTCCAGACTTAATGAATTGATTTGTTTCGTGGCACGCTGGAATGTCTCTGTAATTTATTTTCTAGGACGCTAGATCCAGAAGTGTGGGTGAATAAGAGTTTTCTTGAGCCAACATAAATATATGCGTGTTATTTACCGGACGGCAGTAAAAGTCAAAATTTTTTTTGTTTAAACAAATAAGAAATTTCATTCAAAGAAACTATTTGTTGATATATTACCAACGACCTCATCCACGTTGAGTTATGTTACTGCAATCCCTCGGGATGTGCCCGTACAATTGGGTTATGGTGTGTTATTCCTGGATATAAGTTATCCTCATTCTAAAGATCACCCAGCCGCCATACATTTTTGAGCTAATTTTTAAAGTGCCGGCCAACTAAAATAAACTTAGTATTCTTATAGAACATGATAAAATAAACATTGTTTATTATTAGAGTTACGTTGTAAATTAAGTCTGAAAGATAATATTCAAATATAAAATATCTATTCTTTATGTGAAATAAAACCTAATTAATATTATATTTCTCGGAATAATGTGCAAGTTGGAATGTACAAAAGGTAGGTATCACCGCAGGTAGTGGCCTGCGCTTGTATCGCATGCTATCTCGCTCGCACTCACCGCAACACTGAGTACCTTTCACCGCGCAACTTGCCTAATCCCTTTAGTTCTCTACGCAATTTCTTTGACATCGGACGGCTACCTTGTTGTTTTTTTTACTCTTTTTTTTGTTTTTATTTTCACATGAGTTGTTTTTACGCAGATATTTTTGCTTCCGCATAGGTCTCCTTCAGTTTCTTCCAATAGTTACCGTTGTAATATAATCTGCTAAACAGTACTGCTGCAGTCTTATTTTAATCGTCACTCCATCTTTCATATGGTCTACGCTGTCTTGATCCTTCTCTAGGATGTTATTTAGACGGTTTTCTTTGTGTTTCGAGGTCCTGAGGTTAAATATTCAAAGCTAAATATAATCTTAAAAAATAATCTTAGGACTTTGGTGTAGCAATAAAAAATATTTACAATACTTAGTTCTATTAAAATAATGCGTTTAATATTTGGCCGGCAAAATACAAATTAGCCCAATCTGGGTGATCTCCTTTGATGGAATTCCGTTCTCCCGTTTTAACCTGAAGAATTAACAAACGTATACACTCACACAGTCACGCATTCACTCACTCACACAATCACAATCTTAAGGTTGGCACAGTTGGTAGCGACCATGCCTTTTTAGCCGCTGGTTCCGGGTTTGAACCCTAGACGGGTCAAACATTTGTGTGCATATGTATGTATTTTTAACTTGTATCTGGGTGTGTATGTGTATATCAGATATTATATTAGGTTACCACAGTACAGGATTTGGCTAGTTTGAGACCTGATGATCTTGTGATGGAGTTATTAGTTATACTCGTATCCCATATTATATTATTATTTTAATCTCCCACAAAATTTGCCAAAATAATTTTATATGAAATGCAATGATCACCATATGATTCCAAACATCTATTTTAATACTCCTCATGCAACTATTGATTTAAACAAATACCATGTAGGTATTTTATTACCAAGGGGTGTAAATCCATTGCTAGCATTGAGAAGTGATAAATATAAAGACCGTTTGGTGACACCTTCACATAGGCTGAGGAAATCTGAGCGGTCTGTCTTTGTAATAGGACCTTCGGTGTACAATAGACTACCTGCGATTGTACGAGATGCAGCCTCCATTAGGGATTAGGATGTTTAAAAATAGATTAAAAAAGTGGTTATTAAAACACGTTTTTTACAGCATCAACGAATTTTATAAATTACCCGAAGTAATGTAATTATAGAACTATTTATATTTAATAGAACAATATAATTAATTATTATGATAGATTTTACGCAATTTTTTCGTTTGACTTGTAACAATGGGTTATGAATAAATAATTTGTATTTGTCATGTTCATATGTCCCAAGTCCTATGTTATATGCACAAATGTTCTTACATTATCACAATAAAGCTGTAATACAAACACAAAGATAGACGATTCGATCGTTCGTCCGCCACCAACATCAACAAACGTTTGATTAACCCATACGTCATCATTCATAGTGTATTGGCCAAACAGATTGATAGGTTGATACGCTTTGTATTCAATCCAATTGATTGATTAAACGTAGTCGGACGGTTTCAAGAGTAAGGTCATTGTTTGAAATTTTAAACTAGTCAAGCTATTCGATCTTTTTTCTTTATTTGACCGCATGCATGATTTTCAAGTTCAATGTTTCATGATGTCTTGGCTCCGTAATATCAGGGAGTGAACCGGGATTAAGACCGTGGGGCAATTGTTTAGATTGGCGATTGACAAAGAACAATTTAAGAAACTGACTGCCAACCTTCACTAATAGAGAGGCACTTAAATAATAATAATAATAATAGTAAATAATAAAATGTTTATGGAGATAAAAACGTCACAAAATACAATTACATTTATCTCACAAAATTAATTAAATCAATAGTACCTACTTAATAAGTTTAATTTCATGTCACAAACATATTCATTAGTCTATTTTAAGATGGAAATTTATTACATGTTTTAGGTCAAATTTACATACTTATAGATTTAACTAAACATACATGGTAATCAATCAATCATTCATTAGTATCAAAAATATTATATGAATTATTACAAATTAGATGAAACAAAATTCCATTTTACATTCAAATATGTCGTCATTATTTAAATGTAAATTAAAGAAAGGAGAAGAAGAATGATTTTAAAAATTTCGCATGTGTTGCCATTTGTACGTTTTTGAGTAACAGTCACCACATTATATATTTGGTGGGAATATAAGCTGGTTCAATTATCTCTTTCACCACAATGGGGTGTAATAACGGATTTTGACTAATGTATTAAATGTTAAACGAATTCTAGTGGACTCAGGACTATGTATATGTATATGTATGTATTATTGGGGATTAGAAGTCTTTACTTATATCAAGTGCAGGTATATACTCATACATCTGATTTATGTAGAGACTTCTAATCCACATTTTAATACACAAACCCAAGCACTTGTAGGATATTTTAATAATAGGAAGAAAACATTGATGCGAGTGAATAGATCAAAAGGGTCATAGAGATCTAGAGAGATGCCAATCCGTGCGCTGTGTACAAAATCTGGTATCGCAAGGAGCGCAGTATTCGATTCAACATATTATGTTAGCTTCAATAAGTTCATTATCCACTGCGCTATTAGAACTTAACGTTTGAGTAACTACAGAGCAAGCATTGTAAACTATTTACATGCAATATCGCGACCGGCGTCAGTCACATAATACAAAAGCTGCGAACCGCCGCGAGCAACGTGTTGTTTTTGGGCATATTGCTGTGACACCGGCCCCGCCCCCTTCTCATATTTCCCTTGTTTCTGTGATCTGTGGGTAGAGTACCGCAGTTAAAAGGAAAGGAAGCGTGCACGTGTAGACTCCTGGAGTTCGAATCCTTGGCCACGCGCCTAGGTCATAACCCGACCTAGTGCTTTTTCGCAGTGGATGCTCATAGTCGAAACTTGAGTTCAGAAGATGTACACTTCACACTTTAATTGGTAGCGGAGATACCGTAGAAATACTTATCGAAGATAAATTAGTTTAATTATATAAGATATAACAAAAGATATGAAACCAATAGAAATACCACTGCTTATTAAATTATTATTTAATAAATAGTATTAGTAATTAGTACATTAAATAATTGTAATAATCAACTAATAATAGAATTGCAGCCACAGTAATTTAGGTACATTCTACTATTAGTAGCGAGGGACACCGGTGCACGAAAGGTCAAAGGGTAGCCTCGTCTGATTAGCCGCACTTACAAGTATTCTAATTATTCGGTATTTTCTAAAAGTATTCCATCGCTGCCATTCAATAACGTTGATTTAATCCGATACGTAGCCGATTCTGAAGTAACCTTTTTGATCAAGTGTTTGATATTTTTTTAGCGTATCGAAACAATCTTTGCTTTCAGCTTTGAAAGTTGTGCGTGTCGTAACCCTCAGGTCCGATAAGTTTGACATGTGAGCTGACTTTCAGATCGGTTCAGTCTTTATGTACACAATAGAAGCTTTTTTAATCCTCCCTATACAGTGATAATCAAACTAAAAGATTTATGAATAAAACTGACGTATATTTACGTCTCTGTGACGCAAAGAGTTAAATCACAAAGTTGCTATTGCCATTTACGCCGTGATTCCGTTCGCATCCGCGTGCTCACCCATATATTCAAATTATGACATACACACATCAAAAAAAGTTTGCGATCACTTTGAAAAATCGAAATCTTTTTTGTTACGGCTTATTATACTATGATTTCTTCGTCTGTTTAGTTGCTATTAATGGAACTTATAGACCATTCCGAGTAAACCATGGGATGATAATGCGCCCGCCCATCGAGCTCAACAAGTCAATGCTGGTCTCCGAGAATACGACATCACAAGGTTAGACTGGTCTTCCGGCTCGCCTGACTTAAACCCAATTAGCACGCGTGGTATGCTCTTAAGCAAGCTGTTTGGACCGTCAGCCAGTGCCCGAGTTTAGGGAAGGAAGCCGCTATTCAAGAATGGGACAGGATATCCAAGAAATGCTGGATAACTTTTTTTTTTATTTATACAACGTATTACTTTACAAATTTCATAAGCTACTTTCTGCCAAACTGATGGGCAGTTTGTCGGCAGATGTTACTCTCATTTTCTTTTACTTACGTAAACCTTACAGTTATACAGATACCAACTTAAATATTTTGTTGATACTAAACTAGTGCTATTAATCAGTTTCTAAACGACTATTCTAAAAACAATGTATCTATTATCGTAAATTTTAGTTAAGTACATTTACTAGACATAGGCAATTCCATTTACATTAGTTGTAGACTTAAATTTAAATTACATTTCTATTTTCCACTGTACTATTTATTTGTTGTAGATACAATTTCTTTAAAGCCTTCTTATACATGCGCTTAGTTCTATGTTTAATTTCAAAATCTTCAGACAAACCTTGACTAATCGAGGCACATGATATTCCCTGGTGCGTCTTCCATAAGTTTGATTCTCAGCATGCCCAGGAGGATCACCACATGTGTTCAAGCCAGGGAAGGAGTTATTTTATATTGAATATAAACCTTTTAATAATAAATATTTGATTAAATTCAATTTAAATAATCATGTCAGCTTATGCTAGTGATCACAAACTTTTTTGATGTGTGTACGTAAATTAAGAAATTTTAAATGTGACATGAAATTAAATTGGTAATTTAAGTCATACCACAAATTTACCAATGGTATAAAAAATCATATAATATAATCAGGGTGATGATCGCAGTGCTACGCAAAACCACATTTCTGTTTTCTAGGTAGCTCTGCAACAGGCGTGGGCAAACATCTTGTCAAATAATTGAATGAAAAATGCATTAACGTTGTTCCAGCATGCCGCTGAGATAGAGAAGAAACAGAATGAGTTGGAGAACAAGAAGTTGCTGGGAAGTGTCGTGCAGTACGGCAGCGTGGTACAACTGCTGCACGTCAAGTCCAACAAATACCTCACTGTGAGTAAACCCACCTACTGAATAGTACTGAAAACTACAAAAAATTATGTAACTACATAAATAATTTTGACTAAACTCTCAATGTTTCGCTCAAATTGCATGGACCGTGGTCACGAGAGCAAAACGTCGAGGTTGGTCAAAATTATGTTTTGATAAAAATCTGTGCGCGAAAAAGTGCGTCGTTGTTCGTAGGTCGAAATTCTCATAAAATTTTATTCGGTAAAGTTTAAAAAGTTCTTTTTTAAAATAACTTTTTAAACTTTACAACCATTTTGAACAAAACATAATATAAAATTAATACAGCGTTTATAAGTAAGGCGGTGAAACTAGTAGCCTTATTTCGATTTATATAAATGTTATTATAATTTAAATGTATGTTAAGACGCTATTTTAAATATGTCATGTACAGACGAGCTGTGTGTGCCGTATGATTATTGTCTTCAGATACATTTAATTGTAGTTTTTACTAAGCACATGAATCTTCATTGAAATTGATATACTTAGTATGTATTTTTCAATGGTACCAAACCTTTCAGTGGCTTCTAGTAAAACTATGTAAGGTTCTGAAGTTGAATAAAAGCAATGGAAGACGGACGTTTTTGTCGATAACTACTTATTTAACAAAAATACTTAAATTAGTACCATTCTAATATCCAATGTTGATGATAATTATTATCACAAAAACTCCTACTCAGATCTTGATTAAATTTAAATGTAGAAGCACTAGATTTCAAATAAAAACATCAAAATTGGTTCACTTGATAAAAAGTTATGAGAGGTAACACATCAAAAATACAGACGAATTAAAAACCTTTTTGGAAGTCATTTGACAAGTAGTGGGATTTTTGCTGATTTCGCCCGCATGAAGTAGTGCCTTGTCTTTGCCAGTTATTCAAACGTGAACGGCTCAAAAAGTACTGGACCGATTTCAAAAATTCTTTCATCATTGGCAAGCTGCATTCACCGCCCTGAGTACTATAAGCTATATAAGATTCATCATCATCATGCATCACCGCGCGGATGAAACCGCGGAGAGCAGCTAGTATCTTATATGTCAGGTTGACGAGCGCAATGTATTGCGATGCGGGGTTTTGAACTCTATTATTTTAAATTCTGAATGATTGAACACTGAATTGTTATGGCCAAGCGTGACGCGTAACAACGGGCGAGCGGGTAGTAGTAGTAGATAGAAGGTAGATAGATAAGAATATAGTGGTAGGCATAAGATAGTAGTATCTAGGTATAAGGTAGTAGTAGGGTTTGAAAACTATCGTGAGTATCACACATTATACTAACATAAAGATACCGGCTGCACTCACTTGGTATTATGTCGGTTTAAGTTCGAAGACGTTTCGAACGCGTCGCGCACTGCGCGCCTCGCGATCACCGCGCTGAACACTCCCTGAAGAAGAACGTCTTATACGTTCGAAACGTCGTCGGACTTAAACCGACATAATAACAAGTGAGTGCAGCCGGTATCTTTTAGTATAAGGTAGTAGTAGGCAGAAAGTATTAGTAGGTAGAAGGTAGGAGTTGGTGAGTTACTTATTTGATTTCCGTTTGTCGCTTGCAGGTAAACAAAAGGTTACCCGCGTTGTTAGAAAAGAACGCCATGCGGGTGCACCTGGACGCGAATGGGAATGAAGGCTCGTGGTTCTACGTGATGCCCTTCTACAAACTAAGATCCACTGGTAATTATTTTTCACTTTTTTTTAGACTTCCACGGTGAGGAGATAGAGTATTCCCGCCGCCGCCGGAATGCGGGCTGTCAAAGGCGAGAAAACTTCGTTGCGTATTTGACAACATCCGTGCAACCAGTGACGAAATGACAAGAAACTTTGGAAAAACAAACTTATGTACAAGGGCTATATCTCAAAGTATTTGAAATGTGTGAGCTCGTCGACGAGCGCATCGACGAATCATTACAGAATCGCACGGCTGACCTACTGGTGGTAAAGGACAAAAGTAGCTGAACAAGTACAGAAATAAGATTGTTTTGTTCTACATTAATCTGCGTTCAAATCACATTTTGATGTTTGATTTATACCAGTCTCTCAGTACAGTTCTATAGCCTGCTATTTGTAACCTGTTTTTGTGTCGCTTACTCCGCAACTTACTGAAATCTTCAAGATTATTCTTTACATACACAGCTGATTCGTAGATATATATCGACGGAAATGTCGACTATTAAAATTTTTGGAAAAAGGGTTTAAAAGAGTCCCTTAGTTTTAATCTGCAAATTGCCCTAATGCTCTTCTTTTGAACTCTAAAGATAGATTTTTTTTCTCAGTACAATTTCCCCACGCAAGAACTTCATATTTAAGGGTAGAGCCAACCAAAGCGTGATACGCACTCAGAAGAACATGATCACTGGCTATTTTATGCAACATATATAACGCGTACTTATCTACAGCTCTAATGTAGTTATTTATATCTATAATAGAAATTGTGTTTATGCGATATCTTCTTTTTAAAAACACGAAAGATCAATTCTTTTGCTGCTGACTGTACCACCGCAATGTCAGATACTCTACCCCAAAGCAATAGTGCGCAAGTATTACTGTGTTAGGGTGTGAAGGGCGCTGTAGCAAGTGACATTACTGGGCGAAAGACAACAGCTAAGGCCGTACTGCGCAGAAATTCGAAGTTGAAAGATCTGTGTCGCACTGCAAATGTCATGGCCAAGTGTGACGCTTATCATCACGTGAACGAATAGTAAAGTCAGTTACTTGAAAAAAGTAAGAAGAAAAACTGAGCCATTCAAATCTTTAGATTTAAATTCATTTATTTGCATGAATATAGTTTTAAATGTAGATATCTTAGGCTTGTTATATTCTACCCTTAATAAGTGTGCAAAATTTAATAGTGTCAGTGAATAAATGAGCTGATTAGGTAGGTACTTTACAATAAAAGTTTAATTATTGGTGAACATTAATGCTATGGTAGTGAAATAAGAAATGAGTGTGGCTGTGTCATGGACACGGCCGTACGTGAATACGTTTCTCCGAGTCAAAAGTTAAATGTACTAATTCCGAATATCGATACGCAGCAAAATAAATTCAAAATGGCGGCGCTTCCCCCTCCACCCCGCGCTATGCGTCACTGTACTCATTTATCGTAATGAATTCTTTGATCCTTTAGTTATCCAGTGGTATAATTTAATGTTGGATGTAAAGGATAGATTCGAAACTACGTCAAACTCTGTCCCCCGATTTTGTTAGGTTTTTGGATTGCCCCCGTATGGTAGCAAATTTAAAGACGTTCACGTATTCAAGTCAAAATTGGTATATGTATACATATATTAGCAAAGCATGTCTTAGATTTTTGCCTACCGAGTACAATTCCCATTTGCAGGTGACAACGTGGTAGTGGGGGACAAAGTGATAATGAATCCGGTGAACGCGGGCCAGCAAGTTCTCCACGTGTCCGCCAGTCACGAGCTACCGGACAATGCGGGATGTATGGAGGTACTCTTTATCACATTCTATGAACATTTTAATATATAAGAATCGCCAGAGTCTAAGTAATTATTCTTTGAAGCTATCTATCTAAACGTAATATTATTTACCCGTCCTGATTGACTGGTATTTTCATTTACGCAGAGCGTAAACCGCTGGGCTATAAACTTGAAATTTTGACAGTTGATGCCTTTTACTCGTATGTTGTAAGCAACAACTAAAAAGATTTTTGACAAGTACAATTTGACACCTTGAATACTGTCTTCCATTCTATACTATATTGGAGTGTAACTCAAAAACTACTGAACCGAATATGATGAAATTTAAATGGGACCACACCGGACGCACTAGCTTTCAAACAAAAAGAACAAACAAGAATTTTGAGAATCGGTTCACCCAATCAAAGGTTATGAGGTAGCAAACATAAAATAAAGTCGATTGAGTACCATCTTTTTGGAAGTCGGTAGAAAATATGTGTGAAAGTGAATTCAATTAATTTCTGTGAGTTTCACAGATCAAGCGAACCACTGCTGGCAGATCAGCTAGTTTCCTTTTATAAGTGTTATAAGTTTGATTCGTATTTATAAAATTTTATTATAGACATCTTCACATATTATAAAATTATAAACATTTAGTTAAAGCACAAAATTACCAATGGATTCTCGGGCTCGACTTTTAAGACACTAGTTTTTGCCACTTCTCTTGAATAAATCAATCTAATCTCTAGGTAAAGGTATTCAACACTAATGGGAGATCCTAATAATCTATCCATCCACAGTTTTCCTTACTACCGATAGAAATTTGACATAACGTCCATACAAATAGTGTCAAATATCTATCTCTAGTAAGGCAAACCGACGATAGATAGGTTATTGGCACCGGCCGTAAGGGTGTCATGCTTAGCGATACTTAATTTATAAAAATTAGTCTTACAGCATTTGATGGCATCATTATCATATCTGTCAACAGGTGAACGTAGTGAACTCGTCAACGTCGTGGAAAGTGACGCTCTTCCTTGAGCACAAAGAGAACCAGGAGGAGATCTTGAAGGGCGGAGACGTGGTGCGGCTCTTCCACGCGGAGCAGGAGAAGTTCCTTACCATGGACGAGTACCAGAAGAAGCAGCACGTCTTCCTGAGGACCACGGGCCGTTCGAGCGCCACGGCCGCTACCAGCAGCAAGGCCTTGTGGGAGATCGAGGTACCTATATGTTTTACTTTTTGAATAGTTGGATGCAGGAAACTACTTGATGGTGAATTACTTCCGCTAAAGTCCAAGAATATAGAAGTTATATAGAAAGAATTAACTTCGGAAACGGGATATTCACCATGTATTGTATTTATTTTGCGCTCTCCATAACGTGAAAGAAAGAGTGTAGACTTTTTCGTCTGCTCATACCAACAGCTACCCGCGGGTACTTCAGTTTACGCGTGAACATGGCGCATCCAACGGTGTGAAATATCGAGAGCTCACAATAAATACAAATCATCATCATCATTATCTCAGCCGTAGGACGTCCACTGCTGAACATATTCCTCCCCCATGATTTTCCAAAAGGACCGATTGGAAGCGGCCTGCATCCAACGTCGTCCTGCGACCTTCATCAGGTCGTCTGTCCACCGTGTCGGACGGCCTACGCTGCGCTATCCGGTCCGTGGTCTCCACTCCAGAACCTTCCGGCCCCATCGGCCATCTTTTCTGTGTGCTATGTGCCCTGCCCACTGCCACTTCAACTGGCTGATCTTCTGAGCTATGTCGGTGACTTTCGCTCTTCTATGGGTCTCCTCATTTCTGATTCGATCTCAGAGAAACCCCGAGCATAGCCCTTTATATATATAGCTGGTCTCCATAGCTCGTTAGTATACATAAGATTAGTATATAACGATCCATCTGGAATTACCTGTTGAATCGGGATGTTAAGCTTACCCGGAGTAGATATCCATTTAAATTTTCATCACAACCGTTGAGTCATTTCAGCACAAGTTATTTTTCAGTTTTTTCTTATATTTTTTTAGTTTCATACCTAATCATGTTTAATATTAGTTTATTGTTTTAAGTTAATATTTACTGGCCGGTTGGCGCAATTTTTAGCAACCCTGCTTTCTGAGCTGCCGGGTTCGATTCCCGGACAGATCAAACATTTGTGTGCATGAACAAGTCTGTTCGACTTGTAGGTGTGTATATGTATACAGTGAGTCCCTGGATAAAGTGCATCCCTAAAAGGGGGTGAAACTAGATCGAAATTTTTGAAAGAAAACATTATAGCTTTATTGCTGAATTAAATTTGTATTACTCACTAATAACACTATTTACAAAAAAATATACTTCTAAAGAAATGGGTTTAGTTTATTAAAATAAAAACATAATCATGTCAAATATATAGATGGTTAGTCTACGAAGAAATAATAGTCAGGAAGCATAATTCAGAACAAATACCACACAAAAAGTGGCCCTTCAAATCAAAACAACGTATGATTCCAAATACAAATTACTTCCGAGGTTACAAATAGACATGTTCGGTGATTGGTTTAAATTCAGAAGGAAAGCAGGGATTGGTTTACCCGCGTGCTGCAACGTCTACAATGACAGCACAGTCCTAGCGGCATGGACGATGTTATGCAACAAGTGGACTGGACCAACTCAATAATAAATCAATCGTAAATCTCGTATGTCTCGCGAAATATGATGAATTTATTAAGTTTTTTGTCTAGAAGACATTAGAAGAGATTTTTCGCAATGTAGTAAAGAAAGATTATGAAACATTTTAGGCTTATACATTTTACCAAAAAAAAAATAAGTCGTTATTTGCCAGCTGGATGTTTTTCAGTGGTCACAGAATACCTTCATTATCAATTTAGAAAATTCAATCAATTTATAGAATTACTTTAGAAAAGCACTATGTTGATATTACTGACAAATTAATTAGCAACTCAGCTATACCACTTTAAAATTTGCAGAGGGTGTATTTTCATTAGCTTGAAAAATTAAATGCGCTTTAATTTGACCAAAAAATTAACTGTTTTTTTAATGCCATATATTACCTATATTACATACCAACTGTAGGCAATCGTTTATTGTTCATTGTCTGTAGTATCTCTTTAGAGCGTAAACGCTTTGGAAGCGCCAATTCGCGTTATTGCTGAGTATTTGAAGGGTCACATAATAATGATTGATATAGTATATTATGTCAATTATTCTTACCTGATGTAATAGAACATTATTTGATTATAAAGTTCAAGTTAAGTTCCTCAGACTACATTTAGAAATTGTTTATTAGTTTGTTATTGCCGAGCGGTTTCTACACACACACGTTTTTAAAATCAATCATAAAACCGGTCGCGCCCGTCACGAATCGTCGGACGCGGCTGAGGCCTCTTAGAGAGAGGTCAGAGGACGTATCACTCTGACGCCCGCGCTTACACAACTAAATATTAGTGCGCTCAAAACTTCTTGATACTTTGAGGTAACATTTCTAAGTGGGATTCTAACAAATAATTTTATATGACATCTAGTGCATCAACAATAGAAATTTCATTGTTATAATGACATCGACCCTTGAGGGGCTAGTATTTTGCTATTAACCAAATTTCTTATGCTTATACTTGGTATCCAGGAATCCATGCTGGAGCCGTAAACCGGTAGCAGGGACTATGTGATGGTTAATAGTAGACACACCGTGTTTGGGATCGTATGAATCGTCTTCGCGATACATTTTTTCTAGCTGGTGACCAGGACCTGATGCTGGATCCAGAAACTGGTAGCAGGAACTATTTGATGTTTTATTTGCTGTTCTCATCTCATTTTGGTAGATACATGAGTTGAATCTTACTTATTTCTAGTCTATGCTCTTGTAGATAACATGTACTTGATTAATAATTATCATTTTATGTTAATTAATGTCGATATTAAAAATAAAATGTGTCCTGCGTGATATTTTATTTCACCTTTTTGAAAGTGAAAGAAGTGAAGTCTATTTGTGACATAAAAACCAAAGTAGATAAAAAAAAGATCCAAATATTCAGGCGCGCTATTTTGCTCAAGCGGTAAGGCCACTGCCGCAGGGCGCGCTAGTAAGTAACTCGCTAATGTAAAATACCTAAACTCGCGCAGCGGTGCGCAGAATAAAGGCTCTTAAAGATGTTGATGTTTCTTTGGGACAAATCATCAGCATTATAAGATCAATATGATATTTTATATAACATTATTTAAAAAAACAGTAGGTACTTACTGTACCAACTGGTAGGTAGGTACTGTTTTGTGTAACATAGTCCATAATTTTTTTATTTATAATTTTATTGTTTTCTGTCACAATTAACGTAGTATAACTATGCTGGTTTTCACAGGCAGTCATACTCTTGTTTTTCTAGCTTAAGTGCAGCTAGGCACTTATTTTGCCGCATTGAATCGGCAAGCAAGCGAGAATAAAACATAACAAGCAAAACCATTGCAAATTACATACATTTCAATATTTAGTCCTGAAGAAAAAAATACATCCTAAATTAAATAAAAATTGATAGACTTTATTTTGCATAGTATTGACCATCTCGATTTGTTAACGTATTTGAACATTTTTGAATAATTATACTTTTGCTATTATTTACTAGTAAAAGGGATCCCTGGACATTTTAATCATGTATTGTTTCTGCACCACTTCACAACGAATGCTGGCATGATGATCCACAACTGAAGTTCACAATGATAAAAATGAAAATGTACGCGAAGATTTGAAGTGTGCTCGCTTGCAAGTAAAATGTCCGACTGATGACGTACTGAACACGACTTTTAAGCCCCGCCTACTTGAACACGACTTTTGATGGGTCATTTTTTTAACGCAGTTACAGTTCCTGACTATTATTTCTTCGTAGATGGTAGTGACAATAAATTAACTAATGACTCAAAAAAACGAGTGGCTATCTTGAGTTAAAGTTTATTTTTGTATTACATACTGTAATTACTGTACAAGTATGTATTATCAGTCATCAGATTACCATAGTACAGGCTCTGGCTAGTTAGGTAACTGAAGACCTTGTGTGGATGTTGTTTCATATTGTTATTGGTTACAGGTGGTACAACACGACCCGTGCAGAGGCGGCGCCGGACACTGGAACTCGATATTCCGGTTCAAACATCTCGCCACCGGACACTATCTCGCTGCTGAAGCTTGCATTCGGTTACCGTACGTTTTGATTGACATGTCATTATTTGTCACTGATGCCACGTGATGGTGTTTAACGCACCTTTCTTATTTTTCCCTGCAAAAATCTTATTATTATGTAAAAAATAAAAACATTAATTATTCTTTGACAAATCACGCGGGTTTATTACCAAGTCAGCAAATGTCTACCACGGTACATAAATATATATACTATAACAATCGACTGGACTATACAATATACTATAACAATCGACTGGACTATACAATATAAACTGAATAAGTCGATAAAATTCATTTACTAAAGTTTACAAAATCACTGCGTTGTTGTTTTTCACATAATCAATCTCGGATCTATTTTTAGTAAATAAAACAGGTATACATACAAAACAGAAGTCTGGTTATTAAAGACTAGGAAACTGTCAAAAGCCAATATATGACCATAACGCTCTCATTTTACTTATATTTAACTTTGTTGACAGGGATGCCCAGACGGAGGCAGACGAGCCCGCTTACCAACTGGTGTCAGTCCCGCACTCTTCGGAAATCGCTACCCTGTTCGAACTGGACCCCACGACTATGACGCACTGTGACTCCCCCGTGCCGCAAAGCAGCTATGTGCGGTGAGGACCGTCTGACTCCTACCACTTAGTACTCGACTACATTCAACATCACATGTAGGGGGTGTAAATCCGGCTCGAAGGACTAAAACAGTGTAGGGGTTTATAGTTAGTTTCAACCTTCCTACAACTTACAAATAGTTTCCTACACTGTAATTGATACTGGGGAAAGTAATAAGATGTCGAGCTACCTAAATGAAACCACCCTTGTCCATGGTCCTTGCAAATTGATTAAATTACTAATAATTATGTACAAACGCTATCGCACGCGAGATCGCGGGCGTCAGCACTAACTCGCAATATATGTACTCACTTCGTATTCGTATATAACCTATTAATTCCAATTTGAAGTTATCTATTTAACTCTTAATCCTATTGGTAATTTCGTATTTAGTACTCCTAGAAATAATAATCTAAGGAACCAGCAACCACCTCCGCTGTACCACCATGCGGTTCAAAAAAAAACAATTGCCATCTATTGAATTCCCTGGGCCTAGCACAAAACATTGCACAAGTGTCATGTAATCGTATTGTTGACGTATACAGTAATAACTAGTATTCATTTGTCTAGTAAAATTGTGACACAGATAACTAATAGAGTTTACTTAGGCTACGTTGTGGGAAGGACCGAAATCACTCGCGGCGTTCGCACACTTATTCCCTTACTAGCCCGCGATCATCGTGAGCAAACTCGATACGTCATCGATGATGATCGATGACGTCACCGAAAACGCTCACAACGCTCGCTCACACTGTCAAGCATCAAATGGATTAGGATTCTATTGATTTTTGACAGAAAAGTTGGCGCGCTTTTCGTGACCGCGTAACCGTTCCGCTTGGGTTGAACATTGCATGCATTCATTCCAACCGGAACGCTAAACCGGGGCGCGATAGTTGTGAGCGTTGACGGCGCTTCCCGGAACGTAGCCTTAGGCAGTAGCACAAACAATTTGCGAAAAAAGTATTCGTTTAGTAACCTTCAACGTGTCTCGCTTCGTACAAATGATACTCGCAACTTATCTGTGTCACAGTTGCCCTAGGTACAGTTTGTACTGTTTTACGTTAGCGAAACGTTACGTTATACTTAAGCAATTTTTTAACACCACATGTCTCTTTTACTTTGCAGCTATTATAGACCTTATTTAATAAACAAGTTGTTTTAACGGATCCAATTAAAATCAAATTGATCTGACCTATGAATCGCCATGGAACAGTAAAGTAATGCTCAAAAATAATTGTTTTCAGGTTACAACATCTATGTACTCACACGTGGGTACACTCAACATCCATACCTATAGACAAGGATGAAGAAAAACCGGTTATGTCCAAGGTAAGGAATAAGAAAATATTGTGTACACCGAACTTTAATAGCTGCTATTTTGCCTAGCACTGCCTTGCTCGCGTTACTCCATAACTTTGGGTTTAAACCATATTCACCCCGTGATTCACTTGTCTTTAAACGTGTGTCGACAGCTTCGAAATTGCTTGTTTAATGAAACACAGACTTGGGCAAGGAATTACATTTATTGGCATTGCGTATCATTAAAGTGGAATTATCCCATTATCAGCCCTTTTGATTGCTACTAGCTGTGAACTCTCTAACTCCAAACCAAAAACTCAGATCCACCCGCGTGGTAATACTGGTGATGAATGATGATGATGAAAAGTATCTTATGTCCTTCCCCGGGACTCTATCTCCTTGCCAAATTTCATCGAAATCGGTAAAGTTTATTTCAAATTATGGCGTGATTAAGGGAAATAGGAATTTAGTTTTGTATAAATGATTAACCTTTTATTTTTAGGTGGGATGCTCTCAAGTAAAAGAAGATAAGGAAGCTTTCGCTCTAATATCAGTGTCGCCGAGCGAAGTTCGGGATTTAGACTTTGCCAATGACGCGTGCAAAGTTCTGTCTGCCTTGTCGACGAAATTGCATCATGGGAATATAGAACATAATGAGAGGAAGTAAGTTTAATTTTCCCTTCATTAAATGTTTAAAAAAAAATATGGTTACGTTTCAGTTAAAGCCGATAACGTCATTGTGTGATGTGTTTTAGTGTTCTTTATGGTTTGGGAATAATTGTAAGCGTTGATCTTTAACGGAACGGTTCCACGGTTAAAAGTAAATTCGGCCATTTTTGGTAACAAACATAATTACTCGTTATTTTGGTAAGAAACGCATATTTGCATCAACGTTTTCTAAAACCGTGTATGTGTTTGATTGTCTCTCTAGATATCTGCCAGTAACTTAACTCATAAAACATATTTAAATAACGTGCCTAATCATAAAGTAATACAGAAAAAAGGAAAATCTGTTATTTATGCCCATTCTATTTTTATTGGTTAGTAAAAAAATAGTCTGTATAACATGTGGGGTTTTACAAATCATCGATTCATTTATTATGATTGGTATTGGACTAAGCATAGAGAAGAAAAAATAATTTTGGTGTTTACGTGCAATCTATGTATTAATATATACCTAATAAAATACTAATATATAATGTGATAAGGTTTGTTTTCTTACATGACTATGTTGAACACACGAGAATTGGAAAAAAATCACTTCTGTATTTGATATGTAGATCTTATGTGCTTGTAACAGAGTACACTTTCTGTTTACAGAGCATTGACCTGCCTTCTTCAAGATATAGTATATTTTATAGCCGGTTTTGAGAACGAGCCGAACAAATCCGAAGCCCTGGAGCTGATGGTCGAAAATCCGAACAGGGATCGACAGAAGTTAGTCCGTGAACAATACATCTTGAGGCAACTTTTCAAAATTTTACAGGTAACCTACCAATATTCGCCTCCGTCCGTCAGAGTAGGTACTCTGCATGCGCCCTCTCTCGGTGCCGCAAACTAGCCCAGGCCTCGCTTAGGCCGAGTCTACGTTCTAAAGGTCATTAATGTCTTTGGCCTACTTTTTCAGGGATGGGCTTGTTCGACTATTAGAAAAAATTTGGTTACTCATAACTCAGAATATTTTCTACTTCCTGGGACGCAGTAGTAGGTCCCATAGTATGCAAGCTTCTGCGTGTGTGGTTTTAGTATCACTACACTTTTTTACATCATTGTACACACATATTGTTACATCTGTTAAAAATTAAAAAAAATATGTGAAATAATTTACTACTATACTTGCATGATATTATTTCTTATTTTCGAGATTGCTAGAAGAAAAGGTAATATAATTCACCAAGAACACCACCACATTAGGAAAATGATACCTTCACTACTATATGTAAATACTATAATGCTCCTTGGATGGTAATGGATACGAGTGACCGAGATAAAGATACTCTATGTCGCTCTTTTTCTTACACTTGCTCACTGTCGCGCTGGCTCTTACTGAGTATGCTCCCTAAGGTAAGCGTATCGGCAATAACTAACGTAATCTATTATTACGCTTATATACCTCATTTAGTCCGATGACAACTTTTCCTTACAAAAAGAAAATGAAAAAAGAGAATATGCCATAAAAATAACGTAATAATGATCTTTTTGCAGTTTCCATGCTTTAAAATGTAGGTATGGTATATATTCTGGGAATACATCATTTTTGTCACTAACACTTGCTTTGCCATACCAAACATTGCAGTTTTCTAACAAGATCTCACTCCCATCTCCATATGACGGTTAAAAGTCAATAGAGAGTTAAAGTTCGATGCTCGGACTTCGTGTCTCGGTGGCCTAGTGGTCATGACGTCTGACGCGGATAGTCAAAAGACGTAGGTTCGAATCCAGTCCGATGATGATTTATTTCTCTCTTAAATTGCAATGTCTAGGAATACAGTTCGTAGCATACCAGAGTGATAATAAAAAATCATTTTTCAGGGTCCATTCCAAGAGACAACAGAAGGTGAGGCGTTTCTTAAAATAGAGGAGCTGTACGATCCCCGTTATGCCGCATATAAGTACATATTTCGGCTGTGCTATCGAATACTCAGGCTTAGCCAACAGGATTACAGGAAAAACCAGGTAACGACTGCACGAAGTAGTATGCATGATTTGAAATTAAAAAAACGACTGTTGACATGCCTCTGATAAACATATAGCATTGCTATGAAGAAGTCGTGTATACTTTTTTTCGTATTGGTTGCGGTTTTCCTCTACTTACCTTTACAATATCACCGGTTGGGGGTGTACTTAGCCTTAAATCCGCCGTCTATGGCCGAATCATATGACAGTAAATGTAGTTCCGCCCGTAGCAGCTAGGTGTCGCCAGCAAGTGCACGGGAGGACATCTTAGAAGTTCATAGTCATCACCAGGAAGAATTTCCTGCTAATTGAATGCTGTATGTTTTCCCTCTCTGCACATAATATCAGTTTTTATATAACCGTTATATTAAGTCTAGCGCTAACGCCTGCTTTTAATCGGTTCGAAAATACTCTGCATTAATTGGGCATTTAAGGGTACGTTCCGGTAAGCGCCGTCAACGCTCACATTTGTAGCGCCCCGGTTTGCCGTTCCCTTTGGTTGACAGTGACAGCTCGCAACGACCACGTAGACACACATTCGATCCCCGAGCGTTGTGGTCGCGGTGTTAGTGTTTTCGGTGACGTCATCGAAGACGTATCGAACTCACTCAGTCCGCTCCGTATCGAAAAGACAATTTAGTAATATGTCTTTGTACCCACAAGGACATCACATTTCTATCGTCACAAATGCAAAACATACGACGACTAGTGAAAGGTCTGATATTTAATATCCTCATATTAGTAGAACGACTGAAATGACCAAACGGTGTGTTAGGCAAGAGGACTGTACACTGACGATAAAAACAATCGCTCACGATGATCGTGGGCTTGTAAGGGAATTAGTGTGCGAACGCCGCGAGTGATTTCAGCGCTTTCCGGAACGTAGCCTAAATATATACGTAACAGTCTACGTAAACTACTACAGTTCACAAAATAACGGATAAAATCGGAGGAACGATCGACCAATTCTACCAGACTCGACCCACTTTTTGGCGTATGTCAGAGAAAAGAACAGATTTTACTAATGATCCAGCGTTAAAGCAGACGTCATACATTAGTCGATGATTATATGGAGAGTGTGCACTTGTTTCTGTTAACGTCTTTTCTTCTTAAATACACCTCAATCTTTGAACTACCATGACGCGTTCCTCTTTAGACCTGTCGTTATACTGTCTGTGGGTGTAGAACGTGTGCCACTACCGACATCTACCGACAACCATCAACTAAGATAGGCCGTAATCGAATAACCGATTAGTAGCGTTCGTCTGTGCTAGGCCTTATTAATTAACCTCCAGTTTCTGGAACGTTTCTCAAAGTTTGATCAGCAGACGGAATACTGACCGCTGCTGATTGGTCACATATCGCGTCATTGAATACCATTGACCAATGAGCGTTTAGTATTTACTTGTTCAACTAATCAAGGGTTTGAATTATAGAAACTGGGGATCAGTCGCTTATATTTTAGTTTCTTCTTCCCGCAACATCGTCCGCGTGAAATAATACTCTCCCTCAGTATCGTAAAATTGGATTAAGAAGTAGCCTATGTGTTTAGTCTAATCTCATTCCAAATTTCATAGAAAATCGTTGAGTTGTTTCAACTTTAAGAAGTACACAAACACACTCTCACAAACTGTAGTGCGTGCTTATATTATTAGCGTTATATTTTAATCTGGATTTGCTATTTCTTTTTATTGATTACGATCGTTTTCAGACCTCTAAACTTGTCTGTTAAAAAAAATAAAAAAAATTTTTAAACTTAATAAAACAATCTTTAAATCAAAACGTTCAAAAGGTGTCCAAGAGACTGGCATTGGTATTTAATTAACGTGATGACCGGATCCCAAGCAATACTAAAAATGTATTTGGTATATACAAAAATGATTAACAAGATACTCGATTTAATATATTAAGGTTGTTTATTTTCAATATTACTATGTTTTATTGATCTGGGGCCCTACTCCCACCTCAAAAAGTAGTCATATTTCAACCTTAATATTCAATTAGGTATCACCACGTCAACATAGAGAGCTGAAAATAATAATGGATTACGATAGACGTTTTGATGACGTATTATCAAAACTGCACTCAATTCGCGTAGTTTGCAACTGCGTTAGGTGTTCTATTCGGGTTGGGCATTATACGTATACTGGAACGCACCATTAGGATCGATTTCGGCTAAAAAGCAACACGGCGTAAATAGTATTGAAGTAATATGTTCGACCGTTTTGTGTCGGAGGGAGTATAATAGTAAGTATGATTGTTCTAAGTGTTATTACAAAACGCTCCTGATTTATGATAGTTTCGTAAAAGGTGGGAGTAGGCCCCCTGAGCTTTATAAGACTGATAATAATCTTGTTTGTTTTAGGAATACATCGCAAAGCATTTCGGATTCATGCAAAAACAAATAGGATACGACATTTTGGCCGAAGATACGATCACGGCACTCTTGCACAATAACAGGAAGCTACTGGAGAAGCACATTACTGCTTCCGAGATCGAGACTTTCGTAGGTAAGGCCTTCATTGACATACTACTATGTGTTATGTACTAAAATGGATTATACTGCAACCTTGAGTGACATTCCTTGTTGCGTTATCATATAATATCACAACATATGGGGATGGAATTCTACGAACTACAAAGCGATTGCAGAGCATCCGTCTGTTCATTCATGTTAAAGTGAACAATATTAGCAGACTTACGTAAATATGTCCCCCGTCATCTTCCGATCTAGTCGTTCGAGTTGAGCGGCTCGTGCGTTTCACGTTGTACCGAGTGCGCCCGAATGTGTGGGTGCGTAACCGAACATATACGATTACCGATATAGGCTGTTGATGTGGACATTCCCGAAGGCATCTTCCTTGTAAGCAACCCCAGGAAGCCTGCTTGCGCTTTTCATCGCGCTTGTCTTTCTTTACATGTCTTAACATACAAAGTGCTTCGCAAACGCAATGGAATCGTATTGAAAACGTTTAACTACCTAAATTTTAATTGATGACGATACATTCCGTTTTAAAAAGGAATGTCACTCAAGGTTGACTGTAGGTTGGAGTCCATGAAATATATAGAATGGTGAAAAAAGGCATAGATCCAAGATTCGTCACCACTGATGATGTCGTAGATGTGATTTGACTCTCCTCGGTTGAACCTTTGCAGAGTTTTCTTACACCATCTGACGCGGGCCGCCTTGTGATCGTCGGAAAGCAGATGCGGTATCCAACGGCAAACTAGCTTTCTCACACCAAGCGCTTCATGCAAGATCTTCTGAATGGTTGTCCCTGAGATGCCTAATAGAGCCTCTATCTCTCGATACGTCACATGACGATCTTCGAGAATTAGTTGTCTCACAGCAATGGTGTTATCTTCAGTGAAGGCGGATTTTGGGCGTCCTTCGCGAGATTTGTCACTAACACTAGTATGCCCACGCTGGAATTCTAAATACCAGCGTTCGACAGTCCGCAGACATGGGGCTTCATCACTGAACACAGATGTTAGCTCTTCAAAAGACTGAAGCCGTGTCAGGCCTCTTCTAAAGTTGTAGAAAATTATTGCACGATTATTTTCCTTAGAAAGATTCATTTTCGTACGTAACCTGACAGATTCAAAGCGTATTTGTGACTAAACAATAGCATCAATCCTAATACTTTCAACTGTTTTGAGATTTAAAATTTAAACACATTTGAATATAGAACAGTTTCAAATTCAAAATTGCCGGGAAATATGGAAACGACAGAACTTAAAAGGCATGCCTAGTAGTTCCTAGCTTGAGTTAAATTCCCCAGGTCTCGTCCGCAAAAACATGAAAACGTGGCAGTCTCGTTTCCTGGACTACCTGAGTGACCTCTGCATCTCAAACAAGAAAGCCATCGCGGTTACGCAGGAGTTGATTTGCAAGAGTGTGCTGTGTGCTAACAACTCTGATATACTCATCGAAACCAGGTAAATTTTTATTCTGTACTATCAATATTACTAGGTCACTTTAAACAAGAGACTGTCTTATATACGGTGCGAGCGTGGATTTATGTTTTATCTTTTTAAAAGGATATAAAAAAAAATTAACCCAGCGTCAACACTACTTTTGTGTGAAATAAATTGGTGTGTGTGTTGTTGGAGTCGGTTCCATGTTTTGGTAAAAAATATAAATAATAAATAAATCATAAATCATTTATTGGTAACAAATATTACACGTCATTGTTTCACATATGAATAACAAATACATTTATATAGACAATACTTTTTGTATAGATGAGATTATACAAAAGTTATTTTTAAGTTTACCTTCAGTCATATATACTTATACTAGCAAGCCCTGCGAACTCCGTTTCGCCACCAGATGGCTTCGTTTTATGTAACATTTTGTTTGGCGCCATCTACTTATAATATTGGTTTGTAGTACATGCTATGTATGATGGCGCTGTATGTGAAAAAAAAAATCCCGCTTTTCTTTTTAATTTTTCCTGTATTTTCTTTACTATAAACCTCACGGAGCCCGAGACCTTTCCAACGAATGCAAAACCGTGGAAATCGGTTCGTGCGTTCTGGAGTTATAGCGTCAGGAAGGAAAACCTGACTTATTTTTATATAGTAGAATATATACTGCAATTGTTAATATAAATTAAAGAAAAAGTCAAAAATAATAATAATGATTCATATACTGTTCACAGTAATTGAAAATGTCAATAGGTCTATTTTAACAGTTATATCAAAATTATATAATTATTTTGAATTCAAACATTGAATATAATTATGTCTAGTGACCCTTGCTACTTAGGTATCGAATGTCCTAAAAAATAAATATAAACCGATATCATCAAGATGCGTAACAGTTTTCAGTTATTGGAGTGTAACTCAGAAACTGCTAGACTGAATTTGATGAAATTTTAAAGGGAACACCTCGCAAGTATACTCGTTCAAATAAAAAAAGAAATAGAATTTTGAGAATCGGTCCACAAATGGGGGAGAAATCTATATGTAAATATATATAATATACATTAGATATTGTATAATGTGAATTGGTATAAATATATAGTAGATGTCACATTTATATTATATTGAAATTAATAATTTATAATATGTCTAGGCTAGTAAATAAAACAATCTATTGGGGAGGGCGCTATACGCTGACAGGCTTCGTGCCTAGATCAGCAGCAGTTAACTATAACATAGCTAGCCAATTAAGTTATAATATAAACTCTGTATAACTTTTGCGAATTTAATATTATTTTTAAAAAGAAAATATGAAAAAAAAGATCGTTACAATATTTGTCTTTTATTCTGTTTATTTGTGCGTTTGTGCACGCTAATCTCAGAAAAGGCTTATCCGATTTAGATGTGGTATTGTAGTAAGCTCCACTTAACATTTAATGTTGTTTCATGTCAATCGGGTCATAAATTAAAGAGTTATTGAATAATAAAAGATACTTTTATTTTAAAGCCGCCATATCCCGCGAGGCCACGCGAGCGTAGCCGTAGGCGGGTCAACTAGCGTCAAATAAGTGCAACCGTATCGTGTGTTCATTATAACAACTTGCCTATTATGAGCCAACTCCCAAAAAAGGAGGTTAGGGATGAATCGTGTTGCACTAGATAGGCTTCATGTTGATCCCATTTAAATTTAAACACCATCACATATTAATATATCAAAACCGACTTTACTCACATAATAAGCTGTCGATTACTCAGTATCGAGTATCTCGACCGGTTTCGTGGCATTTCAGGCCACCTCTTCATAGAGCACTCACGCACGCGGCACAATCCGCGCTAGTACTATTCTACCGCTTTAGTTAAACCATCAAAATCATGTTTAAAATGTCTAATACTTACGAAAGATTTAATCAAGTGTTTATTATATCCTTATGTTTTTCTTCTAAGTCAGTATTGAATTAAAATAAGTTGAACGGTGCATTATTTGCATTATAGTCATGCATTACATATAAAGATAGACGGCAAATAAAGTTTTTGTTTATATATTTTACTTGTAGATTGAAGGTTTTAACCTTGTATTTCGTACCTTTTGTTGTAGGTTGGCTTCTACCAAATATAACGACAACAACAAGTTTACCGTGGAGGAGGAAGTTATACTGTTGTGGAATAACAAAAAGGTAAGAACTTGGAGAAAATATAAGTCATGCGATGTGTTATGAACAAACTTAATATGCAGTAAACGCTATGTAAGCAATATTTTAGTTATATAACTATTTTCCACAATTATTCAGCGAGTCAAACTCCAACTGTCGTCCAGTAAACATCTAATGTTTCTAGGTATATTGTATCTAAAGCTCAAGTTGTGCGGTGAAATTATAGTTTTCAGCCAATAAAAGGGTTTTTAATAAGGACGATTGGAAGCTTTTGAATTGTAGGTATACAGAAGAATTTTGAAAATATCGTGGACTGATAGTGTCCAATCAAAAAGTCTTACAGAAGCTATATAAAAAGGTAGAAATCTTAATTACAATAAAAACGAGAAAACTCCAGTACCGTATCGTAGGGTCACGTCATGCGCAATGAGCAATACGATCTTCTCCAACTGATCATGCAGGGCAAAATTCAAGGACGTAGACGACCAGGCAGAAGGCGTACCTCATGGCTCAATAATCTCCGGTCGTGGTTTAACATGAGCAACAGGTCGCTATTTCGGGCAGCAGCTTCGAAGGTTCAAGTAGCCTTAATGGTAGCCAACCTCCGGTAGGAGATGGCACCGTAGGAAGAAGAATAAGGACCCACAACGCGCCATCCTAACAGAACGAAGCCGCGGGGTGACACAACTAGTAATGTAGTTATGTTACTATTGCCTCTAGATATGTTTTTGGTACTTGATAATTTTGTATATTGACTAATTCACTTGATGGTCTGTGATAATGCGAATGTGGTATCAGGTGACGTAGAATGGTGACTGGTTTTCAAGGTTATTCAACTTCTTCTCTCGGTGCCTCTTCAATCAATGAAGGTTGGCAATCAGCTTTCCGTACTCATCTTTATCCTTGGCGAGGAGAAAAAGTTCAGCGGCACTCGCAATCCCTGTCCACTCCCTGATGTTTCGTAGCCATGATTTCTTCCTGCGACCCGCTCGTCTTTTTCCCGCAACTTTTCCCATCATTATTAATTGAAGAAGGCAATACCTGTCATGTCTAAGTACATCGCCCAAATATGCGAGTTGCACATTCAACATCAACTGTTAGGTGCTTAGCAACATACGGTAGCTAGCCAGGGGGCCTAGCCAAAAAGTGCTCTATCACCATGATTTCATCACGATGTTAGCTTCATTCATTCATCATCACCGGTTAATGCTGTGGGTTTCATCACGAGTTTAGACTCACTGAAAGTTTAAGCTCGAGGTAGGAGTTGATCCGGCAGCCTTCGGATTGGCGGCTTGTCCTTATCACCCTTGGGATATCCATTGTATAAACAATGGAGGTACTTCTCCGGGACTTTTTTCGTAAAACCGAACGACTCGTTATATGAAGAAGGATTTTACAAATGTTGTACGTTTATTTCACAGAATTCCCGCTCCCTCTCGGACCTCGCAGCCAAGGCCCGTTTGGACCCGAATTGTGAAGAGGCAGCCATTTTGGACTATTACAGACACCAATTAGACTTATTCTCAAATATGTGCCTTAACAGACAATACTTAGCGCTTAACAGCTTGTCGGCACAGTTGCACATCAAGTTGATATTACAGTGAGTATATCTCTTACAGAATGTTAAGTGTGTTAATCAGTATTTAGAAATGTTACCATGTAGAATAGAATATTTTTTATTAGCTTCAAATGTGACACACATTGACAAATTACAAACAATGTCAATACTATTGTTTATAAGTATCGATAAGTAATTCCATTATCATCGTCATATTGCAATGACATTTTATTTATTTATAATGAAAGTTTATGTTGCAATGAAAAAGGTTTGCCAGTTCGAAGTCGAATACATAGTACTTCAACTCTTATAAATGATTTATACCGAATCCGGCAATGACAAATCTACGTTAATAAATAAGCTACGTACAATGTACATACTTCAGGGTCCGTGCCGTATTTTAGTTATTTTTAGATTTATTCGATTTAAACATATGTAGTTAAAAAAAAAGACAATACAAACCTAATAAGGGGACATATGACAAAAATAAACTTAAGGTTACTTATGGGCTATTTCATTTCTAAGTTCGCATCAGCATTCAGAGCAGACCGGTCTCCGCAGACTGTTTAAATCGGACAGTTAATAATGGTAGGTTATTTGCAGATGCATGTCAAACGCCTCCCTTTCGTACGAGCTCCGCGCGTCGTTCTGCCGCCTGATGCTGCATCTGCACGCGGACCGCGACCCGCAGGAGCCGGTCACTCCGGTCAAGTACGCGCGGTTGTGGACCGAGGTCACCGACCTTATACATATACACGAGTGAGTATATATAACAGTTTATTTATAATGGTTCATTAAGGTGACACCCTCTCGCCTGATGGAAAGCGGAGATGGAATCAAGAAGTTATTGCCATTAATGTGATGACTGAGAGATGCTTTTTTACGCCCCATTTGAAAGAGCATTCCACAATTTACTTATATGATAGAGGCAGGACCTGCCAAACTTTTTGGTTGGTGAGCCATTTTGAACAGTGTATGGATGCTGAATGCTAGGCCGAAACGAGTAGTTCGGGATCGGAATGGTGAGGAAGGAATAAGATTAAAGAGCACTTCAGAACATTTTTGCCATGAAACAAACGGTCAAAAACACTTAGAGAAGTTATAGTTCTACGCATTTGTAGGGGTTCTAGGAGTGACTTCAATTTCTTCAATAATACCGGACAGCGCGACGTTGCAACCTGTCGAGAGCATCCATAAGGTACTTAGCGCATCCATCCCAGACGAGGCAACAATATTCAATACAAGGGCGCACCTGAGTTTTATAAAGGAGGCAACACTGATCACTTCACTGATTAAGCGTGACGCATACGCATAACAGTTCAGGGGGCCTACTTCCACCTTTTACGATACTACCATAAATCAGGAGCGCTTTGTAATAATGTATGATTACTTTAAGAGATAAAATTGTATGACTACTTTAAGAGATGAGAGTACGGATCTTCAAACTTTGACATTGGAACAATGAAACTTAGTCAAGTCAAAGTACGCGAATCGAGTGAACTATTTGATACTACGTCATCAAAACGTCTATCGTAATCCATTATTATTTAAGCTTGCTTTATTGACGTAGTGGTACCAGATTTAATGGTAAGGTTGTAACATGATTAATTTAAGAGGTGGGAGTAGGGCCCTAGGTGCCAATTAGAATTTTAAACTACAAGAGTTCAAAACCAACATGGCAATGTACGTTTGTAATGGCGTTCGTCATCCTGAGATATAAAATGTTATATCTCTTGTCCTATAATTTCGATGCATATTCGAAAATTGCACTTCAACGAAACGCAGTAATGTTTGCACACTACCGCTTCACAGTTGCAATTGTGAACTAAAAGTTCAAAACTCTGTATAGTGCAATGCATTGCCCTGCACTCATCACCCTGAGATGTAAGTTGATATATCTCTTGCCATGTAATTTCATTGCCCTTCAAACCTGCAGGGCTATTATGTACGAGGGTCATTTGAAAAGTTCTTAGCCTAACATACTTAATGAAACCACACGATTTTGAGTTTATTTTTATTTGTCAATATACTCTCCTCCGAGCTCAAAACACTTTTTCCATCGACCCGGTAAGGCTTCGATACCCGTTTTAAAAAAATCTTCGTCTAACTCCTCAAAATAAGCGTCCACGGTGGCTATGACCTCTTCATTTGTAAAAAAATGTTTACCACCTAAAATTTTTTTCAGCTTTGGGAACAGATAAAAGTCGGACGGTGCTAAATCCGGTGAATATTGGGGATGAGGTAACAATTCGAAGCCACATTGATGGATTTCTGTCATGGATTGCACAGAGGTGTGAACGCGCGCTTTACCCTGATGAAACAAGACTTTTCTTCTCAATAAACCTGGACGTTTTTTTTTGATTTCTTCTCTCAAACGACGCAACAGGTTGCAATAGTAATCGGAGTTTATTATTTCATCCTTTTTTAAATAATCCACGAGAATTATACCCTTTGCATCCCAAAAAACGGATGCCATGACTTTGCCCGCCGATAAAACCACCTTTGCCTTATTTGGGGTGGACGATCCTGCTCTTTTCCATTGTTTCGACTGTTCTTTTGTCTCGGGTGTATTGTGGTGAACCCAGGTTTCATCCATGGTTATAAATCTTTCAACAAATTCTATTGGGTCAGCTTCATATAACTCCAAACAGTCGCGAGAAGTTGTGAGTCTGTTGCGTTTTTTTTCCACTGAAAGCAGTCGCGGTACCCGCCGCGCAGACACCTTAGAGAATCCATGTTCAGTAGTAATTATATGATGTATTCGCTCAGATGAGATGCCTACAGTCTTAGCTATCTCCTCGACAGTCAATCTTCGATCAGATAAATTTAATCACAGATTTTTTCTTTCTTTTGATCAGTGAAAGCAGTCGAAGTCCGGCCACTACGGGGCTCATCTTAAATGGTCTCACGACCACGTTTAAACTCTGCCACTCACTTTTAAACAGTCGCATACGAAGGAGCGGACTCACCCAAAATAGCAGACATGTCTTCATGTATAGCTTTTGGAGTTAAACCTTTCAAATTCAGGTATTTTATCACTGCACGATGTTCCATTTTATCCATTTTCAAAAATAGCTCTGACTTGACTTACGGTATCGCGTGTAAACGAACAATGAGTTACTGTGAATAAACTAAACTGTGCATACTTGTTGCTAAATAATGTAACTACAAAATGAGGGTAGTTAAAAAAAAACCAACGACTTTAACCATGTTAGGCTAAGAACTTTTCAAATAACCCTCGTATCTCAGTTGCTAACAAATTTTGATTGAAATCTTGTAAAATAGCGGCTCTATGTCAGTATTGACAACTCCAGTAAGCAAAAATGTTAGTAAATTGATGACTAGAGCTCACAAAAGTGACTTAGAGCCGCAATTTTTTTCTATTTCCATCAACATTTGTTAGCAACTGAGATACATAATAGCCCTACGGAACACGCGGTTGAATAACTGGTAAAGATGTGGCACTTCTCTAGACGGACTCTGCAAAAGTCCTACCACTACGAAACACAAACGAAATATGTCATTTGTTTCCAGCTACCAATGCGTGAAAGGAGGTCCGGACGCCAACCGAGAGAAAGTGAAGGAACAATTTGCGTCCACTATACGCTTCGTGGAGAATTACCTCTGCAACGTGGTCACTAAGACTTGGTACTTCAGTGATCACGACCAGAACAAACTTACCTTCGAGGTGGTGAAACTAGCCAGAGAACTGATTTACTTTGGATTCTACAGGTAACTTTTTATTTACCAACAATCCTATTCATTCATACAATAAAAGAAATTGAAGTATCTGTTTGTAACGTTAAATTTACAGCTTAATTTACAAAATGCATATGAATTATATAGCTATAATATTTTTGTTATAAATAGTATATATAACTACGTCTGTCTGTTTGTTCCTACTAATGTCCGAAATGGCTTACGTATTAGATAATTTCATGTTAAAAAATAACTAGGGATCCGCCCAAAAAAATCTTAGTATATAATAGTATTTTTCTTACGGGTGAAACCGCAGGCGTAGCTATATACACAGCGTCTATTTGCATATTATTTTACCTAAATTTCGTAATATTTTTAGGACTGTGCGGAAAGGTCTTCCAGACCTTTGATTATTTACTTGTCTAGATAGAGCGTGGCGCTGCAACGGCAATAAAAATAGATGGCCAGGCCGGATACGCGTGTGAGAGTGTTGACGCACACAGATGAATTGTCTTAAACTATAATTACTAGCGCGCTGAGTCCCATGTTTGTGTGCGTAATGTTGCCAGCTTTTAAAGAATTTCCACAAAGTTGACAAAATATGCCGTGATGTGAAATAATTTGAATAACCGGCCAAGTACAAGATAGACCCGCGCATGAAGGGTTCCGTACCATCAAAGCGCTTTATCCGTGCTTTGATTGGTTATAAATAGATTTATACTGGTTATAGGGTATAATATAATGTTAAAAATAAGACATTTTGTTACAATTTATTTATTTACATTTTTATACATCATCATCATCATCATCATCATCTCAGCCGTAGGACGTCCACTGCTGAACATAGGCCTCCCCCATGATTTTCCAAAAGGACCGGTTGGAAGCGGCCTATATATTTTTATACATAATATTTAATTTTTTTTATATATTTACATTTTTTACATATTTACATTTTTTTACATATTTTCATTTTTTACTCACGGCTTGGCTTGACAGTGGTGTTACACTATACTATTTAGATACTTCGATATCTGTATCCACGCAAAAGAGAAACTAATACTTGGCAAAGGTTATCAAAGTTAACTAAATTAATATTTGGTGAAATTTAATGACCTTCTCTTTGTATTTGTTTTTTAAATAAGTTACGTTTCGATTTTACATCGTGGCTTATGTTGTTTATTTTAGTGTCATGGTAATAGCGCAAGTCCAAATATTTTTCAACAATCAATCTCATAAGATTTGTCTGGTGGAGAAAGCCACAAACGTGATTTGTTTTCACTGGGAAATAATTTAGTCCTCCAACAAATTGTTTCATTGTACAAGAAACAATTTTCGAGTAGTTCGTTGGGGTCATTCGGAAATCTTGTCTTATAAATTTTCGAATGACGCTTTCAGTAGCTCTGCAAACAGAATATACATCCTGAGATGCATAGACAAGTCCGCCTTCGTCTCGCATCATAACAAGTTTTTGATATTTTGATTTTTCGGTTGTTGTTAAGCTGCCGAGACAATCGATACATTTAATTTTTTTACGCAAAGATCTAACTACAAAACCTGCAATGTAGCCAACAATTTGTTCGATGTATTCAGATGTTTGATTAAAATCTAATTGTCCGATTGTGATATCTTCATCTTCGTTACAGTTTTCCGTATCGTCATCGCTTTCTTCATCGTCTTTTCTGAAGGAGGGAACGGTTTCATTGATGCATTTCAATGATGAAGAGCACGATAGAATACTGATATTTTCAAGAGGAACACAATTTCCTGCTGATGCTGATTTTAGCTCCAAGTGGCATAGCAATTTTTTATAAATGCCTTTAAACTGACGAGCATTGGGGTTATCATTATATCCCCCATGCATACGTACCGCACCAAAGAACAATTCTATGTGGTCTTGACTGATGCGGTACGTGGTCAGATATTTTAATTTGCTTGAATCTATAAGATTTTCATACAAGTACTGGACGCTTTCTAGGCAGATAAGAACGCCGAGAAATCCAGTGAAAGATTGCGTTTTTAAAACTGGGACATAGCATTTTGTGACCAATTTTTTTGATTTTTCTTGATCTTGAAAAGTTCTTTTTCTCGAAACTTTTAAACTAAGGTTTAGCATCAAATCTTTTGCATCTTCCAATACAGTAAATATTTCTTCTTTATTTCCGGGAAACAAAGGATGTTTGCATCCGTGTGCTTTTAAATTTCTCGAATTAAATATGTCAAACAAATTGTTCATGGTCATAATATTTTTTTTCTGTGGCTTCACTTCCCACGAATGCGGGTAGCTTTAGCTCTTCTCGACAAAATTTAATTGCCAAGGCCACACTTCTGCTAAGAAGCTGGGTCGCTAATTTGACATTCATTATTGAATATCTGAATTCAATATGTCTTTTGGTAAGTCGGTTGGCCAGATGTAATCCGGTCTCATCTTGTAATTCGGCTAACTTTTTAACGAAATCCCACTTTATTTCATCCTCTTTGTATAAAAACACCTCTTTTGATTCGAAATGATTTCTTATTAATTTCAGCATATGGCAGAAGTCTAAAAATACTGCCACTTCATATTCAGCACATGGGTGCTTAAAGGTGGTTTTGAGTTCTTTCAGGTTTTTGTAATTGCAACCTAACACTTCCATGGCGGATAAATTGGAGCTATGGCCATCAAAAGTTAGCGATACGACATCCACGCCTACTTCATGGCATTTAAACAATATCGTTTTTATAATATTAGCTTTCTGTTCTCCTGTCATACCATGTATTAAAAAATAACCCACAGGCAACTTCCATGACTCATTGAGACTTACGAGTAAAAACAAATATGCCTCTGACGCTTTCACTGTTATATTTTCTGAGGGGCCATTACCAATATCAATAAGGCCTTCGTCCTGCATAGTCTTGCGATTAAAACATTTTTGTTGTCTAATAGCCATTTCGTCCGCGATCAATCCGCATATCATATTATGATCAGATTCATTTCTTTTGGCTTGTAGAATTTTAAATGAATCTTCTGTCAGACCCGGTGAGCCCTCGATGTTTGCATACCACTTAGACAATGTTTTAGGATGCGGGAGACAAGTGTCAAATTTGCTTCTCACGTAACTGTAAGCCTTCGGTGATAGAAAATGCAATGTCAAGCAAAATTTTCTAAACTCGGGCTTATATTTTTTAACAGGTCTCTTGGAACCTGAACACTTCTTTTTCATGTTTGAATAAAGGTCTGCTGCAAATACATTACTATTCAAAATGTTATGCATATCATTATCGATGTATCTTTCGTTTTTTAAAGTTTGAATAATTTGTTTTAAAGAAGATACCCTTCTTTTTAATCGTAGATTTTGTCTCCTCAATGACTGGATTTTCAGCGTATGTTTCTTTTGAAGTATTATTTTTCTTCGCAATTCTGTCCGCAATTTTGATTTTCTCGGTGTGTCAAAAATGGACTCCAGATCAGGAAAAATTTCTATGGCATTGCTTGTATTATTGTCTGAAGTTGGTGTATTTGGAGAAGGGATGTTTGTGATACCAGATAATTCTACTTTGTTAGATCCAGATGGTCCCTAAAAGTAAAAACAATAAGTGTAAATTTATATACAGGATACGGAATAGCTGATTGAAGAAGTTATGAATAAATAAAAAAAGAATAGAAGAGAATATTTTACCATTTCATCTTGACAAGTTGTTTTGCGATCACTGTTTTTTCCTGCATTTTCGAGTGAATTAGCATCATTTTGTTCTTCGTTTGTTTCTACATGTGTAAATATAAACATGTGTTATTTGAAGTGTTTTTACTAAAAACAAATACCGATCCCGGTAAATTACATAATTGGCAACAATATCTAAAAGTTTTTAATAGAGTAAGTATATTTCTGAAAAATAAACTACAATAACAGAAACAACCGACTTCAAGCGCCAAGCGTGCTACGCTACGCTGTGTGTAATGAGCCAATGAGCCGCTGCCAAAGTATATGAGAATATTAATTATGAGCTTATATTTAATCTAGGGAAAATTTTATCAGGTCAATAGCTAATCATACTCCTAGTCTGTTAGATACAAAATGGGAAACACTAGGAAGCACTTCAAAATGCTTGAGATATCAAGTTAAACACATAAAATCTATTTAACCTTACTAAAAAAAACACGCACCTTGCATGGAATCGATCCTTTTTTTAATCTACGACGACCTTGGTTGTTCGCTAAATACAAATCCGTGGAACGAAAATGATCCGAACATATAACAGTAGATGCAACCGGTTGCCAGAGGTCTTCTCCACGGCTTTTTCTTATTATATTTAGCCACTTACTCCTTAAAATTGGATCTGTGGTTCTCTGCAAACAAATTATAATAAAAAGTGAAAATTTGAAGCGTCTACCTGTTACCGTTTTCAATATTGAGCAAAAAAATACGAAAAAAACACGTTTATTGTATGGCCCTTAATATATATTTTTTAATTTTTAGTATTTGTTGTTATAGCGGCAACGGAAATACATCATTTGTGAAAATTTCAGCTTTCTAGCTATCACGGTTTATGAAATACAGCCTGGAGACAGACAGACAGAGGGACACAATGGTCCAGGGCATACATACATAAACACATACAAATATACAACGATATGGATTTCTCATGGAACCCTAAAAATATATCGAAAAATACATCCATTTCACACCTCCAAATCTAAATCTTCTTAGAAAAAAAATGTACAAAAAGATGTCTACAAACTTTGGGTAAACTTCAATTTGAAAGCTGGCAACTAACGACACAGATAACACAGTAGTATGTTTACCGATAGTTCTATCACTAATTCTCTCTAATTATACAAGATAATAGTTGTTTGAAATGTACTTACCGGTGATAAGAGATCGTTTCAGGAGTTTTCAAACGTCTCTTGTAGTTCCGGCACAGTTTGATAGCACAATACGCCATATTTTCGCCGCAAAACAGAGAATAATAATACGTGCTATCCGCGCGGCGTCTGTGGCGTCACTGAGAGCCGCGGACGAGGTTAGCGTGTAGCAGCTACATGCTATTTATTTTGTCGCTTTTGGTGCGTTACTATATATCTAGACAAGTAAATAATCAAAGTTCCAGACTTCAAAAAGTTAAAAAAAATTGTAATGGGAAAAGCATTTCACCTCTTTTCTTTTTTCTTCAAAAGGGCTTAAACTTTTAGTTCGTAAAATCTCGAAGCAAATCTATCTTATATCTATAGTTATATCATATACCTATCTTTATTCATTTCATAATTTCATGTTATTTTTTGTTGTTGCCCTGCAATTCCAAAACTCGCTTACGAGATTGAACCAAAATTGTCCCTTTCAAACATCTCCCTTGTAAACAACTATATAAAAAGAATGGCCCCGAGTTTCTTGCCGCTTCTTCTCGGTGGGCTTTATATATTTTGGAACGCGGCGGTAGAGTCTTTAAAGTACATTATAATGAAATGTTGACGTTCATAAGTACCCTTAATTGTGTCTACTTCGCGTTGGTTCAGTCTCTCATGTTATACTGCATAACCTGCTGGGGCAGTGCCGCAAAGACTTTTCTTATCAACAATGAGAGAGATCAACGTTCGGTATTGAAAGTAATGATGAAGAAGCCCTTTAGATACCCCAACTCTAGAACTATATAAAGAAAGTGGAGTTCTAAACGTGACACAGCTTTTTATTCTAAAGACATCTCTTTCTGTACATAAAGCAGTACTAGATTCAGCTGAATATCAAGCAATGACAACACAGAGAGTTTTTCGCTTGCCCACTCCGTCTGTTAATTCTACTTTTGCTCAGCGTTTTGGTCCGTTTGTTAGGGCGAATTTATACAATACAATGTTTAAATACTGTAATATAAAATTAAAATCGATAAGTGAAGCAAAACAGATAATACAAAAATGGTTATCATCCCTGACCTATGACAGTACTGAAGACATACTTTCAATTAAAACATAACTTGTGTATTGTCCACAATATACGTATATATTTTGTGTAGTTAATATATATTTTTATTATTATTTAGATACTCATTCACTTTTTGTTATACATTTGTACATTATTTGTCATCTATAATCATAGACTAAGGTGTCAATAATTATATATTTTGTATATAGATAATCGTAAATGGATCTTCACGATACAGGCTTGCCTAGTGTGAAGATCATAATTTACCGTTAGAAGATTTTTAAGCTTTCTCAGCATTAGGTAATCTTACTTAAGTACATGTATATAAGTAACATTTAGTAACTAAGTGATGGTAATGTACATTGCCTTACATCTAATGCTGCAAATAAAAATGTTTTTCATTTTTCATTTTCATAAGTGCGTCTTTGATGCCTAAATTGAATAAATGATTTTGATTTTGATTTTTTCGTGCTACTTTTGACCCGATTTAACAAGTATTGCGATTTGCCCCGATTGCGATAACCTTTACTTAGGCGAAGTTTCGAACAGAAGTAAAAATATGATTCCCAATCGTACCAACTTACGTGTTAGCTCTCTTGGTACAAATTCAATTCTAATTTCAGCTTTAGCGACCTACTGAGGTTAACGAAGACACTACTCAGTATTCTGGACTGTGTTACAGCGATGGATCTCCTGAACGAAACCAACGCGCTCGGCGGAGAGGTCGAATGTAAGTTTTAAACTATTATTATTAACCGACAAAACACACACACACAAAATTTAGAATACGTCTCGACGGGTTTCGAACATGTCAGATGCTCATCTTGAGAGCGAGTGCGCAGCGTCGACTACCAGCTCGCGGTGGGCACTGATAATAGGGGTTGATAATCATAATCACCCCATTTTGTGCCTACTGCTGGAGCTCGAGCCTACCTCTCATAGAGAGTAGTTGGGGCATAATCCACCACGCGGGCCCAGTGCGGGTTGGTGGATAGGTTAGTGGCCAACCCATGTCGAAGTTTTCAGGCGTAGGCCTTCGACATAGCCTAACGACTGTTGTCCTAAGACAAACAACCGGGACCGTCGGCTTAACGTACCCTCCGAAGCACGGAAGCGCTCAGTTGAATAATGCCACTAGCGGTCACCCATCCAAGTCCTGACCGCAGAAAGTGTTGTTTAACTTATTGATCGGTTAGATCGCACAGTCAAGCTCCGCTACGAGCACTTGATAATAATAGTTTAATATGTGTCAAAATTACGAGAATTTCAATACGATTGCAAGTTTGTTCCTTAAAGCATTTAAATTATCTACTTTAGGAACGGGATTTATGACTGTCTTGAGTTCTCAATGCTTCAGCACAGTGGCATGTGCCAAGCTCGAATAGTAATTTTTCAGTTTTTAAGTTAACTCTTGCGTATTTGTCTTTTAAAAAACTTATATTATTATAAAAAGTTTAAAATTGTGATGCGACAATTTAAATTCTTGTTAAGTTATGGAAAGTGTACAGTTTTGGCAGGGTGTTATTCAAAGCGCAACCAATATAAACATTTTCTTAGTTCAATGCAACTTGAGTTAATTGTATTGACATGTGCTTACATTTACCATTTGTCACACAAGCAGCGCAGGAAAACGAGAATCAGATCAGTAAACGTAAGTAGAACATATAAGTTTTTAAACTATCATGGTCACAAACATAAGAGGTATTCAAATTATCAACGGTATTAGTTACCATGTATATTTTCTGTGAGTTTCCGATATTTCGGCACTGTTGCAAGCGCTATGATCACGGATGAACTGAGGGATTGCGAGTGGGTGAATGTTTACGAGCAGACGAAACGGTCTACCCTCTTCCGTACTCGTTTGTTATGCGAGGCACCACTACTTTTATTATTTTTTGAATAACTTCAAGTTACAGTTCTGTAAAAGTAGCGAGTCTTGTTTGTATCTTCCGCGACCCATGTCGCCTGCTTTGACCTCGAAAAAACTGGGTCAAATGAATGTAGTTAAACCTTACTTTGCTTTACTATGGTTTATAAAACGATGAGAAAAAATATTAATAAAAATTCCACCAGAAGTGACAAAGCGGAAATGTCACTTTATTGCGAGAAATGGAAATTGAAATAAATATTTGCTCTAGAAGTTTAACGTATCATGTCGGCCGTAGGACGTCCACTGCTGAACTTAGGCGTCCCCCATAATTTTCCTAAAGGACCGGTTGGAAGGTCGTCTGTCCACCGTGTCGGTGGACGACCTACACTGCGCTTGGTTTAACGTATACCTTATTGTTAATAATTTTGTAGCTGAAGGGGGCGTGCTGCGGAGCATAGGCGATATGGGTGCCGTGATGACGTCAATCACTCTCGGTTCTGTCGCTAGAAATGTGAGTATGTATTGTAAGATATAAAATTAATTTGTCACTTCTATCTAGTATTTATTTTT
The DNA here is from genome assembly GCA_917880725.1 of Selenia dentaria. Taxonomy (NCBI): domain Eukaryota; kingdom Metazoa; phylum Arthropoda; class Insecta; order Lepidoptera; family Geometridae; genus Selenia; species Selenia dentaria. Next base: position 5,056,070 of record OU862901.1, on the reverse strand, counting down.
ATATATATCGGGTGTACCGAAACTCCACGATAACCTGGTACAGGACGAGGGGCTAAGGTATACCAGTTTTGAAATAAATATGAAAAATCAATGTCACTTAGCCAAGCGATACATTTTTCGAAATAGTTGAAATATTTTACAGTGATTTTATAATAGTGTATTAATAAACAACAGTGCTATTATTGGCAACCACAAATCATAGTGGTAAACATTAATAACTAAGTAAGATAAATTAAGTTTTGACGAGTTATTTACAAAATTATTGTCTGTTAACTTTGACACTCCATGTTGGAAAAAGATGGAGTTTATTCTTATTTTTTTCATAATTGGTATACCTTCGCTTCTCGCACGGTACCAGGTTATCCTTGAGTTTCGGGACACCGTGTATATTTTGGCTTGTAGCCTTTGAAATGTGTGACTTTTAAACATAAAATATTATTCATTTCATTGTATTCATGAGCCCCTGAAAAAAATGTGAAGTATAATAATACATTTTTTGAAATATGATGTAATGTTTACCATAATTCAATTTGTTGAGCATTCATTTCGGTGTGGACACCTAATTTCGGAATAATTGGCAGACGACACTAACCAGCAAATTTATTTATAACGTTACTAGCTGCGCCCCGCTCTTTTACCAGCGTGGTGGTGGATAATGATGATGAAATTTCATCATCATCATCCATCATCACGCGGTGATTATATACTAATTTCTATCTGACAATTTTCATTACGAGCCGTAGAGACCAGTAGGCCGAGCACTGAAATATGCTTAAATGTAACGTTATCGTATCGTTTACGTATTCAGTACAAACTATGAGTTATCTGTGCCACTATTGTACTAGATAAATGACAGTTAGTACTAAATACGTTAACGATACGATTACTTTACACTTAAACAGGTTTTCGTGCTCGGCCCACTGATAGCATAATAAACAAACAAAATCACTTTCGCATTTATAATATCGCTTAGGATTAACGTTAATTTATATAATCTCTTTAATATGATCATTAATATTATTCTATGTTTAATTGTTAGCCGGCCACCAACAATGCTGCGGCAGGCAGCGCCGGGTTGCAACGTAGTCCCTCGGCGTTAATGCTCGCAAGAGAACACCCGCTAGTCATGGACACAAAGTTAAAAATCATCGAGATATTACAGGTAAGAGTAGTCATGACTCAGGATCCAGAATATATTTATTATACATAGCGCTACAATACTGAGGTTTGCAGGTTTAACTTTTTCTATTACTTTATTCTTTATGTATAATTAATTGGTGTCGTGAAAAGGTTGCGTTCTGGCAAGCGCCGTCAACGCTCACAACGCGCGATGTCGCGCGTTGTGAGCGTTCCGCAATGAAGCAATGCTTGCAATGTTCAACCCAAACGGAACGGTTACGCGGTCGCGAAATGCGCGCCAAATTTCAAAAATCTAAAGAATCCTATAATTATTTGATGCTTTGACAGTGACAGCTCGCAAGGACCGCGAAAACCCACCTTCGATCCGCGAGCGCTGAGGTCGCGACGTGAGCGTTTTCGGTGACGTCATCGATGACGTACGAGCTCGCTCACGATGATCGTGGGCTTATAGGGTAATTGGTGTGCGAATACCGCGAGTGAGTTCGGTAGCCAGAATATAAAGTGTTGTTTTAAAGAAATCAAATACACCTTCAATTCAAAGGAGCACATAATTAGTTTGAAGTGTCGATTATTGCACGGTTTATTGAACTATTAAAATGCTTTCGTCAATGTCTTTTCCGTATGAATGTTATACGGGGTATCCTTATGTACTAGTTTGGTTCACAACTGTCAGGGACAATAGTTCCGCTTACCATCACGCGAAGGACTTTACTGTCTCTCTGTCATATAACATCAGATAGACATAATTAAATTGCTATAAATATAGAAAAAATACAAGTTTAAAAACTAATACAAATCCTGACCAAAGGCAACTACGTGTATAAATAATCTACATATCAGCAAACTAGAGAAGCAAGCAAGCAGATCAAATCTATGTTCAACATTATCACCGTGGAGAAATTATTTATTAAATTATTATTTTATTTTCCGGCTTTCTGTTAAGTCTGTTCTGTTAAGAAGTATTTGAAAGATGATATACCTTGTTTTCCAGTTTATTTTAGACGTACGACTCGACTACCGAATCAGCTGTCTGCTATCTATATTCAAGAAGGAATTCGAGCAGGGCGGGGACAGAAGTGCTGACAGCATCGCTCGCGCGGATGTGGAAGCTATAGGGTTACAAGCTGAAGGCATATTCAGCTGTCGGTAAGTTTACTGTCCATCCTACAGACTGCGCCAGGCTAACATATTGAACATATTGAAATCTGTAACAACGACTATTGGTAATATAATTTAAATTCAAAGAAATTCAAAATTATGGCATATTTAGCTACTATTTAGTTATGTAGTTTGAATTGTCGTTTTGACAGGAAAATATAAAAATAACTATTAATTTATAAGTAAATTGTATATTACTAGATACCGTAGTCATCTTTGATGGTATTTTTATATTACAAACTTAGTACTAAGTATGTATTGTATGTTAATATTTTCTGTACTAATATGTTCGAAGAGATTATTTACATGTATTTGGATATTATTTGTTTGTGTTAAATTTTCAACATAAATACATACATAAAATGCCAACCATTTCCCTCAAGCGATTTCATAAAACGCAGATTTCTATTTGCTACAAATAGTGATAATCTAATCTCTTCAAACATATTAGTAATAGTGTTAGTGACATGAATCTATACACTATTTATAATACTTTCTCTTTCTTCTTAACTTACGTATCAAGTATTAAAACATAATAGTAACTAAAGCATTGTCTATGGTGATGGGTGTATCGAGAAACTCATTCAACGTTACTGATTCATTTCCTTCTACTTTCTTTGAATGCGTTTCTTCTATCACGGGTACATGGTTCTATAACTTCAGTAATATTATTTCTAGGTTTCCATTTCACTAATGTAATACGAATTATTTCAGTGCAATTCAAACTGTGCCTGACAGCTGTCTACCAAAAAATGTAGATTTGTTAGTATGAATTATATACAAATGCATGCTGTAATGTAACGAGTGAGTGCAGCATGAGTACGATCCTAACAGCATGGAAAATACCTTTATAGCCTGCTAATCTAATAACCTAATAAACCATTGCTATGCCATAGAACAATTGTCAATGATTGATATCAGGGGCCCTACTCCTACCTATTAAAGTAGTCATGTTTCAACCTTACCATTCAATTTGGTACCACCACGTCATTATAGCAAGCTAAAAACAATAATGGATTACGATAGACGTTTTGATGACGTAGTATCAAATAGTTCACTCAATTCGCGTACTTTGAGGTGACTTTTGATAATACATATAAGTTTCATTGCTCCAATGTAATTTTTTTGAATATCGTACTCCCATCTTTTAAAGTAGTCATATTGAAACCTTACTATTAAATTTGGTTGACTGTTTTGTGTTTGTGGGAGTACGATAGTAAGTATGATTATTCTAAGCTTATAACAAAACGCTTCTGATTTATGATAGTTTCGTAAAAGGTGGGAGTAGGCCCCCAGATCACAGTGAAATCAGTGATAGAATTCTATTCAACGAGCATTATTGTTAAAATGAACGCAGTATCCAGCCAGTCGGTTTAGATGAAACCAGCAGTGCTATTATGCATATCAGTTGCTAACAAATGTTGATTGAAATCTAGAAAAATGGCCGCTCTATGTTAGTTTTGACAAGTAAGCAAAAATGTTAGTAAGCGGAGGACTGAAGCTGACAAAAGTGACAGAGCGGCCATTTTTTTCGATGTCAATCAACATTTGTTAGCAACTGAGATTTATAATAGCCCTGCTATTCGGCTTTGACTTGTGGTAAGCAGATGAGTTCTGATGCCCGCATTATTTTGGAACAATATTATATATATTTTTTCGCAACTCTGCAGAGTTGTATAAACCAACAATTCGCGAGTGGTCTCAAAGAATTTCCATGAGTTTCATTTGAAAATCGTGGCCATATATTTTTTTGGAAACTGGTATGAAAAGTTACTATACCTGTTTTGTTAATTAGTTACGAAACTCGACCACTATGGCGACAGGGATGGTCATAACTACTGCCAACTGCTATTGCTAGTCTTGTAACTAACTTGTCTTTGCTGCTCGTACAATCTTTCTCCATTAACATTTGAAAGTATTAGAAATAATCAACTGAGGCTCGAATCCTGGTGTTTTAAATGTTTTGTGATATTATCTGAACGATTTGTAGTGTGGTGAGATTGGATTACTCACATGTGTTTTGTTTAATTCAATGTTGTGGTGTATAAAATTGCAACTGTGCAGTAACATGCATAAGTTACTATTTAGAGATACCTACGCTAGTTAAATTAACTCAATCGATACCGTTGTCATTTTTTGAATTAGTCCTAACAAGAAGTACTTCTGCGTCCTGTCTGAATACCAAAAGCTTTGAAAGCTTTAACTATCAAAGTATGAAACGCATATGCTTGACGCCAACCAAAGTTATTTAAATACCTTAAATATTACCCTATATCTGTAGACTTAATATCACCCTGCACACTGGATTCTTGCATATCTTATACGGTATACGACTATTATCCAACTTTTCTAATCAAATGGCGACATAGTATATCTTCGTCGTGTCAAGACCCGAGTCACGGCCCCGTATCTTTGGATCTAGCGGTCATATTCATCTGAAATAAATGTGTTTGGATAGGGTTGAAATAGTATACAGGTTTTACAAGTATTTAGATCACTTTTCAATGTAAAGCTATAAAATATCTAAGCGTATATCGACTTTATGCGAACACACTTTTGTTTTGACATTTTTATGTCGATTGAATCGCCGATTGGGCAATAGTGGGATGGTTTTTGTCCGCCTCCTATTATATATATTATTATACCTTGTATCGAATCGATCGGTCGTTTTTATATGTATATTTTGATCATTGTTGACATGTATTTTCCTACTCTAAGACTTCTCGACTGCTCATCTATATAATAGTGACTCTCTGTAACACCAAGGATGATTATAGTATAGTCTTCCTTGGTAACACTTATGGCCGGTGCCAAAAAATCTATCTAACGTCGGTTTACCCTATCCACAATATAATAATCTGTCTATCCACAGTTTTTCTTACAATTAGAAATTTGATATAACGTCCATACAAATAATGTCAAATATCTATCTCTAGTAAGGTAAACCGACGATAGATAGATTATTGACACCGGCCGTAACGTAAGATACATATATTTCCTAACCAATCCAAAAAGAAAAATCGTGCTTATCGTGCAACAGTAACTTTATTACTACTGAGCTCTCTGAAATAGTATTGTTGCCAACAACGTAGAAAAATAACTGTATATGTAACACATTTTATATTCTGTTTAAAAGTCAATGTGAAAAAACACAAGACATGGGTATAGTATTAACATAATATACAATTTTGTAACAGAACGGTTCTGAAATTTTCGCGTGGATATTTACTTTATGACTGCGATCTCCATGTCGTAACACAAGCATGATGTCCAGGGACGGACTGGACCTAGATGAGTGCGGGGGCAGAATGGTGCTCCGCGTCCTTCTGCAGCTGTGCTCGCAAGGGGCGTCGGCTGCGCTCGTCTCTGGAGCCCTAGCGCTTCTGTTTAGACACTTTAGTCAGAGGCAAGAAGTACTGGCTGCTTTTAAGCAGGTAAGGAATCTTATTCGGTTATGCCGGCAATACACCATCCTGCCTATCGTCAAATCAGCATGATACTGCAGGCTTGATCCAATCTGCAGTTCATCCCTATATACCACACACGATCAGTTTAAGTCCAATCAACAGCGACGTTCAGTTGAAGCCATGGCGTCACCAGTGACAGACGACGATGTTATAGCCATTTTGGAAACAAAAGAAAGAAAGAAACAATAAAAGAAAATAATGGGCAGAGTGGTGCAAACAGTCCTTAATGAAAAGAAATCAGTTTAATTATATATATTTATTAAAAGAATTGAGGCTTACGCCAAGAGATTATGGTAATTATTTACGAATGAAAGAAACTTACACGAAACTTCAGTAGTCAGTGACTCCTCAAATTGAGAAGCAAGACACTGTTATGAGATACGCAAAATTTTGACTACTGTACTGACGATCGCCGACCACCGCTCCAATCGGCAAGACCAAGCCATTAGAATTGAAATTGGATTGTGCCGTCAAGTATAACTGTCATGCCAATCCACTCCCACACACGGTCAGTTCTTACTGATCCAATCGGTAGAGTCATGCCGATTGGTCGTTAGGAAGGATGGTGTATGACCGGCTTTAGGATAGGATTTAAACCATGATGAACACCAGAATTTTTTTAACCTATATTTTATCGAGTAGCTGAGTCTAAAATGGCAAAAGTATTTAATCCGATAAAAAAATATTCATGCTGATTATCTAACGCCTTCTTCAGTTCTTTATAGTGGTTCATCAAGCGACTCCCTCTCGCCTGATGGAAAGCGAAGATGGAATTAAGAAGCAATGACTATTAATTCATCCGTAAGCTGCACTAATCGCCACCCCTATGATGACCTGACAGATGCTTATTTTTATGCATATATAACATTATACCCATCTGTTAGGTTTACCCTCGTATCTATTCTATAAAATATGCATAATTATTTATTATATATACAGGGTGTTTGGTAGAGGGACCGACATACCAAATGAGCGTGTTCGGGGGCCCACTTAGAGAATACAAGTTGGCCAATTCAACTAAAAACATCCTGTCTATAACAGATTTTACAAATGTTATGGTGGTAAATAGGTACGATTTCGGATAAAGGGAAAATTCACAAAAAAAAGTTTAAAAAAATTGGGGAGTCTGGGATTTTTTTTGGCCAACTTGTATTCTCCAAGTGGGCCCCGAACACGCTCATTTGGTATGTCGGTCCCTATACCAAACACCCTATATAGAGATATAGAGATTATTGTTTATACAAACAATTACTACTTATACTCATATCATTGTCTTCTTCTAGTCCCTCCATTCCCGTAAAAACGTCCAACGTTACACTAGCCGACATTCATGTCTACAGATTCCGTTGTTCATGATCAAATATCAACACCAAGCATTATTCCTCACAATTTTTTCCCCTTTAAAATGTTTTTTTCAGTTCACAACCTACTGGATAGAAATGAGATCTTTTAAGTTTTGATATTTTATATCCCTTATATAACGTTATCAATGAATGTGGGTATTTTACAAGACTTTGATTGTAATGTTATTCTCAGGTGCAACTTCTAGTATCTGATGCTGACGTAGAATCCTACAAGCAGATCAAAGCCGACCTAGATCTCTTGCGACAAAGTGTTGAGAAGTCAGAGCTTTGGGTCTTCAACAAAGGACGAGCTGTGATGATTGATGACCATACTGGTAAGGAAGTAAACAACCAATATTCTGTGAGTACACTTGATGTTAACGATAGATAAATTCGATAACAATAGGCTAAATTTTGTTTTTGTTTTTCTACCAAGTTGTCCGCGATTCTCCAGTACAAAACATTACCTAATATGTGATATATGATTATATATGTAAATTATACGTAATTATAGAGGCACTTTGTGTTGCCATTCCTGCACTCTTTAGGTCTATTTTTCCCCACAGTTTTTGCACCTGTCCATGTCGTAGTAGACCGAAGAATGAGAAGACCCTATTACTGTGGTAAATACTATCTCTTTCTATCATCACGCCAAATTTATGAGAAAAATGAGAATCTTGTAGCGTTTTCTGATCATTTCTATAATCTCTTTTTGCTTCAACATTGAACGCTCGTCTTGTATGATTGCTGGCCAATATTTAAATGTTCTGGGCTGCATTTAACGCCTTCAATCTCTATTTTATCTTCATCGGTCAATTCAAAATGTATAGTGTAAAAATGAGTTTATTAATACGTGTAGAGTTAAAGTTTCTCTATACTGACAAGCACTGATCGTAGTCATCGAGTTAAGCGAGCGTATTCATTACAGATTTTATTTATAAATTATGCAATATGTGATAATAACATTGTACAAATAATAAAATACGAGTAGAGTTATGTATCTTTATTCAAACTCAGAAGTATTGATCGCAGTCATCGAGCGAAGCGAGCGAATTAACAAAGATTTCGTTTTAAAATGATGTAGTCAAGATATCAAAACAATTGTACAAATATGAGTTTATTAATAAGAGTTCAGTTATGTATCTTTATTTATACTCAAAAGCATTGAGAGGAGCCATCGAGCGAAGCGAGCGTTTTAAATAGAGATTTTTATTTTGTTAACTCTTTAGATGTTACGAAAAACCATAGTTTCTAGCTCATACGCAACGATATAATCATCGAGCTACTGAAATATACCAATTACATTTGTACAATTTAGAATAATATTTACTGCATTTCTGCTGTTTTGAAGCCCCTGAGTTATTATAGTTATGGTGACATAGACCGGAGTCCTGATTGCGTGCTGTTTTAATAGCTCAGAGTGCAATGTTTTCACTTACCAAGATAAGTGCCTTTGGTAATAGGATTTATGAGTCTGTATTAAACGCTCTCAAGACGATAATATTCTCGATAGAAACGTAATAATGTAATGAGATCAATCTATCATATATTGATAGATCTTTAGAAACCAACAAGATATCACTTTAGCTGTCTTGCTGTCCGAAAGCATTTGCATAAACCAGATCAAAACATTAAGGCAAATGACTTGCCACAAAAACTCGGGCATCACTGAAAGGAATACTAATAATGACGTTTGTAAGTTACCGAACTACTGTTTTTCACAGTCCACTTAGTTCTAATAAACTAGTTGATAATCAGCAAAGTACTTTTCAATACATTCGCAACACTTCCGAGCATGAATGTTTCTTTTACGAATTTCTTTTCACGTTGAATACTCCAAGTTCCCTGTAGTTAAAGCTGGATTAGTCATTCGGTGGTAAAGCGAAAACGTTAGTTATAAGACCGCATGCGGGTCATGTAGTTCGCCCGTGCACAATGACATTTCTAATACTTCCTAGCCTATTCCTAGCTACAGAATAATCTGATAAAATACGCAGCATAACTCTTCTGTCTGGTTTGATACGGTGCTCTTTGGTCGATTCACGCTGCAAGTTGACGCACAAATTAAATTCATTTTAAGCATTTTCTTAACGACAAAGAGTAGGTATATAAAACACGGGCTGAATACGGCATGGTTTCTCATTTCAACGGCTTTTACATCAAAACTGTAAATACACATGTTATCATGTATTTATTGTAACTTTTGTCATTACAAAGCGAACTAACCCTTTCGTCACTATATCTATCTTCTATTACAGGCATCTCCATAAATAATTATTGAATAAAATCAGCTGTGATAGTTTGTACTACATGTTGCATTGCAGGTATGTCGGGTACAATGGGACCGGGCGGTGCGGTCTTAGAGCGGAACGCGTCTATGGACAATGTTCTGGACACGTCCAAAACTGCCAAACACGACCACAACGAGTATAAGAAAATTAAAGAGGTACGTAGAAGATTAACATGTTTTGTCGGTAGAATTGAAGGCTTACTTCACTTGTATTTTATTTATTCTTTCCTCTATTTTACATTATATATTATTTTCTACAGTCTACACTGTTTTATTATATAATGATTTTCAAGCTCCTTTATATCAATTATTTGAGTTCCGGTGATTTCCTGAGTCGTCTCTGTCAGCTTCTGGTCTCTGTGCTAAATTTTTCAGCGTACATAGGGCGTCCTCCGCCTCTTGCACTTTCTGGTTGCGAGTTATTTTTACAGATCTGCGTTTCACCTCATTCCATAAACATATAACCTTACTGTGCCAACGGGCCAGCGACAGTAGTTGTCATCTTGGTGTTTAATTTACGGTAAAATACACTATTTTAGTGACCTAAACCTCGTCTTATTGGGTATAAAATTAGTCTTCCACGTGAAGGCGCAGGTCTGCAAAAGGGTTCCTTGCCGGTGATAACACTAGCTACGTGTAGTAGCCCGGTGCTATTTTGCCCGGTTTCGTCACCGTCCGGGCCACTTCTTCATGGAGTACTTGCGCACCCGGCTGCTTTCGCGCTAGTACTGACTGGTGACCGCGGTGGCGCCCTTCGCGCCCGTTGTGACGTCACCGGTTTGGGCAAGCTGTATCCGTCAGATATCAAATATGCTATTTACTATTCGGTTCCGAACAAAGTTATAAGCGATGATTTGTGTTATTTTTTCAGATATTACAAAGGATGATAAAGTATTGCACGCAAGGCAACAGCGGCGCAGGCGAGAGCAATCGGCCGCGACGGCACGAACAGCGCTTGCTGAGAAACATCGGCGTTCACAACATCGTACTAGACTTGCTGCAGGTAAAGCAACCAGTAAACTCACCAGAGGCCATAGCGCAAACAATTTGCGAAAAAGTACCTAAGCCTCAACGCGTCACGCTTCGGCGTACAAACTATTTCATGTCACAGTTGCCCTAGATACATGACAATTTGTACTATTTCACGTGAACGACAGTTACTGTACCCGCTGTAGTCTGTTTTTCTGGACATAACCGACATCGGTCGGTAAAACGCCACAGATTGGAAATTTACCTTAGCTGAGGCCGTCCTCGTAACAGGCGGGCTAACTTAAAGTCCTAGACTGTAGCGATTTAACTGCTGTCGTTACGGTAGCTTACTTGCGTTAACATATAGACCTCCGCCCTAGATATCCTCGCAGTGTGTTGTTTGACTGACGGTATAACAAAGAATTCTGTATAAGATCAAAAAACCATTTAGTTGATTTTTTAATGGAGCCTTTGCGGGTTTAAATCGACAATGAAACTCCATGTCCACGCATAACATATGTCTAATATAATAAATATCTCTATTCCCATTTTTTTTAGAATATTTTATAGTATAATAGAGTTAAATGCTCAGTTCTTGCTCGCAATTTTTGGCATGTTGTCTTTTTTAATTGTAATGGCATTTAGCATGTATTTCTTAAGAAACCATAGAACCTATTGTAAGAAACAGTGTACATTTTGTTGGGGTTCAAATAATTAAAATAAATAAAGATACTTTGCTGACCATCCCAATACAGATCCAGAAAAGTAAACATCCCACTGCATGAGGCTGAAAAAATTGTTACATCCCTCAAATTGTTCACCGCCGGGTTAAAGGATATGTTCAGTACGATGGACTTTAGACTTGAAATTTATATAAACGATGCCTACATTTCACACGGTTGTGTAGGTGCAAGATTGGCAACATATGTTGGATGGTGTATATTCATGACACTCTGGAAAATTCATCAATGGTACGTTTATGTTGGGGACAGGGAATTATTTTAAATTATGTATTCTGGGCTAGATATCTGTACATTATACCCAAACTTACTCACAAAGCATTTTTGAAGTTTAGGTTTGCGACGGCCAAACTCCGTCGTGGTGGGCGGAGCATGTTGGTCGTGTATAATTTGCTTTTTGAATTTAATTTCGATCTATTATTTTACAAATACTAATCAATAACTGATATAATTTTATAAGTAATGTTATAGATTCTCACATTAAATGTTCGTTACATACATTTTCAGGTCCCTCACGACGAAGACGACGAGGGTATGGACGAGCTCCTCGCTTTAGCTCACGAGTTTCTACAGCACTTCTGTCACGGCAACCAGCAAAACCAAGCCATATTGCACAAGCATTTAGATCTATTTTTGAATGCTGGGGTGAGTTCTGTACGTTACATTTTATATTGCAGGTGTTGAAGTGATTGTTCACCTGCATATTATTTACTAATGCTAAACGTCATAACAAGTTTCGTATTAATGCTTGCGTACAAACATGTTATAGAAGTTATCGATGAACGCCGGCTGCACGCACTAAACAGTATGACTCATTGTCACATTGAAAATTCTGCCTGAGATGAGCGTGCAAGCGAGAGAGCGGAACAAGCGATAGAGACGCACGATCGGTCTAAGCGTTCGGCTTGTCTTATGACGTTATTACGCAAATTTAACGTTCGTAAACCGACTTTAGAGACAACCATTTTTATGTATTGATTTTGTAGGATTTGTTCATATTCGGGAAGTGTTATTAGAATGAAGTTGTATTAAAGTCACGATTAAGTTAAATCAGAGTCCTGACCAAGTCATATTTTAGTAATGATGTGGTTACATTATAAACACTTTCTACGGAAAAAGAGCAAACTGTGCTCTTGATTATCGTACACGTTTCTTAGTAAGCCATCATTCTTATCTTACTATTTAATTTTGTTACACAAATAGTGCATTCGAATAGGCTATTTGTGATGATTTTTAGCGAAAATAACGCTAAAAACGTTCACAAGGCGCGTTCAAATTGGGAATCTGTGGGTGAAAATGTCGTTCATGAAACTTTTTGTTCAGCGTTCGGAAAGCTAAAAAAGAGGAATTTCTGCCAACAGAAAGTGAAATTTTTGACCCACGTCCGGAGCATGGTTGTTTGTGATCGTTTTTTGACAGCTATGTATTTGCCAGCATAATCATGCGATTTTAGGTCTTATGGTCAGTTGAGCGTTCGAATAGGGTGTGGGCAAAAGTGGCAAAAATTACGTTTTTGAGCTTTACGAACGCTTTAACAAAAGAGCCATCAATGAAAACGCCACCTCTGTGCCCTCATAAGCTAAACGAACGTACCTTAATAGAAACAAAATTTGAAATTGCATTAAATATCCTATCCTATAATCAATTAACCACGTAATATTATCAGAGGTCTAGAGGTATCTTGAAAGTAGCATATGACGTCATATGCTACTTTCAAGATACCTTGAAATTAACCATATTGCATTTAACCATAACATTATGTCATCGATGGCAGTCATAGCAGAACTAGACTATGGATAGCATATTCATACATTTTCGCACTTTTTATTCGAGTAATCGCTCGGCATAATCAAGCATAGGATAAGTCGAATTTTCGCTAAAATCGGGAATAACCTACCGCCTACCTTACCCTTCAAAGCCCTTTGAAGAATATCCAAAACTTAGTTAACGATTAACAGGTAGGAATAGGTTGGAAATACTGTACTTTATAGGTAGTTGATCAGTTTCTTACCCACTGCCCAACTAGATTGCTTAACTGGTTGCGCAGTTGAGCAGTAGGACATAGTTTGTATTCATCATCATCATCTCAGCCGTAGGACTGCTGAATATATGCCTCCCCCATAATTTTCCAAAAGGACCGGTTGGAAGCGGCCTGCATCCAACGTCCACCGTGTCAGTGGACGACCTACGCTGCGCTTGCCCGTCCGTGGTCTCCATTCCAGAACCTTTCGGCCCCATCGGCCATCTGTTCTGCTTGCTATGTGCCCTGTCCACTGCCACTGCAACTAGCTAATCTTTTAGGCTATGTCGGTGACTTTAGTTCTTCTACGGATCTCCTCATTTCTGATTCGATCACGTACAATTCGACGTAGAGAAACCCCGAGCCTATGTTCGGGGTCCCCCTATCCCCCTAGCCCTATCCATAGCTCGTTGTGCGACTTTGAGCTTATCTATGAGGCCCATAGTAAGAAACCACGTTTCAGTGCCATAAGTCATCACTGGTAACACACATTGGTCGAAGACTCTTGTCTTGAGGCACCGAGGTATTTTAGACGAGAAGACTTCGCGAAATTTTCGGAACGCTGCTGGAAATTTGTATTACCGAACATGTATGCTCTATAGCTCAACAATTATTTACTCTTGTTGATTAGCAGGTCATCCTGTTCAAGTGCAACAAGTTGAGCAGTGGGTAATACCAACGGCTCAACTGGTACTATATATATATTATATAGTTATACCATAATAGTTAAGCAGTGCACAGTTAAATTTATAGACTAGAAATAAAAACGTCAAACCACATAGTTAATATACTTCACCCACTACGAAGAAAATTTAAAATAAAAATCTATTTCTTCTTACAAGTGTTAAAAAACTTAACGAACTTTAACTTTGGTAATACAAACTGTATCATACTATCTAGTCCTACAATCTACTTGAGCAGTGGGTAAGAAGTGCGATTTGAGCAATGTAGTTGAGCAATAGAGAATGAGTGAGTTGATCAGCGTGTATTACCCAGTGCTCAACTATTCGTAGCTAGACAATTACCAGTTGTGCCATTGGTATTACCCACTGCTCAACTAAATGCAGTTGAGCAACCTAGTTGAACAGTGGGAAAGAAATGATCATATCACTGGTCTTACGTCAAGGAATAGCGGTAAAGGAATGCGTTAAGGATACTTGCACATATAACCGCTTACTCACAAAGCTGCGCTTGGCGTACACAGTACACATAGTCTAATCATATAATTTAATATAAAATAAAACTTTTAATCAGCCATAACCTTAATTTCTAAAGTATTTATGTTTTGTAAGTAGCTGTTAGTTTGCCAAAGTAAATAAAAAGAATAAACATACTCACAATCTTGTTCTCTAAGGATTTGTACAACGAAAGTATTTGTACAATTCAGATTGTCACTTTAAATTTAACCTCGAAAAGTACTGATACGATCAAATTTATATTATAATTATTAATTATAATATATTAAACTAATACGTTGTAGCCAGGACTGCTACAACCTGAAAATTGGTTATTTTAAAACTAAATAAAAAGATTTAACTATTGTTTCCTATAGTTTAAGTACCCTTTGTTTTAAAAAAATTGCTCAAATGTTTTAAAAGTTTGTAACGCACTTGAAGATATAATTAATTATCCACAGATCCGCGAAGCGCAAACGGTGTGCGCCATATTTAAAGACAACGCGACCTTATGCGCTCACGAAAACAACGAAAAAGTGGTCGCGCACTTTGTCCACTGCATCGAGTCTAGGGGACGAAGGCCCGCCTACTTGCACTTCTTGCAGACCATCGTCCACGCCGACACACAGTATATACGGAGGAGTCAGGATCTTGTCATGCAAGAGGTGAGACTCATACCCAAGACAAAGTAAGCAAATATTTATAAGTAGAACGTCTTCCCTACTAGCGCTTTTGGAGTGTTTTACGTAAACGGACAGGGACCGCACACGGTTTATTGCCCGTCATAACGACTCCAATTATTACAATAATTGTTTTACATCAAAGGTTACACAGTCACAGATTATTTACAATCCTAGATCAATCAGATTATCTCTAGACCACATCGACTATCACTTTGGCTACGTTCCGGGAAGCGCCGTCAACGCTCACAACTGTCGCGCCCCGGTTTAGCGTTCCGGTTAGAATGAATGCATGCAATGTTCAACCCAAGCGGAACGGTTACGCGGTCACGAAAAGCGCGCCAACTTTTCTGTCAAAAATCGATAGAATCCTATACGTTTGATGCTTGACAGTGACAGCTCGTAAACGACCGCGAAAACCCACCTACGATCTGCGAGCGTTGTGAGCGTTTTCGGTGACGTCATCGATCATCATCGATGACGTATCGAGTTTGCTCACGACGATCGTGGGCTTTTAAGGGAATGGGTGTGCGAACGCCGCGAGTGATTTCGGTCCTTCCCGGAACGTAGCCTTTATTGCCAGTGCGTGAGATCTAAGTTCGTTTCGCTGGGAGCCGTTCTGTCAACCTGACAGCGCTAGTATTTATATTCGCACACACCGTTGTTAAGCTGGGTTATTCTAATTCACACGGAAACGATTCGGAGACAGAAACAGCCTATCCGTCTGTCATCTACATTCACGGATATGCCTATTCTGTCTGCGTGGTGGGTTATGGCCCAACTCCTCTCTCTGAGAGGAAGGCTCGAGTCCCAGCAGTTGGAAAAAAATGGGCTGTATAATGGCGGTAATATGATGATGATTGTGATTTTACATTGTGTTCTTCTCAGATGGTGAATTCCGGCGAAGACGTGCTCGTGTTCTACAACGACAAAGTATCGTTCAACTACTTTCTGCAAATGATGAGACAGTTCAAGCAGACTGGGGAGATGCAAGAGGCTTTGAGGTATCTATGATAGCATTGCATCTTATGGTGAACACGTTATAGCAATGGGGATGGTTCTGGTGGCCTTTCTTACGTTATTTATGATATGATTGATATCTTATCTTAACCCTTCATATACCGTGATAATGAAAACAAAATATTTATGAATGAAACTCACGTAAATGCACGTCAATGGTACTCAAAGGGTTAACATTAGAAAAACGACGGCACCGCCAAATTTGCCTAAATTTTGCTAATTGAAAATTTGGAGTTATACTAGGCGAAGCTCGCAGTTTTACACGTCCTTAAGTGAGACCCCTATTTTTACTAGAGTAAAAGTCGTGTCCAGGTATATTTCATCCAGTCAGTGTCGTGTTTCATCCAAATCTATATATATATATATCGGCGCGGATACAATAATTAGCCAATAATAATTAGTCTATAACAATTACATTTCTTAAATTGATTATTGAATTTATTTGTAAAACATAGATTCATACTTTTGAAATCGTTTACAGTAAATAATTCCAATTAAAATTAATAATTTAATTATTCTCAAAATGATTTAAGTTTATTACGATGTACAATTAATTATAAATCGCATGCCATCACTTTGTATTACAATCTTAACGTTTAAAACGACCACGTGAAGTACGCCGTAACCTATAAAAGCGGTCGTACTGGCGACGAGAGGGCATCTGGCTGAGTGCCAACCGTCCGGTGACGCTGTAAATGCCGGTAGAGGCAAACAGCATTAGTCCGTTTAAAAAAAAAAGACGGGAGGGCATTCTTGTTCGAGCCGCCGCTCAGTACGGACCTCTCTGGGACGTCGTTACGCTACCGGTCGAATATACGAAACCTATCTGTGATTTGTGGAGTTTTATTTGGAACAGAATATAAGTGACGTAAAAAAACATCATGGAGGTCTCTTCTCCGTCATATATATATATAGACACCTATTTATCCTGTCACTCTATAACTTGAGAACGGTTTTACAGATTTCATTCATCCTTTTTAAATGTTTTGTAATATTTCGTAGAAGGCTCTTACATAAAAAAGCAAAAGACGAGAGGTTATGCCGAGCCTGCTACACGAATGACGTCGCGACCAGTCGCTAGTACTATCATAAAACACTATTAGTTTTGGCACGAAAAAGAACATCTATTCATAAAAAAAATGCATTTTATAGTATAAGTGAGATAACTAATTACAATAATTGGTTATCTTACTGTAGCGATCGAATAACATATAACATGTTTCAGTAACTTATTTGTCTGCAGTTATCTTATGAGTCGGCAGCTACTAGAATACTAGCGGTAGCCTCAACATATGATCGTTATTGATGAATAGCTCAACGTTTTTTTTATTGCAACTCAGAGATAACTTAAAACGGTCACAATTGGTGTCCAATCTTTAGAAATTAATGGGATTGGATATGGTACTTTTTCTTAGCATGTTCCGTATTGTTTCAGATACCACATCCAGCTGGTGAAGTTGCTGACTTGCTGTACGATGGGCAAGAACGTGTACACGGAGATCAAGTGCCACAGCCTGTTGCCTTTAGACGACATTGTGTCCATGATCACGCATCGGGACTGTATACCTGAGGTACGGTAACATGTTATATTACAAGCTTGAGAGTCATTGCAGGTACAAAATACGAGATAACTACATGATATTACTGAATATATTTCATTGTCTCTAAGCACAAAGAAAAACACTGCCTTCTCGGCCGTCGGTTCCTTATATTATACGCCAAAATTGCTCTGAAATCTATATTTTTCGAGGTTAAGCCTATGGTTTCGATTCGTTCTAGAATGTTCGAACGCATCTTGTATATTTTTCTTAGGGAGAAATCCCGATCTTTTGTTTCTATTTCTTCTAGATTTAGGATCTTAAATTGTCCGCGATATGCTATTTCTTTATAAAAGCGCTATCTCGCTTTTGTTTTGTATTCCTTCTTGAACAATTATCTTTAGTTGTTCGCGATTCACTATCTCTTTCTAATGGCGCTGTCGTACTCTCTCCTACTCCACCGATAAGGAGTTGCCTGAAACGGTCTGAAAACATCATAAGAGCACCCTGTGATATATGTGTTGAAATGTGATTTCACCTGAACTTCTCTAATGAAGCTTAACTCGTGAAAACCATAGCTTTATGAGCCGTAACTCGTCGCCTTAAAATGTATGAATTCGGACCATAAGTAATAGACCAGTTTTTTTTTTAAAACCTGTATGACACCATAGTCTTGTAATGACATTTATTTATTCCATTTCAGGTAAAAGAAGCATACGTAGGGTTCTTAAATCACTGCTACATTGACACTGAAGTGGAAATGAAAGAAATCTACTCTTCAAACTACATGTGGGATCTGTTCGAGAGATCCTTCCTCCAAGACATGCACGCTATCCTGCAATGTGAACCGATACCAGGTAATATACGGCATTATATGTTTCAAAGTATCAAGCACTAGCTACGCTCCGCGGTTTCACCCGCGAGGTGATAGATGATGATGAGGATGAATCAAATATAGCGTATGTTACTCAGACATAATGTAGCTCTCAACTCATGAAAGCATTGTTTAAATCGGTTAAATAGTTCAACGTGTATCCATTACTTACAAACAATTAATCATCTATATCTTTCCTCTTTATAATTAGAGTAGATAAAGATTAAAACCAAGGTACGAATAATGTGGCCTGGATTGTACCTGCGTTACTATTGCATATTTCATAATGAAAAAAAGTATTTATTGTGACATAAACTATAATAGTTAGCCTTTATGGTAATGTGGACTTCTTTGTAGATATTGTACGATATTGGCTACGTTCCGGGAAGGACCGAAATCACTCGCGGCGCTCGATACGTCATCAATGACGTCACCGAAAACGCTCACGCGGCGCTCACAACGCTCGCGGATCTTAGGTGGGTCTACGTGATTATTGCGAGCTGTCACTGTCAACCAAAGGGAACGGCAAACCGGGGCGCGAGCAGCGAGAGCAGTTGTGAGCGTTGACGGCGCTTCCCGGAACGCACCCATTGTTGACGTCTTCTGTAAAACTGTATCACGTCACTTTGCTTTTGTGTCAATAGAATAGACTTAGGCTACGTTCCGGGAAGCGCCGTCAACGCTCACAATTGTCGCGCCCCGGTTTAGCGTTCCGGTTAGAACGTGTGACGTCATCGATCATCATCGATGACGTATCGAGTTCGCTCACGATGATCGTGGGCTTTTTAAGGGAATGGGTGTGCGAACGCCGCGAGTGATTTCGGTCCTTCCCGGAACGTAGCCTAAAGGGTCAATAGTTTCGGCGATATAAATACTTTTTTCTGATTTTTTCCACACCTTGGGTTACAGTGTTGAAGTTTTCATACGGATCTCTATTTTTATTTTAAATTTTATTTAGCCTATGTTTATCAGAGAACATTTAGGATTATATTGGTGAAAGAATTTTTCTTATCGGTCCATTAGTTTTGGAGCCTATTCAATACAAACAAACAAATCTTTCATCTTCATAATATTAGTGTAGAGAGAAGTATGTCTAAGCAAGGAAGCAGTTTATTAAGAGGAACGTTGTGAAATAGTAGAATTATTACTCTACCATTTCACCTAGTAAGATGTCGAAACCTTTCGGGCGGCCTGAAAACTTCGACGTGGGTTGGCCACAGATAGATTATTAGGACGGGCCGTTGCCCGTCCTAATAATCTATCTATCGCCGGTTTACCTTACTAGAGTTAGATATTTGACACTATTTGTATGGACGTTATGTCAAATTTCTATCGGTAGTAAGGAAAACTGTGGATAGATGGATTATAGGGATCCCCCATAAGCCGCTCTGCACCCGCGTGGTGGATTATGGTCCAACTCTTCTCTCTGAGAGGATGGCTCGAGTCCCAGCAGTGAGAAAATAATGGGCTAATTATGAATCCCCACTCTAAAACTCCGATGCTTAAAAAAACATATTAGATAGTAGAACATTTCTCCGCAACAAACTAGTTTAGTAAAGATTGTTTGAAAGGTGCAACATGTAGTACTGATGCCAGTTGCAGTTGACATCGCTTTCGAGATCACGTCTAGGATCATTTAATTTAAATGTAGCCTACATTTAAATTAAATGTACAACAGTATGTGTAACAGTATGAGTGTGTGGATATGTGTCCCCAGGATCATCCTCGTCCCCAGCAGAAATGAGTTTCTCCCCGCGGCGCAGCAAGTCCCCGGGCGGCGCGTGGACCGGCTACGTGACGGACGTGCTCATGCACACCATCTGTACCTTCTTCAACTCGCCCTTCAGCGATCAGAGCACCACTGTACAGGTAACGAGGAATTTGTTGCTATTATAATATAGTTGTTCACTAGTGCGTAGAGGCTATAACTGTCGTAATTGCAGGCAGGCTGAGAGGGTAAAGATACTGGGAAGTGAGTGAGTGGACTTACCGAGGGCGTATTGCGATGTGACGTCGGGGAGCCGATATCCGATTGCGGGGGTTCGCGGAGATATATCACTGTGATTTATTTTTATTGTATTAGTTGAGTTTGCTGGGATTAACACAATGTGCACAGGTCACGAGCTTAGGTAGTAATTTTACGAGAACCTTTTTAAAGAAGATTTAATTTCTAGTCACCTTGATGAATGTCGTCGAAGTGGGGGCGTGTAAATGGCGGCTATATGTCGACCGGCGTTCAGCTGTCTTTCGCTCGTGCACACATTACGTCACGCTGCTGGCGAGAATATTCACTGTGGGGAGAAACTGACTGATTACCATCGAGGGGTTTTGATCGAACATTATTGAATTTTTAGACATTCTTTCCATGTTATTTGAATGTTACTTACTTGCAAATTTTATGGGTTACTTGCCTGAAATAAAAAAATCTTGTCGTAGTCTAGGCTTAGTACGAGTTGGGAATCGCATTTTCTAATTGCTTTTTTTTTAATTCTCTTTTTTGTATTGAATGTATAGACGAATCAAGTCGCCAGTATTAGTCCACGGACATATTGATCATATTTTTTGTCTTTGCCACAATGAACTTTGATTAATTTTCATTGTTTATCTTTATTGGTATTAATAATATTGGTGTCACACAAAATATATGTTTATTAATTATAAAGTAAAGAATTTATCTTATCTGTATATATGAGCTTTTTTAAATGTGTAGCCAATGGGCCTAACAGGGCTTTACATTTCGTACACAATATTATATTTCTTGTTGAATAATTTTACTCAAATACTATGTTACTATTTTATTATAAAAATACTTATCTTACTCTATTGTCTTGAATGATACAATATTATTGTTTTCTTTCCTGCTTCATCCACCTAGATGCTCACCTATTTTGATGTAAGTATGGTAGCAAGTAATGTTTTTTACTATATAACCAAGATAGGAGAAGTTACGAAAAACTATATTTGTAAATATAGTTTTTCGTAATAGGTAATTATATAATATAAATAATAGGTAGTAATATAGGTAATTTTTATTGGAAATTTCTTGTTTTAAATGTTTATCGGGACTTATCACGTATTATTTAATATAGGTAAAAATATGTACCTTTCGCTCGACGTTTCGACCATGTTACAATGGCCGTGGTCACGAGCTGATATGTGACAGTGTTCAAATCGCGAAAGTTTAAAAAAAAATACTATGGAAATTTCCTGTTACTAACATAATTGTTAAAATATTTGGTTTTGGACTTTACTGCCAAGTCTTGACAATTGACTGATAAGAATACAAGATGGTGTAGTAGAACTTTCGCTGCATCCCACTTTTCCATCAGAAGAATAATTGTTCACTCTGCATACTTTGTTACCCCTTAGTTATTACAATATCCCTGTGGATATGCATACTCCTCTCTCTCTCTGAGATGAAGTACTTGAGTCCCAGCAGTGGAAACCACAATGCGCTGATTTTACAAAAAGTTCTGCATAAGGCAGCGTCTTCCCGAAAATAATTAAGACAATTAGCAGATGGTACAAAATATGAGATAACTACAGGAAGTAAGTAAGTAACATGGAGTGTTGTTAATTAATACTAGAACCACTTGTTATTACATCCATGACTAATTGTTATAATATAAAATGTATCTTAAATACAGTTACATGTTTAAGCAATGTGTTCCAAACTAGGCGCGGCCTGTATCTTGGATGCCCGCGAATTTTAGGTTAAATTGTAATTTCTCATTTTAATCATTGGACTTAACAGAATAAGTGCTTTACTTTACATGTATATTATAATGTTTTTTATATAATCTCATTCGGTAATATTCGGTATATAGTAATTATGAAATGAAATACATACTTTTATTGGCATATATTATTTATATACTTCTTTAAGAAAATTAAATTAAAGCATTATTCTCCTAACAAAACAATGCTTTAAAACATTTTTTTAATCATTAATGTACACATTATCTGTGGTGAGCGCGCTGGTTCCGAGCCAATAGACCAATACAGACTTTCTGATATTGGCAAAATTGTGGTTACGCCGCACAAGCCATACAAACAAGAAGAAGACTTTTTCCATTTTGGCGCTATTTCGTACATACGAATTTAAGTAATATTTTGTTGGATAAAACTGTAGTAGCAAAAATGTCATGAGATTAAAAAAAGTAGTGTATGCAACTGCATATAATTAGGTATTATGTGACAGTTGCATAAACTACAATTTTTTTACTTTAAAGAGAAAGTGTATGTGTATATATGTATGAGTATGTTATCAGATTTGAACGACCATATTCAACAGTATACAATATAGGTAGTTTCTTAATAGGAGAATGTAATATTCTGTGTATAACTAATACGACTTTGTCATATATGTAGTTGTTGCGGTAATTTTTAGTGTTCTTAAATGAGTATCTATCTGAATTCCAGACGCGGCAGTCGATATTCGTGAAGCTGCTGCAGACCACGTTCAGTATCTACCAAAGTCCGTGGTTGACGCCGCCGCAGAAACTCAACGTGGAGAAGTGCATCAGAACGCTGAGCGAAGTCGGTTAGTTTTATTATTTATTTATTGCAATCAACAGCGTAATATATTAACTAATTACAATGCATAATTACATAAATAAAAATAAGGCCACAAGTGATAATTTTACGTATTCAAAAACTATGTACGTGTGGCACACTGAAATCAATAATTATGCGGATGATGTATTTATATGTGTGAGTGTATGTGTATGTGTATGTGTGATTAGGGAGGGTTTGACTAAATCATTATAAAATGTATAAAGTCAAAATGTTATATTTTTAAGTTACCGCTTAACCACACACGTTGCAGTTCCTGGAAAAGTAGGTTGATTTGGCAGTTTAGTGGCAAAATCTATTGTATTATTGGCCAAATATGGCGAATCGCGAGTCAACGGGTTAACCCTTTGCGTCCCAGAGCTGTATATATTCGCCAGTTTCATTCATAAATCTTTTGTTTTAATTATCACGGTATAGAAAGGGTTAATTAATTAATTAATGTTAAGCGTGACCCTTAACGTTTAACATCACGCGAGCGACTGGTTCGTCTTGTCACTCAGTTTCATAAATAAATAGTTTTATTGTCTCCTAATTTGAAATTTAAGTGTTTGAGCCACTTTTTTTTCTAACGACTTCGAAAAAGGAGGAGGTACTCAATACGACTGTATTTTTTTTCTTTTTTCAAGTTTGTTACCTCATAAGTTTCGATAGGATGAACCTATTTTCAAAATTCTTTTTTTGTTTGAAAGCTGGTGCTTCCCATGTGATCCCATTTATATAATTCCATAACTTCATCAAATTCGGTCTAGTAGTTTTTAAGTAATAAGTGAATAGAATGGAAGTCGGTATTAAATTTCAAATTTATAATATCCAATTGTACTTGTTAGAGCTACCCTATAGCAGAGACTAGAGCGAGGTCTCGTTGCTGGGCACGCTAATATGAACTTGAGTTCATTGGTAGTTTATTCTATATTTACAACAATCTAAGCAAGAGAATCCAGAATTATATGCCCTTATATCTACAAGATTTAGCCTTATTAGTATTTATTTAAAAGGCAGAAGTGAAATAGATTTAATTAACTAATACGATTCCTTATTAACGGGCTATCATACAGAAAAATATTTTTTAAATCAGACGCGTAGTTCCAGAGATTAGCGCGTTTAGTGACTCGGATTTCTGTTTACGCTTAAAACAAAAGATTTATGAATGAAACTAACGTCGATGGATGCGTAAAACAAACATTTTTCCACTTCATTATAACAGTATTTATTTGAGTAAACAATTTAATCTATTGTTCCACAGCGAAATCCCGCAGTATAGCAATACCGCTAGAACTGGAAGCCAAGATACAGACCGTGTTTGAAAAGGCGGCGGCGCTGTCAAGGCAAACTAGCAAATGGCTGCTCGCTTCGAAGACTTCTAAACTGGAAAAGATGGCGTCACAGGTAAATTTACGAAAATGAAACAGTAATATTAAGCACTCGTTAGTGCTTAACGAATCATATTACAAATATATAGTATATTAACACTTTGCGTACCATTGACGTAAATTTACGTGCGTTTTATTTATAAATCTTTTGTTTTAATTATCACGGAATCGGAAAAGTTAATAATATATAGTAAATACTAGGTGGTAGGTCTCTTGTGCAATATGCCGTCTTGGTCGGTACCACCGCAGTGCCAGATATTCTATCGCAAAGCAATAGTACGCAAGCATTACTGTGTTAGGGTGTGAAGGGCGCTGTAGCAAGTGGAATTATTGGGCGATAGAAACTCAAAAACCTATGTCTCGGAGTGACCAGTGCCACGCAAAACTGCAGTTGTAAACTCTGGGTAGCATAGCAACTGTCACGGGCAAGCGTAATGCTTAACTTCAGGCGCACGACTTGTCTGTTTTGTCACTTATTATACTCAAAAAGAAGGTACAGCCCCATTGATTGAAAATTGGGAACTCTGTCCAGATGAGTGTGAAAAAGTCCGTCTAGGTGAGTATGACCGCATTGCTGGTTGTTTTGCTTCCTTTGTAAGCGCTTCAAATGTTTTTTACGACAATGGCAGCGATTTACTACTTCAAACAACTAAACTAGTGAACTAAATTTTAATTGTGGTAGTCTTTAGTCTGTTAACACTAAACTCCAAATTCATGTAACAAATAGCATGAAATTTGTTAAAATAGGATTATTCTATTCAATTATTAGTTATTTTACGTTAGTTTGGCGAGCACCAAGTCACGTGACGACTAATCTGTCTATAAATATAATCACAATTGAAGAGAAATATATAATTTTAGTGTTGTCGTTCGGAAATGTTATACTAATTTGGACTTTAGACTAAACAGAATAAGAACTGCTATAATTTAGAAGCTATCTATGTGTTAAATATTCCTGAGTTTATTACCGGGCTATTATGTATCTCAGTTGCTAACAAATATTGATTGAAATGTAAAAACACGGCGGCTCTATGTCACTTTTGTCAGCTCCAGTCATCAACTTACGAACATTTTTGCTTACTGGAGTTGTCAAAAGTGACATAGAGCGGCCATTTTTCCAGATTTCAATCAACATTGTTAGCAACTGAGATACATAATAGCCCTGTTGAGCTGACAAAAGTGACATAGAGCCGCTATTTGTTTCGGTTTCAATGAATTAGTTAGCAACCGAGATATATAATAACCCTACCGTTCTTATGCGATGATCTACGCATCCAATTTAGACATCTAGAGCTAAAACCAGTAAGGGCGATACGCCTTCCTCTTATTCTAGCTTTTTGTGCTTTCAGCTCAACAGGGCTATTATGTATCTCAGTTGCTAACAAATATTGAATGAAATCAAAAAACACGGCGGCTCTATGTCACTTTTGTCAGCTCCAGTCATCAACTTACGAACATTTTTGCTTACTGGAGTTGTCAAAAGTGACATAGAGCGGCCATTTTTCCAGATTTCAATCAACATTGTTAGCAACTGAGATACATAATAGCCCTGTTGAGCTGACAAAAGTGACATAGAGCCGCCATTTGTTTCGGTTTCAATGAATTAGTTAGCAACCGAGATATATAATAGACATCCAATCTAGACATCTAGAGCTAAAACCAGTAAGGGCGATACGCCTTCCTCTTATTCTAGCTTTTTGTGCCCTAAAGTATTCCCATATTTTTTTCTTTTATACTTCGTACTAAAGGTGAATACATGACGTGTACATGCGAGTTAACCCTAAACAGAGTTTTCTTTTAGCTTACCATTGAGGAAGATGAAATACCTGTTGAGCAAGTAGGTATTTATTTAATCAATGTAATGTACGCCTAGTTGTGACCCTACCTTCGAAGCGAGGTGTCCTAGGTTCGATCCCTGGACGGGGCAAATGTTTGTGCTCGGGTATTGGATGTTTGTGATGTTATTATTATTAATCTTTATTAACATTTAAAAGAAAGTACACAGAAAATATGAACTAAGTACACTACACTCTAATCAGTACTTCTACAAGTTTTGACTCATTTATCTATAGCTCGGATCAAATCTTAATGTTTTCTCCATTTAATTTAACTATTGGTAGACTGTAAATTGCTGACATTTGTTATGTACTTATAGAGCTAACATACACATTTTAATTTAAAAGCACAATACACATGAAAATACAGGGAGCTGACTCATACATTAATAGTGACTTTTGTCCATTACTTAACATATTAAGATCTTATAATTTGACGCTCTTCGAGGAAGATAGATATCTGAACAAATGTTGAATCAATTATAATATGTCTATACCTCCTGCGATATAGGTAATCCTAGTTCAGAGGCCGTAGCACAAATAATTTGCGAGAAAGTATTCGTATCGCATGCGTCAACGCGTCACCCTCCGGCGTACAAACTATGAGTTACCTGTGTCACAGTTGTCCTAGATACACGACAGTTTGTACTGTTTCACGTGAACGATACCTTACGAAACGATTCTTATACATTGAAATTAAACAACTATACGACCTTGTTCACTGAAAAGTGTTCGAAACGTCGGGATTCAATAATACAAAATTATACGCGATTTAAGTGTTTTGTATACAATGGTTTTAAGGTTTTTTTGCACATTGGACAACCTTCAAATACGTCAAATACTTCATAAACTTTCTATACTCAAAATATTAAAATGTAATTCGATTTCCATAAATCACACATACACATATCATAAAGGCGAAAGTTTGAGTGAGCGTGTGATTGTTACTCCTTCACGCTGAAATAGCTCAACTGGTTTGAGTGAAAGTTGGAATTAAGATAGATTTTATCAAAAACGATATTAGAAGAAATATTTAGTGACACTTTCGCTAAAAACAATGCTTATGGCCGAGTTGCGGCGTGCATCACCCTCCCTCCCGCACAAACTGCAAACAGGAAGTATACAGAATAAACAACACACAAAACAACCCAATCAACCAAAAACGACTCGACACGTGTTTCGCCTCTACACGAGGCATCCTCAGGTGTTGATATTTGATATTGTATCATCAATAAACTATCTATAGATTTTATCCGCGATTAGCCACTTAGTTTGAATACCGGAAAAATATTCGTGTGTCAAGAAATCTAAAAGTACTTATTACAACTTATTTGATTGATGGCAAGCTTTACGACTGCCTGTGATAACAAAATTACAATGAGACTCAAATCTTCAAAATTCTACGTGACAATGCGCTCGTCATAGTGCTAGCAGTAGTACAGTCTTTATACAACATTAAAGTAATAAGATGAAATTGAATACATTTTTCAGTCAAACCTCCAAAACGACCGCTCTGTCATGGAAGGACTGCAAGAAATCGTGGCCCTTTTGGAAGAACAACTCCGTCCACTGCTGCAGGCAGAACTGTCCTTATTAGTGGACATTCTGTACAAGCCACATCTGTTGTTCACTAGCCCGGGTGAAGTCAGTCAGCCGGATACTAGCGGGATTTTCATATCCAGGTAATCTATCTATCTATATATTTAATAATAATATACAAAACTCCAGTTAACTTAGTCCAAAATTCCTGTTAGTTACACCATTTATAACATGAGATAGCCTGCACCAATTTTTATGTGTTTTCTTATTTGTCATATTTTGAGGATGTACATATGATACTTTCATCATCATCCATAACCTGTATAGGTCTACTGTGAAAATGATAAAAACCATCTTATGTCCTTGCATAGGCTACTTTTCATCATCATCCATCACCACGCGGGTGAAACCGCGGGGTGCAGCTAGCCGTAATTTTTTATAATTATTGTTTTTAATTCGATTTGTCATATCTCGGGGAAGGACATAGGATACTTTTCATTATCATTATCCATCATGTCACAGGGGAAACTGCAGGTCGCAGCTGGTATAATAAAATAGGCAATTATTTAACTTGTTCAAAAAATATGGCTAGTTTCGACATGAAAAAAACTTGGATTTTTTTTACAAGTGGTGTGTACATTAAAAAGGGAATACAAGTTATGTACCCTGAAATCTAGTTCGTTGACTTTGAGCAATTCGTGGACCAAAGCAAAAAAAAGTGCTCCTCTTGCATCCCCAAGGCTACACTATAAGCGGTATTGCATCAAGATATGCTATATGTACATGTGAATATTTAAATATAATATGTTTTTATTTTGACAAGCTTTCCGAATAAGGGCTATGCTGTATACATACGAGTACATACATGAAGTATAAAACACTGTTTTAAACTATCACGGTTGTTCTCTAAAGTTATATGATTATTAACGGGATATTTACCGTGGTAAGGTTGTGGAATGGTGCATGTAACTGCGCCGAAATATTGGGAGCTCATTCCACAACCTTACCACGGTAAATATCCCGTTAATAATCATATACATGAAGTATGTTTGTAACATTATCTTCAACAGCTTGATGCTTTTAATACGAATTGTTTTGAAGAACCACGCACGGATATTTTTTTTGTATATATTCAGGCTTGCGTATAACCACTACCTCAGTGGCGATGCCGTAGATGATGTACTATACTTTATAGTATATATAGTACTATACTGTATATGTAGTATATTGTATGTATAGTACTATACTGTATATGTAGTATATTGTATGTATAGTACTCTACTGTATATATATGTGTACTGTATACTATACAGAATGTCACGTAATTAATGGATAATCCGGCAGATCCCACGGCGGGTCCGAAAAAAATTTTTAACGTAGACGTGCTACAAATCCTAAATAGCTATTGCTATTTATTTTCAAAAGAGTACGAAAAAAGCATGACAGAAGATAATTTATTTATACGCCTATGTTTGAGAACCTCTAGTGAAAAATAAACGTATAGCGTCCTGTGTGGCCAACTATTTTAAAAACATTCTTACTTTATACAGTGTCTAAAACGGTATTTAAGTACATGTAATGTGATGTGACAGTTGGCGCAGTTGGTAGCACCCCTGCCTTCCGAGCCGCTGGTCCCGGGTTCGATCCGCGGACAGGTCATCAAACAGATATGTTCATGTAAAGTTTACATGAACATATCTGTTTGATATGTGTCTGGGTGTGTATATGTATATATAAGTACCTATAAGTATGTATATCAGACATCAGATTACCATAGTACAGGCTATGCCTAGTTTGGGACCTGAAGACCTTTGGGTGAATGATGTCCCATGTAAATAAAATGTTATACTGTTATTTGAAATGTATAGCATATGTATAGTAACTTATTACAGCTAGTTATTTATTGAATGTCCTATTCTGACTAAAAAATAAAAGCGCAAAATAAAATAGAAATGCAGTTGTTTGTATCTACTGAGTTGTAATAAATTAAAACACCGTTAAAGTGTGATATTTTTTTTTATTACAGTAGGTGTTCGAACTGCCTTCCCCCTACTCTGCTTCTAATAAATTATCTTTTCAGCGGCCGCGTGTTGCTGCGTCTTGCGATATCTTGACCTGCTTCTATAAATCGCGTCATGCGCATCGAAGAACTCTTTGATCGTTGAAATAGGCAACGTAGATGGGCCGGACTATTTGATTTTTTTTTTGCAAAATATTCTGCCCGGACTGTTAGCAATTAGCAAAGCTGTGATACTTCTATGCGGTGAAGTCCTACCACCACAATACACAGATTTTAGAAGCTTCACATAGTAAAAAAGTAGGGCAATATCAGTATTGTTTTCAACTTTCAGACTTATCCGACACACGGAGAAGCTTCTAGAAGAAAAGGAAGAGAAACTCTGCGTGAAGGTCTTGCGCACCTTGAGGGAGATGATGGCTGTCGATCCTGAGTATGGAGAAAAGGTAAATAATAGTCCACACTCTTTTCATAGTGCGTTCGAATAGGCTATTTGTGATCGTTTTTAGCGAAAATAACGCTAAAAACGCTCACAACGGGCGTTCGAATTGGGCATCTGTGGGTGAAAATGTCGTTCATGTCTCTTTTTGTTCAGCGTTCGGAAAGCTAAAAAAGAGGAATTTTTTACCCACGTCCAGAGCATGGTTGTTTGAGATCGTTTTTTGACAGCTATGTATTTGACAGCATCATCATGCGATTTTAGGTCTTATGGTCAGTTCAGCGTTCGAATAGGGTGTGTCGAAAAGTGGCAAAAGTGGCAAAAGTTAACAAGACTATCGAATTTTGCATTTTCATTCATTTGTACTAATATAAAGATACCTGCAGCACTCACTTGAAGTGTACAGGAAAAAAGGGGTTAATCGACATTTTTGCATAAATTAAACTAAGTGTCAAAGATAATCCACATTAATAAAATTCCATCCATGACTAAAAGGAGCCCATTGCAGCTCAAATATGAATAAAAAGTGCACATTGCATGCGAAACTGGTAAAGAAGGTTCTCATTGTCTATGCTCAATGCAAAAACGCGTCGTACGCGCGTAGGAGTTACATTGGTAAATAGAATTCATTAGTATTTACCATGTCTTTTTAAGTAGACATTTGCATTTCAAAGTTTATTGGCATTTATCTCTGGTTGTTAGTTTTGTTGATGAGCCCCTTCTCTTCGTGTACCTTTCACTTGGTATTATGCCGGTTTAAGTCCGACGACGTTTCGAACGTATAATACGTTATTCTTCAGGGAGTGTTCTCGCGCGGAGATCGCGTCGCGCACTGCGCGCCTCGGTTCTCATTCATTTGCTGTGTTATATCAACCAATAGTTATATTAACACAAAATAAAACAAATCTATATTATGTATATTTGTGTTTGTGAATTAATTGGAAATGGCGTGTTACCATGCTAATACATTTAAATTTTATTTTGACGGTTTAACTTACGCGGTAGGCATAGTCGAATATCTCGATCGGTTTCGTGACCGTCCGGCCCACTTCTTCATGGACTCCATGAAGACGAAGAAGAAGTCACGAAACCGGTCGAGATATTCGACTATACGTACCGCGTAAGTTAAACCGTAAAAAAACATTAAAATGTTTAATACTTACGAAAGTTTCAAGTCATGCTAATACATGTCTGAATAATATTCGTCCTTCTCAATCAAATAAAAGCATTAAAAATTGCTAATAATATTTTCTAACTATTACACTAATACGGACCGGCAAGCGCAGCGTAGGTCGTCCACCGACACGGTGGACAGACGTCCTGAGGAAGGTCGCAGGACCACGTTGGATGCAGGCCGCTTCCAACCGGTCCTTTTGGAAAATCATGGGGGAGGCGTATGTTCAGCAGTGGACGTCCTACGGCTGAGATGATGATGATGACACTAATATTATAAATGCAAAATTGTGACTCAGTGTAGATAACTAGAGAGTTAAAGTCGCATCGCCTCCGTGGACTAGCAGTCAGTAGTGTCTGTTTAACAGTGACGGATTCTCGGAAGACGCGGGTTCGAGTCCCGTCCGAGGACGTGTGTGATTTTTCTGTCATAATTTGTGAGTGAGTGTCATTGTTTCTTTTGCACCCTGTAATTACTCTAACGGATTTGTATTATATAAAAATGGATGTAAGGATAAGTTATACGCAGGATAAACAACTGGCATGCATTTTATTCGGCAACGGGCAGAAATTACTACTATTACATAATTCATTATTGAGTATATAATATCATTACTTACATGAGTACTTGATATAAATAACAATAATTCTCTATAAATGTATGAGTAAGGTTAATATCATTTTCTATTTGTATGTTCTTTCGTAGTAATTGGTTATGAAATCGTTCTACCTCGAACGTGGTCTCAAACAGTTGTGTCAACATGTTTTTTTTTGTAAAGCTTCATTGTGTCTGCAGCTTTAAAACTACATAATACACAAACGCAAATGACACAGAAAATAAATAATATAATACTTAAATAATATAAAATACTTCATATAGTTAATTTCAGCGTATTCGACAGTATCCCGTATGGTCTAGTGGCTAGGATACCTGGCTTTCACCCAGGAGGCTCGGGTTCGATTCCTTTTTTGTACTTATATTTTTGTTTGGATATGCAATTTTACCGTTACAATTAACAATCTATTGTTATTTTGTAGATATTGTGTAAATAAACGTTGTTCGCAGATCAGTAATGCAATCGTATGATCTTTAAGAATGCTTCACTAATATATCTAGAACATTGTCTCATAAATTACATAAAATTGCATACATTTTTATTAATATTTCATTTATTTCAGTTTCTTCTAACTCTTATACATATCAGTTAATCGCTAAACTTCATCCGGTCATTTACAAAGGTATAAGTAGGTCTGTGGCCAACACTTAGAGGCATGTTTGTTATAAAATATAAATATATTATGAAAATATTACAAATTATTATTTATACTCATTCCAAGTGACACATTCATCACTTGAAATGAGTATATAAATATGTCATTTTCAATTTGCCATTCTCCTTGTCAACGTTTCTGAAGGTATATAAAGATAACTGGTATTTTATTAATAATATAATAATTAAATAACGCTATTTTATTTCATTATTTCAGGGCAATCATCTCCGGAACAAGCTGCTGTCGCAATACTTCATCAACCGCAAGTCGGAGCCAAAGATACAGCCGCCCCCGCCATCGGTCGCAGTCACACACGGACCGGGCGGTAGGTACACAACCTTGTCCTCATTGTGCTATAGTTGATTTTCTAATGGCAACTATCAATATCACTGTGCGCGTTTACATTTAGAGATAACTTTTTTTTTCCTGAGACTGGGCAGATAAAATAATTAAATTACTGTTCATTTGTGCTTGCGGGTCTAGTAACGGAATAACAAATAGTTATCTATACATATAATAAAAATGTAATGGATCGCTGTCTGTACATTTAAGATATATGAGAAAAAATATTATTGGGACTTTATAAACGAAAATAGAGTGAAAAATAATGATTGTTAGAATTTTTGTCTGTTTGTCTGGGCGTTTGTGCACGCTAATCTCAGAAACGGCTTAGATTTAGATGTAGTTTTCAGTGATATATTGCGGTAAGCTTCACTTAACATTTGGTGTTTGTTTCATGTCAATCGGTTTATTAATAAAAAAAGATTGAAATTTAAAGAATAACTCTCGCTACTACACCAAAATGAAGCGAGCGAAGCCGCTGGCGGCCCAACTAGTATTTAACAAATTGATACCAGAGGCCATAGCACAAACAATTTGCGAAAAAGTATTCGTATCGTAAGCGTCAACGCGTCACGCTTAGGCGTACAAACTATGAGCTATCTGTGTCACAGTTGCCCACAGATAAATGACAGATCACGTAAACGTTTAGGTGCCAGTTGGTAGCCAGCTACATGAAGCCGCAGCAGACGTGTCGCAGCGACACTACCGGTTTCTATGTATTTCTTTGAAATACCATTCGTAGTTAGCGACACGAAGCTAGCGTCGCGTCGTCGAGCGGCAGACGACACTCTCGCTCGACCGCAGATCTGTAGTGCCACTCGCGAGTACCAATCTACCTAGTAAAACAACTGAAAAGCTTTTAAAGTATCGCTTTTCAAATGGTTGATGCCATCTTCAGTTGCCGTCTGCAGTCGGGTTCGAAATCATGACTGCGACATGAAGTGACGACGTGTAGCCGGCGACAAGAAGCGACGACACGTCGTCTGCGGCTGTTACGTGTAGCCGGCTACCAAATAGCACCTCTACGTTACACTTATGCAGTTATTCATGCTAGGACCACAGAAAACTGTTACCCAGGGACGAGAAGTACTGTAGTAGGTACTTTCTAAGTATGACAAAAAATATATACATAACTAGCGGGGAATTTCCTAGTTTTATGAAAGTTCGTTTAAAATTACATAAACCTTAGAATTATGTGTAAATGCTAAACGCGCGCAGGGGTATTATTATATTATTGTTTTTCCTCTAATAGAAATATATCTTACAGTTTGTTTCTGAACTACTGCAGTGTATGTAACAATAATAATTACTAAACAAGTTTGAATTGTGGAAATAATTAACCTAGTGTGCCATATATATGTAGTAAGTATACTATTTCTTATTTTAGAATTGTCTTAGTAACAAAACTAGCACATTTTTAGATCTAGCAGTAATGAAGCACAGTCGTTATGAATTGGTTATACTTCGACTGAAATAATCAACTATCAATATTATGATTTGGTTTAATATAGTGTTTAATCTCATGGCCTCGGAATGAAAGGGTAAGGGAAAGCTAAGGTTTTTTGTTGTACATTGCTTTAACATTACCCACAATTAACAAGTACAATATAAAAAAATTAATACCGAATTCAATTCTATTCAGTTATTGGAGTGCAACTCAAAAACTACTGGACCGAATTTAATAAAATTTGAATGGGACCACACGGGAAGCACCAGCTTACAAACAAACAATTTTGAAATCGGATTAATCTATCAAAAGTTAGGAGGTACATATCGCGCGGCGAGAGTTTGGCTTTGACCGTTATTGCGCAGAAGTCAAAAATTAGGTATCACAGGGTGGCTAGACGGACGAAGGACTCTTGTCTCTCTCTGTCACATCGAAGACGAGGGACTCTTGTCCCTCTCTGTCACATCGAAGACGAGGGACTCTTGTCTCTCTCTGTCACATCGAAGACGAGGGACTCTTGTCTCTCTCTGTCACATGGCGCGACAGTACCCATGCGCAGTAATCCCCTCCACTCGAAGGTCAAAGCCAAACTCTCGCCGCGCGATCTGTAACAAACATTTTAAAAAAAATCCAATCGAATTGAGTACCGCCTTTTTGGAAGTCAGTAGAATAACATCTAAAATATATATGTTTTGCTTAAATAAAATACTAGTTCAAACGATCATTTATAAAAAAAAATAACAATACTACTTAAAAAATATTTTTGTTATTTTTTTGACTGCTTATACTGGGTGGGGACAGTTAGATAAGACAGTGAGTGCCATAACCGTAATAATTACAAGAAAACGTTATTCGGAACTGCATTCAAAGAGAAATATGTACAGTCAGCAAGAAAATGTTAGTTATATATAAACCTTTTTTTATGTCAATCCCATCCCTATTTCATATAATACTAAAAATGTAAGAAATCCTCAAAAATTTTTCTCATACGTTTTGTCAATAGGAGAAATATTTTGCTGAAAATTTATACTATTTCTTACTACGCATTTTATAGTTTTAGTTTTTTTTAGTATATCTCTATAAGTTCTGGACATTTTCCTGTAAATATATCGGTTAAAGTACCTGCCCGTACTGTCTTTCAATAATCTATCTGTGTTCATAGAGTTTTGTGCAAACGCAAAAGGAAATGATAATTTTTTTTGCCTACCTTTCCTTCCGATGCAAAATTCATATAAAACTAAATTAATCTGTCAGACCCAATTTTACTAGAGGTCTCGCAGATTCACAATGTTAGTTGGTAACTTGTTTTTACACGATAAGCTTTTAATAGATCCATCGATAACATAATAAATAATTTATTATATTTTATTATTATTTGATGAATAATCTTTATTATCATAAAAGTATGGGTTTAATCCGAAAATGTTCCTTTGTCATATTTTCATAATTTCTATTACTTCCTTCTACCTTATCTTCAGATACAATTTAAAGTTTTTGACTGATATATATTTTTTTTACTTATTATGTCTATGGAGTATATATTTTTGAGCATAATATGGCAAAGGTACATTTACTTAACGCCTAACGCCTAGTACTAGAATAGAGTAGAATAGAAACAACATGTGTTTTCTTTGTTTTCACTACATCGCATGCGAGCAGATAGTCATCAGCATCAGCCGAAAAGAGGTGGGTTCGATTTTTGTGACGATTCGTGACAGGTTCACTACTTGCTAATAATGTATTTAAACTATAAAAGTACTTAAATTGTTATACAATTAACTATTTCACATATTGCTATTTCACAAATCACTATCATAATATGCTGCATTGAAGGTATACGAGGTAGGTTAGAACAATGGTAAACAAAATCAAAATCTGCATGAAGCTTCCCGCCGAGGTTTTTCCTCTACGCTACGATATGGGGTTGTTTAGAAAGAGCGTCATAAAATTTCTTAGAGGTCGGCAGCGCGTTGGCAGCGCCCTCGGTGTTGCAAACGTGTTTAGGCGACGGTGACCACTTTCCATCAGGTGGGTCGCCTTCTTGTCTGCCTACTTTTGGCAATAAAAAAACAATCCACAACAAATGACAAAAGTTTTATTGTAAACATACACAACCATATGGTGCAGAGCAAAATAATTTTATAGATAAAAAAAAACAGAAATAAGGGTGATCATATAAAATATTATTCAATAAAAATATATGATAAAACTAACGTGACTTTTTTTCGTGTCAAAGCGGACGCCCACGGAATTTTGTATATAAATAAATACATATATAGGGTACGTCGGTGTAAGATGTCATATATAAGTGCCTTATCATAAGACTGAAGTAAAATAACTTGCGAGATCGAAGCTAGTGGAAATCCGTGTAGTATTCCTACGTAACCCGTAACGTATGCGGTTATTAAACTTGGCATTGACCATGAAAACACGAAAATACAACCTTGAGCTTTATTCACCATGACCATTCAAACTAATAACACGGCGCGCTGCGATATCCTCAAGTAATAATCGTGATTTCATTACAATGGCTCCTTGTGCGCTGGCAGTACACAGCTTGAATTCTTTCAATTTCATTCACTTGAAAACAAGCAAGCGCATCTCGGAAAAACATAGAAAAATGCATAGAAAAGTAACAACAAAAATAGTATCCGTCGGTGTATGTGTATTAAAAATTGCTATTTTATGATAATTTTAATTTTTATGAATTATTGTTTCATGACAAATAAAAATTGTGAATAAAGAGCAAAACTGTTTTTAAGACGAAATTAATATATATAATAATATAATATGCGGTATGTTTGAATTCTTTTAATGAACTCTAATATGTTAAAATATGTTTTAAGTCCGTCTATGTCAATATGTACTTAAAATTTTTAGATATGTCATATTATTTTTTGTAGTTTTAGGTAAATCGCTGCTTAAGAGATAATTTTTTTATCAACGTCATGAACAGACAGCACCCGAAACTGTTGACTTTTATTTTCTGATTGTTATGTTTGTTTTTCGTCATATTCGAGGTCATGATTTAGTTCCACAAAAGAACACCTGATGGCATTAGAGTAGAGTGCGATGAAATAGTTCACCATAAATGTCCTAGATGGCGTTGACGTCGAGTTACATCGCGGTGGCAATATTCTCCGGCGAGAGGCAAGCCGAGCGCGAATTTTAAAATTCACTAACTTTGCGCAGAGGCAATATCGTAACCAATGAGGTTTATCCGAGGTGCGATTATTGCTAGTTGAAAACTTTACCAATACCCCGCCATGTGGACGTGAAATACCGTCCGCAACGGCAATTTTTGAACGGCCGTAAAGGCCATCGTTATCGTTAAAGCTTATATTCTATAAGACTGCTCTCCTCTACGCCTAACGCCAGGGGTGGGCTCTATCAAAGAGATTATAAAAACTACGTTCGGCTCTATACTATATTAGTAATATATATATAATAATCAGGCGATCACTGATAGCTTTACCTATTAGGTAAAGCGATCAGTGATCGCCTGATCGACCAGCTTAAAAGCAACGTCCAGAAACGTGAAGTAAATATGATAATAAGAAAGAAATATGAAATGATTGAAGTATCTACCTGAAATGGAATATCCGTTAATAAAGAAAAAGCACTGCAAATAACTGAGAATATTCCTAACTACGAACACTTTGCGGAAGACCACCAATGTCACGCTTCCGCATTAGAATCATAATAATTTTTCATGATTAATATTGTATCACTAATATTTAAATTGTTTTTTTGAAATATTAGGTGATTAAAAAATTAATACAGATTTGACACTTAGCACCCAATGTAGTTTTACTTATGCATTTATTTTTCCTGGTAAATCGTTGGTAGGTTATACGGTATTCTAACCGTATAACCTACCAAAGACATTTTTGTCGATCTCTTAGTCATATATTTATGCTAAGAAAAGTATGGGCACCGCTGGTATAGTATAATAATATACGTAGACTAAAATATATTGTGCTCGCTTACTGGTTGCCGTTTGGTTTTATTGATATTCATAAAACTGTTTGATTGGTAACAAGAAAATCACAGTTGATGTTTTTAACTAGCTACGCCCCGCGGTGTCACTCGCGTGTTGATGGATGATGATTAAAAGTATCCTATGTCTTTCCCCGAGATACGGCAAATCATAAAACATAAAAATTGGTCGAGCTGTTATTTAGTTATACATGGATAGGTGTAGTGTAACTAACATTACTATGTTTTATATATAAAGATATTATTATATATTTTGTTTTGGGACAAGTTGAAATTTATAGTGCGTGACTGAGTGGACCTAGCGTGGCTAACTAAAGCTAACTTTACTCTGGTTTTTATTATACTAAAGTGGGTCGTAAGTGTCGTGCTCTTCCTGATTGTCTAATAAAACAACCATACACACACACACACACACACACACACACACACACACACACACACACACACACACACACGCACGCACGCACGCACGCACGCACAATAACAATAATTTTATTTTATTTTTACACGATTTTACATAAAAGGAATACATTTCTGCACTTTACTATTACTATACTGAACTGACAGCTAGACAGCTTTACGAGCGATTAGTAAAAGTTAAATTAATTAATTAGTTAAGTTAATTAGAAATGTTGGATGTTTTGTGCACATATCTACTCAGAAACCACTCACAAGTCATAACTACTCTGTCGAGAATGTACCGACAAAATATCAACAATAGGTAAATATTATTTATGAAGTATGCTGCACACTAACACTTACTCCAACGAATAAATTGATCATAAAAAAAACGCTTTTTTCGGGAGTTCAGATGTCGCTGCGAATTCTCCTTTAAGTATGTCATCTACCGGATGAAAACGGGTGCCACGAAGTCATTTTTAAATTACTTCGAAGAGTTTAGTAAAAAGATGATAGTAAGTTTAGGCCCTGCAACAGCTAACTTTAAGGTATTTGAGGGGGTGAAGCACTGCCCGTGAAGGGAACAAGCGTGCGTCTGTAAACACGATCACATTATCGCAGTTATATTTAGTTTAAAAATAAAAGAATCGACATGAAAGGGTAAAAAACAATCTAGATATTTCTTTAATTTGATAGATTACCTTTTTTCTGATTACAAAAGATATAGTACCTAGTTGTCGTTCAAAATATTGAGATATTCGAAACGAAAGAATTTTTTCCGTAGTTTAATTTGCGTTTTTATTTTCTTCAAGGTACCAGATAAATAATGTGCAATATTGTTATATAAGTCTTTATTTTGAACTTTTAACTATGCACTGTACTTTTCCAAGTTTTTATCAATAACTGTGCGACGAAAAACTTAGCTTTTTACGGATCTTTGGCTTTGGGCAGCTTAATAAGTTTAGGATGCCAAGAGGAATAGTGCCTGGTCCGAAAAATCTGAATCTAGCGGATTCAGTACTTAATTATTTATAAAAAGAAAGTACTTAGTGAACCTGTCATGAAAATGTGTTGTTCTGCTTCTTGTGTTCACGTAACTGTACAGCTTGGCATCACCTTGGCCAACACTGTCTGCTTATAACAAGAATGAAATAAAATGTGAAAAAGGTGGCGCTGTCGTTGTTCAAAAGCTACGTTCCGGAAAGCGCCGAAATCACTCGCGGCGTTCGCACACCCATTCCCTTACAAGCCCACGATCATCGTGAGCGACTGATCGAACTCGATACGTCATCGATAACGTCACCGAAAACGCTCGCACCGCGACCACAACGCTCGCGGATCGAAGGTGGATCTACGTGGTCTTTTCGAGCTGTCACTGTCAACTAAAGGGAACGGCAAACCGGGGCGCGATAGTTGTGAGCGTTGAGCGCTTTCCGAAACGTACCCAATGTGTCACCAGTGTCCAGTGTCACTTTGCGTATGCCAATATTTGGATTTGCATTGGTTCTAAATGGATACCGATAACTTCATGTAGCAGAGCTTCTCACGCTGAGCTTATGTATTTGATACTGTATACATGTTTAGAATGCTTGACCGTGGATGACAATTTTTACCAGAATATGGAACCGACTCAATTCCACACTTTAGTGTGAAATAGAAATCGATTTATTGCACGAAATATGGCTACAATGAGGTGTTATTTATACATTTGTTCTGAATGTTCCACCATAAACTGGCATACTGTTAATAAGTTAAATTTAATTAATGAAGTTAGAAGTTAGAATATTGCGCATAGTACCGTTATTTCACATTTTTTAGTGTTGAAGTCGGTTCCATATTTTGGTATACATTTTCTTCCACCGTCAATA
The DNA here is from genome assembly GCA_917880725.1 of Selenia dentaria. NCBI lineage: Eukaryota > Metazoa > Arthropoda > Insecta > Lepidoptera > Geometridae > Selenia > Selenia dentaria. Next base: position 5,015,381 of record OU862901.1, on the reverse strand, counting down.
AAGATATCATCAAGATAGGTAAAACAATTTTCAGTGATTGCAATGTAACTCGAAAATAGCTTGACTATATTTGAAATTTAAAGGGAAACCACCTCGGATGTATACTCTTTCAAATAAAAACATTTTAAGAATCTGTCCACAAATGAGGGAGTGAACATTCATAAAACAAGTACAATTTGAAAAATTTCATACCGACTTCTATTCAGTATGTGGAGTGTGTGTATCTCAAAAACTACTGGACCGAATTTGATGAATTGTAAATGGGACCACACGGGAATCACCAGCTATTAATAAAAAAAAAATTTTGAGAATCGGTTCACCCAGTCGAAAGTTAAGGTAAAAAACATTAAAAAAAAGACAGTTGAATAGAGTACCTCCTCCTTTTTTTGGAAGTCGGTAGAAAATACATACGGTTAAAAGTTCATATTTATTTTATATACACACCCGATTTAAGTACATATACCTAACGTTTATTTATTCTTATATTCCTTAATTCCAATGGTTCTGAACCTATTTTTTTATCCGAGAATGTCCTTTCCCGACCCACGCGCTCCGTGCTGCCTCACCGCACCCTGCAGTTGGGGGGTCAATGTGGGGTTCCAGTTTGAGTTATATCCCTAGATCGCTTCTTTGCCTAAGTATACGTACACAGTTTCAGCGTCATGCTTGTGAATGAAGAACATGTTACGTTTTTATTTCACATTCGTTCATTGGTGTGCTTAAAAACTTAATTAACCTGAAAAAAGTAATAAATAAAACTCTATTTACGCAGCTAAAGTACTGATGCGTACGGGACAGACCCTGGCGCAAGTGCAAGCCCACCTGGACAAGGAAGGAGCCTCTGATCTGGTTGTAGACTTGGTCATAAAGAGCACCAATCGACCGGCCATCTTCCTTGAGGCTATACAACTTGGTAAGTTTCTATTACATTGAAATTTGGAATTAACGTTAGAAACGGGATATTTACCATGTATTTTATTTATTGTGAGTTCTTGATATTTCGACACAGTTGCATGCGCATATAAATACAATACAAGGTAAATATCCCGTTTCTAACGTTAATTCTTGCATTAATGACCATGTCAGTTTAAAAACTTATATTGAAATTTGGCACCAAAATTGAAATTATCTAATATATTCGTAATTTAGTGTAAAGCATCTAGTTATAAAATGTATTATTTGAGATCAAAAAAATATGAGTATTGTAAACGCCGTTCGGTTCCGCTCTAGTACTGGCATACCTGATTAGTATAATAATGAACCGCGTAAGTTAAACCGTCAAAATAATAAAAAAAAATTTAATACTTCAGTTTCTATTACCTTAGGATTAGTCAAGTTTTGTGTTATATATCTTAGAGACTATATATAGTTTATTATATATATATAATTTTACAAGGTATTAAAAAATCTATAAGCCCCATGGTGGGGGGAAAAGTGGCCAAAACGCTGGCGGCATTGCCACGCTGGATGGCAATGCTAAGTTTTTGCCCAAAGTAGGCGCCAGCATTTCGGTAAGAGAGAGAGAGAGAGAGAGAGAGAGAGAGAGAGAGAGAGAGAGAGAGACTAAGTATTATCTAATGGTTTTAAAATATTTGTTTAATTTCTGAAAAATGGGTGCGTCGTCTGCCTGATAGTAAATCAACACAATAATATTTAAAAAACTGCATGGCAATGTAGTGCTTGTCACAACTCCTCAAAGCCGGCATCATCTTCGATAACTTTACAACTGTTAACGCTCTGTAATATACGTTTTTCGACAGGTATTGCTCTATTAGAAGGTGGCAACCCCATAATACAACAAAGCATATTCACGAAGTTACAAAACGGAGAGATATCACAAGCATTTCTCAAGGTAAGAACTGATTTGTGATTTAATCGGAATATTGGCTCAGTACAATGTACATATATAATGCCTAGAGTACAATAACAAAGTCTAGACTTATTTGACAAACAGCAGGACTATTATGCATCTCAGTTGCTAACAAATGTTGATTGAAATCTTGAAAAATGGCCGCTCTGTGTCACTTTTGACAACTCTAGTAAGGAAAAATGTTAGTAAGTTGATGACTGGAGTTGACAAAAGTGACATAGAGCCGCCATTTTTTTCAGAGTCAATGAAAATTAGTTAGCAACCGAGATACATAATAACTACCCAGATGATTCTTGATGGTTCTATAATGCAGGTTAATGTAAAAAAAACAACGTACTTAGGGTTTAGAGGTATGAATTCGATGCTCGAATGGGTGCCTCGGTGCCCTAGCGACCATGGCATCTGGCACGGATTGTCGAAAGACGCGGGTTTGAATCTCGTCTGAGGATATTTTAATTTTTTAAAATTATTTCGTTATTTTTGTATTCAAATTCTTGTGAGTCGACACATATTATACTAATACTATTAACCGGGACATATCATACTATTACTATTGGCCGGAGTCTGCAGAGCTCGCAGACTCCGCTGCGCACTCGCCCTGAAGATGAGCATCAGACATGCTCTAAACCCGGGTCGACGTATTCGATCCCTAACGTGAGTGTTTAGCCGCTTAACAGTAATGGTATAATTATTAAGCTTAGCAGGTGTGCTTAAAAAATCATACAAGTTGTATATTATCAGGTATTCTACGACAAAATGCGTGAAGCTCAGCAGGAGATAAGATCTCTCGCTGCGAGCAGCACAGCGGCCGCCAGCACCGACAAACAGCGCTCCAGCCACTCAGAGCCCAAGAAACAACCCTCCACTGAAGGTATATGCCACAAAATGTCACAGTTTTTATAATAAACTAGCAAACCCTGCGAACTCCGTTTCGCCACCAGATGGCTTCGTTTTATGTAACATTTCGTTTGGCGCCATCTACTTAAAATATTGGTTTGTAGTACATGCTATGTATCAGAGATGTCGCTGTATGTGAAAAAAGATTTTCCCGCTATTCTTATTAAATTTTTCCTGAATTTTCTTTACTATAAACCTCACGGAGCCCGAGACCTTTCCAACGAATGCAAAACCGTGGAAATCGGTTCGTGCGTTCTGGAGTTATAGCGTCAGGAAGGAAAACCCGACTTATTTTTATTATAATAAATTTTAATAATTATTAATACTATATAATACCTACCCCTATTTATTTTAATCATTTAATACAGTTATTTCAATTTCCATCATTACAATCACCTTATTCCTAACTTATTTCTACTTGCTAGCTAGCATGCCCATGCGCCGTCCTTAGCACTGACTTATGGTATTAGTCAATGCAAGGCTTTTCCAAACAAATAAAGCATGCATGGGAAATACCACCATGCATAAAATACGTGTGTTCCCATTCTTTAATGCCGAAGTTTCTAACTACACACTTGGCATGCAAACTTGTGTTATGTAAAATCTAAGGCAGAACTAACTATTATCATTACTTGCTCCGTCTTGCTACACATACATTATAGTTTTTTTTTTTAATTTGCCGTTTAGACACGATACATTGTCAAATAAGTTTTCCACCCTAGCGGATAAAATTGACTTTTGCGCGCAGATTTCGAATGATAAACGAAACCTTTAGTCATAATGCATAACAGCGTCTTCTGCATGGCACCTCCTGTATATTACAAAATACCTAACTCAATCAAGAGTTTAAATTGTAATTTAAACAAAAAAAGAGCTGCAACTGTTGGTTGTGAGGTGTTATTATCACTTAAATGAATTTTTCACTGATACATTTTAACGTTTCTCTTTTATTTGAGTTTTATGCATACATTTTATATTAACATACACATTATTATTATATTTTAGATATTGAAATTTATAGAGAGAAAAATTCCATCCTCGGACGGGATTCGAACCCGCGTCTTCTGACTCTCGGAGACTCGGAGACTATAATTAAGTAATACTATACAAATTACAAGGGCTGCGATGTCAATACGAAAGTTTAAGTATTTGTAAATAATGCTTCTTTCGGTTGGATGGTACTGTTAAACTGTCCAATAGATGTCGCTCCGTCCCCGCAAGACGGTTAGTCAAATAGTTAAAATTCGATGCTCGGACCAGAACCTCGGTGGCCTAGCTGGTCAATGGCGTCTGACGCTACCTATCTTTATAAGACCTTACATGCTAAGAGTATGTAAACACATGTTTAACAAATACACCGGACTTGTAGGTTAGTTGTACCATATAAATAACTATATGTTACAACTAACTTACAAGTCCGGTGCCGGTATAAATGATCTACCGATTATAAAAATAACGGAGGAATTTTATGTCTACAACAAATAACATCCAATTACAATGTATAATAAAAAATCTAAATAATTGTCAGTAACACGTAATTTTACTTCATAAATTCGTCCGGGTACGTCTGCTCGATTAGCCGACATTTCCGAAGTAGTGACGTGAAAAGATAATTATTGAAGTTAAACAACTTTAAACGGGTTAAATCGCGTATAATTTTATATTATAGTGAGAAAGTGAAGTGAGAAAAGAGAAAAAAATTTGTTTGTTTGTCTACCGACTTCCAAAAAGGAGGAGGTACTCAATCGACTCATAACTTCCGACTGGGTGAGCCGATTACCAAAATTCTTTTTTCGTTTGCAAGCTGATGCTTCCCGTGTGGTTCCATGTAAATTTTACCAAATTCGGTCGAGTAGTTTTTGAGTTAGACTCCAATAACTGATTTTTACCAAAGTAATAGAATGGAAGTCGGTATAAAATTTTTCAAATTGCACTTGTTTGAATTGAATTGGCCACGATACTATGAACCGATTTGAAAAATGTTTTCATCAGTAGAATCCTTGTATTATCTCTGATGAATATAGGCTATATATTTTGGTTCATCACCATCCAACACAATATAATACAATAACACTTTATTGACACCAAAATAAACTAAAAAACAGATCACCACCTAGCAGTTGAAGCCCTCGAGCGCAGCCAGTAGGTATATGTTATAAAGTTATGGAAATTATTTTAAATCTCGTGGCGCACGTCACCTATCTAGGTGTATATGTGCGCCCTTATTAGTTCCATATGCGTGTTCCGTCTGCCTACTGGGATGGGTAAATGAAAGTATAACATTTCGGTGATCACCAGTATTATTCTTGATTATTCAGAATTACATATACATCAAAAGGTTACATTGTGTAGGTGGGCTGAAGTACGGACACTCTGTACAAACGCGGTAAGGCAACTGAGCGCACAACGCGACGTTTGCTATAACAGCAAACTGCGCTCACGTTGCATGTGTCGTGTTACTGTCATATTTTAATCAACATAATGATTGTTGAGTTTCAGGCAAACCGTCCGCGGGCCCGATAGTGGTGGGCGAGGAAATGGACGACGAAGTGACCAACGCTTGCGGCTCCGCTGTGCACGCATACTCGGATGTGCACACCATGTCTCATGGTAAGCATTGTAACTATAGATAAACTAATATCCGCTCGCAACTTCGTATGCGATCAGATTATGGTTATTGCGATCCCTTGGCAACTACCCGTTGACTCAAATCATCTCCTTTCCAAATTTCATCCAAATACTTTCATATTTATAATATTAACTAGCGACCCACCCCGGTTTCGCACGGGTGCAATTCTGATACTAAAAAATATACCTACCTACTACAGAATGAAATGTAAAGGGCCATATTGATCTATATTGAATGGACAATGTATTTAAGGTACTTAATTGGATAAGGATTAATAATGTATTGCTTAAATTAATTTCCTAAATAAGCCATTTTTCACGTAAAATGTAAAGGATAAAAAATGGTTATTATGGGTTATCCTTAAGAGATAGACATATAACATCGCGGACTTTTTTGTTGACCTTTTTAAGGTGTACAATACCGTAGTACATTATATTGATTTATCTCGTGGGGTTCAGTCAGCGTTTGCAATGTAAGCGCAAAAAAATGTCTTTATTTACATCACATTGGAAACCAGTAAATTCATCAGTGTTTCTCTACAATATTATGCATGTATCATACATATAAACCTTCCTCTTGAATCACTCTATCTATTAAGAAAAAGCGCTTCCAAATCAGTTGCGTAGTTTTGAAGATTTAAGCATACATAGGGACGGACAGACAGCGACAGCGACTTTGTTTTATACTATGTAGTGATGTGATAAAAAGCCTTCACGACACAGACCTTGAAACCTTATGTTAACCTTAAACAATTCTAAATTTCTACTACTACTACTACTACTACTAAATACTATATTTGCCACAAAAATATCTTTAGTTGAAGCTTATGGATTTATCATAATATAAAATTTGTGTAAATATAAATTCTTAAAAATATTTAATTTTACTAAATATTTGTTCATTTGCAATATATAACATATTATACGTAAGTATGAGTTGTTCCAAGTCTTGCAGCATCAACAACCTTATAGCAATAGTTCTAGAATGATTTATTGTAGGCTTAAAATACAAATCTTTTCTTTGTACTTCTTGTGGGACGTAGACAAAGTATTAAAAATAGTAATCTTCAATATAACATTGCATTACATGAAAATTAATAAAAAATAACATTTAAAAATAAGTACTATTTCTAGATTCGACTCTTTGAACAATCAGTATTTAGGATCGATTAAAATTAATTGATCATTAATGAAAGATGATTTTGTTAACTCTGTTTCAGGTACAACAGTTTTAGAAGAATATATGGCTGAGAAGAAGCGCGAAAGTGGCAACACTGATGTCCTGCCCGCTAAAGTGGCCGTCATGCGTCCAATCCTACGGTTTTTGCAACTCCTCTGTGAAAATCACAACCCTGATTTACAGGTACCCCTTTGTTACCTTTTTAATGGTATTTATGTCCCGCTTAGGCTCTTTATGTTTCTAATCTACGCTGTGAAGATGATTGCCATCTGGCCTAGTTTTTCAGGGATGAACCTGCTTGAGGATTAGCAAAACTTTAGTTACTTATAACTCGAAATGTTTACTAGTTCCTGGGACGTAGTAGTTAGGTCCCAATTGTGTGCAAGCTTCTACGTGTGTGGTTTTATAATTAGCATTTTTTGTTACACGCTGTTTATAAGGTCGTGTATTGTTAATTCTGAGTTTTTCAGCAGTAGCTCAGTTAAAAACTGCTAGCAGCTCCGTTAAATGGCTATTATTGTCTGAATAATGTTTTCAGAATAAACATTTCGTAAGTGTTGTTCCAGGAATAAAAGTGATTATATACTCGTACCTAACATCAAACACTAATATATATCACAGAGTGATAGCAGTAAACATACTAACAAACATATGAACCCCACTTTCCTTCCGTTATCTTCATCCATGCTAGAGATGCGTGGTAGATGATGATGATGAGTATCCAATTTGTTATTTCTTCGCCTCATCTAACCCCTACCCTATTTCATCAGAATTGTTCCAACCGAACGTGAAAAAGTGACAAACAAACAAACTTATCACTTACTTTCGCCTTTATAATATTAGTGTGGTATAAAATCTAAACTAGTCCTTTAAATTAATAAAAAAATGTTTACAAGACTAAAACCGCAGCCAGTTAAAACCTAGCTTTTATAAAATAGGTAAACGTCTGGCGTCTCCTTTTCAGAATCTTCTCCGAAACCAAAATAATAAGTCCAACTATAACCTGGTCTCCGAGACCCTCATGTTCCTGGACTGTATCTGCGGGTCCACCACCGGAGGCCTAGGGCTCCTCGGACTGTACATCAACGAAGGGAATGTTGCGCTGATCAACCAAACTTTGGAGACGCTCACTGAGTATTGCCAAGGTACGATACTTGTGTTTCAGAAGGCTTACGAATAATAATATTCGTTATATTTTGATATTATACTTAAACCCTTTGCCACCAGAGACGTCAATATACGTCGGTTTCATTCATAAATCTTGTGTTTTAATTATCGCGGATTAAATCGCGTATATTTTATACTATCTGCGCCCCGTGGTTTCACCTGCGTGGTGATGGATGATGATGAAGTATCCCTATGTCCTTCCTCAGGATATAATCTATAACCTTGCCACATTTCATTACGATCCGTTCTGCCGTTCAGGCGTGATAAGGTAACAAACACACATACAGAGTTACACATGTTTTTATAATATTAGTATGGATTATTTTTACCCCGACATTTCGAACACCTTTCGGGGAAAATTGTCACGGGTCAATATTGTTACGTGGAGCGACATTGGGAACTGAGATTTTGTCATCTTGTGTCACTAGTCACCGCGTCACTGCCCGAAGTTATGTAGAGTCTTGAGTGAAGCGAGGAATTAAAGGCGCCTAAGACGAAGACAGGCTTTATCCTCGAGGTGCGTACTCTACTTTTCATACCTACTGCGAGACAATAAAAACTCTATAAAATATAGCAGACATTTCTTTAAAAGTAATATACATTAATAGTTAATATTCAAATTGGACACATTTGTCCCGTTATAGAGGGACAGAGACAATATCTTCGATATCTTCGTATTTTAGTGCTTTTTGGGCTATAAACCGACCCAAAACACGTACACATCAATTTATAACAAATATGTATAAATATTTTTATATTTTAGTTTAGTGCTTGTTGTAATCATAAAGAAATGATATAACTTTGGACCTGAAACTAATTATTAGGAGCATTTTCTTACAGAATTGAATATGTATAAATGTATTTTAGTGGCAAAAAACCTGTTAGTTGTTACTAAAACAATACTGTATTACCCGGTTAAAATGAAAATGCTTACGGCGAGTAAGCATTTTCAATTTATTATACCTTGCAATTATCCACATACTGACTTTGACATTGACTGTAAATATCTTTTTTTAAACGTTATTGGTTTTCTTAGTTTTCTTATAGTATTTTTAAACTGATTTCTTATCTACGCCTAAATTACTTACTTACGTGGTAGTTGTTGCTAATCCATGTTTATTATTAATTTACATACGTTTACAACAATAATGATGATGTCTACTTGCTATACTTAATATGTATTTAACATCAGTGTATATTTGTCGAAACTTTTAATTAGCTTTCTATGTATGTCATAATCTTCGTATATCCTCTGATCTATTATTTGTATAGTAGATACATTGTAGAAATCTATATAAAAAGAATGGCACCGAGTTTCTTGCCGCTTCTTCTCGGTGGGTTCTATATATTTTGGAACGTCGCGGTAGAGTCTTTAGAGCACATTATAATGAATAATTGACGTTCATAAGTGTATTTATATAATCTCATTCGGTAATATTTAATTATTAAATGAAATACAGACTTTTATAAGCATATTTTATTTCCATACTTCGTTAAGAAAATTAAAAAATTAAATTAAAGCATTATTCTCCTAACAATGCTTTAAAACATTATTTTAAAAATTAAAGTACATTGTGTCCCGACCAAGGAGGTTTCAATTCAATTTAAGTACACATTATCTGTGATGAGCGCGCTGGTTCCGAGCCAATAGATCAATAACAGACTTTTTCCACTGATATTGGCAAAATTGTGGTTACGCCATACAAACAAGAAGAAGAAGAAGACCTTTTCCATTTTGGCGCTACGTCTTCGTTCTTTATTTTCATTTATTTCTTTAGTTTCATTTTGGCGCTACGTCTTTATTCAAATTCGTACATACGAATTTGAATAATATTTTGTTGGATAAAACTTTAGTAGCAAAAATGTCATGAGATTAAATAAAGTAGTGTATGCAACTGCATATAATTAGTTATTAAAACACTCGTGTAATCTTATTTAAAAAAAACTACTCATGTTTTAATACTCTCTATTATACGAGAGTTGCATAAACTACTATTCTGATGCCTACATTGAATAAATTATTTTGACGTTGACGTTATGTCAAATTTCTATAAGTAGTAAGGAAAACTGTGGATACATAGATTATTGGGATCCCCCATTAATACATTGAGCTTTCTGTAAGTTTTCCTAAGATAATAAAATAAAATAAATATTACATCTCTTTTTATCTGGAGGGACAATTAAATTTCGCAGGTCCATGCCACGAGAACCAAAACTGCATAGCCACGCACGAGAGCAACGGGCTGGACATCATCACGGCCCTGATCCTGAACGACATCAACCCGCTCGGCAAGACGCGCATGGAGCTGGTGCTGGAGCTGAAGAACAACGCCTCCAAGCTGCTGCTGGCCATCATGGAGTCCAGGAATGACTCTGAGAACAACGCCGAGAGGATACTCTACAACATGAATCCTAAACAGCTGGTCAGTTCGCTTACTCAATTCTCAGTTCGCGTTCTTAATTCTTTCATGCTACTGGCCAAATATGGCCGATGGTGTGGAGAGAATACTCTACAACATGAATCCTGAACAGCTTTTCAATTCGCCTTCTCAATTCTCAGTTCGCGTTCTTAATTCTATCATGCTACTGGCCAAATATGGCCGATGGTGTGGAGAGAATACTCTACATCATGAATCCTGAACAGCTTTTCAATTCGCCTTCTCAATTCTCGTTCTTAATTCTATCGTGCTACTGGCCAAATATGGCCGATGGTGTGGACAGAATACTCTACAACATGAATCCTGAACAGCTTTTCAGTTTGCCTTCTCAATTCTCAGTTCGCGTTTTAATTCTATCATGCTACTGGCCAAGTATGGCCGATGGTGTGGACAGAATACTCTACAACATGAATCCTGAACAGCTTTTCAGTTCGCCTTCTCAATTCTCAGTTCGCGTACTTAACTCTATCATGCACAACATTTAGAATGTTTGTGACCATGATAAACTTATAGACTACACGAGTTAGAAACAGTTTTGAACAGTGTATTATGTAATAACAAGCTTCAAGTGTCAATTACAACTACATTTCGACATAAATTGCATTCATACATAAATTTTGATTTTAGTTTCTTTTTTTTTCAAATCTAGTAAAATAAAACAATCATTGATAACCGTTGTTGAGTTTTTAGCCCGGGATCTTGTTAATGTCTATTGTGTGGTATAAATGAGTTGCATATCTGATTACAGGTAGATGTCGCTTGCTCCGCCTTCCACCAAGAGCACGCTGCGGACCCTGACTCCGACAGCGAGGACGAGGCTCCCGTGCAGGGCGTCTCGCCCAAGGAGGTAACACTAACTTCTACACACACGGATATTGGTGGAGGAGGCTATGTTCAGCAGTGGACGTCCTACGGCTGAGATGATGATTGACTGGCCGGTTGGCAGAGTTGATAGCACCTCTGCCTTCTGAGCCGCTGATCCCGGCCCGAACCCCGGAGAGTTCAAACTTGTCTGTTCGAGCTGTGTCTGGGTGTGTATAATGTATCAAAGTATGTATATTAGCCATCAGGTTACCGTAGTATATGCTCTACCTAGTTTGGAATCTGAGAACTATTTGTGGATTTTGTCCCACATTATTATTATTATTATTCATCCCTACCACACCACCACTATGAAGAACAAAACTCTTTGTAAATGAGTTCTTCCGGGGAAGTATAATCCGTGCTCAGTGAGAATGTGATGTCAAAGTATATAGTCCATCCCATTCTAGTCGCGCGCGGATTATACCTACACCTACCATACCTTTTTCTACCGTGAAGTAGTAAAGTTTGCAATACTATGTTCTGGTTTGAAGGGTATGGGTGCCGCTGAAATTACAGGCACATGAGACTCAACAACTTAATGTCCCACTGTTACGGACGCAGTGCAGTTCGTCGCCTGTGACGGAATGCGTCTGTTATAGGCAGGGGTACCTAAGCAGTATCAAGCGGACATCAGGTGGGCCTCGTGTTTGTACCATCTCCTAATAACATAAAGAAACACAAAGACATTATGTCGTATATATCGTCATATAGTCGGTTCCATTTTAGTGGTAAAAAAATTTACTCAATTTTTAGAGACTCTTGCTACTTACGGGATCGATTGTGATTCACCGTCAATGACGTTATCAAATCATCAAAATAGGCGAAACCCTTCCGAAATTGATACATTGGGCCATCTCGGAAGTATATTTTATATACCAAACAAAGCAAGAATCGTCAAAATTGGTTCATAAAAGAAGGAATTATCCGCGAACACCCATAAAAAATGTATGCGGTCGAATTTAAAAAACCTCCTTTTTTTGAAGTAGGTTATAAAGCAGTTGAGTAAAGTTTTAATTTTAGCCTTAGATTACATTATGGTATCTTTATGACGAGCGAGTACCTTGACGTATTTTTATACATAAACTACGGTTCCCGCATATTATGTCTGTAGTTCTCGCACTAGGCAAAACTTGTATTGCGGGGACTAAGTATATTTCTGGTCACTAACAACTAATCCATCAATATCTATCTATATAACTATATCTTAATATTTTATAACTAATACTAACTAACTAATAACTGTGCCCCAGCAGCGGGAGCATGCGATGATAACGATCATATAAGTAAAAATAGAATTAAAAAATAGTATGCTCATACTTATTCGAATTATATAATGAAGTTTGTGAATGTATTACATAATGCGATATACAATTATATAAAACAGTTCCAAAAAGAAAGGTCAAATAAAAAACATTTAAAATTTAAATAATTTAATCAAATAAATTTAATTTACATACGTTACATAAAATTAACGTCAAACCAACTTTACGTCGGTAAAATTTGTCGATCCTATTAATATTATAAACGTGAAAGTTTGTATGTATGGATGTATGGATGTTTGTTACTCTTTCACGCACAAACGGGGGGGCTAATGTTGATGAAATTTGGTATGGGGGTAGATGAGGCGCTGGATTAACACATAGGATACTTTTCATCATCATCATCATCATCATCCATCACCACGCGGGTGAAACCGCGGGGCGCAGCTAGTATTAAATAAAACAAAAATAAAAATGCACTTAATATTGTATTAATATTGCTGTCGATTCTCAATATAATAATTATGTATGAGGTATAATATGTACATATTATCACAATATTAAATGTCTACGTTTATGTTACTAAAAATATTACATGTCAACGACCTTTTTGCTCGGCTATCGACATTGACCGACTGACGTCATTGACCTTAAAACTGTGAAGGTTACTTCATACCATGTCAACTTACTAGTTAGTTTATACAGTGAAAGCTAGATGGCGCTGCTCGACGAGCGCCGTCGGCTGAATCGCGGTGACAAGATTCTCCGCCGAACGTTGAGGTCACCCGAAGGAGCTCTAACAATCATACTTACCTGGCGTAGGGGACACCGTGATCATGAAGGCGGTTCCCCCAGAGCGAGGCCTGTCCATTGCACTGCGGACGGGTTGACCTCTGCGATTATCCCTAATGTGGATAACTCGGACGCGTTATTTTTGGTAGTGAGGACTGCGTTCGCGCCGTCCTCCCAATGAATTCAGAATGTATATTTCTATGATCGATGTATCTTATCGAAATATACATATGAGTAGAGTTACTCTCAATAACTACAAGTTCTCTTTAATGTTCAGCTCAGGCTATGACTCGTTAAGTGAACCGGTCCCAGGGTTGTTCGTTTTTTTTATTCAAACATTGCGTTGTAAATACTAAGTTTTTACTGCCAAAACGGATCTCGGTCAACTAAACATCTATGTTATACACATATATTGCAATGGCAGCACTGCTCTTGGTTGTCGGGAATTCCTGAATATCAAAACTTTTATCACCACTCATACATAGATAAAAATACTGGTATATCGCTGCTGCTTTCAAATGGCGAGTGCGAGCGCATTTTCAGCCAAGTCAATGATGTAAAAAAAATTAAAGGAAATATTTTCACCCAGCAAGCAATCAAAAGAAATAGCAAAACCTATGTTGATTTCCCACCTAGGTACTAATGCTATGTTGAGTAAATTAAATTAATCTATTTACGAAAAAGACATTGTCGTGCTACACATGTGTTTTTTAGTTTACTATATAAATAACTAGCGACTGTCCGTGACTTCATTCGCGTAGTAAGCTTGGCCTTCGGCCTCGCCATAACTTCCCATCTGATCTGGTTTTTTCATAATGACCTCCTGACAATAATTAACACAACAAAAAAAGAATTAGCGAAATCAGTAAAGCCGTTCTCAAGTTATAGCGTAATTAGGAAAATGGGAGTTCATTTTTATACACCCTATTTGTATAATTACCAAAAAAAAAATGGGCGGTACAAAAGTGTTAATACATTGTAGATATGTAGTCAACATTTTTTATTACTTCACAGTGAAATAATTATTAATTCTTAAAGTTTTCGAAAATTCCATCTAAAAGTATGGACACCATCTTAACAAAAATACTACATGCCTATGTACAACTTATAATGAAAACACATGATTCGCGTCAGTGAAAAAATATCTCTCTTACTCTTTCTTACACCCCCCACCCGAGCGTTCGGTGTGAAAGAGATTGTCGACTTTCGGCTTTCGTTCGTTCGTTTTCGGAAGAAACAAAGGCCGCGCGGTGGCAGGGCGGAGGGTGCGGGGTTGGTCCGGTGGCCAGGTCTAACGAGCTAGGACGCGAGTTTGCCGAATGTTATGAATGAATGATAAATTTCTATGTAGGGGTGTTAAGTTTCATGCATAAACCGCGCGCATGTAGTATATCTTAATGAATAGTGGAAATGCCTAGAATAAAATTTGTAGGTGTGAATCAATCTAGACGTTTGACCAAATATTGATGATTATGTGGGATTTTTTTTTTAAAGTAGTTTTAAATTTTCTTCCCATGTATGTATTAAGTACCAGCAGCATATAGTGCTGTTTTTTTTTGGTAATTATACAAATAGGATGTATATATATATAAATTAAAAAAGCACCCATATTCGGAGTCGATTTGGATCCTGTTGTTTATATCTCTTGAAAATGTACACGGTACAATTTTAGCTTATCCACCGTAATTTTGCCTAAAAACACTGTAAATGCCGATTTACATATTATGGAGTCACTTCCTGTATATAATAAAATGTATGATAATTATGGTTGAATAACGAAACGAACGAAATGCGTTATACTTTCGTGTAAAAACAGTGATGTTATTATTATACAATGTTGGTGCCTAATGCATGGTTTTTTTGTTAAAATGGAATAGTCCACTTTTATAAAGACAACGGCACATCACGAAACAACGACAACGACCGTAAGAAATAGTAAGGATGTGTTAATATTTGTGTGTGCAGGTGGGGCACAACATCTACATCCTGTGTCACCAGCTGGCGGCGCACAACAAGGAGTTGGCGGCGCTGGTGCGCGCCACACCCTCCGGCACCCACGCGCATGCACTGCAGTACTACCGTACTCACACGGCGCAGATAGAGGTATACCCACACTGTCTATCTCTCTCTCACGCTCATTTATTCATTTAATTAATAATGCTTATCGCTAACAATTAAATTACACATACATTATACAGGTTGTTTGGTAAAGGGTCCGACAAACCAAATGAGCGTGTTCGGGGGCCCAATTGAAGAATACAAGTTGGCCAAAAAAATCCCCGATCC